>OX031016.1:0-2951731 GCA_943736025.1 Tenthredo mesomela
GGATATCAGGGATATCGGAGATATCAGGGATATCGGGGATATCAGGGATATCGGGGATGTCAGGGATATCGGGGATATCAGGGATATCGGGGATATCAGGAATATCGGGGATATCAGGGATATCGGGGATATCAGGGATATCGGGGATATCAGGGATATCGGGGATATCAGGGATATCGGGGATATCAGGGATATCGGGGATATCAGGGATATCGGGGATATCAAGAATATCAGGGATATCAGGGATATCGGGGATATCAGGGATATCAGGGATATCAGGAATATCAAGGATATCACTGATATCAAGTATATCACTGATATCGAGGATATGAGGGATATCGAGGATATCAAGGATATCAGGGATATCAGGGATATCAGGGATATCAGGGATATCAGGGATATCAGGGATATCAGGGATATCAGGGATATCAGGGATATCAGGGATATCAGGGATATCAGGGATATCAGGGATATCAGGGATATCAGGGATATCAGGGATATCAGGGATATCAGGGATATCCAGGATATCAGGGATATCAGGGATATCAGGGATATCAGGGATATCAGGGATATCAGGGATATCAGGGATATCAGGGATATCCAGGATATCAGGGATATCAGGGATATCAGGGATATCCAGGATATCAGGGATATCCAGGATATCAGGGATATCCAGGATATCAGGGATATCCAGGATATCAGGGATATCCAGGATATCAGGGATATCAGGGATATCAGGGATATCAGGGATATCAGGAATATCAGGGATATCAGGGATATCAGGGATATCAGGGATATCAGGGATATCAGGGATATCAGGGATATCCAGGATATCAGGGATATCCAGGATATCAGGGATATCCAGGATATCAGGGATATCAGGGATATCGGGGATATCAGGGATATCAGGGATATCAGGGATATCAGGGATATCAGAGATATCAGGGATATCAGGGATATCAGGGATATCGGGGATATCAGGGATATCAGCGATATCCAGGATATCAGGGATATCAGGGATATCAGGGATATCAGGGATATCAGATATATCAGGCATATCAGGGATATCAGGGATATCAGGGATATCAGGGATATCAGGGATATCAGGGATATCAGGGATATCAGGGATATCCAGGATATCAGGGATATCAGGGATATCAGGGATATCAGGGATATCAGGGATATCAGGGATATCAGGGATATCAGGGATATCAGGGATATCAGGGATATCAGGGATATCAGGGATATCAGGGATATCAGGGATATCAAGGATATCAGGGATATCAGGGATATCAGGGATATCAGGGATATCAGGGATATCAGGGATATCAGGGATATCCAGGATATCAGGGATATCAGGGATATCAGGGATATCAGGGATTGATTGATTGATTGATTGATTGGAGTTTATTTATGCCCTAGAAACCTTTGGGGCAAACTTAGGAGAGAACATACTTAATATAAACAGAATACAGTATATATGTAATAATAGAAGAACATAGCAATGACAAGATAAGTAAGCAGATGGATAGGTAGTAGTGACATAGTAGCTTAGAAGTTGAATTAGCGGCTAGGTTAATACATAGATAAATAAAATAAATCATACAAACAAGGGTGGAGCTAGTGTAAATAGTGATGATAGGGTGCCAGACATCGAGATAGACACATAGTGAAAAAAATAAAAATACAAGTAATATAAGTAAAAATAAATATAAAATAAATGTATAAATATAAAATAAGAAACGGCGAGTAGGAGTAGTGATAGTACAGTCAGCGAAAACCGCGTGAATAAAAATTTTAAGCGATAACGCATGAATGATGACACAGCATGTGACAAAGGGCAATGGACATAGGCTAGAATACAGACCACCGATGGTTGAAGACACACGATCGTGTAAATGTTGCATAGTCCAAATGCCAGAATGCTCGACAACAAGATTAGACAGAGTCAGTATCTAAGGCAAGAAGGTGGGTGAAGAGTCTGCGTTTAAGTACTCCGATAGATGGAGAGGAGACAATCTCTAGAGGTAGCAAATTCCAAAAGTATACCGCGGATAGATAGAAGGAATTACGATACGTGGACGTACGGTGAGCCGGAACGTGAAAAAAACCTCTGGAGCCCTGACGCAAGGAGCGCCCCTCGACAGGAGCAGCGCGCTGAAATAACTCAGACAGGTAGGTCGGCGCAACACCACGGTTAATATTAAAAATCATCATACCCATGAAATAAAGGCGCCTGGATCTAACCGACAACCAGCCTAGCTGCCTGCGATACGGGGTTATGTGAACATCCCTGCGCAGATTAAAAATAAACCTGATGGCCTGGTTCATAAGACGCTGAAGCACGAGATTGAGCTCGCCCGATAAATCATTAAAAACTAAGCAGCAGTAGTCCAATAACGGGAAAATGAGCGACACAACCAACGACGATTTCAACTCATGAGACAATGCGTGACGGTGGTATTTAAGCCTATGTAATGCGAAGTTAACCTTATTGGAGATAGCCATAACGTGAGAACGCCAAGAGAGATGAGAGTTGAAAATGACTCCCAGGTTGCGCACCTCACCTACATAGGGGAGCGCGATACCATTAACTAAGATCGGTGGCAGCATGAGCAAGTTGATGCGATTGACGAAGGTACCACTGCCGAGTATGAGGACCTTTGATTTGTTTAGGTTTAGTTTAAGACCATTTGATGCAGCGTAGTCTGAAATTACGTTAACATCATGGGTCATGTTGGCGAGACCGGTCTCTATCTCAGACGGCAGACATGAAAGGTAAATTTGAGTATCATCGGCAAATATAATGTGTTGAGTGTAAGACAGGTTAGAGGCAATGTCATTAATGAATAGGGAGAAAAGCAGTGGCCCCAGTACTGATCCCTGTGGAACGCCAGAGGACGTGCTCAGCCAGGAGGAGCAGGTGCCATGCTCATCAACAACCGCCTGCGAACGACCCACAAGGTACGAAAAAATCCACCGTAATACACTATCAGAAAAGCCAAAATTACGCAATTTAATAAGAAGCCGGAGGTGACCTACCGTGTCAAAGGCTTTGCTGAAGTCGAACAGCACTAAAATCGTGATACGCCTATCGTCAACTCCACGCCTAACGTCGTGGCTCAGCCTCAGCAACGCAGTCTGGGTACTAAAGCCTTCTCTATATCCTGACTGCCGCGGATCAAATAGGTTGTTCTCATTGATGTAACGCAGAATCTGGGTGTGGACCACACGTTCGAATATTTTGGAAAGTTCACATAAGTTGGCTATAGGGCGGGTGTCAGAGGGCGAATGAGGTGGATTCACCTTCAGGAGAGGACGAATAAAGGCTCGCTTCCAACACGCAGGGAAGTGACTGTGAGACAGACAGCTATTGAACAGTGCAGCTAGTTCTGACGCAAGACACGGTAGCGCTTGATGAATAAGAAAAAGAGACACACCGTCGGGGCCTGCCCCGTGAGAAGGCTTAGTGGTGGACTTGATCATGGTAACGATGTGATCAGCGCTGACTAAAGAGAAGTCTAATGAGGCACTGGTCAATGGCAATTCTCTCCGCGAAGACAAAAACTCGGCGAAGTCAGTAGGCTCACAGGCAGGCGAGGCGTTGGAGATAGCCACAAACGCGGTATTCAGCTCTTCAGCAGAAAAAAATAGTAGGGGAGACGTTAGATGAGGGCGAACAAGACCCAACCTAGCCAGTTGAGCCCATAGTTTGGCAGGATCAGTGACAGAGATAAGCTTTAGACGAACATATTCATTAGCGGCATCTCTCATATCTTCAGAAAGCTGATTACGATGATGCCTGTAGATGGCGTAGCCCAGTACGCTGCCAGAGCGTTTCGCCTGCTTGTACAAGGTGTTTCTCATACGAATTCTAGTTCTCAGCTCATCGGTGAGCCACGGCGCATGGGGTCTGGCCACTTGAAAAGTTTGCATGGGAGCATGGTGATCAGATGTTATTAATAAAGCGGTGTTGATTGAGTCCGCAAAGTGATCAATGTTTTCGGCTGCTAAATTTTGCGCTAAAATAGTGAAGTCGTCGGTGGAGAACTTACTGGCGAGCTCTGCTACGAAGTCAACAGAATTAAAATGTTTAAAATTACGACGAGTTATGGATTTCTTCTTAGCGCATTTAATATCAAATCTGTAGGAGAGCTCGATCAAATCGTGGCCCGCGATAAAAGGTGCGTCTGATTTAGAGAAGCTACATAATTTGTCTGGGTTATCTAAGATAAATACATCAAGCCACGAGTCAGCGGACTGGATGTGGTACGTAGCCTGAGATTCCACGATATGCAAGGCATGAGCCGAAGCAAATTCACGCAGGAACGTCGCCTCAACATTAGTGCTAAGTAAATTACAATTTAGGTCACCACCTATAACAATGTTATCATATGCGAAGGCAAATCTAGTAAAGGATAAAATAAAGTCTTTAAAAAGAAGACCCTTGGGTCTTCTGTACATTGATACAAATAAAAGCGGTCGCTCATTGCCGTAGCGTAAGTCTAGGATTAAAAACTCTGGCGCGTTTGAAAATTGACTCGGGGAGGACGCTAACACTTTAACTTTGAGTGAGTTATGAACATAGCAAGCTACACCACCCCCAAGCTTGCCCTCACGATCATTTCTAATGAGAACGTAGTTGTCTAGATGTAGCAAAGAATCAGATACATTTGGGCGGAGCCACGTCTCAGAGATCGAGATGACATGGTAAAAGTTGTCAGACAGATGAGCTTTGAGCAAACTAAGGTGATTCAATAACGAGTTCGCATTAAATTGGGCAATAAAGATGCACGGAGCTGCAGGAACACGGGAAGCTGCTAGACTAGGTGGTAGTCAGGTAAGTTTGGCCAGATCATTCTCAGAATTGATGGTCAGGACAGGCCCGCCATCGGTTCTGCGGACCCGAATGACACCAGACCTGACCCACACGTACTTAAAGTTCAGATCAGCTGCCCTGGCCTTAGTACGACGTAGCAGAACATGAGTCGCAGGTGGAAGAAATTCGTTGACATAGATTTTACCAGGCCCACGATGGACCGAGAAAACCTCACCAACTGCCAGAGCAGGCTTCGCACGCTTCATCGAAATGATGTGATCACGTACAATGGTAGATCTCAAAACCACGATAAAAGACTTAATATTAATAGATGGCTCCGTGGCAGATGAAGTGGAAGAGGTAGAGGCAACGGGACTATCTCCCACAGCAGATGAGGTTCTTCTAACCAAGGGACGTATGTCCAGAACATCACTGATTAGTTCAGGAATGTTTAAAGCAGCGAAAACTTTTTGCACTACAGCTCTAGGCGATTCAGTAATAGATAACGGAATCCCAGATAAGATAATTTCAGCCGATTGCTGAGGGGGTTCTGAGGAGGACAAAGCTTTAATGGCCTCTAATTCACGCAAAATCTGAGCATTACTGACGTCCAAGCGCGCGATCATATCATCATGACTGTCGACCTTAGCTACCAATTCGGGCAGGCAACTAAGCTTATTAGCAATTTCAGCGTTAATAGCAGTCTGACGTGCTATCGAAGCAGCCAGTTCCTTATTCGTACTATTGGACATGTTAATAGCATCGACCAACTTATCAATTAAAGCTTTGTCCATGGTGTGTGGTTCAGAGACACTGTGATCACTGAGCAATTGGCTATTTAAGCTAGCCTTGCAGCAGGCGTTAGCAGTTTTATAAAGTACATACGAGGCAGCGCAGCCTGGGTGAAACTCACTCTTGCAATCAGAACATATGAGCGTGTCTCCAGCAATTCCCCGACGACACCTGAAGCATAGCCGAGTCATACGAATGCGAATTGACAGTTACCAGTCGCTCGGCAGTAAACAGCAGTTGTTGATGTCGGTCGAAAACAATGAGACAGCGGCTGAGCTCGTCGTTGGAAGTAGCGCATGCGTAGAAGTGTAGGAACAGCAGCGAGAACCCAGTAGGCTGGATACGAAGTAGTTAAAAATGCCAATTTACCAATGATTGCTGGTGAAATCCCATCCAGTCATTAATAGAAGTGAAATGCAACATTAGGCGTGCAAGAATCTGCAATACAAGTAGGCCCGAAGGCACTTTGAGGCAGAAAAAATGGACAGAAATAGGCAGAGCGAACAAGAACGTGACAGGTAATACTCACACAGCAACAGAGAGAGAGGGATATCCAGGATATCAGGGATATCAGGGATATCAGGGATATCAGGGATATCAGGGATATCAGGGATATCAGGGATATCAGGGATATCAGGGATATCAGGGATATCAGGGATATCCAGGATATCAGGGATATCAGGGATTTCAGGGATATCAGGGATATCAGGGATATCAGGGATATCAGGGATATCAGGGATATCAGGGATATCAGGGATATCAGGGATATCAGGGATATCAGGGATATCAGGGATATCAGGGATATCCAGGATATCAGGGATATCAGGGATATCAAGGATATCAGGGATATCAGGGATATCAGGGATATCAGGGATATCAGGGATATCAGGGATATCAGGGATATCAGGGATATCAGGGATATCAGGGATATCCAGGATATCAGGGATATCAGGGATATCAGGGATATCAGGGATATCAGGGATATCAGGGATATCAGGGATATCAGGGATATCCAGGATATCAGGGATATCAGGGATTTCAGGGATATCAGGGATATCAGGGATATCAGGGATATCAGGGATATCAGGGATATCAGGGATATCAGGGATATTAGGGATATCAGGGATATCAGGGATATCAGGGATATCAGGGATATTAGGGATATCAGGGATATCAGGGATATCAGGGATATCCAGGATATCAGGGATATCAGGGATATCAAGGATATCAGGGATATCAGGGATATCAGGGATATCAGGGATATCAGGGATATCAGGGATATCAGGGATATCAGGGATATCAGGGATATCAGGGATATCAGGGATATCAGGGATATCAGGGATATCAGGGATATCAGGGATATCAGGGATATCAGGGATATCAGGGATATCAGGGATATCCAGGATATCAGGGATATCAGGGATATCAGGGATATCAGGGATATCAGGGATATCAGGGATATCAGGGATATCAGGAATATCAGGGATATCAGGGATATCAGGGATATCCAGGATATCAGGGATATCAGGGATATCAGGGATATCAGGGATATCAGGGATATCAGGGATATCAGGGATATCAGGGATATCAGGGATATCAGGGATATCAGGGATATCAGGGATATCAGGGATATCAGGGATATCAGGGATATCAGGGATATCAGGGATATCAGGGATATCAGGGATATCAGGGATATCAGGGATATCAGGGATATCAGGGATATCAGGGATATCGGGGATATCGGGGATATCGGGGATATCAGGGATATCAGGGATATCCAGGATATCAGGGATATCAGGGATATCAGGGATATCAGGGATATCAGGGATATCAGGGATATCAGGGATATCAGGGATATCAGGGATATCCAGGATATCAGGGATATCAGGGATATCAGGGATATCAGGGATATCAGGGATATCAGGGATATCAGGGATATCAGGGATATCAGGGATATCAGGGATATCCAGGATATCAGGGATATCAGGGATATCAGGGATATCCAGGATATCAGGGATATCAGGGATATCAGGGATATCAGGGATATCAGGGATATCAGGGATATCAGGGATATCAGGGATATCAGGGATATCAGGGATATCAGGGATATCAGGGATATCAGGGATATCCAGGATATCAGGGATATCAGGGATATCAAGGATATCAGGGATATCAGGGATATCAGGGATATCAGGGATATCAGGGATATCAGGGATATCAGGGATATCAGGGATATCGGGGATATCAGGGATATCGGGGATATCAGGGATATCGGGGATATCAGGGATATCGGGGATATCAGGGATATCGGGGATATCAGGAATATCGGGGATATCAGGGATATCGGGGATATCAGGGATATCGGGGATATCAGGGATATCGGGGATATCAGGGATATCGGGGATATCAGGGATATCGGGGATATCAAGAATATCAGGGATATCAGGGATATCGGGGATATCAGGGATATCAGGGATATCAGGAATATCAAGGATATCACTGATATCAAGTATATCACTGATATCGAGGATATGAGGGATATCGAGGATATCAAGGATATCAGGGATATCAGGGATATCAGGGATATCAGGGATATCAGGGATATCAGGGATATCAGGGATATCAGGGATATCAGGGATATCAGGGATATCAGGGATATCCAGGATATCAGGGATATCCAGGATATCAGGGATATCAGGGATATTAGGGATATCAGGGATATCAGGGATATCAGGGATATCAAGGATATCCAGGATATCAGGGATATCAGGGATATCAGGGATATCAGGGATATCAGGGATATCAGGGATATCAGGGATATCAGGGATATCAGGGATATCAGGGATATCAGGGATATCAGGGATATCAGGGATATCAGGGATATCAGGGATATCAGGGATATCCAGGATATCAGGGATATCAGGGATATCGGGGATATCAGGGATATCAGGGATATCAGGGATATCAGGGATATCAGGGATATCAGGGATATCAGGGATATCCAGGATATCAGGGATATCAGGGATATCAGGGATATCAGGGATATCGGGGATATCAGGGATATCAGGGATATCAGGGATATCAGGGATATCAAGGATATCACTGATATCAAGTATATCACTGATATCGAGGATATGAGGGATATCGAGGATATCAAGGATATCAGGGATATCAGGGATATCAGGGATATCAGGGATATCAGGGATATCAAGGATATCAGGGATATCAGGGATATCAGGGATATTAGGAATATCAAGGATATCAGGGATATCAAGGATATCACTGATATCAAGTATATCACTGATATCGAGGATATCAGGGATATCGAGGATATCAGGGATATCGAGGATATCAGGGATATCGAGGATATCAGGGATATCGAGGATATCAGGGATATCAGGGATATCAGGGATATCAGAAATATCAGGGATATCAGGGATATCAGGGATATCAGGGATATCAGGGATATCAGGGATATCAGCGATATCAGGGATATCAGGGATATCAAGGATATCAGGGATATCAAGGATATCAGGGATATCAAGGATATCAGGGATATCAGGGATATCAGGGATATCAGGGATATCAGGGATATCAGGGATATCAGGGATATCAGGGATATTGTGGATATCAGGGATATCGGGGATATCAGGGATATCGGGGATATCAGGGATATCAGGGATATCAGGGATATCAAGGATATCAGGGATATCAGGGATATCAGGGATATCAGGGATATCAGGGATATCAGGGATATCAGGGATATCAGGGATATCAGGGATATCAGGGATATCAGGGATATCAGGGATATCAGGGATATCAGGGATATCAGGGATATCAGGGATATCAGGAATATCAAGGATATCACTGATATCAAGTATATCACTGATATCGAGGATATGAGGGATATCGAGGATATCAAGGATATCAGGGATATCAGGGATATCAGGGATATCAGGGATATCAGGGATATCAGGGATATCAGGGATATCAGGGATATCAGGGATATCAGGGATATCAGGGATATCAGGGATATCCAGGATATCAGGGATATCCAGGATATCAGGGATATCAGGGATATCAGGGATATCAGGGATATCAGGGATATCAGGGATATCCAGGATATCAGGGATATCCAGGATATCAGGGATATCAGGGATATCAGGGATATCAGGGATATCAGGGATATCAGGGATATCAGGGATATCAGGGATATCAGGGATATCGGGGATATCAGGGATATCAGGGATATCCAGGATATCAGGGATATCCAGGATATCAGGGATATCCAGGATATCAGGGATATCAGGAATATCAGGGATATCAGGGATATCAGGGATATCAGGGATATCAGGGATATCAGGGATATCAGGGATATCAGGGATATCAGGGATATCCAGGATATCAGGGATATCAGGGATATCAGGGATATCGGGGATATCAGAGATATCAGGGATATCAAGGATATCAGGGATATCAGGGATATCAGGGATATCAGGGATATCAGGGATATCAAGGATATCAGGGATATCAGGGATATCAGGGATATTAGGAATATCAAGGATATCAGGGATATCAAGGATATCACTGATATCAAGTATATCACTGATATCGAGGATATCAGGGATATCGAGGATATCAGGGATATCGAGGATATCAGGGATATCAGGGATATCAGGGATATCAGGGATATCAGAAATATCAGGGATATCAGGGATATCAGGGATATCAGGGATATCAGGGATATCAGGGATATCAGCGATATCAGGGATATCAGGGATATCAAGGATATCAGGGATATCAAGGATATCAGGGATATCAGGGATATCAGGGATATCAGGGATATCAGGGATATCAGGGATATCAGGGATATCAGGGATATCAGGGATATCAGGGATATTGTGGATATCAGGGATATCGGGGATATCAGGGATATCGGGGATATCAGGGATATCAGGGATATCAGGGATATCAAGGATATCAGGGATATCAGGGATATCAGGGATATCAGGGATATCAGGGATATCAGGGATATCAGGGATATCAGGGATATCAGGGATATCGGGGATATCAGGGATATCGGGGATATCAGGGATATCGGGGATATCAGGGATATCGGGGATATCAGGGATATCGGGGATATCAGGAATATCGGGGATATCAGGGATATCGGGGATATCAGGGATATCGGGGATATCAGGGATATCGGGGATATCAGGGATATCGGGGATATCAGGGATATCGGGGATATCAAGAATATCAGGGATATCAGGGATATCGGGGATATCAGGGATATCAGGGATATCAGGAATATCAAGGATATCACTGATATCAAGTATATCACTGATATCGAGGATATGAGGGATATCGAGGATATCAAGGATATCAGGGATATCAGGGATATCAGGGATATCAGGGATATCAGGGATATCAGGGATATCAGGGATATCAGGGATATCAGGGATATCAGGGATATCAGGGATATCAGGGATATCAGGGATATCCAGGATATCAGGGATATCCAGGATATCAGGGATATCAGGGATATCAGGGATATCAGGGATATCAGGGATATCAGGGATATCCAGGATATCAGGGATATCCAGGATATCAGGGATATCAGGGATATCAGGGATATCAGGGATATCAGGGATATCAGGGATATCAGGGATATCGGGGATATCAGGGATATCAGGGATATCCAGGATATCAGGGATATCCAGGATATCAGGGATATCCAGGATATCAGGGATATCAGGGATATCAGGGATATCCAGGATATCAGGGATATCAGGGATATCAGGGATATCAGGGATATCAGGGATATCAGGGATATCAGGGATATCAGGGATATCAGGGATATCAGGGATATCAGGGATATCAGGGATATCAGGGATATCAGGGATATCAGGGATATCAGGGATATCAGGGATATCAGGGATATAAGGGATATCAGGGATATCAGGGATATCAGGGATATCAGGGATATCAGGGATATCAGGGATATCAGGGATATCAGGGATATCAGGGATATCCAGGATATCAGGGATATCAGGGATATCAGGGATATCAGGGATATCAGGGATATCAGGGATATCAGGGATATCAGGGATATCAGGGATATCAGGGATATCAGGGATATCAGGGATATCAGGGATATCAGGGATATCAGGGATATCAGGGATATCAGGGATATCAGGGATATCAGGGATATCAGGGATATCAGGGATATCAGGGATATCAGGGATATCAGGGATATCAGGGATATCAGGGATATCAGGGATATCAGGGATATCAGGGATATCAGGGATATCCAGGATATCAGGGATATCCAGGATATCAGGGATATCAGGGATATCAGGGATATCAGGGATATCCAGGATATCAGGGATATCAGGGATATCAGGGATATCAGGGATATCCAGGATATCAGGGATATCAGGGATATCAGGGATATCAGGGATATCAGGGATATCAGGGATATCAGGGATATCCAGGATATCAGGGATATCAGGGATATCAGGGATATCAGGGATATTAGGGATATCAGGGATATCAGGGATATCAGGGATATCAGGGATATCAGGGATATCCAGGATATCAGGGATATCAGGGATATCAGGGATATCAGGGATATCAGGGATATCCAGGATATCAGGGATATCAGGGATTTCAGGGATATCAGGGATATCAGGGATATCAGGGATATCAGGGATATCAGGGATATCAGGGATATCAGGGATATCAGGGATATCAGGGATATCAGGGATATCAGGGATATCAGGGATATCAGGGATATCAGGGATATCAGGGATATCAGGGATATCCAGGATATCAGGGATATCAGGGATATCAAGGATATCAGGGATATCAGGGATATCAGGGATATCAGGGATATCAGGGATATCAGGGATATCAGGGATATCAGGGATATCAGGGATATCAGGGATATCAGGGATATCAGGGATATCAGGGATATCAGGGATATCAGGGATATCAGGGATATCAGGGATATCAGGGATATCAGGGATATCCAGGATATCAGGGATATCAGGGATATCAGGGATATCAGGGATATCAGGGATATCAGGGATATCAGGGATATCAGGGATATCAGGGATATCAGGAATATCAGGGATATCAGGGATATCAGGGATATCCAGGATATCAGGGATATCAGGGATATCAGGGATATCAGGGATATCAGGGATATCAGGGATATCAGGGATATCAGGGATATCAGGGATATCAGGGATATCAGGGATATCAGGGATATCAGGGATATCAGGGATATCAGGGATATCAGGGATATCAGGGATATCAGGGATATCAGGGATATCAGGGATATCAGAGATATCGGGGATATCGGGGATATCAGGGATATCCAGGATATCAGGGATATCAGGGATATCAGGGATATCAGGGATATCAGGGATATCAGGGATATCAGGGATATCAGGGATATCAGGGATATCAGGGATATCAGGGATATCAGGGATATCAGATATATCAGGGATATCAGGGATATCAGGGATATCAGGGATATCAGGGATATCAGGGATATCCAGGATATCAGGGATATCAGGGATATCAGGGATATCAGGGATATCAGGGATATCAGGGATATCAGGGATATCAGGGATATCAGGGATATCAGGGATATCAGGGATATCAGGGATATCAGGGATATCAGGGATATCAGGGATATCAGGGATATCAGGGATATCAGGGATATCAGGGATATCAGGGATATCAGGGATATCAGGGATATCAGGGATATCAGGGATATCCAGGATATCAGGGATATCCAGGATATCAGGGATATCAGGAATATCAGGGATATCAGGGATATCAGGGATATCAGGGATATCAGGGATATCAGGGATATCAGGGATATCAGGGATATCAGGGATATCAGGGATATCAGGGATATCCAGGATATCAGGGATATCAGGGATATCAGGGATATCAGGGATATCAGGGATATCAGGGATATCAGGGATATCAGGGATATCAGGGATATCAGGGATATCAGGGATATCAGGGATATCAGGGATATCAGGGATATCAGGGATATCAGGGATATCAGGGATATCAGGGATATCAGGGATATCAGGGATATCAGGGATATCAGGGATATCAGGGATATCAGGGATATCAGGGATATCAGGGATATCAGGGATATCAGGGATATCAGGGATATCAGGGATATCAGGGATATCAGGGATATCAGGGATATCAGGGATATCAGGGATATCAGGGATATCAGGGATATCAGGGATATCAGGGATATCAGGGATATCAGGGATATCAGGGATATCAGGGATATCAGGGATATCAGGGATATCAGGGATATCAGGGATATCAGGGATATCAGGGATATCAGGGATATCAGGGATATCAGGGATATCCAGGATATCAGGGATATCCAGGATATCAGGGATATCAGGAATATCAGGGATATCAGGGATATCAGGGATATCAGGGATATCAGGGATATCAGGGATATCAGGGATATCAGGGATATCAGGGATATCAGGGATATCAGGGATATCCAGGATATCAGGGATATCAGGGATATCAGGGATATCAGGGATATCAGGGATATCAGGGATATCAGGGATATCAGGGATATCAGGGATATCAGGGATATCAGGGATATCAGGGATATCAGGGATATCAGGGATATCAGGGATATCAGGGATATCAGGGATATCAGGGATATCAGGGATATCAGGGATATCAGGGATATCAGGGATATCAGGGATATCCAGGATATCAGGGATATCAGGGATATCAGGGATATCAGGGATATCAGGGATATCAGGGATATCCTGATATCCCTGATATCCCTGATATCCCCGATATCCCTGATATCCCTGATATCCCTGATATCCCTGATATCCCTGATATCCCTGATATCCCTGATATCCCTGATATCCCTGATATCCCTGATATCCCTGATATCCTTGATATCCCTGATATCCCTGATATCCCTGATATCCCTGATATCCTGGATATCCCTG
This sequence comes from Tenthredo mesomela, assembly GCA_943736025.1. NCBI lineage: Eukaryota > Metazoa > Arthropoda > Insecta > Hymenoptera > Tenthredinidae > Tenthredo > Tenthredo mesomela. The sequence continues at coordinate 14,638 of OX031016.1, forward strand.
ATATCCCTGATATCCCTGATATCCCTGATATCCCTGATATCCCTGATATCCCTGATATCCCTGATATCCCCGATATCCCTGATATCCCTGATATCCTGGATATCCCTGATATCCCTGATATCCCTGATATCCCTGATATCCCTGATATCCCTGATATCCCTGATATCCCTGATATCCCTGATATCCCTGATATCCTGGATATCCCTGATATCCCTGATATCCCTGATATCCCTGATATCCCTGATATCCCTGATATCCCTGATATCCCTGATATCCCTGATATCCCTGATATCCCTGATATCCCTGATATCCCTGATATCCATGATATCCTGGATATCCCTGATATCCCTGATATCCCTGATATCCCTGATATCCCTGATATCCCCGATATCCCTGATATCCCCGATATCCCTGATATCCCCGATATCCCTGATATCCCCGATATCCCTGATATCCCCGATATCCCTGATATCCCCGATATCCCTGATATCCCCGATATCCCCGATATCCCCGATATCCCTGATATCCCTGATATATCTGATATCCCTGATATCCCTGATATCCCTGATATCCCTGATATCCCTGATATCCCTGATATCCTGGATATCCCTGATATCCCTGATATCCCCGATATCCCTGATATCCCTGATATTTCTGATATCCCCGATATCCCTGATATCCCTGATATCCCTGATATCCCTGTTATCCCTGATATCCCTGATATCCCTGATATCCCTGATATCCCTGATATCCCTGATATCCCTGATATCCCTGATATCCCTGATATCCCTGATATCCCTGATATCCCTGATATCCCTGATATCCCTGATATCCCTGATATCCCTGATATCCCTGATATCCCTGATATCCCTGATATCCGTGATATCCCTGATATCCCTGATATCCTTGATATCCCTGATATCCCTGATATCCCTGATATCCCTGATATCCCTGATATCCCTGATATCCCTGATATCCCTGATATCCTTGATATCCCTGATATCCCTGATATCCCTGATATCCCTGATATCCCTGATATCCCTGATATCCCTGATATCCCTGATATCCCTGATATCCCTGATATCCCTGATATCCCTGATATCCCTGATATCCCTGATATCCCTGATATCCCTGATATCCCTGATATCCCTGATATCCCTGATATCCCTGATATCCTGGATATCCCTGATATCCCTGATATCCCTGATATCCCTGATATCCCTGATATCCCTGATATCCCTGATATCCCTGATATCCCTGATATTCCTGATATCCCTGATATTCTGGATATCCCTGATATCCTGGATATCCCTGATATCCCTGATATCCCTGATATCCCTGATATCCCTGATATCCCTAATATCCCTGATATCCCTGATATCCCTGATATCCCTGATATCCCTGATATCCCTGATATCCCTGATATCCCTGATATCCCTGATATCCCTGATATCCCTGATATCCCTGATATCCCTGATATCCTGGATATCCCTGATATCCCTGATATCCCTGATATCCCTGATATCCCTGATATCCCTGATATATCTGATATCCCTGATATCCCTGATATCCCTGATATCCCTGATATCCCTGATATCCCTGATATCCCTGATATCCCTGATATCCCTGATATCCCTGATATCCCTGATATCCCTGATATCCCTGATATCCTGGATATCCCTGATATCCCTGATATCCCCGATATCCCCGATATCCCCGATATCCCTGATATCCCTGATATCCCTGATATCCCTGATATCCCTGATATCCCTGATATCCCTGATATCCCTGATATCCCTGATATCCCTGATATCCCTGATATCCCTGATATCCCTGATATCCCTGATATTTCTGATATCCCTGATATCCTCGATATCCCTGATATCCTCGATATCAGTGATATCCTTGATATCCCTGATATCCTTGATATTCCTGATATCCCTGATATCCCTGATATCCCTGATATCCTTGATATCCCTGATATCCCTGATATCCCTGATATCCCTGATATCCCTGATATCCCTGATATCCCTGATATCCCTGATATCCCTGATATCCCTGATATCCTTGATATCCCTGATATTCTTGATATCCCTGATATCCTTCATATCCCTGATATCCTTGATATCCCTGATATCCTTGATATCCCTGATATCCTTGAAATCCCTGATATCCTCGATATCCCTGATATCCTCGATATCAGTGATATACTTGATATCAGTGATATCCTTGATATCCCTGATATCCTTGATATCCCTGATATCAGGGATATCCCTGATATCCTTGATATCCCCGATATCCCTGATATCCCCGATATCCCTGATATCCCCGATATCCCTGATATCCTCGATATCCCTGATATCCCTGATATCCCTGATATCCCTGATATCCCTGATATCCCTGATATCCCTGATATCCCTGATATCCCTGATATCCCTGATATCCCTGATATCCCTGATATCCCTGATATCCCTGATATCCCTGATATCCCTGATATCCCTGATATCCTTGATATCCCTGATATATCTGATATCCCTGATATCCCTGATATCCCTGATATCCCTGATATCCCTGATATCCCTGATATCCCTGATATCCCTGATATCCCTGATATCCCTGATATCCCTGATATCCTGGATATCCCTGATATCCCCGATATCCCCGATATCCCTGATATCCCTGATATCCCTGATATCCCTGATATCCCTGATATCCCTGATATCCCTGATATCCCTGATATCCCTGATATCCCTGATATCCCTGATATCCCTGATATCCCTGATATCCCTGATATCCCTGATATCCCTGATATCCCTGATATTTCTGATATCCCTGATATCCTCGATATCCCTGATATCCTCGATATCCCTGATATCCTCGATATCCCTGATATCCTCGATATCAGTGATATCCTCGATATCCCTGATATCCTTGATATTCCTGATATCCCTGATATCCCTGATATCCCTGATATCCTTGATATCCCTGATATCCCTGATATTCCTGATATCCCTGATATCCCTGATATCCCTGATATCCCTGATATCCCTGATATCCCTGATATCCCTGATATCCTTGATATCCCTGATATTCTTGATATCCCTGATATCCTTCATATCCCTGATATCCTTGATATCCCTGATATCCTTGATATCCCTGATATCCTTGAAATCCCTGATATCCTCGATATCCCTGATATCCTCGATATCAGTGATATACTTGATATCAGTGATATCCTTGATATCCCTGATATCCTTGATATCCCTGATATCAGGGATATCCCTGATATCCTTGATATCCCCGATATCCCTGATATCCCCGATATCCCTGATATCCCCGATATCCCTGATATCCTCGATATCCCTGATATCCCTGATATCCCTGATATCCCTGATATCCCTGATATCCCTGATATCCCTGATATCCCTGATATCCCTGATATCCCTGATATCCCTGATATCCTTGATATCCCTGATATCCTTGATATCCCTGATATCCCCGATATCCCTGATATCCCCGATATCCCTGATATCCCCGATATCCCTGATATCCACGATATCCCTGATATCCACGATATCCCTGATATCCACGATATCCCTGATATCCCTGATATCCCTGATATCCCTGATATCCCTGATATCCCTGATATCCCTGATATCCCTGATATCCTTGATATCACTGATATCCTTGATATCCCTGATATCCCCGATATCCCTGATATCCCCGATATCCCTGATATCCCCGATATCCCTGATATCCACGATATCCCTGATATCCACGATATCCCTGATATCCACGATATCCCTGATATCCCTGATATCCCTGATATCCCTGATATCCCTGATATCCCTGATATCCCTGATATCCCTGATATCCCTGATATCCCTGATATCCCTGATATCCCTGATATCCCTGATATCCCTGATATCCCTGATATCCTTGATATCCCTGATATCCCTGATATACCTGATATTTCTGATATCCCTGATATCCCTGACATCCCCGATATCCCCGATATCCCCGATATCCCCGATATCCCCGATATCCCCGATATCCCCGATATCCCCGATATCCCCGATATCCCCGATATCCCCGATATCCCCGATATCCCCGATATCCCCGATATCCCCGATATCCCCGATATCCCCGATATCCCCGATATCCCCGATATCCCCGATATCCCCGATATCCCCGATATCCCCGATATCCCCGATATCCCCGATATCCCCGATATCCCCGATATCCCCGATATCCCCGATATCCCCGATATCCCCGATATCCCCGATATCCCCGATATCCCCGATATCCCCGATATCCCCGATATCCCCGATATCCCCGATATCCCCGATATCCCCGATATCCCCGATATCCCCGATATCCCAGATATCCCCGATATCCCCGATATCCCCGATATCCCCGATATCCCCGATATCCCCGATATCCCCGATATCCCCGATATCCCCGATATCCCCGATATACCCGATATCCCCGATATCCCCGATATCCCCGATATCCCCGATATCCCCGATATCCCTGATATCCCCGATATCCCTGATATCCCCGATATCCCTGATATCCCTGATATCCTTGAATGATTCCCTAATTCCCTGAAATACTGATCTGGACCAACGGTATTACGGATAATAGTGGCCAGCATCCCTAGATTTCAAATACAAACGAACGAAAAACCTAAAGGTATAGGAAATCAACGTTTAGGGAGGTTTTTGAATAGGTCCCGAGCCTCCGAATACGAAGTATATCGACAAATTCCGAAATAATGATCTGGACCGACGGTATTACAGATAATAGTGGCCAGCATCCCTAAATTTCAAATACAAACGAACGAAAAACCTCAAGGTAGAGGAAATCAATGTTTAGGGAGGTTTCCGAATAGGTCCCGAGCCTCCGAATACGAAGTATATCGACAAATTCTGAAATACTGATCTGGACCAACGGTATTACGGATAATAGTGGCCAGCATCCCTAAATTTCAAATACAAACGAACGAAAAACCTAAAGGTATAGGAAATCAATGTTTAAGAAGGTTTTTCCATAGGTCTCAGGCCCTTGATTACGAAGTATATCGGCAAATTCTGATATACTGCTTTGGACCAACGATATTAGAGATAATAGTGTCCAGCATCCCGCGATTTCAAATGTGTAAAAGTTAGTTTTTTTATTTCTCTCACCAAATACATCAGAATGTTATCAATCTACTCAGCGATTACGATTGAGGGTAAAGATTTCTTCTCGAAAATCTTTAGTTTACGTCGATTGTCGATGATGCATTCAATTTCGGCGATTTAATCGAAAAACGAATGAAAACCTAAAGTTATAGGAAATCAATATTTAGGGAGGTTTTCGAATAGCTACCGAGCCCCCGAATACGAAGTATATCGACAAATTTCGAAATAATGATCTGGACCAACGGTATTACAGATAATAGTGGCCACCATCCCTAAATTTCAAATACAAACGAACGAAAAACCTAAAGGTATGGGAAATCAATGTTTAGGGAGGTTTTCGAATAGGTCCCGAGCCTCCGAATACGAAGTATATCGACGAATTCCAAAATAGTGATCTGGACCGACGGTATTACAGATAATAGTGGCCAGAATCCCTAAATTTCAAATACAAACGAACGAAAAACCTAAAGGTAGAGGAAATCAATGTTTAGGGAGGTTTTCGAATAGGTCCCGAGCCTCCGAATACGAAGTATATCGACAAATTCTGAAATACTGATCTGGACCAACGGTATTACGGATAATAGTGGCCAGCATCCCTAGATTTCAAATACAAACGAACGAAAAACCTAAAGGTATAGGAAATCAACGTTTAGGGAGGTTTTTGAATAGGTCCCGAGCCTCCGAATACGAAGTATATCGACAAATTCCGAAATAATGATCTGGACCGACGGTATTACAGATAATAGTGGCCAGCATCCCTAAATTTCAAATACAAACGAACGAAAAACCTCAAGGTAGAGGAAATCAATGTTTAGGGAGGTTTTCGAATAGGTCCCGAGCTTCCGAATACGAAGTATATCGATAAATTCTGAAATACTGATCTGGACCAACGGTATTACGGATAATAGTGGCCAGCATCCCTAAATTTCAAATACAAACGAACGAAAAACCTAAAGGTATAGGAAATCAATGTTTGAGGAGGTTTTTGGATAGGTCTCAGGCCCTCGATTACGAAGTATATCGGCAAATTCTGATATACTGCTTTGGACCAACAATAATAGAGATAATAGTGTCCAGCATCCCACGATTTCAAATATGTAAAAGTTAGTTTTTTTTATTTCTCTCACCAAATACATCAGAATGTTATCAATCTACTCAGCGATTACGATTGAGGGTAGAGATTTCTTCTCGAAAATCTTTAGTTTACGTCGATTGTCGATGATGCATTCAATTTCGGCGATTTAATCGAAAAACGAATGAAAACCTAAAGTTATAGGAAATCAATATTTAGGGAGGTTTTGGAATAGGTCCCGAGCCTCCGAATACGAAGTATATCGACAAATTCCGAAATAATTATCTGGACCAACGGTATTACAGATAATAGTGGCCAGCATCCCTAAATTTCAAATACAAACGAACGAAAAACCTGAAGGTAGAGGAAATCAATGTTTAGGGAGGTTTTCGAATAGGTCCCGAGCCTCCGAATACGAAGTATATCGACAAATTCCGAAATAATGATCTGGACCAACGGTATTACGGATAATAGTGGCCAGCATCCCTAAATTTCAAATAACAACGAACGGAAAACCTAAAGGTAGAGGAAATCAATGTTTAGGGAGGTTTTCGAATAGGTCCCGAGCCTCCGAATACGAAGTATATCGACAAATTCCGAAATAATGATCTGGACCAACGGTATTACGGATAATAGTGGCCAGCATCCCTAAATTTCAAATACAAACGAACGAAAAACCTAAAGGTATAGGAAATCAATGTTTAGGGAGGTTTTCGAATAGGTCCCGAGCCTCCGAATACGAAGTATATCGACAAATTTCGAAATAATGATCTGGACCAACGGTATTACAGATAATAGTGGCCAGCATCCCTAAATTTCAAATACAAACGAACGAAAAACCTAAAGGTATAGGAAATCAATGTTTATGGAGGTTTTTGGATAGGTCTCAGGCCCTCGATTACGAAGTATATCGGCAAATTCTGATATACTGCTTTGGACAAACGATAATGGGGACAATAGTGTCCAGCATCCCACGATTTCAAATATGAAAAAGTTAGTTTTTTTTATTTCTCTCAACAAATACATCAGAATGTTATCAATCTACTCAGCGATTACGATTGAGGGTGAAGATTTCTTCTCGAAAATCTTTAGTTTACGTCGATTGTCGATGATGCATTCAATTTCGGCGATTTAATCGAAAAACGAATGAAAACCTAAAGTTATAGGAAATCAATATTTAGGGAGGTTTTTGAATAGGTCCCGAGCCCCCGAATACGAAGTATATCGACAAATTCCGAAATAATGATCTGAACCAACGGTATTACAGATAATAGTGGCCAGCATCCCTAAATTTCAAATACAAACGAACGAAAAACCTAAAGGTATATGAAATCAATGTTTAGGAAGGTTTTCGAATGGGTCTTGAGCCTCCGAATACGAAGTATATCGACAAATTTCGAAATAATGATCTGGACCAACGGTATTACAGATAATAGTGGCCAGCATCCCTAAATTTCAAATACAAACGAACGTAAAACCTAAAGGTAGAGGAAATCAATGTTTACCGAGGTTTTCGAATAGGTCCCGAGCCTCCGAATACGAAGTTTGTCGACAAATTCCGAAATAATGATCTGGACCAACGGTATTACGGATAATAGTGGCCAGCATCCCTAAATTTCAAATAACAACGAACGGAAAACCTAAAGGTAGAGGAAATCAATGTTTAGGGAGGTTTTCGAATAGGTCCCGAGCCTCCGAATACGAAGTATATCGACAAATTCCGAAATAATCATCTGGACCAACGGTATTACAGATAATAGTGGCCAGCATCCCTAAATTTCAAATACAAACGAACGAAAAACCTAAAGGTAGAGGAAATCAATGTTTAGGGAGGTTTTCGAATAGGTCCCGAGCCTCCGAATACGAAGTATATCGACAAATTCCGAAATAATCATCTGGACCAACGGTATTACAGATAATAGTGGCCAGCATCCCTAAATTTCAAATACAAACGAACGAAAAACCTAAAGGTATAGGAAATCAATGTTTGAGGAGGTTTTTGGATAGGTCTCAGGCCCTCGATTACGAAGTATATCGGCAAATTCTGATATACTGCTTTGGACCAACAATAATAGAGATAATAGTGTCCAGCATCCCACGATTTCAAATATGTAAAAGTTAGTTTTTTTTATTTCTCTCACCAAATACATCAGAATGTTATCAATCTACTCAGCGATTACGATTGAGGGTAGAGATTTCTTCTCGAAAATCTTTAGTTTACGTCGATTGTCGATGATGCATTCAATTTCGGCGATTTAATCGAAAAACGAATGAAAACCTAAAGTTATAGGAAATCAATATTTAGGGAGGTTTTTGAATAGGTCCCGAGCCCCCGAATGCGTAGTATATCGACAAATTCCGAAATAATGATCTGGACCAACGGTATTACGGATAATAGTGGCCAGCATCCCTAAATTTCAAATAACAACGAACGGAAAACCTAAAGTTATAGGAAATCAATGTTTAGGGAGGTTTTTGAATAGGTCTCGAGCCCTCGAATACGAAGTATATCAGCAAATTCCGAAATGATGATCTGGAACAGCGATAATAGAGATAATAGTGTCCAGCATCCATCAAGTTCAGATGAAAACGAAGAAAAAACCTAAAGTTATAGGAAATCAATGTTTAGGGAGGTTTTTGAATAGGTCTCGAGCCCTAGAATACGAAGTATATCGGCAAATTCTGAAATGATGATCTGGAACAGCGATAATAGAGATAATAGTGTCCAGCATCCATCAATTTCAGATGAAAACGAATAAAAAACCTAAAGTTATAGGAAATCAATGTTTAGGGAGGTTTTTGAATAGGTCTCGAGCCCTCGAATACGAAGTATATCGGCAAATTCCGAAATAATGATCTGGACCAGCGATAATAGAGATAATAGTGGCCAGCATCCCTCGATTTCAAATATGAAAAAGTTAGTTTTTTTTATTTTTCTCGCCAAATACAGGAGAATCTTATCAATCTACTGAGCGATCCCGATTCAGGGTAAAGATTTCCTCTCGAAAACCTTCAGTTTACGTTGATTGTCGATGATTCATTCAATTTCGGCGTTTTAATCGAAAAACGAATGGAAACCTAAAGTTATAGGAAATCAATGTTTAGGGAGGTTTTCGAATAGGTCCCGAGCCTCCGAATACGAAGTATATCGACAAATTCTGAAATAATGATCTGGACCAACGGTATTACGGATAATAGTGGCCAGCATCCCTAAATTTCAAATACAAACGAACGAAAAACCTAAAGGTATAGGAAATCAATGTTCAGGGAGGTTTTTGGATAGGTCTCAGGCCCTCGATTACGAAGTATATCGGCAAATTCTGATATCCTGCTTTGGACAAACGATAATGGGGACAATAGTGTCCAGCATCCCACGATTTCAAATATGAAAAAGTTAGTTTTTTTTATTTCTCTCAACAAATACATCAGAATGTTATCAATCTACTCAGCGATTACGATTGAGGGTGAAGATTTCTTCTCGAAAATCTTTAGTTTACGTCGATTGTCTATGATGCATTCGATTTCGGCGATTTAATCGAAAAACGAATGAAAACCTAAAGTTATAGGAAATCAATATTTAGGGAGGTTTTCATATAGGTCCCGAGTTCCCGAATACGTAGTATATCGACAAATTCCGAAATAATGATCTGGACCAACGGTATTACAGATAATAGTGGCCAGCATCCCTAAATTTCAAATACAAACGAACGAAAAACCTAAAGGTAGAGGAAATCAATGTTTACCGAGGTTTTCGAATAGGTCCCGAGCCTCCGAATACGAAGTATGTCGACAAATTCCGAAATAATGATCTGGACCAACGGTATTACGGATAATAGTGGCCAGCATCCCTAAATTTCAAATAACAACGAACGGAAAACCTAAAGGTAGAGGAAATCAATGTTTAGGGAGGTTTTCGAATAGGTCCCGAGCCTCCGAATACGAAGTATATCGACAAATTCCGAAATAATCATCTGGACCAACGGTATTACAGATAATAGTGGCCAGCATCCCTAAATTTCAAATACAAACGAACGAAAAACCTAAAGGTATAGGAAATCAATGTTTGAGGAGGTTTTTGGATAGGTCTCAGGCCCTCGATTACGAAGTATATCGGCAAATTCTGATATACTGCTTTGGACCAACAATAATAGAGATAATAGTGTCCAGCATCCCACGATTTCGAATGAAAAGGAACGAAAAACCTAAAGTTACAGGAAATCAATGTTTAGGGAGGTTTTCGAATAGGTCCCGAGCCTCCGAATACGAAGTATATCGACAAATTCCGAAATAATGATCTGGACCAACGGTATTACAGATAATAGTGGCCAGCATCCCTAAATTTCAAATACAAACGAACGAAAAACCTAAAGGTAGAGGAAATCAATGTTTACCGAGGTTTTCGAATAGGTCCCGAGCCTCCGAATACGAAGTATGTCGACAAATTCCGAAATAATGATCTGGACCAACGGTATTACGGATAATAGTGGCCAGCATCCCTAAATTTCAAATAACAACGAACGGAAAACCTAAAGGTAGAGGAAATCAATGTTTAGGGAGGTTTTCGAATAGGTCCCGAGCCTCCGAATACGAAGTATATCGACAAATTCCGAAATAATCATCTGGACCAACGGTATTACAGATAATAGTGGCCAGCATCCCTAAATTTCAAATACAAACGAACGAAAAACCTAAAGGTATAGGAAATCAATGTTTGAGGAGGTTTTTGGATAGGTCTCAGGCCCTCGATTACGAAGTATATCGGCAAATTCTGATATACTGCTTTGGACCAACAATAATAGAGATAATAGTGTCCAGCATCCCACGATTTCAAATATGTAAAAGTTAGTTTTTTTTATTTCTCTCATCAAATACATCAGAATGTTATCAATCTACTCAGCGATTACGATTGCGGGTAGAGATTTCTTCTCGAAAATCTTTAGTTTACGTCGATTGTCGATGATGCATTCAATTTCGGCGATTTAATCGAAAAACGAATGAAAACCTAAAGTTATAGGAAATCAATATTTAGGGAGGTTTTGGAATAGGTCCCGAGCCTCCGAATACGAAGTATATCGCCAAATTCCGAAATAATTATCTGGACCAACGGTATTACAGATAATAGTGGCCAGCATCCCTAAATTTCAAATAACAACGAACGGAAAACCTAAAGGTAGAGGAAATCAATGTTTAGGGAGGTTTTCGAATAGGTCCCGAGCCTCCGAATACGAAGTATATCGACAAATTCTGAAATAATGATCTGGACCAACGGTATTACGGATAATAGTGGCCAGCATCCCTAAATTTCAAATAAAAACGAACGAAAAACCTAAAGGTATAGGAAATCAATGTTTAGGGAGGTTTTCGAATAGGTCCCGAGCCTCCGAATACGAAGTATATCGACAAATTTCGAAATAATGATCTGGACCAACGGTATTACAGATAATAGTGGCCAGCATCCCTAAATTTCAAGTAAAAACGAACGGAAAACTTAAAGGTATAGGAAATCAATGTTTAAGGAGGTTTTTGGATAGGTCTCAGGCCCTCGATTACGAAGTATATCGGCAAATTCTGATATACTGCTTTGGACCAACGATAATGGGGATAATAGTGTCCAGCATCCCACGATTTCAAATATGAAAAAGTTAGTTTTTTTTGTTTCTCTCAACAAATACATCAGAATGTTATCAATCTACTCAGCGATTCCGATATAGGGTAAAGATTTCTTCTCGAAAATCTTTAGTTTACGTCGATTGTCGATGATGCATTCGATTTCGGCGATTTAATCGAAAAACGAATGAAAACCTAAAGTTATAGGAAATCAATATTTAGGGAGGTTTTCATATAGGTCCCGAGCCCCCGAATACGTAGTATATCGACAAATTCCGAAATAATGATCTGGACCAACGGTATTACAGATAATAGTGGCCAGCATCCCTAAATTTCAAATACAAACGAACGAAAAACCTAAAGGTATGGGAAATCAATGTTTAGGGAGGTTTTCGAATGGCCCCCGAACCTCCGAATACGAAGTATATCGACAAATTCCGAAATAATGATCTGGACCAACGGTATTACAGATAATAGTGGCCAGCATCCCTTAATTTCAAATACAAACGAACGAAAAACCTAAAGGTATGGGAAATCAATGTTTAGGAACGTTTTCGAATGGGTCTTGAGCCTCCGAATACGAAGTATATCGACAAATTTCGAAATAATGATCTGGACCAACGGTATTACAGATAATAGTGGCCAGCATCCCTAAATTTCAAATACAAACGAACGAAAAACCTAAAGGTATAGGAAATCAATGTTTAGGGAGGTTTTCGAATAGGTCCCGAGCCTCCGAATACGAAGTATATCGACAAATTCCGAAATAATGATCTGGACCAACGGTATTACGGATAATAGTGGCCAGCATCCCTAAATTTCAAATAACAACGAACGGAAAACCTAAAGGTAGAGGAAATCAATGTTTAGGGAGGTTTTCGAATAGGTCCCGAGCCTCCGAATACGAAGTATATCGACAAATTTCGAAATAATGATCTGGACCAACGGTATTACAGATAATAGTGGCCAGCATCCCTAAATTTCAAGTAAAAACGAACGGAAAACTTAAAGGTATAGGAAATCAATGTTTGAGGAGGTTTTTGGATAGGTCTCAGGCCCTCGATTACGAAGTATATCGGCAAATTCTGATAAACTGCTTTGGACCAACCATAATAGAGATAATAGTGTCCAGCATCCCACGATTTCAAATATGTAAAAGTTAGTTTTTTTTATTTCTCTCACCAAATACATCAGAATGTTATCAATCTACTCAGCGATTCCGATATAGGGTAAAGATTTCTTCTCGAAAATCTTTAGTTTACGTCGATTGTCGATGATGCATTCGATTTCGGCGATTTAATCGAAAAACGAATGAAAACCTAAAGTTATAGGAAATCAATATTTAGGGAGGTTTTCATATAGGTCCCGAGCCCCCGAATACGTAGTATATCGACAAATTCCGAAATAATGATCTGGACCAACGGTATTACAGATAATAGTGGCCAGCATCCCTAAATTTCAAATACAAACGAACGAAAAACCTAAAGGTAGAGGAAATCAATGTTTAGGGAGGTTTTCGAATAGGTCCCGAGCCTCCGAATACGAAGTATATCGACAAATTCCGAAATAATGATCTGGACCAACGGTATTACGGATAATAGTGGCCAGCATCCCTAAATTTCAAACACAAACAAACGAAAAACCTAAAGGTAGAGGAAATCAATGTTTAGGGAGGTTTTCGAATAGCTCTCGAGCCCCCGAATACGAAGTTTATCGACAAATTCCGAAATAATGATCTGGACCAACGGTATTACAGATAATAGTCGCCAGCATCCCTAAATTTCAAATACAAACGAACGAAAAACCTAAAGGTATAGGAAATCAATGTTTAGGGAGGTTTTCGAATAGGTCCCGAACCTCCGAATACGAAGTATATCGACAAATTCCGAAATAGTGATCTGGACCAACGGTATTACAGATAATAGTGGCCAGCATCCCTAAATTTCAAATAAAAACGAACGGAAAACCTAAAGGTATAGGAAATCTATGTTTAGGGAGGTTTTTGGATAGGTCCCGAGCCCTTGAATACGAAGTATATCGACAAATTCCGAAATAGTGATCTGGATTAACGGTATTACAGATAATAGTGGCCAGCATGTCTAAATTTAAAATACAAACGAACGAAAAACCTAAAGGTAGAGGAAATCAATGTTTAGGTAAGTTTTCGAATAGGTCCCGAGCCTCCGAATACGAAGTATATCGACAAATTCCGGAATAATGATCTGGACCAACGGTATCACGGATAATAGTGGCCAGCATCCCTAAATTTCCAATACAAACGAACGAAAAACCTAAAGGTATAGGAAATCAATGTTTAGGGAGGTTTTCGAATAGGTCCCGAGCCTCCGAATGCGAAGTATATCGACAAATTCCGAAATAATGATCTGGACCAACGGTATTACGGATAATAGTGGCCAGCATCCCTGAATTTCAAATAAAAACGAACGGAAAACCTAAAGGTATAGGAAATCAATGTTTAGGGAGGTTTTTGGATAGGTCTCAGGCCCTCGATTACGAAGTATATCGGCAAATTCTGATATACTGCTTTGGACCAACGATAATAGAGATAATAGTGTCCAGCATCCCACGATTTCAAATATGTAAAAGTTAGTTTTTTTTATTTCTCTCACCAAATACATCAGAATGTTATCAATCTACTCAGCGATTCCGATTCAGGGTAAAGATTTCTTCTCGAAAATCTTTAGTTTACGTCGATTGTCGATGATGCATTCAATTTCGGCGATTTAATCGAAAAACGAATGAAAACCTAAAGGTATAGGAAATCAATATTTAGGGAGGTTTTCGAATAGGTCCCGAGCCTCCGAATACGAAGTATATCGACAAATTCCGAAATAATGATCTGGACCAACGGTATTACGGATAATAGTGGCCAGCATCCCTAAATTTCAAATACAAACGAACGAGAAACCTACAGGTATAGGAGATCAATGTTTAGGGAGGTTTTCGAATAGGTCCCGAGCCTCCGAATACGAAGTATATCGACAAATTGCGAAATAATGATCTGGACCAACGGTATTACAGATAATAGTGGCGAGCATCCCTAAATTTCAAATACAAACGAACGAAAAACCTAAAGGTATAGGAAATCAATGTTTGGGGAGGTTTTCGAATAGGTCCCGAGCCCCCGAGTACGAAGTATATCGGCGAATTCCGAAATAATGATCTGGACTAACGGTATTACAGATAATAGTGACCAGCATCCCTAAATTTCAAATAAAAACGAACGAAAAACCTAAAGGTATAGAAAATCAATATTTAAGGAGGTTTTTGGATAGGTCTCAGGCCGTCGATTACGAAGTATATCGGCGAATCCCGATATAATGCTTTGGACCAACGATAATAGAGATAATAGTGTCCAGCATCCCACGATTTCGAATGAAAAGGAACGAAAAACCTAAAGTTACAGGAAATGAATGTTTAGGGAGGTTTTCGGATAGGTCCTGAGCCCACAAATACGAAGTATATCGACAAATTCCGGAATAATGATCTGGACCAACGGTATTACAGATAATAGTGGCCAGCATCCCTAAATTTCAAATAAAAACGAACGAAAAACCTGAAGGTATAGGAAATCAATGTTTGGGGAGGTTTTCGAATAGGTCCCGAGCCCCCGAGTACGAAGGATATCGGCGAATTCCGAGATAATGATCTGGACTAACGCTATTACAGATCATAGTGACCAGCATCCCTAAATTTCAAATAAAAACGAACGAAAAACCTAAAGGTATAGGAAATCAATGTTTAGGAAGGTTTTCGAATAGGTCCCGAGCCCCCGAATACGAAGTATATCGACAAATTCCGAAATAACGATCTGGACCAACGGTATCACAGATAATAGTGGCCAGCATCCCTAAATTTCAAATAAAAACGAACGAAAAACCTAAAGGTATAGGAAATCGATGTTTAGGGAAGTTTTTGAATAGGTCACAGTCCCTCGATTGAGAAGTATATCGGCAAATTCTGATATACTGCTTTGGACCACCGATAATAGAGATAATAGTGTCCTGCATCCCACGATTTCAAATATGAAAAAGTTATTTTTTTTCATTTCTCTCACCAAATACATCAGAATGTTATCAATCTACTCAGCGATTCCGATTCAGGGTGAAGATTTCTTCTCGAAAATCTTCAGTTTACGTCGATTGTCGATGATGCATTCAATTTCGGCGATTTAATCGAAAAACGAATGAAAACCTAAAAGTATAGGAAATCAATATTTAGGGAGGTTTTCGAATAGCTCCCGAGCCCCCGAATACGAAGTATATTGACAAATTCCGAAATAATGATCTGGACCAACGGTATTACAGATAATAGTGGCCAGCATACCTAAATTTCAAACACAAACGAACGAAAAACCTAAAGGTAGAGGAAATCAATGTTTAGGGAGGTTTTCGAATAGCTCCCGAGCCCCCGAATGCGAAGTTTATCGACAAATTCCGAAATAATGATCTGGACCAACGGTATTACAGATAATAGTGGCCAGCATCCCTAAATTTCAAATACAAACGAACGAAAAACCTAACGGTATCCCGAGTCGAAATTTTAGCCCTCCTTTGAATGCTCCTGAACCTATTTCTTTTGTATCGCACAAGCCGCCACCCTCCGTTGAACCTACCAGGCCCTATTTGCAAAATTCAGTGCTGCCGGTGAACCTCCTTTCACTCCACTTCGCCCTCCGATGGCCCTCCTAGACCTCTTTCAGATCGCAAATATCTCGCGGACATGAACGTACGTAGCCTTATTTGAATCCGAAGACCCCTGTCTTCACCCTACGTAGCCTCCTTTGGACCCAAAGTCTCCTACTCTGACCCTACATAGCCTACTTCGGATCCAATGCTGGCCAAGAACAATAGGACCAAAAACTTTGGATCCAAATGAGGCTATGTAGGGTCAAGGCAGGAGACTGAATTCAAAGGAGGTTACGTAGGGTCAATGCAGTAATCTGGATTCTGGGATATGTTTTTTTGTAACTCTACTAGTTCTTTCAACGCTAAAGCCTTGACAACCCAAAGGCCCCTATTAGGATCAGTTGTGGATCCCACAATAATAGATGTCTATATCACTGCTCGATCGGTTCACCGGATTTGTAAAATATGGAATATATAGGTACACTGTCAGAGAAAAAAAATCTTCCAGGAGATCCACTAAAAGTTTTACGGTAATTTCAACACTGTTTTTAGTTCATACGACGGAAGTGGAATTTTCCACTTCAAGTAAATTTATGTTTTAAATAAAAAAAAGTGTCGAAATGAACATATACATTTTGAAATGTCATATTTCATTCGGATAAACAGATAACCGCGTAAACGAAAAATGCATAATATAATATTTAGTAATTAATGGTAATAATATATGCAAGAACTTCAATCTAGTCAAATTTCAAATGCCAATACTCAAATGCCAAATTTTGATAACATTGAAATATTTCGAGTTATAACTTGACACTTTGATGGGCCTCGAACAAGTAGTAGAGTATTGAATCTAATGCCATATGATAGTTTAGCGTAGTGGTTAGGGCGTGCGACTAGTAACCGAGCGGACGTGGGTTCAAATCCCGGCGGGGACGAAAAATGCGACGATTTTTTCAGTGCGTGCATAATGCGATTTTAACAACATAATAACGCGTAGGTTGGGTCATCTGACAATAATAACCGTCAAATATCGTATTTTTTTTTTTTTTTTTTCTACTATTATTAATTAATAATTTTCTGCCTCGCTAGCGCCCGGTTGAAATTTCTGCTAGAGAAGGAGGGTCTGTAGGGTCTACGCGAGATTCGATTCAGGCTGAGAGGAGGGTCTGTAGGCCCTACGAGCGATTCGGTTCAGGCCGAAAGAAGGGTCTGTAGGGTCTACGCAAGATCGATTTAGGCCGAAAGCAGGGTCTGTAGGGCTGGTGTAACATCTGCAATAGGCCCAAAGGAGAGTCCGGAAGATTCGTTTGTACCCTCCATAACCTCCTTTGAATCCAAATGTTCAGTTTCTGCCACTTTTGTAGGTTCAAGTGGAGTCTAACATTAAACGTACCGAACCTCCTTTGACTCCTCGATACTCCCAAGATTTGACAACTCTCGACGAGACTACGAGGTTTAAAGGAGGTTCAAAGCAGGCCTAAAATTTCGACTCGGGTATTCTTTTCTCTCCGTGTATAAGGCGATAAGTCGTTAAAGGATAACTAACTAACTTTGAAAAAAATGCGAGTTATTGAGGGATCTATAAGGAGTATAAAAATAATAGTTTCATCATTTTGCTCGGAAAGTATCACAGTGAAACACAAAAATGTAAGAGGAAATAATTTTTTTTATCGTGAATTTGTGAGGCTAAAAATCTGTCCATTGTGCCCATGAAAGCTCTCGACTCCCTCAATGACATATATTCAATTTTCAAACAAATCGGTTCAAGTCGATAAAAAATAAAAATTATTCGATATTTTTTTTTTTTTTTTTTTTCTCAAAAACCAATTGAGATTGAGGTCTCAAATTGTCAGGAACTTAGTATTTTAATAATACCTACTTATATCCATGAAATATCATTAGGATATTAGCAAAAGGCATTTTGATTTTTATTACTTTTTCAACTGATTGAATTCATTTTGCAAAACTCATATAGCCTATGTTACTCGGGAAAACCTAAGGAACAATTTGGTGTAAGTTTCATCTAAATCGGTCCACTGGTTCTCGAGCAGTGTTGCCGTTTCAGTACAATTGTACTGAATTCAGTACTTTTTCACGCGATTCAGTACGCTAGTACGCCTTTCATAAATCTTGTACGTTTTGTTAGGATTGAATCTAGTACGATTTCACGTTTTAATTAAAGGCAAAAAGCCCAAAAAAATGCAATATCTGCGATAATTGTAATGTGTAAGGGGTGATATATTTTCTGTAAGTTTTAAACAAAATTATTTGTGTACCTGAACAGGAAAAACGTTTTGGCGCTGCTATCCAGTACGTAAAACGACTTCGTTCTGGCAACACTGTTCTCGAGTTTAGCGGTAACAAACATACAAACATACAAAGCCTTTTATATATGTAGTAGAGTAGATAATTATGAGGCTTTCCACGTCAACTGGCCCACTTTTTCAGTTAGATTTTTTTAACCGTACGCTGATTTTTTGGTGTCTTCGGGCGTCCTAAAAAACATGGCTGGAAGCACTTGTCAAAGACCAAAGTAAGAACGTCATAAAGCTACATATTATCTGAGAAATGATTGATTTTCACCGATTTGTATTTTCGAATAATTCTGTCAATTTTCGTTGGAACGATTCAGTTAGGATATTTCAGAAAAACGTTTTCCGAAAAAATTTGAAAATAACAGAGACCCGCAAATTTCCAATTACTAAATAAAAAGGGTTTAAAAATCTTTCAAGAGATGAATTACTTCCGTAGACGGAATAAATTATTACGAAGTTTATTAAAGTCTACAGTTTGAAAAATATCTGATGATGAGTGTTTTTCTTACGAACCTCCATTGATAGAACTTGGAGAGTTTTCCTGTAAACTTGTTGATTGTTTGGAAAGCGTTCCAAGTTGTGATACAAAAAAAAAACAATTATTGGGCTATCTTCGGATTTTTTTTCTTCTTGGGAAGAAATGGCGGTCCCATAATAAGAATTTCACAGTAAACTCTGAGCAATGAAAGAGTCTTTCTTGAATTTCTTTTCATCAAAATCAAAGTGGCCCGAAAACCTGAAACCACCTTTATTTGCATTATTCGGAAATTTTTGGCATTTTCAGCCCTGATTGTCATTTTCTAACAATTGAAAATATTTATTCGAAAGCTGATGAAAAACATAACTTTCGTGTATTTCGATTTTTATTTCATTATCAGTAATTTATAAATACGCAAAATAAACACATTATCCAGATTTTTCATACATCTATGCTCCTGCCAGTGTTACAAATCTGCAATAATTCAGCAAAACTCTTAAAAAGTAGGGTATTCAACGGAGGAAGAAATGAAATTAATTCGAGATCACGACGAAAATGGGTGGCCCACTTGAGAAAGAATCCTTCATGTATGTACTCTAACTATACATAGCATACAATATACATAGATAGGATTTCTACAGATTAGTTGCTATCCGATGCAATTTCTTCATCGCCCGTTTTGTCCTCGTGCCCTATTTGCTCCGTGTTACCCTATACGTATATATGGGCAAGTCCACCAATTATCAACCAATGAACGGGACGTCAAAAAATTGATTTCTCTCAAATTTTTACCTTTTGTAGTGTGTACTAAGATCGAAAAGTTCACCAAGTCTGAACCAAGTCTGATAAAATAGATATTTGAAGTGGTGATAGAGTGGAATCTAGAGATTTGCAGAAAAATTGAGTGAAAAAAAAAAAATTCGGAACAGTGACGACGATTAAATATGAATATAAATATAAATGATAATTTCTTTGTAAAAGTCGACTTATATTAGGTCTCTAAAAAAATGTCTCCCAATCAGACCTCAGAATTGGAGGTCGACTTATACTCAGGGTCGACTTATGCTCGGAACAATACGGTAAATGTAAATTGCCCTGGGTTATCATCGGTTGGCCAAACGTGACCTTAGATTTCCGAGGTCATTGTAACGCGACTCTAGTCTCTTCGTCAACTTTGTATCAAGAGTAGTGTGATAATGTTAATTTCACAAGGTCTTATTTGACGTAAATGTGTTACGTTCGTATCTAGAAATAATTTAGGAAACTCTTCATACCGACAATAGAATATTTATTGCAATATACAAATATGTTTCAGTTGTACGAAATTCCTTAAAACTAAGGTGTCTAGATTATTCGTAAAAAAATAGAACACCAAATCGTCAGAACAAGGCCCCGGCGCTTTTCCAAAACGCAAAGTTGTGTCTTCTTATTCACTGCGTATTATAGTTACATTAAGTAGAACACGTATATAGTGTACTTTGTGTTGAAATATCACTTTCTTTAATTACACACTATCGGAAAAGATAGGGTGAGATCTGTAAAAATCTAGACACCAATTAATTTGGCAGCAGCTCTATATCGAGACAGCAAAGGCTTGTTGGAAATCAGCATTTATTACTCGACGTTCTGTTCCAAGGACTGAAAATAACTAAACTTGGATAGAGATACATAGATCAGCCTTTCTGAGGTTGGCTACACAACGAAACGTTCCCAACTATAGTACATCAATTTACAACAGTAAAAAAAGATTAAATTTCAATCTTTCCTACTAATAGCTATTGGTGTTTTTTTTTTTTTATTTTTATCAATATTAATAGCATTTGAGACTAATTATGACAATATAACTAACTAATATTATCGCCTGTGATGTGATGAGAAAAAAAAAATGGCAAAGTTTGCCAAAATTAATGAAAAAATAGCATTTAAGCATCTTACAATATTTTCTTCGCGAATATCAGATAAGAAAAGGCTGAAAATAGTATAACGTACGAACTAACAGTTGATATTCAAGTTTTCTTTCAGCACAATGTACGCTATGTTAATTATAACGATCATCTGAAGCTTATTGGCTATCAATTATTTCACCATGTGCTATATTTAAAAATAAACTACTCGGCGTTTCGTTATCTGAAATTCGTTATAAGCATTACTCGCCTGAAAAACAAACTGAAGATAGAAAAATATCGCGCGTTTTTAATTAGGTAGTAAGAATAAGAGCAAGAAATTATCATGGAGTTTTATATTTGATCGTAGCTAACAACCTTGCAGCCGTTGAATGTGAAGGCAACGCCGTCCTGAAATGGGGGAATAAGAAATAGTTAATTATTACCACATGGTCTGGTCAAACTATATTGTAATACTATCTGAACAACTGCTTGAATCACTTACTCTGACTAGCGCAGGTAAATCAAACCAAAATTTATGATTTGGTAACATTTCCCAACCTGTTGCTCCTCTCAATAGTTTTAACGCCAGGGCTCCACCAGCAAAATATATTCCACTGAATACAAATAATATAATCACCAGAACTGACCCTGTTGACAAACCCTCAACATGTTTTTTACAAGCCTGATGCGACAGCAGATAAAGATTCTGAAAGTGAAGATTTTCTCCAGTAACTGACAAACTTGTCCCTATGAAGTTTTGGGAACCAGAATAGATATGAGATGATGAAGGCTAGAATCAATGTGGTTTGAATTTAGAATTGTGTTTTCCATTCATTACTTCTCCATCAAATGCCGTGTTGACATATTGATATAATTAAACTGGTGAGCTTTTATAGCTTTCATAGGCGAACCCATAATTGATTGATTTGTGCAGGACAATTCTAAGAATGATCATCGGAAATCAACCAACTTTTACTTGAATATTCTAGGGAGGTATGTCCACATCGTAAACTACAGAAATTACATTACGTTCGTAGAAAGTATTTTTTCTTTTTTCAAACAGTTTCTTTATGTTTCATAATTATCATGCTTGCCAATCTCATTTTACCATGTATCACAGAAGTTTTTCGACCAATTTCAATATCCGTAGTTCACACCGTGCAGAAATGTGTACCGAACAAATACAGTAATTCCTCCCCAACCGCAGATCGGCGAGTAGCGGTTTTGGTTTTCCGGTTCGCATTTAAAAATAATTCAAATACAGTAGAACCTCGATCATCCGAACCCTCAATTATCCGAACGATGAATGAGTTTATCCGAACACTCAATTATCCGAACGTTCGTGCGAAAGATGCATTATTGCTCGCTGCCACCGCCGTGAGCAACAATGTATCTTTGCGAGAATCGCGGGCATGCAACGGCGTCGGACTAACAACGAGCGTTGTTAGTCCGTTTACGGAGATTCCTCGCGCAGTTCTAATATATTTCTCACAGCGCGCAGATAGAAATGTGAATGCCGAATGCCGAAATTTAGAAATTTAAAAAAAAAATATCATATGAAAATATAAAGTTCAAAATAAATATATATAGTATTTATAATTCAACGTTAATATGTATGTCAAATTTTAATATATATGTATGTACTGTTTTCACGTAAAAAGGTGTTGTTTATGATCTCGTCCCAAAAACCCACGTTTCGATTATCCGAACTTTTGATTATCCGAACTAGTCTCGGTCCCAATTGGTTCGGATAATCGAGGTTCTACTGTAAGTGAGTTCGTAAATAAAAGTGGGGTGGGTGTTTTTTTTTCTTCTTCTTTTCAAGAGATTTTCAAGTAATATTCGAGGAATCTGAGTCTGCTGTTTTTACTTCTACCGAAACCATTCGGGACTCATTGAGGATTACGATTTTTCCACTTGCTCATTTTCCATTTCACGTATCCCATACTAAATTTTTTTTCAAATTATCTAGCCTCCGCGGGTTAGTCGACAGAAACTCTTACTAACCGGAACGGAACCTCCGCAGTTGGCAAGGGATTACTGTATGTCGAACCTAAACCCTGTAGCTGCGATAGTTTTCAAGTAATACTAATCCTGTATAAAGTGTTTGTCAACCCTTGATCCATGAAACATGGCAGCCATTGAAAATATACAGACATGTGAGTTTTGAAAGAATGTGGATTATTATCTATCTACATAGTGAATATGTTTGTGTTCTCATTGCCTCTAAAATACACCGAAACATCTCTCAATGAACAATTGTCTCTGATTCTCTGAGAACTAAGGTTCTTACTTCTTAGAGCTCATCGCTGGCATACTCACATAATTTGGTGCGTTTGGTGCGTTTGGTTCAAAATTATACTCGGAAAGTTGAGTTGGAAAATCTGCTCTAGAATTGCAAAATAAATCTATAGTAACAACGATTGTTTTAGCAGGACTTGATTCATGACTGATGATTATCTGTGGCGGATCAGTCAATTTCGAGGTGAACCTGGTCTCCTTTGCAACACCTAAAGTGATGGACTGGTTATTAGTCGCATTATACATACACAACTGGAAAGAAAAGAGAAATCATCATATAGTAAATGAATAATTACCAATTTTCAATGTACGTTTTCCGATATAATAACAACATTGCAATTTTAGATGAAAATTAGCACTCACCGAAATTCCAGAAGCCGAAGCGCAACCAGTCGTATTTATCTTTTTGTTATCGATTTTAAATTCTTTGTTGTTACATGGATGAAAGTAGAAGGTTCGATTAGACAATGTGGTCGACTGGATGAATCTGTAATATGAAATAGGCAAGCTACAACAACAACAACAGAAGGGATGGTCGTTTTCGAATTTTGATTAATTATATTGACCTCGAAGTTCCATGATATATTATGAGTAAGACGTAAATTGTAAAAACTACGTGTCGGAGAAGATATCCCAATATACCTATATGTATATATGTATATATATGTATATGTATACATATATATGAAGTTTTCAAAGAAATGAACAATATTTGATGAGCAAATCGTCTGACCATTCAATATTTAAGGTTATACATTGAACACTCGACGGATTAATAATCATATTTACTGCTCATGAAAATGAATAACCTATTTTGTTTAGTATCGAAGAGATCTAAATCAAAATGTGATATGCAGGATATGATATTTTGGACAATGGGTGAAATCGCGCAAGATAAGTACAGGAAAAGAGAAGGAAAGGATAAAATTATAAACTCACTCATTTGGGCCAGTAATTTTGGATAAATCGTAACTTTCGCCGTTTGACATTACGCAGGTGCACGGCGTTTGCGAAACACATTCTGCAAATGTATTTCCGATATTCAATGATAATAATACTATGAACGTTAATAATATCGCATTGTCGACAGACATTTTTACATTTGATTTGACAGTCGTGTGTATTCCGTATTTTATTGCAAATGGTATTGCAGTACATATATGTGGTGTGTACTGTGTATGTCCGTGCGGTGTCGTGGTTACCGGCAGAACCTTCTTTGCGATGTGATTCAACACAACACAACACGACGCATCTACAGGTTGCATATAACAAGGCGTCTTACTGCGCAGATCATTTTGATTTTCATCCGTATAATTATTAGCCGTTTGTATAGCCAATTACAAAGGATTTGCTATTCATCATCCTTTAACGAGCTTCGGAAATGGAGGAAAGTTAAGCCGTGAAGTGCACACCTATTTTTCCGACCCCTCGAAGTGCACACTAGTGCAAATTGGTGCAAATTCGCACCACCCGTTTTCGGAAGCTTGCAAGTTGCAGTATAATTTATAAATATCTCCGGTTTGAATCAATCCGCGATTTCAATTCTACAGGGTGATTCTAATCAACCGCCTGTTCGTTCACAGTCAGATTTCTTACAAAAAATGCACATTAGATTTCCTTAGCGAAAAAAAATCTTACGACGATCCAAATTGACTGCCTTAGTGCCTTCAAGTTTTACAACTAGCGGCGCCACCAATCGCATCGATATATGTCAGTTTCATGAAAATTTGGCGGGAATATTCTTGTGAACATCCTCTACTGCACGAACGAGCCTGGTTATTGAACTCACTACGTACTATATTCGATGATTAATCGGCTCCAAATTACCAAATAATGATGGTAAGTGAAACACTACAAAATCACACTATCTTTCATTCCCGATGATCGATAAAATAACGATAACGATAATATATAAAATGACAGGATATAACGTACTAACCTTTCGGTTTCGGGTTCTTCCGGTTTTTTGGCGATCTACCGAACTCAAAGCAAAGCAAAACCTGGATCAGAAAATAAAATCACGGATGCATATTTTACAGGACGATTCAGATAATTCATCAGAGATATCTCTGCGCGTCGCAGATACGCTGGAATTCACTTTAGAAGATACATTGGGCATGTTGAAGGAACTGAAATTAGAAAGGGACGAAACACTGGAGGGCGCATACGATATACAAATAAATAATCAAAGCTTTACTCCGCTGAAACACTCTACGAATATATTGGCAGAACAACATCAACTCACATTGAGCGTTATGAATCAAATATCTAATGCGAAACCTGACGATTATCCAATACCAAACACTATCGACATGTTCACAAGCATTGTCACGGGATTGGCTAATGAGATAGAAAATGTTCAAGAACGTATTGATAAGGCAACTGAAAATTTAAAACGCATAGAGGAAGACAATAGATGGTATGTCCCTCGCATTTAATTCTAGAAAGAAAAGCAGGAGACCGGATGTCGCTGTTGATTTTCAAATTTTCTAACAAAATTAGGCAATTTTTTATTCAAATTGATAGGACGCTGTGAAGACATATTCTATTCTATATATGAAGTCTTCTGAAATCTGATCACTTGTATTTCAAGACATACTTCGAAATTATTTGAGATTGTATGGAGCTTTGCCCTGCAAATTGATTGCGTCGAAGAAAAATTGATTGTCACAGGCTACAGGTCACATAGTTGATTGAAGCTTTTTGAAATTTGGAGGGAATTGCTACATTGATGTCATTTTGGGACAAATCAATGATATCTGACGAATTTCATTTTTGGATACCAAATTTTTTTATTTCAAGCCATCTTTTGTAACGGTTCAGAAAAAAATTCACAATACCAATAGACTGACTTTGTCTCTATATGTATATTGATGGTTTGCTCCGAAATCACATCATTTTATAACATCCCCTCCAAATTTCAGAAGGTTTCGATAAACGATGGGAAAACCATTTGCTTTAGGCAAAATCCGTGAATGCTAGTTATCATGTATAAAAAGAGCTCGGTCGATATAATATTTCTGCAAAGCCTACCAGTAATTTAGAAAAAAGTCTACAATTCCTCAACATTTCCAATGATAAAACTGATACTGCTTATCGAATTTTAGTTTGGAGGAAAAAAAGAAGGGTTTTGAAAAAATGAAGGAAGCCTGTTCAGCAGCTAATGAAAATATTGCGAGTAAAACGTACGAGCGAGAGATTCAAATAACTGATCAAATCTTTAAGGAAGTTAGACATGAAACGGTGGGTACATACTTTATTATTTAAAGAGACTTTTTAGGATGAATGTAAAGAATGAAAAAATCTTAAGAAATCAGACTCTTCTAATATTTTTGCTAAGCAATTCAAATGTTTCATCGTTAGTCGGAGTATGTGAATACTTAATAATCTAGATACCGTAGAGCGTCGATTATCGGAATCAATTTTGACTGGGCACCTTTCGGATAATCGAAAATTCGGATAATCAAACAGCAAGATTACGTAACCGAAAAAAACGCTGATTCGTTCAATAGGATACAATATACCGGGTGTTCCATTTTAATCTTACACCTGATTTGTCTCGCGAAATACGACTCCGATCGAGTATTGTATGAAATAAAACTTTGAAGGTTCGAAGGGGGACGTTCCAAAAAAGTTTTTTGTTTGGGTCCAAAATGAAAAATGGCGAAGTTACAATGGCTAACATGTTTTTCTTAAATGGAAACGTGACTTTTCTTTTCACCAAAAAATTTTTCAAACTGAAACGAACAACTTTTGTAAGAAACATTTTTCCATTGAAGTTCATAATTTTTAGATGAGAACAATTTTTGGTGCGCGTGTGCATTAGGGCTAACCTTTTTGGGGTCATATTTTTTGATTTGCCCTCGCACCCCTCCAAATGTGAGTGTATGAGGTCAGTATCAGTACCTATCAATATGACCACGGTGCGATTTTTTGGCATGACCCATTGCAAAAGTATTTTTCCCATTTAAATAACACGGGAAATATTTTTTTTTTTATTTGAAATTTTATTCCAATCTAACGAATCATCGCGTTGTAAAAATCAATACATATTCTTGTACGAAATTGAACGATCTCCAAAAAAGGTCTGATACGATTTTTCGCTAGGTCGAAAAAAAAGTCGTCATATACCGTTTGAGGTTGAACTTTAACCTTCAATAACTTTCAAACGAGTGGACTTAGCGAAAAATCATATCGAACCTTTTTTGGAGATCGTTTGATTTCCTACAAGAATATGTATTGATTTTTACAACGCGATGATTCGTTAGATTGGAATAAAATTTCAAATAAAAAAAAAAACATTTCCCGTGTTATTTGAATGGGAAAAATACTTTTGCAATGGGCCACGCGAAAAAAAATCGCACTGTGGTCATATTGATAGGTACTGATACTGACCTCATACACTCACATTTTGAGGGTTGCGAGGGCAAATCAAAAAATATGACCCCAAAATGATTAGCCCTAGTGTGCATGTGACACTCACAAGGATTAGGTCCTTGCAGCTCGTCACCTCCGTAGTATTTTAAGACTCCAAACCCTCCATGTAAGTGTACCCTGAACACTTCCTAAAGGTGTTCAAATATTCCCACATTCATGTTCAAACATGCCCGAACCCTCCTCTCGAACCCATCAACTGTTCGTAACTGAACATCCCTCGGGATTGTACGGCAGGTAGCTCTTATCCACTCCAGGCTTTGACCTTCATTGGCTTTGACCTTTTGATAGTTGACCACCTTTGGTTGAAATCCCTCCATGCAGCAGTGTGCAAGCCTGGACGAGGGAGATTCCTGTCTGGAAGTTTCCATATGCTGCGAGGAACAGTTCTCAGCCTGAACTCCGATCACCGTCAAAAAAATATTTTAAATCCCAAGACCCAAGGGAAAGCTGAACTTAAAGAGGAGAAGGTACGGATCTTCAGAAGTGCATACTCTTGAGTTCTCGGCAGATGAGTTCGAGAACAGGAAATCTTCAAAAAAACGAGCCCAGTCCAGATAAATTCAGAAACCCTAAACATGATCCTATAAGGGAAATAAAATAAAGGAATTAAAATAAAACAAAGAAATCTAAGGAAAATTACACGCGATAAGCCTTATGGAAGAACAAACAACAAACAAACAAACTTAAATATAAGCTGCGAAACATTATTATCATTCCATTTAAAAAGAAAAGTCCATTTCTCAAATTTTGTGGGTTACGACATATTAGAACGTGGGGGTATGAATATATATTTAAAAATACGATCAACATTGATATCTTAATAATACAACTTCAACGTTGTCCAACAATGTATTTATACGGCGTATAATCGTTCGAATAACTCAACATTTGGATGAACGAAATTATTGTTTGGATGATTTACTTTTCGGATAACCCAAATTATTGTTTGGATGATTGACTTTTCGGATAACCCAAATCGCCATTTGGATTATTGACGTTGCGGATAACTGACGTTCGGATAATCGACACTCCACTGTATATTGTACGAGTAATATGAAAGATAAAACTTGTCTCTTGTTTTTCATCACGAGAATCATTTTGTAATACAGAGAATTGTTTCGTTCTAGCAACAAGTTGTCGCTGAGCTTTTTCCGGAAAATGATCACATGAGGGATTTCTTAGCAGTAATTACCGCCTTTTCTTCATCAATCAATAATAATCGCCTTCTTTGTTAAAAAAATATATTAATAAACGGCCTTCCTTTTTTAATTCTCTAGATTTTATGCCACGCATATTTCACCAGTGGCGACGATGTCTACGTTGATTTACAACCCGAATTTACAGATGCTGCAAATTTCCTCCTCGAAGCAGGCCTTCTTGCATATCATAAATATGACGAAAATAAAGTTAGACTGATTGACTTATACTTCATCTTGCGTTATTTATTTTTCACATTCTTTGGCAACTCGATTTCCTTATTATCTTTTTCCAAACCCAACAGAAACTATAAAGAAAAAGCTTACCAGGCTTACAATGAATACAACATTTTATACAAAAGTTAATTTACTTCCATCATATGAAGAAGATTCGCGTCTCTTATCTAGTTTATAAAAATGATCCGAGCCTCTACTGCACAATAATTTCATTGGTGTTATATTTCACCATATTTCTCTCAATCCCGAGAGTACGATTCATCCGAAACTGATATTACACTCTTCAATCCTTGACCGGAGAGTATCCCGAACTTTGTCCTGATTTTTCTCAGTTGCAATTCTGCACGTCTCAATTCTTTCACCACATGAAAGGAGCTCTTTCCCGCAATACTCTGACTCCAATCTGCTCCCACTCTTGTCTACCGATCCATAACTCTTGGGCGGATTCTAAACAACTTAATATCGCTGCTCCTTTCCACGCCGTCATTCCTGGGTCCATTTCCTTCGGGTGTGTTATGATGTCCAGTTGCTCTGCGAAAATATGAAAATCATCCCATTAAATAACAATGTAAACTCTCAAGCTGTTCTGTAAGTTTAGAAAATGATACAACTTACCAGCTCTATACATGTAGGGAATTTGCAATGAGATTCTGTTGTGCAGCCACATTCCTATCCCTTGAAATTTCATCCCAGAACCAACGACCAGGATACAACTGTACATTTTGCGTTTCAGATCGTCCGTCGCTACGGGAAAGAAAATTTGGAATAATTTAAGGTCATTCTCTTCTGTGTATTTGTAGAAGAAATGTAACGGCATACTCACGGCATCGATCTATACTTTGTAGCACAGCGTGATCTAGACCGAGGAGTTGCTGAGGGCCGACAACGAAATCCCTGGGAGTGTCCGAGTCTCTAATTCCCATACTTATAGGAGCTGAATCAACAGCATCGACGACCACCTCTTCCTCGCCAGCTACAGCCGGGGTTACAACTTCTTCGGGCATTTCCAAGGTCTGTTCTAAATTCTCCTTGGCTCCTCGTCTCTAAAAGCGTTCAGACTTTCAGCATGAAAATATGAACAAGCAATGAAATCGAAGAGAGTTTATCTTTCTTACGCTCGTTTCTCTCAGGTAATTTTCGTCATGCGGATCCTCCGGATCTCCCGTTGACCGCTTTTGTATATGTACGCTGTGCATACCGGTAACTTTGAATAGTTCTGGTTGAAACAAGCTCAGAGGAGCCACAAGGCACTCGTCGCCAACCTGTGAGGGAATGAAATATAAAAGTTGCATATTTATTGCATAGTGAGATAAGTGGCTGCAGTGTTTTTTTTCTCGTAATCTCTTTGTTGTACCTGCAGAGTGTATTTTTCTGTTGGAATTTTGGGTTGACGAACGATGAAAGTTTTCTCCTGAGAGCCGCAGACGTTTAAATCAACATGACAAAAGTCTCTTTTAAGTTGATCCAAAAGCAGAGAATCTAGCCTGTTTGATAAGTTGCAAGTCTTGTAAGGAAACGCACATTTTTGAAGTAGCCAATAAAACGTCTGGGTAATATCTGCGCCGCCAAAATCCATCCGCACACGCGTATTCCTATGGGAAATACCATCCTCCACACAGGAGACCGAAGTCTTCTGATCCCCTACATCGACAACGCAAGCAAATCCCAGTCCAGCCCCAAAAGTTGCTGCGACATGGTCCTGAAATTGATTGGGTACATTTATAAGACTGAGAAACTCCTTTTTGACGACGAATACCTCATTCACTCGACAATTGATTTCGAAAGGCTCAAACCTGTAGCAGAAAGCATCCCCCAAAGCCCATCTCGCACAAGAGGAGGCTCGTCAACTCTTTCAAATAATGTCTGTTGTATATATCGGGTACGACAAGGACCGCCCTATAATGGTGCAAGTCTTTTAACGGGATGTCCATCTTCTTGGTTAAAACAAACTCCCAGATAGTTTTTAGGTCTGCCAAGACAGCTTTGAGGCTTCCGCCGGGACCCGAATGAACGTTTAATTCTCCTCTTTTGTAGGGAAAGTGAATGTTAAATCCAGCCTCTGGGTTTAGGGACAAGATATCATCGCCAACAAGGACTTGTTTGTCTGTTTTGATCCATTCACCGCCTGAAGGAGACAAGGTCTCTGGATTTGATCGGCGATTAAAAGCAGCTATCTGCTGAGGAGGCGTAGCGTACCGCCTTCTTCCATCGGATTGTAAGCAAGATTGGAGAGTGTGGGAAACTTGGAGACGAGACTCCTCCATCGCTTGAGTCAAATCCTTTGTCTTAGGGGAAAAGATAAAAAAAAGTCAGAACTCGGGGAAAAATTCTACGTTATTGTTTCAGACTTGTACATTGAACTTGAGAGAGAGAGAGAGAGAGAGAGAGAGAGAGAGAGAGAGAGAGAGAGAGAGAAAGCAAATTTATTCGATTGTGGAGCAAGCTCCCTAACAACCGTAGACAAGTTACATAAGTTAAAGTCAGACATAAGTAATTAGTATAGTATAATTAAACATAAGGTAGCATAATTAGGAATAAAGCAAGAAAATAGACAGAAAAAAAAAAAAGAAAGTATAAAAATAAAAATAACATGTGATAAGAAATAACATAACATAAGAATAAGAAGCACCGTAAGCTAGGAATTAAGATGTGATATGATATGAATAAGACAGGACCACGCAACATAAGGCCAGTTAAAGCGATTGCGCGTTGAGGCAGCAGACATTCAGAACATATAGGCTGGTCTTGCTCGGGGGGACAGAGACAGATGCTGTGTCTTTAAGTCAAAGGAGAGCCAATTTTGATAGGTCAGTAGAAGGCAACACCCTGATCGGCCTTGGTTTGGAGAGAGAGAGAGATAGATAGATAGAAGCGTATTTATTTGACCCTGGAGCATAGGCTCCCCAAGGACCACAGATCATTTTACAGTACAAAGAAAAGAAAAAGAACATGTAGACTGTGAGTAAGAACAAAAATTATTGAGAGATTGATTGATTGATTGATTGAATCAGATTTATTATGCCATAGCCCTAGACAGGGCCGGAAGGCAATGAGAGTTATAAAAATACATAATACATAGTACATAATACTTACAATAAAGAACTTAAATTAAGAAGACATAGTGTTTGAAAAGAAAAAGAAAAAAAAAAACAAGAGCTTATAATAGGCTTAGAGTAAACAGGTGTAGAAAAAGTGAGAGTCAAAATGAAAATCAAAGAGAAAAGTCAAAAAGAAAAGAAATGGAGACTGAGAGAGAGAGAGAGAGAGAGAGAGAAAGTAAATTTATTTGATCCTGGAGCAAGGCTCCCTAAGGACCACAGGCATCATTCAGTTAGACATAAAAAAATAAAATAAGGGAGAACATGACAAGAACGACGATTGACGACTGACATGCTTATACAACTTACTCGAGGTACAAGAGGCGGCAGAAAGGGATCTTTGTATTCTGATCCACCTTGGAGTCGTTTTCTTGCTATAGCGTTCAACATAGTGTTAGGATTTAAATCAGACGCTCGTCCTATCCTCAGATTCACAGATCCAGGATGGATTATTATTATTGTTTGTGCTTGTATTTGCTGTGAAGTAGAAAACGTAAGGATTGGCTTGAAACGAGACCGATTTTAGCCTCTCGAATATTAAATGCGCTCCGAAAACTTTCCCAGAGAGCATACAGACTTTTTCTTGTTAATATAATATCAGTACTAATGTTGAATGAAAGTGAATTACCTCAGCACAAGACTCCTGAAAAACCGGCATATTCACGGCTTTATATTATCGCGATATTTTCTATGTTCACGATCTATATTTGCGACTTTTTCGGCCTATATACTTCAAAATATCATTATTACAATTAATTACAACCCACCGCAAGTTTGGTATAGGTTAGGTTCAATTCCACGCTAAATTGTTGTTGTCTTTTTGAATGACTTCCACATGACTTCAATGCTTTGCACTATTGCTTACTCACTCACTCGCTCGCTATTGTTTCCTCTCTCACTCGGTATCGCTTACTCGCTAGTCGCTTTCATTCATGAGTCATGAGTCATGAGTCATGACTATATCCGACTTATTTACTCAATTATTATTTATTATCAATATCTGAAAAACTATGTGGTGAATAATTTCCGAATTTTTCAGCATAATTGTAAATATAGAATTCTAATAGATATCAGTTTTTCGAAAAGATGGTAATTTCCCTTCAATACAAAAATAGTAAAATTTGTTATAATTTCCGACGGTTCTCCTATTTACACTCCTATGCTGTACGTACAAAAAGTATCATTTTTAATGGCAAATATCTTAGGTTTGATGTGGTCAATCGTCTCCAAATTTTACTATTGTATGTACTATGCATTCAATTACTTATAGCCAAAATTTTAAAGACTTCTTAAAATTTTGCAATCGCGAGGCGACTAACTTAAAGCTCAGTGCCCAATGAACGTGACGCAGGCCTGCGCACAGCCCCTGTATAGGTAGAATGATTCAAACTCCTCATTGGCGAAGACAAGGTCATACAAGGTCGAGCACCAATCGCTGTGCTTTGTTTTCACTACTACGTTCCATTGTAAACAAGAGACAGGTGCGTGACGTAAACATAGTAAGAATACCAAGCTGTGATTGGCGGACGGATCAGAATGCCGATTATTTCGGCGAATCGGGATTCAGGATTTCTTTAGACTCTGTGACGTTTGATCGTTGATTGAAAGCGTTGAAAGTGACGTCACTGAAACAATGGCAACACTGAACACAACGATATTCGATAGACTGATAGACTGGATACTTGAAGTCACTTGAAGTTAGTTGTTGAGCCGTAAATTGCGATTGTTAAAACAGATGTTCTGGATGGTTGGTTTGACAGTGGGTTTGACGGATAAGCGAATGATTTATCCGAAATTAAGGCATTTAAATGTTATCGCGAATATTCCGTGGAGAAAATGAGAATGCCGCAGTTAAAAGAAGGCGTCAAATTGACACCCTGAAAATCTTTAACGATAAGTAAGACACTGTACGATACATTCATCTCGCGAGTTAACCTCACCTCGTATTTTTTTTTTCTTAACACCGTCTATCCACAACTAACTTTACAAAGCAACATTCTTATATCGATATATCATTATTCATTAATCATTAATCATTACCCAAAGATCTCTCTACCATGACGGGCTGTTCTGTATCCTCGTTGAAATCACACAGCCAGGATTAATTGCATGTCATGTATTACCAAGAATCCTCGCGATCTGTCAATTAGACTTAATTTAATTGTGTTTTATTCATTAATTTCCCTATTGCGGTATGGTAATTTTCCATTATTCTTTTTCTCAACATCTATCTACCAAACATTACCTGTTAGCAATTGAATTACTGTCGCAATTACACCTATTCCAAATCCACGTCTATAATATTATAATCGTCAGCCGTCAATTTTGGAAGAAATTTTTTTTTTTTTAAATACCAGTTATAACAAAACTGTCATGAAATGTATTTATAGAATTTGAAAATAACTTTCCAATATCATGGAATCCCTGTAGAAAACAAGAATAAAAGCCAGATATGTTCATAGTATTCGTTAGTCGCATGAATCAGAATTTGTGTCAATTTATGTCTATGCCTATGCCTAATCATCTTTGTCATTGTTTTTGTCTTTTTTTTTTTCAACAAGAACCTTGTGTTCTTAATTAATCTAAAAGCAATGTACGCCTTGCGGTAATAAATAACAAACCTAATTACTCCAGTCCGGACCGACAAACTGGTCAATAAAATAATGGATCTTTAATCATTATCAATGAAGATATAGTTTTTTTTTCAACGCTCAAAGCTCCGACTATAAACTTTCAGCGTAGTCGAGCTCAGAGAAGATGTGGAATATCAGGTGCAGTTTGACGCCGGTGATAAGCGAATGGCTATCATGGTTTCGCTGTCGCCTGAATTTCCGTTAGAAAAACCAGTGCTCAGAGTATCACCTCCCATAAATCATCCCTGGTGCAACGAACACAATGAAATAGTCAGCGCTCCAGGCCTACTAAACGTAAATGAAATCTAATCATTCAAATATATTTATCCACCTTTTGTAACAGACATTGCACTATCTAGGTATATCATAGCAGTTCGTAATTTTGTTTCTGCTCAGTACTCGTCGTATTTAATCCAAATTTAACAGCTCAAGTCTCATCGTCACTTTTATGCCCAATGTAAAAAAGTATTTAATAATTACGACACAACCGATCGTCACTCTCCTTAAGTCTGATCAAAATATTAATAGACACGAATATTTTTTCCAATACAGTTCACTGTACACAGCGACCTTGGCCGAGTAGTCCAAGCGATCATTAGAGAGTTCAGCAAAAACCCACCGCAATTTTTGGAAGACAGTCCCCCAGCCTCCTCCATAAGCCACAGAGGTTTGTACTAATTTTTTATCCTTTTGACCGAGAATACTGGGCCAAACTTAGGCATTGTCAATCCGGAAGCAGAGCATAACTCAAGAATCAGGCTGTGAGGTAAACGCAAACAAGAGAAGTAAAGCACCGATTAGATTACGCGACCGGATAACACAGATATTGAGATAACACTTTAAATTCATATAAATGTTGAGCCTAAAATAATAACCAATTCGAATATCTTCTTCCAGATTTGCAGGGCAGAGCATCGCCGTCCTACACCATGCAACAGTATCCAGATATTCCATCGACTTCTTATAATTCTTATTACAACTCCCATTACCCGCAATATTCATCCTCTAATGCAAACACAAATAGCTCAGTTTATAACTACAACTACACAAGTTCGGGTACGACTTACGTTATGGAGGGTCAACCAAAGTCCTTTCCGTCTACGTCTCATCATTCAACTTACTCGGCGAGTTCGACGAGCAATTCTATGCACAGTAATAAGGCCCCTTGTTATTCCTCTAATCAATACGCTAACACTGGCTATTTGAACTCTCAATATGGGAGTACAAATTATGGGCAGACAACAACGACGCAGACTAATGTTGCGGCTAAGACACAGCAAAGTTTGGAATTCCCAGAACTAAATGATCTGAGTAAAGAGGAATTGCAAAAACTTGGCGACGACGAGGACAGACTGGACCAGTTTTTGTATAAACAATCCCAGATCAAGGATCTCAATACTGCGGTAGAAGATGCCATAGATTGGGTTGAAAAAACAGCCAGTAAGTTAGGAAGAGACCATCGATTGACTCCGTATAACTCGAAGGATTAAACGAGCATTTTTATTCATTTTCAGAGGGAAATTTGCAAAAGGAATCAGAGCTTGAAGAGCTCAGAAATCAAGTCGCGGAAAAGGCGGAGAGAGTTACGATTTTAAAAACTAGATACGACCAATTAAATCAGCAGTATAATAAACTATCCGAGATGTTTACGCCCAGCCATATAAAGAACTGCCTAAAACATGCGGCGGACGTGAGCCATGAAAAGAGTGAAAAGATCGCGGAAGATTTTTTGAACCGAAAGATCGACGTAGAACGTTTTTTAAGCACCTATGTTGAGTGCCGGAAGCTCGGTCAGGCGCGAAGAACGAAGGAAGAAAAGTTAGCGCATCAATTAAACGAACTGAAACGAGCTGGCTACTGAATTGGTGTAAAATCAGTTATCTATGAAACCGAACAAACTGTAAATAATTTTTAGTTAAATTAAATGATATTGCGATTTTCAAATTGACTGTGCATTTACGTATTGCATATAAGCCAGTCCTGCTACTGCAGAGAAGCTAGGTACTTTTCGAATTTTCAAACACACTATGGGCTATGGAAGAAACGTTACCACGCTACGTATGTGTAAGTTTCAAATTAATTTGATAAATCGCCTAAAGAATAGACCTTGGAAATTATTTTTCTCAATTCTCTGGTACGCTCTGAGAAGATATTGATTGCTTGTAGTTCGAGCTGTTTCTGTGGTGCATAAAATGTTGAACAATCTTCAAAATGATGTCTGAAAATACGAGTAATCAGTTGTGAAAGAACTAAAGTAAGTCGAAAGAATATTCATCGGGGACCTGAAAAAAATTCTTTCCAAAATGTATACACTACACCCCTTTCAAGTATTCATATTTCAAAGAGTACTTCAAAGATTACTACCTATTCACCTTGTCCAAAAAAGCATTTATCACCAATTTGTTGTGAGTCGCGTTTTTCGTTCTTCGTAAAACATGTATATTTTCGATTGTATTAATCATTCAGGGATTGTTACCTATATTCGCTCACTGTATTGGACACGATTGCTTAATTACGGCAGCTATCATATTTCCAAAGCAAGTACTTCCTAAAGAACTTATCTCTGAGGGTTTTGAGTTTGTAGATCTGTGATTCACAAGTATTTTCTAACTTAGTTGCCTGGTGCACCGAATACTTTTGCTCCGCTTGTCTTTACTTTAATTATCTGCAGAATAAATACTACAAATCGGAAAAAAAAAAAAAAAAAATAGAAACATAGTTGAATTAAATATTACGTATATATTATGTTGTTTTCCACCTCTGTATCTTCTGTATCTTCTGTATCTTCTCCTAGAAGTTAAATTCTATCTAATGATGAATTTCGAGGATCGAATTAATTTGAAACAATTTGTTGCCGTTATCGTTATCGTTGAATGAAAATAAAGGCAAATCTATGTGACGTATATTTAATCCACTGTCGCTAATTAAGTGCGTCTGATTGTGCTGCGAACACGGTGCTTGCAATGTACTTTTTTACTATGTAAATATCATGAGATATGACTTTTTTCTGTCAATATTATTGCATTACAAGCCTGGTTGTTCGTCTAACTTATAAATGTTCCTGGTATTGTGAAATATTAGCTAATCGAAGCGTGTACTTTTCGAAGCGTCAAGAATCGAATTATCAACTAGAAGCAAAAAGACGCGAGGCTTTGATGCAGCATTTATCCTATCCTTGCAAAGCACCACTTCCAGTCCATCGATGAAACGTTTTCCTTAAATCTGAATTACTGTTTGAAAATTTTGATGGATTTCGATTAGTTACAGCGGTTTCATCGAATTCAGAACAGTACGGCGCATATCGCAGCTGTGAATGAAATCCTGATGGAGGAATAATGTTGTGATCAAAAATCTCGTGGAAATACGGAAAGTCAGTCGACCGATGTTATTCACCGAAATAACAATATTAATGTTCAACACATCCGTAATCTTAAGAAATCGAATATGCATTCTGGTAGGTGCTTAATAACGTCGACGTTGGTATTGCCTTGCTGTGTCTAATTTATATGTTGAATATCTATAGTGATAACTGTATCATATTAGGATTTCCGGAAATATAAACAATTATTTATACTAAATGGATCTCTCCTTTTCTTTTTTTATTCCCGTTACCGGGACAAAGAATCTAACACGTCTTCGAGTCAGAAATATTACTTCTTCGATACAACGAATATCATTGGTAACTTGATACTTTCGGCAGTTTTATTATACCTATTTACAATATAGTTCCCAACTACCGACCATACTCACATATCTTAGGTACTGCGTACATATACATAAAAATATTTCTTCATTTCAATATAAAACAGCGTAGATATATAGTGTATAAATATAAAAATACCATATTGCCAATGAATTCTCAGTTGTCTTAGCAATGTTTTTTTTTTTTTTTTTTTTTTTTTTTTTTTTTTTTTTTTTTTTCTTTATTCTTCATTTTTTAGATAACGTATACTATAGTTATAGTATGTCGTTTATTATTTCTTACTAGTTTAAAATTTTGTTTAGCTATCAAAAAGTTAGTCGCATTAATTATTATTATTATTATTATTATTATTATTGTTATCATTATATTATTGTTATCGTTATTTCCTATGATATTAACATATTTGGAAAATTGAAAAGTTCATTTTATTCCCAAGAATCAACGAACTTTCACTTATAAAATCATATTTCCTTCTTCTTTCTTCCTTCCATCGGATTCGTACATCAATTACCTTTATATCCCATTCAAGGATCCACGAAAGAGATCATTATGTACCTTGTACCCTTTGTAACTCTCAATCCTTCGTGATAATGAGTTAGTCTTCCTGGATGCATTAGCAACCATCCGAGCTTTGTGTCAACTACCGAACAGTTGTAACGAATAAATCTGCAGCCACCCCCTTCGTAATCAATACCAGGTCGATTGAGAGCAATGTTGATTGTGTAAGTTGATGAATCGTGGTGAGGACGCAGTGCTGGCTGCTCATCGGGACGATAGCGAACCATGAAATTCAGTAGGGACCGTGGAGGCTGCGTGTTAAAAAGCAAAAGTTAACTTATTGTGTAAATTTGATCAGAGTCTGAAACTTTAGCCGATTTATGTGCAAGTGCGAGGCGAGTAGGAAAGACTTTCTATTCTACGGGTGACCATCAACTAAATCCCATTTTACCGAAAGCCCAGAATTCTCTCCACCTGACCAATAAAACCACTAAAAAAATTCCCTAAAATCCTATGGCTTACGTAATCCTCATATCCTGTATAAATACGCGTCTGTAGTGGACTGACATAATCCTTAAGAAATTCTAGCCACATATCTTGAAGACCGACTTGATTAGCGTGGATGTCACGAGTCGGGACGGCTTCGTAGCCCCCGTCGAGTCTGAGATCCTAAAAATGTTTCATATAAGTAGATTAGATTCTTACGTCGTGGAAGTATCCCGCAAACACGCGTTCTTGCAGCGGCTTGATATATTCTCTGAGAAATTCAAGCCAATTTGGATCCATGTTGACTTGCTTCATGTGGATGTCCCTCGTCGGTACATTTTCGTAACCACCTGCTATTCTCGGATCCTAAATATAATAACATTATACGAAGAAAAAGTACCCAATGGAGAATCAATCGGCAATTATTAAAATCAACATTTCATGCGCCAAATCAATCGGACATAGACTTACGTGACTTGTACCATCCGACCACTGGCCAAATGCTTCCATTACTTCGATCAAGTCTTTTGTAAATCTTGGGCTAACAATAGGAAACCAGAATACGTCTGGGCAGGGCTGTAAGGTAGACAGATGAATAGAATAAATTATTATTATTATTCAGTCGTTGTAATGTTAAATGTTGTAGATTTATGAGATACCGCATACCTGCAACGGTGGTTTATCGGGATTAAGATTTTCCGAATAATCCTCGTGAATATATCTCTTCTGCCAGTCTAATTTGTTCTCAAATATCTGATATATGTCTGGATTAGTTAATGCAATATCATAGTTATCGCCGCTGACTAGATGCCCGAATTCAAGTCTGTTGCTGACGTACATGAAAATATTTCTCTCTCTATTACTATGAGCAAAGGACATGCCTGGGTCCAGATCTCCTATAGCATAAGAGGGCCGAGTTACTTTGTTGTTTATTATTGAAGCGTTGACAAGATAGCAGTCGCTGATGAACGGCACGTTCCATAAGCCTCTGAAATGTTTAAACATTTCTGTCACATTTTGTTGGAGTTTATTGGGGATTTGTAAGGCTTCTAAATTGATGGATACTTTGCCCGAGCTGTAGAGGGAATTTTTTAAGGTCAAAATCAACGGAAAGTTTGACGTGTCGAATGGTTTTAAAATAGAAAAAGTGATAAATAATTCACAGCGTAGCGCTCGGTATTAACTTGGGACGCATGGAAGGGCAGATTATCACGCTATTTTTCACACGACATAATTTAATGTTTTGGCGGGCACCAGCCCTGATACTGTGATTGGCCGATGGATGTACTGGGAATAACTAATATATAATTATCCAATTGAGATTCATAACTCTGTCACTCGAGACTCAGAGTGTACCCAGCGTGAGCCATTCATATTTTTGGCACGGGGGACAGAGAGAACCTTTCTTTCTTTGCCTGGACTAACACAAGAGAAAAAACGTACGCGAAACGTTGCGGTAAGAAAAACTTGTTCATTTTATCAAACAATGAGGACGGATCAAATTCTGTAAATATATCAGTGTGTTCAAAGTTGAATGAAAAAAAGGAAGAACTGTACGCATGATGTATTCGCGTGGTGCATTGTTTAGTTAGTGTTGTTATTTGAAATTGCAGCAATAAAATGAGGAAATGCTGGTTTGTCCATATTTGCCTATTAATGGTCATCTGTACTTCAGGCTCAAATGCGGCCAAAGGTGGTGGCAGAGGAAGAGGAGCCAGAGGACGAGGAAGACTGTACGGTTCTCGCATGCCAATTCTAATTCCGCACCAGAACCCTGCCAGTACTAATTATTACGAAAACAAGGACGTGGGTGTTTTAATTACAGCTAAAAATGAGACGCAAGACAAAGTCAATTTATACATTTTCTAGGGAGCAAAGATCGTTAAGGCCTCACATTTTGAACTCGACTATATGCTCGGAAGAAAGATAACATTCTTCTGCATGGCACGAGGATATCCAAGGCCAGAGATAACTTGGTTCAAGGACGGGATCGAGCTATATCACCACAAATTCTTTCAGGTATTCTCTAGGCATTGACGAGGAATCCTGGTCGTTGTCTTATAGCCACTCAATAATTGCCGTGTCGATTAATTATCGACGCTTCCAATTAATGCAATTTTTTATCTGATCAAGGTCCACGAATGGCCGATGGGAAATGACACGATGAAGTCAAAGATGGAAATTGATCCAACTACACAGAAGGATGCTGGCTACTACGAGTGCCAGGCGGATAATCAGTATGCTGTCGATAGGCGGGGATTCAGAACAGACTATGTTATGATCACATACTAAATAAATACATTATGTTTATTGAGTATAAGCCATAGTTTATATGAAAAATGCATGGATATTAATTGCAGAAGGGTATAATCTCTGTAATCACGGGCTAATTTGAAAATGCTTTTCTAATCAGAGCTCTATACTTATTTTATTATGCAGAATTGATGATAACAAATTTCGTTGGTCTCCAATCCATCTATATTTTGGCTTATATTCAAACGATAAAAGATATAACAAACTATATGATATTATACAGAACGGTGCAAGAGCAAAAAATAAATTATTTCTGTATTTCAGTGACCCCGAGGGCAAAATACCTACTATACTTGTTTACAAAATTCGCAGCTGACTTGAGAAAAAAAATTTGGCCCAAGGGAGAATATACGAAAAAAAAACAGTTTTCGCGCCTAATATAACTATGTATTGGTAGGGATTGGTAATTGCTAAATATTTACTCATTCGAATTTTGTAAGACTGACCTTTTACTGTATCTACAAGCACACAATTACTCAATGTATCTACCTAATTGTCCTTAGACTGTCCGATTATTGTTCTGCAGGCCACAATGTTTTCTACGGATAGTTAATTAATTAATTTTAACTCTGTTCGAATTCGGATAATACAATAA
Source organism: Tenthredo mesomela (assembly GCA_943736025.1). Classification (NCBI taxonomy): domain Eukaryota; kingdom Metazoa; phylum Arthropoda; class Insecta; order Hymenoptera; family Tenthredinidae; genus Tenthredo; species Tenthredo mesomela. Next base: position 57,331 of record OX031016.1, read on the forward strand.
TTATGATTATGATAATAATGATAGAAATACATATTTCAAACCATTTAAGTATATGAAAAATATAAACACTACAAACCAGCTGCATTTACTTACCGTTAAATAATTAAAACTGGAATAATTAATAATATTCGTATCACTTAATTACTTCCGTTCCCTGTCCCACCATGAGATTGAATAGTTGTCTAAAAAAATTTACCGATTTATCCCATCTGACTTTTCAATTATACATACACGCATCAACTCCTGTTATTCGATAGGTCCCCTATCTCTCTGTTATTAACAAACAATTGGCCTAGATGAGGGTGATATCGCTATAATTTCCACAGCCTAGCGTGCGCAAGAGCTGATAGTTTATTCTGGTTATTTTGTTAGAAGACTCGCGCCTGGTAGATTAGAAATAAAATTTCTGTTCCAAGTCAATCTTTCTCCCTCTCTATTTCTCTCTTCCACAAAGGTCACTCTCCGGTAGACTGTGAAGATTACCCAGACCGTATTTCTAATATAACCGAGAATCAGTGATCGATATTCAGAACAAAGATACAAAGAGCTTTCATTGTAAGTCCGAGATCAACGCGCTTTTCAAATATGATTGAAATAAGTAAAAGGGTGGAAGATATTGTGCTAAAATTAAAAGAAGTAAGAGCTCTCAAGTAATAATATTGATTAAATTGATTGAATTGATTGATTGTTGTTTAGAAGATGGATATTGGTTGATAGAAAAATTGTGCGAGCCCAGAGTACAGATTCCAGACATAATATAGTCAGATAGTATCTGCAATAAGTCTGTAATAGATAGGAGAGGACACTAGGGGAGTAATGAGTAGGTGAGTGGCTGTCAGTTACATTATCGTTCCGTACCATCGCGCTAAACGTTTCATCTGCGCAGTGAGTAGCTATTTCAATCCACTAACTGTTACGTAACAGGATAAAAACGTTTTTACATTACTTCGAAAGCTGTGAATTTTTCATGAGGAAGATACATTAGAAAAACGTGAAATAATTTTTACTACAAGTTTACTATGTGTAATAATTTCTAATTTCCTTCGACATAATAGTTTATTTATGAGCTAGAATAATTTGAACATAGTCAACGGAATTTGAGCTTCATGAAAAATAAATAACAAACAATTGATAATTGATGTTGACATATTTCTAGAATACAAAATGAATTACTCAAGAGCTTTTATCCTACTCGCGATACTTTTCCTAAATTGCCATGATACAACTGCGAGGAGGGGCCGAGGAAGAGGAAGAAGTAAATCCAAGGTTCAAATCGGATTACCAATAACTGGAAAGTACAGGGACCCGGAGAGCGATCAATATTACAACAATAATAACGTAAGAATTGATGTATGCATGAAACAATAATGATAGACTTGGTGTAGATGTGAACATGAACAGGAAGTGCATTGATATAATTGAGATTGAATATCTTCTGGCGCCTTGTAAAGTTTAAATTGTTTCACGCTATTACTCTTTCAGGGTGCAAAAATCTTATCATCATCACATTTCGACTATGAATACGTCTTGGGACATAAAATAGCATTCTTATGCTCTGCGAGAGGCACTCCGCGTCCCCACATCACGTGGTATAAGGACGGTACAGAGATCTACACCCATCTTTACCTCAATGTTAGTGAAAACGGTTTACAGCATTGAGTTGAACAATTATTGACATCCATATTGGGACCGTGCATACCAATACACACTCACCAAAGTAAGAATGTGTAATCATGTACATGCGTACTAGTGGCGACGCCTATAGAGGAGATCGGCATTTTGGGGAGAAAAAAACAATGAAAAAACAATGTATGTACACGAATACACATTCTCACTTTGGTAAGTGTGTAAGGTGTGCACGGAGCGAATACCTGTCGCGAATACAGAGCTGAGAATGACATAATATGGGATCTATTCTAGATTCTTCTACGATTGTTTTCCTGCGCTATATACTATAATTGATCATTTTGTTTCAGATACACGAATGGCGAACGGGAACTGACAGAGTTAAATCAAAGCTTGAAATTGATCCAGCGACGCAAATGGACGCTGGCGTTTACGAATGTACAGCAGATAACATGTACAGTATTGATAGACGGTCATTCAAGACTGACTTCTCCATTGCATTTGACTAAATTTCAAATGAAATATCCATTCGGCGGACGAAGACGACGCGATATGACGAATTTTCTCCTTTGATACATCCTTGGAAAGTGTTGATGTATCGGTAGTTATTAACGAGTACAAAATAAGACTAAAGATTATCTTTTTCCTTGTATTCCATAAAATTTTTGTGTTGCCAAATTCATTTTACTCCCCGATTTTGTCCCCTTCGCGCACGAATCTTTCGCAAATATGAAAACAGCAACAGATGTCTCACCTGCGTTCGTTGTGGATGATTTGCATGTAGTCAGAACTCCTGGCGTAGTAACCATCGTCGGTAAGAGCGCCCCAGAAATTACTCCATGCTTTGTAAGGCCTCACCAGGAGAGGGGCTACTATATCTCGCTGTTGTTCCACCAACAGTTTCAATGCGTTTTCATTGTCCAAGTGGGCTTCCGAGTCGATTGAAAAATAGCCAGAACATTTCTTCGACTGGCAATGATTCCTGGTTTGATATAAATCGACTTAATGAAGATTCTGATCATTAAAAACAGACTAATTTGAAAGTTCTTCAATCAATAATCAAAACGCTACACCTGAGCCAGAGATGTCCTAACTTTAGAACTTTTAGACAATGTATAAAAAGTCTCAAAGAATATTTCCGTCTTATACTACATAAATCATTCCCATAAATCAATAAGATAGTTGAAATGCACTCACAAGGCGAGATCCCTAGCTGCGATTTCAGATACATCATCTTCGGGCAGAATTTGTTTAATACTTTTGTATTCGCTTGCGTATAGTTCAACAAATTCGTGAACAATATCAGAATGATAAGGTACATTATTATAAATGAACAAATGTAGTCTAGACTTGGGATACACCTGGCGATAAATCTTCTCGAAGAATTCTTCAAGAAAAGGTGTTGGTTTAGCCAGGAATACAGCGACCAGAATAATCGGGTAAGATTCAACTCTTTTTTTATCCAATTCGATCGTGTTGTCCCAACAATTCAAACAGCCTTCTTCCGGACTCCATGCTTTTGCTAGATAATTGCCAAGTGCATTTAACGCCAATTTACTCGCTCCGTTACCGTGCAGAATAAGAGGAGCACTGTTGTAAGCAATGTTTTGGAGGTACGCATCGTTTCCTTTGAATCTCAACTCAACGTCCGCTGAAATAGTTTTTCACCAAGTCATTAGAATTTAACATTCATTTGCAATTCACTTCGGACATAATTATCCAAATCACTGGTAGCCTGTGAAGAAATATTCCATTGACTCAGATTTTTCACAACTGAATGCAAGTAAGTATTTTGAGACGTATTTCAATATTATTTGAAATTTTATAGACTTCTTCTTCAAATTTGGGACAAATATTCTACATTGATGTGATTTTCGGGAAAACCAATGATATTCGATCAATTCAATTTTTAGAAACAAAAATTTTCGGTTTCAACACGTTTTTTTGTAAATGTTGAGTAAAAAAGTGGGCTACATGCTCACAATGATAGAAGACAAACTTTATCTCTATAGTATATATTATTGATTCGCCTCGGAATGACATCATTTCAAAATATTCTCTCTGAATTCTGAAAAGTTTTGATAAATGATGCGACCGGTAGCTTGCAGAAATTACTTCGATCGACTCAATCAATGTAAGGCAAAGTCAATAGAATCTCAAATAATTTTTAATCATGTCTAAAACTACATGCAATCAGCTGTGAAAAAACCGGGTCAACGGCATATTTTCTCAGGCTCTATAACTATATAAGTAGTTTTAAAAAAAATGTATTTCCAAGGTGATTCAGGTTTTGTTTGAATGAAAACTTTGAGAAATGTATAAGTGAGGGAGATATGCGAGAGAAGAATATTGGGACTGCCAACATTCTCAAGATTTCGTTTTCCAACTTGAATGCTTTGAAATTACAGGCGCATGGTTAAACAAAAATTCAGGGTGTGTATTGTAGGAGTGAATCTTATCATTTGCAATCCGAAAATAGATTGATATGAAAGACAAATAGACAGGATATTTTCTCACAGCTCAGGAAACTAGAATGGGTTGAAAATGCTTCAGTTTTCACAATTCTTACCAACAGCTCCGTTAAGATTCTGGAAGATTTCCGATTTGTGATCTAATTTGATCTTATGTTTCTCTCTAAATTCCGAGTCTAAATACAAGTTCGTATAAAACCATTGATCGTCGTCCTCATCTTTGACTTCAGAGCTTGTTACAATAGCGTAAATATCAGATGCGTAGCCAATAAAGCCACCAGAATTTAAGTAACGTTTGCCACGGGCTACGACCGGGTATCTAGACTCAGCCGATTTATCAGGCCAGCAAAAACCCTCCGCAGAGAATAAAACTCTAGCATTAAAGGTCTCGAATTTTTCTATTATCGTATCGAGAGGACTAAGGAACAGTACGTCGTAGCTGTAACAAATATGCGACACATATTACTTCAGGCGATGGCTAGTTTATTAATCATTTTCTCTCTTTGTTAAAAAAAAATCGAGTAAAATACGAAGATAAAATAACTTTTCAACTTTTACCTGTCTGTAAATAATATAATTCTATTTTCGTCATCTTTGTAAGGCAATAGCTTCTCCTTAAGTAAATTAATCTTGTGGCCTCCGCCTGCGAAGTGTTGCACGTCACCTCCTCTCCATGTTTCACCTAGTCCAAGCACCTGGATTTTATCTTTAAATCCATTAACGACCGCTGAACGAATGTATCTTTTGTACCCATCGGTCTTGTTTGTAGCTACCGTAAACACAAGCACATCTGAAATGGGAAATCAAAGAATTTTAATATGGAGGAAAAGGATATTCGGCCTCACTTACTATTCTAGTACGGAGTTTCGATAACATGGTAATACTTGGATGAAAAAATGGAACAGCTTAAAGAATTATTCTAGCTTATAGAATTGGTCAATAATGTTAAGAAAAAAAATCACGATTCTTTAACTGTATAAATAACTTTAAATGTATAGTACTTAGGTTTCATAATTTATTGCTAGACATTGGGAAATGAGGGAGTTTCAGGGAAAGGGGAGATATATGAGCCATAAACGACAACAAAAATGTTGCACTATTTCAAACCTGTTACTAATTTCTTAATTTTTGTGGTCAATATAAAATTTCCTTTTTTTTTTTTTTTTTACCTTCTAAGTCTGAGGCAGGAAGAGAAATATTTTTTTGGATAATAAATTTCAATAATAAAAATAACTTCAACATTGGCCGTTACACATTAATTAATTATTGCATTGCTTGGAACAAGCAAACAAAAATTAATTTTCCGACTTCACTAAATTTAGATGCATGAATATGAACTAAAAAATTTTGAATCTAATTTGCTGGCGGAAAATTTTCTGAAATTTCGGACTGTGGGAAAATTTGAAATGAAAGTAAGCATTTCGCTTTCAGACGATCATTCCGACTTTGGTGTAGGTACTCGAAGAGAAGATATATAGTAACCGAAGAGAATTATGTGTTTTTAGGGTGAAGTTGAAAAAAAGAATAGTGTATGCGGCCGTCAATAATTTATATTTATTTATTTTCGCAACACACCTATTATTACATATACCGTGAGGTTTCGTGGAAAGAGCCCGGTCCAACCGCGCGGGCGCTGATTTATTCGAATATTACGAGGGACGCCAATTTCAGACTTGCCACCGCGACAGCAGAGTCCATCTGGTATATTTGATTCCGATTGTTGTCAAATAAAAATGACCAAGGATATTCGCGATTGGACCGGGCTCTTTCCACAAAACCTCACGGTATATATATATATTAGGGTGTCCGTTAAAAAACCCAATTTTGAATCGGACTAGACGCACCCCCTACAATGATTGGAAAAGAAATAAAAAAATTTTTGGTCGCAATTTGAGCCTTCTATCTCAATTGGAAGGCGTGCCTAAATGACAAAATAATTTCACATTTCAATAACATTGATTTTTGTCATTTCTTTTCAATTCCAATTTTTTACGTGCAAACCGTGACGTACAACACCAGCCTGATGGAATCAGTACTTTCTTGTCCATTGCGTTATTGAAAGGATCAGTTCTCCATTTCATTTAAAAATTTATTTTTCCGTACATACGAGACAATCGGCAAGGAGAATTTTTTTTCTATGTACTTTCACTTATATGAGGGAGATTTCGACTATCAAATGATTCTTTCTATCTTCTCTTGTCTACGTAAAAAATTGGAATTGAAAAGAAATGACAAAAATCAATGTTATTGAAATGTGAAATTATTTCGTCATTTAGGCACGCCTTCTAATTGAGATAGAAGGCTCAAATTGCGACCAAAATTTTTTTAATTTTTTTTCCAATCATTGTAGGGGGTGCGTCGAGTCCGATTCAAAATTGGGTTTTTTAACGGACACCCTAATATATATATTAGGGTGCTTCAAAAAAATTCTTCAATTTTTTTTCAACTCTTACCCTCCCAAATGCTTGAGGTGGATAAGACAAAAGTCCTCGCGAAAGTCGGTCCCTGTAGCTCAACTCTAAGAGGTCGCTATTTTCATTTAATTTCGCCATTCATTTAACATAGGAATTTTCGTTTTTTTATTCAAACTGAAATTACACCTATTCATTTTGATTTTTCAAAAAGATCCATTGTATATTCAGAAAGCTGGGTTTTCAAGCTTTCCAAACCTATATAATAAAAGTCGATTACCTTGATTAGAAGATAAAATAAAGTCATTTAAAATCTAGAAATTTTGTTACTACAGTAAAATCTCTTGATTTTAAATGACTTTATTTAATCTTCTAATCAAGGTAATCGACTTTTATTATATAGGTTTGGAAAGCTTAAAAACCCAGCTTTCTGAATATATAATGGATCTTTTTGAAAAATCAAAATAAATAGGTGTAATTTCAGTTTGAATAAAAAAACGTAAATTCCCATGTTAAATGAATGGCGAAATTAAATGAAAATAGCGACCTCTTAGAGTTGAGCTACAGCGACTGACTTTCGCGAGGACTTTTGTCTTATTCACCACCTGCATTTGGGAGGGTAAGAGTTGAAAAAAAAAAATTAAAGAATTTTTTTGAAGCACCCTAATATATATATATGGATAAACGTTCATTCAACTGTATATTTATAGAATAAGATGCTCTAGATCGTTACGTGTCCCAACTATTTTCTTGATTGCTTTGTCAGATGTGCAGAGCTGGTGCTGTTACTCTGCCGACAAATCGAAATAACCCAAACCCTGACCCTCTAAAAATTGGTTCAAACTTTGAGAAATGTTTCGATCAGTTGGATAAGGATATGTATGAAATTTTGTAGATTTTTATTTTAGTCATGAGATGCATAGATATATGCAAAAAAATATGACGGCTCCGTAAAGTTGAAAAAAAAAATTAATACAAAATTAGTTTTTCAAATTTCTCAAAAAACCATACGTTTTCAGAGAATATTACTCTGGGGTGTAAAAACAACGTGTATGAATTTTATCGTTGAGCCCGATCTCGTTTAGAAGCTCTGAAACTCTGTTATCCGCTACATTTTTTTTTTTTTTTTGTATGATGTAGGGTTTCCGAGTTCTACTCAATTGAAATTCGGACATCGTCGATTGTAGCATATCGTATATCAGCTGCTAACATCCGAACGCTTTCCAATTAAAATCTCCGAAAATTCATGCATACTCTCATTAACTGACACAAACATTTCTCAAAATTTGAACCAATTTTTAGAGGGTCAGGGTTTCCGCCAAGTCGATTACACGTGAAATGACCCATATACACAGTATACGATGAACGACGGGTTTCATGTATCTAACTGGGTATCTAAGCATGTCAAATAATAATTGCGTAATGAACAGAGCCTAAGTGCATAATTTCGCCACGTATAGACGAGATTGCACAGAATCAGACCTCGTTGCAGCCCACGGAAATATATTTTTCAATCTTCATATACGTGAATAAGGGCTTAGCATTTGAGTCTTGAGATAGCTAACATACCAGCCAATGATGATGTATATTATTATTCTTCACAAATCGTCTGCGCATATCCTAACTGTCGATTTATCTTTGTGACGTAAAGCACGTATCTTAATAAAAATTACTCAAGCTGACCCAGTAAATCAAATTGAATTATACAATGGAATAACTTTTGTTAAAAATGAACTGATACTCTGTTCCGTTGTTAAATGAGTTCCTATTTTCTTCTCCTTCAATCTAAAATCTGCAAAAATCGATTTCGGTTAACCGATGATAAACGTTTTTCCGATGATTCCGATCGGACAGTCGATCTATTCGTGAAATTAATATAAGGACGTTGGGGATTCCCAGAAAATTTTTCCTCATCATAATTGATCGTAACTTTAATAAGCGTCGTTTAAATAAAAATGACAATATAAAAATGAAAAGTACAAATAAATTTATTTGAGTATAATGAGTACAACGTGCGCTTGATATGTCGCATGATGACGTCATCCGGGTAGCGCGCGGGATTTGTGAACGTGGCGAGTGTTACGTCATTCCGCGAAAGAGACGCGGATGGACGCAGAGCGTCGCTGTATCGTTCTGCGGCCCGGCGCCTTCTTATTATTGCTTAATATCGACGCGCATCGTCTCTGCGTACGTTGACATCGGATTGAAGATCATGAATGAGTCAGTCTTCGTGAATAAAAGAATTGGAGAAATTGGAGAAATAATTCAACTCAATTTAATTGTAATAATTTTACGAAGATATTCTATGAGCTGAAATCAGCATTTCTCAATAGCAATGAATAATAATTATTATTATTATTATTCTAACGTATATTTTTTCTAAAATATACTAATAATGATATCATGTCATTTCATATTATAGGAGTGCATAAAAGGCTTGATTATTATAATAAAACACATGCCTATATATAGTATAATATAGTCGGAGAAATAAAACGTAGATCTTCTTCGAATGAATATTTCTCTATTATACGCGTGGCTTTCAGATATCTAATATCTAACAAATGCAGCGGCAGGAATCGCTTTACCGGAAGCTTGAAGATATACCCTTCTGACAAAGTAACGACGTAACGACGTAACGACTTTGCGACATCATCAGAAGATTTTTTTCCCTGTATCGAATATTAGGAATCATTGTTTAGATTGGTTAGAGAGACTCTTTCTCGATAAAACTGCGGAGATAATGAATAATATTATGGCCTTCCGTGATTCGAAAATCAGGAAAGCAATTTGCAGCGGTATCTCTATAAGAAGACGGGTGTACAATCATGTATACATCGGTAATTGATTTCTCGGCTGGAGTGTCATGATTTAGTTGGAGATGAAAAATTACGAAGCGAAATATAATTCATTTGCGGAACAGACCGCAAAGAAAAAACAAACGGCGTTGAGATTTCTCAAATAATTATCTAGACACGGAACCGGCTCTGCCAATTCGATGAAATATGGAACAAAACTGTGATGTAGCAATTCAACCGCAGATTTATAAGCGCAAATAACAGAGAAGGAATTCAATTCTAATAATTACTTTATGCTCAGGTTTGAATAAATATCTTTCAGAACTTTTCCTGAACTCGAAATCGGTCCTATATTAGTCTACTATGAACGATCTGCACCATGAAAATGCGGTGCAGTGAGACCACCTTGAAAGGCAATTATGTACACAGTACATGCAATTTTAATAGAGCTCGTAACAAGCTAAACAATAAAGTCCATGCAGAAGTTTAACTGTCAGCTGCTCTACCGAATAATAAATTATCATTTCACATCCAACCGATTACCTATAATGGTGCGAATCAATTATATATACGAACTATAAGATCAAGGTAAAGAAAATAGTTCGTTCGTGAAGCGAACATAGGCTACCTTACGATGGTGAACAACGAGACAAGCAGGACGCCATAGAAACGGTTGATAAAAAAGCGGGGTTTCACGGTTGTAAGAAGTTCGAAATGACAGAATCGCAGAGGGAAGTTACAACAGTCAGCCGTAAAAACTTTAACGCAAATGTTATTGTTCCGCTCTTCCACCAAATCGGGTTTCACGCTTGTTTTTGTTCCGCGATCGCTTTCTTTTTCACTTTCTTACTTTACCCGGGAGAGAGAAAATCGTGACAAATGATCATTACCATGTTACGAATTTCTCTGCACATACAAAATAGAGCAATAGAAATGTTTCATAGGGTGCGTTCCGATATTAGCTTGAAGCGCTGTCAGTAATCTTGTGTCTCTGTCACACTCCTTGATTTTCACCAAGCTCCGTCTCTCTTCCTCTGGATTTTCAGCGCTTCAAGCCAATATCGGAACACGGCCATAGTCGACTGCCTCAAGATTTCGAACAATTTTCATCAAAGGAGAAAAGCAATGTGCCCAACTTCGTTTTCAAATTCAAGAACAACAATTCTTCAAATAATTTGTAGAAGTCGTCCGAAAAATACAAAAGCTTCTGGAGTCAATCAAGGGATGCGGCAGATGAACGGAATGGAACAGGTAAGCCCCGAGCATGCAGCCCGACTACAGTACCTGAGTCTAATTTCGCGGAACGGGTGATAAAACTGATGTTTATCACTGTGTCCAAGATTTGAAACCTACGAGCTCATTCGGCAATGTTAAAGAATGCAATTTCAGCGTATCGTTTGTCGTCTGATTATACTGAATTAAATAGTAAACAAAATACGAAATAAGTAATTGAATAAAAATTTACCATCGTTGACAATTTCGGTCGATTTGACCGCGCCCAGGACGAAACAAAAGAGGAACGTAAACGAGAATAACGTCGTCCTTTTCATTGTACTCTCAGCTCTCAATCGAGAAGCGTTAAATCATTCACAAATTGATACGGGACCGTCACGATCTCCACCGACATGTAACTCCGACTGAGATTCACGTACCAAGAACAACTACTACTCCCTACAGTCAGATTCATCTTTGCTTCTGGAAGTGTGTGGAATATCGTGTTTACGTTGCGAAGCACGCATCTCTCACTAAAACTACAACCCTGGCGACAAACATTTACTACGAACCCCTCCAGGGTGAAAGGATCGAGTTTAGAAAAATGTTACTACCTATCGGCTTCGTATAATAATATGAACGTTTAATTTGTCATTATTTCATCGTCACGTTAACCCATTCAATACATCCTTGACATTAATAATAATATGCGTTGTTATAATAATATGTAATACGTTTGCATAGTAAAGATTAGTCAGCTAACTTCAGCTTATGAGAATATATGAGCTGAAAACATCCGTCTCACCGTCAGCTTGATATAGAGAATAATCGCCTCATGGAACATAATGAATACGTTTCTACCCGATTAATGTGGATTTATCGAGCCTCTTTGGGAAACTAATGAGATCGGCTTTTCACACTCTCCACCTACATAGTTGTTATCGGAAATTATATTATAATATGGTTATGTCTGTGTAGCGAGGCAACTTTTCACGCTGGACGAACATCAGCGAACACCACGAGAGTACCTATACAGCTATACCTATACTACTTGAGGGTCTTGTGCCTGAGATGCGCGACCGTTGATTTGCGCATGGAACGATAGTTGCCGTTCTGCAGGCGCATTGCAGAATATATTATAATATAATCGAAAAAAGGGATCATTCAACATTGCTGCGAATTTGTACACGAAAATTTTCACGAATAACAAGATGAACTGGAAATTTTACTTCATAAGGTCTGAAAATTAGGGTTTTATGCACGCGAAGCGTGCGTATAACGTCCATTATCACACTGACTGAAGTAAATCATATTTAAGTATAACTCGCCCACACTGCACCCAATATTGTAGCAACATTGCTCATATTGCTGCAATATTGTTGCAATATTGCAATATTGTTGCAATATTGCAATATTGCTACAATATTGGGTGCTGTGTGGGCGTGTTACATGAAAGTGTTTCGTAAATAAGACGAACAAAATCGGAATGAGTTATTAGAGCTAGTTATTATTTGTCCGTTGAATTTTAAAAAATGTCATTATCACCTAGGGAGCTATATTTACAATGATCGAACAAACTATTATACAAACTGTTCATAATATGGGTATCGTTGCATTTGATCGCTGAAGAATTTCAAGTTTACGAGAGCTGCAGGACACAGTTTCATAGTTTCAGTAATACATATTTATGTAGCTAAACTTACAACAAAAGAAACGAAACTGCTATGTAAAGTAATTATTATAATGTACACTAATTATTAAAATTGATGCTAAAATTGTGTCAATTTGATATTGAGTTTTTTTGCTTTTTTACCCCTCCATCTTATCATGAAGACAAATATACATTTCGCTGTACAGCTATTTCAGAGTATTAGAGGTACCTATTTAAGATAAGCAAAATGCATAATATATCTAGGTATACCTTTGAGTTTGATGTCTGATACTTTTGAACACTGACTCATAGCGCAGCTTCGAGAGGTATGATCGCAGGTAGTTTGTGCCAAATAGTCGTCAAGGTATATGTTATGTGTATGTGACAGCTCTTCTGACCAAGCATCGTCTATATCAGCTATAAAATTGTCGCAATAAACCGATTGAAACGAAAATCCCAAAAGAATAAAAGCAACGGTTGAATATCTAGCGATAAGATTATATCCACATTTCGGAGATTTTAACATTTTACTTGATATTTTATTAATTTTTGATACCGAATAAATCAAAATTCAAATTGATGGCAAACCGGAGAACGACGAGCTAAATTTATCGGCAAAATGTTCATTTGTTCATTTGGTAATTAGAAAAACACTCGAAAATAAGTATTCACCACCCGCGACATATGTATATCGACTGCACGAAAAGACTAATATTTTCACGTATTAAATAGCGAGAAGTGTTTTTGCATAAACGCATCATGCAACTGTATCAAACATCTGAATATTTTCGCAGCTGTAGTCGACCGTTGGAGACACGAAATAACACTAAAAGTTCTCCGGAGAAATTTGTCCGTATAAACACATTGAGAATAACAACGTGAAAGTTAAAACAATATACTATAGACGAAAGAAAACGTTTCTCTCACTGTAAAAAAAAACAACAAATTGTTGTAACCGACCTCCAAAAAATTCTCAATATTCTGAAGCAATACCAAACGTTCAATAGAGAGGATTTCACGGATCAATGCGTGTTAATTTGCAGTGCGATCAATCAGAGCGCGATAGATTCGATTCGGCGGTAAAATTTCTTAGCACTTTCGCTGACACCAAGAACCACGAGTTTCTAAACGTTTTTATTCAAGTAAACTTCATGTATCATAATAATATTTATAAGAAGGGTGCAATGCTCAATTTTTTCCAGATTTTATAGGGAGTAAGTCGTTTTCCTATTGCTGCTTTAACTTAGGTACTTATATGAGTAATGAAAGTTATATTTTCACCACACCTGCACGGAAAGTACGACTTTCGCTCCCTTGCGTGAGAGGGAAGTCGTTCTTTCCGATGCAGGGGGTGGTGAAAAACCTCACACGGGAATGAAAAGGGCCATCCCAAACTGCGTTTTTGTCACCCTCGCCTTCGGCTCGGGTGTCAATCTCACACGCAGTTTGGGCTAGCCTACTTTCCCTCCCTAGGTAAGTAATATACTATTGTTCAGTTAAAGTCTCTTGAATGAAAATTGCGTTTGAAAAGACTCTGTCCTCTGGACTTCTGCCTGTTTTAGTACATACATTTTATATAGTATACTATTATAGCTCCAAATTGTAGAAACATAATACATATTCCTTCAGATTACCCAATTATCTCGTTCTTTTTCATAAAAACTTCGGCAGAAACTCTTCCAATGAAGATAATATATACCATGTATGCGTGCAGATTACATATATATAGGTATATATGGTGCGAAAAGACCCGGAAAAAGGTCTGCCCCAGGAATGACATTCAAGGTTACAGAAGATGTTACAAGGCTTCCGTTTGCCCCATATTTAATCTCGAAGGTCAGGCAAAAAAATAGGTCAAATCGGAACAGGGATTTCCTATTTGGATTGGGGTTGTGGCGTGCGGAGTGCTTGACGCGGGTCGTTTGCCCGGATCGCGGTTTCACGTTATAGAATTTTTATAATAAGAAAATAATTAAGTTAAGAGGGGGTAGGTACCCAGCTAATGCCAAGCAAACAAGATTAAGCCTGAGGTTTAATGTGATTACTGTGGCAGCAGTTCTGCAGAGGTTTCTTTCGCATTCCGACGAAAACCGTCGGTCAGTCTCTAGTAGTCATTATAGTTGCTATTTTCTCAATTTCGTACTATCGGCATAAAACTATCGAACATACCATACAAGTTGGGTTTTGAAGTGCCTTGAGAAGAAACGAGGAAAAAAAAAAGAGGGAACTCGATTCAACAATTTGTGGAACATAAGGTACAAAAATGGGCAAGGATGACGCTGAGACGACAAAACTAAAACAAGAGCTCGAAGATCTGATTAACAAATGCAAAGTAAGTCGTAGTAAGAGCGTATGATCAGACAAAAACGTTCATATTACTCTTCCTTTTACATAATGTTTCCATGAATTACCAGGAAGATCAAAAGAAACAACAAGATACAACCCTCGAAGAGAGTTGCAGCGGGGTCAGCGATGCGCCGAAAGTAAAATTGTCGACGAAGAAGCTACTCAAAGGTCATATCAACAAGGTCAACTCAGTCCATTTCAGCGGGGACAGCAGGTCAGTCTTCCGCAAGAGAATTGTAAAAATTTGGTAATTTGTAATTTGTTATCGATCGATATGCCTTATAATCTTTTCTACTTTGTTAAGACATTGCGTAACGGGATCTTTGGATGGTAAATTGATAATATGGGACACCTGGACCGGAAATAAGGTCCAAGTAATTCCGTTGCGCTCAGCGTGGGTAATGTCCGTGGCGTTTGCACCGTCGGGTAATTACGTGGCTTGTGGAGGAATGGACAATATGTGCACCGTTTACGATGTGAACAATCGTGACGCTACAGGAGCCGCGAAAATTGTTCGCGAACTTCTTGGATACGAAGGTTTTTTATCATCATGTAGATTCCTTGACGACAAAACTATCATCACTGGATCTGGAGATATGAAAATGTAATTCATATCACGATCATTCGTAGTACATAATTGGTACAGGATAACAAATATGGTGCAATTTTTTTTACTATATTTTTCATACACTTGTTTAGCTGTATGTGGGATTTAGAGGCAGGAAAAAAGACGACAGATTTTAACGCACATAATGGTGATGTGGTGAGTATCAGCTTGGCACCCGATAGTCAAACCTACGTGACTGGTTCCGTAGACAAAACTTGTAAGCTATGGGATATGCGGGAAGAAAAATCTAAACAAACGTTCTTCGGTCATGAAGCTGACGTTAATTCAGTCTGTGTGAGTATATTATGTGATATCAAAATGATTTAAGGGATATTTAAATATCATCTTGTAAGTTAATCACACCGAATTCATGAATAGATCGACATACTATACAAGAAAGCGTACAGGAATATGTGATAATAAATAATCTATACCATCACATTTCTAGTACCATCCATCTGGCCAGGGTTTTGCGACGGCATCAGAGGACAAAACAGCTCGTCTTTGGGACTTCCGTTCCGACCAACAATTAGCTACTTTTAAGCCTCCAAACTCTAATCCCGGTTTCACATCTTGCGGATTATCGCTGAGCGGTAGATTCATATTCTGCGGAAGTGATGACAATTCGATTCACATATGGGACACGCTGAAGGTTCAACATAATGGTAAAAGAACAAATATTTCGCGAGGGTGGGGATGCATCACTCTGGAGGGGTTTGAAGTAACTTAAATTCGCATATAGTTTATAATACATAGTTCATCGAATAACAATAATTGACATAACAAAATTGACTCTGGTGAATAATTGGCTGAGTCAGTGCAGCCGATGGCGAAAATTGTTGAACGTGAACGGAAAGACCGTTTAGTACGTCTATACGTCTACGTCTACGGATGTTCAAATGATGGTTATGAATGTGCTTTTCAATTATGTGAACTACGGAAAAATCAGTCGGACCATTCGAAGTTTGAAAATCTAAAGAATATCGAAATGTTACGTCCACCAGAGTAAGATCCCCCCCTAAAACAATTCGTTGCCAGTTATGTTGCAACTTGCAACATCGAACGCAAATGTAATTTTTTCCACTCAGGCACTCACTCACGTATACATTAATCATAATGGCATTGTTTTAAACTTGTAATTCGAAGGTATATTAGCCGGCCACGATAACAGAGTGACTTCGCTAAGCGTTGCCGGAAGTGGAATGGCCGTGGCCAGCTGCTCTTGGGATCAGCACGTCAGGGTTTGGGTCTAATGAAATTTTCAACGATTCGCAACGATGAATTCAAGACTAAGAATACATCAATCAATCTTCATCTTGCGAAGATATTATCAAGCCAGTATATAATTCAGCGTGATTTCAAAATATATTTCTATACAAAACGAAACACATAAACATTTACAACTCAATATCTCGAAAACTATCTGCAAAGATAGACGAAAAGAATTCAAATGAACGCCCCGGACGCATGGTTCCCAGATGGGGCCAGATAATTCTCTGCTTTTAGGAATCTCAAGACAACGAAACTACATGTTTTTTACTCTTTCTCATCGTGTATTACGAGTTTCTGAGGAGTTTGGAAGATTCGAATGAAAAAAAAAATCATAAGATTGCGCTTCGGAAGAAAATATGTGACTATAATTATTGAGTTAATAAAAAAAGCTTTAATCATAGATCGTTAAACTAGTCTCAACTTTTTCGACGATAATATTGCAGAATGACTCTGGAAGAATTCTGTCAATTTAGTAACTATTCAATATTCGTATTAATACCTGATAGATTTCAAGATATCAATTTTGCAACGTATTATGTGATTCATAACATATTAAAGAAATAAAAGAACGTCGAAATTGTTTCGCTTACTATAGGCGATTTTTGGCGAGCCTCTGTTATAGGTACCAAAGTGTACCAAAATAATAGTGTGTGTCACTCAAACTATATATTGGTACCCTTTGGTACCTGTGTACCAGAGGCTCGCCAAAAATCGCCTATAAGGGTACCCTTATATCTATGCTACTCGATGCTACTATATGAGATTAAAATGATTTTTTTCCGATCTAATATCCGATTAACCTTGTCATTTCGTACCTTATTCTTGGCGAATAAGAAAATACAAAAACGTAGAAGTAAAATATATCTAATACAGGTGCAGTATTACATAGCTAATGAATAATAACGTATATATGGGGAATTCCACGCGAACTTGACCAATGAATTTCCCTCACCATTTTCGATTTGCTTAAAAAAAAAAAATCTATAATTGTCCAAGTATTAAAACGGTCCCCTGAATTTTTTCAGATTTTTTGATCGATTCGTTTTTTCTTTCATGAATTTTCAAACTACCAAATATTTCGACACCTTTTTAAAAATCTCAAAAATCTCATGTTCCACTACGAACATCACGCTACTAAGTCCATGATGGCGCAAATTTTTCTTCAATTTTTTTTCAACGTTTTTACTGTAAGCCTTGATAAAAAAACTTGATAAAAATGTTAAAAACGGTTACAAAAGAGAAAAAAAAATCGCACCATCATGGGATTAGTGGCGTAATGTTCGTAGTGGAACATGAGATTTTTTAGAATTTTTTGAGATTTTTAAAAAGTGTCGAAATATTTGGTAGTTTGAAAATTCATGAAAAAAAACAAAAAAAAACGAGTCGATCAAAAAATCTGAAAAAATTCAGGGGACCGTTTTAGTACTTGGACAATCGTAGATTTTTTTTAAAATTAAATCGCAAATGGTGAGGGAAATTCATTGGTCAAGTTGGCGTGGAATTCCCCATATATATAATAGGGTGGCCTTTATTAGGTAAAAAAAAAAAAAAAATATTTGGTGTGCCGCCCCCTCAATCGGTTTCAAATTGAACAAAAAAAATTCGAGCCAAATTTTAGGTGATTCGGCCAATGGTAACACGTGCCCCAAGGAGGTTTCTTTTTTTAATTTTTTTTTTAATTTTTCTTTCTCCACAGGACATAGTATGACAGAAAAGGAAGAAAAAAGGTTGTGACAAATTTTTCTTCAAACTTTCGGTTTGGTAGGCTAAGTAATATTTTGGAATTCCGTTAGCAAAAATCGATTAATACGCGTAAAATTACAATCAAAATGGTACGAATTTGTTACAACCTTTTCTCTTCCTTTTCTGTCATAGTATGTCCTGTGAAGGAAGAGAAAGGAAGAAAAATTTTTTTTAAAATAAACCACCTTGGGGCACGTGTTCCCATTGGCCGAATCACCTAAAATTTGGCTCGAATTTTTTTTGTTCAATTTGATAGATAGATAGATAGATACGTTTATTTATTCACAGCCATATTGGATAAGAGTACAGTGCATTTGCACAATTTGGAACCGATTGAGGGGGTGGCACACCAAATATTTTTTTTTTATCAAATAAGGGCCACCCTAATATATATATATATTAGGGTGGCGCAAAAAAACCGACTATTTTTTTTTTTTTTGAGTCTCGGGTGAAAAAATGTTAGTTTTTGATGTTTTAAGAGCCCTTTCCAAAGGACAGCTAAAAAAAAATTTTTAAGAGGTCGCTCCAAATTTTTTTAAATTTCAAAAATCGTCAAAAATCGATTTTTTTTTTTTTTTTAATTTTTTTTCTCGTTACGGTATAATTTTACAGTCCGAAAAAAAAATAAGTTTCTGAAAGTTTCAGTTCAAAATTTGAATTTTGAAAGGTCGCTCATAATTTTTGATTAATTAAATAATTAAAAAATCTAAAGTATGCACTGATAAATTAAAAAAAATTATGAGCGACCTTTCAAAATTTAAATTTTGAACTGAAACTTTCAGAAACTTATTTTTTTTTGGTCTGTAAAATTATACCGTAACGAGAAAAAAAAATTAAAATTCGAATTAGAAAAAAAAAATTCGATTCTTGACGATTTTTGAAATTTAAAAAAATTTGGAGCGACCTCTTAAAATTTTTTTTTTGAGCTGTCCTTTGGAGAGGGCTCTTAAAACATCAAAAACTAACATTTTTTCACTCGAGACTCAAAAAAAAAAAAAATAGTCGGTTTTTTTGCGCCACCCTAATATATATATATATAATCTCCATATTCCCTGCAGTATTCCACATTATACAATTATTACGATATTGACATACAGAACTCCTTTAATCCGTAATCCCTATAATCGAATGTCCCTTCATGTCTGATCGGATCCCTGAATTTTTTCAAGGAGAGATTGAATAGTGGGATACATATTACAATATTTCTTACCATTTTAAATAATAACTTTTATTATACAATATTATTAATAATAATTCTATTGTGGTTTGAGATTGTGTGTATAAGTATAAGTGCGTCGGAAACGAATATATAATAACGATATAAACGCATGTAAATTATAATATAGGATGGACGACGATCCATGAATAATTATATTTTATTTATAATAATATAGGTATCATATAACGTGGAAACGTCGCGACGTTTCACTTGGATACCTATAATTTTAATAATCATAATAGTTGTAATATATATTGATGATCACAATTCATTAACAACGTAATAATTACAACGACGATTTAAGAAAAAATATTCCGATCGTACTTACAATTGGGAATACCTTTTCGTCGCATTATTAAATTTAACATTCGAGTAGAATTCCGAGGATACGTCAATCCAAACTAAACATCTTTTTACATATCACGATCATTTATAAAACTGTATATTATTACTATTTGAGTATTCTATAGCATCTATCATAATAATTATCATAATATATCTTTTATAGTAGTTATTCAATTTATTTTTATGACACATATTATAGAACTTTGCCTCTCGCTCTCGCTCTCTCTCTCTCTCTCTCTTTCTCTCTCTGTGTTTATATTAAATTTTTATTTTATTTTTCAATATTCCCGGCCTTATTTTTCCAATTTTATTTTCTTTTTTTTGCCAAAGAAACTTGGACTACGAGAATTTATTATAGTGACAGCTTACATTAGTATACCTAGATAATATACATGCTGTGTTGTATAATATGCGTGAAATATTACTGGAATAATAATATAGTTATTTATTATACTATAATAGCATAATAATATATATAAATAACGTCGAATAATTAAAGTCTCAAAAATGGGAACTCTGGGTAAACACGTAAGTATCGATCTTTGTATATTATATTAATTAACTCATGGTTGACTCAGTAATGAAGAAGACTTATTCAAAATAATAATACTAATTCAACATAGGTACTTCATACTGCCAATTGTAGTGAAATTTTTTACGTCGATTAATAATTGATACAGCTGCGTCTAGTTATTCTATCAGCTGATATAGCTACAACAATTATACTTTATAGTAGGATTTTGAAAAATATTACTCTGGTATATTTTTGGACCTTATAATGGCTCGTGATCATTACCCGTGATCATTTAATCAAAATTCATTCCTGCATGTGTAATGTGATCGCAGTTCTGTACTTCTCTGCAATGGTTAAACTTGAATTCAGAAAAAATCTGAAGATCTATCAAGTATTGTTAATATTCTTCATTCAACATCTCGGAATTAACTCAATCGCGCGATGCTTTCATTTATAAACATCGTACTTCATTCTCATCAGTTAAGTGCCAAGCGGTATTCCTGAACTACCGTATTATTCCGAATATAAGGGGACCCCGGATACAAGTCGACCCCTAGTTTCCAGACCATATTTCACCAACCTTTTTCTTAAATACCGAATATAAGTCGAGTTTAGTGCTATTCAGATCAAAACCATTGACATGGAAATTGATCATAGGTATTGCAATCTTTTTAATAAAAGGTTCCCTTTTTTTCAGTCAATAAGGTAAATTTCCTAAAAATCCCGAATATAAGTCGCGGGCGATTTTGGCTGATGATAGTAGCAGCAAAAAGCCTCGACTTATATTCGGAACAATACGGTATTTCAGAAGAATTGCAAATGAGTTGTGGGCCAAAGTAAAGACTGGACAATCGCGCTATGTCATGCAGTATTGAAGAAAATAGATTAAAATAATGAGCAATGTCTTTGCTTTTTTTTTTTTTTTTTTAATCTAATTTCATTCTATTTTTCAAGGAATCGAATGTGGTACGCGATTGCAAAGCCTTGACTGGATTTTATCATTTCTCATACGAATTGTATAATGACTAGATACAATCTATGCTATGTCGTTCTCTTATATCGTTATATGCAAATAATAATGATAATAATGATAATAATGATAATAATAATAATAATAATAATGATAACAATAATAATAAGAATAATGAATTCTAACGTTTCGGAAATGCTTAGCTTGTACGATTTTAAATAATTGATATCTACAAAATCTTATCTTTGTCCCGAATTAAGAAGCAATAATTATATTATAGGTACCATTGATGACAGGAATTACTTTTTTGCTCTTATTTGTTATTTTATCAAACTTTAGCAATCAATTAATGAAATGATATTGAATCAGTGCGTCAATAATAGGTACTTTATACTTCTATGGTATGTGCATGTATATGATAATAAAAGTTCACCCAACGTATGGATTATCTGCAGTATGGTAAAATTTATATATAATATACCTATATGTATACTGTAAATAACGTATCACAGAAAATGCGTAAATGTTAAAAGATAAGTAGGCTTCTCAAAACGTCGAAGGACGTATAATATTATATCATTATGTACAATGTGATTCAAGCATAAATAGCTTAATAGCAGAAAAAATGACTATCTCTTGCAACGCGAGATATTAGTAAAAAAAATTTATTGAATAACGATAGACAGCCTTTGGATGTCTACCGAGATATTAAAATAAGATTTTAAGAGGCATGCAGATCCAGGATTGTAATATTGTGCCTTTGTTACGCGGTATAATAAATTCAGAATATCTTGACGGTATTGATTTCTTATTATTTACGTACGAAGATTTGATACTTCCGATTGAACCAGATGTAAACCTTCTGCATTTCGAGTATCTCATAGTTGCTAGGTGTTAAGGGGAAATGAAAGCTGATTCTGCGCGACGGGGTGCCATCTATCGGATTGGAATTTTCGGGAGCCCGTTTCTCAGCTAAAACACATCCGATCGATGTGAAATTGATATCAATGAAGCAGAAGAAGTGTACGGAGGGCATGACTCTCTTGGATTTCCAAAAAACGAAAAGGAACGAAAACGAAAATTTCAATCCGATAGATGGCACCCTGTCGCGCAACAATCAGCTTTCGTTTCCCCTTAAGGGAAGAGTTTGAGTACTATTCTAATAAATAAGGCATGCAATGCAGTAGAATACTTTTGTTTGTTTGTTTGTTTGTTTGTTATTCAATTTCTGAATCCTATCAACATATCAAGTATTTGTTAGCCGTGAGATGCAGAAGAGTATACAACGGTTTCATATAGCAAAGAAAATCTCTCCATTCATCAAATTTACGAGGCTTCGTTTGATTAGAAACTTTTTTAAAACCCATCGAGATGAACAAGAAATGCCACGATTACCGTAGCACCTCCTTCCTTGGTTGCCCATTCCGTCGATTCCAACTGCGGTTCAGAACTATCTTTCCCTGGACCCATTGTGTACGATCCAGGCCTCACGAGAAGTTGGAACGCAGTCGCTGCGTTCAGTTTTTTGCTAGATTGAGTATCGATGTATCTGTAAGACGAAACAATACGACGGCTTGGAGTTTCTCTTTGAAAATCTGTTATTAGCATATCGTTCCGAATGTAAGTTGGCCCCTGCATTCCAGGACTTTTTTCTCCAGGTACTGAATTCAAGTCAAATTCATGAATGGCATTTTGAAAATGTACCTTTGGAAATTTATCTCACCAACTGGAAAATTTTCTTTATCCACAGTTTGAAAAAATAAACCTCAACTTATATTCGGTCCAATACGATATTCAATTGATCTATACTCACGGATATTTGCTTGTGAATTCCTCAGACACGGCATACTTTATATTGGGTGAAAATACTACTTGAGGATTCTGGTCGTCGCTATTTATGCTCGTCGTTAGATTGCTCGTGTCCAATTGTTCCTTGGTCAATAACTCTCCTCTGTCCAATATCCACCTAAGGATTTAGATTTCGATTATCCCTATAGATTTCAGAGTCATTTCCAGCCACATGTGCATGGATTTTGCTTAAAAAAAAACTAAACAAATTTCTAAGTTTCATTCATGAACATTATAGGTATACTATGTTACCGTACGAAAAGGACGCCTATTTATTCGGAAAGTTATAAAGATTATTGGCCGATCCCAACAACCGAATGTGGAAAAAATAAATCATGCAGCTTCCCTGTTTCATGCGGCGACTAGTTTCCTACCTGATAGCGTCCAATCTCGTGCCATAGAACGCGACGTGCCATTTATCCATGGTGTTTTGTGGTATTTGAATAGCATTAATGTTTTGCCTGAGTGAGAATCTCACCCATCCGACGGGGATCGCGAATTCTGAAGGTGGTTCTCCCTTTCTACATACGGCACCGTCGCCCTCGGCTTTAAAGCAGGAGCTACAATAGCAGAAGGTGTCGTCTCCAGAGAAGAATTCCTCCGGCAATACAAGCGACTTTTTAAATCTGAGACAGGCCTTCAAATATTCGCATTTCTTAGCCTGCGTTGAAGCGGTGTGTAACGCTAGCGGAGTGGACGGCAAAGAGGTAACAGGTACAGACGAAAATGAAGAGGAATTATGAACCACGTGATGATTATCGTTCTGCTGATTACCCAGTAACGAATTTGTCACACAGTTATTCTGCACTTGATTATTACGATTCTGGTTTGAGTTGCTGTCCTGCGAACTTGTCGATACATTTATCTGCGAGCTTGACAACAGGTGATTTTGAGAAGGAGAAGTAACGCTGTTCTGAGAAGTGCTCAAAGCGTTGTTTGAGAGATTGTTTTGGTTCGAACTGTTAGAAGCTATGCTTTCGTTTATCGCGTTATTAGCATTGGCCGAACTAATGGCTGTACTCAAGTTAGAAATGTGACTGCAGTTCGCCGCGCACCCATTTTTAATATTAATATTCGTTGCATTGTTTATTTCTACGTTTGTACATTCGTTACGACTAATACCGAGGATGTTATCGACTGCGTCGTTATTTTCCTCGTTTGTTGTGTGATTATCAGGGTTTTGAACGCAGTGATTTGCCGCGGGGGTATTCTCGTTCGCGTTATTCGGATTGGTCGCTTGATTTCTAACTTTGATATTTTCTATGAAGTTGATCCTCGCGTCGTTGCTGATTTCCGAACTAGACTCTGAGTTGTTACTTTCCGAATTGACGCTGCTGGACATCGCAGCTTTACTTTGAACAACGTTGTTGGAAAAATTCGAACTGTTGTTGCTCTGGCAAGGAACAGGGCTGAGTATGTTATCCGCGTTGGACATTTCCGCCGAGTGGAAATTGCTCTGAGTTGGAATGTTCAAAGATAAATTAGAGGGAGTTGCGGGAACTGCGTTTTCTTTCTCGTGGCATTCAAGGTCCGCCTTTTCTCGAGAATTTTCTACATCTTCAAGCTCTGCTTCTGGTCTTTCGATAGACGTTAAAATCGCCATGTTGTTAGAGTTGTTATTTGCGTATGGAACCGCTTCTGATACCGGGCCTATTATCGATACTTGTTCGCATTGACCGTACAAATCTATTACCGCGTATGTGTAAGGGGGCAAATCTGTTGCCGCGATACCTTGGTCAGAACCATTTATGTATAAATGCAGTCTTGAATCTTCGTCTATTAATAAACTCACTATACTTCCTATCTGCAGGCTTTCTAAATTCATTCCGTACCTCGTTATCACCTGAAAATATTAAAGGGAATTAATCCATTGCGAAGAGAGGAACTTTTTTGCATACCTAAGATCATTTCCGAGTTATGATTATCCCGGCTTACTAAATTCTTAAGAACTATCTTTGTCCTCAAATTTCTCACCTTAACGCCATTGTGCGATATCCAATCCCCGCAGATAATCCAGGAGTGTTTTTTAAACCCAAGAGCAGTTAACGGAAAGCTCGCTTTGTCCGGGGATATGCATGTGACGCCACATAACATCCCGGACACCCAGCGATCGTTCAATTTTTCCACCTTGACTTGGAATGGTTTTCCTTTGACTAGAGGACGATGAGACATTACCACCCCTGGAATAATTACGTTATAACTTGTTTAATTCTAGGGTATATGGGCAGGTAGAATCGGCGTCAAAATAATAAAACAGATGAAAATCCGCTTTGATAATATTTGATGGCGTTAGTGGGCAAAATCAACGGTCAATCTCGGAGAACAGATACTATCGTAGGCTTAAAAAATATCCAAACTTCCTTCAAACAGATTTATAAAATATCTTGAGAATAGAGTCCATCGTTCATCTGGTATTTGTCACCTTGATTATAGCTAGCGACTCGTCTGGCAGTAGTCTTTTTCTCGAGTTCAATATTTCTTCCACGATTTTCGTGGAACTCATAATTCCAATCTATATCGAGAGTTGACGTAACTATTGGCTGCGTAGGTGTTAGTACCATTTCGTTCAACAGTTTAGCCTCAGAAACATCGATCGATGTGTCCATACCCGCATCGCTAGGAAAATCCAAACCATCCAATGAAAGTACAGCAAGGAAATTGAGAGTTTCAATTCAAATTCTTTCTTCACTAACTTTCTCATTATCGGGGGCATCGGATCTAAAAGTAATTCCAACGAGTCTTGAAGCCTGAGACTAGCGTTCGGCGATATAACAATATTCTGTTGTTTACTGCTCGTTGCACAAACCGCCAAAGTGCTACCGAATAGTTCTACGACCACGTAAACGAGCTCAGGAATATTTGTAGCAGCAACGCCCATGTCTTCTCCGTTAATATAAAACTTCAAATTTCCATCATGCGTTCGTTTGACCCCAATTTTATCACTCGCCCTGAGCCAGTCCAGACTCGGACAGTAATTTAGGCACAAGACGTACCCCTTGTGTCTCACCTCATTTCCTTGAAAAATAATAGAATGGAAAAATTTACTTACAGTATTCAAATAAGTAAAAATCTTTACAAAAATATTGAAGATACAAATTGGAATCCTTTGTTCCCATTTCATTCCGGTAGAAATTTTCAGCTTACCGATGAGATACCAAGAATCTTCGGGTATAGAAGTCATACTAGGAACTAAATTCATTGAAGTGAACCAATTTCCATTGTTATTAGTCATAACGCCGATCCTCAGAGATCCACACCATTCGGGAGCAACTTCTTGAATAGCAATTTCGAACACTTCGTTACTTTCCAAAGGACATTCGCTGAGCAATATTGCGTTACTATACTCTCGGCACCGAGCAGCAATCGTTCGATCCGAATTAAGTTGAATATTAGCTCCAACCGACTCGTGAAATTTGTGAGTTATCTCAACCTGAGCTTGCGGCTGGATTACAGAAGTGGGCTGCTGGCTCGTGCTATTCTCCGAAGGCAGGTACTGCTGTGTAGCAGTATCTCTACGTTCAGGCAAAACAATCGTCACCTGTAAATATCCATTTTCCAATTCAAACATCACATATTCATTTCAAAATTTAGTCCCCAATAGCTACAGTGTGGAAATCATATTTTTTGAATCATTATTTCAGCAGTGATTTGAAAAAAATGATGTCCAAGGTGCTCTTGGAACAGTACAATCGAGATTCCTGACAATGAATCACTCTGCCCTACTCACTTGAGCACATCGTCCATATAAATCAATCACAGGATAAACGTGTAGTGGCAGTCCGGTGCACGCAACTCCCTGATCTATTCCATCTAGATAATAGTGTAAGCTGGTATCTGCGTGTTTCATTATACCGATGCGATTGCTCTCTACAAGTTTGTCCAAATCGCAGGCATAATTATTACGCAGCGTTACACCGTCACGCATTACAGTTGAACCGGACAACATCCATGTATCGTGATCAATATCGGTCATTGTTGAAGGGAATTCTAGCTCATCCGGTCTTATGGCTGTTACACCTGAAAATTCATTTATATATAATTAGAAGGGAAACGACGAATAGGTGAATAAAAAATTGAGGTAGAGTTTCAAGAAGCCTGCGCTTCGGTTTACAGTACCGTCCATAAGTTCGGGATCACTTTCCGAATTTTCGATCGAGACAAAAAGTTGAATATCTCGGTCAAAAAAAATTGTAGCCTAATGGGTTGGGTGGCATTCAAAAGTGGAAAGAACCGGCTTCATTTTTCTTCCCTAGTAAATTTTCCGAAAAATTTTCCGCACTCGCTAGATAATGTTGAAAATGACCGTTTTTTTGCGATTTTCATACTTTCATAAATCCACGTGTAATTTTTTGGGAAATAGATATAGAAACTTTTTTCCAATAGGGCTTCGAAAGAGGCCAGATTAAGCTACAAATCGGTTTTTTTTTTTTCATTGCGATTTTTTTTCGCCAAGTTATTCAACTTTTCGTGCGAAAAATCGGTTTTCAGAAAATGCGTCGTAACTCGAGCACTATGGGGTTTTATATAAAATGTCGTGATATGAAAAATGTATATTTTTAAATTTTTCACTCGTTCAAATTTTTTTTTGAATCTTTTTTTTTTTTTTTTTTTTTGATTTTTTATTTTTTTTTAATTTTTTTCGAATTTTTTGTACATGAACAAATCCGAAATAAAATAAACAATGAAGTTCCTCATCATATAATAACGAAAGAATCGCAAAAATTATTGTTAACTTTATTTTGGATTTATTCATGTAATATAAAAAAGTAAAAGCAATTTTAGTAAAAAATGAAAAAAATTTCAAAATTCATGAAGAAATTCATTAATTATTTTATTTCGGATTTGTTCATGTGAAAAAAAATTCGAAAAAAATAAAAAAAAAAAAATAAAAAATCAGAAAAAAAAAAAAAATTCAAAAAAAATTTGATCGAGTGAAAAATTTAAATATACACATTTTTTATATCACGACATTTTATCTAGAACCCCATAGTGCTCGAGTTACGACGCATTTTCTGAAAACCGATTTTCCGCACAAAAAGTTGAATAACTTGGCGAAAAAAAATCGCAATGAAAAAAAAAAAAAAACGATTTGTAGCTTAATCTGCCCTCTTTCGAAGTCCTATTGGAAAAAAGTTTCTATATCTATTTCCCAAAAAATTACACGTGGATTTATGAAAGTATGAAAATCGCAAAAAAACGGTCATTTTCAACATTATCTAGCGAGTGCGGAAAATTTTTCGGAAAATTGACTAGGGAAGAAAAATGAAGCCGGTTCTTTCCACTTTTGAATGCCACCCGACCCATTATGCTACAATTTTTTTTTGACCGAGATATTCAACTTTTTGTCTCTATCGAAAATTCGGAAAGTGATCCCGAACTTATGGACGGTACTGTATATCGAACTTAGCTACTGAAGGTTTTTTCGAAATCGGTCGCAAATTGCCGTTGTCTAATTTCGCCAAATGAAATCTTTAGTTTAAAAAAGTTTACGTCGTTGCGTTGTGTTATTTACTAAAGTTAGAGTCCACAACTAGTTTTACACACCAGCCTCGATTGCTCCAGACCATCTATCGACCATTTTATCGATAGAGACTTCGAACATTTCTCCATCTCTTAAGGCTCTATTAGCGATTACGATTGCCTCATTGAATTCTCCCAAAGCCCGAGGCCTGGAAGCTGTTAGTCCGTTGTTCATAATGCGGGCATTCTTTCCATGTACATGATGAAACCGCAAATCGCTGTTGAATAATGCCACGGATAGAGATCACAATCTATCAAGGGCCAACGACGCGTATTTTTCCAAAGAGAAATAAATTCCCCGAAACAAAGACAAACCTGTATAGCGTTGTGTTACTAAAACTAGAATTATTGGTTGTCGGGCTATAAAAGTCTGTCGCATCGACAATCGTTGCCTGAGCTGCTTGACCATACAAGTCTATAACTCCGTAAACTTTTTCAGGGACTCCTGTGGCCGCTGCCCCAAGATCAGCTCCGTTAACGTAGAAGTGTAACATAGCGTCATCATTTCGCATAACACCAACCCGATCTCCAACTTGTAATTGGTCAAGATTTTGACCGTATTTGTCTATAATCGTTGTGCCGTTGTGCATTACGCCGTTTCCCGTCATCATCCATGTTCCAGATCTGGAAGTAAGGGATGTTTACTGTCCGGTATGGAATAAAAATAGCAATTGGTTGAAACTAAATGAAATGAATTTTTTGAAAATAGTCTTTGGGACAGTGATCCTCGTTATTTAAAACATACCTTACATTAGTCATTGTAAAGGGAAATTCTAATTCAGTCGGAGCATGAGTGGTGACACCAATCTCAATTGATCCTGCCCATTTTGTTACTATCTTGTCTAATTTAACTTCAAATAATTCGTTTGGACGCAACGGTCGTGATGTCAGCACCACACCGTTGTTGAAATCATCTAGGGCACTGAAAGATAATTTGATTTGTTTCAAATGTCATTTTTTCAGTGAAACGTTGTCAAGAAATCATAAAACTCTTTCCAAACGGATAATTATTCATTTTCTCAATCTCTGGCATGCTTTACATAGATTCTTTCTTCAACTTTTTCTTTCAAAAATCATAAAGACATCGGACAATAAAACTGGCTAATCGTTGATTTCATACGCTTACTTAGGTCTATGAGCGGTTCTCCCGTTGTTAATCACATCCGCATGCGTACCACAACACACGTGAAACATCAGTCTATTGTTGGGTTCATCGTCCATCACTTCTACATGAAAAAAAAAAGGTCGGATTTTCATCAGTTAGATTAAAGTCAAGTAGGATTCAACGAATGATAGAACGGTGCTGATAGATCAAAGAGATCGCTTCACCTTCGCTGATTAGTCCCTGTAAATGGAGAGTGTTCCTTCTCGTGACTAAATTTTGTTCTTCTCTTTCGTCGCGATCGACGATAGTTACTTTTACAGTCATTCCATAGAGGTCTATGACTCCCCAAATTCCAGTAGGAACCTTGGACGCGATTCCCTGGTCCAGGCCGTTTATCAGGTAATGGAGATTCCCGTTGCCACGTCTTATCATGCCTACTCTATCCCCTTCCTATTATGATTATAGAATTTAGACTCAATGAGTTCTGTTCGAATAGTATTAAACTCAAGGAAACTGAGCCAAGAAGGTAGATGGGGTATCCCTGATGGGGGAGAGAATGAGACGTTCCTCGGCTTTAAAGTGCTATTCTAAGTCTATCTCTATTCCGCCTCTTGTGCATCTCTAATAAATAATTGATACTTACTCTTAATTCGTCTAAATTAAATTCCCCGTACTCCCGTTGGGTGCCTTTACCATTAGTCAATATCCCGCAGCCAGACATCATGGTTGTTCCCGATCGCATGTTCGTCATTGTTGCAGGAAACTCTAGCGCTGTTGGGCTGTGAGTTGTCACACCAACTTCGATACTTCCGGACCACTTGTCGACCAGTCTGTCTATCCGAATCTGATCCAGGGATAATGACAAGTTTCACTCTCTCATAAAAGTGGAAATAACTAAGTCTATCGTTTCCGAATGAAATTCGAAACTGTGAAGTTTTGGCAAACGTTAACAATACCAGGGAAATTCTACCTCAAAAAGTTCGTTATCTCTGAGTGCTCTATGGGTCATAACAACTCCGTTATTAAATTCATCAAAGGGTCTCCGTCTTTCTGCGGTTCTTGCATTATTAGAAAGTTTGACGAGGGTTCCGACCCGTTCGTGGAACCTTAATCTGTCTTCTCTGATAGCAGCGGCGCTTGGATTCTTAGGTAGATTGACGTTTACATTGACGTTAACGTTGAGATTGGTGACCAAGTTTGTTGTCGATGAATTTGATGTCTCTCCAAGCGCAAGATCGTTGTTGATTTCTGACTCATTTGTTATCTCTGCGATGGCGAGAGCTGGCCTAGGACGTAATACCGTCACTTGAACGCAATTGCCATACATATCGATCACTGCAAATACTCGAGCGGGAATGTTTGTCGCTGCTACACCTTGCGATGTACCATTTATGTAGAATACAAGCTCGGCCTGAAAACAAGATGGAACACAGGATGATAAAAGTTTCACGAGTTGCTGTGTAGATGAGAATATGTAATTCTTATATTCTAATGAATGCAACGACAATAACTGAATCATTTCATCATTAATGACCACTAAATTCATTTTGTTTGAGCCGTCACATCTCTCGAATAATATCCAGCACTTCTAGAGTTGGAAAAGTATGCACCTCCCCAAATCATTGCGTAACTGACCAGAGATTGAAATGATAACTAGATTCAAATATGTTTGTGTATAATTTTTTCCAACTGTAAATCGAACTTAATACTGGTTTTAGAAAGTCTAATTATTGAATATTGACTGGACTACGAAGTTTTTCTAACAACTAGTCGGTTTCAATTGAACTATTAGCTTGTTGCGGTGGCACAAGGATAGCATTATTGAATATTTCAACAACGTTTTTATTATCGCTAAAAGAAACAGTCATTTTTGTACAGTGACAAGTATTTCTTTAATATTATTCTATCGACAGTCTAATGACGAATGTATATAACTTGTTTCAAGCAAATAGTGGACCTCCGAGACCGGCATACCTGTCGGAGGTAAAGTTATGTCCGATATTCACACCGGGTCGTCGATCATTAACTTTACAATGGTAGATTGGAGAGAATTCAACACCAATTGTTAGTTGCAATGTTTCAATATATGTACTTAAGCAAAAACGAATATGTAAAATGTACATAAACTCTGAACAAAAATCAATCGATAGATGAAACTACAATTTATATTATCTATTCCTACCTATTCCTTTCCTTTCTTTCATATAACAGAAAACCGAGAGAATAACTACGTCTACTTGTTTATAATTAAACTACTTAAAAGTGTCAGATTAGTTTATTTCTGAACAAAACTCACGTTACACGTTCTCATCACACCAAGAGTATCTCCTTCCTGTAAGGTATCAAGGTCTGTGCCATAAAGTTCAATGATTGGTTGTCCATCGCGGATAATCCCCGATCCTGACATGATCCAAGATCCAAGTCTCAACTTGTTTGCACACGCCGGTAACTCCATACTCTCTGGATCGCACGAAGTTACTCCGATTTCTACGCTCCCGCTCCACGATACCATCTGAAGAGGTTCAAAGACCAGGTGGAAAAATGAAATGAATGAAAATATGTTTGGGTAATTGAAGAGAAGAAAAATTTTAACCGATGAGGTGAATTACAAGATTATGTCTTCGACAATTAACAAGGGTGTAATTATGTAACTGTGAAAGCGTAGCTGTGAAATTGTTGAGACTTGTTTCGAAAGAATGAATAAAGTTAGCCTTCTTATTTAGATTTTATATCACGAATGAGTTTGGAAATGAATATGATAAGAAAGAACTGCTGATTTTGACAGAAGTTTGGCTGCAGGTGGAGCGGGCAGATATGGAAAAGTATAACGTGTAGTGTGAAGATATTATTATCTCTTACCTTTTTGTCGATACGAACTTCGAAGAGTTGATCATCTTTGAGGGGTTCAGAGCTCAGAACAAGCCCGTAATTATAGACTGAGAAATTTCTCACCGCTGTAGAATTATCATTTATTAAATTTACGCGATCCCCACATCTTTGGTGAAACATTTCGGCCATTTGTGTACAACGTATACATGCATAGAACTGTTTCTCACACGCGCACACACACCGTTCCAACTTCTCTCGTAGCACCGTAGCACTCGTAGCACTCACAGCGGCGATATGCGAGATAACGATATATAGGTATACATAAGTATGCATAAAAAAAAAAAAAATAGTCGTTTGTTTTTCCATGTTCTCGACCAATCGGAACGCGGCGTATGCCGCCGCGCGTCGTCTGCTGCTGTTATCAAACTAAAATGGCGACGGTTGACAAACACGGGTTTCAGGAGTGGCGAGACCTATGACATTTGGATATCTTGATAAATATTACATTCTCTAATGCTAAAATGGGACAGACTCGACACAAAATATGGTTAGTATCATTTTACCTTGAAAATATACCCGGTATCCTTAATTATTGTCAGTCGATAGTTCTAACCTATAAATTATCGGGATAAACAGAACTAGTTCCAAGCACGTTAGTTCCACGTATAATAGACTTTTCATTATGAGTCACTCCTGCATATTCTATAAGCCGAATCCTCTCACTTTCGGGCATGAACGAAGAAAAAGAAGAAAAAATAAAACGAGTTTGAACTCTGCTTACACAATTCAAAAGATTAAGGTCTAAGCTATTGGTCGGATTTTTTTTCAAAATTCACCCCGTATTCGCAGTTCGGTATTCATTCAAAGTCAACCGTGTGCCAAAAATTCTCTACTATTTTTGACTATTAAAATTTAGTCACTCCTATTTTTGGAGAGAAAAAGCAGATTGAAATCATTTCAAATGTTTTCCGTTTTTATTTTCTATTTTTGAATTATGCAATTTCAAAATTATTTCACACGAAATGTACATTTTTTTTTCCACTTATTTTCATCCTGAAGCTTGTGGTGAATAGAATAGATCAAATAACGTCATAACTTATAGTAAATATATTGTGCGAGAATTTATTGAATTGTTCATTAATTTGATTGTCAATTGATTAATGCAATGAAAAATGATTGTTCACCCAAGTCAGAAGAGTCAAGCAATTGACTGTTGTGTCAGTTGGGTCGTTACATGTTGTTGACTTGTGACCTCATAATATTAAATGGAGTATTTGTAGAATTTTATCGGAGTGTAATCCCAAAAATATAAATAACCCTAGATAAACTAGATTTTCTTCATTCATAGCTAATGCAGAATCTTTAGGCAGAGAGTCTTTAGTGTGATACAACTATGGTAATCATGATATTTTTTGTCATCTACATTTCGTATTGTAGATTCTTGAAATATATAGTTCAATGGGGTCACGAGGGAGCTTGATCACCGAACCCATCTTATAGATCAAGTTATACTTGATTCTTATGAGTTGAGTGAATGGTAATTCTTTGATTAATAAATCATGGGCCACATAAGATATCAAAAACTAGTAAAGTCTGCTGAAAGTCATTTTTAACAAGAATTTTACTCTTTCTTCAAAGCTTACTAAGGATTCTATATATATTCTACTAGGGTTGGCGTGATTCAAACTATGTGATTTAATCACTGGTTTAAATTGTGGTTTAAATCATTGGTTTTTTTTTCTTCAAATCATGGGTGGTTTTAATGAGCTTGACTTCTCTCATCTAATCGTGTCTTTTAATCCCTAAGATTTGGTCTCTTGCATGTGAATTGCAATCAGCAATATGACTAGAAAATTGAAAGACGTGATTGAGAGGATATGAAAAGATTTTGGAACGCTTTCACAGCCTCGTTGAATAAAACTGTGCAAGGTTCCACAAATGTTTATCCGCATTCAAAATCTATCATGCAAATTATTCAATAATATGTAAAAAAAAGAAAAAGAAAGAAAAATACAAGCTTGCCTTTTTTTCCCCATCTAATTTCTGAGCTTTGAATCGTACGCTTAGCGTGTTTGATTCTGAACGATATGAAGTTGGCACCACAGTCTTCTGTCTGCTTTTATCCTTTATGGTTACATACAGGGAGAATTCAAAACGTCTGAACGCTCGGAGCAGCGTTGAGGTGACCATCAGTCAAAATTGTCAATTGTTATATTGGTTTCGGGCTTTCTTATTAGTTGAAATAGGCAAACAATTGCCGGCGCCGGACTCTTGGCCACCTCGATACTACTCCAAGTGTTCAGACGTTAGGAATTCACCCTGCATGGCTGCGTTCCAAAACGTCACCCGGGTGCTCTCGGGTGTGTCTTTATCCTTTCTTCACCCATGACAATAGAGAGAAATAGAACATATCCGAGAGCACCCAGGTGACATTTTGGAACCCAGCCTAGAGAAGAAAAGAGACAGAAGACTTTGAGGCCAACTTCATACCGGTCAGAATCAAACATGCTTGGTGTACAAATGATTATCTCGATACCAATTACCAGCTGAGGACGCAGTAGCCGGAAGAAGTTGCATAGTAATATGTATTTTGCCATTTTTCAAAAGTTCCTCGATGCTTAGCTTCCGAAACCTTCTAGAAATCGTTTCAAAGCTTCCATAATGTTGACGACAAGTTTTATATGTGGAGAGGCAAAGAATGTGACTTGAATAAAGAGAAACCATGATGATTTTTCCAACCCTGTTATTCAACAGTTCATTGCAATTGCATAATGTTAGCTGTTTTCTTTCAGCATGGTTTCAGATTTCTTTTACCCGAACATGGGCGGGGTAGAAGAACACATATTCAACTTGTCTCAATGCCTATTGGGTCGTGGACACAAAGTAGTAGTCCTAACTCACTCGTATGGTGACAGAATAGGAATACGATACATGACGAATGGCTTAAAAGTATATTCTCCTATATTTGCTATGCGATGAATCTTCCTGTTTATGAGCTTACATGCTAGCCTTTACCCTCTTTCTCATCAACAATATGAAAAGCCCTGAATAACCTGTTAATAAACGCACTGAATTCCATTAGCGCTTCGCTACTTCATCGCAAAATCAATTCTTCCATCCCTTACCCACCGCCACATCTCAATAAATGATATTTCATGCGTTTCAGGTTTACTATTTACCAATCAAAGTCTTTTACAATCAATGTGTGCTTCCCACAATGATCTGTTCTCTCCCATTGATTAGATACATATTCATAAGAGAACAGATTCAAATAATACACGGGCATTCTGCTTTCTCAGCTCTTGCCCATGAAGGTATGCTGATAGCAAGACTGATGGGATTGAAGGTGAGCCAAGAGGGTGGATTCGAATCAAACTAACGACAGTAGTTTCCCTTTGAAATTTCACATACACATTACATATTTTATATTCCAGACGGTATTCACCGACCATTCGTTATTCGGTTTTGCTGATGCGTCTGCAATTTTTACAAACAAATTCATACAGATGTCTTTGTCGGATTGTAATCATTGCATATGTGTTTCGCACACCGGAAAAGAAAACACTGTCTTAAGAGCTAAGGTAGAAAAAGAACGGGTGTCTGTAATTCCGAACGCAGTAGACACTGCGCTATTTACACCTGACGTTACCAAGAGGAACAATGAATTTAGTAAATATATTTACAAAATAATAAGAACTGCATCATTTAGGTCCGTTAAGAATCTAATAGACTTATCCATTTTACACACATGTGGGTTTTTCTTGCAGTTACAATAGTCATAGTGTCTCGGCTAGTCTACCGAAAAGGTGTGGACCTCCTGGCCCACATAATTCCAAAAGTATGCGCAAAGTATAAGAATGTACAGTTTCTGATCGGAGGTGATGGACCAAAGCGATGGCTGATAGAGGAGATTAGAGAGCGAAATTTACTGCAAGATCGAGTCAAGCTGCTCGGCAGTTTAGAACATTCTCAAGTCAGATACGTTCTAAATAAGGGTCACATATTCTTGAACACCAGCCTAACAGAAGCCTATTGTATGGCAATTGTAGAGGCAGCTTCTTGCGGGTAAAGTTGATCATTGACCGGGTGGTATAGACAATACCAATGATTAAACGGTGCTGCCTATGCTATGCTAAAAGGAATTCTTCACATGTAGAACAGCTGATTGAAAATAAAAACTACAGACATTAAATTTAATATTCCATTTCACATTTTCGAACACTCGCACCATTATGATTTGCTTGGTATTAACTCCGCTACCTGTTAAGGGGGTACTCACAACTTGAATCGGGGTGTCTTCGCAGGACTGACATGGGTCTGAACTTTTTTGGAACAACCAGTTTTATTACAGAATAAGCTTCGAAAGATCGATAAACAACTGTATTGAAACTAGTTGATTGAAGACCAACCTGCGCACATGT
This sequence comes from Tenthredo mesomela, assembly GCA_943736025.1. Taxonomy (NCBI): domain Eukaryota; kingdom Metazoa; phylum Arthropoda; class Insecta; order Hymenoptera; family Tenthredinidae; genus Tenthredo; species Tenthredo mesomela. The sequence continues at coordinate 94,239 of OX031016.1, forward strand.
CAGTCCTCGAAAATACCCCTGTTTACGGTGTGTGTAGCCTATTGAAGCAAAGTTATGAAACAAAGGCTGAGACCGACTTGTAGAACACAAGTTCATCCTTACTCGGAGCTATTGATCGATTACTGAGAAGCGTGCATTTCTTTCAGATTGCAAGTTGTGTCGACGAGAGTTGGAGGGATACCCGAAGTTTTGCCGCCAGATTTAATCTACTTGGTAGAGCCGACGGTAGCTGCGTTAGTAGAAGGGGTAGATTCTGCTATAGAAGATTATAATAACGGTAAACAAATGTGCCCTACCGAGGCACACAAGAGAGTAGCATCATTTTACAATTGGTTTAACGTTACTAAACGTACCGAAATTGTTTACGGCTTGGTTGATAAAGAGGAGAGAAAGAATTTGGGACAACAATTGGCCAGCTACATACCTAGCGGTGTATTGCCTTATTTGTTGGTCGTTTCATTGTGCTACATTATTCTACAAATACTTGAGTACCTCATTCCTCGAAAGGTAGGTGGGACACACTGCGAATGTTGTCAGTAAACGTGTTGTTTAAAGCAAGGGTTCAATTTTTACAGTACATCGACTTGGCAGGAGACTATAGACAACCCCAGACAGAGCCAAATGTACAAATTAAAGTGCCCAGAAAGAAGAGAGCCAACAATTCATGACGTTAGTTTGTTGATTTTTTTTTTATTCTATTCATATTTATGCCAGAGCTGTATTCAAGAATTACCAAAAATGAAGGAGAAGGAGAAGAAAGAAGAGAAAATGACGAATTTCTCTGCCCACAAAGTTTGGCCTCAGATATATATATATATATATATATATATATACAAATTTCTATGCTATGTTAATAATAAATAAGGAGAGAACCGCAGTTTGCATGAAAACGTGCAGTTCATACAACTTACAGTCAAGTTTTTACATCACATTATCAAATACTGTAAGAAACTAATGGTTGTTCAGTATTAACTAAAAGTCCTTTTTTCGTAAACTTTATTCGTAACGATGGTAATATCATAATATCCAACATTCAATTGCTAGATATTATGATATAAAGGTCCTAAATTATCTGTCAGACATTTTATTTCAGGTAAACTAGAAGATTAACTTTTTTTTAAACTCCTTTTTTCATCTAGTTAAATTCTGAAAGATAATTTAGCGAATATCGTAACGTTGATTTTATTTATTTTTTTTCCAAATAGCTGCTAGTTCGACGTTTGCTAAACAAATCGCTGTTATTTTTTGCCATAATTATGTTGATATGTATTTAAAAAATTATTCAATAATCAAAAATTATTGTGCTCGTAACTGTTGTGCTATAATATACCTATAAGCAGATGTTTTCGTATTTTGTAAGTAATTTAACGCTATTCATGATTTAATATAAAACAATTGTCGAGTATTTTTCTATCATACATTCGCTTAGGCAATTCTACAAATGACAAAAAAGTAAAATTATTTGATGACGTATCTAAGAAGTAAGAATAAAAGCTTTCGATATTATGGAATTGAAAAATTTAGCTAAAGTTTTGTGCGTGAGATAGTAAATTCCCACATTACAAACTTAATTGTTAACAAGGGGTATATATGTGCGAGTTGAAATGTGTGTAAATTTTGTTGAACATGTAGCTTCCGAGTAGTCATAGTCCACAACATCAAAAGTGTTCAATGATAGATTAGAATTGATGAAAAATACAAGAAGAAAAAATATGACATCGACAGCTTAATAACATAGTCGCGTAAGCACGAAAAAAGGCCTTTTTCGAGGTCAGACAAACGTATCTCCAAAAAACTTGGGCTCTGCATTGGAAATTCTTTGATAAATGAAAAGAGCCATATTAAATTATCCATAATTCGGCATGAAACTCACATACCTATGTCCACACATTTTATATGACACACTCGTAACTCACACTCATGTGGTTTTGTTATAGATCATTTCTGAACTACATAATTCCATAAATTTATAGGAATCTACTAATGAACATTTTTGAACTTTTCCGAGTGTCAAATGATTTGTAACATAAAAACGTATCTCCATACCTTGTTGAGATACGTTTTCCTGTTACCGAACCGGACTGTACATACGTATGTTTCATACAAATCAATGGAATTCACGCTTCTGTGTTCTGCATTTTTATTTATACTACAAAAATGTTAAGAATAGATTCACGAGTGCAAAAATGAAGAAAAAATGGAGATACCTTTCTGTCACATAAATCTGAAAAAATACCAAAATCCTATGGCACTTATGCGACTATGTTATTGAGCTGTCGATATGTGGTAATCGGTTGAATGCCTTTGATCTTGTGGTCTTCGGTAGATCTATGTTGTATATTATAAAAAAAGATCGAAATTTTACTACGTGAGACCAATTTGAACAAGCAACCAAAGATCTAGAAGTTAAATATTCATGCAACGGTATTAGGTATATGATATGTATATTATTGTTGAGGATAAAGTATGATTTTATAATGTATAGTTGATAAATAAAATCGATAAATTATATCGCCATGAAATAAAAAAAAGGAAATAAATTCTTTACTGGTTGAAAAAATCGAACAATTATCATCTGTGAATGTTAAAAATTTATCAGATTCTAAGGTACAAAGTCATAAATATATATTATAGTGTAATTTTAATTAAAAGCAATATTTTAATCAAACTTTTATGCCTCCAGTTATTCCTCGTTATCCTTATAAATAAAAATGGGTGTATGGTTATTGAAAAACAGTATCCAGTTTCGGTAAAGAGGTTTTTATTATAATACAAGTCATATGAATTATCAGTATTATGTAAAATATGTATAACGTATGCAACATATCCACTTCACTGCAGACTCACACAAATGAACATACAATTGATACTTGCGGCTTTCTCGCGTGCAATTTTATTGCATATAAATTGCTCTTACTTAATATCTTACAACTTACATAATTAAATTAATTCACCTTTCAGGCAACTTACGATGGATTTTTTCACTCCTTCATTCGAGTGAAAAAATCCCTTGCATCAATTATTCTTCATTAGTTTATTATCATTATGACTATGACTATTATTATTATTATTATTATTATTATTATCATTATCATTATTATAATTAATATTATTATTATTATTATTATTATTATTATTATTATTATTATTATTATTATTATTATTATTATTATTATTATTATTATTATTATTATTATTATTATTATTATTATTATTATGGTCTCAGCCAATTAATACCAAAGACAGTTTACTCACAGCTACGTTATTAGCATTTATGTTTTCTATAAAAACTCATGTAACAGGATAAACCCTCATCGTCGATATGATTAATTGGTCACTTCATGAGAACCGATATATATTATGGATTATGCATCGCATAATTATATCTTTGGATTAGCAATCACACGTTTCATTAATTTAACGTGAAACCGACGATCGGCATACCATTGCTGAATCTTATGAACACTCACAGCTTAACAACACATTCTATAACGATGGATAGTTAATTATAGTGCATTACAATATAATATTCACTTACGAAATTACAAATACAGATTACTTTCTTGTGGGCTCATATTGAAATAGCCTCTCCATAATATCAACATTACGTCATCATTGTTTATAATTATATTTCTCAAAGTATTTTCGCGTATATTCTTAAAAAACACACGTGATACATCTCAACTTTTATGTCTTTTAAATTGATACGAAAATTTGAAATTCAAGTTTCTAATCTGTCTTGATATCGTTTACTTCACTTATTAGCTTCGTCTATTACTGTTATTATTCTAGTTTAGTTTGTTTTTTTTTCAACAACAAGAACAATAATACAAATAATTGTATAATTGTAATGGATTTTGGGAGAGAGAGGATATTTCTTACGAGACAGCTGTAATTTTATGAAACAGAATTTCTCAATAATAACGTATTAAAATATGTTTCACATACTGTTATACATTTATTGCAGTTGACATTGTTTATGTGGTAATATTTTATCAAGATTTTCATAGCATTTTTAATACGCACATATTTACATTTTGTAGAAAGTGTTCAAAAAATGTAAAATTCTCGGATTTATACAGGGATATAAATTTTAATCGCATGAAGTACATAATATATGTTTGGCAAATTATTGTTTTCTGTAGAATTCGGAATTGTCAATGAAAATACGAGTATAAGAATAAGAATATCAAAAGTCAAAACACGTATCATTATTGTTTTTAATTATTTTAGATGAGAGTAAAAAAGCAGTTGATCGATGGAAATATGGTTCACATATTCATACGGTTTCAGGAATTGTCATGGTAAATGTTATCGTGTTACAAGTTTCGGCGTTGAAAATAGATTGTCAAAGAAAACATCCTCTCTAAATTAAATCAGTTTAAACAGTGTTTGGCTGTAAGCAGATTTCGAACGTGTTATTTACAAGTTTGAACTATGATAGTCATAGTTTTGAGAGAGAAAAATTTGTTGAAAATAATTAGCTGGAACACTTCTAAACACAGTAAAAATGATCACACGATCATCTATGTTTTCTTTTTTTTTTTTTTTTTCTTTTTCTTCACTTTACTCTTATAATTAATAATTACAGTCATACATATAATATCACGTTATACACTTTGTGAATATAGTGGTTTTTTTTTTCTTTTCCACATGTAAAACAATGCGTAAGCGACGTACGCGATGATGTCTTCTTTTAATTGAACGATGGAAAGAAACGAAAAATAAATCGAGTTTGAATTGAAATTCACGAAATGAAGATAAATTTATTCAAAAAGAAAATAAAAAAGTCCGAATTGAAAATATAATAATGTTTATTTCATTATGTTGTACGTTAGATACAATTGTAATAGTAATAATACAATATCAATCAATCAATCAATCATTCTGGTTTCTTAATCATCACTGTATTATTGTACAATTCCTATTAATATATAAATCTTTCAGTTAAGAGCCACCGGGCTTTCTTCTACCGCAGTAACATTCCTTATACCTTACGTTAGCGAAAGCCCGGTCACCCTCGGTTAACAACCTTTACATTATTATGAACGATCTCAAATCTGACAAAGCCTAGTCAGAGTATGTTTCGTACTGTCAAGATATTGGTCAAATCCGGTAGAAATCTTCTGTTCAATTCTTTTATAGGTATTATTTAATTTAAATGATAGTACATACAATACTGCTTCTTTGTTATGGATACGATTCGACTATGCAATAGAATAGAATATAATAAATGGACAGAGAGATAGATAGATAGATAAATAGATAGATAGATAGAGAGGGAGAGTTGTTTGAAATCTACGAGAGACCATTATTCTGCGATAAGTGAAAAAGGTCAAGTATTAACATGATACAAATAAAATATTATAATTCACCGTAGTCAATGATATATTTTACTGTATTTTTCATATTTATCATAGGTAAGACATAGTTATTACACCTCTTTCAATGTACATAAGAGGAAAAAAAAAAAAAAAAAAACCATCCATACGAATGCTGGAGATATTCTATTGAAATGCGATTCTTTCAAAGAATAACTAATCATAGATTCGACGGATCTAGAAGAACTTTTTTTTTTTTTTTTTTTTTTTTTTCTCTTCAAAAAGTAAATAATAACAAGGCTTTACTACGTACTGTGTGCGATAAGAATTTCTATAAGCTGAGTATTATTTTGAATAAGATTTGCAGGCGACGAAGAAATGCACGAATGAGACGAAATTTTTGTTTTTCGAAAAATAAACTACTTTATGAAAAAATATTTCGAGTATCAAAGATCAGAAGAAGATTGCGAACCAAAATGGTATATAGTAATTGTTTTTCTGAACTTCGAAACCATGTATTGGAAAAATGTAGATGTAGTATAAATATAGCTAATAATTGTTAATTAACATAATGGCATCCAAGAGTGAATCCAAATCATCTAGTAATACAGAATGAGTAGAACTATCATCTACTACTGTCTTAAAAAAACTGTTCCGAGTATCAGGTGTTTACCAAAGAAGACTTAATTCCACGTTCTTTTTTATTCTCAGATTTGTTTTCTGCAATTTTCATTCCACTTATCTAAGCAGTATGTCTTTCTGTACAATTTCTTTATCTCTTTAATAACATAGTTCCACTAAGGAGGAAATGATTCTACGAGATTGATATATTGTTCTAAAACGTTCGTTAAAGGAAGGTGAAAAAAGATCTCGGATCATTTGTAGCCGATGAATGTTCGACGGATAATTTTCATAGAAAATTATCTCAATATAAAATTCTAAATACATAGGTATTTTAATTGGTTTAACGAACGCTCTAGAAGCTGACTGGCAGCCTTAATAAATAAATAACGGTATGCTAAACGATTAAAGTCTCGCACGATCTCCTCCAACTTGGATTACGCTGGTGAATTTATAGATTTCATGTCACGTATTCAAACACCCTCCCCATAGTCACGATCCCCAACGTTGATGCGATCCGGGGCAGCAGTTACGCTAAAACCAAGAATCCTGCTGTCCACTTTGAACATTTTCCCCTTTTTTGGCTTCTTTGCTTTTCCCTGGAAGAAATGAATAAACATTTGTTTGAATTTATCAATGATTGAATTCCGGGACTTTCTAATAATGAATAAATACCTTGACTTCCTGGAATTCTGTAGTTGTAGCATTAGGATTAACAGCAGGAGCAGGTTTGCACAGATCATCTGCCTGAGGATGTGGACGTTGAGCGGATCGCCACTTGCTACGTTTCTCAAGAAACTGTTTGGCGAATTCGGTGCACTGTTTATTGTCACCCAGATACATTCTAACATATTCCTTGACCTCGTAGGCCGATTCGATGTCTCGTAAGAAGCCAACAAACGTTGGAACTGTGGAAAATAGAAAATAAAGTAAATTATGTTTTAGCAGACGGAAACAACGTGCTAAATCAGATTCAACATTCTCGATAAACAGATGGGTAGGTAATTGAATACTCTTTTTCCTTCATTACCAATACCGCTGGTAATCTTTCTAGAACTCCCATTTGGCGCAATGTAGAGACTCGGATTATAAAATGATAATTTCTGGTATTGGTGTCGCGATATGTGAAGAAGTAAGGTGAAGAAAACGAAGTTTTAAACGTAGATGGTGAAATTCATTTTGAGAAAGTTCGGTATTTCACCTGTGTGTTAACGACTTCTAAGATTATCCCAAGTGCCTCTGTGAGACGATACGATACTGCTTCGGAACACACCTAACGAACACTCAGTTATCACGGGGAACGTTACACAGATTATCGATTCTTATTTCCAGGACAGTAGATTGCTATTAGTGATTCAAAATTGGGAAAGTTAATAATATTCATAATCTCTTGTCAAATTATCCAAAGTCCAAGTTAAAAATACTAAAAGAACGGAAGATCTATCGCTAAATAAGCTTTACCAAATTTATCCATCGATCTTTCGGTAACTCAAGATCAGTTACATGGGGGGAAACAAAAAACCCACATCATACAACAGCCAAGAACTTACTATCAACGGATGCCTGAAGTCCACCGAGTGCTTTATTGCACCATTGAGTGAAGTCGTCCGGCTTGGCAGTGTTCTGTTCGAATAATTTCTTGACAAGTTCTTCTTCCTTCTTGTTTTTGCTTTTAGTCGCTTTGTTGTTCTGTTGCTGTTGTTGTTGTTGTTGTTGTTGCTGTTGTTGTTGCTGCTGCTGCTGCTGTTGCTGCTGCTGTTGTTGTTGTTGTTGCTGTTGTTGTTGTTGTTGTTGTTGCTGGACGGGGTTGACAGAGGATTTGACTGTTGTCGACTGTTTAACAGTCTGTTTAGGAGTCAAAGTAGCTTTTGGTGGTGTTGGATCGTCCCAAAATCCACCTGTACCGGTGCTGTTAGACCATGCCTGGTTATTTGCACTGGTAGCACTCGTCCAGTTCAAAGATTGAGCTGCGGTACCCCATATCCCAACGCTTTGGAGCGCAACAACTGGCTCCTTTTGAGCAGCTTTTTCTTGTCTATCTCGTTCTTGCTGCTGGAACGCAAAATAGCTGACTTAGGAGTGCAAAATATTTTGAATAAGACCAGGAATCTTAGTTTCAGAATCACTAGGATAGATCTTCAAGAAATGCGAAAAATGTGTGTGTGTGTGTGTTTTTAAAACTTTCCCCTTTTTCTACGTTTTGTGTACTCTAAAACTATTTTGATGGCTGCATCAGAAAGCTCGGGATGCAATCAACCTAAATCAGCATCATTAAACAGAACTTTCCTATCCAATGATTGGTAGTCTCAGGTAGTCGAAGAGTGAAAATAATTGCCACAACAACTACCTTTACCTTGGCGAGCCGCTCCTGTTCTTCTTGCTGAATCTGAGCAAGACTCTTGACCATCGGTTTAGAAGCTGGAGCTGCTTTTTCTGCCCATTTCAATTGCAGGCCCTTTGATATTTCCGCCGCAGCCGCTTCCTGGGCTATTTCGGCAGCTCTTTGTTGTGCCAATTGCTGTTGCATAATCTGCTGTACTCGTAATTCTTCCTATAAATAAATAGAGAAAGAAACAAAGACTGAAATTGAAAACCAACAGATATTTTCATAAATATGTGGAATAAAGAATGGGGCTTTACATACAGCCTTCTTTTCTCTTTCGAGCCTTTGGATTTCAGCTAGAGAGGCGTGAGACGAGGGAGGTGGAACGTGAGGTGTCTGGGCCCAAGGAGCCTTGCTGCGTTCTTGCAGCTTCTTCAGTGCCTCTGCTTCTCGTCTTCGTTGCTCTGCTCGCTTCGCTTGTTCTTCTGCTTCCGCCTTTCTACGAGCTTCTTCCTCTTTCCTAATAAGATATTTACAAAGACGTGAATTAACGGGGAAATAAATCGACGATTTTCATAGATTGTTCAGTTTTGTCATTTTGTAGATGAGGAAATAAATGGAAAAGAGAATATCGTACTTGATTCTCTCTTCCTCTTCGCGTTTCTGCTCCTCTTCCAACTTCTTCTTCTTCTCTTCCTCCTTTCTCTGTTTTTCTTCTAGTCTCTTAGCCTCCTCTCTCTTTCTCTTCTCCTCCTCTTGTTTCTTGCGGTTATTTTCCTCGTCCTGTTTTCTCTTCTCTTCGCGTCTCCTCTCTTCTTCTTTGCGCTTCTTTTCCTCCTTTTTCTTCAGCTCTTCTTCTTGCTTACGCTTCTCTTCATCCTTTCTCTTCTTTTCTTCGTCTTTCTTTTTCCTTTCCTCCTCGGTCCGCAGCTTAACTGCTGCTGCTACTGCCGCTGCCGCCGCCGCTGCTGTTGCTGCCGCTACTGCTGCCGCTTCCTCGGCTAATCTCACTTTCTCAACCTCCTCCTGCTGTTTTCTTTTAACACTCTCCTCCTCCGCCTGTCTTTCCAATTCTTCCTGTTTTTTAACTTGCTCTTTCTTCTTCTCTTCTTGTATCCTAAGTTTTTGCTCCTCCTATAAACAGGCAGACAATTAATTCATCAGTCAATCAATTCATCAGTTTCGAATTTAATTTCACAAACTAACATCGTCAACTATCAAGAAACCAGGAAAGATTCTTGTCTGTCTTAATGTTTCGACGTGGATTCAAAAGCAAGCATTAAATTCGGTGCTCTATATACTCACTAGTATCTGTTGTTCAGTCTTCATTTCTTTAGTATGTATATCCCAAAGCGAATTAGGCAATTGACCAGGAGGCATGGCAGGAATAGGGCCCATCTAAACCGAGTAAACGTGATAAAAAAAAAAAAAAAAGAGAGAACCTCCCTTTCTCTGATCAACAGATTTAATTTTTATCAACCCGAGTCTGTAATTTTCAATATAACTTGAGAGTTTATACCTGGGATTGCCAATTGGCAGTGGCGAATTGAGGCGGTGCAATTTGAGGCGGAGGATGAGGCCAAACCGACTCAATCGGTGCAGGATTCGGGTGTCCGTTGACATTGAGCTGTCGTAGTAACGATTTAATGGGATTGTCTTCAGGCGTGTTGTTGGGAGTAGGTGTCATATTGGGCTGTTGAATTCCGTGCATATTTTGAATGCCTCCCATTTGTTGGATTAGTTGTTGGACCGGATCTATCGTACCGGCGTGGGTCGGGGTGGTAGGATGCATAGTTGGCGGGTGGTGATTTTCGGTTTGTGTTTTTGCCTGGTAGATGAAATTGGTTATTTAAATTGCTGCTAGAAAACAGAAAGACCTTCTCGCTTCTACGCTAAGTACGTTTCCCTCAATTACCTGTTGCATCTGTGTGAATAATTGCATTATTGGATTAGCCGGCTGCGCCGCTAAGGTAGGTACAAAAGGGTTTACGGCAATGGGCGAAATCTCAGCCATCTCTGGCTGCTGCAGCATGTGTTGAAATATTAGTTGATTTTGTTCAGCTGGACTCATAGAAGCCCATTGTTCAGATTGAGAGAGTTTTGCTACAACTGCAGAACGCACGTGACGAAATACCAGCTGATTTTGAAGCAAACACATTTGTTGATACTGGTAAAGGACCAATGGGTCGTCTATACCGGCCTTTGGCAGGGCACCGGGCATACCAACTGGTACCGGGATTGCGACTGGTTCCGTTACCTGCGAGATTAATTTCTTTAGAATTTTTCTAGAATTATAAGATTTCTTTAGAATTTTTCTGGAATTATAAGATTTCTTTAGAATTTTTCTAGAATTATAAGATTTCTTTAGAATTTTACTAGAATTATAAGATTTCTTTAAATGCAAACAACATAGGAATTGTAAAAATACCTTCAACGGAGGAACGGGTGGTCCCGGCATGAAAGGAACCCTACCCCACATTTTGATCAGATCTCCAAGCATGGAGTATCTCTCGTCGCACCCTCTCCTGACCAATAAATTGACGTTGAAATACCCAGCTTTGAACCACTCTGACATTTCGCTAGCCAAAAATGGCCCCTGTACCTCACCCTGAGGGTCTCGATAAAACCATTTCTCCTGCCCAGGTTGGATGCCAGGCCCTTGACTCTTCGTCGAAGTTTGTTGTAAGCTGGATCTCTGATCTTTATGAATTTCTTCGTCGGCCATTAATTTGGCCACTAATGCATCGGCCTCTACTTTCATCCTGTCCAAATCATCTTCAGATTTCTGTCTCACATTAGTGGCGGACATCATTCCTAAAGTACTTTTACTCTTTCTTAACTCGGAATGTAACGGTGGCTTATCATTATTAACAGCGACCGAAGTCTCGCTTCTTGTTTCAACAGCTCTAACTTCTTGAGCCGATGTTTCCCCAGGAGATTTAGAACCTCGTGTACTTTGGGCAGGACTTTTATCGCCAACTTTGTCCAAGTTAGTGGCGCTTTGAACCTTTCTAGGCATTGAATTTACCAGAGGAGGTGAGCCCTTGATCGGGGTACTATTTGGAGTGGATATTTGCTTGGGCGGCGAAGCGCTGGGTTTATCGTGTTCCTCTGGGCTCTCCTTGTCCTCGAAGGGCTGAAGCGACTTTGGCCGTTCTCTGATCGCGGTATTATTATTACTATTAGCCGTTGGGTTGCTGCGACGGTTCGAATTCTGTCCTTGGATATGCGGCGGCAGGGATTTCGAGGGAAGTTTTGAGTTGCTTAAATTATTTCCTTCCGACATGTGGCGGATACGATTCTCTCGATTACCGCCAGCGCTTATTATACCATCTTCGTCATCATCCGAATACATCCCTCCGTGAAATGCTCCGGATGCGTCAAAGCTGCCGCCACTCTCACTAGGGTTCTCAGTTGCCCTACAAGAATAAGACCTTCATTATTTCCAAATGAGGCTGCATTTCAAACACTTTATTGGGGAAAATTATTATTTGTTGCAGGATTTTTACTAGCTCTTGATTCCTATAGTTTTTATGAAATTTAAATAGAGTAAGTTTACTTTTACAGGAAAAAAGCATTTTTCTTTTTTCAACAAGTCAAGTGCCAATTCAATGTACACCTTGGGGCAAGAGATTAAAAATAAGCTCTAAACGACATCAGAGAATCCAAAATCTTATAAAAACTCTGATTTCAGAAACCTAAAATTGGGATTCCAAGTTACACAAGTATAAAAGGGATTCTGAATCTGATAAAAGTGATGAAAGTGATTCTGTTGAATTTTTTTTCAACGGAACATTCAGAATGAACGAATTTAATACGTTATCAAGGTGTGTATATTCCGCCGTTTAAAACCCAATCTCTTTTCTGTATTTTTTCAGCTTAGCATAAGCCCTGCAACTCTGTACAATCTCAGACAAGATAAATCGCTCTCGTTATTGATATAGTCACAACACTCTAGGTACTCGGTACACAAATTGATTAAAAATTGCGTCCCGAAATACCGAATGTTAAGATTTGGCTAATGGGTCATCACAGAATGTCAGTGAAATCGTTCAACAATAATCAATATCTTGATAATTACCATTCAGGAAGATTGTCATGAGCGTCGTGATGATTAGGTTCCCAAGTGCGAAGCGTACGAGTTGGAGGATGATGAGACAAGTCGTGAGAAGACCTGTGACTTGCTCTGTGCTCCCAGCGCGTACCACTTCTAACTTCTTCTCCCTCTACGCCGTCAGGTCGATCTAATCGATCCCCTCTCTCAGCGCCACCACCACCGTCGCGCCAACTGCTTCTGACTGAAAGTGAGAACGAATGAGTTATTAATCAGCCGACATTCACTTGCAGACATTGTTTCGACATGTTTTCAAGCCAGATTTTCATCTGCTTTCAGTTTTCAAAAGATGTGAAACGTTTTTCTAGTCTGTAAAGTGCTACGAGTGTAAATAATACTCACAGACTCTTCAATTTTGTTATCGTTTCTCATTAATTGTTTGTTAAAACTTTCGAAAATTTAGAACACTTATCGGGAAAATTTGAAAATGTTTCAATAAGCGCCAAGCATTTTTTCTTAGGTGCGAATCGTGTTCAGTGTAAGATGAAGCTCCATGAACTCTCAAATAATTTTGAATCATGTCTTGGGATCGTAGTAACGAGCTATGAGAAAGTTTAGTCGATAGAATATTTCTCAATATAGCGTACCGGTGATACCGAGAATAATTATTTTCAAGGTGTAAGAGTTTGACTAGTCGTTGAAATCAGAAAAAATGTCGAGAATTTTTACTAATTGCATATGTTCACTCACCCCACTTTTCGCCTCGACTACCAGAAGCGACTCTCCAACCGTCGTCATCTTCGCCAGCACGATGTCGGCGCCAATTGCCTTCCATAAACGAACCGCCGCTACCACCACGGCCCAACTCTTTTCTGGGACTAGTAGAACCGTTCCAATCCCCAGGTTCAGGTCCACCATTTCGTTCCGACCAGCCACGTTCGCTCTGTGATCTGTCGAAAGGCCTGCTTCTCCCCTGTGAGAAGAAAGAACAGGAATTTAGGCTGATGTGTGATAAATGATTTGGTTTCCATCACCTTTCTCCTTTGTAAGCATTAGTCGGTAGTATTAGATGACCGTTGAGAATAAAGAAACGGAAAAAACACCAGACCTGAAAAGATTGTGTTTCGGCTCTCACTCCGTCGCCTGGTTCATCGAAGAGGACACCTCGGGAGTAATGAGCTGGATAAATGCCACCTCTCCCGCCCCGGCCTCGTGCTCCTCGATCCACACTGCCCCCTCTTCCTCGGCTTACGTTGTTTGTTAAACCACTATTCCAGGAGCGCTGGAATAACGTGAATAACGTGAATAACGTCACTCGGTGAATTCCGAAGCCTTATAAGTTTGATTTTTATAAAATTAGGGAAAATAGCGGAGCTTAGTTTTTGTATTGATTTTAGAAGGATTAAAAACTTTATTATAGATTATGCCTCGATTAAACCCCAAGACCCTTGGAGTGTTGCTATTTTTATGCACTGGGAGGGTTTACACTAGATCACGTTGCATAAAGTTCTAAATAGATCTCGTCAAATAGTCGCATTGATATTTTCTCGGGTTGCAAAAGCATCTAATAATACTGTTTCTTTAATAGCAACAGTCCGAAGTGTAAAACTTTAGCCAGTTGAATAGCATATCACAGTCACTATAATCACTGTATCTATAAACTTACAATGGTTCCGCTGTTTATGCCAAATAAAAATTGGTTAACTTCAGCCACGGACATGTTTTTTTTTTTTTTTTTTTTTTTTTATAAATATTTTTATTGAGTAAAGATGAACCAGAGTCAAGCAATTCAGTCGAACTGCAGAGACCAAGACGAGCCAGGAAGTTTGGCGCAAGGGCTCCAGAGTGATTTATTTTTAGAACACCTACCAAGAATGACACAGTTCCCGATATAAGATACAACACTAATACACGATACAAAAATATACTATATTAAATCGCATTCTCTCTCTCTACTTTCACCACCCGAATAATGACCATTTGAAAAAATACTCTGAATACCTTTATTGTTCGTTATGTATTTGTGTATACAATTTTCCTAATTGCGATCTGATTTTCACTTTCTCAACATGTTAACCCAGATATAAATATATTGTTAAGTTCAAGGTTCTGAGAGGCTTGAAAATATTAAACATCGTTGCTATGTGTACATGTATGTTAATATAATGTTGAATATTAAATCTCGCATTTCTGTTTACAAACTTACTGCCACCACATCTTTAAATACATACTGTTTTTATTTTTCCTTGTAGCAGAATCAGAACATCAATTTTTTTTTCATTTAAAAATCATTTATAAAATCACCTACATCTTTGTATAACGAAGATTCTTATTAATTTCCTCATGTTATCCTTTGTTAACATATCGGAACCAGAAGCTTATCTAATCTTGGATATTTCATTGAAGATGAATTTTTGCAGGGATAAATAAAAAAGAATTTCATTTAATAACAATAAGGAATGGTGATAATTACCGCTTCCTCTTCTGTCATTGGCGTTAGTGCCAGAGGTTGTTGAGCTTGTACGGTGTAGAGGGCAGGAAAAGAGACAAGAGGTTCTGGGGGTTTATAATTCCGGTCAAACAGAGCCAGCATCTCTTCCCGACCGTACCTATGCTCAGCAAGCTGATAACGGGGGGTAGTTAGAATACCAGGTCCTCCCCCTCCCCCTCCGGTATTGCAACCGTCTCCTGACAAATTGCGCAACCTACGCGTGATAAAGTTATTGTTGTTGATTCTTTTAAAACGACAAAGAAACACAAAAATTGGAAAGAGAAAGAAAAAAAGATAAATTACTAAATTTTATTAAGAATTTCAATCAAATCTTTCATCAGAGTCGGTCAATCGTTCTATCGATATCTTGTTGAATTATGACTATGAATACTCGACAATGTTTAGAACTCATCTTTTTCTGTATTTATGATAAAATAAATGTTTCAACGCTTATTTTGAACGTATAGTACTTATTTTTTACTTCCAATTAATGGAGCTCTGTAATCTACTGAATTGAATTCTGTCTGCATAATTTGAACACGTTTAGTGATAGTGAATCTTGGCCTGATCACGGAACTTGTCTAAAAGATGAAATTTTTTAGAAAATCTGACTCAAAGATGCAAAAAATATCTAAATTGGCCATGTTCATTGTTAAACATTTGAAACATGCGATGTGTTATCTTGATTCTCAATACGCAGAAGTCAATTTTGATCTTGCTGCTTTGATGTACGGAATAAGTAGTTCGTGAATATTTGTAGTCAGTCATTGATGTGCTGAGAAAGAGAGCATAACGCTGTGTACAAAAGTTTAGGTAAAAATCAGTGATTTAAATACGATTTTGATTCGAAAAATTTTTCATCTTCTGCTTGTTTGACTTTTGTAAAAATTGTCGGACGTTATTTTTAGAAGATAAATGACTACAAATATGTTAATGAATTTTTGTAAAGTAGTAATTTGCATAAATTCGACACTAACAGTTGAAAGTGACACTAACTCTTGCCACAGTTAGTAATGTTTATCGACTATTCCATCGAGAATTTGATATTGTAGACAAGTCAAATCTATGACGATACAATTTTACTCTTTGTTTAAAAGTCTCGCCAGGCTTTGCGATTGAATAGAAAGTTGTTTTTTCAATTAAATTAGATTTTAAATTTTATTCAACCTATTTTAGTTATCGGTAGTGAAAGACATTGGATTAGGGTTTGGTTTTGAAGACTTGGAATTAGAAGTGTTTCTTGGAATAGCGGCGCAGTTCAAATCTAGAAATCGACTTACCATTCCGGACCAAATTTCATTGAATCCGTCATCTCGCAAAGTAAGCTGTAACGATAATAACAATAATAACAATAACGATAAAAATGGACAGATTACATCAACAATCACATCATTTAACAGGATATCATTCAATAGATAAGACTAAATCAGTCTTTTGTTGAAAGTATATCGTATCTATGTGTATACGTATATATACATATATCTATATATATATACATATATGTGTACATGTATATAGGTATATAATGTGTAAAAAGAGATGAAAAAAAAAAGAATAATATATTTCCCTCATTGTCTACGAGTTTATCCAACTTCATAATAGCATATAGAATGAAGATGTTAAAACATAAACTCCTGAAAATAACGTGGCTTATGGATATTAAGTTCTAAAGTTAAGTTTATTACCTAGACAAAATAGAACGCGTTGAGGTCCGAGAATATACAAAAGATGCAACAGACTGAAGAACGGAGATGTCTCGAAACGAGTGTTTCGTGTGTGTTGAATCGTATGAAATTAAAGGTCGTATTCGATAGGTGAACGAAATTTGATATAGTTTAAAAAACTGTCATATGCGATAAAGATTGAAACGATTTTGTTTAAGAGATATTTTTTAACGGGGCAATCTGCGTACAACCAGCCAAGGTGGCAATATTAACCAAACTTTTCATCGAGGATAGATATCGGGTTATGTAAATAGGTTTATGTAAAGTATGATAATAATAGTTCGCGTAGTATTTGGCTATTGAATTTCTTCATTTACAGTATCGAGTGTGTAATATAAATAGAAGAAATACCTTATTTAAGTTCGGAATTATTGGGCGAATGAAACAACACACCAATATGGCCGATGAGTTTTTTGAGATAGAACGCTTGACGCATGCGCTATATTACACTGTCACGTGACGCGAATTTAAAGGCTAATGAAATGGCCGAGGTGAGGGACAGCAGCTGTGTATTATACGGTATTATACACATCCAACTGCAACAACTACTTCCTGTTTCCTGAAACACGCACTTTAAAAAAATATAAAGAAAGTCGCAGGCGCGCCATCATTCGAATTATAGATTTTCGACCGCGACGTTCTATTTATCCTTCAAACAAGAATGACGATTGATCAGACTGTCTTCTTCGGATTATGTCTGATAATTGTCTTTATCGCATTCGTGATTTCTTCGTTGCGAATTTGGAAATAGTATACACAACGCGTGAGCACGTTTTCCACTCGTTCTCCGAGCGCCACTGATTAAATATATTAGAAGATTCCTTAATATGAACAACAAAAAAAGTAATAGAGTAGGACGAAAATTATCATATTTACCAACTTTTTTTTACCCATATTTTCTGTTATCCTGACCAGATCTTTTTATACAATAATTATTTTTTACAACATGATGATATTATAAAATTGGGCAACTGCTCTGTTGAAAATGTTCTTTCTTTTTTACCCTGACCCTTCGTGTTGCCCTCTAGAATATCGATAGGTATCTTAGTCTTAGAATGCGACAGAGCATAAGACTACGACCGACTACCACTTTATTGAAAGCCGAAAAATCCGTATGAATACATCGAGATAAAATATGTCGACTTCGTCATAGTTCCTTAATAGATGATCTTAAGATTAGAAGTAGTGCATGAAACAAAAAACAAATTAAAAAAGAATAGAATGGGTATATTGCAAACGACACTTTATTAGATTTATTAATTTGAAAAAGACAACAAGAACTGCAATATTGGCGACTGATTAAATTCAGACAAAGTAATGAGGCTTCTTAACAACTATCCCATATTCTGCAACCGCCGGTGTCAAATCTTCCATAGTCAAAGTATAGCGTCGATCTTTTCCTTTCGTTTTTGTGTTCTGATTGGCTCCTCTGGTTTTACAATGTTGTAAAGCGTCGTTGGCTATTTCTGAAATAAATTTCTGTGCCGCTAGAGACACTAGCCTTACTCTGAAAACATATTGGTTACTTATAGCAGAATTTAAAGTAAAAAAATTAAGGGCTTATATGCAACTTGACATCAAATTTTTAGATCTATGTCCGGGGAACAGATTATGAAATGACAAAGGCTGGGAACAATTTGGCTTTGAATTATCTTCTTCATTCATTAATCGATTGCCATTTCAGCATGTTGAAGTGATTCAACTAGTGAGCTTTTACAGCTTGATTGATTTGTACAGAATAACTCTGGCAATGATCATCAGAAATGAACCAAATTTTACTTGAATATTCTAAAGGCGTATGTCCACATCGTGAACTACGGAAATTTCATTACATTCGTAGAAAGTATATTTTTTTCAAAGATTTACTTTGTGTTTCATCATTGTCATGTTTACTAATATCATTTTAGCATGTATCACGAAAGTTTCTGGACCTATTCCAATGTCCGTAGTTCACACCATGCGGAAATGTGTACTGTGAAAGTATATTGAACCTAAACCCCGTAGGTGCAATAGTTTGTTTGTAATCCTGTACGAAATGCGAGAAAACTTGATTAGCAAAAGAATCTGATGTTAAATAAAGAATCCAAAACGAATTCCAAGGTGTATGTAAGCCCTTATGGATAAATAAACATGCGTAAATATTCGACATCGTCATTCATTGAAGGTCTGTGATTTTTCGATCAAAATCTGAATTTGAAATATGCTCAGTTTTATTAATTATTCTTACATCCTTGGATCGGTTGTGTTAAAACCAGCCGTGTGAAGGTAGTGTCCACTGATCGCGTCAGGGACCTGAAATTAATAAATAATAGGTCAAGTTTAGGGAAAATAATAACAATTATTCTTAAGTTATTATCGGTCGAGAAATTGACAAAAGTGCGTACAGTAGGGGTGTAATCTTCAAGGTGTAGAAGAAAGTCGGATAGAGGTTGGCCCGCGGATCGAGATTCTTCGTTACTTCCCGCATACATCGGTGGAGTTTCTCTTCCATAACCTTCTGCCATTTTCACAATATACGCTATAGATTCAATGAACAAGGTTTAACAGTGTTTCAAACGATTATAAAACTCGGAGAATATTCTATTGCAATGTCTTGAGCCACTTAATATTTCATTTAGATGAAAATATTTACTTCTCCAAGCGCACACTCTCACTTTTGCGATGTTTTGATGACTAGGCAAGGTTGTGAAGTTAGCAACGGGATGAAACTGGTATCGAATTATCCCGGAGCAGACGACAAAAACACATCATTTTTTAGTTTTTTTGGTAATACACATATATTTTAACGGCATTTACGTATTACATGGCAATATTTTCTATAACTTCTCTCTAATTATATAATGAACAATCGTCTCAATAGCCCATTATCTTTCTCTCTAGCTTTTTCGGCTTGATTGAATTCGATTTGAGGTTATGAGACTGCCTGAAAATCGACTGTCGTACTGCTATATCGTAATTGTTTCGCCTCTTGAACCGTTAATGCCATTGAATCATTAATCAAATATTAATCATTTCTGAAATACAATATTGTAGAAAAAAAATGTCAGGATTTTAAATTTATTGACGACCATTCTTCGGCGTATTGATTTCATTGAATTTTTTTTTTTTTTTTTTACTAGAATCAAAAACCGACAATGTATTTATTTCGCCGGAAATCCGGCCAAATTTCATTAATTTTCGTCATTTCAACAATCCGAGTATTTGCACGCTTTCCACCTTCTTATCTCCTTCGTTAATAATAACAACCGTACTTTTTTTGTTCCTTCTATTTTTATTCAACATAATATATCATACTACGTTACGCATATGAAACGTGGTTACATCACGATGGACGAGCTGCAGAAGTATAGCGACGTTTCATTACCCAAAGGTGATTTTTTTCCTAAACTAAGTAAAAATCAACAAATAAGACATTAAATAGCAACAAGAATTGATTCCCGTTGTTATTTATCTTTCTCAATTCTATTTTTACGGCTTTTTTTCATTTTTGTCTTCTTTTTTTCCTAGTCAGACTCGTAGAACGAAATGTCGTTCCGCAAGGTGTTGCCTTGGTCAATCCAACAGCTATGGCAAAAAAGGCACCAAACGATTTGGTCCTATTAGCTATGGAAATACAGAAGGTATGTATGCGTACCTGCATTGATATGTATATCAAGTGATCCTCCATTCTTATGCTTGTTTTTATGCGCAGCTTTTATTTTTCTATTTGAAACTAATGACTAAAACTTTAATCTATTCTTATTTATGGTTGAAGGCGGATAATTTCGTGAAAGCAAACGCCTGCAACAAGCTTCAAATAATAGCTGAGCAAATGAAGTTCCTGCAGAAACAAGCTGAAAATGTTTTACTCGAAGCGAAACAGAACACCTATCTCCATCACGCAGCTTGTAACTTTAGAAAACAACCCGGACACGTTTATCATGTTTATTTACGCGAGTCTGGACAGACTTATTTCTCAATGTTGAGTCCCGAGGTGCTCAAAGAATGATATTCTAGTCTCTGACTTATGTTCCCGGCGTCGGTTGAGTTTTATCTGAATATTTGATGTATTTACAGGAATGGGGGGATCAGGGACCCCCGCATATTTACAAGGGATCTTACAGGCTGGAACACGATCATTCTTGGACACCGGTTTCTAGGATGGATGAAAAGGATGATGAAATACACCTGATTCACAAGATTCTAGATGCTAATCAAACGTTTTCGATAATGGATGATACTAGCAGAATGAATGTAGACTATTAATTGTTGTGAAACACCTTTGACCTTCAGAAAAGAAAAGACGCTTTTACAGTTAAAAAATAGCAAAAATAGTTCAATTTTATACACAAAGTTAAGGAGATGACTTTTAGTTTAATTAGGGCCATTTAATCAAAGGCCCGAAAGTCCTTGAGGATATTCAAGCCTGTCTTTGCCATTCCATATAATGTTAAGCTAGTCTGAAAATTACCACTAAAATCGTTCTGTTTGAGTTGTTACATCTCTTGAATAATATCCAGCATTTCTAGAGTTGGAAACGTATGCACTTCCTCAAATCATTGCGTAATAACCGGCCAGAGATTGAAATAATAACTAGATTCAAATATGTTTGTATATAAGTTTTTCCAACTGTAAATCAAACTTAATAATAATTTTAGAAAGCGTAATTATTAAATATTGACTGGACTATGGAGTTTTTCTAACAAACTAGTCGGTTTTTAATTGAACTATTAGCTTGTTGCGGTGGCACAAAGATAGCATTATTGAATATTTCAACAACGTTTTTATTATCGTTAAAAGAAACAGTCATTTTTGTACAGTAACAAGTGTTCCTTTAATATTATTCTATCGACAGTCTAACAACGAATGTATATAACTTGTTCAAAACAAATCGTGGACTTCCGAGACCGAGACTTAACATACCTGTCAGAGGTAAAGTTAGGTCCGATATTCACACCGGGTCGTCGATCATTAACTTTACAAGGGTAGATTGGAGAGAATTTAACGCCAATTGTTCGTAACAATGTTTCATGTTCAACATACTTAAGCAAAAACGACTATGTAAAATGTACATAAAATTTGACACAAAACTCAATCAATAGACGAAACTACAATTTATATCATGGACCTATTTGCTTCTTTAATATACCTACAAACCAAGACGGTATACAATACTACCTTTAGTTGTGTCTAATCAAACTACCATAAAGTACCGTTCGGTTAACCACCGTGTTTCTAGGACTTTAAGATGACTCGTAGATTGCTGATATAGCATTAGATCGTCGAGTTACTTAAAAAAAGAACGTTGAATTATCATACAAAGCGTAACTAATCAATAATTGCTAAATATTTTGCAACGACATTACTGCTCGTATTAAACGAACTGCAAAGCGAAAACAAAACGTTAGGGAACTATCGCGAATTACCAACCAGAGGTTTGCAATCTCTCCTTCTGACTTTCTGATGTAGTCGCATGCGTCATGTAATGTTCACTCTGTGAGCTGAAAGAGACAATGGATTCGTTAATATTTGTGACAAAAATATGAGAAAATCTTATCTCACTCACATTGCTTGGGTATTCTTAGGGGCTCCGCATCTTTTATAATACACTCATGTGTCTGAGCGTGGAATAAGTACTGCAACAATAGCTGTTTATCCTCTCCAACGCAAGGATCATAAAATCCTGGTAGCTGACTCTGCAGGAATAATATAGTCTGTCAAAAATGTGCATAAAGCTAAACCAGAATTAGCATAAAAACTGTTTTTGCACCACTATTTCTACCTTCGATGCATTATGCAGTACGAGTTTAGAGTCCTTGACCAAACACTGCAAGGGTATAGTAACGTCTATGACTTCATCCTTGTGCCCGTTGCTCTCCTCTTCTCGGCTAATCTCTTCTTGAGGATAAACAAATCTGCCGTAAAGTGCCTTAGTGATGACGAGTCCCCTCTTAGCTTCCTCTTCTGATCTAATTCTGCTGAAAGTAGCCTTCATAAGGTCTATAGCTGCCTTAGCCTCTCGTTGTTTCTCTAGCATTCTAGTCTTGTTCAATTCCTTCTGTTTCTCTTTGTCCCGTTCCTTTTGCTCTCTCACAACCGGATCGATCACCAATTTCTTTATAACAGCCCACGTAATGAGCGGGGCTACTGTAGCGTAGAAAATAGGCGCCGGTATAACTTCCTCGCATAAATGTATTGGGAATGCGTAAGTTTGAGACGCTCTACTGAGCTTTATTTTCAACGTCACTCCAGTTGGGACACCAACCGATACTGACGCAGACAGAGAGCTATGCTGAGAGACTTTTTTCTCCGCGCCATACTCTAAAAATGCTCCAAAAGTTCCTGCTCTGTAGAATTATAGTTTGATTATTTATCAAGTAAAGCGTAGAGATTAATTTTCCTAATTGACTTAAATCATGGTAACTCGGATTTGGACGACTCTGATTTGATAATCTGAAAATGAATCGATGAATAGGGAACCAGGTGCTTACTTTATACACCCACGCAATTTTAGCTGTCTTTCTTCCATTTTATAGGTATAACTGAGGCTGACGTAAGAATGCATGATGCCAATTTGTATAGAACAAGCTGTGTGCGAGTGGGCTGTATCTCTTACAATCATTGTACTCATTGCACTTTGTATTCCTGCTCTATAAGTGAGATATCCAACCGCATGTTTGTCCAATTGCATCGCCAAGGCTGTAGCAGAAAATAATTAACGTATATATCTACATGTCTGTCCAAGAGCTTACATACACCTTCGAATTCACTTTTTGATAATCGTTTCGTTATTTGCGTATTCTTTTCTCAACAATTTCAACTACGAATATTGAAATTGGTCGAGAAGCTTGTGTGATAAATGCAAAAATTTAATTGGCAAACGCGATAATGATAAAAAATAGAGTGAAGCTTCGAGAAAAATATACTTTCCATGAATGTATAATACAATTTCTGTAGTTTACACGGTAGACATACTTGTCTAGAATGCTTATGCCAAATTTGGTTCGTTTTTAATGATCGGTGCCAGAGTACTCCTGTACGAATGAATATGAAAGGCAAGTTGATCTCAGCCTTCATAATTTCACAATCCATTCCGAAATCAAGGTCTCGAAATTTCGTGGTAAGGTATACGTAAGCTCTTTACGACGTAGAATATTTTCGTGTCTATTAGACACAAAATCTATAAAAATAGAAAATCGGGATTGACAAGCTTCTCACTAACTTCCTACAAGCCCAGGCCTGATCCCGTGCGCCGTAAACTGTAGAATAGTAGCTCCGTTGCAGAATAGCCTTTTAGTCAGCGTTCTAAATCCCTTCAGCGATAAACTGGGCCCGTTACCAGCGCCTACATCTAATTCGAGCCAACCTTTGGCGGAGACTAATCTCCTCGCCGATACGTTAATAGACCCCGTTCCTGTCCCATTCTGAGTACCCAGCTGACCTGACATGGTCACAGTGTCTCTCAGGGTCAGAGGAGCCTCGATAGACTGACTAAACGACATCCCGCTGACCTCTATGGTCGGAAAGATTCGCTCTCCGCTGCTGGAAATAATGAATGATGTAACTGTAAAGAGTTTGTTGGAACTAAGGATAGAATGAGGAGGAATTTCATCCAATCTTGGATATTTCATACGCATACTAACATCTCATCGTATTCGTCGTCATATCTGTTAAAAATATCTGTAGCATTGATGTTGACTGTGACATTGCCTTTTGGATTTGTACGCTGTTGAAGCCTCCTCTCTTCTCTTTCTCGCGCTAATCTTTCATACTCCTCTCTTATTTCTTGTGGGGTTTTTGTACGCTGAACAATTTCCCATCCTTCTGTTTCCAGACCCCTTGTGCCAAGAGAATCGTAGATGGCTCTTTGATGAGCGTCGCTAAGAACTGTCCAAAGAAAAATTATTCATTAGTTGTTAGTTGGTAGTTTGTTGTAAGATCTAGAGTCTGCTAATGTTTCTTATTCAATTACTCATAAAATTGGTTTCTGAATGTTGGAATTGGTTCAATTTGGCAATAATCTCTTCTGTACTTATAACTCTCCCCATGATCTTTAATATCATTGAGGCCTAGTTTTAGTTTAATGTAACACGTCATTTTCTCTGTCTGTAATTCACCTTCGTAAGCTTTTTTCGTACGGTTGAACAGAGTTTCCGCTTCCTTTTTAAGAATAGGATCGACGTGTTTGTCAGGATGATAAAGACGGCTTTGTCTGCGGTAAGCATTGTTGATTTCGTCAGCAGTTGCCTATGGATAATAAATCGGAAATTGAAATTGAAATGGAAGAATGGAGGATTTGTTCATTTTTTGAAAAGTCAACTATGAAGGAGTTGAATTGAGTGATCAAATAAATGGACGAAGTATATTTATAAAGTTATAAATAAAACGAGACCTGCAACCAGTGTATGATGTAAAAGTATGAAAAAATTTCTCATCTGTAGTGATGTGATGATAAAAAGTAAATTGTTAATTTCTTTATTCTGTTGTGTTAACTTTTGTGTGAATTATTTTTTAATCAATCGCGTCGAATTGCGGGTTTAAGATTCGATCAATTTTTGCCGGTAAATGAATAGCGAAAAATCACGTGGGGTTAAGGGCTGAGATTGATTCGTTTCGTCCAAGTATTGTGGGACTAAATAATTTCTTCAATTCTTACATTTTTCGGTACGTTAAGAAAGGTGTAAAAATCTTCTTCTATAACGTTGTCTTGATCGCCGTCGTCATCCATTTTAATTACACTTTTTTAATTTTTATAATTTTGATTTGGTTGTATTTTGATCCGGGTTTTTTAATCGAGATAGTTTCTATCGAGTCTTCTGCTGCTGCTGCTGCTTGCTTCTAGGTTACGAACTTACGAAATACATATTCATTAGACCGGCTCGACTTACTGGGTTCACGGAATGCAAACACTTTTCAACAGATGGCGCCTGAACACCACAATATCATGCAGTTGGATATCATTATTGAGAATTCTACGTTACCGACAGCGCGCGCTATTACGTCTGTAAACCATACAGCGCCGTCGATGATTCACCTTTCTGCTTAGCGCTGACACCTGGCGGGAAAGTGTTGATCTTTCATAACATAGAGATTTAAATCTTGTTCCTAATTGTGCAAATGGGATAGGACTATAGGAGTGTATTGAAATAAATCCTGTTTTGAAAGAACAATGAAACTCTCAACCGTATCTGTTGAAACGATATTTTAATCATTCATATATGAAGGATTCTTTCTCAAGTGGGCCACCCATTTTCGTCGTGGTCTCGAATTAATTTCGTTACTTGCTCCAATGATTACCCTCCTTTTCAAGAGTTTTGCTGAGTTTTTGCAGATTTTTAGCACTGGCAGGAGCGTAGATATATGAAATATCTGGATAATCTATTTATTTTACGTATTTATAAATTACTGATAATGAAAGAAAAATCAAAATACATGAAAGTTATGTTTTTTCATCAGCTTTCCAGTAAAAATATTTTCAATTTTAATAGAATGACAGTTAGGGCTAAAAATGTCAAAAAACCCAGAAAAAATGCGAAAAAAGGTGGTTTCTAGTTTTCGGGCCGCTTTGATTTTGATGAAAAAATTCGAGAAAGACTCTCTCATTGCTCAGAGTTTACTGTGTAAATCTTATTATGGGACCGCCATCCTTCCTAAAGCGTTCCAAGTTGTCATACGAACAAAAACAATCATTAGGCTATCTTCGGATGTTTTCTTCTTAGGAAGGAGTGGCGGTCCCATAATAAAATTTACACAGTAAACTCTGAGCAATGAGAGAGTCTTTCTCGAATTTTTTCATCCAAATCAAAACGGCCCGAAAACTTAAAACCACCTTTTTTCGCATTTTTTCTGGGTTTTTTTGGCATTTTTAGCCCTAACTGTCATTCTATAAAAATTGAAAATATTTTTAGTGGAAAGCTGATGAAAAAACATAACTTTCATGTATTTTGATTTTTCTTTCATTATCAGTAATTTATAAAT
This sequence comes from Tenthredo mesomela, assembly GCA_943736025.1. Lineage (NCBI taxonomy): Eukaryota > Metazoa > Arthropoda > Insecta > Hymenoptera > Tenthredinidae > Tenthredo > Tenthredo mesomela. The sequence continues at coordinate 120,730 of OX031016.1, forward strand.
ACGTAAAATAAACAGATTATCCAGATATTTCGTATATCTCAGTGCTAAAAATCTGCAAAAATTCAGCAAAACTCCTAAAAAGTAGGGTAATCATTGGAGGAAATAATCAAATTAATTCGAAACCACGACGAAAATGGGTGGCCCACTTGAGAAAGAATCCTTCATATAACGTTTTCACAAATTATATTGAAATTAAATACGTTGAATAATCTAGGATCTGAAATTATTATATAACCAAAACGGATCAGAACGAACTGAGCGACTGAAAGGAATAGTGACTTTGAGGTGATTTGGATTTTTAAAAATTTGTTTTAGTCTAAAACTTAAAAAATCGATTTTATAACACTTGTGTTATATCCGATGTATATAGGGATAATTTCTAAATTACTGCAAACAAACGGTCCCTTATTATATGTATTGTAAATTAGCCGCACAAGGTCTGTCAAGTGTCAGAGTATACACCACTGGCGTAAAATGAGAAGAAAAAGAAGTCGAGAACAAAGCAAGAGTTCGCGCACGCGGCTAAAGGGTCGTTGTTTTGATCTTAGAATGTCATAGCATTCTCGCTCTCTTGCAGTTCTCCCTCAGTCTCGACTCTGACTTCTTGATGTTTCTGCTCTCACTATGTGTATACCTATACAGTTTACCCTCTTTTCTTTAGCTCTCTCGTTTTTTTCCCTTTTTTTCCTCATACCTATATTCTCTCCTCTGCTTCTCCTCCTCGTCCTCCGCCTCTAACCCATATGTTTTATTGCTGTTTTATCGTTGCTCGTTTCTCGCGACTAGGCGAAGCCGCGTGATTATACCACAGGGTCACATCCAACCTACAGGGCGAGGTCCTGGCCGGGCTTGATGGTGCGCACGCTAACGCATATACTAAAAACGGAAAATCGAAATCCCTCGTTTATCTTGAATTCAGCAGTTATTATACAAATACTTTATCAAACTATATCAAGAAGATCTTCAAAACTATACATACAGACTCTTATATAGTAATTAATACCTACATTATACTACCTATATTATAGGGTGTCCCTTAAAAGGGGTGTTTTCGAATTCCCTTCCTCCCTGTGGCTCGCAATTGGTTCCAAATAAATAAAACAAAAGTTCTGCCAAGGGATTTTCCTTAATTTTGATTCTAAGTATGGTGACAGTGAGCTCATTCCTTTTCCGATTTGAATAACATGGGTTTTTAGTGTAAATTTAGTTATTATTTTTTTATGCGCCTGCTGAGTGTTTAAAAAATCTGACGAGCACGGTGGAAGGCTTGTGGGGCCACTGAATCCAAATTTGATAACAGAATTTCAAAATTCCTAATAGCAGATCCATTATGGCGGATCAAAACTCGAAAATAAGGAAGCTTGGGGTTTTAGGGGCCGCGGAATCCAAATTCAATAACAGAATTTCACAATTCAATATGGCGGGCTTAATATGCCGGATAGAAAATTTGGAAATGGCAAGATCTTCGTAAAAATAGGTGTTCCAGGGTTTCAAAGTCCGCAATTTTGAATTCTGAATTTCTGTTGTTGAATTTGGATTCAGCAACCCCCAAAACCTCAAGCATACCCTTGTTTTTTATGGAAATTACCCATTTTCACGTTTTTAGCCGCCATATATTTGGATCGGCCAGCCGAAATTTTGAAATTCTGTTATAAAATTTGGATTCAGCGACCCAAGAGCTTTCTTACCGTGCTCCTTAGGTTTTTCAAACACTCAGCAGGTCCAGAAAAAAAATAATAATTAAACTGGCACTAAAAACCCGCATGCTATTCGAATGAGAAAAAGAATGAGTTTACCGGCACCACTCAGAATCAAAATTAAGGAAAATCCTTCGGCAGAACTTTCTCAAAATTTGTTTTGAACCAATTGAGCCACAGGGAGGAATGAAATTCGAAAACACCCACGTATACAGGTACTATGGTATTTAGAAATAAGTTTAGTAGATAATTGTAATTTATAAAAAAATTGCGCCTTATAGTTATAGTTTATGAAAAATGTAGGTATATGTATTAAAAGAAAAATACAAATAAAAATGAGATGAAATGATTCACTATTTTTATGACAAATTTCTAAAATAACTTATTACAATCCTATCGCCGCTAGACTAATCCAGACCTTGCGCAGTTAAAACCAAAAACTTAATACGGCACGACCGTCTCTTAAAAATGCTCGTAAATTAGGGCGCGCGCCAGCGTTTAGGTTACCACATTTGTTATATACTGAACCCTGACCATTGCATCGAGAGTCTGGTTAAGGTTTTGGTTCGCCTCGAGTGACCAGCCATCAACATAATATTACGTTACAGAATGATTTCAATACTTCTATAGAACTTCCAATGTCAAATCACAGTGCACGTGTCAAATGGCAAGGAATATATATAGTTACTCACAATAAATAGGCTCAAAGGAATTCGTAAATTCATTGTTTAAATACTAATTCGGATGAAAACTGATGGTCAGCGGAATAATTGATTCTGATGCGAAATCGATTAGTTTTTGTTCATATTTTAGTATCAGATCTTCAAAAAATTCATTCGACTTATTGTATTGTAATAGCTTACGGAAGTATACTTACAGATATACATTATTAAGTACTGTAGCTTGAATTGACGTTGCTAATCGATGCTGATAACTATACTATAATATTTTTAACAACTGTGATTCTGATTACTATAAGAGTTTAAACTGTATGAAAATATTTGTACAAAATGATTTATCAAGTCAGGGGGCTGTTATGAAATATGCAGTCGTATGTTTGAACTAGTATACATACATGGCAAGCTAATGCATCACAATAAATATCGCTATAGTAGCTATATTCAACAATATATTCATGTTTTGATCAATAGGTTTTTTGAGGAGCGCATAATTTACACAAAACCTTGAACTGAGGAGTCGGATGCAATATCGACACATTGAGCTTATATGCCCTTATTGCATTAAGCTAAAGGATGATTTTTTCGCTCCGAATACATGAATGGGTTCTAAATAAATTAAAAAAAAATGATTCGCCAAATTTTAGCCCCTCATTTTAATATTAAGGCGTGCCGTCATTGCTCGGAGTCTAACAATGAGATTTGAGGATTGAGAACCAACATGAAATTCCTAATGGATGTTGCCAAATTTTGTTATACTGGAAGGGAGTATTATCACCGACACTGTTGCTCAATCTTAGATTTTTTTTTGACAAACAATTCGACCGTCGAGAAGAAAATTGATTAGAATAGTCGAAAAGCCCATGTTATTCGAATGGGGATAGAGGTATAATAGGGGTTGTCGGCACGCCTTAATATTAAAATGAGGGGCTAAAATTAAGCGAATCTTTTTCTTTATTTATTTGGAACCCATTCATGTATTCGGAGCGAAAAAATTCGTTCATAACCAAAATATAACTGTCAGTCTGTGGTATAGGGGAAAGTCCCACAGTACCGGCCGGCATGCAGTATCGGCCACTATCAGTTTTAGCGTTTCTACGGTAGATCGGGTTGATCTAACTGTTGCAGCCGATACATGGCTCGTCGACGAACATGCAAACCAAGCGGCAACTTCGTATCGAGGCATGTTCGCCAGTATTGTGAATAAATGTCTTTTCGGCTAACGATGCGTAAGGTTTGTTAAATTTCTCAGCGTAGTTTCACAACGTGTGCTTTGTGCCTAGAAATCACACGAAGAAGACTGGATCCGGTGTAAAAAATGTAAGGCATGGGTTCACGAAGTCTGTGCTGATGTGCAAAATGCTTTATATTAATACGTTTGTGATCGTTGCCTTATGTTCTAATACGTTGAAATAGTTGTGGCCGATACTGCCGGCCACTTTTCTCAAAGTCAATTTTCCTATTGTTTTTTATTTTTGTAATAAAACTGCCACTACCTAAATATAACCGTGTCCCATTTAGTGTATTCGTAGTTCAGAACACAGTGAACATATTTCAACAATTGTTCAATGAACATCGTTCATTTTCCACGAAAAATAATATAAATAGCTTAGGGTGTCGGTACTGTGGGACTTTCCCCTATATTTAATATGCTAGACCGTATAAGGTCTAGTTTCTATCGTGAGGAGCATAGTTGAAAAAAAATCGCTGCAAAATATCTATAACTGATTGAATCATGCGTTTTTATCGATTATCTCGAGAGCTGAAAATTCACCACACGCCCTTATTGCATCCAACTCCTCAAAGGTCGTTTCAATGAAATTGTCATGTGTTATACGATGGATTCTTGATCTGCAGAATGTGCCGTAAATTGTAGATAAATAATCTTCAAATAATCCGTATAGACATGTTTAAGAAAAGAGAATACAGATCCCGATTAGTGTGCGATCGTCATATATTATAGTATATTATAGGTACTACATACTGGGAGCATTTACTTACCCATACTGCATACACTTAAACAATAAAGTTAAATAAACCGAAGGGAAACAATTGAACAATCGAGTAGTCATGTTAGGAAACACGCTCATTGTGCTTGACTAACAATGCCTTCGTTATGTTAGCAACATTGCTGAGAGAGTAACCGCAGCTTTTGGTCAACAATCCTCGTTCAAGAACACTCGAGTTATATTGTTGAAAAATATCCGGCCAAGCCGTTGACTTAATACTACCATATACCTCCGCTTACGAATTCTCATATCAAATGATGAATCCAATTTCCTTATATAGGTTTATAAAACGGATCATTTCTCTGATTGAGAAAATCAAATAATGGACTTATGAATTTAACAGCTAATCACTCCGTGCACACCTATACCTATACGCTCTCACCATAAAGTGAGAATGTGTATTCGTGTACATACATACATTTTTTTGCAAAAAAAGTGCCGATGATCCTTACTTTAGGCGTCGCAACTAGTATGCATGCAGTACACGACAACATAACCGGGACTCCCGTGTGTGGTGGACACCATACATATCGTATCGCGTTTGCGATCATAAGGACCCGTGAAAAAATTTTTGCCCTGAAATAGGCTTGCTGAACGCTTGCAGAACTATTGCTTGAACGCTTGCAAATTGAAACAAAACTGTCAAGGGTTTTTCCAAGGGTTTTGAAAGGGTTCTTTCAAGGGTTTTTCATAGGTTGCCAATGGTTTTGAAAGGTTCCTTTCAAGGGTTTTTCATAGGTTGCCAATGGTTTTGAAAGGGTTCTTTCAAGGGTTTTTCATAGGTTGCCAATGGTTTTGAAAGGGTTCTTTCAAGGGTTTTGAATAGGTTGCCAATGGTTTTGAAATGGTTCTTTCAAGGGTTTTTCATAGGTTGCCAATGGTTTTGAAAGGGTTCTTTCAAGGGTTTTGAATAGGTTGCCAAAGGTTAAGAAAGGATTCTCCCAAGGGTTTTGAATAGGTTGCCAATGGTTTTGTATTTTTATGAAATTAAAAAGTAATAGGGGAGAGTGGGGTAATTGCGAACGCGGGGTAAATCCGAACAGGCCATTTCTCTAGTTTCCTCTACCCAATCTCCGCAAACCGGTGCATATGGAGAGCTGTCTCAAATTGCAGTGTTGACGCCCTATCAAATGTAAAAAAACTCGTAAGATGTTGGAGCTAATAACCGTAAATACATTTCAATGAATTTGATCTAATTATTCTTAGGTGTTCAAATCGATGAAATGACCTGGTTTTATGTAATCTAGTGTTGAATATTTAGCTTCAGAAAGTAAAATCCATGACGATATCATCGCCCACCTTCAAGTTCAGAATGTGAGGCCGTGTTTCTTTGCAATGTTACTTTCTATCGATTTGATCGTTTGGGGTAATTGCGAATTGCGTAATAACAGGTTCGCAATTACCCCGAGCTGATATTTCTTCACCATGTGTTGTTGGAATATTGATTATCTGTAGGTATTCGGTTGATTTTTGATGTTTTACGCCTATTTATTATCGGATTTATCTCAAGTCTAGTCGTCCGGGCTACCCCAAGTGCTGTTCGCAATTACCCCAGGGGGGTCGGGGTAATTGCGAAATGCAAGGGTTTCGTATTTATTCAATATTTTAACCTAATTCTTGATTTAATGATATAAATTGTGATGGATTGCCAAGATAAGATATCATAGTTGAGGTTGCAATAAAGAAAAATTTCATAACTATGTGATTTCCTCGGTTTTTTTCCAATCTCCCTTAGGTGTTCGCAATTACCCCATCTTCCCCTAATAGTAGAAGAAAAAATCAGTACGAAATGTGACATATTTTATCGTCAGTTGACCCAGCCTACGCATCCTATCGATGAAATTGCATTATACACCTACTGAAAAAACCGTGGCATTTTTCGTCCCCGCCGGGACTTGAACCCACGTCCGCTCGGTTACCAGTCGCACGCCCTAACCACTACGCTAAACTACCTTATGACATACGACCCAACACTCACCTACTTGTTTAGGGCCTATCAAAGTGTCAAGTTATTACTAGCGTGCCTTCCCAAATATACGTTGCAATATACTTTGACTGTCTTGTTCATTAGTCTATATAATGCCATAAGTACTATTATGATACAGGCCACAAGTATACAATGCCAACCTTTCCCCAAGGCTTGGTGAACTCTTGGTCCAAAAGCCAAACGTTGGCAAGCTCATCGCAAGGCTTCCGCAAGGGTCTTTCGAATCAAGGTGTTGCCAAGTGTTGAGATCAAGTGTTCGCCAAGGCCAATGCCAACCCTTCCTCAAGGCCTGGTGAACTCTTGGTCCAAAAGCCAACTAATCGCAAGGCTTCCGCAAGGGTCTTTCGAACCAAGGTAATGCCAAGCGTTGAAATCAAGTGTTCGCCAAGGCCAATGCCAACCCTTTCCTAAGGCTTGGTGAACTCTTGGTTTAAAAGCCAAGCGTTCGCAAGCTAATCGCAAAGCTTTTTCAATGGTTTTTGGGCCGCTTCAAGGGTTTTTCAAGCTATACACAAGACTTAGGCAAGCTTTTCTATTTTGCACGGGGATCTAATCCATAGTTTATGATCAATGAGGTCCCGCCTGTCGTCGTGTGGAATTTGACTCGCGGTAAACAAGGTATAAGATATCGGTGTCCAATGTCGACCATCTGCAGTAAGTAGACGATGTCTTAGTTTGACCGTCGCTATTGCAGCGAGTACTATATGAGTAGAAAATAGACGCCGCCGTTGTTCAAGGCAGTGATCGCGTCTCGACACGGTGCTCCGTTGATATTTAGAAAACAATACCTGGAATATGAGGATATCGATTACCTCCTCTTGTTCATTATCTCGATTATTTTTTTCTATGCGTGATAATAATGTTTTTTGAGGTGTCGGTTTCTACGACTATAAATTCTATTCTTTTATGTATCAGCGGGGAAAATAGATCAATTCAAAATCGCGTGACACATGATATGTATGGTAATACATGAGATCATGGACTTGAAATCGTAGCTATATGCGATGATCTACAAATCATTTTAAATTGACTTATGATCTATATATATGTAACCGCAGTCGAGTCGTGGACTTCTGAAAATCTGTGAAATTGAGAGCACAGAATTCAAAACGATATTAAATAGGTGAATACAATCTGGAAATGGCGGGTTATGCGGGAGTAAATCACTCGAAATATTAATTGCGCAAGATGATTGAATCGCGTCACCTTGCAATTTTTTTTTAGTGAATTGTTATATATTATAGTCTTTGCCGTCAATTTTCACGTTACAACATTTGTATATGTACCTACCTACTATGCAAAAACGCGAGTCCATAACTGCAAGGTATCTTTCCACGGGGTCAGTATACCCGAGTTGTTTATCTCCGTCCCATTCGTTGGACCATAAGTTTGATATGTTATAGTTATAGCTACCGCAGGTCCCTGGAGGCTGCAGGGATATCTGATAGCAAGAGCTAGAGTGAGTGAGAGAAAGTTAAACAGAGGGAAACTGGTCGACAACCGTCGGGGGCGTCGGCTGCAGGCGTCGACTCCGACTCCGTGATCGTCGAGGGCGCCGGAGGTGCGTCCAATCCTGGTAACCGACGCATTTCCGAAGCCGCCCCATCATGGCGACGGCTTCCGTTCCGCACTTTAAGTGAGATCGATGTACCTGCGCTATACCCAGCATCACGACCCTTAGACGTTGCAAGAGTCTCCCCATTTTTCCCCATATCTGAAACTTTTATGTTTAATTAAGTCTTAATGTATAATATATTAAGTTATAGAGGTATATTCATATATTCCATAATCATTGAAGGTTGCGATACTGGTTCGAACATTTTTTACAATACATTACGATGATGTTTTACAGGTTACAATGCGAGTTCCTCCATCCGCCATGTTGCAGGTTCTAAACGATGCTTATATTATGTTCGCACTACTATACAGCAATAATACAGGAACTGGAGCGGAAGAGCATGCAAAAAATTGTAGATTGGCGATGAAGAGAAGAAGAAACATTATGCGGCTAGTAGGTACATATTATAGCCTACGTCTATATAATAAAACGGGCGAAAATAATAAAACGTTTAAAAGACAAAAGAGTAATATCTTTTATTCCAAAAATTGTTTCTATATATATTTATCCCCATATAGCTAATAGTTACATTGATTGCAATGAACTCAATAATTTTCAAATATAAGTATATAAGTGTTACATATTGCGTATCACGTATGTAGGTGCATTACATATAGGTAGATGTATATCAAGGCCTCGAAGCAATCATAAAATAATTTGCACGAGTAATATAATATATAGAAATCATCGCGTCATTCGTACTTGACCTGAATAATTTCACGCATCAGTTCTTAGTATAGTTATGCTGGTGCAATTAGTAAAAGGAAACATTTACTTGCACAAGCAGTTTGTATTCCGGAATTTCGCGTATACACCACCTATAATGTATTATACATGTATACTGCATCGTAAGCGCTGATATCATACGTGGTATACATGCAATATATTACCTATACTTGAATATTTATATATAGGTATACGTATACTCGCAACTTAATTATTGTTACATCATGTTCACTCCTCAGTGTCAAATATATATACAAGCATGTAATTATACTGACGTAATTATTCTTTCTTAATAATATATCTCATGCTTTATGCGTCGATATAGGTATATGGTTGTGTTTATAAAGCTATATATACCGAATCATTGGAATGCTCAATTAGTTTGTTCCACTGATCTAATTCCGTTTTAATATGCAAACGTAATCATAATTATCTGTAACACACACCTAGAATTACCCATAGAATTATTAATTCTCAAGATATTCCCCAATTTATTATACACGCCTATATAGACAGTTTGTACTCGTAAAGTTAGGTTTAAAAACCTCTAAATCTCACCGATTCAAAATGGCGACTCTGGTAATATATCAAGTAATATGAGACACACAAATGTAAAAAGAAAGATGTAAAAGTCAAATTACATCAAATTTATTCCTTTTCATCACTTATTCTATTCTATTCTATCCCGGCTATTCAACGTTATATTATTATTCGAAATTAAAAAAGAAAAAAAAAAAAAAAAAAAAGACAAAATGATTTTTATCGTATGCGCATGCTCTATACCGCCATAAATTCCATACCGAATTACAATCTATATTTGAATAACTGATGCTTGGAAACCCGCGGTGTTTTTCGTCTACTTACATTATATATACGTCATATTATAAGCGTACAAATGTGTGCATGCATGGATATATACATATTATAGGTACGTACATCAACGTATATAACATTGCGTCGGCGTGGTTCTCAGTTTTTTGTATTCTCGAGTGGGGACGAGAGGTCCAAGACTCCGCCTCCGTTCCTCCGGCATATTCCTCTTCACCTCCTCTGGCTACGACGTCGGTAAAATCCCCACGCGTCCCCGAACCACCCGGTCCGTCCACGATAGTTGAGGATGCCAGAGCGTCAGACTCAATCTTCGTTCAGTTACAATTGATGTCGGTTGTTTGTGCTCTCGCTCCAAGTCTTTTTTCACTTGTTTACTTTTATTTTTCTAATTAAAAATAATAATTCTTTAGTGCCACGGATCTCAATCTCGATCCGTTACTTCGCAAAGTTTTTATTGTAAAAAGAAAAATAACTGTGCGGGAGAATTTGTTTCTGTAGCATATATAATATATTATATAGGACTAAAAACTGTGACTGTTATACATATACTCCTATATATAGACAACCATCAGTGATAAAGTTTCGAATTTGTTTTCGAATATATAAAAGTGCTTCGGGCTTCGTCTGGGACATGAACGAACTGCAGGATTCAAATTAAGTGTTATTAGTCGGAAGTTACGCGTACCTCGCCTGCCGGACTTAGGAAGATCTCCTGTGATGACTAGCCCCCCATTGTTTCAGGTAATTAACGCGAGTGTTTCTTTTAGGTACACTTAAGTATATCCTGATCTGCGTATCATATTAGTAGAACGTATAATGCGGACAGGTGTGGACACGAGTTTTTATACCTGCGCAGTATTATAGTAACGAAAGCCGGTGATAACGTGAGAAGTATACTTATTATTGTTGATTAAAGAGTTGAACAGCTCATTATTGTTTTTCCCAAGTGATCGAGAAATATAGGTAGAAACAAGGAAAATGGCGGGTGGGAAAGAACCGTTTCGTTTGCTCTTATCACACTGCGCGGTCATGAAAATATTGTTTAATTCATATACTCGCTCATATATAAAAATCAACAATAATATTGTAATGAAGCACATTGCAAAGTTCATCCAACTGATCAAGCCGTGGCGACGTCAATTTCAGATATCCAGGATTTACCGTCGCGCAAAGAACTTGAAGAAATTTCGAAACCCGTCGCATTGCTTATGCATCCGCGACCGAATCTATACGAATATGGTTGATTCGACAAATGTTTATACAGATGGTTATTTCCTCTATTAGACAGCCCTCGCAATTCTAATTCATTGGATTAGCTCGAATCCCCCCTGGTATTGAATAAAGACGATAAGATAATTATAGTCAATGGTATAAGTATGAAGAACAAATATGAACAGTCCTAGACTGTTTCGCAAAAGCCGCATACGTTCTCTTCTCCACCTTCCTGAACCGGGGAGAACCCCCGAAGTCTGAAATCTCCGAAGAGATTAAAATATTATAACCATCAGTCCAGTTGCGCCGGCGACCCTGCGACATATGCAACCCGAAACGAGACGTATATTCATTGCTTTGTTCAAGCTTCAGAGGTCTGTGTATTATAGTCTGTGGCATAATATGTTGAGGGGCACAAAAAAATTTTGAATTTTTTTTTTCCCCTTCTCAATATTGCTTCAGACAATCTAATATCAATATTAGCTCGTGTCGAATTATAACCGTTGCAATAGTCCCAATTTTCGGTCATCTCAGCTTCTTAGCTGTGCTTATTCTTTCTATCATCGTTCAAACTAAACAGGGACTACGAGTGTCGAGTATGCAGGAGAATATCTGACAGCGCGAATTCAAGTGATCACAGTGCGCATTCGAGCGTATGTGGTCGGACAGCAGTGATTCGCGCCGGTAAGAGTCAGACTGCAGTTCGTGAATTTTTTCCAACAACCGCGACGATAGTAGACCCACACTGTAAGGCTATGAAAAGGGCTCAAAAAACCGAATGATAATTATGTTGTTGATTCTTTGATACCGAAAGAAAATTGCAAAGAGTTTATATAATGTCGTTAATTTGAACCCGAAGCGTAAAGTAGGTATAGAAAACGAACAAATTGTTATACAGTTGGGTTAAACTTTGCTATTCAAAAATGACAGAAAAGTGTACACAATTTTACGTGAATTGCTAGTTGCAGGCGTTTAGCTTCAAAGAAATTCGTGTCCGACCAGTCGTGGCGTGTATCACTGATATTTTATATTTATAGGTATGGTTTACAGCCAGTGCTGTTTTCGATGAGGCTCAATTATACACTGATACACATTACTTAGAAATATTTATACAGTATAAAAAATTGTGCGAATCCTTATTTGAATATATACAGCTAAGTCCAAATAATTATCATACAATTCATTCAAGTTGATAAAATGATATGTCACTGCGTTAAAAATTCATTATTTCGTTTGTGTACTGAAGCTGTATACATATACTATAATACGTGAAAGGTCAACTGCACAGGAGTTTATCAATGTTGATTTTTAACATTTCCTTTATCGCATCATCGCTACAACCTTATTAGTTATATAGTTTAGGGTCGGAGCGTTTAATGTGTTGTTAATTCAAACCACAAGCTATAATATACGTCATTAAAAAAAAAAAAAAAATGTGTCGTACATACATACATATATAATTTGATGAAAATTTTAGGGTGATTTTTGGTTGGAAACAAATCGCTGTTATCTAACTATATCATATTCGTAAATGGTATACTGATAGTAAAACAGCTAATGAAAATATGCGATGATTATATACAACTAATTCACAAACAACTAGACATCGCGTATAGCTGTGATTGGCACTATAATCAATGAATGAACTCACGGAGAATATTCGTTGTAATTTATACCCTTCAATATATTATGTCAGCTCGGTTAATTGATTAATCAATCAAGCTTATACATAAATTTTGGAGGACAAAGAAAGCTTTACATCGATAGTATATTATACCCGTAATATTCGTTTTACGATGATTAATCAGGTGTCATAATTATTATATACCTACAGTTTATTATATGACGAATCACGCATTTTTGATCAATTTTCATAGAATTTCAGGCTCATGTCCGAGTATTCTTCGGTCATGAGTAGGTTTGCTGTATCCTTACCAATTATCATCCTTCAGGGTACTGCAATTAAAGTGCCTTTGTTGTCTCGAATGTCTCGAACGTGTAATTAATATTATTTTCGAAACATTTTCCACTTTGCTATACGTCAGAAGATGCGATAATTTATTGGAATTCTAGGCGCACTGACACGACTTTCTCATACATTTTCACGATTTTCAAGACGTTTCGTTATTCAAAAATTGAGAAGCGACCGTTCGAGGTCAGAGTTTCTCGCAAATCAAGTGACACCCTTATGCACACAGTGGCTTCGGGCACGCACACGGCACGGCAAAGCTGTAGCTCTCATTATAATGACTGGCCAGTTAGTTGTCTTATACGTTGTATATATATATATATATATTATATAAGGGTGAAAGAAAAGCCGTTCTAAAGATAAATCTCAAGACTGTGTCGCATCACTTGATGTTGTTTTGAGGCACATCTTGGACTACTGGAGTCTGAAGAGTAATAAAAACTATCGAGTTGTTTAGATGTCCTCAAGACACCTGGCGGACATGATTAAGACATTCACGTTCTAGTTAATGACAATTTGAATTTTACGACCCAGCCGCAAGGGCATAATCTCACATACGACGATTTATTACGCTCGTGAAATGTATTTCACACTCCATGAAGACTTATAGGAGACGTTAAATATTCTTTCATACATCTCCGAGCCATCGCAGCATAATGTAGGTATTATAGAATTGAAAGCAGACTTATTTGAAATTTCGGGGAACAAATTTGAACATCATTTCTCTTTGTAGTACGACACGATAATATGACTGGTGGAAAAAAAAAAAAAAAAGAAAAAAAAACAATCAATTCCGATCTCTGAATTGGGGGATTTTCGAAGCTGTCTTCGGAAGGGGTTATGTCACAATGAGGTTTGGTAAGAAGTATTCTTTGAATGAACCTCTCATATTCACATCCCATTTCGCAGTCTGATGCTGAAGAGCTGCTTTCTTTCACGTTCTGTACGATCCGGCTCGAACTGATGATTTGAATCAAGCTATAATTGTTCTATCTAGATGTAGTACTATTAGAAAGATGAGCTAATGGAACAAATCAACAATATCAATATTTTCTTGAAAACTTTTTCGACGTTTTTTAACTCCTTAACCAAATTGATCGAATTCAATGTGCTTGGAAAATAGTATCCAACTGTAGAAACTATAATAGCGTTGTGCTAATAGTCCAGGAATTTTAGCACCGAAAATGGGTTCGCTCCGCAAAAAAATCCTGATAATTGATTTTTCGATTGGATTATGTCAGAGGGTGTACCCTTAAGTGTAAAACCAAGTTTGTGTCGTCCAAAACCGCGAGCGTTAGGCGCCATCTTGAAAAACGTCTTTTTGCAAATATCTCGGAAGCCGTGAGTTTTACGTTAAAAATTGTAAGGATCTTTTTTGTAGAAGATAAAATTTCCCATCTTTTTTATTTAAAAATTTTTTCTCTATTGTTAATATTTGCCGAGATATAGTCGATTGAAAAAACCAAATTTTTGTTTTTGGAAAATATCTCGATAATTTGTGGAAATACGACAAAAAATGTAAAAATTGTTTTTTTAGTTCGACTATATCTCGGCAAATACACTCCTAACAAAAATTAGCGGGCCACCCAATTTTTGCTTCGAAAAATGTTCGATTTTAAAGTCTCCTAATTCGGCGAAAAATTGACTTAGCGAGTCGTTTGTAAAAGCATTTCAAAGCTTAAAGCTTCATCTTTCAGATGCTCACTTTCGATTGCGTTTATGTTTTTCTTGTCTTGAGCTATGGTCCCTTGAACCATCTCGTGCCAAATTTGTGTATTGATGTTCCAACTTCAAAACAACGCACGGGGTCGGTCAGTATCGGAATTCTGATTTCAAGACAGTCATTTTGAAGCTTGGAATGTCCTCTTTAAAACCCTTTTTTTTAAATTGCCCTACGATTTTTTTTCATGGAGTTATGCGTTGCTGAAGCAAAAATGGTCTTTCAATTTTTGATCGCATGCCCTGGGCGAACGAGTCCTCGTACCGAGGTTCCCAAATATGGCTTTTGAAGCTCAAATCTTCATTTTTCTGAAATCTCATTGCAATTTTTATTCGGTGACGTTTCCAAGCCATGATCACCATCCAAACGAGACCCTCCAAACCGCAAAATGGAAATTCGAACTTTGACCTCAGGTAGCACGCGCAAAAATAGCGACACAGGTGGCCCAAGGTTAGAACTTCAACTTTGAAGTCTTTCCTTCGAAACCATATCTTGGAATTCGCTCTACGATTTTTTTTCGTAAAGTTATTCGATTTTTAGCACATACGGACGATTTAAACAGTACCTCCGGCATTAGCATCACTCAAAGTGGTGGAATAATCACGAGATCGGTACGACCATGCATGGAAATTGCACCACACACCAAAAATTGAAAGACCATTTTTGCTTCAGAAACGCATAACTCCATGAAAAAAAATCGTAGAGCAATCTCAAAAAAAGGGTTTTGAAGAGGACATTACAAGCTTCAAAATGACTGTCTTGAAATCAAAATTCCGATACTGACCGACCCCGTGCGTTGTTTTGAAGTTGGAACATCAATACACAAATTTGGCACGAGATGGTTCAAGGGACCATAACTCAAGACAAAAAAAACATAAACGCAATCGAAAGTGAGCATCTGAAAGATGAAGCCTTAAGCTTTGAAATGCTTTTACAAACGACGCGCTAAGTCAATTTTTCGCCGAATTACGAGACTTTGAAATTGAACATTTTTCGAAGCAAAAATTGGGTGGCCCGCTAATTTTCGTTAGGAGTGTATTAACAATAGAGAAAAAAGTTTCGAATAAAAAATATAGGGAATTTTATCCTCTACAAAAAAGATCCTTACAATTTTTAACGTAAAACTCACCGTTTCCGAGATATTTGCAAAATGGCGTTTTTCAAGATAGCGGCTAACGCTCGCGGTTTCGGACGACACAAACTTGGTTTCATACTTAGGGGACACTCTCTGACATAATCCAATCGAAAAATCAATTATCAGGATTTTTTGCGGAGCGAATCTCTAAAAATCCTGGACTATAATGTCTTGCAATTTTGTTAGTTTGTTTTATTCGCCCTGCATTTGTCGAGAATATTCACGTGGGAATAGGGTATTTCAGGTCCTATCGGCCCGAACTGGATCGTGCAAAAAAGATGAGAGGATCAACGTTCTGGGTTCTAAAAGCTTAATTGTATATATATAACCATATACTCTTTATAGTGATATCAACCCCAACTTTATTCTCCTAACCATATAGTTATAAAAAATCAAAGTTTCGAACATTTACTTTCTCCGTATACCTACTTGCTCCTAATTTCTATAATCGTTTCCAACAGAAGTATAAGACGAGTCTTCGGAATCCAGATTAGGCGCGACTCAATTTAGATTGAATTACGAGTTTTGGGCCTCTATATTACGCGTAGGTAGTTGCTTGAGAAATTTACGAGTCCGGTGTCGCCGTGCGGGACCCAAGATCGGTGCAACAGGCCGGCGGAAGTCGCGATGTCTCTCTAGGGACCTGAGGGAACTGAGTAGCATAGAGTCGCTGCAGTCCCTGGTCGCATCGTACCGCACCGCGTATCGCGTCCCGTCTCCGTCCCTTAGAAAATCTAAGTGCTCAGCTGTTCGAGACTTGTCATTTGAATTGCTGCACCGACGGGCGAACTGTGGTAGCAACGACGCCGACGCCGACGCCGACAGCAGCGGTACTTTAGACGCGCACGGTACGGACTGCTTGCTATGCGCTTGCTGCAGCCTCATACGCGCCCTGCAGCGGCAGCAACTTACGCACCCGTACCGACGCAACGCGCTACTAACGGAGACAGGAACGGGGAACGTCAGAGCCGTGTGTCACTGTCATTTAAAACACATTAAAGCCACGTTTCGATACACGCGCTGTCTAAATTGCCGCCCAACACTGCAGGGACTACTCCGCTGCTTCTCTTGACTCGCGACTAACGTATGTCATCGTTTTTCTTCGGGCTTCTGCGCCCCGATCTTCTTCGTCTTCTTATTCTTATTCTACTTTCTATACGACTTCGTCTTCTTTTGCTTGCGCGAAGATGGGCCGCCTTATAGCGAAGGCAGGGGACTCCCAGGAATCCCTGGGGAATCCCTTCCTGTTGCTTATACTAATTATTATGCGAGTACCTATACATCTATCTGTTCGACACAAGAGTAAGTGTCTTTCAGACTAAATTTCTAGTCAATCATCGAGACGTGCTTTTTTCACTTTTTAGCTAGAATTTGAGGGAATTCATGCATAGGAAGAGGATTGCCGCTTATCGAGTCCAAGAGAATATATAGTTTCTTCGCTATTAAACCGAAGTCCTTATGTAGTTCTAGCGCGATTTAACTGTTGAACCGGTTTCATCGAAATTCATCGTTGAATTGCATTTCATCATATAATAGCAGCATATATTCATTATATATAATTCTTCGCGCGTGATAAGTTCCTAATTATTTTGAAAAAATATAGTTGGAACTAAAATTAACGTACGTATTCACAATAATCCTTGATTTTCATGCATCAATTATTAACTATTTATCATTTGTTTTCCAGATCGAGGAACAAATCGCAGTCTAAGATCGAGGACTCAAGCTTGACAAGATATCTGATCGCAAAAAATTAACCTAGGTGATAATCAGTTCGAGTTTGATCGCAGTATTGAAGGATAGTTCCGAATCTTGGATCGAGTAATCTTCGAGTTAAATAAATCTTCATAGCTATATACGTATCGCGATCCGAGCATATAAAGTAATCAAAACGAAGCTATAAAAACACTACTTATATCCGTAATCCGTATACCTGGGTAGAGGAGCCGTGAATAATTGAATCTTATAAATAATGGTATTGGTAAAGTTATACTTGTATCTTAATTACAGCCCCAGTCTAATAATATCGTCGGTAAAATTATCGCCTGACAATAAAATTGAACGTCAATAATAAACGAATCGGAGATTTTTGAATACCTATATATTTTAGACCAGGGTGCGGTGTTTCATAATAATCGATTAACGTATTACAGAAACCGATACACATAATATAGCTGTATAATAACGATATAAATAAGACGTGCGGAAAATTTAAGTGTGCGTTATATACATAGCTCTTCATTTTTTATTATATTTCGAAAGGCGAAAAAGTTGCGAAGAAAAACGAATAAATAGAAAAGAAATTTGATAAATAAAACGCAAGAGGAAAACGCGGAGGAAACAATAGAGGAAGAAAGAAAAAAAAAAAATAAGGGGTGAACCAATAGCGTAACTGTGGAGGGCCTGGCTGCTGCATACTGGGGCGACGTTGTTCAGCAGCACCGCGTCAATGCAATCTTTATGAACTACGGATTACATTCGGCTGCCGACAGGACGAGGATGGTTTCCCACCTTATTCCAGTCTCGGGGGTGAGTTTTTAATTTTTCACCTATTTATTCACCCCGATTATTAAATTAGCCCCCCCCCCCCCCCCCCCCTTCCCCGCTCTCCGCTCATTCACTGAAGTAGAAGAATTAGAAATTGACGCTGATGTTAATTTTTGGCGCAAAAATATTTTCGAGATTAGGATGCAGGTGCGAAGAGTATTCGAAGTCACTGATGTAATAATTTCAAAATTCAAAACGGCAGCCTAAAATGATATACAGAAAATTGCATGAAAATATTGGTATCCAACGACTTTTGGGATCGTTGCAGTTTTATAATTCGTTTTGAAGAAATTCAGCTTAGTTTTTTTTCATTTTTTTTATTTTTTTTTTATTTAGTTTATACTGATATTATAGTTTAGTTTGGTTATTGGAATTGTAAAGCCTTGACATAGATGTATGAGCGTCGCGGAGTTGATGGCGCAGTGACGTTGGTATTCTTCGATGATAAGAGTGAATTTAAAAGAAAAAAAAAAAAAAAAAAAAAAAAAAAACAGAACCTTGAACTAGTTCTCCATTATAATAAGTGTACATATATATTATGATAATTCCACAATTGTATCCGTCCAAAATAATATACCCGATTGCAGCCACAGAAATATAGCAGGATATGAACGATGAACGAATTACATTCTCAAACTGGTAATCCTGCAGTACCGAAGGGTTCTTATGATCGACATTAATTATGATCATATATAGCGAGGAACAATGAAAATACACAAGACTTCTTTCGTGCAATATATAGAATCGATCAGTATGAATTATTGAATATCAATAAACTACGTCCCATCATAATTATATTATAGCTATACCTCAAATCTCATTTTCAAATTTCGGTCCAACATCGCTTTTCAATCAGTCTCCAGTCAAAAATTGCTCTCTCGCATTCTCATTCTCGAATTCGGTTCTTTTTTTTTGATTCGTTAAGCAAAATTCAGC
This sequence comes from Tenthredo mesomela, assembly GCA_943736025.1. Classification (NCBI taxonomy): domain Eukaryota; kingdom Metazoa; phylum Arthropoda; class Insecta; order Hymenoptera; family Tenthredinidae; genus Tenthredo; species Tenthredo mesomela. The sequence continues at coordinate 139,794 of OX031016.1, forward strand.
AACGAATGGCGCAGCGCAAAAGAAGTGATAAACATATTATACAGCGCTATACCTTAGGTATGTTTCAAGTGAACAAAATAAGTCGCAGGGTGTGAAGATGAGGTGTTTTTTTTTTCCTGTTAGGTATATACCCACGTGTTTATCGTTCTCTAAAATTATCATTTTCTGTTTCAAATATTTAAGGCATTTACTATATTATATATAGTGTGTGTAAATGTGCAAAATCATATTTTTCGATAATGTTTGCCTTTCCTGTTTTTAACGACGATGTCATTGTTGTATTTGTTTTCAATAATAAGTCAGACCAGTAGCTAATTATTAAGAAATTATTATATATCATTAAGTAATGTGTGTACATCGCGTTGCACGGTACGAATGAGATGTGGCGTTCCAAAATAACGATAAATATCTAGCAAACTAGATAAATGAAGTCATGTAGAGCTGATAAGCTGATGATAAGCAGCAAAAGTGTCACTCGTTTTCATGTACGTATGTATTATATATAACTGGCCGTTTCTCACTGATCCGTAACCATCGGGTCGCATATGATCCAATGCCTATTCAACGACGAACCTTTGCGCAGATAAAATCATGTCAGAAGCTTGAAGTAAATTTAAAGATGCAAATTCGTGTAAAAAAACGTATTCGAAAGCTGGGAATCTGGATCTTAAATGGTTTTAGAAACGGTTTTTTGTTCTTTTTTTTTTTTGGTCTTCAAAACCGCAGTGACAAACAAATGGTTATTCTCGCTTGATTTTTTTCTCCGTAATCCGTTGAATTTATTGAAAAAATAATTTCAACTAAAATTATTCTTGTTATATTATATAAACCGGCATATTTTGTGTTTTTATCAATTTCTGATCGTGTTCATTGTTTTAGATGTTTTGTGTTCCCCCTGTTTATTATGACTCTTTGTAAATCGGTGAGGGGGATTCGAGGTTGTTGCTGCGGAATGTATTCTGTATCTCCGTGAAGCGTGTAAACTGTAAACGGTCGTAAAACAGGCTTAAGGTGGTAGTAAACAAGGAAACTTAAAAGTAGTAAATATCACCGACATAAGTGAGAATTATATCTGGCTGCAGAGAGCAGGAGCTACTCGAAACTTTCAACAAGCGAGTATAGCACATGTATATCACGTAAATAAAACCGGAGATTAATATTTCAGAGTCAAACCTATATGGGGAGAAGCGGATAGCTCGAATAGGCTAATTTGCAGCTACGAGCTTTTTCAGCACCATCAAAAGGGACGGGTGTTGTACCGTGTGTATATCACGGCTGATTCTGACTGCAGTGCAGATCACACCAAACGAATTCAATTAACTAAATTACGGAGCAATAGATTAGCCGACTACTAACACGATATTTTAACGCCTTTGCGTCAATTTGAATTCTCAAATTTCCGCAAGGGTGCAGCTGTTCTTCACTCTTGTCATGTTTGCTAGCGGTAAACTGCCGCCATTTAGCGAATGTCACACTTTTCGGTTTTGCTTATTTTCAGCTGCGAAAGATCCGAGAAACGCGGAATGAGAGCAATACGAGGAAAGCAGAAACACAGCTGACTTTGTCGTTCATATCCGCGAAGTATTCGAGTCTAATCGAAGTCATCAATTCCCTTTTCCATCTTTACCTTGTAATCCAGTCTTTTTTCTTCTTGTTTCGTTTTACTGATATTATGCTTTATAAGTTGGGCTTTTATACCTATAAAATACTTGAGTGTTATTACTATACGTGCTTCTGTGCGAATTCAAACGTGGAATGAAATTCCACGGCAAGTGACGATTTCTGGTCCGGAGGGAAAGAAGCTGGCGTTGTAAAGCGGATCGCAAATTAACGATCTAGCAAGACCGTAAGTTTTGGCTCGCATAATGCGCTGTCACAACACGTAGCTCTTGTTTGTAAGCTCGCCGAGACGAAACTTCAAACATAGCGAGCTCCGCCAAAACTGTTTCCACAAACTTCTCGTCGTTTGGCGTTTTACCCTGTATACCTATGATCCAGATTATTTTTTTATATTCCTTTTCAATGAACTACGTATAAACCCGATCCTCCTCAGTTCGTAAACCCAAGGAAATCTTTATACTTATTGCATATACATAAGATACAAGTCACCCAGAAAGTGATATCAAAAATTATTCTTCAAATTTTTGTGGATAACCATATCAGCTGGGATTTCAAGTATAACAATTATTTACCTGTTCAGTGCCACTTGAAGGGCAGAAATCCTTATATTAGTGAAATAGTGACAAAATATGGGAAAATAAAGCGACACGCTTTTTTATTTGATTCAAGGAGCTGCAACAGGGCAGTGGGAACCTTGGAGGGGCTGGTCTGAGTGCCAGTATTCTGCATGGACAAGGATCTCCGCACTCCCTCAAGATAAAACAGGAGCCCTTTCAGCTATCCCAGGTTTCTTCACTTCCGTCGCTTCATCAAGGTATGTTTATATTGCTACTAGGACATCTTCCGCTTCACTGTAACACGTGTTATTCTATCTATTAACGGTTATTTCCTCGGACCATAAATCGAGAGCCACTAGAAAAAGGTTGACGCCTTTCAAGAGGCGGATGATCAGTCCTTCATTCATTGAGGACTTAAATATGCACGTGCTTATATGTGTTCTAAACTTGCAGGAGAATAAAGTTTGGGGCTGATGCCACTGAAGAGTATGTTTCCAATGAAGCTTTTATCCATAAAATTCGATGGTGGAAATCTAGTAGCTCTTGATTGATCTTGTCAACTTTCTGCACGATTCAGTTCGTTCCCAAGATTAGTTAAAACCGTATTTCAAAGTGAATATTTTAGACAAATGGGCGAATGAAACGAACTGACAATATTGCAGGAAATTATCACAACGATCAATTTGTTTATGGATTCAAGAAACGAAGAACAAGTTTTCAAGAAAATATTGATATTATCAGTTAGTTTGTTCCATTCGCCCATCTGCCTAGAACATTTACGTGAAACATGGCTCGACTCAGATTATCGGCTCGAGCTGAATCGTACGGAAAGTAAAAGAACGCAGCTTTTCGGTATATCTTTAGATTACACCCCGTCATTTTTTGGACGAAAGGTCCATCCGAAAATGCTCCTTGGTGGCATCAGCCCCAGACTTTGTTGTCTCTCAATTCCTTTCGATACATGACCTACAAAAAATTCGGGCTCAAGGAACAAATAAGCAACCACTGTTTCACGAAATAGTCTCCAGGTTATATTCTAGCATAGCTATATCACTGCTTTTTACTTCTTGCATTCAAGAACTGAAGAGAGGAAGGGAGAAAGGACTGCAGAGAGGCGGCCTCTTAAGTCTCAATTCTCTAAAGAGCCGGGTAAAAGCTGTTCTAATAATACGGAATCTGTAGTGGCGGGGTGAGGGTGATAAACAGCCGGAGGCTGCGCTTATGCGATCCTTCTTGCCTACCCGCCAGAGCACCGGCTCGTTCTCGATCAAGCCTTATACTAGATCCACGTTTTACTCCATTTTCGGTGTACGAGTGATGGATTCGTCAAATTTTTTCAAATCCAGCTAAATCAATTGACACAAAGCCGCAAGGTGGCAATTTTTTTTACCAATTTTCAAAATTGTTTTTGTGATCCAGATGAAAGACTGTAGGGTAAGGTTGCCGATATCGTACCGCCGCCCAAATCGTACCACCGCCGTATCTTCCACAATCCGTAGTTTTCATGCTATCTAGCCGTGGTTCTTCGAAGCATGTATCATAATACGCGTGTGGAATGAAAGTGGACGTGAAAGAAGAAGTAAGAAAGGAAATATTAACGAAAGAAGAATAGCATACCGTAGCATGTAAGTTTTGGTCACATTTCCCTAACGGTTTTTGGCTGGAAATCTAATCGAAATCAAACTTTGCCTGAGTCTCTTGTAAAGTAACTTCAATTTTCGATATACTTGACCTACCAATTTTTGAATCGAACCTCTAAAGCTCTGTCTTTATTCAATTGAAAAGAAAAATGATGAGTTGCCAAAATCGTACCAGCTATCGTTTGCCTTAGAATCTATAGGGCCTAGATCGTACCGGTACGATTTAGGAACTTGTTCACAATATTCTTGGGATTATTAAATTAATCATTTATTATGATGATTATGATTATGATTGTTATTATTATTTATTATTATTCATTATTTATCATTTAATTGATTATTTCATTCACATTCGTGCAGCTGGCACGACTTAGGTACCCCAGGTACGATTAGGGAGCCCTGTGGTATGATTTGGGAACCCGGTCGCTCAAATCGTACCATTTTCAAGCTTTTACAAAATTGATTGTATTTCATAAAAATTCTATTCTGATCTCAAATCAACGAAAGATTTATGAAGAAAACATATCAGAGACTCTGTGTTCCAATTTTAAAGTATTTTCATGAATATTCCTAGAAGTTAAAGGATGAAATGTGAAAAGTGGTACGATTTTGGCAACCTTACCCTATATACACAGTCAAAATCGTTCCCATTCGTCATCCGTAGTTCGAATTGAAATAATGTTATTTGATTTGGGTCTTATATGGACGATAACATATTAGAGCCGGTATCATGAGTATGCACATGTATTATAACGTATTATCATTCCTTTTAACCATTGAAGATGCATCAAGGTTTTAAATGCATGTTAAAGTGTCGGACAGATGTGTTAGCGACAAGTGTTCTTGCCTCTGAATAACCGGAAAGACCGGAAATCTGTTCATTTTAGGGAAATGTCCTTTTCTGTATAGGCTAGGATTCATGAAAAAAAAAAAGATACATTGTATAGAGTTTTTGGATGTACTCATGTCCTCGCGCAGACTCTGCGCATCATAAATCGAAAAATGTGTACATTCTGGTGCATTTGCTTCGAGATTTATACCTCATTCGCTGCAAGAGCTGAATCCGCACTCTTTTAAAATTATTTCTTCACGGTTTTTGATAATAACGCAAAAAATCCGTGTGCCAAGAACGGACGATGAGGGTGGGCCATTTCACAATTGCGGGATCAACCTAACCGAAGATGATGCGGCGGTTTCGGGTACCCTCACATGGAAAATCCCCATTTTGTTATCTTTATTATTCTTGGAAACTAGATTCGAGCAATTAACAAAATGAGAAAAGCAATTATAGGAGCATTAATTAAAAGAGAAATCGTTTGCATGATAAATCATTGCAAAATAAGAAGAAAGTTATTGCGGGCTAACTTCACAGAGGCCACCATACATCCCCCCCCGTATTATTGCATCAAATTCTGCAATTAGCTGCCTCAAATATGCACGCCTTCTAAAATATCATGTGTGAAAAGATTTGAAAAAAAACAAAAAAAAAAAAAAAAAAACGAAAAAACGCATCACTAGCCGGGTGCGTAAGGATTGGTCCGGAGGTCAGTAAAAGGTCATTTGATCACAGAGCCATGCAGAGAGCGCAAAGGCAGTGCGGTTATCTCGCACGAATTGAAAACGAGCGAACGAGATACGACCGGGAGATTAAAAGGGAGTCAGAACGAAGTAGCGAGAGGCTAAGGCTAAGGCGGTGTTGGATTTCACTCTGTTATTGTTCGCTAATCGTTCCAGAGAATGCCGAGTGAGATACGCCTGTCGCTTGGTACGGTGCTCATAGCTTTCGACAATATATTCTCGGTCCCCGAGCTGCTCCCTGCAACCGGCATGAAATTATAATAATTCCATATTCTTCGGCTGCACCTTGTGCTGGAAAATTATTGTTTAAATTCATACATTGCGTGTTTTTCGTCGTTTGAAATAAAAAAAAAAAGAAAACTATCTTCACTCAATTTCTGCTCTTTTCTATATCTTAATTATAATTATTTCCGATCATATCTTTCGGAGGAACTGCACACACATCTATAAACTACACATTCGAACATCTGAGACATCAGACATTTCGGGTATTGACGTTCATCAGCGGGTGTGCAGGAAATTCAAGATTTAAACATCGACGTTTAGAGTCGTGCATCGTTTGTTTAGACAACCCTTGCGAAATCGGGGCAAAAGTTGACGTAAAAACAGAACTACGTATATGTATATGTTCACCTCGGATATGGAAGGCTTGTCGTGTTGTTCCAGGCGCTCGTATATAGTATACCCACTATACGATATATAGTCTATCGTTTCCTCTACGCAGTTTTCTCCTTCTTTAGAAGACGTCAGTTTCCGGCTGGGATATATTTTATAATACTCGAATCAGTACGCAGTGGAATAGGAGAAAAATGCATACAACTTGCTATATATATATCTGTGTATCATTATTTCATCGTATTTTTCATTTCTATAATCGTGATCTATATGATCTATTCCACAACATCTTATCGATTTTTTAACGAGGATTGTCAGCCACGTTAAAAAAGAAGTAAATATACAAGAGAAATAAAAAGAAGAGACGATTCTTTTGAAGAATTCAAAGTTTTCGTCTATAATCATAATAACAGACAAATATATAGTTCACTATGTATTTCGTTTCAAATTCTGTATATTAAGGTGCTTTCCTAGGCAATTCCACCAGTCCTGAAAACATCGTGAAAAAATGTGATATTAAACGGAATATCTCTGCCTGGGCACCGAAATCAATGAAACAAAATACGTCGCGCAATTCTATGTGCGACTCCGAACATGTACAGTCCAAAAAATGTTCGTTTTGCGCGAAAATAGAGAAGATATCCATGAAAAACGTTTCTAAAACCGTTTTTCATGGATATCTTCTCTATTTTCGCGCAAAACGAACATTTTTTGGGCTGTACATGTTCGGAGTCGCACATAGAATTGCGCGACGTATTTTGTTTCATTGATTTCGGTGCCCAGGCAGAGATATTCCGTTTAATATCACATTTTTTCACGATGTTTTCAGGACTGGTGGAATTGCCTAGGAAAGCACCTTAAAGAAAACTATATCTTTCGTCCCCGCGAAAAATTCTCTCATTTTTTTTTTTTTTTTTTCTTTACGTTAGGGTTATAAGGGGATGAATTACAGCCGCAGAGACACGTGACGTGCGACTGCGCTGAGTTGAGGGCACGTCTACGGGTTAATCTGGGAGGAGGTTGCTACAGCGAGTTGCGCGAGCTGTGAGTTTCTCGAGTATTTAGACTTTCCGACGACGTTGACGGATCGTCTCGCGCCGGCTTTCAGAGCCTCGAGGGCGATCCTAGCTACTCTCGAGCGTCTCTTCCTACTCGTAACGTTTCCTTTTTTTCGCCTTCATCCCTCTCTCTCTCTTTCTCTCTCTTTCGCGCTCTGTTTTTCCTTTTTCCCCCTTTTTTTTTCACTTTCTTTCATGAAAATATACGAATTTATCGCACGTAGACGTAGTATACGCAAATGGTCACGTAATAGATACCTTTATAACATACGTGTCATAATTTCGTATTTGTATAGTATACTACATGAATCGTTTGTTTGTGAAACATTAACAATCAAACATATAAAGTCCATCTGAGATCAAACTTTACACGAGACGTAAAGGACTGATTTCAACGCGATAGCGGAATTAGGATACGAGAACGTAGGTCCCTTTATATGATGATACTCTTCCTATACCGCACTGAGAAAAAGGTCTTGTTGACACAACCAAAATTTGGGTTATTATATATGCACAATCACATTTTTTGTTCAGTCGACCAAAAATTTTGTTGGAATAGCCAGAATTTTGGTTGTCCCAACAAAATTTGTTTTTCCCAACAAAATTTTGGTTATCCGAACGAAATTTTTGGTTGACTGAACAAAAAATTTGATTGACTGAACAAAAAAATGTGATTGTGCATATAATAACCAAATTTTGGTTGTGTCAACAAGACCTTTTTCTGAATGTAGTTCCGTCGATTACAGAAAATTTTTCAATCATTTATTTTCACGTCAATATGAGTTTGAAGTTTTAAAGAATACGATATTTTAGATGATCGTTTATTTATACGAAACACGTTAAATCACATTTTTTTGTTTCTTCACATAATGAGTTTTTTCAGCTAAATCACTGCATCAGCTACTCATGATGACACATCGGTTGCACATACGCGTTTATTAATAATATTTATGGCTTTGATCATTCGTCAAATGTAGAAAAAAAGTATTTCCAACCAATGCTTTAACATTATAGTAGATACACCTATTTATGTGATTTCACTGAAGAAGCAAAAATGTAGAAAAAAGGTGATTCAAAATGTTCCGAAGATAAACGATTCATAAATCTCGACATCTATCGCGGCTTGGTTATCGTAATCGCGTGACGTGATTCATTGCCCTTAAACTGTGCCCCTGTTTATACTATGTAAACGGGTCCTATAATTATATACATACGCGAATTTGATTATACACGGAGAAAAGAGTTTACTAAATTTCCTCATACTAATATAGTAATGGTTGGATATACTGCAAATATGACGATCATTCCTATACTATATACCAAATGTCACCATGCATATAGGAATATTTCTATCATGCATGGTGACATTTGGTATAAAGTATAGGAATGATCGTCATATTTGTAGATATCCATCCATTACTATATTAGTATGAGGAAATTTAGTAAACTCTTTTCTCCGTGTAGTTTCATTTTTATTTTGTTTCTTTTGTCTTTACGTAACTTGTGCCAGTTTTTTGAGATTAACTCAAAGCTTAAGTATATACTATATGTATTATAGTAGGTACTAATATTAAACGTGAATGACGGATTTTTTTGCGATAAATTGCCTATCACACGCTCTGAAAGATTAAAATACATTTTGGCCGATAAAAATTTGTTCCTTTTTTATTTTTTGCTGGTCAAATCCGAGGTCAAATCGCTCGCGTCTGTTTATCAACTTTACCTTGAATTTTATATAGGGTAAAGTGAGTGAATGTGGACCACCAAGTTTCGAACATTTTTTCGATATACTATGAGATGGCTTATTATTTCGCGAATTTTCCATATCTGAAAAACGATATATATTATATATTATATGGACCGGATAAAATATAGTAAGTGTAGTATAGACGAATGAAGACATCATTCATACCTATTACGAATTAATCACATTATGCGATAATTATTGACAACAAATGATGAATTATTGAAACGAAGTTAATAAAAAATTACTTTTTAATTTTTTTCTTTCAAATCAAATATATTATTTATCGATGCATCAATTAATTAATGAATTTTTTTTCATACAAAAATAAATATCAACGATAATATACCGAGAGTTTTCTGTGACACCGGACACCCCCTTCCTACGGCATGTACCTGTGTTGGTTTTGCCGTAGGAAGGTGGTGTCCGGTGTTACAGAAAATTCTCGGTATACAAATGTACATGGATCGTCATAGGTATAAAGAAAAACCAAGTGGTCTAGTATATTAGCGATCTATATAATCGGTCCAGATTATCAGAAACGGGATGTGGAATATTGGACTAGGCTGCAGTAATTTATCAAAGGTTTGACGAACTGACATGAGTCCGGCGGCATTTTATTCCCTTATGAAATTTACGATCTTACGATGCCGCAATCCGAAATTTTTAAAAAAATTACCTCCGTCACGATTTTTCTAGGACGCTGCACACTTGAATTCTGAACATCGTTTGAATTGACGAGATGATGCAAGTATGCAACTTTGGTTTGGAACATCAGAATTGCAGATCAAATTTTATTTTACATTTTAGTATAACGTTGTAAAAAATACCATTGGGTATGCAAAATATTTTGTTATTTATTTATTTATTTTTTTTTTCCTTTTTTTTTCAATATTTTATTTTATTTTTTTTTTTCTTTTATTAATTTTTTTCTTTCTTTCTATATTGTGATAGTATTTTAACGCGTGTAGGCCGGGGCGCAAAAATGTAAACAAAACACGTTTTCTGTTGACGATTTTTGACCTCATTATCTGATATATTTCTAAGTAGCTCACTTCTTGCTGTTGCACTCTTGAATAAACATCTAAAATCTCGTTTTTAATTAAAATCTTTTTATTCAATTATGAAGTTTTAATTCGATTTTGTATAGGGGGGGGGCTCCGCCCCTCTAAATCCCCCGGTGGGGGCTTCGCTTCGCTCGGGCGACAAACACGACTCGTGCGTGAATCACCTATTTTGCGCACTAGTTACGTAATGTACTATTAACTCACGAAGTTTCAAATTTTGGTCGTCAAATACGATATTGAAGATCGTGTGATCGGTCTATCAAACCGCGCCGATTCATATTCACTGACATTATACCCTAATAATAATTAGGAAATTCATTCACTCTATATTCTACATAAAGAGCGGAGGGCATCGCTAAGTCGAATGTGCGATAGTATAACTCACGCGACAATAAAATAATCAACTTGTGATATTTAATTGCAACACAGAATTTTTCTCCCCTCGTATTAATAAACACCGTGCGATAATACAGTACTTATAGTAATACGTGGACGATCGTGCCCCCAAGCCCAAGACAATTATATCGCATATACAATATAGATATTCGGCCAATCCGCTTTATTTACACATCCATTTATTTTTTTTACATACTACATTACTATACAATTAGTGGCGTAGCCCCCCCCCCCCCCCCCCCCCCCCCCCAACCAAATATAATGTCTACTTTGAATTTATATTTTTCATCTATTTAATCACTAGTAACTAACAGTAAAAAAAAATCTTTTTTTCTTCAATTGGTCTAATACAACTTCCCCCCCCCCCCCCCCCCCCCCAGACTGGTTTCTAGTTACGCGCCTGACTACAATACGCTGGTTTGAATCAATCACTCCCATTTTTTTAATCCGTAACTTTTCCCTCTTTCACACACGATCACACAATATATACTATATATATATATGTATAATGTATATAAATGACAATATTATAAATAGGCTTATAATAATAAACATGATAACATTACACGGGCTGAGAAAAAGCGATAGCTTCAGTTTTGTACGTATACGGTATAATAGCCCATATATTATTGATCATATATAGTTGTAGCAAGTTTTTCGGCCGAACCAACTATATACTATATGTACTTTATATTGTAAATCGTATAGTATGTACGGTCCAGTTTAATATGTGCGGATCGCGTTAACCGATCCGATGACGCGTTGGAAAGCCACTGACGTCACGTTGAGGTCGAGATACCGGGCGTTGATTGGCTCTCTCTAAAGATAGAAAACGATATGCTATCGCCACCCGATGACCCGGGTTATGCTATACACTTATATCTCATAGTACTTATACCAAAGCTCACGATCAGGGGGACCACCACCCTGCCGACAAATAGATCATCCCTGCAGCATTACGCGTATTTAACGCTCTTCGCTTATAACTATACGTAGGTACGTGTAATTATTTACGTATATATGCGTGTATGAAATATATGTATAGGTATATAATATATGCTCGCATGTGATATATATATATATATATCTACATACTTATGCGTATATAATATAAGCTTACGGCACGTGGCCCGAACGTGCTTTTACGAGGCGGAAGAAATATAATATCACTTTCGCATCGCGAGGTGGATATTATAAATATAGGCACAATCGCGCAAGGGAGACTTTTGTTATTTTGCGGTTTTTCGGATTATAGAAAATTAATAGTTGTGAAAGAATAAGGGGTCTGTTTGACAATGAGGATATAATATAGAATCGTGACGTCGTAACCAGACTTTGCCAAAATACAATCTTGAGATTTAAAAATCGTCAGAACGTTCGAATTTTCACCTCAAAATTAAAATAATAAATTTAAATATTTCCGTGGTTAAAAAGTGTTGCAGGTCTTTACGGTTCGCGCACACAAAAGCTTACGACAGTTTCTCGCGAAAATAGTAACAAAAAAATGTGCATATTTAGAGAATATATATTTATGATTGAACAAAGTTCGGTATATATATACTACGTGCAAAACAGTGAAGCTGACCGTCTCTCATAATTGCAGCTGCGCAACCCAACGTACTATATAGGTATGTGTTTCGACTTTCGAGTAAGCTCTAGGCACTTCGTGACCGATGTGGTGTCGCATTACGAGGCTCCGGCCCTTTGGTCAGGAGGTGCAGGAGGCAGGAGGTTAAAGCTGCGTCGTCTGTATAGGTACCTACCTACACTACCTATACTATGCATATGTATAGGAAATTGCATTCCTGTCGCAGCCTCGGCTATTCGCGAATTATTATTCTCATTCCTGGACGTTACGGTCTTATATACATCGCATACAATATTCATAAAGGTGTAGTATAGGTATACATTTGTTTGAGACGAATTTTTCTAATTTGAAAATTGCACTAACAATAGGATAGTCGAAAATACCGGACAGTTTTTAAAGTATGAAAGAGTCACGGAATATAATGGACCGCCTCATAATATTAAATTGAAAATATGTTTTTAGAAATATATTGTTGTATTTTCTTCTGAATGAAAAAAAGCCAAAAAAAAAAAAAAGCGTGGAAATTTTAATTTGGGCCAGCGAGACGGTAACAAGAAATGTTTGAAACTTACTTAGTGATCCATATATATATATTCACACATTTTTACCCTATATAAAATAGCTTGTATCTCGACTCTTGACTGTCTTTAGTGACCATGATGTGGAGAGGTCGACATCATGAAGATATTCAGTCGTATATTGGTAGTACGGACTTGAGAGAGATAGAGAGATATATATATATATAGGAGAAAAGCGAGGCTGTTATACGCATATCGTTGGCTAATTGTGCCTGGCAAAGCAAGACCGCACGAGCGGCATCGCCCCAGGCGTTCGCCTGCTGCTATCCGATCTCCGTTGATTAGGCGGGATCAGACCCCTGAGGCAGAATCATCTTCTTCCTCCCTCTTTACTCCTTACTTTTTATTTTCTTTTCTTCTTCTTCTTCTCTTATTCCCCCCCCTCCCCCCAAGTCACGATTAGTCTGACTGAGCAGGCGGGTAACGAGCCAGCAATAATATATCGTATATATATACCTACATATACCTTTTATATATACACGTATATACGTAGCAGTCTGCAAACTCACACCTGACCGCAACCGGAGACGCCATGCGACGCCATGCGATACCAACGTGCGCCAGTAGGAGCCACATCTGGAAATATTATTGTATTGTGTTGTATATTGTATTGTGTTGTATTGTATTGTATTGTTGCTATATGTTTTATCTCATTATCCACCGTTTAACCCAAGGTCGCAGCTTATCGCGGAAGACCCAGAGTTTGAATCGATCTTTTGATCGACTGTATACGTACATATAGAGAGAGGAGGTGACGATATGTATGTAAATCGTTGGCGCAAAACGTTTTGAAAAAAAAAAAAAAAAAAAAGAAATGAAAAAAACTTGACCAACTTAAGTTGTTATTACATTTACATAATTATATGGATTAAACAATATTTGTATGAGTCAACTGCCAACACGTCGTTATTATGACTGAAAAACAAACGACGAGAAATCATTGTCGGAGTTTCCAGCAGAATCTATACTCGGGCCATTTATGATATTTACACATATTTTTTCGCTTAGAGCCCTGACTTGTACGATAACCGGGGATGAGATAACATAAATGCCGGGAATTTTAAAGCTATACAATATAAATTGCATAATCGGTTTACGATATGATACACTATATATTATATAAGTTTTATGGAAAAACACATATTTCACCCCGGACGGATCTGATTTTTCAAATATGAATTGGTTTTATCTTTCGAACTATGTTATACTCTTCGAAGTATGCCTATACCTACATACAAGCTTACGCATCAACCTAAACGTAAGCATGACAATTTTTCAATCACGTCTTCGAATTCACAAAATAATCAAAGATTCAAATTTGGTACAGCAGGTATAAAGTAATATTCATCTGTACGTATATAATTTAATAGTGACATCGTATATCGCATGTAATACACAGAAAGAAAGGGTAACTTGATTCAAGAAAATTTTGCGGTCCAAAAATGGAGACCGAAATTTTCTCGGATCAAATCAAAAATTTTCTCGAGCCAAGAAAATTGTGCCAATTTTCTTGGTTCGAGAAAATTTTTGATTTGATCCGAGAAAATTTCGGTCTCCATTTTTGGACCGCAAAATTTTCTTGAATCAAGTTACCCTTTCTTTCTGTGTAGGACCGCGTATATACCGGATAGTTCCTACATCGCACAACCATTCGCGCACGACTCTTATTCCAACGATTTCAGCGATTTCGGGTGTTAGAAATAAAGTTTCATCGTTTCCTAGAATACTCGCACTTAGATTGATAACACGGATGACGTAAGTTGAAATTTGTCGAATTATAAGTCTTCGTTATTCCCGGTCCCTATATATACTATAGTGCACCTAGAATTTCCGCGACGTGAGAGCAGCTGACGTCACGTTTACAGCTCGGGTTTCGCTGATCGACGTTGTTTCATCTATGACTAGGTATACAGCTGCAGGACATGCTACGAGGAACGAAGAAACTGTGAGGCAAAGCTCGGCACGAACGGAACGAAGGCTCACGCTACTACTATAGCTTAGATCGTAATAACGGAAACTGTATTGTGCAAGGCGCGATGACGAAGATTGATAATATTATACAGTAGACAGCTGAGTGATTTTAAATTATAATTGAGAGAAATGAAATTAGTTAAACGAATAAACGATTAACTGCCATGTAATTCGTTGGGAGTTAAATCCGTATGAATTAATCTCGGCGACTTTTATTATATACCTAAAAAGCTATAGCTTCGTTTATAGAACTTGTTTGACATTAATGTTTTTGTAATTAAAGTTTTTATAGTCAGATTGCTTACGTTTATCTTTGTATTTATTTATTTCACACCATTATGATGACAGATAATTTATTATTGAAGAAATGGTTTTATCTGTACACGGAACCCCCGCACTCGTATATATGTATAATATATAAAAATTAACAGTGTTTACCAAACTTTGAAATTTATTTTTCAACACGCGCGTTAATATTATAATCGTTTATATATATTATTAAACTTTATAATCTATACATATATACAGGGTGGTCCATTTAAGTTGACACAGCTGAATATCTCGAGAAAAACGTATTTTAGCAAAAGATGTTTCGAATAAAAGTTTCATGGTTTGAAGGGGGCAAAACATTGTGCTACCGTACTTTTCATATGGTGGAGGTTTACAAGGTCATTTGGAGGTCCACTTTGTTTTTTTCAATGAGAACGTATACTTTTTTTAACAGATTCGCATTTTACACTGAATAATACAAAACTTTTATCCCAAGTTTTTTTGTCTATGACATCAATTTTTTTAAATAATTTTTTTTTTTTTTACAAATATCCGCAATAAAACAGTAAATTATAATTCAAAAATAAATTTATTTCAACAGATGATCAAAATTATGCCCATTCATTTCAATACATTCCTCAAAACGTTATGAAAAATGGACAAAAAAAAATTGGAAATAAAAAAAATTTGGAAAAATTGAAAAAAATTGAGGTCATAGAAAAAAAAACTTGGGATAAAAGTTTTGTATTTTTCAGTGTAAAACGCGAATCTGTGAAAAAAAGTATACGTTCCCATTGAAAAAAACAATGTTGACCTCCAAATGACCTGGTAAACCTCCACCATATGAAAAGTACGATAGCACAGTGTTTTGCCCCCTTCAAGTCAAGAAATTTTTATTTCAAACATCTTTCTCTAAAATTGGTGGTTCTCAAGATATCGTGCTGTGCCAACTTAAATGGACCACCCTGTATATATATATATATATATAGGTTTATAATACAACAAAATTCTTATATATATACATATATATGTACTGTACTATACTATTTACTTTATACTATTTATTTACATTATACGGAGATTTGCATGTTTATTAATAACAATTCAACTACGGATTCAAGTAGATTCAATAAACTTTTCGGGGTATGTATATTTGATTAGGAATTGAAGTTAATTAATCGTCCTTTCGTCTCTCTATAACATAAAGTTCAAAAACTCAAACTATATCACGGAAGAATATTATGTGTGCAGAAAAAAAAAAAAAAGAATAATAATTTATTGTCCAAATTCAGATTCATTTTTTCATACGTTTTGAACTAACTTTTCAAATTAGTCTTTCGTATTTTTATTGGGCGAAGATCGAGGAATTGAATAAAATTAAACGTGTTTATACACCGTCTGACAAGTGCAGTGATAATTTACAGTTGAGGTATAGTAAAAGACTGAAGAGCGACGATAGAATCGATGTTGCAGCAGTCAGTTGAAACGTTAACTCTTAATTGCTTTCGGTGATGTCTCTATTCCATCTTCGTCGTATATATTTACTAGACAAAGCGATATCGCTGTGGCCTGTGGCCGATGTGTTTACACGTGGAAATTGAAACAAGTTTCAGTCAATTATTTTTCCAAGTTCTTTTTTTTATCATCGAATCGTGAACAAAAAAAAAAAAAAAAACAAGTTTACAGAAATAATGAAAGTGGAAAGAACAGAATAGTATATTGTGCAGCTTGGTGGCGAGGGGTGGTCATCCCCCCCGAATTGCACACTGTGTTTTTTTATAATAAGGGCACGAGATGGGCCTTTTTTGATGCACGTCGATCGGATTGGGAATGTCGCTGGGGCGGGAGGGAATATATATTCCCTCCCGCTCGGTATCCACGTTCACGTAACACGTAATTTCCCTCACGCCCGGCAAGCATGAAAGAAGGCTCATTTCATGGACGTAATATGAAAAATCTATTTTCAGCACGTCATCGGTCAAAAATTGATGCCAATCACGACCACGAGCACAGATTTCCATATGATATAGTAACGATTGGTTACCGTTCATAGCTTAGCCATTACTTACTCTCTTAATTCTTTCGAGTGAAAACAGCGCCACTCCGAGAAAATAGAGTGAAATTTCAGTCTAAACGGAGTGAATTTCACTCCAAGCAGAGTGAATTTTCACTTCCTCGGAGTGAAAACAGCGCAACTCCAAGACAAAGAGTGAATTTTTCACTCCAAGAAATTTAGAGAGTATATACCTTATGATATATCGATGCCGGAGGTCGCAGTGGTATAGTAAACCGAGGAGAGCTACATCGTGATATCAAATATGATGATATTAAATACATCGATATAAAATAAGTACACGAAATAATGATTATGAGAAATATAAAACGCGACAAACCGATATCTTGATAACTATATGATATTCCGGATGGATCAATATCCTTCTTCCTTTTCTATTTAACGTTTGCACCCGTCCTGGTCCACAAAGTCTGTTGCATAATAAATTTATATTACAGGGGGGTGCCCTGTGACTATATAGCAATGCTATGGAGCTAGATGTGATGTGAGAGATCTGTATGTATGCATGTAGGTATTAGGGTACCAAGTCCTCTGACTGGCGGCAGGGTTCCTTATCGTTATAGGAGTATCAAAAGTCTCTTTGGATACCTACTACGCCAAACATCGTCGGTGGCCCGAAATGCCAACGACTTCCAAGACGCGTATATGGTACATATAACTTCGTCTTACGTTAGCACCCCAATTGTTTATACTACAGAAGATTCTTAGAAGCGGTCCCAAACCGTACCCACGCGCACAAGCTATCGATCATTTAACCCACTGCAATGCATAGACATTGTACAATATATAGGTATATTATATATGATGCCTTACATCATATTGTATACTCAACAGGCACGCGGCCAGTTTCATACTCGCACGTTACTCAGGTTATTGTTAATCATCAAGCAATTTTCGATTTAATCCAGTAATCGTGAATTAATGAGTTTTAGTCCTAAAGAAAAGTTTGTTCCTAAAGAAAAGGATACACCTATATGAGGCGAGTAATTATAGCAGGCGGAGATGTATACCTATATATGATAGCGGTAATATTATACTACATACATACGTGTTCTGGTTCCCTGGTGCCATTGTCGTGTTCTCGGGACTGTTCAATGCTGTAATAACGAGAAAAATGGTCTTTTGCTGAAAGACATGTAGTGCTAGTGACATGTAGCGACTAGCTTACTTACCTTAGAATTCAGCGATATAACTCCGCGACGATCACGCGGCAGTCGCCGGGATGCCAAGGCGCCGCGACGACGCGTTTTCCGTACTCGCGGTGCAGCTGCAACGGTTAAGAAATACGAAAATAAGTACACGCATAGTCAAAAGAGGAACAAATTTATTCCAATATCCGTAGTATAAACGCACTTGAAACGAAATCATGATCAAATAGTACCTATACACTTTACGGCACAAGAAAAGTATAACGAGAAACTGATTCTAACGTGTTATCAAAATCCCAAAGAAAGTCCACTAAAATGTACGTTAATCACCTCAAGACATGTACTCTGGGTTTAAAACACACATTTACTTTAAAAAATGCCCCGAAACTTATGAGCGTTATTTTTTGTTTGTCCATTCAGTGAGCAACTTCGTGTCCGAATTGTCGAGCGGTTGTATGGGAACTTCGGCCAAAGAAGTGGACACATTGCAGGGTTCTAGTTTGTCGCGATCATTGTCGAGTGGACTTCACAATCACCATCACAGCAACCACCACAATCTTCACCACGTCCATCACCACAACAACCATCATCATTCGAGTCATCCGAGTCATTCGAGTCCAACTTCAGCCGCCGTCTCGATGCATTCTACTTCGAGTAGTTCGCTCACCAACCATCATCACCTTGATGATAAAGGGTCCTCGCCTCCAGGGACTTTGCATAGCTCGACGAACAGCAACGCCTCAACGCCAAGTGCTCCTGCAACTCCAACGACAGGATCTGAAGCATCTTCGGCAGTCTCGGGGACGAACACAACAGCGTCTTCGACCAACAGCAAACCTCCGTTCAGTTATGTCGCTCTGATTTCCATGGCCATTCAACACAGTGCCCATAAAAGGGCCACTCTGAGCGAAATCTACGCCTATATCACCGCCAAGTTTCCGTACTTTGAAAAGAACAAGAAAGGATGGCAGAACTCGATACGGCATAATCTGTCTCTCAATGAATGCTTCCTTAAGGTTCCACGGGAAGGAGGCGGTGAACGAAAAGGAAACTACTGGACACTAGGTAAAACACCTTTTTTTTTTATCCCTGTTTCAATGTTTGTGGCGGTTTTGTCATGTGTGATTAATCATCTGCATACTTTTTGTTGAGCAACGATGTGAAAAAGTGGTTTTCGGAGTTAGATATTCAGTCTCTGAGTAGCAGGATGATTTGTCCAGATCTCGATGATGCAATGATCGATTTCAGTGTCTAGACTCTAGATACTTCAAGATATCTTTCTCATCGTTGATATGCAGATGATTTCAAATCAGTTTTGCAGAATAATTTCCAGATCCAAGGACGGTCTTCTTGATGGCCATGTAAATGTTTGTTCCAGATCCTCAATACGAGGATATGTTCGAGAATGGAAACTACAGACGTCGTCGCAGGATGAAACGTCCGTACCGAAGTGCTTCCTACCACAAACCGCTATTCGGAGAACCGTTTCCTCCAGCGCATGTCCACCTTGGAGCTGCAACGAGGAATCTATTTGCTCATCCTCCACCTTCGTACCCGCCTGCATACTCACGCTACGATCCGTGGAGTCTTCAGCAATCGCAGCTTTCTTATTCCCCCTGTCAGCCGGTGAGTAAGACTTTCATCTTTCCAGCAGTTCGTAATATCGATATGTTCATGTTCTTCACTCTCCTCATACCTCAGCTCTACATATTCTGCTTCTCCCTGGATTGATTTTAACCTTCAGTATTGAAAATCTTGCGGTTTTCAGCTCCAGCCGCAGTTGCAGCCTGTTCAGTCGATGCAGATATCGACGATGAATGGATACAGTCAGCTCAGCTCTTCCTTAAGTAAGTTTAAAAAATCATGCCGATCGCCGGACACGAGCGAATCTTTGGAATTAGAAAAGCTTTGACTAAAAATCCTCAAAGGTAATTACCTCGATGTTCCAGGCGCTGGTACAAATTCGCCAGGATCTGTTGGTGCCGGTTCGTTTGGCAGTAGTTTTACCCCGTGTACTGGGAAGCACGACACAGGGATGAGCTCGGACCCCATGTCAGCCAGATATCCTCCCTACTGGCCTGATGGTAGGTACTTATCATTTCGATTGCTCATTTATACTAAAATTGACTAACTTATCTCACAGAGTCTCGAAACATTTTCCAATTTTGCTTCTGAATTAACGAAATCTTGGAATAAATCAATTGGTCAATTTACAAGCAACTGAAAATGTGTATTTGGAACCAAACAACGTATATTGGTTTTCGGTTGAAAAATGATTAGCTTCTCTTTACAATTTTTTTTTTGAATGAACGGTTACAAGCATCGTAGATTTCAAGACGCGATTGATTGGTGTTGGGAATTCCGATTGTTTTGCATTTTTTTTTTTTTTTTGCCTTTGTGGCTTATCTCTGATTAAGAAGGTAGCCTAATTGTTTTGCATTACGTGCTGGTTTACGTGATATCGCCGACTATATAGTTGCCGGACGTTCGAAGCTATATATTTTGCAATTTCTTAGCCTCTGCCACGTATCGCAATTTAAAAATTAGAATGGGAACAAGAAAGGAATACTCTGTGTAAAAAAAAATTGTTTAATTAGTTCGTGAAAAGCCTCGACTTTTGGTGTTAATGTTTCAGTGGTGAGTGTCAAGGAGGAGCCTGGCAGTACAACGGGGACGTCGTCTAGCGGTGTCGGGACGATTGGCGTAGGTGCAAGCATGGTCGGTTCGTCGACGTCCTCGAGTGTTTCTTCATCCGGTTTTTCCGGCGTCGATTTTCCATCCCGTCCAAAGTGTTTCATGTGAATGTCACGCCTACAATAAGATAAGGTATATACATAACATACAATATATAATATAACGAATACTATAATAGTGTAGGTATGTATAGATATTATGGAGGTCCTTAATTTGGTCATATTCGAATTTCAATGCTCCCATGGGCCAGAATATCTCCAAATATGTAAAAAAAAAATCTAGCCACAACTCTAGGTTCCTATCTCAATTCTAAGTACTGCCCCAAAGTCTTCGAACTTTCCCATTCAAATAACACACGATTTTTAGTACTTCGTAGTGGTTGTCTATTTCCTATCGCATTATTGCTTCGAATAATCTGAAACTCCTTACACTTCTTACCTATGGTCGTAGGTATCCGTGAAATATTTACAGATTTTTAACGACAAAATTTTATTTATCATAATTTGGAGATAAGGAATTCTTCTTTGGTGCGCTGTAGCTTCGAAAAATATATCGTTTGAAATCTGTCAAATTTTCATGAAACACCTATTACTACAGGTGAGGAGTGTACCGAGTTTGAAATTTTTGGGAGCTATACTGCGACAGAAAGTAAAAAAATCAACCGCGGAATGTCACGAATCGTGAAGTTCGACGGATTTTGGGGCGGTACTTAGAATTGAGATAGGCACCTGCAGGGGTTGGGGTTGAATTCTTTTTGCACATATTTGGAGACGTCTTGGCCCATGAGAGCATTGAAATTCGAAAATGATCAAATGAGGGACCACCCTAATAGTTATGTAAGTGTATAAGTATGTAGAAGTGCGGTACGAAGCAACGAATAATTAAAGGTGTGCGGGTACCCGAATAAAAGTCGGGTGCCCGGATAAAGTCGGGTACCCTAATCCGGAATCGGATCCTGCTATACTCAAACAGTCGGGCATGAAATATAGGTAGCTAGCCGATACTAGTTAGATACGCTACACGGGAAATCAAATTCGGGAGAACCAGGTAATAGTAAGTAGTATACCGAGAGTCCTCGGTGAAACTGTCGGTATGAATTAAAGTGAACTCGGGTAAACTCAGATATATATACTCGGGTAAAATCGGCTGCTCGGGTAGTATCGGGTACTCGGGTAAACTTGGGTACCCGAGTCCCAAACCCGGGCGGGTACCCGGACCGACCCGACTCGACAAATTCAGCTACCCGCACACCCTTACGAATAATATTCGAATTTTTTTTTAATGAATTCAAATTCATCGGCGTACATATTTTATTATTTTAATGCTCTGCTTTCGTCTCTGTAATATCACTTCAACGTCAAATTAGCTGTGCATCATTATCGAACTGAAGTATGAAAATAGGTATATGATATACCTACTCTTCTCTGTCGCGTTCTTCTATACTATATCGCCAATCCGATATTGATTCGAATATTTGAATCGTTCATAAGTTACGTGCTTGAAAATATGGTGCTAATTATTATCTAACTCCTGAAATATCAAGTATGAACAAACTTAGTCGATGAAATTCGATTTCAAAACCGTTGAAGGGGATTTATACACCTTGGAAATAATATGTAGGTATATTTTTTTTTTTCAAATCACTGCTATGCTGTGAAGATAGATTATTGGTTTTCCTCGAAATGACATCATGTTAGAATAGTTTTTAGAAATTTCAAAAAGTTTCGTTGAACGATGAAACCTGTGCTCTGCGACAACCACCTTTTTTTTCGGTAGGTTGAATCTATCCAAAGTGGAGTATTACATAAATTCTCAAATAACTTCTAATTATGTGTGAAAATCCTATAGTGATCAGTTGTGAAATAATTAAATCGATAGAATCAATATTTACCTACTAGACATTTGAAGAAAATTATTTCCAAGGTGTATATATATACCGCCTTAATGAAAATAGCATAGTAAGAGTATAAATGTAGATGTAAATGTAAATGCTAAATCTATCTGCATCGTATTAATGTTGAAAAATGAAAATTGAAACTGCGAGCTGGTACTGAAATGTCTGAGTAATAGAAATAGATATCGCTGTTGTTATACGTGTATATTGTAATATCCAAGATATTGTAGGTATATATATATATAATATATATAGTATATATATGTATGATATATTATAATAAGGTGAGATCGTTAGGATATGTTGATTATATTTCTAGTAGGTAAATTAAGAACAAGAATTATATGTGTATTGATTTTCGTCTTATTTATCATTGGACGATTTATTGAACAGCCTATACAAAATAAAAACTCGTATAAAATGATGTTTTTCATTTTTATTTTTCATTCTCAAACTATCACTTTTCAACTAATTATTATCGCCACTATCATATAATCATACATTCACATGGTCGATATATAGCTGAAGTAGCTATAAAAACTATAGTAGATAAATAAAAGAAGAATACCATTTTCCGTACATACATATAGTACATAATATGTAATGATATGATACACATATACATATTTAATTTGTGAAATAGTTATATAAGGGTTAAATAAATTTGAGTTTATCTATCGTGGACTTATAGTATAAATATGGTGTTAAGTTTCAATTCCTTTTCCATTTCCATTTCCGTTCTAGTTTCCAAATTCTTTTGATCTTCGATGCGTTTAATCTGACGGCTGTGATTCAGCCAAATTCTGAAAAAGATAGCTTTGTATTTCTTTTTTTTTTTCTCTCTCTCTCTCTCTCTCTTCTGGTATCTTTGAAAATATCCGGTTAATAAACATATAAACGATCATCTATCATACTAATAATTTCTACGGGGTTGCAGTATCAATGCGAGGTAAATAATGCGAGTAATTAGTTATTATTTATGCATATGGGTATAATACTATAGTGTACGACATGCGTGTACGATATTACGCAAAGTTACAATGAGTTGAGTAATATTCTGATAGTGTGTTTATTCAACGTTACATGAGACCCCGCCACAGCGCGAAGATTCGATATCTCTTATTCTCTGAATCAATTTTTATAAAAATGACGATATATCGATATTTCGCAGTAATTCAGCTTTCGCATATTCTCTGCTGTGTATTGCAAGCCTTTTATACAAACAATGCTGACAATGCAGATATTCTTAATTCCATCCAATGACACACTGCATCATTCGATGATAATTGATGAATAATGTATCGCAAACAATATGACATGCGTGACAATGTTTCAAGACTATATATAGGATGGACATAATCAATCGACATTTTTTTTTCAGCAAGCATCATTTTTCAAATGCATTTCTTCAGCTTTTTTAATCGTTGAAATAAAACAGAGATAAAACGATCCGTGATTGCACCGTTTCTCCGATCATCAGACAACATCTTTCTTCCACTCGTGAGGAGATTTTTGGATCTTATTTTTACCGGATTTTTTGATTTGTCGTTCGTCTCTCGTGTAGAAAAACAAAAAGAAAACAAAAAAAAAAAAAAAAGAAATCTGTAAGAATAAGAAGAAAAAGATGAAGAAAAAAAAATCGTTGTCTCTTGTTTATTCTAAGAAATATGTCGACAGATTCTGACCCCGAGAGATATAGAGAGAGAAATGGATTTATCGTATCCTAGGGCAGTTGCCCCTATAAAAAGCAGCACTTATATTTATTGTCATTCATCAGCTTGAACATAATATATGTAAAGAAAATAAAGAAAATAGTTGCAGATGATATACACACTGCAGATGATAGTGTACCTAATAATAAGTTCTTATCAACGTTGTGAATAAGACCTGCAGTAAGATGATGCATAGGAAATAAATTAAAAGGACACGGGTGAAAATCAAAGACGAAGATATACACATACATATGCATATGCATATGCATATGCATACATATACATTAGGGTGCTTTTTTTGAAACGACTATTTTTTTTTTTTGCAACTCTCCATTGAAAATCTTGTTGTAGACGTCGAAAAGGGAATCCTGTCCAATTTTCACCTCTTCATTCCAATTTCAGCACTCGCGCTTTTCTTTTTAAGTTTTCCCATGCTAAAAGCATGTAAACATTACGACTTTTTCTTTCGGCACGCAAAACTCAGCCGCATTTCAATGGATTGTTCTCATCCTAGACTCATTTGACAGTGAATTTAGTGTTCTTCAAAAGTGCCCAGATAGTTTGACTGACTTGAAAATATTGAACTTGACATTTTGTTGGAATTTTATATTTAAAAAAATCAAAGTCCTTATATCTTTTGAAATAGTGGTTTGAGAGACTTTATGCATTGGACTTTTTAGTAGAAAAATAAATTTCCTACAAAATTGTTACGAAGCTTTTTTCTCCAAGTCCAACTGTTTATTCGCCCACACCGAGAAAGAAGAATTATGCATAAAATCGACTTTGAAGGCTCACACAGGTTCAGCGGTTGAAACCACAGCCAAACTACCAATGGCACTTTTGAAGAACACTAAATTCTCTGTAAAATGAATCTTGGATGAGAACAATCCATTGAAATGCGGCTGAATTTGCGCGGCGAAAGAAAAAGTCGTAATGTTTACATGCTTTTAGCATGGGGAAACTTAAAAAGAAAAGCTCAAGTGCTGGAATTGGAATGAAGAGCTGAAAATTGGACAGGATTCCCTTTTCGACGTCTACAACAAGATTTTCAATGGGGAGTTGCAAAAAAAAAAAAAAAAAAAAAAAAAATAGTCGTTTCAAAAAAAGCACCCTAATATAAACTACTCAACAAAATTAAAGGCCCCCTCCTAGCATAACCTGCCATTTCCAGACGCCTTGACCGATTCACTTGAGATTTGTACCAGGGCTAGTCCAAAGTGTTTCCAACTTGAGCCCAAAGCTGATTTTCTGTATCTTCAAGACTTGCGATGTGGCACTCCGAAAACCAACCCTCTGCGTAAAATCAAAGTCACAGGTCTGTAGCACTGGGTTCCAACACCGATTTTGTGCCCAAAAAATGTTTGAACAACTTTTGGTCGAGCCAGACGATTCGGTCCACTGCTGAATCATACACCCTTGCCTATTCAACGCCTCCGCTTCCATCCCTCTATGATCCGGGGTTGAACAAAACATTTTGACACATTTTCGAGCATCGGAGACACAAAAGTGTTTCCGAATCGTTTTCGCGATTCAGCCGAGCACTTGCAGCCCACTTGTCCCTGAGTAACTGCAACCAACCCCTGAACAACCCTTAGCCTAGCAGTAACTTTTCACTCCCAGCTACGGAATCATAGGCTAGGCGCAAAATTGATGTTGGAACCCGGTGCCACAGACCTGTAACTTTGATTTTACGCAGAGGGTTGGTTTTTGGAGTGCCACATCGCAACCCTTGAAGATACAGAAAATCGGCTTCGGGCCCAAGTTGGAAACACTTTGGACTAGCCCTGGTCCAAATTTCAAGTGAATCGGTCAAGGCGTCTGAAAATGGCGGGTTATGCTAGGGGGGGGGCCTTTAATTTTGTTGAGTAGTTTACATGCGTAGGTATTTTATTGCTGAAGGGTGGTGTAGTTACGTCGTTGTCAATCTTCATATAATCTTTCTGGCTAAAGGAGTCCGAAGTCGATCCGGATGTAAATAATGGATCAAACTAACGTTAAAAAAAAAAAAAAAAAAATTTAAAAGCGTTGGTATAAAGAATTAGCTGTAAACCGAAGCCTGAAAGTACGTTGTAAAAGCTCTGGCCTCGATTGATCGTTGCAAAAAGTCACGCTCGGAGGGCGCAGTAAATATGTTGTGAAGTGGAGACGAGGAACCAATAGGCGGTAGATGTTTATATATCAATGTTTAGCAAACACTTGGTCTCGTAAAATTTATATCCTCAATAAATGAGCAACACAGACCTCATGTGTCAACACTGCAGGCAACTTGCCTTGCCGATCACATCACGGTTCGCGAGTAAGGTATAAAGCGATAAAGGTATAGGTAGGGGAGACAGGCCCTAGAATTAACAGGGGGACGGTTGTACCATCGCGTTTATCTCCTTGAGTATGAAAGATAAATGAATGATTCCAACGCGAGAATGACTGTTGGAGTCTAACAGTCATTCTCGCGTTGGAACCATTCATTTATCTTTCGTACTTAAGGAGATAAACGCGATGTTAAAACTTACCCCTGTTAATTCTAGCCCCTGTCTCCCCTACTTACCTCATGATTATCGTCGATGGTCGTTTCAATTTTTTCTGTTTCCATTTCCTTTTATTCTTCTTCTATTTTTTTAACTTTATTGTACCGTCAGTGTCCTGGTTATGGAACCTGTACGGGTTTTGGAACACTTTGGTCTAGTTATCGAGAAATAAAATTCTAAACGTATTGGTATAATAAAGAATTTAGCTGCGATGGTAGTCTGCTGTTTTCTGTATCCCCAGAGTTAGGTTTGGTCGGGGTGAGTAAGTGAGAACCTTTTAAAAACAAATCGTTGAAAGAGGCGGGTGAGCCATTGCTGTTGCATGGCTGTCATCAATCATTAGGTTAAATCGTACAGTCAGTCGGTGTCTATGATTGAAGGGACTATTTTCACAAAATGTGAGTATCTGATGCCTCAAAAAGTGTTTGTGGCTATACTTAATTGATCAAGGTTCCTGATTCAATCGTAAAAAATCATAATTACAATCAATTTCGTTTAAAAAATAGCGGTTCCATTACTAGAACACCTCAACATCGCCTTGTACCAGTTAGCGAACCCCCAACCGTCAATAAACTTACATCTCGCATAAACAACACCAAAAAAGCGAAAGATAGAAGAGTAATTAACTGTATAATAATAATTGTAAGGTTCCTGATTCAATCGTAAAAAATTATATTTACAATCAATTTCGTTTAAAAAATAGCGGTTCCATTACTGGAACACCTCGACATCGCTTTGTACCAGTTAGCGAACCCCCATCCGTCAATAAACTTACCTCTCGCATAATCAACACCAAAAAAGCGAAAGATAGAAGAGTAATTAATTTGATGAATTATTTCAGAGTATCGTGGTTGTTGAAAACAGATTGTATAATTTAAATAAAGTATTAGTTCATGATTATATCAATTTCTAAGCTCGGGGTAATCAGTAACTTGAATTCAATCCCTCCGTTCCAAAACTAGTACATTTGTGGGTTCCAAAAAGGGGACAAATGGACTTTTGGGGTTCCATAACTAGGCCATTAGACAGGTGTTGCATTTAATTCAATATTAATTAATTTTTTGATTTCGTGAGAGTAGAAACGCGTAAAAATCAAAGGTAAGATATAGCTTCAGGCATTAGAAAAATTAAATTTCATAAATTAACAAAAGAAACCTGTTGAAACGCATTCTGGAGGGCTTTTTAATCGTAAGGAGTTCCATAACTGGTACACTGACGGTATATAGCTATAGCTGTCAGTTTGAACAAAAATCATTCTTTACCTAAATTAACATCATCATCTTATCTTTTTTATCAACCATATATGAGGTGATCCATGTCACTTCAGCCAGTAGAGAAAAAAAAAAAAAAAAAAAATTCCACAAATAATTTTGAAAAATCGAGTTACTTTATTGAAAAATATTCACCGAGTGTCGACATTTTCAAAAAAATTTCTGACGTTTTTCTCGTTGATTACCATTTTTTCACATTTTTACATTCAAATGGCTGTACCTTCGGCAGGATTTACGTATTTACATTTGTAAAAAAACGAAAATGTGCGTCTTTTTATGGACTTCCAGAAAAAAATCAATTTAGATTTTATTGAGCAAGTCGAACGTCCGTTTCAGAGCAAAATAAGCAAAAATATTTTTTTTCTCAAGGAAAGACACTTGTTATTTTATTTTTTAAAATTTCCCCAAATCGTGAATACGAAAAACGAATTTTTGGTATTTTTATATTATGGGATTCCTAAGCACCGTGAAGTAACAGCTATTTGTATTTTTATTTTTTTTATTAATATTCGATTGAAGAGTGTGGAGCACTCGCTGTATGTTTACCAGGTTTTTGAAATACATATCAATTCCTTCAATCGAATATTATATATAAAAAAAAAAAAAAAAAAAAATAGCTGTTACTTCACAGTGTTTAGGAATCCCATAATGTAAAAAATACCAAAAATTCGTTTTTTGTATTCACAATTCGGGGAAATTTTCAAAAATAAAATAACGAGTGTCTTTCCTTAAGAGAAAAAAATTTTTTTCGCATATTTTGCTCTGAAACGGACGTTCGACTTGCTCAATAAAATCTAAATTGATTTTTTTCTGGAAGGCCATAAAAAGACGCACATTTTCGTTTTTTACAAATGTAAATACGTCAAATCCTGCCAAAGATACAGCCATTTGAATGAAAAAATGTTAAAAAATGGTAATCGACGAGAAAAACGTCGGAAATTTTTTTAAAAATGTCGACACTCGGTGAATATTTTTCAATAAAGTAACTCGATTTTTCAAAATTATTTGTGGAATTTTTTTTTTTTTTCTTTTCTGGCTGAACTGACATGGATCGCCTCATATATACCATCCCAGACAGTAAAAAACTTCAACGGACATCCACAACACCTCCATAAGTCCATAAGATATTTTTGGAAGTTTTTTTGTTGTCTGGGATACAGGTAAAGGTATAAGTCCTCGTAAACCGGAATAGGGGTCGAATATACTCCATTACTGATTGAATGACAAACACTAAGCCGATTGGTCAGTGCTTTTCATTGGTCGCGCAGCCCAGGTATAATACAGGTGTTTCGAGTCATGGCAGGTAAAAGGTTCCTATTGGAGCAGCCCTCCATGCATGAGATAGCTATCGGGGGTATAATAGGCTGGATAATATCCAGTACCCTTCCAAAGATTATTAAAAATTGAGTAATTCATCTTTGTATACGTATAAAATCAACATATCAATCGAACTTTCTGAAATCTTTTTAAAAAATATGGAAAAGCAAAGATTGTTAGAGAAGTTAGGTATAGTGATCGATTTCATATCACATTTTTTTTTTTTTACATTATATCAATGATCAGCCGTTTGCGTTTAGCTGTATATCATTGAGTGGTACACATGTAAGTTACATACATTTGACATATTATGACATGTCATCTATTTGTTGTCCAATATCACTGAAACCCGTCTCATATAGGTACATGGATATACAGGGTGAGTCTCTTCAAAGGTCCAAAATGGGTGAAACTTACTTGCGGCAAAGGCACGCCATGATTCGTGATCAATCATTGCTACCCTATTCCCACCTGGACAATTCTTTACCTGAGTGAGTAAGTCCCACCCATTTCGGACCTTTGAAGAGACTCACCCTGTATATTATCAGGATTTTTGATCCCACCGAATTTACACATTTCTATAATTACAGGATTGAAGAAGAGGAATAGTGATACAGGCAGTTGACTTAGGGCTTAATTCATGCATGAAACAATTACAATTAATTTCAGCTGTGAGGCCACGGAGTTTACAAACTACACTGATTTGATGATATTGGAAAATCTATCAGCCTTGAAGAACGAAGTTTTTTCTGTACACTTCCAGGTTTTTGTACTGAAGCAATGCTTATTGTTCCGAATAGCACGAGATATTATTCCAAAACAGCGCCAGGTTGAACCACGGACTTTCCACCAATAAAGATGCGCGGAATATATTTTTGCATTTCTTTCACCTGACCAAGGCAGAATAATTGTATACAGGATCTCTGAATGCACACGCATACATACATTGCCAATTCGAATGTTCCTATTAAAAAGATCGTAAAAATATAGCCACAAATAGTTATGACGAATATCAATATATAGGTATAGCATAAAGCTAAACTCGTGGCAAATTGAAAATTTCTTGTTGAACGGATATGATCGTTTATAGAATTGTACACAGGTACGTCCAATGAAGTTATAAAACAAGGTGCCTCTTATATACCCTCATATGTCTGCTTTATGATGCCACCGTTATAGTCAAAATCATACATCATTATAATTGAACAAAAGTGGTGCCAAAAAAGGACGCGGAGCAGATTATGAATGATAATAAAGACAGTTACTTATACAATAGATTTGATAGCATCTTTGACTCCGCTAATGCGATTATATTGAACAGGTCAATGAAAGAACCCAGTGAAGAACTATTTTCTGATAAATGCAGTAGATCATTGATAAACTGCAGCGGTAGACAGATATCTGATGGTAAGATGAGTGGCGGATCTAGAACTCTCTTTGGGGGGGGGGGGGGGGGGGGGGGGGGGGGTATCCTAGCGCCCCTGGCCCCCCCGCTGCTGGATCTGCCACTGGGTAAGATGTGAGGAAGACTTTCATCCCAAGGTTTCTTGATTTTTCGAAAACTCGGTGACTATTTTTGAGAACAGCTATAGCTATAAGCTGCACATGCCTGCAGTTGCAGTGACTCTAGAGTAGATCATACGGATGATGGATGCATGTGTGTATAATTTAGATATATATGTAGATTTCTGGTATGTT
The DNA here is from genome assembly GCA_943736025.1 of Tenthredo mesomela. NCBI lineage: Eukaryota > Metazoa > Arthropoda > Insecta > Hymenoptera > Tenthredinidae > Tenthredo > Tenthredo mesomela. Next base: position 170,809 of record OX031016.1, read on the forward strand.
TATAAGTGTGTATACATACATACGGTATATGCGTATATGCGAGATCAGTATACCTATAACACGTGGAAATATGTGTGTAGATATACATATGTGTATATTATACGTATATATATATATATATATATATATATATATATATAAGGTATAACTTATAACGAACGCGGTCAAGAATTCATATTCCGATTCCGGGAATTGTATTTCCGACTTTCCCTCCAATTGTTTGATAATTACGCAGCACTCTGAACATAAACATGTGATAAACACGAGATAGCTTTAGTGCAAGCTTATACAAATATACCCGGCGTCGCGTCGCTCTCTCGCCTACTCGGCTTCTCACGTCTTTCCACGGTACAAAGATAAGTAAACTTTTCAAGAGTCGCTCGTTATTGAATCCCTATACTGATTAACGCTCGCCGAAGTCACACCCTCACATGCGATTAACGGATTAAACGAACAAATATACATACACCATCTCATTTATATAAAACACAACAAGATTGAAAATAGAGAAACAAATAAGTAAACAGATATTCCCACCTCTATCATACATAGCATATAGTATATAGGTAGTACTTATATAGGTACGTTTTACTGGTTTTTCCTTTTTTTTCAATTAATTGCTTATGAATTATGATACAGTGCTCCGCTAAATAATTTATTATCTATTGAATGCGTAACTCTGAGGGTAGTTACATGTTGCAAAAGTTCAATCAATGACACCCGCTGGAGTTTTTATTGAATTATGTTTTCAAGCGTTATGCTAAATGTATATAGGTATATTCTTTCACAGAAGCTGTTGTAATTATTTCGTCATTTGCATAATATGCTTCTGCTTCTGATTAATTTGTAGTTTTTTCTATTCTGCAAGTCTTCAGAATCGACCAACCATCCCCTCAACTTGTGAGTTCCTCACGTTGTATCCGTCAAATGACGATGTCGAACGAGTATTGAAATTTGTGGATCTGGTATTGAATTTGAGAAAAATCTAAAGAAGGGCTTCGAAAGGGGAGGGAAAAATGTGTTAGACCGATTTCATCGATGGAATAATTTGCGTTTTACTGTGATTAAAATATTGAATTGCGAAATTTTTGCCGAGAGATAAAGCTATAGGTATACCTACCTGCGTTCTTCCCTGGAATTATCTGAAAAAATAGTTATGCAACCAAGATTTCATACAGACATATTAGAATTCTGATTTAATCACCCGGAATTCTCAGCTTTTTATACACATATCACCTCGTATACGGAATTATTTGTCGCTTTTTTGATCGCCTTATTCCGCACGTCGTACAGGACCGCGCGCGACCGCCGCAGCAGCAGCAACGGAAGAGAAGCCAAAGCGGGGTCGAAGTCAAGCCGTTGAAAGACGGCCGACAGCTGAGTGAGAAGAATGTCTCCAACATATTATATGCCCTCTGCCGTAGTCTCGAGCTTCGGGTGGATCGAACTCTTAAAACTTTATCAAGTCTCAAATAGATTGCTGCAATATGTCTTCCATCTGCATTATATCAAACAAACGTCATAAATTTAACTATAATAGGAAATAAAGACCAAGACTTTATAGTTGCATTTAAATTTTCAAAGAAACATTGACTCTCTCCGAAAAGCTTTACTTGCAGATGTTACAATTTCCGGGTTATTCAGAAAATTCGACACACATATTCTCATAATTTTGCAGTTTATTGTGACCAAAATTAAAATCTTTTCTTCTTGGGTAATTTTTGAACAATTATCTAAAAAAATCTCGACCAGGACTTTCTGCTATTCGTAGTATAGGTATATAGGTGGGTATATAATCGTCGGCCCATTGCAATGCGCGGACGTTCCTGCTGCTTTACTTAGAGTAAAGATGCTCCGCGCGAGGTACTAGGGGCAGAATGACGTATAGCGACAGGCAGGCGTGTGGACCGTTTAGGCGACTATTAGCTGGGACGGGATTCCACACGTGCGTGTGTTCTCTCTTGATTCCTCCAGTCTTTTTCTCAGTCTTTTGCTTTTTCACTATTTTTCCTATTTCTTTACCCCGACTAAGATTTTCTTATTCATTTTTCTCCGCACTTTGGTCGCGCGCGAGACGCGTCGACGGCGTATATAGCTGAATACATATATACCTATATACACACGTACCCTGGATAGGCTGCACCTAAAAATGCTTCGGATTGGGAGTCATAACCTCGGGGTAGAGGCGATACTACCGGATCATAAGGGTTGCCTCTTCCACAGCTAATAATTAATCGCGAAAGAAAATCCGGATCCTATGTCCTCGTGTTCCCAGAGTGGCGTAGGTATATACAGAGTTCCTGCAGGCCCCTGCGGGATTCTACGAATCATGTAACACGAGCTGGCTTTATGCCCGTGATCAAGGATCAAACTGCGCGAGTGATAATTACCCAGTAAAATTTGTTGACCAATCCTTTTGTTTTTGCTTTGGTTCTTTTCCAACAACAGAATATTGTCCAAATATATAATTTGGATGCGAGTGCGCTTTTGTGACGTAATGTGTGACGTATAATATATATATATATATATATATATATACCTTTGGTCTCCGGGCACAAGGGATTACTGTTCCTCATATTATATGCTCCTTCGTTGATTCCGAGCGCATAAAAGGGACCATAAATAACTCTCTGACCGGCCAGCTCTCCGATACAACCCATAGTATTTAGTATACCGTATAGGTATAGGTATTGGTAAACCTATATTATTATATGCAAGGGTCGAGAAGTCTAGCTAGCTCGTGTGGTAAAGATTTGTTTGTGGAGCTGGCCGGGATGTCATAACGATACACCGGCGTCTAAACGCGTGGCTAAATATTTACGAACTCGTAGACCGTACAGGGTTATACTGGACGAAATATACGATCGCTGCACTTGAGCCGTTCGAACGGAAATGCGACTTTTTATTCTCCTACTCGCACGGGACACTTAGGCATGTTACTAGTTCGATGATTTATATCGTTTCTACTCGCTTTTCTTTATTTTTATTTTCTCCACCTCCCTTTTTTTTTTTTTTTTTTTACATACTCGTGTTACTGCCGGACTTTAATAATAATATTATTACTCAAAGTTTTCTTACCTTTTTAAACGAATAGAAAACGCACGCGAGTATGGACGTACCTACACGGAGAGAAAAAACTGGCGATTAACGCGTGAACATTGGCCACGCTTCAATAGCAAGCATTTCTCTTGGAAATCGCAAGGAGCTTCACGGAAAAAGTCCGTGAGCTCTCTTGGAAATATCCCTCGGACAACTTCACGGTATTAGCGCAAGGCAGCATTACTATGAATCCAACTGATTCTTGGCATCTTCGCATGGGCGCTGGTGCATTCAGGGCAAAAGGGTATGTCGCGCATTAAACCCATGAGGTCCTCTAGCAATTTGAGCAAGTGACGCTTGCGGTGTTCGCATAACAAATACTCCGCGTGTGAATCCCATGAATTCTCTTGCATTAAACCCTAGATTTTTCTCTCCGTGTATAGGTATAAATTTCTTATAAACGAGAGGAAGTAATAAGGAATGACACAGTGGCGCGTTTAGTGGCCGATTAATTAATCAAGTTGTTATAATATGTAGTAAATTGATAAATGGCTCGTTGGGAGGGTCGTAAATATTGTTTCATATCACGACTCTGTCTCAAAAACTAGATATATTAAATACGGAAAGCAATTAATTAGGTGGGTATAAAATGTATAGCTTAATTAGCAGAGCTGTTGCTATACGATGTTATGTAACGTTCGTATATGTATAAGTGTTTTATATTCGGGTGTGAATAAATACATCGGGTCTGTGTCCTGTATACCTATATATATATCGCATATATAAACGATGCGAGGAAATTAAATAGGGAAACACGGGACGGGGTGTCCCGTCTCATTCGTCCATTCGTCGTCAAGTGTCTACATATCATTATGCCACGTAGTATTAGTTCATTATACTACCGACATATATTCTGGCTCGAATTTTCTCTTATTAATCTCTTTCCCCGACGCGAGAGCGCGGTATCGGTATACGTTGTCGACGAGGCGAGGCGCTGCAATGACGCGGGCAATTTGTAGCGGGGTGTCAACGGAGCTATTTCTATTTTTGAGTGCGGGAGAACCTTCGTTCGTTCGTACGTTACGTTCGTTAGTTCGTTCCTTCCTTCGTCGTTCAATTTTTTCTTTTCTTTTTTTTTTTCACTTTTTATTTTCTTCAAACATCTTTTCGCCCGAACATGCCGCGACGAAGGCATCTCCATCGACCCCCACCGATCGAATTGATGCGGCCACATTTTTCATCTTTACAATCATGTACTTGATTGTCAACAAATTATTCTCCAAATTTTTATCTACTCTACTTTTATTTATAATTACTAATTAGTCAGTGAATTATTATACTATGACTATTTTATAGGGTGGTTCAAACAAAGGCGAATTTCAGACAGTATTTAATTGTCGTCGCTTTTCTTGTTTCTTTCAGTAGAAAAATGAGCTGTGCAAAAACTGAGGCCTGTAAGATGATATTTAGATGATAGCTGATTAAAAAAATTGACATTGTATACCCTGTTTTTCGCAGTTGTGGGAACGATATTAGTATAATGAATCACCACCCAGCTACGCGAGAAAGAAATATACGTAATCGTTTCTAAATGCAGCTCGTTGATCGTTCGTATACTACCTGGTTCATGGTATGAGTGTGTATACGTATGATTCATCGCGAATACATTTTGAGTTTCCTAAGACCATATATGTATGTCAAAAGAAGCACTTCTGCACGAAGCGGCGGCGCGGGCGCGCAGAGTTTCAGAATCGAAATCGCGTAGTCAGCATTAAACGCGAGGGATTCATAGTCAGCAGCAGAACGTGCACGCCTACAACTCCGGTGGGTTCTGATGCACGGACTACATGTATACCTACCTTATACCTACCACCTACAGCTACTTCACTTCACCTCGATGACCGCGGTATAGCTCGGATATTTCTGCAGCGCGAGCACTCCGCAACTCACGCACACGTACGCGAGCTCTAAAGCTCTAGAGCGCTGTGTGTTGAACAAGGCTTTGAGGCTAACGTGAACCGAAGCCAGTTCGCTCGCGCCGCAAATCCTCTCTCGTTATGTATTAATTTATATATTTTACCCGGCTATACACGCGTGCCTCGTAGGTCTCGGTGCTTTGCGGTAGCTATACCAATGGGCAATGACTCGTTCTACTGTGCCAGCACTTCGGCATCGAGCACGTACGCGGCGTGCTAACTGCACTGTTTTGCCAGCCGCGGTTCCTGGCTAATAAGACTGTAGCAGAACGCTTATACGCTAAAGCTGATCTTTATATTTACATATGTATTACGAACCCTAGATGCACAGATCTCTGCACGGAAAGCTAGAGTTTGAATAGGCAATTTACTTTCGCGTGTAGATGTATAATAGAGGAAGCGTTAACAAGGGTGTTCAAAGCCTTCAGAAACTTGTGAGACATTCCAAATTTCTGTAGTACAGAATTTGTATAATAACATTTTTATGCGCCGATGATGATTTCCCTTGCGGAAACGAGCGATTGACTTTTATGAGTGAGGAAATTTCTCTCGCAAATTGCTGCGTGAATCTTTGAAAACAAAACTGTGGACAACTCTGTGGTTTGAGTCATACCGTCCATGATGAACCCGCGATTTATTTCCCGTTAGACATTGCGGCATATTTGATTTCAGAATCTGAATTTGAATGTAGAGTATGATGTGTAAGCCGGCTCTAATAAATTGAATTGACGTTTTCGAATGATGAATCGAAATTTCGTCACCCACGATTGAAGATGGCCTCATGGCTATAATACGTTGTTATATAAACCGCGCCGAGCTTCTGAAGATGTTTGTTAAACAGACACGCAGCGCATAATACAGTTCAATATTATTTTATAAACAGCAAGGTGTATCTGTTACAGAGCCCTGTGTGTTCAAAACACTTAAGCCCTGCTTACTAACTGAATCACCAAACCGATTGGTGACATATACTGCGTTTCTTAAACGTTATTCAATCGTCGCATATAGGGAAATACGATTGGGTGTACCAACTATAAGGGTTCGAAGCGAGGAAGGGAGAAAACATCACAAATTTGATATTATTTTAATAATATATTTAAATCTTAGAATATTTATAATTGTGTGCCCTTCTTATACAATAATAATGATTCATACATTTATTTATTTTTCTTGTTACTAACTTTTCACAAATATTTTCTCTATTAATACTTCAAAGTGTTCTTATCGAAGGGAATGAATGAGAATTAAACTAGCTTGTAGTTCTCACTGAGAAGCTGTTGAAACAGTTTGAAGATTAGCAAATTTCACTAGGCGGTAGGCTCTAGTCTTCTCCCAGCAAATCGTCGTCCAAGTTAACATCCTGAAACAGTTCAAACATGCTTTCTTTACACGCGAATGTGTCCCCCAGAGCTGATATGACAAATCAGTTCTTTGAACTCTTTAGAAATGTTGAAATATCTCCGTGGAAGTAAAAAGCAGTTAATTACAGCTGTAAGCAGCAGGTAACTGATACAAACGAGGGTAAAGGTGCCCCTTTATACCTTCTCTGTCTGGCTTAGTTAGGTAGGTAATGTTTACTGAACGGCAGTCACGCTATATTTTGTTTACAGCCTTGTTTCCATAACAACCCACCCTGAAGGCATAAAGGCCCCTGCCTTAGCTAGCCTATGTTTTGTCACGCTCTGGGCGATGCTATTACACCGAGGTTCCTGAGGTTCCTCGTTACGCACGAGTCACAGAACTAAAGCGGTTGAATAAATCCAAAGTAAATTTAAAGAAGAACAATTTTCAGCCGGAGTATAATAATGTATATCTATAGCGAGAATTAATAGAACCGGAGTCAGAAAGAAAAAAGGCCCTGGGATTTTCTCATCTCTGGTTGAAAATTAGTTTTTCATTTCATCCGAAATTATCAAATTATTTAAAACCAAATTTTTCATCGACAAAATATTATTCAGCATAAGTCTGTATCAGAGAGTGACTCCTGACCCTGTGGTCAATAAAAAAGAGACCAAGGAGCTATTGGACCTCTGGTAACTTTTGTTTTTCTTTCTCCTTTTCCCTGCCGGCTTGTTTTAGGTTCCTCTGGTTTATTTAACGATACTAAACCTTGGTGGCAGGCTGGCGGGTCGGTATATGTTCGTATACCTGTTTCCCCTGGTCAGTACAGTCTGTTTTGGTAATTCTATACCCTTCTAGCGTTACAGCTAAGGCCATAATAGCATTAAAGGTACTAAAGCATCGTCTAATTGCAGCCTTTCTCTCTTTTACTCTAGCAGTGTTAAAGTCCCGCACCTTATCCCGTCGCTAATTCCCTACAGTCAGATTAAAGAGAGACAAGTCAGCTTCAGGGACAAATTGTTTCAGTCATGCGTTTGCCATTAGCCCCATAGTTGTGTGTTTTGACAACCAATGTTCCGCCGAACTACTGGTAATGGTTTTTTAATGGTATGAAACTGATAGGCTTTGTTTACTAGTCACTATAATAACAGACATATGCAGTAGCTACCTCCATTACAGGATGAAGAATCGGTTCCCATCCATTTACCGGATTAGGTACACTCTGCAATTTCTTTTACAAAGATATTTTAAAGAAAGCACCAGAATCAAATCTCAAGATTTCTAATGCTTTATTTATAATCTCCGAATCGTTTCAAGTCAAAAAGTTATATGACCTATCTTAAAATAATGAGAGAATGCTATTGAGGCATTTTCTCAAGATTTCAGCTGGTTTTGGCCGAAAAAAAAGACTTATCAATCATTTGTCTATATGTACACATCCGTAACACCTAGATCCTGTTATTAAAAACAGTACATATTTTAAACCAGATTAATTCTTTCATTTACCTCTACCATGAATTCTGAGAAAAAAAAAGTCTAGATTGCAATTAAACTTACGGTAGTATCGATGTTCTCGTCAAGTTCGAGGTCAAAGTCAAGGTCGTCGTCATCATCGGTGGTAAGTGGTCTGGCAGTACTTGCTGGTTTTGTTACTTTCTGCGGTACGAGGGGTTGGGATGTAATGGATGGTTTGATTGGGGCAATTGGATGGCTCTCCGAAGCTTGAGGTGCAGCTGAAGCTGGGATTGGTTTGCTAATATCAAGATCTAGCAGTCTGTCGGCTAAAAGATCAGCCGTAGCTGGTGGCACAGTGTCGTCAGGAACTCCAGGGAGTATTTCACCGGTGTAAAAGAACTTTCCGGCTTCTTCCGCAGCTTGCATTTCCTCCAGTGGTTTGCGTGCTACATTAGGCTGCGAGAATGAAGCATCAATTAAACGATACGTGATAAAAACAAAAAAGGATTGGTAACTTATAGTGCTACAAAACTATTGCGCATAAATGTTGGTCATTTATTATTCGCAGCTGAGGATGTGTGAAGGCGCTAAAGAGCTCGATTATTTATCTTCAATTTTGTAGTGTTTGTAAAACACATGATAATGTGTAGAAACAAACAAGTTCAGTAGCCGAATGCGAGTAGTTGGGAGGAGTGGCATAGTAAGTATAAAAAGGCTGAGCTTTGAGCAGATTAAAGTTGGTTTGATGCATCACAAAGAGCTTAGGTTTATTTTAGAGGAATAATAGTGGAGAGTCTGTAGCAGGCAATTTCTATTATCTATAACAAGCGTTAACCCAGTGTTAACACTCTACAATGTAGCTATTGAGTGGCTATAATAGTATATTGTGTATCAAGGAGGCAAAGTAGGTCTTTTAATGATCGGCGTAAAATACCTTTTGCCTCGATTCTTTATTTAGCAAAAGTATGTTCAGCGAATAGCGAAGTCTGTCAAGGCTGTGAGTTAAATTGGCGTGAAGCCTCAACTATGTTTGAAATATTAAAAACGTGGTGTTGTACCATGCGTAGAGAGGTACAAATAAATCGTTATTTATAGCTAATATAATCTAAAATGTATTTGTTATAGTTGGGTCAAGGTAAGTGCAAGTTAACTTCAAGATACAGATCATGTTATTACAAATTAATTGTCACCTCTTGAAATAGCTGCCTATGTTCGGTGATTCTAGTGTTCCCATTCCCTATCACCCTATCATACAAACTCTTTAATATCCTTTAGACACGATCCAAATGCATAGGGAGTTTTCGAAAGTGAAATGAAATGGAATTCCAATTTTTAAATGCAGTATTGTCACAATTTTGTTTCATTTTCGGGAATATTATTATTGAAACTCAACGCCAATCTGATACGGAGTGCTCAAAGAAGGGTCTTGGAATTTCTGGGAGTTGTTGAAACAGATTTTGAACTTGCTATGCTGTGTAGAAACTCGTGAAACATTGAAATTTCTAATCGAGTGAGCATTAGTATCGAGAAAAGATTAGATATTACTCCTCAGAATGTAGTTTATACATAACAGAAGGAGAAGACGTTCGAATTGGACAAAATGCGGCAATTTTTCAAGTCTGGATGTAAATGTTCATTGAAATGAACAAGAATACACAGAATGAGAAAAATCCTCTCCTTTGCATTATCGAATCGAATCTGCATATAAAAAGTCATTTAAAAAGGACCGAGCTATTGCCATTGCCATTGACTTGAATATTATTCTTTATATGACGAATCTGAACCTTTACAGAGTTTTTCAGCCACCGAGTGTGAATTCAGTACTCAGATAGGCACCTATGATGTATTTTCCTTTTCTTGATCTGCCAATACCTAAATATCGAGATAATTGTTGATTAAATTAGACCTACTTTGACCGTTGGATATGCTGCGGCTGGTATAGTCCGTTTAGCTTCATCTCTCAAGAACTGTTCGACTTTGAGAGCTTCCCGAAAGCCAGGAAAGAGATTTTCGTATTGTTCTGGGTCTGCCAGACTCTGTCCAGCCTTTTCGCTTACAGCCGACAATTTTTCACGCCATAATTTAACCACCGATGATATTTTACTCGGAGCGTATGCTCTGGCAAAGAAAGCGGCCTCAGGAATCCTGTCCGTTTTTATCAATATATCCAAACACTTGTCGACATCTCCGAGCAGGAAATTAGACAGAAAAGAAACGTTGTTTTTCCCGGAATCGTCCGCAGCTTCTCCCAATTTTCTTATCATTCCAGCATTTCCTGTGCTAGTAGCGAGCAAAAGTAAGCCGCCAAAGTCTTGCGCATGATGTAAACATTCTTGAGCTAATCTCAGCTTTCCTTTTTGAGTAGCTAGCGCAGCTAGTTGGCGCCATTTCTGCTGGCTACTAGCCTCCTTAGCCAAATCATGAGCAGTCTTCAAATCTCCTAGGGCCAAGGCCAACTCGAATCTGTGCTCTGGATCTGTGGATACCGCTAGAGCTTGTTCTTTGAATCCCTGAAAAAAATTGTCAACATTTTTTAGAATTTTCTTTCATAAGAAAAGCTTGGAAGAAATATTCTGTATACTCAGTCTTTTCACTTGTATTTATTTTCTGAAAAAACTGAAACAATAGAATAATTCTCCACACGGTACGAAATAAAATGATTTTCAAGTCTAAGCCGACTAATCGATTACCTGTTTCTCTAAGAAATGAGCGACTCTTGTACGGTGCTCTTTAGGCACAGTCGGCAAGACTCTGTCCGCGGTGTCGAAGTCCTTTCTCATTACTGCGGTCTGGTATTCTAGCACGGAGAGCAGTAAAGCATAAGAAACTACGGAAAGCTCTTTGTCGCATAAGTAGAGCCTGTTGTCTCTGGGAACATACCCGAGCAGGTACATCGGTCTGTCCAAATGCGATATGGTAACGACTTCGCCACCGACGAAGTAATTTATTCGATTAACGCTGTTTGTGTATATGAAGCAGTCGCCGACCCAGAGACCAGTCTTCACTGCTTCACTCATTTCCGCGACCATCTGCAAAAATGTTCAAAGCATTGTTTCGTTTAGGAAAAGGTCACATCGTTATTATCAAATTATGTGTGACGGGAATAAAAAATTGCGAATGAAATTTACTTCGAAAGCGTCTTCTATGTCTTCCGTATTTTCGGGCATATTGTTCACCGCATCTGCATGGAATTTAAGTATGAAGTATTGATCAGCCGTTGCAAGTGCTACTAAAGATGAATTTTCAGCCCAATAAACGTGCGTCGGCTGTATATCAATACGGCGAATCAACTTGAGGGAATCCCAGTCGAAGAAGGAGAGACCAGATCCCGAAGATACTCCTAGCATGAATCCTCCAAAGATACCTAAACCATTTACAGAAATTAGAAGGGTGGATTTCCACTAGATGGATGGAAATAAGTTTACTTCTAGACACATTGCAATGAAGTTTCTCTATTGAAGTTAATTCTCACTGAATTATAATGAGCTTTAGGCCTTAAATAAAAACGATAGTATTCCAAGGTAATGTGGTTGTCTAAAGAAGGATTTCCTTTGTGTTTGATCAAGTGTATCTTTGAGACGTGAGATTAAGGTCTTTTCTTGCAGGTCCTTCTACCTCTAGCGTCCAGACTCAAAACGGACAAAAATCAAGTTATTTAATTTAAGATATGATTTCACCGTTGAATCATGCAACAGATCATCACAAGCTGACCACAAGAGTCTGGGTTTGTTCTCGAGTCTTTCTACAACCCGGACTCGATGTCACAGCTAAACTAAAAAAAAATGATTGCTATTCTAACAGCAGAATAAACTCTGAAGTTTACCATCAGCTCCGAAATCAGGCTTGAAGCTTTTTCTCTCTTTGAAATTCTTGAAGACTTTAACAGTGCTGGTTCCTTCTCTGACCGCGTATTGGCTGGAATCAGCAGCCCATACGAATTCCGAAGCCTGTCCAAAGGCTTTGTTTCTCAAAGCCATAGATGTGTAAATTATGTATTCCCCATCCCCGCAAACGACCAAAAATCTTCCGTTAGGATTATGCTGTATAGTTTGTGGGTAGATTTCGCATGCCCCCATGTCCTTGACCGCAAGTGGCAGTCGCTCTCCGTCTTGGGCTTCTTCGCCCAGTGCCTTTAAATTCACTTGTTGAACTTCGCTGTGTCTTGCCCAGACGATTTTACCACCCGAAGAATCCATTGAGACTGCTGGCTCTTCTCTACCAACTTTGACCATTACGCTTCCCTCGTCGTACCCCAAAGCCACGTTGTTAGATCCGCGCATGCAAGCGATTGTCCAAACTCTTTCGAATCCATAATTCAATGAGGATTCCAGGCGGTAGGTTCCCGCGTGCCAAATCCTGACCGTTCCATCCTCCGATCCAGTCAGAACTATCGGCAACTCTGGATGAAAGCATACGGCAGATATATTCTGGGTATGTCCTTCGAGAGTCTGGACGCAAGTTTTGTTTTGGTAGTCCCATATTTTTACGTATTTGTCGTCTGCTCCTGATATTAAATACGGCTTGTCTCCACCGTGGTAATAATCTACGCAGTTCACGCCTTTCTCGTGTCCTTCGAGCGTAAAATTAGCCGTGGAAGAACCAAGCTGCCAAACTTTTACAGTTCTGTCTAAAGAAGCACTGGCAAATGTGTTGTTGTCTTTTGGATTGAATACTATCTGCATTACGTAGTGCGTGTGTCCCTCGAATACTTGTTGACAGAGCCACGATTTGTCCCAGTTCCATAATTTTATTAGCATATCATCTGCGGTTTGAAAAAAAAAACGAACTTAGTCTTAGAGATTCGAATTTTTAGTGATTTCAAAAATTCGGAAAAGACCAAGAAAGTAGCTGAAACATCGGAGAATGAGACAAAAAGTCAAATAAAAACATCATCGCTACATCGTTTGGATTAAAGGCTGAATAAAAATATCATAAAGTGTGAGGAAAAAAATTGTCTAAACTAATAATAACGTAATACAAACCGCTGCTAGTGAGGATAAACGGCTGCGTAGGATGAACAGCGATGCATCTGACATAGTCGCTATGAGCTTCGAAGGCGTGAACGCGTTCCAATGTGTTATAGTTAAAAACTCTAACTTGCATGTCATCGGATCCGGTAACGACCCAATTCTTTCTTGGCACAAATTTAGCCGCTCTCACAGGGAGGTCGCAGACTTCGAAGGTTTTCGCCAAAGTCTGGGATTCGTGATTCCAGATGTTCACGTTTCCCTGATACAGCGAACACAACATCCATGGCTCTGACGGATGGAGATCTACGCTCTTTACTCTGTCAGATCTTGCCGTCAATTTACGTTTTATGTCTAGTCGTAGCGGCTGGAATAAGGGTTTAATTTTATTCGAGGTTTATCGAAGAGCGTTCGAAATTTTCGGGGAGGATATTTTTTAAGATGATTTAACTCCGTAGTCATATTGCCGAATTATTTTTACGTGACATAAATCATGGGTGGGAAAGATAGATGTGTCATGGAATAATCATGCAACCTGGTTTGTTGTAGATGATTGTTATATTATTTAATACGATTGGGTTATAAATGACGAAAGTATTGTTCGACTACTCACCATTTTTGACAGTTGTTCTATTTATTGACAGGTTAATTATTCGGATACGTCAAATAAAGCACACTTATTGTAAAACCAAACACGAGACTGCTGCCATGAACTATGAAGTTAGGACGTGGCTCTATCTAACATGGCGTAACATGATGTAGCAGACGATTTTAAGACGCGAGTTTTACGATTTTTTTATGAGAAATACATTTGGATGGAATTCAAAATGACTGTGTAAAGTTAACTAGAGTATTAATCGAAGATTTTAATAATTGTTTATTAAGTAACGGGGTATAGTTATCGGTTATATTTTGATCAAAAGGAAATATAACGTCAGATGATGTCGTGGCCAATCGTTTATAATCGCGGCGTCTGCTATCGAGATAATATCAAGAGTCGAAACTCGAAAGTTGATGGCGATCGACCATTCTTTCATTCGATAATAGATTCGAAAGTATTTTTTAAATAAATCCCGCTTTTTATGCGCTAAGCGCGATCATTGCGGTAGGAACAAACGAGACACGGTGATATAAAGAGACGAGGAAAATTCGGAGAACGGAAATCAGAAGGACAGACGAATTACTGACAAACATCGTATTTGTTATTTTGTTATAAAAAACGTAAAGGCTGACAATCAGAAACACCGGAATCAGATCTACAGACGAGTTTGTGCGGTTGCGTACGATCAGGCGTTTTGAGAGATATGGGGAGTCACACCTTTAATGATTTCGATTATAACGTATCATCAGATGAAAATGAAACATCTAATGAGAGTGAATAATACGAAACATATAACCCAAATTTACTGTATTCCATTTCTTTTAATAAATTATATTAGTTCTAATCAGATACTACTATTGCCTGCACGTATCGCCAAGCATACTTGGCCCTCAATTTAGATCGATCGCGTTATTAAGATTCAACGTAGTTTTTCTAGTCAAGGTAAAACTACCACAGTTCAAAAAATTAAATATTCCAAAATTAGAGGAAAAAAAAAAAATTTAATTTGGAGTATGTGGTAGTACTTGGCGGGCCGATATTTCATAATACTATAGGATCCGACAAAAGGCCCGCCAAGTCTCACTACCTCCGAATTTAAATTTATATTTTTTTTTCTCTAATTTTGGAATATTTAATTTTTTGAACTGTGGTTTTACCTTGACTAGAAAAACTACGTTGAGTCTTAATAACGCGATCGATATAAATTAAGGAGCAAGTATGCTTGGCGATACGTGCTGGCAATAGTAGTATCTGATTTACCTACATACTTTTGTGGATGAATAATAAGAGAATCAATGTACTTGGCGGAAGGTTTTTGCACCAGAGGTGCTTTTGGGAGGATTTCTTTTAATAAATTATTTTGGTCCTAATTTTTCATAAAACGTTGCAAATCAGCCATTCATTCCATATCACTTCTTCATTAATGTAGGTAAAGATTAGAGAATTATCTTCCAACAGTTACCAATGATTTTATGAATATTTTGAAAAAAAAAAAAAAATAGTTTTTTCATGATGGCGGCCTTGATATACTACTAGTCCATGCGCTAGGGGTCAAAAGGTATCCATTCAGATGTCCCCGGGGGGAATTAGGCTTTTTCAATGTTTTTTGGGTCGTGGAATCCGAATTTGTTGGTCCCCCAGGGCGAGTGTCTCGCATTCAAAAGTTATGAACAATTGAATTGTTTATATCGTTTTATCGGAGAAACTATGATTTGCATAAAAAAAAGTTTCAGACAAAAAATGTAGCCCTTGTCAATACAAAGAGAATGGATTTTTATTCGTCCGAATACGTCACTTGGTGATCGAGATAGAGAATTTGTTATCTCTGAGGTGGTGCACACTCGCCGCCCGCGCTCTAGTCAGCCTTAGGCTGGATTCCCATGGGGCCGGAATTCACGGATCCGGAACGGAATTCTAGTGACTTTTTCCATGTATTGCGTGTATGTATACACCTACACGATGAAATACGATGAAATACGATTGAAATACGATGAAATTCATAACGTATACACCTACACATACAACGTTCCGTTCCGTTTTTCCGTTCCGGGCCTACATGGGACGGCAGCCTTACTGCCCCGGTCCTCCGGTCGTATTTCACGTTCTTTAATATTTTTCAGGGTCGTTATGAGTCAATGTATCCGACTAAAGTGAAAACAAAATGAATATAAGAAAAAAAAAAAAAAAAAAAAAATGAAAATACGAGGGCATCTGCATTCGCTACGAGAAAGAGGACATGCACCCGCTGTGCACCACGCACCTCGAGCGAGCGCGTGCCACTTAAGAGATAACAAATTCTCTATCTCGATGACCAATTGACGTATTCGGACGAATAAAAATCCATTCTCTTTGTCTTGACAAGGGCTACATTTTTTGTCTAAAATTTTTTTTTTATGCAAATCATAGTTTCTCCGTTAGAGCGATATAAACAATTCAATTGTTTATAACTTTTGAATGCGAGACACTCGCACTGGGGGATCAACAAATTTGGATTCTACGACCCAAAAAACATTGAAAGAGCCCAAGTCCACCCGGGGACATCTGAATGGGTACCTTTTGACCCCTATAGCGCATGGACTATACCTCCTATCAGTATGGCATTGCATCTATTCATCAAAATGGACCACGGGGGTCATAAAAACGGACCGCCATAATTTCACCTATGATACATGGACTAGTGAAAAATTCGACATCTTTGAATCAGTATGGCGTGTACTTAGGGACTCCGAAACAGTATGGCATGGTCATAATCAGTGATGAGACATTTTTTTGTACCGTTGGATAAAAAATTAGCTTTTCGCTAGTATTTCAAGAGAACATAAAAAAAAAAAAAAAAATGACACGTTTAATTCAGTATGGCGGACAGTTTGAGACGCCGTATCGGTATGGCATACGACTCCTTCATACTCTGGCTATCGAATGTATGATATAAAACAAGAATTACCTTTTAGCTCATTCCCGGCCAAGGGCATAGTTTTTTTTTTTACACATCCAAAAAATTGCGCAGCGCAACGCCGACACCTACGGGCCGCCACACTTGCGTTTCCCTGTTTTTTATAACACTGGCTAACTTCTCAAAAAGTTTCAGCGTCTCGCTAATCATACGTCGTATTTCTTGCTGTCTCCCGTTCTAAGAGAAATTCGTTCATTCTTCATTTCTTTCGTGTATTCTAAAATTTGGCACATTCAACGACCGAATGTTGTCCGTATACAATGGTCACAACATCACGAGGTCTAAGCGTCTAACGATAAGAATAACTTGAAACCGTTTCAACCAGTTGAAAATATCTAATGTACATAAAAAGCTGGTCGCGCGAGGGCCGGCATTATTTTTTAATTTTTACAAGTTTAGAATACGATCTTATATTACCGCGAATGCGAGTATAATTGAGTTATATAATTGAAGAGTATTACTAATATAATAATTAAATTATCCGCTCTTGTATCATTATAACGTAAACATGGATCTGAATCCTCATCATAATAAGCAGAACTTTACATTGATATAATTATATCATTACCTTCACCTATAGATGTATACCATGCCAGAAACCTGAAGAGCGGAATTACGAAATTCATTCATTTTTTTTGAAAACAATTCATTTTCGAGTTGAGCAAATTCTTTCTAATTTGTTTTATGTGATCCGAAATATTGAAAAAGTTGATTTGACACAGGTACGTTAGATTGGTGATGGACTAATAGAGCATCACCACAAATCCCAAGTCTCATCGCATAATACGTATGGTAATGACGAAAGGATCTAATCATAAGTTCTAATCTCCATATCCAGTGCTCCAGTCGTGACAAAAAACTATCAGTACATTGTGCTAGGATTGCATATCACCTTTCAATTACGCGTCCTTTACCTACTTGTATAGCAAAGCGTCGTTGGTACATCACCAGACTTTTTGATGTCCATCAAACAGACGTCAGGCCATTTAAGATGAACATTCAAATGGTATTAGGCGGTGACTTCTGGTAGATCCTTTCTTGGTATATCCAATTGATTATCACCTTTATTATATACTGTTCACGGGATAATAACAATTAACAACGTCAAAAAATTGATCATTCTATAATTACTTTTATGATCGATCTGCACTTGGAGTCTTACAGCCTTTTTTTTATCATCAGAAAGGGGGTGACGATCGTGTTGCTGAATGAAGTTGATTCATGACTTTATACGTCTACTATAAAATACATATACTTATATGTGTGCTAATATAGTAGGTATAACATAGATGTTACGATGTAAAGGAATTTACAACAACAATTAGCAATCTAGAGTCCGGTTTTTATGCGGTTGCCTTCTTCGGATTTAAAGAAGGTCGCACTTATGCATTATGTGTGAATCGGGTCTTCAAGTTTGCTGGAAGATATGGTTCTTCTGATCTCTTTCCGAGTCTTAGCTAGTTTCTTGTTGCGGAACGAGAACAGCACTAATTGTTGTAGTAACAAGATCCCATATAGATTCGATAATGGTCATCCATGGAAATATGATGAGTCAATTTTAATCTCTTTTCATTGGTTCCTAATCAAGAATCTTTAAAAACTTTGTTGCCACGATTTCTTGAATATCCATGCCGATATCGCTCCATTATAGTGAACATAATGAATGTGAAAAACATCAAATCCTGCAAGGTTTTTGTATTCCTTGAATGACCAGTAGTATATACCTAATGTAAGTTTTTTTTATCAATATCTGTGAGTTCCTGGTATATCCAATACGTGTTTGAAATATTACCAATGTATTACACGATAATTCATAGGCATCACATACAGGGCGATTCAGTTTGCGCGCACCATTTGGTAATGGTAGATTCGTTGGAAAATTCTAAGACTAATTTTCCTTTACCAAAAAGTCTTGGGTCTAATGGTTTTCGGGCTATAGAAGATCTTAGTCCACCAATGACAGAGCCCACAGCTGCTCAAGTTAGGGCCGGGTCTAAAGTATAAGACTAGCAGTGCCCGTGGCAACTCGATTTCCAGTGAAATAAAAATAAATGATTCAATCTAGTGATTAATTTGAGTTACAGTATTGTCGCTAGATGTCACCGGGAGTTGTCTTCATTCAACATACGCTTTCGTTATTTGTGACCAGGACCACCGCTACGTCGGCTTCGTCCTCCGGGTCGACCGCACCGTCGTTTTCGTCCTCCAGGTTTACCGATACGTAGTTTTCGTCCTCCAGGTCGACCGCGCCGTAGTTTCCTCCCTCTAAGTCTACCGTACCGTAGTTTTTGTCCTCCAGGTTCACCGCTACGTAGTCTTTGTCCTCCAGGTCGACCGCACCGTAATTTTCGTCCTCCTGGTCAACCGCACCGTAGTTTCGTCCCTCTAAGTCTACCGCACCGTAGTTTTCGTTCTCCAGGTTTACCGATACGTATTCTCCTTCATCTAAGTGTACCGCACCGTAGTTTTCGTCCTCCAGGTTTACCAATACGTAGTTTTCATCCTCCAGGTTTACCGATACGTAGTTTTCGTCCTTCTGGTCAACCGCACCGTAGTTTCGTCCCTCTGAGTCTACCGCTACGTCGGCTTCGTCCTCCAGGTCGACCGCGCCGTAGTTTCCTCTCTCTAAGTCTACGGCACCGTAGTTTTCGTTCTCCAGGTTCACCGCTACGTAGTTTTTGTCCTCCAGGTCAACTACACCGTAGTTCTCGTCCTCCAGGTCAACCGCACCGTAGTTCTCGTCCTCCAGGTCTACCGCTGCGTAGTGTACGTCTTCTAGGCCCACCGCACCATAGTGTCGGTGAACCTGAAGGACAAAAACTACGCCGCGGTCGACCTGGAGGACGAAAACTACGTATCGGTAAACTTGGAGCGCGAAAACTACGGTGCCGTAGTCTTATGGGGACGAAACTACGGCGCGGTTGATCAGGAGGACAAAAATTACGGTGCGGTCGACCTGGAGGACAAAGACTACGTGTCGGTAAACCTGGAGAACGAAAACTACGGTGCCGTAAACTTAGAGGGACGAAACTACGGTGCTGTTGACCAGGAGGACGAAAATTACGGTGCGGTCGACCTGGAGGACAAAAACTACGTAGCGGTGAACCTGGAGGACAAAAACTACGGTGCGGTAGACTAAGAGGCAGGAAACTACGGCGCGGTCGACCTGGAGGACGAAAACTACGTATCGGTGAACCTGGAGGACGAAAACTACGGTGCGGTACACTTAGATGAAGGAGACTACGTATCGGTAAACCTGGAAAACGAAAACTACGGTGCGGTAGACTTAGAGTGACGAAACTACGGTGCGGTTGACCAGGAGGACGAAAACTACGTATCGGTAAACCTGGAGAACGAAAACTACGGTGCAGTAGACTTAGAGGGACGAAACTACGGTGCGGTTGACCAGGAGGACGAAAATTACGGTGCGGTCGACCTGGAGGACAAAAACTACAGTACGGTAGACTTAGAGGGAGAAAACTACGGCGCGGTCGACCTGGAGGACAAAAACTACGTATCGGAGAACCTGGAGGACGAAAACTATGGTGCGGTACACTTAGATGAAGGAGACTACGTATCGGTAAACCTGGAGAACGAAAACTACGGTGCGGTAGACTTAGAGGGACGAAACTACGGTGCGGTTGACCAGGAGGACGAAAATTACGGTGCGGTCGACCTGGAGGACAAAAACTACGTAGCGGTGAACCTGGAGGACAAAAACTACGGTGCGGTAGACTAAGAGGCAGGAAACTACGGCGCGGTCGACCTGGAGGACGAAAACTACGTATCGGTGAACCTGGAGGACGAAAACTACGGTGCGGTACACTTAGATGAAGGAGACTACGTATCGGTAAACCTGGAAAACGAAAACTACGGTGCGGTAGACTTAGAGTGACGAAACTACGGTGCGGTTGACCAGGAGGACGAAAACTACGTATCGGTAAACCTGGAGAACGAAAACTACGGTGCAGTAGACTTAGAGGGACGAAACTACGGTGCGGTTGACCAGGAGGACGAAAATTACGGTGCGGTCGACCTGGAGGACAAAAACTACAGTACGGTAGACTTAGAGGGAGAAAACTACGGCGCGGTCGACCTGGAGGACAAAAACTACGTATCGGAGAACCTGGAGGACGAAAACTATGGTGCGGTACACTTAGATGAAGGAGACTACGTATCGGTAAACCTGGAGAACGAAAACTACGGTGCGGTAGACTTAGAGGGACGAAACTACGGTGCGGTTGACCAGGAGGACGAAAATTACGGTGCGGTCGACCTGGAGGACAAAGACTACGTAGCGGTGAACCTGGAGGACAAAAACTACGGTACGGTAGACTTAGAGGGAGGAAACTACGGCGCGGTCGACCTGGAGGACGAAAACTACGTATCGGTAAACCTGGAGGACGAAAACGACGGTGCGGTCGACCCGGAGGACGAAGCCGACGTAGCGGTGGTCCTGGTCACAAATAACGAAAGCGTATGTTGAATGAAGACAACTCCTGGTGACATCTAGCGACAATACTGTAACTCAAATTAATCACTAGATTGAATCATTTATTTTTATTTCACTGGAAATCGAGTTGCCACGGGCACTGCTAGTCTTATACTTTAGACCCGGCCCTAACTTGAGCAGCTGTGGGCTCTGTCATTGGTGGACTAAGATCTTCTATAGCCCGAAAACCATTAGACCCAAGACTTTTTGGTAAAGGAAAATTAGTCTTAGAATTTTCCAACGAATCTACCATTACCAAATGGTGCGCGCAAACTGAATCGCCCTGTATACAGTGACGCCTTTCGATTTTCGGAGAATTATTTTTCCTGCTATTTTAGCTATTCGGATTCGGGAAGTGGCTCTCTAGGCTTTGGATAAAATAATTGTTTTTATTAATAGGTAACAAATTATTTTTTTCCAACGTAATTCGCAATATGGATTATTGCTATATAAGAGTTATACCTGTTATTTGTTATTTCATAACTTAATGCACTGCAACTAGGTGCTATGCTCACTACGAAAGTGCGCATTACGTGAATCGTTCAACGTTATAGCTGCACTGTCAGTCGGCACAATAATTTCTTCCGCAAACTTCGTCATTCAAACTATTAACAATGATCATACTTTTATTGTCTGTACTTCAACATCTGTTACGTAATGATCTGCAGTATAAAGGCAATCCGACAATGTCTCGCATATCTCGCGATGCGACGAAGTTAACAATAAGAAATATGATCATCACTCGAGACTCAACTACAAATTACAAGTTGTTTTCGTCGAACTTAAGCAGCAATGGGTTACAATTTCTACTGGCAATTCTATGATATGAAAAATTGGGAATAAAGGCACGACTGGATCTAAGGCTTTACATTTTCCCCTCTTCCTGGGTCCCATAAACTACCTTCACAAATGTTTGTAAGGTCGTATTAATTTTATTGAAAAACTATTCTTCACCTGTAAGGTCGTAAGGTAGAATTCAGACGATCATGTTTCTCTGATGTTCTTTTTCTAGGTCAGCCGACGATGAGTCGGCTGTGTCAGTTTGTAGATTAGAATCGTGATATCACCAAAGGACACAAGAAGTATATTATACTGCGGGCATTAGCGTTGCAGCTAAGATGCGAAGATGAAATTTATGTCCCCGATATCAATCATCTCTACTTCCTACGGACACTCCGAGTGTGCAACTTTCCTCGAGGACGGACGTCGGCGTCCTCCTTAAATTGCCGACATTAATTCTTCACCTGATGGTAAAGATCAGGGTCTTATTTCCATAAAAGGGTTCTTGCTGATTCGTAACCGTTTGACCCTCCGCGAAATTTTGATCTCAGCTTTCAATTGTGTGCGCAAATTTATATTAGCAATTATTTTTAATGCATCGTAGGATTTTGAAAACAACGGATAGGTTTGCCTCAATGACAAGCAGCTACTCCAGTGGCCATTATATAATTCGGCATTTTTTGGAGCCTTTTTAGGATTGATTGTTATTGCTATTCCATTTTGGCATGATTTTATCAACGGTCATGGTCATTTCTACTGGCATATTTCTATTTCGCAAGATCATTTGCATGCCGATTTAAATTCTTCAATGAAATACACTTCAACACATGCGCCATAAGCTCTAGTGAAAATTAATCAAAAGGCAATAAAAAATAGCTTTTATATTCGATACATGTATAAATACATGCAGCTAAATGTAGGATGACATGCAATACGAGCTTCATTAGCTACTAGAAAACCAGTTAAGTTGTTATTGCAGCGAACTGCCAAATTAGGGTATATTTGATGACATATAATTTTCCTGATTGTTTAATCCGAACTTGAAGAGTGAACAATATCTTTTTATTTTCAAATGCTGCCTACATCCTACTGCTTCGTCATAAATTTTAACGTTTAACGATAATTCGATTCCTTTTTTCTAGACCTGCATTTAGCAAAAGATATACGTAAGCACAGCTGCTGCAGCAGTTCACAATCCGCACTTACAGTATGGTGTGATCATAAGTTGGCCAGGTGACTACGTTTCGCTAGCTACTCATAAGACTGAACTAATATGTACCGTGTGATTAGAATCGGTCGAGATAATCTCCCTGGTGACTTAAGAACGGTTGTAGAATGTTGGAGTCAGTAATCACGGTCATTATCTCCCGTTACAGTGCTGCATGTATTAATTATTCTGCTTAGTCGTAGTCTTTAGGGCTTTCAACTTTTTAGTAACGAGTGTTTATCTGTTCGTATGTGCAGTGGTTCGGTACAACTTATATGTGGTGGCAATTATCACGTATATCCAAGAAACTGATTGAAAAATGGTAAACAGAATTTCCTCTCTTCATATATGTTCGATATTGCACAAATTATACGTGCATACATACTTGACCCATATTTGGTTCATTTATGACCTCGATCTACGTTTGCTAAGCGTGTCTACTACAGGTCGGGAAGGCTTTTGAATACCGCCTACCAGATCCGTATAACAATTAGCCGTGGAATTTCGTTGGTCATTGTTCAGCTGACACTGGCATTTATTGATGGCCAGAATAGAGAGAAGAAGAACAAAAAATCACGCGGTACATCGACGTGTCCATCAGGTATACTGTCAAGGCTGTGTGTCGTTAATACGTGCAAAAAAAAAAAAAAAAAAAAAATTTGCTAAAAATATTCAAAATCATCGTAGAGAGAGGAGTTCGAACCTCGTATTTTACAAACACAAAGCTTGCATCGGTGTTGTACAGTCCACGGACGGCAGTTTGACAAAATCACAATTTGTTCCGGGTCTAGGTTTATGTCGTGTGAATTTTTCGCGAAACCAGCTTTCAACGAGCTGCTAGAAAGTTTCATTAGATAATAATTGAATTGAATAAGGGGATAATGGAGTTATTACAAATTAATTCTAATAGGCGTATGATTTATTTCTTCGGGTATAAAAATGAGCTATCGGAAAAATTAGTACAGAGGATAAAAAAAAAAAAAAAAAAAAAAAACAAAAGAACTGGTAGAAATTTAATCTTATATATATCTTGGAAGAAGTCGGGAATTAAGTAAAGTCGCCTAATTGTATGTAAAGAAGGCGATACATATAGGACCAACATGGAACACACCCTGGACGAAGAACGGGTGCGGCGGGTACGTACGTTAGAAGTAAAGACTGATAACCGCGTCTTTGGTGGCTATAAAATTGCGCAGAAATAGAGTAGAAATTGTGTAGAGTTCAAACACCATTAGATATAATTAGTAAAATGAAAAAAGTGACCAGGTCATTGGGGTCACTTGATCGCATTTTCTACCTGAAATCAGTTGTTGCTAATATTTTTGCGATAGCGTGCTTGGTATCTATGTGATGTGTTCATCTAATCGGATACGAAACATTTGTGTATGAATAAATGAGCTGCGAAATTATCGCAAATGATGTACTTATAGTAGGTATATACGTATTGTGAATATAAAGGAAACAAGAGGGTGATTATCGGAAACGAAATGTATCATAGGGTGAAGAACAAGCACGGGTGTATTGAATTCGCGATTTTTTAGGCCCAACAGCTTATAGGTACATTAACCCATTAGTATGATGAGTCGCAATTTGTTAAGTCCCTGACATGATGGCCTACGATCTTTATTGGTGCGGAGTGTGAACGTTGTTCTTTCCGTTTCTATGCTGATCTATTCAAAGCTCATTTGAAAACAGGTGTAATTCAGGTGCAATAATTTATATATTATTTAGTATACTGCAGATGTAGGTGGATATATGTTCTATACCATTTTTTACTCCTCTTCAAGATGTTTTTCCAGATCGTGGCTGAGTCACGAAGAAAGTGAGCTATTCAAAGTTGCCGCAGGGTATTGAATATCTTCTATTATATGGGCATTTCTCTTTCCTTATGAGATAATTAGAAGAGAATTACATACGAAGGTTTCCCCACTTCGGTATACAAAGATCATATCTTTATATCCTTATATTATCCTTTTGGCGAAGGTTTTCAATCGCGGTGGCGGGTCTTGAGGTGAAGGAAATACCGCGACATGTATCATATAGCGTGGGATGATGCGTGAGATGGAATAATAAGATTACCTTATCGTTAACGCACGTGCGTCTTGCGGTCATTCATGCTGTCCGGCGTAATTCTATGGGACTTTAATTCATTCGTTTATTTATTCATAAACTCACGATTGTAGAACTCATTGTCTTCGGAATATGCACCTATTAGTATATACTTATAGGTACATTGGTATTCATCAGCAAATGAAGTGAAAATTTTACTCTTTCATTGACCTGCTCAACGAAGTAAAAAACGGTATCAATCTATTGTAAGTAATTGTCTTCATTATTATTCATATACTTATATAAAGATTATCTTAACTAAGTAATACGGTATAGATCGATAAGTAGTGAAAATCTAACTCCGTGGCGTCTTTACCTGCTACGCGTGGGCACAATTACTTTTGTTCAATAATATTAAGAAAGTTTTAATCTTAACTACTATAACGGTGACATCATCAAACAGACATATATGAGGGCATAAGAGGCACCCTGTATTATAACTTCATTAAACGTATACACAATTATATATGAACGATCATATACGTTCAACAATAAATTTTCAATTTGCCACGGAGTTCACATTAATTATGCTACCCATTGATATTCGTCATAACTATTTGTTGCTATATTTTTACGATTTTTTCAATAGGAACATTCGAATTGGCAATGTATAATATATGGGGTATTCCACGTGAACCGGGCCGGTTTTTGGCAAAAAAAAAAAAAAAAAGTAAAAAACGGGAGGCTGGAAATTTTATCACTTCTTTGTGACACTTTGAAGTAATTTCGGTGAAAATTTCAAGGTGATCCGTGTGACCCTTCAAGTAGAAAAAAAATAAAAACACATATTTTCCAAGTTTTACATGCTTCGCCGGTTTTTTGAAAAAAAAAAAGAAGAAAAACGGGAGGCTGAAATTTCGATCACTTCTTAGTGCCACCTCGAAGTAATTTCGGTGAAAATTTCAGGGCAATTGGTGTGACCCTTCGGTAGAAGAACAAAGAAATCGCATATTTTCAAAGTTTTACATGTTCAAGAATTCCAAAAATAATTGAAGTGCTACATATTTCGAAGGAGCTCATTTATGCGCGTATAATGCGCTATGGGAAGTTATGATTTTGTTCATGCATGGCTGCACGGAGAAAAATGTGCTGTTGAATTTATTATGTGCTTAGTTGTATATGTGACAACTACTTTTTGCAGTAGAAATGACAAGAATTGTGGTAACATTTACCTCAGCTGCAATGTACCAAATACTAGAATTGTGGTAATTTCTACTGCAAAAAGTAGTTGTCACATATACAACTAAGCACATAGTAAATTCAACAGCACATTTTTCTCCGTGTGAGATAAGTGGAGTTGAAAATGTGGTAATTAAATTTTTGGCATAATTATGACAGCGATATAAATTGAACCAATTATTTTCAAGCTCTGTAACTGTTGGGGGCATCTCATATAGTAACAAGGGATCTGAATCTGCATTGGCGTCAAATTCGATGACCTCAGGCCAAAAACTGGTCCGGTTCACGTGGAATACCACATATATATGCGCGTGCATTCAGAGATCCTATACAATTATCCTGCTTCGATCAGGTGAAAAATGCAAAAAATATTCCGCGTATCTTCATTGGCGGAAACTCCGTGGTCCAAACTGTCGCTGGTTTGGATTGGTGTTTCGTGCTGTTCAAAGCAAGCATTGCTTCAGTACGCAAATCTGGAAGTGTACAGAAAAATTTCGTTTTTCAAGGCTGATAGATTTTCCAATATCAACAAATCAGTATCGTTCGTTAACTCCGTGGCTTCGCAGAGAAAAATAATTATTATTATTCATGAATTAAGTCCTATAATATCAACTTCCTGTGTCCATTCCCATAATTAAAGATATATGTAAGTTCTGTGAACACAAAATTGATTTTTATTTTTTCCGGTTGAAGTACTTGAAACAAATAATTAAGCGGTATAAATAACATATGGAGTTAGTTATTTAGATGACAAATAACCACGAACTGCCATGAAAAAGTTCTACTCCTTTCGACATCTTTACAAAAATGTCTAATTCCCATCAAATGTTTCTTATATTATGCTTTCTGATTCTGATAAATACTCATACTATACTTATGAAAAAATGTTAGAGGTGGTTAAGTTTCTCTTGTAAAATATTAGTTAAACGAAGTTTGAGTAAAGTTTCACGAAATATCTGCAATTAGGTAATTTTCGCAATATATAGTATGTACATATACCTACCTCATACCGTGAATATTCGGTGAGAGTAGACAGTCCCCTTCCTACGGTAAAACCAACACAGGCGCGCTGCGCGTGGTGAAGCTCGGTCGGGACGAAATTAGGTGCCAGTAGCATTGCATCCCCTCCCGCACGAGCCTCACGCACGCGGTGCGCGCCCGTGTTGGTTTCGCCGTAGGAAGGGGACTGTCTACTCTCACCGAATATTCTCGGTATATATCTAACGTCTGAACACATTTATTGCATGTGGCTTCAATTTATTTTGCAGGACAAGAGAGTTGTATACGCGGGGTCACGCGCCCACGACGCGAATTATGGTTATACGGATTACAAAACGTTAAAATAGCGGCGCTTCTTTGTAATTTAATATTATCCGTCGATTATCGCTATGCAGACTTACAACTTATCTTGATAGCCATAATAGGTTATAAGTTATAATTAGGGATGTTCTGGCTATACAGTCCCAGACAAAAGTTACTGAAATTCGAAAAAGATGAACTTCTCTGATTTACGGAGGTGAAGTATGCATTGCGTATATATGTTGCGAAATGCGAAGGCTACAACCCGAGTCGAAAAGATTCAGCATTATTTGAAGCTGCTCAAACTGCTAGCTCACGGTTATGCCTGGTCTGCACACGGTGTTTAACTGCACTTTAAGTTGATGTATTTATCTTCGCATTGGCCCTTTCGACTAGGCTCGAGCTGGGATTGGATAAACCAACCCAGTTAAACAGCGCGTGGAGATGGGGGGGCATTAAACAAATTAAAAATCACCATTTAAAATACATTGTGAAAAGAGCCTGAATTCAAACTGAAAGACCGGGTTATTTCACTTATCAGGACTAGCAGGCTAAAATTCAGTTCGAATATTTAATGATTAACTCAGGCTGGTCAGTTTCTATTTAGGTTGGAAATTTTACCATGTAGCAGGTTGATCAGCTTAAATAGTATATTGTGTACCAAGGAGGCAAAGAAGGTCTTTTAACGCTCGGCGAAAAGACATTCGCCTCCTTGGTACACACGATATTTTATACAACAAGAGCATGTTTTACAAGTTTATGCTCGATCCGGTACACAAAGCCGACGGACTACATACACTCATAGGCAACGGATAACAACGCGTACGTCAGAGACCACTTTTAACTCCTAGGATTTAAAAGTAGCTAAAAATAAACTCTGCACATGCGCACTTGCAAACCCGCTCAGCTGTAACTAAAACCCCCACTTTGTGTACCGAGATCGAGCATGAAAAGCGCGTAAAACATATACTTGCGTTGCACTGAAAAAAAAGTTTTTTTCCACCTAGTAAACTTTTGTCTCCAGTAAAGAAACTCGTATTCTTGTTGTAAGAATACCAAAGTTTATTTCCCACAGCAATACGTATACTGACTGTAACAAAATTTCGTATCCCTCTGAGCATAATACCAAATTCTAAATACAACGGACTTAACCTCACTTTATTGGCATAGTGAATATTTGTTGCAGAGATGATAAGTCCCGTTCTTGCAACTTTTCGCGTACCCAAGAATCCATATAATTTTTTAATTAACACGTAAAATATTTCTCCAACGATACGATTAGGCAATTCACAAACTAACACCTGCTTTTAACCTCCAAGATTACGAAAAAGGAGGGAAATGATGGCGCCACCATTACGATTGCCATGGTAACATACAGTGTGGTTTTCGCCTCAGCATTATATTTGGTATTGCTGTGGGAACAATACCTGTATCCTTCCAGTAAGAATACGTATACTTACTGCAAGAATACTCGCTCAAAAATACTTTGTATCCTCGGAGGAAAAATACTTTTTTTTCAGTGTGTATAAAATAAGTTCAAAGTCTACAATAGTTTCAACCTGACTGACCTACAGGTTGTTGAGCTCGGATTCAGTTTGATATTAATGTCTTAGCAGGCTGGTCAGTTTCTAATCAAGTTAAAAATGTTATGATGTAGCAGGTTGTTCAGTTTGAAAATAAGTTCAAAGGCAAAGCTACTTTCAACCTGACAAGCCTACAGCTTGGTCAGTTTCAATTCAGTTTGATTTTATTGTCTCAGCAGGCTAGTCAGTCTGAAAAAAGTCTGAAAAATTTATATTTGTTTGAAGCTGCAGTTCAGTCAGGCTGATTTAAATTTCATGAGCAGGCTAGTCAGCTTGAAATTAAAGACTCTAATGGGCTGAGAAGTTCGAATCAAGGCTCAATTCAGGGTAGTCAGTTTGAGATTTAGTTCATTTCAGCATAGTCAGCTTGGTTTAAGGTACAATTCAGCTTTAGCAGCTTGAATTAATCCTGAATCTTTTCGACTCGGGTTAATATTGTTAAACATATTTTTCAACTCTTGGACATGAATTTGATCCCCTAGCAAATTCAGTTACACCAAAATTACACCAAAAGTACACGGTGTAGGTCGGCGGTGTAATATTGGTGCAATTTTGGCAAAACTCTATAATGCGTCCAAAATTACACCAAAATGGGTCGGGTGTGAAATTGGTGTAAAGGTGGTGTGAAAAATTCTGAGATATACCGTGTGATTTTGGTGTAATTTTGGACGCATTATAGAGTTTCACCGAAATTACACCAATATTACACCAAAATCAAACCACACCCAAAATACACCAAAATGACACCAGAAATATTGGTGTAAATGAATCCGCTAGGGTCGAACTATGAAAAATAAAAAAATCGTTGTTCACATGAAACATATTTGATGTATCGTCGTCATCAAATGATGATTGAAAATAAATAAGGTATATAATTATTCATCGTTGACGTCATACAGCCCGTTTTTGATATTTTAAATTGATTTTTTATAAACAACTCGAGAACGAGTTAGGATTACCAGGAACTTTTTTTTTTTACAAATATTGTTAAGAATTGGATCTACACACACAAAATATTCGAAAACAATCTCATGGTTGCTTCTGCGGTTGATTCCGTTTAGTAATGCAAAAATGTGCTGCTTATATATAAGAATCCATGCAAAATTGATGAATCTTGAATGTTGAATAAGTATTGAACCGGTAAGTCGATCAACTGCAAACTTTACACACGTATTTGATTAGGAGAAATGAATAATCTGTCGAATTTTCACCGTAATTCCTAACGTTAGAACACTAACGCCCAGAACATCTTTAAACCGCAAGACAGTTTAGCGCCCCACAGGGTATGAGAATAAATTGAAATCGGAGTGACTCTTTGCAGATTCCGAAGGTTTGAATCGTATACAGTGGCGTTAAAAAATTCGCGATTATTTCAAAATATTTTCAATAATCACAAGAATTGCAATAGTATTTCGGTGAATAAAAATCGGCAAAAAAAAAGTTTCAAAGAATAATTTTTCTGCCGAAGAAACAAACTTTTCAATAGTTCCAGATTTATGATGGTGACGGAAAAGGGTAATATTTCTTTCGAGTTTTCTGCACGTTTTTCTTTCGATCACTTATAGATTTTCTAATAATTATGAACGTTGTACAAAAAAATCAGTTTATATGGGACATTGAAGTAGATGAAGAAAGCTTCGGATTGGCATTTTTTAAACTTTCTTACCAATCGTTTTTCACAAAGTTATGGCGTAAAGAAGAGGATGCTGCAGTGGTTCTATACTCTATGAGGGGTTCTTCGTAGTGGTGCTTGGAAAGCGAGTATATTGCAGCATTCTCTTCTCCATCCCATAACTTTGTTGAAAAAAAATCGGTAAAAAGTTTTGAAAACTGGAATTTGAAGCTGCTTCTTTCTATGTATTTCGAAATAATATCTCTAATGAAAATTCTTCTACATAAATAAATTATTCAAAAATCTACAGTCGTTCGGAAAAACAACTATTTTCAAAACTAGCTTTAGACTTAGTAATATATATATAGTGCTGTGAAAATATAAGCTAATTACCTCAGAGAGTGTAAGTATAGGTGTACCTACCTATATATAATATGTGTTCAATCATGATTGCATGTGTTTCAGATATATTTTCTCGTTCTGTTAATAAAAATCCGTTACATCATCCGGAAGGTCAGAAAAACAAAAACAGAAATTTCAAAACGTATTGAAAAAACTAACACACGTGACGAAGAATGAAAGAAAACAAGAATGACTATAGCCGTTTCAAAGCTATCGAAATTCGATGAATTTCTCAATAGAGGCGCGACAAAATAATTTTCGCACACTACGTAGGCTCGCAGCTACCTACGTTAAATTATTTTAAGACAACGTTGGCCACTGGCCAGGGAAAGAAGGTGTGTACGCATGCCGACTAAATCTGGAGCAGATAGTTTTTCCGCAACAATTTATTACCCTGACCCAACGGACCACCTCAGCAAACTTCTTTCTGCGGTCATCAGACGTCGTCGTGTTCTCTCTGCACAAGGGGGTCAATTCACCTCCTTGATCATAATTTCCGCTAATAATAAATAAAAGAGATAAAAGAGCATCATCAGATCCCTCAGAGTGAACTCGATTGTGCTGCAGTGTATAATCTACGATAGTTATACCCAGATATCTCCTTATACAATTAAATAGGCGAAGTGAATGAATTCGCATTAAGGACCGGAGCGGATATCGGATTTCTCCACTACGTGCGGATATTTTCGCCGCTATATTGTCGATCAAACGATAAAGAATAATTAAAACTGAAGCCTTGCTGCTGTGAACGAAGAGCACATCTCTACTACTGAGTGTAAGACTTCCGCTATAGATATAAAGTTGTGCAAATATTGTATATGTCTGAATGCTGCTTGTAAGTGCCACCTACATCATGTGATAAAACGTTAAGCCGCTGGTATAACAGAAAAAGCGTTTTATCGGGCCCGGATGAAGGCGTATACTGTATGCTATGCTGCGATATACGTAATTTTTTGTTTTAATTGTTTTTTACTGTTTTTTTTCAGTCCGTAGTTATAAGTGTCGAGTGACGTGGATAAGTCGGCGTGTGCAGGGATTTTTGCGATTATCGTAAATGCACGTTGAAATGGAAGTTGAAATATATAGAGAAAAGATATATAGGATTAGCATATTTTTAAACAACGGTGGGTGTGATATAACGAAAGTTTCGCCCCGCGGGATTGTTACGCGAAATGTTAATTTGACAGTGAAGCATAAAATTAGCGAATTTCACACGCCTCTTCATTTCGTTTTCTACCACGCATAATATACCGCGGTTAGTTCGAAAGCGCGCGGTTTATTATAGTGGGAGGGATCCATTTAGGGATATATTTATATAATTTTTTTTTGATGGGAATTCAATTTGATTATATGTATGTATATTGTTCAGTCTGGGTAAACTTTTCAATGGCCAAAGGTCAACGGAACGAGTCAGAAAAACTTTCGCTAAATCTACACTGTTAAAAATTTCTAAGTGGAACTTCCTACATTTTGTAGGAAGTTGCGATGCATATACATGGTAGTAAATTTACAAGACATTTCCTTAAAATTAATTTACAAATACTTCAAATTTACCAAAAAATTTAGCGAATTCAAATAAAATTTTGTGTTTCTCCTATGAAAGTTCAGTAAAATCAAGAAATTTATCTGTAAATTCACTTTACTACGCCACATTTGTAATTTTACAACCTTTTGTGTAGTAAATGTATTGGTAAATTTACAATAATTTTTAACAGTGTACCTGCATTTTTCAATCGTATTTTATAGCGTCCCTTATATGATCGGGTTTGGGTAATCGATTTTCACAAAATTTGGTACACAAATATATCTCGAATAAAACGTAGGTAGTAATCTTGATAAAAATTGTTCTTGAACAAGTATTATAAAGGGGCAGACCACCATGAGATTGAAAAAGAAAAAAGAAAAACGATTTTTTGTTTCATTTCTTTAAGATTCTTCGTTTCTGTGCGTTTTTTTCCGAAACTACATTTTTCAACCTCACAATACCTACTCCTAGCTGTATACTATCTACAATGTTGCACATGATTTTCTCGAAAACGTAGACCTTTTTTCAATCACCCAATTTTTAGTATAAAATTTTCGTTAAGAATAACTTTTTTTTTACGTAACCGCAAGTTACCCAATTTATGAACGAAACAAAACAGAAAAAGAAGCAGAAAGAATCTAGGCCACATTATTGTAACCACTCTATCCATGAATGAGAAATTTATTTGATTTTTTTTTCTCCAACGCTGCCAATCCGGAGATGTTCCATAGTTTCGGTGAAGGACTTCTATTGCATCGACTGCAGTGTCGCCAGATTTCAATATTCAAAATCTTTCGTTCAATAATTTGGAGTTTATGAATTTTTTTTCAAATAAGCCCATTTTTTAGGTGGTAAGGGTAATGGGGTACCTATTAGTCTACCCCATTAATATCTCGGCAACCGTTTGTAAGATCTTGATGAAATTTTATCGGTTGTTATTTCTTGACGTAGTAACGACCTTATTTTCGCGAAATATAAAACAATTTAGGAAGCGAATCTGAAAAGGGTCGCAGTTTGAAATTTCATTGCTGCATCGCTCGATAAATGCAGTTTGACCGATTTCTACCATTACTGTTTATTATACAGTGAAAAACCCGCATACTTATCTTCAGTATAATATTATATTTATCATTAGTATATTTTCCTTTTAAAATAGGAGGCTAGTAGGTATATATTAGGGTGCTTTTTTTGAAACGACTATTTTTTTTTGCAACTCCCCACTCTCTAAATTCGAATCAGTGGAAAGTCACTGATGGCAGTGATAAGTATACCAGAATCACTGACAATCAGTGAAAATGTTACTGATTGTCAGTGATTCTGGTATACTTATCACTGCCATCAGTGACTTTCCACTGATTCGAATTTAGAGAGCATTGAAAATCTTGTTGCAGACGTCGAAAAGGGAATCCTGTCCAATTTTTAGCTCGTCATTCCAATTCCAGCACTCACGCTTTTCTTTTTAAGTTTTCGCATCCTAAAAGCATGTAAACATTACGACTTTTTCTTTCGCCGCGCAAAACTCAGCCGCATTTCAATGGATTGTTCTCATCCACGACTCATTTGACAGAGAATTTAGTGTTCTTCAAAAGTGCCCAAGATAGTTTGACTGACTTGAAAATATTGAACTTGACATTTTGTTGGAATTTTATATTTAAAAAAATCAAAGTCCTTATATCTTTTGAAATACTGGTTTCAGAGACTTTGTGTGCTGGACTTTTTTGTAGAGATATCAATTTCCTACAAAATTGTTACGAAGTTTTTTTCTCCAAGTTCAACTGTTTATTCGCCCACACCGAGAAAGAAGAATTATGCATAAAATCGACTTTGAAGGCTCACACAGGTTCAGCGGTTGAAACCACAGCCAAACTACCAATGGCACTTTTGAAGAACACTAAATTCTCTGTAAAACGAATCTTGGATGAGAACAATCCATTGAAATGCGGCTGAGTTTTGCGCGGCGAAAGAAAAAGTCGTAATGTTTACATGCTTTTAGCATGGGAAAACTTAAAAAGAAAAGCGCGAGTGCTGGAATTGGAATGAAGAGCTAAAAATTGGACAGGATTCCCTTTTCGACGTCTGCAACAAGATTTTCAATGGGGAGTTGCAAAAAAAAAAAAAAAATAGTCGTTTCAAAAAAAGCACCCTAAGGTATATCTTTCAACTTTAGGGTGAAATTTCTCTGATCTGACATTTTTAGTAGGTATGCTTTCCTCTGTAATTATGTGTGAATGTTTCATATAATTCTTCGAGTTCGTTTTCTACAAGCCATTTGTTGTCGCACCTCGTTATTCATTATTATTTTCCAGCAAGTTGTCAGGTATAGCCATTGCAGTCACATAATTACACAAACACTCGACCGCCGCGGCTGTATCCGGAATACGTGTTGCAGGTAAAAACGACACTGGCGAATAAACATGTGGCATGTTGCATCAGTAGCCAATAAAGTGTACACGGAAAAAAATGAGCAGTTGGAATAGGGACAACACTTTTTTTGCAGTAGAAATGACAACAATTATGGTAACATTTACTCATTAGGACATTGAAATTTACTTGCTTCTATGTACCAAATACTAGAATTGTGGTAATTTCTACTACAAAAAAGTGTTGTCCTATATGTAGCTGCTCAACATAGTAAATTCAACAACAATTTTTTTTCCGTGTAGGGTATACCTTCACGATTATGATAAAAGAGGAAAACATACTGAAATAATTGAATGATTGTATCAGAGGAAGGCATATATATTAGTATGGAAGTACACTAACGACTAGTATGTGGGTTCTTCGGTGTATTTCGTTATTAAATTTTTGAGCCATGTGGTAAGCCACGCCGACTTTTTTCAAAACTGGTTTATCAGCCATTTGAAAAGACCCGAGAATAAAAAATAAAAATGTCAAGGATACGATTCCGAGCATTTGCACATCCAGAGTCATCAATATGTAATCGAAGAGGAAATCGGTCTTTTATACACACGCTTATTGTCAGGTCTGGGAACTCGACTCGTTGAATGAACGTGTAAAGTTCGATGCCTTTGGATTTGAAAATAATTGCGATGAAAGCGTACATTAATAATTATTCTTGTCACGAAATGCAGTAGCTACATAGTTATAAATATAATATACGTAATTGAGGAAGCAAATCGCCCTTCGATCGATGTGTCCATGGTTCTGCAGGTCCGAATCGTTAAACTTATGGAATTATAATTAGCCGTAACGAGAATACGAAAACAGTAACAAAATAAATGAATAAATAACATCAAGTAGGTATATAAAATCATCGAGTAATATGAAATTATATCTAAGATCTGAGTGAGACAAAAATTGGACGCAAATGGCTCTAGTTGAAAGTTACATTTATATAATGAAGAAGTAAAACACCCACACGCGTGTTCAAAGACGATAAAAAATAAAATTTATCCACACGTATATAATGAACGTCCAGTTACGTTTCAAACAATAAATAATCATCGGCCAGAGTATATTTATACAGTAATTAATGACGCACATACATTCCGCGAAAGTACATAGTAGTAGGTATATGCTGCAGTTTTATAGCTTCTTATTCTAACGGTTATTGATTACCTAATAGATATTTCACGTGACGCAAATTAATTTGCATAACATTATGTTGCGAAATTTGTCAGTTTTTCTCTTCCCAATTTTTGTTCGTTTGGTACAATAATTATAGTGATATTGCTTTTTCTAGTGTCCCGATCCGATAGGGTGGGACACCTGTTAGTTCTTCATATCATTCGAAATTTCATTCTACTTCAAATTATTGAAAAACAATATAGTGAGAATTAGAAAATACAAACATGTATTTTATCTATGCGAATTTCCGCGTTTTTTTTTTTTTAATAATAATAATAATTCAGTATAATGTATAGAGCGGAAGCCACGTGCATTTAATAGGCGGATTGCAGTATCGGGTACAAAGATCAGAGCTAGAAATGAAAAGATGAATAAAAATTCATGCGACTATTGCATAGTGTGGAAATTTGTCGTGATCAAAGTTCCGTGGATTTGCGGTTCAACGGTATTATACTATCACGAACACGGAGCTTAAAAGTTATTGTGCAATCCGTGCGGTTGCGTAATTGAAATCCCTGTGCTCCTAGCTCCTCATCCTGTGGGAGTAGCTCTTTCCTCGATTGCACAATTATCCAATTATCATTTTTCAACAAGATGTCAAACTCTTCTATCTGCCTACTTTGTGATAAACGATGGAAATTCTCCCCAATACATCCTGAAATAAAATTAATAAAATATACGAACGGATTCTGTTAGAAACTTCCCACATTCAACGAACTGCACCGACTATCATAAACAATAATAATTGAACTTAGCCACATGTAGAAAAATAAAAATCGTCTTGATTTTTTTGGGGGTAGGTACAGACAGGATACCGGTTTCAGTCGCACCAAAAATCTGCAACCGAGGGTACATCTCTTTTTAAGTTGGCAATACTGATCAAGGAAAGCTGGCTTGAGAGCCCCTGCGACAGAGAGCTGCGGAATAGGCGATGCTCGTGTGGCTCCACATCTGTCAAGCCAGCTTTTTTTTAGGGTATTGCCAACTTAAAAAGAGATGTACCATCGGTTGCAGATTTTAGGTGCGACAGAAGCCGGTATCCTGTCTGCAGACACGTGTTTTGGATGGGAAAGTTCGGCACATTTTCGAGGATTGTGGCAACTCAGGTAAATGATGCACAGATATGGAGGTCTGCGTCTTTATTCGGCGCAACGTCATCTACAAGTCGTGATGTCAGAAACCCTCAGATCTTACACCGTCTGACTGCCAGCATAGATTCAAGGAAGCTCTGTAGAAATGACATAAATTAACCGTTGACTCGATAACTAGGTATATCCGTTAGTTTGATCAATCTATAATTTTTTTGAACACACAGTTCGAGCACGTAGTTCTGACGCAGAATAGACATCCTTGAAAATATTCTTTTGTTTGGCTGCGGAAAAATTCGAGAAAATTCAATTTTTTTTTTTTTTTTCAGTTTACGGATTCCAAGATTTTGAAAAGGCATGAATAATTGAATAGTTTTTGATAATCCTAGTCCACGCTGGAATCACATCAGTATTGAGAAGTTTTATAAAACCGGATCTAGTTTGAACTAAAATTCATATCAGAATTAAGTCGACAGTCATAAGTCACTTTTTCTGAGCTCGCACTTCAATCTATGGCTGTAGCAATGTGATGTAAGATGCGAGTATTTTGAACATCAAGATTTGTAGGTGATATTGTGCAGAACAAAAGCCTAAAACAGTATACCCGTGTATCATTCACCTCAGTTGGCACAAACTTTGAAAATGCGTCTAATTTTTACATCCCAAGCATATGTATGTGTAGGACGTGTGTACTCCTTCAATGGTAGATACTTCCGGTGTCTTGATTGTGCCAAAAATAATCTGCTATATCTATAGTTAGCCGAAAGCTCTTTCTCTCTCCACAATATCTATTTTCTTCGCGTTCTATACTCCTGCCAAATAATTTGTGCGTAGTTTTAATTAGGCAGATTTTAATTGGCGAGTCTATAAGTTCTGGTATGTATTGCTATGTGAAACTAATGAGCTAAGCTTGACGATCATTAGTTTCACCTCGTCTTGTTTCCGGACTTCCGGATCCAGGGCTTATATATGTATAGGCAGTTTGATAGGACACTGTTTGGAGCGACTGACAATGAGCATTAATGCCAAGATTAAAGATAGTTAATTATGCATAAACGACTAATTAATAAGTATAAATACAGTCATGTGCACGGAACAATCGTCGCTACTTGTCTTTCGCGTAACATTCGAGGTCACCTTAGGTCGTTTCCTCGACGATACACGGTATACGTGCAATGCGCGTCAATTGTGCTCAAATATGTTAAGAACACCAAGAAAGAGCTTCTGGCGTCGTTGGCTGACACAGTCTTTATTTTGGCTACGTTTGTTAGTCCGTCTGCACTGATCCGGAATGTCGTTAATGTTGTTTTTCATTTTTCTTGTCATCGGGATGTTTAAAAATAAATAACATCATGCTTTTGTCGATGAGGAAGAAAAAAAATTCTCCTATATTGATTTTTGTAACACATATATAGTTACCTATATTATACGCTACCGGCTACACCAATATAGTTTCCGATATGCAAAACTTATATGCTGCATCGCCTTTTTTTATTCAAAGTTTCTCATCTGCATTGCGAGAGCGAAACTTTCCATACACGGATTCAATCTTGAAGTTGAAATGATAATTGAATTAATTTATTCCGGGAATTTTCATCCTATTATATGACGCTTATGAATCATTCGATTGTTAATTTATAGACTATCATTATTAAGAATTTTAGAGTTATCAAATTGTTCTGCAAATTCACATCTCATTATTATTCTACAGACTATAGGAATAATTGACGAAGATCAGGTTTCGGACAACCTCTTAACATTTATGTAAGCATAAACATTAAACATGTTCTTTAGGTCAGCTGTCCGCCGTGAAGAGATCCAATGCGTGACGTGAATGGCAAAATGATACGAAAATATATATACACGTATGTATATGTATGTGAAATCAATGTCAAGTTCGTGATAAGTTTGTTCAGTGTAATTAACAGGTATACATATCAAATACTTGTATATGTATCGATGAGTAATTAGATCGCTAGGGACCGCAATCGATTCTGTAATAGCTTATCTCACACGTAGTAGCGTTTACTTTCAATCGATGAACGTTTTTCATGCACGTGTTGAATGCAATTCTTTAGTAGATGTATCCAGAAGGATTGTAATATGTAATTGGTCTTGGATATCTGTTGGTGATCCTTTATTTATAACGTCAGCTTTCAAAGTCTAATGAAAGTCTACTATACAGGATACATAATACATATACCTACATATATGTAGGATAGTACAGATTCTCAGGGATCTGTAATAATCCCACATGGATCCACTCTATTGATAGTTTAATGGATTCGAAAGGTGAAATTCGCGTAGCTGATATGGACTTTCATTTGACACGTCAAAGACTCGAAAGTATTGACGTGCATTAGAAAGAATATATAGAAATTAAATCTTCAATGAATCTCGTTTCGCAGAGAGTTCACGACGGAGTCAAATTTAGGTACTCCTCATCGTTTCAAAATTTTACGGGAATTAATTCGATAGTTATAAATCTTAAAATACTGTAGCATATTGGAAATGTTGACTATATATTTCCATTCAAGAGACATGGGGGCAGGGGTAGAAGAAACTATAGGAATTTAATCGAATACAATTTTGAAAACAAGAAGAAATTCAGTTTTTAAAAAAACTCGACTTTTTTCTTCGGATTTTAGATTATCTTTGATCCACTGATCGTTATTATTCCTTACATAATTATTAACCGTCGAGAATATTTCCTATCCCTTCTTTCCATTCTCAGAGTTAGTTGCGAAAAAGTTTATGTAACATATTGCAATTAATAAATTAATGAATTAATAATAATTAATAATAATTAATAATATAATTGATTATTAATAATTATTTATTAATTTATTAATTAATCAATAAATTCAAGGAACAGTATTACGATATGAAAAAGCCCGGTAATGTTGCAAACAGGGGTAGCATTATTCAAGTTTTAAGATTGGATATTGAGAAAAGTCTCGCGGATCACTAATGACTTTATTAAATAGGTCTGAGATGGGGGGAAAAAAAAAAAGAAAGAAAGAACAAAAAAAAAAAAAAATGAGCTGCAGATGTGAGGAGCTCAATTTTTGCTTGACATAAGAATGAACTGATATAATTAACTGATCACGATATTCTTGATGAATCCTACGAAAATGATTATGTCTTTTTTCAGGAAAAGTTCGGGCTCAAAGTAGCTGAGATGTACACTCGATATGATTTTGAAATTGACGACAACGATGATCCCGGTGATTTCACATCGAAGAGTCATTTTCTCAATTCAAGACGCCGCAATAACAGTGAGTACCGAGTGTTCCTTCCTATACTGACATGAATAGCTTGATATGTATCATCATATGTCATCGTACAGGCGACCGCAATATCTTGATATAATTTTTTTTTCTTATCATTGTAACATGCACTTGACAAATTTTGCTAGATCACTTATTCTCATATGCTATTCATTATTTGGAAATAATCGATTTTGTTTGATAATTAATTACAACATAGATAAATAAATAAATGAATGAACACATCTTGATGTAAAGTTTAAACGAGTCTACATATTAGTTCATGATGATTACGCTACACATACATATATACATATTATGTTCGTTCGCGTTTATTTCTCTACACAATATGGAGTAAGCTAAATAAATTAGGATTTTTTTTTTTTTCAAAATTTTTTACGTAGGTCAATAATTCACTAAATCATTGAGTGGTTGAGTAATTGGTAACATAGATTGATTTAAACGCGAACTTGTCTGCTGTTAATAAAATTACTTTCAAAAACTTCTTTTTTTCAAAAATTTGTGTAAAAACAAAAAATTTAGTATCTATACTAATGATGAAAGTATATAATATGGTCAACTTTAAAAGCATACGAGAGATGCTGTTCGTCGTCAGCTCTTTTCGTATGTATACCTAATTAGGAAATGATAAAAGTGAACTCCAAAAATCAGACGTAGATAAGATTTAAAAAATGCGTTGTACTTGATCGAGTTCTTTTATAATTGATTTCGTTAATTCAACAAATTGCTATGTGTTAAAGACCGTTTCAAAACTCAATCCGCATATTTATGTGCCTCTTTCCAAAGTCGAGTTACTTTCACATTAAATTATTTCTAGATGGATTTTCGCAATGGAAATCTCGTTATTATTTTTTTTTTTTTTATACGAAATTCTGTCTACTTTCACTCAAAATTGTGGTCCAAGCTGTCTAATTATTTCTCGATATCAGTTAATGAGGGTAAAAAAAAAAAAAAAAAAATCTTCACTCAAAAGCTTGCGAAGCTAATTAATTACGACTTCGACTCGCGTTCTTATTGATCGCACGTTTATCTACGAAGGTGAATTCCTAGGTACGCAATTTGCTTATCTTAATACACTCGATCACATTATGCTGCATCGGTCAACCTTGATAATAATTTCGCCCGGAATAACGAGCTACGAATACAAATCCGATCTGACGATTAGAAATACGAACCTTGCTGGGGTCCACATGGGTTCAACTGTCTACGAGGCTTTATTCTAGGTATTATTCATGCATATGTTTGAATTGCTTTATCGCACTACTCCTTCATTTCAATTAAGTGTCTTACAATTAATCAGGAGCCGAAGTATGAATTCTAAATGTCAAAATCAATCCCAAAGGGAAATTGAAAAAATCTTACCTGATTTCGGTGATCAGAAATGAAAAAAAAAAAAGACCTAGATACTATGAAGTTTCAAGAGATATGGAGAGCGAGAAAAAATAAATACTATACCTTTAATCCAAAAACTACTGCAACGATTGATTTTTAAATTTGATCAGATTCAAGTTGGATCAAATCCTAATAATTGGAGATAAAGTTTATCAGAAGGCCTCGATCCGTTATCGAGATATCGTATGATTGTGTAGAAATTATTTCGAAATATTGGTTTTGAATAATTCAAAAATCATTTCACCGATAAAATCGAAAATCTGATATAGGTTCTGATAGGTGAACAAGGTACCGCATCGATTAATCTAATGAAAGTTAAAATCCGATCATTCGTTCTCGAGATATTGTCGGATGAAAAATTCAGAGGGGATTGTCTGGACTGCAAAATGTGGGGATATAGTATAGTGAAAGCTGAACTTTTCATTTTCCGGGTGATTGTAACAACTTCCTTTTTTGAAACAGGGAGTTGAAACGTGTTTGAATACACGTACGTTGAAAGCTATTCTTTGTATTGCGGTATTATCGTATCATTAATAATCCAATCTCTTTATAGAGTATTAAATATTAAATATAAATATAATATAATATATATATAAGGAGAAGTG
Organism: Tenthredo mesomela; assembly: GCA_943736025.1. Lineage (NCBI taxonomy): Eukaryota > Metazoa > Arthropoda > Insecta > Hymenoptera > Tenthredinidae > Tenthredo > Tenthredo mesomela. Next base: position 213,292 of record OX031016.1, read on the forward strand.
TATTCTGAAGAATAATTATATAGTCATCCGACAATACAAGGAAGAGAATCTGGGTACGTAGTTATTATATAATTTATGATTATATTTACAATCGCGAAGTACATCTCTCTCGTGTTTACTCATGCAATTATATATAGTTATCGGTCAGGTAAAGTCCGGTAATAATTTAGGATTCTATTTTTATTAATCAAGATCTACAGATTCCGACTTTGAATTATACGTAATGAGTAATCTCATACGGACAGATCAGAATGACGAAGGCCAAGTGAACTCACATTTCTGGAAGAGATTCGCAACAGCTATTCTGAAAAAAAAAAAAAAAAAAGTCTAGTGGAGGTGTGGCTGGAGGCTCGTCCATTTCGCGCGAACTGTTCCATATCTTATATTAAACAGGAAAAACATACGTTGTGTTATGTCGTAATCAATAATACCACGCTGTATGGTCCCTGATGTAGTCGAGGCGGATATATTGCATGCGTGAAAACCGCGTAGTATACGTACGAATATTCGTATATAAAAAACCGTTCGCGGAAGATCCAGTTTCCAGAAAAGTACAATATCTCTATTTTCTTTAATTCCGTACCAAATTGAAGAGAGAAATTTTGAAGTAGATGCGAGCGCAGTTAAAAACAGAAACTAAAAGCATCCCGCAGAATCATAGGTATGTTCAGAAAGTATTCAAGTCCCTGGACCAGTTTCAATTATCCCTAAAGAAAAAAGAAAAAAAAAAAAATTTCAAGTAAAAAGTGCGAAGAAAATTGATCCCACATTAGGTAACTGAACATTGATATTCTTCAACTACCCCAACGTAAACAGTCTGATCGATATCATCCTCCAAGGTTCTGTGCTTCGTTGAGATGCGAGCTCCCTTCATCCCCCTCACGAGGAAAAATCCCCTGTCGTATCAACCCACCGAATATAACAGCGCACAGCGCATGTCCTCATGAATTTGACCCAATTGGGGTTGGACCAGCTCGCTTCTGCAGCTAAAAAAACATCCAACATTTCTTCAGTCTCGTCGGAGGGGTTCGTCGAGGCGTTGTGCCCGACAAGACACTCTGCAAATACCTATAATGCATGTGATACGATATTTGTGCATCATGGATTACCGCAGAAGGATTTATCACCAGTGATCAGAGTTGCTTTGTGAAATTCTTAAAAGTGATAGAGAGTGCAGTGCGGCGAAATTAAAACCTGTGAAGAAATAACAAAAGTAAAAGTCTGCAATGTCTCGGTTTTCTTTATTTGTTGTACTATAATTTGGCAACAGATTTATTACAGACGCAGTTTTTAAGGTTCAAATTGTTAAACCGATATCGAACTGATACAAGAATTAGAAGGCGAGAGTTGAATAGTGTCTCGGCGCTTTCAACCGGGACGAAAAATTTTTGTTTTTGCGCTAATCTGCGACCAGTCAACATCCAGGTATTATGCCTTTGCTGCAAACTGTGCTAAAATCGATCATTCGACTTCTGCAGCTGGGAATAATAGAAACAATGGTAGTACATGTGTGTGAAGGCTGTCAATTCCAGATGGTAAACGTTCTACCACATTCGAATACTAAACGAATTGGTATTTTGCACGTAGGTATACATCGACTCGAAGCGAATAAAATCAACAAACTGCAGAGACTTTGGAACCGAATGAACAAACAGCTGATAATGCATCGCAGTAATAAAACCCGAGTTCTCGCCCCTCGACATGATTCAATATGTCGTCGATCTCTGACCCCTCAATTCGTGCTGCATTTGAACTGATTTGATTTTTTTTTTTTTGTTCAAATTTCTGTCCGCATCACCTGGCGTTTCTTCTTCTCTTTTGCACAATATGTCTGCGGGTCGCCACTCCTTTTGAGGAGGATAAATCGCCGTAATCCTTTCCTCGTATATTGGCGCGATTCTATTTCTTTTTTTTTTTCCCCTTTTGTTTTTTTCGCCAAGGTAAAATGCAAAAGGAGGAAAGCGGCCGCGGTGAGTTCGCAAATGTCCGACTGCGACCTACCTAGTCACTGGCACATACATATAACAGTGCTCCTCCACGCGAGCGATCAGTCTCGCTGAAGCTACGGCGCACAATAGTTGATCGAACGATATACCAGACGACACGGAACAATAAGATTGACGGATATCAACAACAACAATAAGATAAAAATTAAAAAAACAAAAAACAAAAAAAAACAAAAAAAAAAAAAAAATCACAAGGAGGAGAGAGATTTTTTCACACTTCAAACGGTGGGACAACACAGCTAGAGGAACCGAGATACCGATCGTTTGATATCGATACAACTCGCTAACTAATATCCGCGGGAAAGTTACGGTAGATGTGCAATTCGGTCTGGAGGTGGTAGCAGAAATACCGGAATAAACCGTGGATAGTAACGAGATTCGATATAGCATTAACGTCGGATACACCGAGCCGGTATCGGTATAATAAAGGGAGAAATTCGAAAATACTCGCGGGTCAAGCGAGTTGAGAGATCCGCATATCGTTAGTCGTGATCGACTATTGATGAAAGTTTAATATTTCGCGTTATATACTAGTAAGTACAATCATTCCACTCGTTCTGTCATCTCGAGATTTTATATATTATCGTATATTTTTTTATTGAAAAACCGAAAATTTCGAATTTTTCAAATAGCCCCAGGGTTAATCGGACCACCGAAATGGCGACTGCTGGAATTGCTATCATCTCTCCATCGGTACTCTCCGATTTAGTTCCTTCGCCGAGCATGAGATCCGGAAGAGGCAAGAACACTAGCATCAATTTAGCAACTGGAAATAAAATTCACACGACTGAGGAAAAACTTAAAGAGAAAAACAGCTGTAAGTACAGTTTATAAGACGTCTGCGTCTTGTACATAATAAAAAGTCTAGTCGACTATGGTACCTACACTCCGGAACCCTAAGAATCCGCTGAATATTTTTTACGGAGAGATTTGGACCCCATTTTTCAAACTCTTATCAATTTTTGGAAAAACACTTCGGAGCTGTCCGACACGTGATGTTTTATTGCGAAACACTAAATTGGTGGATTTTTAAAGAAAAATTGTTGACAAAAAAATTCAGAACCGTGTAGATTGATAAGAGAAGTTCGGATGCAAAATTTCGTCGATTTTTATCGTGGGTTTCAGGAGTTATGGATTATTAAACAGTGTAAAAGCGTCATTTTGGACCCGGAAGCGATAGAAGTTTGGAACAATTATTTCTGGCCCACTTTCGCTCGACGGATTATCTTTTCGCGAATTTTTTTTATCCCAATCCTTCGAACAGTTTGCACGAAATTTTATAGCATATAGAATTTTCGACTATAAACAAAGTACTCGTGGATATCACGCTTTTGATAGGTACATATACAAGGCTGTGAATCTTTAAAGCCGTTAACCGGTTATGCAAGTGGAAAAAACCGTCGGTGAATTGAAAAATTGAAAAATATCATTATTCTGATCCCGATGGTTATTTTATTTACTTTTTTTTATTACCGTAGATTATTAGCTTCTGTTTGCCTGATCCGTGACCTTGAATCATTATCTGTCCCCCTGGACGGGCGGGTATTGATAAAACTGAAGAGAAGATATACCGTGCGGAAAAACTGCGAAAATTATCGTCAAGTTATTAACCGCAACGAGTCATACCTATAGTACATAATACGCTAGAGAGCTTGAATCTTAGAATTTAGTGACAAGAAAGTGAAATAAAAATGCCACAAGTGCATAGAAACATAACAAACGCATGTATAAAGTTTATACGCGTGTTTATCATCAATGTTTGCAGATTTATATGCTCGTTATCTTTCACACCTGATCGCTGGGTAAAATTCATTGAAATTTTATGGGAGCATCTGGCGCGACTCACTATTACGATATATATTTTGATTCGATCTATACTCGGTTATCGAAATTTCCAAATTTGATGGGTTTGAAAAAAAAAAAAAAAAAAAAAAAAATCGGTTGAAAAATGCGATTGCGCGATAATTATAATAGGCGTTCAGTGTTTCGGAATAATTGATTATCCAATAATCGCGTAAATTTTTAAAATCGAACCTCAATCTCGATCGCGTATATATTATATATTGTATATATGTAAATCGGCAAGTTCGCATCTACCCTAAAAGGAGAACACCCGCATTGGCTCATCGACCTATGCGAACATTTCTCTTTGCAGAAAAGAAAGTCCGCAGTCCGGTCTCTCGGCTTGAACAATAATCGGCAGGTTCTTGGACTGTCTTACTGTTATAATGGATGTTTTATTATTTTCCACCCATTGCGACCAGCACATAGTGTGTTAAATTATGTGCTAATGAAATTAGATAGCAATTAGATACGTTATGTTCTCGATTTTTGCCACATTATACACCACGCGATACTTTGATAGCACATAATATATGGGAGGATCTATCATTATCAATATAACTGCGTACGTAATAAAATATATCGTATCGAATTATCGTGCAAAAATTAATTCAGATCTTCAATCGCGTGCGACAGAAATCATTTTTCATTATATTACAGTTTTTTTTTTTTTTATTACAAAAAATACTCGGGATATCAATTTGTGTGCAAAAAAATATGAAATTTTCGACGATTTACGATACCAGAAATCGGTTGATGATTAATGATCGTGTGCCCTGTGCCCGGACAATAACTGAAGACTAGTAGTATCTGGGATATCTAAATCCACCTAAGCGATTATGAAATACGCACTAGTTGGTCACTTTTTATTATTCATTAATTACGGTGGTGTTTGATAAAAATTTGCGAAGGGATTCTTAAGTGGAATTATATACTAATTCAACGGTTATCTTATGCAGTATATTACAAAGTTCTTGTTAACAATTATATTTTTTTATCTATCTGATGCAGACCCTATTACATATATACCATAATCTCACCGAAATCCTCGATCTAGATATAGCGCTATCTTCACATCCCTGTACACGTTCTATAATATCGGTTTTTATTATACTCTTGATCCATATGCCAATTTTCGATGTAATATATCAGCCTCGCTAATTACTTGCGAAATATTTTCGCGGAAGGCATTTCAAATGTTGCGAATTTTTTTTATCTCATCATAGATATACAACGTATACAGATGAATAATTCGAATGTGAAGAGTGAATGATTGAACATCGCCTCTCGCGTGATTTTAAAACGCATTAAAATACCCAAAAAGTTGATCTTCAGGCGTAGATAAATTCGTTGAGAGAATAAAAAAGGTGGGATTTTTAATCGCAGTTGGTGTTTTTGAAAAAAAAAAAAAAAAAATTGATAGTGTTTCAAATAATTTCAACCAAGAAAAAAAAAAAAAAGAAATAAAGAGCCTGTCAAACTTTAGTTATATTAATTGCGAAGTTATAGCGGTTATTCGTAAGTATATCTGACACAAGGCTGAAATGCGATTTTATTTTTTGCCGATCGCGAATCCCCACGTGCGCATATGCGCACCTGTTTTTTGCCTCTCAAATAAATATCAGCGCAGTTGAAATTACGAGACCGGTTATTAACGTGAATTTCCTGTTCACCTGAAAATATTTATACATATAGATTTACATAATTATTTGCAAGGAAAAATACAGCCGAGCTAATATCATCGCATTAAAATATACTGTGACGTTAATCGGTGGCTGTGCGATAACCCCTTGCATAGATCGTTATTTATCAATCTTTTAATTGCAATTATAAAATTCATTTATACTTGAATCTTACTTTAATTAAAACTTACATTTAACGGCTCGATAATGAAAGCTGTCGCTTTGAAAACAGATCATTACTTTTACAACAGTTTTGAACAGACAAAATATCGTTATCGGTATATATACGGGATTAATATTGACAGAAATAATCGTCGTTTGCGTTCACATGAACTTTAGTATTTGCAGTAAGATCGATAACTTTGTTTTTTTAAACATTTGATCGCAACCGCTTTAAACACATTGGTATATGTATAAGTTCATTAAAGATATACTGTAATTTTCCACTTATATTATCTACGGTCATAATTTTACGTCTCATCTTATTTTATCATTCTCGCCGTCATTTATGTATATTTAGTTATTTATTTTTTAAACACAATATGGAAGTAGTTTATATACCCATTGCACGAAGTTCAATTATGTAATTTCATTCTGAACCGTACGATACAATTGGCATTATCGATAGTATATGTAACATCCGGTGTTCGTAGTATAGAGGAAGAGCAAAATCGGTTTCAGGATTAGAACCTAAGGCAAAAATCGTCAGGCATTGAACTTTGGAACTTTCGATTTATTCAAATTTCATCAAATTTTTATGACTTCGTGTCAAAATTACAAATATTGGGGAGCAAAAGGATGAAATATTAATTTCACAACTGATTATTCGAACTTTGATCCACGTATAATTCGGAAATTATAATTAGACCATTGATGACGTAAGAAACAAGGAAAAAGTAACAAAAGAAGAAAGTAGAAAATTGTATCAAATAATGTAATTTTTCGTCGTTATGTACCTAAATAATAATCAATGCATATTGAATTAGGTGAAAAATAACGTTATTTGTCTCGAAAATGAACCTTGGCCTAATAATCTGTCGATTTTATTCGAAGGCACGTATTGGAATTATTGAATTGCGTTGAGATCGATAAAGGAGAAAAAAGCTCTATTACTCGGAGAGGTGAAAAATATGAATGAAAAAACGTCGAGTGGCGATAAAATAAGTGATATAGCAATTTCATGGAAAGGACCCCGCACATTTCTTATGGGAACTGGCTTTCCGATGGATTTGGCTGAAATTTTCAGGTTTCGTAGTTCATGCGATGCTGATCAAAAGTTCCCAGATAACAAAATGCCCGCACAGTGCGCGCACTGTGCGCGCACGCGTGCGAGTTTATCCGCACGGCGTGCGCTCACTGGATGAGACAGATGCGTCCTCAATTGAGGGGCATATCGCTCGCACGTCGTGATGCCGCACGTCGTGCGGGCATTATGCGAGTCACGTCATGCGGTAATATTGAGGGTCGTCAAAATGCTCCCACTAATAAATTATTATTTAGTGTTATAAGTCAATGAAAATAATATTGTATTCAATCACGGATGCACAATTTTTATTTAAATGAAATAGTCATAAATACATAATAATATGTCAAGTTCTAAAAGTATGCAATACAATTTGTCATTTCAAATCTAATTTCTCATAATGAATCAATTTCCCGTATATATTAAAACGCTACCGAAAATGTAAATGTTATAATCAGAAGATGGAGCATTTCAGGCTCAGAATTTCTTTATTTAGACGTTGTTTTATAACAGCTTGTTTGCGCAATTCACACGGAAGAAACTATTTTCAAATCGAAAATATTTAGCACGTCACTCAAAAATACGTTTATTCTTGATTCGAGAATACGTATATAATGTATAAAGATTACCTTGTTAATATATGTACATATATATAAATATTACCTTGTTAATATATGTACATATATATAAATATTACCGTGTTAATATAATATATTATATATATATATATATATATATATACATATTGGGGTGTGCCAGAAAGAACTTTTTTTCTTTCTTTAATCTCCCGCATCAAGAATCAAAGTGGTTTTATAAAATAAAAAGCCTCGCTAAAGGAGGGCACTGAGAAAAAATGCGAAGTAGTGTCTTACTCGACCAGAAGTCATACTGATGAGGCACCTGTTAAACTTGATTATCAGCATTCCCCTTTCGGCAATTGAAATATTACATGACATTCAGCTGTTTCAGCATGTGGTATAATAAGTAGAAAATGAACACGAATTGTTAAAAATTAAGCTATGAACATGTACTTTTTTTCTACTTTTCTTCTCGAAACAGCATTTTTTATTAGTCTATTCCCCGTACCACCTTGTGATTTTATTCAACTTGCTGTGAAATTTCACCTCGCGAAAGGGGGTTTCGATCAATTGAGTCTAGGAGGTGCCTCGATCACTATGATTTCAGGTCGATTGAGACACGTTTGAACATTTTTTGTCAGAGCCCCCCTTCGACGACGTTTCTCATAATACATGAATGCACTCATTTTTTACATGGGAAACGAGAAATTAAAAGAACAATTTTTTTGGCAGACCCTAATATATACCTTAAAATCAACTTCAAATAAACTTTTGAACTTATCACGAAAAGTTCACATTCAAAGTAACTTATCATAAAACGTTCGAACTCAAATGAACTGACAGATAAATTTCACAACTCATGAAAAGATAACATTTGAATTAACGTGTTGATAAACTTTGGAACTTATTACTAAATGTTAAAACTTGAATGAGCTTATAAATAACATCATTCTCCGTTCTTCTCTCGGAATTGTCCGCATATACAAACGGATCAGGAATTTTCTCTTCAGGTTCCACACATTCATTGGAGCTTGAACTTGAATCTGCCGGATCGACAGTGCCTTCGAAGTTTTCAGTCCTATTACGAATCGTGGACAAGCGTCGTCTTTTATGTCTCGAGCTGAGAGTTGTAAAACGTTTGAATTTGTTATCATCCATGTTCTTCTTTGAGTCATCTCTTTTAATGGTACAGCAAGCGGGGCAGCAAAACCATCAAACGCAGAAACTTCCAATTTCTCATATTTGTCGATGAGTTTGTATACATATATATATATATATATATACACTCAATAAAGGTGAGAGAGGAATCAGACCACGGTACCTAGATGTTTATGGGAAATAAAATTTGAAAAATTCATTGAATGACATATTTTAAATATGAGATGTGGTGTATTTTTCATAGCTGTATTTTAGACTTGACATTCGAAAAATCCGAAATTCTTGAATTGCAGGAAAATTCACGAAATTATTATTGTATCAATTTTTCTCATCAGAATTTTGTTCTGAAATTTATAATTTTCCCGAAATTCACTCATTTTTATCTATTTTTTTGATTGAATGAATATTTTCCGGAGCGAATCGAAGGTGATTAGCTGAAAAACTTTTTTATAGTTGCTCAGCAACAAATTTAGGTCAACAATTTGATTTGCATAATTCTTTTGACACAGAACATACAGCACATTCATTTACCGTTGAAGAATATGAAAATTTACGAAAAAGTGAGGTTATGATATGATATAATAAGAAAAGGATTGTGTGCTTACTAGCAGATCTTTTTTCGGCACGGACACTTATAGCTATAACTTGCGATGAAAGAGGTGAACTGCAAGCACGCAGATAACCATATAATTCAATTTTATATATTAACTCTCTAGAAGTGAAAGAAAGCCGGTGACTGCAAATGACTGCAAGAAGGAGTCGACTAGTCAAATCAGTGTCTTAACTTATTCAAATACGTAAATCATTCGGTGTATAATACGTATTACGTATTATACGGAAAAATAATTTTTTTTTCGAAGAACATGGCTCAAGATATTTCGCTGCTAATTTTCACAAGAATTGACGCTGCAAAGATATTTATCAGGAACTCTTAAACTGTATTTAATCGCACACTGACATCATGGTGCCCGCACGCCGTGCGTCGCATTAGCGATCATATACGTGATTGTGTGTCCCCGCACGCGTGATGGTCAGGTGCGACTCATAACGCTCGCACTTGTATATGCGTCACTTCGTGCGAGCGAGAATGGTGCATCCTCGCCCGCACGACGTGAGCCGCACGTTGTGATTGTAACGTGCGTCGCACAATTGTTATCTGGGTTACCATTGCCACAACTTCCAAAAGTGAACCGTTCGACCTTGGTAAGCGGTTGAAGTTTAAATTCCATTTCGTGTAGTGTCAGTTCCAACCCAAAAGTGCAGGTATTTTGCAGGCAGGAATTTCCGTTCGGTGTACTTTCCAACTTTTAACCCGGATCTGACTATCAAATAGCTCAAGTACGAAGTGATGAGTCGAAAAACCTATACTTAAAAAATCACCTAACGGTAAAAGCGAGGGGCTATTCATTCACAGATCAGGGGAAACCCCGCGAGTACAAATGGACCGATTTTAAACCTCAAACGCTTACCAAGGTCGAATGGTTCACTTTTGGAAGTTGTGGCAATGGTAACTTTTGATCAGCTTTGCATGAACTACGAAACCTGAAAAATTCAGCCAAATCCATCGGAAAGCCAGTTCCCATAAGAAATGTGCGGGGTCCTTTTATTGCAGCTGAAAGTTTTGAATAACGCACCTATATAGATTACGGTGGTTCTTAATTTGACCATTTTCGAATTTCAATGCTCCCATGGGCCGCCCAGGGCGTCTTCAAATGTGTACGAAAAAATGTAGCCAAAACCTCAGGCTCCTGTCTCAATTCTAAGTACCGCCACACAGCCTTCGAATTTTTCCATTTGAATTATAAAACACGATTTCTGACATTTCGCGGTTAATTTTTTTTCTTCCTATTGCAGTATAGCTCGGAAAGATCTCAAACTTTTGGTACACTCCTCACCTGTAGTAGTAGGTATTTCATGAAAGTTCGTCAGATTTTCAACGATTTAATTTTCGAACGTACCTACTTTGCACCAAAAAAAATGTCTTATCTCCAAATTGTGATGAACAAAATTTCGTCGTTAAAAATCTGTACATTTTTCACGGACACTTACTACTATAGGTAAGAGGTGCGCGGGGTTTTTGATTATTCGAAGCTATAATGATGCGATAGGAAGTGAAAAACAACCCCGAAGTACTAAAAATCGTGCACTCAGAAAAAGGTCTTGTTGACACAACCAAAATTTGGTTATTATACGGTCAAAGAAATTTTTTTGTTCAGTCAACCAAAATTTTGTTGGGCCAACCAAAATTTTGTTGGGCTAACCAAAATTTTTGCTGATACTACTAAATTTCTTGTTAGCACAACAAAATTTTGGTTGACTGAACAAAAAAATTTCTTTGACCGTATAATAACCAAATTTTGGTTGTTTCAACAAGACCTTTTTCTCAGTGTGTGTTATTTAAATATTAAAGTTCGAAGGCTTTGGGGCAGTACTTAGAATTGAGATAGGAACTTGAGGTCTTGACTGCATATTTTTTTACATATTTAGAGACGTTCCGAGCCATGAGAGCATTGAAATTCGAATATGACCGAAATAAGTACTACCCTAAAGTATAGGCATATGAGTACTACGTTTGTCGAGACTGTTAATATACCTAGTATTATGTTACTAAGATCATCGATGGTCCTACGTTACTATATAAATTAGGTACCCATACCTGTATGCATAGAATATACGTTTATAAACGTAGACGCATTCAATACCTATACAATATTGATCAAACTAACGGTAGATGAACATTTGTCACGAACAAAGCGTAACGTTACGTCATAATAATCCTTCCTCAATATTTCATAATCTCGTTAGGATATTATTCCCATTAATTTATATCTTTCAATTAAAATCTCCGAATTTAAGTTATATATACGAATCGAAATACAATAAAAGATATTACACGCAAACTCTTTATGACCATTTCGAACTCGATCCATGCTTTATTATATCCATTTTACAACTCTGAAGGACTGCACTTGCATCGTTTTTCAGATTATTTTTCACTTACTTTTCAATTTTTTCAAACAAAAATAAAAATTTCGAAAACTCTCTGTATCACACGACGATCATTTTCAGCTACGGACGAACGTCGAACTATTAATTGTTATTCTTTTTTATTTGATCGATTTTAGAGCGATTTTAGAATTTTTTAGAGAAAAATTTCAAAAAGAAAATATCTCGGGGATAAAAATACACTCAGAAAAAGGTCTTGTTGACACAACCAAAATTTGGTTATTATATGCATGGACAATCACATTTTTTGTTCAGTCAATCAAATTTTTTGTTCAGTCAACCAAAAATTTCGTTGGGATAACCAAAATTTTGTTGGGAAAACCAAATTTTGTTGGGACAACCAAAATTTTGGCTATTCCAACAAAATTGGACTGAACAAAAAATGTGATTGTCGATATAATAACCAAAATTTTGATTGTGGCAACAAAACCTTTTTCTGAGTGTAAAAATTCCGAAAAATTCGGTCAAGTTTCAGCCGAAGTTGTTACCCACTTTGCCAGGGTCTCTTTTATAGTATAGGTTCACTTCGAATGTATTGTTACTTCACGGATTAAAAGAATAAACAACCAATTATTTTATTTCTTCAGAATTATAAAATTATTGCAGTGAATTAATTTCGGGACCTATAATAGCACATAAATAATTTTGACACAATTTCATAGTTGATTTGACCTGCTTAGATTTCTGTCTTTTGATATAGTTTTGCACCGAGCCATTTCTAGATCTATTTGAATAATTGTCTAAGTATATACCCGAAGATAACACGGTATCGCAAAGTAATTAGTACCAAATGATGAAATATTGTTTGAGATCATTTTATGATGATGACGAAAAACCGAAGTGCAATATTTCATACGTCGCAGTATCGTGCAACAAGTATTCCCAGGTATTATCAAGAGCCTGTATAATATACATATACCCACGTGTACTTACCTACGACTTATTCTACTTTAAGTTTTTGTGTTTACCTGAATCAAAGAATAGGAGGCATTGTTACATATGTATGTAATTAGATTTTTACATAATGTGTATCTTAATTTAGCCCAGATCTATAATCTTTGTTTACTGCAGTTCTAAAAATTATATCTATAGGTTCATAAAATTGGACTAATTTTATTTCACCACCTTTTCATTTTGATAAATTCTGCAATTATTTTTAACGAGCGAATTTATAAATCTATGAATAAAGGATTTTTTATATCCTTTTTTAACCCATTTTTTTTTTTTAGTTTTTTTTCTTCTCAAGATCTAAGAAAACGATGGGAAAATTGTTGGGAATTAATTATAAACTTAGGGGAAAAAATAAACATTCAGTTATAACCTACTCGCCGGTCGACGCCACAGGCATTCGCGGTCGTTCATCGGACCTCGAACTTGACCTACTGCGATACTGCGCGGCGTCTCTGTCGCGCTTATACTCGCTTCGTTCCTCGATTTCTCACTCTCTCTCTCTCTCTGTTATTCACCCACGTGGTGGCCTAGAGTCTAGACGAAGGTAAAGGCCCGATGAACGATCGGAGGAAACATAAAGCTAGGAGCACAAACTTTTCGTGTCCCGTGTTTCGCCTCACCTACAGGCGCCACGATCGCTCACACATGGCTATGATTGGTCGGCGCTGCGTGTGAGTGACTGTACACTGGTCACGATCTCCGTAGGTGAGCCGACACGAAGAGTTTGTGCTCCTAGCTTTATACAGCATCAATGGGCTCCAAAAAAAAAAAAAAAAAAAGCTCTGACCTTTTTCTGTCAGTTAGCAAATGATTATTTCTAAATTAAGAAATGTTCTATTGACTCAGTTTTCGCACAATTTATTAGAAGCACTCTCGAAAATCATTAAAAATTATTTTCCAATTTATGGAGCTTTGCATTGCACAGATTCTACTGCAAGGGAGATAAAGTGGTTGTTGTAGGCCACATAGGTCGAATCGTTAATCGAAACTTCTTCAAATTCGAAAGAAAAGTCATAGATTGATGTCATTTCGTAGCAAACCGATGAAATTTGATGAATTTCATTTTTTGGATGCGAAATTATATGGTTTGAAATCATTTTTTTTTTCAAACTTGAAGAAGAAAAGTGTCTTAATTCATACCATATGTGAATTTATCGGACCAGTCGAACCAAATTTTTAAGTCTTCTAACTGAAGCTCACCTCTATATAGAGCGTGCAATCTCCAGATAGACCGAAAAAAAACGGAAGTGCATCATAATTATATAAAAGTGTCTTAATACTTGCTCACGACAATAGAAGACTGATATTATTAATTTACCTCGAAGTTACACAATTTTCAACATTCCCTACGAATTCTAAAAAGTTTCGATGAACGATGCGATCTCATATTATGTATCCTGCGACAATCACATTTTATTAGGTAGACACAACCTATGTGCGGCGAGCTCCATAAAATCTCAAATTATTCCAAATTATGTCTAGAATTCTAAATACGAGTAATCATTGCTTTTCCAAAATCACATAATTTTTTCAATTTTTTTTGTTCTTGTAATTCAATTGATCGAATGAGAAAGTTCAATCCAATGATTTTCGGTGATAGCTTGAACGTTTTTTTAGTCCATCTAAGTCGAGTCATATAATTAGATTATGAAGTTCCTATTATAATAGTCGATCAAATTTCATAAAAGTTTGAGACTAACTTTTGTTATATTCATATTAAGATTTTTACGAAATTTTGACATCCTCTTCGTCCTAGCCAACTCATGTATTAAGCCACCGATTAATCTTCTGAATCCTGTGCTGCAAGAAAGTTGCAATTATCGTATACTTCCGCCTTGCTGCAAAGCTCAGCACACCATAATTGCTATTTGATATAAGTAAATTGCCGTAATTCCAGAGATTAGATCAGATTAGGTAACAGTCTTCCTATACTTAGAAACTTGTAGACGTACTACAAAGTTACGTATCCCATCTATCTTTTCTCTCGATCTGTACTACTGAAACCTCATTTCAGGATACAGCGCGGACATTTTGGTATTTGCTTTTTTGATCCTGGCAAATCAGAATATTTTCAAGAATAAAACAAATCCGCGATATGTAATTTGAATGAATTTATTTGACCGTAGAAATATTTGGCGATAAAATTTTTTAGAGTTCATATGGGGTATTCCACGTGAACCGGGCCGGTTTTTGGCAAAAAAAAAAAAAAAAGTAAAAAACGGGAGGCTGGAAATTTTATCACTTCTTTGTGACACTTTGAAGTAATTTCGGTGAAAATTTCAAGGCAATCCGTGTGACCCTTCAAGTAGAAAAAAAAATAAAAACACATATTTTCCAAGTTTTACATGCTTCGCCGGTTTTTTGGAAAAAAAAAAAGAAGAAAAACGGGAGGCTGAAATTTCGATCACTTCTTAGTGCCACTTCGAAGTAATTTCGGTGAAAATTTCAGGGCAATTGGTGTGACCCTTCGGTAGAAGACCAAAGGAATCGCATATTTTCAAAGTTTTACGTGTTCAAGAATTCCAAAAATAATTGAAGTGCTACATATTTCGAAGGAGCTCATTTATGCGCGTAGAATGCACTATGGGAAGTTATGATTTTGTTCATGCATGGCCGAGATAAATGAAGTTGAAAATGTGGTAATTAAATTTTTGGCATAATTATGACAGCGATATAAATTGAACCAATTATTTTCAAGCTCTGTAACTGTTGGGGGCATCTTATGTAGTAACAAGGAATCTGAATCTGCATTGGCGTCAAATTCGATGACCTCAGGCCAAAAACTGGTCCGGTTCACGTGGAATACCACATATATAACATTATGTTTAATCGGTATTAGCTTTTACTATAAATACGTCAAAGTTTGGGCAGTTTTTTTGTCGTAGTTAAATATAACTGTATCAAAAAATTGGGTCGTGTAGGCAGTTCGAAAAAAAAAAAGAAAAAGAAAAAAAGTGTTCTAGATTCTAAATATATATTTTCTAAAAACTACCTCCCTGACAGTGAATACTATATGCTATTATTTGGCATTGACATAGAAAAGAAGTTTTCTATAAAACATCGAAGGCCGTTTTATAATCGGGGGGGTCTACCGAAAGTCTTGGCCTTTGTCCAAAGAATATTAAATTTATCTGGTTTACTGTTATAGTACCTATGGCTCTCGAAAAAGTGGACAAGCACAATGAAAAACGTAATTGCTTGTAGACTGCAGTGTGTAGTTTCATTTATTTTTTACAACTCATTGCAAGATATTAAAGAAAGTTTGTCGTATCTTAAAAACGCGAGGGTTTGCATTTGCATTATCTTATACTATACAAGTCTTATGGAATATTCTGCGCTGATAACGCGTATAACGACCGGAATTTAACGAGCGAGAGAAATCTTGGCTGAAATAGAATACGAGTTGTAAAAGCGAACCAAGAAAATACATAAAAAAATTGAGGAGGGAGGAAAGTAGAAAAACACCAAAAAAATGGAAACTCCAGAATGATTAAGTGTGCCAATTTAACCCCGCGGTTCACTGTCCGCGATTTAATTCGCCACATCACGGCAACGGCATTGTCAGCGCACTCAGCACTCAGCGCATATCATTTAATTTCACTAACGTGCACGGAGAGCCTTTCTCATCCGAGTTTAGTTTAACATTTGCGAAAGTCTTATTCTTAAGCGGTCAGTAGTATAATTTCACCTTATAATCGCATATGCCTCTCACATATTTCTGCACACAGACTGCACGTGTTCAGAGCACGTTTGTTTCGCATTATACGAAGAGTTCCTCCGTGAGGATGCGCGTATAGATCCTGCGGTAAGTCCTATATACGATTTCTGTTCGTTGAATTTGCAGACGTTAAAGGATGATGATAAGTGAGAGACAATAAGCTCCGCGGAATTGAATAGGGTAAGAAAAGAAAGAGACCGGGAAAATTAAGTATAATATAAGAAAAATAACGATCGGTGGGAGCACGAGACGTCGTCGTCGTCGTCGTCGTCGTCGCGTCGGTTAAGTTACATGACGAAAGCGGTTTTTTCGCAACAACTTTCGCCACTTCCTATTTTACCGCGAATTAAAATTATAAGGAAAAGGAAGTGCAGTGTATATGATCGTCCGCGGGTTGGTTACGCCTTCCGGATTTACCTTCCCTGCAACGCTCATTATACAGACTGGGGAAAAAAAAAAAAAAAACTGTTGACACCGATTTTATGCAATATGTCAATCACCCCTGATCTCGTGAGGACCGATGCAATCATTATAGGTATGCGAATATTTCAGATATACTACCTGTATAGTCGTCGAACAATTTTCCGCACATTTTACGAAATTAATTGAAATGTCGACTAGACACGGTGATTCACTTTGACATAAAAAAAATCTATGACTGATTGAAAGATTACCAATCAATAAAATGTAAGGGGGACAAGATAAGTTCTAATGAAGACGATATGTCAGAGATAAAAATAAATGATCTATAATAAAAAAGGCGGTGAAAATAATATAAGGAAACATAATGTGAACGTCGCATAAGCAACAAACAACTAATCAACGCGGTTCTTTCTTTTTTTGTCTTTATCGCCGACATAGAGCTTAACACTGATATATCTGTGCGAAGATATATGGGAATTTCATTTGTTGAGAAATGTGTCTACGTAGATCTTATACGTCTTGTGTTTCAACACAATAAGGCAAATACTAAATACGCTCGTTCTCTGGCTGGTAAAAGATCAAAGGATTAAATCATTTTTTCGAAACCATAAGTTTCGAAGAAAAATCTAGATCGGTGATTGAATTGAGGCATAGTGATTTAAGTATTGACAGATTATAGATCGGATTTCTTAGCGGTTTACAAAGAATCCATTAATCCAGATAATACCAAGTGATTTATCGGAAATAATTTACTTTTAAAAATCAAAAACTTTTATTGCTGCAGCTGCATTGATATACGGAAAATTGAACGGTTCCACAAAAATTACGATTAATGGAAATTGTAATCGATTCTTGAGTCCTGAAACTACTTTTAGGCATTTAGCTTTCAGTTCTTAGTACAATAGGGTCTGATCTATAAATTTAGAATAAAAATTCAAAATCGGTGCTCATAGTATAATTTTGCAGGAAACTGTCTTATTACAAAAATAAAAATAAATAAATCGAAAAGAGAATGCAGAATCGATTAATTGACCGACCAACAGGATCGGCTTCACCCACAGTCGGTAATCGCGAATCGGGTTGCCTCGACACTCCAACAGAAGGCGCTGTCCCAATAATCAGTATCTCTATAAATTTTTTCGATTCGAAATATAAACCCGGGAAAAATTTCCCGCGTAAATTGTTCGAAAGTCTCACACGGTAAATTTATAATTAAATATAGGTATAACTTCATAGATATGAGCAGGAAAGTATTTATTTGATGATGATTTGATTCTATAAGTCCGTATAGTTAAATAGGATGGGACTAAAAGAAAAATCTATTAGCAAATACAAGATACAATATTAATTCGCATTTTTTATTTTTACTTTATTGTGAGAATCTGTTTTACTCCGCATCTTAAAATCGCGTTATAATAAGATTCTTCAATTAATTTATAGAGTAGCTTAAATACTGGCATTATATGTATATATATATATATATGTATATGTAGGTAATCAAAGCTGTCTAAGAATTTCTAGCTGATTAAATACCCGGTTATATACACATACTATATATATGCATATGTATGTATGTCACGAGAGCTATTTTGAACTATTCCTACATACCTATCTACCTACGAACCGCAATCAAATGTGGCATAAGTTAATCCATCGTCTAGCGGTAGGGTAAACAAAGTGTTGTACGTTATTATTAGCAACTATGAGTTAAATGATGTGATTGTAAAAAGTGTAGTACATCACGAATTATATAGAATTATGTAGATGCAAGTGCTAATTAATTACATGTATATGGGATATTTTTTGAAATTTTCTTACAAGCCTAATACTTGAGGTTTTTTCATTTTTTGTTTATAAAAAGTGATATAAACAGTTATTATAGTGCGTAATTGAAAACGGTCATTCAATTCTTATCAAAAATAATTTTTTTTTTTTTTTGTTTGTATACTATAATTGACGTCTTTATTTCTCAGTTGGGACATAGATATTTGTGATGATCACAGTTTTCGGAAGTCTAGCGCAATAATCGACTTATAATCTCGACGATTAATTAAGTGCACTATACTATATTTTTGGGATATAGATCGTTCCCGAGATTTGGGCCAATGTCGATATGAATCCTGATCGAACGTTTTATACCAAACTATAATATGGCTTTTATTTTCGAAATTAAGAAAATGAAGAAAGTCGGTATAAATTCGTTATCAAAGATGCGTTATGCTTGAAAATAGAATATAATATGCATTTCTAATTAATTTTATAGCACGTGCGATTTTTTAGTTCCCCACAATAACGTAACGCACTTATATACCGGTAGGATATTTTCCTTATATGCGTTAGACCGCAGCCTTATATTATACAGTTTACTCGAATACTATACAGTGTTGACTTTGAATTGTCACGTAAATGAGGGAGTGTCTCCGTGGATAACAAAAGTGTGAAAAAAAGTACTATGGAATAATAAACGAGGTGGTAAAAATATTGCAAAATTATCTCGATATATAGGTATAAACGTGCGAATTATATACGGAAAGGAATAGGTCATCTATTTACCAAAGTGCAGTTGGGATCAATAAACGAGAAGGAATGAGGTTTTTTTCTATCAATGGAACCCAGTTTTTAAAAGGTATTTAATTTTTAATTTTTATTTATTTATTTTTTTTTTCAATAACTTGAATATCGATAATTTTACGAATATTTTCTATATATATACGGGAGTAGAATATTTAATTTCTGTCAATTTCTTATTGTCGAGAAATATACCTACTATATACGAATTAGAAAAAATTTCCTGACTCGACAAGGATCTTGTGAAATAACGGAAGAGGTATATACGAGATCCTATAAGGATCGTGTCATACCGTTCTCGTCTATATATCCCCTCTCTGCGAAGGTTCGCGCAGTTACTTCTCGTATGCCCGAAATATTGAATGAAAGTTTTAGCGAGGCAATGGAAAATTCCGACGATTATAACACGTGACGAATCCTTCCATTCTCCCATCATATGATTTTTAAAGCTGCATACCTACACCGCCGTTGGTTGCGTATATAAATGAATATGCGAATAATAGAAGACGCACACAATACTGGTAACCAAACTGATGGGCGTGTCGTTGAATGCGTTTTTTTTATATATCCGCGTTTAAAATCTTCAATTAATTTTTATATCTACTATACGCACAGATTATTCTTGTTTATTTTAATTATTATTATACGGTTTGGATCTACGACGTATAGCAAGTCCCTATACTTACGTTTCGCCTCCCGCGGAAGCTAGTCGATAACGTGCCGCGTGAATTGTGGCGATATCTGTTGCACTATCTCTGCGGTGTGATTATATATATGAGACGAAAGTTGACCGAAATTTTGGAATTTTACCAGACGTAATTCGGTCGGCATAAACGATCGTAACGACAAATTTTTACTTTACTATTACTTTAGGAATATCGAGGGAGATATACCTACCTAGCTACACCTATCCCTCGAAAAATAATACTCATTTACTTCGCTAATATTATAATATAACTGATCGAGTATTGGTCATCGGTGATATTAAATTCACTAGTCAATTACATCGAAAGTCTCAACTTTTTGTACAATCGAAATCCAGATTTACCAGAGGATAAGGAAAGGATTCACAACGTATACCTACCTACTATGCGAGGTGAGTGCATTGATTAATTTTCGATACGCGGTTTAATTATATATTATTATACGGTGTCATAGGGTGATTAACATTTATTTATAGAAAACCAATGAATCGAAGCTTTTCAACACGTATTTTAGTTCGGTAAAATAAATAATGATACAACTCATTTGGCAAGCATACATATTAGACCGGTTCAAAAAAATCGACTATTCTTTTTCTTTCAATTTTCGCATTGAAATACTTTCGGGGGGCTGAAAAAAGATGCCTGTTAAAAGCGGAGCTCTTAATATTAAGATTTAGAGGTCGCTCATCGCGGATTTCTATTTTCCATTTAAATAGCATGGGAATTTTATTTTTTTTTCTTCAGAATTTCGTAGCTCACAAACCAATGAACAAATCCAAATGACTCTTACATATTTTGAAAGGGGATTGAACACTCTAAAAAATGTATCTATCATTGTGGAAAAAAAATCACAAAAAAAAAATAGTTTACTCAACTTTAAATTGAAATTTGAGCTTGAATAACTTTGGAAGGAGTCAATTTATCAAAAAATGATAAGAGAAGCTTTTTGTAGAATGTTCAATTTCCTATGAAAATATGTTTGAGTCATTTGGATTTGTTCATTGGTTTGTGAGCTACAAAATTATAAAAAAAAAAAAAAAAAAATTCCTATGCTATTCAAATGGAAAATAGAAATCCGCGATGAGCGACCTCTAAATCTTAATATTAAGAGCTCCGCTTTTAACAGGCATCTTTTTTCAGCCCCCCGAAAGTATTTCAATGCGAAAATTGAAAGAAAAAGAATAGTCGATTTTTTTGAACCGGTCTAATACATATAGTAGATACTTTGCATTTTTTATTTTCGGGTATGCAGGTAATCGGTTTATGGATTTTTAGTAAAGTGAAAGGAACTCCTATATACTTCGAAAGCGTCGATAACCAATTGTGGATCTATATATACTAATATAAAGGAAGTTTCCTACAAATTTTTTTAAACAAAATTTCCACCACGGTCGAACTTGACCACTTAGTACATATCACGCTAGTTAGCGGAGAACGGGAAATGACGGGGTATATACTTGGAAGATCGAGTCATTTTTCATTTGAAAATACCATATTATCTTAGATTTGAATAGTAGTTGCAACCTGTTGCACGTTTTGGTTATCATTTTGAGTAATATGTGCAGCTAGTTGACAAAGTGCCCGGTTTTACTCCTCCCCGACATTTTTAATATGGAGAAAATTTCTGTAAGTTACTCATATCGCAATTTTCCCCGACCTATACACTGAGAAAAAGGTCTTGTTGACACAACCAAAATTCGGGTTATAAAAGGCACAATCACATTTTTTGTTCAGTCAACCAAAAATTTCGTTCGGATAACCAAAATTTTGTTGGGACAACCAAAATTTTTGGTTGACTGAACAAAAAATGTGATTGTGTGCCTTTTATAACCCAAATTTTGGTTGTGTCAACAAGACCATTTTCTGAGTGTAGTGAAATTTTATTGGTAAATTTTTTTGTAAGAAAAAAATCAGAGAAGACTTGATGGATTCTTTTCAGAATTTTTTTAATGCCCGATTCTGTCAGTAACAGGTATTCACAATCTCGGTCAAGGTGATTTATCGCTCTTTTAACATGCGTACGTGCATTTGAGCATGTTAGAGATGGAAATGTTGCAACACCAACAATTTTTTTTTTTTTTTTCTAAGAAGCTTTATTATAGTGTCGGACAAAAATTCTGAAAACTGCACGATGCATGGGGTTGTGAATTATTGTTCCGGAGTAATGAATTTTAATCCAGTGTACACCACGGTATGAAGAATTATAACACGTAATTCATTGAATATTTCATGTAACAATTTGATTATCGCAAGTTATTTATTGTTGTTATCTAGGTTACAATTTATTACGTCCGCGAGAATTTGATACTAATGACATTTGTAATTAGTGTAGAAATCTATATATAATAGAAACTTGAACGCGGGAGATAAAGTATTTGTATGTCGATGATCTTTCACAATGCATCTATCAATATATTACAATATATTGCATACCCATACCATAACAGGTATTATATTTATCCAATAATGAAAAGTACACGTAATTATACTAGAGTAATAAATGAAACGCGACAATAAATTGTTCTCTAAATTTTGTGACGTGAAAATCGTCCAACTCTTCCAAAGAGCGAAGAAGAAGAGTGAAAATTCTTTCCTCAGTAGTGAAATAGAACTTTTTTTCCACTGGAATTGAATAGTGATACGATTTTCACTCATAAGAAGTGAATTGTCACTTTATAAGTTTCGGGAGTGTGTTTTCACGCGGTTAAGGCCCATCCCTAGTCGCTCACCTCCTTTTGATCGAAATGTGTCACATTTCGATTATTATCTGAGCCCAGGCGTCAAAAACGCAAAAAAGGCCAACTTAGCGCAAATTCTATTTCAATTCCGAACACATACGTCCAAAAAAATGTTCGTTTCGTGCGAAAATAGAGTCTACAGATGGTTTTTACATTGTTCGCCGAGGAAATCGAATTCGAATAATTTTTTAACAATGTAAAAACCAGTGTTGCGAGTCACTAATTACATTTGTAATGGAATTACTCAATTAATTACCCATTACTTTGGTAATGTGTAATTAAACTCGATTTAAAGTAATGTGTAATTAAATGAAGTTTAATTACACATTACAAAAGTAATGTGTAATTAAATAAAGTTTAATTACACATTACCAAAGTAATTAAATAAAAATTCAATTACACATTACGAAAGTAATGTGACACATTTCGACCAAAAGGAGGTGGGCGACTAGGGATGGGCCTTACTATTACTGAAAAATGAATTTATTGCTTTGAAAAAATTCGACATCCCAACATGCCTTTTTAACGTTTCTAATTCCTGACGAACCTACATGGAGTTTCTTGAAGAACAAAAATGAACATCAAAATTTTTATTCAGGGAAATAAAGTTTTATTTGGATGCTGCAGTATTTGTAAGCTTTCAGTTGTTTGTTTCAATTTAAAAATCTTATAACCACGGCAGATACATTAATGACAAGTTTGAGAAGCAAGCTTGATCAAATAGTACTTTTCGATACTAGTGCGAAAGTGTTGATTCTCGGACGAGTGTGAAGTTTTTCGCCCGAGCGAAGTGAGGGTGACAATCACACGAGTCGAGAATCTTCTTTCGCACGTGTGTCGAACTTCATTTTTCAACACAGCGCGCGTTAAGTTGAATTTTATGCACGCGAAGCGTGCGCAAAATCCAACTTTGCGCACGCCGTGTGGAAAACGATATGTTCAATCGGGTAGTTTTCATCTTTTGAAGAATTCCAAAACTCATGTCTAAAATGTCGAAAAATTGCGTCAACTGATTTTGACTGCCTGTTACTTTTTTCAATTTTTCAGAATCTTTCTTTGCAACGGTTCTATTCTAGTGTAACTGAGTAATTGATATGTAGATGTCGACCTGCAGGAATATTAAGGGTGGCTTGATAGGTGTTTTGAAAAATCATTCAGTGATTTTGCTCAAATCATTTATCGACTTATCGAAAGCTTCAACAGATTGTAATTCCGGTTTTTCTTATCGTGACCGACTTTGACATTGCAATATCGATGAATTTTTAAGGATATCCCGGTAGAATCTTACAGTTTCCAACGTGACATAAGTTTCACCATAGAGTTTTTGCTTTCCCTTCAAAATTTTGTTCAACTGAATAAATCATTTTCATAATTTTGTGTTTTCTCATCTTTAAATACCTACCTACACGACGTAGATCGTAGATCTATGTGGCAAGCCCAGTTATAAAGGGCTTGTTACCTAATTCAAAGAAAGTATGCCTTTAGGCCTATCGAATCAGACTCAATAACATATTAAACAGGTCACTTACTCAGAGAGAGAGAGAGAGAGAGAGAGAGAGAGAGAGAGAGAAGTGTTTGAAATTCAACTGAATTGAAAGTACTTGGAAAATCTTGGAAGGAAATATTGGGTCAAATCCTGGCTAATCTTTTTCCGAATTCGCAGCCCCAGATATGCTAGTAAAATTACCGCATCGTGTAAGACAGTCTTTCTCGATTACAGCCTCTGTGTTGCTTTCATATAATCGGCTTTAATACTCAGTTAAACAAGTGCAGGTCGTTAAAGTAAGTAGGGCAATAAATTTTCGAATCCTATTTTAGCTGATTTGTCGTATTTTTGGCATCCAGTACGTTCTGAATAATCAGCTATCAAAAATGAGTACACAGACTAGATTCGGTAGCGAGACATCGTCATCTTAAGAAACTGTATAGGTATACCAAATGATCTGGTTGTTTTTTATTTTATTTCAAAACAGTGTCAAGGCTGGTACGATGGCACGTGAGAATTGGGTCACGTTTTTTTTTTTTATCTTTCTTTTCATTCTTCATACTTCATAATCAGGAAAGATAATGTCTTTTATCGTGAATCAAAACTGGCGATAGGATTTTCTTGTCTGATTGATGAATTTATATAACTTCTAATTGACGTAATTTGGAAGCAGTCGTATATATATTTGATCTATACGATCAGGTATAGATTGCGGACAAATATAAAAATCGATTGCATTTTCGTATACCTCGGTTCTTCGTTATCTTCTATGATTATACGACAGTATTGCAGGGTTCTCTTAATTCTTTCTGAAAATGGAAAAAACTTTTACTGAAACATTTATGAGTAATTTCTCAATAGATATGAAAAGTTTGCGAAAATATCCCACGTTGTATTAAAGTGAAATTCATTTTCACCCCAAGACACTCGTCAAGATAAAAAGTTATAATTTCCAAACACCAGCCAAATTTGCCATTTGGAGTTCACATATACAATTCATATATGAATTACCTGTAGAAAATTCGAGTGCGAGTGAATCGGCTATTTTTTGAGGATGCAGATCTGATCTGTAACGAAGTCGATAAGAATAGAAACCTGTTGATATAATTTTACGGTTTTGACAACTTTGGACATTGGCCATAAAAATTTGCATTCACATTGAATTTGAATAATTTGCGAATTTGTTTAAAGACAAAAAGTGAATCAGATAATTGTATTCGTTTTCTAAAGTAATAATCGTTAGGCGATATAATATTGTTCTGTCGAAAGATAATCTGATTTCTAATCATGACTGCTACTAATATGAAGTTGCACTTAACCAGAAGATATGGGAAGCAAAGAATAATCAAATCTTTACTGATAACAGAAAATAGAAATCAAATATCAAGTTAACACGACCGGCTAATTAAACGACCATATTAGGTCATTATCAGTAATACGCTGCAATACGTTAACGTGATTATACAGGTTATCAGGTAATGAGTTCTGACAAGTATTCTGAAGCTTGTGTCAAAAAAATTGTTAAGAAGTGGGGGGGGGGGGGGGGGGGGGGGGGGGGGGGGATAAGGTCGTCAGATAATCAGTCCTAAAGCCTAAGTAGTATACATTTCTGTTATCACAATCTGCTATTTTTGTATAATTGCATGAATCGTCGAAAAACTATTTTTGAACACGTTCGTAAAATTTTCATTCTGTGTTAAATTTCGTCCCGTAATACGCGGTTCTCTATATCATCATCTATCAATATCCTTGAGAGTAAAATCGATCTTTTTTTTATGAAGATAAAGAGAAGAGAAAAAAGAATAATGCAACTCTCGAAGTTCAACGTACCGTTTAAATTGCTGTTCGTGTTTGGCGATAAAGAGAAAAAGAGTTGAAGTCAAAAAAGAGAGAGAGAGAGAGAGAGAGGGAGAGCGAAAAAAAAAAAAAAAAAAAAAAGAAAAGAACCACCGATACCTAGGTAAGTTTCCGTGACGTTTAGACTTATGAATATGAAACGCGACGTTTGACTCTTGATGCCTGATTCTATTAACGTTGTGGATTAGCCATCGGCTAACTATATGTATACATACATACATGCTACCTTCACTCGATTATTTATACTGCATTATGAAACGGCTGTGAGGTAATTAGCGAATCTTTGTCTCGTCCAAGGTTTTTCGAAAAATAAAAAGTGGCTAAAAAAAAAAAAAAGAGATTCGAAAGTATAAGAAACGATCGAATTACGAACTCCTATCCTATAGTACAATGATAATTTCGTTTTGATCGGAAAAAATTCTTTTACCGTGTATCAATTGGTATTCGATGAAATTTCACTTTCTGCTGGTCATTGGTTATAATCATTGCCTGGTCATAGTTCGTCGACCCAATTCGTTTTGGGAAAACAGGTGATTCTGGTACCTCTACCTGGTTGGTGGTTCGAAACACACCCACCGATCTCGACACGTGCCTACGTGAGACACGAGAGGTAAACAACATTTCGTAGAATAGAGGCTTGGCTCTTGGCTGCTGTGTATAACTACGTAACGAAATCGTGAGCCAAAAACTACGTCAGAACCAAAGGTGGGCGTGAAAGCCCTCGAGAATTCCACTTCCCACAAAACCGGTGCCTTGACTTTGGAATTCAATGTTGTCTAATAATATTATTCACGGGACAAACTGCGGCACGGTGTACCGTAGAGATATACGTAGCTAAATACGTATAGTCGGCGTCTTTTTATTTTCGTCATTTTATAAATAGAAACATCGCGTGATTTCAGCCGTTTTTTTTCTTCTTCATTTTTTTTTTTTTTTTTTTTTTTTGTTCGTTTTTCTACACACATATGTATTGGTAGGTATATTATACTCACGGCTTACCTATATACCTACCCAATATCTTAATCCTTGATCTTTCAACTGAGTGTCGTAAAAAACTTTCCGGGCAAAACTTTTTGAGAAAACAACTTT
The DNA here is from genome assembly GCA_943736025.1 of Tenthredo mesomela. Classification (NCBI taxonomy): domain Eukaryota; kingdom Metazoa; phylum Arthropoda; class Insecta; order Hymenoptera; family Tenthredinidae; genus Tenthredo; species Tenthredo mesomela. The sequence continues at coordinate 240,341 of OX031016.1, forward strand.
TTTCGTCTCTCTCGTGTCCTTCGTCGGTTCCCTAAGTTGTTTTCGCACATTATTTTCGCCATATTATGTATATTGCCAATCTTGACTTTAATCAAATGATTTTGTTTCTTTGTTCTCTTTTTGTTTTTGCCAACAACAAGTTTTTTTTTTTATCAGCAAATAATTATAGCATAATGAAATGTTTCGAATTATTATGGATGTTGTTCACGCAGATGAATTATTGCTCTTGATACAATGAGCGAAATCGGTCGAAAAAGTTAATTGCACTGGACTAATCATCAACGTTTGTCATTGGGGTGATGTTGATATGGACATTTCTTTGCGCGCATAAGTCATAACTACCACGAGCGATCGGCATGATCGACTGGAAAATAAATATTTTTCAAAAATCATGTATGATCGTGTTATCATATCCAGGAAGAGAACGCAGGCTTTCAATTAACAATCGTATATAGAGTGTATATTAGCGGTGTCAGAAGATGGGGAAATCTAATCTTCACCGATTGCTGCTTTGGAGTGTGTAGATAGTACCTAATATCGCGATTTCAGATCCCGCACAAAACTGTAAACAATTTTGATTTCGAGCCCAATAAACCAATTCTCAAATAATTATTTCCTCGATTTTTCATTCATACACCGAGATCTCGCGAATTAAAGATTCGAATTCTGTATAGTAAGGTGTTTATCGCGATTGCGCGCTTTCCTCGTAGTTTATACAACGTAGTTCAACGGTCGTTGCTATACTTGAGTAAACAATAATTGTGCATTGAAAATGTACTCCCCGGAGGGGAGCTTGCCAACTAAGGCTTATCGGACGCTGTGGCACTCATGATAAAAGCATCAACCATCATCCATCCACTTGCGCAGAAACAAGAGAGTTATACTTACTGTCGTTGTAGCCACTAGCAAGTAGCTGGTAACAAGTAGCGGGCAGCGAATTAAGATTGGCAAATAACGCGTGCAGAATATAGTTATCTGATTTGAAAAAAATAAAATCAATAAAAAAGAAACGAATACCATACCTGCGGTGAGAAATCTCCCTTGTTGGCATCTACATCTGGATATATTCATCTCAAACAGCAATGTCACGTCAAAGCCGTTCGGCAGGTAAATAAATCTGTGATCCTCATCAATCATCATCCATAATTAGATCTCTCTCTCTCTCTGAAATACGTTGCCTTTGATTCTTCGGAACTTTGTGATTCAGTCAGAACTTCGACTGACCGAGCTTTTACTTCCTCGAAATGCTGAACAGGTATAACACTGTGGTTCGAGATGTGGATAATTTCTGGATTTTGCACAGCATATTCACCCCTATCGTGAGCTCGCGACGATTAGTCTTCTGACTTGGCTTTAGCCCGACTTTAGACATATGTATTGAACCGGAAATGTCGTCGTTTAGTTATTCGCAGTGAAACCTGTTGAGGGGTTTGAAATTAGCCAATATGTTTATTTGATAAACCGAAAGCTCCAGCTCTGCAGATTTTTTAATCCCGTACATATTTGGAGACTCATGAATGATTCCGCAGGATGTTGATGAAGATGGAATCCTCGTTAGAACTCCGGGGGGGGCTTACGATCATTTCGAATTCAGGATGTCAGCTGGAACTTTGAATATAAATTAGAAATGACGGAAATTTTTATTATTAATCGGTGTTTTGAAGGTAGCCGGACTCTTGGTCCTCTGAAATACTCCGCAGTGCAGACAATTTGGCTGTTGAATAATCGAAGGTCAAAATCACGTATGCATAGTTTTTTCGTGCCATTTTTTTTTTCTCGCCAATGATTAGAATGGCACAGAACGTCACTCGCTCAGTAGTGTTGCAAGATTTTGTTATTAGACTCGGTTGTGAAATCGGGAATTCGTTTTCACCTTAGATTTTTTGAAAAAAAAAAAAAAAGTTATACAGTAAAAAAACAAGTTGAAACAACGATTCGTGCGAATTATTTCTTATGAAAATAATAAACACGTCGGATTTAGAACAAATGCATAATTATGCGTATACTACATACGTATGCAATTAATACCGGAGTAAAACATGTACCTATACGTGTAACGTAGATTGCGCAGATGTGCTTATCAGACAATTGGACAATTTGTACAACTGGTAAACTACTTTCGTTCGACCGTAATGGATAGATTATACCCAGCCAAAGCGTGTAACATATAACTATATGCAATGATATGACCACTATAATTGTCATTTAATCACCATATAAACTATTTTGATCGCGTCAAATGACTCGGATGTCGCAAGGTTGCGGTAGACCGAAATTTCTGCACGGGAAGTTTCTCAATCGTTTTCATCCTGCGATGCGGTATTTTGCATGTAATGTTCAGAAGTTTTTCTCTCCGTAACGATAGTTTGATGAGATAATACTGCCGTTTCTCGAAAACTGAGAATCCATTGGGTATACAAGAATTTTTTCGAAGTTATATTACTACGATAGTAACAGGTTTTATATTCAGGACTTTCTATCACAGGACCAGGCGCTAGTATGTCGAAATCGGTTGATGAATTAATCGGTATCGAAAGTTGAACAGTATTGAAAAGAACACGAGCGAATTGAAACGATTTTTAAGATTGAAGTGTGAGAAATAACAGGTTGCGAATAAGTTTTGCAGTATAGTAGCTCGTAGGACATTAACTCCCATAAGGCGCGACAGCCTTGGCGAATCTGTATAATCCTGTACCACAGTCGAGCCTCCAGCTCGATTTCTAATTCAGAATTGTTAATTCTCTGCGTTATAAATCAGCCGACATAAGGTCGTTTGTAACCTCGCTGCCATCAGCCATGAGTACTGCATTCTTAGCTAATTGTAAGCCGTTACTCACGATCAGAGTTAGATCGTCCTTCACAACCCAATTCATGTATTATGAATTATTATTCCATCGAAGCGCAGTACCTACTCGAGATTTACGATCCTGTCTGAATGTCACACGTTGGTGTTACAATTGCAATACCTATACCCACACAGCACCCAATATTGTAGCAACATTGCAGCAATATTGCAATATTGCAGCAATATTGGGTGCTATGTGGGTAGGGACGATCATGTTCTGTGAGTATGACATGTATAGATCTTTTGCTCGAAATATCTACACGTGCCTCTGATATTTAGCGGTATAGTATATGTTTCAACAATGTAAACAGTGATGATGCGCATACACCTGAGATATTATTACTCGGTTATTTATATCTTCACTAAGGTGCAGTGTGAACACGAAGTTCTGGGTATAAAGTACATTTTTATCATGCATACTTAGTATAACTGAAAATTCTACTTCAGCGATGCTTATCTTCGGTATTTGCAACAAGGATCACTGGTCGTGTGAATATCGGGTTAGCCGACAACTTGTGTGACTTGTAACATTACTTTTGAGACACGAAGATATAGCCCCTAGTATCACGTTTCGATAGAAGCTAGTTGGTGAAATGCCGATGTCAAGGATCTTCCGAATTGCATTTATGTAAAATACAACTGTCCGGTCTTCGCGGTACCAGTTTGCGTGGTTTGTAGTCATAACAGTTATCAACCTGTTAGTTTGCACTTGTACAAACAATTAGAATAGTCCTTATGCGTACATCGTGTGCTAAAGTCGTTCACCGGCTTGTGCTTCGCCGGGCTTCTTCCGATCAACAGACTTTTTGTGCATCAGACTGCTGCTTGTTCGTTGTCAAAAAAACACCAGTTTTATTCAATCGAACTGCTTATTATTGTTTTCTTTCCATAAAAGCGTTATAATAAAATACAATTAGTGATGTTGGTTGACGATTACCAGAAATTATTCGAGCTGGACTCGATCACTTTTTATCCACGAGGTATGTATGCATGTACGTGTCGATATAATATGTGCAGTCAAATCGGCTCTTCATAATGAACTAACAAGACGGCGTTCCCACTTTTGCAGCTGGGTACCTAATTACTATTTTTAAATATACTGGCACATTTGAGTTTGTTGAACACAAAAAAAAAACACCTTTTATGCATATACCAGATCGTTTATTTCATCTGAGGTATCTGACAAGCCGAGTGAGAAAACTGTAATAATATCTATACGTCTTTATGCGGTATGGTAACTGCGACTACTATCTCGATGACACGTGGAGGCACAAGCAGAACTTTTGATACTGTTTAAAATCTAGATATCACTTAGCAAAAGAATGTGAGCACTGGGTAATATCTGCGAGATAACAAAAAGTTGTCTTAATATAGTCATGTGATTTATAAATCAGAAATATTCCAGTTATAACTACTACCACTTCAAATCGCAGTGTGAATCAAGTCATTCTGAAGACAGAATTATGGTTTACCTAAAATGTAGATCGTAACATGTGCTATTCGCAAATTTATTTGTTACTTTTTCTTGCAGAGGAGAGCTAGCCAAGTTTTGAAGTTTGAGATGTTCATTCGTTCAGTTTTTGAATTGTGCCCTGAAAAAAAAAAACCACCGTTTTGTCATCTTGTCCGGCTCTCCGTTATAGTAGCCGAATTTCAGTTATAAGGATAATTATTGTTTTCAGTGCCAAAAGGCTTAGTTTTTTTTTTCAAGGAGATTCAGATTAATGAATTATCCTTGTTGCGAACATTTAATCCCACTACTGGATCACTTGCTCAATACTTTAAATTTTGCTTTCAGGGTTCAGACAACTACTCAAGGATGACTTATCGTGGTGGGATACTGTCGTTAGTGGGCTAGCCGAACTAGTTGGAACTGCGGTTCTTGTTTTCATGACTTGTATGGGCTGCGTGGGTTCGCTGTCTTCCGAACCATCCGGTCTGCAAACAGCTCTGGCCTCAGGATTTACAGTCACATGCGTCATCCAGGTACGAATTTTCGAAAATATCTACACGATTATCCGAAGTGGAAGCTTCCACACGGCAAAAAAAAAAAAAAAAAAAAAGAAAATAAGATGAGAGACCGACGAGTTCTGTTGATTTTGCTCAATAATAGTATATTATGTGGCATGCCCGTAAACCAAGTGTTTTTCGGCGAGAATAATGATTTCAGGACGAGCTAAAGGCGAGCCGGAAGCGAGTTCTGAAATCATTATTCGAGTCAAAAACGGTTTACGGGTGCGCCCCATACTTTATTTTTTTCGAAATAGGCATGAAAAAGTCACTTTGACGCCTGTTGAGATTCACTAGACGAAGAGTGGGGGTTATGGTGCGATCTGTCGCGCACTTCGAACCGCGCATCGAAACTGCCGTATAAAGACTTTATACGGTAGCTTTGGAATGCGCACTTCGAACTGCGCATCCAGACTGCCGTATAAAGACTTTATAGGGCAGTTCTGAAACCAACCGTATAAAGTGACACTTTGTGGATCGAAAACAGGCGTCAAAAAGTGACTTTTCAATGCCTATGCCGAAAAAATGAGTATTATCGCTCTTTGAGCATGTTGACGCTGCATCTATGAACACGAGCGAGTTTGTTATATCATCGGATGTGTGAACAAAAATGTGAAACGTTATCACGTCGATACCGCAAATGTGTGATCTATTATTGTAACGAGATGCCAGGGAGTTGCGAAATATATATACGTATGTACCGCAGTTGCAAAATAGTCATACATGCTGTAGAAAGAGCATCGATATTCCATGACTGCGATGATTTATTTAATCTAACCTTAAGCCTTGGGCAAGGATAGAATATCAAACGAAAACAAGTAAATCTGCTGCTTGACGCAAGCGATATGAAATCGGTGAACCAAATCGAAGTTGGAGTAACCCAGAACTTTGAAGTGTTTTGAAAGCATTTAGGAACGATGGAGGAAAAACCAAGACTTTGACTATATCTCACTTCGTAACGAAAAGATTACAAATTTCGAGGAAAAAAGTTATACTCTTTAGTGATAAGACGTGCCACATAATGATTTTCTTCATTCATTAAACCTCGATAGATAGCATAATTAGGATGAGGCATAAAATATACAGATTTCTCCCGTGATTTTTACCAATAAATTTTCCTTATTTTTCAGACTATTGGACACATCAGCGTAGCACACATCAATCCAGCTGTGACTGTATGCAGCGTATTACTTGGTCTCAAATCTCTCACTACAGCCGCAGTCTACATAGTTGCACAAATGCTGGGAGGTGTAATTGGTTATGGAATGCTCAAGGTTGGTCCAGATTCAAATTCTCACATTTATAACCAGGACATCAGCAGAGAAATCCATTTTGTGCATACGAATAAATTCTCCTTCTTCATGATCATCATCACTTTTCTCTTCTCTGCTTCCACTGATCATAATATATATGCTTCATGATTTACTCTACCTTTACAGGTAATCACTCCATCCGAACTCTTGCACAGCGGTAACGAAGATACAAAGAGCACGTTCTGTGTAACTGGGTTGAACAATCTCATATCGCCGATCCAGGGTCTGTTGACTGAGACCATGGCTACTGGAATTCTGATTCTTCTCTGTTGTGCAAGTTGGGATCCTCGAAATGGCAAGAACTCCGATTCCACGGCAATAAAATTCGGATTAACGGTCGCCACGCTGTCGATGGCGGCTGGACCTTACACCGGATGCAGCATGAACCCCGCAAGAACATTCGCCCCAGCTTTATGGAACAACGAGTGGTCATTTCACTGGATATACTGGCTTGGACCAATCGCAGGATCAACCCTGATCAGTCTTGCGTACAAGACTCTATTTTGGCCGAAGAAATCGTTGAGAGATGACATCCCCGAGGCAGCTGCCCTCAACTCCGTAGACACGCAAAAGCCCGAGGTAGGTACCGATCGTGAAATGTGCAGATTATGAAATGATATTTGACGTGAAAATGCAATCCAGAAAAATGTCATCGGATGACTGCAGAATCAGGTTTACTTATGTACATATTTCGATATTTTCAGCATAATTGAAACACCCGACCTGTAGATCCTCGCGGATATCCGGGTTTCCTGGATCAAATCTCTAGATAAAGAGTGACCTTCGTTCTCGTCAAGTAGCCTTATAGAACCTCGTTGCCACGCGGCCTTGAATAATATTGGTGACGAGATAGTAGAAAAAGTGAGAAAGAGAAGAAGAGAAATAGAGGACGAAGAAATAGGCAGAGAAAGAGAGAGAAGGGTGTAAAAAAAGAGGACGGAGGGAGTCAGAATAGGACGAATAGTCATCCCATTACTATGAGATTAGAAGTAATGCAGGATTGTGGGATGAGATCGATTATAGTGAGCGTCGTTGAGACTGAAATTTAATAAATTTTTATAAATACAACGTCTTTTAACGACTTTTAAAACTTGTTAAGTCGCATTACTATACATTGGTGTTCAAAACTTTCCATTAAATATATAGCTTTGGATTGAATCTGAAATTTGTTTAACCATTTTTTGTTATATAAACATGATGATTATAATTGCCAAGATAAAGATATATATACCACAGCAATAATTAGGAGTCTATAAGGAGAACCGTCTGTCCCAAACTCTATCTAAATCTCTCTGTGTCACTTTTTTGTTTTTCATTTAAAAAAAAAAAAGAACAATTAGAATTTAAAGAAAAAAACATTGAAAAGATAAAAAAAAGTAAAAAGCAAGAAAAAAAAAAAAAAAAAAAACTGTGAATATCGAAATAAGACTTGTAAATATTTATTGTATGTTATATAAATATGTATATTTTCGAACAACTGCACCTATACATACACAGATATATATATATTATATATATTATTATATTACATACATATTATGTATATGATAATATAACACGTATACGATTGAGTTGTATACATTATTTAATTATTTTATCGACTAAACGTAGAAAAAAAAAAAAAAAAAAAAAAAAATTCACGCTTTATCATTTATTGTCATCGATATATATATTATATATATTAACATGTTAACTATTATCATTAGTTTATTATTAATCTTATTATATTTTTAGTGGTAGAATATTCTACTATAGTATACAATATTACATATTATATATAGAAAGATATTATATTGCTGTTACGAAGATAGAAATGTTATCTTTATTATTAAATATATACAAATGAAATGTTTATTACTCTTGCTTATATTTATTTTCATCATCGCGCATCGTTGTCGATATTATAATCGAAATCTCGTTGAATAAGCGTTCGCGATTCATAATATTCATAATAATTAATGCTAAAATAGTTATTGCCTTTATTATTATTATTTTATGAATTATAACTCAATGATTGCGGATTTGTTCACTTGATAATAATACATAATATATATCTCTCGTTGGAGAGATCAAATATCGTCAAACTCCAGCGCCCTCTGAGTAATTTGACAGTCGGCATTATAGAATGGCAGATGAAAATCGAGTTATTGTCTTTACCCGCGGTGTCTCCAGTGATACTGTAGAGCGGGAATCGCGATCTTCCGACGATATCGAAAACGATTTATCATTCGATTCTTGGAATTATTTACTTTGCGAAAACGACAATATTACCTAAATTCTAAGAAAAGAGAGAGAGAGAGAAAAAAAAAAACAAACAGCCCGTTTTCAAAATGCCATTACTACACGGAAAGACCCGCGGGATAACCGTTCTCCTTCGCGAAATTTTTTGTCGATAAGTTACACCAAATTCACGGAGAATCGATATCTTTGAATTTTGATCTAACAGTTAATTCATTTCGGGAGAAAATGTCGACGTGAGCGATTGAAAGAACTGCTAGCTGGACTCTGGGAGAAACTTTCGCCCTGAGCGTAGAACAGTTGAACTTTGTTGACAGACAAAAGCGTCACCAGCGGAAAGAAGCGAAAAAAAAATGTTCACGTGATCTGTTCGCGCGAGGGCGAAAAATTCTCCCACAATCGAAGACTTGCATGACAATTTCCATGGAAGAACGATTATACAACGCTAAGTTAACGCGCCCTCCCACGGGTCTTTCCGTGTAAGTAAAAAATTAATGGGTTTTGACGAACGAAATCGAATTCTTCTCTCGAATCTTGCTTCAAGCAATATTTCAGCAAATTATTTGACTTCGAAGTGATAGTTGCAGAATTGTGCGAAATATATATGTTTTTTTTTTTTTTTTTACTGAGCTGTGAAACGCGAGCCAATAAAATTGTAGAAGAATGGATATAAAAGACTATTTATAACCCAATAAACACAGGTCCGTTTAATAGACGTTTAAAAAACGTGCCGGCTGCATAATTATTTGGTGCACGTGGATAAATTAATCATAGATCCACACTGATAGAAAAGATCGTTTATAGTTAATGAAACGTGAAAAACTAGATCAGAATTTAGCGAACATTTGATCCGAAAGAACATTCACTAACTGTGAGATTTTTGTCATTAACTGTTAAATTATTCGTTCCGTACAAATCTCTTGTCGTTAATATTCAACGAACGTTCATTTGATCTATTCCAAATCCACGTTCGTTAGTAGTTAAGTCAAGTCATTGGAACCAAATGATCTTTTCTATCAGCGCACGTATACAGGCGGACATCAGACCTGGAAATTCATTGTACTATATGTTTAATTTTGGTATAATGAATGTATAAAGGGTTGTTTCAACAGTTTTTACACGTATAATGAACACGTTTATTATACGGGATTTCAACCACCTTGTGTTTATTGGGAAAGGTCCAAATGTCCCAGTCAAAACGCTCGTGCTAAAATTTGTGTACGATTCATTTTCACTGAGATTATTTGAGTTCAATTCCTTTCCCGTGTTGCCGAAGGATGTTTCCAAAATGTTGATGCATTCTAAAGGCGTATTCCGAAATGAAGCCACGGTTACGGTTGGATATTGCTGTCTTTTTCCATCGCATTTAATAAACAAGGATGAAACGATACAATCGCAAGTGTGGTTGCATTTCGGAATACGCCTTAAGTTGCCACTCATTATTAAGATAGCGTTCCTTTAGTCAACCTTGGCGTTTGTTTTTCAAGATCAAAATTTAAGCGAGTAGTGATACTGGTTGGTCGGTCAAACAGTATTACTAAATAGGCCAACGCGAAGCATATAGAATTTTAGATAAAGAAGAACGGCCGAATACACTGAGAGAAATGAGGTTTCATTTTCAGGTGTTCAGAGCCTGAAATCTTGGTACTTTATGCCAGAATCTGTATGGCAGCTCGAAGACACATAAATATTATGGCAATTAATCATATCCGCATGTGGCTTCGTGTCTATTATGCTTTTATTCAATATTCCACATTTGTATGGCAATTGATCTCACCAGAGAAAAAAAAGAGATATTGTTGTTTCAACTATGCGTAGAGTTCAACGAATTATATTCGATATTACTATACTTATTAAGTAAATTCAACAATTCAAATTATATCAATTATCATAGAATCAGTTATACAGGGGAAGAAACATCTATTTATAACATACATATTATTAACACATCATCAGTACAGGTATTGAGCAGCGCTTACAGATGACATCTTCCACGTCTATATATACTAACCAACTTCTATAAGTGGCACTCGCGAGAAAATTAAAAGCGGTGGTCGCCGCCTTACGAGAAAATATTGAAGTAATGTACAATATGGTTGAGTGAACTAATAAAATTTAACTACACAAAATTTCACCGATACCGAAGAACATATAGTACAATAGTGCATCGTAATAATGATGATAATTCATTAAAAGGTGCTGAAACCGTAAGACGTACGTTACCCTCCGGCGTAATAATGGATATTAAAATACTGAATTTTGGTCTAAATACTACGTGGAATCACACATAGTCCAAATCCGATGTCAAATTATGCCATACACGGCTGGTAAATCATTCTAATTGTGCATATTGCCAAACCGAAGAACATAATTTCCACCATATGTTCCATAAAATCCTATCCTTATGGGAAACTTTGCCCGAATGTAGCATTACATACCAGAAAGCGGAACCTCATTTCTCTCAGTGTAACCTGATTATGAATGAGCATTCGATTTCAAATAGCGACGCTGATGGGAACACTATAATATCCTATAGGAAACAATTGGGTGACAAATAACAGCGTATCATACACGTGAAATAGCTTGTTACCCATTTGCAAAAGTGCAGTCGAAGTATATTTGAGCTCGGATAATTCAGTGAATAAAAATTTCACAAAAAGTAGAGAGAAAAAAAAAAAAAAAAAAAAAACGTTCTGGAAAAGATACTCCAAGTTTCAACAACGTTATAATTCCATCTTTCTACAATTTTTGTAGGCACACGGTGCGCAGCTTAAAAAAGAAACAAAATGTCGTGAAATTTTGCGAAGTTATAAGCTCTTCAACGTCAGATGCTTTGCTGAAATGTTGCTTGAAGCGAAATTCAGAAAATGTATATGGAAAAGGGAATAATTAGCTCCAGACAGCGTTTTAGTTCGTCTTAATCCGTCGTTCATCTTTGACGAAGTTACAGCATTTTGAAAACGAGTATGCTTTATAGGGAGAATTTAAAAAGGTCTTTTGATGACGTGTCATACTCTGTATAGAATATGAATTTTTTGACGAAAACGTTTTTTTTCCACAAAATCGATAACCCTCGCATTGACAATTGCTACACGGTTGTGCCAAATCCGAATTCAAACATAAGAAAATAAGAAATCGTGCTCTCTAAATTTGAATCGGTGAAAAAAGTGAAAATCACTGATAAATCAGTGCATATACGCTGGTTTGCAGTCATAAGTATACCGCACTGATTCAATCAGTGGTAGACTTATAACTGCATGTAAGCCAGCGACTATTCACTGATTGTCAGTAGTTTTTGCTGATTCAAATTTAGAGAGTGTGGAAAGTTTTCATACGAGATAAAGTTTTTGCTCTGTCCATAGAATGATAAAAATATAAATATATTTCTGTTACGGATTACTATTGGATATGAGGAAAACTGATTACATATACTTACAGCTATATCAATCTGAACTTCTAGGTCAGTGTGACTCATAAGTATAACACATTATCATACGTGGCAGTTTGTAATTATCACAGCTATACCAGCAAGATATAAGTGAACTCATGCATACACCGCAAATACAGCGTGTGTCCAATTATGCCGAAATGGTCAAATTAATCAACATCTGACTGTGCGGTGAACATTTTTACCATAAATATATTCAATTCTGCAATTATACTATCATCTCTTTCACATCCTGGTGTTAATTTTACAGAATTCAGTATAATAACTAACGACGTATTCATCGCTTATTGAACAGAAAATTGGGTAAATATTACTGTGAAATTTGTTAACAAGGCTATAACCAGCTTTTATCTATAGATTCGAATAAAAGTTTGGTTCATTTGAGTCATGCAATTAGTTTGATTTTTTTGTTTGTTTTTTCTCTTTTTTTCACGAAGCTGTGCGGTTCCACCGTATGAATCAGTACATTTGTAGCTAATTTGATTAGGCGATAAGCGGACATTGAATACTTGTCAGATTTGTTAATTTTATACTCGTGAAACTACGACAATCCGAAAAAAAATTTCGAACATAAAAGATCTTAAAATTGTAAACAAATTCTCAGAAATTGGAAACGCAATAGTTTATTTTTGATTAAAACGAAAATTTGTTGAAATCGAACAACCCTTTCTCTTAGTATATAATAAAGTTGTAGATATCCAGCGAAGGTCCTAATGAGGGCCAATCGGGAGCCACGGAATACTGCGATTTTTTGAGTATAGGTGATTATACTCGCTTACATCTCAGTGATTTGGGTAGCGGACCGTCAATTGTCAGAGTTATATATCTATATTAGGGTGTGCCAGAAAAAACCTTTTTTTTTTTTTAACCTTCCATATTAAAAATCAAAGTGGTTTTATGAAATAAGAAGCCTCGCTAAAGGAGGGCACTGAGAAAAAATGCGAAGTAGTGTCTCACTCGACCAGAAGTCATACTGATGAGGCACCTTTTAAACTTGATTATCAACATTCCCCTTTCGGCAATTGAAATATTACATGACATTCAGCTGTTTCAGCATGTGGTATAATAAGTAGAAAATGAACAAGAATTGTTAAAAATTAAGCTATGAACACGTACTCTTTTATTTTTTTTTATTTTTCTTCTCGAGACAGCATTTTTGATTAGTATATTCTACGTACCACCTTGTGATTTTATTCAACTTGCTGTGAAGTTTTACCTCGCAAAAGGGGGTTTCGATCAATTGAGTCTAGCAGGTGCCGCGATCACTATGATTTCTGGTCGAGTGAGACACCTTTGAACATTTTTTGTCAGAGCCCCCCTTCGACGACGTTTCTCATAATACACAAAAGCACTCATTTTTTACAAAGGAAACGAGAAACGAAAAGAATTTTTTTTTTTTGGCACACCTTAATCTATATATGTGATATACAGGGTGATTCAGAATTCGTGACGAATCTCTTGAGGGGTTGATCCCCGTCAAAATTGGAATCGAAAGTTCCTTAGCCATTTTTCTGAAAAATGATTTTTTCCTTGGAAATTTTTTTTTCCGACAAATAATTTTTTTTTCTTCTGTATCATTTGTCAATTTCAAAGAATCCCATATGATACCAATGAGTTTTTTTTTTTTCAAAATTGGAGAGATTTCTCAGTGAAAGTTTCTTATTTGGTGAAAGATGTTAAAAAAATGTGTTATGGTTCCAGGGAAAAAATTGTTTTTCGGAAGAATGGCTAAGGAACATTCGATCCCAATTTTGACAAGGATTAACCCCTCAAAAGATTCGTCACGAATTCTGAACCACCCTGTATAGCGAGAATATTCTGTGGTACTGGACGGTCCCCTTCCTATGGTAAAACTAACACAGGCGCGCACGGCGTACGTGAGGCTCGTTCGTATGGGAATAAGGTGCCAGTAGCATTGCATCCCCTCCCGAACGAGCCTCACGCACGCGGTGTGCGCCTGTGTTGGTCTTGCCGTAGGAAGAGGATCGTGTAGTCTCACCGAATATTCTCGGTATAAAATATAATTACACAGAAAAACGAAGAAAGAGGTTGATGTGTAATCACAGAGGCACGATAATCAAGAACGATATCATTCGCACAAGAGTAATTAAAGGACAATCACTTTAGCGGACTTATGGTTTGATGAGATTACACAGAGAAGAAAGAAATCCTCGTTTCAAGGAAAAGATTTCTTGTTTCAAGAAACTGTAGTTTCTTGAATGTTTTTTCATTAAATCAAGGAAATATGTTCTTAATTCGAATTAAGAATATGGTTTTTCCTTGATTTAATGAAAAAACATTCAAGAAACAGTTTCTTAAAACAAGAAATCTTTTTCTTGCAACGAGGAATCTTTTTTTCTGTGTATCTGGGATTAATAAAATTCGAAAATGAAGCATATGTGGGTACATTCATCAATAAATTTAGTACAATTGAATTGTTAATGAAACTTATGATTTCGATACCGTCGCGTCGCAGGACGATTTAATTAAACTAGATAGACAATGAGTCTTGGGTTTCGAATAATTTTCAAAGTTCTATCGCATTATTTTTGTTTTCAATTCTCTTTTATTATTGTTTTTCAAAAAAATGAAAGGAAATGATTTCTATTCATTTCCATTCTGAATTCTCAAATACATATTGTCTATTTTAGTGTGATCCCATTATATGAGACCACACTCTGATTTGTCAAGATTTGCAAAAATTTGATTTAGGGGCATCAGATCTTTGAAAATCCGCGATTTCATTGCATATCTTATACGACGTTCTACATAATTTCCGTAGCTTCGAAAATGATATCGTTGAGAATCTGACGAATTTTCATGAAATACCTACCACTACACTGCCGTGCTTAGGAAGAAGGCAGTAAAGTGAAAAAAGTGAAATCAGAGAAAACTGAAATCTAAATTTCTGATATTTTCAAACCAAATTAATGATTTTATTTTTTCATAGCAATTATCGAATGACTAATAATATATTACATGATTTTATGGAAAGTCATTTAAGTGTAATTTCAGATCATAATTAATAAAAATGCCTAAAAAATGGATTTACTGCTTTTATATGTAGGAAATGTAACCGATATCAAATATTTGACAAACTTAATAAATTAATATCTTTTTGAAATAACATTCTTAATGATTCATTTTATAATTGATATGTAGAGAATCGTTGAAAGAATATATTGGCATCAAAATAATAAAAGGCAGTAAATGAAGTTTACTGCCTTCTGCCTAAGCACGGCAGTACAGGTGAAGAGTGTACCAAGTACCAATAGAAAGAAAAAAAAAAAAAATTAACCGCGGAATGTCACAAATCGTGTTTCATATTCAAACGGGGCGATTCAATGGCTTCGGGGTGGTACTTAAAGTTGGGATAGGAACCTGGGGTTTTGGCAACATTTTTTTGTATACCGTGACAATCTGTGGATGCAGAACGCCAGGGATACCAACCCAAAACTCGTTGGCAGTAGTTTAGTAACTCACTAGATGTTTCTAGTGAAATCACTAGAAATTACTAGATTTTTACTGGACATCACTGAATTTTCAGTGATTTCACTAGGAAAATCTAGTTAGTTACTAAACTGCTGCTATAACGACTTTTGGGTTGGTATCCCTGGCGTTCCGCATGCATCCACAGATTGTCACGGTATATTTGGAGACGTCCTGCCCCATGGGAGCATTGAAATTCGAAAACGATCAAATCAAGGACCTGCACGCCAGGGTACATATCTGTACCTATATTTCAATCAGTTCGTACTGGTATATCTTCGTACTACATATATATATCAACATATACGGGTATATGCCCGTATATCTCGGTATAGACCTGTTTATAAATAGATATATATATGCTGATATATACCCGTATATATACCAGAAAATACTCGACTGTACCGAGATATACCAATATATAAAAACAGTACCTATATATCTATAGACATATAGGTTGCAACTCGCGGTATACGTGCACTGATTAATTGTATGGGAAAAAACGAGTCATATGTAATTTTAATAAACAAGGATTTGAGAAAATTATTTGAGAAAACATATTTACCACGCGAATGAAGCTTTAAGGTCTGCGCGCACTACACTGCACCGCTGCGAACGGCGGCGAACCGAAGAAGACAGTGGTTATCACCCAAAGCAAGAACAAAGTATTGTTGTAATCATGTTTGTTGAAAAAAATAATTGATGATAGCCACTGTTTTCTTCGGTTCGCCCGCCGTTCGCAGCGGTGTAGTGCGCGCATAAACCTTTATTCGCCACAAATAGACACAAATATTTTTCTTAACTAAAGAAATTTATTTTTCTCGAAATCACGACGTATTATTATATATCACACGTATACTACGTTAGCTCGTTTTTACTCTTAAGTTTGCGCATTGCGCGCGAGGAGGTACAAAAAAAACTTACAAAAACTAGATTTGGCGTGGCTGCGATTGCAGTATAATGTACTACGTCATGTCCAGAAAGTGTAACGTACCTTCGCGACGGATATACGATATATTTATAGAACTCTGAAATTTCGTCAAGTCTATTAATGCTCCGCGCATTCAGAAAAAATAGAATAATCGCTTGAATCAAAATATGCGATGATATTCTTATCTGATTTATTGTTTTACAAGGTACACCGAAATATATCGTCAACTTATCGGTTATATCTACGTTACGCACAGACGCGGCCAGATTGTTGATTGTTATAAAAATAAACCCTCCATTCAAAACATTTCCTTTTTCCTTTTTTTTTTTTGTGATAACGAAATTTTTTCCTTTTTTTTTCTTCCCAGTAAAATTTGACCAATTTTCTAGTCCTATACATATCGTGCCGCACTATTTTCTCAATATGGATAAGACGAGATTTGATATAGTGACGAAACGTTGGACCAAAGTGTCGTTAACTCTTGACATTAGATACCTATACTTACTTGTCGTAGATAATATGAAGTAATAGTTTTCTAAAAATAGCAACACGTGATGTGATTCGGAGTTTATTTTATTTATAGCATATCAGTTGAGAATCAGCTGATGTACTTCAGATATGATTCAATCAATTCCATTGATGGTGACTAGTTGTTCTGGTACATACGTGAAAAAATTATTCTACTTTTTTGCACAACAACTATTACACCTTATTTGAAACCACAATGTGCATTGACGATCACGCATTTGCATGGACAGAAACTATTATTTCGATTATTTCAAGGATCAAAACTAACGACGAGTGTGGAAAAGGGCGTAAGTTTGGAAACTAGTAATCTGCCCATATTCATCAAATCATAAACCCAAGAATACTGGAATGGCAAGCGTCACGATCTGAGATTGGAAGTGATGGAAGTGCAAGATCGCAGTGAACGTGATTGAATGGATATTGTTACATACGTGATACGTGGAATGTAACGAAATACTTTCTCAGTTTTTCCTGTATGAATGAATAAAATAGTTGACACATAGGTGTTGAGGTATGAGTTCGAAGTGCGTCAATGAGCGGTTGTTTTAATGAATTGAATTGGAGCGGAAATAATTAGTGTGACTCTTGTGGAGTTTGGGCGCAAGTGCGGGAGTTAGTAATGTGTGAAACTACGTGGTCAATCGATTGGTGAAAAACTTATTCTGGTATAACGACGTGCCTCTGAGCGAATTGTTAAGAGGAACCAGACAGTCCTGCAGCATAATTGCACAGTGCGTTTTTCCTGTTCGTTATATAAGTGCGTATAGGATATAGGTACCTGTAGTATAACGGAGAGAAAGTTTCGTCGATTTTATTGCGACTTTAAAGTAATGCCAATTTTTACTTTCTTCATATGATATGCCACGGTGGTCAATCGATCTTCGGACTCGTATTTCGTCGATGTCCTAAGACCCCCAGGTTAATTTTATTTAATCGGACGATAAAAAATCGATTCTTCAAACTTCTCTGAACACTATCAGGTGGCTAGAGAGAACACACATCTTAAATTCACTATTTAAATTTACGCAGTGCGGTACACTTTTCAATTATGGAAATGGACCAGTTATAAAGTGCTCCCGGGATTTTAAAATGCAATAAGTCACGTCGATCCGTGACGTGGAGTGTCGGATGTTGAAATAATTAAAATTGAAACTGTTAATTCCAATAAAGTACGACTTGCATCAATTGATTTTAACAAACAGTGTAATTATGACCTGTTCATTTTTCCTCCATTCAGCAATATAATATTTTCCAATTAAGTCTGTACCACCTTGATAATAACCAGTAAAAACGACCCCGCTCCAAAAAATCTTAATAAAATGGTCCAAGTGGTTCTTGTTGTACATTGACCGTCATATAGTTTATCGCGAAACGGAATCTTGTTCGTCCTCTTTTTCTTATTACTGTGCGAATTCAAGCGTCAAGGACACGAAGGTATCGAGTTAAAATTTGTAACGCGTGTTCTGGTCAGGTAGATCGTGGCTCTTTATTAATTGTGAAAAAAAAAAAAAAAAAAAAAAAAAGGGAAAAAAATTTCGAGAACGCAGCGAATAGTTTTGGACGTATCTCGAAAATGGTGGGAGATGCGACGAAAGATATAAGAAGTAAATGAAGTTTGTATAATTTATTTAAATCCACGACGCTTATTCGGCGATGCCAGGTATTGATAGGTGCCAGAGGTTCAGAGATCCCAAAAAAGTGTCTAAATATTTGCGTTTTAAGGCTTGGCCACGAGGCGAAAGATAGATCTCTCGAATCAACGCCTATATATCTACGTCGCATTCGTGTGACGTATCAATTCCCAAGGCAAGGCAAAAGTAGGTATCTCCGGATTCAGCCTACGTCGTATAGTATACTCGTATACTACTATATGTCCGAATGACGTGTTATCCTCGTGTGCGTGTATATCTTACATTATAGCTCTGCTGTAATTTCACACGATTATTATGTATAGATACTTGCACAGATAATTATCGTACATTGAAAAAATCCACGATGTAGCGGGGAGTTCGCAAAATTAGGCTTATCGGACGCTGGCGCGCGGCATTCATGATAAAAGCATCAGCTCATCACCATCACTCGCACAGACACGAGACGGTTCTCCCGACGCGGTAACCAGTATCTATAATAGCGAGTAGCAAATAGCACGTGCAGAAAATAACCGTTCTTTGATCAGCTATACCGTAGTTTACGTCGATCTAAACAGCCATGTCTCGTCGAAGCTCACCGGGAGGTAAATTAATATTTCTTTACTATTTATAATCAACCCCTGCTCACTATATATCAACTTCTGTCTCACTATAAGTTTGATAAAAATTCGCCTCACTTTCGTGCTTTTTTTTTTTTATTATATTATTTTTATTATTTATATACAACTATATTATCATCATCTCTGAAATGAGAAGCTCACAGTTTTCACTAGATCTTCACGTTTTGAGGTCCACAGAATTACCTCCGACTATTTTTAGACGGATGTCCGGATGTATGTGTGTGCGTGTGTGTGTGTGTGTGAATATATATATGTGTGTGTGCAATGTGTGTATGTGGTCGATTTTTTATTCGATGATACCGCTTTAGAATTAATGAATGGATTTTACCCTACTTCATATCAATCGATATCGGTTCTTCATAACTCAGGGACTGGTTCAATTTTCGACTCTATCGGTCTCGTATAGATTTTTTAGTTATTCGAAAAACAACATTTTCACACAAATTTTCATGTTTATTATATCTCGAGAGTGACAATGAACGGAATTGATCCTACATTATATCAATCGATGCGGTTTCTTCTTAACTCGAGACTGATTAGATTTTGGATTCGATCGGTCAAGTAGTTTTGGAGTTATTTAAAAAAAAAAAAAAAAAAACGAAATTTTTGAAAAAAAAAAAATTCAATCGATAATATCTTGAGATCTAATCAACGGATATTTTATGATTTTTATCTTGATCGATAGGATTTTCTCCAACTCAAATATATTTAGATTTGAAAATTGATCGGTCGACTAGTTTCTGAGTTGGAAAAAAAATCAAGCTTTCGCTTGTAATATTATATACATATTGTATACATGCGTATATGTGTATGTGTTATACTTTTTCTTTTAATTAAATTTCACACTCATACATATATATACAATTTTATGGGCTTGAAAAATCCGGTCGGGATGTTCTCATACCGACCCATCGAGGTCAGCCGATTTATCTGCTTGTTTTTTCTACGTTTGTTCTTGCAGGCCAGTGACCCGTCACCCGGTACATATAATCGAGTTTGAATTCTCTCCCCATTTCTATATTATATCGCACTTATATTTAATTTAGCTAATCGCATTTTAAACTCAAGAGTAATTATAGCTATACCTTTCCAGAAAACAGTAAGTTGCAAAAGTTATACAACGTAGCGCCAGTGACTCGGTAACGCAACATATGTTACTTCGATCAAATGACGTAACGTATATTTAACTATAAAACAGATATATTTCATAGTCATGGCACAAAGGTCATACCTAATTTGCAAATATCAGTAAAACACGGTGTATATCTCGAAAAATTTAACGATCCCGAATCATTTCCTTGAGAATTAATATGTAATAAAGTTTTTTTAGTTTATCGGACTCCCGGATATGCGGTTGCGCAGCTTTCGGGCATAAGTGAAATATAGTCAACTTTCATGATGTCCGGTATATGGAAGCCCGATGAAAGTATTTATAACATTTGAAGGGTGTCCTGTCAAGGGAAAACGTTGCCATTTCTGAAAATTATTTGCCAATGATCGTCGAGGTCAAGCAAAACGTTGTTTTAATGATTCGGGAGTAAAAAAATGTTTATAATTAGGCTCGTGAGAAGATAGCCTCCGACTGAATTGGCATCATTAAGTAGTCGAGCCCCCTGCAGACGTCAGAGAATGTAACGAAAGTTGTATATTTTATTAAAGTAATAACAAACATTGCGGCAATCGTTTGATATGAAGTAAAGATTATTCACGCATAGATATGAGAAAACATATTTCTATTTTTTTTTTTAACAATATTTACAAATTCATGAACATGACGTGCAAAGAATTATGACGCGGTTGTTAAGTTATGCAGCTATAATACTGCGCGAAAATTAAAATCCTTTTTTTTCATCTTTTTTTTTTTTCTTCATAGTTAGGATAATTTGTTTTATAAAAAGGCGAAGTTCAAATATCGTACTACAAGGAAGCGTATAATTTTATTCACATCTGTCGTAACAATAGTTTTTAATATAATATGAAAAATAGCGTTTACTCGGCACATTTCTCCAATTGTTGGATCAGTTGTTAGTCGCACACTTTTACGCTTACCTCGCATACGTTAGATTTGCTAATTAGACGAGTATAATCAAAATAACACTAAAATTTAAACTAATATGTATAGGTAAGACATTTCTGCGTGTGGGTACAGGCCGGTTTTAAGCTGGTTCCCCACCCAATTCGACCTGTTCTAAAAACATTGGGCTGATTGGTGCTATTAAATGGAATATCTCATACCGGGCACCGGAAACATATTGGCGATTTCGAGCACGTAGGAATACTTTAAAAAAGTTTATTCCTTACACTGTTTCTCTATTTTAGCGTGAAACGAATATGTTTTGGGACCTACGTGTTCGAAACCGCCAATAGAATTGCGCTACAGAGCCCTTTATTCCCGTTTTCAGTGCCCGGCTACAGATATTCCGTTTAATAGCACCGTTCAGCCCAACGTTTTTAGCACCTTAACGCCTCCCGAAAATTTTGATCTTGAAACTAGCCAATCCGAAACAGCAATTCCAAGTTTTACGCCCTGATGTCGAGTGGTTCAAAAGATATCAGACCAGCAAGATACGAGGAAGCAGATTAAAATAATAATATTAATAATAATAATAGAAGGAAAGAAAAGTAAAATATATGATTATGAACACAATTGATGATATTTCTCCAGTTCTTGTTAACAGAAAATTATCCTTTCGCGTTAACGCTGATGACTGGTAATCGCGAGACCGCCGTATCAATTATTGAATATGTGAGGCTAGAAATATTGTTTAGGAAAATATTTTCGTCCATAAATTTTTGATGATATTTATATTTTTATTTAAACACTGCAGTGCTTGTAAAATTGTTGACTTTCATCACAGGGTCCCAACAGTTATTCAGAAGTGAAGGAACGTGGTCAGAAACTTTGGCGAGAGCGCTGGCCGAGCTTATTGGGTCTGCGATCCTCGTTTACATCGGGTGCATGGGCTGCGTGGGTTCGATGTCCGAACCGGCACCTCGTTTACAAATTGCTCTTACCTTCGGATTTGCCATTGCGTCTATAGTCCAGGTAAGAATTTTTGGTATATTTTTCTGTCGAGATTTTTGAAGACCGAAAGTTGCCACGCGAGACGTTCGAATATCAGATCGAATCCTCACTCTCGGTCTTCATATTATATGGCCCCTGCAGTGCTAACTTGTCCGTCATACAAGAGGCTGATATACCGCGATTCGGAGAAACGAATTTTTCAGCCTTGCCTTGCAGCCGTAATCCACTGATTTGCGCAACGGATCAGAAGATTGCTCTGTCTGTGCCTTCGGGCATCGTAAATCCCCCAGGGTTATCAAATACATGATTATGTAATTATTATACGCGGCAAATTGTACAATATTAATGGCATCACGATTGAAAACAAAGACGTATACTGCCATTCTGTTTTTCTTTTTTTTTTTTTCTTTTTTTTTTTTTTGATTGGAAAATCACATTAAGCACGTGTATCGAAGGTTAATATTCGTAGAACATGATTACGAACGTAAACGGTGATTGCATCGATAGCGCGAATAATAGTTAGCTGTGACTTATTTTTTTAGTAAGATGTTACGACGTTAAAAAGATTCTATTCTGCGCATGTGATTACCGATTGAAACAGTATAAATATTCCATGCCGGCGTTGATTTAATCTGACGTCAAGTCTTGAGCAAGTTTTGGATATCAAACAATGACAAATAAAACTACCTTACGCAAGCGATTATGAGACCGACCAACAATATCAATGTTGCAAGTCAAAGTTTTCAAATGTTTTGAAATGAATACCCTAAAAAATAAGTGATTTTGTGTTCGTTATTTTTCAACAACGTCAAAACGCCTCCGGAAAGATTTGATCTGTGAAAATAGAAAACGAGGCTTTTGCAGATGGTCTGATAGAATATCGATATGCATCCCCTAAAGTTCTTACTAATAGCACGATGAATGAGCCATTCAACATGTCGATAGACGTTGGATGCAAAAGTTATATTACAGAATTAAACGTTGATCGGTCTTTCGGCTGAATCCATGCTGGTCACAATATGCGGAACAATTCCCTCAACTGATTGTTATTCTCATCGTCAGATTCAATATTTAATCGTGCATACAAATGCTTGTCTTGACTTGGCTGTGAATTATAAGAACCTTCTACTGTCATCCGAACAAATTTCGTTTCATCTACATCATGGTAAGTCGAATTATACGAAATTTTCTTTATTGTGTAGATTATTGGACCCATCAGCCACTGTCACATAAATCCGTTAGTGAGCATCTGCTCTGTGATACTCGGAATTAGATCTGTTATCTCGGCAGGATCCTACATAATTGCACAGTTCCTGGGCGCCCTAATTGGTTATGGAATGCTGAAGGTTAGTTCCAGATTTATCTTACATTAAAAAAAAAAAAAAAAAAAAAAAAATTCACTTTCATGATCATTTATTAAGTGAATACTCACCTGTTATGTCTTTATACAGTCTTTTTCTACCACTATTGCTTATCTCTTCAGTAAATATTACGTTCGCGGATATCAGATCAAACAGTTTAATGTCTTTCACTTTCTGCCAGGTTGTGACTCCTGCGGATCTTCTTCATACCGGCAATCCAGAAACGGCCACCGCCTTCTGTGTGTCGACGGTAAACAAGAAGATCTCGCCGTTTCAGGGTCTATTGATTGAGACCATGGCATCTGGAATCCTAATTCTTTTCGTATGTTCATGCATGGATCCTCGCAACAGAAAGAACGTAGACTCTAAGGCAATTAAATTCGGATTAGTGATTGCCATGCTGGTCATGGCTTGCGGACCTTACACCGGGTGTAGTATGAACCCTGCGCGATCATTCGCCCCCGCTTTGTGGAACAACGAGTGGACATTTCACTGGGTATACTGGCTGGGACCATTATCAGGATGTATATTGTCCAGCCTTATCTACAGGACGCTTTACTGGCCGAAAGAACCGGTGAAAGAAGATACCGCCGAGGCAGCTGCCCTCACCGCAGTCGTTAACGAGAAATTTGAGGTTGGTACCGATTAGTAACCAGAAAAGTCACTGAAATTATCTGACTGTGAATCCAGGGACATTGCATTGCATCTACGAAACATGATACCTTCTGGGGTGGGCATCTTAGCTTACGTCTTTCAATATTTTCAGCTGAAGTGAACCAAACTTGTGCATCCCCGAGGATCCTTGCGTCTGGTGAAATGCAGATCAACGGAAAATTACAAAGTCTTTTGATTCATTCGTCCTCGTCAAGTAGCCTTACTTACACGGCACATAATGTTCCAGATAGATTTCTGTAACGTCACACTGTGAGAACTTGTCACGATTTTATGAATGTCAAACAGTTACTTATACTGTCGCGTTATAGAAATATTACAGATAACTGTAAATACGTCTGCCAACTGCGGTCTACGATATCAGCAATGAGTGGTATGAAATGCATCCGGGAACTATATCTGAAATGTTTTACAAATTTCAGGTACATTTTAGATACCTATCACTTCCCAGCGATGTTTTTCATTAAACTGACTTATACAGCTAGTGATAATTATTCAGGTGCTTCTGAAATCTGTGATTTCCGATATTATAGTCATTATTCAAACTTATGCCAATCCAGCTTAATCGCATGTATATAGGTACATGTATAATATATCGAAAAGAAATATTGTACTTCATTATATCTATATAGGTATTATATATTTGTATAATACATTATTATAGTATATATTATTTATACGGACGATTTTTCTAAGTATTTAATAATCGTTGTTACCGTTATTATTGTTATTATTATTATTATTATTATTATTATTATTATTATTATTACTGCGGTAAGATTACTATAGAATGAATTTTCACTGTTATATGATGACATGTTCAAGTGTTATGATATTTTTATTAAAAACGTTTAATATTTATTCCCGTTATTCACTGGATCAATTTGCATTCAAACCAGTCTAAGGTTGCTGTAGAATATTCATCAACATTGAACGACAGTCCGATCAGGCCATCCAGCTTCTGGTTGATGATCATCGTCTACTGTATAATCTGAGCATTCATGAAGTCACCTAGAATTTTTGAATCACCATTAAGAATCTCATCGGCAGGACTTATTTTCCTTGGCTTCCTGGGAAAAGCTGATATCGTGAACGATTTTCACATGTGCCAAGTAGAAGGCTCTCTTTAGTGCGAACTTCAATTCTGATAATGAGCCGGAAGCAGCTGGGTTGATTGTGGCTGAAGCCTGAAGTGATTAGTTTCGTAACGTGAGGAGGTTCCTGTTGCTTTTTTAGTACAGCTGTATAAATTGCGGGATATCATAAAAATGAAGCTGTAACCTATTATTGGAAAGATTCTGTGAATAGTATCCCGATGTTTAGTATAATTACGGAATTTCGTATCGCGAAGTTTAAAGTACATGTTTGAATAATTGCCAAGTTACTGACTAATTGTCAATATACCTGACTATACTTTCTCAATATAGATAAGACCTAATTCAAAGAAGCCAAAATGTTTCATACAAGCGTGTAGTAGCTTATTTTTTACTATCATAACACAATTGTCGAGATAGGAGGTAATGAATTTCTAACAATAGCTACACGTGATGTGATTCAGAGTTTATTTTATTTATAGATTCTCTGTTAGGTATCAGCCGATCCACTTCAGATAAAATCAAATCAATTCCATTAAGGGTGATAACTCCTTCTAACACGTGACAAAATTATTCTAATTTTTTTTTTTTCGACAACGCAATCATGCAGGGCACAATCATCACACCTATTTTGGAACCACTGTATATGCATTGACTATAGCACATTCGTATTTACAGATATACTATATTCTATATTCACCAGGTAAAAACTAACGATAAGTATGGAAAAGGGGTTTATTTCGAAAATTATTAATCTGCCCATTTTCATATATGAAATTATATGAATACTTGAACGTCGAGTGTTATAATCTTCGATTAGATATTTTCGAGTGGTTAGAACATCGTCCCGAAGTCGTATAGCGTTGTTTTTCACTCGTTGATAATCAGAATGATCTATTGCAAGATTGCAAGATTGCAGGGAATGTGTTTGAATAAAATATCACATGGAATATGATGAAACACTATCTCAGATTGTTGTGTAAATGAATGAAACGCTTAACATAAGGTTTTTGTATGATTATGAGTACGAAGTGCGTCAAGAGTATGTTAATGAGTTGAACCAGAGTCCAGAGTGGAAATTATGAGACTGCAGACTTATATATGTGAAGTTCAAACGCAACAAGTGCAGGAGTTAGTAATGTGTAGAACTGTACGCGGCTAATCATTCGTGGTAAAACGTGTTTCTAAACAATCAAGGAACCATCAATCCTGCATAGTTTATGTACCTACATAGTGCGTTTTCATGTCAGTCAAATAATTGCGTGTGTCGACAGCCACCACCTGATGAAATCAAAGCATATGCGCGCGCCACTCTACAACTACGCAATTGCGAGAATTTTTCTTGTTCTATATACCAACCCAACGTCATCAACCCGTTTGAATCAACTTAACAGAATGTGCGTCTGTGTATAAAAGCGTAACTGTAGCAATAACGGAATTTCACTATATTTACGGGAATAGAGTTAGAACAGTCTATGGCTGCTGCAGTTATACGTGATTATAAACCGGCGGTGAAAAAGTTACGTTGATTTTATTGAAAGTTGTGTCGATATGTATGACGCAGAGAAAGTTCCCTCGATTTTTATTGCGACATTAATTAATCGCCGCTTTTCATCTAGATATGTCATGGTCAATTATTATCGATATTCGAATTCGTTCCCCGAAAAATATATTCAGCTTTTATTTCGTAAGATGATGCAGGTGATTTTACCATCGAATTAATTAGGTCTTGTGAGATAAAGTCAACCCAACTCGCCTTTTCTGTCATTGGAAAATAAGTGAAATTGGTAAGTCCCGGCCTCTCGGTGCGCTCCGGTATCATCACCTTCGCAAGTTTAACGTACCACTTCTGATTCGCAGTTCGCGTTTCGCAATGAAAATAAAAGAAATAAAGAAAGAAAAACAAAGCAATACTGAGGCATGATTTACCGTGGCTGTTGAATTATAAATAAAACGCGCCGTTTGACCTGTGCCTGATTTAATTAGCATGGATCATTAGCTTATTGGCGTACTTTATCTTCACTTAATTACATTATATCAGAGAATTACGACATCGTATTTAAAAATCTATCTGTCTGCATAAGATTTCGCAAACTCGTTTTCAGTATATTATATATGTATCTAAAAATAAATTTCTATATATCTGCCTTAAATAAATATTGCGAAATATATATAATGTACAAATGTAAGTGATCGAGGCACGATTCGATTATTATAATTAGTTGACGGATAGAAGAAAAAAAAAAAAAAAACATGTTTCATCATATTTTTATATAATATAATTATGTCTGATATTTATAACGGATTACATTTTTTGCAAAAACTTTACACGAGTCATTGTTTATTTATTTATTTCTTCTTTTTTCTTTTTTTTTTTTTCGTCAGGAATCATTATTTGTCATATTATATCGATACGCTATAACAATTATTTGCACAAATGTTTTTTCGCGAACGTCACCGGTCCGTGAAACACTTTTATATCATTAATATTGTTTGAAATTTTGCTGCAATAAGGAGTTTGAATTCATCGAATAGACGGTATATATACTCAGCTGGTTTTCACATGCTAATGTATGTACGGCACTGTCTCTAATGTATGTATGCAATTGTAATAAAGTTAAAGACCTTCAGAATGATATTAAACATTTTTTTCTCAACGGAAAATTTTTTACAAACTCAATTCAAATATATGATTCATGGAACAGAAGTGTAAATGTTTGTACGATTGACTATAAGTTATACAATTTTACGAAGTACGATATAGGGGAGAGCGGGGCAAAACGGGCAGCTCCCCCGAAAAATAAAAAAAAATGTTGGAAAATTTTAGATTTTTTTTTTTTTTTCAATAAAAATTGTTTCCCAATGAATTTTGATTTTTTTCTGAATTTAATTTCGAAAATTTGGCCGAGGTGCCCGTTTTGCCCCGCTGCCCGTTTTGCCCCGCTCTCCCCTATGTTATAATTAAGGGTGTGCGGGTAGCTGAATTTGTCGGGTCGGGTCGGTCCGGGTACCCGCCCGGGTTTGGAACTCGGGTACCCGAATTTTCGGGTACCCGATTTTACCCGAGTACCCGATTTTACCCGAATACCCGATTCTACCCGAGCACCCGATTTTACCCGAGTTCACCTTAACTTATACCGACAGTTTCACCGAAAACTCTCGGTATACTACTTACTATTACCTGGTTCTCCCGAATTTGATTTTCCGTATAGCGTATCTAACTATCTACCACCTAGTACTTATATTTCATGCCCGACTCTTTGAGTATAGCAGGATCCGACTCCGGATTCGGGTACGCAACTTTATCCGGGCACCCGACTTTTATTCGGGTACCCGAGTTTCACCCGGGTACCCGGTTTTGACTCGGTTACAGCAATACCCGCCCGATATTCACCCGACCTCGATACCCGACTCGGGTACTCGACTAAATCGGGTACCCGCACACCTTTAGTTATAATCTTTTACATCGGTAACAGACTTTTGATTTCTAATATATAGAAATCCTCGCGAGAGAAGATGGATCAAATAAAAACGTATTCTGTAAGGTAGTTCGATGAATTTTATAATAACACAACCGTATTTTCTTTTTTAATTCATATAACTCGAGCGGGTTTTGGCAATTTTACAGAAAATTAGATTCACCACTAAAAAACGTCCCTGAATTTATTTGGATAAAGTCAATACTTTAGCCATGACAAACGCGCAATAAGGTAATACCTACTTTCAATGCCTGCAGCTTGTATATCGTTAAATTTACAGATTTCGTTCTGAGGTCATTTTTTGTTGGGACTCTGAGTTCCTATGCAATCGTGCTATACGTAATTATTATGAATCATGGAATTCGGCTAGGTAATATCAATAAAAAAAAGGCATGTCGTTTCAATCACATTCGAATGGGACGACTTACCATTCATTCAACTACCTCGTAAAAAGCGTTTTCAGTGCTATCTTCTCGCGAAGGTTTTTTCTCGGACTTATTCTAAAGGATCTTCAGGTGAAAGCGAGGAATAAAAATCTTTCCCTGATAATAGTAATTATCAGTATACCGTGTGAGCGTTGTGAAGATATTTAAAAAAATTCTGACCTCTGTATCGATATGTGTTGAGCAAAGTCCAGTAACGTGTAAGAGAGTTGAACCCGCTTGATCTTAAAGCCGGTGCGATAGTAGGAGGGAAAAAAAATTTTTGTCTTTATATGAAGTGATCGAATTTACAATGTTTTCGCGCGTATTCCAGAAAAATGTATACAAAATATTTGTGCTTTAAAACTTGCAAGTTCCAAACATTGCAGATATTTTTAATCAACGTACTACGTTGTTGTACTTGTATGACGTATTGTTGGTATAGATGTTCGCATATGTCTTAAGGGGGGAAACCAGTTTAGGAGGCTGAAAATTTTCGTGTTTTTCGTGAATTTTTTCCACAGGGAAGGAATTATCAGAATTTGTTCAGACTTGGAGGATATTTTATTAATGTTTTGAAGTACACGTTGTAATTTTTTCAAGTCATTTCCGCCGGACATAGTGGAGTTAAAAGCTGGACGGTCGCGATCAGAGTTTGCTGCTCGTGGGACATCCGGAAGTCACAATTTTGATCTGAAATCATCACAATTTTTTTTTTACCTTAACAACATATTTTATAAGAATATATACTAAACTCTGATCAAAAAAGTTAAAAATTGCATGTTTTTGAGTCGTTTGAACAAAATGTCATGTTTTTATACCATGGTATACATTTGTTCAAACACCTCAAAACATGCAATTTTTAACTTTTTTGATCAGAGTTTAGTATATATTCTTATAAAATATGTTGTTAAGGTAAAAAAAAAATTGTGATGATTTCAGATCAAAATTGTGACTTCCGGATGTCCCACGAGCAGCAAACTCTGATCGCGACCGTCCAGCTTTTAACTCCACTATGTCCGGCGGAAATGACTTGAAAGAATTACAACGTGTACTTCAAAACATTAATAAAATATCCTCCAAGTTT
Source organism: Tenthredo mesomela (assembly GCA_943736025.1). Classification (NCBI taxonomy): domain Eukaryota; kingdom Metazoa; phylum Arthropoda; class Insecta; order Hymenoptera; family Tenthredinidae; genus Tenthredo; species Tenthredo mesomela. The sequence goes on from OX031016.1 coordinate 270,552, forward strand.
GAACAAATTCTGATAATTCCTTCCCTGTTAAAAAAATTCACGTAAAACACGAAAATTTTCGGCCTCCTAAACTGGTTTCCCCCCTTAAACTTCTGACATAATTCAGCCCAATTCATGTTGATACTTTCATAGATATAATTACCAGGCATTGAAAACACTTGTCGTCAGGGGGCTCGAAAAACTTATAGTCTTATCGTATACGTTGTAAGCATTCATGATAAAATTATCAAGTCATCACACATCATTTGCACAGAAAGAGGACGGTCCTTCTGACGCAAAAGCCAGTAGCGAATAGCAAGCAGCAAATAGCACGTGCAGAAAATCGTTCTTTGCTCAGCTTACGTCGTTCATACGTCACGTTAAACAACGATGTCTCGCCAAAACTCCCCGGCAGGTAAATAAATATTCCTTCTTCGTCTGTATAATCAACAGCTATCTCTTTCTCTCTCATTATGAACGGAGTTAATCATATACTTAGTTCACCGCACTGCCTTTTCTATCTCGCACGCTGTTGTTTCGCACGTATCGAATTCATTGCAAAATGTGTTGTATAGTATACGCATAGTGTTTGTTTTCACAGGTCAGCGACCTAGAATAATAAAGCTTGATTCGTCTATTCCATTTATTTGTATTTATCACGTCTACCTTTCGTCTGCACTTTTTGTTGCTTATTGGTTTCTACAATAACAAGAAAACAATGCCCAATTCTGACGTATCTGACTAACATACGACCTTCCGTTTTTAAGTTTTCCATTTTGTTTTTTAATTATTACTTTTTTTCAAATGACGCGTAAGGCGGATATGGCATTCTGATTTCAATTGTTGAATTAGTCATTTTAAGGTTTTTCCCGAAATTTTTACGTGTTTACTTCTACGAATGGCAGAAAGTCGTATAATGGTGTTTACGACTTAATGCCATTAGACACGCGATATAGGTATATATATGTATAGTAAAGTGGTCCTTGATTCGGTCATATTCGAATTTGAATGCTCCCCTGGACAAGGACGTCTCCAAATACATAAAACAAGAAAAGAAACGAATGTAGCCAAAATCCCAAATCCAGGTTCCTATTTCAATCCTAAGTATGTACAGTTCCACAGCCTTCGAATTTGCCTATTCTGGTTCCTGGTCAATCCCACCGATGAATCGTGACTAGGGTCAAATGCAGACTCAGAAGATATCTCACTAGCAAAATACGAAATCAACTAATTTGAACTAATTCAGTTGGTGAAAGTAGCTTTGCGAATTTTGCTTTCAGAGTTCAAGCAGTTGCTCAAAAATGATGGAACCTGGTGGGAAATTTGGGTGGCAGCGCTGGCCGAACTCTTGGGCTCTGCGATCCTCGTTTTCATCGGCTGCATGGGCTGCGTGGGTTCGCTTTCCGAACCACCATCTCATTTACAAATTTCTCTAACTTTCGGATTCGCCATCGCATCTATCGTTCACGTAAGAATTTTTTCCAGTAAATTTCCATCCGAGACGTTGAAAAATGAGATGCAATTATCATTCTCGGTTCTCATGATCTCCTATAACTGTAGGTACTATAAGTGCGGCAAAAAGAACAATAATTTTCCACAATTTGGAGAAACGGATTTGTGATCGCTTTGACCGCAGCTCTGGCCCACTAATTTGCGCAACAGATCAGCAGATCGCTCTAGAAATTCGGGCATCGTGAGTCAATAGGGTTATCAGCTATTACATGATTATATATAATCATCATGCGTAACAAAGTGTATAATATAAATAGCATGACGATTAATAAAAATAAAAACAAATCGTTAGTCCATTTCTTGCATCGGAAAATTACAGAGTAAGATACGAACAATAGTTATAGCTGATAGGTTTATTTTTGTAATAAGATGATACAGCGTTACAAGGATTTTATTCTACGCTTATGGTAATAATTGATAGAGACAGTATAAATATTCCATGGATGTGTTGATTCAATCTAACACCAAGTCTTGAGCAATATGTATTAGGATATCAAATAATATGATAAATAAAACTACTTTACGCAAGCGATATGACACCGACCAACAATATCAATGTTGCAAACCAAAGTTTTCGAGTGTGTACCCTGAAGAATAAGGGATTTAATCTGTGAAAATAGAAAACGAGGCTATTGATGGCCCATTCAAATATTGATATGCACCTCTAAAGTTCCAACAAATAGCACGATGGATGGGAGATTCAACATGTTGATGAACGTTGGATGCAACAGTAATTTCAAAACTGTCACGAAACGTTCATCAATCTTTCGACTGACTGCAGATAGTCACACTATGCGAAATATTTCTTCGTCTGATTATAATTCTCAGATTCCATATTCATCGTCTAAGTTCTCAGACTAGTAGTCAATGAGTAAATATAAAATCTAAAAACATTCTACTGTCAACCAAACAGATATGTGATATTATCTACACTTTGGTGAGCTAAATCACATGGCATTTTCTTTACTGTGCAGATTATTGGACACATCAGCCACTCTCACATCAATCCGGTTGTGAGCATCTGCTCTATGATACTCGGCCTCAAATCCATCACCACGGTAGCAATCTACATAGTTGCACATTTCTTGGGAGCCATAATTGGCTATGGATTCTTGAGGGTTAGTTCGGATTCACCTTACATCCACAAAATTTATTCTCCGAATCATTTGATAAGTGAACCAAATCCCCGGTGGACTTTCATCCATTTCTCTTGTTTCATCATCTCCGTGATTTTTTTCTTTCACTTCCCCTTCGTCACATATCAAACTTGCATATTATGTAGATAGTAGATCAAGCAGCTGAATTATTTTCCCTTTACAGGTTATTACCCCTACGGAATTTCTCCACACTGGTAATGCGACGACTGGCAACTCGTTCTGCGTGACGGCGGTAAACGAAAATATCTCGCAAATCCAGGGTCTTTTAGTGGAGACTGTCGCTACTGGAATTCTAGTTCTATTCGTATGTGCATGCTTTGATCCCCGTACCAGTATGCACTCTGAATCCAAGGCAATTAAATTTGGATTAGTGGTTGCTATGTTGGTAATGGCCTGCGGACCTTATACCGGGTGTAGTATGAACCCGGCACGATCATTTGCGCCTGCTTTATGGAACAACAAGTGGGAATCCCACTGGGTATATTGGCTGGGACCAATCGCAGGAACAATCTTTGTCAGTCTTGTATACAAGACTATTTTCTGGCCGAAGAAATCGGCGCAAGAAGAGATCGCCGAGGCAGCTGCACTCAACTCAGTCGATGTCGAAAAACCTGAGGTAGGTACCAATCATACATCGATCAATGAATCTATATTCGATCCTGTCAAAATTTCAGACTAATAAATCAATCGAATATTTGGTAACAGAAAAGTCACAAAAATGTTCTGACCGTGAATCCAGAGACATTACATTGGATGTTCGAAACATAATACCTCCTGGGGTGGGCATCTGGGTATCCCCTAATTTACGTCTTTCAATATTTACAGCTGAAGTGAACTACCAAACCTGTGCATCCCCGGGGATCCGGGCGTCTCGTGGATTGCAGCAGTTCGACGGATAGAGTCATTTGATTTCTTCGTCCTCGTCAAGTAGCCTTACTTACACGGCAGATAGGGTTTCGGATAGATTTCTGGACCGTTACACTGAATTCTGATCACGATTTCAGTGACGTCACAATCACTTGCCGTTGCGTTACAGAAATGTTCCAGATCCGTGTGTAAATGTCTGCCGATATAACGTCAAAAAGATGTCTGAAATGCAGCCGTGAATCATATATCTCATTTACATTTCAGACGTACCCCCAAGCTATATGTTTCGAGAAATTGACTCACCGCTATGTAAGGCACTTTTGAAATCTGTCATTTTCTAGCTAATTCATCAACCGCACACATCGAAAAGAAATTTTCTCCTATACTGAATGATCAATTCATCTTTGAGACACAAAATACTAATATTTCGTGAAAACAAGTTGAACGTATGAAAAAACATGACAAAAATACATATCTTCGTCATTTACCTACTATACCAAATATATTTATTTTTAAACATATTGTGTATGCCTACACCTATATACTATACCTTTGTATACGAAAGATTTTTCCAAGTATTTGATAATTGCATTGACTAACAAGAAATTCACGTTAATTGTTCAAGATTGTTCATGTTTTTGTTGTTGTTATTATTATTATTATTATTGTTATTATTATTATTATTATTGTTGTTGTTATTACCATCATTAACGTTATTATTACCTTCTGAGGCGTTCCGTAGCGTAGTAAGCAGTATCATTGAGAGATGGTGCCACTAGCTGAGTATCCAACATGTGCAGATCTTACAGATTGCAGAATATGATAACAATCATAGGTATATGTATTAGGATGGTTTTTTTTTGGGACTATTTTTTTTTCTTTGCTCCCGGCCTGAAATTTTGTTGGAAATGCCCAAAAAGGAAGTCCCTCCAAATATAGGCCCTAATATTAATGTTAAGTACTCGCCCAGAACGTGAGAAGATTTCCCATTTAAATAACACGTAAATTGAGATTTTTTTTTTTCAAATTCCTATAACTCAGCGGCATTTTGTGTTATCGTATTGCCCAAACTCGGAAATTACTCAAGATTAAGCGCTCTACAAAAGTGCCCTTGGCGACTTAACTGTAACTCACACCGGTGAGGTAGTACAGGTCACTGAAATTTCGAAGAATAATTTCTTGTTTTTTTGTTGTTATTTTTTTTTTTTTTTTAAATATATAATAGGCACTTTTGTAGAGCGCTTGATCCTGAGTAATTTCCGAGTTTGTGCGATATGATAACACAAAATGCCGCTGAGTTATAGGAATTTGAAAAAAAAAAAAAAAATCTAAATTTACATGTTATTTAGATGGGAAATCTTCTCACGTTCTGGGCGAGTACTTAACATTAATATTAAGGGCTTATATTTGGAGGGAATTTCTTTTTTGGCATTTCCAACAAAATTTCAGGCCGGGAGCAAAGAAAAAAAAAATAGTCTCCAAAAAAAAAAAAAAAAAAAACCACCCTAAACTATGTATGTTACGAAAAATTCTGTCCGCTACATTCCATTATTTCGTGATTACCGATTTTTTTTTTTCTAGTGGTCTTAGAAATCACGGTGAAACTCATTCTCATATCAGTAGATCAGTAGATGAAATTAGATTCGAAGAAGGGCGACATGTTATTATACTATATATGTATACGTAGAAGCGTATAGTCATTAACTTTGACTAACGCAGACACAATTGTACAGACAGGAAGTAATAGTTTTCTAAAAATAGCAACACGTAATGTGATTCAGAGTTTATTTTATACATATAGCTCCTCTGTTATAATATAATACGAAGCAGACGATGTACTTTAGATGAAATTAAATCAAATTCATTCAGGTTGATAACTGCTTTTAGCACGTGACAAAATTATTCTAATATTTTGAGTAATAACTCGATGGGCACAATCGTTACGCATCTTTTGGAACCATACAATGTGCGTTGATCATTTCACGAATGCTAAAAATTAACGATGAGTATGAAAAAGGGCCTCATTTTGATGCCGATATTCGTGAAATTATTGACCCAACAAATTGGAATGGCAATAGTGTTACGATCCGAGATTATCTTACAATAGGGTGCTTTCATCATCATATGAGTTCGAAGTGCGTCGAGAACAAGTATGTTAATGAGTTGAACTAGAGCGGAAATAATAATAGTTGATTGTATAGTCGTGAAGATTATAGGCGCAATTGTGCGGGAGTTGTTAACGCATGAAATTACGTGCGGTTAATCGATTCGTGAAAAAATTTCGTGGCACACTGTGTTCCTGAATAACCATAAGGAACTATATTGTGTATTCCTGCATATAGTTACTTAGCGCGATCCCTTGTTGGTCAGATAATTGCAAATATCGACACCGCCTAATGAAATCAACGCAACTGCAGTCACTTTATGTAATCACTTTAGCTACGCTTGATTTTATACCTCACAACAACCGCGTCAATCTGTTTACTAAATCTAACTATCTAAGTAACAGAGAATGTCTGCTTATAAATCCGTAACAATAATTGCGTAATCTTACGCAGTATCTGACGACACACAATTTCAATGCTCTGATATCAACTGAAGATCCTCATCTTCAAAGTGCTACAAAAATTTGTCTGTAGATATTATATCGCAGAGATTATGTCAGTACTACTTAATGCATAGATTAATCACTGCTGGTTTGATTCATGCAGTTTTACACTGCAATCACATGCAGCTACGGAGATTTCATTAGGATAAGTTTCTCCGTTTACACTGCAACTTTGATGAATTGCCATTGCCTTTATACTTTTCTCAGGCATGCTCCGTGACGATATCAAATAGACTTCATGTTCACTCCAAAAGCAAGTATCACCGATTTTGGGAGATCGTATATAGACTATAGTACTATAACAGAGCTCAGAAATCAGGTGCAGGATAATTATTGTGTTATCGTTTAATCAGGCATTAGATACCTACCTATGTTTTCAAACAAGCTTCATCGGAATGCATGTTAACTACATATTTTCATTGGGCACTAGTCTGAGTATTAATTACATGCCTTTTTGCTTAGATTGCAGTGAAGACTAAGTTCCGAGTGTTCTTTGGACTCGAGTGAGTGTGCTTCGTTCGTGTGAATCCCTTATTGTGAATACATGTGTAATTTTTTCACATGCGATTACGTAAGAAAATGGCGTATAAGAAAACGGTATAAGATCTTGCATGATCGTATCAGAATCGTATTTGAATAATAGTTGCATTAATCGTATAGGTGCATGTCATTATATAAGGTGTTGTATGATCTCACAGGATCTTACATAGTCTTACGTGTTGCATCACCGTATAGATAAATCAACACTTGTGATCGTATGATTTCACGAATCTAATTTTTGATGTCATATTTACGAATATTACTTAATTTTACATTTTTACATCGGTCTATATTATACTATAAAGGCCAATTCACACTATGCGGAACCGCACCGAACCGCACTGAGAAAAATAACAGCAATAATATTGCTCGAATTGCAATAAAACATTATTGCTGCATACCAACCTGCAATAATCATTGCTGAAGCTGTGCTATAAATATTGCAAACTTGTACAGCAATATTGTATTGCTACATTAGCAAACAAATTGTTGTATCTGCAATATTTTATTGTTGAAGCAGCAACGTAACTGCAACAATAATTGAAAAGCAGTATACTATTGCAAGAAAAAATCGTTATCTTAGCAATATTCGGTTAGCAAGCGAATGTTGTTGATATTACGATTCTCATTTTTCTCAGTGCGCACAGCACCGAAATTTTTATATCATACGTTGTCTTATGCGAGTGCTCACACTATTCGGCAGCGAATGGCAGCGAAGCGCACGGAAGTATTTTGACTGTATGCACACTACGGCGAACGACGCCAAAGTTCGGCGATCCGTGGCGAAATTTTCGAGTGAAGTGGATTTTTTTTACCTAAAAGTAAGGAACGAATCCTTCAGAATACATGTGTTAAATAATTTAATTAGCGGTGACAGAATTATTCGAAAATACAAATTGGTTAAAATCAATCATTTCGAAAATAAAACGTAGTTTTATGAAATTTTTACTTTCGACTTTGACAAGTGCTCCAAACATGTTTCTTGGACCTCTAGACACCATAAAATTAGCGTACGTAAATTAGATAAATATCACTGAAAAAGTGGCCCACGTCACGTATTTTGCCGCATATGCATTTTTAAACAAATAGAATCAAACAGAATTTATGTGATGCATATTTTACATTCCGCTCCAATCACTCAAAGGTTGCATTCAAATGCATACTTCGCCGGCCTTTTGCGGACTCATGTGTTCACACTATTCGGCAGCGTGTATTCGGTACCGTGCGGTTCGGCGCGGTTCCGCATAGTGTGAATTGGCCTTAAGATTCGCATATGATGCACATATGCTAGACCGGTTTTTTTTCATAACTTTCTTTTTTTTTTTTACCTCCTACAACCTTGCAAAAGTGAGTTTTGGGTGTAAAACCAAGCCTCATGGAACCGGAGCCCGGTAGCTCAATATTGACAGGTTCCGCATTCGGTCTGAACTTCTCCCATTTGATTAACATAAGATTGTTGCTACACAAACACTCTCATAAACATATCTCGAACACTATGCAAGCTAGAAAGCTGTTCCTTGTCTCATTTGGTAGGTAATTGAATTCACTACAAAAAAGTCCAATCCATTTCCGAGCTAGAAATTGATCTTGTACTCGTTACGGACGCTTAAACTTGAGCTTTATTTGATGAATAAATTTTTCATAATTTTTTTTTCAATTTTTAGATTTAATTACCTATCTAATGAGACCAAGAACAGCTGCCCAGCTTGCATAGTTTTCGAGATATTTCTATGAGAGTGTTTGCGTAGCAAGAAGTGGGTGGGCGGGTGGGCCCCCTCCCGCCATCCCCTCTCCTACCTCCAATAATAACAAGAATCTTATGTTAATCAAATGGGAAAAGTTCAGAGTTCAGACCGAATGCGGAACCTTTTAAAATTGAGCTACCGGGCTCCGGTTCCGCGAGACTCCGCTTTACACCCAAAATTCACTTTTTCAAGGTTGTAGGAGGTGAAAAAAAAAAGTTATAAAAAAGAACCGGTCTAATATACATATACGATGCCAATATGCTTTTCGAAGGATATTTGATACGACAAATTTCTTTTAAAAATCACTTAATATTCACACAAGTGTTACACGAGATTCTTATATAATTATATGCTAGAAAAAATGATTCTGAAGACCTTCGGATAGAATTTTTGTATCATCTTAGGAGGACACGTACAATAGTTTCATACAAGATTTTTGTATCATTTTACGAGTAAAATTTTATCGAAAATATTTCTTATGGCATATTTAATATTATGTGATCCTGGATAAAGGATTCATATAAGATTTCTATAAAAATCAGGACGTTTCAAAAACGAGTGATAAGCGAATGATGGATTGTACAATTGAGTCAGAATCGACAGAATTCAAATTCTCAACGTGTAAATCATTGGAAATGATCCGAAATATCGTAATAATAAAATACTGCAAGAAACTGAATCTTATATTAGTATAAAATTCGTCGAGAAAGAATATACATTAGACCTGTCCTTAAGAAGGGTAAAATCGAATTTCGATGGGGCCACCCTTCAAATCTAACTTTTAGTGCGGCAAGAAATTTCGATTAGCGAATACAAGCTTTTGGGATTGGTCTTGAAGAAAAAAGAAATTCTTCGTTGAAAATAACAAATAGAAATTCAAAAATTTCGATCACCTCATCTTCCTTCTAAGTATTTGGGAAACCGATGAAAAAAGATTTAAAAGATTTCGAAAAACGTCATTTCATTTCAATTAAATTTATTTTATTTTTATTTTTAATTGTTTTTGATTTTTTTTCTAAGGGTTGGGGTTACATTTTTTCACATGACTAATTAGCTCGCACAAAGAATGTTCTATTTTCTACGACCACTCCGATTTAATTCTGCTCTCCAAATGACGTTTTTCGAGATTTTTAGAATTTTTTTCAGCGGTTTCCCAAATACTAAGAAGGAGGATGAGATGATCGAAAATTTTGAATTCCTATTTCTTATTTTTAACGAAGAATTTCTTTTTTCTTCAAGACCAATCCTAAAAGCTTGTATTCACTAGTCGAAATTTCTTGCCGCACTAAAAGTTAGATAGCGGAGTGAAAAATAGAGATAGCCCAATTTTCCAAGCGGCGGTTTAAAGTGGATAAATTCACCTCCATTTTGCTTCTTTAGAATTTTTTTTACGATCATCTTCAGACCCAGTACGCATTTTTGAATAAAAACCTCGAAAAATCAATGCTTTTCTTATGGGGAAAAGTAAGGCTTTCTAGAGGTGGGTAAATATAGACGAAAAAAATTGAAAAAAAATTTGATATTTTTTTTTAATTATGTCGAACCACTTTGAGGGGTGGCCCCATCGAAATTCGATTTGCCCTTCTTAAGGACAGGTCTAACATACATATAATCAGAAATAATGCGAGATGAGATCATTTTATTGTGAATCTACCAGACAAAACATAAATTTTTTGCGTTTATATACACTGTCATATATTTTTAATGCAAAAATGATATATTATTGTTAAATGTTTACCGGTGCTCACGAGGTGACGCAAATCACTCAAAATAACAAGATACCAGGTAATATATGCCACCTGATAGGTACAAGTTCTGATTTTCGAGTCATGAGATCAATCGTCAGATGCAAACTTAAAAAATGAGCGATTTTGCCTATAATTAAAAGTATGGGAAAGATGAGAAGTAGTTGGTTAGATTAGTCGTTATAATCATCATATAATATTTCAGATGCGTTTGCCTGCAAGAGAATAGAAAGAAAAAAAAAAAAAAAAATAGAAAAGTTCATCTTCATGCGTAGCAATTAAATTCGAAATATTTCAGCGGCACGTTTTTGAATTCTTGTTGCAATCACAGATTCCACGATAATGTAAACATTGGTTATTTACGGCTTATAGATCTCTCGAATTAACATACATGTCTCGTATTTGTATAGGGAATTATTTTCGCATGTGCAAAACGTCTTACGAGTGTCATAATTAGCTCAATTCTTGTTTATACTTGGATGAATAATTGTATCATGAACATTGAGAACATACCTACTTATCGGTAGTTGCGGCATTCATGATAAAAGCATCAGCTCAGTGAACATTAGTCGCACAGACACGGGACGTTCCTTCTGGCGAGGTACTCAGTATAGTGAATAGCGAGTAGCAAGTAGCAAATAGCTAGTGAAAGAATTATATCGCTGTCGCTCTACACGTTCAACAGCCATGTCTAATGAAACTTCTCCAACAGGTAAATCAATATTACTTATCAATCTATAATTAAATTCAAATTTCGAAGTGTTCGTTGACAAGAATCTGTTTCTAATGCATGTAACTTCAAGTCTGTCAGTTCTATCGAAAAAATCATTACGACGAAATTTCATGTCCGTTGAGTGCACTATTTGAAAATAATTTTTCCGAAATTCTTTAACCCCTGTAATATCAGGTGTTATTTGTGAATGAAAATTGAAAATCTGTTCCTCGAAGAATATGCCACCCTCGAATTGGTTGAAATCTTTACACGATAGTCGACGAAAAATTAAATGCCATTGTGAAGACTTTCTGACATATGGCAATAGTGTTAGTTCGAAAGTTACAGACTTACTTAAATTAGAAAACTCTAAAAACGAAACGAATCGTCCTGAAAATTGAAATACCAAAAAATAGTTTTCCTAAGACCAAAAAATGTCATATCCCCGAAATATTTATATATCAGTGCACATGTAGATAGGTACAAATGTACTTAGCTTTTCTGTTAGTCGTGCTCCTACTCTTGTCTCAATATGTCTAACATTACAACTAGATTGTAATTGTCCAATTGAGGGGCCGGATGCAGTGAGAGGTTGTAACTATAATTCACCGAATTGAGAAGGCCCCGGACCAATTGTGAAATATTTTCACAATTTTAATTCGAAATACAAACGCTATATATATATATATATATATATATAAAATCTGTTGTATATATATATATATATATATAGGAGTGATTTCATCGATTATTAACCAGGTCCGGGACTCACCTTATTCCAAACCAGGTGCCCAAAATATTCATGTTTCCGTAGATTTTCTTGGATCCCTTGTAATCAAATTATTTACATTTGTGACTTTCTTTTCAATTATTCTTATGCAAAATGTCCTGATTTTTCGAGCAGGCTTTGATCGTATAAAGTCTCATTATTACATAAATAAATTAATCAATGAAAGATAATATAATAATATTAATATGCACGGAACGAAATTTTTCGCGTACATCACTATGCCAGTATGGGCGTGAAGGCCATACTGTATGGTATCGACGATTTTTATTCATTATAATAGTTCGGTCAACAGACTTTTATTCAGAAGTTTTTTGTATATTCACCAAAAATTATGAGCAAGGTGTCATTTGGTTCGGAAAGGCATTTAGAAACTTTTCGAAAGGGTCCCAAAAAGGTAAAAAAAAAAAAAAATTGTAAAAGTTATAAACAATTTATTAAAAAAAAAGAGGGGGAGTTCGGTTTTTTTGCGAATATCTCAAAAACTATTTGAGATATTCAAAATCACAAAAAAGATCCTAAAAGAGCAGAAAATTTCCCCAAACTCTACAACCAATATTTATAATTTTAATTGTGCGGTGAAAAATTTTTTTGGTGAATATACAAAAAACTTCTGAATAAAAGTCTGTTGACCAAACTATTAAAATTAATGAAAATCGTCGATACCATATACAGTATGGCCTTCACGCCGCGCCCACACTGGCATAGTGATATGCGCGAAAAATTTCATTGTTATTGAAAAATACATACATATAGTTAATAACTGGCATTACTACAGTTAATTAGATTTTATTAGAATTAAAAAGTTGTTTTCCACTAATATGTTTAACCAACTGCGACGACATCTGCGGCCGATAAGCATTGTGGATAAATGATAGATAAAAAAAAAAAAAGCGCGGATATAGAATACATAATCCATCGTATCAATTGCTCGCAATACATTATACAATCATTTGCTCATCTTACTGATAAGTAATCGGTTTCAATAGTAATCTGTGTAATCGTTGTTGTCAGCTTCAGTTTGAAAGGCCGAACGGTGGAAGGTACTTATCCCAGATATCAAAACAATCCCATAAGACCTCCAGAAGTTCACCGGTCGTCCATAAAACGTATTTCGAAGTTTTTAGCTCCCTATAAGTACCTATAACATTTTACGGAGGACTGAGACTTTCCCATCGAAACTGCACTTCAAGGACATATGATTTCCGGATCAGGATCCCAAGGAAACGAATGATAACGAATGATAACTCAGTTTTTTTTAGAATACATAAAGAAAATGACACATTTTGGCATAATCACTCAATGTTGCAACCGGATCACTTTAGATATACCATTGTGTCAAATTTTGTTTTCAGGGTTCAAGAAGTTGTTGAAGACCGACAGATCTTGGCGGGAAACATTGATAGCGGCACTAGCAGAGTTTCTGGGGTCTGCGATTCTCGTTTTCATCGGCTGCATGGGATGCGTGGGTTCGCTGTCTGCCCCGGCACCTCATTTACAAATTGCTCTGACTTTTGGATTTGGCGTCGGAACTATCGTTCACGTAAGAGTTCTTGTATCCTTCGTTGAGGTTTTTGAAGAGCGGATGTTTTCACCGGTGCCGATATAAAACGAGTTCGAATTGTCACTTCCGGTTTCTATGATCTCCAGTATGTCAAGCATCAAACTAAAGAACAATTCGGTCTAATTTGAAGGAAAACAAACTCGTTTCTATGAACGGATGTATTCAATCAATTTGCGCCACAGATCGGCGAATCGCTTCATATTGCGCGTTTGGGGTATCGTAGATCAAAAGGGTTATCAAATTAATGATTGTGTAATTATAGCACCCAGCAAATTATGTGAGATGAATAGTGTCATGAACTAATACAGAAACATGTATCGTCAGTTCATTTCGTGGAATCAAGGAGATGAAGTAAGTTCAGAATACAGATATGAAAGGTTATCGTTTTGATACCACGAATAATAGTTAGTTGTGGTTCATTTTAGTATAGTATAGCAAGATGATAAAGCGCGTTACAAAAATGTTGTTCTACGCATACCTATATTAATACATTGAGATAGTCTAAATATTCCATGGCCGCTTGAATTTAATCTAACGTCAAGTCTGGAGCTAGTTTAGAATATCAAACAATGATAAATAAAACTACTTTACGCAACCGATATGAGACCCACCAACAATATCAATGTTGCGAACCAAAGTTTTTAACTGTTTCGAAAACATAAACGAATACCATAAACAATAAGGGATTTCTTGTTCATATTTTTCAACAAAGTCAAAAGCTCTCCAGAACGATATGATATGATATGATATGATATGATATGATATATAGCCTTTATTACGTCATGGGACTTGGTCCCGTAAGACGAGAGATACAGAGTTGAGTATCTTAACAATATAACAATGCTATAAAATCAATTTGAAATCAAAAACAAAACATGATTTCTAAATAAGCATGGTGTACTCGTAACAGAAAAATAAATAATGTAAATAAATAGAACTTCATTTTTCAACACAGCGTCCGTTAAGTTGAATTTTATGCACGCGGAGCGTGCACAAAATCGAACTTTGCGCACGCCGTGTGGAAAAATAATATAAACATCTTATCTGATCTGGGAATAGTACTTTGCGATACAAGTGCGAGAAAGCGATCATTATACGCAGGCTGTGAAGTTGGTCGCACGAGCCTTACGAGTAACACAGCAACACGAGCCGAAGGCGAGTGCTGCTCGTGGTACGAGTACGGCGAGTCCGACCAACTTCACAACCTTCGCATGGTCGCTCTCTCGCGCGTGTATCGCATAATACTTTTTGTAACAAATGCATGAGAAGGGCTGCTTCTCGTGCCTGCCGAGAGGAGTGCGCGAGAGGAGTGTGAGAAGTGCGTGCGAGAAGAAAGCACTAGTGCGAGAAGTAAAATCGGGCCGATTTGCGCATGCGCAGCATTATTATTGTATCCCTGGCTGTAAAGCGCTACTTAGGCCACTCTCTGCAGGCATGAGAAGTAGCACTTCTCATGCATGCGTTGCAAAAAATAGAAAACGAAGCTCTTGATGGCCCGTGCAAATATTGATATGCACCCCTAAAGTTCCAACGAATAGCACGATGGATGAGACATTCGACATGTTGATGAACGTTGGATGCAACAGTCATTTCAAAACTGTCACAAAACGTTCATCAGTCAAGGCCAACGCACACCATTGCCGCTCGGCACCGCACGGCAATGGTGTGCGTTGGCCTTCATTCGACTGCCTGCAGCTGGTCACACTATGCGAAATATTTCCTCATCCGATTATCATGCTCAGATTCAATATTCACTGCCTAAATTTTCAGACCAGTGGCTAATGAGTAAATCTAATCGTGGACACGAATGACTGTGTTGATTAGGCTTTTAACTTAAAAAACTTTTTACCGTTAACGAAACAGATGTCTCATCATCCGCACTTTTGTTACTCAAATTAAGTGGTATTCTTTTATATCATGCAGCTTATTGGACACATCAGTGGCGGTCACATTACTCCGATTGTGAGCGTCTGCACTGTGATACTTGGCCTCAACTCTATTACTACGTCAGTAATCTACGTACTGGCACAACTTCTGGGAGCCATAGTTGGTTTTGGAATGCTAAGGGTTAGTCTGAATACAACTTACATCCACGAAAATTTGACTTAAGAATCATTCGATGATAAAAGAGGTTCCTGTTGTAGTACCTTCATTGACACTCTTCGTTCACCATCTTTATTATCTTCTCATTCTTCCAATTCCTCTTCGTCATGTATTACCCAGGTCAATTTAATTTCCTGTAGGTCGTGACTCCTGCGGGGTTTCTTCACTCCGGTAATTCAACAACTGCCGACTCATTTTGCGTGACGGCGATCAACGAGAATGTCTCACAGTTCCAGGGTCTGTTAGTTGAGACTATTTCTAGTGGAATTCTGATTTTCTTCGTCTGTTCATTAGTTGATCCCCGTAACAAAAAAGACTCGATCGCAGTGCCAGTTAAATTCGGATTACTGATCTCCATGCTGGCCATGGCCACCGGTGCATATACTGGCTGTAGCATGAATCCTGCACGATCATTCGCACCCGCTTTATGGAACAACGATTGGACATCCCAATGGGTATATTGGTTGGGACCAATCGCAGGATCAGTCCTGGTCAGCTTCACCTACAAGACTCTTTTCTGGCCGAAGGAATCGCACCAAGAAGAGGCCCCTGAGGCAATCGCACTCAACTCAATCGACACCGAAAAAGCCTGAGGTAGGTACCGATCATACATCGACCAATGAATCCATCTTGGATCCTGTCAAAATTTCAGACTAATAAATAAATCGAATATTTGGTAACAGAAAAGTAACGAAAAATTTCTGACCGTGAATCCAGGGACATTGCATTGGATCTCCGGAATATAATACCTTCTTGTATGGGCATCTGGGTATCTCTTAAATCATGTCTTTCAATATTTTCAGATCAAGTGAACTACCAAACCTATGCATCCCCGGTGATCCTCGCGTCTCGTGGACTGCAGCACAACGAAAAGCGTCTCTTGACTCGTCGTCCTTGTCAAGTAGCCTTACTTACACGGCACATAATGTTTCAGATAGGTTTCTGGAACAATACACTGAAGTCTTGTCCTGATTTTATAATCGTCACAGTTTTATAAACTAACTTTTGTGTTACAGAAATGTTTGAGATATACGTAAAAATGTATGCCAATGTAATATAAAATTTGCAAGTTCTTCGAAATGCAATTCCATGCATGAAACATACTTATTAGTTTCATATCATTGTCAGATAGTTCGAGCCAGTAACAACGTCGAGGAAACTGACTCAACGATAGTTCAGTTATATTCTACTTATTATCCAACTTGAAACAATTCAGCAATCGTATACATGACAATAAAAGGTTTTGAATTGATAATAAGAGATAAATCTATCGTTCAGTGAAAAATATTCAATGCTCTATGATAACAAATTACAAAGTTGACGGTATATCGAGACTTATCTGAAAACGATTTATTATACAGGGTGGTCCATTTTAATCCACGTAGGCGAATATCTAAAAAACTAACAGTTATAAAAGAAAAAGTTTTATACAAAACTTGAAGGGTTTTGAGAGGGAAAGATAATGCTGGTATGTGTTGACTGGTGGATTTTGCCAATTTCGAGATTTCGCAAGAAACTTCGGATTTTAGATAGGGAACACATGTTTTGGTTGGGGGCATCTGATAGCGCGATCAAAGACTCATTCAAACACGCAAGAAAAAATAATTGGAAAAAAAAAAATTTGCAAAAAAAAAAAAAAAATTGGAACAAAAAATTTCGCGAATTTTTTTTTTTTTTTTGCAAAAGATTGCTTTTTTGTCCCTAGCTTTCGAACACATTCACTGTTTATCATTCTAGCTCAAAATTTTTCTCGCCAATTTTGAAATTGGAAAGTTTGAATGTATCAGACTAGTAAAAAAAATTCGTAGATTCGTAGAAAATCTCTTTTCGAAAAGTTTTGGAGGAAAAACATTTGAATCGAAGTGTTGTTACAAAAAAAAAAAAAAAAAACGTTGATGAAGAAAAAAAAAAAAAGAATTTATTAAAAATTGAAATTAAAAAGATAACAATTTTTTTTTCCATTCTTTTTTTGCTTGCGTGTTTGAATGAGTCTTTGATCGCGCTGTCAGATGCCCCCAACCAAAACATGTGTTCCCCATCTAAAATCCGGAGTTGCTTTCGAAATCTCGGAATTAGCGAGATCCACAAGTCAACACATATCATAGCATTATCTTTCCCCCTCGAAACCCTTCAAGTTTTGTATAAAACTTTTTCTTTTATAACTGTTAGTTTTCGAGATATTCGCCTTCGTAGATTAAAATGGACCACCCTGTAGAAATATATTTCTAACTACATATACACTAGAACCTCACTTATTTTACCGACTTGGGACCGGGCTGCTTCAGCTATTTGACGAGAAGAGGTGCCCCCACTCCGTGTCGCAAACTGCGCAGACTTTCCGTGCGCAACGCTAACCGGTTAGACTTCGCATATAGACAGCCTTGAAAAGAAGGGAAAAGAACGGGACTCAGTCAAGTGGTGGGGGTACAGGCCGTCAAATAGCTGAGGCAGAGCCGGTCAAATAGCCGAGTTCGTAAAATAACTGATGGTAAAATAAGTGAGGTTCTAGTGTATGTGTATCTGTGTATACCTATACATTAGGGTGATTCAAAAAACAAGAGATTTTTTGTATTATCCTGGTACCACGTTTAAAAGTTTTGTTTAGGTACTAAAACAGGCCTGTTAAAATATAAGCTCTTAATATTAATGATAAGATAGTGCGCATCGCACTTTTCGATTTCCCATAAGAATAACACAGGAGACATTATTTTTATTCCTTCTGATTTTTGTAACTAACGAACGATACGTCGGACGGTAAAGTTCTTGGTATGTTTTTGCAGAGAATTGAACGCTCTAGAAAAAAGGTCTGAATTCATTTTTTGGTAAATCAACTCGGTCGAACGTTATTCAAGGTCAAAGTAAAATTGACCGCCAATTTAGTCGATTTTTGGATGATACGGCGGAAATATTAGGTTTTTCGAAAAATATGCTCAAAATTTTCTTCAAAAGACAAATTGGACTTTCAAAAAGTGTCGACCAATAGTTTTATTGCTCTAATAAAGAAAAATAAAATACTTTTAACAATTTTTCAGTGGAAGTCAGCTCTAAATTGGGTTCTTACCATTTGAAAAGTCGCATTGATTATTCTATTGTGATAAGTTTTTATTTCATTTGATTTTTACTCTAACGACAGTTTTGAAATTATAACTGCCAAAAATATTCCTACCAGTAAATTTTTGAGCTCTTTGAGCTCAGATTGTCGATAGTTGTGCTTTTTCGAGCCTTCGGAGTTCGAAAATATAGCTTCAGTCAGGTTTGAGCCCTTTGAACTTAAAAATCTAGGAGTCATTTGAAGAAAACGCTATTTTTAACGGTTAATTTTACTTTGACCTTGAATAATGTTCGACCGAGTTGATTTACCAAAAAATTACTTCACACCTTTTTTGTAGAGCGTTCGATTCTCTGCAAAAACATACCAAGGACTTTACTGTACGACATATCGTTCGTTAGTTACAAAAATCAGAAGAAATAAAAATGATGTTTCCTGTGTTATTCTTATGGGAAATCGAAAAGTGCGATGCGCACCATCTTATCATTAATGTTAAGAGCTTATATTTTAACAGGCCTGTTTTAGTACCTAAACAAAACTTTTAAACGTGGTACCAGGATAATACAAAAAATCTCTTGTTTTTTTAATCACCCTACTATACATACTACATACCGGGATGATTTCTTGATAGTATACAGGTGACTGCGCATGCGCGAGTTTCGTCGTATGCTGAGGCAGGCTGGCCTCAAATACCACTGCGTGACGACTTTACCGACCAATGAAAATGAATTATTTGGCGCATGCGCTGTCACCTGTATACTATCAAGAAATCATCCCGGTATATAGGAGGCCAGGGTAAGACGAACCATCACCAAGAATGTTCAACGTTCAAAAAATAAATAAATAAACACAGGTTACTAATTATTTTCAACATATGTGAATTTTCAAAAATGGAAAGACGGAATTTTCGGGGGTGGTTCTTGTCCATCTATACTCTCTATGGGTTCTATACTCACAGATGATTTCTGTTAGTATCTGATAACGGTATCAACTGACCAGGAATTGACAGCACCAAAAGATTGTTATTATTATAATAATGATATTATTATTATCATCAACCTTACAATTTTCATTATTGCCTGCATAGTATTGGATGCTAAAGTCAAATATACTATACATATGTATCACATTCTCTTTCCTAGTATTATATTATGATTATTATTATTATTATTATGTCATTAATCATTATTGCCAACATTAAATATTTATTGCTGTTGATGTTTTTATAATTACTATCATCATCAACATCAATTATCGTATTTATATTCTTAAGACGATTAAGATACGATCGTTACTCGGAGCACAGCTGTAGCTGTAGCTTCGATTTTCAACGATGGTGCGTGTCGCCGATTTCATTGATATTTTCGTACGATTAGTTATTATTACTCGACTGTTAGAAATATATAGTTTTGTTTGTGAAAAGATAGGATTTATAACATCATTGAAGTCCAGCGTCAAGAATGGTAAAATTAAGGTGGTCTTTTCGGTACATTCCCCCAAACGTGGGTTTCAGAGAAGATTTTGAATACTTCTGGATGGGAAAAAAATCTGAAAAAAGTCAAGCATGCAGAAGATCCTCGGGAGATTGATTTTGCATAATAATTGTCAGGTATGAAAAACGCAATTTTTTAAAAAGTAGACATAATTCGTAAAAAATTCACACGTATTCAGAAAAATTGACAAATCATTTTCACCTGAAAAAAAAAGTTGGGTCGAAAATTTGTTGATAACTTTTTTGAATTATCAATATGCAAAATCAATCTTCCGAGAATCTTCTGCGTGCTTGATTTTTTTCAGATTTTTTTCCCATCGAGAAGTATTGAAAATCTTCGCTGAAACCCACGTTTGGGGGAATGTACCGAAAGGACCACCTTAATTAGCAAGCGATTAGTAATCATATGGATAACATGGAGTATCCGAAAAAACAAATGTTAAAAAAATCGTGGGCCTTCATCCTCGTTGATCTTTATCTTATTGTTAGTTCGTTGGGTGATTCTTTCCCTGTTGTAGTACCAAGATATCATCACTTTCGAAACTACAGAATTTCAAGATCCTCGTCACGAGGTTTATCGAAAGAGATAACGAAAATTATAAATATTTCCAGGATTAGGGAAGAAAAAAAATAATCGACGCTGAGAATCAGCAGAAGATTTATATTCTGCAATAAATACCCGGTCGTTTGAATCTATTAGAGTTAGTTCCTCGTATTTTTTCTGTGTTAATCAGTTCGAATCCAAAATAGAGGTTCAATCTAACGTGCGACTAAAAATACGAGTTCGTTCAATCCCAAGACCGATACCTATTTTTATTCTCATGGCATTCCATCATCTGTAGTATAGCGTGTGAGCTGTATGCGGTTTTCTCCTTATCAAGGCCGACAATCAGTCCCCGAAATAGCATTGGCATAGGCGTTAGGCCGCATCGTTCAATCTACCCGGGCGCAGATGTATTAATCAGGATGGCCGGAAACCAAACGGCTTCCAACACCTTGCGATGGTTAGCCCACAGCCTCTGTATGCCGTTGATCCAATCTACGTCGGAATTTCCATTAATTGGATCCAGCTCTAGCTAGACCATCTCGATTGGTCATGATTCGGGATATGGGCAGTTTGACTTTTGATTCGAATTCGTAGTCATATGATACATTAAACTTAAACTTTGTGGTTTCGCTCACTGATCTCTACTATAACACTGAATGGGGGGTGGTTACTCTGCTATAGGCAATGTTTGAACCCACTTGAGTCTTGGGGCACTTATTTCCATACGTTCGTTATTTTCTTTGCATCGCCCTGACTATTTTCAGCGGGAATTTCAAACGGTATTGATGCGGGTACTTAGCATATTGCGTGTAATATTTGACTGAAAGACTAGTGAATAAATACGTGGACATATTGCGGATATTTGCAAAATAACCAGTGGGACGTCGAATAGGATTGATAGGAGTAATAATATTCAAACACGCATGTATATATGCACCATTTTTTGCAATTTATTTGATGCACTGAGAAAAAAATATATAGTAATAAGGTAAAATTTTGTGTAGTTAAGTTTTATTAGTTCACTCAACCATATTTATGTCTGAATCAACCTTTTTTTTGTCGATGCTCAAAATCTGTGATTGAAATAACCGAATAAAATAGTTATTTTCAATGCCCAAAGATACAGTCAATTTCACAATATAAATTGTTAATCAGGCTACCATACGTTTATTGTTCTAGTCACAATACTTAAAAGAAGCTGTGAACTCTTCTACTACGCTTTGTGTAAAAATAAGTGCACAAATGTGCGATTTAAAATTATGCGGGAAATTAGAAATATCGGGAATGACCCCCATCAACAGCAGGAAGATATTGAATGACCACGCATTTTAATCGTTGAAACTTCCCCTTCAGCCATCACTAACTTATAACGACTTCACAACAAATTTCAGTGGAATCGAGTGAAGCGTTCCAGAGCCCGTGCAGAAATTTGAACTGGAATGCCAGGCTACTGTCCAGCGCCTGAAGAGATTCACTGCCTAGCGTGATCTCTACAGGCTCTGCCTCGGCGCTGGCTAGTTTTGGCAATTCCGCGTTCCCTGGCCAGTGCCAGGTCTGGCCAGGTCTGGCCAGGGGGTGAAACGTCCTGATATGGGGCGGTCAGTCCTGTGTTTTAGTTCCTACTGAAACTGGGTCATAGGGCTGAGGGCGCTGATGGTTGACCGACAACGGGTGGGCGATGACGCGAGACGACGCCGATTTTAGTCGCCATACTTTTTTCCTATAGAATTGTTGACGTGGACTTGTGAAATTTGGTACTTGCCTCGAGCTCTGGCTCAAGAGAATATAACCATACATGAAGAAGAAGAAGAAGAAGAAGGACTTGTGAAATAATATCTGAAGCATTGAATCTCCAAAATTCCACTTGTGCTTCGAGTGAAATATTCATCAACTTTATATATTTACGCTTTAAAGTGAATTTTATTCTAATCTTGATAATAAAAGTACAATAATATTTAAGTTAAATTCAGAAATCGTATCGGTATAAAGCTTGTAGATTGGTCACGTAATTCTGGCTTGACACTTTCGATATTAGATATATTATTGACCATGTCAAATAAGAGATTTGGTATCAATAATAAGGAGGTTAGTACACGTAATTGTAGCTTTATAATTCACTTATTGAATATAGCATCAAAATCTCAAGGTGGATATTCAGCATGACATTGATAGGTCGGTTAACGTGAGCTTAGCTCTACACTTCGGATATTGAATACAGTATTAGACATTTTAAATTAGAGATCTAGTATTAGATAACATATTACTTAGGGTTAGGCAAAATTTTGTTCTTATAGAGTCTTATAGGATAGTTGTGTAAGGTAGGTTTTATATATTTATAGAATATACATTGACGCAAATGAAGAAAGGCCAAGCTTGTATTGTACGTGGGTACAAAAGTACGAAGCGCAGTGTTAGACACCGCTTCGTCACATCGATATAGGACTCTGCAATTCGTCAAAGCACCAAGGTTATTAATATGTCAGATGATAAATGATAAATCATTTTAATAAAATGAAGAAAATAATGACTAGAAATTGATTATAATATTTATTATAAATGATGAGGATTTGTACAAATTATTTAATAATAATAAAAACATGCATTCATTGCCAAATACTTGTACTGCATTTTCTTTTTCATAATTATGTGAATAGCTAATTTCAAGAATTTTGGCCAGACCCCAGTCAGATCCTCTGGCTAGCGCCTAGTCAGATCCGCTGGCTAGGCATTGCAGAGACTTTTGTTACAGGCCAGGCATGGCTCAGGCCAGCTAGTCTGGCCATAGCCAGTCCAGATTCATGGCAAACTGGGCAGGCGCTGGGTCGCGCCAGAATTCAATTTCTGCACGGGAGTTATCGCCGATAAACGATTTTAACTTCATGGACGCATAACTCCTCAACGAGTTATCCGATTGCGACACATTGCGGGTGTTATTCCACGCCAAGAGATGCCCTTTCAATTAGTATGAGGAACCAAGGGGTACGATAACATCCACTATCATTTTAGGGGATGTTCCCGACACCCCGATTATCACCAATTTACGAAGGCATCTGGCGATCGGCCAATTCTCAATCGATCCGGATGAATCTATTCTCATCTGACATATTATTGAATTTCCTAGAATATACTTTTTTGATTTCTCGAAATCGGTCAAATTTACGCCCAAATCCGCGAAAAATACCTTGCCCCACATCAATTGACGAGTACTGTATATTGATTGAGTCATTTCTTGACAATAATTTATAGTTCGTCGGAACACAATTCTGTGGGTATTAATAACTTTAATTTATTGATGTCACCTTCACACACCCTATTTTATGGTAGAATTGTGCTTCTATCAACCATATTTTTCTCTCAGTCTGTGATAGAAACACTGCAATACCCGACTTATCCACGATTTATCTCGTCTCGTTTTCAAAAACAAAGCTGTATCGCGCGTCTAAGGCCATGTAGGTGGCACAGAGACGCAATGGCCAGCACAGCCGTCCAATTGGTTACAGGCATCTCACGGTATCCCCTATCCAGCGTATACAGGGTGGATTCAGAATGCGGTACTTTCCTTATACCAGTGGATTCCTCGTAAAAATCTCAAACGAAAATTATCTATGCTAGAATGTCGAATGGGAAGCAGTTTTCAGGTAGGAGCCGTTTGAAGTAAACTGATACGAGGGCAGATACAAGACCGGCTCAGGGCCGCCACCGTCATTTTGTGAGTTGGCGAGATCGCGGTGGCTGGTGTCGCGTCGCGAGAACCGCCACGCCGGCGGTGACGGCCCTGAGACAGTCTAGTATCTACTTTCGTATTGGCTTACTTTAAACGGCTCCTATTCGAAAACGGCTTCCCATTCGACATTTTAGCATTCATAATTTGCGTCTTAGATTTTCACGAGGAATCCATTGGTATGAGGTAAGTATACCGCATTCTGGATCACCCTGTACAGTAGAGATTAGTGCGGGTTCCGTCATATCACCGGGTGAACAGGAGGTCGCGACGCTACTCTAATTTTAAATATTTTCAAAAGTGTTGTGTTGTTGAATCTCTATCTTGGTTATTTTTGTACTTCAACTTGAATCGCTCCACTTTCGACTTCGCCCTCATCAACACAGCGGCTCGTACGGATTCAGTGATGCCTAGTTCGCGCAACCCTGCGTACGATTTTTTCGCTTCGATCTTATTACAAAGACCTAACCGTTTGAATCTATTCATTCAAATTTGAAAGTCGTATTGGTTTCTCAAATGCGGTCGTCTTGCTGTGGCTTTTAGTCAAACGAATCGCATTCGAAACAGTTTGAAATCGTATTTACGGACACATCACAGTTGAACCGTGGTATTCGTTTTCTTTCATTCGTTGTTCTTGCGTCCTCTCATCATCTTTGTTATTGATCGCAACCTCAGACATTTCACAAGGCACAAAAAGGCAGCTGCAATGTCTGCACAAAATCCAACAGGTAGGGGATTGAAACAGTAACTCATATGACAATAATCACATTGACCATTGTCCATTGCATGTGTTAAAATCGTAAAGAAACAGATTCTGCCAATGAGGAATAAGACAATTATTTTTAATGCTCCATCAATCCCTTAACTCTGTAAATATCTTCTAGGATTCAAACGGCTCATACAACTCGATGGATCATTGTTCGAGAGTTTCATGATGTTCACTGCAGAGCTCACCGGGACTGCTATCCTGGTTTTCGTCGGCTGTCTTGGTTGCGTCGGTGCCCTGTCAAGCACTCCTTCAGGCATGCAAATTGCCCTTACCTTCGGTCTTGCCATCATCGTTTCCCTCACGGTATGGAGACTTCAATATTTGCAACAGTAGCCATGTGATGCATGAACTATTTCAAGAATATTCCAATTTGTATGTTCGGATTTGTGCAGATTTTCGGGCACATCAGTGGTGCCCACGTTAATCCATCAGTTACAATCGCAGCAGTCATACTCGGCAAGACATCTATTCCTACGGGGGGAATCTACATACTTGGACAATGCTTAGGGAGCATTCTTGGCTACGGATTACTGAGGGTCAGTATAAATCATCCCCAACTTTTCTTCATGAGTTAAACTGATGAAAGGGAAATTAAAGTCAATTCTTACAATTGCAGAAATTTTTCCGCAATCCTGAGTGGCAATTAAATATTTAACTGTTTTAAAAAGATTATTCATCTTCAAGCCATGTCTCTCCTCTTCATCGAGAAAATTTAATCTTGAGCTATTTTGGATGTCTTGTTTTGTAGCGAAGTAATAATTTGATGTTTCTGTCGTTTAAGCTACTGACACCGTATGAATACCGTCACGCCGGTTTTCCGCAGACATCAGATACTCTGTGCGTCACTCTGGTGAATGGAAATATTTCGAGTCTCCAGGCCTTAGGTATTGAAATATTGGCCACATGGATTCTGATCCTCGTGTGCGGCGCAGTGTGGGATAGCCGCAATGAAAAATGGAGCGGAGGCATTTCCATCAAGCTTGGTCTAACAGTTGCTGTATTGGCCATGGCGGCCGGCCCTTATTCCGGATGCAGTATGAACTCTGCACGATCTTTGGGACCCGCGATATGGACCAACAACTGGAAGGACCACTGGGTTTACTGGCTCGGGCCGATTCTTGGATCAATCTTGGGCAGTCTAGACTATCTAGTGTACTCGAAACTGATGCCAGGAATCGAGAAGAGACCCGCGCATGCTGCATTAGACCTGTCCAATGGTTAAATCAGCGAACCGATTCAAGGCATTAAATCGAGGTAACGCTCACTAATTGCAAGTAAATTGATGGATCTTTAAGAATGCTCATGCGTGAGCAATTTCTCCCACTCTCTGTGCACTGGCTATTCCGAAACAGTGGCACTGCATTTACCAACTGTGGGGCCTGGAGATGAAACAGGCAATGGTTTGACCGACAAATTCATCGGGGTAAACATTTGGACAAGTACGAAATAACAAAATACTGAATCTATGTAATTGAAATGATCAACTGAATGGAAGTGCAATCAGCGTGGTGCCTAGTCTTGAATAAAAAAAAAAAAACTGAATTTGATCTCGGTGATATAATACCAGCTGAGGTTATTATCATCATTATTTGGTAAATGTTGATCTCCCGGCCAGCAATATCGGGTAATATTCGATAATATTCGGTAATATCGAGAAATGGAAGACGGATTCTCTCATCCAGCCTCCGATATATGTGGATTGGATCGATCCCCGACTGTACAGCCCTTTCTAACCGCGGTCTGGTTATTGCCTGGGTTTTCATATAGCAGCTTTCCAAATACATGCCGTCTGCCCACATTGACTATCGAGTCTCTCAATTCCACTCGCTCTTTCGAGAGAATTTTGATCGGGTAGGTAGGAGGACCTTTGTGAACTTTTTGACGAGCGAACTTCACTCCACCCCATAGTGATGCGTTTCATTTTGCTACGTCGACGAATATCAGCGTCTGCACGTTCCACGAGGTACGTGAGAACGAAGGGCTGACAATATATATTAACTTTGTCCAGTTTCACATTTTATCACCCCATTCTTCGCCGTTTATGTACGTAATTCACAATTTAGGATCTCTGTGGAAATTTGCATCTTACCCGTAGCCTACAAGTTCGATACAGAACTGATATAGGGATCTACGGTATTGGCACTAGTGAAAAACACCCTGGATTTTTAATAAAAATGTCAAGTAACCAATCGAAATCCAGGGTCACGACTCACGTACTTCTTCCGAGCAAAGTAATTTGTCGGTATGATTCACACACCAGTCGGTACAGTGCTTTGCTTAATAATTCAATTTTCAATCTGACTGTTCACTCCCCATATTTTTCTTCTGAACACTCTGAGAGTTCATTGTTAGTAATCATCGTTTCATTCGAATCGATATTTCGCTGCTGTTTCAACGGTTGTCTACCTTGTCTACTCATCAGAAATCCAGGCTTGACAATTGGGTCGGTTTATAGAGTACTACAACGGTTTTCTGCGGTTCGATCGGGTAAAGTTTTGCAATTTGTTGTCGAATGCGCTGATCTCATCTCGTAGAGGATTTCGGAAACCTGGAACCGATGTTTGCTCCAGCTTATTAGCTCTCCAGCTTATTAGCTGTGGTTTGAACGTAACTACGAAGCATAGCGCAGATCCGTGTCCCAAGGATTCAAGGATTAAGCAGCCAACTATCCGTGGAGAACTTTCGCGTTAAATTCACCGATTTATATGTATGTGTACATGTAGTACACATACCGGCTTAATTCAGAAATGTTTAGGACGCTTATTCGCCTTCCTGACTAAAGATACAGTTGCCTTGGGTTCCCAGGTTCATATATCCAAGTCATAATAAAACGACTTGATCAAAAGTCAATGATCCCAGATAACAAACGTGCGATCGCACGTTGCCCGCACGCTGTGCGCGTTACGGAGTGCGTGCGAAAACGCATCACGGCCCCAGGTACTCGCTAACGGCAATGTGATGGAGGGCTAAGTGCGAGTGATTTGAGTCGCGATATGCTATCACACGTGCGTTCACAGGATGCTGGTATAGTGCGACCCCGCAATGCGGACAATATGCAGGCGCAGTGCAATCATCAATAGCCCTAATGCGGTTTTTGAATATTATATGAGCTGTGTCAAAATATAGAAATTTTTGAAAATCCGCACTGTACTTATACATATAATATCGCGTCACTAATGCCATAAGGTCGTAAGCGCCAAAAAATTATTTTTTTTGCGGATATTCCCAAACGATGTTATATGGCACGAAAAAGATTTTGCCACCAAAAACACGAAAAATTTTTTTTTTGGCGCTTACGACCTTATGGCATTAGTGACGCGATATGGTAAAATAATAGAAAGACATTTTTGAACTGATCAAATAGTGAAAAATATAAAAATTATTGATAAAAACGAAATTATTAATCTAAAAAATTGAAATTCTGTATAAACGAATTTGATACTGCATATTTCTATTAATCTTCAATACCAATTTATTTCAGTACAATTATTGATCAAAAAATAATTTATTGCTATAACAATCATTGTATCCAAAATCCCCCGCACCAACATGTGCGTTCGAATGAACATATGATAGTTGCTGCAGGTTTGATTCGAATATGTTTGACTTCGTCCGTCATCTTCGTGCCGAGACACACGTGTTGCTCAGAGCTTGTTTGATAAATGATATCCGTAGTGCTTTCGTTTCATCGAATTCATCTACTGGTTCAACTAGTTTTCATGGAAAGAGCAGTCTATTAGGCAGTTGCATTCTGATCAACTTCTGGTAAGTAGATCCAAGTTGATATACAACGGTCATTTTCTAAAAGCGAAACCTAACCCTACTTCTTCACCCGCCGCGTTTTGAAACCCTCAATGAACTCGCACCGCGTGATCGCATGGTGCACGCACGCGTGCGACGCACGGTGAGCGACCCATATGCGTCTCCATGGAGGACACATCTGCGTGGTGATTTGAACTCACGCGGTGCGGACTGATCCGCATCGCGTGCGCGCCATTCTGCACGCACTGTGCGGGCACCTTTGTTATTTGGGATGATTCATTAGCGTAAACAGATAAATCGAAGTTGCGCATGTATGTAATACAATTATTGTTCTATCTTGTTCATAGATGAAAAACTTGGTTCCAAATCGCACAATCCGTAACAAAGACAGCCTGACTGATAGGAAAGTGAAGTAAGTGCAGTGCGATTACGCTGGGAGTACAGGACCATGTTTTTTCTCGATGATTTTGTCGTGGTGAAGAGTCCAATACCATGGAACAAATTGAACTAGAGGTATTTTTCGGCAAGATAGGTAATTTTTAATCTGTATTTCATCGGGATTTTTCAAAATTTTGTTCACAGACGATTCGATGTGTATATCGAGCATATATTATATGCTTGATGTTCTGTAATTTTTGTTACCTTCAAGTTAAGGGGTTTGTAATAAATGTTCACCTATACATAAATCTCCGAACGGATTCTTACTGTCATTTTGTTGAACAATTTTTAGTTTCAGTTTATATACATTCAAGATTACGATAGTCTCGCGTTGCTGTTACATATTACACAATCATCATCTATAGAGTCTAGACGGAGACGATTTGAGAGGCAGCACATCTTATCTAGACCTTACCCTTGAAAATATGAAGAGTATCACAAGTAGATCATTTGGTACTCTCATCTAATGAACATAAAAGAGCTGAAAGTTAACCAGAACACCTATCTGGAGAAGGATAACAGATACATCATTATGTATTTCAATAATGTAGAAAACTGTAGGTCTTCTTATCAGCAGAACTGGTTCTCGGGCGCCACTTTTGCCAGTCTGTGGTACCGCGTGACTTCGACACTTTGTCGACAATAAAACAGGAATCTACCGTAGGATTACTCGTATCTCGGAGGCGGAGCTTCTCCTCTTCACTTTCCTATTCGAATTTACCTGTCCTCATCTCTCGGTCCTTATGGTCCTTGGTCTACTTCAAACCGACCATTATGATCATTACCATATATACATAGTTTGACTTGTTAACGAAGCCACACCTCTTTGACTCTTAAATCAGAGATCACTAGGATTAAAAGACGGGTAGAAAACCGGGGTGAAATAGTTGTCAATCTGGTTTGTAATCGATAACACGTAGCTGAGTGAACAGTCTGACTACCGACACCGTTTCTCCGTTTCTCCCGTAGTCGGTAGCCCAACCGGCCGGCGCCAGGCGCTTAAAGCGCACGTACGTACCTTGACCATGCGCAGACTCGTTGAAGATCGGCGCGTCCTCGAACAAGGTTTCTCTCTCTAGCCTCGCTCCACTCTCGATCGTGCTCCAGCGCGGTGGGATCCTTGAAAGTAGGGAGGGTTGACAGAGGGAACGGCGGACGCGGTCGGTAGTTGGTTCGTTCCGCGTGGGGACGTAGGTTCGCTCGGTTACTACATCCGTGTTTTGACGGTGGTGGATAGAAATTTTTTGTTTTTTTTTTTCTTCATTTTTCAAAAAGTGAAAACCGACCTTGCGTCACGCGGGGATTCAGAAGCCGCCAATATAAGTCGAGCGGGACGACCCTCGCAGTGCTTTTTCCACCCTACGTATTTAACGTCCAGATTTCTCAACGTCATCCCCTCACAGGTGGGTAGACATGTTTTAACCTTTTCATATTCGACTCGTGCCGGCTCCTTGCCGCGAGATGTCGGCCCTTTACCCCTATATTCGCGAATCAGGGTTTGTTGTTCTGCCGCCTTAAGTGTTTAGTATCTGTTATATCTATTACATGATGATGATGATGATGATGATGATGATGATGATAATAATAATAATAATAATAATGATAATGATAATAATAATGATAATAATAATAACAATAATCCATTAATTACATCATGGGAATGGGTTCCGTTGGATAAGAGTGATATACATCTATTATGTGACCAAAGTATACTGACCCCAACAGTAGCGGTAGAAGAAGATTCATAATCTTTGCACATTCATAGTTGTGGCAATTATTTTCCACAATGTTTGATAAGAAAACTGTTCGTTTGAACCTAATTGATAAGATTTGTGAATACTATGGTATAGAACTAGTATATATGTTCCAAAGGAATATCTTTGTGTGTGATCATGAATCTGTGACAACCTTGTCCGAATAATGAAAATACGACACTATAAGTATATCTATATCCATGTGTAATTGATGAAAATGAAGAAATTGAGACGAGGAAAGGAAGAACAAAAAAGAATCGACGGCTTAAACCGTGTATAGGCACTTTGTTGGAGCATTTTAAAAACTCCCGCAACGTCAATTGAGGATAAACTTGAATATTTTACTCCAACCGTTATTGCGTTGTACAAAGGCAGTGCCTGAAACTTACTTTTAACGTACGAGAATATATTAGTCGAGTAACTTTTACGCGGCAGGAGTTGAGTCCGCGCGTATACTTTTTATATTTTGGTTAATCTTTATCCCGGCAGAGGTCGACCGATCTTGAGTAAACAATTGGTATTCATCTCTGCTCTTCAGAGTAGCATAATAATTCTCTTCTAACTCCTTTATTTTTACTCCTCGCGCCTTATATATTATTCGTACTCGACAAGGAGCCGGAGGATCGAGCCAAGAATTGGTAACAATATCTGCAATATCGTGACAGACGTAGAATAATTATTACACAGCCCCCGGGGACGGAGATATGCTTCAATTAAACCGCGTCGGTTTAACTTAACCTTCAAATGAACGCCGTATCACTACTTTATGCCTGTACCTTAATAAAAAAGTTACATAACTGCAGCTATATCAGCGCGGAAGTTGGTATATAATATACATTCAAATATATCATTATTCGCATGCAATGTCGTTGGATGTAAGATCTTATAAGGGCAAATTGAAGTTATGTAATCCTCCGACCTTAATAATTTCTCATGGAATATAATAAACACACACACACACGTAGTCGCGGAAAGTTAACAAATGAAAAGTTAAATCGAGTGTATAATAATTCCTCAGGAAATTCCCTTCTTTCCTTTCTTATATTATTCTTTTTCAATCTTATATTCTTGCGATTTTAACTCCGGTCTTAGGTTAACTTATCCTCCACTCTGCGAAGTCTTGAATTAAGTTACCGTAGCGTATCTTAAGGTTCGCGTTACGCAACCGCAAAGAAGTGGATTCAATTCACCTCATCTACCTCGTAGAGTGGATTTATAATTTCTACTGCAGTATGTATAATACGATGATACGAGGCTGTATACCCATATTGCTCATTGCCACACGAGACGTTAATTCTTGAATGAGCTGATCTCTGAGGTTAAAAGTTAACTTTTTCGGCCTAATAGAGTTGTCTAATTAACTTATTAGCCGCTAGAGGGTCCCTTTACTCGCGAAAAAGACTTCAGCTGATGCAACTATATTCAGATATTGTTTATATTCACTATATCAATTCTTTTATCCTATATAGAGGTAAGTAAGCATTTGAATACATCTTTTATATCACATGATGCAGAGCCGAAGTGGAACAACGAAGGAAACAACAATGGAGTAGAAGACCCGTGTTTTTTTTTTGTTTTTTTTTTATCCTTCAACGACTTATCGCCTTATATACAACCGTGGTTAATTAGTATCGAACAGAATTGGGTTATATACTCTGTGATAAAGAAAGGCGTGGAAAGTTTGTTCAGTATATTTCGTCGAACGATCAGTCGTCGAACTTTCGCTGTAGTACTTATGATTTCGTACGACTGATAAGAAGGGGTATAACTGTTATCGTGACTGAAGTATAATTCTGTTCTTTTCTCCTTTCGCTAATTATATTATATGTATAACGGCTATTCCCCTGCGGAATTAATCCCGAGACACAGTAATAAACGTATTCTCAAACTCTCGCTATGTGTTTTTATTTCCCGCTTTATCGCGCTCCGCAGGTTATCCTAGAACGAGGTGGAGACACTCTTCTGTAGCATAGCATATAGTATGTATATATGTGTATCGTAATACAATCCTTCATTACCTAAGCCTCTGCGCATTTATATCCTTCATCGTACAATAATGAAATTCTATGTAATACTATAAGGAAGTATTGAAAATGAATAAATTGATGAAGGATCTTATATTCCCACGTTGTTTTAACGTTAGGATAGTAAAAGAGGAATTCCAATCCTGAGATGGAATCATCGGATAAAGTACATTGTCGTGTAATGTTTGTCAATTTAACAACGTCGCTGTATCAATATAAAGGAATATCAAAGATAGATAGAAGAGCGAGAGGAGTAACGAGATGTATAAGCCTAAAAAAACAACACCTCATGTACGTCTGTGTCGGGTCGTTGGTGCAGAAGACTCCGTCTCTAGTGGATTAAAAATGTTATTTTCACTCAGTGGACCTGCGTTTGATCTGCCGTCACTAACAGAATTAATTATTACGGCCTATACAGGGTGTGAAAAAAATTAATCAAGATCAATTTTGTGGTGGCATATTTTCCGGAATATTCACCGCAATCTCGACTTGAAGAATTATCTGGTAAAATGGCGACACGTCATTTCATTTTCTTTTACACCCTGTACAGAAGCAGCAAAGAAAATTAGAAAAAATAAAAAGAAAGAATGAAAAACAATGAACTCATCACGTGTATAGAGGAACTATAGAAGAACCTATACAGACTTCGACTATAGACTCGTACTCTGAATTGAGTGCAGATTGAAGTCCGTGCATATATATGATCGATTCGAAACTTTCATCATACAGTGAAAAAAGTGAGTAATGAAAGCAGTAAGAAATACAGAATGAAACTCTCTGGAGATATTGCTGTTACGTTCAGTCATAGGTAATGAATTCTTTGGTGAATTGACCCTGCGGGAAAAGGCTATATCAGGCGGCATAAAGACTCGTCTTTATCATCGTTTATAATTATATTATTTTTGATCTTATTATCTTCTATATTCGCACTGAATGTGAATTGATCAAATTTCGTTACAATAAATGAATAAAATGAACAAATAAATTTCAACTCGAGTGTATTATAATTGATATAATAAACATGAGAAGACCGTGGGGCACATAGCTCTTTGGCAAAAAAACAAAACAAAAAAAAAAAAAAAAAATAACGATTCATGATTAGACATGAATATACTCTCGTTGAACCTTTACATTTAGTCGTATACGTGTTCGACAGTACGCGGGAGACATCTGCGCTTGAAAAAGCTGCGGTTCCCGTCCGACTTGTATATAGGTATAGTATAACTACCTGCAGGGAGAACTCCGCGGTTCTCGTGATATATCGCAGTTTTTCGTTCTCACTCTTTTGGCGATCAGTGCTCTTGCAGACATTCTCGCAACGACACGACTCACCAAAATTCAACGTTTCCACGTATGTATGTAGAAATACATATACAGTGATATATACCATATATATTTGTACAGTGGCGTAACTACACGGAAATTTAGACTCAAATGTACTATTTTTCGTTTTTAGTGATAGTTCGAACAAATACGTACAGTCATATTCGTCTAGTTTGTATTTCCGCCTTGGAAGTAAATAAGCAAACTGTATAGCAAGAGAGCATTTTCACACCGATGATTAAAACGTCGAATAGACCGATAGACGTTCTGCAAGAAACAAAAAATGAGAATTTTCTACTTATGACCAAAAAGCCCAAAAATTTGTGGGAAACCGATTGATATACAAATCGAACGATGTTTTAATTTTCGGTCCACCTGTTCGACCCCCAGTTTGAATTGCGCCCTTATGATCTCGAGTTCGAGAAAAGTGAAAATTTTGGAAACTCATAGATCGACAAGGTTGATAAACCACGAAGACCGAAATTTGAAGAGGAAAAGGCAATATGGAAGAATTTAACAGTCGTTTTGCTGTTGACACCATTTATTGCATGTAGTATACACAGTATATCTATGACGTAGTTTCGTATACAAAATTGAAGCACGTATCCCCCACCCTAACTCAGACTCCGTGTACAAATATACATACAAGATATTCACATATAAACATAATCTACTGCCCCAACCCCCTCATTAAGTATACGTCTACATAATGTGAAGACATATTGTATTGTATACACTGGACTGAGCATCGAGTTTCGGCATGGTAGCGAATGGCACGTGACAGATGGTTCCGTTGATAGCCAGACGCGTAAGAAGAAGTCTTTGGCGCTGGAGGAGTATAAGGGAGCGGGACTGGATTTGAGAGGTGCAATTAGTATGTGCGGAGCAAGATATCTGCCATAAAACGAGACCCAGTGGTTTGGGGTAGGTGAAGCCGGAGGTGGGAGATGAGGGCTTTTGATTAGCGAGTTATACACTAGCTAGTATATACTAACTTAAGTATGTATGTATGTACTACAAGGATCAGAATGTGTTTATTTATATGCACATACATACATTCGCAATATAGTGGACAGTGATAAAAGTCATTCCTGTACATTTCTATCCGTATAAAGATGCGACTCGGTGGAAATGTATGTGTGCGAGAGTATCACACGGTCATATATGTGAATTATGTGTGTGAATCAGTCCTGCAGAGAGGTACTACCAGTTTTTTTGTATTTTGATCAACAGCAGTTTGAGATTTTGCTGATCTTAAGACGGGCATCGCGAGGACCTGAAAGAATCTTTGGAATTTTTAATATTAATGTGAAACGCTAGTGTACGGCAATTCAGCCAGCGTAGAATCTGAACCTGAAGTTGAAGCTGATGCTGAAGCTCGAGTTAACCGACCGGATGCTTGATGTCTTTTTTCACAATATACCTATACACACAGGTTTACCTTCGTTATCGTACGATCCGTCGCATTCTCTACCTGCTTCAACATCTGCATATATCCATATAAACGATCGACACAGTTATGATCTTTGATAACGATCCATTTATGCATTCTCAATTCTTGGAAGTATAAATCTTCGCTTTTTGGTGTGCAAAAAATTCTTGATTTATTTCCAAAAGTAGGCGACCGAAGACACTCCACATAATATAATTGAATGAAGAATAAGGTCCGATGTGGTCGAAGTGGAAGCGAAGAGCGTGTCGACGTGAACATGAACTTGAACGCGTGGACATTCAGTGAGTGACGAAAGTTCAGTAAATACAGATATTATCGAGACATTGCCTAGCAACGAAATCCAATAACCGCTTTCTGATCGATAGATGTGCTATAACGGCCATTTAATGTACATACAGGTACGGCATGCGAAACGTCGCAAGTTCGCGTTATACGAGATGCACCAGATATATCTGTTTGCATAATAAACTCGAAGAGTTTATTTCACAAAATAAAAGATAAATAGAGAAACGGAGATGAAGGTGAATTCTTGAATCCCTGACTCGTGTGGAACTCCCTTGGCAATGAACACATGAACTCATATGATCGTAACTCCTAACAAAGGTTTATAACATTGTTAGTGAGTGGGCTGAGCACGCTGTATTATACATACATCTAGAGTTTATAACACGTATTATAGAGCTATATTTCTACAAGTGTGTATATAGTGCAGGTTTGTGTATATACGAAAGGCATAAGGATTGTGGTACGAAATTTCCACGCGTCGCTAACCCACACGGAGTCCGTAAATGGGCCCTTGTTTTCTCCGCAAGGGCATTGTCTTCGTATAAGCACGAGCCATGATCATCACGCGACTTGCATGGGTACCCGCGCGCAATTAATTCTATAAATACCTATGTGTGTATATGTATTTATAACAGACTTCCCGGAATGATCATATATGACCAGGGATAGTACACACATTACTTGTACTTGCGGGCGTAATTTACATATATATTCACATGTCTACGCATAGCTTCTAATATACCTAATTATGCAATGAAACATGCGGTTTATCGTGGAACGCAATTCTAGAGTGAATTTCGGCGAAGAATCGTTCCAACTACACTTATCAAACTTTTCCGCAATGGAGTTTCAAACTGCTATCCTTCCCACACTTGATTTCTAAATTGTTTTATATATAAGGCGAAAGAGCTTGTTGCCTAAAGAAGTAAACAACGAATGAAACTTCGTCGAAATCGCACCGAAGGTTTTCACGATATTATAGTTATTCTTCGAAAACACGTATCTTTCCCAGACACCTTTGGACTGATTTTGTTTGAATTCGATAGCGTATATTTTTGTAATAAAATTTCGTTAACATTCATCGACTAGTTTCGAAACAATTTGATAGAATATGTCGGTGGCCCACTTTCTTGAGGCATTAAAATGTGCGGAGTCCAATATGTGAAAAGTACTTTTTCACATTAGAATATCAAAGCTGATGAATAAATTGTGGATTTTATTGCATAGTTTTGAACTTTATTATTTTTTTCGTGTAAGTTTGTCCATGTGAATATGAAGGGCCGGATCGAATAACGACTTCCGCGCTCCTGCCAGTCGGACAAGCCCCTAAAAGTATGCAATCGTCGCTGAGCGACAAGGATACTTTTAGGATTAAAAAGACATCAACAAATCTTATACTTGTACAAAATTGTCAGCGAGAAAGTTGTTCATAATGGTTCGAAGTATATGTTTGGTAAGTTACAATAATTTTCATACTATATTTTCGGAAATATGAGAAGTTACAGGCCATGGCCATGGCAACGGCTGCCATGTTGCTGTCAGTCAACGGAAAAGCGTCGTTTCATAGATGCGTTTTGCATCGCCTCAAACGCATCGGATATCAACTATAGATATATGCCGTCGTGGACTTATTTGTATAGAATTTAACGCTCTACAAAAAAGGTCCAGTCAACTTATGGTCTATCTGCCTTCGTTTAAGTAGCGTTCGACGCGAAAGGTACAGAAACGTGTTTGGTTCGAGATTTTTTTCGGATTTTTAATTTATTTATTCAAAAAACGAGTGAAAAATAGATGTCACAAACGCTAGGGTATATTATTCTCATCTATCGCTACATTGAAGTATTTTTCTCATGCCTTCCATAATTAGTGTAATTTGAAACCCTAAAATTGCATAAAGTGACTAGTCCATAGTCGGCACAAACGAAGCCGGCACTATAACTTCTCATATTTCCGAAGATATAGTATGAAAATTATTGTAACTTACGAAACATATACTTCGAACCATTATGAACAACTTTCTCGCTGACAGTTTTGTATAAGTATAAGATTTGTTAATGTCTTTTTAATCCTAAAAGTTTGCTCCGCGCTCAGCGGCGATTGCATACATTCAGGGGCCTGTCCGACTGGCACGAGCGTGGAAGTCGTTATTCGATCCGGCCCTTCATATATACATAATACATATACCTACAGCGCGGAGCAAATGTGTAAATTCTGTTACGAAAACCCCTGGTATAAACTATCTCGCGTATACGCATTAACATTATACC
Organism: Tenthredo mesomela; assembly: GCA_943736025.1. NCBI lineage: Eukaryota > Metazoa > Arthropoda > Insecta > Hymenoptera > Tenthredinidae > Tenthredo > Tenthredo mesomela. The sequence goes on from OX031016.1 coordinate 308,755, forward strand.
TGTACATACATACATGCCCAGAAGTTATAAAGCGCGTACACACATAGTTATATCCTTCCTAATTTATCCAAATAACAACTGGTTTAGCCTTCTAACATCCACCTATCCGTGTGTATGCTCATTCGTCGACAGTATGGCGGAGGTAAGGTAAGGAGAAGTTGACCCGAGAACCGGTTGGTGAAAAGTAGATATATCACGTCCACATACCTATATATATGTACATATATATACACACATATATATATATATATGCGTATACATACTGTTCATTTATACTTATATCGTTGCGTTCGCCGTAAAGCTTAATGCACATAACATACACCTAGATGAGAAGACTTAAAGCTGGAACAAAGAACAAAGTGTCGTCGCCCTCATGGTAATTCTTGATCTGATATTATAATTACTAGAAAAAAGATAAAAGGATCGTGATCGCAGAGGAATACGCGAACTCCTTCAATATTATAGTCTAATGATCGCAGCTCCTGGGAAATTCTGGAGTCTGTCGCTAATGAAGAGTAGCAAAAGGTTGGAAATAACTTGTTATAATTTTTTCAAGACTAAAGAAGATGATGAAGAAAAATCATACCCGATGTCAAATGGACGGAATCTCATCGCTTTAAGCCTGTTTATACGTAACGAAGGTGAAGCGAGTGAATTTCGCTCTTGGCAATGTCGTTATAATATTAAGGTGGAGATAAAAATGTAAAAATTTGTAGTCCTTTTTTATGCTCTTTGATAAAAATTTGCAATTCAAATAGCGGTTGAATTGTGAATTAAATCAGGAACGTCGCGAATTATTACCGAGTTACTTTTCAACTCCGAGTTTGAAAAGTGAGGGAATGGAAGATCGAAGGGTTGCAGCCGAGAAGTATTCCGAATGAGAAAAGGAAATCAACGTCCATTATAAGGACATTTCGGATATTGTTGTGGCGACTAAATTTGCTGCGAGAAATAGCAGATACATAATAGGATCCAAATACTAGGAGTGGAAAAATGTCTCGCGTACCATAAGTAAAATATTCAATCACATTTTCTCCGCGTCTTTACCTTGTGTTAGAAAGATGTAATCTACTTCTCTATGCATTCGAAATACGATGGTGAAATGAGGAAAATTCAGGCGAGAGAAAACGGCTTTTGCAACGCACTGATTCCGCCTTTTTCTTTCTCTCACTCTCTCGCTATCCCTCTATATACTGATGTTACTTCACTACCGTAGAACTGAATTTGTGTGCATTTCTGATCTGGATATCAGGTGTCGGAAATTTAATCAGACGATGCAAAAGACGGAGTGATTTCATTATCGAGATTCGTCGAGAGCTTTCTTTTCAAATAAACTTAAGGGAAGAACGCAAAAAAAAAAAAATATAAAAAATACCAAAAAATAATGAAAAGGAGAAAAAATAAAACATAATAATCACGATACTTAAAATTTGTCTGCACCGCATCCTTCGAACTTAAATTAAGTTTCAGTATACCTGATAGCTGCTATATCGTTGCCGGAATAGTTAGCTTCGTGACTGCGCGCGTCTCCGTCGTTTCCTCAGTGCAGATCAAATAAATCGTTAAATTTAAGCGTTGGAGCCGTTGAGGCGGAGTTTCCAACCGAATGGGATTTACGATTATTCGAAGGTGTCTGCACGGAGTTGCATCAGCCACGTAGCCATGTCACTGCCGCGGCGTAGTTCGCCCGTTCCTGTTATCCTTGGAAAGAGATTTAACCTGCCATTTGCCATTTATATCTCGAATATATGTGTGCGGAGAAACGAAGTGGGAGAATTTTGTTGATTATGTCGACGGCCACGTGGAGTTTTTTTTTTTTCTTTTTTTCACGTGATATTTCCACAGAGCATCGATTTTTTGTATATTTTGGTACAGAAATAGTACTTCGTATGATTTCCAAAGCAGGTATAAAACCAGTTTGGAATTTCATTCCGGCATGGGTTCGATAACTGTTAAAATACCAAATTTACAATTCTTATGAAACAAATTTTTGTTTTCTTATATCTGAGAAATTCGCCTCTCTGAAATAAGAACTAAAAACTCTTGGATATGGAGTAATTTCAGGCACTCAAATGCTCTCCTCAACGTCGGAATCTACGCACAAGAAATAAACACAATTAAATTCAAAGTTGTAAAGCGTCTGGTTAAAACTTCGGATGAAATTAACGGATTATGAGTTTTAGCGTCATATGACAGCGGGGTGTCCACGGAGCCTACAAATCTCGAAAATAGCTTGGGGTTTGATTGGATTGTTCTTGAATCAAGGAAGATATTTATAATCTTGAGATTTATTCATTACCTGCAGCAGCTAAGGATTAATGTAATTTTACATAATTTATTTTTAAGCCTGCTCAAGGCGGTTACACTTTCTAGTATCCAATAGAGCAGTAGGAGAGTGTGAGCAATAAGAAGGATACCAAAAAGAAATTTTATTCAAACTTGCGATGATATAATCTGTGCCTATATTCGAAGAGAAAGAAATTCTGCCGTTATAATTCGTTGAGTTTTGCAATAGAACAAAAAAAATAAAAAATAAATAAATAAAAAACATAAGATAATAAATGAAGATATTCATCGCAGATATAAAAAATGAGAAACATTTTTAACGACTACGTATATTTTATGCAAATCAACTTGAAGGTATCCTCTCGCAAAGGGGTCGAATTCGCGAACAGAAGTCTTGTGAAAATCCTGTAAAGCCAATATGACAATATTCAAAACGGAATCTTTTGATCTTTGGTAAAGAAAAAAGCCGAATCTCTGAATCGTTGTTTAACTTGTTACTGTATCGAATTTGTTTAGGAGTTGTTGAGCCGAGTTTAATAAAAGGAGATTTGAAAATTTTGAAAAAAAAAAAAAAACAAACAAAGAAAATTATCACTCTGTTATAATTTTATTGTAACTGTTCGAATTTTATCAATTCCGGGAAACTCTGGATTTGCATGTGAATAGAATTTAAAACTCATGAGGATGTATAGGAAGAAGAATAAGGACATACAAACACCGAGAAAAAGGTCTTGTTGAAACAACCAAAATTTGGTTATTATACGGTCAAAGAAATTTTTTTGTTGGACCAACCAAAATTTTGTTGTGCCAACAAGAAATTTAGTAGTATCAACAAAAATTTTGGTTGGCCCAACAAAATTTTGGTTGACTGAACAAAAAAATTTCTTTGACCGTATAATAACCAAATTTTGGTTGTGTCAACAAGACCTTTTTCTGAGTGTACCTGGATATATACGGTTTTTTAAAACTCTTGTGTAACTTCTAATACTGTTTTCTAAATTTCTTCAAATTCCCATTGTCCAAACTTTATAATAATATTGTATCATTGAATGTGAATCGTTTATCAGAAATTTTCTCACTACACAGCTATTTGTGCAATAATTATTTTTGAGCAATTTTTTTTTTAACAAATTAGACGACATGATTTTTGTGACTGAGAAATATTCAACCTACTATCGTAGAAGACGTCCTTTCGAGTCGTTTGTTTAATCTGCAAAATTTGCAATGCAAATATACATACCTATATAGATATGACTTAGGAAAAATCTGAATAATTCAGCGGAAGAATTTGCCACATTCAGTTTCAGGGCTTCATTCAAATGTAAAAAAATATCTCGTCGTTTCACCCGACTGATTATTTTTTACGGTTTTTTCCCCGCCCATGAAGAAAAGCTATTTTTGAATCGTCCTGTAGCGATTGCAGACGCTTACAATTAGACTAAAGAAGCCAATATAACGTCGATTTGTATGCGACTTTGGTCGACGAAATATATGGTTCGTGACTGATCGATCAATTACCAGCCTAACATGTGTAAATATAGGATCTAGGTGTAAACTGCTTAATTAATCGTTTATTCATACAGCGTCTTCGCGCTTTGGTGATGCCTGGTACGGATGAGGAGGAGTAGAATGAGGAAACGAGCGGTTTGGTGGGTGTCGTGTTAAAATTCCACGGCATGATTCTAATAAAAGATATTACGAGGCACGAGTGGTGCAAACACACCGTAATGTATTCATATTGGTCGCCTCCCTTTTCCTTCACCCTTTCTTCTTTCCTTTTCCTTCACCCTGTACACTCCCTCTTCATCCGGGATATTTGAATTTTAACATGCGCGGCAGTCTTCCACTCCTCCTTCTTCTTCTTCTTCTTCTTCTTCTTCTTCTTCTCCTTCTTCTTATTTTTCATCTTTTTCCTATGATAGGGAGGCCTTTGCCTCGCGCCACCTGCAGCGGCGTTAAGGATGTCGCCTATACCCTGCAGGATAGCTACGAAGGGAAAACCTTCCCAAGGGATATTCGACGAGGGAATAATAAAAATCTACGGGGGGTTTAAACACCGTTCGTTATATGATACCTGAATAGTATTTTCTTACGGTTATACCGATCATCGAGAATAAATATTGACGCAGATAGATATAAACATAGGTAGATGCGTCACAAAAGGGAGAAAGAAGAAAGAATTTTTGTGTTTTTTTTCTAATCTATATAGACAAAATGAGGAAGAAAAAGTTTTTCATTCAACTGGAAAAAATTAGCGCCCATAAACACTTCCGGTATATACCTATCTACCCACCTACTGCAGAAGAAGCGGAGTATTACATGGTTAATTGGTTAAGAGCCTGGGAATGACAAGTGGCTTTGGCTCCCCCGAGTTCAAATTATTCTGAGACCGTTGAGAGAGAGGAGGAGAGAGAGAGAGAGAGGAATTATTAAAACAAAAAATTTTCCTTTCTTTCCTCTTCTTTCTTATTGTATTTTCAAACAAATATTTCTACATACTAATTCAAGGCTATTAAGGATTTTGGGGACTTTGAAGACTTTTTTCATTACATCTACAGCTTGTGCAGTGTATAGGGTAGTATACAAGACATAACAAATTTTGTGAAGTTGATTTGAGATTCTTTTTTTACGTGCCGTCTCACAGCGAGGGCCTCGTAAAAATCTGTAAACATACATACCTACCATATGATACAAGTGATTTAGGGTGCCTGCGAGGATATTGAAAAGCTGACGAAAAACCTTGTATCGAAGAATGAAAGGGGCCGGGTTGAAGTTCGGAATTTTAAAAGCTCTGGTCAAACGGTCAAAGTTCCGATTTCGTACAAGTTGATTTAGAATTCTCAGAAGCATTGAAGTCTGAGAATATCGAAATTTCGAAAGGTCGGAATGAGGACGGCTCAAAACTCCGCAAGTCCAGACCCCCTAGAAGCCCGGAAATTTGAAAATTTCGCACTATTTCTCAGGATGTGAAGACAAAAATCAGTTCATTCTAATCGAGACCCTCTATACGGAATCCTATTTCATTTACTTCAATTGATAACTTCGATGTCGTGAATACTTGACAGGATTTAAAATTCGGAATTGTGACTGTTCGAATGTAATGATCCTGGTTTAAGGGGATATGAAAGGTTGATTATACACCTCGAATTTTTGGCAGCCCGTTTCCCAGCTAAAACACATCTGATTGATGTGAAATTAATATCAGTGATGCAGAAAAAGTGCACGGAGGGCATGATGCTCTTGCATTTCCAAGAAGCGAAAGTGCTTTGTGACGAATAATCGTTGTTGTTGACGTTGGTACTTGATAAATATGAAAACACCCGAAACATTTTCGCTTTTTGGAAATCCAAAAGCATCATGCCCTCCGTGCACTTTTTCTGCGTCACTGATATCAATTTCACATCGATCGGATGTGTTTTAGCTGGGAAACGGGCTGCCAAAAAAAAAAAAAAAAAAAAAAAAAAAAGAAAAGAAGAAGTAAAAAGACAGAAGCTAATGCAGCGAATATCGTTTGAGAATATATGGCAGATAGTTAGACAACATGGACTTGGTTTAGATAGCCATACACACAGAGAGGAAACGGTCTTAGTTTGCACTCATGTCAGTCACAGCCAACTCGGCATATTCCAGGTTTTCTTTCGTCTGCTTATTGCAGGCTGGCCATCCACTTTTCTTTTATTTTTTTCGAATCGATGTCTCTCGAAAGCAAATCAATTCAATCAGAGAAAAAATGCAGATGGCCGGCTTGCAACAAACAGACGAAAAACTTGGAGTGTGCCGAGTTGGCTGTGACTGAGTGGAAACCACAACCGTTTCCTCTCTGTATATTTCATCACACATACCAGGCTCGTATTTTAAATGAAAATCAGAAAATATACTAATGACAAGTATACTGTACTTATATTATATAAGTACGCGGGGTTTTCCAGTGTGGTTAGATTAATTACGCTAAGATTCGAACCAGCCAGCGCATGATTATGAGGCTTATTTTTTCACGCCATCACGTTATAGAACGAAATCAGAATGATAACATTATTTCCTTTGCGAATTTTTTCGCGGAGCTAGTCTAGTCGCAATGGCAGGGAAAAAGGGTGAGTTATTTTATTGGAAATATTTTTCATTGTTATAGGTGGAATAAAAGCGCGAAAAGTTCACGGTTCGCAGAGCTTGTGTAAGTCCACGGTAGTAATAGCGCACCATCAGCAACTGATATAATCGGTATTAACTCGAAACGTCGTTGCGTTGGTTTTTTTTTTTTTTTTTTTCTTTTCATAGTATATATATATATTTAATATAAATACAATAAAATTTCCTCTATTTCTCTGTGTCTCTATTCGCCAACACACTGCACTTGCTAAACCATGAGAAATTGATTAATATGGATTTCAGGTTTACCGCGCGGTCCGGTGCACCTCGTTTTTCCAGCCTCTTCTCACACAAATGGAAATAAAACGAAACATTACAGTCTTTGTTAATCGGCTTAGAAACCACTTCGCAGTCATTCTGTCGAGTGTCGACGATATTCTCTGCAGTGTGTATAAAATACGAATGGTCTCATGTAATAAGAATTTTGAATAATACGCCTTTCAAATATTTTTGTTGAAATTATTATTATTATTATTTTTAAATATAGTTACCAGGTCATTGTTCATCACCCGGATAAAATTGCAGTACAATTAAATCTACAGCTCATTGTAAAACGAAATTAGTACACTGAATTGCCGTAAATCTTTAAAACAGTTATCGAGCTGTGCATGAGCAATGAAATTTCAAACTGTTCCCCTCCAATATTTGATTTCCAAATTATTTAATATTTGGCTAAAAAACTCGTTGCCTCGGAAAGAAAGGACTGAAACAATGTCGAGAGATTATACCAATTCTTTAAAAACACAATTTTGAAACCCCTTGACAGATTCCGCGCGAATTCAATATACTGGATCCAGTAATCATTCAGTCACGGTATTTCTGTGTAGACAATTTCATTAAAAGGTACTAAAAACGCGTTAGAAAGAAAAGCGTCAGTTTAACAGCTTGAGGTCGTAAAATTTCTCGGCAGATAATAAAAAAAAAAAAGAAAAAAAGAAAAAGACTTAACGATAGTTTCGTCCCAGGTTTACCGGCGTTCGTACCGTACGTAAGCCTTGGGTGAAAATCCAGAGGCTATAGGTCCCAGGGCATTTAAAATACGACCCGAAAAGGTTTTCGAGGCGATCCGTTGTGTAGGTCCACGACTGGGCTGGCGGTTTTTCAAAGACGAATAGCTGCTATTAATTATTTAGGTCGATCGTTCCGGAAGCTTTTCGATCGATCCTATAACGGAAACTGATAGTTCGATAAGTTCTCGATTCAGCAGTCTATATCTATATGTATGTATATGTATAGGTGTGTATGTAGTAGGTACCTAGACAATGGATAATATCGCGTGATTTATCGTTAGATGGCCGCAGTAGCTGCGGACTTTTCGACGCTAAAATCGAGGTGAAATCAGTGCGAAAAGTATAGAAATGAAAAATCCGTCAAACTAAGAGCAATTTCGTTGGTAGAAATCGTCCTATTTACTGCAGTAGAAATATATAAGACAAGTCGAGACCGCATATAAAGACCAAAGTTGAGCAAACTGGAAACTAGATCGTTCACTTTCATCTCTGTCTCTATTATATCTGTCATTGTCTTTCTGCTTCTATTCTCTGTCTCTCATAGCGCGGACGGACACGTTCCCGTAACCTGATAGACGGAAAGTTGATTCTCCTTCTGACCGCATTTAAACAGAGCATGGATTCGGATGAAAAAAAAAAAAAAAAAAAAAAAGTGGCTCTTGTCTTTCCACGTGGGAAAAACTGAACAAAGTCTCTATCTTTTGGTCCAATACACAGTTTCTTTACTGAGTAATATATTTCAGCATATATTCTGGCCACAATGGGTTAGAAAATTCGCTTCGAACTACTTCAAACACTTTTTTTATACGTCTGCGGGTCGTTCCATACCGCAGTACAAATTTCTTTCAAATCTCTGGTATATACGGAAGAAGTCGTAGTCGCGATTTTAGCAACTGATTACCAGCATATTTTGCGATATAGTTCGAAATATATTATATCTTTTCTCAAAAGTAGAGAAACGGAGTGTGTTCACAACAATAGATAAGACTAATATCTCGTCTCTGTAATAAATTATTGGCTTCTCTCGAAATGACATATATTTAGAATATTTCCTCGAAAGGACCCCGCACATTTTTTATGGGAACTGGCTTTCCGATGGATTTGGCTGAAATTTTCAGGTTTCTCAGTTCCTGCGATGCTGATCAAAAGTTACCATTGCCACCACTTCCAAAAGTGAACCGTTCGACCTTGGTAAGCGGGGTTAAAGTTTAAATTCCATTTCGTGTAGTATCAGTTCCAACCCAAAAGTGCAGGTATTTTGCAGGAAGGAATTTCCGTTCGGTGTACTTTCCAACTTTTAACCCGGATCTGACTATCAAATAGCTCAAGTACGAAACCTATACTTAAAAAAATCACTTAACCGTAAAAGCGTGGGGCTATTCATTCACAGATCAGGGGAAACGCGAGTACAAATGGACCGATTTTAAACCTCAACCGCTTACCAAGGTCGAATGGTTCACTTTTGGAAGTTGTGGCAATGGTAATTTTTGATCAGCATTGCATGAACTACGAAACCTGAAAAATTCAGCCAAATCCATCGGAAAGCCAGTTCCCATAAGAAATGTGCGGGGTCCTTTGAAAAAGTTGTTTCGATGAATGATGAAATTTCAAACAATCTCGAATTATGTCTCAACGGTCTTAAACTCGGGTAAATTTTTGATTACATAATTTCATTGGATATCTTTTTATTTTTTATTTTTAATGACCTTAGTTCATGGTGCGGAAGTGAAACTGCGCACGAACAAACACAGCTACTAGTCGTATCTCCTGTGTATTTGTGGACCAAATAACATGGGCGTAACTTTATGCAGATGAAATAGTAAAATCTATACTATAATGTGTGTATATATGTGTATAATATAGTATTATGAAGGGAAAGACCGACCGCGGAGCTAGCGGAAATCCGGGGTAAACCTGAAGGCTTGTAAACATTTTGGTGAGCTGTCGACAACTGCGGGGTCAATAAATTTCGGTTGGGGAAATGTCATTAAGAAACAATTTAGCGGCTACTGTATAATGTAGGTATACTGTTTACTGTATATAGGTGTGTATAATATAGGTATATATATATGTATACGTTACTCTCTGCAGCGTAATATTCAGAGGAAATAGAATCCACTCAACGATTTCGCGGAATGGGGATGGGAAATTAATTTGCAAATTGCAACCACCGCAGGGCAGTCAAGCGTCAACGATTGACGATCGAAATGTCTCAATTACCCGACTCCACGCTTCAAGAGTTTCAACGTTTACCTACTGATCATTAAGTGACTCTCTGTGCGGCGGCGTCTTTCTGACATTATTTGTTTATCTCACTCGAAGTGTATCAAATATGAATGTTTCACACGATACTGAAAGCATATTTCATTCATTCCGCTAAAAGTCTAGATTTGAAAGCTATTACCTCTCGCTTTACAATTCCGCTTTGGAACAGGCGCTAAACTTTATTGCAATAGGAAACAAATAAGTCTAAGATATAAGTTGGGACTGGAATACTGTTTGAGAGCGTTAGGCTGTAGAGTGTAGTATATATATGTCAAAGGTGAGAAAAATAAAGACCGTGTGTTGAATTCTATACTGCAACCACAAGTTCTCACGCTGTTATTGTACTTAGGGGAGACCGGGGTAAATTGAACTCTGGGGTAAATTGAATTTCTGTAATTATTCTGATATGGGTAAATGTAAACACGTGAAAATAAAAATGAAGAAGTCTAATATCATCGCGATAATAAAGAAATCGATGGGTTTTAAAATTTTCGTATTCCTGAGAAAAAAGAGCTAAATGAATATTTTGGTGCTCTCTGACCATAATTTTCGTGATTTTAATTCTTAGTTTACATGTACTTCTCATGAAGTTTTTAGATTAAAATTTATTTTATCGACTTATGCAATCATTAAACTATTCATCAACAATTATAACAATATTGAAAGTATTAGTTATATCGGTTGAAATAAATATTATTTTGAAAATATAGCTTTGGGGCAAATTGGTCGGGGTAAAATGACTGTCCGTGAGACAATGGTTTTGAAGGAGGTTGCGCGTAAAAGATGCGCATCGTTCAAATTCCTGCCTGTCTGACACAAGAAGGGTTATAAGTTGTAATTAATTAATTAGATGAAATTTCTTCTACATTTGGAACAGATTTTAATATATAACTACACGGAGAGAAAAATCTAGGGTTTAATGCAAGAGAATTCATGGGATTCACACGCGGAGTATTTGTTATGCGAACACCGCAAGCGTCTCTTGCTCAATTTGCTAGAGGACTTCATGGGTTTAATGCGCGACATACCCTTTTGCCCTGAATACACCAGCGCCCATGCGAAGATGCCAAGAATCAGTTGGATTCATAGTAATGCTGCCTTGCGCTAATACCGTGAAGTTGTCCGAGGGATATTTCCAAGAGAGCTCACGGACTTTTTCCGTGAAGCTCCTTGCGATTTCCAAGAGAAATGCTTGCTATTGAAGCGTGGCCAATGTTCACGCGTTAATCGCCAGTTTTTTCTCTCCGTGTACAATAGAATATTGTACTATTTCAAACAAAACAATTTAAATTTGGTAAGTAACTATTTTCTAATATTTTTCTGCATAAATTCGATTTGCCCCGACTCAAGTTCAATTTACCCCAGTCCTGGGGCAAATTGAACCTTTTTGACTCATTCATTACACAGGTCTACAATGATTTTGGTGCCGCTAAAACTAAAGCAGATATTAAGTATATTCGATATCCTGACTCCAGCAATATCCTTATTTTTTTAATGCTACGTGTAGTTTTCGAGAAATCGCAGGTGTAAAATAAAATGAAAATAAACGATTTTAATACATTTTGTTAAATTATTCTACATATACGACGACATATCAGCGTTACTAAGTGAGAAATGAAATCAATTAAATATAATGACTATAAATATGACAAAATACAGTTTTTTGGTAATCATCTATAGATATAAACCTGGACGTAGCTTCAATGTTTTGACGACTCCGTACGACTTCTCGAGGGTTAATTAACCAAATTATAACAAAGAATCGTCGGCACCAAGATTTTTTTTTTTATTTGTAGGCCTGTGTTATCATTGTTTTTAATAATAATATTTATTTAAAATGACTAATTCTTATAATCGATTGCTGTTTATTAAAGATCAATGCCCATCTCAAAATTATTTACGAAAGAATTGATTGTGAAAATAAATTGTTTCATCACTTTAAACTTTTCATGGTTCAATTTGCCCCGGGTTCCCCTACCTACTTTTACGATAACTTTATGCATAAGAAAGTATAAAATTGTGAAACAAAAAGTGCGATAACTCTCTTTCGGTGAAGGGTTTTATTTTCTGTTGTTTCTTGTTCTCTTCGGCGCGGTCTACAACGATCGTGATCAGATAATGGTTGGTATAGCTGGTTTTGCATGTCGGCGTCGCGCGTCGCGTTTGTATAGTATTATACCTACTTATATACCTCGACCTTAGACATCCTTCGCGGTTGTCCCAGGAGCCGCGGGGGGTCAACAGGTGTTTGCTGACCCTACTTGGGTAGTTTGTACATCAGTGGCCTTTGTCCTTTGTCCTTGATCCTTTGTTGTTTGTCGTATAGGTCGTTGTCTAGACCGAGTATAGTGACTAGAAATGAAGAACATGAAGCGCGGGGGATGTATTATACGGGTGTAACGCCATTTTGGACTTTATTATTCGAGGAAGGCGCGGGTTTGGCTAGGTTATAATATTCCGACGCGTTCCAATATCGAGTTCAAATATCGAACGTGAATGGAAATCTAGGGGCAGACTGCTGTGCATGCAGGGGTAGTGAGTGGATTTCAGAACGCGGCATGCCGTGGATATTAAAAAGCTTACGACCACGAGCTCCGGCAGGCCTCGCTCTTATTCCTTGATTTCTAATTGTTTCCGTAGGGTTCAAACTCCCCTGTTTCTTATTCAGGCCTCCATTCATTTTCAAATAAGAAAACTTTCTGTAAGGTTATTCCAAGATAGTATAAGTAAGAGATACACACCTTCCGCATCCCACACGACTCAAGACTCTTCGTCAGACACCTCGAGCACAAAAATTCGTCGAATTCTAACGGGAAATTGAACCTCTTGGATCTATAAAACCTTCGGAGTCGAAGACGTTCGCCTTGCACATCATTTCATGTATTTAAACGATCATTGACGAAGTTTTCTGTGGAATCTATCGCCAGGCCACACCCCAACCAGCCACATGTTGTGAATCGCCCTGTAGCTCGTTATACTAATAGTTTTCGCTGATGGAACAGGTGGTTCACACTGTATGGACATTGTAATATCATACCGATGTGACTTGTATGTTGTTAAGCATTCGACTCTGTCACCTGAGACTTCTGGGTTAGTAAATCGGATTTCTCCTAATATAGAAATAGTGATCAGTATTTGAAAGGATTGACTTCGAAGTACAGCAACTTTTTCCCAACTACGAATGACTCCGATTGGCTGTCACGCACGGAGTCATTGACCACTTAGACGTTGATCGAGTTAAATTACTCCATCCTCGACGGAGTGACAACGAGCTGTTGCAGTGTTTCTTCAGTGGCGAAGCCATGCGTCGCCCCCGCACTTTATACACCCATAATATGCAGACCGCTATACGTTTTATGGTCAAACGGCATGTGTGAGCGTCGATGCATTCATGCATACGTAGATTAATGTGTGACGAACGTGCAGTGCGACGAAAACTGTTTTAAATGAACGTTACTTGAAGCGGTTACTTGATATTAACGCGATCGCGTTGACATCAATTTATGCTTCAATCTGAATGTCTCTACTCCTCTTTCAATCGATCGGCAACACAACGTCTGTTTCGCACTACATATGTATAGAATATATTTTACCCTGCACCTGTGAATGATTGTTACGATCGGAGTGTATAGGTTTGTACATAGGTAGACATTTATGTATAGAATTACTCGTCCATCCTCTCGTCAATGGTATCAGAATTTACAACGACACTACGAACGTCCGTGTACAAATAAATGAAATCTATACGATTTACATCCCATAATGTAGTTATGCGGTACTGATTGTCAATTTATGTGACATTATCGGCATCACACTGACACATCTTTTCACTGCCGCACTAAAACATATAAACCATGCAATGCATGATCGATCTTGCCTCGAAAATTTACATGAACAGAGAAATCCAATCACCGTCGAGGCTTCCACTGTGACACTAATTCGACTATTTTTGGGAATTGCATTAATTTCCTTCGTTCTTCAGCTCTGCAAACAGAAATATATAATTCCGTTGTAGTAGAATAATGCCCAATGTGTGGAATCAGAGGTGTGAATCGGAATCAGCGTTTGCACTTGAATTCCTCACATCGTCTCTACGTCCTGCTAAATTTTCAAATCTACTTACAATCTCAAGAGTCGGTGAATCAACTCAACGATCGATTCATTGACTTTGAATCCATCCGTCAATCAGTTCGCTAAACGGTTCATCAAAAATTGAGGAGCTATGGGTTGAGACCCGAATCACGAAGTTTCTTTGAATTCTGGAATGTACTATAGAGGTGGAAACTAGAATTTCAAAAGTAGTTTGCACCAAAACTTACTCAAACAGACATAACTCTTACTTTTAGGTGCAAATTGGAGTTTCATTACGTGCACAATTCTGCCCTCAAATCCCAGTTTGAACCTACAAGTTTTCACCGAGACCTTAGTGTATAGGATGAAGCTAGAATTTCTATTCTGAATCGGGGAATCGCAACCGAGCCAAGAGAGTGTGTTTCTGATTTCACGTCAATGCGATAAGGAAATACGTAACCCGTGATCTCGAATTGATTTAAACTTCGGCATAACTTATACGATACTATTTTCAAGCACATAGCGAAAGTGGGTTGAGATGCAGATGATGAGATTTAATGATTATATACCCGATGTACATTTCAGAGAATTTTATTACACGGTAGAAATTTCAGCCATCTGTGTCAGTGAACCACAATATACAGTTTTTCTTTCGTAAAATTTAAACAACAAATGGAATAACAAAAGGGATAACTGTCTGGCTGGTTCCGTTTCTAATTAGTCGAATTTTCAACGTCCGATATATACCAACCCTGGTTCCGCCATGGTTTAGGTAGATGCTACTCTTCCCCGTTTGCTGCGTCGTCTCCAGTTTCCAATTGGCACAAAAGTCTCAACTTGAGCCACTTAACGTCGACGACACGGCAATTTGAGCGTCGATTAAGCTAACGACGGTCTAAAGATTCTCTGTCTCTCTTCTCCTTTGCTCTCCTCTCCTACTTTTCTCTCTCTCTCTCTCTCTCTCTCTCTCTCTACTCTCCTGCAGCACAGTCTGCTCGACGCTTTTCGAGATTCAAGCTTCTACATCACCATCTACTCCTTCCTTGCTCCTCGTTCCCGCCTCATCTTCCTCACCCTCTTCTTATTCTACTACGAGGAAGAGCAGCGGAGAGAATAGTCTATATTTGTTTTCGCGCGAGCGCGAGAGTGCGGACCGATGTACCTATTCTAATGACGATTTTAGTTCAGCTTAGTTCACCTCCTTATCCTTGTCAGTCCGTTTATTTCATTCACCATTCATACAAGTATTACTTCAAACATACCGCTCCTCTTTAGTTTACCGAGACTCATGATGATCTTACTAATCATTCGTGTTTGCGTAAACTAGTTAAACGCTTTTTTTTCGTCAGTACTGAACTCGAGGTAAGTCAAATCGCTAATATAAAAAAAGACACCACTTCATCCCTCATATTAGTATTAAGCATTGCTTTCCTCTCTAATTGAGAAGTTTCATGCATGTGAATTATCATAATTCGAGAAAATTGAGGGAAACGTATTTCGAAGCGATCTTTTTTTCAGGCATGCTCCATCACGATATACCAACCTTGTCCTTGTGTTCACTGCAAACGTAAATATCACCGATTGAGCAAAACAAATTATTCAAATATCAGTTGTATGTCCTTCTTACGAAAAATTGCATAGAAAAACAATATTTCGCGTCCAATACGTTAGAAAATCATAAAACTAGACCCCATAGTCCAGAATAAACACCGTTTATTGATTGAGAATCAGTCCAACATTTTGTGCCCTTCTTGCTGAGATCGCAGCAAACCCTTATTTCCAAATGTTCTTCAATTATCTTTCAATGTAATGCAATACGGGCATGTAAATATATGCTGAAGGTGTACTAATTTCATCCAATTCTTTATTTTTATTTTTTCCTTCTCTTTGTTGTTGTTTGAATCCATTTTGATTATTCAATGATAAAGTAAAGTACAAGGAATAGAAAACGAATACGTTTGACCTAATTTTTTGTACAAATCAATTTGAAAAGCTTTACTATTCCCAGAGTGTGCGCGACCGAGGCGATGGGGTCTAGGGGCAGGGGTACCGGGTATAGGTAGAAAAAGTTTTCACCGAAGAAGCTTTCGAGCTAAGAAGTTATAATGACGTTAGTAATTGGATCGAAAGGCGTCTGTCTTTTATCCTCAATGCAGGTACATGTCTCGGCTCGTTCATCCGCGATCACTATAATAAGGATTGGCCTCTTTCCTGCAGTTTAACTATAGTTCACCATTTTACCAAGATTTAAAGTCAAATCAATAGATAGCTAAGTTCGAAGTTTGGTAAAAAGGTATCCAGTTTCATCCAGTCCAATTTTCTGATACATTTATTAAATACGCTTTATCATTCTCAGTTAAAAATATCGCGTGTCTAATTTGGAATTATAGATAGAAAAAAAAATGACTATTTACGATCTTCCGACTTTGAAAATGTCAAACGGTTGAATGATGGCGCCTCTACGACTTTGCGCCATTAGATACGTGACATCTTAGGTACATACGTTGACAGTATAATATATACAGCATTTATGTCCTAGCTACTTTCCATACGACATGTATAACTCTTATACTTCAGTCTGCACTGTTTGTGCACAGCTTGTTTATTTACTGAATAAGTTTGTTTCAAGCGTAAGAAACGAAAAATCAGACGAACTAGCAAATATGCAAACGTGTCTTCCTCGGTCGTAACCAATGCTCAAAACTTCGAGTGCAAAGAGTCTCTAAGTCTCGTTCGTAGTTTACTTTTTGGATAAAAATCTCGCCAAGATTTATATCTGCACTCAGAAGCTATTTTCTTTGCAAGCTGTACCGTTGGGCTGTATCATTAGATCAGAGAGAAATAGAGTGAGAAAGATGTGATAGAGATAGAGGAAAGAGAGATGCTGTGGCGCAGGAAGCCCTTGTTGGCTTCGTTACAGTGATTGCCAAGGGCCATAGTCAGTTTCCGTCCATCTCCTGCTCCGACTGGATTCACGCCGCAGACGGAGTGGCCTGAAGGGTCACCAAGTAATTCAATTAGGAAAACTGCGAAAGCTCGTGAGGTCGCAAACCCACCATGAGATAGAATAGTTCTATCACTAGCGTGGTATGGTTTACGAGAAACTTTAATATCTATAGAAGAGGCGAGGTTGGCGCCTCGGCTGAAAATTGATAAAATTTTCGTTTCTTCTTCAATTTTATTTTTTCATCATTCAAGCATCTCAGTTTTGATAATCATTCAAAATGCTTAGAGTCATTAGGGGTAAGTGTGCGCAGTGGGTAAGTGTGCGCACCTGGCTTATCTCCGAACGGAATGAACGGGATTAACGCTATGCTACAGCACATCAGACCGGCCTTGATGAAGAATTAGTTTAGACAAAAAAAAGTGATGCGCTGCGCTGCATTTATTTTTTTTGTTGAAAAAACGAAAACAGGCGATCCCAAGATAGTTTTTTCTCTCACGGCAAATAGTGTGACGCCTAAGCCCGGATCAAAATTGAAATAAATTTATTTTATTCATATCAGGAATTCATTTAAGCTTAAGGCTCGGCAAAAATTTCGAAGTTATATTCGGTGCTGGTGAAGTTTTGAGCATCTATATACAATTTGTCTCGCTGGGGTAAGTGTGCGCGGGTAAGTGTGCGCAGGCTTAATCATTGGTCGAAGACCAGATTATGCCTCAAGTTGAACAAAACGTTCTCAATACAAAAAATGGATCTTCTAGTAACAATTTCGACCGGCCAATGGTAGGGGTTGGGGCAAATAGTGTTCGCAACAGTCAAACTTGGGCTCCCGAAAACGCCTCCATAAGTGACCCTCATGTAGAAGGACATTTATGGAGATTTACAAGTTTTGGTCAGATAACTTGCTTATTTTACTCAAATTTTATTGTTCAGAGCATTCATATTCATAATTGTGCAAAATGCACTCGTATTTCCAGGGTGCGTATACTTACCCCACAGGAGTGCGCACAGTTACCCGCAATACGGGTCAAGTGTGCGCATTCTGAGTTTTCTTAATTAATTTTGTTTTTTTCTCAAGTGTGACGGTTTTTTGTAAAACTACTTTATTTATTCGATAGTCAAATAAATGCTCTATCCAACGAGTATGGGTTGTTTTTTGTAACCCTTGTTGTTTGAGCTTGAGAACCCTCCAAAGAGCAAAGTGCGCACAGTTACCCCTAATGACTCTATCATATATATTAGGGTGCTTTTTTTGAAACGACTATTTTTTTTTTTTTTTTTTTTGCAACTCCCCATTGAAAATCTTGTTGTAGACGTCGAAAAGGGAATCCTGTCCAATTTTTAGCTCCTCATTTCAATTCCAGCACTCGCGCTTTTCTTTTTAAGTTTTCCCATGCTAAAAGCATGTAAACATTACGACTTTTTCTTTCGCCGCGCAAAACTCAGCCGCATTTCAATGGATTGTTCTCATCCACGACTCATTTGACAGAGAATTTAGTGTTCTTCAAAAGTGCCCAAGATAGTTTGACTGACTTGAAAATATTGAACTTGACATTTTGTTGGAATTTTATATTTAAAAAAATCAAAGTCCTTATATCTTTTGAAATACTGGTTTGAGAGACTTTATGTATTGGACTTTTTTGTAGAGAAATGAATTTCCTACAAAATTGTTCTGAAGTTTTTTTCTCCAAGTCCAACTGTTTATTCGCCCACACCGAGAAAGAAGAATTATGGATAAAATCGACTTTGAAGGCTCACATAGGTTCAGTGGTTGAAAACACAGCCAAACTACCCATGGCACTTTTGAAGAACACTGAATTCTCTGTAAAATGAATCTTGGATGAGAACAATCCATTGAAATGCGGCTGAGTTTTGCGCGGCGAAAGAAAAAGTCGCAACGTTTACATGCTTTTAGCATGGGAAAACTTAAAAAGAAAAGCGCGAGTGCTGAAATTGGAATGAAGAGCTAAAAATTGGACAGGATTCCCTTTTCGACGTCTACAACAAGATTTTCAATGGGAAGTTGCAAAAAAAAAATAGTCGTTTCAAAAAAAGCACCCTAATATATATGTAGGTACCTACGTTTGAACCGCGATCCGTAATTAAAATGACTTTGATTGGGGAATTCATTTCATACGATTTCAATTATATTAGCAATTTGGTATAGGGCTGAGATTCGTTAATGGATAAAGCCAATAAAAGATATACGTATCGTGGAAAAGTATTGATGAGAGTTTTTTTTATTACGCGTTATTATCTCGATCGTGGAAAAGTTTTAAAACACCTCGTAGTAGGTACCTACAGCACACGGCAATTTAATCCCGTTACTTACAATCAGTAATCATTTACGACCAATTCATTATTCGACCCGTTATATCACGAACTACCCCAATTTTATACATTCGACTAGGGAGTTATGTTACTTATTTTTTTTTATTTTTCAATTCTCCGTCTCGTTTCGTTTTCTAAAAATATTCCACTATCGGGTACAGAAATCCAAGTTTTAATTATCGCGTAATTGGTTCTCGGTTTTTATCTTCTTTCTCCCTGCAATCTATGAATAGTATACATATAGGTATTGGTAACAAAGAAATTCATACCGTGAGTAAATTGATCATAGAAACTTTTCAAACGGAATTGCAATATCAAACGAGTTTGAAATAAATTATCCAAT
Organism: Tenthredo mesomela; assembly: GCA_943736025.1. Classification (NCBI taxonomy): domain Eukaryota; kingdom Metazoa; phylum Arthropoda; class Insecta; order Hymenoptera; family Tenthredinidae; genus Tenthredo; species Tenthredo mesomela. The sequence goes on from OX031016.1 coordinate 328,151, forward strand.
ATATACTGGATTATCAATTATCGACTTATATTACCATAAATTTTATCGCATTTATGAATCCCCACTTACACTAGTACAAAATTACAGGGTTAATCGATTACCGTAAAAAGACACGTAAGTATAGTAATACAGGCATAGAAATCGTCTGGTCGAAGCGCGAATTAATCACTCGTGTCTAAATCTCTTGATATATGATTACTTCACTTTTTCCATATGGTCGAAATGTCGCCCGTACCTATAATTACAAATCAATACGTCAAATTGGAAAATTTAATTTCGAGAGTACACAAACTGTTATATACTACGTGGCCAAATCGCATTCTCATCGGTCGTTAAATAGCATAGAATGATTCGAGTTTGAAAAAAGCAACGGATTAAATATATTTTTATTTTATTTCACTCTACTTTATTTTATGTTCCAGGTTTTTTTATCGTTATTGCTGTATTATATCCTATATATCCTTTCAAGTGATCAACTTATCGCTCGTTTACCTTACCTCGTGGTTTTTTTTTTTCTTTTTTTTTTATTTTTACCTTTTTAGTAACGCTTTTTATATTTCGTATCTCGAACAAATCGCTAAAACGGTGACACAATTTCGGAAATTTAGATCCCTGATCTGTTCGGTCGGTCTGATCCTAAAATAGTTATAGTGGGTCATAAGGGCGCCGCGTGCCCAGACACACGCTAATCGCGTGAACCCAGCCAAGCCAAGATCGCGGATCTAATGTGACGCGTTACTTATATACGCACTGGCTAACTCACGCACGCATGCACGTAGTCACGATTAGTTAGAATGATCCAACACCCAATGACGCACTTCTCATCTCGTATACACAAAGCTCACATATCAAAAATTTGATCACATACGAAAAATTGAATAAAATTAGTAAACAATATCGCGTGTCTAATGACACAGGGTCGTATTAGGCACCAAAAATGCGATTTCTGTGACACAAGAGCATGTAATTTTTTCCCCATGACGTAATTATTTGTCATCAAAATGATGACGACGTGAAATAAAGAATTTGAAAATCTGGAAGCAAATAAAGATCGTATATGTATAGGTGGATACGACCTTCATTCTCTCAGGTTCTAACAACACCAAAAAATAAATACTAGGGTGTGCCAAAAAAAAAAAAAAAAAAAAAATTCAAACGCATATCAACATTCCGGTAGAGCATCTCTAATAGAATATCTCAGCCAAACATGAGCCCTTAATATTGATATTTAGAATTGCCTAACTCAGTTTTCCCATTTTTGATTTGAATAACACGTGAAAAAAAAATCGGAAAATTTTCGAATTGTTTTTTCTCGTAACCGGTTTGATTTAGAAACTTTCTGAATACAGATTCTTATAGAAAATTTCACGCTCTACAAAAAAGTACTGATATAGAATTTTCCTAACTCTCACCGATTAAGAGATATTCGCCTATAAACATTGAGTCATAGCGTTATAGAGTCATACGACTCTGGGAAAAACAATTTATTTTTCAACCGCGCATCAAAATTTCGGTAGAGCATCTCAAATAGAACATCTCAGCCAAATATGAGCTCTTAATATTGATATTTAGAACTGCCTATTTTAATAACTAAAATTAGTAACTAAAATTAGTAACGAAATTAGGCAGTTCTAAATATCAATATTAAGAGCTCATATTTGGCTGAGATATCCTATTTGAGATGCTCTACCGGAATGATGATGTGCGTTTGAATTTTTTTTTTTTTTTTTTTTTGCACACCCTAATCAATACTCAACAGTCGTATCTACCTATAGCATATTACAACCTGTGGCTTTCAGTTGTTAAATCAGCAATTTTTCAAGTTTTTTCGACAATTTTTATGCTTTTATTTCTACAAATGACAAAAAGTCGCATATCATGTATTTTTGGAATTAGTTGACGTGATTATTTTCCGTTCAGTTTGTCGTTCTTTCAAAGGTGAAGATATTCTATGCCGACATGACACCCTGATGCAGAAGCAATAGGTGTGGTATTGTATGTACACAAAATTTCGGCTTCAGGGTTCTAATTTACATTTTGACGCTCGGAGCTCCCTTCAACTCTTAAGAGTTTAATTATTTACTCGAGATAATTGAGTGGTGGGAAAATTAATACCCTCTCTTCCGCCCCGCCAAGGCGAGTAGGGTTTTCATTAAATATATGTCACTTCAATTTTTTGCGACGAATGAGTGCCCCGGAGAGTTTACGTATTCACTATAGTATATATATATATGCTCTCTGCAGATTTAATTAATTTTACTTAAGTTTTTTTCGTGTTATTTTTTATTTCTTATTTTTCTTACCATTTTTCCATATCATTTTTAGATGCGAGGTAAAAAGCTACGCTTTATCGTCTCACTCGTCCGCTTTAATGTTTTCATAAACCCTTATATCTTCATTCTCCATTTTTTTGTTCCTTTTTTATTTCTTTCTTTTTTTTTTTTCGTCTTTTTTTTTCATAGGAAATTTCAAATTATGCCGATATGCTCCACGACTTTCCACGACACAAACGTATTTGCCATCTCCATATTTCCTCTCTCCCGTATTTGATGTATGCGGGAATCTTCAAATTAGAAATACCTATCGCAGCTCTTCTTTCCGACTCTGGGGACAGTATATTAGCTCTCTCCTATTCTCGTCCCAACTTCAAAGGCCCCGATGTGTCTCAAGTTCTGATATCAACATACACACGATATCCATAAAGGAACGAATGGGAAATTTCTAACTGGAATTCGAAAATATTCAATTCACCAAATTTTCGGGACAATTTCCAATTTGAAAATTTCAGAAATTAATATCTCGTGTCTATAAATGGCATGAGGTCGTATATGATTGTTTTTCCTACATATTAACGCGAAAAATGTCAACATTTTTTCGAACCTATATCAAATCTATATCCATCTGACGCCACAATACGTGTATCAAATATCAGCAGCACAACGACGCTCTGATACCACTGCAGGGCAGAGCGGCGTGAGCAACAGAGGCCGGAGGCTGGAGGCCAGAAGTCAGAGAGCAGGGGCCACAGTTGAAGGGCTAATGGTTACGTTCCCTTGGCATTAGGCTGTGGTCTGAACCCTGCAGAGATTCTCCATGGATAAGTGGTGCAGGGGAGTCCGGATTCCGGTTTAGGGTAGTTAGCGACTGATTTATTTATGCAATTTAGTCCTGAGTTTAGAAAAAGTTTGCAAATTCGTTTTTCTCTGCTACATCCAAAACTCCTGAATTCTGCAGGTGGCTCTGGACCTTTCATTTCTATGTACAGTTCGTTTATCATTGAAGACATTAGTTTTAATTACGACAGCTTGCATCACTTCGGAAATCCACTTGGTTACCGGAAATGCGATGAGTTAGTTATACGTCAATTTTTATGGACCTGCACTAGATTTCAAAAATTCAAAATTTCACGGATTTCAAAGGATTTCAAAAGATTTCACATAACTTCACGAGATTATAAATAATTTTAAACAAGTACAAGTCATTTCTAATAAGTACAAGAAAATCAACGTGCGATTTCAAAAAATGTCACTAAACTCAAAGAATTGAAAAATTAAAAAGATTTTTTCAAAAGGTTTCGATGATTTCCAGAGATTTTACAAGATTTCAAAAGATTTCACATGCAATTTGCGAAGGCTGTGTGTACACTATAGATTTCATAATGGATTAATTCAAATACGATCAAGTTATTCATGAATAATATTGGTTGTCATTAAAAAAAATTGAAAACGATTTCGATTTCGCCATTTCCGAGATCATTGTCTTCTTCCCGAAAGCATAAGTTGCAGGAAATAATTGAGGCAATTTTATGACAGAAAGAGTTCATTCCGTGCGATCATATAGAAAAACGGATAAAATTGCGAAATTATTTCATGTCTTATTTAATCCGAGTCTGGAGCACAGAGAATCATGAGCATCAGGGATTTGTGGAAACTCCGATAAGGGCGGAGATAGATCCCTCAGCTAAATTGGTGGGTGTAAGTTTGGATTTCTCAGTGGGGAATAATAAACTCCCGGAAAAGTTTAGTCTGGATTTAAGACACGCCTGAGACTATACCTACACATACATATATATTAGGGTATATGGTCCTTAATTTGGTCATATTCGAATTATGATGCGTCCTCATGGGCCAAAATTTTTCAAAATATATGCAAAAAAAAAAAAATGACACCGAAATTCCAGGTTCCTATCTCAATTCTAAGTAATGCCCAAAAGCCTTTGAACTTTCCCATTTAAATAACACACGATTTTTAGTACTTTGGGGTAAGGAGTGTACCCGAAGACCGGAAATCAGTATTCTATTCTTTTTCTCCGTCTGTATACGACGATGTACAATATACGAGGGGGTAACCACTTCAAACTTGTGTGTCCCAACTATTTCACATTCCAAAATCATTTCATATGATTTCACAGGCATTTCACAAGCATTTCATACCATTTCACAGGCATTTCATAAGCATTTCACACCATTTCACAAGTATTTCATACCATTTCACAGGCATTTCATACCATTTCACAAGAATTTCATACCATTTCACAGGCATTTCACAAGAATTTCATACCATTTCACAGGCATTTCACAAGCATTTCATACCATTTCACAGGCATTTCATAAGCATTTCACACCATTTCACAAGCATTTCAAACCATTTCACAGACATTTCATAACATTTCACAAGCATTTCATACCATTTCACAGGCATTTCATACAATTTCACAAGCATTTCATACCATTTCATACCATTTCACAGGCCCTTCATACCATTTCAAACAATTTCACAATAATTTCATAGCTAACTGTCGCAACTATTTCACGAGTGGTTACCCCCTCGATAATACAATTATTGTCGTCGTATCAAATCATACGAATGGTATGGTATTAAAATACAAAAGATGGGTATCGAGAGACAGTATTAGTCGTATTGAATCTGCAGCTATGTGAAGAAATATTTTACTATTATACGGAAACGGAGCCAAGCGAGCGAACGAACGTCTTTTGAACGCCGGAATTCCGAAGATCTAGCTTCTATACTTGGTGGATGGATATTGAACTCTGCACAGGAGCCAAACTATTTCCATTGTCTATTGTACGAGATGCCCAAAGTTTTACTCTACTAAGTTATACCTAGACGTAGATATATATATATATATATCTATATCTATAGCACAGCATCCTTATACCGAAAGATTCCAAGTTTCTGGACTATCGAACAATTACAAGTTTATCTACGAACATCTTATGTATTATTATGTATACCGACATGATACATCGCTTTGCGTTTATCAGCCAAAATTTGGATCTCAAGATTCTGTGGCTAATTCAAAATTCCTATGGCATCTTCTCGTGAACTCTATAATTCTTTAGATGAAATTTAAAAACCTTGAAACCTTAACGATATGAAAGGCTGACCACAGCCTATATATTTCCTGATTTTCATAGAGTATCCTCAATTTCTCAATTATTCTTCTAGAGAAAACTAAGGGATTTTTCGTTTTCTCGAATCAGAATTAATTTTCAAATAATCGTAAATTTTGGAAGAGTGATTGGAATAAGATGACTTTCTTATGAAATTGTACGAATTTTTATTATCTTTCGGAAAATTTTAAATTCACTGAAATCAATTTACTCAAAAAGCATTTTTTTTTTTTTTTTTTTTTTTTTTTAATTGCATACGTTTTAGCCAAGCGAAAACGTGCTTTTGACATCTAGTCAAAACATGCTCATTAAACACTCACGAATTCACTAAAGTTTAGAAAGCAGTATGATAAATTCCCCCTACGCAGTTACATGTGCAGATGGTTTTGGCCAACAATTTTAACGAGGTGGCGGTTTGATTGTCAGCCTATACGTTTGTTTCCCTGCAAACAAACTTTCGTATACAATATGAATTGAAATTCGGAAACTCCGTATTGTACTCGAATTCTTACTGCAGCCATCAGTCTGCCGATCTGATAAACTGATGAATGCCAACTGGTATAGGTATAATAACCGGCACTGCGAGTGATTGACCGTCCTCTATCGTCTCCTTCGGCCTTTCGGACATTCGATATCCTATTGTGAGAAAATTGCACCACTAAAGGGGAGCCTTCCTCAAAGGCTCTTCGTGGAAGATGGACATTCCGTAATCGCGTGGATAGGTAGTCAAATTACGAAAATTCTTCCGTGTCCCTGACGATGAGGGGTCGGCGGTAGATAGTAGATGGTAGGGTTTACTGTTTTACTCCGCTTCTCCTTTATATCTCTTATATGTATATATATATTTTATATTCTTCGTATTCATTCCGCTTCTAGATCTTTCTACTATTTTATCAACGATTCTGCAGAAAGCAAGCCACCCCGTTTGCCAACGCTTCTTCTTTCCCCAAGCTTTGTGGGCTTTTCGAAATGCTTTTCTGCCCAGTCATCTGAAATCAAACTTTGTCCCTCAAAGCAATCCAACTAAAGGACATGCCCATATAACGAGGTTCCAATTTTTTGTTCGCACATTTTTTCTTATCTTAGTTTTTTTTTTACATCGTACGTCTGTGCTGCTATGGGATTGATTGTAAATCAACTTTTTCGAAATATTTCCACTACTTTGATCTTTTGGCCTCGTTCTTGTTTTTGTTTTTGTTCTTGTGTTCTTGCTGCGTATAAGGCGTGCTCCGTCATATAGATAAGTGTTGAAGCCGAGTATTGGATGAGACATTTCGTCGCAGTCGGGACTAGATCCAATTTCGTTTGAAAATCCGTTGAAATTTTAGTTTAGGTACAGAAGAGGTAAACGTGAGTTTGAGTGGAATTGGTGGCGACGGTCGTTTCGATGGAGATTGAAATGGAAAGGTACTTTTCAGGATCTCTTTGTAGACAGGTTCTCGAGCTAAAGAATCTGCGGCCACGCTTAACGCTAAAAAAAGTACCGGGGGTCTTTGGGTCGTGACTCAAATAATTGTTTTTCAATTCCAGCTCTCTTTCCCTCTATATATAATACTATAGGTATACGCAGACGTAATCGTCTGAATGAAAGCGAGGCCAAACAATGAGGAAAATATAAAAGACGAGAGAGAGAGAGAGATAAAGAGAAATAAAGAGAAAAAAGGAAATCAGCCGAGGAAAACATCTTCAATTATTTCTGTATTTTCGTACACCATATTTTATACGTCTTTTCAGATATTAAATCCCATTGACTCTGAAAAACAAGAATACCTAAGTCGGGAAAATCGAGAATTATTGATTGTCCAACTAAAAATCAGGGAAATTTCGAGGCAGAGACGTTTTAAGCATTATTGTTCATCAGTTCAACAATAAAATCAAGATTAATAACGTTTCGTGAAAAGAAGGAAGAATATAGGTAGGGGAGGGCGGGGCAAAATGTACCACTGAAAAAATAACGATTGACGATCAAAAATACTTGAATATGAAATATGAAGTTTTTTGCCCCAAGGGGTCCATTTTGCCCCACCCTCCCTTATACATATACAGAGAAGAAACCTTGATACGGCACAGTCGATGCGCCTAACTGCGCATGCGCCAAATAATTCAATTTTATTGGTCGGTGAGATGGTCCCGCGATAATATTATGACGTATGAGGCAGGGGTGCCAACTTGCGAAAAATGAAGCAAGAGCTGTCAAACTTTCGCGCGTAGACTAGTCAGTCGAGGTTATGTTGTTTTTCATTTTTATTTAACGTGAATTATCAAAATAAAAGTGGCATCGATTAGCAATCTTGAATAAAATAGTCCATATCGGAAGATAATTCAATCGAATCGAAGCGAGCAATCAACTGTTCGAAATAAATTGCGACAGTCGAACATCAAGTTTCAATAAAGCTTTCCAAGCCTTTCCGAATCGCTAACGCAATTATTTGAGATTATAACCTCAAAAATTCGTATCAATTACATCGCCGCCAAAAACAAAGTTTGACAGCTAAAACTCGGGATGGCTAACCTGTCTCAGCGGACGACGAAACTCGCGCATGCGCAGTCAGGCACTTTGACTGTGCAGTATCAAGATTTCTTCTCGGTATACAGGGTGAATATTCTCCGGGGTCTGATCTGGGAGGAGCTTCGAAGTGCCGAAGCTCCGACTTCATCTGTTCATACTCGTTCGCTTTAGAATAATGGTATGTGATTATCAAGCAGATACCCTTATCGGCGACACGAGTATAATGAATAGAAGAAGGCGGAGCTTCGGCACGTCGAAGCTCCCCCCAGATTAGACCATGGAGAATATTCACCCTGTATATGTTTTTATATCTGCATTTTGAAGTATTCGTATGTATCTAAAAAAAATTGCAAGAAATACGACTTGTACCTTTCATTCGGTGTTGGTATGAAAATACATATTTCAATAAATATAGTCAGGCGGGATAAATTTGATCAACCTTTTGCAATTTGACAGACGTATATATAGTATGCATATAATACAGAGTTCGCAGAATTGACTGTACGCAATAAATATAGGTTTTATTGAAAACAGACGACGTATGAGATCCCCTCTTATTTATATTGCAAATATTTTTGGTGATTGTATTTTTGCATTTTTATATGATAAATTATTTTAGTAAAAACTTTGAAAACAAATAGAAGATGAATCTTGTAGACTGGAAAACTTTCAGTGCCCAACTTTTATACATTTTTGCATAGTTTTACGATTACGATTTCATATAGACAAGGGAAAGAGAACGAAAACTAGAATTTTTTCGACTGGAAAACCTGTAACTGGAAAACCGAAAAAATTCCTTTTCATGTTTACGGAGCAGTCTTTATTCTATACACTTGTTGTCAACATTTCTCTTAATGACATTCACAATCGCAGAAATATTCAAAAATCAGAATTGCAAAACCTAGAAAAATCGATAAGAATTTCGAGGCGCTATTGATTTACTGGGCTAATGATTTCAATTAAGGGGACCAGTACAGCGACTTTTCGAGAAATTATCATAGTCTGAAATCAATTTATTTCATAACCAAAGTTCATTTCACATCAAAATATTTTTCTTTTTCAAAATCATGTGTCGTAAGGATTTTAGAGCACCGTTGGACCGATTCAGGTAATCTTGGATTCATTTTCTTCAGAAAACAAATCCTCATCATGTGAATGTAGGAATTATAAAATAAAAAATTATGTCATAAGTTATGATCAATTTACCAAATTTGCAAAAATTATTATCACTCATTTCTTAAATAACTTCGCCAAAACGAAAATTTTTCAAAATTCCTACATTCACATGATGAGGATTTGTTTTCTGAAGAAAATGAATCCAAGATTACCTGAATCGGTCCAACGGTGCTCTGAAATCCTTACGACACATGATTTTGAAAAAGAAAAATATTTTGATGTGAAATGAACTTTGGTTATGAAATAAATTGATTTCGGACTATGATAATTTCTCGAAAACTCGTTGTACTGGTACCCTTAAGTGGACCAGTACAGCGAATTTACGAGAAATTATCATAGTCCTACTATTTGTAAAGAATAATTTCCAAAGTTTCCAAAGTCCGAAATCAATTTATTTCATAACCAAAGTTCATTTCACATCAAAATATTTTTCTTTTTCAAAATCATGTGTCGTAAGGATTTTAGAGCACCGTTGAACCGATTCAGGTCATCTTGGATTCATTTTCTTCAGAAAACAAATCCTCATCATGTGAATGTAGGAATTTTAAAATAAAGAATTATGTCATAAGTTATGATCAATTTACCAAATTTGCAAAAATTATTATCACTCATTTCTTAAATAACTTTGCCAAAACGAAAAATTTTCAAAATTCCTACATTCACATGATGAGGATTTGTTTTCTGAAGAAAATGAATCCAAGATGACCTGAATCGGTCCAACGGTGCTCTGAAATCCTTACGACACATGATTTTGAAAAAGAAAAATATTTTGATGTGAAATGAACTTTGGTTATGAAATAAATTGATTTCGGACTATGATCATTTCTCGAAAAGTCGCTGTACTGGTCCTCTTAAAATCAATTCTTGACTGATCTCAGACGATTTTATTCAACTCCATTCTTGATTTCACACAATGCACAAATTATTTCCTATAAGCGAATACACTCATACTGGGAGTATTCGTGGAAACGCTCCATAGGACAGTGAAAACGCCTGCATACAGGCAACTCAAACATAAAGCGATCAGGTTTTATTCTCATGTAGCCAATGGACATGCGATATGCGAAACAAAACCTAATCGCTTGATGGTTGAGTTATTAATGTTATTATTTTTTTTTTTTTTTTTATGAAATATAGAATCATGAAAACCCAAAACAGTATTTATCCCTTCCGGTGCAGACGAGATCACTGACCGCACAATTTTTCTTTAAAATAGAGCACTGCCTCGCGCAGCTTTAACTTCGAGCGCGTTTTTTCATAGCTCAAACGTTTGTTTTCAAAAATCTAACACTATAAAGCCCGAATAATTTTATTACCACGTTGTTTCAATCGACGTACATTGAAATTTCATAGACCCGATAGCGCGATTGGGTGAAATAATGAAAACCGACCAATATCGTGACGATGTTGATAAAAAAAAAAAAAAAAGACTTTAGCAAATACGCGGAAAAAGAAAAACTACACCTGGCCCGTAACCGTATAACCGTAACCGTAACCCTCACCTCAACCCCAACCCTAACCCATCGGTTTACGCCGGTCCTAATCCCGCCAGCGTCCTGCAGCAGTTTCACGTAGAAGACATAGGACTGAAAGATAGGCAGGTAGTAGCTATATAGTATAGCATAGTCAGACGCGAGAGCGAGAGCGGGAAAGGCAGCCGGCAGGTAGGTAAAAGCAGCAGGAGGCGAAAGGCCTCTGGATTATTGGCACATGCGCTTCTGTGCGCGGGGGTCGGATAAAAGTGGATTGCTAGAGGTGGTGGTAGAGCGCGGCATGTCAAAGGAGTAGATTCGCACCGGTCGACAGTTGCACCGCGTGATTCTTGCCGGACTGCTGCAGCGCACCGCATATATGCAAGAACGACCCGCGCGAGGCGAGGAACTGCGCGCGGTAGCTGAAATCTGTCGTATTATACGGATTACGCCCGGAGCTACGATAACTTCTGTCGTCAGTCGTACGTCGATGAAATATACATTTTTTTTTTTATCTCGCTCTATCGACGTAGAGATTATTGTTTAATTTCAGTGTTTTTCTTATTTTTCGTTTTGGCGCAATCCATTTATTTTATTTTTTTCATCGAATTTCTGTGCTTTTCTTCATCGAGTCAAGGGTGAATAAATTTATTCGGGGTTGATCCGCAGGTAATCCTATACGGTGTACCCACCCATCAACGACAGTGTCAAAGAGTGAATTTGACCGGAATTGGAAAGGGGATATTTTAAGTGAGGGAAACATTTTTCGTTTTTGTTTTTGTTATCTTGTTCTTTTGCTTTTCATTTATTCATTCATCCAGCACGTGGACGCACCCTCTTCGAAGCTTTACATTGAGCCTCTAATTTGTCGCTTCATATTTCTGTATGATATTTAGTGACACGTTATCCCCACGGACGGGAAGTTTTCAACCCCGTTACCAAATAACGGGAAATATATTCATGTTACATCCCGTATTTGGTAAATGAACAAACTTCAAGAGGGGGTCTGGGAAACAGAGTTATTTTCTTCAAATCACTGTCACTGTCACCTCGAGACATGATTCAAAATTATTTTATGATCTTATGAACATCACCTTACATAGCTTAATTTGTTGCACTGAAAACAAAGTGATTGTCGCGAACGTGGAATTCAGCTGGTCGTATCGTTCGTCGAATTAACTTCGCCAAATTTTGAGAAAATATCATAAATTGATGTAAATTTCGGTCAAATCAACGCTATTCGACGAATTTCATTGATTCTTGAATACGAAATTTTTTTATTTTAAAATATTCCCTCCAAATTTCAAAGAGATTGGATCAACGATGCAACGTGTACCACTTTTTTTCGGTAGACTCAATCTATGCAAGGCAAAGTGTATATGAAATATCAAATATTTCTAAATATCTCTGAAAATAGAAGTAACAAGCTGTGAAAGAACTGCAGGGTCCGTGTAATATTTCTTCAAATTTTTAACGGTGAAAAATATTCATGCAAATTGAAGTGGAACTAGCTTTGATCTACTTTGATGAGTATAGAGATACGTTCTTCAAGTAGTTCAAAATGAATCTGTAATATGAGGCTATGAGATAATTCGAAAACAAATTATTTGTAAAGAATAATTTCCAAAGTTTCTTTATTCTCAGATAGGCCATTCATACACTCAGAAAAAGGTCTTGTTGACACGACCAAAATTTGGGTTATTATATGCACAATCACATTTTTTGTTCAGTCAACCAAAAATTTTGTTGGAATAGCCAAAATTTTGGTTGTCCCAATAAAATTTGGTTTTCCCAACAAAATTTTGGCTATCCGAACGAAATTTTTGGTTGACTGAACAAAAAATGTGATTGTGCCTTTTATAACCAAAATTTTGGTTGTGTCAACAAGACCTTTTTCTGAGTGTAGGTCACTTACAAATGACTACAATGATCTTATTTGAAAAAGTTATATCATTCTTTCCAATTGATATCCTCAAATGAGGTAATAAAGTTTGAACTAAAGACCCTAAAATTTGTGACGCAAGTTGCTTTTTGAATCACCCCCAATATATCTGAAATGTAATCAAAACTTTTCCTGCTCATTTTCTAGATGTAATCTGAAGAGATTGACGGAGCTTTTTTAAATTCAGAAGTGTCATTTTCATACTATGAATTACTTTTCGATTTAGGTGAAATCATCTGTACAATCCTCCTTTGATCCATTGTCTTTTTTTCTTGTTTTTTTTTTTCATTTTATTTTCCGAGGTAAATTTTGATTAAACCCAGATGAATGGACATTTGTTATTAGAAACGAGATGAAATGAAATGAGTATCGACGTGGACGTATAGGCCCACGATTTTATCTGTAGCATAAAACACTATAAGGATATGAAAAAATTTCTCAATTTTGGTCGAGAATATAAAAACGGACAAACATGTTCGAGCTTCTTTTTTTTTTTTTTTTTTCTAATACAATTCTCTCTCTAATGGGTTTGAAAATTATTTTGTTTCAGGAATTCAGAAGGGGGATGGTAATTAAAAAACGAATTGGACGAGTGTGACTTTCATCTCGAGATTTAATATATCGCGGAGGGTCGAACGAGTAATTATCATACGTTTGTACGGAATTAGGATAAGCAACAAAGCAAGAGGAAAGAAATTCGGACAGAGAGAGACAGAGAAGGAAGGGAGATTGAATTTGACGTCGAGAATACTCGAGGGAAACTAACGGGATTTAAATCATCACTGCATAGCAGCCCGAATCCATGCCTCAAATGAATTTCAAATGAAAATGTAATCTCCAGGCGACGAACGGACGTAATTGGGAACCCGGACTCTATCAATTATCGGAGAAAACAAAACCCCGGAATTTCGAAGGACCATCAAACAATTTGGTGACATAGTTTAAGCCGATTTAACAAGCCGCAGATTCACCATCGGTGCGAATTTTCGGATTTCAAAAAAGTCGAATAAAAGTGGGAATAAAAAAAAAAATAAAATAAAATATAAAATCAAAATTCGGTCGCATGTTCTCTAGCTGGATTTTTCATGCTCTAGTAGCGCGTAGGTTTACGGTTCTTTACTTACGAACGAATTTGATGAAGCCGGGATAAAAGAATTAATCCGAAAGAAATATGTATAAAATGCTCAGACGCGGTTCGGGCCGAACCTTTGCCCTCTGTGGCATAGTAATATCCCTTTTGCTATGCATTTACTACGTGAGTCAAGCCCAGACTCCACCGTCTGGACCTACGAACGTTTTGAACGAAGGACTCCGCTACGACAGAAGCCTGACCTCCGTATCTCCGGATTCTAGCGAACTCCCAGACTCCAAGGTCTCGTCGGATAATTGTCCGGTCATCGTCCCCAGCGAAACGGACATTGACACCCAGGACGTATTCAAGAAATTCGACTTTCAGGTGAGTTGAGATGAAAAATTTACCATTTTCCTTATATTTAGGAAAATTCGCGGGATTAAAATTATCCCCGTTTTGGTTTTATTTTATTTTTTTTTTTTTGTTATTTTTCTAGAAAAAAAAAAAACGATTTTTAGTCAATTCGAGACCGAACCGATCGGATATTTTTATCGAGTATGAAATGAAAAAGAAAAAAAAAAAAAGAAGAAATTCTGAGACGAATAAAAAATATTTTCGAAGCAACAGCTGAACGGGTAAAAGTTTATCCCGCATTTTATTCGTCATGGTTCACTTCCGGAATACATGCCCGAGAGACACTCTCGTTCCTGGATGATTGGAGCGTACCGTCTGGCGTCTGACGTGCGCTGAAGTACCTATTCGTATAGGTATACGTTGTACTACTTACTTGGGGAGCGCGCGACTCACGTTGGGGTGAATTTCAGCGACGGGGTATTGTGCCCGTCCGTCGTTCATAGACAAAGAGTAAAAGGGGAGTCGATATGACGTATACAAGAATAGAAAAAAAAAAAAAAAAAAAAAAGAAAAAGGAAAAAATAGAAGAAAAGAAAAAAAATGAATAAATTTCTCCCTCTTTTCGTTCACTTTTTTTTTTTTCTTGTTTATTTATTGTCGATGAAATTCATTTTTATTCCCTTTATACTATAACCTGGATTCGATTCAGTTCGTTTAATCAGTGTGATTCGAATCTGTCTTTTGAAGATAGAAGTTTTTTCTGTGATCAAAGAGCGAGGGAATCAAATTTTATTTCATTTTTACCACGACTCTCTACACGACTTTACCAATTTCACGGTTTAACGTCATAATTGGGATTATTGTGAGTCGATTTTTTTCATTGGGATTGGAATTTGGAGATTTTTGCAATCTTGACGAGGGAAATATTGGACGCAATACGCGTTATAGGGTGTTTAAAAAAATCTTGATAATTTTTTTCCCACACCCTCCACCTACAAGATCTATAATTCGTTTTAGTTTCATTATGTATTTCAGGCTGATACAATAGGGTGCTTTTTTTGAAACGACTATTTTTTTTTTTTTTTTTTGCAACTCCCCATTGAAAATCTTATTGTAGACGTCGAAAAGGGAATCCTGTCCAATTTTGAGCTCTTCATTCCAATTCCAGCATTCGCGCTTTTCTTTTTAAGTTTTCCCATGCTAAAAGCATGTAAACATTACGACTTTTTCTTTCGCCGCGCAAAACTCCGCCGCATTTCGATGGATTGTTCTCATCCAAGATTCATTTTACAGAGAATTTAGCGTTCTTCAAAAGTGCCATTGGTAGTTTGGCTGTGGTTTCAACCGCCGCACTTGTGTGAGCCTCCAAAGTCGATTTTATGCATAATTATTCTTTCTCGCTGTGGGCGAATTTAAACAGTTGGACTTGGAGAAAAAAACTTCAGAACAATTTTGTAGGAAATTGATATCTCTACAAAAAAGTCCCACACATAAAGTCTCGCAAACCAGTATTTCAAAAGATATAAGGACTTTGATTTTTATAAATATAAAAGTCCAACAAAAAGTCAAGTTCAATATTTTCAAGTCAGTCAAACTATCTTGGGCGCTTTTGAAGAACACCAAATTCTCTGTCAAATGAGTCTTGGATGAGAACAATCCATCGAAATGCGGCTGAGTTGTGCGCAACTAAAGAAAAAGTCGTAATGTTCACATGCTTTTAGCATGGAAAAACTTAAAAAGAAGAGCGCGAGTACTAGAATCGGAACTAAGAGCTAAAAATTGGACAGGATTCCCCTTTCGACGTCTACAACAAGATTTTCAATGGGGAGTTGCAAAAAAAAAAAAAAAAAATAGTCGTTTCAAAAAAAGCACCTTAGTGATACAATTGAGGAGTTCGATGCGATTAGGGCATACAGTGAATTATCACGTTTCGAGATAATCGAACAAAACGCATCATTCATTCAGCCACGCTCCGTCACGATACCAACATTAGACCTTATTTATGTTCACTGCAAAAGCAGATATTGCGCTAGGCGCCGGCATGTAGGCAACTGACTGCACAGCTGGCATTGGTTAACGCTCCATTCATAACGCTTCAGAAGTCAAGAATTTCGAATGAAAGCACTCGACCCTACATTAAATTTTCGTCGAACACAACAACATTATACTTGTTTCCATACTGATGAAATTTGATATCACGCTGCATAAGTATTTTTGTTTGAAATTTTCAAATTCAAAAATGTTACGACTCGCATCGAAAGTCCAGCGCGCTTATCAATTAGACGGCTGACTGATATCTGCGTGTGTAGTCGGTTGCCTACATGCCGGCGCCTATCGCGATTTTTTAAACGGCCGTATCTCGCGACCGGTACTTCGGAGACCACATGTGCTATAGGTCAATTTACTCAGCTTGATCCCCTTTATTGCCCTCTTCATTTTCTGCATTTAGTTCTGGGACACCGTGTATATATTTGCTATTCAAAATTAGTATAACTATAACTGAGTGTAATAATTATCTCATTTCAAATCGTTCTTCGGACTCGAGTAGGTATATCACGCTTTTGTGAATCCTCCTTGAAATTAATGCAACCAAGGCATATAATATATGTACTATAATAAGCTCGAGGTACTCCCATTGCATCCGTAACTCTTGAATTCCCGAGTGTTGTGTTGTTGAAAAATTGGAAAACTTGAAGAATTCCACTCTCAAACAATACGTTCAAGTTATTTTTAAATTTCTTTTTTTTTTTTCTCTTTCCTTTTTTAGTTCCATTCGAAAATCGTTATTATAAGCAAAAAGTATCGAGCCCTTTTGTTTCTTCCTCTCCGATACTTTGGAAACGTTTCTTTGTTTTACTTCGCAAAGTTATAAGTAAGATGGAACAAAAAAATTTGGCGACTTAGGCACGTCTCAAATTTTTACTCCAAAAGCTCAAGATCTCAGAGATTCAATGTTAGGCAATATAAAAAAAAAAAAATATATATAAACATATATATAAAAAAAAAAAAAAAAAAAAAAAAACAATAGAAATGAGGTGCTATCAGAGAACACGGATGAAAAAAAAAAAAAAAAAGGGAAAGAAAAAATTCATCGGAACTGTAACACCCCCTTGTCACGAATGACGAATAAATTTTTAGCGAGGTACCCCGCGGTTATACATATAGGTACCGTTAGTTTAGCTCGCCACGTTTTCACCCACGTTCTACACTCTAACACCCCTTATTTCAGTATCGTAAAGTTCGTCGTTATTGAACATTTTCTTGAATTCTCTACATACGTATGTATGTAGTAGGTACCTACAGCTACGTGGACGATTATTTATTCATTGTCGAGGGTTATTCTGTAGTTTTTTTTTTTTTCTTTTTCGTTTTTTTCTATTTTATTTTATCCTATCTTGTATCGAAGGTATAGAAACAACAATTCTACATCATGTGCAGATTTTTTTTTTTTTCAAACTTGAAACTCGAACGTGACTGGTATTGAAAATGGTCGTTTATATTCAACGGATATACAGTTTCATGTAGAAATCGTTGAACCACATATAAGGGCATTTTGTATAAACGCAGGGTAACTTCGCGTATACAGGTATCGGAAACTTGGGGTGAAAAGATATATCCAGAGTTTGTCTTCGGGAAAAGCTGTTTGTCAGTGACTACTGGGGTCCCATGTGCTTGTTCAATGGAGTCGGGTCGGTCTGCAATTAGTTAGTTTGAAATTAGTGTCGATGGGCGGAGGAGAAGGAGCAGGAGGAGGAGGAGGAGAAGAGAGCCGTCTTTGCAAATAGCTATACGGTATATACTGCTGACCCTAATTTGTCAAGTTTGTACGAAAAAGTATATGTATATCCCGGAATTTTAGCTCTGCTAGCGAAGTTACGCTGCTGCCAGCTACCAGCTGGTGGAGCAGAAAGATTCTAATGGCGTGGCCAACTGATCGCGAGACGAAATTTTCGCGCCCCTAATTTTGCGGGATAGTTTAATCTTCATACCACTGGCACTAATTGATTGCCGTGTCGTTTAAATTTCGGGAGAAAATGAACAATGTGCAAATTAGTGTAATAGCACTCGGCGGATTCTCTTTCTTTATTATTAAATTGAATTTTCAACGAGAACAAGGAAAAGAAAATAAAGAAAAATGACTGTGATCCGAGAATTAGTTACACACACACGTAACTGAAACTGCAAAAGCTTTAACCGTAATTTCGCACTACGAGTTTTCTTCAGAAGTTCATTCTGTAATGGGGGTCCAAGATTGTTCTCGTTTTCTCGACCCAGTTCGCGTGGGAAAAATCACAGAGCGTGAGTAACTCGTTTCGGATAACGAGTTACTCCAAAGCTCTGTAGTTGCGCTGGATAAACATCAATATACGTTACGTTACGTACTTTATATACTGTTTACACCTCCATTACGATCCTAGAGACTCTTTTTCGATTCGAGCCAGAGATTTGAGATGAAATCGCAAATACCAAGATCCCTCTGGCGGGAGGCGGATATTCCTTGTTGAAAACCAAGACGAAAGTTCGTAAGCGAGAAACTCGAGGCTCTTATAGTTTTCAAATAAGAACGATTTTAAGTCTAACCAATAACGGCTGAGCTCTAGCGAATGTGTGATTGGCTGCCGTTAGCGCGACCGTTACGATTTCCGCTATAGGTACGTCGGGCCGCGGTTGGTCAAAACTTAAAATCGCTCTAATTTAAAAACTATGAGAGCCTCGAAAATTTCGCTGGAACAAATTCGTCTCAGTTTTTTGCCTAAAATACAGGGACCAATGAATCCTGACGATTCCTGTATCACAAGAGTCTCGATACTTGATATTGAATATCTTTAAGCAGACATCGGAGATTCAAGAGAGCGAAACTCGGATAAATTTGTTATTTTCGCTTCGCCAGTCTGAGGATCGTCTTCTGGAAAGATTTAGGAGCTCATATATAATATACCTATACCTATATACAGTATAACCACATATATGATCTATGTAATATTTGCCTAAGCAAATATCATCCGGGGAAATACCGCGTGTATATGCGGTGCTTGAACGCTCTCGGATTTGTTCGAGACGTCTACGTACTATATATATAGCTGTATATATATATAGGTACCTATAGGTATATATTTAATATACATTTACATAGATATTTGCAGGAATCTATTATCTGGCTATATATGTATCTTGTGCCTGTGATGGCAAATCCCTCTTCCGTTTACCTGATATTGCTTGGAGTTGTATATACCTATACGTAGATGTACTATATATAGGATATATACGGTATACGGTATACGGTACGTGAGAGGTTTGAAGCCAGGAGTCGAGCTAGGAAGGAAGCAGCCTTCCTTCTTGGCTGCAATAAGATTCACCCCAACGCGTCCGCGCCCTCGAGGGGTTTCCCCGCTGACACGCTTCCGCCAACGTAGTAAGGAAGGATGGAAACATGACACGAAATGGCAGAACGACACGCGACTCATGAGACACCGACAAGAAGCACTTGCTAATGGTTTTGAATACCGCGTATCACGTTTTGCTGCGGGAATAAAACATGAAGGGATACGCGAGGCGGTTGTAGTAAGAAAGGTGGAGAATACATGGAAGAGAGTAACTGTTGTACACGAAGAAGGCGACTTAACATCTTACTGTCGCTCTTTCATTATGTGACGTCCGTCTGTCGAATTGTTACCAATTCACGTCGAGTAGGTAGTTTTAATTCGCGACCACTCTGTTGCTATACTATGACCGTCTTTGTACCAGTGAGGTAGTTACGATTCGCACAAGCCTTTTATTAACCGCTCTTATAATTACGGGTTATTAAAACCATGAGCCTCGACGTTTTTATGACTAAATCTTCACTCACTATGTCCTCCCTAATTAACGCAATTAAGAAATTATAACCACACTGCAGTTGAGATATATGATATTCATTTTCGTTATTAATTACTAATTAGGCTGGCATCATGAATCATGTTTCTCTGACATTTTTCAGTCACATCATAAAACTGTATGAAATATAGCTCGCTGCAAATTAATTATCAAAATACCATTATTTTTCATGTTTTTTTCTCTTCTTTCGTTGCGTTGCGTTGCATTGCGTTTCGTCAGTCAATTCAATTTATTCACGAAATGAAAAATGCGATTAAAAAAAGTTTCAATCATCTCTACATGCAATCAGATACACATGTTATCGATATTTTCAAACGTGGACGCTGTGCCTGATTTTAATTTAGTTTTTATGCAACGGCCAACATATGGGACATGTGAAACACATTTTCAATTCGTTAATGAGACCGAATTTCCCGGTACAGAAATTTACAGTTTTCACGTCCTGAACGTCAACCCCTGACTGATAGTCACGGACGATCATCAAATGGTCAATACTCGATCCTCAAATTGGTGGTAAAGCGTCCAAAACTCTCAATAATTTTGCAATTACTGGAGTAATGAGTGCCACTTCACCCACCTGAGTTGGAATAGAAAATCTACTTTCATTCTACAAGGTCTCATTGAAGACTTGGAGGTGCAAGCTAGATAATGTGAGGGTGGGATTGTGCATCTAATGAAATTCTAGTTTGCACCTTAAAGTGAGAGTTATGTCTGTTTTGAGAAAGTTTAGGTGCAAACTAGAGTGTGTCGAAATTCTAGTCTTGACTCCCAGATCCTAGAATTCCTGGAGGTTTCGTAATTCTGGTTTCGACCCATAGCTCCTCAATTTTTGATGAAACGTTTTGTGAACCGATGGACGGATGAATTCAAACTCACTGAACTGACATTGAGTTGACTTTTCGCAAGCTCTTGAGGTTGTGAGTTGTATTTGAAAATTTGGTAGGATCGAGAGACGCTAACCAGAATCACAAGTGCAAGCGCTACTTCCGACTCCGTGATTTAGACCTCCGTATCCTCAGGTAGGACGTAATTCTATATAAAAATATATCTCGACAAGTAGAACGAAGGTTTGAATCATTTGTAAGATTTACCCGTTCAGAACTTTATAGTTTTTAGGTCCCGTATGTATGTGCCTGAACAATGGTCACGAATGATCATCAAATGGTCAACTTAGTCCACAAACTGGTGCTAGAGCGTTCAAAACTTCCTGTATTTTTTCATTCGGTGGAGCAGCGAGTGCCATTAGTATAACCACTCACCGTCTAAAAGCACATTTGAAAGAAATACCCAAGCACAAAGTGGACCGAGACTCTTGTACTGATTGTGAGTAGGCGCATACATCAAGGCCTAGACTTTGCAGGCATATTAATGTACCTGTGTACTGCAGTAGTCAGTCACTTTGGTGATATTAGCAAACCGGTGGACGTCACGGATACATATGGTTCGGGCGGGTAGCTAGGCGGATAGACGCGAGGTTAATGGAGCTGTTCAAATATTGAGGGTGGCGTCAAAGTTGTGGGTTGACATTGCAGACGGCCAGTGAACGGCCAATTACTCACAAACGAGTCTTTTTCACCTTTACTATTACCGGCTTGGAGACCAGACCCCCTGCGAACTCGACAACCCTTGGTACTCAACCACCGAGCTTCCCCAGGCCCCTGATTAAGCTCTGCCAGTCACAGGGCTGCAAGCTCAATTCAATCGGGCTTCATATATCGATTCGTAATTTGTCCCCATACACACTCCAAGGCCCTTGATCAAGGACGTGATTTGGTCTGCAGGTTTTATCAGTTTATTGATTTGCAATTTTCGTTTTTCTCTCCTCATTTTTTTTTCGACCATATTTCTTCTGTGCCATTGAAAAGTATTAATGATGCAAATTGCAAATCGACTTATTGTCAAACAAAGAACTAATGTTTCATCAGAATTTATTCATTTTGATCGACTACTTCCCCGCGCATGACTGTCATTAGTTGTACAAAAATAAATCGATAGATCCATTTATCTAGTAGGTAAATTTTTATTTTCTGATCCGAGGCTTACTTTACCTAACTTTTCTGACGAACTATATTTATGACAAACTTGAGACGACGCACGTTCATGTATTCAGGCTCCAACCCTTCGAGTCGATGATGGATAGACAGAAGCGCCAACAAACTGTCCAAACATTTTTGTAGAAATGGCTCAGATTTCTTTATCTCAGGGATTGTGAGTGAGGTATAAGCCTCTACTCTAAAAATATTGATGGTTGGACCAGACAAGATTTTCTGTTCTTTTTTATTTTTTTTTTTTTGAGAAAAAGGAAAAACTTCTTTCGTGCTCGATACTCCTTGTGCTTGTGGGATGGATTTATGCTTTCATAAATATGTTTTTCAGCCTTTTGCAGATATTCCCGGCAGTATAAGGTTTAACTGTGTGATCGTTATCCAGATTAGAAAGAAAAAGTTGAAGTTATTTACTCAGCTAATCAGCAGAGCTTGTTTCCTGAAAATTACATTTTTCCATAATCCTAAGCTCTTAACTGACTCACCCGTATTTGGAGGGTACTTCTATATAGCTAACTAGGGTGGTCCTAAAAAAAAAAAAATTAATAATAATAATAAATTCAGTCATATTCAAATTTCAATGCTCTCACGGACCAAACTGTCTTCAATTATATACAAAAAAGTGTAGTCAAAACCCAAGGTTCCTATCTCAGTTCTAAGTACTGCCCCAAAGCTTTTGAACTAAATAATGCACGATTTTTAGTACTTTAGAGTTATTTTTGACTTCCTATCGCGTTGTCGCTTCGCTGTTTGAAATCAGTAGCGTTTAGAGTTTAGAAACTTGTTTAGACTTTGTCGTAAATTGAGTTGGAAAAAAAAAAAACAACCTCTGAAACTCGCAAATGTATTGAAATAAAAATTCTTTGAAAAATGTCAAAATAATTCTTGTCCTCACGGCCGACCTCTCGTAATACCTAGCGACTGACGGGTGGCTGACGAGTGAGTAACCTTATACCCACTTAAGTAAGGTTCCTTAAAGAAAAAAACCGTCTTAAGTTAACATAATATGGGAATTGCAAGATGGCGAACGTGAGGTCAGACGATCATTGCAAATTGTCGTCGTTGTTCGAGCAGAAACGTTTCATTCCATTTTTTTTTTTTTTTTTCATCCAATGATAAGAACGTTTTCGTCTTCTGGGCGATCTCTCGGTCGACTTAATCCATTATTCATCATACGTTGGGTTCTGCACGGCCTGCGGTAATATAAATGGATAAAGAATTTCGGTTATATTTCTCCCTCGTTCGACCCCATTTTTTGAATACATAACGCGTTCTGCGTACCCCGCTCATTCTCTTTTCAACCGATTTTTATTGTCCGCTTGATCGGCACTCGCCTCCTCCTCCTCGATCCTCGATATCCATCGATATCCGTTTATTATAAGTACGTGGCTGTCGTGAAAAGAATCCATTCAAAAGTAGGCTAACCCTTAGCGGTTTGAACCCTTCGAACGTCGTTAGAGCTGCACTTTTATCGCGCACGGCTTTTGTCGTATCTACCAGTGCAGCACCATTTTTTATTACTGTACACTAGGATGATCCTCAATTTGATCATTTTCAAATTTCAATGCTCCCATGGGGCCAGGACGTCTCCAAATAGATACAAAAAAATCTAGCCGAAACCCCAGGTTCTTATCACAATTCTAACAAGTAACGTTACCCAAGTCTCACTGTCCGATTTTAATCAAACTATGAAAAACTTGTAGAACGGTCAAAAATAATTGACACGTATTTTTTTATATGTGCAAAGGCAGCATTCCAAGGGTGGTAACAACCCGATGCATTTTTACCCACTTCAAGAAACGGCAGGTCACAACTTCAATACAAGGCATTTCGGAAGGAAGTGTTCATAAGAAAAGTTGTAGAGTTTCAAAATATGCATCCGTTTTCACCGTTTTTAACGTCATCAATGATTGTTACCTCACAATTAACGAGCGTTGAAAAAAATGACAAAAATTTCAATCCTATAAATTGGCAGAGGATTCTCAACATATAATAAAAATATGAGTTTCCATGTACAAACTGCAAATTGGCCCTGACCTGGCTTCGACACCTGCGGTGAAGGTCAATCCAATACCACCATTCGATGCACGTTTCAAAAGTCTGTAACTTTTTTTATAAACATTTCCTTCCGAAATGCCTTGTATTGCAGTTGTCACCCGCCGTTTCTTGAAGTGATTAAAAATGCATCGGGTGGTTACCACGCTTAAAATGCAGCCTTTGCACGTATAAAAAAATACGTGTCGATTAGTTTTGACTGTTCTACAAGTTTTTTATAGTTTGATTAAAATCGGAGAGTGACACTTGGGTAACGTTACTTGTAAGTACCGCTCCCAAAGCCTTCGAATTTTCCCATTTGAATGAAATACGTTAATTTTTTTTCTTCCTATTGCAGTATGACTCCAAAAGATCTCAAATTTGGTACACTACTTACCAGTAGTGGTAGGTATTTCATGGAAATTCGACAGACTTTCAACGATATCATTTTCGAAGCTAC
Organism: Tenthredo mesomela; assembly: GCA_943736025.1. NCBI lineage: Eukaryota > Metazoa > Arthropoda > Insecta > Hymenoptera > Tenthredinidae > Tenthredo > Tenthredo mesomela. The sequence goes on from OX031016.1 coordinate 352,503, forward strand.
AGTGCACAAAAAAAAAAAAAAAAAATATCTCATCTCCAAATTGTGATAAATAAAATTTTGTCGGTAAAAATATGTAAATTTTTAAGTGTAAGTAAATATGTAAAGGGAAAGTTCAAAGGTTTTCGGGGAGTACCTACTTAAAATTGAGATAGGAACCTGGAGTTTTGACTACACTTTTTTGTACATGTTTGAAGACATCAAGGAAAAAAAATTGTTGCTGAATTTACTATGTGAGCAGCTACATATAGGACAACACTTTTTTGCAGTAGAAATGACAACAATTGTGGTAACATTTACTCATTAGGACATTGAAATTCACTTGCTCCTGTACCAAATACTAGAATTGTTGTAATTTCTACTACAAAAAAGTGTTGTCCTATATGTAGCTGCTCACATAGTAAATTCAGCAACAATTTTTTTTCTGTGATCCTGGCCCATGGGAGCATTGAAATTCGAATCAAGGACCACCCTACTGTGCACGCTCGCTCATTCATGGGAAAAATAAAGAATTTTGGGAACGATCATAATCGCTGCCCATAATTACCTCGAACGGTTCTTCGCGTGTTATAATGTCACTTTCCAAATAACAAAAAATCAATGGGTATCTAGATTACGATTCGTCATTTTTGAAAGACTGGCATGCATGTCTTCAAATTTTTTTCTAAACGACCAATCTAATGCAGAACTTTGCTAGTCTGAAATGTTTAACGATAAAATCGGAGCATTGAGTGCTTTTACTTTGACTGCATCTAAGAGACTCGCAACTTTTCACTTCTAGTTGATTTTGGTTCAAAAGATTGTCGAACTCATGTAATAATACTACTTGATCAAAGAACAATTTGGCCCCATGTCAGTTCTGAAAAAAAAATAATGTTATGTCGTCGTTGAGGTAAATTTAGTTGAACGATTCGTCGTCTAATGAAGGTAATAACTTTTGTTACGAGTAGAAAATGTATAGCCGTTTAATCGTTAACCGTATAATTAATTATTTGTTGAATTTGAAGGGGTTAATCGATCACGGATATTAAACGATAATCTTACGCAGAGATCGGTAATTCTTACCCCATCGTGGTATTCGAAAACGTTATAGATATAGATATGTGTGTCTTCAGAATTCCGAGCGCGTTTTAAACTGGATATTAACAGTTTAAAAGCACGCGAAGTTCTTGCTTTCACGTGGCTTCGCCGCAACCGAGCCAGGGACGAGGAAGAATAACGCGAAGGATAATATGGAGGGAAAAACGGCGCCAATTTATCTTGTAACAGAAAGAAAATTAATTCAAACTTCTTTTTACCCAAAGTTTATATTATTATAGAATCGATATAGAGCCGTTTTCTTTATTTCACTTTTATTTTCGTTCATCCCCTAATTGAGGGTCGTGCAGCTTAAGAGCAGGGCTGATTATATGGCTGTTTTGATTTCGGTTGGGTAAAAGGATAAAAATCCAGGTTGAAGGGGAGGAAAAAGGATCGAAAGATAAATCACAAAAAGATTAAAAAAAAAAAAGGGGGAAAAGCGGGGCGCAACCTCGGGGTAACAAGTGGATTGCGTCACTTCAGGGGCGACTAGCAATTACCAGTAATTCGAAGCCATTGAACGAACGAACACGCGTTTGGAAACGAGACGGCGGAAGCCACGTGGCCCCTATTCGCTAATTTGTAGTGATTATAAATTGGAATTGGATTTACTGTTACTACCCGGGCAGAAATACTACAAAAGAGATTTATCGCTATTACAGCTGCGCTTCAGCGTATTAATTAGGGGGGGTTCGCTCGGGGTTTGAACCGTCGTTTATTCTGACCTTTGAGTTTTTTGATTTTTCAATTTTTCAACAAAACAAGCCGTTTCCGAAATGCGGAAGGTATAATGCGATTATCGTAAAAGGGACGAGATGAATGAGGCAAGTTTGAGTCCAGAATATCTAAAGTTCGAAGAAAGTTCAGGTATACAAAGAGAGTAAAGAGTGGAAAGGGTTGCTGCAAGAGTGAAATATCAATCAATAAATAGAACAACTTTTTAGAAAAGCTTCGCGGCTTTGCCTCCGTCAGTCTTGTTAGTAATTTGACAGTAAACACCACTGTCATAATGTTATTGACAGTTTGGTAATTGAAGTTGAAAAATATTGAGCGACAGAGCAGAATTCTGCTGCTACACGTTCTCCAGATGTATACCTGCTATATTTATACATACCTATATTCGGAGACGTCTCCGTCCATGGAAGCATTGAAATCCAAAAATGATCAAATTATGGACCACCCTACCATACATATCATGCATGATTACATAACTTGCGTAGTGTGAAAGGATATGAGTTATGAAATTATCTCTACACAATCGAGTCTGAATAGAATATATATATTTTTCTATTCTTTTTTCTGTTCCCTTTCAAATTTCGCAATGATAAATTAATTTAACAGGTTGAATTCGAAATCCGTTTCGAAAGCACAAAGCTATGTATATAGTTGTCACGAAAATTTGAATATTTTGGAATCGCCCCTTTATGCGGGTTGTGCGGCCGTTGTTTATACGTACAAATCCATATTTATTGTATTTTATTTTCACCAATTTCTATACTACTCGCCGACTGGAACCGCTGATTAAAATTTCTCGCTCCGAATGAAATACAACTACAAACGAACCACCGACCCGGAAAGTTTTCCGTAAATAGCTTATGGAAACCGTACTTAGAGCAAAGTAGGTGCAGTTTTAATAGGCACATATACTATATACAAAACGCTTCTAAAAGCTAGGTACTACGTTCACTGGTTGTGATAAGTTTTGGCCATTTCTTTTCACACTGATCTAGGTATGAGTGAATCAATTTTTCAAACTCAGTTCTCTCCAAGCCCAATTCCAATAGACACGAAACAAAGTTTCCATAACTCTATATAGAACTGGGAGTATACTACAATACATTTACCCACGCGTGTGATAGAATATAAGAAACCGAAGAAGTTGTAAGTTCGAACTTGAGAAAATCATATAGTACTCATATGTAACCAAGAAGTTGAATGCGAAACAAATTTCTAAAAAGAAATTCTGTATATGAAAATAAAAGCATCTGATTCGTAAAGTTCGTAGAAAAATCAATTCACACCACTTTTACTTATACTTTTTCACCTAAATCAAGCAGAACGAGGATCATTCTAGAATACTTTAGGTGCAGGTGTAGTAGTAGGTATCTCGCATGGTTCTTGGGTGTAAAATAGGGCGAGTAAAATGAAGCAAAAACAAGTACTTACTGAAATATTGTCTTGATATGAAAATTTAATATCTGAGAACTTATCGCGCAGGATGGAGGCCTGAGGGACCGAGCCCTGTCACGCCAGCCAGCCTACAATCCATATACATAGACATACTTATGGATACGTGTGTACATGTACCAATGTATTCGCCGAATACATATTCTAAATACAACTACTGTACACAACATTGTCGTATACAATTCGGTAAATGGGTGTACCTGGTGAACAACGTGTATATGTAAAGTACGAATGTATAATACCCATATATATATATATATATATACACGGCATACGCAGAATACTCCATAGCTGAAGGGGCGTGCAGATGTCAGTTGCACACCAGTCGAGTTTCGCCAGGAGTAAATGTCCTCGTAACTCGTGAAATACAGACTTTCGCCTACTCTTTCGCTCATTTTTTTTTTTCCCCCTCCTTTTCTCACTCCCTTTAACACATGTATGTGGGTACTTTTCCCTCTGATAACTCGAAACTTTGTACATCAGAGGAGGAATGAAAATTCACAAACAGCCACTGGCCGTGAAACGGGCACGAGATATTGCGAAATCTCATTTATTCGATGACACAACTGTGCTGGTGGACGAACCAGTGATCCAGTTCGTTCGTTGGTTAGAAGGGACTTGTAGTTACAAGCGTTTCCAATTTCCGCAATCAAGTGCTGTTTGCTATTAGAAATTCGTTTGACGATTGACTAAACTCTCTCCTACATCGCACAATGGACACCGGAAGAGCCAGTTCGACCTAGGCACAGCTAGACACAGGATCGAGGTGTTACCGGCCACTCGTTCTGAATGTTAATTTCAGGAGAGAGATGATATTTCCGAAATCAGAACGAGGAGACGACGAGATCCCGGAAATACGTAGTTGGGGAACACCCGTTCCCGATTGTCAATGGATTTTGATTATGATAAGTGGCAGTTCCGGTCTACTGAATCAATCATCGTTATCGGGTCACACGTCACTCTCAGTATCACTTCAAAACACCCTCCATAGATGTGGGGCGTTTATCTATGATATACATGCGTGGTCATAAAGTGATGGGTACATATCACCCATACGGGATACATACGTATGGGTACCTATATCTATCTGACGTGTTTATGTGTGATACTACCATGCACCTGGGTGCGGCACTGAGTTACGCTTTATATAATTGAAACGTATCGAGGTGTAAACAATCAGTAATTGAGATGAATGCCTGCCGAGGTGTTTACTCGACCGTATGTTGCAGGAACTACAATAATCACGGATAGTCCTTGCTGCTGATGTTCAGTCGAACGCCTCAACATTCAATTCTACGTTTGTCGTTGCTCTGCTGCACTCTGTTGCATCCCTTGACTCTGTTCACTGACGAAGCGAAATCCCCAACACGTTTTTTCACTCATTTTTGCAGACACTGATCGGTTCGATACGCGTTCGACATACCACTGTTTCCAAATTCTTTGTGAGCGGAGAAAATTGGGTAAATCTTATCCTTTCCATTCATCCGGTTTATGGTTATTGGAAGAATATCGATTACGTTTATGAAAGAATAGAGGAAGTCGTTACGTGAGAAGGCCGCAAGTGCTCTTCAAATTGAAACCCTCTTTTCCTCTACAGCAAGGATATACTGAAAGTAGATTCTCCTCATATGGGAAACGGAGCTCGAATCTCATGGCTCGGCTTGGCTTGGCTCGGCTTGGCAAAATGCACCGGCGAATTCTCCCCATCGGGACGAGTATTTGCAGCACAATATGTGACCTAATGGATAGTCGATATTCAAATACATGCCGTGCGTCGTGCTATCGCTCGGCCCTTGCGTGTTCCGATGGGAAAATACATGCTATATATACATGCACGTGCATGGGTGGAAAATGAAGCTGAGCACGTCTAGCTACACAGGCTACTATGTAAACGAAATAGACTCGAATCTGGTGTACATGAAAATCTACGTGGTGGTTGGGTAAAAATAAAACGTGCTCGACAGATTTTTCAAGCGCTGGGATTGAAGTCTTGTTTTGTTGTCTGGAAATTACTTCATTTCTGATCACCCTATCAGTTCCTACATATCGGGTGTCAGTAAGACCGTAAGGCCGTAAGACCGTAAGACCGTAAGACCGTAAGACTCCAAGGTCGGGTCAAGGCCAAGCGGCTTCGAACGCTTTGTTTAATCCGAGTATCACCACCACTGCAGCATAACGTCTACGTGCACATACCGAGAGTATAAGGTATCCCCGATCCGTGGAGGATAGAAAGAGAGACATGGATCCGGGTCGTGGGACCGTCACCTGAGTCCAGGTTGCACCGTTGAAGCCGGCTAACCGCGGAACGCTGCCACCTTTATGGAATACCCAGAGACCCTGAACCCTTCAGAAGCTTTATACGGCTTCTAGAATCGTGGAAGGAAGAAAGAGGAATTTACTGCACTTACACTCCTAGGCACTTTGATGCTCAGCGACTGATCCAAGGCGAATAGGATTCGGATTCGCTTCTGTATCGGCAAAGGTCAAAATATAAGCTCGAATCCCGCGATGATACAGATGGAGATTTATGATCACTGGGTGGGTTCAATTTCGCCTTTTCTTTGTGATTATTGTGCTTATTTGCGTGAAAAGCAGCGAGCGTGTATCCCTTTGTGGTTTAAATATACACTTTGCTCTCGGTTGTGAATTCCACAGCGAGGATTACGTCGTTACACATTTTGTACTCGGGTTCTGCATTGAATAACAATCCTGTTGGTTCCTTGGGTTGCGGTGGTGATAATTAGCCAAGGCGAAGCGGAGCCAGAAGTGTGACATTCGATTCTGAAAGGAACCGTCGAAAGCAAAGAAACAGGACTCGACTGCGGGGATAGAGGGGGAAGGACCAAAGGAATTGTGGAAAACACGCCTTCCCCGTGAACCACCTCGAATCAATAAGTCACAGTAATGATACAGTCAGACAAATGAACGAATTGCGGGTTGCGTGAAGAGGAGTATAAATTGTAAATAAGAAATGTCGTCGTTACTGTTACTATGGTACATTTACCAAATAATAGAGGATGGTTTTTACCACTTTTGAGAGAAGTAACAGTACAACCGTAACAACTACCACCGCCGATTGTTAAATTAACAAAAGAGAATCGTCGCGCGAACGAACTAGCCTTGAGTTTGACATAATCATAATGTCGTGACTGCAAGCTATAATTGTGTCGTATCGAAGGTAAAATGTCGTGCATCAATGGATACACGATCTCCTGCAGTACAACTATTATAGTCATATTGTAGCAACTATATTCACAATTAAAACTGGTATAGGACAGTGTCTACCAGTGGTAATACACCATTTTGTTTCAGAGAGGATATAGTCGAGTATTGTGTAACAGAGGTTGAGGAAAGGCAAACAAGGCCAGTTACACATAAAGCTTAAAACCTCGGGCGGAGTAATAATAACGGATTTTCAAGATGGCGAGTATGTTCAAGGCAACATGCCCCTAGGCTCTTCGTTGTGCTTTAGACATTCATCGCACCCGTACATCTCTCTTTTCCTACACCATTAACTCGCGAAGAAATCACAGCACGGTCATGCTGAGTTCCACTCCACCATGTACTAGCTAGTACTAAAAAAGTCTCTAATTGTCAGAAGACAACATTAGAAGAGTACATACGAAACTTTTGTTCTTTGTCGTAATACTTGAATTGGACAAACCTTGTCCATCATTCATTGCCTCTCTTCCTCTTTTTTCCCATCAATACGGATGTGTGTATTTGACACACGTGCTTCGCTGATCAGTGGACAGAGCGGACCGCATTGAGTACCAGAACAAAATCGTGTCGTTGAAGAACCGATCGATTAGGGACATAGCATGATGTTCATCTATCTATCTATCTATCTCTCTCTTTCTATTTCCTCCTCTCCTTGCTCGTCACCTCTCTCTCTCTCCCTCTCTTTATGGTCAGCTCATCAATCGGGCTTCCGTGCCAGCCCATCCATCAGGCATCCGTTGAGGTGGGGCCCATTCATCGTGAAAGGATAGGCACAACTTTGACGGAAATGTTTGGGTGGCTCTCTTGGTCTGCGAGTGAGCGGTGAGAGCGGTGAAGTTACGAATGTCCATTCCGACTCGATCCATACTGTATATACCCTGAAGCCGTCAAAAAGCAATTATTAAATTAAACTTAGGAGTTGAAAAGTAGCCTTGAGGGAGAAGCAGCCTTCATCTACTCGTTAAGGCAAAAACCGTTATTATATTCGACCCGAACTAATTATCACTTCCTCTTCAAAAGGGGAGATACCCCTGCCGACGAAGAAGGTTTTATCGAATTCTCGCAAAATTAACCTGATGAAAATAGGTACGAGATAAATCACAACGAAGCGGTTATTTTTGTCCACCATTTCATTTGCTGAATGTCAATAGCGTCGAGAGATCCAAGCCGCCTTGATTCTTTTTGAGGATTTTACTGTCCCAAGAAAATGGGACGTTGATTAATTCGTCGAATGAAAATTTCATGTGCACGCATTCACGATTCTGATTACACCAGAATATTTGGCTTTTTATTCTTCACTTTCTCCTGCTTCTATCCGGATCTTCATCGCCTCCTTTTTTAGTCGGCTGAAATTTCAGAGGAATTCGTAAGAAACTCGTGTCGAACAAGTCAGCAGGTGTATTTCCGAGATCAGGAGATAGGTACAGCTGAGATAATCCTCCGGCCATTTCGAAGCAGGAAAGTCACTTCTTCGTTGCCTTTTCTTTTCATCTCGCTTTGTTACATCACACGGAACGATCATCCCTAACGATGCGTTTTTCCGTGCAGAAAAGAAAAGCACTAAAATAAATTCGCCCGAGACGCTGAACCATTTTTTATTTTTTTTCCCCCGTTGCGGATTCCGGAAATCAAATTTCTATGCATGTAGCAGAGATTTTTCGATTTTTGAAATCGAGTTAGTACTTGCGGCTAGAAAGATCATCCGTCTCGCTATTTGGGTAGATCTCTTTTTCTCAGACTGCCTCTCTCTCTCTCTTTCTTACGATTATTCACCGCCCCATTGCTGCCTGTCTCCGTGTCCTTTCAGCTTTGCCAAATCCATGTTATCGGCTTATTAGCAAGACGAATCGGTTGTCAGTTCTGTTTGGGGAACGCAGTGAATAATAAATTGCATGAAATATATATCCTACGCCGAAAGAAAAATAGGATAATTTTGATTTAACGATTCCGCCTTGTGTATGGGTAGTACAGCCAGTTCACAAATAACTGAGTTCTTCCTATTTATCATCTATAACTGCGGCTTTCATTGGTTTAATGAAATCAAATTTTTTTTTTTAATTCTGCTAGAATCTGACCCTCGAAATAAACCAATCTAATTTACTTTATGCACGTCGCTTTCACTGCCTTATCCTTCATATTATCATGCAGGTTTGATTTCTGCGGGTTCCCTCGGCTCATGCATATGCTGATTATTCTTGAAACCTTAAAGCATGATGGAAAGATGATTATATTCGAGTGCCGTATCGCAGCCCAAAAGCCAGTGTAGTCTATTAGACCGTTATTCAATTTTCATCTCGTTCTTTTTTTTTTTTTTTTTTTAAGTTGTTCCACACCGACTTACTCGAACAGATTTATTACAGCTCCAGCCCTATTCACTGACTTTATTTCTTCTTTCTATTTCTTGCAGCCTTCCTGGATGCGAAGTCGCGAGTACTGGGACGACAGCTTTGAAGAACGCTACACAAAGTTGAAAAAGGACGAACACCGACCTCCCCTAAAGGTAAGGAAAGCTGAAACTGATCTGTATAATCGTGAAAATCTAGCCAGGGAAGATCCATCTGATCCTGGAACAAATCCTGTGATATCAATTCGTATACGAATTTGATAAATATGTAGAAAATCCTTGGCAACATAAATGAATGAAAATTTCTGTAACATCGACCACCAATAATTCGCCCGTGAAAAAGTCGGTGTCGTGGAATACTGCGGCGGGATCACGAAACCACGTTAGCTGAAAAGTTTTATTTCCTAGGAGAAAAGTCCTTCGTACAGTTTGTCCGACGAGAAAACTCATTCCTACTATACTCCTTCGGGTCTTTGACGAGTTATAGGACCTGAGACGGTGTCCAACTGTCAAAGCTCGACTATTTGTCTTGATCGTAGAACTAGTCTTCAACTATCCTCTCACGGTCCGAAGACACCAGCTGGGCTTTCATTTTTTTACACTTTAAGAAATAATCTGCGAATTTGAACCCGTTTGGATGCAGAAAGCTTTGAGAAAGTTTCTTTCGTGGAGCTGATTCAACGTTTTCGATTCATATATATGGGTAGTTTAATGGAATATAACGAATTCCAGGGTAATTAGAATCCGAGAAATGGACTTAAAAAGAAGTGTTGAGATGAATATCATTGCCTGCGCATCGCACATACATGACTGTGTCCCATTTTCATCCATTGATAAATAAACTTTGAATGTATGGTATAGTATTGGAATAAAGTGAATGGGGGCTTTCGGTGCTTATTTATATGTAAATAGTATGTGCCTAGTTTCATCCTCGCATATAGCCGAGTCACTGTGAAAAGAGAAAAGCCCTCGCTCCGACGTGAGAAGGAAATATTGAATTTATAGAAAATACATCGAGCAGACATAGTATATCCGAAGTTTCGAGTCCTTTATTTTTCATATCTATACATCTATAGGTATGACGTAGAAAACGTTTTGAAATTTTAGCTTCTTCACCCGCTTTGACTGCAAACCGTATTTACCTTTTATTGATTCTCGTTCTATCATCCTCTATATACGTATACGTATATACGTATTACGTATACATAGGTATACAGACTGTACTCATTTTACTGTGAAACCTATTCCCACTATACCCTCGGCAATAATTCTAATAATAAGCCAGGGTATAAGTAAGCCGCAAGTTTCTGTGTCAAATCAATCGTTAGGTACGTCGCGTTGCCTCTTGTAACCCGAGTCAAGAAATCAGGAAAGTCGATGTAAGCTTCAGAAAATTTTCTCGACGTTGCAATTTCCGCGGAATCAGCAACTCCTTCGACTAGTTGCAGCAGACGATGGAGATTGTCACTCGAAAATTAGAATTCAAATTTCTTCTCCTGAAAGTAAACGTTACGAAATATATGGCGATCTTTCAATTTTCATACCCATCATCAAATGATCCTGTAAATTCCCCTTCCATCTTTCTTTCGACCTGTTTTTCGATACCCCGAGGACCGAATACGCGAAGGTTCGTATTTCAATTAGCAGAAGTGATTTGTCGAGCAAAACCATTGATACTTTTCTTATCGGCAACTGGCAAGGTGATTTGAACAACTCTTGATTACGTTCTGCGAAGGTGATCATGGTCTGATTTCATAAATGGCGAATTCACCTTTTCAATTACGTATTTAAAACCACATCATCGCATGGTACAGGGGCCGAGATATCGACTGTCAAAGTTACTATACCTACAGTGGTTTTGACGAAAAAAAGGTGTGAACTCGTGTCTTTGGCTTTAGTGAAGGTGTCAAATATCTATTAAGTTCAACTGTAATTGGAGATTTGTAGACCCTGATGCTGATCGGTTCCAAAAATTCTTTCTGAAATGAAATCAGTTACAATTGCCACACTCAGAAAAATAACAACCAAAATTTGGTTATTATTGGGATCCTTGGAATGGGCGTGGCTTTGAAATTTTAGCCTTCTTTGAGTAGTTCTATTTTCGTCACTAGTTGGCGTATCGAGGTTCTAAGCCCTCTCATTGGTTACTGTAGCCTTCTTTGAGTAGTTCTATTTTCTGCCACTAGTTGGCGTATCGAGGTTCTAAGGTTCCCAATATGCACAATCACATTTTTTGTTCAGTCAATCAAAAATTTCGTTGGGATAACCAAAATTTTGTTGGGAAAACCAAATTTTGTTGGGACAACCAAAATTTTGGCTATTGCAACAAAATTTTTGGTTGAGTGAACAAAAAATGTGATTGTGCATATAATAACCCAAATTTTGGTTGTGTCAACAAGACTTTTTTCTGAGTGCAAGTATACATGTCTTCTGTATAATTATAAAACTGCAGAAGACATAAAAAAGTAAAAATTTGAAGACAGTGGTATATTTGACGGGCCTTTTGTAGACAGAAAATAGGAGAAAATAGCAATTGAACTATGTCGATAATCCTATTGTGATATTAAATATTGGCACTCCAAGTACCACGTACTCCAAATTTTCGTATTTTTCTTTTATGTTTTCTGTTTTATAATTACACAGAAGACATGTACCTACCTGGCAATTGTATCTGATGTCATTCCTTTTGTAAGTGGACATTTTTATAGTACCAATTTTGTTGGTTAATTTTTTTGGGGGTAGTTACTATATTTCTCTCTTTACACTATGGTTTCTTACAAGCTACGAATTTCGTACATTAAGTTTAAAAAAAAAGAAAAAAAGTATACGACACGCGTGCGCCCACGTGATCCTCGCACTCGTATTTTTATCACCCTTGCTTCGATCGGGCGACAAACTAGACTCGTGCGAGAATCACGTATACTTCGTGCGCTTGTATATAGTAATGTACTATTTTAATATTATATGGAGAAGAAAAGACATTCGGACATTTTAATTAAATGATGTATAAAGGGTATAGCAGAATAAGCATGTCACAATTGCCCTGTCACCGAATTTGTCCGGGACGATTGCATTTCATCCGTCCGCGAAAAAGAGTAATTCCGCCCAAGATTCAGCCTCGCGCACTGCCACAACGGGTCATAACCCCAAAAAATCACGTTTTCCAGTTTTCTCCAATTTTCTCCGCGGCTATTAGACCGATTGTCACGAGTCTAGTCTTAATCGAAAGGTCTCCAAAAAATACACCAAATTAGGTTATTTTCAGATTTTTCGGTCACAAACTGAAGCTTAGGAATCGGTTTGAATGCTTTGAACTGAGATATCAATAGATTCCCTGCGTGGCACCAACGTGAAAATATTTTTTTTCTGTCACACCTCAACATTCATTCCGCGAGCCATGATTCAAAAGAATCTGAAAATATGGGGTCCCTATGAAAAAAAATAAAATAAGAATTTTCAATTTTTTTTACTGTGAATTTTCTGCCAAAACAATGCAAAACAATTTTTCTTCGTTGCTTCATACTTTCTTCCACGCTCATGAGTTTTTGGCACCCAACAAAATCGATACGAATGTGTGAAAGCGTTGAAAAATGGCATTTTCATTCATTTTCATTCGAATTTCCCGCCAAAATAATGCAAACTGATTCACCTCCGTCGCGTCTACTTTTTCCTGTGCCAAGGAGTCTTCGTTACTCGAAAAAAGATACAGGTCGTCATAAGTACTTGCCGGTATTTCGATTTTGTTCATTTTGAATCCCCCGCTCAAAATAGTGCGAAAGTGTTTTTCTTTGGCTGTTTACCATCTCTTAAGGGGGGGGGGGGGGGGGGGGGGGGGGGGTTACCCAATCAGTTACCGATTTGTCTATTTTCTCCTAAACGGGGTAATCAATCGACTTGTCCTTTCGGCAGCCGATGTTTGACGAGTAATGAGTTCGAACTGGTACGTTTGATCGGATGAATTCGGGATTTTTTTATTTTTTTCGATCGAAAAGTGTTGGCGTGCCATTTATTGCGACTTATATCAAAGCCCACGCATCAAAAATGAAAAATCGACTCCCTGAGCCCGATTCTGTGAGAAATTCTGAACATAACCATCCCAAAACATCTTTGTTTTCGACAACGATGAAGGTGGAAGTTGTATTCCACGTTTTTGTGGTAATTTTCGCGATTGTCAGAGACTGGGGGCGGCCATTGCCGCTACAGCTGCTGATTTAATACGGTCGTTCACAGAACACCCGTGAGATGTCACCGTAAAAGTATACTATACTATAGTAAAAGGATGAAGTTCAGATGCGCGCGTGGTGACATCTCACGGGAATTCTGAGAACCACCGCGTTATATCAGCAGCTGTAGCGGCAATGGCCGCCCCCAGTCTCTGACAATCGCGAAAATTACCACAAAAACGTAGAATACAACTTCCACCTTCATCGTTGTAGAAATCAAAGATGTTTTGGGATGGTTATGTTCAGAATTTTTCACAGAATCGGGCCCAGGGAGTCGATTTTGCATTTTTGATGCGTGGGCTTTGATATAAGTCGTAATAAATGGCACGCCAATACTTTTCGATCGAAAAAAATAAAAAAATCTCGATTTCATCCGATCAAACGTACCAGTTCGGACTCATTACTCGTCAAACATCAGCTGCCGAAAGGACAAGTCGATTGATTGCCCCGTTTCGGAGAAAATAGACAAATCGGTAACTGATTGGGTAAACCCCCCCTTTAACATACACTTTTCTATGCCTCCAGTCAGCGGTCTCTAAAAGTCAATCTAGTATAACATTTGGTGTACACACGTGGAATTAACGTATAAATAATCATCGATTTGATATAGAATTAATAGCTCACAGTATATTCAAGGTAACTAATTATATTATAATCTCATTCATTGAAATAGATATGCACTATGGTGCTTTTTTTGAAACGACTATTTTTTTTTTTTTTTTGCAACTCCCCATTGAAAATCTTGTTGTAGACGTCGGAAAGGGAATCCTGTCCAATTTTTAGCTCTTCGTTTCAATTCCAGCACTCGCTCTTTTCTTTTTAAGTTTTCCCATGCTAAAAGCATGTAAACATTACGACTTTTTCTTTCACCGCGCAAAACTCAGCCGCATTTCAATGGATTGTTCTCATCCAAGATTCATTTTACAGAGAATTTAGTGTTCTTCAAAAGTGCCATTGGTAGTTTGGCTGTGGTTTCAACCGCTGAACCTGTGTGAGCCTTCAAAGTCGATTTTATGCATAATTCTTCTTTCTCGCTGTGGGCGAATAAACAGTTGGACTTGGAGGAAAAAAGTTCGGAACATTTTTGTAGGACATTTATTTCTCTACAAAAAAATCCTATGCATAAAGTCTCTCAAACCAGTATTTCAAAAGATATAAGGACTTTGATTTTTTTAAATATAAAATTCAAACAAAATGTCAAGTTCAATATTTTCAAGTCAGTCAAACTATCTTGGGCACTTTTGAAGAACACTAAATTCTCTGTCAAATGAGTCTAGGATGAAAACAATCCACTGAAATGCGGCTGAGTTTTACGCGGCGAAAGAAAAAGTCGTAATGTTTACATGCTTACATGTTTACATGCTTTTAGCATGGAAAAATTTAAAAAGAAAAGCGCGAGTGCTGGAATTGGAACGAAGAGCTAAAAATTGGACAGGATTCCCTTTTCGACGTCTACAACAAGATTTTCAATGGGAAGTTGCAAAAAAAAAAAAAAAAATAGTCCTTTCAAAAAAAGCACCCTAGTGCATATCTATTTCAATGAATGAGATTATAATATAATTAGTTACCTTGAATATACTGTGAGCTATTAATTCTATATCAAATCGATGATTATTTATACGTTAATTCCACGTGTGTACACCAAATGTTATACTAGATTGACTTTTAGAGACCGCTGACTGGAGGCATAGAAAAGTGTATGTTAAGAAATGGTAAACAGCCAAAGAAGAACACTTTCGCACTATTTTGAGCGGGGGATTCAAAATGAACAAAATCGAAATACCGGCAAGTACTTATGACGACCTGTATCTTTTTTCGAGTAACGAAGACTCCTTGGCACAGGAAAAAGTAGACGCGACGGAGGTGAATCAGTTTGCATTATTTTGGCGGGAAATTCGAATGAAAATGAATGAAAATGCCATTTTTCAACGCTTTCACACATTCGTATCGATTTTGTTGGGTGCCAAAAACTCATGAGCGTGGAAGAAAGTATGAAGCAACGAAGAAAAATTGTTTTGCATTGTTTTGGCAGAAAATTCACAGTAAAAAAAATTGAAAATTCTTATTTTATTTTTTTTCATAGGGACCCCATATTTTCAGATTCTTTTGAATCATGGCTCGCGGAATGAATGTTGAGGTGTGACAGAAAAAAAATATTTTCACGTTGGTGCCACGCAGGGAATCTATTGATATCTCAGTTCAAAGCATTCAAACCGATTCCTAAGTTTCAGTTTGTGACCGAAAAATCTGAAAATAACCTAATTTGGTGTATTTTTTGGAGACCTTTCGATTAAGACTAGACTCGTGACAATCAGTCTAATAGCCGCGGAGAAAATTGGAAAAAACTGGAAAACGTGATTTTTTGGGGTTATGACCCGTTGTGGCAGTGCGCGAGGCTGAATCTTGGGCGGACTTACTCTTTTTCGCAGACGGATGAAATGCAATCGTCCCGGAGAAATTCGGTGACAGGGCAATTGTGACATGCTTATTCTGCTATACCCTTTATTCATAATGATAAGGAACGGAGTGATAAAATATAAAGGTTTATAAAGGAGAATATAAAGAAAAATTGCTCAATATTTTAGGTGGCCATACGATATATATCTGAATTTATTTCAATTCATGAAATTACGAAAAATCAGTTGAACAAAAAAATTCAAGAAAATGGAGAGCTGGAAAAACCGCAAAGCCATTAATGAACATTACTGTACGATAATCCACTTTTCCACTATCATGAAGTTTGCCTATACACGTATACAAATCTACTGATCATGAATTGAGCTTGCATTGCCAATCAGAATACTGGTAATTCGCATATGAAACCGGAATTATGATCGCATTTGATGTCGTTGAGTCGGCCACTTGTGTGAATAGATCCGCAATGTTCCCCACCATCATTGTTGGGCCCACCCTCTACCCACCGGGTGAATCCGGCCCTCGCCAATGTCTGACCGTGAATGGTTATGAACTCTCCTTCGCTGTAAAGATCATGGAAACCAATGCTGACATACTTCGTATCATGTGAGCCAGTGATTGGATCTGAATTTCGGAAAAGCTCAGACAACACATTCGCCTCGGCAATGGAGTTTATGATTGCCAGATGACCACCTTCCTCTTCACAAGTTTTTCGAGCTTCATTCCATGGGACTGCTCGCGTGTGAAGTTTGTGGCCACCAATACCCGGCGTGTATCTGAACGAAACGTTACATAAGAAGTCTTTGGATATAGTAATAGAATTCAATTTGGAAATCCTATAGACAACCATATGCAATCTTGAATTGGTAATTTTTAATTTTACTTACGTGTAATCATCCCTTCTCGAACTTGGCTGAACCCATAGCACACAGGTAGGTAACGGTGGTGGATCCGTGGTGTAAACTGCACCAAAGAAACAAGATATTCCAAATATGAATAACCACGACATCGTTGTTTCTAGTTGATATTGTTAAGCAGACTCAATCGCAGATGTGCGCCTTTCTTCTGATGATATGCGAGCAAGTAAGATGCTTTATATACGTTGACTGGTACGCTACGCACGCACAGCTATCACCTACGGAGATAAGCCACAGATTGTGCGTTGTAAGCTCTTGTAAACGAACCCATACTACAACATTTTCTTGTAAGTACATATTATATAGATCAGAAATAAATTTTTATTAATCATCCACGAAGAAGACTCACTCGGTGTTACATAAAATGACCAACGTTCGAAAACGTTGTTGAACTGTTTGTTGTGCTGATGCATAAGCGATGAACACCATTTCAATGACGAAAATTACGACATGGTTGATTGATCAATGGTTCGATTGCTCAACTGGTGGTGGCTAATGATCCTGTTTTATATACTGAGTTCGGATCGTCGGACGGGATGGAAACACCCTTTACGCATATTCCTCCCCATCCAGTAGTCAGGATAAGTAGGTAAAATACCATTTGAAAATAAGAACTTTCGACATTATTGTAAAAATGGTCTTGCTCTAGCTTTAGTCTAGTTCAGACGTTTATTTTCTGAATACAATCCAATTTTCTTAATTTTTTTTTTTTTTTTTTCTTAATTGTTTTTCAACGTTTTTTTCGGAAAAAGCTTGAAAACAGTATGAATGAAGAATCTCCCCACTCCGGCTCTAAGCTAAAAAATGTTCTGATACAAGAATTTTCCGAATTTCTTCAGATTTTTAAATTGTGTCGATCAGTATACTCGTTTTAAAAAATTGTAGCAAATGTAAACCGTGGCGGAAAACTTGAAAATAGATAATGAGTGCTTTTTAGAGTGAGCAGCTGTGAACCGTTTCCGTGAACAATCATGGAAAAAATCGTGGGCCTGATCCGAGAAGTCAAGGGTCAGAGCGAGGTCGGAATGAGCTGGAATTCCCCATATTTATTTACTCATGTATCTTGTTATTGCAAACATATTATGCAACAGTATATTTATAACTCATTTATACTTATCAAGTTGTTCGGTTTTATCATTATGAAGTTAAAGTTATATAAAATTTTTGTTGTCGTTACAGCTTCTAAACTTTGTCACTGTGAAACCTCAACCGAATGAAATTATCGATAGTCCAGTCGAATTAGAAAAAAAAAAGTGGAAAACGGACATACCGCGAGGACCAGGTGAAAGAGAATGGTCCATCCGCCCAGGCAGATAATATTTCGTATTTTTAGGGGGATAGCCACTCGTTGCGCTGAAAAAATCCCTAGGGTGATTTTGGCGCGCGGTCGATGCAACTCGGCAGCCATTGTTGATACAAGCCGGCTGACTGTCAATACATCGCGGAAGGTAGACAAGTGTGGTTATGTTCGTTTATTTGAAGCAAATGATAAATAAAGTGAATAAAACCTACGTGAATAAGCTAGGAATATTTATCAAAAATCGATCAATCAGTTTTAAATGATATCTTAATGCAATCAACGAATTAACCTAAGCTATAACTGGAAATTTATCAGAATCAAAGAGTTCATCGAGAACAACCAATTCGAACAAAATTATTGATTGTATCCTGGGGTTGAGGCATCAATAAATATCCATAGCTTATTCACGTAGGTTTTATTCACTTTATCTATCATTTCCGTCAAATCAACGAACATAACCACACTTGTCTACCTTCCGCGATGTATTAACAGGCTTGTATCAACAATGGCTGCCGAGTTGCATCGACCGCGCGCCAAAATCACCCTAGGGATTTTTTTCAGCGCAACGAGTGGCTATCCCCCAAAAAATACGAAATATTAGCTGCCTGGGCGGATGGACCATTCTCTTTCACCTGGTCCTCGCGGTATAGGCTATTTTTTTTTTTTTTTTTTTTTTTTTGAAATCGCTTCTTCATATTTTAGAGATGAAGAAACGAACTATTCACAGTCTTGAAAAGTTGCGCAACATTTTAGTCCAGGAATTTTAGCACCGAAAATGGGTTCGCTCCGCAAAAAATCCTGATAATTGATTTTTCGATTGGATTATGTCAGAGGGTGTCCCCTAAGTGTAAAACCAAGTTTGTGTCGTCGGAAACCGCGAGCGTTAGCCGCTATCTTGAAAAACGCCTTTTTGCAAATATCTCGGAAACGGTGAGTTTTACGTTAAAAATTGTAAGGACCTTTTTTGTAGAGAATAAAATTCC
Source organism: Tenthredo mesomela (assembly GCA_943736025.1). Classification (NCBI taxonomy): domain Eukaryota; kingdom Metazoa; phylum Arthropoda; class Insecta; order Hymenoptera; family Tenthredinidae; genus Tenthredo; species Tenthredo mesomela. Next base: position 371,171 of record OX031016.1, read on the forward strand.
CTATATTTTTTATTCGAAACTTTTTTCTCTATTGTTAATATTTGCCGAAATATAGTCGATTAAAAAAAAACAAATTTTTGTTTTTGGAAAATATCTCGATAATTTGTGGAAATACGAAAAAAAATGTAAAAATTGGTTTGTTCGATCGACTATATCTTGGCAAATATTAAGAATAGAGAAAAAAGTTTCAAATAAAAAATATAGGGAATTTTATCCTCTACAAAAAAGGTCCTCACAATTTTGAACGTGAAACTCATCGTTTCCGAGATATTTGCAAAAAGGCGTTTTTCAAGATAGTGGCTAACGCTCGCGGTTTCGAACGACACCAACTTGGTTTCATACTTAGGGGACACTCTTTGACATAATCCAATCGAAAAATCAATTATCAGGATTTTTTGCAGAGCGAATGTCTAAAAATCCTGGACTATTTGTTGATTAACAAATTAAAGAAAATTGAGACGTTTTGCGATGCATTTTCATGAATATCTCCGTTTCAACCTAAATTTCGAGGAAAATGAAAGGTACCTTTTTTGATCGGGATAAAATTTCCTACAAAATAGGACTAGTTGGATGGTCGAAGATTCAAAATTCAATCTACAGCGAGCGTGAATTTGGAAAAATTCTGCTGATTTTTCGACCTTTTGTAATCACTTCAAAACTTGTTAGATAATCTTATTAAACCTGAGAATGAATGTTCATGTAAATTATATAAAAAAGTGTACGAAACACGGTTATGGCTGATCCAACAGTTTTCGAGATATAAATTTTTGAAAAATTTTCAGTGCCTTAATTGCAAATTGCGGCATTGAAAAACCAAATTTTTTCATCGAGAGAAAATTTTTGTGCATATATATTAGGGCTAATCATTTTGGGGTCATATTTTTTGATTTGCCCTCGCACCCCTCAAAATGTGAGTGTATGAGGTCAGTATCAGCACCTATCAATATGACCACGGTGCGATTTTTTTTGGCGTGGCCCATTGCAAAAGTATTTTTCCCATTCAAATAACAAGGGAAATGTTTTTTTTTTTTTTTTTATTTGAAATTTTATTTCAATCTAAGGAATCATCGTGCTGCAAAAATCAATACATATTCTTGTAGGAAATTAAACGATCTTCAAAAAAGGTCTGATATGATTTTTCGCTAAGTCCGCTCGTTTGAAAGTTATTGAAGGTTAAAGTTCAACCTCAAACGGTATATGACGACTTTTTTTTCGACCTAGTGAAAAATCGTATCACACCTTTTTTGGAGATCGTTTAATTTCGTACAAGAATATATGTGTTGATTTTTACAACACGATGATTCGTTAGAACGAAATAAAATTCCAAATAAAATAAAAAAACATTTCCCGTGTTATTTAAATGGGAAAAATACTTTTGCAATGGGCCACGCCAAAAAAAATCGCACCTTGGTTATCATTGATAGGTAGTAATACTGACCTCATACACTCACATTTTGAGGGGTGCGAGAGCAAATCAAAAAATATGACCCCAAAATGATTAGCCCTAATATATATACTTGGAAGTGTGTAGTATCTTTTAGAACTTTGGAAATATAAAAAATACACGAGTGAGTCTTTTTCGTGGATGATTAATATGGTGGGTTAAAAAAAAAAAAATTTCTTAGCCTGGGGGTAGAATTTGTACCTTATAAAAAAAAAGAAAATTAAAAAAAAAAAAAATAATTTTTTTACTCAACGCTTTGAGGTAACCGACTCGTGTTTTGAATAAATAAATTAAAAAAAAAAAAAAAAAAAAGTTAAGTAAAAAAAATCACATTCTACAATTTTTACATGTTTTCCACGATTTCGGACCAAAAAAAAGAATTTCCCGTTGTAACTACCCCATTTGATTAAATATTTATTTAAAACACAAGTGGGCTACCTCAAAGCGTTGAGTAAAAAAAATTATTTTTTTTTTTTTTTTTTATTTTATTTTTTTTAATTTTCTTTTTTTATAAGGTACAAATTCTACCCCCAGGCTAAGAAATTTTTTTTTTTTTTTTCAACCCACCCTAATGATTAATGAAAATTCATTTCTGATCTATACAATACACACGTGCGCAGGCATAAAATTTGCTGGAGTGACCGAAGGCGAGATCGTAAATCGTGAACGGTGAACCTCGTATACGTATACATACGATATAGGTACGGTGCCAAAGACATCTGATGTGGGAAAGCTCCGCGGAGCATTTTGGTTAATAAAATATTGTGAGGCTCCTCGCGCGTGGCACGTAGACCACGCGTCTGACACTCGGGTTGCATGTCACCAGGCGTGACTGGAATCTCTGTTTTTTTTTCTTTCTTTCTTTCTTTCTTTCTTTCTTTCTTTCTTTCTTTCTTTCTTTTTGTTTTTCTTTTTCTTTATTGTTTTCTCCTACTGAAGACTTTGACATACTGTGAGGGGTTCCCGAAAGAGATACACAACTATTCAACGCAATGGAATAGCGCGAAGCATCGAAATTAATGAAGTTGTATTTGTCACAAACTGATTGCAACCATTTAAAAATTCTAGAACATCACACAGTACAGTTTCGTATAGATACAAATCCGATCTTTTGTATGATATGAATAGATTATGTGGTGCCTTTCATCCGTGATTGTATAATTGATATCCATGATCATTATAGATTTCTATAAAAAGGGATTACAACGGGTCTAGATTCTGTATAGGATAATTGGCTATTTGAATATTACGACATCCTGAAGAGTGAGGATTCCTAAGGAAACTCGGAATTATCGTGATATCCGTATAGTACGTCTTTTCCATCGACGTAAGAAATTCGTAAAATAAAATAGAATCGAGCTCGTGCGAATATAAATATGAATAATTACACTTGTAGAATATAAGTTCGTCATTTACCTTCAACTTGCAAGTGACAGCAGTCAGTCTCGAAGCGATATGATGTAATTACAATTGCGTAATCGAGATAATGAAATGACGAAAATTTGTGTCCATAATCCATATTATTTAGGTACAGAGGAAAGTCGACTAACATGAACCAGTTCCAAAATTGGATAACGCGATTTCTTCAAATATACTAGGGTAATTCCGGGTGAGATGGCCATAGGGGAGAGATGGCCTTCGATGATATTTCTCAGCCTACTCGATATATTACACTTTCTATTTGGGGTAGATCGGTAGTTGTACTTTGTACGAAGCGATCTACTCTAAATAGGAAGTGTCATATATCGAATAGCATGAGAAATATCATCGAAGGCCATCTCTCCCCGATGGCCATCTCACCCGGAATTACCCTATAGCTGAAAAATTCTCAAATTGCATACATTATCGATATTTGGTATGACCTAGAAGCCGAGTAAAGAATTCAGTCCAGTTCCAACATTTGGAAGCAAAGTTAACAGAAATTTGTGAACTCTAACAAGTTTTGAGATTCCAATTAAAGGTGCTCTCTAAATTCGAATCAGTGGAAAGTCACTGATGGCAGTGATAAGTATACCAAAATCACTGACAATCAGTAACATTTTCACTGATTGTCAGTAATTTTGGTATACTTATAACTGGCCATCAGTGACTTTCCACTGATTCGAATTTAGAGAGTGCGTAAACCTTCTCCGTCAAGCCATTCAGAAATAACGGCCAAGTCCACCTCAGTCCATTTCTCGACCTTCGAAGATGTGGCTCTTGGATTTTTTTTTTTTTTTTTTTGCTGCATGAGAGTTACGCGGAAGATTGGACCACTGAATAACTTGTTTGAAAAAAGTGTATGATTGTGAAGCACCATTTTTATTCTAAAAGGGGACGTCCGAATGAGGAACTTGCATGGTCTGGTTTTATATTTTGGTATTGGGAAAGACCGAAAAAAGATTTTCGAAACCTGATGGTCCATATTTTCGCTGTACACTTTGTCCAATAACTGATGGGAGGCCTAATTCAAGCCGACTGAGTCTAACCCAACCTAATCTAACTTGTGAGGTATAACTTGAGCACTCGGAATCCTTGCTAACTCAAAATTAGATTTTCTTAGTCCGACCACCAGCGGCGACAAAACTCATTCGGACTAGCGCCGCGGACGCGCGGTAGCTTCCCAGCTACATGTAGTCTACCTCAAAATGTAGATTCCCTCGGGACCTGGGGGAACGACATTCTTGATAGACTCGTGACTAGGCCCGATAAGAATTTCCCCATGGTTTGCGATCCCGCACACTCTAGACTCGGTCCTCGGTCCTCGATCCTTGATCCTTGATCCTTGATCCCCGACGCCCCTAGTCCTTCCGCGGCTCGATGCAGAAGGTCACAAATCTCGTCAGATTTTAGGGCGGAATAAAGCGATTCGGGTTTCGGCTCGATATCATATACCTAGGGCAGGAAAGTGTCGTTTTTACGAGGCTCCTTTCACCCATCTGAAACAGGCGATTGCCGGGACAAACCCCCGTTCCGAAAACTGCTCTGCTCTGATCGCGTGACCGTTCGTGTTCACCATATACACTGGACTCGGTGATATAGGTATACAATATACATACCTACATGTAATACTGTACCATCGCCACACTCGATTCCCGACTCCCTTTCGTTTCCTTTCCCTTCCCTTCCCTTTCGTCCCCCGCAGGATGCTGGATGTTGGCTCTTGGTGCTTTCGTGTTTCCTAACCGATGAGCATTACGAGCAGAAACCGTTTTCAACACGGATCTCTCGCAACGCCAAAACGAACTTCCGTCGACCAACGACCATTCCCGTTCAGGATAACGACGCTAATCGCAACAATGGACCGAATAATCGTCAAAATGGTAACTTTGGATCCCGAAAGGTCATGCTAGGTCACCTCTCAATGGCAAACACTCAACGACTCGTTTGCGAGTCATTTATGTGTACCGGGTTGTGTCGTTTCAAGGCAATATATTTTTACCTCGCGCTTTTACTTGCTAAATTCTTTACAATAAGGCTACAAAAAGATCCTCGCGAAAGTAGAGCGCTAAGCCAGCTGAATGAATGATAAGTTTTCCTATTTAAATATAACACGTGAAAGACCTGTTTATTCTTTTCTTCTTAAATTGGTATTACTCAACCGTGATTCATGATTAAAAATTTCGCACAATGCTATTTTATTGAGAATTAAATTCTCTAAAAAAAAAGTGTCCCTTAAATTAATTCCGTAAAGTCAATAGTTTAACCGTTAAGGTAACTTTCAACGCTGATAACTTGCAAACTGGTGAATTTACGGTCTTCGTCACGAGGACATTTTTTATAGAGAATTAGAGTTTCCATAAAATCGCACTCTCCGAAATCACTTACCATAAAACCTGGCTGAGTAATACCAATTTTAAATAAACTTGGAATTCATAGAGATATACCTCACGAACCGCGTTTCCAACACTAGGATTTCTTTTTTCGCCAAGACGGCGAATCAATGGCTCTAGGACATAATCATTTAGGAACAGGAATCGAATTACCCCTTCAGGTCAGTAGAATATCTGCAGTATACTATTAAATAGTAGCGGGCGCGTAACTTTTGCAACATAGTTTTTGGAGCATCTTCAGTCCTGCACTAATTGCATAAAATCCTAGATCCTGGACGGTGGATAAAAATTAAGAACGAAGCCTCATTTCAACGACAAATTCAAATATTGGAAGTTCCGAATTCGTAATATTTTTCTAAAGGTAAAACTCTCAATCAACGATCTCATACACAGAAAGAAAGGGTAACTTGATTCAAGAAAATTTTGCGGTCCAAAAATGGAGACCGAAATTTTCTCGGATCAAATCAAAAATTTTCTCGAACCAAGAAAATTGGCACAATTTTCTTGGCTCGAGAAAATTTTTGATTTGATCCGAGAAAATTTCGGTCTCCATTTTTGGACCGCAAAATTTTCTTGAATCAAGTTACCCTTTCTTTCTGTGTAGAATCCTGGAAACGAAGTCCGTGGTGATTTTTCATTGTGAATTTAAAACAAAAAATTCAGATAAATTGCGCTGATTTTTTTTTTTTTTTTTTTTTCTTTTTGCGAAAAATCAGGGGAAAAGCATTTAACGATAGAACAATCGCATATACCTATCTATATGAATATTTAATAAATTTATTCGCAAATTACAAATCGTATTAAAAATGGTTGAATCGTACATTTTCGTAGCTGAATTAGTTCGCCGTTTGCTTTTACCTTAGTGTTTTATGAAACGACGTGATAGCTACCCTCGAACCTTCGCATCTGTATCTCTTGTAGCTGTAGCCGAAGATGGAGGAGGCAGATGGAGACAAAACGGATACTTATCTCTCGTAACTAATGTCTAGCCGTTAAGCACAGCTGACTTGTATTTCTCGCTCTGAACAATAACCGTAAATTTTATCCAAGAGCTTCGCTCTCTGGTTCGAACTGCGGATGGTGTCTTCGAAAAGTTACCACAAGTAGTTTTCGCGGGTCAATAGTTTCACCTTTACTTCACGAGTCGTACTTACGCTCCAGGTGCGAAGTAAATGTACTTTATAGTATCGAACAAGCCGAAGCCCCATCAGCCCGTAACCGTTCATCAATAATCAATTTTAAAAACGGTGCGAAAGTCCTGGGAAAATAATACCTACTTCGATAGAAAATATGAAATTATACTAAAAAAAAAAAAGAATCGTTTTTATCAAAATTTCCTCAAAGTTTCCCTCTGAAAGAAGAAGAAGAAGAAGAAGACTCACTTATCTTTATACACTTTACCTGAAATTTATACCTATACTTTCCTCAAGTACCGTGTGCCACTTATAAATATAATGTCACCCAAGGAACGAGGATTGACGCGGTCTTCGCTTGTTAAACGAAGATTGAAGAGTATTGGCGAGTTTATAAAAACCTGATGGAAACTCCATCGTCTTAAAACCGCGTGTTGTTTTTTAATATAAAACTGCGCGCGGTCGCGTCTTCGTATATATATATATATATATGGGTATTTTTTTATGATCAAAAGTTCATCTATCATCGAATCGATATTGTAACGTCATAGTTGTACGAGCAATGAATTCGGATCATTCGTCCGGAAAAAGCGCCCATTAAGCTGGCGAATCAATGTTTTGAGAAAAACAGAACCGAAAGTTTTCTTAGCGGACGAAAATTTTGCGAACTATCAAACTTTTAGTCAATTCTTTTCCGACGAGTTGTATAAATAGTCTTGACCTCTTCGGTTTAACACATAGCAAAGGAATCTCTGATAAGGTTTTACTACATCCGAGAAGAAAATTTCAGTTTAGTTAATTGAACACGATTTCATTGTCACACATATACCTAATATGATACAACGTTATAAAAATGATATAAATTTTATTCATCGAAAGAAAAAAGAAAATCGCATAGGATATTATATTATAGTTTATATAATTTTATTATGAAAATTTGTAGTACATATCCGTGGCTCCTTCGATTCAAAGTTTCTTCCGAACAACTGTGATATATATAGTTCGAACTATCTGTTTTCCGAGTTTCTTGAAATTTATCGAATGACTTTGGAAATCCATAAATTTTCAATATTTTTGCATAAAAATTTGAAATTTTAGTCAAACACGGACGATGTGGAAACTACTCGAATTTAGTTGCTGAATCTATGGTAGGATTTGTTCGTACACAGAAAAAAAGGTTCACTTGAGCCAAGAAAATTATTCTTGATTCAAGACAATTTTGCAGTCCAAAAATGAAGACCGAAATTTTCTCGGATCAAATCAAAATTTTTCTCGAACCAAGAAAATTTTCCAAAATTTTCACACAATTTTTCCACAAATTTGGAAAATTTTCTTGGTTCGAGAAAAATTTTGATTTGATCCGAGAAAATTTCGGTCTTCATTTTTGGACTGCAAAATTGTCTTGAATCAAGTCAACCTTTCTTTCTGTGTATATTATATAATTACAGGTGGGACGCGTGTCATTCGTAGGATAATTAGGTCGATTAAATTAGCATCGAAATCTTGGTAATAGAATGGAGAGAAGCAAGGAAAATTTATAGACAGTCGTTATCGGTTAATTCCGTCTAATAACCTACTTCCACCTGTAATTTCCCACTATCTCGGTTTCCTCAGAGCTAGAGACTTGAGAAACCGGTGATAATCTTTCGTCTCAGCTTAACCGCAAACTCTGTATAATCTCCGAGCTATTTCCAAGTGAATATATATCCTAATACAGATAATATATGCATCAGGTTATTTTTTTAATTAGATTTTAAAAAATGTAGCCAAAACGCCTGGTTCCTATCTCAATTCTAAGTACCGCCCGAAAGTTTTGGAATTTTCCCATTTTGATAAAACACGATTTGTGACACTTCGCGGGTAATATTTTTTCTTCCTATTCCAGCTATTGCCTGACGGTCCGAGACCCGCATTCCCGAGGCGACTTCAAGAAAACACTCTTATAGTATTATATATATAGTTGAGAAACAAAATGATGAAAGAAGGTATTTTGTTGTGTCTTTTTCTTTTTGCTAGAAGAACAAAAAATACAATAAAACCATATCTGAAAGAAACTTGATGTAATTAGTCTTCTTGCTTTGACGTAGTATACGTATATCATGCGTATTAAGCACAGCAGGATGTTGGAAGCTACGAAACCAGAGAAGGTTTGAATAAAATAGGAAAATCATAAGAGAACGGTCGTTGAAAGGATCGCAGCTTATCTCGAGGTACGTGCAGCCAACGGCGCTGTTTTACATCTAAACTTGTATCAAACAAGGTAATTAAGATAGCCTCGTAGTAGTAGGTATCCGCGAGGCAAAGCTCTTGCCTCTCGAACTTTCGCGAACAAAGTTTGGTTTGAAACGTCGAAGCGCGCGCTCACCTGAGGGATCAATTTACAGAACCGTAGATATATTCGAGGACCAACATCACCTGCAGAATTATTACAAACTTGGGTATCCGATCGTCCTCATATTCATATAATTGAACATAAAAATAATCTCATCCTTTTTAGTTTTTAATTATTTTTATGTTTTTATTCTTTTATCCAAAATATCAATATTATTCAAGTTATTCCAATTTCTAACGCGATTGGCCGAAAAACAGTTTTGTACACCTTCTGGGCTCCTGCGAGGTAGATCTATATACCGAGAGTTTTCGGTGAAACTAATCCGGCCGAGCCTCACGCACGCAGTACGTGTCTGTGATGGTTTCGCCGCAGAGAGGGGGTCGCCAGTTTCACCGAAAACTCTCGGTATGTGAACCTAGTCTACTATACCAGTGATTTGATTAAAAAAACAAAAAAAAAAACTTATCTCCGAGGTATATTCTCCTTTTTTTTCTTCCCCTTTTTATTTGTATAATTTATTTTTTAATTTAGTCTCAAACCCTTCGGATCGTTTTAATTTTCAAGTCGTCAATTTTATCGCTGACGTACTACGTAGTAGGTACGACGGGCGCGGCGGAGGATGGTATGAGGTGAGCGAATGCTCTGGTAGATAGGCGTATCGCCTGACGGTTGTAACAAAAACCTTTACTAGCTTCTTGCTTCTTCGCGTAAAAGGAAAAGGGAAAAGAGATAAAGAAAAAGAAAAAAAGGAATATCTCCTTTCGCGTATTTTATGGCTGCGACTTCCGGGGAACCCGTTACGAGCACCTAGACCTAAAGCTCCCAGGACGCGAGACGTGAGAATATTTACGTCGTACTGTAGCCGTTAGTCGAGCACCAACCAACGATTTGCTTTTCTCATTTCAAACACGCGATTGTCTTATACTTTTACAGTCAGCTACCTACATTAATCTAACTTAAACCAGAGAAAGGAATTTAAAAAAAATTAAAAAAAAAAAAAAAAAACGAAAAAATATTTATTTAATCACAGATTTTCTTCTTCTTTTTTTTTTTCTTCAGTCTGCTTCACTTTTCAAAAAAAAAGTATCGGTTTCCGTCGAAAAGAATTTTTCTTAATCATTTTCACGAATGTTTACGATTTCAAACCTCTAGTATCCGAAAAACTCGCCGAATGATCTAAAAATTGTGAAATTTACAGAATTTTACATCCAAATGATGGGCATGATAAGTTACCCCATCTCGGTAATTCCTCTTTTTCGAATATTTCGATACCCTTCGAGTCTTTCTGCCTATATATAGAAAGACAAGTAACAAAAAATTGTGAGAAAAAATAAAAAATGAAAAAAATAAAAATAAAAAAATAGTGACACGGCCAGTAAGCAGGAGTCAGCAGTTCAGTGAGTCCATCGAGTTCGTTGGGTCGAGAAAATGCGAGTTACAGTACCTGCAGCACAGCATCTGTTTAGGAATTCCGCACGAGCCTTGAGCAGCTTTACGAGTGTTGGGACGAACGTACAACATTTGTTTTACGGATTGGCTTCTAGAAAGGAATGGGTGTTGGTTTGTTTTACCTTTTCTCCCTTTTTTTGGCTATTTTTTTTTTTTTTTTTTTTTTTCTTTTCGGACTCCCTTTATCTTCGAGGAAAGGATAATTCCCGTGCAGGGTGAACCGGAAACAATCCTTCCTACCCAAAATTCGATCATTCTTACTCCTTGGGTTCATACGATGTTGATGCTTTACTGTATGAAGAATTCCTTCTGAAATCAGCCACTTGAAATTTCGATCCTTATTCTATGATCATTCAGGGTCATGATGAAAATTTTTTAATTTTTTACAAAATTTTTAACTCATGATAATCACCATAGATATGAATTTTCAAATATTTACACATTTTCCAGATCATAATATCGCAATTTTTAATATCTCTATAACTCTATCGACTGAATCCTGAAAAGTGAAAACACTCCAAGTACTTTTTGAGACAGAAAAATTATACACATTTTTTTACCCGTTTGTGACATCAAATATTGTGCGCAAAGACAAAAACGATGATCTTACATAGAAAGAGCCAACCTCAACTTCAATGAGTTAATTTTTTTCGAAAATTTATTTGGAATATTTGGAATACTTTGAAATCCTTATTTGAATATTATAAGGATGAAATACAAAAAAAAAAAATTAAATTAAAAACATAACCATTCCTTCCACCATAGGTTCCACGATCAAATATATAGAGCTGAAAATGTCTGTATTTTTTCTTCGTCACAGAAACAAATCCAAAAATTTGTACAAATTTTTTTTTTTTTTTTTTTGCAATGAACGTTTCAAGACACATAATTTGATCCTCTTACTTTTCATGATTCAGTCAATAGAAATGGAGATACTAACAATTGCAATTTTGGGATCTGAAAGATTTGTATAGCTATTTGAAAATTCATATCTGGAAATCGATGAGAGATAAAAATTTGAGCAAAAAATTGCTAACACTCATCTGCATGACCCAATGAATATAGGATAAAATTTCCGACGGAATCAAAATCTCCAGTGAATGTGGGTTTGCATGGAATGTATCACACGTAGGCAAATAACACTTGTTGAAATATCGGCACTCCGCGTTATTCCAACACTCGTATAGCGTTTTGGTAAAACGAATATGTTGCACCCCTAGCTTATCTCTGAACCCTCCAGGCAACTTATCTATCTAGATGGAATTTTCCCACAGCCTCTTTGATCTTCGGGTCTTTTGCGTTGAGCCCAACTAGAATCTCACTCTGCACGTATTATGCAGAGCGTCACGGTACTAAGTGCCTTCCCCATTACCGCGCTTCCCGTCTTTTACTTTCTCAAGTTTACCTTTGACCCATTTCACCCTCTCAATGATGACTCGGAAATAGACATACGCATCAGTGATGTGTTAGAGAAGTTTCGAGAATCTAAGAATAAAGAGAAAAAGGTCAGGGTGAGTGCAGTCATTCAAAAACTCGCTGGGGGGTACTTTGAGTATTCTTACACTGAGAAAAAGGTCTTGTTGAAACAACCAAAATTTGGTTATTATACGGTCAAAGAAATTTTTTTGTTCAGTCAACCAAAATTTTGTTGTGCTAACAAGAAATTTAGTAGTATCAGCAAAAATTTTGGTTAGCCCAACAAAATTTTGGTTGACTGAACAAAAAAATTTCTTTGACCGTATAATAACCAAATTTTGGTTGTGTCAACAAGACCTTTTTCTGAGTGTATATTTGGCTATGCCTTTTATGGCTAAATAATTATTGGACGATCGTACCATAGTGATTTTGCAGAACTGAAAAACAGGATAAATAAATAGGATTCGAATTCGAAATAGGGTGGAAAAATTGACATTTGAAAAAGACGAATAAAGTGTATTCTGCGTGATTTATCTACTTCTCTGTTTTCGTCAGAGATAAGCCTTCCAACCACATCGTCCCTTGGTAGTAATCCCTGGCAGGATTATCTGCCTCCGTGATGGTACCATGAAGGAATACGAAAAACTGTGGGTTGGTGACCCTAACAATAAGCGCAATCCGCTTTGTCGTACAATTTCGAGATTTTCTTCATGGTGCGGTGGTACAGCTACTGCTATATCCGCCAGAATCCAAACAGAGCGGGTTTGAATATTGCTTTTGATAAATTTGTCGGAGTATTTCTCCCGGGGATTTTCTCGGGCACAAAAATCCCTTTTTGATTAAGTAACCAAGTAACGAATTCAATATTTTATTCTGAATTTTAAGAAGTGGATTTTCCCTCGACCAATTAAGGATAGGCGTAAATAAATAACCATATTTCGTGCTCGGAGTAAAAGCACACATCGATATCAAAGATGAACATAGTCGAATAATAAAATCAATTTCATTTTTCTGACTTTTTTCAATCCCGGAAGTCGAGCTGGTTGATATGGTATTTTTTGTTCCCGGTGTACGAAGAATCTCAGCGACGCGAAAAGCTTGGAAAAATTCATTTCAGTCAAACGGCCCCTGAATTTTGGACAGGGGTATATTCCGAGATGATAATAAAGATAAGTGGCGTTCCGGTCTCTGAAAGAGAAAGAATTCCCGGGATCGAGGAATCTGAGGATTTCTTGAGTATCTCGCAGGGTCCAAGGATCTCGGAATCTCAGACCCCTCACAATCAGGATTTTAGGATCTCTGCGAGCGAAGCAGCTCGTCCTCCCTCTCATAATTGCCAAAGGCTGACTGCCTGCGGGTCCTGAAACACAAAATAAAATAAAATAATAATAATAATAATAAAAATAAGGATAAAGATAAACCCTCTCGCCACCTAGAATTCGAGGGACGAAAAAAATAAGCCAAAGTATTTTCGTTTTTTTAAGTCCGGACATAAAGTGGGAATAAAATTTCGAATTCGTTTTATATATCAGCCGAAAACATATATAGTTACGAACTCTATTATATCTTTTTCAGGTCTTTCTCGTACCTCATAGCCACGCTGATCCAGGATGGCTGAAAACGTTCGAACAATATTTTCACAGTTCAACGAGAGGGATTCTCAACAACATGGTTACCAAGCTACAGCAGTGGCCCAACATGACTTTCATCTGGAGCGAAGTATCCTTTCTTTCACTGTGGTGGGAAAGGTACGTTGAATAAACTTCAGAAATTAATGAACTCTCGCATTTTTGTAAAAAAAAAACTTTCATTGCACTGCCCCGAAATTAAATGAATTTAATTTAGAAAAATTTCCCATAAATTTGAAGAAGTTTTGATGAACGATGATCGCTTTTTCTCCGGTGCAAAAAAAAAGAAAGAAAAAAATCGGTGATTAGTAAATTATCATTCGTGAAAAAGTAGAGACAAGATTCAAAACTTCAGACGAAATGAGACGATCGAGCTAACTCACAGGTATACAGGGTGAGTCTTCTCCGAAGACTCCGCCTCCTTCTATTCATACTTGTAATTTTCAGAATAACAATTCTCACTGATTGTCTCAGATACTATTTATTTGGCTCTTGGCGTGAAACAATGAGAAACAATGGCAAAACAATGAGATATGTATTATACTATTCACCCTAATTTCTGAATTGACTGTTTATTATCTGAAAGCAATCATTCCCCTGATAATTGACAAGTATAAATAGGAGGCGGCGGAGTCTCAGCCAATTTGAGCCACACCCTCTCCGGACTCACCCTATATAGCTAATTATAAATGGGTATTCTTTTATCATGTCGAAAAGAGATTTGTTGCTCTAAAATTAGATAATAAATTTAAATAAAAATAACAAAAAAACACACACACACACAGCTGCAGATATTTTGAAAGAGATTTGAAAACGTCTTACACCGGATGGGTGAATAAACGTGAATTTTATAACCGTGAAATATTAACGTAGAATAATGAGAAAGTTGAAAAAAAAAAAGAGCTTCGGGGATAAAAATGTCTGGTTTTAACTGTGGAAACTGCTGCTTGATTGATGATCGTTGGTCTGGGATCTCCTAAAGTATACATATGTATAGGTATGTTTTCGTTGAGAATTGCTGCAGAAGTGCAGAAGAATAAGAAGAATAGAAAAAAAAAAAAAAAAAAAAAAAAAATGGCTAGACGTAGCCTCGGGAGAAAATTTTTCTTACGTTGCATTGTTCTCTGTGCTGCGTAGGTATATATTACATATGTATATAATATGTAGGTATATAATATACGTACAGCTGTTATATTGGCTTTAAGACTGTATGTATGTGTATAGAGCTGAGAGACGCGACGGGACGTGGTTGTTCTTGTGGTTTCGCCTCGCCTCACCCTGTAAGAGAAACTTTTTCCTCTTGGTAAAATTTCGGAAGTGAAAATTGTTCGCGAAGAAAGAAGAAGCAGCTAGCAGCGAGAGAAAGAAAGAAAATCGAGGAAAAAAGAATAGGAAAAGCCGGACCGAGACCACTATCTTCGCTTTCTTAAGATCTGGCTCTAAGATCTTGAGATAATTAAAAGAGCGACGCGTTTCCGCTTTTATATCCCAAAGTCCGCCACTCTTCGCTCTTTAACAGCATATTAATATCACCATTTCTTTTATCTTACGAAAACTGGGACGTATATTCTCAAACGCAAAGTTCTTCATATCGGGTTTTGAAAATATGGAATTTAAATCTAGGGGCCGGGTTGAAGTTCTGAATTTTATTAATTCCCAAAGACAAATCGAAGCTCTATACAGCATGAGTTTTCTCTGGTATCGAATGAGGGAGCGGCTTATCATCATCGCAAACGCTGCGCCCCTTTTTATTCATACTTATTATTATCGCCGTATCGGAAAACCCCAATTTCATTTTTACGTATTTCTAACAAGTATGAATAGAAAGGGGCGGGGCGTTTGCGCTGATAAGCCCCTCCCTCATTCGATACCAGAGAAGACTCACCCTGTATGTACCACAAACTCGCTGGATTATCTCGGAAACGGTGATCATTGAAAAAAATCTGATATTGATGGGATTTTACTATCAAATGATGCGTAGTGGGTGTCTAGGCTGATGGAACCCTTACGGAAAAAACCCTTCAAGTTTGAGGGTGAACCTTCAATTTTCGAGGTGTCACCCTCAATTCTGGGGGTGAAACCCTGAAATTTCAGGGTTCAACCTCCAATATTCAGGGTAATACCTTCAATTCCTATGGATGAACCATCAATTGAAGGGTCAACCGTGAAAGGTTGGTGGATCACCCCTGAAAATTGAGGGACAACCTCCAACAATTGAAGGATAACCCTGAATAGTTGGGGGTCAATACTGAAAATTGACGGAAAACCCCCAAGAATTGAGGAATATCCCTCAAACATTGAGCGACAACCTCCAACAATTTAGGGATAACCCTGAAACGTTCTGGGACAACTCTGAAAATTGAGGGATGATCCTGAATAGTTAGGAGTCAACCCTGATGAGTGGCGGGTCACTTCAAAAGTCACTTCAAAAAGTCGCCTCAAAAACCCTGAAGTTGAAGGGACCCCTCAATTCAGGGTTCCAAGTTAGGGGTACGAAATCACCCTGAAAGTTGAGGGCTCAGTTGAGGGTGATATTTTGAGGGTTTTTTTCCGTAAGGGAAAGCACCATAAAAGCACTATTTTCACGTTTTGTTGCAACGAGCATTGCAAGTCTTCAATTTTCATCCCCCGAGAAATTACTTTGTTGTTTTTTCGACATGGAGATATAATAAGGTTTTACACAGGCGTGCGCAAAGTTAGATTTTGCGCACGCTTCGCGTGCATAAAATTCAACTTAGCGCGCGCTGTGTTGAAAAATGAGGTTCAATACATGTGCGAAAGATGATTCTCGACTCGTGTGATTGTCACCCTCGCTTCGCTCGGGCGAAAAACTTCACGCTCGTCCGAGAATCAACACTTTCGCACTAGTATCGAAAAGTACTATTATGTTTATAATTGACTTTTGTTTCAGCGCCCATCCAACGAAGAAGAGGGCGGTAAAGAAGCTGATCAAAGAAGGTCGACTGGAAATGACTACCGGTGGTTGGGTTATGACGGACGAGGCAACCTCTCATATCTACGCAATGCTGGACCAGCTTATCGAAGGTAAAATATTGGTTTTATTCAAGGAAACGTCTCTCTGGTATATAAATCGAACCTAAGAATCGATTTGGTGGTTCAATGAACAAAACCAACTCGTGCTTCTCCGAACTGCATCATTTGTAACTCACGCCTCGTATATGTACCTATATGTAGGTATTCCTTGAGAAGGGAAATGATTTTTCACTCTCTCTCTCTCTCTATCTCGCAATTCTATTTCTACCTTCCTCATTCTATTATTAAATTTTTACTCGAAAATTCACACAGAAATTAATAATAGGAGAGAAGAAAGATCATTCTTTTATACTTAGAATTGAGAAGGGAACCTGGGGTTTTGACTAAATTTTATTTTTTTTTTTCATATATTTCGAGTATTAAGGACCACCCTAAAGCGCATATATTTCTAAACGACTTCGAGGTGTGAAGTGAATAGATTCTGTACCTACTTTACGTAAGAGGATCTTCGCCGAGTTATAAACTAGGCTCTAGCACAAGTTTTACCTAAACCTTATATAGGTACACAAAGCAGCTTGACTCTTGGATAAATGGATAAATCACTTATCGGTAAACCGCAAACGCTTTACTTCTTATTGTTAGCTGCGGGATAAACCGGCCGTGGCTCACAATAATTTACTATTGATTCGATCCGACGAAAGTGGATTCACTTTTCCAGTCCAATTTATTCCGAAAATAAGAAAAAGTCGCCACTTTTTTCGTTCAATTATTATAAATTACATTTTTGTAAAAATTTTTGTCATTTTTGCCATGAAAATTTGTATTTCGCAAAATTTTTCCAAACTTTTCTCCCTGTAAAGAATGAAGAATATAGAGAATTTCTCTGGAAATTATGGAATGCAGCTGAGTGTGTGATCCTTAAGGGGACCAGTACAGCGACTTTTCGAGAAATGATCATAGTCCGAAATCAATTTATTTCATAACCAAAGTTCATTTCACATCAAAATATTTTTATTTTCCAAAATCATGTGTCGTAAGGATTTCAGAGCACCGTTGGACCGATTCAGGTCATCTTGGATTCATTTTCTTCAGAAAACAAATCCTCATCATGTGCATGTAGGAATTTTGAAAATTTTTCGTTTTGGCCAAGTTATTTAAGAAATGAGTGATAATAATTTTTGCAAATTTGGTAAATTAATCATAACTTATGACATAATTTTTTATTTTAAAATTTCTACATTCACATGATGAGGATTTGTTTTCTGAAGAAAATGAATCCAAGATGACCTGAATCGGTCCAACGGTGCTCTAAAATCCTTACGACACATGATTTTGAAAAAGAAAAATATTTTGATGTGAAATGAACTTTGGTTATGAAATAAATTGATTTTTTCGGACTATGATAATTTCTCGAAAAGTCGCTGTACTATGGTCCCCTTAAGCAAAAATCAGCACAAGTATTAGTTTGGAATTGAGAAGCCGGTAAAATCGTGAAAGAATTATGAATGTTGAATAATTAAGTTTGATGTTGTAAATTCTATTCGAAAGAACGCGTCATTTAAATTTGCATTATTCTGTATTCGCATGAAAAGCATGGAAATACAGAAATGAAAAACTAACTTAAGCTGTGAGTGTGTACTAGTCGTATAACTATATATATATTTATAATGTAGACGTTATATCCACTGCAGCGTTAAAATAACAAAGTGTAATTAAATTCCAGAGTTCCTTTTTCATCGGGTGAAAGGAGGGCAATGAATGCCATGCATATTAATGCAACTCCAGTTTTGCGGTTTGCATTTAGAAGGGCCTGGCTCCTGCTCGCAACAACTCTTTGCCCGTTTACTTTAGTCCAGAAACTCGTCTGTACCGCGACCCTTGGAATTTCTAACTCACTTGAAAATATCTAATGTACATGTTACATCCGCGATTTACATACGTACACAACAAGGTGTTCCATTTTCAGATTTCTAGGCGATAGTTCAGTACAAATGTTACAAACGAGCATCCAATTCGTCTGACCTCGATGTGCCAACCCTATAGAACTTGAGGGTTTTGATTATGCGCGGCTAGCTGATAACGCGCGTGCAGATTCTCGTGATTTTTCGTACCAATTCCTCATTTTTTGAGATAATTAGGTTTTTGAGAAATCATTTTACGGAGGACGGATAAATGTCTGACACCTCTTTTGCCGAATTTCGTAACTCCTCCCTTTAGTGACCAAACACCCGAAAAACAAGTAGACTGCGAAGAAAAAGTTAATTCTTCTTTTAACACAAAAACTACTACATTGATCGATTCCAAAATTTCATCAGATATAATTTGGTTCGAATACTATCGATCGAAATTTTTTTTATCAAAATCCGTTGATCCGTTCCCGAGATATACCGTTGATGAGAAAAATTATTTCCAAATTTTCTTTTTTCGATAACCCAAAAACTACTGCACTGATACAATCAAAAATCTTATCATTTTCAAAATAACACAAAACCGCGTTGGTTGATCCAATGAAAATTGAAATCACTTCATTAGTTGCCAAGATATCGCTGGACAAAAAATGGACCACATCCACCTAAAAATGTTCAGAGGTAATCTTTTGGATTTTAAAAAGCGGAGATATAGTGAAAACTCGACTCCTCGTTTCAGGGGTGATTATAATTACTTCCCATTTTAAAGCGGGAATTTAAAAATGTAGGGTGCCATGGGCGATGATCATATTTTCGACGTTATGCAATACGTATATAGTCCCGTTGATATATCCCCTATTACTGTGCATAATAAGGGATCCTAATTAACTGGAATTTTGCATAATTAGTTTGAATTTAAATTTTATACGCGGGGGAATTTGCGACTGGTATATATATAGGTATAGGTGCGGGTATTATAAGTAGGTATATAAGGTTTCGCATATCTACTATATCGATCGTATTTTATGAGAAATGTCAGGCGGGGTACGAGGTCGTAAGAAACTGGGTGCAACCACTTCGTTTTTATTTTTTATAGGCCCGTATAGAGTATATACCTTATACCGTATACCGTACGGTAAAAGAAAACAATTTTATACCTAATACTCATTTTATTTCTTCGTTAGCCCTGGCGATAAGAACCGCGGGTCATATACTACCTTATCCATCCGAAATACGAAACCGGAATAGAAAAAGGACGAGGAATAAGAATAAAAAAGTAAAGAAAGAAAAAAAAAAAAAAAAGAAAAGAAAAGAAGACAAGGAAAAATAAAGATCGATCAATATCATCGTAATATATATTACTATACCTTTCTACGTGTCTAACCGAATTACATTTTGGTCTTAAACAACGTACCCTATACTATATACCTATAGCTTATGTGGAAAACCCGCGATCCACGCGATTGCCAAGACTATTTTATGTCCTGCTCGGTTGATTAGGCTTGGGACCGTTACCGCCAGATTGGGGGCGACCCTTAAACGAAATACCTTCCATACTTCGACACCCTCTGCAGGGCCGTGTAATTGCACCCACAATTTTTACTTTGAAACGTGGCAATTATCGGGGATGCGAGAATGGCCGTGCTCCGCCAATTGCCTTGATTTTTCTCACGATTTATGACAAAAAAACTAAAAAAAAAAAAAAAAAACACAAGAAAAAGACAAAAAAAAAAACAAGGAACTCAAATGTTTCCTTCATTTTTTGTAATTTTTTGATATGGAACGGAATAAAGAAAGAGAAAGAAAAAATTAAATGTACAAGTGTGTTGAATTATTAAATAGGGTTGGATGCAGAATCGGAAATTTTGTCGGTGACTCGGTGAGCCCTGAAGACCCAGTTTACCTAAATTACATAAACGGATTACTTGGCGACACGCAGCGTCTCGACGCGTCACGATGTGTCCCACGGGATGTTAGTGTCTGGTTATACGCCACGCAAGTTTAACTTCTCTTTGTCTGAAAAAGAGGAGAATTTGAAGGAAAAGTAAAGCGATCTTATACATGTTTTTTCAATATGTCTGCGATACTTCCGAAAAACAACTATCGAGGAGTTCGAAGTAATTGAGAAAATCGCACCATTCATTCAGTCATCGGTATTTCAAAGCGATCATTGATCAAGCAAAATAAATTGATCAAATATTAGCCGTAATGCCCTTATTGTGCAATATTGTGAAATTTTAGAAAATCGAATCGCAATTGCGAGCTCGTAAATTAAGTGGAAGATAAATGTTGCTTCAGAGTGTTCTTCGGACTCGAGTGGGTGTGCTATATTCGCTCCGTGCACACCTATACACTCTCACTAAAGTGAGAATGTGTATTCGTGTACATACATTCAATTTTTCCTGGTAAAATGCCGATCCTTGCTATAGGCGTCGCCACTTGTATGCATGTACGCGACTACACATTCTTACTTTGGTGAGAGTGTATAGGTGTGCACGGAGCGAATACGTTCGTGTGAAACATCCTTCAGATTGATGCAATAAAGGTACATATACAGTAGGGTACTTTTTTTGAAACGACTATTTTTTTTTTGCAACTCCCCATTGAAAATCTTGTTGTAGACGTCGAAAAGGGAATCCTGTCCGATTTTCAGCTCTTCATTCCAATTCCAGCACTCGCGCTTTTCTTTTTAAGTTTTCCCATGCTAAAAGCATGTAAACATTACGACTTTTTCTTTCGCCGCGCAAAACTCAGCCGCATTTCAGTGGATTGTTCTCATCCAAGATTCATTTTACAGAGAATATAGTGTTCTTCAAAAGTGCCATTGGTAGTTTGGCTGTGGTTCCAACCGCTGAACCTGTGTGAGCCTTCAAAGTCGATTTTATGCATAATTCTTCTTTCTCGGTGTGGGCGAATAAACAGTTGGACTTGGAGAAAAAAACTTCCAAACAATTTTGTAGGAAATTTATTTCTCTACAAAAAAAGTCCAATGCATAAAGTCTCTCAAACCAGTATTTCAAAAGATATAAGGACTTTGATTTTTTTAAATATAAAATTCCAACAAAATGTCAAATTTAATATTTTCAAGTCAGTCAAACTATCTTGGGCACTTTTGAAGAACACTAAATTCTCTGTCAAATGAGTCTTGGATGAGAACAATCCATTGAAATGCGGCTGAGTTGTGCGC
This sequence comes from Tenthredo mesomela, assembly GCA_943736025.1. Classification (NCBI taxonomy): domain Eukaryota; kingdom Metazoa; phylum Arthropoda; class Insecta; order Hymenoptera; family Tenthredinidae; genus Tenthredo; species Tenthredo mesomela. The sequence continues at coordinate 392,473 of OX031016.1, forward strand.
GATTAAAGAAAAAGTCGTAATGTTCACATGCTTTTAGCATGGAAAAACTTAAAAAGAAGAGCGTGAGTACGAGAATCGGAATTAAGAGCTAAAAATTGGACAGGATTCCCCTTTCGACGTCTACAACAAGATTTTCAATGGGGAGTTGCAAAAAAAAAAAAAAAAATAGTCGTTTCAAAAAAAGCACTCTAATATACAGTTAGCGATTCTGGGCAAAGTTGTTTTCCTAATAGTTAGGTAGGCAATTCGGTAAACGCCTGCATACAGGCAACTGAAACATCAAACGGTTACGTTTTATTTCCCATATCGCGTGCTCATTCGCTACGTGGGAAATAAAACCTAATCGTTTGATGTTCGAGTTGCCTGTATGCAGGCGTTTTACAGAATTGCCTACCTATAGGGAAACAACTTCGCCCAGAATCGCTCTATGATGCTCAAAGTGCCTCTGACGCATGCAACTTTTCGATTATTCTTTGAGAGAGGAATACGTAATAATTGTATTATGATATGACATTTTCCGATAGACGAGAAGTTCATTTCTGTCAATTCTTGGGTGAATTGTGAACCTCGAAAACCGGGTCCTTCTGCACATTTCGGAATAAATTAGTTTCTGAGAGATTATGCGAGACGAGTATATGAGATATGCGAAGGACATACACATACGTGGGAGGTAATATCCTAGATATAGAATCGCGAGAGAAATTCCGGCGATAGTAAAAGGTCGTGTAGAAAGATGGACGGTTCTTAATTTAGTTCCCAAAATCCCAAGATTGTGTTGCAGCGCGCTAAATGAAGTACGAAATTCTAATTCTACAACTTCCTCGGATTATTAATTCCCTCTCGCACTTTATCCCGCTGATATAATATCCTTACAGCTGAACTTGAATTAATGAAATTTCTCAATGCTTGTGCGCTGACGGCTTTCCCAAGATATTAGTCCTATACCCACGTCATCTGGCGCTGAGAAACTCATCAATGAGCTTCAACCATAGTAAACGAGAGTAAACTTAGACCATTATTTCAAATACAGTAAATAAACTTCGTGCAAAATTCTACTCCAACTTACTTTAGAAAGTCAAATTTTCCGTCAAATTATGAGAGACGGATTTTTTTTCTTTTTTCCTTTCACTTTTTATGTTTTCAAAGTGACAGGTAAACTTTGAGAAAACTATATGCCTTTTTTGCATCAGAGACGCGAATTATTTCCAACAAAAAGCTCTGTGAGGTTTTTCCCACGAGGTATTGAATTTTCCGAATGGAATCGGTAAAGCTTCGTAAATTACGTATCTATAAATGTAAGGAGAAAAAAAAAAAGTATAATTGGCAAAAAGCTCCGCCAGCTGTGTAAATGTATCGATATAGAAACGAACGATCGTTAACGGTTGAAATTATGATCAGCAATTTAGGAATAGTATATATATACTGCGGCATGGTAACGTGGAACAGGATTGGAAAGCAATTTGCTGTATGCATCCCACGATCGTGTTTAACATTTTGAATGACTGGGGTTAAATGTACTGTTATACAATTCTGAGTGAAATCGAATGGATATAGTCAACTGAATAACGTTTCTTTGGGTAGAAATGGTAGGTAGGTATCCTCATTGTTATAGGGTTGAAAACGAGGAAAAAATAATCTAACGATTGGCTCTTTCACACGCTCAACGAGATTATGTATACCCCTGCCTATACATTCCATTGATCACATAAGCTTATCGGATTAACCTGCCGCCTTTTCTCCCGCCGTTTTTACCCCGACACACGCATCGCTACCGGATATTCCGAAGGGGGATATAAATTTTATTTGCAAAATTGAGCGAAAATTTACTGTCACATCGTTGACGTCGTCGGGTTACTGTACCGTAAATAAGGATCAAAAGGTAAATATAATTTCTCCAATTCTCACCCTATACATACTTTTTAACTTCATGTCGACGCCCGATACGAATAACAGCACATTTCAGATTCCGGGTGTAAAAAGAGCACGTTTCAAATTCCGGGTGGAAAAGAGCACATTTCAGATTCCGGGTGGAAAATAGCACGTTTCAGATTCCGAGTGAAAAAGAGCATGTTTCAGATTCCGGATGGAAAAGAACACGTTTCAGATTGAGAATGAAAAATAGCACGTTTCAGATTCACTCGAAAACTAGCACAATTCAGGTTGAACCGAATATTACTTGTTAGCAAGTGTCAGGTAGGTTTATTATAAGATTGAATTGATCATTCAATGATAAAATTGAATCGAGTTTTTGTGCATAATTGTGCATTTCCAATTTCATAATAAACCTACCTGACACCTACTAATGAGTAATATTCGCTACGCCTGAATTGTACTAGTTTTCGAGTGAATCTGAAACGTGCTATTTTTCATTCTCAATCTGAAACGTGTTCTTTTCCATCCGGAATCTGAAACATGCTCTCTTTCACTCGGAATCTGAAACGTGCTCTTTTCCACCCGGAATTTGAAATGTGCTCTTTTCCACCCGGAATCTGAAACGTGTTCCTTTTCATCCGGAATCTGAAACATGCTCTCTTTCACTCGGAATCTGAAACGTGCTCTTTTCCACCCGGAATCTGAAATGTGCTCTTTTCCACCCGGAATCTGAAATGTGCTGTTATTCGTATCGGGCGTCGATGTGAAATTTCATGAATTTGGAGAAATTTTATCAAATTATGTAACAAATTCGCATTCAGCCTGCACAGCTATTGCCAGCATTTTTCTCCAGAAAGGTTTGAATTTCAACGTCGTTCGCTTCAATGGGAAGAAAAAAAATTGGACTTTCAGATTTTTTTGGCCGACAACCTATATATTCTTCACATTACCTACCTACCTACCTACTTGATGATATTTTCAGTAATTACGTGCGGGCTTCGAGGATTATGAAAAGTACTACCTACCGTGAAAAATACTGTTTTCCATGTCTTGCGTTCAATACATTAGGTATATTATAATATTTAAAATATATGACGACGTCGAGAATACTCGAGTGAATAATTGCATTTCTTCAGAATCAGAAATAATTCCATTTACAGAGAAAATTGAGGGAGAAAATTAATTAAAGTTAAATTATGATTATGATGGTTGAGATTTTATGGGTGCAGCAGCCCAATAGCGAGGCACAGTTCATTTAAAAAAAAGAAAAAAAAAAAAATGGTGAAATTTCTGTGCAAAGCCCGAGGTAAAAGAAGTTCAAATTCTATCTGGCAGTGATTGTTGTAGGCGGCTAAATACCCATTGAAATAAAAGTTAATTGGATTCGGTTATGTAGCCTCGTCGGTATTATATATTTTCAGAGCAATTATATACCTTCTCCAACGAAACCTATACTTCCGTCCCTTTTATCGTTCTTATATACAGTTCGGGCGCACAAGATCTGCACTTTTCTGTGCGGTCTGCGTCTCAGAACTTTCTTACACCCACAGGGCGACTGATTTTTTTTACCAAAGTTCTCATTTCCCTCTTTTCTCTTTGTTTTTAGACCCAAAAACAAAAACAAATACAACAAACAATAAACCCAAAGACGGTTTATCATCAGAGAAATTAATATGAAGCAGGAAATTTCAGTTCGGTTTTGATTGTAAGGATTTTCTAAGTTAAACATTTTTCAAACAAAAAAAAAGAAGAAGAGAAAACAGCAGAGAACGAAGGAAGTCGTTTTCCGGCTTGAAGTTTTTCAACAAAGTTGATCGACGAAAGCGTCGAAGTTTGTTGAATTAAATGACTAGAAAAGTGCCCCCTTCCCTTTCCGTTACGTTCCTTTCCGTTCCTTTCCTTTCCTTTCCTTTCCTTCCCTTGACGCACACGTATTCTGTTGACTGAGAAAACAGCGAGCGAGTTTCTTCTCGGCTTTAAAACTGAAATAAATTATCCAAAACGTGTTTCGAGTAAACAGGAAAATTTAGGGGAGTGAAGCGGTAAACAGTCGCCGGAAACTCTCTGGGCTCGGAAGAGTCCTTAAAAGTTCCGCTTTACTTCTCTTCTATCTCCACGGTATCTCATTTGAATGCAAATATCTGTGGTGGTGGTCCTGGTCCTGGTCTTGGTGCCACTTCTTCCCTTCGAATGAAAGTGACGAAGAAATCAGATCCCACTGATGTCACCCCATATATGCTGCACACGTTACTATTTTCACCGATTTTTCTCTCATACCGATCTCAAAATGGTTTGTCTTGAAAAATTGTCCAATTTTTATCGGCGACACGAATCACGTAACGTAGGTACGGGGGTGGGTACTTTCTCAGTTGTAAAATCCGATTCGTATACTAATTCCTTCCCCTATCTAGATCGTCGAATATAATTCGAAGCAAATTTCGCTACGTAAGCCGCGTTCAATTGGACGAGCGCGACCCTCGACGAGGCAGAATTTTCAATATTCCAAACCACCCTGAACTGAACGAGGACGAAATGGAAATTGAGAGGAAGAGGAAGAGAACCGGCTATAGTAATCGGCAAAAATATTTCAACCACCGCGGGAAACGAGTCATTGGCCCGGATTAACCGAGGGGATTTTTGCTGATAAACAACGACGATTTCACGATTTTCTATTCGCCTCCTTATCCTCCTTTATCCCCGCACTTTATCGTCTTTATAAAATCCCCCTTCCTTCGCATAACTGAGGTTAAAAAACGAAATTCGTCTACCGCAACATTTTCTTTTCTCGTTTACCTACTATTTTTGTTATCCATTTTGGCATTTTGAAATCGGTCGGGTTCCCATCCCTGCATCAGGATCAACGAGGCTAGATTTTCTATCGGATTATCATTGATCCGATTTCCGAAAAGATCCAAATGCGAGGATCTAACTAAACCCGAGTATCAGGGACCTGGATATGAGATCGTCGATAAGCCAAAGACGTTGAAGCCCCGCAGAAATATCTCTATAGGAAATCTAAAAGTGCGTGAGGAAAAAATTCAAATTTCTCGATTCCTACGGGTCTTAGAACAAATTTTTACCAGATCACTGACCCGTCTGATAAAATCCTGAGAGAAAATCGTACGAGACTTGCAAAGATTATGGAACAGGCGTATACACACCTATACCCATATAGACCCATATAGTACCCATACATGCATATATAGCTGATATATCCCTCATCTTTGGCTGGACCCCTTGGGTCGGATGGAGAATAGGATGTGGCGTCTAACTAGCGCTGACTTTGGGTAATTCTATTAGCTGCCGAGACATCCCACGGGATTAATTTTGCGGCTTCCTCGCACTTAATTCTAATGACAGCACCCTGCACAGCGCCTATACCGCCCCATTTTCACCCTCCGATCTTAGTCGAACCTCGTTTCCTAACTCTGTAAGCGCGTGGGGTATACCGAAACCCATATTATATATTGTAGACAAAGAGACCATGTGCGTGTGTGTGTGTGTGTGTACACTTGTGTGAACGTACATTGCACACACACGTTAAATACGCACAGAGGCACAGACACACGTGAACATGTCTAGGCCCTGGTTCTCTAGGATTGGCTCAAAATTGATCGCAGCTTACACCCCGATATAACATAAGCTCTGCAGGAGTTAGAGATCGTGAGGGATGGGCTGTTACCCCGGAATTTAGATGATTATCGAGATTCCGAATTAACCGTGAGCAGAACGTACGCGATATTCGAAACCGCGTTTCTATGGACAGAGGTAAGCCACCAATTAGTTATATGAATTGAAATCGCACTGTGACATATGATGGTCAATTTAATCAACGACAATTACCATCGGCTAGTTCTAGCTACTGGTCAATCGTAATGGCCGATGATGAAGTTCACGTGGATATTCAAGCCCTTCGAAAAATCGAGGGCTTATCTATTCAGTTGAAAGAACTTAAGCTTTGTGCACATTCTATGGCATCAAAAAATCAACAATTCAATTCGGCCCAGCGAATATGTGCGTTGAACTGGTTCAGTGTCGATGACAAACTGCTCGTGGTTCTGCCCATTTAATTCGTATCTGTATTTATCCCCTGTTCGTGACAGAATCACCGATACGTTGATCAGTGAGCGCCGAAAATACTCCGTTCCATTACTCGCTAATCGCCTTTACAGCGTATACGAAGCGATATCATGCGGGAAAGAGTCGGTTGGGTAATTTAATAAAACAGTCGATGCAACTGCAACTTCGTCAATTCATCAAGCTATCAAATGCACCTCTATTTTTTGTGGCATTCTATTCACTCGCCCATTTATTTGGGGACTGTGAAAAATTCTGAATGAGTAACTTTAAAGAATCTCTTTTGTAACGTGTTGCAGGTCACCAGTGGCTCAAGACGAATCTTGGAGTGTCGCCGGAGTCCGGATGGGCAGTGGACCCGTTTGGTCACGGAGCGACGGTTCCCTATCTCCTGAAATCATCCGGGGTATCGGGAACTGTAATTCAGCGAATTCACTACGCGTGGAAACAGTGGTTTGCGAAAAAACAGTACGGTGACTTTCTGTGGAGACAACCATGGGACCATACCGGTGCGACTGATATGCTGACGCACAATCAGCCCTTTGACATATACAGCATAAAGCATTCCTGCGGCCCGCATCCCCACGTATGTCTGAACTTTGATTTCCGAAAGATAAACGGCGAGTATACCGAGTACTCGGTCCGAGCTGTCGATGTGACCAGAAACAACGTCAAACAAATGGCCGAACTCCTTTTGGAACAGTATGCCAGGACTGGATCACTCCTGCCGCACAATGTGGTGCTGATGCCACTCGGCGACGATTTTCGTTACGATTACCCCATCGAGTGGGACCAGCAATACACGAACTACAAAGCTCTGATTGACTTTATAAACGAGAGGAAGGACGAGTACAATGCTGAGGTAGTATTTGGCACGCCGAGAGACTACTTCAAGGAAATTGAGAAGCGGACGCAACAGTACCCGACCTTAAAAGGCGACTTCTTCGTCTATTCCGACATATTTAGCGAAGGTAGACCCGCTTACTGGAGCGGGTACTTCACGACGCGACCATACATGAAGATCCTGGATCGAGAACTCGAGGCGAATCTCAGATCCGCAGAAATCCTGTACACAGTGGCGTTGAACGTGGCCAAGCAGTCTTCCCAGGATATAAAACTGTTCGAAACATACTTCGAAAAGTTGGTCAAGGCACGGAGACACTTGGGTCTGTTCCAACACCACGACGCGATAACAGGAACGTCGAAATCCTTCGTTATGAAGGACTATGCTCTGAAGATCTTCGAGTCGATCTCTGATATGACAAGCCTACAAAGCTTCGTAATCCAATCTCTCGCGGTGACAACTAGTAAGGGCAATTCCGTATATGTTTTGCCAGAATCGGACAGAGACAGTTTTGAAAAACTTCCGAAAAAGATTCCAATAGTCGTCAACAACCTAGAGACGCGTCAAATCCTCGTATTTAATCCGCTCGCTCAGACTAGGCAAGAAGTCGTTACCCTAAAGGTCACATCCCATCTGGTCAGGGTCTTAGACCCGCACAAAAACCCCATTGCCTATCAGATAATCCCAGTGATGAACGCGACTAGCATAACCCACGACCTTTACACGGTGATGTTTGTTGCCGATCTCCATCCGCTATCGATCGCAACCTATCATCTTCAACACGTAGATAAAGTGTCGAACGAGGTGCTTTCAGTTGTGTACTGCAGCCGTTGTGGTAAGGACTCTCTGTTTCCGATAAAACCCATGCAGACGGGCGACGTGCAGCTAGAAAACATCAGGATGAAGCTTCTCTTCGATGGTCAGACAGGATTTCTGAAAACCGTAACCAAGAAGTCCTCCGGTAGGATAATGCAGTGCGGAATTCAGTTCGCTGCTTATCCTTCAGCCCAGTTTCACAGCGGAGCATATCTCTTCATGCCTGATCCGAACCTGAGAGATACGGACAAGGACGTTCTCGAAGCTTACACACCGCACCAAAAAATCTACATAGTTTCTGGACCGTTGAGTTCTCGGCTGACCGTAGAGTACGGTAAGCTGCTCGTTCACCATGTGTCGATATATCACGTGGACAAGAGCTTAGGCGAAGCAATATTCGTCAAGAATATAGTGGACTTTGAAACCCCGCCGAAGAACAGAGAGACCGAAATGTTCATGAGGATACAAACCGACATACAAAATGAAGACCCACCCGAGTTTTACACCGATTTGAACGGCCACCAGATGCTAAAACGAACGAAAATCGAAAGGATAGGTATCGAAGGAAACTACTACCCCATCACCACCATGGCCTACATCGAAGACTCCACTCACAGGCTTACTCTGCTGGTAAATCACGCTCAAGGGGCTGCGAGCTACCAACCAGGATGGCTTGAGGTCATGCTGGACAGAAGAACTTTGTACGACGATTCTAGGGGGATGGGGGAAGGGCTTTTGGACAACCGGAAAACGGTCTTCCGGCACTGGCTGCTCCTCGAAGACGTGCACGGTGACCGAGACGGATATTCTCGAGCGTCTTTGTTCGCAAACCACATGAGCAACGCGCTTAATTACCCCGTTAACGTGTTTGTTTTGTCGGTGGACGGCGCTGACCAAGAGGTGAAAGTATCCCCTGAAACCCGGCTCGTGACTCAGAGCTTCCCTTGCGATGTTCATTTGCTCAATTTGCGGACCAACCACGACCAAAGACTCTCCCATTTCCCAACAAACAGTGCTTTGATGGTTCTGCATCGGCAGGGGTACAGCTGCGCCGTTGGGACTGACACTGTTTTCAAAAACTGTCCGTTAGGGGACCGGTTCTCACCGGCTACATCGTTTTATAAACTCAATGTTAACGTGACTAAGACTTCTTTGACTGGTACTAAGAATCGTAAACAACTAAACGACGGGCTTAGAGAGATCGACGTGATGCCGATGGAAGTCGAAACTTACAACCTTCGGTTTGTGTAACGACACAGGAGGCGATGGACCTTTTTTGACCGTTGAATATTATAATGGTCGTTAAGAGTGATTGTGGCTTGTGGCTTACGTGGTTTGTGGTTCGTGGTTCGTGGTTCGTGGGTATAATGCCCCGCGTGGTTGACTGGCTTAACGATAAGTATTACGAACTTCTGTCATGTACATATCACCCTGATCAACTTGAGCTATTTTATGCGAATAGGTAGTACCTATATCGCAATGATCAAAGAAATCGAGTAAATCTAACCTATTTTCTTATATCGGGCATTTTAAATCCAACAACGAACATTCAGAGTGACGCGGATATCCCGTTCGGTATACTTGATGAGCTGAATCTTGCCCCCTGAATACTATGGCGTACAAAGTTCACCGTTTTTAAAGACAACGTTTCGTACACCATGATGTCGTTTCATATCTATCGTCGCTTTATAAATCGCTCAACTCTTCACGCATCTATACAAAAAGCAAATTGGCAACTTTTGGTTCAAAAGAGGCTCAACCTTTGTTTGTACTTTCGACGCCATGCTGCGACTCGATAAAGAGTAGCCGCAGGCGTCGTTTCTCGCTGTATAATCTATACCACGAGGTAGGAATAAGGAGCTAACAAAAATTATCCCATTCTTCTTCTTCTTTTCCTAATGGATATTCTCTCTTGGAACCTGGTGTTCAAGAGATGTACCAAAAATTATCCCATTCTCTGACTCGAAGGCAGGCGATTTCTTGCATTGCGATCCGAGCGCCTCTTGCGAGAAAATTTGCATTATCAAGTTTCATAGATGATTCTTGACAGATTTTGACGTGAAAAATATGGTAATAAGGAAAAAGTTATGAAATCTATATTTCTGGAAGGTTGTAAATTACACTGTCACGATTTTATGAGATAAGATAATTCAATTGACTGCTCTCTAAGATTTGAATTAGTGACATTAGTGAATAGTCACTGTTTTGCAGTGAGTATTCACTATTTTCAGTGATTTTCACTCATTCAAATTTAGAGAGTGCAGTTGCAGATTTTTACCGCAAGAGCTAGTGTGATCGAATCGCATTGGAAGAAACATTACACCGTAACTTTGTTCCAAAAGTAGGGTCAACTTTCGAGCAAAGCTCCCTCCGCTTGAGTGGGATTCCCTTATTCTTACTTCATGATCTATATACGTGTATACAGGTATAGTAACATGGAAATTAATGTATATGTTTTATATCATTGGATAGAATCGATTCAGCGGGATATTTGTTTTATATAATATAATATAATATAGTGTATAATGATTATTTATTTCGAGTGACGATAACTTTTCGAAACTAATTATAACGATGAGGCAATAACGAGTGCTGGTATATAGAGATACATATTGCGAAATGAACGAATACGTAAATGTTCTTCCAATTAGATATCTGAACTGCACTGCAGGGTTTTGAGACGCAGTAATATATATATATATATATATATATATATAGGTATGTATATGTACGATAAAATTAATTTTACATGAAGGAACAAGCCCGACGTACGTATATATATACTATATATTATGTATATAGGTATATGTATGAGACGGCGACGAAGACTAATAAGTGTGAATAAGTGATCTAGACTAAATTTTATTTATTAGTAATTAACAATCATTATTACTTTAGGTATGGTTAATTATTATTTAGTAGCAATCATTATTGCCGCAGTATATACATATAGAGCGAATGCCAAAGCTGTGTGGTATTAAACTGCAATGAAAAACTGGCAACGTCAAATTTTAATAATAATTAAAAAAAAAAAAGATAAATAAAATAAAAGACAAGTTAACAAAAATTGAATTAACAAAAAAAAAAAAAAAAAAAAAAGAAACGACGGAAGTTTCTATGTAAACTAAAATGAATCTCATTGTTATTGTTAGTCATCAACATTATTTTTAATAGAAGAAAAAAAAATTAATAAATTAGGTATTAAAATATAATAAGGTAAAAATATATGGGGAATTCCACGCCAACTTGACCAATGAATTTCCCTCACCATTTTCGATTTGCTTCAAAAAAATTTCTACAATTGTTCAAGTACTAAAACGGTCCCCTGAATTTTTTCAGATTTTTCGATCGACCCGTTTTTTTTTAATGATTTTTCAATCTACCAAATAGATCGATACTTTTTAAAAATCTCAAAAAATTCTCAAAAATCTCTTTTTCCACTACGAACATCACGCTACCAAGGCCATGATGGTGCAAATTTTCCTTCTATTTTTTTTTCAACGTTTCTCATACAAACATGACTAACACGACCAATGATTTCCCCACACCATTTCCGATTGACTTCAAAATGTTTTCTACAATTTTCCCAACTCCAAAACGGTCTGCTGAATTTTTCCCAATTTTTGGATTGACCCGTTATTTTTTTATGAATTTTCGAACTACCAAATATTTCCACCTTTTTTAAAAATCTCAAAAAATTCTCAAAAATTATAGGATTCACTACAAACATTACGTCACTAATCCCATGATGGTGCGATTTTTTCCTTCTTTTTTCAACGTTTCTAACATTTTTATCAACGGGAATGTGTTCAACATTCCGAATCCTCGTACATATCGCAATCGATTTTAAATCTATAACAAACATGTTAGAATGATGTAAAAGGTGAAATGAATTTTCTCGCCACTCTTCATGGCAATTAGAATATATTTTTATTGATTGAATAAATGTATTACATCACGAAAATTTCCATGCAGTCAACCGAATGTTCATTTTTTCTTTTATTAAAAATCGCGTGGATTCTGAAACATGTTTTAACACAATATGGGGATAAAAAAAACTTATGTTTTTTTTAGAATTTTAAATTATCTTTTCTCATCAGAAGAAGATACCGTTTTTACAAAAACTACGCCGTCGGTGTGAGGGATTATACAATGCAACTTTTGCGTTGCAGGTATTCTTTTCGCCGTTTCGTAACGGGGTGTCAAAAATTCTTTCGCTATTTCATAGTCATGTTGTGACAAAAATCTAACTGCAATATTCGGCAAGTTATATAATTGTGAAGCCCATTCAAAAAGTTCTTGCGGCGTTGTAATTTGACGGTCGGGTGGTAGTTGAAGATTTGTATCAACACGGTTTTTCGTTCATCCGCAATGTCGAAAAAGGTAATAGAAGAGGTAGGAGATAAACGTTTCATAATCGGGTCGGTTGCGAATTGATGGGGATGAAAAATAAACCGGCTAAGATATTTGTGGATAGTTTCAGAACGTTCGAACACAGTCCCGTTGATAAAAATGTTAGAAACGTTGAAAAAAGAAGGAAAAAATCGCATCATCATGGGATTAGTGACGTAATGTTTGTAGTGAATCCTATAATTTTTGAGAATTTTTTGAGATTTTTAGAAAAGGTGGAAATATTTGGTAGTTCGAAAATTCATAAAAAAATAACGGGTCAATCCAAAAATTGGGAAAAATTCAGCAGACCGTTTTGGAGTTGGGAAAATTGTAGAAAACATTTTGAAGTCGATCGAAAATGGTGTGGGGAAATCATTGGTCGTGTTAGTCATGTTTGTATGAGAAACGTTGAAAAAAAAATAGAAGGAAAATTTGCACCATCATGGCCTTAGTAGCGCGATGTTCGTAGTGGAAAAAGAGATTTTTGAGAATTTTTTGAGATTTTTAAAAAGTATCGATCTATTTGGTATATTGAAAAATCATTAAAAAAAAACGGGTCGATCGAAAAATCTGAAAAAATTCAGGGGACCGTTTTAGTACTTGAACAATTGTAGAAATTTTTTTGAAGCAAATCGAAAATGGTGAGGGAAATTCATTGGTCAAGTTGGCGTGGAATTCCCCATATATAACATTCAAACTCTGTCTCGAAAATATTTTACGATCGTTTATATATCCATTCCCCACAGAGTGTTTAGAAAAATTCATTATTATACTATATAATTGTACGGATAATATTTTACGTCTCATTTTCAAATTATATGAACATATAGGTATATATATTTATTTATACTTTCTCGTTTTTATTTTTTATTTTTTTGTTGTAACCATAAATATGTTGGAAATTTTCTCGGATTTTACTCTTTGTTTTTTTTTTTTTTTTTTTTTGTCTTCTTTCTTTCCATATATAGCCATTATCTTGCGAATTGTAGGAATATATACGAATGACTCTCGATTTTTAGACGAAAAATTAATTAAAAATTCGAGCATTATTATATACCAACTAGAACCTGAATATTATTCGCTGCTGCAACAACGTAGTACATGCATAGAGTGTAATTTCTTGATCGTTTGATGTTACTGATGAGTGATGACTTTCCATATAATTATAGGCATACCTACGCGTTGCTGCAGCTGATTATAGACTCAATTATATTATTTTCCAATATTATAAGATTTATATATACATACCTATTCTGTAATATAGAGCGAGTATAAATGATTATGAAATTTATGTATACAAAAGGAAGAAAAAAAAGAAAGAAAGAAAGAAAAAAAAAAACAATTATTTAACATAATACTGTAATATATTTATATGTTTGTGCTGTCTCTAGAGAAAATATATATATATATTATAAATATAGGTACACATATTGATTATATATATATATGTATAATAATTAATAAAATTATATATGGATTGCGCCGCGGCGATTATGAAATTTTACATATTAATTATATTATGATTAGTTGAAAATTATCAACTCGCACGTGGACGCATAGAAGAAAGAAAAGAAAATGAAAATTAATAAATAAATAAATATTAATAATAATTTCAAAAAGGATCATTCCATCGACTATACTATATTTAACAAATTTTAAAACACTTCGAAAGAATGAAAAAAAATTTACCAACACCCAAAATTTCAAGTTATTTAATTCTTATAATTACAAATAAAATGACTTGAATATAAAAAAATTTCATACTATATGAGAATTTATCGGACGAGACGAACCAAATTTTTTAAATTAAGTCTTCTAACTGAGGAAAGATTGTTCCTCTGCATAGAGCATGCAGCAATCCCCAGAAAGTACGAAAAAAAAATACTCAACAAAAAATTTTCGTTTCTAAAAATCAAATTCATCGGATATCATTGGTTTATACCCAAAATTTACATCGATGTAGCATATTCCATCAGAATTTGAATGAGTTTCGATGTAACGGACTTGTATAGTACCCTACGACAACCAAAATCTCAATTAATTTTGAAGTAGGTACCTCTCAAGATGCTACACAGTAAAAAAGAATAACTTGGGCCAAGCATTTTTTTTTTTTTTTTGGGCCGAGCATTTTTTTTTTTTTTTTTTTTTTTTTTTAACAACCGACAATCTCTCGAGCGAAGTGAAATTCTCCGAGACCAAGTAAAATCTTTCTTGAATCATGAAAATTTTCTTGGTTCCAGAGAATTTCACTTCGCTCGAGAGATTGTCGGTTGTTCAAAACGGTTCAGAAAAAAATGCTTGGCCCAAGTTATTCTTTTTTACTGTGTAGTATAATCAGGTGTGAAAGAACTGACGTGAAAAAATGTGGAAAAAATCATTTCTGTTAACGATATTAAATGAGAATAACTGTAATAAGTAACCCAACCTCATTATCTCATCTAAAGATTTAATCAACGAAACGCAGTTGATAACGCGGCCGAGAGGGAAGGAGACTATAACTAATGAACTGACGAACAAAGTGCGGATACATATAGGTAGGTGTATAGGTAAGTATGCTCGTGTAATACATCTTCAATGAAAAGGAAATTAAACGAAGTGTAATTAAAACTTGTAACGAAGATAAACCGAGTTCTGTGAAGTAAAGCGAGTCTCTCGAGCAGCACGACCGCAGAATGAACCTTTTCTCTTGGTCTTCGCGCTGTCGCCGGAAATGTCGCCCGCAGAGCGAGCATATTACCTTGTATTCTGTACTCTGTACTCGAGTTAACTGCTTACTCCGACGGACAAATCCACCTGATTACAATCGCCTTTCTTTTTCTCATACTCACGAATCTTAATTATATCGAAAATCTTTCCTTTTAGTGGAACATGGTATTTGTTTACCGTGACATACGATGAAAAATTTCCATCGTTGTGGACGTTAAAATGATCCCTCCCAAAGCAGAAGGGCCTCAAATCCTTTGTGGTGAGTAATTTTGGAAAAATTGGCAATAGACCAGCTTGCCATATCGTTAAAATATTATACTTACCGTTACAGTAAAGTCCGGAAACGATTCTATCTAGAACAAACAATTTTCCTTACTGCAGCGCTGGCACTTGAATCTAGTTTGTTCAAGAAAGGTGGACGGTCGAACAAATACCACTTTCCACATCAAATATCCTAGTAAATTTCTATTTGCACAGTTTTTTTGTTTTTGTTTTGTTTTTTTCTTTTATTTCTTATGTCAGTAGGCTTACATCCGTTATGGTAATATAGTCAGGCTTCACAGTGATCACTTCGTCAAATTTTAGGGGAAATAGGGGACAGTTTAGGCGAAAATAGGGGGGTTCTAGGGTCCTCACATTTCGACATATATACGACAAAATAAAAGAAAATTGGATGCACAGGCTTCATAAAGACTTTGTTAAGAAGTATTTATATTTTTTGACAACTTAAAATTAGTTAACTCACTACTCAACGAAGTATTTACCAACTAATTGTTCAATGTTTACATCATCGCGAATGTAACCAGTTCGATGATTAGGAGTAGGACCGCGAAATTTAAAAACCGAACTTGAAATAACATAGCTGTCGGCCAGAAATGGGGTGGTTTTAGGGGGAAATGGTGTGCTTTAGTGTACATTTAGGGGAAATCCTCAAATTTAGGGGGTTTTTAGGGGAGGAAAAAAAAAAGGGGGACTTTTAGGGAAATAGGGGACCCACTGTGTAGCCTGTATAGTATATAATATTAATGATGATTTCGTGACGATTTGTGGAAGCTACAAATCTAGCAATCCCATACCGTCATATAACAGTAGAATTTTCGTCATCACTTCCTGGACGAGAGTTCCCCGGTAGTTATGATTCTCACATTTACCATCAAGACCCAAGATTGTCTCGGTAGAGCTCACTTGACTTTTGTCGACTAGGACGAGCGGCAATACTGCAAACGATGAACCGACCTCGATAGAAATTCGCTTTCTCAGTATCTCCTTCAGGATGTCAAAACTCGGTGCCTCCGTGTTGCACTTCAATTTAGCCATAGTATTGATCAGCGAGTCGTGATATTCCCGTAGAAGTAACTCACGATCATTGACCCTGATGTCTTCAGACGTGATTGTGCCCAAAAAGATGAGAATGTCCACTGCTGGTGATGCGTAGTAACTGAATTGGAAATCCACCTGCGTGATTTGGACAACGAAGCCACACTCAGAAAAAGGTCTTGTTGACACAACCAAAATTTGGGTTATTATATGCACAATCACATTTTTTTGTTCAGTCAACCAAAAATTTTGTTGGAATAGCCAAAATTTTGGTTGTCCCAACGAAATTTGGTTTTCCCAACAAAATTTTGGTTATCCGAATGAAATTTTTGGTTGACTAAACAAAAAATTTGATTGACTGAACAAAAAATGTGATTGTGCATATAATAACCAAATTTTGGATGTGCCAACAAGACCTCTTTCTGAGTGCAAGGTTTACAGGGCTTTAATACACGCTCTGATCACCTCGAAAGCGCCATTCGTATAGTTTCTCTCATACCATACAACCGATCGAATTGAAACGTTGGGGATTACTATTTCATTTCTGCATAAAGTGTCGGATATCATCAAAAAAATCGTGGAATTATTTACGGTTGCACTTGATTTATTGCACTTTTGAAATACTTAGGTACTCGGCGGTGGCAATCCACACATTTTGAGCATTATTCCATTTCATTTCATAAAGAAATGACCGAGATATTACGATTCTACGTTTTATTAAAACAATACCACGGAGGCGATGCTTTGTAGCAACATAATCATCGCTCCCGTGTAAAATGTTACTATATAATCATGCAATATTCATTTTGAAGCGGTATGACTTACATACAGATGGCCAAACGGCGTCAAATCACAGTGCAGCATTTAATTAGTACCTACTCACGAATTTTATGTCGACAGGATTTTGTTGGTCATTGTAGCGAAACATTAAATTATTAGTCCAGCAATCGCCATGGTTGAGGACGTTGAAATCATCCTCGCTAAATACGGCAGCGTCACATACTTTTTCAAAAAGGCATGTCGATAGACGCAGAACCTTTTCAACAATCCTGCGCAGTTACATTCATCTCAAATTATGGAGTTATTTCAAATTATGGAGTTATTGCAAACCATTTTAGAGTCTCCGATCGTATAATAACGCATATTTATTAGATTTACTATACCGTGGACTAAGGCCAGGCCAATTAATGGCCTCTTCTGCTAATGCTCTCGTTCCACCGTTGACAAATCCGTTTCCGTGAGGATCATAATCCTTGTTCAACCCTGTTTTTTTATGGATACGCACAGCCATGGGATCCTGGAATTTGAAAAAACTGCAAAAACGACAACACCGTGAAACAATCGGTGATTCACATGAATCAAAGGCTCCAAGTAATTATTTCAGTCATTGTGATTAAAATCGATTCCCCATGACATGCATTTCATTTAAAATTTCATTCAACATGCATAATATGCTACTACTACTAGGTACTAGGTATTAGGTAGGACGTACCCCAGAAAGCAACATTGCGACAAATTGATACCACATTTTAATATGAGTACCCATACCTTTTCTACAAGAGCTACTGAACTGGCATGAAATGCTGCGAGATTTCGAAGGATTAGTAAACAGTGGTCCAGATCTAGACCTGCTTGGCGATCTGGATGCATTCGAAAGCCTAGCGTCGCCAGATCTTCCATTATTAGATGGGTTGGATCCTCGTTTTGGACGTGTAGACATCGCGCAGCTAATGACGACGCGTTTAGCTTAGCCAAAATTTTGTTAATCTTCGGCAAAGTCTCCGACATCATTGAAATCTCCGTCTCAAAGGCTGCAATATACATCACCTACTCCAACCAGTGAGAGGAATATTAGAACGTGCTTAACTTGATTCAGCCGGCTATTATAAAATGTGAATGATTTTGCACTGCTACCAGATCCTTCATAGCACCATCCACGAGTTTGATCTTCGCTATAACGGATCGCGTCTCAGTGATCTCATGCCCTTTCTGATTCCTCGAAAACTCTATGACTACGCGTTGTAGATTGCTTAGATAATTGTCACCCTTGGCGGTGGCTGGCTTCACAGTGATATTGGAAACCTTGATGGAGCTATCGTCCTCAAATTTCTGTAGGACCTCTTCGATGTAACGTGCGTCCAGCCATGTCAGATCGTCTGTTTCCATCGCTAGAAAAAACTTATTAATCGGTGAGATGGTCCCGCGGTGATATTTTAAGGTGGCTCGAACGTCAGATGAAAATTAACAGCAAACTTTCGGCTTCCGATATGTTTTTGCAACAGGCACGATCGCAGTTTTATTTTTATTTTTTATTTATTTTGTAGAATAAGAAATTGCTAGAATAAAAAAAAAAAAAAAGAATGTAGGTTCTCATTTATTCAAAGAGACAAAGTTGACCTTACTTGTCCAACCAACTAAGCTAAGGCGTCTCTGCCTTTTAATTGCTGTAACCGAGGATCACAAAAACAAAGTTTGACAGCTAAAACTTGGGATGATCAACTTGATCTTAAATTGGCAACATCGGTAAGTGTTAAGGTTCTAACAATTAGTTATTCTGTTTTATTGCAACAAATTCGTAATCAAACTTGCTAAAAGAAAAGTATATACTAGAATCTATCCATGCAATGCAACTCACAGGCTCTATCCAGTGTCAGGTTAATATCTATTGATATCTTTGCAATCCTTTGATTAAATTTGAAAACAAGCTGCTACTTTTGGAACGAATACCATGACAGCTACATTGGTACGTATATTTTTCGTCCAAACTTCAATATTCCTACAAATAACTAATTTTCAATAATCAACAATCACGAGGATCGCGTTAGTTACCTGATATGTATTCTTGAAAAGTGGTAGGCGGGGAAGATCGCTATTGAACCGAAATCAGCCCACTGACGTTGTAGTTGCTATCTTAAGTTGTGCCAGAAGAACGTGCTATCTCGGATTGTGCTGAAAGAACGTGCAATCTCAAACTGTTGAAGAACAACAACGTGCTATGCCAGCGTTGCCGGTATCTTCATATTGAACTATCGAAGCAGGGTCGTGAAATTGTGGTACCCTTATGGTACGCCCACCAGAAAAAATCATCGACTCAGGATCGTAAAATAATGGTACTTTTGAGAAAATGTGAGTCACGTGACAAACAACCGGGAATGCTCTTCTGGGGCTCGATTCTTCAGATCATGCGATAAATTTTCGTATGCGAGATTCACCTTCCGACCAATCATGTGATAGTTCCAACAAAAGCCAACGTCGCAATTGGCCGGAAAACGCGTACGAAAATTAATCACATGATCTCAAGAATCGAGCCTCTGGTAACAAAACCGCGTTTTCTTATTTCTATTCCGAGACAGTTAATATTTGATATTGCGATCAAGGGCAGATTAGGTTTTCATCCTTAGGAATTATATCCCCTCCTCGAGATTGCACATTCCTTTGGCACAATTTGAGATAGCACGTTCTTCCATACTGCCGTCGGTTTTTCCTCAGAATTCTGATGAATCGGTATCCAAGTGTAAACCAAAGTATGTGTCACGCAAACTGTTTTCTATTAGCTATAGTTCACTTGGATATACCTATACACTTAGTATAGGAACCAGCGGAAGAGAGGCTTATCTTATCTCAAGCACGTTATTTGTATGATTCCGTGCCGGTCTGTTTATCAATTCGAAATAACAAGTTGCATCATTATATGTATGGGTCGTGTATGGGCAACTCTCTACTCACTACAGTTATACGATCTGGGGACGAAATTATTCCGAACTGGCTACGAGTCTGACCACTGTACAGCGTGCACTGAGGTTAGATAGTATCCCCCACCAGGGTTCAAGCCTGAGACCTCTAGGCCGTATACCGTTCGTGAGAGACACGTCAATGGATTGTCAGATTTTTGAATCTTATCGGTACCTCTTTGAAGATGTTGAAAAATTTCATTATTCTTCAGTATGACATAAAACTGAATTTAACCAGTCATCAAATAACGTGTTACATATTATGGTATGGAAAATGGTATGGTAAGGTCGCCCTCGTCAGAAAAGACGTTGATCACGTCATCGACGAGGCAATAATTGATTGCCAGGATACAATTTTTATAATAAGAAATGTGGATTTATTAGAACCGTAAATCAGCGACATCGACCGCGTTACGCAACGTTGCAAAAGTTCAGTCGGATAGAGAAATCTTCGCGAAAACTGAGACGATTTTTCCTAGGATTGATGATAGCCATGCGGGTGACGCGTGTATTAATTGCTTCGGAGTAAGTGCCTTCGAAACAAAAACGTGTCGAAGTATCTGCTGATGATTTCGTGACAATTTATGCGAGCTACAAATCCAGCATTCCCATATACTGTCATAAAAAAGTAGAGTTTTTCTCGTCGTTGACAGTGCTCACGTTAGATATTGTTTTCTCGTAAATCTGCTGCACAGTCTTTGGATCCTGAAATTTGACAATACTGCATCAAACCATACTACCGAGATTCGTGAAACTTTTGGTGATTTACAATCTCAAAATACGTTATTTTGGTGATGCATTATACTGATTCCATTCTATTGATAATTATTGATTCTTACTTAATTAAACGAGTAATGCAATAGGTATAAATTGATATCAAGTATCACATTTTCGATAAACAGTATGAAATTAACACTGTAGATCCTCGTCCATTATATTTTTAATGAACAACATTCAAGTTGTAGGGTGTAAGAAATTAGACCCATGTCGAGTGTTCTTTGCGAGGGTTAGTTGAGGGGTTTTATTGAGTGTTTTTTTTTTCGCGAGTCTCTTGACAGAAAAAGTAGCTAGGTACTTTCCCAGGTAAAAGGATCATCCATCCCAAAAAACAAGAACTTCTTACCTTCTCTACAAGTGCTACCGAACTAGTATAAAATACTGGAAGATTCCGAATAAAGAGTGAACAGTGCTCCAGATCTAGAACTGCTTGAAGATCCCGAGCCATTTGAAATCCCCCTGTCAACAGGTCCTCCATTAGTAGATGGATGGGATTTTCTTTCTGAACGTACAGACACCCCGCGGATAATGTTTATCTTTTGGCAAGTTTCCAACAGCATGGAAATTTGCTTCCTAAACATTCCACTGCTTCTTAGTTCGAATGATATTATCCATTAAAAGCTGTTTAGAAAACTATTGAAGCTCGAAGTTGAGTATTAGTGGCTAATGAAGTAATTTCGCAGGGTAATTTCACCAGGTATTCTAGGTATAGGACTAGTTTTGAGTTCGATCTTCACTATAACTCCATGGTCTGATGTCCTCCCTGAACTCGCAAAAACTCTATGATAACACGTCGCACATTGCTTGGATAATTGTCTCACACGGCGGTGGCTGGCTGCACTGT
The DNA here is from genome assembly GCA_943736025.1 of Tenthredo mesomela. Lineage (NCBI taxonomy): Eukaryota > Metazoa > Arthropoda > Insecta > Hymenoptera > Tenthredinidae > Tenthredo > Tenthredo mesomela. The sequence goes on from OX031016.1 coordinate 413,849, forward strand.
AATATTGGAAACCTTAATGAAGTCATCGTCCTCTGCAGGTATCTAACGGACTTTTTCGACGAAACATGCAACATGTTTCGATGTTTTATGGAATGTCGTACATTCAAGTAGCCTCGTCGACAAATTTGAGTCCGCAAATTTGAGTATGTACATTAGGGTGCTTTTTTTTGAAACGACTATTTTTTTTTTTGCAACTCCCCATTGAAAATCTTGTTGTAGACGTCGAAAGGGGAATCCTGTCCAATTTTTAGCTCTTAATTCCGATTCTAGCACTCGCGCTTTTCGTTTTAAGTTTTTCCATGCTAAAAGCATGTGAACATTACGACTTTTTCTTTAGTCGCGTACGACTCAGCCGCATTTCAATGGATTGTTCTCGTCCAAGACTCATTTGACAGAGAATTTAGTGTTCTTCAAAAGTGCCCAAGATAGTTTGACTGACTTGAAAGTATTGAACTTGACATTTTGTTGGAATTTTATATTTAAAAAAATCAAAGTCCTTATATCTTTTGAAATACTGGTTTCAGAGACTTTATGTTCTGGACTTTTTTTGTAGAGAAATAAATTTCCTACAAAATTGTTCTGAAGTTTTTTTCTCCAAGTCCAACTGTTTATTCGCCCACAACGAGAAAGAATAATTATGCATAAAATCGACTTTGGAGGCTCACACAAGTGCGACGGTTGAAACCACAGCCAAACTACCAATGGCACTTTTGAAGAACACTAAATTCTCTGTAAAATGAATCTTGGATGAGAACAATCCATTGAAATGCGGCTGAGTTTTGCGCGGCGAAAGAAAAAGTCGTAATGTTTACATGCTTTTAGCATGGGAAAACTTAAAAAGAAAAGCGCGAGTGCTGGAATTGGAATGAAGAGCTAAAAATTGGACAGGATTTCCTTTTCGACGTCTACAACAAGATTTTCAATGGGGAGTTGCAAAAAAAAATAGTCGTTTCAAAAAAAGCACCCTAATGTACATAAGTCTGCCTGTGCGACCCGTATGCTCATTCATTGTTAGGTTAATATCCATTAATATCTTTGCCATCCGTCGATTTGATGTGAAGACGATTTATTACTTTTCGTAAGGCTAATATGACAGTTACTCTGGTGTGTATATTTTTTCACTTAAAGTGATAATATTTCCACAAATAGTTGGATTTCAATAACTGGCACTTACGAGAACCGTGACTCCGTTGGTATCTTTTTGCAAAATGAGAAGTGAAATAGACTATTGAACCTGAAACATCCGATTGACAACTCTAGCTGCGGGGATGTCGACTCATTTGATGAATCTGTCTCATTTCCTCTTATCCTATCTTCAGTTGAAGGTAACCAAAACTATGGAAAATACTGAAGAATGATTCTTTCATCTACTCGGTCGAAAGCTTCAGAGGGCAATACATTTCCAAACCTTGTTCAGAAGATGAAATAGGAAAATTATTCACTATTCACAATGCAAATCGCGCTTCCGCGACTCAGACAGCAGATAAGGGTGTCGATCTTGAGATGATCAGAAGAACAGTACCGTGATCAAAGAATTCACATTATTGTGCGAGGTTTTTACACAAAGCTTCCAGCTTTACCTCAACCGTTTTTCTTACCAATTAGGATATTCTTGAAGATCATTGAACACGCAGTATAAGAAAATAAAGAAAAACGAAGTACTCATTCTTAACTTTAATCTCGTATAAACTGCAGATGACAGTCCGCACCGTTACAAATCGTTGTATAAGTTGAGTGAAATTGAGAAACGTTGAAGCCAACCGAGATGTCTTTTCCTAGGATTAATGATGACTTGCCACAGGTGAGGCGTCTTTGCTGAGAACGCAATTTCCTCGATTCTCTTCCGATGGATTCGTTGCTGCAGTATATGATGAGGGAACTGTAAAGACATCTTCTAGCCTTAGCACCGAGCGAGAGATAAGATAAGCCTCTCCAGCGGGCCACGTAAGCTTCAAACAGTTCTGTGATTCATTATCATTAATCTTCTCGCGAAAAATAGAATTCATAGAAATTACAACTCAGCAAAAATCCAAGGTTTTCCGAGCTGAGTGTTGATAAAACAGTGAAAACGGAGTCCACGAAATTTTTAGAATGGTGTGAATTGAAATTCGAAAGTTTCATTCAAAACTCGTTGGTATTTGGTTATTAACTGCAAAGAAAGAGAAGAGGAAAAGTACGCAGACGTATAACAGAACAAAAAGGCGAAGAAAAAAAGGAAAAACCGCAGAGGGAGTAGATTTTACAGTTTAAAAGTCACGAACAATGTTTACCAATAATAAACTTGCTGAGCACAAAGTGAGGCAGAGCACCTGCACAAAGTTTTCGAACTTGAAACGGGTTCTTGAAAATAGGGCGGGTTCTTCAGTCAATTGATTCCACACTCGACTGCCATGAGACCGCGTCGGTCCGAACAATTTTTATTCCGTTACCAAAATCGAGGTACCGCACTCAGAAAAAGGTCTTGTTGACACAACCAAAATTTGGTTATTATATGCACAATCACATTTTTTGTTTAGTCAATCAAATTTTTTGTTCAGTCAACCAAAAATTTCGTTCGGATAACCAAAATTTTGATGGGAAAACCAAATTTTGTTGGGACAACCAAAATTTTGGCTATTCCGACAACATTTTTGGTTGACTGAACAAAAAATGTGATTGTGCATATAATAACCCAAATTTTGGTTGTGTCAAGAAGACCTTTTTCTGAGCGCGTGTATAAATGACAGACACTTGTGAAAATAATCGAATGATGATTGGAAACGCTATTGGGAACTAACACGTGGGAGTGGCTTAGGAAAAAATGTCGGAAAGTAGCTTACACTTTTATGTATGTACACATATGAAATAGTATTAGTGACTACAAATACTTATGCAAACACAATAGATTTGTAAGCTATTAATAGTTAAAATTTTAACCACCAGACGTCGTGACTCGATTTGTTAGTTCCCAATAAAACAGCATATTTTACATCGAAGACATATCCATCGCGGAACATAAGTGGATCAATCCGCGATGGTCAGACAGAACTTGCGTGCCGATTCTCGCCCACGACGGTCGATTTTTCTCAGTAATTTATTCACGCGATTTTATTGACCTATGGTTTTAAATTGAAGTTAAGGCATGCAGCCGGCGAGAATGGCTTTCTCAAAATGTTGAAAAGGAATTCTCTTGTCGCTGTAAAAATGGCTCTTGAAAAACTTCATTACTTTAAAAAAATGAGGAATTGAGGAGAAAATTCACGAGAGTCTGTCGTATAGTCAGCGCCCCTAAAATACGCTAGATCAGCTAAAACTGTTAGAATTAGATGAAATATAGTCTGTTAATTGTTGACCCTAGAAAGCCAGTACGGTTTTTTCTACCTTCTAACGCTAGACTGGGGTAGATATCAACCCCGGGCGTTTCTTGTTCACAGAACCGTGATTATCAGCGCAGTAAAGAAACGCTCCAATACATGAATCTCTTCGTGTTTTGATAAGGAAGAGAATGGTGTGCGGCAAATTCAATTTCATTAAAGTCTAGTTAACGAAGAACCCATTTAAAGACCGATAAATAATGAAAATCAGCGGGAAGCGGGAAGCGCATTTTTCCCCTCGTCGTCTAGAGTAGATTTCCACCCCGGTCCAGCGTTCTAGGGTTGCGAGATGGGTCCAAAGTATGGAATTGAGACATAATAGTACTACGTAAAATACATAAAAGTACGCGAAATCGGTAAAACTAATTGTAAGCTGAAATAATGTCAAACTACCAGCTTATAAGGGGACCAGTACAGCGACTTTTCGAGAAATCATCATAGTCCGAAATCAATTTATTTCATAACCAAAGTTCATTTCACATCAAAATCTTTTTCTTTTTCAAAATCATGTGTAGTAAGGATTTTAGAGCACCGTTGGACCGATTCAGGTTATCTTGGATTCATTTTCTTCAGAAAACAAATCCTCATCATGTGAATGTAGGAATTTTGAAAATTTTTCGTTTTGGCCAAGTTATTTAAGAAATGAGTGATAATAATTTTTGCAAATTTGGTAAATTGATCATAACTTATGAGATCATTTTTTATTTTTAAATTCCTACATTCACATGATGAGGATTTGTTTTCTGAAGAAAATGAATCCAAGATGACCTGAATCGGTTGAACGGTGCTCTGAAATCCTTACGACACATGATTTTGAAAAAGAAAAATATTTTGATGTGAAATGAACTTTGGTTATGAAATAAACTGATTTCGGACTATGATAATTTCTCGAAAAGTCGCTGTACTGGTCCCCTTAAATCCGACTTGAAACGCGGTAAAATTACCCAAAATACATCAGAACACCTGGGTTCATCGAGTTTTAGTCCAGCACGTACAGGTGTGTGTTGAATTTAAATCTGTTTATTTATTTATGAGGTTTGAGAAAAATGTTCTATACTTCCGAAAATCACGCGGTTTTCATTATAATATATAGTGGAGTTGAGATTTTTTCGCAAAAAGAAGAGAAAACAAGGGCAAAAAAGGGGAAAAAAAGGGGATTAAAAGGGAGGAAAAATTAGGGGTGCAGAGGGATGTGTTAAATGGAGATGAAAAAAAAAAAAAAACAAAAAAAACACACTATGCTGTGAGAGTGAGCGACGTTGAAGCGATGGGCGGTAGAGCGTGGAACGGCTTAAGGGCCTTCGAATGTTTTTTTGTTCGCCTCGCTGGTCTCTTTCACAGGGGATGGGATGTCTGTCTTGGCAGTCGCCATTCATCTGCGCAACTTAAACACTGCAGAGTAGAGCTTGCAACATAAATTACAACCCCAATCGCGCCCTTCTGGTGAACCAGTGACTTACCATGCGTACGACAAGTGGTTTGTTTTATTTATATTTTATTTCCTAAACCTACAGCCGAAAAATTAGCACAGTAGGTATTATACGTAGTATGGTATTACAGTCGTTATAATAATTCAACCAGAAATAAATCGAGCGGACAAATTTTACGCATTACTTTCAGCGATGCAGAGCGATAAAATTTCTCCGCATGCGGGTATTAGGATATTAGGAGAGATCTTTGAACACGTACAACGTAGCCAAAATGAAAAATAACACTTTTGGAACCTTGTCTATATACCGAGAAGAAATCTTGACACTGCACAGTCAAAGTGCCTGACTGCGCATGCGCGAGTTTCGTCGTCCGCTGAGGCAGGTTAGCCATCCCGAGTTTTAGCTGTCAAACTTTGTTTATGGCGGCGATGTAATTGATACGAATTTTTGAGGTTATAATCTCAAATAATTGCGTTAGCGATTCGGAAAGGCTTGAAAAGCTTTATTGAAACTTGATGTTCGACTGTCGCAATTTATTTCGAACAGTTGATTGCTCGCTTCGATTCGATTGAATTATCTTCCGATATGGACTATTTTATTCAAGATTGCTAATCGATGCCACTTTTATTTTGATAATTCACGTTAAATAAAAATGAACAACAACATAACCTCAACTGACTAGTCTACGCGCGAAAGTTTGACAGCTCTTGCTTCATTTTTCGCAAGTTGGCACCCCTGCCTCATACGTCATAATATTATCGCGGGACCATCTCACCGACCAATAAAATTGAATTATTTGGCGCATGCGCAGTTAGGGGCATCGACTGTGCAGTATCAAGGTTTCTTCTCTGTATGCCTGTATGCGGTCTATACAATTTGCGTGCTATCAGTGTCATGAGAAGGCAGGATATCATAAATGGTAGATGAAGCGAATTATCACGTGCATCATCCTCCAAAGTATTTCAATAAGGGCATTTCCGCTCAAACAGCCCTTATTGCATCCAACTCCTAGATTAGTTCTTCCCGTTTTCGGTTCGTCAAAGATAGTAATAGATTTTAGGAACAACTAAAATTGAGCACAGAAATGCCTCGACTAATTTCTAGATCCGGTATCGATTTTGATCAAAATCGGTCTGAAGGTTTCTAAATGGTGAAAAATAATGTGTTTTTGAAAAAGTGCTAATATCTTGGGAACCATTCGTAAGATTTCGTTGAAATTTTTTCGTTCGGCACTCCTTAATTCAGGCAGGGAGTTTTTTTTTTTTGCCAAATGTAGAACGATTCGGAAATCAAGTGTGAGAAGAGAAACGGTTTGAAATTTCCTAGCAATGTAGCTCGACAACTTTTGCGTTTTACCATAAGCAGTGAAATATTCTCATTGCACAAGTTCCGCCGAGGCATAAGATGTATACCTACTATACCCAATTTTCTGGGACTCGGTTTTAATTAGAAAAAAAAAAAGAAGTGATTCGATTACAAATATAGCTGATCTATAATTTATCGTCGGAAGTCGAAGACAATTATTATTGACTAATGGTTGATTTTGACTCGGCACCAGGATATAAGCCTTTCAAGAGTTGGGATACGACTGCGAGAATCCAATTTCATCTCGCGACGAAGGATAAGGAACGGAAGAAATCCGTAATTCCTATCCGTTTGACAGGTTGGAGTCGATTCTTTAATCCGTTCTGAATCCGGTGAGATGAGGGGTCGGGTATAGGTACTGGCCTTGATATATATCACAGAAATGAAATTACGTGCTTTTTTTTTCCAGGCTTTAAAAAGTTGAATTGAAATTTCGAGATTTTATTGGAAGCTAGTGCGCCATATTATATTCTCAAATAATCAAAGCCGGAACAAAAGAGGCTTGGTATAACGTGAATGAAGAATCAAGATCCTGTAACGATTTCAGGTTCCATTCGTATATTGTATACCTACAGATGCCCTTGTTTGCAGTTCGCCCGTCTTTGAAAAGCGCGCTAATCACCGGCTTTTCAAAGATCCAAATCTACCGTCTCACCCGCCTTTTGTCTCTAGTCTCTTTTCAGGACTACCAAGCGTTGCCAATTACGCATAATCTTGCTTCCCTTAACAATGCTCAACGTCTATACGCACTATTCATGAATTAAACTGTTATACCTATATCTACCTACGCTCAGAAAAAGGTCTTGTTGACACAACCAAAATTTGGTTATTATATATGCACAATCACATTTTTTGTTCAGTCAATCAAATTTTTTGTTCAGTCAACCAAAAATTTCGTTCGGGTAACCAAAATTTTGTTGGGAAAGCCAAATTTTGTTAGGACAACCAAAATTTTGGCTATTCCAACAAAATTCTTGGTTTACTGAACAAAAAATGTGATTGTGCATATAATAACCCAAATTTCGGTTGTGTCAACAAGACCTTTTTCTTAGTGTATACGCGCAGGCTCCTTCCATACACTTTCAACAATCTCTAAGCTTTGATAAACAACGTCAAAAATTTTCATAACATTTTTTTTGCTATTTCAAATCCTGCAGTGACATTGAAAAGCTCGCGCTTGCAATATTAGTGAAATAAAATTCAAAATTCTTATTAAAACTCCTGAAAGAATATTCTGAACTTTAACAGCGATCTTTGCAGTACAACCGACCTTGATGTTTATTAATAACAGTAGATTTTATTTTATGATTTTTTTCATCGCAGTTTATAGTTTATCGACCATATAGAAAATCAATTTAATTAACTTTACACAGATTTTTTTAATGCTTTTATCAAGAAACGAATAGTCGTAAAATGAGGACCACTCTATATAGACAATACGTAAATAGTATCTATTTTGTAATTCTAAAAAATGGAAACTGCGTTCCTTGCGCGAATTAAGCTCTTGAGCTTATATTACACTTTACTTCACCATCGGGTGTCGTACGTCATTGCAGACATTTGAGTAAAGCTCAAAATCATAAATTCATACGAAGTATAAACTATAATAATACCGAACCCAGAGATAAGCCCTCAACCCCGCATAAATGCTGCGCGGCTATAGGTATATAGAATAGAAAATATATTTATTATCCTGCAGAGGCTCAAGCTTTAAGAGCACGCTATACCCACTTTTTTACCGACCTCGACATAATTTCGCGAATAACTCAAAGACGCAGTCACAGAGCACGATCTGAAATTGTTTTATCCGATGATTCGTGAAGAATCGAGAAAAATCAACTTTTTATGGATCGTTGAATGTGGGCAGGTCACCTATTTCGATTATCCCAAAAAAAATCTCCAACAGCGCCGTTCTTCATGAAATACCGCAAACAGTTATCCAAAAATGTTGTTGTTTCACACAATAATATCGCCACGGATTACATTTCTGTAAATAGTTATGATTGACGATTGTTAACGGCTCGGAGACGCAATGATCTTCAGCCTATAGATTCCCAAACACACTTTATGATACAAAAGAAGTAAATTTTTTTTCAATTTCAGTGAACTTGCAATGCCAGTATCCGTTTTTTCATTATTCGTCGAATAAATCAATTTCATATCGTTTCATATCGTCGCGGCATTTCCGAATTATTCGCGAAATTATATCAATGTCGGTAAAGAGTGGGTATAGCATGCTCTCAAGATTTCTTGTAGACTAGCATAAAGTTAGTACATTTTTCTCGAGAGCTGGCGCCATCTGGTCGGCTCTTCAGCTTTTCAACTTTGCCGATTGTTCTGAAAATTTGATTCAGAATTGAGATCTACACATACGTTTACTTATTTCTAAATAATCAACCATACCATTTTTTCTGTCATACAAAAGAAAAAACAAAAGAAGCAATCAAAAGGAGAACATCAAAAACACTAAAAACTAATTAGAAACTTTTGAGATCAGATGTGAAATCGAACTGTTTCGAAAAGGAAAAACCGATTTTGACATACTTTGAGTAAAACCAAGTGGTACATAATGATGCTGTGGTCCAAAGAAGAACGATAAACGTTTGTTTGAAATCTAGCAAAATTTACTGCTATATCAATAGTTAGCCATATTTGAAAGCACATCAACATTTATACAGTCCGATTGTAAAATCTCCTGTTCCAATACGCATTGTCAGATAAGAAAAAATTAGATACTTATCTTACCGGTCGAAAAAGTTTCCCTATCCACGTGTGGTAATCTTGCAGTTTTGCAAACCGATATATTACATGCCTATACAGGGTGTCCCAGAACTAAATGTAAAAGATGCAGAGGGTAATAGAGGGAGTCAAGCTGAGTAAATTGACCTATCGAACATGTGGCCTCCGAAGCACCAGTCGCGAGATACGACTGCTCAAAAAATCGCGCCGGGCGCCGGCATGTAGGCAACCGACTACACAGCTCGCATCGGTTAGCGCTTCATTCATACGACTACAAGAGTCAAGAATTACGAATAAAAACACTTTCGACATTGAATTTTCGCCAAACACAACAACATTACTTGTTCCCATAATAAAATTTGATATCAAAAGTATTTTTGTTTGTAATTTTCGAATTCAAAAGTGTTATGACTCGCATCAACAGTCGAGCGCGCTTATCAATTTATACACGGCTGACGGATATCTGCTGTGTATAGTCGGTTGCCTACGTGCCGGCGCCCAGCGCGATTTTTTAAGGGGGTATCCCCACCTTTAAATGAGTTAACATTCTAAGAAAGAGATTGATATTTTACAGCGAATTTGAGAGTCTGATCAAATCCAAAAGAATCAAGAAGTTTAGGGAGAGTTTGACCCTCATTATCCATACTTAACATTGAATATTATTTTGAGTCTATTAGTAGTTACGCTGAATATAGAAAAATACAAAATTACTCGGTTGTCGCAAAGAATCAGTAGTACCGTTGGATCGATTTTGGAATTTTTGGTCTTCAATTGTTCAGAAGAGATGCCTCTATCACATGAACATAGAACTTTTTGATATGACTATTTTTGGTTGAGATAATAGAAAAAATAGAGAAAAAAGATTGAAGAATTAGAAAAATCTCAGTAAAAACTAAGCGAGTCAGGCAATTTTCGCGATATCAAAAAGTTCTATGTTCATATGATAGAGGCATCTCTTCTCAACAATTGAGGACCAAAAATTCCAGAATCGATCCAACGGTACTACTGATTCTTTGCGACAACCGAGTAATTTTGTATTTATCTATATTCAGCGTAACTACTATTAGACTCAAAGTAATATCCAATGTTAAGTATGGATAATGAGGGTCACACCCTCCCTCAACTTCATGATTTTTTTGGATTTGATCAGACTCTCAAATTCGCTGTAAAATATCAATCTCTTTCTCAGAATGTTGACCTATTTAAAGGTGGGGATACCCCCTTAAGCGGCCGTGTCTCGCGACCGGTGCTTCGAAGGCCACATGTTCTGTGGGTCAATTTACTCAGCTTGACCCCCTCTATCACCCTCTTTATTTTTTGCATTTGGTTCTGGGACACCCTGTATATATCAAGATTGATTAGTCGCTGTTGGCGATTAACAGCTGTGAGTAAAAAATCAATTAAAGTTAATTCGCATTTTTAAGAACCTCTTCTCCCCAAGATTTTATTCGATTTTTTTCTACTAGAAAAATTGTAGTTACAAATTCGAATGATTATTAATTACAATATTTTCATATCACGATAGGTATACTAAAATTTGATTAGTTTCTCACCGAAAGCTAACAAATTTGAAAACAAAAACACATCAAACAAAATAAATTGCTTCCTTTTATTTTTTCATGCTGATACTCCAAACGATAGACTTTTTTGTGAAGTTAGATTCTCCCAAAATAAGCGGTCTGTAGCTCAATTTTGAGTATACTCGCTCAAACGGGATTTCTATTTCTAAAGAAAAAAAAAAAAAACATTTTCACTCAAAAAATTATATCTTGGCTAAAAATGAAGATATCTAGTTCGTTTGGGGCGCGTTTTGAAGAGGAAAAGAATTCAAGAAGTTGATCGTGTACATATATAATATCGAAAATCTTTTTTCCATGACTGCACGCTCCAGACAACTATTACTCATCGTTGATTTTATAGATGACGACATGCCACAGATTTTGAACTTCTTCGCTTCAAAATAGAATATTGATGGCATATATCAGGAAATAAATCTCTGAACACGTAGACTAGATGTCCGGGATGCGTTCAGTTAAAAAATCTAGCAGTCGTGTTCTTAAAAAAATGAATTTCAAAAACAAGAATATCGCGGGTGAAATACAGGATTTGGGGGCAAATAATCGATTCTTCGCCTCAAAACTGAATCGCAATGAAATATTTGAAAATCTATTTTCCGTGCAAAATTATCTGCCCAAATTCTATATAAGAAAGATTATATGACAAGCGGTTATGGATGAAAGTAATTTTGCAAAAAAAACATATTGGGTCATAAATCATAAGGCCGAACGATCACTTCAAAAGTGAAAAGTGATATATTTTTAGGGAATTTCGAATATCTTATAGCTTTTTATACAAAATTTTAGTCCTTTGGAGTTGAAGGTTTGTTCGTTTATTTTATTTTATTTTTCGTCTCGCACAGCTGTTTCGATCGAAAGACTATTTGGAAATTCCCACCGGAAAATCCTCGATGATTCATCTTATCTCGCAGACACACTTGGAAAGATTATATCAATGATCAATTTGCACGAATTCTGATAGCAAATATATATAAACGTGCGATCAGAATTAGAATGAATTAATCATAAATGGGCAAAGAGAAAAGTTTGTAAAAGATAATAAAAAAAAAAAAAAAAATGCAATAATTATATGCGTATAACCGTTCTGCTATCTCTTATCGTGACTTTGTGACGTTCGTCGTTCTTGGTCATCTAAATCGGGTAATTTCATTTATTTTTTTCTTAATCCGATCGAATAGCTGCAGCGGCTCAATATAATCACAATATTCGTACGTAATTCGGCCTTCGAATTGATGGAATATGGAATTACCGTATGACGCAAATGAAGGCGTAAATATACATATGTATATCAATGTGTATATAGTATGTACCTATACACACCTACCATAATATGTTTGTTGAGAACCAAACCGCAGGATATTTCTTTATTATTTTATGGACTCGCTTATTTTTGTCTACTATTATAATTATGCTATTCCGAATTCATTCGAATACGTACTCTGAGTATCTTCTATATTTATATCTCAGTATATGATACACAGATTACAGTTAAATCAATTCCGGAGTAAACAGCAGGTCAAAAGTCGTATAAAGATAGTCGATTCGCGATTGAATCAAGAAGGTTGAGTCTTTTTTGGGAAAGATCGATATTTTCATTTTTCAACATGTGCATGTAATACGCCCTATTTCTTGCATGTAAAACGAATAGAAAATCGCCCATTTCTAGCGTGGACTTCATTACCTCCCTAGGGAGGTAATATCCATTATTTCCCTAGGGAGGTAATGGATTTATTGCTACCTTCCAAGAGGCGGTTTCGAAGGTTTTTCAAATATTTCGACGTAAAAGGGCCTAAAAGGGCGCGAAAAAGGGCCTGGCCATACATGCACTCGTTGAAAAAATTACATTATAGCGCAGATCGATTTTTAAGTCAATATTATGTTGATTAAACTAGAATGATTATATGATCCGCCGTGATCTAAAATAATACTGGATTATATATTCTATGATCAAATCCATTCCAGATTCCAGACTGTCTATAAAGCTATACTCGCTTTACTCGGACGTCGGATTTGATCGATCGTACGAAATAAAATGACACGAATAATTACTCCGGAGAAAAGAATATAGAGGAACGTATTACGCTACAGTCCGGATTCCTGAAATAGTGCTTTTATGAGGAAAAGATCGTAAACTGAAAGCCGCGAGCGGCGCAGAGGATAACCGCAGTAGATTCGGTTTCTGCTTGGCAAAAATACCCTGATTTCAGTGACCGATCATTTAGATTGGTAAAAATGGTGCAACTGGATTTTTTTATTTTTTTATTTTCTAGTTCAGACTTTACGATTCGAAATTATATTATGATATTATCGGAATCATTTGGAAATTTTCTTGAGTGTAAATAGCGTTTATGGAAAATATGCGATAAGATGTTATCGTGTTATCTGCAAAAACTGATATGCCAACTGGTTAAAAATTCCTAAATATCATATCATTCAGTTTTGTATAGATATGAATCCGATCTTTTGTAGGATACGAATGGATTATGTGAGTAGAGAGGGTGCAGTATACCGTTTATGACCCTCCCCCCCTCCCCCCCCCCTCCCCTTTTTTTTACTTTTTTTTCCCCTTTTTTTTTACTTTTTTTTTCCCCTTTTTTTTTACTTTTTTTTCCCCTTTTTTTTACTTTTTTTTTCCCCTTTTTTTCCTTTTCTTTTCCTTTTTTTCCCCCTTTTCTTTTCCTTTTCTTTTCCTCTTTTTTCCTTTTTTTTCCTTTTTTTCTTTTTTTTTCTTTTTTTTTTCTTTTTTTTTCCTTTTCTTTTCCTTTTTTCCCCCTTTTCTTTTCCTTTTCTTTTCCTCTTTTTTCCTTTTTTTCCCCCTTTTCTTTTACTTTTTTTTTCCCCTTTTTTTCCTTTTCTTTTCCTCTTTTTTCTTTTCCTTTTCTTTTCCTCTTTTTTCCTTTTTTTCCTTTTTTTTTCTTTTTTTTTTCTTTTTTTTTTCAATCCTAACCTGAGTTAATTTCAACTATCCTAACCTAAGAGAATTTCATCGATCCTAATTTAAGAAAACTTATGTATACTTATCGAATGGAAATAAATATATATGGTGAATGTAGGGAAAGGATAGGGTTGGTAAAAAACGCACAGGTGAATATTGTTATAATGGTTGTTTATTCATATCATTTAATATTTATAAAGGTAAAGATCCAAACTTATGTTTACTAAAAAAGGTTCAAGCTTATAACTAAGATTTATTTAACAGTATTGCGTATAAAAATTACAACTAATTATGTTAAGGCTTATTCTAGAGAAAGAACAGTCGTTTCTTATGCTAAATGCTCAACGTGGGTATACACTATATGTTGAATCCATGGAGCCCTTAATTTCCTCGGATATGTCAAGAGCGAACAGAGCCTTTAGTTCAAGCAAAACAATTTTATACATATACGTACTAAGATTCGGTTTCAAATTCGACTGTACCCCATCCAGCCGTTCGTTAATATCTTTTAAGACAAGATCTGTGAAACGATAAAGAGGTGTATCCGTAAAGCCAAACGCGTTTGCCAGTGTAGAGAGTTCCCTTACCATTTCGTCTTTAAGTTCGTTCACAGGAACTGCATGTTCTCTTAGACGACATAAATGATTACAGACGCACCCCGATATGGCATTTAGTCCATCGAACGATGTTTTCTGCAGCACGATGGACGGCGAGTCCAACCTCCGTTTCTTAAGACTGGTAGAATTGTAAGTAGATGACTCATCGTCTGTGTCTCGATCTTCTTCCTTTTTCCACTGCTCAGCTGGTTCTGTTAGCTTGATGGCTCTCAAACCGTGAGCCAGGATGAAGGAAACGGTATAACCGTTCACATCTATGGTCGTAGTATCGGTAGAATCGGCTGGAGTATAGGCTGCGGTCGTTGGTTTAGCGAAGTAATCGTTGATTTTGCTCAACTTTGTTAAAAAGTTCCAAAAAACATCAGTTTTCATCGCGATGATACTTCCACCTTGACCACTGAGCTGCACAATAGGCTCGAAACGTTCACCGACTAAAGAATATCCAACCGAGACTGCCGTTGAAAACGAAGGGTTTATTCCATATGTGGCTGATAGTAGCATCCGCCTGGTTGGTCGCAGAGGGTCAATTATGAGTGGTTTATCAACTGAATGAGGTTTTTGTAATGCACGCACAGATTGAGAGTTAAACATGATGAAATTATGATTCAGACACTGAAAAATATTGATGCAGAGTAACTGTTTTTCACTGTTGCAAGCACGGGCTATTCGTAACTACTGGCGTAGATGCTTACAGACCCCTTAATATTTCAAGAAAAACCCCCCACTACTGGGTGAGGTTTTATTATTCCTCAGAGGGTAGGGATAAGTTTTTCAGCTAGGCTGAGGGATTTCACGGTTGTAGCAGTGGACGCGGTACTTACATATAAAATCAGCGTGGCTCTGGGATACCATGGGTGCCGACACCTGGCATTATACCCAGGCAGTATGCCGTTTATGGCTCTAAGGGTTTGCAGGTAGCTGTAGATTTTTGCCTAAAAGTTTGAAGGAAAAGTTTGCAAGGCTTCAATCTGCACGGATAGGTTCAAGTAATTACTTTTGGGTTATATTGCCGTCTGTTGTAAAACCGACCCTAGAAAAAATAAAGAACCCCCGTCTCTTTGGAAACTATTTGTCAGGGCAGGCCTACCAGTTTCAACCTGTCTAATAGTACGACGCGACAATGGTCCGGTAATAATTACTTTTCTTAGCAACCGAACAATATGAATGTATTATACGGTGTACGCCTTTCAAACAGATAATCGGCCATTTACGGTGGCATTGTTCAAGTAACGTTGGAGAATAAACACTGTATTATATACCCGCAAAATTCGTCGAAAGATGGTAATTATACTCTGCTGGTTAAACATTTAAAGATTTGTTTGTCAGGGGGTAGCTTAAGACAGTGAAAGGAAATAGATAGGTGTACGATGCAGCTGCCTTTGTAATCAGCCTGCCCCAAAAATGTAATTAACTGATTTCTATTTTCAAGTTCACGCTTCGACTACCCGCAAAGGTGCAAGTGTACGTTCTTTTGTCTCGCGTACCATGGTGCGGTAGGGGATTAGCGATGATGGCTATGCCGGTTCAGACTTGCGGGCGTAAGGGACGCAATGGTAAATACCGATTTTGTATGTTCAAGTTCACGCTCCGGCTACCCTTGCGAAGGTAGTACATTCTTTTGTCCAGTGTGCAGAGGTGCGGTTGGGGGATTAGAGGCGCACTGCATGCAGGTACAGACTTGCGGGCGCAAGGGCCGGTCGGGTGAAAAGCAATATGAAGGTGACGACAGTCAGCTCGAAGTATAGTGACAGTGTTTCAGGTAGGCAAAAATGGTCAAGGATTGGCGGGTGGTAGTAATATCAACGATTGGTTCATTTACACTGAGTGGGGATGAGCAGGGTACCAAGCATAACATATATAGACTCGCCAAAAACGTGTCATTTTATCAGTTTGAAAAACTATTCAGTAGGGGAGACTCTGCTGGTTGTGATCTTCTGATTTCGAATGGTTTAACAATTACTGTTGTGTTTGTTTTTTCATTCGTGAAAGGCATTGTAACCAAGCGAACAAGTTTGAGCTTCGAGAAAATTCTGGACAAGTCCTTATTTTTCTTTTGTTTGAATTTATTTTGGCGGATATTTTTTTACGATGAATCGTGTTGAGGATAAACGTATCATATCAACCGTGAAAGGTATAATCCTGATGGTGATACGGTACCTCGAAACTACAAGACCGGAGGTTGTTACGAAGCGTATGCGTGAGTGGTACCATCGAGTCAAGGACATGAATACCGAGCAGGAGGTGACGACGGTTCTACGTAATATTATCGGTACCCTTGAGTTGTGGATAGTCTTGCAAATCGTGACGTGTTCTACCTTAGTGGGCAGACCTTTTTGGATGAGACAAATGTTGAAAATCGTGAAAACTGCCCTTATACCGTCGGATGTTCGAATAGTGGCAAATGCCATCAAGCGGCGAGGACAGGCTCTGAAGACGATAGCATGTCAGCATGTCGAGACTATAGCACGAGAAGAAGCGGAGGCTATAGAAGCTGTCGAGGCTTATGAATTAGCGGTTGAAAGTGCGATGGCATTTACACAGGATGATCCTGCTGTAGATACGGACGGTGCACCGGCTATAGAGGAGACTATGGAGCGGCTATCACAAGTCTCGATGAAGGATGCGGAGGATGCGAACGAGACGGACATGATCGCTAAAACGACGGATGAAATTTGTCGATATGCGCCGGATCTATTGAGTGAAAGTACGCGGTATACACCTGTGAGCGGTAAGTGTTGTTAGAAAATATGCCACGAGTACACTCCTACCCGAAAAATGCTGAAGCTTATTCTCTGTCATTCAAATTTATGTAATTTTTTTTCATAGTTTTGAATAATTTTACAGATGATGTACCGAGAACGAAACCAGCGACAGGTCTGTTCAACGTTAACGCTGGAGCTTCTACCTCAACGTCAGGAATTCCAGCCAGAATATACGCGGTCAACGAAGGGGCTAGCACTTCAGGAATACAGCAGGGTGGAGCAGCTCGTCGTGCAGGAAAGCGTAATGCCCCATCGGACGATGTACCTGAACAGGAGGATCGACCGGAGGTTGTCAGGCGGGTTAGTGTACCGATTCAGGATGCAGGGTTAGATCCAGAAGTAGAAGACGTAGAAGGCAATAGATCAGGACGATTTAGAATCACACAGCGTGTGAATAAAAGATATCCGCGTTTCGGGTTAGCTGGAAATCAGGTCACGGTAAAAATCATAATTCCGCCAGAGACGGAAAACTCACTACGTTGGTTAGAGGACGCATTTAGGGAACTTCATAGTTATTTCAGATCATTGTGCGGTCAGGGGGATCTAATGGGTATAACATTTGTTACGGATGGTTTCACGAGGGGTGCAGCGGGTTTAAACTTTCGACCGGCACGCGATTTTCAATTCGAGGATTTATGGGGTCTCGTGTTTAGAATCACGCAGAGTGCGCGTGAGTTTTCGATAGATCAGCCTTTTACTATCAATATATTTACGGTCAATTTACCTGTCGGGAGGGGTAAACGCTTACGGCTGGACGGGGAGGGAATATTAAATAAGCGGTCGATCTTAAAAATTAAAAACGATGATAATTTATGTTTACCACGGGCGTTGTTCGTAGCTGGGGTATACGCGCGTAAGGGTGCGTATCCTGATTTTAAAAATATGTGGAACAGGGCTAGGGACAACGAAAAATATCAAAAAGAGAGGGCTGAGGAATTAGTTAGAAAGGCACACGTCACGATACCCGAGCAGGGGTGCGGGTATAACGAGCTCCTGCAGTTTCAGCAGTATTTGGCACGATACGACACTGTCATAACTGTTTACTTTTGGCGTACACTTGGAAAGGGCGGAGAACCTTTTTTTAATGGCGAAGATATTGTGGTAGGCTTGGGACGGACTGCAACCTATAGAGTCAACATTATTTACAGCGAACGAAACAGACATTATGACGTAATTTTAAATATCAGTGCAGCAGCCGCCTCTAATTTTTTTTGCATACCGTGTAATGTAGGCTATTCTCGTGGTATGGAGCACAGGTGCTCTAATATATGTCCTCGTTGTTTGACGACGCCCGCTTGCGATACGAGGGCTGATCGAAGGGAATGTATCTCGTGTAGACGTGAGTTTTACGGCATTGAATGTCTTAATAACCACGCAAAGCCCGGTTCGTTTAGCGGAAAGCGGTCAATCTGCAGTACCCTGCGGATTTGCCAAACCTGTGATATCTATATGGATAAATCCAAGGGGAAACATGTCTGCTGGGAAACATACTGCAAGACCTGTCGTTCGAATCAAAAGATAGAGCATAGCTGCTATATGAGACCTGTGAAACATACCGTAGGAGAACCTGCGAATTATATATTCATTTTTTATGATTTCGAGACACAACAGGACCAGACACTAGACGGAGACGATGCAGTGAACGTACACGTGCCAAATCTGTGCGTCGCGCAGCGGGTCTGCACGCGTTGTATAGATGAGGATTTTAGTGAGGGTTGCGCAGGGTGCGGTGCTCAACGAGAATTTGTTTTTAGTAGGGACCCAGTGAAGGAGCTCATCGAACTCGTTGATAGGAAGGTTGACGGTTATAGAAAGATTATATGCATAGCACATAACGCCAAGGGTTTTGACGCGCAGTTTATTCTGAAGTATCTGGTGGAGAACGGAGGCGAACCGCCGCGGGTTATACTCAACGGGAGTAAAGTAATACTTTTGGAGACAAACAACACCCGTTTCTTAGACTCGCTGGCGTACATGCCAATGGCTTTGTCGGCATTGCCAAAGGCATTCGGTTTACCTGAGGCCACCCAAAAAGGGTTATTCCCACACTTGTTTAATACCCCGGCTAATCAGGGGTATGAGGGGCCCTTACCTGCGGTCGAGTTTTACTCACCAGATACTATGACGAGAGAGGCTAGGGAAAACTTTTTTAAATGGTATAATAGGTCAGTTAGAGAGAATTATATTTTCAACTTTGATGTAGAATTGCTAAGGTACTGTCAGTCAGACGTGACAATTCTACGACTCGCATGTTTAGCTTTCCGGAAGATCTTTCAACGTACAGGAAAGGTTTGTCCGTTTACGGAGAGTACGACTATTGCGTCGGCTTGCTCGATGGTTTTTCGAAAGAACTTTTTACGTGACAATCAAATCGGGATTATTCCTCCTGCCGGGTACAGGCTAGGCGATAAACAATCACGTAAAGCCATCGAGTGGTTGGTATGGCGGGAGCATGAACTCGGTATTGAGATCGAACACGCTGGTAGAGGAAGAGAGAGAGTGGTACAGGGACGCCGAGTTGATGGCTACTACGCGGAGCCTGATGGCGTACAGCATGTGCTGGAGTTCCATGGCTGTTACTGGCACGGTTGTCCCCGTTGTTTCCGCGTCAACAGGGATAAGCGACAACCGGTTGGCGAGAGCATGGATCGGCGGCTCGAACAGACTATAGCCAAGACAAGACGCCTGCGGAGCCAAGGGATGATCGTCGAGGAGATATGGGAGTGTGAGTTTAATAGGATGGTTGAAACAGATGCAGTGCTGCGTGCATATATCGAGGATAACGCGCTTATTCCGATGTTAGGTATAACTAAACTGAATCCTCGTGATGCCTTTTTCGGAGGTAGGACCGGTAATACGTCGCGGCTCTACGAAGTAGATGGCGAGGGCAGTGAGCAAATACACTACGTTGATGTTTGCTCGCTGTATCCGTACGTCAATGCGACTGGTGAATACCCGCGTGGTCACCCAAAGGTATATGTAGGGCGAGAATGTGAGTCGTTAATAGGGAAGCAGGGTGTAGATCTTACCAGAGTCGAGGGATTGGTTCAATGTGTCGTGCTGCCACCTCGTAGACTTTATCATCCCGTGCTGCCGTTCCGCATGCATAATAAGCTAATGTTTCCGCTTTGTTACACGTGTTGTCGCGAATTATTACAATCTCCATGCCCGCATCATGAAGAACACAAACGATATTTATCCGGCACTTGGGTTTCGATTGAATTGAAAGAGGCTGTAAAAAAAGGGTACAAAGTCATATCGGTATCGGAAATCTGGCAGTACGAGGTCACCAAGTTTAATCCAGAGACCGGAGAGGGTGGGCACTTCACGGGTTATATACGTACTTTTCTCAAACTTAAACAGGAGGCCAGCGGCTGGCCCGTTGGTTGCGACACCGAGGATGCGCGATCAGACTATATCCGGCAGTATAAACTAGTAGAGGGAGTAGAGCTAGACCGTGAGAAAATCGAAAAAAATCCAGGGCTTCGCTCTGTGGCGAAGTTATGCCTCAACTCATTCTGGGGTAAGTTTGGTCAACGGGACAACATGTCAAAGACGACCGTCATTGATACGCGGGAGGGACTGTTGGCTCTGCTAACAAATCCAGCGATTTCACTGGAGGATCTAGTCCCCGTCAACGACGACGTGTTGTACGCCCGCTGGTCCTATATAGATCAGAGTATTGAGCCATCCGTCCTCGCGAATGTAGTCATAGCGGCATATACAACGGCACAGGCGAGGCTGACATTATATTCTTATTTGGAAAAGCTAGATCGTCGTGTATTGTATTATGATACAGATTCTATTATTTATGTTCGTTCGGGTAGGGTTGGAGAATACGAACCGCCGGTCGGTAATTTTTTGGGTAATATGACCAACGAGCTTGAGCAGTATGGTAGGGGTAGCTACATACGGGCGTTTGTATCCGGTGGCGCGAAATTCTACGCTTTCATAGTGGTGTGTCCAGACGGAAGGGAGGTAGAAGTCTGCAAGGTTAAAGGAATTAGCTTGAACTATTCAACTCGCTTGAAAATAAATTTTAAATCTGTCAAGGAAATGGTAGAGGAGGATGCAGCGCCGATTCGAGTAGACTTTCGAGGAATAGGACGAACTGTAACACATGATGTAGTGACCAGGAACCAGACGAAGACCTGTCGGCCTGTTTTTGTAAAGAGGCGATGCTGTAGAGATAGTTGGGATACCCTTCCCTACGGTCACACCGGTGAATAGTCGAAGTAGGTCGTGTCGTGTTCGTAGGTCTAAACTCCGCTATAGGTCATGACGAACAGATTCACTGTTTCAACCATCCTGTTGAGCTCTTTGCATTTCCGTACTTTTCGCTATCGTTCGTCTTATTTATAATATTAATCTTGCCTATCTTTTTTAGCTTATTTACAGGTGATATTTATAATATTAATCTTGCCTATCTTTTTTAATTCCTTTGCAGGTGATATTTACATTATTTACTCTGTCCATAATACTCTTATATTATTTAAGTAACACAATTGTAATATATGTAACATCGATAATAATATTCATCTTGTTCGTAATATTCGTATATCATTTATAGTATTTGTGTCATAACCTTGTTATTAGAAGTGTAAAATAATAGAAACTGTGTAAATATCAGCTTTAAATATAAGCCAATGCATACCTACTTTGTCACGGTCTATCGCTGTAATAAATAAAACTGTTCCCTAGTAAGCCCATACCTAACCATTGTAGAAATAAGTACAAGATATTCTATGTAAGATTAATGACCGTATAACGACGCGGTCAGTTTTTCTTTAAATATACCTGTGGGAAAACTTCTGTTTATATTGCTACCTCCCCAACGAAATAAACGTCTGAATCCGAACCCCAAACAGTTCATATTAATAACTCCCCGCCCACCAGTCAATCATAATCGGTATACGTGCTAGTTCAGCCTTTGATATATATATGTAGTACAAACAAATTTTTCAGATGATATATCTACTCTGAGAAAAAGCGTGCAACGCATGAGAGATGGCGCGGGGCACGCACTCAGACTCCTTCGGAAAATATTGTAGCATAGTTAGTCGCAGGTTGAGTTAAACTTCATTCATAGTTTCTAAATCACTCGTCGTGTACAGTCGGAAATAGTGGCAGCCATCCATAAGAAAAATGGACACACGTTGGCGACACCCTTTTTCAGCGATAATTGCCGGACCGTCCGGTTGCGGTAAATCAATCTTCGTCAAGACCTTTCTGCGAAATATCGACGATTTGTGCGATACACGATTTTCACGCGTCCTATGGTACTATGCTGAGCAAAATTCGCTCCAGGGATCTCTCAATAAAAAAGGTACAACGGATGCTGATGTTGAGTATCGGGAGGGTTTACCTCAGGAATCCGACTACGATACGGATAGAACACCTAAGCTAATTGTGGTCGATGATTTAATGCGGGAGGCTTCCAACAACGTAATCGTTGACCTGTTCACTAAGGGTTGTCATCATAAGAATCTGAGCGTGTTTTTCATCACACAGAACCTGTTTCATCAGGGTCGTGGTCAGCGGGATATATCGCTCAATTCAAATTATATCGTCTTTTTCAAGAACCCGAGAGATCGTGCACAAATACAGCATTTAGCACGCCAGGTTTATCCTGAGGATCAGCGTTTTTTACAGGAGGCCTATCATGACGCCACTGCGCAACCGCACGGCTATCTATTACTCGACTTGAAACAATCGACGCCTGAAAACTGCCGCTATCGCACCAATATATTTCCATCTGACGAGTACCAACACGTCTATGTTCCGCGAAAAGATATAAAGTCGCGTTCTATTTCCAATTTACCAGTCGTTCGCTTGTAATGCCACGCGTACGGCAGTCTCGTGGTACCTCGGATAGTACCCTAAGTGTAAAAGGTTCAACGATTGCAGCCGCACGTAGACGATTCGGAAACGGAAATACAGCAACGCTACAGGCTCTCTGCAAGTTGAGTTCTAAACAACGTCTGGCACTACTACGTACTGCCGATAATTCTCTTGTGAAAAGTATATGTGAGTGTGCCTTGAACACCGTGCATGGTAACGTCGTATTGACGCAGAAAGAGAAATCTAGACTTGCTAAGCATAAACAACTTCTTCGTAAATTGGCTAGCAGCAAAGGAAGCTTGAAAAGTAAAAAACAGATACTGGTTCAGCGTGGTAACGGTTTTCTGCCTATGTTACTTGCACCCGTTCTCGGGACTCTGTTTTCACACCTGTTTGGCGGATAGAAACAGGAAAACGATGGAACATGCAAAGAAAATGGTTTTGATACCTTCGGAGAGTGTAGAACGTCTCCAACGTAATGCCACGTCTTCAGGGATACTTTCCAGTAATAATTACGAGAATACAGACCAAATCGCTAGAAATCCATTCTCTAGACTCGATAGCGAGATGCGAGCCATTCTGGATTCACCTACCGGTGATGACGCAGCGAAATGGAAACTATATCAACAACTGCTACAACGTTTTTTATACTTCGCTGAGGATTCACGAAAACCTTTAAGTCTAGAACTTCACACAAAGTCTGTAGACGATAGTTCCGCAGATATCACGCGTGAAAAAGAAACAGAGGCGTCATCCGACAAGCAGCAGTTGTTATCACGAATTGTTTCTACAGTACCAAAGAAATACCGATCAAAGGCAGAACATTTACTTAGACACCTTGCCGATGTTCCGACGCGTTTCTCTTGGGACAGTAATGGAGTGGTGACTATAGACAACAAGGTTGTACCTGGCACAAACATCGTAGATTTGGTGAACGATTCTATGCGCTCTAGAAAAGGTTTTCAACCTGACGGCAGGCACGTGTACGCGCGCTTCCTTCAGAGTATCAACGTTCCGCGGGAATATATTGGGAATCAGAATGTCTGGAAAAATGCGGCAGCATCACCATCGACAGCGGAAAATATCGTGATGTGGAGCGGTGCAAAGCGGCGTCAAGCATCCAACCGTTCTAGAGTCAGCGGGGAAAGCAGTAGTGAACATTCGGCCAAGAACGAAGGAAGTACCGACGGGAGAGAGGACGAGTCCTTCTCTCTACCATCAAAACTACCGCGCGATCGAAAAACGCCCCGTACTTCTCCGAGCAAATCGTCAAAACAAGGCTGGTTGTCATTCGGATATGGAAAATGAAAGAACTAGAACGTCTGTATTTTGACCCCTCACACCCGGCTGGCTATGCAGGGGCAAGAAAGTTGAAAAAAGCCGCTCGAAAAGTGAGCTCTACAGTAATTGAGAACTGGCTAAGTGCACAGGATGCTTACACTTTACACAAACCTATACGGCGTAAATTTCTACGACTTCGGTACAACATTTCGAATATTGACGAACTCTGGGAAGCCGATTTAGTTGAGCTTGGCTCGATAAAGGAATATAACGACGAATTCCGTTACCTATTAGTAGTCATCGATGTTCTGAGTAAATTTGCATGGGTGATCCCACTCCGTAGTAAATCGACTAGTGACGTGGCCGACGGCTTCAAGCAGATTTTAGACTCTACCGAACGACGACCTGCTACCGTGCAGACCGACAAGGGTAAAGAGTTTGTTGGTGGTGCTTTTCAAAAACTCCTTGCCCAGAACGATATTCGTTTTCGAGTGACGCGTAACCCTGATATAAAAGCAGCTGTTGTTGAACGATTCAATCGTACTCTAAAAGACCGCATGTGGAGATATTTTACTCATAAAAACACGCATCGATACATCGATATCCTGGAAGACATCGTTAACTCGTATAATAATACTATACACTCGAGCATCAAAATGGCTCCGTCGGCTGTGACGCTCTACAACGCGGCTGAGGCCCGTGCGAATATTCAACGCATGCATCCTCCACACAGGGCGCGCAGACTGAAATTCAATAAGGATGATCTTGTACGCATAAGCAAGACAAAGGGTACCTTCGCTAAAGGGTACGAGGCTAACTGGAGCGAGGAGTTGTTCAAGATCAGACGCGTTTTACCTGGTTTACCGAACGTATATGAGTTGGAGGATCTTTCTGGAGAGGAGATTGACGGCTATTTTTATGAAGCGGAGCTGCAGCGTGTGACGGTGGACATTGAAAATACTGAGTTTCAAATTGATAAAATCATTCGCAGCAAGGGTCAGGGTCGCAGTAAGAAGGTTCTTGTCAGCTGGAAAGGTTACCCTGAAAAATTCAACAGTTGGATTCCGGCCACCAGTCTTCAGAGTCTTGCATCATAATGAAGTCGCAGTTCTACATAACACTACCTAGCAATAGCTCGATGCAGGTTTTCCCCGATAACAGGACCTGCTGCTATATTACACAACTACCACGGACGATCGAGCTCTCTGGCGAGTGGGAAGTCGCTATTGTTGAAATACAGTATCCTCTGACATACCTACATAGTAAGAAAGAGGTGTTGCCTCGTAAATTAGTTGCAAGCAAATATGGTGTAAATACTGTTAGCAATAGGATTACGAGTGGCGTTGACGCTTCGCAACCCCGCAATAAACCAGAGGTTATCATTGTACTGCCGGAAACCGGTCAAGAGGTCCAAGAGACCCCATCGCTCATGTTCGTCTATTGCGATATCATAGAACCACGTATCGTGGGAGACGTCTATGCTCCTCTTCTGCGTATACTACAGGTTAAACAAAGGGCCGACACCGTAGATGTGGAAGTGAAAACGTTTTCACCGCCGCACTATCTTCCTCTACTTCTTTCGAGCTTCCGGACCATCGAAATATCTATAAGAGACCACCAGGGTAAATCTATACCATTTGACCACGGGACATTGACAGTCACACTACACTTCAAGAAAATATACTAGTTCAATGCCAATATTAAGGATACCTGGAAGAACGGAATAATACTATGGCTCAGTACATAGAGTATTACGAATCACAAGTAGGTGGGGGAATCGATCGTGTTTACGTCGGTGCACCCAATCAACGGGGCCATGGAATCGGTAGTTTTCTGGGCGGTCTATTTAGACGAGCTATCCCACTGTTGAAAAAAGGAGCCCGTGTACTCGGTAAAGAAGTTTTGCGCAGTGGTATGAATTTCGTGTCAGACCTAGACAATGACGTACCGTGGAGACAGGCGTTTCAAACACGCGCCAGCGAGACACACCAGAACTTGAAGCGGAAGGCCAAGGATGGGCTTGAAAAGGTTATGAGAGGAGAGGGCTATAAACGCAAGTACGGGGGATCGTTGGGCCAGTCTGGACTTGTCCTTGCACCGAGGCTATCGATAGCAGCTACTAAGTCTAAATCGCTTGGAAGTCGTAAAACCCCTACGAAGACAAAGACAAAGAAAACGACCAAATCCTCTTCGAAGAAAAAGACAACTAGTACTAGGGGATCGTCCAGCAGAGGTAGAAAGAAAAAGTGTTGTAACAAAAGAGCCGTTACGGATATTTTCGGATCCTTGTAAAATCAAAACCTACAGTGAATAATCCTACCATTGCACACTACAAAAATGGCCTACCTTCATGCGCACTCCTGTGAATGCTTGAAATCCGAGCTGGATCTCTTCACTCTACCGCCTACACAGACATCTATCGAGGGTGGCCAATGGGTGCAGTACAAACCTGTGTCTGCACTCACCGATGACTCACCGATTGAATTCGTCGTACCGGGTCAGGGTGATGAGTACTTAGATCTCTCACACACGATGCTCAGGGTATGTGCACGTGCAATAAGAATGAAGTCCGATTCAACCGTTACTGATTCGTCACGTGTAGCCCCTGTCAACAATTTCCTGCATACTATCTTTAATCAGGCGGATGTATATTTTAATCAAAAACTGGTTTCTCCGAGTAATAATTCATATGCGTACAGAGCATACATCGAGACTTTGTTAAATTACGGCGACGCAGCTAAAAAATCGCATCTCACTTCGG
Organism: Tenthredo mesomela; assembly: GCA_943736025.1. Classification (NCBI taxonomy): domain Eukaryota; kingdom Metazoa; phylum Arthropoda; class Insecta; order Hymenoptera; family Tenthredinidae; genus Tenthredo; species Tenthredo mesomela. The sequence goes on from OX031016.1 coordinate 440,510, forward strand.
GCTTATGGTATTCTGATACACCCGGTTATTTTGAGGAAACCACGGGTGTTAACAATACGGGATTTAAAAGTAGAAATAAATATTTCGTTGATAACGGTTCTGTGGATATGCTCGGTCGTTTGCATTGCGATGTCTTCAATCAGGAAAAATTTCTGTTAAACGGAGTGGAGCTCCGATTGAGACTCGTCAGGTCCAGGGACGCCTTTTGCTTGATAGAAACTGGCGACTATCATAAACTGGAGATTACAGACGTGACCTTACTCATACGTCGTGTGAAAATTAGCCCCGGTATTCTGTTAGCACATGCACGAACCCTTGCCAAAACGACTGCGAAATATCCGATGACGCGCGTTGAGGTCAAGACAATGACAATACATAGCGGAGTGCAAGCCGAGACCCTCGATAATGTTTTCCTTGGCCAACTACCGAAACGTTTAATCATCGGATTTGTCGATAACAAAGCCTATAACGGAGATAAAAAACTTAACCCGTTCAATTTCTCGTCTTTCGGACTAAGCCACCTATCCTTATATATCGAAGGCACCCAGATTCCGTCAAAGCCTTTACAGCCAAATTTCACGAACAACTTATTTGTGGATTCCTACAACACTCTGTTCACGGGTACCGGTATACATTTCCTCAACGAGGGGAACTCGATTCCTCGTGAGGATTATGAGGAGGGATACTGTCTCACGGCATTCGATCTTACCCCTGATCTCTCAGCCAGTGATAACGGTCATTGGAACCTCATCAAGCATGGCAGTGTCCGAATCGAAACGCGTTTTGAGCAGGCTCTGACTACGACTATAAATTGTATCGTCTACGCAGAATTCGATAACGTGATTGAGATTGATTCTATGCGTCAGGTCATCACAGATTTTGGTAATTAGAAATGATAACGAACAGATGGCCTGTACAAGACATGCTTCTACTTGTTTAGAGCCAACCTGTAGGTGAATACACCCGACGCTAGGGAAAATACCTGAGGGTCATAAACCATGCTCAGACCCGTTTGAACCGGCAAACGGTTTTCGATACAGGCATAGGTATTCCCCTTCGGTAGTGGGAGGTAGTGACCATCATAAAACAGAAGACCTTAAATACTTCCAAGCATACTCCCAATAGTTTAGTTCTCTACTTCTGCTTGAAACGTTCGCATTCAATCCTGTCGCGTGTATTTCGAAAAACCAAAACCATGCATTACATTATCGATATACAGGGCTGTTACGGTAATAACGGTCAGTTTCTACCAAAAGAAGTTGCTGTCGTGACGTACATGTATGACACCGCGTCTCACTGGCTAATCAAACCACCGCACGTGTTTTCCGAACTCTGTACGAAACAACAGATACAGAATAACGTTCTAACTCGCAAACATCACGGTATAGAATGGTTCGAAGGCAATGTGAGTCTTGAGGATTTGAAAGCGGATCTACGCTCTCTTACGCGTAAGGCGATGAACATTTTCACCCGCGGTGCACAAAAAGCTAAATTCCTTGAAGATGTGATGGCACGTGAAATCATTAATCTGGAAGGCGGAGAGTGGGAATCACCAGCATTCAAAGATATGGTAATGGACAGATCATGCATCCTACATTCGGGTAACCGAAAGAACTTCACCTGCGCATTGACCAACGCATTGAAGCTGAAGAAGTGGCTGGAGCCGTACGAATTATCAGATCGAATTGTGACATCGTTTTCGTTCTCTATCAAATCGATGAACGCGCATATTCGACCAGAATCTTCGAAAAAACCTGTGAAGAAGGATACAGCAGATTTCGCGGGTATTAACAAGTGTGGTGACTCGTGGCAGGAGCGGGAAAACAAGAGGTTACGCGAGAGGACAGTGTCATCATTTGCTCCCATTACCAAATCCTCGACATCGCCTGATGAACCAGAATGCTGCGAGAGGTCAGATCCAGGCTACGACGAGATTGATGACTGTTCAACATCAAGCAACAGTGATAATTACTTCAGTACCTAGTCAACCAGGTTACAGGATGGACAGTCTTCAAATCTACAAAGCGTTGGAGATGATACCTGCCCGTTCTAGGGGAGTGTTTCCAGCCGACCAGATACCCCTGAGATGGTCATATCCAGCTGTTATCATAGCGAACACGGATGAGCATACCAAACCAGGATCTCATTGGGTTGCCTTTTATGTGCCAGACTCTTACAACGGAATATACTTCGACAGTATGGGTATGCCACCACTCATACCGCATTATCTACGTGCCCTGCGACGAAACTGCACATCCTACCGATGGAATGACAAACAACTACAGAGTTTTTCATCCCGTGTATGCGGACAATTCTGCATTATGTTCCTGCACCATATGAGTCAGGGTTTCACACTTGAACAATTTACAAATATTTTCACTGAGAATCTCGAGTCGAATGATAAAGTGGTCGAATCCTTCTACAGATGTATAAGCCGCAAGTCTAAAGACATGTGTTCTAAAAATGAAACCTGTGTGCTCGAATGTATTCAACACTGCTCGCCGTGTAAACATTAAAGTTTGAGCATTTAGCATAAGAAACGACTGTTTTTTCTCTAGAATAAGCCTTAACATAATTAGTTGTAATTTTTATACGCAATACTGTTAAATAAATCTTAGTTATAAGCTTGAACCTTTTTTAGTAAACATAAGTTTGAATCTTTACCTTTATAAATATTAAATGATATGAATAAACATTTGTTATAACAATATTCACCTGTGCGTCTTTTACCAACCCTATCCTTTCCCTACATTCACCATATATATTTATTTCCATTCGATAAGTATACATAAGTTTTCTTAGATTAGGATCGATGAAATTCTCTTAGGTTAGGATAGTTGAAATTAACTCAGGTTAGGATTGAAAAAAAAAAAGAAAAAAAAAGAAAAAAAAAGGAAAAAAAGGAAAAAAGAGGAAAAGAAAAGGAAAAGAAAAAAGAGGAAAAGAAAAGGAAAAAAAGGGGAAAAAAAAAGTAAAAGAAAAGGGGGAAAAAAAGGAAAAAAGAGGAAAAGAAAAGGAAAAGAAAAGGGGGAAAAAAGGAAAAGAAAAGGAAAAAAAAAGAAAAAAAAAAGAAAAAAAAAGAAAAAAAGGAAAAAAAAGGAAAAAAGAGGAAAAGAAAAGGAAAAGAAAAGGGGGAAAAAAAGGAAAAGAAAAGGAAAAAAAGGGGAAAAAAAAAGTAAAAAAAAGGGGAAAAAAAAGTAAAAAAAAAGGGGAAAAAAAAAGTAAAAAAAAAGGGGAAAAAAAAGTAAAAAAAAGGGGAGGGGGGGGGGGAGGGGGGGAGGGTCATAAACGGTATACTGCACCCTCTCTACTTATGTGGCGCCTTTCATCCGTGATTGTATAGTTAATATCTAGGATCGTTATATAAATTTCTATATAAAAAGGGATGACAACGGATCCTGATTCTGTGCGGGATAATTGGCTGTTTGAATATAACGACATCCTGAAGGGTGTAGAGGATTCCTAAGGAAACTCGGAATTATCGTGATATTCGTATACGTCTTTTCCATCGATGTAAGAAATTCGTAAAAAAAAAAAAAAAAAAAATAGAATCGAGCTTGTGCGAATATGAATAATTACACTTGTAGAATATAAGTTCGTCATTGACCTTCAACTTGCAACTGACAGCAGTCAGTCTTGAAGCGATATGATGTAATTACAATAATTGCGTAATCGAGATAATGAAATGACGAGAAGTTGTGTCCATAATCCATATTATTCAGATACAGAGGAAAGTCGACTAGTAGCATGAATCAGTTCCAAAAATTGGACAACGCGATTTCTCAAAACAAAGTAGCTGAAAAATTCTGAAGTTGTAAACATTATATCGACATTTGGTATGACCTAAAAGCCGAAAGGGATTCAGTCCTGTTCCAACATTTGCGGAAGCATTAAAGTCAACAGAATTTTGTGAAATCTCACAAGTTTTGAGATTATTCAATTAAAGGTGCGAAAGCATTCTTCGTCAAGCCATTCAGAAATGGCCTTCGAAGATGTGGTTCATCTCAAGGTACTATTTTTTGTTGCATGAGAATTGCTCGAAAGTTTGGACCACGGAATAATTTGTTTAAAAAAATCTTCGATTGTAAAGTACCATTCATCTCTTGAACGGTGGCGTCGAAACGAGGAAGTTGCATGGTCTAGTGTTATATTTTGGTTTTGGTAAAGAGCGGAAAAAGATTTTCGAAACTACGTGGTCCGCCTTCGCAAGCTTTATCCTGTGTACCTATAGTACTGCCATCAGCAATATTCCACATATGTAGGCATGTATGCAGTGTTGTAAAGTACCTAGGTACAAGTACCTTTTTTTGTACCTAGGTACATTTTTCAGTACCTATACCTGTACCTAGGTACTTTTCCTAACAAGTACCTTGTACCTGTACCTAGGTACATTTGAGGAATACCTGTACCTATTTATAGGTAAAATGTAAGGTACTTCATTTACGTAAGAATCTCGGCGTGTGAAATGTGGTAAATGAACGTGTACGTATAACTGTACCAGTATGTATATCACTAACTAACAATTAATTGGTTTTCGTATATTTTTTTCACCCTTCTTCGTATCATTCTTATGCTCAACGTAAATAATGTACCTAAGTACCTATATATAGGTACATTGTGAGTACCTGTACCTGTACCTAGGTACATTTCTTAAATAGTACCTGTACCTGTACCTAGGTACTTTTTCCTGCAAGTACCTGTACCTGTACCTAGGTACTATTTATAAAGTACCTTTTAAAACACTGCATGTATGTTAGGGTGGGTCGAAAAAAAAAAATTTCTTAGCCTGGGGGTAGAATTTGTAGCTTATAAAAAAAGAAAATTTTTCCATAAAAAAAAAATTTTTTACTCAACGCTTTGAGGTAGCCCACTCGTGTTTTAAATAAATATTTAATCAAATTGGGTAGTTTCAACGGGAAATTCTTTTTTTGGTCCGAAATCGTGGAAAACATGTAAAAATTGTAGAATGTGATTTTTTAACCCAACTTTTTTTTTTTTTTTTTTTTATTTATTTATTTAAAACACGAGTGGGCTACCTCAAAGCGTTGAGTAAAAAAATTTTTTTTTTATGGAAAAATTTTCTTTTTTTATAAGCTACAAATTCTACCCCCAGGCTAAGAAATTTTTTTTTTTCGACCCACCCTAATGTATGTATACTAGGGTGCTTTTTTTGAAACGACTATTTTTTTTTTTTTTTTTTTGCAACTCCCCATTGAAAATCTTGTTGTAGACGTCGAAAGGGGAATCCTGTCCAATTTTTAGCTCCTAATTCCGATTCTAGTACTCGCGCTTTTCGTTTTAAGTTTTTCCATGCTAAAAGCATGTGAACATTACGACTTTTTCTTTAGTCGCGCAAAACTCAGCCGCATTTCAATGGATTGTTCTCATCCAAGACTCATTTGACAGAGAATTTAGTGTTCTTCAAAAGTGCCCAAGATAGTTTGACTGACTTGAAAATATTGAACTTGACATTTTGTTGGAATTTTATATTTAAAAAAATCAAAGTCCTTATATCTTTTGAAATACTGGTTTCAGAGACTTTATGTACTGGACTTTTTTTGTAGAGAAATAAATTTCCTACAAAATTGTTCTGAAGTTTTTTTCTCCAAGTCCAACTGTTTATTCGCCCACCGCGAGAAAGAAGAATTATGCATAAAATCGACTTTGGAGGCTCACACAAGTGCGGCGGTTGTAACCACAGCCAAACTACCAATGGCACTTTTGAAGAACACTAAATTCTCTATAAAATGAATCTTGGATGAGAACAATCCATTGAAATGCGGCTGAGTTTTGCGCGGCGAAAGAAAAAGTCGTAATGTTTACATGCTTTTAGCATGGGAAAACTTAAAAAGAAAAGCGCGAGTGCTGGAATTGAAATGAAGAGCTAAAAATTGGACAGGATTCCCTTTTCGACGTCTACAACAAGATTTTCAATGGGAAGTTGCAAAAAAAAAAAAAAAATAGTCGTTTCAAAAAAAGCACCCTAATGTATACGTATTACATACATGTCTAATGTCTATATGTATATATGGACAGCTGTGGCTGTAAATATTATTTTTCCAAAGGAACTGTACGCGAAGGCACTTGACCCCGTCTTCATTGACAATTCTATGAACTGTTCCCTAATTACCATTAATTACGCAATTGATGCAATTATAGATGCGTCAATCGGTGGTATAGGTGTACATAAAACGACTATATATGCACATAACATATTACATAGCTGCAGCAAGCAGAGTTCACAGTAGGATCTCAACTCCGTTAGTCTCGAGTCTTATATATAGTTATGATCGACAGTAATAAAAGGTATAAGGAGTCCTAAGAACCGACCCAAAGACTCAGCCAAGTCACAAAGTGGTCGTCTGGCCGGAGACGGGTTCTCAATTCAATCTTAAAGCTAGATATACTATACTATATACTAATTGTATACGAACTACTATATAACCGACTTTAGGACGCGTCAATTATTCCCACAATATAGATATACCTATATAGGTATAACATTCCTATAGTTAAACCAAAGCTCATATAACTTTCGTTCTTCGTATAGATATACGTACGTACATCAAAGACCGCGCGCGCCTATACATTCGGCAAGGCCGCGCGCGTACATATAGGTACATCGACTCAACAAGATCCCAAATCTTGAGCATACACAAAGATATACTAAACTCTTAAACTCTATGGTACACTATATCCTTGGCGCATACATACATATTATGCTGCAGTGTAATGTCTTATGTTTGACCATAAGTACAAATAAAATCTCTGTTTCTGTTAACCGCATAATATATAATATGTGCATACGACAAATGTTGATTGATCGATAATAATCGCGCGGTACGCGCGCAGATTTTCTGCGCAGCTCCACGTGTTTAAATTTTTTTTGTTTGTCCCTTATTTATTTTTTTTTTTTTTTACATATCTTTATGCGATTCCGATATATTATATTCATAATAGATATTATATAGCGATAAAATTCTGCTGTATAAGATTCAAAACTTTTTTCCTCTACAGATTATATATATCTATATACTGTATGTATTATATTACCACGCATTGGTGTGTTCAATTATAGTTACATAAATTATGTGAATTGAAAATTATAATATCACATATCGTATGCACGTCAATATTGCGAACGCATCTGAAGACATAAAAGGTCACTTTGTAAAAGTGAAAGCACACAAATCTTGGAAAAAAACTTTTTAAAAAATGACTAATTCAACAATCAAAATTGCATACGGTCGTTTTAGCTTTCAGATTTCCAAATTCTTAATTTACAATTATTTATATTGCGTTTTCATATTATCATTTCATAGCGAACCGCATGGCATACAAAAAAATTACACGATCTATATTTTTTGGTACTTATAAGACGCTTTGTGTCATTAGACACGCGATCATGTAATACATGTACCCAGACGAAGCCTATTTGGTAATACACGATATTGATATATACGTAATAAAAGATGTCCATAATATTGTATACTATCATTATTATATCATCCATTCTATTATATATAGTAAGAACAACTTTTTTTTTTAGCGTCATTCAAAACTATGACACATCGCAATGTCTATCTGTCGTATAGCCCATGCACAGCTGTAGGTAGGTACAGATTTCGGATAATTTAATGACTATATATGACTAACACATAAATATACCGTGTATCGTAGGTATATGTGTACGAGGTGCGTGCAGAGACACAGTAGAATCGAGATATTAGTATACGATTGATTTTCAGCTAGATCAAGAAAAGATATATGATTGTGCAACGAAAAATCTTGATAACAATCGAATTATATTTATGGTATTATTATATTTATAGATATATGAACAATTATTAATTATAGAGCTATTGGTCGTTGAGTGCGGCAGCAGCAGCGATCAGAACCATACACCAGTCTCGTTCCTTAAAGAGTTTAAAAATAAATATAAGTAAAAGTGTCGTTGTGCGTTCAGATAGAGCTCCAATCCATTTCTCATCGGTATTAATGTGTGTGTGTGTGCGTGCGTTAGAATTCAATCTTACTACTACACAGATACGTTCATACGTCCATATACGTGTATACATTGACACATAGCAGACGTGTGTGCACTTTGAAACGCGAGCGAGAGACGACCACGCAGTTGCGGAGTTTTCAACTAATAATTCGTGACTTTTTACCAGTGATTTTTCAATAAAGTGGTTTATATGACATATCGATTGTGTATTTTCACAATTATTGTTTCTTTTCTCAATGTTCATATTGTTATCGAATAATAATAATATATAATAAATAATATCATAATGTAATTAAACGGAATAAATATATAATATTAAGGATACATCAAAGAGAAATAAGAAGGATAATAATTATCTAGTGTATTAAAATGCAAGAGTTACAATTACAATAAACGTTTTTTATCCTTTATTATTACGCGTTTTCGTTAATTATTAAATTAACAAGTGATCAGTGGTGGGCGTTTGTTTTAACACTATCAAACTCCTCACACTGTGCACCACGTACAACATAACATAACATAACATAACACAACATAACCACACTGCGAACATAACCTAAAAAAAACTATAGTCAACTTTCCGAATATATCGTATCTACTTATTTATACTTCGAAAGTCTGTGAGTAATATTATCATCTAATTAATATTAACGACGATATTGTTAAAAAAATGTGCTAAATTATTTTACGATCTACCTATTCTTATATCTCGTGAACAAATAAATATATTTCTTCTTTTCTTCACACTACTAGGTATACGTATACTATATATTATCTAGTCGAATGTAAAGTTGCGTCAACCTCTGTAAGATATAGATACTATTTTTTTCATAAATAAATTCTACGAAAATTTCATTATACTTTCTCCATTTACTCATTTTCGAATATCCGAGAATCTCTTTAATTATATATACCTACATCGCGATTTTACATACCGTATAATGTAAAATGTTGAAGAATCAATTTTTTCTTTTCCCCCCCCTTCGTATTCAGAAAAGAGGAAAAACGGAGGAGTTCCATTTTTCAGACGTAGGAATTGATTTTCAAAAATTTTATATATCTTCTTTCCTTTCCATAGAACATGTTGATAAAGTGGCCTTAATGTGCGATGTCCCGTAGCCTGCCAGACAGAGTGGCAGGGCTCTACTATGCCCACGGCCTGTTTTGTTCATCGCATCCAATTGCCGTCATATCGTTGGCAATATCTGTTGTTTTATTATGCTGGTTAGTAGTAGTTCATTAGTCGTAATCAATCCAATGATCGATTTGTATAAGGAAGAACATGTGGAGATGAGTTTTTCAGACACTGGGATCCTATTTAGAGATGACATTGAAGTCTGCATCGTTGGAACGCAACGAAATCCGAAAAATGAAAAATAATTTAAATACATTAATTTACAAAAAATGATTCTGCTATGTTTGAAAAGTGAAAACGATTAGAAATAACTTGAAAATGTTAATAAACCTAGTATAGGATCATTTTCATGCTATGTATATATTTTTTTTTTTAATTTACGTTGAATTTCGTTGCGTTCCAACGATGCAAACTTCAATGTCATATTTAGAGAAATTTTTAAAGAAACGTCTGAAATGAATTTCTAAACATACAAAAACATCCTTTTTCAATAATTCCTTTTCCCCATTTAAAATGTAATTGTCTCCCTTAACTTCCCTCAAAATTTCAGATCGATCGCTCTACCTGTTCTCTTGAAAAATAAAAAAACACACATTTTTCAACCTATTTGTATAAGTGTTTAAATTTCTTCCTCCAGCTATCCTCTAGTGAATCTTCCTATGCCAGGAAACGCGCCTCGAACGATAATAAACCAGACCGAGACGCCTGTGAATGGTTCTGAAAGTCCTGCGCTATATGTGCAGCAAGTGACTCTTAGAGTCGGCGTAGTACCATGGACGGAGGATTTAACATTAACGGATGCATTCAGAGGGCCTCTTTACGAGATATTCAACTTGTTGGAGATAATACGAAACTATCAAGACCCAGAAACGTAAGAATGCGGCGCATCGTCTGTCCCAAAGATTGAATAGATATAAAAATACTCTCTCTACGTCAAATATTGTTGTAGATTCAAAACCCTTGGTCAAGTTTGCCTCCATGTAGAGGCTGTGAAAAGAAGAAATGCCAAAAAGCCAGACGTACTACCCGAATACAATTGCCTTGTTTTATCACCGGCTAATTTATGGCAGCAAAGTATCGAGCTATTCAATCAGGACACAAATCTTATTGGCACTATCTACTCTTATCAGGTAACTATAGAGAATTACACTACATTTCATATGCGATCACAATATTAATTAATTGATATTGATTCACAATAAAAAAATAATCACCCTCCGAACAACCAGGGAATTAAAGGTATGCCTTTATTTTCTCAGAATCTTCAAAAGAGCAAGATAAGCCTGGCTGAAATAATGTTTGGTATGAGTCTGAAAGAGACTGGAATAAAACGTTACCCGATACGCGTTAGGCAGCGGGTTCTTCAATACGCGGTGACCATTGTTCTCAAAGAGTACGATCCTCGGTAAGTAACGAGTAACGATCATGATTAGCTGAATGAGAATGTAATTTTTTTCAGTAACAATTGACGATAATTTATCGATTAATTTCAGGTTTATAAAGGGACTTAAACATCGCCTAACGACGTACTATCCCCTGCATCAATCTCCGGATAAAAATAATTCATACGCGATACCGATAGACGAAACACTGCACATATTTTATCCCGGTGAATTTAATTACTGTGACTTTTTCCCCCTAGTAATGACATTCTTTGCCCTATTTTTATACGTATATTTTTCTGTTCGTAAAATCGAGCTGGTTAAATCTAAGATAGGAATGGCATTCAGTGCGAGTATTACGGTCGTAGCTTCGCTCTCTATGAGCGTAGGATTGTGCTTCTTTTTTGGATTGACTTTGAGCCTTAGCGGCAAAGAAGTATTTCCTTACTTAGTCTTGATCGTCGGATTAGAAAACGTGCTGGTATTAACTAAAAGCGTAGTTAGTACCCCGGCGCATTTAGACGTTAAGATCCGAGTCGCTCAGGGATTGTCTAAGGAGGGATGGTCGATAACTAAGAATCTCTTGACCGAGGTGACTATCCTGACCATTGGTCTGTTCACGTTCGTTCCGGCCATTCAAGAGTTTTGTATTTTTGCTATAGTCGGTTTATTGAACGACTTCTTTCTCCAGATGGTCTTTTTTTCCACTATTCTGGCAATAGACATAAGACGAATGGAGTTATCTAGCGACACTTCCAGGTTTCATATGCCCAACATTCCGCCTACTCGTAAACAACAGTTCACAACGTTTTCGAGCAAGAAGGGAAATATTTTTCGCTCTAAATCTCACCCCAGATTAAACGGCCTGACTAACAACGGACCCACTAATATCGTCGCTCCTAACACTCAGAACACACCGACGTCGGTTAAGATTCCTAAACGGCTGAGACTCGTGCATTTTTGGGCAAGGACTAGGATATTTCAAAGAGCCTTCATGGTCTGGATGGTCGTCTGGATCAGTATGATCATCTACAACTCTGGGATCGTTGAACACGTCATAAGATTGAGCGATCCTCTTAAACATGAGCCGGATATTGACGGCTACACTTTGGATAGGCCTCAGACTTTGAATAACTACGTGGAATTTAACACAATGAAGCCTGTCCTTACGTCGGCTTCTACTCTTCCGCCAAACCATCTTAATGCTCAGGTAAAGATATCCGCTTTTGCTGGGAGGCGGATTGGAGAAAAACATGGCTTATCGATATTTGATTATCTTAGTGTTCGAAGTTAACGAGCGATGTGCCAGATTTTTTTTCTGTTATTGTTTTGACGCCGATTCCACCTCCCATGAATTATGAAACTGTTCAATCAATGAAATCACGTATTCAATTTGAAATAATTTTCCCCAGGATCCATTGTCGAACAATGTAACTGAAGAACTGAACAAATTAAGACCCGTTGATTTTCCTCCATGGAATCGTTTGTCGTTATATCATTGGTCTTCCATTCATTCGTTGTACAACATATCGCTGGCTGGTGAACAAATAACAATACTTCCTACAATAAAATTGTCTCACGCAGTAAACCCTCAACTGGCAAGACAAATTAGCAATCCAAATGATGTGCAACAGTTCCAGTGGCAGAGTCTTGCCACCGCTGCTCTTGACCCCTTGGACTTTTCAGGTAATTACTTTCTACAATTCATCAAATATCTTATCAATCATTTAATTACTAATCATTTTCCGTCTTCAATCAATTTCTGGGATTCTTACATTCATTGAATAAGTTAAAAACGTAAAGTTATACACTTTCAGCAAGTTGACTCCGTTATCTGCCTCTAAAAGAATTTCCTATTAGAACTCATCGAGATTTAAGACTGTAGAGAGTAATTCTTGGTATTTCGTAAAAGATTCCTATAATTAATCATCGCATAACACAGTCTAATCATATTACTTATCCGACTATTTAGACTAACTATCTGTAATCTCTGATGCTATGAATAAATATCACATCGACTAATAAACTTGACACGGATTAAAAATAATGTTTATCAATTTAGAGAACTTATCAACCAGCCTATGACCTCCATAAAGTCTCTTTAGTAAATTTATCTTCAAACTTTTAATCAATATTTTGAATAACGGTGAGAATAAGTTTTCTCAAATCGCTTTTTTCTAAATCGAAGTCGACAAAATCTCAAAAACGTTAAATGTTTCCTAAAAATTTTTTACAGACATAGAACTGCCCACTAGATCCGAAGGACGAGGATTCAACGCTCCGTTTGTTCCCTCTAGTCCAATGGAAATATTCTTAGCTGCTCTCCTCTGTCTGGTCAGCGTGATAGTAGTCGCTTACACAATGGTAGTACTCTATCGTTGTATTTGTAGCAGAAATTATGCGGAATGGAGAGCGAGCTGGCATCAACAAGAAAAATCAAACGATTCGGTGACTCAGCTTGTGATGGAAGCTGTGCCGTTAGTGCTCGAAGGTCACACTCAAGAAGTCGAATGCATAGCTACGGACGGAAGCACTATAGCCAGCGTATGTTTGGCTGGGCACATCAGGGTCTGGGATTCGATATCAGGAGAACAGCTGGCTCACATTGATAGAAAGCAATTTTTTGGTACTTCTCTGAGGGATTTAAGTCAGACTATTCCCGATTCTGATGAATTGATGTCAGATTACGAGAGCGGTTCTCCTCCTTCGAGGGGAGAGATGGAGGCTGCTAATTCATTCGGGTTTTATTCAAATCTGGGTGGAATGCAGATGAGAAAAAGGGCTGAGTGCGTATCTTACGACGTTAAAAACTCCCCCGGCTCTTCTCTGGACTATGATTATCAGATGAACGAATACAGTCCCGAAAAGCAGACTAGATTAATGCGCAGAAGCATAGACAATAGTTTCGAATTTCCGGATCTGAGGTCTTCTATAAACACCAATTTCTCTTCTATGAAGTATTCTCCGGTTCAAAAGAACCACGATCAAGGATACGACTTCGGCGATAGGTACAAACAGCTTTTTGAAGAGCACAGGAAATCCATTGATGAAATACAGAAGTCTGAAAGCTCGGAGCGGCTGACCTCCTCCATAAATAGATTGAACAAAAATGAATTAACTGGAAGCGTAACGTCCCTGGGCACCGATAGAACGGTACAAATGATGTCTCAGAACGTTTCTCCCATTTGGTGCATAGATTATCAAGAAAATCTAATCGTTGTTGGCTGTGCTAATGGGAATATGGAATTCTGGGAAGGAACTACGGGTCTGCTGAGGGTAATTTTTTCCACAAAAAGTCTCGGATTCAATTCCACGAAATTCTAACATTTGATCATATTGTTGCAGTGTTTATTCGACGACGGATCAGGCCTTGGAATAACTGCGATAAAGTTTATCGGCAACAGAGTAGTGGCCGCTAAGTTAAACGGATCGTTGGATTTTTTACAGCTTGAAATATACAACAGAGGACAGCACATGGACTGGTGTACAACTTCTTACAGAAGAAGTAACGATGCATTTTGTTTTATTAATAAAAATTATTTATTTATCATAACGCCTGCTAATCTTTTTGTACTTTTTTAAGCTCACATAAGAACTAGAAGCGCAGGATCGCCGATGGATATGAACAACCTTATGCTAACCGAGGATAACTTACGTTGCATGAAAATTGGCTCTCATAGAGCCCACCAGCAGCCCATTACTGTTCTTGATAGCGAAGGCGGTAGAGTTCTCACCGGCAGCCAAGATCATACGCTCAAAGTATATAGGTATAAATGATGCATTCACCTTGGAAATACATCATTTTATTCAGACACAAATGGCACGATTAATGAAACTAACTGTTCATTCTTCTAGATTAGAAGATCAATTACCATTGTACACGTTGCACGGTCATTGCGGGCCAATATCGTGTCTATTTATTGATAGGGTCAGCCCTATGACTTCTGGAAGTGGATCTCAGGACGGATTGTTGTGCGTCTGGGACTTGCTGACTGGTGAGAACATTTTTCAGTTTTTCAATATTTCAACTTTTCGCCCTTTCATATGAATAGGATTTCTTTGGGGTCTCTGATTACCGAAACGAGCTCAGATCTTAGAAATTGTCAACATTTCATAATACTAAAATATTATCTGAAATAAAATATTTCCAGGAGCATGTATGTACAGCACGCAAGCCCACGACGGAGCTGTTGCAGCGATAACGTGTTCAGCTTCTTACGTAATTAGTATAGGAACCGACGAGAGACTTTGCGTATGGGAAAGGTTCCAGGGACATTTATTACACGCTCTTCCAGCTCACAGGGCTGCTTATAGTCCGCAATTAGTAATGCTGACTCATCATCTTCTCATTACGAGTAACCAGGTAGAAATTTGTTAATTCCTATCCACTACAATGTTCTGAATTGAATCGACGTTATAAAATTAAAAATTGATATATTTTATTACAGGGATGTTTGGTCGTGTGGGATGTAAGGACAGGAGAAGCCGTCCGAGAGGTGAGATTGGGTCACAAAGATAGTTGCGTCTTTGTTAAGCAAATGCTTGCTTTGAGAGACAGTGTGGTTTGCGACTTTAGTCGACAATTGAGGATAGTCAGATTCCCATTGGTATCCGATAAGGTAGATTAATCGAGTTACAATAATATATGTATGACACGGTCTGTACATAGCGAATTATTCTTTTATATACATATGATAATATTGTGAACCGTTTGACAAGAGAATGACGGACGCAGCGTCGTGGGATGCTAGTAGTTCGATCAATCGCTAGGTAGCAAGTACCATATTGTAATAAAATTACATCGTTATTCAAAGATTTTCTAACTGCGTAGAAAAAAAAAAAGAAATACTTGTATAGTTTTTTTTATATATTTTTTTTTTTTTTTTTTTTTTTTTTTTTTCTTAAAAATGAAGACTGACTCAGATTTTAATCCTATCATTCGACGATCTTTGTTCCTCATTCTCTAATCTCTGGGATCTTAAATGTGTTTGAAAGACTGGAAATTAGTCTGGTTCATGTTTTTTTTTTTTTATTTCTTTTTCTTTTTCTTTGTTCTTTGTTCGTTGTACTATGCACAGTTATATTGGAACTGGTTTATAAACACATTTTGTGTCTCCGTTTATTGCATCGATTTACATTATATATTTATTATGTAATACTATAAATATATTTATAAAAGTTCTAAAACAATTAATTATACAAATTTAAATGATATATATTATATATTTATGTACTAAAAGAGGAGAGAAAAAAAAAAAAAAAAACAAAAAAAAAAATTATAGTAAGAATAACAAATTATGAAATACTATATATAATTCATACACATATTGCATTTGTCGAACCGGTGCTGTTCTTATAACAGAGAAAAATAAAATGGATGAATGAAAATAAGAGGAGGGAAATAATGAAACAGAAACATATTTTTCACCTCAAAGTCGATAGTCTCGTAATCAATTTATGCGTAGGTACTCGAATTTACAAACTCTGGTATACAAGTCAGCAATCATTGTTAAAAAAAAAAAAAAAAAAAGCCCGAACAAATGTTGTTTAGTTCGTTAAATTCCTCGTTTTAATATTAAAATACGAGTGCCTTGGACTACGCTATCCACTATTGTCCTCCCTGGTACCTATCGTGTCTCGTCTGGCGTTTAGGGTTTCAATTTCATTCAACAAAATTACATTTAATTAAATGATAGAAGATTTTCATTTTAAATTTAGTTAGAAACTATCAGTTCTTTGACGATAGAAATAATAATATGATAGATGGATTCTTTCAGCGAATGATTTTTCTTTTTGCCTCTTATTCTTATTTTTTTTTTTCTTTTTGTCAATCATCAACTTTGTTGCGGCTATTTAATGAAGGAAGATGATAGTGATGGAGTATCCTCAACAAAAAGTATAAATATATGTATATTTTGACCAATTGATGTAACAAGTCGAGTTGTAAAATACATATAGCTATAATAATTATATTTCTAATTGGTATCTATACTATGTGAACACAATTAATTTATATACTGTGATTTTCTGACAGATATTCACTGAAAGAATAAGTGAAATCGTTGTGAAAATTCTTATTAATGCGAATGGCGAAATTTTAGATTTATAAAATTTAAATAAATATATAAATATTATATATATTATTATAGTGAAACTGAATAAAGCCAGACCTCGGCGTGTGTGTGCAATTTTAGACTGAATAATAATAGTAGTGATAACGATAATGAATTATCACGATGATTCGATTATTGTTATACTTTATGGAGAATGAACTAGTTGTTTTGAACAAATTCTATATAAAATAGTGGAATAATTTAATAATTATTAATCTGCACTATAAGCGTTATTACGCTATAAAATACAAGGCGGGTCACAGGTAGAGATATACAATAAAAATATATCACATCATTGTTTAATTAATTCATCGGATGTGCGAACCAAAGTATAATTTTTAATAATAAAAGTTATAATATTAAGACGAATAATTTCATGTATTATAGGTAATTTGTGTTAACGAAATATAATAATTATATGCGAAAGAACCGGAACGAAAAGAAGAGAAATTGAAAAAATGATAAAAACAAAACGCTTTTATAATATTATAGCAACGCCATTGAGTGATGCTAATGATCGTTGACAAATTCACGTAATTTTTTTTTTTTTTTTATAATTTATTTAGTTATTTAAATACACATTAATTATGTAAACATGTTTTTAAATAGCTTCGTCGGTCTTAATAAATTATCTTGATTAATACATCGCTTCCTTTTTTATCAATTAGTTTTATCCTTGTGCGTATACTACTATCATATAGATATTAGGTTGCTCCTTAAGGCCCATCCCTAGTCGCCCATCTCCTTTTGGTATCACATTTCGATTATTATCCGAGCCCAGGCGTCCATACATACACATACGTCCAAAAAACATGTTCGTTTCGTGCGAAAATAGAGTCTACAATTGGTTTTTACATTGTTCGCCGAGGAAATCGAATTCGAATAATTTTGTAACAATGTAAAAACCATTTGTAGACTCTATTTTCGCACGAAACGAACATTTTTTTGGACGTATGTGTTCGGAATTGAAATAGAATTTGCGCTAAGTTGGCCTTTTTTGCGTTTTTTACGCTTGGGCTCAGATAATAATCGAAATGTGACACATTTCGACCAAAAGGAGGTGGGCGACTAGGGATGGGCCTTAATTCAGTCATATTAGAATTTCAATGGTCTCATGGGCCAGAACATCTCCTAATGTATACAAAAAAATGTTGTCAAAATCCCAGGTTCCTATTAGTCCAGGATTTTTAGACATTCGCTCCGCAAAAAATCCTGATAATTGATTTTTCGATTGGATTATGTCAGAGAGTGTCCCCTAAGTATGAAACCAAGTTTGTGTCGTCCGAAACCGCGAGCGTTAGCCACTATCTTGAAAAATGCCTTTTTGCAAATATCTCGGAAACTGTGAGTTTTACGTTAAAAATTGTGAAGACCTTTTTTGTAGAGGATAAAATTCCCTATATTTTTTATTCGAAACTTTTTTCTCTATTGTTAATATTTGCCGAGATATAGTCGATCGAAAAAACCAATTTTTACATTTTTTTTCGTATTTCCACAAATTATCGAGATATTTTCCAAAAACAAAAATTCGGTTTTTTCAATCGACTATATCTCGGTAAATATTAACAATAGAGAAAAAAGTTTTAAATAAAAAAAGATGGGAAATTTTATCTTCTACAAAAAAGGTCCTTACAATTTTTAACGTAAAACTCACGGTTTCCGAGATATTTGCAAAAAGACGTTTTTCAAGATGGCGGCCAACGCTCGCAGTTTCGGATGACACAAACTTGGTTTTACACTTAGGGACACCCTCTGACATAATCCAATCGAAAAATCAATTATCAGGATTTTTGGCGGAGCGATCCCATTTTCGGTGCTAAAATTCCTGGACTATATCTCGATTCTAAGTACTGCCACAAAGTCTTTGAACCTTCTCATTTAAACAACACACGATTTTTAGTAGGTACTTCGGTCATTTTTTACTTCCTATCGCATTATCGCTTATCTGAATCTGAAACTCCTTACGCTTCTTACCTATATTAGTAGGTATCCGTGACAAAATTTACAGATTTTTAACGACAAAATTTTATTCATCACAATTTAGAGATAAGAAATTTTTTTTTGGCTCACTGTAGCTTTCGAAGTTCAAACAAAAATCGAACAAAATCGAATAAAACTATAGATTCCTGAAAAAGAATTCGAGGACTTTATAACAGTTTTTCAGTTGATCGGCGAAAAATTTTGAAACTGACAATAACTTGATACGGAATTTTACGGAAGACTATTGATCTTCAAAAAAATTGGACGATCTATTCCTGCAGCATAATATAGTTTTATTACTGACAAACTCGTGATATTCAGCTTCATATGGGCAGAATTGACAATGTCATCACTTTTTTAATTGCAGTTGAACCTCAATTATCCGAGAGTAGGTAATTGAAAGAAAAAAAAAAAAAAAAAAAAAACTACCAGTTACTTGAATAAAAAAAATTCTAAACAGACAAAGATTGACACTTTCTTTTTTAAGAAAGTTTTAAGGGGGTCAGTTACATAGAAAATTAAATATCTCGTGCTGCTTATTACACTAGAGACTTCCCAAATTTTTTCATAGTTTCATTTTTCGCAAGAACAAACCTGATATTTTTAGAATTTGAACAAAAAAAATTACCTTCAAGATTTCTGCATCTGCGAAAGACGATTAAAAAAAAAAAAACTAAAAAATACCGCCACTAGATAATCGAAAGACGAAGAGAAAATTCTAGTAGAATTTTGCTCTCAGACGAATCGTTCCGGAGTTATGTAGTGCCAAAGTACTAATCGATGAAAAATCGGGGTTTGCGTTGATCTTAAAAAAAAAAAAAAAAAAAAAAAAAAAATACCGCCAGTAGATAATCGAACAAGAAAGAAAAAATCCTTGTAGAATTTTGCTCTCGGATGGATCGTTTGGAAGCTACAGCTTGCCAAAGTTCATTTTTGCAGATGCAGAAATCTTGAAGGTCATTTTTCTCTTTCCCCTAACACTACTAGTGTTACGGGGATGACAAATTTAAATCTGTAGTTGTTTTTCCGAAGGAATTCAATTATGGTGATAAAATCAAAACATAACATTTTTTGACTATTTAGATTTTTTTTTTTTTTTCTCGCAATAATTGGAGTATTGCAAAATCTATGCCCTTATTTGTCGAAAATGTTGAAAAGAGATCCCAAAATTTTTTTACATTTTTTAACTCAATCTTTTACGACTTCTAAAACATTTTTTCGTAACAAAAAAGCTATTTTTTGCCGAATATCTCCACCAACAAGAGTTTCTCGGCAAAACATGTAACTATCAAAGTTGTAGGTCTTGGCGAGACGCGTATTTCGGCCTTATACATTTTCACGCTTATTTGCATAGTTTTTTTTGTCGAATGGTTGAGTATATTGACACAGACGACATTCCAAGCGGTTGCCAGTACGCTCGTTGTTGTTTTTTTACGCTCGTTATTCGGCAAAATAGTACATTATGTCACAAGGCCGATTAAGTATTTTCCGACGAATTTGAGTTTATAATCCGAGCTGAAGGCGAGGATTATGATGAAATTCGTCAGAAAATACTTTTTCGGCCGTATGGCATACAGAATTTTATGTGTCCAGGCCAAAAACCGCGTTTAAACCGAGCGAAGCGAGGTTAAAATCGCGGTTTTACGGCCTATGACACATAAACAGTTTTTTTGTGACGCAAAAAGGTTTCAGAAGTCGTAAAAGATGAGTTAAAAATTTTAAAAAAATTTTGGGATCTCTTTTCAACATTTTCGACAAATAAGGGCATGGATTTTGCAATACTCCAATTATTTCGAAATAAAATTCCAAAATAATCAAGAAAATTTTTATCAGTTTTGATTTTATCACCATTAAATTCCTTGGGAAAAACAATTACAGATATAAATTTGTCATCCCCGTAACACTACTACATCATGTAGCTGGAAAGTTGGGTGTACTCTCCCCTTAAATCGTATCTCATTTAAAAAAACAGAGTGATGAGCCCTCTCAATCACCCGTACGAGATCTTACTTTGACATCACGATTTGCCAGATAAAGAATTCGGAAATTCTAACGGAATTTTTGTCATTTTGTTTCTATTTTAAGGGGGTATCCCCACCTTTAAATGAGTTAACATTCTAAGAAAGAGATTGATATTTTACAGCGAATTTGAGAGTCTGATCAAATCCAAAAAAATCAAGAAGTTTAGGGAGAGTTTGACCCTCATTATCCATACTTAACATTGAATATTACTTTGAGTCTATTAGTAGTTACGCTGAATATAGAAAAATACAAAATTACTCGGTTGTCGCAAAGAATCAGTAGTACCGTTGGATCGATTTTGGAATTTTTGGTCTTCAATTGTTCAGAAGAGATGCCTCTATCATATGAACATAGAACTTTTTGATATGACTATTTTTGGTTGAGATAATAGAAAAAATAGAGAAAAAAAATTGAAGAATTAGAAAAATCTCAGTAAAAACTAAGCGAGTCAGGCAATTTTCGCGATATCGAAAAGTTCTATGTTCATTTGATAGAGGCATCTCTTCTCAACAATTGAGGACCAAAAATTCCAGAATCGATCCAACGGTACTACTGATTCTTTGCGACAACCGAGTAATTTTGTATTTATCTATATTCAGCGTAACTAATATTAGACTCAAAGTAATATCCAATGTTAAGTATGGATAATGAGGGTCAAACCCTCCCTCAACTTCATGATTTTTTTGGATTTGATCAGACTCTCAAATTCGCTGTAAAATATCAATCTCTTTCTCAGAATGTTGACCCATTTAAAGGTGGGGATACCCCCTTAAACAATTATGAGGTTTCTAAAGTTTCTTCCTGTGAAGGATGATACTATATGAGAAAAATCAGCAAGTCTCTATATAGTGTAACTGGTTCCGGATGTTAGATATATGATATTTATATGGGTCAAAACGCGTCAAACGGATAATGGCTCTGCCCAAAATTGTAGGTCACCAAAAAAATCGTCAGTGGGTTCAAAATCTTCCTCTTACTGTCTAGTTTCCATTGCCATGTGGCATATTTGGAAAATTCTAACGACGGCTTCAATATGGCGGCTCGAACCTGGGAAGTTAGTCGAGAGCTTTCAAAAAGTGATGATAACTCGCTCAATTTTTATGCTAGATTTTTTTTGAGGTCAGAAATGGATTCAGCATTGAATTTCAGATTTAAAGGTCATAACAAAAAAATTTCGGAAATCCCAAAAATAATACATGGGAAATGCTTCACGAATGGCAAAACCTATTTTTCATACTCCCTGCGAAGTTCTAATGCTTCCAATTGACCTCCTGAGCTATTATCAAGGTAATGTACGAGTCGAAATCGTATTTGTCCGAAAATTATCACCATATCGCATTTCCAACTAGGAAATTTTATTGGCGCTCAATGCACGTCTTAATCATTTGATTTAATAATTTGATAATTCAACAATTTTTTCATTTTTTTTATCTATTTTTTTTTTAATGTCAAACTCAATGCTGAATCCATTTCTGACCTCAAAAACAATCTAGCATCAAAATTGAGCGAGTTAACATCACTTCTTGAAAATTTTCGACGAACTCCCCAGGTTTGAGCCGCCATATTGAAGCCGTCGTTTTGAATTTATCAAATATGCCACATGGCAATGAAAACTAGACAGTAAGAGAAAAATTTTGCTCCCGCTCACGATTTTTTTGGTGACCTACAATTTTGGGCAGAGCCATTATCCGTTTGACGCGTTTTGACCCATATATAATATATTTACAACTATTTATTGTGATACTAATTTTTATGAAAATCGATTTTCTACGACAAGCGGATATTCCCTGATTTTAATTATACGATACATTCCCGGTCGAGACTATATCCAGAATAATCAGAGTTCTATCGTAATTAAGAAACTAGTCCCAAAATAGTGGGTATAGATGTATAGAAGTGTAGTTCATTGGTAGAAAAAAATTGTGCAGTAAAACACACACTGCGTAATATATGGTAAAACCCAATCCTACAGTGAATGTTTGTATAAAATTGTTCCAATAATAATTATCCAGCTTTGCCGCAATGAAATTTCAAACTGCTACCCCTGCCACACACTAGATTACCAAATTGTTCAATATTTTGCGAAAGGACTCGGCGCCTCGAAAAGTAACAGCAAATAAAATTTCATCGGAATCTCACGAGCCGTCACCGAGATAATGATACTTCTGCGAAAACTCATTTTCGACTTCCCTTCTCAAACTAATCGACAAATTTTAAGCTCAAATCCAAAACCAGATCTAATGAAATTTATAGATGAAATCGTTTGACTTTTTCGAAAGTTGACACTAAGCACCTAAATATAAACGTCCCACTTTCTTAGGAAACTAAAAGGTAGATGGGTTTTCGGTTCCTACTATACACCTGCATTAAAATACGTCCACTGACTTAATGTTGATGATGATTTTGACTATATCTATAGTTTTCCAGACTCGTCTAGTTCGCTTATACGTGTAATTATAGGAAGGTCAACAAGTACATGATCGCAAATATTTGCGAAACTTTCGAAAATACGTAGATCATGCTACAGCAGTAAAGATTAAAGATTCAAAAATCGAAGGCTGAGAATTATATGTAAACAAGTAGATGCGAAAAAAAAAAGAAAAAAAAAAATTCACTTCACTTTAGACCCAAGGGTTAATTTTATCAGTTAGCATGATAATCCAATTAAATAAATTAATTTATTGTGTGCGTCCACGTATCGATCCAAGTCGACCTCGATGTACAATAATTCTGAAAGCTCAATAAATTCGCATTAAATCGTATCAAATTCAATTAATTAATTAATTAATTAATTAATTAATTAATTAACAATCGTGAATAATTGAAATTACAGTATCATTCTGCGGTCGTGGGTCGATCATATACTATGAGAAATTGATTCTTTATCGCATATTTTATTTACGCAAATACAAGGTAAGTACATAATCAATTATCGGAAAGTACACAACTGTAATAATCTGTCGGATTTAATTAAACATGCCCCCGGTTCCGGAGGTCGAATGAAAACGAATCAAGAAGATAAAATGTAACTTTCCAAGACCTATGATTTAGGTGGAAATAACTTAAAAATCTACCCAATTACTCTACTATCAATGTCTAATCATTATCAGCGAAAACAAGTCATCGAGTTCATTGTACCCTAATAGCTCTCCTAAAAAGTGATAATATAGCTATTACATGTCTTTTTTTTTTTAATTTAAATTACCTCGTTTCTACCAAACCACTATAATTGATCAGTTTGATTGTACGTATATTAATATAACTTCCGCAAGTATTAAAATTCTAAGAAATTGCGATATGACGTTGAAGTCAATTTCCAGTGCTTGTAATGTTAATGTAGACAATAAGATCGTATTATTTATTTCACAGCAAATTTATATACATTTCAAGGTTGAAAATTACAAAAACAGTTTTATGCAGCGACAGCCTTTGATTAAATTTTCACAATTTTAAGAAAACAAAAACATGTATATGTATGTATTTAGTACATAAACAACTGCAATCTTTACTCAATGAAGACAATTAAGACATATAGATTGAACCAGCTGATTGCTATATAGTTATATAGAAGAAAAATATAGAATTTGAATCCTGACTAATCCATATATAAGAATTTCAATTTACATATCGAAGACTAAGGATCAGAAGGGCGTAACCCAAAAACAAAAAAACAAAAAAAAACTGCGGATGCTGCCAGGAGCATGGAAAAAAATGAGCAGCTGGATATAGGAAAACACTTTTTTGCAGTAGAAATGACAACAATTGTGGTAACATTTAGGTAATAACAACTCATTAGGACATTGAAATTTATTTGCTCCTGTGTACGAAATACTAGAATTGTGGTAATTTCTGCTACAAAAAAGTGTTGTCCTATATGTAGCTGCTCAACATAGTAAATTCAGCAACAATTTTTTTTCCGCGAGGGCTCACGTGCTGTTAAATTTTCAGATACACGCCCTTATGGCAGCAAATTCAATAAAGTCGAAAAAATGTGGGTTACGCCCTTATGGTCATTAACTCCTTAGCCCTCGATATATTGGGATCCTTGGAATGGGCGTGGCTTTGAAATTTTAGCCTTGTTGTTTAGAGTAGTTCTATTTTCGTCACCAGTTGGCGTATCGAGGTTCTAAGCCCTCTCATTGGTTACTGTAGCCTTGTTAGAACAATTCTATTTTCTGCCACTAGTTGGCGTATCGAGGTTCTAAGGTTCCCAATACGATTGCGTTTTGTGACCATTGTAACATATTGGTACCTTTATATTAGTACTATTTATCAGCATATTTCCCTTTCATTATAAAGCCCGGTTTGCAATTCTAATATTTTATAACGTTACATAAAAGTCTTGCAGCAACATCTACATTCAACTGTTCCAAGTAACTCTAATAGTTCTAATGCAGCGAGAGCTAACGTGTATGGGGCATTCCATGCCAAACCAGCCACTTTTCTGCATCACATCTCAGATTTTGACCAAATTCGAACATGATACCTAATCTGCGTGTGTGTACGATCATAGGTCCATGCATTGTACGGGCAACTATATCTGCAAGACGAACAAATCTGAGCTTTCCGCACGTTGGGCCTTCAATAACTACCCGATATCTCAACTTATTATATATGAGAGATTTTACAAACTTCGAGGTCGTCATTTTTTAGCTATTTTCATTCTCGTTCACGACGATATAACGAAATTTTCATAACTGCCCTAAATTTTGAAAAATCTTTCATTTTAGTTGAGATATCGGGTGGTTATCGAAGGTCTAGATATACGAATATTTGAGTTTGTTAATTGTAAAAACGTGTGGTTTTGCGCGAAATGGCCTATACACAGCCTGCTAGATACATTGACCAACGTTTGCACGTTTGTCTGACTCCTGCCATTAAGTTCACCAATCGCTGTACATTCAACTCTTTTGCTTTCACAAGCATTCCGAACATGTATTATATAGCTGCCACCTGTTACGTGTATGTATATATGGGGCCATCCACGTCAAATTAGCAGCCCATTCATCCCACCCCCTTCGATTTTGATCATTTCTTAGTATGATGTTGTTACCGATCCAAAAGCGTCTCGGAATTTTTTTTAGATTTTTTCAACCACCGGTGAAAGTAAAGAAAAAATGGGAAAACCAATTCTAATTCCACCTAAAAATCATATTCTAAATCATTGAATCAGGGTGAATTTTTTCAGATTCTTAAAAATGACATTTTCAAAATTGGTTTTTCGATTTTCTTCAAATTTCCATGGTGGTTGAAAAAATCTGAAAAAAAATTCCTCGACCTCTCCGAGTCGGTAACGATGTCATATTGAAAAATGATCAAAATCTAAGGGGGTGAGAGAAATGGACTGCTGATTTGGCGTGTGATGCCCCATATATATATACAGCGTGAGTCAATTGAAACTCCGGGAGCGGGAGGAGCTTAGTTGACGAATTGTAACGTCGAGGAGTCATTAGTGTTGTTATCAGAGTAAGATAATTCGAATTCTACAATTAAGGTAAGCACTGTGAATAAGAAACAATAATGAACCCTGTATACTATATGCGTCGTCCATCTGTAATGACTAATTATTTTTTAATCATTGTTTTCAGGTATAGAAATTTTGCAAATTCTAGACTTGCAAAAAAATCATAAGTGTATTACAGTGAATTTTCGATTCATGTCGGCATTTCTAAATCTTATCGTTAGTGGGATTTTTTAGAAAAGACCTTAATGCCCTAGAGCATGAATAAAACCGGTCATTTTCAGTGGCCCATGAGATCTAGAAATGAAAAGTAAAAAAATAAATTGAGAACACGAGAGAAACACTTGTCTAGCTGATGTTTAACCGTTTACTAATCAGTCTTAAAATATTGCGTAGAAAATAATTGGTATAACAATCAATGACCATCGCATCTAGTAGGTACATATACCTATATGTATAGTATATATCTGATTATAACGTTCGCCTGCAATTATGGCGCTAATTTTTTCTACTGCATGACTCGTTGGTCAACTTTAGTGCCAATTGTACATATATATACACGTTAGTGTCTGTGCCCATCAAGATTACAGCGTATAATGTACCTTCAAC
Source organism: Tenthredo mesomela (assembly GCA_943736025.1). Taxonomy (NCBI): domain Eukaryota; kingdom Metazoa; phylum Arthropoda; class Insecta; order Hymenoptera; family Tenthredinidae; genus Tenthredo; species Tenthredo mesomela. The sequence goes on from OX031016.1 coordinate 467,220, forward strand.
TGGTGATCCGGGATTCACAAGTCTTGAAACGTAACAATCCTCGCATAGGTATATGGGACGGGGGAGTATATTGGGTAAGTAGAAGAGTACACAGTTGTACTGCGAGAGGAGGGGGCGAAGAGCGAAAATTTCTGTACAATCGAATAATTGTTGTTAGTGAAAGAGCGAACCTCGTCAAGGTAGTGAAGTTTATACTGAATGTGCGGTTGAAATCTGTCAGTTTGTTCGTGAATTTCGATCGGAGAGAATCAACATTAACTTTCTTTTTTCATTTTTTTTTTTTTTTTTTCTTTCCAAAACTATACTAGTTGTCTTTTAGACAATTTTTAATTCATTTTATACATTTTGGACCTACTTACCTATATAGTCAGTGTGCAATGAGGTAGATTCAGTATTCGGAAATGTTTGATACCATAGAGGAAATGAAATTGACCGAAGAATAATTATATATATTATATATTATTTATATATAAAAAAAGAAAAAAAAAAAAAAAGTGCGATTTTGCATTGGAATAGTTGATAAATATGGGCTCCTCGAAGATTCAGGAACAGAGCATAAGGTGAGAATATTCAAAAGTGACCTACAAGCCAATTTCGGATACAAGTCCATTCTGATAAGAAGTTTATAAGCAATTGACAAGCTGTGGAAGAAATCGTTCGACGATTGTTGAATAACAGATGTTTTTCAGATAGTTTAGGTTCCTAGTGGCAATTTATATGTATTCTGAAATAGGTATACTCAATAACGCGTTATAGTTATAGAATTACTTAAGGGAGTCGGGTACCGAAAATTTCACACCCAGAACCATTCACGGTAGAGATTCACTGATTTTTGTCTTGATAACATTTATCATAACAAAATACCTCACATTGATGAAATTTGAAAAAATCAATTTTTTTCCCATTTTCAAAATTGTTTTTTTTTTTTTTTTTTTTTGAATCCGTTGAGATGTAAAAAATCCCACACGATAGATTGTTCATGGTGACCCAAAAAGAATGTTTAAAAAAATTTATGACCCTCAAAGTTCAAAATTGTAGGAGGAGATACCATTTGAAGTCACAAAAATCGCCCGAATGTGTTAAAAATGTGTGAATTTTTGTGATTTGATTAAATGATTTTTTATAAAATACGATGACGTATTTGGGTTCAATAATGACAAAAAAAAAAAATTAAAAAAGTAAAAAAAAAAAATGGAAAAAAAGATTCATTTTATTTTTTTATTTTTTGTGTCATTATTGATCCAAAATGTGTCGCCATATTTTATAAAAAATCATTTCTGACCACATTATTTTTTTTTTTTTTTTTTGATTGGTGCCCGTTTTGCCCCGCGTTCCCCTATATTCTTGTTAGTTTTTACTTATTTCCGGCTATATAAAAAAAATAAGCTAGGTAAACTAATAGGTAGTATACAATGATAAGAAAATGGATTCCATGGCCTAAATGATAAAATTTCTATGATATGATGAAGTGAAAGTCTATCTTGACCGAAATCATATAACACTCATCACCATTATCTAATATATAATCAGTCGTAATATCACAAGATGTTCAAAATTATCGGATATATCGTGATTGATTTCATATTTTTGACACATTTCTGACACATTCGGGCGATTTTCGTCACTTCAATAATGGTATCTCCCCCTACAATTTTGAACTTTGAGAGTCATAAATTTTTTCCCACAATCTTTTTGGGTCACCATGAACAATCTATCGTATGGGATTTTTGATATCGCAACGGATTCGAAAAAAACAATTTTGAAAATGGGGAAAAAATTGATTTTTTCAAATTTCATCAATGTGAGGTATTTTTTTTTATGATAAATGTTATCAAGACAAAAATCAGAGAATCTCTACCGTGAATGGTTCTGGGTGTGAAATTTTCGGTACCCGATCCCCTTGATATACATACTTGTTTTCGCTGAAATCTGATCCACGTGTGGTGATTTTTATATTTCTTGTATCCTCCCGAAAGTTATAGGCTAAAGATATATATACCTACGCAGCTCGTAGTATACAATTTTTTTTCCAAGTTCGAATAGGCATAATTATCGACTTGTTTGAAATTAATTACATTAGTTATGATAAAACTGTTTGATTATTGTCATTGTTTGACTATTCGACTTGTGTTTGACGATAAGAAAAAAAAAAAAAAAAAAAAAAAAAAGTTCAATTATTTTTATAGTTTCGCGAACGAATTTGTGTCTGATCGTGAGATGAAGTAGAACTGGACGGATCACGATACACAAAAATTAGCGATTTCCATATCCTGATTGCTAACTAAAAATCTCCTATTCAAATTCTAAAAAATAGCCTGTGGCCATATCAACGATGTAATACTTATATAACACCTGCGCACGTATAATAATTATTGATAAAAAATATAATAAGAAAAAATGGGGTATGTGTGTCTAAAAAAAAAAAAAAGAAGTGTATTAGGTGTATGTAATATAAATATATAAATATATAGATATTTATATAGAATATACATCTGACTGAGTAAATGGTACACCGACCTTCACTGTCAATATTCACAACGTATGATTATTATATACAGTTAATGTATTTGTGGATTCATTCTTTATTTTCTCTTCTTTCCTAATGATTTTTGTACATTTTATAATTCAATTCCCATTATTTTCCCTACACTACAATATAATATATTACTATATACGAAAAATAGAGGAGACATGTCATTAACCCATAAGAGAGATTCATTAGCGAGTTACTTTTACTTATAGAAATTACCTTCTACGTTTCATTATTCAAACCATGCACGCGAAGTGAATAAATTTTTTTCACAAAATTATCGTCAAAGGTGTTCAAAATCTTAATTTCGTCACGCGAGCATCAAGTGAAAGCACTTAACGATTTCCGTCATATAGCCGCACAGTGCAGTATTATTTCCATTCAATAATATGAGTATACCTAGGTGATGGCTTGACGTTACGTGAACTAACGGAAAAGATTGAAATATTTATTGCGATTAACGTCACAGAATTTAGTTTTCAGATTGATTTAATATTCCTACGAAATTCCATGTACTAATGTACCCCTGGCTCCACGTCTCTCCTAGTTTCTCAGCAATACAGCCATTTTTATCATAACACTCAAATTTCATATCGGCGATGACCCGGGTAATTAGATGAAAAACAAATACAAAACGTGTTTGATATTTACACAGTTTTTATAACACATATAACACATAGTTTTGTCCTTTATATTAATACGAATACCTGTATAGGTACCTGTAATTGAAGCTTCTCAAATGCCTGCAGTGTCGATTGCAAACCTATATCGCCTTTCTCGAGGGCTAGAAATTAGCAGTGGAAAGACAAGGTTCAATGATAAATATTTGTATTCGATCTGTCATCAATTTTCTATACCTAGATCCTTTGGATACAGAAATATATTATCTGTGTCATGAGCACATGACAATTCACGCTCTACTGCACCCCACACAGCCACTGAGCGATAAGTGAATGAAACGTGTATTAAACAATTGTAGTCCATCAATGAATTATTCACTATTAAGGCAGCAGTTATAATTTTATTCACATGAATATTTACACTCAGAAAAATAACAACCAAAATTTGGTTATTATATGCACAATCACATTTTTTGTTCAGTCAATCAAATTTTTTGTTCAGTCAACCAATAATTTCGTTGGGACAACCAAAATTTTGTTGGATAAACCAAATTTTGTTGGGACAACCAAAAATTTTGGCTAATCCAACAAAATTTTTGGTTGACTGAACAAAAAATGTGATTGTGCATATAATAACCCAAATTTTGGTTGTGTCAACAAGACATTTTTCTGAGTGTATCCAAAGGTCTATCAATAATTTCAATATCTAGACATCAATGTGCAAAATGTCTCTCAGACAAACGTGATTATAAATCTGTGTGCATTCGTCGACGAAAGGCTGATTGCATACCTATAATATTGGGACAAGGTCCCTTGGTTTCCTCGATCCGAACAATGCACTTGGATATAAGTATATGGTATATACTTATATGGTATATAAGTATATGGTATGTACGTATACACTGTCAGTTTATTGCTGTTTCCTGATAACATCATTGAGGATTAACGTATGCTGTAGGCAATAAATTCAAGATATTTTTTTATTTTTATTCAGAAAATTAGTCGAACCAAATATTTTTCTCACATATCGACCGCGGAGTTTGACTGGAAATTTCCAATGAAGTACATAACTCAAAATATAGTATACGTCGACACATAATATTTGCCATTCAAATTTTTAAGACTGCAATAAAAACTTGACGAATTGCAGATACTCGTGTGGAGATGATAAACGGAAATAATGTTCATTAGAATATTCTATCAAATTTATTTTGATAGAACAGCCAAAGTTCTTAGTACTTAAATTATAACGCGCTGCATCTATCCACTGAATTTTGCAATCCTCCTAATAGATAGTACAATTGATAGTATACCTATATGTAGAAAGCAAATGTAATGGAGCTTTTTTTATATCACTATGTGTTTTCCATTGTGCAAAGACACAAGAGTTAGTTATTTATACTGCAAATAGTGAACATTGTCGTTCAAAGAATGAAATCTGGTGTACGTATTCTTCTTTATCCAGTAGTGAAAATTGCGTCAAGGCCTTCGGTATGAAATACGCTGTGTTGAAATAGAATTTTACGAGACGTTAAAGAAAAACGTACTTAAAAGTACTATTAAAAGTTGGTTATGCCACTATATCGATGGCTGGGCGGAAGAAGAGCCTATCTCAGAAATACCATGAAGAAGAGCCTAACTCGGAAAGTGCGCGCAGAAGCGCCTATCTCAGAAAAACCGTGAGAAAGAGCTTATCTCACATAACAGTTCGCTTTGAAAATTTTGTAGTGGTACCCCTGCAAGCGGCGACTGCAATTATTCAAAAATTAGGTTTGCTTCACTACCACTATCTCGTTTACTGCAATGTATAAATGTATTTTGTAGGGGTACCACTACAAAATTTTGAAATGGAAATGTTTTTGTGAGATAAGCTCTTTTTCACGGTTTTTCTGAGATAGGCGCTTCTGCGCGCTTTTTCCGAGTTAGGCTCTTCTTCACAGTATTTTTGAGATAGGCTCTTCTTCAGCCCAGCCATCGATATGACGAGGTCAACATCATAGAATTGTAAAGAGTTTGCGGAAGTGGAATGTGAATTAAGGTTGATATAAAGTACACAAGGACCTATTGCCTTATTTCCAAAAATGTTTCATGCACGATTATAAAATCGTATCGCATACAGATATCTCGGGCTTGATTAAAATCGTTTCACATATCAAATGTAAGCTGCAGTCGAGACTGACTGATCCCTTAGAATAACATCTTTGATTCTTATTTTTGTGGAAATATGGTTTTCTTATACCTACATTGGATTGTGCTTGCACGTGCTCGTATACATGCTGATAAGTAAGTAGCATGGATTATCACTGCGGCTTTCCAGCAAGTTGATTGTGAACGACCAGAATTATAATATGCGGCTGCAAGCATGGTGAATTTTTAATAATTTGAATAATAAGTTTGCAGACATATCAGAGACTGATAAGATTGAGATATCAAATAAGCTGTATAATTGCAATACTTTAAGCTACATGGTCTACACCTTCTTTCATTTACGATGCAACTGTCTGCAGTGATGAGATTCTGTGTTTAATTGTAGGTCATTGCACTGGAATTATACCGGAATTAGCGTAGACCTTGGGAATGGGATTGTGTCACGAATCCTGATATTATAGTAACTGAAAAGCAGGTTTTAATTCAATTATTCAGAAGCCAGCTTGCAATCCAGACGAAATGGGCTTAGAATCAAATGGCAGTTATTCATTCATCGTAGCCTGTTTCTCATTATTACAAAACAATTACTTTTGGTTTTCGACACTTAATGACCCGCACTTTTGATTCTGCTTTTATCTCACGATCATAACGAGGCTGACTCATCGTCTTCAGACAAAATAAATTGCAGTTAACGATCACATGTTGACAAGAATCTGAATAATTGTAGGAGACTGAAAAACATTACTTGTTGTTAGATTCGAGCTTTATACTATTCTGATGAAAATTGCTAATTTAGAAATCTCAGTTACGTGATGATTTTTTTTATGAAAAATTTTCAAGTGGTGATATTCCAGAAATTTGTCCGAAGTGTTTTGCTGTACGGTATATACCTATAATATGTTACGTAAGTCTAAGTACGCTGCACCATGTTTTTATAATGATTATTATTTTTGTCACAAGAATTAACTGTTATTCAAAAGAAACGATACTATCAAAGTTTAGAACATGTAATTATCAAGTCGAAAATAAATGATTATTTTATAACGAGTATATAATATTATGTGACTTGCTCATTTTTCAAAACTACAGATTGTCGGGGGAAAATCGCATTCCCCGCAATTCTCGCTCTTCTAAATAAATGCTCCTCGTTTTCCATTAGGAGTGAAAAAAAAGAAAATTCTTTGGTATCGGTTAGCCAAGCAAGTAGGTAAAGGTCGTACGCGACACGGAAGCTGATCACGGCTCTCAGGTCTTCAAGCGGACAATAAATCGATTATCTCTTTTCCGGGAATTATGGCCTCACTTGCGTAGTGGAGACGGAACTCAGCTGGACGCTAATAGATGCCATTTATAGCTAAGAGTTTTCAGATGCAATACCTGTTCGTTGTCCTTGTTTCATATAGAGAGAAGTTGTCGCATACTATACAGTGTCGCATTCCCCAGGGACATTTGAAGATCTTTTTAACGATCGGTTGAAACCGAGTCTGGCGAGTCTAATTGTAAGATAATGAGTCAAAATTGCAACCGCTATGATCCCACGATCTTCGCTGTGCCATGAAACACGCATTTGAAGTTATATTAATATGTGTGACTAAATTATATCATTACACGTTTCAGAAACGATGTGAAACCGGGACTCGAAGTGGAACAGAATGGAATACCACAATCAGAAACCATCCCGGTCTCAAAATCGAGACAAGCAGCTCCCCAAGTCTTAGCGGTAGCCGCGAAGAACCTTCTCCTCATCAGCTTCGGTTGTACTCTCGGTTTCTCCACGATCCTAATACCCGAACTACAGAAGCCTAATCCGGAAATAGAAGTAACTCTTGAAGAACTTACTTGGATAAGTAAGTCCAACAAATAATGGCTCGATTTTCCTGATAAGAAACGCTTCAGAGGCTCATAGTCACAGTTGCACCTTCAAGGAACATTCAGAATTCAATTCAAACCATGGCTTATTACCCTTGTAGGTAGCATGAACTTGATCCTAGTGCCAGTAGGATGTCTCGGCAGTGGTGTCATATCCGGATATCTTGGGAGAAGGAAGACAATGATGTTGGCAAATGTACCGTTCGTCCTCGCCTGGCTGGTCTATCACTATGCGTACAATTCTGCCATGCTGTTATGCGCCCTGGCGATGACAGGGCTGACAGGAGGGATGCTAGAGGCACCAGTATTAACTTACGTCGCAGAAATCACACAACCACATCTCAGGGGTATGCTATCGGCGACCTCAACGATGGCCATCATCACTGGCATCTTCCTTCAGATGCTTGCCGGCAGCTTGACTACTTGGAGGACAGTCGCACTAATCAACATAGCTTTACCAACAATCTGCTTCATCGCTCTCTGCATGGTGCCAGAGAGTCCTCATTGGCTTATTGGTAATTATGAATTAAAATGATGAAAAACATTGTCAAATGATGATTGCTGTTTACCGGAGAACTATTGTACCCGTCATTCATCAATCATTTTGGTTATGAAAAAATGTCAACAATGTACGATATGCAGGGGATTGAATGAAGTGCAGAGAAAGGTAGACTCTGAGTTATGTGGGATATTTTTCAGGAAAAGGCCGAATGGAAGAAGCGTTGGAATCACTGCGCTGGCTGCGTGGTTGGGTGAAACCAGCCCACGTTCAGAACGAGTACAATGATGTTTGTGAATCGATTCAGAAGCCTGTGGGGCAGGAAACAGTATCCGGGAATGAAAAACATTGGAGGAATTACACCAAGCGTGCATTCTTGGTGCCCTTCTTCATAGTTTGTTGGGCATTTTTCACAGGTTCTTTTGGGGGTATGGCGGCTCTCCAGACATTCGCCGTTTTCATTTTCACCGAGCTCAATGCACCCATAGATAAATATAAGGCTACTGTCCTCCTCGGTGGCGCCGAACTCCTTGGCACATTTTCATGCGTCATTCTTGTACACTTTACTGGAAAACGGAAAATCGCTTTGTTTTCCACAATTACCACCGGCATGTGCTTTTTCATCGCGGGTCTCTACAAATTCATGCTTGATCGAGAATCTATCGTGGGTAATGAGTATTCCTGGATTCCAACCTACGTCCTGATCGCTGCAGCCTACTTCTCGCACGTGTGCATAAGACTTCTACCCTGGATACTCATCGGAGAAGTTTTCTCCGCCAAGGTATATACATGCGCCGTTCATTGATCTTTTTCATTACTGAATCCACCCTCCTTGCAAATTTTTCTTCATAGATTTCTCACCCCAAACCTCGCAAATGAGTTTGGCTCATTAAATCGAATTTACAGGTCCGTAGTGGAGCAGCTGGTGCCGCGAGCTCGTTCGGTTACATCTGTGTCTTCATCGTAAACAAGGTTTTCCTTTACATGGTGAACGGCATAACGCTGGCTGGTTCATTTTGGTTTTACTCGGCGATAGGATTCGTGGGGGCATTTGTCATGTACTTTACACTACCAGAAACGGAAGGAAGAACCCTGCGTGAAATCGAAGAACACTTTGCGGGTATACAGGATTTAAATCAGCGACCTAGAAGAGAAGAGTTGCCATTCAAGGAAAAATGGGCAGCCTCAAACCCAACCCCTGTGGTCGATGACTTGGAAAGTAAACTTTGAGACCTTGATGAAACGTCTCATTTTAAAACTTGAGCTCATTGTGATTCTGGATATTGTCCTGCAGCCGTGCTTGTGTTGGGACCATAGATCTTTTAATTCCTTCGTGCTAGTACCTTGATGCAATTATTTGTGCAGCATGATTGGGTAAACAAATTAATTATCAAAAATGTGTTGCATGAAAAAAAAAAAGATATCGATAACGAACTTCCACGAAATCGAAGGTTCGATTCATGTGTTTCATCGAGCACATATCTTTCGCATACTGTTGTTCATCCTATAGATTTAGGCATTGTCATTTTTATTATTATTATTGTTTGTTAATATATAACTATACACGATAGTGTGCATGTTATTTTATAAAAATTGATATATTATGTTTTACATTGATCGGAGGAAAATAATAAGTTATTAAAAAAAAAAAAACCACCAGTGTACGTTGAATAGTACTTTATTTTAATTCCTTGCAGCTCCACGGGCGCTTGACCTCGGCAGAATACATAAGAAAAGTGAGTGAAGGACCTTCACCTTATTCTACACCTGCACACTGCATGGCCATTGCACTATTGCAATAGTTCAAAAAAAAAAAAAAAAAGCATGTTCATCCATCAACAAATTTTCGCATGGTACAATCTTATGTGAGTTTTAAGTAAAACCCTTTCAGTTTTTACTTGCGCCCTTTTTTCGTTCAAGGAATATTGTTCACGGCTTTCACAATTAGTAGAATTGAGTCTATGACAATTAGAGAATTTGAAAATTTCCCGATCCCTGCAGAAGCTCTATATAGGATCTATTGCGCCAGCTGTACTCGACTCATTTCGACTCATATACGTATGCGTTTATTCTCTTGGATCCACTGCTCAGTGGATATTCAAAGATTCTTCTTCCATATCATACGCGGGTCAATTCAACGGGCAATCTAATATAAAAAAAATCCTATTAAGGTTAACCACTTACCGATTAAGTTTTCATAATTTCATTGGAATGGCACTACAATGGCAAGGTAGATTCCGTCAAGATTTGCCATTATTCACTGGAATTATCCATTCATGCATTGCTCATCTGTTAACGATATTAGGTACATGCCAGAATTATCGACTTGATTATATTTAAGCGGTTGCCTTTATACACGAAATTACAATTTATTTTTGAAATTAAAAACGATTGGTTTACAAAATAAGCAATGACTGTAGATAAGTGTTCTCCGTTACCGGCAATGTTTCACGCAAAGAGCTTAAATAGTCTTTGGTTTTACTATAGCCAACAGCTAATTACGCATGCGCACGACAACCAATAGATGATTATCCAGGATACAGAGTATATAATTGCTTCCATGCAATTGATACTGTTTTTTGTCATACATATTATAAGTGTCATTCGATTTGGTTTGATTGGGCCATCAGTCTTGTATGAAGAGAAATTTGTGAGGCTCCTGCCCGCACGGAAATATATACATGCGAAAAATATATGCAACATATATGTCGCACTTATAACATATATGTGCGCAAAATCCAAAGATGTTCGCATATATTATAACATATATGTACGCATTTACATATATGTATCCTATATGTTAGATGAATTTTACATAGTGTTGACATCTATGTCGACATCTATGTCGACATACATGTCACTACATGTATGTTGACATTTATATCAAACTTATAAAAAATAAATGTTACTTATATTTTAGCGCAAAAAACAAATATGTCGCATATATTTTTCGCATATATATATTTCCGTGCGGGTGAATCCACTACTTTATTTATATTTGTACAGTTTGATTTTTTTGCAACGGTCTCGTATATATTTATATAGCAATGAGGTCATCTCTGTCGCATACGACGTTTACTGTTCGTATCGCAGTTTGCGATAAGTCACCAGTTCCTGGACCGCATAGTGCTCGCTTCAGACGCACAATTAGGGTATTGCAGTAACTTCAAAACGTCAAAGTGATTGAACGTAGTTTTGCAGGTCTACGAATTTCGCAAACTTCATCTAGTGTCTGAGTGGTGTGACCCGGGAATCTTGAATAAATCAGAATTTCATTTATAATACGATATAAAACTCTCCGTAGCCGTAAGACTGACCTGACGTGTTCCTAATCTTCGTAATTATGTGTAACACAAGCACATCTATCAATTTTAGATTATTACGATTATGAAGCGTTATTATTTTGCCAATAATATCACTTTGGTGATTATTCATCCATTCACTGGAACGTTATGAAGTTTATATTTTTATGCTAATCTTAACGCGGCGGTATTATAGTGATGACAGAATTACAAACCACGGTGACGAATAATAGTAGATTGTTGTATCGGGCGTGGTTGGCTTGTATATTTCTGAATTTCACAAACTGATGTATATTAAGGGACAAGTGAAAATCTAGCCTCAGTCACTTTGCAAACTTGCACTATGCTAGTGTAAGCAGTGCTCTGTATCTCTGTGTGTCCTACCCTGGGTTCGCCGGTTGGGCTCTTCTCACTTTGAATAAATAAATAAATAAATAAACTTGAACTTCAAAAAGTACGAGATAAACGATCAAAATGGGGGTTCCAAAGTTTTTCAGATTTATGAGCGAAAGATATCCCTGCCTCAGCGAAGTAGTCAGAGAATATCAGGTGATCACGAATTTGGAATTCTCATTATAACTCATCATAGATTATTCACAGTCACTAACTTGAAAAATAATTGCCAAGATACGGTATGAATAACTTGATTGTTCGAATATACAAACGGTTCTTGTTGTTCCTCTTAGATCCCCGAATATGACAATCTGTATCTGGATATGAATGGCATCATTCATACTTGTTCTCATCCGAATGATTTCGATCCTCTCTTCCGAATATCCGAGGAACAGATATTTCAAGATATATTTCATTACATTGAAATATTGTTTCACATGATTAAACCCCAAAAAATGTTCTTCATGGCCGTTGACGGTGTTGCACCACGTGCTAAAATGAATCAGCAAAGAGGGCGTAGATTTAGATCGGCCAAAAATGCCACCGAATCGGAAATGGAGGCTCGAAAAAAGGGTCAAGTTATTCCTGAGGAGGCCAGATTCGATTCAAATTGCATTACCCCAGGAACTGTATTCATGACACGACTCAATGAGCAGCTCAAATATTTTGTTGCTTGTAAAATAACTAATGACAAACTTTGGCAGAAATGCAAAGTGATACTAAGCGGACACGAGGTTGGCACATTTCTTCAACTTATACTTAAATATGTTTTTTCACGAAATATTTGGATGTATTCGAGAATTTAGGTGATTATTTTGACAATTTGTTTCAGACGCCTGGAGAGGGAGAGCACAAGATCATGGATTACATTAGATACATTAAATCCCAGCCAAATTACGACAGTAACACAAGGCATTGCTTGTACGGTTTGGATGCGGATCTTATAATGCTAGGTTTATGCACTCACGAACCACACTTCTCCTTGCTAAGGGAAGAGACTCAGTTTGGAAAGAAACAAAAGCGAGTTTCAACACCAGAAAAGATGAAATTCTACCTCCTTCATTTGTCGATGATGCGAGAGTACATAGAACACGAATTCTCATCATTAAAAGATAAACTGTGCTTCGAATACGATATGGAGAAAATAATCGACGACTGGGTGCTGATGGGTTTCCTCATTGGAAACGACTTCATTCCAAATTTACCACACTTGGAGATCAGTGACGGTGCTTTTCCGACTTTATACGCGGTTTATATGGAAGTCCTGCCTACCCTTGATGGTTGGTGAAACATTTACAACCCACCAACGAATCGAATACTAAAAACCGTACGTTATAGGGTATCTAAACGAGGGTGGTACTTTGATGTTGAATCGCTTTGAGAAATTCATGAACCGTCTAAGCCAAGTGGAGATTAACCACCCCAGGAATGACCACGCTAGTTCAGAATCTCTTGAAATTAACGTTGAACTTTCCAAACACAAGCGTGATTACTATATGAACAAATTGGGATACGAAAACGTTGATGCGTAGGTATCCTTGGTTGTTTGAGAACGCAGCTATATTGATTGAATATTTCGATTCAATTTGAGCACATTTATAAAATGTCATATTTCAGATACGTGTTGAGGTCCCAGGCAGAATGTTATGTCAGAGCCATTCAGTGGAATTTGAATTACTACTACAACGGGTGTTGTAGCTGGTCGTGGTACTACCCGCATCACTACGCGCCATACATTTCCGATATAAAAGGGTTTAAGGACATGAAATTAGAATTTGAAATGGACCGACCATTTCTACCCTCTCAACAACTACTGGCAGTGTTGCCAGCGGCTAGTAGATCGTTGCTGCCGCAACCGTTCGAATCGTTGATGATTGATAAACTATCGTCTATCAAGGATTACTATCCAGCTGACTTTGAGACAGATAGGAATGGAAAACGACAAGAGTGGGAGGCCGTCGTTCTCATCCCGTTCATTCAGGAAACAAAGTTGCTCAAAGGTACAAACATTATATGTAGTATACAGGCCTGTAATTGGAGATCATAGTTCACGCGCTAGACAGTGTATATCATGATGCTATTTACATTCCATATTCAAACAGCGATGGAGCCATGTTATGCCAAGTTAACACAGGAGGAAAACCAGAGAAATTCTCACGGGCCAATGAATGTTTACTCCTACACCGAAGAGGATTTAGGATCATACAAGGCTCCTGAATACTTTCCAAACTTGCCTACGAATCATTCAAAATCCGAACCCATCAACCCGGAAGACATTTTTGTACCGAGAGAAAAATTGGTGAAGGGATTATGTCCAGGTACAAGTCTGGATGTGTATTTTACCGGATTCCCGACGATGAAGCACATCGATCACACGTCTGAATTACGAACAGCTATTCAGGTAGTTGAAATTCTCCAATCTTACGTACTATACTAGATTTAATGGACTTCATTCTTTTTCAAGACTAAAGGCAAGACCAAGCGTATGTCCGGAAGCAGAAATAGGATTCAAATAAACATACTACCATCCAAAACGGGTCCAAATTTGGCCGAATTGGCGAGTCAAATAATAGGAACAAAGATTCTTGTCTCATGGCCACATTTGGTGGAAGCCCATGTCGTCGCCGTATCCAGCCGTGAGACAATATTCAAATTTGTGGATGATCCTAGTAAACCTATTATAAATAAAAAAATGAACGAACCGCTCGCCAACCAATGGGACGAATCAAATAAGACCATAGCTGAAGAGTAGGTTCGGTGCTCGTGCACTTAAATCGCTCTTACTCGATTAATAGATGTAATCATATTTATATGAGACCAATACATTTCTCAATTGACTTGCCTACAGTTATATTAAACAACTGGGTATAAACGTGGGAAAGACGGAAATCTTAGTTCACGCTCATGTACTGACTGGTAGATATCATACTTTCGATGCTCAAGGAAAAGTTTCCCTTGAAAAACAGTGGAGCTATGTACCGTCACAATTCGCGCTTCAGGCAACAGTCAGAAATATAGCTGTTCACGAATCAAGTTTTGTCGAGTACACGAGAATCGGTCAAATATTCACACCAAAGAGCATATGCTTCATGCTGGAATATCCGCATTACGGAGCTGCAGCAGAGGTAGAATATGGAATAAAGCTCTGACTCTAGACTCGCAACAAAATTTCAATATTAGCTTTAAACTAACGTAAGTTTGTGATTTCCAAAAGGTCGTCAAAGTTCACACCCACTTCAAAGTTTGCCGAGTAAAGTTGGCTGTATGGATCACGCAGGAACCGATGTTGGATTCATTGAAAGAGCGGGCGGAATCAAAACCGAAATTGCACTATATGTACAGTAGCCAAGCTACTAAAAAGCTGCCAGGAATGACCAACCACCTTCTTAGCCGAATAACTGGATCTCTTTTTGTCGTGCGCGGACCAAAGGGACAATCGGTTAATACAATGAAACATAACTTGGGGCTCGACTTGAAGTTCAACAAGAAAAATCAAGAGGTATTAATATAGGTATACAGAGAGGAAACGGTTTTAGGCTTTAATTTCGACTCAGTCACAGCCAACTCGGCACACTCTAGGTTTTTCGTCTGTTTATTGTAGGTGGCCATCCACTTTATTATATGAGGTTGAAGTTCGTAACGTTAATGCAACAAAATATTCACCAAAAAATTCTCAAATTCAAGGCTCGAACGTTTCAAATGGATCAAGAACGGTGCATAATTCCTCAAATTGTGTGAAACATGTTCATCTCACATATTTTACAAGTCTAACAACATTTGAATCAAGAAATATTGCATTTCTTCAACGAATATTCCGTTACGTTAACGTTACGAACTTCAACCTCATTTTATTATTATTATTATTTTTTTTTCGAATCGATGTCTCCCGACAGCAAACGAATTCAACCAGAGAAAAGGTGCAGATGACCGGCCTGCAATAAACAGACGAAGAACCTGGAGTGTGCCGAGTTGGCTGTGACTGGGTGGAAACTAAGACCGTTACCAGCTTAAAAGTCACTTCTTTTATTATGCTGCCAACATTTTTTTGCTCTCATTAGAAATTTTGTTATTTAAATAAATACGCATTCTTAAGGTGCCAGATTACACTAAAAAAATCGAGGGTCAATGGCTGTACAGTATGAAAACCGTCGATTTGCTACGCGATTACATGCTAAAGTATCCTGCGTTATTTGAATACTTAGCAAAGAACGTGAAAATGAATATTTTTCACGAGGATGATTTATTCCCAGTGACGGGGTGAGTATCCGATCTTATTAATATACCAATGGGTCATTTAAAAAAATGTAAAGCACCCACAATGACGGAATTTCTCTCCTCCTATCCAGATCCACAAAACTGAATGACGTATTGGCTTGGCTGAATCAACAGCCATTTAAAAACGCTCAAAGGTGCAATTGCACCGCTGAGGCTCTGAACCAGAGAGAAGTACAGGAATTAGAACAAGTGGTGGATGCATTTATGGAAGAGCAAGAAAATGCCGATAATGTGAAAACCGTAATGATGCAAGTCAAGCCGCATTTGTTGTACAAGTCTAGTTTACAGATTGGAAATTTTCCCCCAGACGTAACGGCTTCGTACAAAATTTATGACCGAATTGTTAATGTCAGAGAAAGTTTCACTGTCCCTATCGGATATAAAGGCACTATCGTTGGAATTGAACGATCGAGAAATATTGGCGACTATATGTTCGAAGTTGTATTTGATAAAACGTTCGCAGGTAAGAATTACACAGCTGACACACGTCACATTAAGTTGCAAGATTATTTATTTACAGTTTAACAATTGCATTTTCAGGTGGCTTTTCCGTAAACATGTGCTCTGCCAATCGTGGTTACAGGCTAGGGCCAGCAGACTTTATCAATTTGTCTCACGGTGTTAGAACCGGAAGTGTCGAATCCGTCGAACCAAAGGCTGATGCAGAACCTTGAAGTATTATCTGGGAGACGTGAATGGCATTCGTCCTGATAAATATCGGCGAATGTACTTTAAGATAAATTATAGTAAACAAATCCTGATCTTCGCGGTCGAGTCCCGTACAGCACGAAGTATTTTAGAAATATTGCCATATATTATGTCCGCCAAAATCTTACATCGAAAGGTCGAAATATTGTAAGACATGTTTGAAAAATATTTGCGAAATATTTTCTGGCATGTGGGAAATTCGCACACTGTATACATAAGATTTTATTACTTTTATAGTTTATACTCCTTATCACTTATATATAATGATAATTTCATAGAAACTAGACTTTGATCGTGATATGTAGAATATTTTCTAAAAAATTCTCTCGTCTATTTCCTTTCATATACCGATTATATCCAGTAAAACAATGCATAATTGAATAAATACTAAATATATTATGAAATGACAATATGTATAGTACCTATAGTTTATTTTCATTCAAACTACTATGGCCGTATTCCGATATTCGCTTAAAGCGCTGAAAATCTCAAGGGATGAGAGAGACGGAGCTTGTGGAAAATCAAGAAGTGTGGCAGAGACACAACTACACAAGATTACTGACAGCGCTTCAAGCTAATATCGGAACGCACCCTCTATAATCCATGCGAATTTCACTAAAGAGTTCGAAAATGATTACTTTTCAAAGAAAATAAGTTGAAGTATCAGACTATGTTTGTTTTCTGATCAGATCTAATAGTAAGTGCAGAAAAAAATTCCCGTAACAAGGTACTGTTACGTCCCCGAGTCAAATAATTACTCAGATTGGAAACTCGCGTTTACTCTATTAGTATTGAAATAAACATATAGGTCACGCTAGTGTTCCTCTCTTTGAACTATCTTTACTTCGATTCGCAACTCACAATCACTCCTATTAAAGTACACATGTACGGAGATACGAGGAGTGTTTTAGAAAAAGATCTATTTATAGGGAAATAATTTGTAAATATCTGTTATTTTATCTTACCTTTGTTGAACTCGGGCGAGTTGGGTGTGAATGTTCCTTCTACTGTTGTTATCTTGTGAAATCTCTTGATTTATTCTTTATTGATTATTAATTAATTTGTTTCTGAAGGATTAGGTTTTGATTCTGAAATGAGTTTATTTTGATTGTTATGAACTGTTGAAGTTTCTAAACCTTCAATTGTATCTAATTGATTTGAAGAATTATTGACTAACTCGTCAATTGATAAATCTTTGATGGGTGTTGATTCAGGCAATGAATCAATTAATTTCATTAATGACTGAACTGCAATTGCACGAGCAATCCGTCTTTTCACCTTTTTACCACCACGTCTTGCTCGTTTAGTTTTCCTTGTTGGTTCTGGGAAAGGCATTGGTTTTCATTGATTGGGTTCAAATATTTGGTTCTCTGGTTTTAATTTGAGTGCCGGGTTTTGGGCACAGAAACTGTTAGAGTCCAAATCTTGAACAGGTATGTTGGATATGGATTGATCTAGTATTTGGTTCTCGTAATTGGTATTTCAGTGCCGGGTTTTTGGCACAAAAACCGTTGGAGTCCAAATCTTGATCAGGATTTTTGGTTATAGATTGATCTAGTATTTGGTTCTCGTAGTTGGTATTTAAGTGCCGGGTTTTTGGCACAAAAACCGTTAGAGTCCAAATCTTGATCAGGTGTTTTAAATGAGGAGAACTAAAGAAACAATTATGGTTAATTATGAATAATTGTAACTTACGATGATTCTGGATAAAAACAGATTTGATTCTATATTTATGAATGGTTTATTCTTTAAATTGTTTATAGTTGTTTACACTGGTTTTTAGTTTATTACTTTAGTGAAACTCAAATGACAAATAGGAGTTGATCCCGAATAAACTTTTCTGAGTTAATAAACTGTAACTGAACTTCAAACTTGTTTTGTATAACTGTCTACCCTTAACTTTTCACTGTCTGCTGTTAACTAACCACTCAACGCACTTGAATGACTGATCAGGTCATATTTATAATATCGCTATTTACTTGAGATCGTTCCCCCTTATTTGTCTTTTGAATTATTATTGCTATTCGGTGGTAGTGGGGAAATGGTTTTACATAAGGCTTCCTTACTAAGATAAGGATGTACATAGCTTCCTTTTACCTTTTTGCAGACTTCATATTCCTAAAGGTGTCTATTATCATGTTCCCACTCCATCCGGTTCATATCTTATTATATTGAATATGATTCTTCGATATGGTTAATATAAAAGTCTATAATTAGATCATCATGGTATTTGCTTATTAATTATTGGTAAAAACTATTTGATTATAATATTGATTATTCTATTCTTACATTTTAAATAATCACGTATTATAATATTTCTTGAATCTGTAAATAGTGTTATCGTAATTACGTTGTCTTTTGCTTTACCGGTAAGGAGTTCTTGTGAGGCTTGTTGCCTGCAACGCGGGGTTGATATTATAGTATTCGTTTACTTCCATGTATGTTGGGTTGCCTCCTTTCCAGCTCTGCAAAGACTTAGTTTCTAAAAATATATCTAAAGATAGGAGTTTCCCTTCTATTATTCTAGTTTATGGTATGAATATAGGTATAAAGTATAAAGAAAAAGAAAGAAATTTATTGGCCGGTAGGGTTATATCCTGGGGATGTAACACCTCCCTCCCTATTTTCAAATGTCAAACGTGTGTTTGGCATTTGTCTCGCTAAGAGTCGTTTCTCAAGATCTTCTATTGTAATTATCGTATCTGGGGCGGTTGCGATTACGAATGGTTTAGGTGCTTCTGCTTCTGCTTCTTTCTCTGATGTCTTCTTTGTTGATGTATCATCTGGTTTTCCAAGATGTATCAATAGGCTGGCGACTGAACTCCAGATAGCTCCTAGTAAATGGATGCTCCATCCGTAAATTGAATGTATGGTGTAGCCATGAATTATAGTATCGATTATATATTTGATAAGTTGGATTATAGTGATTATTCCAAACACTCCAGCACTGATGTGTCCAAAAATTAGGAATTTACTCCATAATTCTTCTCCAGTTGATTCAGCGATTTTTCTCAAAGCATCTTTATCCAATAGATTGTAGATGGAAATATCATCTCTGTTTATCTGTTGACCGGCTGCTCCTCTTGCTATAGTATTTAATAAGGCTGGTTTCTCTGCTGGAAACATGAAGTGATCACGGAAGTCTTCTAATTCTTCTTTAGTGTAGACTCCGCTTGTAGCAAGTGTTCCGGGGTCGATGTAGTTCCATGATAATTTCGTCATTGGCTTGATTGATTTTGGCGCTTCGATTTTTGCAGGATTTGGGTTGAAGCTGTACCACTCATTTTGAATTCGGTAAATAGTTGGTAATAGAGGATTACAATCTCTTTGATTTCCAATCTTTAAAAGGATTCTTGAATTTGGTGTTAGGTACATTGATTCGTTCCTGAAAGTGACTGGAAGTTCTTCATAGCATTTCTCGGTCCGTCGGCTCTGCACTTCTACCGGTATACACTTGATTATATGTACGCCTTCTCCTCCGGTTACTGCCATGTATCCTGGTCCTTTCATCAAATTATAGGCGAATTCGTCTGGTGAGTGTCTTGCTGTTGATAAAATATTTCGTAATACTTGTTGTTCCAATTTACATTTCTGTATTATTACGTCTTTGTATAAATTTTCCATCTGACTTCTTATATGTTTCTCAATATAAACAAATTTTGAGTTCATGTATGTGAATAGATCGACATTTTCAATTGCCAGATTTGATTTAGTTTTAAATGTACTTCCTCTCGTTGTTTCCATAATAAAAAGCTTCGGATGTTCCGTCTTCATCAATGTGTATCCACAAAGTGGTAATTCTGCCCTTTTTGTCAAAGCAAAGGTGATGTCTTCTGTAGATAACGTATATAGTTCTGGTGTGATCTGTCCTTCTTGGTTATTTTTGATTTTTGTCGCTTTTCCTTCGTACAAAACATCGTATTTATCGAAATTGCAGCTGTCCTTCGGGTACTCGTTCCAATATGTGTGTCCACCTTCGTCATCGAAACAGTATCCGCTTGATAATTTACATGGATTTCCGCTGTTCAGAATTATTTTATTCGTTTCCAATTTTATTGTTGCTTGATAGTCTCTTGCTGTGATTTTGGCAATTCCTTGGACAATTACTCCTTCCCATGTTCCATAGCCGTCATCGAAGTATGTTCCTTGGCATTCTCCGTTGTCCTTCACTGATCCAGCTAGTAAGAGGCTTCTGGTATTTGTCGAATTCAATTCTAGTCCTTGGAGGTTTGCATTTCCAATCGATAATTTTCCGGTTTTATGCAAATCAAGACATGCTTCTCTATCAATTTTTGCAAAATAGGCTCGTCTGCCGTTTCTTACGATCGAATTATGTGAATGCATTCCACAATGATAGATAGTTCGATCAATTTCAATTTTACATTGGATTATCTGGGTCTTTTTGAATTCCGAGAGTTGTAAGAGTTGTATATATGTATCCGTGATAATGGGTTTGGTCTCAATGATCTCGCATTCTTCCGTATCCTTGAGGTTGACTGTCGTAATGTTAAATCTTGGTCCTCCGCAATCGTAACCAACCAATCCCCAGGCGATCGAAGGCATGAGAAACAGCGTGATAACTCGTATCATATTTCTGGAACAGATGGTTCCTTTAATTTTAGACTTTCTGACTGATACTTTTCATTGTTAATACATATATTTATAATATATGATTACTTTTTAGTTACGATTTACATTACTTAATAGATATATATATATATTGTAACGTTCCGGCTGTTCTGGCTCCTGCCGGAGCAGCCGGACAAGTGTCCATCGCGCATCCCGCGACGCGCACCGCAGAGTACAGTGTGTTGCGTGATGTTGCACAATCTGCGATTCCGCACCGCCCGCGATTCCGCGCAACCCGCGATTCCGTGCAAAACCGCGATTCCGTGCATCCCGCGATTTCGCGGTGCCCGCTAATTATCGGTATAAAAGGGGGTACGTGGAGGCCTCAGGTACCGATTGTGTGGCAAAGCGCCCGTCGAGTCACATCGTATTAATTATACAAATTAGGCACGTAGCCAAAATAGTGCGTGACCTACATTTGCTCTTAAATCGCGTTTCGACACTTGCTAAAATTGAAGTGCATCAAATCGCGGTTTTCGATATTGAAAAATATAAGTCTAAATAAAGATTAAAAATTTAAATTCACAAAGTTTTTACTAATTTTCTAAATAAATAAAATTAGACTGCAAACATAAAAGTCGTCATAGGCGAGATCTATCGGCGCAATTTAACTCAATCGTGGATTGGAAATTCACGATCAATAAATCAGATAAAATACCGGCTTTAAACAATTAAAACTCTAACTCCAACAAATGGAAACATTGATTGCAAATTATGAACTCTAGTTAATTCTAACCTTATTCTAATTTATTATTTCTTTAATATAAACTGTTATATTCTATTCTATTCTTTATGATTTAATAATATTCTAATTCTACGCACGATATATTATTTCTGTTTAATCCTTTTGTACCGTTTCCTACGACTGACTAATGATTATTTAATTTCATTAAATACTATCTATTGTTAAAACTACATCTGTTTCTTTCAATTTCCTATTTCCTTAAATTAACAATCTCTAAATATTTCAGGTTTCTTTCTTTATTTTCAATTTGCAAACGACAGCTACGGTGCGGGTGTAAAACCCAATCCCGAGTCTAGTTGTTCAGCTTGGTACGCCTAGCGACACCCAGCTCTGTGCTAAGGCAGCAACGGTTGAGTTGGTGTGGGTTTGCGACACTGGGGAATACCCATGTCTGTGATTCTCACACACAGCTAGCTCTGCCCGCGTCTGTCGCACAAGCTCGGTTAGCGAAGCAGATCCTCGCTCAGTCGATAATTAGCTCAAATCGGTTGAGTCCTGATTTGAGTCTGTGATAGGGTATTTTGTGGTTTTTCACTTTTTCCACGAGAGGAGCTCCAAAACATCACCCGTGACAAAGACACTCACGCGGACTAGCACCGTATCTCCAGCCCTCAGCTGAGATATCGGTGCAGTAAGTTACAATATATATATTATATATAGATTTTTTTTTTTTTTTTTTTTTTTTTTTTTTTTTTTTTATGGGGATTCTATAATCCGCCCGTGTTGTAAGTATAATTCCTCGTATACTGAGGTCTCTTCGGTACTTATTCTTATATATATGTCATTATCATTTTGTTTTGTCATTATTATTTGATCGAATGAGTAAGGGGTATTTTGTTCTGTTAATTGTCTATATAATTCCCAACGTGAAGTTACGCATTCATAGCGATATAATCCCGTCTTTAATTTACTTTTTCTTATCATGTGTCTTAAAACTCCCCTTTCCCATCCGGTAAGTATTCTATTACATTGGATTAATATTGCTTTAATATTATAACTAATAACTAAAAATTTTTGTGAGGGATAATAGTTTACTTCAAAAATTATTTCTAGATTTGGATTCATCTTGTTGCTTCAATTTTGTTCCAATAAAATGATCTGTAACATTATAATATACCTTCCTTTTAATCTCTGGTTGATACCTATATGTAAGTGAAGCGTTAAACTACATCTACACTGAAAGAAGACGGCGAGCCTGGCGCTCGCACAACCTTTTGGAAGCAGCACGGTCACACGCTCACTCTGCGCGCGACAGAGCATCCCACTTTCAGAGCGCCGTCATTTAAGAATACTCATCGTGCCACGATCGTAGCTACTCTGCGCGCGTGGTCATCGCACGGTAGGCAGGCCTATCCCGCTTTCTGCAATCCACGCGTTCTCAGACGGATAGAGCCCTACACTACCATACATGCGAGATCACCTGTAACTCACTCTGAGACGCTCGCCTTCTCGTTCTGCGAGCGTGGGCCGCGCACAACTCTCCGAGTCCAGTCGTCCTCTCTTTCGTGCGAGCGCCAGGCTCTCAATCTCTTTTCAGTGTACATGTGTTTTCTGTTTGTGTAATTTTTTAAGACTTGTAAAGACCAGGTAAGTGTGTATATATATTCATTTGTGTTGCTGTGTATGACTTTTGTGAGTGGACACCCTACTGGAGGATCTCATATTGGTCTCACTTCTGTTTTGCATTTGAACAAGGCAAGTTCTTTATTATAATACAGTCCGACCTCGCAATAAGAAACCCGGCAATAAGAAACTTTCCCCAGTTTCGCATTCGAGCGCTTCCCCCACTCTTCCATTCCAAGCAAAAGAGTGAGAGAGACAGACAGAGGTAGTGAACGTGGAGCGCGCGCCTGGTGGGGGTATGCGATATATAAGAAAAACTCTTCCCCTTGGGGGCTTTTGGTTTCTTATTGGGAGGTTGGACTGTAATTAATAATTAATTTTATTTAATAATATAGCATTTGGAATTTAAACATATAAAGTTTTTATAATATTTTAGAAAGTGTTTAATTATTCATTACTGTTTTTTCATTATTATGGTGTTTTCTAATTCTTTGTTTTTTGTGTTTTTGATTTTAGATTACTAAGAAAGAGAAAAAATTAAAAAAAAAAAAAAAATTAAAACAATATGGACATATTTCTTGCATTCTCCTTTTTGCCAATTAATTTAAGAGTGAGTATTAATATTAATTATTATTATTTATATTAATTTATTAATCATTATATTTTATTTAGTAAAAGTTAATTTCATTGTTCCATTTATTTATTTTATTAATATATTTGAATTTTGTTTGTTATAGAGGCAATTGATGAGCAGTTTTAAAAAAAAATGTATCATTATTGAAGAAATGAAAAAGAAAAGAGCAGAGAGGAAAGAAAGGAGGAAGGATCAAGCCGATTGGGAGGAGTTACAATGCAGGATTTCCGATTTTGAAAAATCAACCTGGGACTTTGATTTGTTTAATGTGAGGTGGTTGTTTGAGGGGCGACTCGGGGTGTATACGCACCCTGAGGATGACTGGGGTGATGCCATTTGGAACACCCCTGAGGGACTTTATGGGGCGTATGACCCCTGAGTGGCTCCTCCAACAATAGTCCAAAATAATAGTAATAATACTAATAATACCAACCAATAGTCTTGTAGTTTTATAATTAGTTATAAGATATATATATATATATATATATATATATATATATATATATATATATATATAATTTTTATATATATATATTATTGAATAAATATTATTATTTTATATTATTTTCTTTATTGTAAAATTTTCCAATTCCAAGTTCCTTTCCAAATTATTATTTTAAATCAATTTCTATCGACCTTTTTATTTTAACAGTTTTAGTTTATTTTCATGAACGATTTTACCGTTAACTCCAATTTTTAATTTTACGTTATGATTTTCTAAAATTTCCATTATCTCATATGGTCCTGAATAATGATTTCCAAATTTTCCTTTTCGTGGTTCTTTTAGTAAAAATACTATATCTCCTTTTTTAAATTTAATTGGGTTTATCTTTTTATCAAAATTTATTTTTGATTTTTCTTTAGCTTGTATTAAATTTAATTTTGCCCTTTCTTGGATTGATTTAATTTTAGTATAAAGTTCTATTAAATACTCTTGGTATGTTCTGTCATTCAACTCTTCAATTATTTCGTGTTCTGATGGTAGTCTAGCTAGTTTTCCATAGACCAATTCATATGGTGTGTATTTTGTTCCTTCGTGTACACTCGTATTATAGGAAAACATTGCAAAATCTAGCCACTCATCCCAGTTATTGTCATTCTTAACGTACTGTTTTAAAAATTCTATTAAAACGTGATGTGATCTCTCTATTGCTCCATTAGATTGAGGGTGAAATGCGGTTGTTTTACATTGTTTGATTCTAAATTTCTTAGCTATTACTTTCATTAGAGAACTAGTCAAATTTGCACCCTGATCTGTTAAAATTTGTTTAGGTGCGCCAAATTTACAAATAAATTCTTTTATTAAAGCGTCTGCGATGTTAGTCGATGTTGTTGAATTTAATGGTATCGCTAATGAGTATTTCGTCAGTTGGTCTTGTATAGTAAGTATGTGTTCGTTTCCTTGTCGTGTTACAGGTAGAGGTCCTACAACGTCCATTGCTATCTTATCAAAACTTGCACCGGGTGTATCAGTTAATATCATTGGTTGTTTTGTTTTTACCCGTGTTAATTTTCTCATTTGGCATTCCATGCATTTAGAAACGTACTCTTCGACTTGTGATTTTATATTTTCCCAAAAATAATTTTGTCTAATACGATTATAAGTTTTTGTAATTCCCTTATGTCCACCTAAAACTGAAGCATGATACTCCCGTATTATTTCTATTCGTTCTTCGATCGGCGGAAATCTTATTAAGTTTTTACAAATATTGATTTGACATTCAGTGTTATTAAAAATTGATTTTAATATTCTAGTTATTTCTCCCCATTCTATTTCATCGATTTGTGAGGTTTTTGACAATGATAAGCTTTTAATATCAAGTTCATGCACGACGTTTAATAATGATCTTATACACTCGATTAATATCTCTTTATCTGTCTTCATGTTCGTTCTCTCTTTAATTGGTAACCCTATATACCGTTTATGATTAATCTGCACTACGTTTGCTCGACCTAAAGTTGTTTCGGTAAATTTTGGTAGTTTATTTGCATTCTGAAGATCTCTTGAGCCCAGGGCCGGATTTACCCAGGATGCCGCCCTGGGGCACCGTGAAAAATGCCGCCTCATTACCTAAAGCCTACATAAAATGGGCAAAGGTTCGGTACATGGGCGTTTCTTCACAAACTGGGCGACTTCGTGTCCCACGGAGATTTCACCCATAAAATGACTGGAATTAGATATTATTTTTTACTAAAATTAACGGTAACAAGTTGTTTGAAAGAGCCAATAGTCTAAAAATATTAGAATAAATCCATAAAAAGGAAAATTTTCACATCAACACCCCCAAAAAACAGTTCCCTGGGATGTCACAGATGCAAAATCGAAATTATTTTGTGACCTGTAGTGAACAAGTAATAATATTTTTCAATACTATTCTAGTATCGTTGTCCACAATAAAGGCATTTCACAATTTGCATGGTTAAAATTTTTCAATTTACTATTTTTACGCCGAAATTGTGAGCTAAAGTTTGTCCCTTGATTTCTGCTAACAGTCCCCTGTCGCACAGAAAAAAATTATTTTTAATGGTGTGTGGTACCCTCGCCATGATTTATGCGTTAAATCGAATGTTCCCGCTGAGAAGTTCATATCAAATGCCGGACAGCGCTTTCGCGCTATTTTATCTAATCATTTCTTCGCGTTTAATGTGATGATGACGTACTGTAACCTCAAAAAGAACAGTCCTCTGGCAAGGTTTTTTCTTTAAATAAATCATTTTATTCACCCTATCCAGCTGGATAACATCTAACGGTGGAAATCGTATTACTATTACTGCGAGTTGATTTGATGGAATATTCTTAGTTTCGGCAAGATTTTGTATTTCTGCCAAATTCGTCAGTCCCCTGTCGCACAGTCCCCTGCCTAAAATATGTTAGTTTTTCCCAATTTTTCTGTCAATAAGTTAATTTTATGAGATGTTGATTTCAGAACTTGGTTCTGTAACATGTTGATTTGCTATAAAAAGTAATATTGTTCTTAGTTGATCCCAGGTAGAAATCATGAATTGGCCCAGGCAAGGCACTGTCCAGTTTGCCTAGTTTATTTCTAGGCACTGGGTGGGAAAACTGTACAGGGCCCCGCCCGATTTGAAACGGTCGGAACAGCTAGCGCCTAGATCGGAAATCTGGTTGGCGCTAACGGTTTGAGTGCAGGCCCAGCGTCGGCGGCTAATACCGATCCAATACTGGTAATTAGTTGGGATGATAATTTCGGTCCAACGTATGGCTATCGACATTGGGCCAGTATGAAGTTATGAATAAATATATATATAGTCAATGGCCCATCAAGAGCCCAATAATTTATCAGCCGATGACCCGATCATTCTATTTTTGTTTATTTTCGATATTATCCGGACAAAAAATATTTTTTCACCGATAGTTGATTCTTTTTCGAGCGGTAGAGAACGCAGTTAATATTTCCTGGATGTTAGAAATCATCTCTTCAAAGACTAATTTTTTTTTTTTTCTCCATTTTTAATTCATGTGGGTCACCCATCCAAATTCTGGCCGCAGTTGAAATTGCTTAACTTCTTTGATCGGCTGATGTCCGGTTTTCATCTAGATCTAATCGTCGTCTGTCATGATACTCAACACTTTTTGAGTCAATAGGTAAACTTTGATCTGTGAGGATTTACATCAGTATGTACTTGAAAAAAATCAAATATGATAGCAAAATTGCACGGTCACTTCGAAGATTTCTAATGATTAAATAGTATATTATACTTTTATTCGATTGCGTAGAAACATTCTTTACTTGAACATCTGAGTTGCAAATATCTTCTTAATCCAATTACTTTCCTAGAGTAACGCTTACAGTAAGTATGCCATAATATAGATAAAAATCTAGTCTCTGTTACTATTTTCAGTTGGTTAGCAAATTGACTTTTAAATAATAGTTGATATAAGGACGTATAATAATCAAGTCCATTTAAACAGATGAGTGAAGTTAAATAGTTAGTTAATCTGCAATAGAAAATGAAGTTCCGTCAACTGAAAATGTAGTTACCATTATTTGAAAGAATTGAACATTCCAAAATTTTACTCATGTCGAGATTTTTAATAACCGATTTTTCCCCGAAACTCAGTACTAGGCTTGGATTCGGAATACTTTTTTTTTTTTTTTCGTTTGGCTCAAGGGCTGAAAAAACTTCACTGCCGGCCGATCATCGTAATATTCTATCAATAAAATCCGCGTTTGCGTAATTTCGAATATCAAAAATTCGAAGTTGAATTATTTTTTAGATACGATGTAGTATCAGTCTGGAGTACGGATAAATTACAAATTAGATATTTCGCGCAGATAATTCGTGACAATTGTTGAAAGAATAACAATTCTTACTTATCACAGACAAAAATATCTTATTCGTAATTAGTTTATATTTCAAACCGATGCTATCTGAAAAAATATAATTTCGTATTTTCGATCCGAAACAATATCTGTAGTTTTTCACTCCAATCTCAATCACGAGCGTTTCGAGTGTTGAAAGACACGGTCGAATTGTCTTAATACGCGGCCGGAATTGGCCGAAGAAAGGCCCTAGCTTGGTACTGGACGGATTCTCTGACTAGGCTCTGTCCGCGCATGCCAAGTTAAAGTCTAGATTGGCTAGCCTGCGCCAAGCTGGAGCCACGACAGATTCCCCTAACTTGGAACGCCCGGACTTTCCCAGCTAGGCGCTAGTCGAAAACTAGGAAACTCTAGTCATTTTTCTACCTGGGATTTCATTTCGATTATTTTTTCAAAAAATGCGAAAAAAGTAGTGAGGACAATTTTGGGCAGTTTTTCGCCCAGTTTGTAGAGAAACGCCCACATACAATTTTCAAATAAATAAAATCAAAACAAAAACTTTTAAAAATTGTGAACAACAAGATACTTATGAGGGTTTCTTCTTGGTTTCTTCGTCAAACGGGGCCACCCATTTAATTTGAGGTCTTCGAACATTCCGTAATAATTCGTACATGTTATTGAGGATGAAAAACAAATTTTTTAATTTTTTCAGACTGTTTGGTCATTGCATTCCAGAAATATTTTTATACTCAATAATTTTCACATAGTGCGATAAATTGGGGAAGAAGAGAAAACTTGGCATGAAATTTCTTCGTTTTTTTCTCAGCTTTTCGGTAAAATTAACAGAAAAAAATTCCGGCCCATTTAAACCCCTTTTATAAAAAAAAAAAAAAAAAAACATTGAAAAATGCGCCTTGTCCTAATTTAGACTTTTTTTTTCGCTTAAAAAAATGTCTAAAAAATGAAATTCATAATAGCGTTTGTTGACAAAAAAATGTGGAGTGGCGACTTCAATTTTCTCCCAGAAAAAAAAATAATCATCAGAACGATGATTCCTCTCCTTCACTTCCATTTTTTTTTTTTTTTTTTTCAAAAACTCTATTATGAATATATAGTTTTTTTAGATTTTTTTTTTGTAACGAAAAAAAAAAAAAAACTGTCCAAATTAGGAAAAGGCACATTTTGCAACGTTTTTTTTTTTTTTTTTTTTTTATAAATGCGGTTTAAATGAGTCGGAATTCTTTTATTCTAATTTTACCAAAAAAGTGAGAAAAAAAAACAGAGAAATTTCATGCCAACAACATTTCTCTCCTTCCCCAATTCATCACGCTACGTGAAAATGATTGAGTAAAAATATTTCTGGAATGCAATGACCAAAAAATCTAAAAAAATTCCCAACATTTTTTTTTGTTCCTCAATAATATTTACGAATCATCACGGAATTTTCTAAGACCTCAAATTTAATGAGTGACCCGCTTGACGAAGAAACCCTCTTATTTTCTTTACTAAAAATGTGTGTAAAATTCTAGAAACTGAAAGATTGTTTCACAATTTTGTAAGAAAAACTGCAGTGTTTATAATTTTAGACACATTCTTATAATAATTATGAAAAAAAGTATTTTATTCATTTCAATTTATGAATGTTTTTAACACGATCACACTTTTCGAAGAATTTTCCATAACGCGAAAAAAAAAAAAAATTTCTCACGTTTCAAATTTTGCCGCCCCTGAAAATTTGCCGCCCTGGGCACTGGCCCCTAGTGCCCCTAGTGTAAATCCAGCGCTGCTTGAGCCTTCATCACAAGGATCTCCCTGCATTGTTATAAAAATTACATAATCTCCCTTCTGCATCGTTAATCGATCCCTTGTTTCAACAAATTTTGTTTTCTCTTTTTCAGGGGTTACTACTATTTCTAAATCGTCAGTCAGGTTTGATTCTAAGTCTTCGTCTATTTCTTCGTTTAATTCATCTTCGCTAGACTGTTCTGTACTTTCAGAATTTGATTCATTATCTTGTTCATTGATTATTTCAGCGATATTGATTTCTTCATTTAATTCGTCTTCGTCTGACTGTATTATGTCTTCAAAATTAAATTCGTCTTCGTTTGACTGTACTCTACTGTCTGAATTTAATCCGTCTTCGTTTGACTGTACTCTTCTTTCAGAGTTTGTTTCATCGTCTCGTTCGTGAATTTCTTCAGCGATAGCGTCAAGCGCGGAGTCCTGTGTCATCCCCTTTTCTTTATTTGTGTTTGATTTGGTCAACAACGTCTCGTCTTGTGTTTCATTATCCTTATCTACCTGTTCGTCAAGTACTGGGTTAATATTTTTAATTTTGTCTTTATTATTTAGTAACGGTTTTTTTATTTCTTTTAGTTTTGGGGGTTTTCCCTAAAATGTATTGTGCAAATCTCGCTGGTACTCGAGTTTTTCGTTTTATTCGAATTAATTTACTTTTTGGACTTTTATTTTCTGTAATTTTGTTTTCTGAGTTACTATTTTCCGAATTTTTATTTTTTGTATTTTTATTTTCTGAATCGTTATTTTCTGGATTTTCATTTTTTTGATTTTTATTTTCTGAATCATTGTTTTCCGGATTTTCATTTTCTTGATTTTTATTTTCTTGATTTTTATTTTCTTCTTCATTACTTTTAGGAACTGGTAGTTTGTAAATTTTTAATTCAAACGGATTTGGAAAAATTTCTTTCAACATCGTTTTTACTTCTTCCCGAGACAATTTATCTAAACCACAATCGATTTTAGGCATAGCTATTTTGAAAACTTCTAACCTTATACAAATTTCTTTCAAAGTCTCAAGTGATTGTCTCAAGGTATCATAAGTAGGCTTTCCTTCACTTTTTTCTTTTGTTACTAAATAGAATACCCACCTTTCCTCATCATACAGATAGACTACATCGCCTATTTTTCCGTTTTGTATTCTTAGTTCCTGTATTCGCCCTATCTTTTCCTTAAATTTGAGTGCTATTCCTGCCCCCATGCGTAAGTCTTCGGCTACGCAATGTGCTAAGGAATATTCCTTTGGGGCGTCAAATAAATCTCCTACTACTTCAGTTATATTTTCGCTTCCTGATGCTTCTAAACTTTCTGGTGTTATTTGTAAAACCTTATTTTCTTCTATTACAGGATTTCGAGATAAAGCATCGGCATTGAGATTGATTTTCCCGGCTTTATATTCTAATTTGTATTCATATTCTGCCAATTTTAATCTCCACCTTACCAACCGTGAGGTCGGGTCTTTGACTGAGTGTAACCAGACCAGAGGCCGATGATCTGTTATGAGTGTAAATCTTTTTCCGTAGACATAGGCTCTAAAATGGTTCACTGCGTATACTATTGCTAAAAGTTCTTTTTCAATGGTAGAATAATTTTGTTCTGCTGAATTTAATAATCTGGATGTATATGCAATGGGTAAATCTTTTCCTATAGTTCCCTGACTCAAGATAGCTCCGATTGCATAACCCGATGCATCTGTTGTTATTAGAAAAGGTTTAGTAAAATCTGGATATTGAAGTATTGGCTTGTCACAAAGTTTATTACATAATTCTTTGAATGCTTGTTCTTGTGGATCTTTCCAATGAAAATGTGATTCTTTTTTCAACAAATTAGTTAAAGGTTTCGCGATTTTAGAAAAGTCAAGAATGAATCGTCGGTAATATCCTGCTAAACCTAAAAATTGTTTAATGTTTTTTGCATTTTTAGGTCTTGGAAAATTTTTTACTGCTTCTATTTTCTTTGGATCTGGTTTTACCCCGTTTTCACTAATAATATGTCCCAAATACATTACTTCTGTTTTTAAAAATTCACATTTGTCTGGTTGTAATTTCAGGTTTGCGTCACGTAATCTGTCCATTAGTTTTGTGAATTTGATCTCATGTTCTCTGAGGGAGCTGGCGTATAGGACGATATCATCAAGATAAACCAACAACTCTATTCCCTGCAGTCCTGATAACACATGATCCATGAGTCTTTGAAATGTAGCGGGTGCGTTCTTTAAACCAAAGGGCATTCTTGTAAATTCGTAATGTCCGTAAGGTGTAGAAAACGCTGTTTTATGAGCATCTGATTTTTTCATATTGATTTGATGGAAACCGGAAGCAAGATCAAATACTGAAAAATATTTAGCACTGCCTAACTGATCTAAAATTTCTATTATATTAGGAAGAGGGTAAGCGTCCCCTATTGTTTTTTCATTTAACAAACGGTAATCTATTACCATTCGCCATCTTTTGTTACCTTTTGAATCTGGCTTTTTAGGTACTATCCACAACGGTGAATTATATGCGGAAAGTGACGGTTTGATTGTATTATTTTGTAATAATTCCCCAACTTGTTTCGTTATTTCGTCTTTATGAATTGGTGGAAATCTATATTGTTTTGCATTTATCGGTATATCATCGCTCGTGATTATACCGTGTTCTATTGCCCCGGTGGCTCCTAAAAAGTCACCCGGTATATGAAATCTGTCTTGATTTTCTTTTATTAATTTTTTAACATTTTCTTTTTCTTCTTGATTTAAATGATCGAGCCTTAGTAAATCTAATATCTCATTAAATCTGTCTTTTTCTTTGATTGTATTGACTTTATGGCTTTCTTTAAACATGGGCTCGAATTTATTTTGAGATTGGAGTCTTTCTCCCGTATCATTATCTTGTGCTAGAGGGATGCCTATGTCCCCCGCGCAGTTTTCCTGGTCATTTAGCCCTAAGGTAAATGTTTCCAGTGATACCGCGTCCTGGCTTGGTAGCAATTCGATTGTAGGAATCATTAACTCTATTTCTTTATCTCTTGTATTAATCACTCTGATTTGAGCTCGTCCCTCAATATTCCTGACTAAGGCTTCGCCCAAAAATATCCCGTCTCCTGCATGGAGTCTCGGAACATATCCTTCTTTTAATTCTTTATTTTTTATTTTGATGTAAAATACGTGATTTGTTCGCGGAGGAATTATCATCGTTTCGCGTGAATTGAAATAAAATAGCAATCCGTTAAATTCAAGAAATTCTTCTGCATAATTTATTGTAGCTTTGTGCGTTCGGAAGAAATCTGACCCTAAGATGCCGGCTTGTGAAATTGGAAACGAATCGTTTACGATATGGAAAGAGACCGGTACCCCAGAGATGTTTATTTTTGTTCTCCCGAGTGTGTACACATGATTAGCAGTTATTCCCGTTAATTTTAAGATTTTACTTTTATCAAAATTCACGATTGAATTTAATGTCCCGATTTTGATTAGATTTGGCTCTGAGCCAGTGTCTATCATCATATCTATTTCTTTTAATAAATGATTTGATTTTATTTTAATTGATGGGACATTTTCTGTTATATTTAAATTGATTGTTGCGATTCTTGCGTTTCGGTAGTGATTTGAATTGGTAATGTCGCACGCGTCTGTTCGGCCTCTCGGGTTTCGTTGCGACTCCCCGAGGGTCCCTGCTCGTTTCCCTGAATCTGCATATTACGTTGTCTCTTTCTACACTCATTAATATGATGTCCAAAATTCTTACAATATGCACAGATTAGTTGAGGTTTGAATTCGTGATTTTCTGATTTATCATTATTTGGATTATTTTGCGCTCCTTGAGCTCGGTTAGCTTGCCTATCTGGATGTTTAAAGCATTTCTCCGATTCGTGTCCGACACGCTTGCAATACTTGCACACTAGTGGTTCTTGCTTATCATTTTTCATCCTTTGATCTTGGTTAGCTCGCTTATCTGGGTGAAAATAACATTTCTCGGATTCATGTCCGATTTTCTTGCAATATTTGCATATCAGTGGTTCTTGCTTGATCGCGTTAACATCTGATTTTACCATTCCCCAATCATGTGCGCTCCTTTCTCTATCTTTTTCAAATCTTTTGCTTACTTCTATTGCTTTTGAGAAGGCATCTTGAGAAGATTGAAATCCTGCGGGATTTAATACGCTTCTATATTTTGCCGGTAACCCGTCATAAAAACCTTCTAAAGTTTCTTGTTCGATTGAGTTATGGAGCACAGAATTTATTGTTCCATAAACCCGTTTTTCTCCTTCTGTAATCTCGGTTTTTAAATCTTTGACGCGGCTTATATAATCAATAATATGTTCATTTCCCCTTTTAAAAATATTTGCCAATTGTCCACGATAATAATTTACTGATTTAGCGGCTCCAAAAACTTCGGATAATCTCCCTAAAAATGAATCTAAAGTCGTAAAGTCTTCGTCCTCTACGATTGTATAAGCCCGACCCATAAGTTTTCCTTTAATTAATCGGACTAGATATCTTTCTGAATTTGGTGATAACATATCTCGAGCGCGTTTGCAAGCACGTGAAAATTGTATGACAGTTTGATTCTCGCCATTATAACTCGGAATTGTGGATAACGCGTCTTTAATTGTTATTGGCTTTTCAATCCCGATTTCAGGTTTTACTTGAAACGATTTTTGATTTATTAATATATCGTGTTCACGCTGTAATGATTCTACTTGTTGACGTAAATATGTCATTTCATCAAATTTTCCTAATTCCGATTCAATATCTTCCGCATCTTGATCATCGATCTCTTCTTCTTTTTCTTTTTCTTCTTCTTCTGGCTGATCTAAACCTTTCTCATTTGTTTCATTATTTTGACTTTGTTTTAAAGCTTTCGCTTGTTCTAACAAAATCCCTGATTCTAAAATTTTAATTTGTTCTGATAATTTTTGTTCAAACAAGAGTCTTTGTTCTTCTGTCTTTTTCTCAATTTCTGCTATACGTTCTAGTAAAATTCCTGGATCTAAAACTTTAGCTTGTTCTAAAGCCTTAGCTTGTTCCAAAGCTTTAGTTTGTTCTAATAAATTTTTTTCTCTTTCTTCTAACAAAAATTCTTGTTCTACTGCCTTCTTCTCTATTTCTGCTATACGTTCTAGTAAAATTCCTGGATCTAAAACTTTAGCTTGCTCTAAAGCCTTAGCTTGTTCCAAAGCTTTAGTTTGTTCTAACAAATTCTTTTCTTTTTCTTCTAACAGAAACTGCTGTTCTTCTGCCTTTTTCTCTCTTTCTTTTATGTTTTCCAATAAAATTATAAGTTCATCTTCTGTAAGCTTTTTAATCGAATGTTCTGGGTTTTCCTCATCACCTAATTCTCTCTTTGTCTGACTACGTGTGTCAGGCATTTTGCAAAATTTATTTTATAATTACTTTATCAAAATTTTGAATTTCCCGTTTTAATCTTTTCTAATTATCGTATCCCACCGCTGTCACCAAAAATATGTTACGTCCCCGAGTCAAATAATTACTCAGATTGGAAACTCGCGTTTACTCTATTAGTATTGAAATAAACATATAGGTCACGCTAGTGTTCCTCTCTTTGAACTATCTTTACTTCGATTCGCAACTCACAATCACTCCTATTAAAGTACACATGTACGGAGATACGAGGAGTGTTTTAGAAAAAGATCTATTTATAGGGAAATAATTTGTAAATATCTGTTATTTTATCTTACCTTTGTTGAACTCGGGCGAGTTGGGTGTGAATGTTCCTTCTACTGTTGTTATCTTGTGAAATCTCTTGATTTATTCTTTATTGATTATTAATTAATTTGTTTCTGAAGGATTAGGTTTTGATTCTGAAATGAGTTTATTTTGATTGTTATGAACTGTTGAAGTTTCTAAACCTTCAATTGTATCTAATTGATTTGAAGAATTATTGACTAACTCGTCAATTGATAAATCTTTGATGGGTGTTGATTCAGGCAATGAATCAATTAATTTCATTAATGACTGAACTGCAATTGCACGAGCAATCCGTCTTTTCACCTTTTTACCACCACGTCTTGCTCGTTTAGTTTTCCTTGTTGGTTCTGGGAAAGGCATTGGTTTTCATTGATTGGGTTCAAATATTTGGTTCTCTGGTTTTAATTTGAGTGCCGGGTTTTGGGCACAGAAACTGTTAGAGTCCAAATCTTGAACAGGTATGTTGGATATGGATTGATCTAGTATTTGGTTCTCGTAATTGGTATTTCAGTGCCGGGTTTTTGGCACAAAAACCGTTGGAGTCCAAATCTTGATCAGGATTTTTGGTTATAGATTGATCTAGTATTTGGTTCTCGTAGTTGGTATTTAAGTGCCGGGTTTTTGGCACAAAAACCGTTAGAGTCCAAATCTTGATCAGGTGTTTTAAATGAGGAGAACTAAAGAAACAATTATGGTTAATTATGAATAATTGTAACTTACGATGATTCTGGATAAAAACAGATTTGATTCTATATTTATGAATGGTTTATTCTTTAAATTGTTTATAGTTGTTTACACTGGTTTTTAGTTTATTACTTTAGTGAAACTCAAATGACAAATAGGAGTTGATCCCGAATAAACTTTTCTGAGTTAATAAACTGTAACTGAACTTCAAACTTGTTTTGTATAACTGTCTACCCTTAACTTTTCACTGTCTGCTGTTAACTAACCACTCAACGCACTTGAATGACTGATCAGGTCATATTTATAATATCGCTATTTACTTGAGATCGTTCCCCCTTATTTGTCTTTTGAATTATTATTGCTATTCGGTGGTAGTGGGGAAATGGTTTTACATAAGGCTTCCTTACTAAGATAAGGATGTACATAGCTTCCTTTTACCTTTTTGCAGACTTCATATTCCTAAAGGTGTCTATTATCATGTTCCCACTCCATCCGGTTCATATCTTATTATATTGAATATGATTCTTCGATATGGTTAATATAAAAGTCTATAATTAGATCATCATGGTATTTGCTTATTAATTATTGGTAAAAACTATTTGATTATAATATTGATTATTCTATTCTTACATTTTAAATAATCACGTATTATAATATTTCTTGAATCTGTAAATAGTGTTATCGTAATTACGTTGTCTTTTGCTTTACCGGTAAGGAGTTCTTGTGAGGCTTGTTGCCTGCAACGCGGGGTTGATATTATAGTATTCGTTTACTTCCATGTATGTTGGGTTGCCTCCTTTCCAGCTCTGCAAAGACTTAGTTTCTAAAAATATATCTAAAGATAGGAGTTTCCCTTCTATTATTCTAGTTTATGGTATGAATATAGGTATAAAGTATAAAGAAAAAGAAAGAAATTTATTGGCCGGTAGGGTTATATCCTGGGGATGTAACACCTCCCTCCCTATTTTCAAATGTCAAACGTGTGTTTGGCATTTGTCTCGCTAAGAGTCGTTTCTCAAGATCTTCTATTGTAATTATCGTATCTGGGGCGGTTGCGATTACGAATGGTTTAGGTGCTTCTGCTTCTGCTTCTTTCTCTGATGTCTTCTTTGTTGATGTATCATCTGGTTTTCCAAGATGTATCAATAGGCTGGCGACTGAACTCCAGATAGCTCCTAGTAAATGGATGCTCCATCCGTAAATTGAATGTATGGTGTAGCCATGAATTATAGTATCGATTATATATTTGATAAGTTGGATTATAGTGATTATTCCAAACACTCCAGCACTGATGTGTCCAAAAATTAGGAATTTACTCCATAATTCTTCTCCAGTTGATTCAGCGATTTTTCTCAAAGCATCTTTATCCAATAGATTGTAGATGGAAATATCATCTCTGTTTATCTGTTGACCGGCTGCTCCTCTTGCTATAGTATTTAATAAGGCTGGTTTCTCTGCTGGAAACATGAAGTGATCACGGAAGTCTTCTAATTCTTCTTTAGTGTAGACTCCGCTTGTAGCAAGTGTTCCGGGGTCGATGTAGTTCCATGATAATTTCGTCATTGGCTTGATTGATTTTGGCGCTTCGATTTTTGCAGGATTTGGGTTGAAGCTGTACCACTCATTTTGAATTCGGTAAATAGTTGGTAATAGAGGATTACAATCTCTTTGATTTCCAATCTTTAAAAGGATTCTTGAATTTGGTGTTAGGTACATTGATTCGTTCCTGAAAGTGACTGGAAGTTCTTCATAGCATTTCTCGGTCCGTCGGCTCTGCACTTCTACCGGTATACACTTGATTATATGTACGCCTTCTCCTCCGGTTACTGCCATGTATCCTGGTCCTTTCATCAAATTATAGGCGAATTCGTCTGGTGAGTGTCTTGCTGTTGATAAAATATTTCGTAATACTTGTTGTTCCAATTTACATTTCTGTATTATTACGTCTTTGTATAAATTTTCCATCTGACTTCTTATATGTTTCTCAATATAAACAAATTTTGAGTTCATGTATGTGAATAGATCGACATTTTCAATTGCCAGATTTGATTTAGTTTTAAATGTACTTCCTCTCGTTGTTTCCATAATAAAAAGCTTCGGATGTTCCGTCTTCATCAATGTGTATCCACAAAGTGGTAATTCTGCCCTTTTTGTCAAAGCAAAGGTGATGTCTTCTGTAGATAACGTATATAGTTCTGGTGTGATCTGTCCTTCTTGGTTATTTTTGATTTTTGTCGCTTTTCCTTCGTACAAAACATCGTATTTATCGAAATTGCAGCTGTCCTTCGGGTACTCGTTCCAATATGTGTGTCCACCTTCGTCATCGAAACAGTATCCGCTTGATAATTTACATGGATTTCCGCTGTTCAGAATTATTTTATTCGTTTCCAATTTTATTGTTGCTTGATAGTCTCTTGCTGTGATTTTGGCAATTCCTTGGACAATTACTCCTTCCCATGTTCCATAGCCGTCATCGAAGTATGTTCCTTGGCATTCTCCGTTGTCCTTCACTGATCCAGCTAGTAAGAGGCTTCTGGTATTTGTCGAATTCAATTCTAGTCCTTGGAGGTTTGCATTTC
Organism: Tenthredo mesomela; assembly: GCA_943736025.1. Taxonomy (NCBI): domain Eukaryota; kingdom Metazoa; phylum Arthropoda; class Insecta; order Hymenoptera; family Tenthredinidae; genus Tenthredo; species Tenthredo mesomela. The sequence goes on from OX031016.1 coordinate 506,173, forward strand.
CAATCGATAATTTTCCGGTTTTATGCAAATCAAGACATGCTTCTCTATCAATTTTTGCAAAATAGGCTCGTCTGCCGTTTCTTACGATCGAATTATGTGAATGCATTCCACAATGATAGATAGTTCGATCAATTTCAATTTTACATTGGATTATCTGGGTCTTTTTGAATTCCGAGAGTTGTAAGAGTTGTATATATGTATCCGTGATAATGGGTTTGGTCTCAATGATCTCGCATTCTTCCGTATCCTTGAGGTTGACTGTCGTAATGTTAAATCTTGGTCCTCCGCAATCGTAACCAACCAATCCCCAGGCGATCGAAGGCATGAGAAACAGCGTGATAACTCGTATCATATTTCTGGAACAGATGGTTCCTTTAATTTTAGACTTTCTGACTGATACTTTTCATTGTTAATACATATATTTATAATATATGATTACTTTTTAGTTACGATTTACATTACTTAATAGATATATATATATATTGTAACGTTCCGGCTGTTCTGGCTCCTGCCGGAGCAGCCGGACAAGTGTCCATCGCGCATCCCGCGACGCGCACCGCAGAGTACAGTGTGTTGCGTGATGTTGCACAATCTGCGATTCCGCACCGCCCGCGATTCCGCGCAACCCGCGATTCCGTGCAAAACCGCGATTCCGTGCATCCCGCGATTTCGCGGTGCCCGCTAATTATCGGTATAAAAGGGGGTACGTGGAGGCCTCAGGTACCGATTGTGTGGCAAAGCGCCCGTCGAGTCACATCGTATTAATTATACAAATTAGGCACGTAGCCAAAATAGTGCGTGACCTACATTTGCTCTTAAATCGCGTTTCGACACTTGCTAAAATTGAAGTGCATCAAATCGCGGTTTTCGATATTGAAAAATATAAGTCTAAATAAAGATTAAAAATTTAAATTCACAAAGTTTTTACTAATTTTCTAAATAAATAAAATTAGACTGCAAACATAAAAGTCGTCATAGGCGAGATCTATCGGCGCAATTTAACTCAATCGTGGATTGGAAATTCACGATCAATAAATCAGATAAAATACCGGCTTTAAACAATTAAAACTCTAACTCCAACAAATGGAAACATTGATTGCAAATTATGAACTCTAGTTAATTCTAACCTTATTCTAATTTATTATTTCTTTAATATAAACTGTTATATTCTATTCTATTCTTTATGATTTAATAATATTCTAATTCTACGCACGATATATTATTTCTGTTTAATCCTTTTGTACCGTTTCCTACGACTGACTAATGATTATTTAATTTCATTAAATACTATCTATTGTTAAAACTACATCTGTTTCTTTCAATTTCCTATTTCCTTAAATTAACAATCTCTAAATATTTCAGGTTTCTTTCTTTATTTTCAATTTGCAAACGACAGCTACGGTGCGGGTGTAAAACCCAATCCCGAGTCTAGTTGTTCAGCTTGGTACGCCTAGCGACACCCAGCTCTGTGCTAAGGCAGCAACGGTTGAGTTGGTGTGGGTTTGCGACACTGGGGAATACCCATGTCTGTGATTCTCACACACAGCTAGCTCTGCCCGCGTCTGTCGCACAAGCTCGGTTAGCGAAGCAGATCCTCGCTCAGTCGATAATTAGCTCAAATCGGTTGAGTCCTGATTTGAGTCTGTGATAGGGTATTTTGTGGTTTTTCACTTTTTCCACGAGAGGAGCTCCAAAACATCACCCGTGACAAAGACACTCACGCGGACTAGCACCGTATCTCCAGCCCTCAGCTGAGATATCGGTGCAGTAAGTTACAATATATATATTATATATAGATTTTTTTTTTTTTTTTTTTTTTTTTTTTTTTTTTTTTATGGGGATTCTATAATCCGCCCGTGTTGTAAGTATAATTCCTCGTATACTGAGGTCTCTTCGGTACTTATTCTTATATATATGTCATTATCATTTTGTTTTGTCATTATTATTTGATCGAATGAGTAAGGGGTATTTTGTTCTGTTAATTGTCTATATAATTCCCAACGTGAAGTTACGCATTCATAGCGATATAATCCCGTCTTTAATTTACTTTTTCTTATCATGTGTCTTAAAACTCCCCTTTCCCATCCGGTAAGTATTCTATTACATTGGATTAATATTGCTTTAATATTATAACTAATAACTAAAAATTTTTGTGAGGGATAATAGTTTACTTCAAAAATTATTTCTAGATTTGGATTCATCTTGTTGCTTCAATTTTGTTCCAATAAAATGATCTGTAACATTATAATATACCTTCCTTTTAATCTCTGGTTGATACCTATATGTAAGTGAAGCGTTAAACTACATCTACACTGAAAGAAGACGGCGAGCCTGGCGCTCGCACAACCTTTTGGAAGCAGCACGGTCACACGCTCACTCTGCGCGCGACAGAGCATCCCACTTTCAGAGCGCCGTCATTTAAGAATACTCATCGTGCCACGATCGTAGCTACTCTGCGCGCGTGGTCATCGCACGGTAGGCAGGCCTATCCCGCTTTCTGCAATCCACGCGTTCTCAGACGGATAGAGCCCTACACTACCATACATGCGAGATCACCTGTAACTCACTCTGAGACGCTCGCCTTCTCGTTCTGCGAGCGTGGGCCGCGCACAACTCTCCGAGTCCAGTCGTCCTCTCTTTCGTGCGAGCGCCAGGCTCTCAATCTCTTTTCAGTGTACATGTGTTTTCTGTTTGTGTAATTTTTTAAGACTTGTAAAGACCAGGTAAGTGTGTATATATATTCATTTGTGTTGCTGTGTATGACTTTTGTGAGTGGACACCCTACTGGAGGATCTCATATTGGTCTCACTTCTGTTTTGCATTTGAACAAGGCAAGTTCTTTATTATAATACAGTCCGACCTCGCAATAAGAAACCCGGCAATAAGAAACTTTCCCCAGTTTCGCATTCGAGCGCTTCCCCCACTCTTCCATTCCAAGCAAAAGAGTGAGAGAGACAGACAGAGGTAGTGAACGTGGAGCGCGCGCCTGGTGGGGGTATGCGATATATAAGAAAAACTCTTCCCCTTGGGGGCTTTTGGTTTCTTATTGGGAGGTTGGACTGTAATTAATAATTAATTTTATTTAATAATATAGCATTTGGAATTTAAACATATAAAGTTTTTATAATATTTTAGAAAGTGTTTAATTATTCATTACTGTTTTTTCATTATTATGGTGTTTTCTAATTCTTTGTTTTTTGTGTTTTTGATTTTAGATTACTAAGAAAGAGAAAAAATTAAAAAAAAAAAAAAAATTAAAACAATATGGACATATTTCTTGCATTCTCCTTTTTGCCAATTAATTTAAGAGTGAGTATTAATATTAATTATTATTATTTATATTAATTTATTAATCATTATATTTTATTTAGTAAAAGTTAATTTCATTGTTCCATTTATTTATTTTATTAATATATTTGAATTTTGTTTGTTATAGAGGCAATTGATGAGCAGTTTTAAAAAAAAATGTATCATTATTGAAGAAATGAAAAAGAAAAGAGCAGAGAGGAAAGAAAGGAGGAAGGATCAAGCCGATTGGGAGGAGTTACAATGCAGGATTTCCGATTTTGAAAAATCAACCTGGGACTTTGATTTGTTTAATGTGAGGTGGTTGTTTGAGGGGCGACTCGGGGTGTATACGCACCCTGAGGATGACTGGGGTGATGCCATTTGGAACACCCCTGAGGGACTTTATGGGGCGTATGACCCCTGAGTGGCTCCTCCAACAATAGTCCAAAATAATAGTAATAATACTAATAATACCAACCAATAGTCTTGTAGTTTTATAATTAGTTATAAGATATATATATATATATATATATATATATATATATATATATATATATATATAATTTTTATATATATATATTATTGAATAAATATTATTATTTTATATTATTTTCTTTATTGTAAAATTTTCCAATTCCAAGTTCCTTTCCAAATTATTATTTTAAATCAATTTCTATCGACCTTTTTATTTTAACAGTTTTAGTTTATTTTCATGAACGATTTTACCGTTAACTCCAATTTTTAATTTTACGTTATGATTTTCTAAAATTTCCATTATCTCATATGGTCCTGAATAATGATTTCCAAATTTTCCTTTTCGTGGTTCTTTTAGTAAAAATACTATATCTCCTTTTTTAAATTTAATTGGGTTTATCTTTTTATCAAAATTTATTTTTGATTTTTCTTTAGCTTGTATTAAATTTAATTTTGCCCTTTCTTGGATTGATTTAATTTTAGTATAAAGTTCTATTAAATACTCTTGGTATGTTCTGTCATTCAACTCTTCAATTATTTCGTGTTCTGATGGTAGTCTAGCTAGTTTTCCATAGACCAATTCATATGGTGTGTATTTTGTTCCTTCGTGTACACTCGTATTATAGGAAAACATTGCAAAATCTAGCCACTCATCCCAGTTATTGTCATTCTTAACGTACTGTTTTAAAAATTCTATTAAAACGTGATGTGATCTCTCTATTGCTCCATTAGATTGAGGGTGAAATGCGGTTGTTTTACATTGTTTGATTCTAAATTTCTTAGCTATTACTTTCATTAGAGAACTAGTCAAATTTGCACCCTGATCTGTTAAAATTTGTTTAGGTGCGCCAAATTTACAAATAAATTCTTTTATTAAAGCGTCTGCGATGTTAGTCGATGTTGTTGAATTTAATGGTATCGCTAATGAGTATTTCGTCAGTTGGTCTTGTATAGTAAGTATGTGTTCGTTTCCTTGTCGTGTTACAGGTAGAGGTCCTACAACGTCCATTGCTATCTTATCAAAACTTGCACCGGGTGTATCAGTTAATATCATTGGTTGTTTTGTTTTTACCCGTGTTAATTTTCTCATTTGGCATTCCATGCATTTAGAAACGTACTCTTCGACTTGTGATTTTATATTTTCCCAAAAATAATTTTGTCTAATACGATTATAAGTTTTTGTAATTCCCTTATGTCCACCTAAAACTGAAGCATGATACTCCCGTATTATTTCTATTCGTTCTTCGATCGGCGGAAATCTTATTAAGTTTTTACAAATATTGATTTGACATTCAGTGTTATTAAAAATTGATTTTAATATTCTAGTTATTTCTCCCCATTCTATTTCATCGATTTGTGAGGTTTTTGACAATGATAAGCTTTTAATATCAAGTTCATGCACGACGTTTAATAATGATCTTATACACTCGATTAATATCTCTTTATCTGTCTTCATGTTCGTTCTCTCTTTAATTGGTAACCCTATATACCGTTTATGATTAATCTGCACTACGTTTGCTCGACCTAAAGTTGTTTCGGTAAATTTTGGTAGTTTATTTGCATTCTGAAGATCTCTTGAGCCCAGGGCCGGATTTACCCAGGATGCCGCCCTGGGGCACCGTGAAAAATGCCGCCTCATTACCTAAAGCCTACATAAAATGGGCAAAGGTTCGGTACATGGGCGTTTCTTCACAAACTGGGCGACTTCGTGTCCCACGGAGATTTCACCCATAAAATGACTGGAATTAGATATTATTTTTTACTAAAATTAACGGTAACAAGTTGTTTGAAAGAGCCAATAGTCTAAAAATATTAGAATAAATCCATAAAAAGGAAAATTTTCACATCAACACCCCCAAAAAACAGTTCCCTGGGATGTCACAGATGCAAAATCGAAATTATTTTGTGACCTGTAGTGAACAAGTAATAATATTTTTCAATACTATTCTAGTATCGTTGTCCACAATAAAGGCATTTCACAATTTGCATGGTTAAAATTTTTCAATTTACTATTTTTACGCCGAAATTGTGAGCTAAAGTTTGTCCCTTGATTTCTGCTAACAGTCCCCTGTCGCACAGAAAAAAATTATTTTTAATGGTGTGTGGTACCCTCGCCATGATTTATGCGTTAAATCGAATGTTCCCGCTGAGAAGTTCATATCAAATGCCGGACAGCGCTTTCGCGCTATTTTATCTAATCATTTCTTCGCGTTTAATGTGATGATGACGTACTGTAACCTCAAAAAGAACAGTCCTCTGGCAAGGTTTTTTCTTTAAATAAATCATTTTATTCACCCTATCCAGCTGGATAACATCTAACGGTGGAAATCGTATTACTATTACTGCGAGTTGATTTGATGGAATATTCTTAGTTTCGGCAAGATTTTGTATTTCTGCCAAATTCGTCAGTCCCCTGTCGCACAGTCCCCTGCCTAAAATATGTTAGTTTTTCCCAATTTTTCTGTCAATAAGTTAATTTTATGAGATGTTGATTTCAGAACTTGGTTCTGTAACATGTTGATTTGCTATAAAAAGTAATATTGTTCTTAGTTGATCCCAGGTAGAAATCATGAATTGGCCCAGGCAAGGCACTGTCCAGTTTGCCTAGTTTATTTCTAGGCACTGGGTGGGAAAACTGTACAGGGCCCCGCCCGATTTGAAACGGTCGGAACAGCTAGCGCCTAGATCGGAAATCTGGTTGGCGCTAACGGTTTGAGTGCAGGCCCAGCGTCGGCGGCTAATACCGATCCAATACTGGTAATTAGTTGGGATGATAATTTCGGTCCAACGTATGGCTATCGACATTGGGCCAGTATGAAGTTATGAATAAATATATATATAGTCAATGGCCCATCAAGAGCCCAATAATTTATCAGCCGATGACCCGATCATTCTATTTTTGTTTATTTTCGATATTATCCGGACAAAAAATATTTTTTCACCGATAGTTGATTCTTTTTCGAGCGGTAGAGAACGCAGTTAATATTTCCTGGATGTTAGAAATCATCTCTTCAAAGACTAATTTTTTTTTTTTTCTCCATTTTTAATTCATGTGGGTCACCCATCCAAATTCTGGCCGCAGTTGAAATTGCTTAACTTCTTTGATCGGCTGATGTCCGGTTTTCATCTAGATCTAATCGTCGTCTGTCATGATACTCAACACTTTTTGAGTCAATAGGTAAACTTTGATCTGTGAGGATTTACATCAGTATGTACTTGAAAAAAATCAAATATGATAGCAAAATTGCACGGTCACTTCGAAGATTTCTAATGATTAAATAGTATATTATACTTTTATTCGATTGCGTAGAAACATTCTTTACTTGAACATCTGAGTTGCAAATATCTTCTTAATCCAATTACTTTCCTAGAGTAACGCTTACAGTAAGTATGCCATAATATAGATAAAAATCTAGTCTCTGTTACTATTTTCAGTTGGTTAGCAAATTGACTTTTAAATAATAGTTGATATAAGGACGTATAATAATCAAGTCCATTTAAACAGATGAGTGAAGTTAAATAGTTAGTTAATCTGCAATAGAAAATGAAGTTCCGTCAACTGAAAATGTAGTTACCATTATTTGAAAGAATTGAACATTCCAAAATTTTACTCATGTCGAGATTTTTAATAACCGATTTTTCCCCGAAACTCAGTACTAGGCTTGGATTCGGAATACTTTTTTTTTTTTTTTCGTTTGGCTCAAGGGCTGAAAAAACTTCACTGCCGGCCGATCATCGTAATATTCTATCAATAAAATCCGCGTTTGCGTAATTTCGAATATCAAAAATTCGAAGTTGAATTATTTTTTAGATACGATGTAGTATCAGTCTGGAGTACGGATAAATTACAAATTAGATATTTCGCGCAGATAATTCGTGACAATTGTTGAAAGAATAACAATTCTTACTTATCACAGACAAAAATATCTTATTCGTAATTAGTTTATATTTCAAACCGATGCTATCTGAAAAAATATAATTTCGTATTTTCGATCCGAAACAATATCTGTAGTTTTTCACTCCAATCTCAATCACGAGCGTTTCGAGTGTTGAAAGACACGGTCGAATTGTCTTAATACGCGGCCGGAATTGGCCGAAGAAAGGCCCTAGCTTGGTACTGGACGGATTCTCTGACTAGGCTCTGTCCGCGCATGCCAAGTTAAAGTCTAGATTGGCTAGCCTGCGCCAAGCTGGAGCCACGACAGATTCCCCTAACTTGGAACGCCCGGACTTTCCCAGCTAGGCGCTAGTCGAAAACTAGGAAACTCTAGTCATTTTTCTACCTGGGATTTCATTTCGATTATTTTTTCAAAAAATGCGAAAAAAGTAGTGAGGACAATTTTGGGCAGTTTTTCGCCCAGTTTGTAGAGAAACGCCCACATACAATTTTCAAATAAATAAAATCAAAACAAAAACTTTTAAAAATTGTGAACAACAAGATACTTATGAGGGTTTCTTCTTGGTTTCTTCGTCAAACGGGGCCACCCATTTAATTTGAGGTCTTCGAACATTCCGTAATAATTCGTACATGTTATTGAGGATGAAAAACAAATTTTTTAATTTTTTCAGACTGTTTGGTCATTGCATTCCAGAAATATTTTTATACTCAATAATTTTCACATAGTGCGATAAATTGGGGAAGAAGAGAAAACTTGGCATGAAATTTCTTCGTTTTTTTCTCAGCTTTTCGGTAAAATTAACAGAAAAAAATTCCGGCCCATTTAAACCCCTTTTATAAAAAAAAAAAAAAAAAAACATTGAAAAATGCGCCTTGTCCTAATTTAGACTTTTTTTTTCGCTTAAAAAAATGTCTAAAAAATGAAATTCATAATAGCGTTTGTTGACAAAAAAATGTGGAGTGGCGACTTCAATTTTCTCCCAGAAAAAAAAATAATCATCAGAACGATGATTCCTCTCCTTCACTTCCATTTTTTTTTTTTTTTTTTTCAAAAACTCTATTATGAATATATAGTTTTTTTAGATTTTTTTTTTGTAACGAAAAAAAAAAAAAAACTGTCCAAATTAGGAAAAGGCACATTTTGCAACGTTTTTTTTTTTTTTTTTTTTTTATAAATGCGGTTTAAATGAGTCGGAATTCTTTTATTCTAATTTTACCAAAAAAGTGAGAAAAAAAAACAGAGAAATTTCATGCCAACAACATTTCTCTCCTTCCCCAATTCATCACGCTACGTGAAAATGATTGAGTAAAAATATTTCTGGAATGCAATGACCAAAAAATCTAAAAAAATTCCCAACATTTTTTTTTGTTCCTCAATAATATTTACGAATCATCACGGAATTTTCTAAGACCTCAAATTTAATGAGTGACCCGCTTGACGAAGAAACCCTCTTATTTTCTTTACTAAAAATGTGTGTAAAATTCTAGAAACTGAAAGATTGTTTCACAATTTTGTAAGAAAAACTGCAGTGTTTATAATTTTAGACACATTCTTATAATAATTATGAAAAAAAGTATTTTATTCATTTCAATTTATGAATGTTTTTAACACGATCACACTTTTCGAAGAATTTTCCATAACGCGAAAAAAAAAAAAAATTTCTCACGTTTCAAATTTTGCCGCCCCTGAAAATTTGCCGCCCTGGGCACTGGCCCCTAGTGCCCCTAGTGTAAATCCAGCGCTGCTTGAGCCTTCATCACAAGGATCTCCCTGCATTGTTATAAAAATTACATAATCTCCCTTCTGCATCGTTAATCGATCCCTTGTTTCAACAAATTTTGTTTTCTCTTTTTCAGGGGTTACTACTATTTCTAAATCGTCAGTCAGGTTTGATTCTAAGTCTTCGTCTATTTCTTCGTTTAATTCATCTTCGCTAGACTGTTCTGTACTTTCAGAATTTGATTCATTATCTTGTTCATTGATTATTTCAGCGATATTGATTTCTTCATTTAATTCGTCTTCGTCTGACTGTATTATGTCTTCAAAATTAAATTCGTCTTCGTTTGACTGTACTCTACTGTCTGAATTTAATCCGTCTTCGTTTGACTGTACTCTTCTTTCAGAGTTTGTTTCATCGTCTCGTTCGTGAATTTCTTCAGCGATAGCGTCAAGCGCGGAGTCCTGTGTCATCCCCTTTTCTTTATTTGTGTTTGATTTGGTCAACAACGTCTCGTCTTGTGTTTCATTATCCTTATCTACCTGTTCGTCAAGTACTGGGTTAATATTTTTAATTTTGTCTTTATTATTTAGTAACGGTTTTTTTATTTCTTTTAGTTTTGGGGGTTTTCCCTAAAATGTATTGTGCAAATCTCGCTGGTACTCGAGTTTTTCGTTTTATTCGAATTAATTTACTTTTTGGACTTTTATTTTCTGTAATTTTGTTTTCTGAGTTACTATTTTCCGAATTTTTATTTTTTGTATTTTTATTTTCTGAATCGTTATTTTCTGGATTTTCATTTTTTTGATTTTTATTTTCTGAATCATTGTTTTCCGGATTTTCATTTTCTTGATTTTTATTTTCTTGATTTTTATTTTCTTCTTCATTACTTTTAGGAACTGGTAGTTTGTAAATTTTTAATTCAAACGGATTTGGAAAAATTTCTTTCAACATCGTTTTTACTTCTTCCCGAGACAATTTATCTAAACCACAATCGATTTTAGGCATAGCTATTTTGAAAACTTCTAACCTTATACAAATTTCTTTCAAAGTCTCAAGTGATTGTCTCAAGGTATCATAAGTAGGCTTTCCTTCACTTTTTTCTTTTGTTACTAAATAGAATACCCACCTTTCCTCATCATACAGATAGACTACATCGCCTATTTTTCCGTTTTGTATTCTTAGTTCCTGTATTCGCCCTATCTTTTCCTTAAATTTGAGTGCTATTCCTGCCCCCATGCGTAAGTCTTCGGCTACGCAATGTGCTAAGGAATATTCCTTTGGGGCGTCAAATAAATCTCCTACTACTTCAGTTATATTTTCGCTTCCTGATGCTTCTAAACTTTCTGGTGTTATTTGTAAAACCTTATTTTCTTCTATTACAGGATTTCGAGATAAAGCATCGGCATTGAGATTGATTTTCCCGGCTTTATATTCTAATTTGTATTCATATTCTGCCAATTTTAATCTCCACCTTACCAACCGTGAGGTCGGGTCTTTGACTGAGTGTAACCAGACCAGAGGCCGATGATCTGTTATGAGTGTAAATCTTTTTCCGTAGACATAGGCTCTAAAATGGTTCACTGCGTATACTATTGCTAAAAGTTCTTTTTCAATGGTAGAATAATTTTGTTCTGCTGAATTTAATAATCTGGATGTATATGCAATGGGTAAATCTTTTCCTATAGTTCCCTGACTCAAGATAGCTCCGATTGCATAACCCGATGCATCTGTTGTTATTAGAAAAGGTTTAGTAAAATCTGGATATTGAAGTATTGGCTTGTCACAAAGTTTATTACATAATTCTTTGAATGCTTGTTCTTGTGGATCTTTCCAATGAAAATGTGATTCTTTTTTCAACAAATTAGTTAAAGGTTTCGCGATTTTAGAAAAGTCAAGAATGAATCGTCGGTAATATCCTGCTAAACCTAAAAATTGTTTAATGTTTTTTGCATTTTTAGGTCTTGGAAAATTTTTTACTGCTTCTATTTTCTTTGGATCTGGTTTTACCCCGTTTTCACTAATAATATGTCCCAAATACATTACTTCTGTTTTTAAAAATTCACATTTGTCTGGTTGTAATTTCAGGTTTGCGTCACGTAATCTGTCCATTAGTTTTGTGAATTTGATCTCATGTTCTCTGAGGGAGCTGGCGTATAGGACGATATCATCAAGATAAACCAACAACTCTATTCCCTGCAGTCCTGATAACACATGATCCATGAGTCTTTGAAATGTAGCGGGTGCGTTCTTTAAACCAAAGGGCATTCTTGTAAATTCGTAATGTCCGTAAGGTGTAGAAAACGCTGTTTTATGAGCATCTGATTTTTTCATATTGATTTGATGGAAACCGGAAGCAAGATCAAATACTGAAAAATATTTAGCACTGCCTAACTGATCTAAAATTTCTATTATATTAGGAAGAGGGTAAGCGTCCCCTATTGTTTTTTCATTTAACAAACGGTAATCTATTACCATTCGCCATCTTTTGTTACCTTTTGAATCTGGCTTTTTAGGTACTATCCACAACGGTGAATTATATGCGGAAAGTGACGGTTTGATTGTATTATTTTGTAATAATTCCCCAACTTGTTTCGTTATTTCGTCTTTATGAATTGGTGGAAATCTATATTGTTTTGCATTTATCGGTATATCATCGCTCGTGATTATACCGTGTTCTATTGCCCCGGTGGCTCCTAAAAAGTCACCCGGTATATGAAATCTGTCTTGATTTTCTTTTATTAATTTTTTAACATTTTCTTTTTCTTCTTGATTTAAATGATCGAGCCTTAGTAAATCTAATATCTCATTAAATCTGTCTTTTTCTTTGATTGTATTGACTTTATGGCTTTCTTTAAACATGGGCTCGAATTTATTTTGAGATTGGAGTCTTTCTCCCGTATCATTATCTTGTGCTAGAGGGATGCCTATGTCCCCCGCGCAGTTTTCCTGGTCATTTAGCCCTAAGGTAAATGTTTCCAGTGATACCGCGTCCTGGCTTGGTAGCAATTCGATTGTAGGAATCATTAACTCTATTTCTTTATCTCTTGTATTAATCACTCTGATTTGAGCTCGTCCCTCAATATTCCTGACTAAGGCTTCGCCCAAAAATATCCCGTCTCCTGCATGGAGTCTCGGAACATATCCTTCTTTTAATTCTTTATTTTTTATTTTGATGTAAAATACGTGATTTGTTCGCGGAGGAATTATCATCGTTTCGCGTGAATTGAAATAAAATAGCAATCCGTTAAATTCAAGAAATTCTTCTGCATAATTTATTGTAGCTTTGTGCGTTCGGAAGAAATCTGACCCTAAGATGCCGGCTTGTGAAATTGGAAACGAATCGTTTACGATATGGAAAGAGACCGGTACCCCAGAGATGTTTATTTTTGTTCTCCCGAGTGTGTACACATGATTAGCAGTTATTCCCGTTAATTTTAAGATTTTACTTTTATCAAAATTCACGATTGAATTTAATGTCCCGATTTTGATTAGATTTGGCTCTGAGCCAGTGTCTATCATCATATCTATTTCTTTTAATAAATGATTTGATTTTATTTTAATTGATGGGACATTTTCTGTTATATTTAAATTGATTGTTGCGATTCTTGCGTTTCGGTAGTGATTTGAATTGGTAATGTCGCACGCGTCTGTTCGGCCTCTCGGGTTTCGTTGCGACTCCCCGAGGGTCCCTGCTCGTTTCCCTGAATCTGCATATTACGTTGTCTCTTTCTACACTCATTAATATGATGTCCAAAATTCTTACAATATGCACAGATTAGTTGAGGTTTGAATTCGTGATTTTCTGATTTATCATTATTTGGATTATTTTGCGCTCCTTGAGCTCGGTTAGCTTGCCTATCTGGATGTTTAAAGCATTTCTCCGATTCGTGTCCGACACGCTTGCAATACTTGCACACTAGTGGTTCTTGCTTATCATTTTTCATCCTTTGATCTTGGTTAGCTCGCTTATCTGGGTGAAAATAACATTTCTCGGATTCATGTCCGATTTTCTTGCAATATTTGCATATCAGTGGTTCTTGCTTGATCGCGTTAACATCTGATTTTACCATTCCCCAATCATGTGCGCTCCTTTCTCTATCTTTTTCAAATCTTTTGCTTACTTCTATTGCTTTTGAGAAGGCATCTTGAGAAGATTGAAATCCTGCGGGATTTAATACGCTTCTATATTTTGCCGGTAACCCGTCATAAAAACCTTCTAAAGTTTCTTGTTCGATTGAGTTATGGAGCACAGAATTTATTGTTCCATAAACCCGTTTTTCTCCTTCTGTAATCTCGGTTTTTAAATCTTTGACGCGGCTTATATAATCAATAATATGTTCATTTCCCCTTTTAAAAATATTTGCCAATTGTCCACGATAATAATTTACTGATTTAGCGGCTCCAAAAACTTCGGATAATCTCCCTAAAAATGAATCTAAAGTCGTAAAGTCTTCGTCCTCTACGATTGTATAAGCCCGACCCATAAGTTTTCCTTTAATTAATCGGACTAGATATCTTTCTGAATTTGGTGATAACATATCTCGAGCGCGTTTGCAAGCACGTGAAAATTGTATGACAGTTTGATTCTCGCCATTATAACTCGGAATTGTGGATAACGCGTCTTTAATTGTTATTGGCTTTTCAATCCCGATTTCAGGTTTTACTTGAAACGATTTTTGATTTATTAATATATCGTGTTCACGCTGTAATGATTCTACTTGTTGACGTAAATATGTCATTTCATCAAATTTTCCTAATTCCGATTCAATATCTTCCGCATCTTGATCATCGATCTCTTCTTCTTTTTCTTTTTCTTCTTCTTCTGGCTGATCTAAACCTTTCTCATTTGTTTCATTATTTTGACTTTGTTTTAAAGCTTTCGCTTGTTCTAACAAAATCCCTGATTCTAAAATTTTAATTTGTTCTGATAATTTTTGTTCAAACAAGAGTCTTTGTTCTTCTGTCTTTTTCTCAATTTCTGCTATACGTTCTAGTAAAATTCCTGGATCTAAAACTTTAGCTTGTTCTAAAGCCTTAGCTTGTTCCAAAGCTTTAGTTTGTTCTAATAAATTTTTTTCTCTTTCTTCTAACAAAAATTCTTGTTCTACTGCCTTCTTCTCTATTTCTGCTATACGTTCTAGTAAAATTCCTGGATCTAAAACTTTAGCTTGCTCTAAAGCCTTAGCTTGTTCCAAAGCTTTAGTTTGTTCTAACAAATTCTTTTCTTTTTCTTCTAACAGAAACTGCTGTTCTTCTGCCTTTTTCTCTCTTTCTTTTATGTTTTCCAATAAAATTATAAGTTCATCTTCTGTAAGCTTTTTAATCGAATGTTCTGGGTTTTCCTCATCACCTAATTCTCTCTTTGTCTGACTACGTGTGTCAGGCATTTTGCAAAATTTATTTTATAATTACTTTATCAAAATTTTGAATTTCCCGTTTTAATCTTTTCTAATTATCGTATCCCACCGCTGTCACCAAAAATATGTTACGTCCCCGAGTCAAATAATTACTCAGATTGGAAACTCGCGTTTACTCTATTAGTATTGAAATAAACATATAGGTCACGCTAGTGTTCCTCTCTTTGAACTATCTTTACTTCGATTCGCAACTCACAATCACTCCTATTAAAGTACACATGTACGGAGATACGAGGAGTGTTTTAGAAAAAGATCTATTTATAGGGAAATAATTTGTAAATATCTGTTATTTTATCTTACCTTTGTTGAACTCGGGCGAGTTGGGTGTGAATGTTCCTTCTACTGTTGTTATCTTGTGAAATCTCTTGATTTATTCTTTATTGATTATTAATTAATTTGTTTCTGAAGGATTAGGTTTTGATTCTGAAATGAGTTTATTTTGATTGTTATGAACTGTTGAAGTTTCTAAACCTTCAATTGTATCTAATTGATTTGAAGAATTATTGACTAACTCGTCAATTGATAAATCTTTGATGGGTGTTGATTCAGGCAATGAATCAATTAATTTCATTAATGACTGAACTGCAATTGCACGAGCAATCCGTCTTTTCACCTTTTTACCACCACGTCTTGCTCGTTTAGTTTTCCTTGTTGGTTCTGGGAAAGGCATTGGTTTTCATTGATTGGGTTCAAATATTTGGTTCTCTGGTTTTAATTTGAGTGCCGGGTTTTGGGCACAGAAACTGTTAGAGTCCAAATCTTGAACAGGTATGTTGGATATGGATTGATCTAGTATTTGGTTCTCGTAATTGGTATTTCAGTGCCGGGTTTTTGGCACAAAAACCGTTGGAGTCCAAATCTTGATCAGGATTTTTGGTTATAGATTGATCTAGTATTTGGTTCTCGTAGTTGGTATTTAAGTGCCGGGTTTTTGGCACAAAAACCGTTAGAGTCCAAATCTTGATCAGGTGTTTTAAATGAGGAGAACTAAAGAAACAATTATGGTTAATTATGAATAATTGTAACTTACGATGATTCTGGATAAAAACAGATTTGATTCTATATTTATGAATGGTTTATTCTTTAAATTGTTTATAGTTGTTTACACTGGTTTTTAGTTTATTACTTTAGTGAAACTCAAATGACAAATAGGAGTTGATCCCGAATAAACTTTTCTGAGTTAATAAACTGTAACTGAACTTCAAACTTGTTTTGTATAACTGTCTACCCTTAACTTTTCACTGTCTGCTGTTAACTAACCACTCAACGCACTTGAATGACTGATCAGGTCATATTTATAATATCGCTATTTACTTGAGATCGTTCCCCCTTATTTGTCTTTTGAATTATTATTGCTATTCGGTGGTAGTGGGGAAATGGTTTTACATAAGGCTTCCTTACTAAGATAAGGATGTACATAGCTTCCTTTTACCTTTTTGCAGACTTCATATTCCTAAAGGTGTCTATTATCATGTTCCCACTCCATCCGGTTCATATCTTATTATATTGAATATGATTCTTCGATATGGTTAATATAAAAGTCTATAATTAGATCATCATGGTATTTGCTTATTAATTATTGGTAAAAACTATTTGATTATAATATTGATTATTCTATTCTTACATTTTAAATAATCACGTATTATAATATTTCTTGAATCTGTAAATAGTGTTATCGTAATTACGTTGTCTTTTGCTTTACCGGTAAGGAGTTCTTGTGAGGCTTGTTGCCTGCAACGCGGGGTTGATATTATAGTATTCGTTTACTTCCATGTATGTTGGGTTGCCTCCTTTCCAGCTCTGCAAAGACTTAGTTTCTAAAAATATATCTAAAGATAGGAGTTTCCCTTCTATTATTCTAGTTTATGGTATGAATATAGGTATAAAGTATAAAGAAAAAGAAAGAAATTTATTGGCCGGTAGGGTTATATCCTGGGGATGTAACAGTACAGAATATTGATTAAAAACATTCGTGGTTAAAATCATGTTCCATCCTTACCACTGATCCTCACCCGACACACACCCATCGACTCGATACGCTAGCGCTCTCTGCAGCATGCCAAATGAATCAAGCGATGAGCAAAGAAGGTACAGCGCCTGCGCCGTATGATGGTCGTCTGCTATTTAGAAGGATCCGGTTCAAAGTCGACTGGTTCCTCCAGTTCAGCATTCCGCACTCGCAACTCCGGCGCGCACGTGAGTTTAGTCAGGAGTTTATCTCCTCGTGAATGAATATACTTTAGTATTTCAATACGACCGAGTGTTTTAAAAGGTGTATAATAAACAATGTCGTGGCTATTCGGATACCGTAATGCACAACCACCCCAAGATTTTTCCCAATACCAACAACCCCCGATCTCCGGGAGCGGCGGAGGCGGAGGTTCTGCCGGCGGCGGGGGCGATGAGCCACCGAAGAATTTAACCAAATCACAAATGGAGGCTTATAGATTTGACTCTAGCGCGCTCGAAAGAGCAGCCGCGGCAGCTAAGGAATTAGAGAAATCAAGTACGGTCATTTTCTCTCTTATCTTCATTCAATAATTATGAACGCTATTCAAGATTACGTAATCTTACTCATCGGCTACACACATGCCACCCGGCCTGATCTAGCTCTCTCTCCCCCCATTCATACTAACAATAAGATGATGAAAGAGTTTCTACTGGTTTCGATATGAAATTTTTAGCTCCTAATCTCGACCTTTTTCATTCTTAAACTTTAAGAGTTAGATTTGGATGCTTAGTTCTCTGATTATTGAGGAAACATAGCTATGGATTCATTTATTTTATAGAGTCATTTAACAAAAAAACAATGTTAGATTCATTTTTGGAATTTGTTTTATCTTACCAGGCCATGCTAAAGATGCATTGGAGCTTTCCAAGCTCCAAGAAGGGACGAGACAAACAGAAATGTCCGTTAAATTGAAAGAGTACGAAGCTCACATAGAACAGATGAAAGTAGAGCATAAAAGAGTCGAAGGAGATGAGCGTAGAAAGACATTGCAAGAGGAGACAAAGCAGCATCAACAGCGAGCTCAGTACCAGGATCAATTAGCGAGAAAAAGATACGAAGATCAACTCGGTCAACAGCAAAGAATGAACGATGAGAATCTTAGGAGACAGGAAGAGTCTGTGGCCAAACAAGAAGCTATGAGGAAAGCTACTATCGAACACGAAATGGAATTGAGGCATAAAAACGAAATGAAGAAACTAGAAGCTGAACTCAGAGCTAAGGCTAAAGTAGACAGGGAAAATCAGGACTTGAATCTTGAAAAAATTAGACTCAAAGCTTCTGAGAACAGGGTCACTGTTCTCGAGTCCATTAAGTAAGTATCATTCGGACTGCTGTGATCCTTTCTGTGTCATAAATCCTAAAATAGCGAATAACAATCATTTTTTTGGTAATAAAATCACCATTTTCACAGAGAACGTTGAAGAAATTCTGAAATTTAATAAACAGATTTTGAAAAAAGCTTCTAAAGACTGCAGAAGCCTCGAATTTTGAAATACAGATTTATTAATTAACTTCTAATCTCTTTCAGAACAGCTGGTTCCGTACTTGGTTCCGGGGCGAATGCTCTGCTCCAAGATTGGGACAAGATTTTGGCAGCAGCCGGTGGTCTGTCTCTAGTAGCCCTTGGTGTTTATTCAGCTAAAGGTGCGACGGGAGTAACAGCTCGTTATATCGGAGCGCGTTTAGGGAAGCCATCGTTGGTTCGAGAAACTTCAAGATTTTCGTTACTAGAATCGGTAAAGCATCCTATTCAGACTGTGAAGAAGCTGAGAGAGAATCAGACGGACGCTTTGTCTGGAGTAATCTTGGCCCCGAAATTGGAAGAAAGATTGCGCGACGTTGCGATAGCGACTAAAAATACTAAGCATAATCAAGGAATGTACAGAAACATTCTGATGCACGGACCTCCGGGTACGGGGAAAACTATGTTCGCCAAGAAACTGGCAAAGCACTCGGGAATGGATTACGCCATTCTCACTGGAGGAGACGTATCGCCTTTGGGTCGTGACGGCGTCACAGCTATTCACAAGGTCTTTGACTGGGCCTCAAGTTCGAGGAAAGGTCTGCTGCTATTTATCGACGAGGCGGATGCCTTCCTCAGGAAAAGATCCAGCGAGCATATCTCTGAGGATCTTAGAGCTACGTTGAATGCATTTTTGTACAGAACTGGAGAACAGAGTAACAAGTTTATGCTCGTTCTCGCCTCAAATACACCGGAGCAATTTGACTGGGCGGTAAACGACCGTTTAGATGAAATGGTCGAGTTCAATCTTCCCGGTCTACAGGAACGAGAACGCCTCGTCCGTTTGTACTTTGATAAATTTGTTCTACAGCCGGCAACCGAAGGGAAGAGAAGACTGAAGGTTGCGCAGTTTGATTACGGCGCTCTTTGCACAAAGATGGCTAAGATCACTGAAGGAATGTCCGGCAGAGAATTGGCCAAACTTGGCGTGGCTTGGCAAGCAGCAGCCTACGCCTCTGAGGATGGAGTTTTGACCGAACAGATGGTGATAGACAGATGCGAGGATGCTGTGAGGCAGCACAGGCAGAAGGTGAGATTTCTGACCGCGTTTGAGGTGAATTGTGCTGACTTTTTCAACTTTTTTTCAGGTACAATGGCAAAGCGAACAAGAAAGACAAGAGTCCAAGTCGATTTATTCGTCGGAGAAGGAAATGTCCATGAGTCCTCTCCAGCCGAAGGAAAAGACGACTGAGACCGAGGGGGATACATTGGCTAAGGCTTAAAATCGGCAGAAAATTGACCAGATGAAAATACGTCTTTGATTTATTGAGAGGATAAATCGCAAGGCAACAACAGACGGACCACAGCTCTAATTTAATCCTGTGACCGATAATGTACACTAAGGATTATAAATCTGTACCTGATAGAAAAAGGCGAAAGAAAACGAGAGCGAAAAGTCGTGGTTCATTATCCCCGTGAACAGTTACTATCGATTCTGTATTTTGAATTATGAATATCACCGATCGAGATGATGTAGTTGGAACTAATACTTAGATGCTATGAATAAGGAATTTGGTCGTTTATATAGGGGTCTAGAAATACCGTATTTACGCGCAAATAAGCCGCACTTTTTTTCGCTTTTTCAACCTCCCAAAATCTGGGTGCGGCTTATACGCGGGTGCGGCTTATATGAGGATACAATTGTGAAATATTGAACAAAAAATGTTGGAACAGCGTGGAATGACTTAGCATAGGTGTATAAGGAAACGCAATCAGTAAAAATGCCAGAAATACTTTATAAAATTTGTTCATCTGAATCAAAATGAAGGAACAGGGGAACTCCCGTAATTTTTAAAGCGGTCGCGCATACGCAAAGCAGTGTTGAGATTCGAATTTTGTCGCCGGCTTGTGTCATCTATACCCGCGGCTTATACGAGTGTAAAAACTTTTTTCCGCAAATGACCCTTCCAAAATCGGGGTGCGGCTTATACGCGGGTGCGGCTTATTTTCACGTAAATACGGTATTTATATATTTTGTTGCCATAGTCTGTGGTAACGGTGAAATCTGGACATATTCAACTTTTTTAGTCATCTTGTCGCATGTTTTGAGATTACTTGAGGAAAAATTTGGTCCAATTATACCGTTATATCCATTTTTCAATTCGGTCCGTGAAATGCTCTTCTAGTCGTTTTCTGCAAGATCCGTAGATATATTTTCAGGTATGAATCTTCTTTGTTCATGTGCTCATTATGTTACACATGAATCTTGCACAAAACGATTAGGAGAGCATTTCGCAGGTCGAATTTGAAATGCATTTTTCTCTACGAATAGACGAGATAATTTGACTAAACTATTCTTGAAATAATTCCGAAACATGCCTGAAGATGATTAAATAAATTGAATATGATTAAACTTTATCGTTACCCTAGGATACGGCATCGAAATATATCAACATTAAGCTAGACTTCATCGATCTATTATCTCGTACTACTTGTGTCTGCATATTTCGCGGTATTTTAAACTCAGGGAAAAGGAACGCTAGTAGAGAATCGATTTTTTGAAAATAGACAGACAGACGTTGGAGCATGATTGACATTTGGCTATACGAATATTGATATGGAAAATATTCTCTTTGCGAGAATTTTAATTCGCTCTAGTCAAAGTTATACATACGATACGATAATATTAAATTTCATTCACTTGAAAGGATTATTTTTCCGAAACTTTGTATAAATAGTACATAAATGCAGTTCGTTATGATACCCAGTTCAGGTAGCAATTGTTGTTGTAAATAAAGATATTGAGCAGATAATATGATATCAGCGAAACACTTCGCAAACGATTAAGTTCTTTTTTTGCCAATTCCTGCCTTAGATTGGCCTAGTAAAAAAAAAAAAAAAAAAAAAAATCGAAGGGATATTTAGATAATAGGAAATGGAGCGAAATTAGTGAAAAGAAAACTATAGCATAGCATTTTGAGTAAGTTGCTTAATCTTGAATTGTTAATCGACAATGGAATTTCGATAGTATACTGTAAACGCCGTTATTGCAAATACCTAATTGTTGACGTAGCATATTAGTTATAGGTATATAAATAAAAATACTGATTATATTATACATATTACTAAGTAATTGATTGAATATTGTTTGCAGGTAGTTATGCAAATTAACTGATCATTCAATTATATTAATTAATGATATAAGCTGGGATATTCTTTTTTTTTTTTACACTTAATAATAAATCCAAACGATTTCAAATTACCCATGTAATTTTATTTTTCAATGCATGAAGGGACTTTGATATTCGGGTGGGAACTCCGAGGCGGTTCACCTTTACCTACTGCTGCGTGTAGTGTGTCGATTTCGTGATATGTCGGTAATTTTAGTATAAGACGCAAAATCGTATAGTTTCTCGGGCGTTTCCCCGTCAAATGATATGAGATAGTGATAAAAATATGTGGTATGCTACCGCCAAGTGCCTAAGTAAGTATTTCGAAAGAGCAATAAAACGAGTGCAACTGTGAATAATTTCACGGTTTCTCTGATGATAACTGAATTTGGAAACAAAAATTCAAAATTGTTGGAGAAACGAGATACTTGAGTACTTTCTGCTGACATGAAGCAGCAATCCCCAAAATTTGATTCCAATCGGTTGTGTCGTTGACTGAATATTCTTAAAGACGGTTCCCCTTATGGGACTTTGTGAGCCGGCAAAGTGGGCTCGAAATCGGCTTGGGGATTGAAGAGTGCCCGAAGTTACCGACTGAAATAGCATTGCAGTATATCTATAGCGTGCGAATATATAGATATACTGCAATGGTAGTTCGGTCGGTAACTTCGGGCACTCTTCAATCCCCAAGCCCACTTCAAGCCCACTTGGTCGGCTCACGGAATAACCCAGGGTGAGCTGTCTTTAGAATACTCAGTCAACGGTTGTGTGGTATGGGAGAAACTACGAATCGCGTTTTCGAGGTGATCAGAGCGTGTATCAGAGACACTTGAGGGTGTTCACTATAGTAGTCAGAAAGCGCGGGCTTTACGGCTTCTCGCTTGATAGCTGATCGTTTATTCTATATTTTATGCCGATTTATAGCCAATATATCGGTATATAGGACTGCTGAAAGTAAACTTTTTGAAAGTGGTACAGCTATGCGGGTACCGGGACTCGACAAAACAGAAACCTACCTTATACCTACTATCAGTCGATAAAATTGTCGATAAATATGATCAACGGAAATGATAAGTCTATAATAATTGTATCGACAAGTATGACATAGACATTTACAATCAATAGTAGTATGATCAATGGAAATCTGCGATTGATGATTATTGATGGAATAACATAATTGGGACTCCGCCCTTTTGGTTCTTCGCGTTCCATTTCTATTAATTATACTTTGACAGTTCTAACAACAATCTAGAAATTACGCCTAAACCGATATTGCAATAATATACTGTATCAGAGAAAATAAAATCACACAGGTGAAATTTTTACTCAAATGGAATCGCGGATGAACAATTTAACGGTATACTTCCCTGAGTTCGATTGACTCAGAGATAGGAAGCCGAATACAAACCTGGTTTCCAACGTTGTAGGATAGTCCGATAGGGGGTGTTTTGTTGGACGGCAGACTTCGGGGGTTGGAGTCCTCTCTCTCTTGCGCT
Source organism: Tenthredo mesomela (assembly GCA_943736025.1). NCBI lineage: Eukaryota > Metazoa > Arthropoda > Insecta > Hymenoptera > Tenthredinidae > Tenthredo > Tenthredo mesomela. The sequence goes on from OX031016.1 coordinate 529,110, forward strand.
AAGAATCGTATGACTAGCTGGAATCGGTGGAGGGATTTTGTGGGAGCGGTGAATAAAGACCCCAGTAATTATTATCAAGAAGTTAGATTTATTACAAAAAAACGAAAAAAAAGAAAAAGGTAACAAACTTTCGCCCACTACATGGCGTATAAACTTGTATGATACTATAGATAGATTATTTGCTTTTGACTCTAAAAAGATCTAACTTAATTGTACTCGTATTCTTTCTCTGGTGCTCTCACAGCTGCAGTCAGTAGCTGGACTAGTAGTACGCGAACTCGCGCGGTACGGTTCGTTTGGGACTTAGGTGAAGGCTGCGGGACTTCTACTCCGGTTGATTTCAGATAGATTAGAGCGCTCTCGGGAGCGGGTGAGAAACCGATCCAGCGCCTCCGCTTCTTCTATCCGTCTTCCGGCGAACTGAAGAGCTTCAAAGGAGTTGAAATTAGCGCGCGAAATCGCGGAGCGGTACTTGGGGTCGAGGTTGGTGTAGGCCAGATCGAGTTGGTCTATCTCTGACCAGGGGTTGGTAATGCTGTTGCAAATCGTCCTCAAACACACTAGGTAGTCCGCGATCGGCTCATTGCGTCTCTGGGTGCGACGACGTGCTTTCTCTCGGGTACGGATCACGTAAACAGGGCCGCAGAAGCGGTCTCTGAACGCATCCGCGAAATCGTTCCAGGTGTGCCATTGCGTTTTTTCGAGGCGGTACCACATGAGAGCGATATCGGTGAGGAGGAAGGGGAGGGCAAAAAGGATGTGTCGATTATAGCTCAAACGGCATACAACACGGTATTCCTCGACTCTTTGGAGGAACTCTACCGCGCTGGCGTCCCCTTTACCCGAGAACTTCGCGTCCCACTTCCTGACTGAGTTGTAGATATCCAGAGGATATTCCTGGTGATACCAGGAGTAGAGGGGTTCGGGTGTAACCTGGGCTCGGTCACTCCCGGATCGTGGATTCGGAGGGGGTGGGGAGGTGGGGGTGACCGGAGCATGCCACTCGTCGTCTTCTGGGACCCAGGTTATTGTAGGACTCCTGGACTTGGTATGGTACCGTAACAGTCTCCAACGACCTGAATCAGCCGAGTCGTCTGCACGCAAATGTAATCGGGTGAGAAGAGCTCTCACCGCGTCGGCTGATAGGTAACACAACCAGTTGACAACGGCGCCGATATCGTTCAGATCTATATCGATGCGGGGGTATCCGTCTCGTCCTAGGGAGGCAAGGCCAATGTTATTCGCCATGGTTTGAGTGGATTCGCGCGATACACTGTGGACTCTGGAACAGCGGAATGACGCAGACATTTTTTAAGTTATTGAATTTTTTTTTTTTTTTTTTTATCAAAAAACTTTAAATAGAGGCGAAATAATATACGCTAGCTGCGTACATACAAGCACGCTACTAGTGTGTGTGTTTCTTGTGCACATATACGCCCGTCAGCGCCACCTATTTGGGGCTGAGGTGTAACTGGGATACAATTTATATGTATGTATACAACGATACAAGCTTGATTCTAGTATGCATGTAGAGGTACGCAGCTAGCGTATAGGGGAAACTTATATATTTTTCTGGTTCATGGATCAAATCACAAAGACACCGTTTATTTGGAATTATGGTTAGCAACAATATAATAGGAACAATTAAACAGAAGGTAACACAATTAAACAATCAAAGCCGATCGCATAGATCGGGACTAACACAAGTTAAACAACTCAAAAGGAAATAATCGGAAACAGCTGACTGACTAGGTGACGAACGGAAAAGTAGGACATGGGATAACATAGAACATAAGGTAATATAGGACATTCAAATAACACAAAAGAAAGAAATAAATATCTTATGGTACGGTAGAAATCAATCACAGGAGAATATTAGTTCATAGTAAGTGGGTCGATAACATAGAGGGATCAAAAGACCAGAATCAATAATTTGGGGACTTCTAGTAACTGATTGGACGGGTCGGTATCATAGAATATTCCCTAGAAAAGTGCAAGGCGTCTGAACCGAATTCAAATAAGTTTGCACAAAGATGGTCAAAGGTAACTTTACACGAGGCACGCCATGCAACTACGCAGTAACAAATTAACAAAGGAGACGCTACAATCTATTACAAATAATAATTCGAAACATAATAATTATACCAGCTCAAGGTCTTACATACTTTCAACGGAAAGGACTAAATTAATCGGAATATTATTACAATATCTTATCTACAGCCTGTAAACCGGTTCTTCCAGAAACACGTGGCTCAACAAGCCGTAAAAAAATTATCGTATTTTACTACGCAACTAATTTTTCCACGTGGGGAATTCTTATTTCTGGGACTGGGTTTAATAGCAATTATGGGGGTTCAGATCAACAATTAATCACACTTACAAGGGAATCGGTATAACTATAGTTCGTGAATATTTAACAAAGGACAGAGAAATGACGATACGATAATTAATGACGGTACTTTCTCGAAAAATCGATCAATAAGGCATTATTATATATTAGGGGGGGCACATTAATCGATAATACAATCAACAATCAATGGTGAAACAAAACTAAAGCACGACAATTCGTCGAGGTCTGACCCAACTAGGCAATAAGAAATGAATATCAATCGAAGTGTCGTCTAGAGTTGGAATCTTACCTTAATCAAGGCTCTATAGCACTCACTAACTGCGGTTAATGAATCTACAAGGTTTTCTAATAATTAATACAGTTTTCTTCAAACAAAGGAATAACGATTAAATTGGCGGAATCAGGAATTTACGGTACTGTATCCAAGCGAGAAATAAAGCTTCTAAGTCTGTCTCTATGCAGATGCAATTCGGGGCTTGAGGGGGTTCTACGCATAAAATTAGTAGGCGTATCTTCGTTCTGCCGGGTTCTGTCGCGGGCCTGACAGGGCCTTTTGGCACTTCGAGCTTTCGCCAGGGGGTTGTTAGATGGCTCGTCATGTTCTCAATATTTTCGATATCCTGGAAGGCGGGATAACTGTATTTTGGACCGGTGGACGAAGCCGGTACGGGATAGGTAGAGGGAAGGAGCAAGCTTACTCCACGTTATAGATTCATAAGGCAGCGCTCTTCCAGGCATATCTCTGGATACGATGACTTGTATCCCCTGGCTTATAATCATTCGAAGGCCGGATGAGCTTGAGGGATGATCTCCCTCGTTGTTTTCAATACGGAACGGCACGGGACATACCGAGAATATTCGGTGAGTGTAAATGATCCCTTTCCTACGGCAAAACCAACACATGCGCGCATCGCGTGCGTGAGGTTCGTCCAGGAGGGGATGCAATGCTATTGGCACCTCATTCCCTTCCGAACGAGCCGCATGCACGCGCTAAGCGCCTGTGTTAGTGTTGCCGTAGGAAGAGGATCGTTTACTCTCGTCGAATATTCTCGGTATAAGATATATGGTCAACAGAAACGTCGTCAAAACAAAAGAACAAGTTTTGGTTTTATCTGACCTCTCCCGACGAAACTTCTCCATGATCAACTCCAAGGTCACGAAACTCAATCATCAGGTATAAGATAAACTACTCAACAAAATTAAAGTCCCCCTCCTAGCATAACCTGCCATTTCCAGACGCCTTGACCGATTGACTTGAAATTTGTACCAGGGCTAGTCCAAAGTGTTTCCAACTTGGGCCCGAAGCCGATTTTCTGTATCTTCAAGAGTTGCGATGTGGTACTCCGAAAACCAACTCTCTGCGTAAAATCAAAGTCACAGGTCTGTAGCACCGGGTTCCAACACCGATTTTGTGCGCAAAAAATGTTTGGACAACTTTTGGTCGAGCCAGACGATTCGGTCCACTGCTGAATCATACACCCTTGCCTATTCAACCCCTCTGCTTCCATCCCTCTATCATCCGGGGTTGGACAAATCATTTTGACATATTTTCAAGCATCGGAGACACAAAAGTGTTTCCGAATCGTTTTCGCGATTCAGCCGAGCACTTGCAGCCCACCTGACCCTGAGTAACTGCAACCAACCCCTGAACAACCCTTAGCCTAGCAGTAACTTTTCACTCCCAGCTACGGAATCCTAGGCTAGGCGCAAAATCGATGTTGGAACCCGGTGCCACAAACCTGTGACTTTGATTTTACGCAGAGGGTTGGTTTTTGGAGTGCCACATCGCAACCCTCGAAAATACATAAAATCGGTTCCGGGCCCAAGTTGGAAACACTTTGGACTAGCCCTGGTCCAAATTTCAAGTGAATCTGTCAAGGCGTCTGAAAATGGCGGGTTATGCTGGGGGGGGGGGGGGGGGGGGGCTTTAATTTTGTTGAGTAGTTTATATAGGGAACGAGAAAAATATTAGTACAGGAACTTATAATTAGAACAATGGATCTTGGGGACTTGAGCTGGGACTTCTCGCTTTGACTTCAGTTTTTAAATAAGTTGGTCACTTGGGTCTGAGGGAAAGGAGATGGATCAATTACGAGGCCTAATAATTTGCCTCGTTACAATAGATATACATCAGTGGTCTGGACCGTGGGCAAGTGTACATCAAGTGTAGGTACTTCACTTGCCAATTGGAACACAGCCTAAGACTATAACAGGCACCCAAAAATTCCATTGCGTTATTTCAAACACCGATGGATCTCTAACGATGAGACTGAGAGTGATTTCTAGCTCAAACGAGCATCACGTGGCTACCTTTTGTTCATCGGTCTCCGTTCGTAAGGAACTCGTGGTCCAGGGGCAGGCAAAGGTCGTCGTATTACCCAAGAGCCGTCCAAGGAAATCGATGTCGAATTTTCCAAGGTTCAGGGGCCAGGTCACAGTTTTCACAAGGATACTGGGAAACTTCACTTAAACTTTATTTGTCTCTCTCTCGATTTGCGATTTTGCACGTAGCTGATAGCAGTGTGGTGCAAAATGGAATGACGATCTTTTCCGCGAATGGTACACCTCTTCACCGCTTGTTCACCGAGCGCTCACCACTTTTGGTCTGCTGCTAGCAGAATCATGTGGTCATGGCTTCGCAGGACGAGGCGGCAAGGATTTGAACCGTGGAATCGGCATTCGGTACGATGGTGGGACTAGATACGCGCATAAGGCTGGGAAGCAGGAGGTCATAACTTTTTGCGTATAAGCATCAGGAAATAGAAAAAAAAGAAGAAGAATAACTTTTTGCAACGTTACAACAGGTAACTATCAATATTTACATGACTGAATAAATTTGTAATGATTACTGCACGATCTTCAAGACTGTTGCTTGGTACACGATGTCGTTTTAGTTTTCATATTATAGTTTCATTGATTATCTATTATCTTACATCAACCAATCCACATAGCTGGCATAGACATTCATGTGATGGTTATAAATAAACTTCATATTGTGATATGATCACGAAGATATATTTTGAACGGTAGAAGTCAAACGAGGATTAATTTAATCAGTATCTATTCTAACGATCATATTTAGATAACTCGTAACTTACAATAAGTTCCCAATAGATATCCGCATCAAAAATCTCAAAATGATCAAAAAATGCTTAGATACCTGCAATGTTGTGAAAATTGTGATTACATTTTTATTCATTTGTCCATTACTCTGTTAATTAGTAAGCTTGATTGAATCACACATTACCAAAGTAATGGGTAATTGAATGAGTAATTTCATTAAAAATGTCATTGATGACTCGCAACACTGTGGATACCTGTTACCTACATCGGTACATCCGTCAGAACTTTTTTATACAATGTTTTTATGTTAAATATTTAACTTTGAGATTGCCTCGATATCGATTTTGGCCAATATTTAACTGACTATAAAAAAGAAGACATCATGTTACAGTAGGGAATAGTAGGGAATAGTTTTGCAAAAAAAAAAAAAAATCAGATAACGTAGAATGAAATGAACCGAATCTGTTGACTTTTAATTTATTTTGAAGTGCTTTGAAATGAAACATCGATATGCGAGCATTTGTATAGTATAATTTGTATATTTTATTTTTGGGAATTTATACAGAAGTTGTCGTAGTACACGAGTATAAAATGAATGTCATATGAATATTAAATGTGCGATTATGATTACTCAATGAAATTAATGACAAAAGTACCGACTTTAACAATCCAATTAAAATTCAGCCAATCCATGAGAAAGCTTGAGCGGAGACTTTTTATTTACATAACTCACATCACGTAGTACCTATGTGTAATAAATAGTTACTATAAATTTTTTCATATTTTGATGCATATTCCTGTGTAGGTCATTGCGCAGCAACGATGTGTTCTAGGTATTACACAGAACGCGATTATTGCAACAAAATAGGAATTATGTTGGTGATAGTCAATATGGTAGATCAGTTGATCAACAACGAGCATGGATAATCTTTAAACCAGCTGACTATTACTATGTAGTTCGAACTTATCGTTAGAACACTGGTTGACACGGTATAATATTTACTCCCCAGTACCTAGTATATGTAGGACATAAGGATTCTTCGGAACTGCAGATTTTTTTGGTTCACCAGACGGAACACTTTTGTTCCGGGTTCATAGTAGAGTTCTTTGGGCAGTTGAAGTCCGTAGCAAATTCCGGCATGTTTGAAAACGGTCCAAGAATCCTGAATTGTCCTGGACTGTGGACATCCGTCCTGATGTAATTCTTCAATGCTTCCGGACGGTATTTTACACACCAAGTATTTGCTGCACCGATCCAAAACATTTGCTCCGGTGTGTATTTGAGACCCGGGAGTTTCGGCTCGGGACTATTTCTCTTTACCCATTCCTTGTACGCCTGATAAGCCACCCCAATGCCGCCGTTGTCGGCGATGTTCTCTCCTTGAGTGTTTATCCCGTTTAACTGTAGAGAATGCGACGATCAGCGATATGCAACAAAGCGGGGAGCAGCCTGAACCGAAATGAAAGTTACCAGATCATGAGAAAAGCTTACGTTTAGACCGACAGATTCCTCTGTGTAATTACTGTACTGATGGATAATACACTTGGCTTTTTCCAAGTACTTTATTTCCGTCTCTCGCGCCCACCAGTCCACTAAATTTCCTTCTCTGTCGAATTGCCTGCCTTTGTCGTCGAAACCATGAGTGATTTCGTGAGCAATAACGAAGCCAATGGCACCGTAGTTCATGTACCGTGGACGGTCCTTATTAAAGAACGTGCCCTGTAGAATGCCAGCTGGAAGTTCTATGCAAAAAAAAACAAAAATCGAGTCAAGTTACCCAACAGGAATTTCTTGAACAAAGTAAGAAGACAAAAGAGTGATTGATACTCACGAATGCTGTTCTCCGTAAGCATATAGAAGGCGTTGACCACAGCTGGACGGCCATGGGTAATCCATTCGCTTTTGTTGACGGGTTCCCTCAGCTTCTCGAGTGCTTGTCTCGTTTCGAATAGACTCAAATTTTGAACACTTTCAATGAAGTCATTGGGCTTGAGTTCAAGCGAAGCATAATATTCCTCGAGCTTGCTGTCGTCGAGAAGTTCGTCGGGATAAGCGATGTGACTAGACATAGCTGCGGCCTTCTCCAGAGCCTTGCGTCTGGTTTCGTCGTCCATCCACTCAGACTAAAAAATTGCAAGATACGGTGTTGGAAAGATGCGAAAAATACATTCTTCGGCACTATTCAACCAACCTTCTTGAGGATTTTGGTGAATTCCTTCCTTATGTCGGCCACCATTTCGACTGCGTTCTGCTTCGCGTCTTGATTGAAGTATTTCCTGACGTAAAGAGCGCCGGTACTAATTGGCAATTCTTCCAAAGCCACGCTTACGCACTCTTGCCATCGGGGCTTGCTTTCCGTTTTACCGTTCAGAGCTTTGAAGTATTCCAATTGTATTTTCCTTATATCTTGAGTTAGGTACCTTATGGAAGCTGCGGTCGTTCTCCACATGACGTAATTTGCCTGAACTCGTTTCGGGGTAGCCTTCAAGTGTTTCTCAAGTCCTTTGATAAAGCTGGGCTCTAAAACCATGATAACTTCGCTACTATCGACGCGTACGGTTGGTGGCAACAATTTGTTGATGAAGTCTTCCCAGTGTATGCTGGGAAACTGCTTATTCAGCTCTGCTATAGTCATGGGATTATTTAGAAGAGTAAAGTTCCGTCGTTTCTCATCAGGCAATGAAATCTGGAATAATAAAACAACCGTCATCGATAGGCACTATCTTTTACGCCATCATCGGACACCTACATTAGCCAACTGAATCTCGAATTTCAGCGACTCCTTAAGTTCCTGGGTCGCTCTTACTTTGTCGGCTCCAAGAAGCACCGCGATATTAACCATGTATTCGAAGTAAGATTTGACAATCTTGTCTTCCGCACCCTTAGATAAGTATTCTCGTGACAGGTCGAACGCAGGTTGGTCCATCTGTGGATAAGAAAGTCTTTTGCATTAACATTCTACGAGATTTAGAGTCCCTTTCAATTGCACTCACCATGAGTACATTCTTCGTACCATTCGTCAACTCAATCCCCATGCCAAAGCTGATGAAGTAATCAATTGACCTGCCAAACTTTTGAAACCTGTGAACACTTTCCATCCAGTTAAAGTCGTCCTCCTTCCAATTGTCTCCTTCGATCACAGGCCATTTCCCGAGTTGGTTCAGTAATCTACGAAGTGGTTCCAATCCTGCCTTCTCAATGCCAGCTAAAAACAATCATTGGTTTTCAACTCCTCTCAATCTTCACTCTTTTGAGCGGTCCTAAGTCTTAATGTGCTCAAAGCCTGGAAGAGGAACCTGTAAGACGTAATTTTATTGAAATACTCACATGTATTCATGCATGTCTTGTACAAGTTCTTCACAAGGGTGAACGGCTTTGGCTCGTTAAGATTGCTCGGTTCTTCTATTCTCGTTCTAATTCGTTCGTGAAGTTTTTTTTCGACTATGGCGAAGGGGTCGATTTTAATTTCATCGTCAGGGATTGGGTTCAAGTCCGTGAATCCTCCACAGGCGAATTCGAAGAAATCCTCGCATGGGTCCACTTTTGGGTTCATGTTTTCCAATATCTTAGATGCTGGAAACATCATTCAGATTATTGAATGAATTGCCGATTGGAAACCTGTGATCCAAATCACCATCTGAACAGTTGAGGGTAAGACAAAGATATGCAACCCTTTAACAGCCGTCCAAGAACTCACCTGTGTGAACACACCCAACTGTGTAACATATCGCATCTTCCTTTTCTTTTTTCGAACCCGCTACGATCACAAGGCTTATTACAAGAGCAATGATGAGGAGTAGGCCGACCACCGCGATAAAAATCACGCGATTCTTCATTGCCAAGCGCAGTTTCCACCTTCTGGTATTTCTGAAAATATATGGAAATTTAATTTCGAACCACAAAGACTGGGTAAGGAAAGAACCATGTTATTAATTTTCGTTCATCCCGCTTATAAAACACTGAATTATACCAATTAAATATAAAAAAAAAGTGTTGGTTGAAGAAGAAGTGTGCTTTTAGATCCACTTCTGAAATCACCAATCTTTTAAAAACGTGAAGGAATGCGGTGGGTGGAAAGCCACGTGTGGCTGACTAAGCTTTTTTGCTGTAGTGCCATGTGCATCTGCTTTGCTGAAATGAATATTTCTAACAGCATGGTATAACTTCAGGGGAAAAGGTAATGAATGTGAATTTGAGATTTCGAAGCAGACACTATCTGTTTACATTTGATGAAATGGGAATAATTGTATTCAACTATCAGAGTTACGGTAACGTGAACGATATATCGATAGAACGATGTAACAGCTGTGACCGAAATTGAAAGGACTTCGGGTCCACCATCTTCTTCGTTATTATGCTGAGGGCTATGACAGGAATAATTTGGTAAATTTTTCGTGTGATCATAGTTTTCTTGTCAGTTATTGGTATCGGTATTAGGAATACCGTGCAATGTGCGCTGATCCGCGCTGCTTAACGATTTGAATTCTTCTATGTCGCAGAGTCCTCTATATTATGTTTATGAATAGTGTGTGACTGCGCAGCTATATGGTAGGGGCTATACTCGCTAAAGGTAGCCGGATTTACAGACATCTAAAAAAAACACTAACGAAATTATAAATACTATAGAAATAATCTGGAGTGTAAAACGATAGTAGCGGCAAGCTGCTGATTCGTGCCCCATTATTTATTTATAGGTATGTACTTTTTCAAAAATTGTTATACCATTCGATTGAGCGCTGTGCCGATTGCGGTTCAGGGTAAAAAATTTTTGAAAAGTCGCAGACAGAAACAAATAAAAAAGGAAAACAGAACTGTTTCAATTCGAAGCAGGTTTTCTAGGTAGAGATTTGCAGCTTTTTAGATTCAAGTCATTCACAAACTCGAAGTGAGAGAATTCGATTTTTGTAATTGATAGAAATAGCCAGCCTTAACTCAGGTGTGGCGGATGTATTTAAATCAGTAAGTAATTTAGTATTTGAATGTATTCGCTTATAAGATGGCTGATCAGAGAAGAAAAACACAAACAGGATATGGAAGTTCAAAAATATTTCTACTTACTACTATGATGATAACAAATAGGTAATCCGCAATAGAACTGTTTAGCTAATCGTCTCCGATATAAATCACACTGAATTCACTAATATTTGGACCTTAGAACTTATTATCATTATCATACCATATACGAGGCAAAGTTGTTTACTCTGATTCTTGACCTGTATGGCGGATGTGTCAGCAGCAGGCAGTATATGTGTTTATTTTATACAACGGCCTCTCTATTTTGCGTATTTAATAGATTTTACTTTTCACCCAGACTATCAATTGTTAAACTCTAAAAGCTTATTTTCTCATCAGTAAACTCTCAGGATTTAACATAAATCACACTGTTAGATTAACACATGCGCTACTCCAGGCTTCATTGGCCGAAGTGCGACTGGTTTCGAATGCCATAACGACCTACACGTATCCGGTAAATGGTAACACGAAAAATTAAGTTTTCAAACATTATTTCGGGGTTTTTTTGAAAGATCTTTTCCATTCAAATCAGATTCACGCGGCGTGAAGAAAACGTGTTTCACTATACTCGGATCGGTTAGTTCGCGGCAATAACTCTGGCAGTGTATTATTTGGGCCCACTAGATTCTGAGCCAGTCCCACCACGAGATTGATTACGCACCGGAAATTGCACTTTCCTCATCATAGAGTTAGAATACATACTTAGGAACGGAATTGAATTTTCTATGTTACAGAAAGGAATAGTTTAGAGATTTGGGGTTGGATGTAGATGATTTAAATGAGAAAATAGAAATTTGGAATTCGACATTGCGCACTTACAATTCCAAAAGCTGATTAATTGCATTTACGATTAAAATTCTATATTTTTAGACATCGATGAATTTTTTGATAGTCAGGTTTACTGTTACGGAGAGCTCCTTGATTTCTGAGTTTTGAGTACTGCGCACTGGGTTATATACCTCCGAATCAGAGTGGGGACTTGAATATTGTATATATTTTCGAATTGGATCATATCGACTACGACTCTATCCCTTCTCCATTCTATAAACCTATTTTGAGTGCAGGTATTCGGGGATCCTCGTGCGGGCAGTAGATTTCGGAGTGTAAGCTAATAATTAAGTTGACAGCGTTTGACAATTTTCGGTCTCGCATGTAAAGATAAATCTCATATTCGTTATGAAATTTATTGTCGAAAGGGGTTAGTCATTTGAATTGAAACGTTTCCGTTGATTTGAAAAAACAGTTGGTTGAAATGACCAATCCTACATATTTACTACCTACATTACGTTATTCGAGTGAGTTAAATAATCTTATTTGAATATCAGTTCACTCGGATTGAGTAGGAGTAAAACAGATGGTGATTTATATTTCCACACTCAACTAAATAAATAAATAATTTGAATCGCATGTGTTTAGTCGGTATATCAATAGTAATAAATATTTAGTCTTGTCGATTATGAAAATTTACTGCCACTCTGTTACAACCCGTACTGTTCAAATTTATTCGGTACCTACCGGTAAAAAAAAAAAAAAAAAATCACTCTAGTAGATTTACGGATTCACGCGTCACGTGGAAATCTCTGCCGATTTTCAAGGGTCGGAAAAGGGATTGTTTTTACTGTTACGAAATCATATGGAATGGCAAAAAAGTCATATACCTACTACACATTACAAAATATGTATTTCCTACATGTTGCTTCCACGCATTTGACACTAGTTATCACGAACGACTGGAGGACAATTCTGTCTACAAAAATACAAATTCCCATTATCACTGAAAGTTGCAATGTTCGTGCGAGTAAGAATGGTTTAGTCATTAGAGTACGTGTCTTATCATTCACATGGTTGTGTTCGACGTACGTGTTTCGATAAAATTTACATGTGTAGGATATCTTGTCGTTTGAAATTGCAAACTGAATTCTTGTCTAGAATACTTTATCGACATTGTATTTTCTAGTATTTGACGGATGAATTGGCAGCAAAGTTCGTCAAACTTCTACGACATAACATACACGACTTATACATGCATACATGCATGTACCAAAATTCCTTCCTTTTATGGCAGACGTAAAGCTTATTGCAAAATTTTAGACTCGAACTCTAAGACTTTTGTAATTCGATTCAGCGAAGATTTTATTATTTGTTGAAGGCTAACTGGTGTATAATATGTTGAGCACGCAGTGCAGTAACAAAATGATCCTAGAAAAAGTATCGAGTGAATTACAGATAGGAAGAACGTTTTTGACCTAAACTGAATATTCAGTTGAAGATCGTACTCTTATCTGCAAAATGTATTTTTTGAATGTACGAAGAGCTGAAAGACTCACTTCCTTCTGCATATCTAATGTAACGGATTCTCTGTTATTTCTACTGGCGAGCCACCGAGCCACGATTCCGATACACCGGATTTCATCATGTCAAAGATTTGATAGAATTCCGAAAATTCAATCTGGACTTCGGAAATTGCACATGATTTCAATGATTTGAAAATATTTCACGGGATTTCAAGGGATTTCATGAGACGTTACCGGAAATCAGACGGATAATCAAGAGATTTCATATAAGACTTCACGAAATTTATGTGACTTTAGATTTTTGTCCAGAAAATTGTATCAATGCGGATATTCTTTACAAAGTACAAAAAAATGTGTACAACGCGGAATATAAAATTGTGTGCTCTCTAAATTTTTTAGAGTGAAATTTTACTCTTGAAGACTGACTCACGAGAGTGAAAGAGTGGTACGATTTTCCCTAGCTCCCATGAAATTAGAGAGTGAATCAACTGAGTTGGTTTACACTGGCATTTTTATTCAAAAAACACTGATCTTACTGGGTGATATTTCTAAAAGCAAAGAAATTGAATCTTTAACTGACATGAGAAGTGTTGAAATGAAAGGACTTCGAACTTGAGACTGCAGAGTTCGTGAAATGCTCATTTCAGAGCCAGGTATGCTTCGATATCTGCAACTCTAAGGGTTTGCTTTTCTTCAGTGATCTCATACCCATTTGATTGACAAGAGATGAATGATCGGCAATATCGGTGCTTATCATATTATTGTAATGATATACCGATCTGTTGTACATTTAGTAGTAATCATTCTATTTCGCACCTATTGTATACATCTACCCAGTGTTGTGAAAATTGTAATTAAATTTTTTTTAATTACTCATTACTTTCGTAATGTGTAATTGAATTTTTATTTAATTACACATTATTTTGGTAAACTCGATTTAATTACACATTACCAAAGTAATGGGTAATTAAATGAGTAATTCCATTACAAATGTAATTAGTGACTCGCAACACTGCATCTACCCAATAGGGAACTTGCTTGTTTTTCAATTTTGATTTTATTCGAAAATAGGACGAAAAAGAATAAATTTCCCAAGACAGTTTTTTTTTCGAGCAAAATTGACGCTGTCAAAAGTTTTTTTCGCTCATTTTCATGCAAAATTTGAATGCACACACATATTGCTGGACCAGTCTATCAGCGCCGCCACCGTGTGTGTCTTCGTTGTGTGTATGCGTGTGTGTTGGACTTGAAAATGAGTGAAAAAGAAAATAGTAAATTGTGCAACTTAGGGGGGGAAAATGGCCATCCCCTCCCAATTGCACACTGTATTTTTTATAATAAGAGCACGAAATAGGCCTTCTATGATGCGCGTCGATATAATACCGCGCTCTGATTGGCCCGAATCCGAGTGATAAAAATTAATCATAGTAATTCACGTTAGAATTTAGAACATTAACTTACGCGGCTGAAAAAGATATCGATGGCATCAGAGTCAAATGTCGTAACTCACAAAATTTGGGAAATTGATTCTTTTTAATGCAATTAGATCTTTATTAGTTCTTTATTCGTTTTTACTCTCTCTCGTAAAATTTATCATTTGTGGGTTATGACATTTGAGACTTAGGCCAAATTATAGTTTTCAATCCTGGAACATAGCGCATAATTTCGAGAACCATTTCGAATAATATATTGCATGAGCTTTATTGAAATTGAGATGAGTGGCGAAAAGTTTCACGCATTTTTATTAACATACTAATTTGTACAGATTTGTGTCTTTGGGGTAGCACATAGATAAATAGTACAGCAAAATTCTTATAAGTTCTAATCTTAGTATTTTAAAACACGGAACATTTGTCTCGCGGGTTCATATACGAGCCCACTGGGCATTTGAAGTCGATGGCGAATTCCGGTGTGTTTGCGAAAGAGCCGATCACCCTGAATCTATCTGGACTGTGGACGTCTGTCGTAAGTTCATACCGCGCTGTTTCCGCGCGATATCTTGTGCACCAAACGCTTGCTGCACTGATCCAAAACATTTGCTCTGGCGTGTATTTGAGTCCCGGAAGTTTGGGCTCGGGACCATTTCTCTTCACATATTTCTTATACGCTTGATAAGCATTCTTGATGCCGCCGTTGTCAGCAATGTTTTCTTCTAGCGTGTTGAGCCCATCCACCTGTTGATAAATCGGTGTGCAAAGATATTAGCAAAGAATCGATACCGCGAATACACAAGGTAACTAAAACGGACTCACGTTTAGACCAACAGATTCGACGATGTAGTTGTTGTACTGATTGATAATGCACTTAGTTTTCTGCAAAAACTTTTCCACCGTCTCCGGCGTCCACCATTCCCCCAAACTTCCGTTGATGTTAAATTGTCGACCCAAGTCGCCAAAGCCGTGCATACCCTCATGACCAATGATAAAGCCCAAGGAACCGTAGTTCACGTAACGCGGGCGATCGTTGCTGAAGAACGTTCCCTGCACGACATCATTTGAGATTTCTGTGAAAATTATTCCGTCAGGTATCTTGAAATACACGAGATACACGGAAACAGATAAAATCTCATAACCGGCACATTTGATACAAAAACAAAGTGCGGATTCAATGCTTCGACAGCTATAGAAATATTAGATTACAATTACAACCAGGAGCCATAAAACTGATGAGACTCACGGATAGTGTTCTCAGAGGGGCTGTAAAAGGCGTCAACTACCATTGAATACACTAATTGTTTAACCCAATCTGGTTTATTGACGGGTCTTCTCAGCGATGCGAGTAAATATTCGACGACTAATTGGTTCAAGGCTAACATATTTCCGAGGAAGTCATTTGGCCTAAGTGTGAAATTAGCGTAAAATTTTATGAGTTCATTGTCGTCAAGAAGTTCGATGGGATAACCGACGTGACTAGTCATGGATACGGCCTTTTCTATGGCTCTACTTCTGCTTTTTTCATCCATCCAGTCAGCCTGAAAAACGAAAACTTTCGAAGTTTCGAAAATTTCTTACGGGACTAAAAGATATAACAAAAAGATGTCTGCACCAGTGAATCGACCTTTTTCAGTGTTTGAATCAGACCATTTCTGATGTCAGTAACCATCTCGACTACGTCCTGCTTTTCGTATTCTTTGAAGTGATTCCTGACGTACAGAGCGGTGGTGCTGATTGACAATGAACTGTCGGAAATCAGGTCCAGGCACTCTTTCCATCGGGACTCGCTAGTCGTCGAGATATTGCCGATAATGGCGGATTTGTATTCCGTTTCTCGTTTTCTCAGTTCTTCGTTTAAATATTTGACGGACTCTGCCGTAACTCTCCATAATGCGTAATTAGCCTGAACTCTTTTTGGAGTATTCTTTAGGAGTTCTTCGAGATCAAGCATAAAGTTGGGCTGTCTCACGGTGACAACTTCATTAGCGTTTACATGTATAGTTGGTGGTAACAGTTTGTTGATATACTCTTCCCAGTTGACGAATGGATACTGCTTTTCCAGCTCTGCTACAGTCATGGGGTTGTGAAGAAGTGTGTAGTTCCTTTGTTTTTCCTCAGGCAATGTAATCTGGAATTATGGAAAAGTTAGTATCCTCATTTTTTGACAACTGTCTTCATCGAAAGGCGATTCATCTCATACGCCATCATCGGTTACCCACATTGGCCAATTGTATCTCGAAATCTAATGAAGCTCCTAGTTCCTCGGTTGCTTGTTGTTTGTTGGCTCCAAGAAGCATCGCAATGTTAACCATGTAGTCGAAATAAGCCTTGACGCCAGCATTTTCCACACCCTGGATCAAGATCCCTCTGGACAACTCTAACTCAGGTACATCCAACTGTAAATAACAAAAGTATTCTAGTCAGTCGATACAGGTACTACACTCTACGAGGTCAATAGTATCATGAACTTGTACTTACAACAAGTATATGCTTTGTGGTATTTGTCCAGTCAACGTCGACGCCCAAGGTGACAAAGTTATACGACGAGTAGCCGAGCTTTCGAGACTCATAAACAGTTTCTATCCATTCGAAGTCGTCCTCTTTCCAGTTATCTCCTTCAATCACAGGCCAGTTTCCGAATTGTCGTAGGATTTTACGGAGAGGTTCCAAGCCGGCCTCTTCGATAGCAGCTGAAAATAGTTATCTGCTTCAAATTTCCACTAATTTTCACTTTCCTCGACTGCCCTTATTGTCAATGAGTTTTAAGACTTAAAGATAAGGCGTTGACAAATCATCGCATCGCCAGACTTACACGTATTCATACATGTCCTGTACATGGTTCTTACAAGCTTAAAGGGCTTAGCTTCGTTTGGACTGCTCGGTTCTTCTATGAGCAGTCTCAGATGATTTTTAATGTCTGTGGCAAGATTAGAGATTCGATTGACGCTTATTTCGGCATCAGGTATCAGCGCGGAAGCTAGGTATCCTCCACAGGCAAAATCGTAGAAATTATCGCAGGGGTCTACTTCTTGGTTGAGGTCGTTCAATATCCTGGACGCTGAAAAAGACTATTCGAATTATCCATTCAATAGTAAATTGAAATTCTCTATTCCAAGTAGTCAAGTCGATGAATTACATCCCGTTAGTGCGAGAGCTCACCTGTGTGCACACATTCAGATGTAAGACAGACAGCTTCGTTTGAGGTGGCAAAGAACGCTAGACCTATTACGAGACCGACGATGAGGAGGACGCCGGTCACGACGTTGATGATCAGAGCGCGATTCATGGCCAGGTGCTGTTTTCACCAAAGCGTACTTCCGAGAACAAAAACGACTAATGTTTTATCATGCAGACTACCTGACTAAAAGAATAAGAAGAAAAAACAAAAAAAAACTTGCCACATACACAGAATTGGAATGTTGTAGGATGCAGCCAACAAAACCTTTCGTTTAAGCCCTATTTCGATGAAATCGATGAATGGAGAGCTGAGATATGATTATTCAACGTTTTAGAATACCCGTTTTCATCACGAATTTTTGTTCTTCATCGTCTCCTTTTTCAGTCAGATCGCTTGGTCCAAAAGCTATGCGAATATAAATGAGTGAATAGTGACCTCTGTTAGGCTCCGTAAAGAGAAGAGATCTACCAAGTACGAGCGTCAGAAGTTGGTGTTAATTGAAGATATGCAAGGTGATCCAAAATCACTGCATCACAGGTCATGGAAATCGAAGACTAAATTCTCCTCAACCATTAAGGAGGTTCGATACCGAAATGCAAATGATAAGAAATCTTTGAAAGTTTTATCATCGAAAGATAGATAAGGGAAATGGGTATTCCCAAAATTTCAAGTCGATTCACTACACTGTTTTTGATAAATTAATGTTTGAATTTGCCTCTTATACACGCAGAGGTATGGAGAGCCGATAAGGTTAGTATGAAATCTATTCTTACGGCGCGGGCGATACGAAAGATTTCATACTAACCTTATCGGCTCTCCATACCTCTGCGTGTATAAGAAGCAAATTCAAACATTAATTTATCAAAAACAGTGTAGTGAATCGACTTGAAATTTTGGGGACACGCATTTCCCTTATCTATCTTTCGATGATAAAACTTTCAAAGATTTCTTAGTTACAGAGGGTCTTATTTGACTAATTTACAAAGCTTATACGCATCATCGTGATAGCTCCAGCTCCCCCCACGAAAAAAATATATATGCTAGGATATATGCATGGAATATATCCTAGCATATATGAAATTATATATGCTAGGATATACTCAAATTTGACCAAAGATATATCCTAGCATATATGTCAAGATCATATATTCTGGCATATATTCTAGCATATGTTCCGGCATATATACTCCAGCATATATTTTTATCATATATTCTAGCATATATTCCGGCATATATTCTGGCATATATTACAGCATATATTCTGGCATATATTCTACCATATATTCTAGTATATATATATTGCTAGGATAAAAAAGCCAAAAATTCTTGATATGATTACGTGAAAAAATTAGCGGCAAATTTCTTTTTAAAATATTTATTTTATATATAAGACATAACGATACAAATTTTTCAA
Source organism: Tenthredo mesomela (assembly GCA_943736025.1). Classification (NCBI taxonomy): domain Eukaryota; kingdom Metazoa; phylum Arthropoda; class Insecta; order Hymenoptera; family Tenthredinidae; genus Tenthredo; species Tenthredo mesomela. The sequence goes on from OX031016.1 coordinate 547,856, forward strand.
GTAAAAAATATCTATATTAAATATCTGTCTTTTCCGGTTTGTTTGAAACCTCCTGACAGAGTCAGGATTTGCTCGTCTTCAATTGTTGATTGTCAAAACATATAGGGCTGGCGGAGGTGAACGGGTTTAATAAATAATTAATTAATTAATTATTTGGTCATTAAAAAATGTCGGTATTCTTATGACAAGAAAACGACGTCAGGGATCGATATTCAAGACATTAAGGATTTTGATTTCGAAGAATTTTTGAGCGAAGATCATGATCCGAAAATAGTATATTGTGTACCAAGGAGGCAAAGAAGGTCTTTTAACGCCGAGCGTAAATTTGCAATACGAGTCGTAGACGAGTCGAAGACGAGTCGGAGACGAGTATTGCAAATACGCAAGGCGTAAAAGACCTTCGCCTCCTTGGTACACACGATATTTTATACAACAAAAGCATGTTTTACAAGTTCATGCTCGATCCGGTACACAAAGCAGACGGACTACATACAATAACAACACGGGTCTCCAACGCCATGGCGCATGCGCGGAGTACGTCAAAGACCACTTTTAACTCCTAGGACTTAAAAGTAGCTAAAAGTAGACTCTGCACATGCGCATTCGCAGACCCGCTCAGCTGTCGCTAAAACGCCTACTTTGTGTACCGAAATCGAGCATGAAAAACGCGTAAAACATGCTTGCGTTGTATAAAAATGTATACACGTATGGTTGAATGGCACGATACGAAGAAAATGGCACCAGGTGGCTGGAAATGTTTCCACGCAATAGTGATTAAAGTGTCCGGTGAGAGCCTATTGTATTATTAAAATGATCAATTCATTCAAATTATAGATTTTTGCATAATGAATTCGGTAGTTAATTATACATAATTGTTTTAGGTTCAATTAAAATGTTGGAGAGGAAAATTGAGGCACCTGGAAGAATTATATCTCCGGGCCTTCATCATCGGCTGTTAATAATACTGACGATCAAGAAATTGAAGAAATTGAATTGAGTGTAAATGATGGTAATATTATTGCCAACGCACGGTATATATAACATGTTGGCTACATTACCGGAAAACCTCAAAATGTTAGGAGGTTTCAAACAAACCGAAAAAGACAGATATTTAATATAGATATTTTTTACTTGAAAAATTTGTATCGTTATGTCTTATATATAAAATAAATATTTTAAAAAGAAATTTACCGCTAATTTTTTCACGTAATCATATCAAGAATTTTTGGCTTTTTTATCCTAGCAATATATATACTAGAATATATGCTGTAATATATGCCAGAATATATGCCGGAATATATGCCAGAATATATGCCGGAATATATGCCAGAATATATGCTAGAATATATGCTAGAATATATGATAAAAATATATGCTGGAGTATATATGCCGGAATATATGCTAGAATATATGCCAGAATATATGATCTTGGCATATATGCTAGGATATATCTTTGGGCAAATTTGAGTATATCCTAGCATATATAATTTCATATATGCTAGGATATATTCCATGCATATATCCTAGCATATATATTTTTTTCGTGGGGCTCAAGAGTGTGAATTGATCAGTCTCCGTAACAAACTCAGTGTTTGGCTTTAAATTGTATTCCAAACTAAGTACCTCTGACTCGAATGTAGCTTCCATAGTCATTCACGGTGTCCAGGTCTTTTGCTCATGATGCCTGATCCTTGACTGATTTTTCTCAAGTGTCGGACATCGTGCTTGAAATCGGGCATCAATACAATTCAACGCCGAACACTCGACTTACCATGGGTACTGATGAATTTACACTTATGATCCGGCTCTATCTTGAATGCATATAAGCTCTGTGGTTGGTCAACTTAAGACTAACTCGGTAACTCGGAAAATATTGGTCCCTCGAATTCTTGATAGATGAATTTTAGTCTCGGATTTTTATAAGGAATGCGCCCATGACCTGTGGTGCGGTGATTCTGAATTGCGGTGACCGAGTCTCGATTGCGGCAAAGGTAATAGGCAGTAGGGGGATAACGTTTCCCATAGCATCCCATATTGGAGCGTAGATTGATAACAGTTTTTATAACTATAAGCAAGGGTCGTCAGCAATTCTTCAACAATATCTTCATCTTTAATAACTACATTATATAGCGTATCATATCTGATGATTCAGGCTATGATTTATGATGTTAATTTCTGGTCGTTATGTTATATAATTCAACACACGATAATTTTCCGTACGATTAGATATATCTTTGTGATACATGGTTAAATAATTACATTTTGATTTGACTACAAAAGGCCCGCCAGGAACACGACCTCCAAATTTTTTTTTTTTGAACCATTCCATTTTTATTTTCTCGTGTGTTTCTGGCCTAATTATCATTTTGAGAAAAAGTATATATTGTGATGTAGGGGCTTGGCAGTAACGTCTGATTTCAGAGCCTTTTTTTACGGGTATAAAATATATATATATATTACATTAATGTACTCAGCGAAAGATTTTTGCACCGGAGTTGCTTTTTATGAATGCTCGACTGTCCATGAAAATCTCAGTTTAATCAGCCTACCGGTTTCTTACGTAATTCAGGAGAATTGTATGTGTGGTCTCGCTTGCCCATCGATGTATGCAAGACCATACGTTCACTTACATCATCGGTGAAACTACAATAATCCGGATACGCGTCAGGATTAGCATTTTGTATACAACAATTCATTCATTCCGTGTCTTTATGCTATCGGTCGCGGCTCGCGCGTCCAGACCCCGTTCCGAATTCTTCTTTGTACAGTGCAGTTTTGAAAGTCTGAATCGAAACAACCTCATGTCACAACGTCGAGTTATGGTATCGTAAATCGCGATTTTTCAATCCAGGCGATCAACTATAGTTTATTGTAGTTTCGAAGAATACTGTGCAGCTGTATATCTGATGGAAATAACTGGCTGTTGTTGAATAACTGGACATCTAACGAAGCACTAATGACACAATAATAATAATAATCCTTTAGTGTGCCTTTCGGCTGTATATTATATTACAAAACACAATACAATCGGTATGAAATATTAACAAATCGGTCCCAGATCCGGCATCACCCAAATCGAAGTTAGCGCACTTAAACACAGCCAACTCTTACTCGGACTTCTCCATAAATGATGAATAAAATATGTGCGGTCGCCTCCGGCAACAGACCCGGCAGTTTTCCCCACCACTTATTTACGTATCAGTGTAGCCTTATGTCCAGCATTATTGCGAGAATCCCAGATTCAAACATCTCTTACGTAGATCGAATATTGGTGAGGATATATGAATTCTTAGAATCCTTGTCCCCGACACCCATATGATCGGCCTTATTGCCAGTGGCGACTGTGTGCAATAAATGATAGCCAAAAATCAATTATGCAACAAAAAGCCCACGCAAATCGGGCAGCTATGAGGTTGTTTGATGAATTGACGCTGAACGAGATTCTGTACAAATACCTCGTGTCTCCGCAATCAAGATCAAGGCCTTACCTTGGAGTTGTGGCTTCTGATGAAACACACTCTACACAATTTTAATAATACTTCGTACGAGACATGGAAATTTTCTTGAACGATTGCGAAACCGGTATAGCGAAATTGATACGTCAGCGTCGATAATCAGTCGAAGAATAGGCAGAGTGCCGAGCTTAGCTCCGATATATAGTGAGCATATTATCCTTCTATATGGAAAATAAGAAGTAGGAGAAGAATATAGCCGTGACTCGTGATGAATCCTGTCCACACAGTACCCCGCTTCACGAAATAAGTCATGTGACTGATTGCTGTAATGGTAATTGGCTACCGCCTATAATAGTCGACGATGAAATCGCCGCACTTTGTTATCCTGCCAACACAGCCATTCATTATGGAATTGGCATTTTTGCGTCGCCCGCATTTTTTGCCTTGTGGAGGGTAATTTGGGAATATGACGTAATACTATACTAAACAAATTACTTGAAATTCGGACAAAGTTACACATGCTCATCGATATTACAACGAATCCAGGTAATCTTCGAATCAAGACAAATAATTGTCTGAATTGGTCCACAATTAGTAAGTCGATACACAAATATTGGATACTATGTCGGCAGTCCACTCTAATGTTCGTTCCTCGCCAGATGTCGGAAGTCGAAACGATCTTCGCGATTATCTGCATAATTCGTGCATTCAATATCAATGGGGTTGAATATGCAAAGCTTTTCTAGGTGGCGCCAACGAGCCAAGTAACAAAAATGGCGCAGATTACCAATACATGTCTGTTATTAGTGTGTGTCAGTGACCATGTGTGTAAATGTGCGCGCGCCACTAACAGCGCTTCATTTGAATTTTGAAACAACCGGCTATATTGGAGACATATTGGAGACGCCATGTTGGTTACTTGGCTCGCTGGCGCCAAAGTTTAACAGTTTTACCGGTAGCCAACCTCATTGCCAAATTATATTGCGATCTAAGGTTCGGCACTCAACAGCAGAGTTCTTCCATTTTCATCCACATGAAAAGCACAAATGTAAGCTAGTCGATTTTTCAGATATCGTTACATCCAATTCCATAATGAATGGCTGTGTTGGCAGGATAACAATGAGAAGTTTACAATGTGGACTGGGATGAGAGTATCAAATTAGGTGCGAGGTCACAAAAGTTTGATACGCAATCTACTAATTTCATGCGATTTCTTATTCAGTCGAGCTGTGATTTTCATAACCATTTCGTTTAGCTGAGTAAAGTTTATTAAAATCAAGACAAGCGGTAAGAAGATCTACGAATTGTTTTCGATATATTCATTAGAGTACAATTTTGTGAGTTAGGAAAGCATATATATATATATAGATAAACATGGCACCGAAAGTTCTCGTCAGGTATAATCTTTGTTTAGTTTACAGAAGCGAACATTTATTTGGCGGGTTCATATACGAGCCCACTGGGCAATTGAAGTCAGTGGCGAATTCCGGCGCGTTTATGAACGAGCCGATGACCCTGAATCTTTCGGTACTGAAACCGTCTTTTTTATCATTCAAGTGTTTAGTTTCCGGTCGATACCTGATGCACCAATTGCTTGCGGCACTAATCCAGAATAATTGCTCTGGCGTGAATTTAAGTCCCGGCAGTTTGGGTTCGGGACCATTTCTCTTCACATATTCCTTGTATGCCCGATAAGCCGTCTTGGCACCAACATTGTCAGCGATATTCTCTTCTAGCGTTTTGACTCCATCCAGCTGTGGAAAAGGTGTCGTTTGGCAATATATGGTAAAGAATTAATGGGAAAGTATGAGTCGGAGGTAAATTTACCCGAGCAAGAAGAACACTTACGTTCAGACCAACAGATTCGACGGTATAATTGCTGTATTGATCAATAAAGCACTGGGCTTTCTCCAAGTACTTTTCTGCAGTTTCAGGCGTCCACCAGTCTTCCAAATTTCCTCTTTCGTCCAGTTGTCGGCCGTCGTTGTCCAAGTTGTGTGTCGCTACATGAGCAATCAAGATGCCAAGGGAACCGTAGTTCAAATAACGCGGTCGATCGTTTCTGAAGACCGTTCCCTGTAGGAGTCCAGCTGGGATTTCTGTACAAATAATACCGTGAGGTATATTGGAATGCGCGAGATGCACAGAAATAGAATGAAGCTTGTAATCAGTATATTAAGAACAGAACAAAAGTTCAGTTCAAATGTCGTGACAGCAAGCGGAATTACGGATGACGATTATCACGAGGAGTCATAAATAGTTGGTACGCACGAATGCTGTTGTCAGTGTAATCGTAGTAGGGCGCAGGTTCTGGCGAATAGTTCTGGGCAATCCAACTGTTTCCATCGACGGACTTTCTCAGCTGCTGGAGTGAATTGTCGGTTTCCAATCGATTCACATCCAAAATATTTCGAAGAAAGTCATTGGGCCTGAGTGTCAAATTGGCGTAAAATTTTTCGAGTTCGTCGTTGTCCAGAAATTCAACGGAATAAGCGATACGACTATGCATGGCTGCAGTCTTTTCTGTGGCTCTGCTGCTGCTTTTTTCATCCATCCAGTCAGCCTGAAAAACGACCAATTTTCAGGTTTGGAAAACTCTGAACGGGGCTCAAAAATTTACCAGAGCTATGTGTGCATCATTGAACCGACCTTTCCTAAAGCTTTGATCAATTCGTTTTTAATGTCAGTAATCATATCGACTACACTTTGCTCTTCGTTTCGTTTAAAGTAGTTCTTTAGGTAAAGAGTGCTGGTGCTGATTGACAGTGCACTAGAGGTAACAATGTCCAGGCACTCTCTCCATCGGAGATCGTTGATCGGTGTAACATCAATATCGACATGGTACTCCATTTCTCGGTTCCTCAGATCTTTGTTCAAATATCTGACAGACTCTGCAATGATACGCCATAATGCGTAATTAGCCTGAATTCGTTTTGGGGTATCCCTTAAGAGTTCCCCGAGGCCACGTATGAAGTTGGGCTCTCTCAATGCGACAACTTCGTTAGCGTTAACATGTATGTCTGCTGGCAACAGTTTGTTTATATACTCCTCCCAATTAATGAATGGATACTTTTTGTTCAGCTCCGATATAGTCATGGTAGTGTGAAGAAGAGTTAAGTTCTTTCGTTCCGTGTGAGGCAGTGTAATCTAGAGTGATGGAAAATGTCGTTATCCCTTATTACCGGGAGTTATCTTCTTCGGAATTCAATCTCTTTCACGCTACTTACCTTTGCCAGCTCAATCTCGAACTGCAGGGATTCCTGGAGTTCCAGGGCTGCTCGTTGTTTCTTGGCTCCAAGAAGCACAGCAATGTCAGTCATGTAGTCGAAGTAAGCGTTAACGGCGTAGTTTTCTTCACCCTCGATCAGATCGTCTCGAGACAGACTAAATTCAGGATGGTCCAACTGTGAATAAAAAAGTATTCTGGTTGGTCAATACAGGCAAACTTCGGACTTATTTATATGAGATTGAGAGTCTCATCAAGTTATACTCACCGCGAACATAAAATTTGTGGAATTCGTCCAGTCATCAGCCCCGATCAATGTGACAAAGTTATTTATCGAGTAGCCAAGCTTTCGAGACCTATAAACACTTTCCACCCAGCTAAATTCGTTCTCTTTCCAGTCGTCTGCTTCGATCACAGGCCAATTTCCGAATTCTCGAAGGATTTTACGAAGTGGATCCAAGCCCGCTTTTTCGAGAGCAGCTGAAAACAGTTACGTGCTTCAAACTTCATCCATTTTCCACTTTCCTTGACTACCCCAATTTTCAATAATTTTGGCCAATGACGGAAAAGCTTCAACATATCCTAACAACGACTTACTCGTATCCATACAAGCCCTGTACAACATCTTTGCCAGCTTGAAGGGCCTTGCCTCGTTTGGACTGCTCGGCTCCTCAATGAACAATCTCAGCTGACTTTCAATATCTCTTCGGAGACTAGAGAGTCGGTCAACGCTAAATTGGTGATCGGGTATTGGTTCTGAAGCCGCGTATCCTCCACAGGCAAAATCGTAGAAATTATCGCATGGGTCCACTTCTAGATCAAGGTCTTTTAATATTCTTGTCGCTGAAACGGACCATTTCAATTATTCATCCAATTATTCATTGGAATTCTTTATTCCGAGTCACAAGTGAAACGATAGCATCCTATTTGTGCGGTAACTCACCTGTGTCCGTGCATACAGATGTAAGACACACGGCCTCATTTTTGGCCTTGTCGTTGGAGCTGGCGACCGCCGGAACACCGACCGCAAGATCGACCATAAAGAAGACGCCGGTCACGGCGGTAATGATCAAACCGCGACTCATAAGGTAGGCCGTGTTGTCAATCTCGGTTCTTCAACCTAGGCGATACACTAATTTTATACATTCATAGAAGAGGAACTTGGAAGATTTCGCTGTACTATACTTCCTGACGTCTCCGTACTAGACTCAAAAATTTATTACGTAGATCGAATATTGATGGAGTTATACGAATTTTTAGGATTCTCTTACCCCACATCCCCATGACTCGCCCTATTGTCAGAGGCAACTGTATGCGATAAATGATAGACTAAAACCAAGGATCAGTGTTGTAAAGTACCTAGGTACAAGTACCTTTTTTTGTACCTAGGTACATTTTTCAGTACCTATACCTGTACCTAGGTACTTTTCCTAACAAGTACCTTGTACCTGTACCTAGGTACATTTGAGGAATACCTGTACCTATTTATAGGTAAAATGTAAGGTACTTCATTTACGTAAGAATCTCGGCGTGTGAAATGTGGTAAATGAACGTGTACGTATAACTGTACCAGTATGTATATCACTAACTTCACTGAGAGAAATGAGGTTTCATTTTCGGGTGTTCAGAGCCTGAAATCTTGGTACTTTATGCCAGAATCTGTATGGCAGCTCGAAGACGCATAAATATTATGGCAATTAATCATATCCGCATGTGGCTTCGTGTCTATTATGCTTTTATTCAATATTCCACATTTGTATGGCAATTGATCTCACGAAAGAAAAAAAAGAGATATTGTTGTTTCAACTATGCGTAGAGTTCAACGAATTATATTCGATATTACTATACTTATTAAGTAAATTCAACAATTCAAATTACATCAATTATCATAGAATCAGTTATACAGGGGAAGAAACATCTATTTATAACATACATAGGTATTATTAACACATCAGCAGTACAGGTATTGAGCAGCGCTTACAGATGACATCTTCCACGTCTATATATACTAACCAACTTCTATAAGTGGCACTCGCGAGAAAATTAAAAGCGGTGGTCGCCGCCTTACGAGAAAATATTGAAGTAATGTACAATATGGTTGAGTGAACTAATAAAATTTAACTACACAAAATTTCACCGATACCGAAGAACATATAGTACAATAGTGCATCGTAAAAATGATGATAATTCATTAAAAGGTGCTGAAACCGTAAGACGTACGTTACCCTCCGGCGTAATAATGGATATTAAAATACTGAATTTTGGTCTAAATACTACGTGGAATCACACATAGTCCAAATCCGATGTCAAATTATGCCATACACGGCTGGTAAATCATTCTAATTGTGCATATTGCCAACCGAAGAACATAATTTCCACCATCTGTTCCATAAAATCCTATCCTTATGGGAAACTTTGCCCGAATGTAGCATTACATACCAGAAAGCGGAACCTCATTTCTCTCAGTGTTGGTTTTCGTATATTTTTTTCACCCTTCTTCGTATCATTCTTATGCTCAACGTAAATAATGTACCTAAGTACCTATATATAGGTACATTGTGAGTACCTGTACCTGTACCTAGGTACATTTCTTAAATAGTACCTGTACCTGTACCTAGGTACTTTTTCCTGCAAGTACCTGTACCTGTACCTAGGTACTATTTATAAAGTACCTTTTACAACACTGCCAAGGATGCAATAATAGATAGCCTATGCAACTGGGGCAGCTACGAGGTTGTTCGATAAATGATCAATGAACGAGCGGCTTAGCGAAAAATTGAAGTGATGAACAGAATTTTGTACGAACTACCTTCTGTTTTCGCAAAGAAGATCAGGGCCTTACCTTAGAGCTGCGGCTTCTGATGAAACACACACTACGCAATTTTAATAATACTCGATACAAGACCCGGAAGTTTTCTCACACGATTGCCAAACCGGTAGTGAGATTGATACGTTAGCGTCGATATTATCGGTCGAAGAATAGGCAGAGTGCCGACGCTACCTCCAATATATATAGCGAGGATTCATTATTGAATAAAAAATAAGAAAAAGGGGAAAGGACAGCCGTGACCCCTGCTGAATCTTGTTCATCCTGTTTGGCGAAACAGGTCACGTGACGGATTTCAATAATCATGATTGGCTAACGCCTGTCCGACACCAAAGCTATGTCACACGTTTGGCATTGGTGCGGTGCACCTCAAGAGGGATCTGCCTTGACTCGATCCCTACTTCTAACTTTTCTTCCCGCTGTCTTACTTCAAACCTTTTGTCAAGCTGGGCTCTGAAGAACCTTGCTGGTCAGAACAATGTGACGAGATTCCGAGGCCCTCACATGATCTGGTCATCCAGTGGGAGCCTCATCGATAGTGTTATTCTGAGCTCACAAGGGGTTTCGCTCATGATAGAATTTTATCAAATAGGAATGTCGAGCCTGGAGTTTTCGGATTCAACCTCAGTTGCGATAACGCTATCCCTATCAGAGATAAAAGTTGCTACGGGATCTGCTCCAGGTACGGACTTACTGAGTCCTTGCATGAGAGGCTGTAAATACGCTTTTGCGTCACCCTCCAAGCCACCCGAAGTCATTAAAATTGTAAGGCAGAGCTTTGGCGAACGACGGGTGGATCTCTCTGTACCTATACTGTATGCGCCATCAATGTTTGTCATGAAGTCACGGATATTTTCCTGGCGCAGAGTTGGTGTTCACCTTGGGGCATTTTCAGCGAACCAAGGATTGCACGACGTTGCAGTGCGGCAGTTAAACCAGAGGATAATCTTATTAAATCCGGATGGACCGGTCGTCGGCATTCCTCCTCGCGTTATAGCCCTATACGATGGCAGAGATGTCAACGTCCTTCTAAGCTTGATGTTACAAAATGAATAAAAGTTTTAAAAGTATTGGTTCAAACAAATATGCATCCCTAAATTTGCCATTTGTTAAAGCACCTCCGACGTGGCGCAGGAATTTAGAAATACCACGTCAAACGCTTGAACGAATAATCTGGAAATGTGGACGGGTATACGAGTGGCACGTTACAGATTCGCGAGTCCGTGAACCGTTAGCTCATTTTTGATTCTTCAAATACGGTGCCGTCTGAAGGGCTGTGCCAAAAGGATTACGAAGACTAGGAAGACACACCTATCCATTCAATTTATTTCCACGCCAGATAAGAACTGGAGAAAAGAATCCGAAGATCATATACGTTGTTCGTAACACTGACGATACTTGCATCCTCTTTTTTCGACATTCTTTACTCCTGGAGGGATTTCAGGGAAATTTTGATGATTTTGTCAATCTCTTTGGAGACAGAGGTTTGTGTCTTTTTGGCAATAATTTACAAATATTTTTTTTCTATTTTTTTATTCTATCGTTGCACAAAGATTCACCAAAGGTTTCACTTGACTGACCTCAAGGTGCCAATCTTAATGTATTTTTAGCGCATACAGTTCAAGTATACGTGAAACGCTTGAACTTCTTATCTTGTAATAATTAAACTTTTCCAACGATAAGAGAGATTGTACGTAATGGGTCGCCAATTCCAAATAATAACATACTATCGATGTGAGCAGTCGATGGGTTAAACCAATTTTTTATTCATAGGTAATACATCGTCAGTGGAGTGGACTTAGATAATACTATTGGCTGGGTGCACGGACATATACTACTTTGAAAATAAGTGTGTATTGTGTATACGTTAAGCATGGAAAAATGCTGAGCATGATTTTAGATGGCGCTGACGGTATGCATGAATACGTTACACACTGATAATTAAATAGTATTAGTATTTTCGTGCACCCAGTCAATACTAACAAACAAATATACAGCTCACGCAAACCCTAATCAAGTAGTGTGACAATTCAGATAATTATTATCAGCTATAATGCCCCAAGACCTTCAAAATTATCGAATATTTCCCGATTGTTTTGTTGCATAGCAACGAGAGGGATCAGTTTTGCAAATTAAAATCTCGAGCACGCAGCGTGAGGGATTTTACTGCAAAACTGATCCCAATCGTTGATATGCAGGAAGACTTGAGGGAAATATCCGATGAATTTTGAAGGTTGAGGGGTATTCGGAGGAATTGGAATTTTGCTGTCAATAATGTAGACTAGTATCCTTCAAATTCTTGCGAGTCCAGTCGTCGAATCGTTTGACATGCTCAGGAGGCATTTCCGTTTTCCACTGTTCAACATTCCCACTCCGCATGAATTCCCCCTTCACATTTGACTGCCTAATTTCTTGAACTTCTTTGACAGCATCTTCGTTATTACACATCGGATTTTTCTTCATGCTAGTGAAGCTTAGCTGCTCAGTTAAAGCTGATACTCGATCCGCAGTCAATTTCGCGCCAAGGAATGTTGCCGTCAATTTTATTGCCGATGACAGATCCTGTCAGGTTCGGTCAAGGGATCAGTCATTGAATAATAAGAGATAAATAAATTTCTAATCATTTCACTGACTCACTTTTTTCATGTCTTCAAATTTGAGAAAGAGAACATTCTCGTCGGTCCTTTTCTCCCAGTAGCTAAGTACGTGCTTCCAAAATGGACCGTAAAGGACTGAAACCAGATTTAACCGAATTGTAGCATTCGTTTTAACAAAGTAACATCGATTTATACTAACTTGTATCCCCGACAAAGAGAGTGCATAATTCCTCCAAGGTTCCGGAAAACGCTCCAATGAGTGTCCAGAAATGAAAGTAAGAGATGCAAGTATCCTTGGGATTCCGAACAATGTATACAATCTTCGCTCCTGTTTCGCCAGTTCTCAACTTTCGTGGAAGCAGATTGAACGGAAGATGTGTCTTGATGAATCGTGGACTGGGCAATTTCGCAACATAATTAATACTGTCCGAAGTTTCCTCCGATATATCGATTTTAAGATCGCTCTGTGTGGCTCCTGCGATGTCGAGTATAGGAGATAATCTGCGAAAATTAGGTAATTGGATGTAGTTGATGAAATCTACTCAATCAGTCGTTCATTAAGGTGAAGTGAAACGTTTGTCAGAACCTCGAAAACGGGAATCGTGAATTCTCCGGAACTACTGAATCAATCGCGATGAAACTTTGAGGGATTACACATAATTGTGGCAGAAAGTGGCTGATTATTTCACTTTTCCAAAATTTGACAAAAATCTTTACAGATTGACGTACCGACCACATAAATCGCGAGATTATTTACTGTTGCCGTAGATAATCGCATTTTCCCGATAATTAGCCACTCCGCAATTAAAAACCACACACTTTGAGCCTAATCCCGTGTCATTTTATGGAGAAATGGCTGAGAATTGACGATTCTCCGTTACTCATAACTAAAAAACCGACATTCAGTTGAGATCACAACCCGTATCGACATTTAGTCGAGATCACAGCCTGTATCGAAATTGCAGCCAGTATACTTGCAAATAATCTAGCGGTGGACAGAGGTACCAAACGTTCGGTAGTTCTGTTTTACCGCGGTGCAAGGCACCCGGCCGTGGCCTTGAAACGTTTCACTTCACCTTAACGAATCAAGTGAACTCTCAAACTCACTCTATGAATGGAAACCTCTTTGACAGAGACATTTTGGCCATCCCATTTTCTAAAGGATGAAGAATGTTCCAAACCATTTCCTGTGTCCATGTCATGCCTGGATGAATGTATGAGGTATTACGAGCGTGTCAATCGTGCAACTATAACTCTTCTTTCCTAATTTGAAATGTTTTTAACTCCTTACCCGTCTTCGGAAAGCTACAGACCCAGATATCATCGTCGCGAACTTCAAAATTCTCAATTGCATCGATAAAACTCTTGAAACATTCCGGTAGGACGACGCCATCCAATTTAATGAAGCCAGTGGGAAAAGCGTTATTTGAGGTCTTTACGAAGAGATCTGTCAGTTCAGATCCCACTGGGGTGATTTCATGTCCCATTTTCCTGGGAAAAACAATAATCATTCACCAGCCGAAATTGATTGACACAGCTCAAGAAGCCAGCAGCTAAGCCTCACTAAAAGCTACACGCGACACACTGCCTTGTATACAGACTTGGCGATAAAGCGTTTGAGATAGCTGATCAATTATGAAATCTTAAATCATATGACTTTAATCTTGGGCAGCTATATAGGTTTGCACAACCTGTATGCAGAATTCAATCGATACTTGCTATCTCAAGATCTGTTTCTACAGTCTGTGTGGTAATCTACGCAAGGGTGCACTGTTAGAAAAGTGGTGTCAAAATTGACACCGATTTAACACCGCTCCGTATTCTATAGAAGTCCACACCGATTTCGGTGTAAATACGTGTTGTCAAAGTCCCAGTGTTAATACATGACACTGTGGCTCAACACCGAGATGGTTCGTGTGTTTTAACACGGAACAGTGTTGATTATAACCGACACCAATAACATTCAATAATGCAAAAACGGCGGAGTCAAAACTGCGAGGGTAATGTACACCAAGCGGTGTTAAAACAAAGATCGTGCTATGCACCGAACGGTGTCATAAGAATGCATCATTCCTTATACTCTACACCAAAAAGTGTTAGAATAATACACCGTTAGTAGTACTATTCGTTACTAGGTTTGATTGTATGTATGTATGAATAAGTCGAGATATTTACGCAATATAAATTTTATTCATCGCGCATTGCTCATTGCTCATTACATTGCACATACATATGATAATAATAATAATTAACATGAATATGATAGACTCGATATAGTGCACATCTTTGTCGATTTCGGCAAATAAATACATGGATATAAATACCCCCACGAAAAAAATATATATGCTAGGATATATGCATGGAATATATCCTAGCATATATGAAATCACATATGCTAGGATATACTCAATACTTTTTACTGAATTGCGTTGCCACTTTTAAACACTTTTATCCATTTCGTTTCACCGATGAATTTTACTCGTCGTAATTCAAACACTGATGGCAAATAGGTTGCGCTTGTTCAGTTTGTTGCAACTGCAAATCCACGACTGTGGATCCTGCACGAGCGGGACTTCTGCCATGTTGGCCCAATGAAAACTGCTAACTGAGTGTTGTTTCACCCTGCTAAGGGTTTGTGCTAACACCGTTCAACTCCAAGTTCACACCAAAGTCAATGACAATTTCGATTGCACCTGAAACGGTGTACATATTTGAATCATGTGGGGCCAAGGTAACACCGCACTCGATGACAATTTTGAATCTGAGCCCCACAACGGTGTACATCTTGAAAAATATTGCCTCGGTGTGACTTTGATTCCAAATGGTGTTAAGTTTCATAAATTGAGTCACAAGGTCAGAAGTAACACCAGTTTTTTGATCGACCACATGGTCAGGGTTCTTTTTACCCCTGAAGTGGTGTTATAATCAACACCGAATCTTTTGACTACGAACACCGGGCCGTTTTACACCGCTACTTTTCTAACAGTGTGAGTATTGACTGCCAGCCGACTAAGTTCGAAACCTAATCTTAATTTTATAATCATCCGCTCGAAGCATGTAACTCGCTGAATCAATCTGCTTTCACAAACAAGTCCTCTTCTTTAGACTAATTTAACCAAAATCGGGACTCGGAAAATTAAGAATTGATTAATAAGGTAAAAATGTTTGCTTCGCAATATCTGTCGACTCCTCTTCTATATCTATGTCGAGCATGATGTTTGGAGGCTCAATATTGAGCGCTAGGCTAACATAGAACGTCTGCCAAAACCTTCGTTTCCAATTCAATGAAACTTTATGGGCAGCAATTTTCCACATACGTGAAATAGACCATATATGTCGCGTATTAAGCTCGTGTAATAGCTGGGCTCGAAGGCGAACAAGCACCAAAGGCCGCAACCTGCCACGCTATCTGCTGCGATTATGTCATGAGTTTTTATCGTACGAATTCTAGTTTTGTAATAGAAAAAAAAAATTGTTCGTGAATACGTGTGATTAGGTGCTCTAAGAGTGCGCACTTTGTCTATGATGGTCTGTATTTCGGTGAATAAATTTGTTTTTCAATCAATTTTTTTTATTAATACTTCTTCATGATTCAGGTACAATAAATCACAGTGTAAAATAAAACTTTGTTTTTAGTTTGGTCGCAATAATATAAAAATGATGGTACGGTATTTGCGCACTCTTACACACCCCGGTGTGTAAGAGTGCGCAAACACGGCGATAAGAGTGCGCAGTCTAATAAATCACTCACAACTGAATATTAAGAATTGCACTTTTCGTGCCACCATTCGGCACCAGAAATGCACTCAATCCGATCGTCAACGATTGGTTCCTTATATATTTTTTCGCATCCACTTTACTTTTTCGTTCTGATCAAGTGACTGTAGTTTTCGGTATAGGGCTACAGGCAATATTGAACTTATTGGATAACTAATATTAGAATTGATGGCATGTCAGGTAATGTCTGGCGGTTGTTCCTCTGTGTAAAAGCGTTTTCGGTAAAAGTGTCCTTGTTAGATGACGATATCCCAGTTATTCTTGCACATATTAATACTGCGCACTCTTACACAGCAGGACAACTATTTGCTATCTATGGGCAATAGTCCCACCATGTTACAAACTGATGAAGTACACCTATCTGGCGGGTTTAGTATATATTTTGAAGACGTATTAATCAAAAAACCAAGAAAAATCTTGATGCATACGAGTACAGTGCATCTTCCAAAATCATTAAATATTTTTGAAAATCACAGAAATTATTACAAACTCACGTGGAATCCTCTATTTATGCTATTATCCGAATCTTTTTCACCGTAGTATGTGCACTTCTCGAACGAAGAATTAGCAACTGGAGTTGGCCACAAATGTCAATTACATGTCAATATATCGCGTGTGCGCACTCTTATCGCCCGCGCCTTAGACCATATAGGCAGGCCCGGATTAGGTAGTCGCGATACCTAAGGCTACTCTGCAAAAAAGGCCGAATGTAGATTCAATAGATGAAATTCAGAAAGCGGCGACGGAAAACTAAACTAAATACAGGCAACTCTTTACAGATTACAATTGAATGTTCACAGTATATTTCAAGAAAAATCAAATCCTATTTTGAAAAATTGAATTTTGAAGATTGAAGGGCCGAAAATTTTGAGGGCCTAAGGCTATAGCCTTATTAGCCTTATGGTTAATCCGGGCCTGCATATAGGATGGACTGAGCATTGGAGGAGTGAGGGTGCTGCCGAGTAACCATAAGCGCTACTCCCGCTAGGGACTATTGCTTCCTTGTCTGACGAACGATTCAGTATCGTGCGTTCACGTCTGTCCTTTTCTCATTACCCAGCAGCAGCCTTTACAATGCTTCAGCATAGGCAATGCTCAGTCCATCCTGTATGGTCTAAGGCCGGCGCACTCTTAGAAATCCCAATTTTTTTTCACAATTTTCCCGTACGTCTCAACCTCATGTGAAAAAAAATTAAAGAAAAAAAAAAATTAGGAAAATAAATAAATAAAAAAAAGCCTATAAAAAAAGCCCGAAAAATTATTAAAAAAAAAAAAGAAAAATAACCCCCTCTTGAAAATTGCAGGGTCTTTCAAGTACATGGAGATCTACCTACAGTCCAATTTTCATCAAAAAAAATTATGCCCTTTAGTCACAGGACGAAAAACAAAAATACATTGTAAAATTCGTGGGCAAAAATACTTTGTCGAAAATCTTGGATATCATAGCGTGCAAGGTGGGAATTTTCTGATTCTGGAGCACTGGTTGAAAACATTTTTTGGACCCCCCGAACCATAGATACGTACGTTTGAAGATAGTGCGGCACGCTCGAAAACTGATTTTCTCATATTTTGTAAATCTAATAACTTCTGAACCAGTTGAAATCGGGGGGGTATGACTCTGGATTTGTTGTTAGGGATTGTCCAAGAACCGAAATCTCGCGTGAAACTAAAATCCGTATTTCATGCGCAGAAAAGTGTCCCGGATGATCGAGAATACCCCTTATACATTGACAGTCAGCTTATCTGTCCACTCATAACTATGATAAACTATGTATTAGAATTTTGATGCCCTAAGGCTATGTCGTGGCAGTCAGAAGTTCATAAAAAACTCAATTCAATGTAAATATACCGATTGAACATATAATGAGGTATACATTTCTGGGATATTCACGTAACATCACCTTCCAGGATATTTTTTCGGTTGCCTATTACTATTTCGCATGCACATGTATATTTTATGCATTATCACAGGTATAGGTATTGAAAACGAGACAGAGAGATAATTCGGATGACTACATGCTCAAAAGAGCGATAAGTCGAAACAAGGAAGAAGAAGAAGAAGAAGAGATAATTCGGAACTAAACTGGAGTCCCAGGTGTATAGGAGTTTCTGGCCTTCTTTACAATTGCTGTTCCTCTGAAAAATTTACTCAGCTCAGGACCTTTTCCAATTTGATTTGATATCAGCAAACAGATTTGCTGCTCTGCTATACATTCAGCGTATTATAAAAGCTTCGACTTTAAATATTTGTGACAATTGTCGAAGGGCTATGCTGCAGTTGGTAGTATGATAACGGGAAGTTCTGCACAATGCCAAATAAGGTGAGTATATCGGATATCTCATGGTAACTTGAGTTTGCAGGCGTGTTTAGTAGTCATTCTACTACGGTGGGTCAATTGTTATATTTTGTTCATAAATGTTGACTGAAAACTGACTCAAATATGAAACAAGTTTCTTATTTTATTTAGTTGCATACATTTTTTGAAATAAAGAAAAGTGGTGAAAAGTTTCAGGCATTGTTGATAATATATTAATTTGTACAAATTTGTGTTTTGAGGTAGTATGTAGGCAAATAGTACCCAGTGACTCCTACCAGGTCTAGTCATTGTGGCTTACAACACGGAGCATTTATTTGGCGGATTCATATAGGAGCCCACTGGGCAGTTGAAATCATCAGCGAATTCCGGTATGTTTGCAAGCGAGCCGATCACCCGGAATCTTTCGGGACTGTGAACGTCCGTCGTAAGTTCATAATGCGCTGATTCCGGTCGATATCTTGTGCACCAAATGCTTGCAGCACTGATCCAAAACAATTGCTTCGGCGTATATTTAAGTCCCGGCAGTTTGGGCTCCGGACCATTTCTCTGTATGTATTCATTGTACGCCTGATAAGCCATCTTCAGGCCACCGTTGTCAGCGATATTCTCTCCGAGCGTGTTTTCCCCATCAACCTGTGGACAAGGTGCCGTTTGGCGATATGAAGCGAACAATCAATAGGAAGTATTAGTCGGAGTTAAATTTGACCGAGCAAGGAGAACACCTACGTTTAGACCAACAGATGGAACGGTATAGTTGTTGTATTGATTGATGATGCACTGGGCTTTCTCCATGTACTTTTTTGCCGTCTTCAGCGTCCACCAATCCACCACATTCCCGTCTTTGTCAAATTGTCGGCCCTCGTTGTCAAAGCCGTGAGTGCTTTCGTGGCCAATCATGAAGCCCATGGCACCGTAGTTCATATAACGCGGGCGATCGTTGTTGAAGAAAACTCCCTGTAGAATACCAGCTGGGAGTTCTGTAAAAATAAATCCGTGAAGCACAGATCCATAATAAATATCTTCTAATTAGTATATTAAAGGGTTCAGGGTGTGAAAAATAAAAACATTTTTCGGGGTCGTCGCGGCTAAGGTAAATAATACCTGAACACCCTGTTTAATGCCTTTATTCTACGTAACGTCGCCTACAAATCTTGTGTTAAAACCGGTTAAAACCCTTGCATCTCGTATCGCGTAGCCACTATAGCATAGATTGAAGTGCAGAGCTTTTAAAAAATTACATTGATCAACTGTCGACCTACTAACTGGCTGTGTCTCAATTCGTCGTTCTCGTTCTAGTTCTAGTTCTAGTTCTTACGCGCATGCGGTATTTCGCTGTAAAAAATTACTATCGGTAAGTATGAACTAGAACTAGAACTAGAACTAGAACGAGAACGACGAATTGAGACACAGCCACTGACTGACCATCAGTCCGACTGATCTACGATTTTCTTCACATGCAGTACTCATATACGTGATTCTAGTCTGGACTAGAAATTTTTTACAATATTTGTTCATTTGGTTGCAATAATTCGAAGAAATTTTTTTTAAAAATATTCAGTATACAGAATCTATGAATTTGAAAACGTATGAAAAGTTGGATATTTTCTTATAATTTTAGCCAATACCTGAGTTACATTAGTATTGAGTTGGCTTATATACGATTAACCCGGAGCTTGCACCAGTTTAAATCCGAATCGACTTCAAAATTAAGCTTTTTCGGCATAGGCATTGCAAAGTCACTTTTTGACGCCTGTTTTCGATCCACAAAGTGGCACTTTATACGGTTGATTTCAGAACTGCCCTATAAAGTCTTTATACTGCAGTCTGGATGCGCAGTTCGAAGTGCGCATTCCAAAGCTGCCGTATAAAGTCTTTATACGGCAGTTTCGATGCGCGGTTCGAAGTGCGCGATAGATCGCACCATAACCTTACTCTTCGTCTAGTGAATCTCAACTGGCGTCAAAGTGACTTTATGTGTCATAGGCCGTAAAACCGCGATTTTAACCTCGCTTCGCTCGGTTTAAACGCGTTTTTTGGCCTGGACACATAAAATTCTGTATGCCATACGGCCGAAAAAGTATTTTCTGACGAATTTCATCATAATCCTCGCCTTCGGCTCGGATTATAAACTCAAATTCGTCGGAAAATACTTAATCGGCCTAGTGACATAATGTACTATTTCATGCATATGGGTCATTCTTTTACAAACCGAACACTTTTAAAACTTGACATTTTAAAATCGTCTGAAATTTTTTTTTACAACTTACATACATCAAATTACTTCAGACGTATTTCAGGATTTTGCTGGAAATATTTTTTTTTTGAAAATATCCGCATATGAATTTTTGATAATTTGCTGGATTTTCTCCCATCTTCTCCTACTTGAAATTCATTATCTTCAGTTGTACTGATCGGATCAAGGTCGGCCTGGTTTCATTTTACACTCTGTTACGTGAGCTTTCAAAGTGTATTTAAAAAAAAAAATTTTATTGTAAACAAATTATAATTATCAACAATTTGATTATTTAAATAGTCTAAACATGCCCTTCCCCCACCTTGAATCCATTTTGAAAAATATGATTTTGTTCATTATTCTCTCATCTACAAGATCCATCTTTGCAAAAAGTGGGGTCCCCGTTAGATCGGAAGATATCAAATATTTCCGAGCGCAAGTCACGCAGCGCGCTCTGCGTGCAATCAAAATCTCACACTCTTGCACCTATTTTCACTTTTTATTTAATATCTTCCGATCTAACGGTGACCCCACTTTTTGAAAAGATGGATCTTGTAGATGAAAGAATAATGAACAAAATCATATTTTTCAAAATGGATTCAAGGTGGGGGAAGGGCATGTTTAGACTATTTAAATAATCAAATTGTTAATAATTATAATTTGTGTACAATAAAATTATTTTTTTAAATACACTTTGAAAGCTCACGTAACAGAGTGTAAAATGAAACCAGGCCGACCTTGATCCGATCAGTACAACTGGAGATAATGAATTTCAAGTAGGAGAAGATGGGAGAAAATCCAGCAAATTATCAAAAATTCATGTGCGGATATTTAAAAAAAAAAAAAAAATATTTCCAGCAAAATCCTGAAATACGTGTGAAGTAATTTGATGTATGTAAGTTGTAAAAAAAATTTCAGACGATTTTAAAATGTCAAGTTTTAAAAGTGTTCGGTTTGTAAAAGAATGACCCCTATTTCGAAAAAAATAAAGTATGGGGCGCACCCGTAAACCGTTTTTGACTCGAATAATGATTTCAGAACTCGCTTCCGGCTCGCCTTTAGCTCGTCCTGAAATCATTATTCTCGCCGAAAAACACTTGGTTTACGGGCATGCCACATAATATACTATTACAGGTAAGTCATGTAAGTTTTACAGCGCTCACTTCTATCAATGCTGTTGGCCACATGATTTGAAATTCGAGAACTTTGAATATCGAGATTTGTAGGTGATAATACGTAGTATAAAGTCCGGAAAACAGAATATCTGTGTACTATTTACATTAGTCATTACGATTGCCGTATCTATGTGTCCAATTTTCACATCCTGAATATGTTCTAGTACGTATGTTCATCCCCTTGGGATCAGTATAACAGTACGAGTGTTGCGACACCTGTTGTGGAAATATTCGATCACAATCATTACGAAGAGTCATAAAATGGATGATACTTACGAATACTGTTTCCAGAGGGATCGTAAAAGGCGTTGGCATCGGCTGAAGAGTCATGGCTAACCCAATCGGTTTTATTGACGGGCTTCCTCAACAACTCAAGTAAATATCTGACCTGCAATTGGTTCAAGTCCAATATACTTTGAAACAAGTCATTGGGCTTTAGTGTAAAATTAGCGTAAAATTTCTCGAGTTCATTGTCGTCGAGAAGTTCGGCGGGATAACCGACGAAGCTAATCATCGATTCGGCCTTCTCTATTGCTTTCTTCCTGGTCTCTTCATCTATCCAGTCAGCCTAAAAAAAACAACGACTTTTAGAGTTTCGACAATTCTCGAAGGGTTGGGAAAATATACCAAAGCGATACGTGAAACATTGAGCCAACCTTTTGTAAAGTATTTATCATTTCAGTTTTAATGTCAGCAACCATTTCGACTGCATTTTGTCTTGCGTTTTCTTTGAAGTGATTCCTGACGTAAAGAGCGTTGATGCTGGCTGATAAAGAACTTTCCGTAATGACAGTCAGGCACTCTTTCCATCGGGGATCGCTGGTTG
Organism: Tenthredo mesomela; assembly: GCA_943736025.1. NCBI lineage: Eukaryota > Metazoa > Arthropoda > Insecta > Hymenoptera > Tenthredinidae > Tenthredo > Tenthredo mesomela. Next base: position 570,290 of record OX031016.1, read on the forward strand.
TTTTGACATTGCCACTTATTTTTGCGGTGTATTTAGATCCTCGTTTTCTCAGATTTTCAGTTAAATATGGAACAGACTCTGCCGTGACTCTCCATGCTACGTAATTTGCCTGAACTCTTTTCGGGGTATTGTTGAGGAGTTCCACGAGGTCAAGCATGAAGTTGGGCTCTCTAACTGTAACAATCTCATTAGCATCAACATGTATGCTTGGTGGTAACAGTTTGTTGATGTACTCCTCCCAGTTAACGATAGGATACTTCTTGTTCATCTGTTCTATAGTCATGGGATTGTTGAGAAGAGTATAGTTTTTCCGTTTCTCTTCAGGTAGTGCACTCTGTAATGATGGTAAATGTCCTTATGTATCTTTTCCGAGAGCTATATTCTTCGGAAGATAATTTCTCTCAAGCTGTAATCGTTTACTTACATTTGCTAAATTAATCTCGAATTTAAGCGACTCCATGAGTTCCCTGGTTGCTCGTTCTTTCTTGGCTCCAAGAAGTACCGCAATATCGACCATGTAGTCGAAGTAAGCTCTAACGACGTCATATTCTATACCCTCGATCAGAAATGTATGGAGCAGGCCGAACGTGGGTTGGTCCAACTGTGAATAAGAAGATGTTCTGGTTTGTCGAATAAAGTTCTCCGCATCTACATTTTATGAGATATAGAGAGTCTCATTAAACCAATACTAACAGAAAGCATATGATTTGTGGTATTTGTCCATTCAACGTCGACGCTCAAGGTGACAAAGTTATCAAACGAGTAGCCGAGTTCTCGTGACTTATAAACACTTTTCACCCAGTTGAAGTCTTCCTCTTTCCAATTATCTCCTTCGATGACGGGCCAATTTCCGAATTCTCGAAGGATTTTACGCAGTGGTTCAATGCCCGCCTTTTCAAGAGCAGCTGGAAACAGTAATTCGCTTGAAACTCCATCTAAACTACTCAACAAAATTAAAGGCCTCCCCCTAGCATAACCCGCCATTTTCAGACGCCTTGACCGATTCACTTGAAATTTGGACCAGGGCTAGTCCAAAGTGTTTCCAACTTGGGCCCGGAACCGATTTTATGTATTTTCGAGGGTTGCGATGGGCACTCCAAAAACCAACCCTTTGCGTAAAATCAAAGTCACAGGTCTGTGGCACCGGGTTCCAACATCGATTTTGCGCCTAGCCTAGGATTCCGTAGCTGGGAGTGAAAAGTTACTGCTAGGCTAAGGGTTGTTCAGGGGTTGGTTGCAGTTACTCAGGGTCAGGTGGGCTGCAAGTGCTCGGCTGAATCGCGAAAACGATTCGGAAACACTTTTGTGTCTCCGATGCTCGAAAATATGTCAAAATGTTTTGTCCAACCCCGGATGATAGAGGGATGGAAGCAGAGGGGTTGAATAGGCAAGGGTGTATGATTCAGCAGTGGACCGAATCGTCTGGCTCGACCAAAAGTTGTCCAAACATTTTTTGCGCACAAAATCTGTGTTGGAACCCGGTGCTACAGACCTGTGACTTTGATTTTACGCAGAGGGTTGGTTTTCGGAGTACCACATCGCAACTCTTGAAGATACAGAAAATCGGCTTCGGGCCCAAGTTGGAAACACTTTGGACTAGCCCTGGTACAAATTTCAAGTCAATCGGTCAAGGCGTCTGGAAATGGCAGGTTATGCTAGGAGGGGGCCTTTAATTTTGTTGAGTAGTTTAATTTTGACTTCCCTCGAATACATAAATTGTCGATAAGTTCGAAGACTGAATAAAGGAGCCTTAGCATATCGTCACATTGCAATACTCACACGTATTCATACAAGTCCTGTACAAGGTTTTCGCGAGCTTGAAGGGCCTTGCCTCGTTTGGATCGATCGGTACTTCTATGAGTAGTTTCAACTGATTTTCGATATCTTTGGCTATGCCAGAGAGTCGATCAATGTAAATTTCACCATCGGGTACCGGGGTAGAAGCTATGTATCCTCCACAGGCAAACTGGTAAAAATTATCACAGGGCTCTACTTCTGGGTTCATGTCTTTTAATATTTTGAATGCTGAAAAGGACCAATTTAAATTATCCTTCTAATTGTCAATTGAAATTCTTAATTCCAAGTGGTCGAATAAATGAATCACATCACATCAGTGGGAGAACTCACCTGTGTCCACGCATCCAGAAGTAAGACAAACGGCTTCTTCGTTCCTCTTGCTGTTAGAGATGGCAACCACCGCGAGACCGATCGCAAGACCGATTATGAGGAGGACGCCGGTCACGGCGATGATGATCAGACCGCGATTCATCGCCAGGGGTTCTTCTCAACAACGTGAACTTTCGAGAACAAAGACAAAAAATTCTCTATTATAAAAACTACAAGAAAAATTGAAAGTATACGTATAACTTGGAACTGCAGTTCTTGTAAAAGGCTCATTTCATTTCAGCTGTGAATTCTGGCTTCCAAACTTCAATGCGGAAATTTTAGTTCACCTTCAGTTTGGGGCAACCGTGACAAGTTGTTTCAGCAAAAAAAAAAAAAAAAAACGTTTTTTTTTTTTAAACCACGTATAACCCTACAACGATGAATCGGTTGTGATCAAAGTTTGAAGAGATCATCGGCACCAAATATTCTATACATGGTCCTTGAAGATTACGGATTACGTAAATCAGTCTAGCGGTTTTTTCACGCAGTTTACGAGAAGCGTGTGGTTTTCGTTTGCCCGTTGCGGTACAAGGCCATACGTTCGCTCACATCATCGACTAAATAACAATAATTCAGATATGTTTTACGATCACCATTCCGTAATAAAAGAAAGTCATTCATTTAGCAATTTGACGCTATAAGTCGCACGCAGAATTACGTTTAGACTTCCTCTTAGTTTTCGCCATTTTTTTCTCAGTCCAGGGATAGTTATACGTTTAAAAAGTGTAATTTATATTCTTCAATTAAGTTTCAAACAAAGATGAGTCTTTCGATCCGCACTATTCTCTAACATGCGTCATCCTCGAGTCTTAATTTACATTTTTTTTTATCGAAGGTCAAGTATTCGGGTCAGATTATCTCATATGGCTACTATCGTCCGTTTGCATAATAGGGTTGGTAGCCACTTGTGCTTTTCGCTTTTTAATTTTTTACTGCTCTTCGATATTACCTTGAACCAATCAAGTCGATACTATGAATAGTAGTTACGAATCTATGAAGATCTCATATCTTTCTAAAAACGAATCCTATGTCTAAACGCCCCGCGGTGCTCCAAATCGCGGTTCTTTAACTCGGCTGATCGACTCATTCCACACATTTATAGCCGTTACGTAGAATACGACTGCCCGATTATATCTGTCGAGGATAAGTTACTAGCCGAATTCCCTGACATGTATAATAACACTGATAAAATTATAGATACCAATACTAAAGAAATAATCTGGATGTATCAGTGGCTTGCTGCTATTTCGCTAGTCCGGAAAACGTTGCCTATTTTAACGCCTTCAACAACTGAGCCGTCTTGAGTCTTGACGTCTGTACCAAAATAATTACTCTCCGAAACTGTCCGAAGGTTAAAACTTACGGAAATCATTCCACATATATATATATATATATATATATACCGTATGGCGTACTCCTTGTTTTGTTATTCGAACCATCGAAGTTCAACATGAGAGAACTCGACCTTTCTAATGAATGGTTGAATTGGCAAATTTAATTCATGTGCGACACATGCATTTAAATTAGTAATTAACGTAGGCTTAACAGATACTGAATGATGAAACACAGCCAGGAAATAAACTTAATTGAGATGGCCATGGCCGGCGTCAATTCTCACAGAATATTTTTATGAATTTGAATTTGAAAAACATGCATTTCGATAGGTTATTCGTTGTTGCATCTTCCTCTTATATATATGGATACAAGGCATGCTTGAACTCATTCCTGAAATACACAATTCTGTAAGAAGTAGGTTTTGTTCTTGCCAGTAATGACCGATTTTTTTTTAGACTAGGTTCTTAGAAATGAACAATGTCTCACAAGTCCGTGTATGCAGTTAGCTGCAAAATGAAGAGGTTGATTTATTCTTATGCTAATCATGCAGCGATGCATTTCGTGTGGCTTCAGGGGTCGAGCGAAATTCAAGCAAGCTCAAATACCCAATAGAATAAATGTTCGGCTTTCTTCGGAATAAATAAACTGTTGGAAACTTTTCATTATAGTTAATTTCATGGAACGAAGACTATGCCACATGCTTATTCCATAAGTTATACCGTTCAAGCGTTATCTGTGAGCCAAAGGAGAATATCATTTGTCATGCTTTAACGGGGTTGCACAACCCTAACATTGTGCAGATTTAGGTGAGGAGTGCTTCATCTCGGTCCACTAGAGTCTGGTGGCACCACACAAACCACTAAATTCATTTTACACCAGAAATTGCACTTCCCTCATTAGAGTTTGATAATTGAAGAATAACAAGAAACTCTGAAACTTACGGTAATTATAATAGATGAGACAGAGGTTTGATATTCGGTATTAGAGAACTTCAATTTCTTCTACGATCAAGACAGCAAAGAGTTTGAACTTGAGGCTACGAACCTCGACTTTGGAAGATAAACTATTGCTTTTACATTTATAAGTGCAAATTTTGAGAGTTCGATGAGTTCTTCGAAAGTTATATTGTACGACGTTTCGAAGAGCTGCTCGATTTCTGACCACTTAGTGCTGCGCACTGGGTTATATACTCATGAATCGGAGTGGGGATGTGAGTATTGTCGAAATTTCCGAATTGGTCCACATCGACGTCAACTCTGTCCCTTCTCCTCTCTAAAAAGTTATTTTAGGTGCATATATTCGGGGATCTTCGCGTGAGCAGTTAGATCCAAAAGTGTAAGCCAATTATTGGGTGCAACTTTGAAGCGTTTTATCATTCCCACTTCCGAAACACAGTTAGTTGAAATTACCAAAACCAAGCGTATATATTTGAGATAGTTTTAGTCGAATCTTATTTTTTAGTTCAGCTGAATTGAGTTGAACGCACGATGTTTTTTAATTCTATTAACTAACTAGAAAAGTAAATTCGTTGACTGACAGCGAGTGATGAAGTTGAATACTTGTTAGCAGGATGATGCGTGTTAGGCGATTTTTTTTATATCAAACTCCATGGGTTCACATATGTATTCAGTTTTGACGTGCACAGTCGACGGTTGGGTCTACAGCTTTGACTCCGGACATGCTACTCCAGCAAAACCAGGCAATCGCACCGTTTAGTTCTTCGAGATTCTAATATTTAATACTAATTATAAAATATCAAAATCTCTAGAAAATCTTAGTCTTAGGCGCCGGGTGCGGCCTTAGGGTACCGCGGTGACAAACGAAACACGAAAAAGTAGTTATTCAATAGAAATAAAACAAACGATATAATATTCGAATTTAAATAAATGAACGAATTATGAAACGAGAAAACGATATTACACAATAATAGTCTAAGATGCGGGATAAGGCCGACCTACACCCATCTGTTTACCAGATGAAAACTATTTTTTAGCAATCATAATACAGAAAGGAACATGCCGCGAATAGGTTGCCTGATGAAATTCGGTCAAGGCTACCCTTAATTAATATTAATGTTGTACATTTTTTAAAACTTTTTCACTCATCTGATAACCAAACGAAATCAATACTGATCGAAAGTACGAAGCATAAGGAACAAGCAAGAGTTCGGTTGCCTACCTTTTTCTGGTCCCTACTATAGGGTTGCCAGGTGTAAATAGGTGAGATGATACTATGTACCTACACCCATCTGTTTTTTCATTCAAATTTATATCAAAATACAGAGAATTTTATTACGAACACGATGGTATTAGGTTGCCTACGTAAAATCGGTCCAGACTATGGGTTGCCGCAATTTGAAACAGTGCGCGAGAGAGAAGCGTTGCGTGTACTATTCAATGCGATAGAGAAGGACGCAACGTAGCAGCTCATCTGTTTTCTCATCAAAATTTATATCAAAATACAGATGTAGGGTATATTAAGGGCTTTTGAGCGAGCTCCGACAACTCCTCGTTCGGTAGAGCGCCTCTAGCGGCCAGCTGAAGAACCCTATCGAAATGACTACACCTATAGGGCAGTCTCTGCATGCGTTCGTGTCGACGCTAGCCTGTCACTTCGGATTTTAGTCCACGGATGTTATCGCTCCTGCTGCTCTGATTTACCGCGGAATAATATTAAAAGATTGCTAACGAGAGCCTGTACACCGCGCTGGCTGTCCCAGCACCGGTTTTCCAGATGAAATGCAGAAAATAATGTTATTAATACCCTGTGTCTGTGTATCGGCCATGGTATTAGTGTCAGCTGATTTCACAGCTTCGTATAAATAAATCTATTATTAATTGGAATTTCATTCAATTACTTGTCGGATACCAGCGCGGTGTAGCTGATAATCTGAGGATCACCCTTACGAAATCTGAGAGTGATTAGTAGAGCAATAGAGACGTGATCCGTGGACTAAATTGCGGTTATGAGAATTGGCCAAAAATGCTACTCCGTCGGTAAAACAGCAGAGCGCTCAAAAGCCCTTAATATAATGACAGCAAATGATAAAAACTGAAAATTTGAAAATTCAAGTTTTAGCAAACAAAAATTCATTTTTTGTATATTAGAGATTATATATGTATTTGTGAAAAAAAAAAAAAAAAAAAAAAAAAAAAAATATTAATAAAATATTATATTCAATATCAAATAATATAATTTCTCATTAAAATAAATTATACAATCTACATTATAATATATTTATAAATTATTATAGTATATGAATATTTAATATATCAATCTATATTATAATATATCTATAAATCATTTATAATAATGATATATAAATATTTAATATATTTATATTTAATATATAAATTATCATTATGATTATTAAATATTATCTTATTTTTATAAGTTATCATATATCTTTCTTTTAATTTTCCATATAAGTTTTGATTCATCTTATAGATGAACTTCATTAACCCTTCGTAGTCACACTTCTGTAGAATCACACGGTAGTCACACTTGGGTGAAATTCACCCAGTCAATTAATTATCAATTATTAACAATTATTATTATTATTAATATTATTATTATTATTAGTAATTATTTATTAATTATTATTAATATTATTATTTTTTACTCCAAAATGATTCTCGGCAGTAGTGTTGTCTTTTTCGATTACACCGAGGGGCCGTCCACTCAAGAAATCAATGATTTTCTATTCTTCCAATCGATTCAGAGTCGAAAGGTTTAAAAGAATCATGTTCAAAATCAACAAGATCCGGCAAAATGTTGCAGAGGTTTAGAAATCACATAAGTCGGTATGATTTAAAAGAATCACAGAGAATCTTCGAGAATCATTACGGCTCACTGTGGTTCTGGGCAAGTTTCAGCGAGCCTGAGAGATTCAGAGTCTTACTGAGTCGGAATCAGTTGGAATCAGCCGAATCAGCAAAAAAGAAAACAGAGAAAAGAGAAAAAAGAAACGCGGGCGACAGTTCAGTTCAGCAATGAATCAATGAACTCGATGCATAATCATGAAAATCTGATTCGGAATCAGCCGGAATCAACTGGAATCAGTCATCCTCACGCGGTCGAGTGCGCACAACGGTCATAATGAGTCGATTACATTTTTTTCATTCCTCACTTTTCTGATTCCAGAATCAGGTTTCAAGTCTAAATCAATACCGAATCAGAAAAAATCGAAGAGAAACAGCCATTTATTGAGAATCGATTCTTGAGTGGACGGCCCCTCGGATTACACGGAGAAAAGAGGATGCGCACTCTGTTTTGTTCGGTACGCGTAACGAGCAGCTGCTACGCTGCGTCCTTCTCTGTTAGTCGCATTGAATATTCTCTCTCGCGCACTGTTTCAAATTGCGGCAACCCATAGTCTGGACCGATTTTACGTAGGCAACCTAATACCATCGTGTTCGTAATAAAATTCTCTGTATTTTGATATAAATTTGAATGAGAAAACAGATGGGTGTAGGTACATAGTATCATCTCACCTATTTACACCTGGCAACCCTATAGTAGGGACCAGAAAAAGGTAGGCAACCGAACTTTTGCTTGTTCATTATGCTTCGTACTTTCGATCAGTATTGATTTCGTTTGGTTATCAGATGAGTGAAAAAATTTAAAAAAATTTACAACATTAATATTAATTAAGGGTAGCCTTGACCGAATTTCATCAGGCAACCTATTCGCGGCATGTTCGTTCCTGTATTATGATTGCTAAAAAATAGTTTTCATCTGGTAAACAGATTGGTGTAGGTCGGCCTTATCCCTAAGGCTACCAGACGTACTGGATTAGGCAGGACAGTCCTGGATTTGAGCTAAGTGTCCTGGATTTTTTTGCACCCCGAATTCGTACTGTATTTATAAGAATTGTCCTGCATTGTCCTGGATTATGTGCGGGTTCGTTTCAATTTGTTTCAAAACATGTAATGCCTGGTTGACGCAGCGCCGTAACTCAACTTAATTTAAGGATTGACGAATCAGGAGGCTGGTTCAGCCACGCGCCAGGTGAATCGAACCTCCCGATTGGTCAATCCTTAAATTAAGTTAAGTTACGGCGCTGCGTAAACCAGGCAATAAATCACTCATTCGACTGTTCAATTTTTCTTGTTTGCAATACTTAATCTATTATTGTACCGTCATTTTACTGTGTTGAATAAGAAAATAACGGAACTAAATGATTGTGTCCATGCATTACTTGGGGGGGGGGGGGGGGGGGGGGGGGGGGGTCCTGCATTGCACTCGTTCAGATCTGGTAGCCTTACTTATCCCGTATCTTAGACTATAAGCTCTGAGTGAGGGAAACGTGAGATCAGAATAATGTAAGAGAAACTATTTTTTATGGATTTTGTATTTGAATCACAACAAAGAAAGCACTTTTATTTATGTCAGATGGATTAAGGTCCATCCCTAGTCGCTGACCTCCTTTTGGTCGAGAAAAGGGGGGAGGTACATATTTCGATTGTTATCCAAGCCCAGGCGTCGAAAACGCAAGGAAAAAAACACAGCGCCAATTCAAATTCAATTCCGAACACATACGTCCAAAAACATGTTCGTTTCATGCGAAAATGGAGAATTCTCATTGATTTTACGAAATTCGATTGTCAGTTTTCTTGGCGGCCGTTGGTACACTGAAGAAAAAAAGTATAAGTCCTATTATACGCATACTCTATTTTATCTGGATAAGTGTATCTAGCTTATACGAGTATCGGTGTGGTACCGAAAAATATTGTGATCGGACTCAAACGTCGTTTTAGTGTATAACTTATACGAGTATTGCTATAGTATACCGAAATTTATCGCTGTAGGACTTATACGTTTTTTTCAGTGTAGATATCAGTACGCGGAAACAGCAATTTAACCGTGTCAACAATCTTATGGTGATATGAAATATCGGCCCGCCAATCACCACTACCTCTAAATTTTTCTCTTGTTTTATTATTTTCATTTGTTTTATGTTTTCTGGCCCGATTACCAATTTGAAGAAAAGTAAATGTGATGATGTAGGTGCTTGGCAGTAGCATCCGCTTTCGGATTTTTTTTTTTTTACGAGAAATTTTTTTTTGCATCAAATAGATTTACATCATACTTTTTGGCATGAGAATGTTTTTTTCGTGGGTATATGTATGATATAATAAAATAATTAATAACGCCAAAATTACTGCATTATTGGGGTCAGTTCGAATTCACAACAAGTTTTCTTCCCTGGTAAAAATTCCTACATAGGAACCTATACAGGACCTACATAGGTACCATACGTATCGTAATTTGGGACAGGTTCCTATAGGAGTACAACTCATAGGAGTACATAGGACCTACGTCGGTATAGCGCAGTGGTAAAAATTCCCACATAGGAACCTACACAGGACCTACATAGGTACCATACGTATCGTAATTTGGGACAGGTTCCTATAGGAGTACAACTTATAGGAATACATAGGACCTACGTCGGTATAGCGCACTAGGACCCATCCCGGTATATGTATATTAGGGTGGTTCTTATTTAGGGCTTGGTGGAATTTAAATGAGTTCGCCCCCCTAATAGATCACAAATAATGTAGGAAAAATCACTGTAAAATTTGAGCTCTTAATTTTAACATTAAGCCATGCCGCCAAAGGCTTTTGTATTTTTTTTTTTTTTTTTTTTTTTTTTCGATTTTGTACAACTAAAGATATAATATTGGGTTTTGTGCACTTCTAGATCTTTTGTTTTTTCTGCGGCACCAAAAATCTTGTGAAACATCGATGCGTCTCATTGCAAAAACATGCGTAAATCTCCGATTTTATCTACATCTATTAACAATTAGCTATTTACCTAATAAAATATTGAAATAGTATGTTTTTGAACACACTTATTTTTTCGTAATTGTTTTCTTATTGTTTGGTATATTTTTAATTGACAAGTTTCTAATAAAGTTTTTCAAAAAAACAATGTTGATATAATTTTTTTAATATGCCAAAAAAAAAAAAAACATTACTTCTGTACCGCTGTTTTCTATACATGAATGTCAATTTTTGAATTTTTTTATTTCTTGAAACGTCAATAAAGTACATGATCTTGTCGAAAAATGGATGGTAAAAATGTTTTTAATTTTTTTTTTTTTTTATCCTACTTGGAAACACACCTAAAATTTAGGCCTCTAGACCAGAATACCCCTGAAAAAAAAGATCTAGAAGTGCACAAAACCCAATATTATTTCTTTAGTTGTACAAAATTGAAGAGAAAAAAAAAAAAAATACAAAAGCCTTTTTCGGCATGGCTTAATGTTAAAATTAAGAGCTCAAATATTACAGTGATTTTTTCTACATTATTTGTGATCTATTAGGGGGGCGAACTCATTTAAATTCCACCAAGCCCTAAATAAGAACCACCCTAAAGTATATATGTATATAGGATTGAGACCTATATGGGTGTGTATGTATAGGAGGAAAACCTATATAGGACATGTAATGTAGGTACGCCTATATTGATATGGGTTCCATACCTATACGGGTATGGGTCCTACATAGGTCCTTCACCTGTACGGTATATTCCCATACGGATCTGTACCAAATTACGATAGCTATATCGCTATTAGGACCTATGCGGGTACAGATACCTGGGTATATGTATTAAAGTATGCAAGGAAAAATGCCGTATCCACGATTAAGTTACACAATATGTATATAATACCCTATCCGACATTTTTACTAGGGTATGTACGGCGAATTTACGGGCCTTATTGAAACCTACATGGCACCTAAATGGGTTATTGCAGCCATATATCGGACCTGAGGGGTCCTGCATACCGACGTAGGATATCTATGTGGGTTTTATAGGGGCCTGCAAAGCACCTACCAAGGTTATTGCGAATACAGATCGGATTTTATGAGTCCTGTATGCCAACTACAAACACCTATGTGGGTCCTATTGGGTCCTGAAAAACACCTACATAGGTTATTGCGGAAGCATATCGAACCTCATGGGTCCTGTATGTCAGCGTAGAATACCCATATGAGTCCTAATGGGGCCTACAAAACACCTACATAGGTTATTGCGAACACATATCGGACCTTACGGGTCCTGTATGCCGACGTAGGATGCCTATATAGGTCCTGTCAGGTCCGGTAAAGCACCTACGCGGATTTTTGTGGTACATTTGTAGGACCTATACCATACCTTGCAGGTCCTTCGAACGCCCTATGATACCATCATAGGTTACTACAGGTACCCACACAGGACCTACATATTCCATGCAAGACCTTTAAGGTCCTACCTGGGAATTTTTAGCAGGGTTATTTTGAAACAGGTTACTTAAAAAATTTGACAAAAACCGTTTTTTATTATTTTAAATCACCAAAAAGGGTCCGATCAAAAATCGCTTCCTACAATTCTTAGATATTGGTAACATGTGTATTGGAAAAAAATATCAACCTTCTGCAATGAAAGTGTATGCGCAGGAGACCTTTCGCAGTGATTCGAAGGAAATTTTCTGCAAAAGATCTCCTGCGCATACACTTTTATCGCAGAAGGTTGATATTTTTTTTCAATACACATGTTACCAATATCTAAAAATTGTAGGAAGCGATTTTTGATCGGACCTTTTTTGGTGATTTAAAATAATAAAAAACGGTTTTTGTCAAATTTTCAGTACTGTCCCCCCTTAAGATAATGACAAGGGTTTATCTGATGTCGAATTTATAACAAGAACGCAAGAATATATTATAACAAGCAATAATTCACTCAAACTTCGAGATTATTGATCTTATATTTAGAATCAATACGATTTCTGAAGATAGCATCATCAAATTGACTCCAATGTGGTATATTATTACGATGAATGAAACACCATAAATCAAGAAAGGTCGTTGACCACACAAGTCAGGATAATGGCGTTACTACGCAGTATATTAAATATAATCAGTAAAAAATCGAACGGGGAGTTGTGAGGGGTCGGAGACTTACCTTTAATTGCACAAAACACAAAACACAATCAAAAACCAAACATTAGTTAGTTCCAATGACTCTGCGAATTAAATGAACAATCAGAGATTAGTGTCGCAATTCATAAAACAAATGAAAATTACTAAAACAGGACTGTAGTACTGGACGAATAGCCAGACGAGAAGGTATAGTTTCGCTATACGTTGGTACCCGAATTATTTGAACGGAGTGGAGGGGGTTCCACGCATAAAATTAGTGGGCGGATTCTTTCTTCCAAGATCTTCGGTGGGCCTGGAAGGGCCTCTTCGTACTCAGAGCTCTTGCCAGGGGTTTGATAGATTGGATGTTCTCAATACCTTGTAAGGCGGGAGTATAATCTGCATTTGGACCGGTGGACCAGACCGGTGCGGGACAGGTGGGGGGGAGCGGCGGCTACCCCATACGATAGAGATTCTTTTTGCAGCGCTCTTCCAGGCGTATCTCTGAATACGATGACCTTTCTTCCCCGACTAAGGACTCAGAGGCTTCCTGCAGGTGACCTATAGTCTAAGTGCAGTGATTGGATTGAGGGATGATCTCCCTCGATGTTCAATCCGAGACGGCGCGTACGATAAGAAATAGGAACGGGACAAATATTAAGCATAAACATAAAACTTCTTAAATAATTACGGAAAACCTTGTGAATTTCAGCGTTTCGTTCACTTCTCGTCTAGTTTATTTAACTTTTAGGAAAGGGTCGAAAATTTGCCTCGTTACATCACATACCATTTTACACATCAATAGTTATGTAAAATCGATTGAAAATTTCTGTCATTTTTACAGAGATACCTACTGAAACGTTATTCGTTAGTCCGTGTGAGTAATATCTAATATTTAATTATTTCGTTTGCGATTGAATATTTTATTTTTATATCTCCGGGCTACTCATGCAAACCGATATCTTTTGTTTGATACGTTGATTTTACCTCCTTCCATACATAAAAGATTCAATGTACAACTGCAGGTCTCTCGAAGTCTTTGTTAAAAAACTTTATTTTCAGATTTCGATAAGGAATCTGCATGTTAATTCTTTTCCGCGAGGTGTGAATCACCTTGTATATCTTTTTGTAATATCAATCGAAGCTTATTTTTTGTTTTATGGATTTCTATCGATTCATTGATGGATTTTTCAAGTTTTGAGTTTTTCAAATTTTGATTCTAAGTATGAATCTGAGCGTCTATGCTCGTCTGCTTGTGTATATTATACCGTGACTTTCTGTGGATGCACCTATAGATGACTCGGAAAAGTGCTGGGATCTTCAAGATTCAGTTTAGAGGAGATGAATAGATTATTCGACCCAAGATCGAATAAGGTAGTGTATACCCGTGCAGAAATTTGACCAGTTTGCCAGACTTCTGGCCAGCGCCAGTCGTGGGTTTTCTGACCAGAGCGAACTGGGCAAAGCCGGACCTGGTACTGGCCAGATACTACTGGCCAAAGCGAACTCGGCAAAGCCGGACCTGGTACTGGCCGGATACTACTGGCCAGAGCGAACTCGGCCAAGCCGGACTTGGTGCTGGCCAGCATTTTCTTGGATTTACTGGCCAGAGTGAACTCGCCCAGTAAACGAACACGAATTGGAACGAATTGAGTATCTGCAAAACAGAATTAACACGAATTAAATAGAATTAAAAAAAATTGCTAAGAATTGACACACAGGTCTTTTGAATTCCATCTAATTCGTATTAATTCTGTTTTCCACATACTCAATTCCTTTTCGTTTACTGGGCGGCAAAGCCAGACTTGGTGCTGGCCAGTATTCTCTTGAATTTACTCGACACAGCGAACTCGGTAAAGTGGGTAAAGCCGGACGTGGTGCTGGCCAGCATTCTCTTGGATTTACTGGCCAGAGTGAACTCGGCAAAGCCGGACTTGGTGCTGGCCAGCATTCTCTTGAATTTACTCGCCACAGCGAACTCGGTAAAGTGGGTAAAGCCGGACTTGGTGCTGGCCAGCATTCTCTTCGATTGACTGGCCAGAGTGAACTCGGCAAAGCCGGACTTGGTACTGGCCAGGTTGCTTTTAAATTTACTTGCCAGAGTGCCAGTTAACACGCCGTATAATATTATGGACCCCGTATCATAAAATAATGATGTCGCCTTGAAACTGGTCAATCATGATACTGATTGGTGAGATTGAAATGTCTATTAGCTCTTAGTTTGACAGCTTGATCATAAGTTTCGACAAATAGGAAAATATGAGACCAATTATCATGGGGTAGTTTGGCGTAGTAGGTAGAGCGTGCGACTAGTAATACAGCGAATGCGAGCGGACTTGGGTTCAAATCCCGGTTAGGTCGAAAAATCGGATGGCGTTTTTCTGAGCGAACTGGCAATGCTTGTTGATATACGTGGAGAGTTATATAATGTGAAATTGAATATTCACACATACCTGTGTTTTTTTGGGTTTTTTTCCACACTAGGAACAGGGTTTCGCGTCTAGAAACTAACGAGTTTACGAGCCAGAAACAAGCGAGTTTCTGGCCAGAAGCTAGCGAGTTTACTGGCCAGAAACTCGTCAGTTTGCCAGGTCAGGTACTGGACAACTTTGCGTTACATGCCTAGTCCGGAACTCGGCAGTTGTCCAGCCCATTATCTGGCCAGAAACCAGCAAAACTGGGCTGGATCTGACGAGCGCCATTTTTCAATTTCTGCACGGGTACCATCAGGTCATCAGACCCAAGTTGATGATATCTATGATCTAAAATTGATGAATTTAGACGAGAAAGATATAAAGGTATGAAGCTGATTAGGGCAGGAGTATGTTCTAATTCTACAACTGATTTTATTAGTTGCGGATTCTTGGATGCAATAGTGCTCGAGGTCTAAAGACCTCAGTTGACAGTTGTAGGACAGCTATGTTAGGAATATTTCTAAACCCGGTCATTTGTTAGTTACGAAGTGAAATATGATGCGAGATACGGAAACTCATTCAATCACCAGGCGTTAATGTTGTAATCAATTTTTTAAATCCCCAAAAACTTTATTAAAATAATGAAAGGTTGTGAAAAATTTCACGCATTGTAAACAATAATTATTATTCGAATGTCGCAGTTGAGATATAGCTGCACATGAGCAATTCCACGTCAGACCGGACAGCTTTCTGACCTCGATGTTACCGATTTCGCAATGATTTTTTTTACGGGTTCTATGGAACAAATAAATGCATCAAACAATTTTTTGTTTTTTTTTTTGGCCCCTATTTTCCAAGTTACACGGGGGTGAAATTCGGGAAAAAGAGCCAAAAATCGAAAACATACTCCTCTTCAAACGGTCATATCTTTGATTGTATTCATCCTAGAGACTTCATCCAAGAACCATTTTAAAGCTATTGAATGACACTATTATAATATATTTATTTAATTTTGCGGTAACAAACAATTCTATTTGTTATGAACAAATATATTATTCAAACGTGATTTTCAAACAAAGGCCACGCGATATCATTCTCAAAAAAATATGAGCGTATTCCTTGATCAATTTTCTACAAAATCGTTAAGTCAATTTTATGGAGAAACGATGGAAACCATGTGAAAACGATTTATTTATAAGCGACGGCGCGCGCTGCCGCTGAAAGACTCGGCTCGGGTACGGTTTTTGGGTGGCAGCGCGCGCCGTCGCTTATAAATAAATCGTTTTCATACCGCGATAATCAGGTGAAAGAGAATGGTCCATCCGCCCAGGCAGACAATATTTCGTATTTTTAGGGGGATAGCCACTCGTTGCACTGAAAATCCCTAGGGCGATTTTGGCGCGCGGTCGATGCAACTCGGCAGCCATTGTTGATACAAGCCGGCTGACTGTCAATACATCGCGGAAGGTAGACAAGTGTGGTTATGTTCGTTTATTTGAAGGAAATGATAAATAAAGAAAATGAAACCTACGTGAATAAGCTAGGAATATTTATCAAAAATCGATCAATTAGTTTTAAATGATAATTTCGTTCAAATTAGTTGTTCTCGATGAACTTTTCAATTCTCATTAATTTCCAGTTATAGCTTGGGTTAAGTCGTTGATTGCATTAAGATATCATTTAAAACTAATTGATCGATTATTGATAAATATTCCTAGCTTATTCACGTAGGTTTCATTCACTTTATTTATCATTTCCTTCAAATAAACGAACATAACCACACTTGTCTACCTTCCGCGATGTATTGACAGTCAGCCGGCTTGTATCAACAATGGCTGCCGAGTTGCATCGACCGCGCGCCAAAATCACCGCTAGGGATTTTTTCAGCGCAACGAGTGGCTATCCCCCTAAAAATACGAAATATTGTCTGCCTGGGCGGATGGACCATTCTCTTTCACCTGATTATCGCGGTATAGTGTCCATCGTTTCTCCATAAAATTGACTTAACGATTTTGTAGAGAATTGATCAAGGAATACGCTCATATTTTTTTGAGAAATATATCGCGTGGCCTTTGTTTGAAAATCACGTTTGAATAATATATTTGTTTATAACAAATAGAATTGTTTGTTACCGCAAAATTAAATAAATATATTATAATAGTGTCATTCAATAGCTTTAAAATGGTTCTTGGATAAAGTCTCTAGGATGAATACAATCAAAGATATGACCGTTTGAAGAGGAGTATGTTTTCGATTTTTGGCTCTTTTTCCCGAATTTCACCCCCGTGTAACTTGGAAGATAGGGGCCAAAAAAAAAAAACAAAAAATTGTTTGATTCATTTATTTGTTCCATAGAACCCGTAAAAAAAATCATTGCGAAATCGGTAACATCGAGGTCATTTTTTGATTTATTTTGTCCGGTCTGACGTGGAATGGCTCATATACATAGATACTATATAAAAATTCTTTTCAGAACTAATCTTCGTAGTTTACAACATGGAACATTTATGTACAGGGTTCATAAGCGAGCTCGCTGAACAGTTGAAATCAGCAGAGAATTCCGGCATGTTTGCGAAAGAGCCGATCACCCGGAATCTTTCGGGACTGTGAACGTCTGTCGTGAGCTCATAATGAGCCGATTCCGGTCGATATCTTCTGCACCAAATGTTTGCAGCGCTTATCCAGAACATTTGCTTTGGCGTATATTGGAGACCTGGGAGTTTGGGCTCAGGACCGTTTCTCTTCACGTATTCATTGTACGCCTGATAAGCCACCTTCAGGCCACCGTTGTCAGCGATATTCTCTCCTACCGTGTTGGCCCCGTCGACCTGTGAATAGGATGCACGAATTGATTTCGATGTACAGCAAAAAATCAATGCAGAAGGAAAATTTATCGAATATAAATCGGAGATAGCGTTAGGGAGACTTACGTTCAGACCAACAGACTCGACGGTGTAATTACTGTACTGATTGATGATGCACTGGGTCTTTTGCAAGTACTGTTGTTCCGTTTCTGGCGTCCACCAGTCCACCAAACTTCCCTCTTTGTCAAATTGTCTGCCCTCGATGTCAAAGGCATGTGTGCTTTCATGGCCAATGAAGAAGCCTAAGGCACCGTAGTTCATGTAACGCGGGCGATCGCTGCCGAAGAACGCCCCTTGTAAGACACTAGCCGGAATATCTGTGCGAATAATTCCGTGAGGTATCTTGAAACGCGCACGATGTTTAAAAGCAAACGAAATATTGTGAACCGTATATTCAGAATAGCAAAAGCGAGGTTCAAATGCTTTGACAGCTACAGAATTGTTCAAATAAAGATCAACGTGAAGAGCCAGTGAATGGATGGTACTCACTGATACTGTTCGCAAAGGGGTCGTAAAAGGCGTTAACTTCTGTTGAATAGTCATGGGTTACCCAGTCGCTTTTGTTGACGGGTTTCCTCAGCAATTCGGATGAATATTTGTAGTCCAATTGCTTCAACTCTAAATAATTTCCAAGAAAGTCGTTCTGCCTGAGTGTAATACCAGCGTAAAGTTTCTCGAGCTCGTTGTTGTCAAGAAGCTCGAGTGGATAAGCGACCATACTGACCATAGATAGCGTTTTTTCTATGGCCCTACGTTTGGTTTCACCATCCATCCAGTCCGCCTAGAAAATTACAAAATTCGCAGTCTAGAAAATTCCGAAAAATACACCTAACAAAAAATGTGAACCAACCTTCTCCAAGCTTTTGACTAATTCGTTTCTGATATCATTAACCATCTCAATTGCATTTTGTCTTTCGTTTCCACTGAAGTGCTTTCTGACGTAGAGAGCGTTGGTGCTTAGTGACAATGAGCTTCCTGAAATAATAGCCAGGCATTGTTTCCACCGATGTTCAAAAGCCGCTTCACTATTGCCAGTCATGACGGAGGTTAATTTCATTTCTAATTTTCTGATATCGTTGTTCAAATATTTGACGGACTCCGCCACGACTCTCCACAAAGCGTAATTTGCCTGAACTCTTTTCGGAGTATTTTTTAGCAATCTCTCGAGCTCAATGATGAAGTTGGGCTCTTTCACCGTGACGACTTCGTTGGCATCAACACGTATGCTTGGTGGTAACAGTTTGTTGATATACTCCTCCCAGTTCACGAATGGATACCGTGTCCCCAGCTGGGTTAAGCCCGGAGCACACTAAACGCAGTATGCCGTAAGACGGATCACCTACAAGCCGTAAGCTTACTCACACATGCCTGTGATTGGACGGCGCAATGTGTGAGTGAGCGCACGGCCCGCTTACGGCCTGTAGGTGATCCGAACTGCGTTTATTGTGCCCCGGGCTTTATAGTCATGGGGTTGTAAAGGAGAGAGTAGTTTCTTCGTGCCCCGTCAGGCAATGTAATCTAGAATCGTGAAAAGAATCATTATCTTCATTATTTCAAAGTTATTTTCTTCGAATGTCAAGTTTTTTCACGTGATCATTGGCTTCTTACATTGACAAGGTTCATTTCAAAGTCTAACGACTCTCTGAGTTCCCTGGTTGCTCGTTCTTTGTTGGCTCCAAGCAGTACCGCAACGTCGACCATGTAGTCATAATAAGCACTGACGACGAAATATTCTATACCTTCGATCAAGAAATCTCGGGGCAGACCAAACGTGGGCTGGTCCAACTATGAATGGAAAAGTATAATGGTTATGGTCGATACGAGTTCTCTGCATATTTATTTAGTTTGTGAAGTTACTCTTTACTTATCCGGTTATAAATTCAAAATAAAAGATTAATTATATCTTGAGGCTGTCTCTCTCTGGGGGTTTGGAAAACTCCTTGGGCCTATCTTTACCAGGGCGTACGTGTTTGGGAGGAAGGTGATTAAATAATAAAATGTGAATAGTAATACCATAAATAATATATTGTTTATTATGATTTGTTATTGTAATATTCTTCGTATAATGAAGATTGTCTTATTTTCTATAATATTATTCTATAATGATTGAGTAATTAGTGAGGTGTTTTAGTGATGAGAGAGAGAGAGATGTCTAAACTAGAGAGTTCTGACGGTTTGAATTTAGCGACTGCAAGAGTTATTTCTTTACGACGTAATTATTTCTTTATGCCCTTATATGGGTTTTGTTTTGATTATGGAATTTAGGCAAGTGAATTGAATTTGTTTAAGCATGAGTTTATTAACAGAGAATTTAACCTTGACCTTTGCTGGTCTGATATAATTAGGTCTGACAGGCAGAGAGGCCGAAGCGATCCCCGATAGCTTCTTTAATTATATCAAGTTAGCCGGAAGAAAAGTTGTAAAGCGATTGGACAGGCAGAGACACCGAAGTATTCACTGATAGCTGCACGCCTTGCAACTCTTCCTCAGAGGTTGCCCTCTCTCTGCTTTCGCCGAGCTGCCGGGCCGGCTATTCAATCCGAGCTCGTATCGTTTCACTAGCGAGAAAGGTTTTTAGGCAAGCTCGCAACTCGCGGCTGGCTGTTGACCGCTCAGAGATGGCGCGCGCGGTCACCCTACTTACGATCTATTTTAGCGTATATGATGTTATCCTAGACGCGGTTGTAAAGTTAACGAAATAAAATATGACTACGATCATTGTTATTAAATAAATAGGGATATTACTTCAGAATTAGATAAATAATAAATATTAATATGGGCACCGTTACAAGTTCCTTGTTTACTCCAAATCGTCACTAATTCTAATGGAAAAAAAAAACATATTTATTTAATGAGATTGAGAATCTCATCAAATTATACTCACCACAAGCATATACCTCGTGAAATTTGACCAGTCGACGCCAACGTTTAAGGTGACAAAGTTATTTGGTGAGTAGCCGAGCTTTCCAGACTTATAAACACTTTGCGCCCAGTTAAAGTCATCCTCCCTCCAGGTGTCTCCTTCGATCACAGGCCAGTTGCCAAACTGTCGAAGGATTTCACGGAGTGGTTCCAAGCCCACCTCTTCGAGAGCGGCTGAAAACAGTCACCTGCTTCAAACTTCCT
Source organism: Tenthredo mesomela (assembly GCA_943736025.1). Taxonomy (NCBI): domain Eukaryota; kingdom Metazoa; phylum Arthropoda; class Insecta; order Hymenoptera; family Tenthredinidae; genus Tenthredo; species Tenthredo mesomela. The sequence goes on from OX031016.1 coordinate 591,099, forward strand.
TCCATTTTCACTTTCCTCAACTACCCTGATTGTCAATAAAGCTTGAACTGGAATACAAAGCCTTAACATATCATCGCATTGCCAGACTCACACGTATTCATGCAAGTACTGTAGAAGGTCCTAGCAAGCTTGAAGGATCTCGCCTCATCAGGACTGGTTGGTTCTTCTACGATCAGTTTCAGATCATTATCAATATCTTTGGCGAGATTGGTGAAGTAGCTGACGTTAATTTCGCCATCGGGTATCGGGGCCGAAGTTAGGTATCCTCCACAGGCGAAATTGTAAAAATTAACGCATGGATCCACCTCTGAGTTCATGTCTCTCAATATTCTAGCCGCTGAAAAGGATCGTTCCAATAATCCGATTGATTTTCAATTTCAGTCCTCTAATTGAGGTCTTTTACTGAATGAAGAAGATCTCTGCAATAACTTACCTGTGTCCACGCATTCTGATTTAAGACACACGGCCTCTTCGTTTCCGCTGCCTTCAGGGGTGGCAGCTGACGGAAAACCGACTGCAAGATCGACGATGAGGAGGACGCCGGTCACGGCCATAATAATCTGACCGTGATTCATTGCCACCTGCTGTTTCGATCAGTGTATGTTTCTGAAGACATTTACTTACAGGGCCGGCTTCAGATATTTGGCCGCCCCAGGCAAAGTCCGCGTTCGCCGCCCCTCTGGATATAATCAAGCTCACATTTTTTAATATATTAGGTGGGTATTTCGAAGGGTGTGAGAAATAATATAAACCCATGTTCCCTATGATCATTATAAATATAATTTATTTGGTATGGTAGCTTTACATAATGTTGGTAAAATAATTTTGTTTTTCCAAATTTTTAATGCTAAACCTTCCAGCGTCGACACTTAGATGAAGCAAAATCGTTAATAATATCGTCATATGACAGTGACTCCATTATTTCGTGCTCTATAGACATCATAGCGAGTCCTGTCAAACGCTCGTTGCCCATCGAGGATCGCAGGTAGTTTTTTATCAATTTCAACTTCGAAAAAGATCTCTCTGCTGATGCAACTGTGACCGGTAAAGTAAGAAATATGCGCAGAGCTATGAAAATATTTGGATAAGCTGCAGCCATATGATTCTTATGAATGTGGTTGAGTATGTCGATTGGTGAAACATTTAATCCTGCGTCCAAATGTTGCATCAAGACACCAAGTTCGTCACTCATATCAACACCATCAATATCTCTCTCGTCTTGAAAACTAAGAACGATTTGTAGATCTTTGCAATGCTTTAACAACGTCTCTTTATCCATTTCTTTCAACTTGTTCAGATCACATAGGAAGCTGAAGTAATTGCTGCTTTCTGTCAGCTGTTCAAATCTTTCACGGATAGACGCTATTGTTTGGTCTAGAACTTTGTAGAAGCAATTGACGCGAAATACGTCCTTGGGATCATTAACCCCTTCATCCGGGTGCTCATAATCAAATTGAACCTGTCTTCGTCGTCTCCGAACCTGGTTCACACGCGGAAATGTTGGTTCAATTTCTAATTCTTCTGCAAGCTTCGCAGCTTCTGCAATAATTTGATCGAGTCCAGATTGTGTTCTGCACTGTTCAAAGTATGATTTGATTTGTTCCAGTGATTTCACAGAAGCTTCAAGATCAATCTTCGAGCTCTGCAATAATTTGCTGGTTCCATTTACTTTCAATAGAACATCGTACCACAGAACTAACAGACAGAGGAACCTGAAATCTTTTATTTTTGAAGCCAAAGATTCGGCTTTACATCTAGTAGCAGCATCTTGTTGAAGATCATTGCTCATTTCGTACAAGGCGTCGTATATTTCACCAATATGGTATCTTAGCGGTCGGAGTGCGTTAACACGACTTTCCCACCTAGTTTCACTAAGAGGCTTTAAAGTCAGTCGAGTTATATGTTTTTTTAAAACATCCCACCTTTTTGTGGACGCCGAAAAAAAATTGTGGAATTCTTGTACAAGGGAAAAAAAGCTAACAATTTCAGTCGACACTTTGACGGCATCGTTTACTACTAAATTCAGCGAATGAGCAGCACAAGGAATGAAAAAAGCTCGGGGGTTTATGTTTCGAATTCTGTTCTGGACGCCCGCATGCTTTCCGCGCATGTTTGAGCCAGTATCGTACCCCTGACCTCTCATATTCTGTACTGAAATGTTGAGTCGGATTAACTCTTTCAACAAGAAATCTGTTAAACCTTGTCCAGTTGTGTCATGTATTGGTACGAAGCCGAGGAACCGTTCTTGAATTTCTACAGCTTGATCTGATTGACAGTTGACAAACCGAATAATGATGGAAATTTGTTCAGTGTGACTGTTATCCGGGGTACAATCTAAAATAATTGTGTAATATTTTGCCGTTTGACACATACCTACGATAGTGTCTTTAACGCGACGAGATATCAATTCTATAAGTTCATTTTGTATATTTTTTCCGAGATAGTGTGCTTGCAGTTTTCCTCTTTCCAAGCCCATCTTTGTTTCTACCCGTCTTAAGTGTTCTCCCACGTCACCATCGAATTTTCCTACCATTTCTACTAATTTCAAAAAATTTCCGTTGTCGGCTTCATAGAGCGTTTCTGAACTACCACGAAATGCTAAACCCTGTTTAGCCAGATACTTTACGATCTCAATAATCCACGTTAGAACCTTGATCCAATGTTTCTTTTCGGCTTGTAAGATGCGTTGTTGTGCTGCATCTATTGTAATGTTTTTATTTATCCGCTGACAAAACTCTACCCATTCCTCATGCTTCATCAAATGTTTCTTACTAGTTTCATGCTGCAAAAGAGCTCTCGACAAATTTTTCCAATCAGAAAACCCATGCATACCGAGACTACTATCAAGATTGTCGAATAATTTACAAGAAAAACAGTAGACCGAGTCTCTCTTCTTAGAATAAACCAGCCAATTGCGGTTGAGTTGCTCACCATTTGGTAGAGTCCGTTTGTAATTTGATACCGTGAAGCTCCTTCCGGAATCATTTTTTGGGAAGGTGAAATCTTTGACTTGAACTGGCCCTTTTTCAATTATTCGCTGTCGAATGTTGTGTGTGATAATGGTTGGCCAAGCACCAGGGTCATCGTCGATTACGTTGAGATCCATGTTTTCTTGTTCATCATTTGCGTGGACGTAATGATTTTCTTCTCTTCCATGATCCGGTATCGGTTCGACATGAGATTCGACAGCACTGGTAGCAGCAACAAACTTTTCAAGACTTTCATCCAACAGAGTTTCAGCAGTTACGTTGGCATCTAAGTTTTGCTGTTGATGATTTTTTTCGTGAATACCATCTTCTTTTCTCTCATTCGATTCCTGTTCTTATACTTTTGATGAGTTTGGAATTTCTGTGGTATCCGTCGAAATCTCACGTTCATCTGCTACTTGGTTAGAACTGCAAGGCTTTAAATAATTCGCTATGGAGCCCGATAGTTTTTTGCTCACAGCCTCTCGAACTAACTTTCGTGACCGATACTGAGCACCCGAAAGTCGTTTTAATTTGCGTTCCGACATTCTGACACAAATTGGTATTACTTTACTTGATGTTATTTCGCCTTTTAGTTAGTTTGTAATCGATAGCAGTTCGAATAGTAACGCTAGGGGATTCCCCTTAGTTCCCACCATAAACTTACAAATCTTCACGTAGTGTGGTAAGTGTGATTTGAGCTTCATCATGTTACCGATAGGGTAGCACAGAATAGAAGCTTTGGCGCTGCAGTAGTTGAAGTACTGGTGGAACTGAGTAACCCTCTTCCTACATCGAGTTTGTCTATGACTACCGATAACCGAAGTGCACTGCCATCCTGTCTATTCACGGGTTTACCCGTAACGATGAACAGGTGAGAGTAGTAAGAGAATAGAAAGTGGAGTAGCAATCTGAGTGGAGCAGAAATATTATGGATTTTCATCGGTCTCAAAGATCAAATAGTGAGAAAAAAAAAAAAAATATCCCGCTGGCGGCCGCCCCCAAGATAATGCGCCCTGAGGCGATTGCCGCACTTGCCTACCCTCTGAAGCCGGCCCTGTTTACTTATTTATTTATTTATTTTTACATAAGACATAAGACATAAATAAGAAATTTCGGATCATCAAGACTGCTATTCAAATTGGATTTTTTTTTTTTCGGTAATCAACAGTTCGTTTATCTGCAACTTGATACTACTTGCGACCGCGCTGTGAGATCCTATTTTTTCGCAATGTATCGATCGACATAGGCTGTTGAAACATGAATTTTCCATTCTGTAATAACGCTCGGAATAATGACAAGTCCTCTGACTCACGCCGATCCACGATTTGCCTCTTCTTAGATGTTCTTCTTATTTTTTTTTAAATACAATAAGTCCTTTGGGTTGTTCCACATGGCCAACATCGTCTTTTTGTATATTTGGGTTCACAGCTACGTGGTTCCTGCTAATTTCATATACGATTACGTGAACTGGCGTCATCTCGTCGGGAAATAAGGCCAAGAGTAAAGGCCGCCGTGTAATCGTAATAAACGTAAGATAAAATCCGAGTAGTTATCTAAATTAAAACGGCCCGGGTCCTTAACCCGGGCGATAAACTAGTTTTGCTTACGCAACTGCTCAGCTAAATGTGGCGGAGATCATTCGTAAGCAGCATCGCCTGACTTCGAAAATAAAACAATAATTACACTATAAATATCTACTATAGATATGATATGATATGTGGATAGATTACTACAAGGCTACCAATTCTTATCTCTTCAAAAACTGTAGTCTCTGAAAGGTTTTGCCACAACAATTATTTAAGGGGACCAGTATGTCGCGATTGAAAAAATTAAACATAGTCCAAAATCAATTTTTTTTCTTCACCAAAGTTCATTTCACATCATTATAATCGTCTCATCTCAAAACACCTGCTGCACGATTCCAGGCACAGCGTTGATCCGATTCGACTTCTCAAGATTCAAGATTGTTAGAAAGCTGCGTCGTCATAAAAGGAGCGAGGGAAATTAATTGAAAAAAAATTATCATAGATGATGTATAATATGGGCGATTTTCCAAAAATTTAATATTTTCTTTTCACTTATTGGCAAATTACGCGGCCCAAGAATGGAATTTTCAAATTTCGTTCACTCATTTTTTGACGTCCCGTATTCCGAACATTTCTGAACCTAGAGAAGTCGAATCGAACCAACGGTGTGCCTGAATTCGTGCAGCAGGAGTTTTGAGGTGAGGCGATTATAATGATGTGAAATTAACTTTGGTGAAGAAATAAATTGATTTTGGACCAAATTTAATTTTCCCAATCGCGACATACTGGTCCCCTTAATTCGTGTACGGCGTTTAAATATTTAAATCAGTGATCAACGGAGGTACTTCAGTTACTAGATGATTGGATAATAGAAAAATGGGCAGAAAATGAATTTCTCGTCCCCTGCCGATCGTGTTACCTAATTACTAGTTTGATTTGCTGATCTGAAATGGCTACGGCGTCAAGTCACGAAACATTTTCCAAATTCCAATGTATGAAAGATGCGCATGTCGATGTGAAATCGAATCGTTTACATGGGTCCACTAAAGTCTGTCTGTATCACAGCCACCACAAAATATATTTCACATTGGAAATCAGACTTCAATGATAAGAGTTGGAATATTTTGGGATGAAAAGAAATTTTGAATCTTACGATTATTAGAAGGTCAGAGATTTTTGTTTGAGTACAGTGAAGACTTCGACTCCTTCCAAGTTCCAGATGCGCGAAATTTTTAACTTCACACTGTAGACCTACGATTTTGAAATCGAAACAATTTATTTCACACTTAGATGCTCCGATTTCGAGAGCTCGATGACTGAGTCAATCGATTTCTTGACTATTTAGTGCTGCGTGCGCTGTGTTATATGCCCTCGAATCGGAGTGGGGATGCGAATATTGACTACATTTTTGAATTGGTACATATCAAAGACGACTCTGCTCCTTCTCCTTTCTACATACTGTAACGTATTCGGCCTATAGCCAAATAGCCGAATCGTTCATAGTATAGAACTTCAACACATAGAAGCAGTTCAATACGCGTTACCGTCCTCACGCATCATCGAACATCAGTATGACGTCACGACGAATATAAAAGGCGACCGTCTCACTACTCGAGAGCGGACTTGTGCCAGAGCGGCCTACCCAGGGCCTCGAATCTAGCATAGGATGACCGGTTCCCTGTTTTAGTACTGCCATCAACCCCGGCAAGCTTCTTGGCGCTCTAGTCGCAGGCCATTTTACAATGGCGCAGAGGACACCGCCGCCATGTTTGTTAAATTACAACCTGCTGCTTGAAGTGAAGTGTTCAGGGGTTATATCCACTTAAGAAGAAGAAAAAGAAGAAGAAGAAGTGAAGTGTTGTGATCGTGTTGTTCTTTCACCATTGTTGATAATACAAATATTTAATAAGATAAATCTGAAAAAGCATTATTCATAAAAATGTCTAGAATAGTGAACATATTTATAAAGTTAGGCTGTGAGTATCTGTGTCGAGCTGAATCGAGTGAACCGGGAGTGACCCGCATATACACGAATATGCATTATATCTGAAAATGTATAACAATATATATAGAGATCGTACTATAGCGTTAGGTATAAGAGCATGTATATTTACTTAATTATAATGACTTTATTACTCAATTATATGATTATAACATTCACTTAATTATAATAACGCATACACAATGAAAAAGTATCATATCATATGAAACCTCTTACCACAGCAGAGCTTATAACTGTACATTATCTGTATGAAGTATCAATATAATAAAAACCTATTAAACAGATTTCTAGAGTTATTATTATTTTGCGAAATGCCTTTTGAGAATTACTAAACATTATTTGAAATTCAACCGCTCTGCCGCCAATTTTCGCCTTGGACTGTTTAGTACTGCCATCAACCACGGTAAGGTATTTGGCGCTGACTGCAATAAAACTTTGCCCCACATCAAAGCACTGAACTTGGCCTTCTATAGGTTTCTATTCTAGGGGCCTACCGACTCATAACTCATTTCACATTAAATTTCGTAGACTACATGCCCGAAAGGGCGATAAGTCGAAAAAAGGAGAAGAAGAAGAAGAACATTAAATTTCGTAAATTCACAAATTCTCTCTTAATTGAGCATAGCTAACCCAAAAGCGGGCATTTAAGTAAAAGAAAGTCAAATTGTTATAAGCTAAAGCAGCATTTCAATTAAATTCAAACAAATAATAGTTATAAGCTAAAGCAGCTTCTCAAATAAAATAAAATCAAAACGATTTCTAGAAATCAGACAAACCAAACAAAACAAACCAAAGTCCGGCCATTGAGCCATCACCACACATTAGAAATTAAGTTAGGTTAAGAAAAAGGAAAACAGATTCAAACAAATAGATATTTCACAATAAACATTTTTGTTTTATATTATTTTTGTAAATGGCTTTGAACCACAGATTCTCTACAATAAAATAAAATAGGAAATGATTGAATAATCATTGAACAATCAGGAATCTGACCTTTATCACTTATTTTCTTATAACCTTGTTTCAAACTTTATTTTTCAGCAACTTCAAATCATTCAAAGCTAGATATCAGTATCGGTGAGTCTTACTGACACAGCACGGTAGCTCTATAGCACCTACCTTCGTCTGTGAAAGTTCGACATATCCCAGATCTGATTAAAGCGGTATTGGTGCGTCAAATTCAACAGCAAGATAGCTCTATAGCACCTATCTAAGTCTGGGGAATTTGACATATCCCAGATCCGCAGGGTAATTAAGGGTTTTTTCAACTTTTCCCAGAGGAGCTCCAAATATCATAACCCGTGACAAAGAACTCACGCGAACTAGCATAATTTCACTAGCCTTCAGCTGGTGAAACATATGCAATAAGTTACAATACTTATTTTGAGTACAGTTATGCTTGAATCCTTGCTTCAGCATTAGATTCAGTATGGCAATGAGGTAATCGATTTGACAGCGTCCGACAATCTGGATGTCGCACAGAGAGAGACCCCGTATTACGAATGACATAAGTTATAGCTGACAAGATTTTAGTCAGGGAAAATGAAATGTTGATCGTTCAAAGAACACGGTCGGTTGAAGTTATGAGATCGAAGCTATTAGAAATAATCTTACTAGAATCATACTGTTATAGTTAACTTGAATTAGGTAAAAGGCACGACATTTCATATTTCTGGAGAATTTATCTGGAGGAGTCCCCATATCAATCTTTCAAGATCAGATAAAGATTAATCTCATTTTTATTGAATGAATTGTTCAAATATTAGCTATGTGTCCTCTTATTGCAACGAATTGCATAGACATACAACATATATGGCGTACAACACGCTCAAAATTCATAAAACTGCTAGGTACTCCCTTACGGAAAAAACCCTTCAAGTTTGAGGGTGCACCCTCAATTCTGGGGGTGAAACCCTGAAATTTCAGGGTTCAACCTCCAATATTCAGGGTAATACCTTCAATTCCTATGGATGAACCATCAATTGAAGGGTCAACCGTGAAAAGTTGGTGGATCAACCCTGAAAATTGAGGGAAAACCCCCAAAAATTGAGGAATATCCCTTAAACATTGAGCGACAACCTCCAACGATTGAGGGATAACCCTGAAACGTTCTGGGACAACTCTGAAAATTGAGGGATGAACCTGAATAGTTAGGGGTCAACCCTGATGAGTGGTGGGTCACTTCAAAAGTCACTTCAAAAAGTCACCTCAAAAAACCCTGAAGTTGAAGGGACCCCCATTTGATGGTTGTTCCTCAAGTTGAAGGTTCCCCTCAATTCAGGGTTAATCCCCAAGTTGGGGGTACGAAATCACCCTGAAAGTTGAGGGCTCAGTTGAGGGTGATATTTTGAGGGGTTCTTTCCGTAAGGGCTATTCACCAAGAATAGCGCATCACAATAGTACTCTCTAAATTTGAATCAGTGGAAAGTCACTGATCGGCAGTGAATAGTCACTGATGGCTACAGTTATAAGTAGGTCACTGGAAATCAGTGAAAAGTCACTGATTCAATCAGTTGAAATGTACTCACTGATTGAATCAGTGGAATTGCACCGTTTAAATCCGTGAAATTGCACTGTCTAAATCAGTGAAAACTTCACTGATCGAATCAGTAAAATATACTGGATAATAGGCTTATCTAATGGGGATGCTGACCTCAAGAAGCAAAATATTATATCTCACACGTATTTTTTTATAAGGTTTTATTGTGTAAGGCTAGTTTGCATTACAAATGCAAGAAACTTCAGGCATTGGTATAAAATTTATGAAATACGAAAATACTGTTCGTTGGAATGAAGAATATCTTATACACTCCTAACGAAAATTAGCGGGCCACCCAATTTTTGCTTCGAAAAATGTTCAATTTCAAAGTCTCGTAATTCGGCGAAAAATTGACTTAGCGCGTCGTTTGTAAAAGCATTTCAAAGCTTAAGGCTTCATCTTTCAGATGCTCACTTTCGATTGCGTTTATGTTTTTTTTGTCTTGAGTTATGGTCCCTTGAACCATCTCGTGCCAAATTTGTGTATTGATGTTCCAACTTCAAAACAACGCACGGGGTCGGTCAGTATCGGAATTTTGATTTCAAGACAGTCATTTTGAAGCTTGTAATGTCCTCTTCAAAACCCTTTTTTTGAGATTGCTCTACGATTTTTTTTCATGGAGTTATGCGTTGCTGAAGCAAAAATGGTCTTTCAATTTTTGGTGTGTGGTGCAATTTCCATGCATGGTCGTACCGATCTCGTGATTATTCCACCACTTTGAGTGATGCTAATGCCGGAGGTACTGTTTAAATCGTCCGTATGTGTTAAAAATCGAATAACTTTACGAAAAAAAATCGTAGAGCGAATTCCAAGATATGGTTTCGAAGGAAAGACTTCAAAGTTGAAGTTCTAACCTTGGGCCACCTGTGTCGCTATTTTTGCGCGTGCTACCTGAGGTCAAAGTTCGAATTTCCATTTTGCGGTTTGGAGGGTCTCGTTTGGATGGTGATCATGGCTTGGAAACGTCACCGAATAAAAATTGCAATGAGATTTCAGAAAAATGAAGATTTGAGCTTTAAAAGCCATATTTGGGAACCTCGGTACGAGGACTCGTTCGCCCAGGGCATGCGATCAAAAATTGAAAGACCATTTTTGCTTCAGCAACGCATAACTCCATGAAAAAAAATCGTAGGGCAATTTAAAAAAAAGGGTTTTAAAGAGGACATTCCAAGCTTCAAAATGATTGTCTTGAAATCAGAATTCCGATACTGACCGACCCCGTGCGTTGTTTTGAAGTTGGAACATCAATACACAAATTTGGCACGAGATGGTTCAAGGGACCATAGCTCAAGACAAGAAAAACATAAACGCAATCGAAAGTGAGCATCTGAAATATGAAGCTTTAAGCTTTGAAATGCTTTTACAAACGACTCGCTAAGTCAATTTTTCGCCGAATTAGGAGACTTTGAAATCGAACATTTTTCGAAGCAAAAATTGGGTGGCCCGCTAATTTTTGTTAGGAGTGTATATCTTCTCTTATATAGAAAGAAAATCAAGTAAAAATAGTATACTTAATGACATATTCTATCTTCTAAATCAACGTCAGAATTGTAGTATGCAGGAGTCATACACGATAATGCAGTAAACTCGTGGTAATTATATTTTCCTAACAGCGTGCGCAAAATTCTACTTTGCGCACGGGTTTGCGTGCGCAAAGTGCCTCTTTCCCGCATTGTTGAACTGGTAACGCCATCCAGTCGTGTAGGCTACGGCCGTAATTCCATTTGCTAGTTAGAGTTATCACAGAGTCGAGTTTTGCTTGAGTTCAATTGTTGATTGTTGATAATAACCGTTTAAGTTGCTTAGCGACCTTGTATTTGGTTGTTTTTCATTGCTCTTGTGATCAAACTTCGCACAAATTTTTTTTATTCAATTATGCATTTTTAATTTATTTTTAATCGTTTAATATTACATACGAGTTACCGATGTTGTCGAATTTTGCGCAACTTGTTAGGAAAAATAGTATGCGCAACTAGTGCGCATAGGTGTCTCCCGCACTCGTCTTTTTTGTCGCCCTCGCTGCGCTCAGGCGACAAACCCGACTCGTGCGGGATTCACCTATTTTGCGCACTAGTTGCGCAATCTACTATATTATCATTCTTCATAGTATACCAGTCATGAAAACACCCAATAATACGTAAACTACGAGTATCGTGCCAATCGAAACAATATGATTCAATGTAATCTGACGTAATCTAACCTATCAACAGTATACCATGGAAGAGAGTGAAGTTGATGTTTGTGCAGGTCACACCTGATATTCGAATTCTCAAGTATATTTCGAGAATGTATGTATGTAGTTACGTAATTACCTGTTGATATTGAACACCTTCCCTTTTCAATTTCTCATACACGACGCCGCAATCAAAATGAACGTATGTAAGACGCAAGTCACCACAAGTCACAAGCCCGCGTTAATCGGAACCTCGAGTTACGCAGCGCCTCTAGCGGAAGAATAGTCACTGATCAAATAGTGAACTGGAGCACTGGTTTTGCAGTGGTAAAATCACTGACGAGAGGGGGTTAACTGATTGATCAGTGCATTAGGTATAAAACCACTGATTCGGCAGTGAAATCCTGAATCACTGATTCAATCAGTGAAATTTCCACTGATTCAAATTTAGAGAGTAGATTACAATACCTACGAGTCCGGTCAAACTTTTTCTGACGAGTGTGAGGTTGCAGCACGAGCCGAAGGCGAGTTTTGCAATCACACGAGATCAGAAGAAGTTTTTCCGTCGAGTATTTTACAAAATTTTACTTTAGGAGGTGTGAAAATGGGGATTTTAGCCACGCGAAGCTTACGTTAAGTTCATCGTGATCCCGGCTTTAGAAAACAAAAACGATCTTGAAATATCAGCGGCGCTCGATGTAAATGGGTTTGCGATGGCTAAGTGTTTTTTTCTGCACTTTTTCGGATACAGTCAACTAGTCCTAGTTTGGTGCTAGTGGGAGCGAAGCGCTGCGTAGTGAGCGTGAAGTGGAACTCAACTCAACTGTTGACTCAATTTTTTTAGTCACATCAACAATTTTAGGTTACTAAAAAGTTTTTGCTGTAGTAATCAATTTGATTAATTTTTCGCAATATACTGAATAGTTATACGTACTGCCGTAACTATTACTAGAAATTATTTTCAAATAGTTAACCTTTTTTAGTTAATATCACTATTGAATTTTCTCTGAGTGTATGAAACTGATTAGGGCAGGAGTATGTTCTAATTCTACAACTGATTTCATTAGTTGCGGATTCTTGCGGATGCACTGCTCGAGGTCTAAAGACTTTGATATCTTAATTCAGTTGACAGTTGTAGGGCAGCTATGTTAGGCATATTTCTAAACCCGGTCATTCGTTATAGTTAGGCTACGAAGTGAAATATGATGCGAGATACGGGAACTCATTCAATTACCAGGAGTTAATGTTGTAACCAATTTTTTGAATCCCCAAAAACTTTATTAAAATAATGAAAGGTTGTGAAAAATTTCAATCATTGTAAACAATAATTATTATATAAATGTCGCAGTTGAGACATAGCTGCACATACATGGATACTATATAAAAATTCTTTTAAGAACTAATCTTCGTAGTTTACAACATGGAACATTTATGTAGAGGATTCATAAGCGAGCTCGCTGAACAGTTGAAATCAGTAGAGAATTCCGGCATGTTTGCGAAAGAGCCGATCACCCGGAATCTTTCGGGACTGTGAACGTCTGTCGTGAGCTCATAATGAGCCGATTCCGGTCGATACCTTGTGCACCAAAGGTTTGCAGCGCTTATCCAGAACATTTGCTCTGGCGTATATTGGAGACCTGGGAGTTTGGGCTCAGGACCGTTTCTCTTCACATACTCCTTGTACGCCATATAAGCATTCTTGACACCACCGTTATCAGCGATATTCTCTCCTACCGTGTTGGCCCCGTTGACCTGTGAATAGGATGCACGGATTGATTTCGATATACAGCAAAAAAATCAATGCAGAAGGAAAATTTATCGAATATGAATCGGAGATAACGTTAGGGAGACTTACGTTCATACCAACAGACTCGACGGTGTAATTATTGTACTGATTGATGATGCACTGGGTCTTCTGCATGTACTGTTGTTCCGTTTCTGGCGTCCACCAGTCAACCAAACTTCCCTCTTTGTCGAATTGCCTGCCCTGGATGTCAAAGGCATGTGTGCTTTCATGGCCAATCAAGAAGCCTAAGGCACCGTAGTTCATGTAACGCGGGCGATCGCTGCCGAAGAGCGCCCCTTGTAGGACACTAGCCGGAATATCTGTGCGAATAATTTCGTGAGGTATCTTGAAACGCGCACGATGTTTAAAAGCAAACCAAATATTGTGAACCGTAGATTCAGAATAACAAAAGCGAGGTTCAAATCGAGTTCAAATGCTTAGACAGCTACAGAATTGTTCAATAACGATTAACACGAAGAGCCAGTGAATGGATGGTACTCACTGATACTGTTCGTTGAGGGGTCGTAAAAGGCGTTAACTTCTGTTGAACAGTCATTGGTTACCCACTCGGTTTTGTTGACGGGTTTCCTCAGCAAATCCCATGTATATTTGAAGTTCAATTGCGCCAATTCTAAATAATTTCCAAGAAAATCGTTCTCCCTGAGTGTAATACCAGCGTAAAGTTTCTCGAGCTCGTTGTTGTCAAGAAGTTCGAGTGGATAACCGACTAGGCTGACCATAGATAGTGTTTTTTCTATGGCCCTGCGTTTGGTTTCACCATCCATCCAGTCCGCCTAGAAAATGACGAAATTCGGAGTCTAGAAAATTCCGAAAAATACACATAACAAAAAAATATGAACCAACCTTCTCCAAACTTTTGGCTAATGCGTTCCTGATATCATTAACCATCTCGATTGCATTTTGCCTTTGGTTTCCTCCGAAGTGCTTTCTGACGTAAAGAGCATTAGTGCTTAGTGACAATGAGCTTTTAGAAATGATAGCCAGGCATTGTTTCCATCGAGGATCAACAGCCGCTTCCGTAGTGCCAGTCATGACAGAGGTTAATTTCCTTTCTAACCTTCTGACATCGTTGTTCAAATATTTGACGGACTCCGCCACGACTCTCCACAAGGCGTAATTTGCCTGAACTCTTTTCGGGGTATTATTTAGAAGTCTCTCGAGCTCAGTGATGAAGTTGGGCTCTTTCACCGAGACAACTTCGTCGGCATCAACACGTATGCCTGGTGGTAACAGCTCGTTGATATACTCCTCCCAGTTTACGAATGGATACCGCGTTCCCAGCTGAGTTATAGTCATGGGGTTGTCAAGGAGAGAGAAGTTTCTTCGTGCCTCTTCAGGCAATGTAAACTAGAATCGCGAAAATAATCATTATCTTCATTATTTCAATAGTACTTTTCGGTCCTAGGCCCTAGAGTCGGAATTTACGGACTGGGTGGGGATTGGACGTCCGAGGACCAGAAAATCAAACTGTACGGACTCAGAACAGTCCCTAAAGTACGTACTTTACGGACTCATGTACCAAAAAGTTATTTTTTTCGAATATCAAGTTTTCTCACGTGATCATTGGCTTCTTACATTGACAAGTTTCAATTCAAAGTCTAACGACTCTCTGAGTTCTCTGGTTGCTCGTTCTTTGTTTGCTCCAAGAAGTACCGCAACGTCGACCATGTAGTCATAGTAAGCACTGACGACGAAATATTCTATACCTTCGATCAAGAAATCTCGGGGCAGACCAAACGTGGGCTGGTCCAACTATGAATGGAAAAGTATAATGGTTATGGTCGATACGAGTTCTCTGCATATTTATTTAGTTCCTTGTTTACGCCAAATCGTCACTAATTCTAATGAAAAAATAAAAACATATATATTTAATGAGATTCAGAATCTCATCAAATTATACTCACCACAAGCATATACCTCGTGAAATTTGACCAGTCGACGCCAACGTTTAAGGTGACAAAGTTACTTGGTGAGTAGCCGAGCTTTCCAGACTTATAAACACTTTGCGCCCATTTAAAGTCATCCTCCCTCCAGGTGTCTCCTTCGATCACAGGCCAGTTGCCAAACTGTCGAAGGATTTCACGGAGTGGTTCCAAGCCCACCTCTTCGAGAGCAGCTGAAAACAGTCACCTGCTTCAAACTTCCTTCCATTTTCACTTTCCTCAACTACCCTGATTGTCAATAAAGCTTGAACTGGAATACAAAGCCTTAACATATCATCGCATTGCCAGACTCACACGTATTCATGCAAGTACTGTAGAAGGTCCTAGCAAGCTTGAAGGGTCTCGCCTCATCAGGACTGGTTGGTTCTTCTACGATCAGTTTCAGATCATTATCAATATCTTTGGCGAGATTGGTGAAGTAGCTGACGCTAATTTCGCCATCGGGTATCGGGGCCGAAGTTAGGTATCCTCCACAGGCGAAATTGTAAAAATTAACGCATGGATCCACCTCTGAGTTCATGTCTTTCAATATTCTAGCCGCTGAAAAGGATCGTTCCAATAATCCGATTGATTTTCAATTTCAGTCCTCTAATTGAGGTCTTTTACTGAATGAAGAAGATCTCTGCAATAACTTACCTGTGTCCACGCATTCTGATTTAAGACACACGGCCTCTTCGTTTCCGCTGCCTTCAGGGGTGGCAGCTGACGGAAAACCGACTGCAAGATCGACGATGAGGAGGACGCCGGTCACGGCCATAATAATCTGACCGTGATTCATTGCCACCTGCTGTTTCGATCAGTGTATGTTTCTGAAGACATTTATTTATTTATTTATTTATTTTTACATAAGACATAAGACATAAATAAGAAATTTCGGATCATCAAGACTGCTATTCAAATTGGATTTTTTTTTTTTTTCGGTAATCAACAGTTCGTTTATCTGCAACTTGATACTACTTGCGACCGCGCTGTGAGATCCTATTTTTTCGCAATGTATCGATCGACATAGGCTGTTGAAACATGAATTTTCCATTCTGTAATCACGCTCGGAATAATGACAAGTCCTCTGACTCACGCCGATCCATGATTTGCCTCTTGTTAGATGTTCTTCTTATTTTTTTTTAAATACAATAAGTCCTTTGGGTTGTTCCACATGGCCAACATCGTCTTTTTGTATATTTGGGTTCACAGCTACGTGGTTCCTGCTAATTTCATATACGATTACGTGAACTGGCGTCATCTCGTCGGGAAATAAGGCCAAGAGTAAAGGCCGCCGTGTAATCGTAATAAACGTAAGATAAAATCCGAGTAGTTATCTAAATTAAAACGGCCCGCGGCGTCGTAAATCGCGGATCCTTAACCCGAGCGATAAACTGGTTTTGCTTATGCAACTGCTCAGCTAAATGTGGCGGAGATCATTCGTAAGCAGCATCGCCTGACTTCGAAAATAAAACAATAATTACACTATAAATATCTACTACAGATATGATATGATATGTGGATATATTACTGCAAGGCTACCAATTCGCTGGTCCGTTACCAGTTGCTTATTCTTATCTCTTCAAAAACTGTAGTCTCTGAAAGGTTTTGCCACAACAATTATTTAAGGGGACCAGTATGTCGCGATTGAAAAAATTAAACATAGTCCAAAATCAATTTTTTTTCTTCACCAAAGTTCATTTCACATCATTATAATCGTCTCATCTCAAAACACCTGCTGCACGATTCCAGGCACAGCGTTGATCCGATTCGACTTCTCAAGATTCAAGATTGTTAGAAAGCTGCGTCGTCATAAAAGGAGCGAGGGAAATTAATCGAAAAAAAATTATCATAGACGATAGACATTATCATAGACATATTATATATATTGTAACTTATTGTTTATGTTTCACCAGCTGAAGGCCGGTGAAATTAAACAAGTTCGCGTGAGTTGTTTGTCACGGGTAATGATTTTGGAGCTCCTCTGGGGAAAGTTGAAAAAACCCTTAATTGACCCTAATGCAGACTCAGGATAGGTGTTAAACTACCGTCGCTGCCTCCCTACAGACTTGGGATATGTTTTAACTTTTCAGACTCGGGTACCAATGATAGCTATACCGTCGCTGTATAAGTCAAACGCACCGAAGCTGCCTATTACAGACTTGGGATATGTGTGTTCCCAGACTCAGATACCAATTATAGCTGTATCGTCGCTGTACAACCCACTCACCGAAGCTGCTTGTTAGCTAAGAATGATTTTAAGTTGTTGAAGTAAAGCTGAATGCTTGTGCTGAAATTTTGAATGATGAAACAAGGTTATAAGAAAATGAATGGTAAAGATCAGATTCCTGATTTTAACAATGATCACCCGATCATGTCCTATTTATTTTAAATGGTTGAAAATGTTCCTTTGAACTTGATATTTACAAAATGATACGAGAAGAATTGAAAACATAATATAATAATTTGAATGACTGTTTTACCTAACCTAATTTCTTAAATTTACGCGTTCTGCTCAATGGCCGGATTTGTTGCTGTGTTCGTGTTATTCTTTGATTTATTCTGATTTTATTTTTAATTGTTTGATTTCTTTTGATTTTCTATAAAATCGTTTTGATTCTATGAATTGATTGTTTTATTTGATGGTATAATTCCACTGTTGGGTAATTATTTAATGAATTTCAAGTTTTATGAATTTATAATATTGTGCCCGCTTTTGGGTCTTGTAATTATGCTCGAAAAGAGAATGATTTGATTTGAGTTACGTTGTGAGTCGGTCGGCCGTTTTGGCACAAATCCGCTGACTAGCCATGATATGGCCGTCTTTTATATCTATTGTGACGTCATCATAGCTGAGCGCGTATGCGCGAACGCTGTTGCGCGATAATGCTACTATTCGCTCGTGATCACTTGGGTTACTTGAGTATAGCTGTTTCGGCTAATTAGTTATAGTGCGAATTCGTTACAATATGGGCGATTTTCCAAAAATTTAATATTTTCTTTTCACTTATTGGCAAATTACGCGGCCCAAGAATGGAATTTTCAAATTTCGTTCACTCATTTTTTGACGTCCCGTATTCCGAACATTTCTGAACCTAGAGAAGTCGAATCGAACCAACGGTGTGCCTGAATTCGTGCAGCAGGAGTTTTGAGGTGAGACGATTATAATGATGTGAAATTAACTTTGGTGAAGAAATAAATTGATTTTGGACTAAATTTAATTTTCCCAATCGCGACATACTGGTCCCCTTAATTCGTGTACGGCGTTTAAATATTTAAATCAGTGATCAACGGAGGTAATTCAGTTACTGGATGATTGGATAATAGAAAAATGGGCAGAAAATCAATTAGCGTCCCCTGCCGATCGTGTTACCTAATTACTAGTTTGATTTTCTGATCTGAAATGGCCACGGCGTCAAGTCACGAAACATTTTCCAAATTCCAATGTATGAAAAATGCGCATGTCGATGTGAAATCAAATCGTTTACATGGGTCCACTAGAGTCTGTCTGTATCACAGCCACCACAAAATATATTTCACATTGGGAATCAGACTTCAATCATAAGAGTTGGAATATTTTGGGACGAAAAGAAACTTTGAATCTTACGCTTATTAGAAGGTCAGAGATTTTCGTTCGAGTACGGTGAAGACTTCGACTCCTTCCAAGTTCCAGATGCGCGAAATGTTTAACTTCATACTATAGACCTACGATTTTGAAATCGAAACAATTTATTTCACACTTAGATGCTCCGATTTCGAGAGCTCGATGACTGAGTCAATCGATTTCTTGACTATTTAGTGCTGCGTGCACTGTGTTATATGCCCTCGAATCGGAGTGGGGATGCGAATATTGACTACATTTTTGAATTGGTACATATCAAAGACGACTCTGCCCCTTCTCCTTTCTACATACTTGTTTTGGGTACAGACATGCTCGAATCCTCGGTTCAGCATTAGATTCAGTATGCAATCTAGTAATCGGGATGACAGTGTTCGACAATATCGATGTCACACAAAGAGAGACCTCGTATTACGAATGACATAAGTTATAGCTGATAAAATTTTAGTCAGAAAAAATGAAATGTTGATCGGTCAAAGTACACGGCCGGTCGAAATTATGAGATCGAAGCAATTCGAAATAATCTTACTAGAATCATATACTGTTATAATAGTTAAGTTGAAATAGGTAAAAGACATGACGTTTTATATTTCTGGAGAATTTATCTGGAGGAGTCCCCATATCAATCTTTCAAGATCAGATAAAGATTCATCTCATTTTTACTGAATGAATTGTTCAAATATCAGCTATGTGCCCTTATTGCAACGAATTGCATAGACATACAACATATGGCGTACAACACGCTGAAAATTCATAAAACTGCTGGGTACTATTCACCAAGAATAGCGCATCACAATAGTACATTACAATACGAGTCCGGTAAAACTTTTTCTGACGAGTGTGAGGTTGCAGTACGAGCCGAAGGCGAGTTTTGCAATGACACGAGATCAGAAGAAGTTTTTCCGTCGAGTATTGTACAAAATTTTACTTTAGGAGGTGTGAAAATGGGGGTTTTAGCCACGCGAAGCGTAGCTAAAACATCCAACATCACACTGTGTGAAGTAAATTCACATTATGTACTGATATATCTTGGAATTTTACCAACAAGGTCTTATGGGAGATCGGGGGGTCAGAAATGAGTTGCATGATAAATATTGTATTATCGCTTAATTGGACGTAAAATATGTTCGCAAACCAATCCATCGAAATGCATATTCTCATCAGGTATCAGACTAACGTAGGATCATATGCCGTTCTGGGGAACATCACTGCAAGGGCTTATTTCAGATTAGGTGATTGTGATTTCGTGAATCATCTTTCAGATTATGGCAGACAGGGTATGACTGCTCAATGTGCGCTTAAGGGGGTATATTAGTGACGCGCTGATCAGCTCGAAACTTCGGGGGGCGAAAACTCCTACCCTAGTTGACCGATCGGAATGAAACTTTGAGAATTATTGCATAATTTTGACAGAAAGTGGAACGATCTTTTATTTTTCCGAAATTCTAAAAAAAAAATTCACAGATCGGTTATCAGCTCTAGAAATTGTGGAATTATTCACAGTTGCACTTCATGTATCATACAGTCCGGTATGATGCCACTCGGCGATGGAAATTCACACATTTCAAGCCCGGTTCCATTAGATTTGATGTGAAATTAACCGATCACAGTTAATATGCTTCTAGTTTACGTAAAACACTAATTTTATACCGACATTATGGTACGTTACGACGCCTTGCAGAAAATGTAATGCAGTTTCTTGTTCGGTACTTTAATCTTAGCAATCATTTCTCGAAGAGGCATAATCTTTATTGAAAATAAACAAAAGTGGTGAAAAGTTTCACGCATTATGTTATTCATATTCATTACTAAAAATTTCCTATAAGGGCTCCGCCAAAATGTTTATTTTTAGAAAATTTTGAAAGGTTAAAAACTACGCATTATCCGGGATCTGTATTGATTACAGAAATATTTCTTTTTCAAGGTGTTTTGAGACCAGATTTCTCCGACTTTTGCCAAACGAGTTATCCGAAGTCAACATGAGAAAATTCGACTTAATAACTGGAAGTTTTTCAGATACTGGACGGTGGGATAATGGTAACATAAGCAGAAGGTAAATTATCACGACTACCGATTGTGTAACTGTTTATCAGTTTTGTTCACTGGATTGAAATGACCACGTCCCCTGCCTCAACTTACAAAACATTCTCCAGGTTCGAATTTGGAAAATGCGCATAACCATAGAAAATCGAATAGATCATCCTGGCCGACTAGAGTCTACCGGTGTCACAGCCACCACAAAATACATCTCACATCAGGAATCACACTTTAATCATTAGAATGTGAATATTTGGGGATGAAGTGGAACTTCGAATCTTACGGTTATTGAAACGTTCGAAATTTTTGTTTGGGTATAGCGGAGACTTTGACTCCTTCTAGCAGCAAGAAATTTTGAACCTTAGAGTGTAGAGTATTCCGGCCCCACACCTAGCACAAAATTTATTTCACATAGGTATATATATCTGCGAAAATTGAACGCTTTTCAGTTTAAGGGGGGAATGGGGTATAATGCATGAAAAAATAGCTATTTATGTATCAAGTCCGAAAAGTGTCACAATCCGGTATGGGTAATTTCTAATATGAGCCGATCGAGTGTGCTGTGTCACAGAAGAATGAGTGTGAATTTATCGCTCGAGCGCAGCGAGGGCGATAATTCACACGAGTTCTTCTGTGACACAGCAGACTCAGAGGCGAATTTTGGAAATTACCCATACCGGATTTGACACTTCTCGGACTTGGCACATACAATATTTTATGCGATCCGTTGTTTGAAAGTTCACTTTTTGGAAAATCAGTGTTATACTCACTTTAGTTTCTAAAATTACTGGTGTTATTGCATCTTTCTGTATCAAAACGTTTGGACTCAGACATTTGACATTTTCAGACATTTTGGTTTATAATATGTGAACGTAGTAAAAAATAACCTGACTATGTTTATTTTAATGAAACATATTCATATTGTACGATAATATTTTCAATATAGGCTCCTGTCCTATAATATTTCACTATATTTCAGTGACCTGAAATTGGTCACTTTGCGGCCTAAATCCGATGCTCAAAAAGTGAACTTTCAAACAACGGATCGCATAAACGCTTTTTTTGTGAATTTTTTTCAGACATCTGGTTAAAGTAAATTGATTTAAATATTTTGCATATTACAAAGGATCATTCGAACCACATTCAGTATTTTTTTTTTAGAAAAATATTGAGTAATGAGCTAGTGACAGAGCATTTTCGAGGACACCTTTTCAAAAAGATGATATGCGGTTCCAGCGATATCTCAACGTCGAATTATCCGAAATCAAAAAAGTTGCGATATTTAGTTAAAGTATAAGTTTTCCCTCCCCCCAACGATCATTTTTAGGTTTTTTTTTTATTTTCAAAGGGTATAGCAGAATAAGCATGTCACAATTGCCCTGTCACCGAATTTGTCCGGGACGATTGCATTTCATCCGTCCGCGAAAAAGAGTAATTCCGCCCAAGATTCAGCCTCGCGCACTGCCACAACGGGTCATAACCCCAAAAAATCACGTTTTCCAGTTTTCTCCAATTTTCTCCGCGGCTATTAGACCGATTGTCACGAGTCTAGTCTTAATCGAAAGGTCTCCAAAAAATACACCAAATTAGGTTATTTTCAGATTTTTCGGTCACAAACTGAAGCTTAGGAATCGGTTTGAATGCTTTGAACTGAGATATCAATAGATTCCCTGCGTGGCACCAACGTGAAAATATTTTTTTTCTGTCACACCTCAACATTCATTCCGCGAGCCATGATTCAAAAGAATCTGAAAATATGGGGTCCCTATGAAAAAAAATAAAATAAGAATTTTCAATTTTTTTTACTGTGAATTTTCTGCCAAAACAATGCAAAACAATTTTTCTTCGTTGCTTCATACTTTCTTCCACGCTCATGAGTTTTTGGCACCCAACAAAATCGATACGAATGTGTGAAAGCGTTGAAAAATGGCATTTTCATTCATTTTCATTCGAATTTCCCGCCAAAATAATGCAAACTGATTCACCTCCGTCGCGTCTACTTTTTCCTGTGCCAAGGAGTCTTCGTTACTCGAAAAAAGATACAGGTCGTCATAAGTACTTGCCGGTATTTCGATTTTGTTCATTTTGAATCCCCCGCTCAAAATAGTGCGAAAGTGTTTTTCTTTGGCTGTTTACCATCTCTTAAGGGGGGGGGGGGGGGGGGGGGGGGGGTTTACCCAATCAGTTACCGATTTGTCTATTTTCTCCTAAACGGGGTAATCAATCGACTTGTCCTTTCGGCAGCCGATGTTTGACGAGTAATGAGTTCGAACTGGTACGTTTGATCGGATGAATTCGGGATTTTTTTATTTTTTTCGATCGAAAAGTGTTGGCGTGCCATTTATTGCGACTTATATCAAAGCCCACGCATCAAAAATGAAAAATCGACTCCCTGAGCCCGATTCTGTGAGAAATTCTGAACATAACCATCCCAAAACATCTTTGTTTTCGACAACGATGAAGGTGGAAGTTGTATTCCACGTTTTTGTGGTAATTTTCGCGATTGTCAGAGACTGGGGGCGGCCATTGCCGCTACAGCTGCTGATTTAATACGGTCGTTCACAGAACACCCGTGAGATGTCACCGTAAAAGTATACTATACTATAGTAAAAGGATGAAGTTCAGATGCGCGCGTGGTGACATCTCACGGGAATTCTGAGAACCACCGCGTTATATCAGCAGCTGTAGCGGCAATGGCCGCCCCCAGTCTCTGACAATCGCGAAAATTACCACAAAAACGTAGAATACAACTTCCACCTTCATCGTTGTAGAAAACAAAGATGTTTTGGGATGGTTTTGTTCAGAATTTCTCACAGAATCGGGCTCAGGGAGTCGATTTTGCATTTTTGATGCGTGGGCTTTGATATAAGTCGTAATAAATGGCACGCCAATACTTTTCGATCGAAAAAAATTAAAAAATCTCGATTTCATCCGATCAAACGTACCAGTTCAGACTCATTACTCGTCAAACATCAGCTGCCGAAAGGACAAGTCGATTGATTGCCCCGTTTCGGAGAAAATAGACAAATCGGTAACTGATTGGGTAAACCCCCCCCTTAACATACACTTTTCTATGCCTCCAGTCAGCGGTCTCTAAAAGTCAATCTAGTATAACATTTGGTGTACACACGTGGAATTAACGTATAAATAATCATCGATTTGATATAGAATTAATAGCTCACAGTATATTCAAGGTAACTAATTATATTATAATCTCATTCATTGAAATAGATATGCACTATGGTGCTTTTTTTGAAACGACTATTTTTTTTTTTTTTTTTGCAACTCCCCATTGAAAATCTTGTTGTAGACGTCGGAAAGGGAATCCTGTCCAATTTTTAGCTCTTCGTTTCAATTCCAGCACTCGCTCTTTTCTTTTTAAGTTTTCCCATGCTAAAAGCATGTAAACATTACGACTTTTTCTTTCACCGCTCAAAACTCAGCCGCATTTCAATGGATTGTTCTCATCCAAGATTCATTTTACAGAGAATTTAGTGTTCTTCAAAAGTGCCATTGGTAGTTTGGCTGTGGTTTCAACCGCTGAACCTGTGTGAGCCTTCAAAGTCGATTTTATGCATAATTCTTCTTTCTCGCTGTGGGCGAATAAACAGTTGGACTTGGAGGAAAAAAGTTCGGAACATTTTTGTAGGACATTTATTTCTCTACAAAAAAATCCTATGCATAAAGTCTCTCAAACCAGTATTTCAAAAGATATAAGGACTTTGATTTTTTTAAATATAAAATTCAAACAAAATGTCAAGTTCAATATTTTCAAGTCAGTCAAACTATCTTGGGCACTTTTGAAGAACACTAAATTCTCTGTCAAATGAGTCTAGGATGAAAACAATCCACTGAAATGCGGCTGAGTTTTACGCGGCGAGAGAAAAAGTCGTAATGTTTACATGCTTACATGTTTACATGCTTTTAGCATGGAAAAACTTAAAAAGAAAAGCGCGAGTGCTGGAATTGGAACGAAGAGCTAAAAATTGGACAGGATTCCCTTTTCGACGTCTACAACAAGATTTTCAATGGGAAGTTGCAAAAAAAAAAAAAAATAGTCCTTTCAAAAAAAGCACCCTAGTGCATATCTATTTCAATGAATGAGATTATAATATAATTAGTTACCTTGAATATACTGTGAGCTATTAATTCTATATCAAATCGATGATTATTTATACGTTAATTCCACGTGTGTACACCAAATGTTATACTAGATTGACTTTTAGAGACCGCTGACTGGAGGCATAGAAAAGTGTATGTTAAGAAATGGTAAACAGCCAAAGAAAAACACTTTCGCACTATTTTGAGCGGGGGATTCAAAATGAACAAAATCGAAATACCGGCAAGTACTTATGACGACCTGTATCTTTTTTCGAGTAACGAAGACTCCTTGGCACAGGAAAAAGTAGACGCGACGGAGGTGAATCAGTTTGCATTATTTTGGCGGGAAATTCGAATGAAAATGAATGAAAATGCCATTTTTCAACGCTTTCACACATTCGTATCGATTTTGTTGGGTGCCAAAAACTCATGAGCGTGGAAGAAAGTATGAAGCAACGAAGAAAAATTGTTTTGCATTGTTTTGGCAGAAAATTCACAGTAAAAAAAATTGAAAATTCTTATTTTATTTTTTTTCATAGGGACCCCATATTTTCAGATTCTTTTGAATCATGGCTCGCGGAATGAATGTTGAGGTGTGACAGAAAAAAAATATTTTCACGTTGGTGCCACGCAGGGAATCTATTGATATCTCAGTTCAAAGCATTCAAACCGATTCCTAAGTTTCAGTTTGTGACCGAAAAATCTGAAAATAACCTAATTTGGTGTATTTTTTGGAGACCTTTCGATTAAGACTAGACTCGTGACAATCGGTCTAATAGCCGCGGAGAAAATCGGAAAAAACTGGAAAACGTGATTTTTTGGGGTTATGACCCGTTGTGGCAGTGCGCGAGGCTGAATCTTGGGCGGACTTACTCTTTTTCGCAGACGGATGAAATGCAATCGTCCCGGAGAAATTCGGTGACAGGGCAATTGTGACATGCTTGTTCTGCTATACCCTTTGTTGTGATTTTTTTAAGTCAAAATTGCGATTTTTGACGAAAAATTTCGTCATTTTTTAAGTGGAAAACAACCTTAATATAAAAAAATTTAAAAAAAAATATCGTTGGGGGGAGGATTTTTATATGTAGAAAAAGTGTACCAAGTTTGAAAAGGATCCGTTCAGTAGTTTTTGCACAATCGTTGGAACGGACTTTTAAAAAGTGGTTTCGAGAAAAACGCGTTTAAAGTTTTGAACACCGAAAAAGTGAAGAAAAAAATTAATTTTTTCAACTTACACGGAATCATCGATTCCAGCTCCATAAAGTACTTTTCCCGCAGCAGCTTCGTCGTAAAAGCATCACCGTGTATCTAAACAATATACCTATGCGGCAGCTGCGCGTAGGTATATGGGCAAATCTACCGTAACGTTAACATTCCGAACTTTTTTTTCCGGTTTTTCAATTCGAGAGCACATTTCTCAAGTTTGAACGGTTAATAAATACCATCGAAAGATGTGAGAAAATCGCCGTGTAACTCTTCTTTGATGCACGGCGTGAACAAAAAGGCTTAAATAGGACAAGGTGCGTGTTTGAGGTTACATATCCTAAAAATTACTTTTATAATCCACTGATGAAGCTTCCTTCTACGTTGAATATCATTTTTGTGCTTTCTTGCTTTCTTTTCTCGGGCAATTCTGACTTTCTCCCTCTTCTGAAATAATTCTAATTGCTCTCTTTCGATGGACATTCTTGAATGGTATTTATCTATTTATTATATAAATGAACCTATTATCGCCTTGATGTTATAGATGAAATAAACTTTTGTATGGTGACATCTCAATACATACCAAAACTACTTAAAGTGTCCGAGGAAATTTAGCAAAATTAATTAATTAATTCAATTATAAATCATTAATGACATCGAAACTTTCACTCATTAGGTTATTGTGTCATACGTAATCGGCGAAAAAACAAACAAATATCGTCCACAAATGTTCTTTTAAAATAATAATTCTTCAAAGAATTATTATTTGTATGATATCTATCCAATGCTCATGATTGCCGAATTTTGGTAGTGAAATTATTATTCATTGCTAGCGATCACAATCTCTTTTCAGCAGATTGGATGCTGATTACGTTTGTGCTGAGCAAAAATACCACCTGGCTTCGCGAGTTACGCATCGAACTCCGCATATTGAAATTGAATTTTCTCTGCTGTCTTTGAGAGCACAAGGACCCCAAGCATCAGGATTTGTTCCTTAGTAATCCTAGGACACGGTTGAAAGAATAGATTTGAATTTTGAGGCACGGCGTGAATGCTAAGTGACAAAAACTGGCCGCAGCTCAAATTTTCAAAAAAAGTAATCACTACTTTTTAAACGAGTGTAACTTTTTTTTTATGATAGGCACATTCTTGAGCATTTATACAGCAAAGCAGTGCACAGATACCTATTAAATGATGCTTGATTCAAGTTATTTGGTTGAGCGGCATTGATTTAACAATGGTTTGAAATACCGTTTTTGCGATTATCACAACACCAAGTCTGGCAATTTCATGCACATATAAGTAGCTGACAGAAAAAATTTGGCATATCAAGGTTCAAAACTTATTGGAATGATCGAGTTACGTTATTTTTTTATTGATTTTCATCAAAACTTTTTCAGAAAATCACTCATAATCGAATAAAATGCCGTGTCACAGTAATATTAACGTTGCGGTAGATTTGCCCATATTTTCAAGAGTAGCTCCGGTCTATGAGGAGGTTCGGTTTAAAGGTCTATAACATCAAGAGTTTTGCTCCGATTGACTTGAAATTTTGACACGATATTTTTGAAATATTTTACTATAAGAAAATGCAAAAAAACAAATATCGGTTTTTCGAAAGTGCTTATACCCCATTCCCCCCTTAAAGAGCTGGAACATTCAGGAATATATGAAGGTTCAGAAATTTTTCTTCGACTACAGAAGAGTTGAATTTCTCTTACGGTCAAGAAATCAAAATTTTGAACTTGAGGCTGCGAACCCACGACTCTGAAAGCTAAATGATTGTTTTCACATTGAAAAATTGAGATCTTGATATCGTGCGTCGAAGAGCTCCTCGATTTATGACTTTTTAGTGTTGCGTGCTGAGTTATGTACCGTTGGATCAGAGTGGGGACTCTAATATTCCCCTAATTTTTGAATTTGACCATATCGATGGTGACCACGGTCGTATATACAGGTCCGGAAACTCCGGTGGTGGGGGTGGGTCTCTTATTGAAGCCAGGTGCGCTTCAGAAAGCTACCACTTGAGCGAGGCGCTGCGATCTAGTAGTAGTAGTTTCAAATATGGCGATCATCAAGTGTCAAAATAACCTATTTCCTTTTTTGTATTCTTTCACGTAGCAATCTCCAATTTCGTCGGTTAACAAATGGAATGAAATTTCGTGCAACGAACAGCATCCGAATAATATTTGGTATCATGTGATCATGTAAAAAAAAATTGTAAGAACGCTGTTGTTATTACTACTACTACTCGACCACAGCGCACCAACTTGAGTGGCGAATTTAGGCAACTTTTTTGGCTTCAATAAGAGACCCACCCCCACCACCGGAGTTTCCGGACCTGTATATACGACCGTGATGGTGACTCTGCCTTTTCCTCACTCTTCGAAACTATTTTTGAACGCTATTATTCAGTGATCCGTCCTCGGACATTCTATCTCCTACTGTAGTCTCGTAATTAACGTTAATTGTTAACGTTTGACAATTTTCTGTTCCAAACTGACAGCTTGTTAGACTGAGCTGATTAATTTCGTTTTTGTTTCATTTGACACGAATCAACTATAACGCACAACGTTTCAGGGTTCTACAAACTAAGGCGAATGGCTATGCTCATCAATGTGCTCATCCATTTGGTGTGCGAATGATACTGAATGTCTAAATAGTGGTGCTATAACTCTAACAGCGAATTCAAGTGAGTCGACATCCAAAGCAGCACACAGGTGCCAGCAACAAGTGTGCCCATTGATTGATACGAAATTTTGAGAGTGAGATCAGAGTCTGAAGACTCTTTCAATTACATTCACCTTATGCTTCTTTTTTATATTTGTTTCTGGCTGTTTAACGCTAAGAAAATAATCCTCTAGAAAGAAGTATTTTCACGAGCCAAAAGTTTTAAAAATAAAATAACGTTTCCGATATCTCATCAGCGCCCGATATACGCATACCATAAGAATGACATGACGTAACTCATTCGAAGAGTACGAAAAGAATAGAGCAGCTGCTGTCAGACGAGAGAAGAATGATTCGATACGTTAGTTGGAAAACAGTGATATTTCTGTAATTTTTTTTTTTTGCAACGCAATGGCACAAAGTCGTAAGCAAGGAAAAGGCAATTTGCGACATTTTTTTATGCTATAATTTGCAATGAAAATACATAAATAATTCAGAATCAAGAATTTGAAAACCTGAAAGCACAAGGTCGTATGTGGGCGGATACGACCTTCTGCTTTTAGGTTCTGACAACAACGAACGATTGAATGAACAGCAGTACGTATCTACCTAACATACGACCTTCTACTTTAAGGTTTTCAATTTTTGTAATTTCTGTTTTTTTTTTTACTAATATTTCAAGGTGGATTCGATGTTTTGCTTTTACTTGTTAAATTAGTCGTTTTGTATGTTTTTTTTTTCGAATGGTCATGTCTTTACTTCTCAGAATGACAGAAAGTCGTATAATGTCGCTTGCGGTCTTGTGGTAGGTTAGTTGACGTGATTATTTTCCGTTCAGTTAGGTCTGAAAGGTCGTATGCGCCAAAACTTAGGACGTCGTGCTTTTATTTCGCCAATTTTCGATTTCAACATTATTCAACCTATTTGAAGGTATTTCACTTAAATAAATAGGAAAAACATTGTACAACCTTTTGATTTGAAAGCTGCTCTACCATTGTATAATATCGCGTTACGATCTTATGCCACTGGACACGCGATTGAGATGTTGAATTATTATAAACGTTAACGAATCGCACTTTTAACACAGAAATAATAGCCATCAAGTTTCCCAAATCTCTGGAGAATTATTTATGATATTCTGAACCTAGCCTGCCTAACGTTTCTAAAAATATTCGTTGTGGATGTTTACGATTGATTATTCTGGGCCTATCTCTCCCAGATATCAATTTCCATACTACGATATTATATCAAGAAGAAATTATCGAATTATTTCAAAGTCTACAGTGTAGAAAATATGCCTTCTGTGAAATGTGAATATGATATGTAATTTTCAATGTAAAAATAAGTGTATGCAAGAAATTATACACTTTTTACAAACATTGAGAACCTCATAAAATTCATAATTTCCTTTGTATAATTATGATAAATAAGTCCATTTTACTCAAATATAAAATCTATAAAATCTACATATCGCGTCCCTAATGCCATAAAGGCATATCTTCGTTATAGGCCTTTATGGCATACTAATGCCAAAAAGGCATATACTTTTTCCACTTACATGCCTTTTTTGGCATCAGAAAAAAAAGACAAAAAATTAATGCCAAAAGGGCATATCTTCTTGACTATAGGCCCTTTTGGCTTTTGGAAAACCAATTTTTTTTTACTTCCTATACTATTTTCATGTTTTCAAAGTGATGGGTAAATTCTGAGAAAACTATATGCCTTTTTGGTCGAAGTATGCCATAAAGGCATATAACGACGAAATGCCTTAATTATGGCATTCGAAACGCGATATGTGTTTAAATTTGAATTTGCGTGTTATATTTCATTTTTTTTTATATGCCTTTTTGGCATTAATTATCATTTCGCCTAAAGCCAAAAAGGCATATGTATAATTATAGGCCTTTTTGGTCTTAGTTTTTTTTTTTTTTCTCAGAATATCCATTTCAAGTTATTCTTGAAGCGATTGAGCGAAAAAAAAATTTATATGCCTTTATGGCTCTTAGGGTAGATCTAGCTATATACAGCGTATGGGGTATAGGGTAGATCTAGATATATACAGCGTATGCTATTATGGCATTATAGGGACGTGATATCTTAGTAAAAAAATTTGTCAGTCAAATGGTCCAGGTGGCATTTCAAAGTGGAAAGTTTTCAATTTCCCACGATTTTTTCCGCACTCACTATGTAATGTTGAACATAACTGTTTCTTGCAATTTTCATACTTTTGAAAAGTCGCGTGTAGGTCTTTGGGAAATGGCAATGGAAATTTTTTCTCGGAGGGACTATAAAGTGTTAAGATTGAGCTGGAGGTTGGTTATTTGAAAAAAAAATCTGCCTTTTTTCCGTCAAGTTATTCAACTTTTCGTGCGGAAAGTCAGTTTTTAGAAAATGTGTCGTAACTCGAAAACTGTGGCGTTTCTGATAGAATGTCACGATATGTAAAATGTGTACTTTTGAATTTTTGCCTCGATCAATTTTTTTGGTATGTTACATTAGGGTGGACCCTTATTTGGGGATCGGTGGAACTTTGATCATGACACCCCCTAGATCAGTTCCAAATAAATAAATAATAATCTGGGTGAAATTTGAGCTCTGTAGCTCAATGGGAAAGGGTGCCTGTAAGCCCGTATTTTCGCCCGTTTAATTAACATAGGATTTCTCATTGAAAAAATTCATTTTTTTTCACGTGCTTGTAGTGCGCTGGAAAAATCCACTATTCCGTCACTTTCGAGTGTCATAGGTAGTGAGTCGGTACACATTTTTTCAGTCATCTACAATCATATTTCACAGAGTAGCCGCTGTCGACAGATTCTATTTTTGGAAAAACTATACTTCTTTCTATCCCAAAAGGCTTAGGTATATGATATTATCTTTTCATTGTTATAAGAAATTTGATTCTTTTCCAAAACCAGAATCTGTCGGCAGCGACTACTCTGTGAAATATGGTTTTAGAGGACTGGAAAAATTTGTACATACTTACTAACTATGACACTCTAAAGTGACGGAATAGTGGATTTTTCCAGCGCACTACAGGCACGTGAAAAAAAAAACGAATTTTTTCGATGAAAAATCCTATGTTAATTGAATGGGCGAAAATACGGGCTTACAGGCACCCTTTTCCAATGAGCTACAGAGCTCAAATTTCACCCAGATTATTATTTATTTATTTGGAACTGATCTAGGGTGTGTCATGGTCAAAGTTCCACCGATCCCCAAATAAGGGTCCACCCTAATGTTACATGAATAAATCCGAAATAAAGTTAACAATAAATTCTGTGATTCTTTTGTTATTATATGTTGGAGAAATTTATTGTCAATTTCCTTTCGGATTTATTCATGTAAAAAAAGTTCGAGAAAAAAAGCACGTACCTGCTAAAAGGGCGTATAAAAATTAAAAATCACGTAAAACGGTGTCAACGTGATAGCCTATGAGAAATATGCATCTAAAATTATGATTGTGAATTTTTGTCGTGCCTCAAAGCAAAAGGGCGTATATGCGTCGAGATACGCCCTTATTGCACGTAGAGTTTTCAAGATTTTTACAAATGCCTAAAAGCAAAAGGGCGTATACGCCCTTTTACGCCTTTTTGGCATTTTCTTGTTATAAAGGCATCTGAAAATGTTGCAATCATGAAAACGACTGTAAATATTAAAGCGTACGTAAAATATGCACCCAATACCAGGGCCGGCTTAAGGCATGGGCTTGCGGGGCTATAGCCCAGGGCGCTCGGCCCCAAGGGGCGCTGAACCCCAGAGTTCTCTTGCACCAAATTCAGACCTTTTAGAGAAAATCTCATTCGAAAAATTATTCAAGAGCTTTGCTGCAATAAAGGCCAGAAAAGTCAGTTGTTAACTATTTGTGATGCGATATCATCCATGTATCGCTAGGGCGGTTCAGAGAAACGCTTCTTTTTTCCCCAGTATTGCTCATCAATATTTTTGTTCCTGTCCGAAGAAAAATGCCTCTCGCACAAGCTGCATTATTATATATTTCATTTATTAGTACATGCTGTTATATATGGTTATGCTTCTTCTTATACTGTTCATGGAGAACATAGTTGGTGTGTTCTTAAATACTTTTTTAGACTATGTAGTTGTATCTAACTTATTATAAATCTAACAGTCTCAACATGTACAGACATTCTGTGAAACCGGGAATCTGGCGGATGATATTTAGTACCTACTGCCGCATTGGCATTGATATCGAAATTTGAAAAATCGTGAAATTGAGTTTGTTGATAATCAAGATGCGCAGCAGCTTATGGAATCCCTTGTTGAAATTGTGGTGAAATAGTAGATTACACGCCTAGGCCAGTAAAGTAAGAAATGTCTCAGATCACCTGTAATTGTCGGCCATGGCGAAGCTGAGGTCGACAAACATGTGATCTGAGGTTTTCTTATTTACTGGCCAAGGTGTGGATACTAATTTTCTGTTCGACGCAGCCGGAAAGCGGCAACTTCGTTTAGCGCAGCGGCCCGAAAGTTGACGCTTTCCGGCCGGAGGACAGAAAAAGGATTTAATGACCGGCTGTGCATTTTTTACAACAATTTCAACAACGTATTCGATAAGCTGCTGCGCATCTCAATTATTAACAAACTCAATCTCACGATTTTTCAAATTCCTATATCAATGCGGCAGTACTAAATATCATTCGCCAGATCTCGAATTCCACAGAATTTCTTTACATGTTGAGACGAACGAAAACCTTGAAGAGCGCCTCGATCTCTGAACTTTGAAATTACCAGAAGGCTGCATTTTCTTGAAATTTCAACATCGGTGCGGCAGTAGCAAAAAGAATCATGCGGGCCTCGGCTTTTGCGAAAATCCATTTTTTTTTATGAACAGAAACAAAAATATCAATGAGCAGAACTGCGGAAAAATAAAGCGTTTTTTTGAACCGCCTAAATGTATCGCGTTTCAAGGACCAAGATGCGTGCAACATCCCGTGTAGAAATTGACTGTGGCATGCCCTAATATCAGCATGGGCCACATCGGGCGAATTTATGGCTTGCCAGACTTGCAATACTGCTCAGGCCCTGAAGTGGCCCAGATGTGGCGTGCCTTATTATCAAAATAGACAATACCAGGCGGATTTGTGGCTTGCCAGACTTGCAATACTGCCCAGGCTCTAAAGTGGCGCCAGTATCACTGTGCGAAGAACCGAGTTCGATTGATCGATTTCAAGTCGTCAAACGGCTACCTGCAGCTCAGCTGTTACGTTCCATCGATGTGCATGTTAATCCAAGGTTTGGATACCGGTACTCATCAAAACAGAACGTTATCGTTCTTCATAAAGTTCAAAGTTATATATCAGTGGTGAAAATTTAGTTTTGATACGAGCATCTCTGAAGTCTTTATACGGCAGTCTGAATGCGCAGTTCGAGGTGCGCGACAGATCGCGCCATAACCTCACTCTTCGTCGTATCAAGTACGAATCTCAACTAGCGTCAAAGTGACTTTTCATGCCTTTAAACTGTTTTAAACTGTTTTTGACTCGAACAATGGTTACAGAACTCGCTTTCGGCTCGCCTTTAGTCATTATCCTCGCGGAAAAACACTTGGTTTACGGGCATGCCACGTAATATACTACTATTAGAACTCGTATCATGAAATAATGATCTCGCTCGTATCATAAAATAATTCATCTCGCCTTGACACTGATCAATCATGATACTGATTGGTGAGATTGAAATGTCTTTTAACTCTTAATTCGACACCTTGACCATAAGTTTCAACAAATAGAAAGATATTGTACCGATTACCATAAGGTAGTTTGGCGTAGTAGGTAAAGCGTGCGACTAGTAATACAGCGAATGCGAGCGGACTTGGGTTCAAATCCCGATAGGATCGAAAAATCGGATGAAGTTTTATCATCAACATATTATAGATTTATCTTCTCAGTGATTGAAAATATGTGATAAACGTTAATTTTTTTAATTTTTATGTGATAATATCGATATCTCAAAGTAATAAATAAATCACACCGAGATTTGTATGAATACGCAATTTAGGCACGGCTGTGGAAGAAATTATGGCGCGAACGTGGTTCCTCAATGGCAGCCTGATCGGTTCCCGGTGTGGGGCGGTATCTAAAATGGTAACATTTGACCAGGCCCCTAACAGGCTGCCACAGCTCAGCCAGACCTGGGCCCCATTTGTATTCTGGCAACCTTTTCGGGATCCGGCATTGAGCCACAGTACAATTTCTACACGGGATGCGCTATTTACGCGATCGTTTAATTTTGTCCCTCAACTTTCTCAGCCATCGACCTCGCGTTGTTTTTGAATAAGGAATAATGGGGGGCGCTTTCCTAAGCTTAGCCCATGGGCGCATCTAACCTTAAGACGGCCCTGCCCAATACTATGACTAAGTAAGTATTTTTGCCACGGCTAGAAATTGAAAAAAAATTATAGTACAGGCGTTAATGCACTTGGAGAATAAGTGAAAAAATCGTAGAAGCTGAATAGAAACCCAGTTTGATTCAATTACAATTCACACTTATTATAATGAGAATCCTTACTTTTGTCACAGTCAATTAAACCCATCGAAATACGCGTTTTCATCAAAATCAAGACGGTTCGAAAAAAATGGCGTTAACGCCCTTCTGCTTTTATGAATGAATATTTTTCATCGAATTTTTTGGAATGTTAATTTTTTTCATTTATCTTCGCGTTTCAGATGTTGTCAAGATTTTTGTGTGGAAATGTAAAAAAAAAAAAAAAAAAATGGCGTTCACGCCCTTCTGCTTTTAGCTACGAATATTTTTCATCGAATTTTTCGAAATCTTCATTTTTTTCATTTATCTTCGCGTTTCAGATGTTTTCATGACTTTTGCGCGGATAAGTTTGAAAAAAAATAGCGTATACGCCCTTTTGCTTTTATAGTCATATAGTAATTATTTTCAATATCAAAAAGGCGTATACGCCAGATTATACGCCCTTTTGCTTTTATGGGTGGCGTATACGCCGTTTTGGCGTAATAATGAGCTTTTTGGCGTATACGTCCTTCTGCTTTTAGTCACGCGATATACATGATAATTATTATAGTTATAATGGTAAATTTGGATCAAAGGAAGTTATGAATTTGATATAATGATTAATAAATAATGAGTTCTTTATAATATCGTGTCTACCCCGGACTGGGGCTACAAACCGTTTAGCTATTCTATTCTATCCGAGTTTGGAGATTTGGGATAGGGGTTAGAAATGGGAGTTATTAAATGTGATTTTGAGTTCTGGTAAAAGCTAAGATATATTCTGTTATATGAAATTAAACTGGTTTACATTATGTAAAGCGAAGAATCGTAACAAATGAATCTTATTTAGAATTATCAACGACCATCACCTGAGGGTAGGCCCACCGTCCTACCGTATCAAGTGTACACTGAGAAAAATGAGAATCGTAATATCAACAATAATTCGCTTGCTAACCGAATATTGCTAAGATAACGATTTTTACTTGCAATATTATAATGCTTTCCAATTATTGTTGCAGTTACGTTGCCGCTTCAACAATAAAATATTGCAGATACCACAATTTGTTTGCTACTGTAGCAATACAATATTGCTGTACAAGCTTGCAATATTTATAGCACAGCTTCAGCAATGATTATTGCAGGTTGGTATGCAGCAATAATGTTTTATTGCTGTTTTATTGCAATTGCAGCAATTTTTTTTTTCTCAGTGTAGGGTTCAGATCCTCATAAACCGCATGGGTTTACTCGAAATGGTAGCTGATGGGTTCTGATACTTAGTCATGGAATTATGTCAAAACGAATTCATCTATCCAACCGGGAACAAATGTCGGATTCTATCTCATAGCCGCATTGGCTTATTTGATCCCTGGAGGATGTTATCGATAGGTACTCGGCATAAGCCATTTGAACGCGATCGAAGATGAGTTTCACCCAGGTTATGGTCGATGGGTGAGAATATCAACTAAATATAAGAGACCAACTAATTCCTAAGTAAAGAATGAAGGGACAGAAAAACCAGATCAGGAAAACAACCTATCGAAATAGGACGGTACGTATAGTCCCTTGAGGCCGGCGCCACTACTGTCTACTAAGGCACTTATCTATTAAATATACTGTAACGTATTCGGCCTATAGCCAAATAGCCGAACCGTTCATAGTATTGAGCTCAAACACATAGAAGCAGTTCAATACGCGTTACCGTCCTCACGCATCATCGAACATCAGTTATGACGTCACGACGAATATAAAAGGCGACTGTCTCACTACTCGAGAGCGGACTCGTGCCAGAGCGGCCTACCGACTCATATCATTAAATTCACAAATTCTCTCTAAATTGAGCATAGCTAACCCAAAAGCGGGCATTCATCTGAAATAAACTCAAATAATAATTGAGGGGATGGGCGGAATAACGGTATAATTCGGAAAACATAGTTTTGAGATAAATGAGAAAAACGTAAGAAACTACGATAAACGGAACATATCCTGATATAATTCAACATAGCATGGTAGTACATAATAATACTTCTGATTATATAAATAGAACCACAAAAAGTTCAAACCCTTCACAATGAACGAATAATTAACTTTTCGAGTTATACCGTTCTTCCAGATAACAAGGCTGTTTTTCACTCATCTCACATTTTATTTACACAAAAAAAATTTAACAATGAGTACAAACAGTTAAAAACAGTTACACAAGAAACTGTTTATAGCTGGAGCATTCCATGCCAAATCGACCTGGTCCTGACCCTCGACCTCCCATATCTGGTCCGCGATTTTTGTATCATTCTTCTGATTCTGGATAGCAATCGAATTTTTATTCTGATTTTTCAAAATAAATTTGAGCGCGTCGTGAATTTTCAAAGTTTTTTTTTGCCACACCTTGATGGCCGTAATCGGAAAAACTGGAAAATTTCTAAAAAATTCTGTGTCAGAAATAAAAATTTTTAATCAAAATTCCTAATGCTTGGACCGTCGCTTCAATGTATTTTTTTTCGGCTTTTTTCGAAGAAAAAATTTGACAAAATAGAAACGGTGATCAATACACCGTGGACTGCTGCTTGAATATTTCGAACGATAGCCAAGGATTCTTGGAAATTTTTTCAGATTTTTTTAAACATATTTTTATCTCAGGAATATCAACATGAAATTATGATTAAAAAACTAAAAAAACAGGTTGGAGCAAAAGCCCCGACATCAGGAATCTTGGTTCAAAAATTTTGATCTCTGACAAAATTTTCGAGCATTTTTCCAGATTTTTCGACGACGGCCATAGAGGTGGTGGAAAAAATCTTTGAAAATTCATAACGCGCTCAAATTTACTTTGAAAAATCTGGAAAAAATTCTGATTATTTAGAGTCAGAAGAATGATACAAAAAATCGCCGACCAGATATCAGAGGTCGAGGGTCAGGACCAGCTCGATTTGGCATGGAATGCCCCAGCTTTATCGCTTTCTCCAATTCTACTTCACGTATTAACAGTTCAGTCCCGAATTCAGCAGATATTTCTCCGAATATATTTTTCTGATAACACAGCTGCACTCAGAACAAGGTTTTGTTGACACAACCAAAATTTTGGTTATTATACGGTCAAAGAAATTTTTTTGTCCAGTCAACCAAAATTTTGTTGATACTACTAAATTTGTTGTTAACACAGCAAAATTTTGGTTGACTAAACAAAAAAAAATTTTTTGACCGTATAATAACCGAATTTTGGTTGTTTCACCAAGACCTTTTTCTCAGTGTGCGCTTCGTTTGGCCCAATTTTATCAGAATGCGGAGGTCATCTATTTTTGCCGATGATAAGCCTGTTGAAGCAACGTCCGAGATCTTTTAGATAATTTCGGCGCTATTAAAAATACGTTCCCATACCCGAAATGTTTCGCGCTCCGAGTGATCATCCGAAGGCATCACTCCGATGTTTCTATCTCATATCATCTAGATATTTGGAATAACGGAATAACTCGAGCTATACCGTGCTTCCATAAGAGCTGTTTAATTTAACCCTTCAATATTCAACCCATTTTCATCAAATAAATACCTAATCTAGATCTATGGTCACTGATCATTTTTATGCAATCTCCGAAAAAACGGTATAACCCGACTTATACCGTTATTCCGCCCATCCCCTCAATTGAAATAGCTAAAGCAGCATTCAAGTAAAGTCAATTAAATCATTGTTACAGCTAAAGCAGCTTTTCAATAAAATCAAATCAAAATCAAAAACGATTTATTACAAATAAAATCAAATCAAAATCAAAATAGATTTATTACAAATAAAATCAAATCAAAATCAAAAACGATTTATTACAAATAAAATCAAATCAAAATCAAAAACGATTTATTACAAATAAAATCAAATCAAAATCAAAAACGATTTATTACAAATAAAATCAAATCAAAATCAAAAACGATTTATTACAAATAAAATCAAATCAAAATCAAATCAAAATCAAAGCAAGCAAAACAACTCAAAGTCCGGCCATTGAGCCACCGCAAATTAGTAAGTAAGTTAGGTTAAGTAAAAGGAAAACAAATTCAAATTATTATTTTTCATTTAACATTTTTTTTGTATTATTTTTGTAAATGGCTTTGACCCAGAGATTCTCTACAATATAAAATAAATAGGAAATGATTGGATAATCATTGAATAATCAGGAATCTGACCTCTATCTTCCTATTTTCTTATAACCTTGTTTCAAACTTTATTTTTCAGCAATTTAAAATCATTCATAGCTAGATATCAGTATCGGTGAGTCTTACTGACACAGCACGGTAGCTCTATAGCACCTACCTTCGTCTGTGGAAGTTCGACATATCCCAGATCTGATTAAAGCGGTATTGGTGCGTCAAATTCAACAACAAGATAGTTCTATAGCATCTATCTCAGTTTGGGGAATTTGACATATCGCGTGACTAAAAGCAGAAGGACGTATACGCCAAAAAGCTCATTATTACGCCAAAACGGCGCATACGCCACCCATAAAAGCAAAAGGGCGTATAATCTGGCGTATACGCCTTTTTGATATTGAAAATAATTACTATATGACTATAAAAGCAAAAGGGCGTATACGCTATTTTTTTTCAAACTTATCCGCGCAAAAGTCATGAAAACATCTGAAACGCGAAGATAAATGAAAAAAATGAAGATTTCGAAAAATTCGATGAAAAATATTTGTAGCTAAAAGCAGAAGGGCGTTAACGCCATTTTTTTTTTTTTTTTACATTTCCACACAAAAGTCTTGAAAACATCTGAAACGCGAAGATAAATGAAAAAAATTAACATTCCAAAAAATTCGATGAAAAATATTCATTCATAAAAGCAGAAGGGCGTTAACGCCATTTTTTTCGAACCGTCTTGATTTTGATGAAAACGCGTATTTCGATGGGTTTAATTGACTGTGACAAAAGTAAGGATTCTCATTATAATAAGTGTGAATTGTAATTGAATCAAACTGGGTTTCTATTCAGCTTCTACGATTTTTTCACTTATTCTCCAAGTGAAAAAATATATATAGTGCCTGTACTATAATTTTTTTTCAATTTCTAGCCGTGGCAAAAATACTTACTTAGTCATAGTATTGGGTGCATATTTTACGTACGCTTTAATATTTACAGTCGTTTTCATGATTGAAACATTTTCAGATGCCTTTATAACAAGAAAATGCCAAAAAGGCGTAAAAGGGCGTATACGCCCTTTTGCTTTTAGGCATTTGTAAAAATCTTGAAAACTCTACGTGCAATAAGGGCGTATCTCGACGCATATACGCCCTTTTGCTTTGAGGCACGACAAAAATTCACAATCATAATTTTAGATGCATATTTCTCATAGGCTATCACGTTGACACCGTTTTACGTGATTTTTAATTTTTATACGCCCTTTTAGCAGGTACGTGCTAAAAGGGCGTATAACGGCGTATACGCCCTTCTGCTTTTAGTCACGCGATATCCCAGATCCGTAGGGTAATTAAGGGTTTTTTCAACTTTTCCCAGAGGAGCTCCAAATATCATAACCCGTGACAAAGAACTCACGCGAAGTAGCATAATTTCACTAGCCTTCAGCTGGTGAAACATATGCAATAAGTTACAATACATAGACATAGATGTTGCATATCGATACCAACGTTCTAATACGTCGTAACCCACAAAATTTCAGAAAGTGACTTTTTTTGAAAAATTGAATGATAATAATGTTGTGCAGCTTATGTTTAAGTTTTAGCGGTCAAATCGTTGATTTACTATTTTTAAATAAATATTCTAATCCGTAAAATCCTATCTTCTCAATGGCAATAGTGAAGCGTTTTCATGGCCTCCTGAACAATTTTCCAAATGTGGGTTACGTCATATTAGAACGTGGGTATCGATATATCTTTCGCATGTATTGATTTCCGTGCGGGTCGGCCTTGATGATATCGATACATACCTGGCGATTCCTCGCTTACATCTCAGTAACTTGGATTGCGGACCGTCAGTTGTTAGAGTTGTATATCTATACATATATACGATAAAAAATGACTGAGATGACTGAGATGTAAGCGAGGAATCGCCTGGTATGATATTGTTACAAAGATTGATTTCCCTTTTTCGCTTTACTAGGAGATTACCACTGATATATATTATAACTGGATAGCCGATCGCGTATGAAATATAGGACGAAGCGTGAGGCCAGTTGAGTGTCATTTTTTTTGGAGTCCCGTGTATCAGGGCCGTCTTAAGGTTAGATGCGCCCATGGGCTAAGCTTAGGAAAGCGCCCCCCATTATTCCTTATTCAAAAACAACGCGAGGTCGATGGCTGAGAAAGTTGAGGGACAAAATTAAACGATCGCGTAAATAGCGCATCCCGTGTAGAAATTGTACTGTGGCTCAATGCCGGATCCCGAAAAGGTTGCCAGAATACAAATGGGGCCCAGGTCTGGCTGAGCTGTGGCAGCCTGTTAGGGGCCTGGTCAAATGTTACCATTTTAGATACCGCCCCACACCGGGAACCGATCAGGCTGCCATTGAGGAACCACGTTCGCGCCATAATTTCTTCCACAGCCGTGCCTAAATTGCGTATTCATACAAATCTCGGTGTGATTTATTTATTACTTTGAGATATCGATATTATCACATAAAAATTAAAAAAATTAACGTTTATCACATATTTTCAATCACTGAGAAGATAAATCTATAATATGTTGATGATAAAACTTCATCCGATTTTTCGATCCTATCGGGATTTGAACCCAAGTCCGCTCGCATTCGCTGTATTACTAGTCGCACGCTTTACCTACTACGCCAAACTACCTTATGGTAATCGGTACAATATCTTTCTATTTGTTGAAACTTATGGTCAAGGTGTCGAATTAAGAGTTAAAAGACATTTCAATCTCACCAATCAGTATCATGATTGATCAGTGTCAAGGCGAGATGAATTATTTTATGATACGAGCGAGATCATTATTTCATGATACGAGTTCTAATAGTAGTATATTACGTGGCATGCCCGTAAACCAAGTGTTTTTCCGCGAGGATAATGACTAAAGGCGAGCCGAAAGCGAGTTCTGTAACCATTGTTCGAGTCAAAAACAGTTTAAAACAGTTTAAAGGCATGAAAAGTCACTTTGACGCTAGTTGAGATTCGTACTTGATACGACGAAGAGTGAGGTTATGGCGCGATCTGTCGCGCACCTCGAACTGCGCATTCAGACTGCCGTATAAAGACTTCAGAGATGCTCGTATCAAAACTAAATTTTCACCACTGATATATAACTTTGAACTTTATGAAGAACGATAACGTTCTGTTTTGATGAGTACC
Source organism: Tenthredo mesomela (assembly GCA_943736025.1). Classification (NCBI taxonomy): domain Eukaryota; kingdom Metazoa; phylum Arthropoda; class Insecta; order Hymenoptera; family Tenthredinidae; genus Tenthredo; species Tenthredo mesomela. Next base: position 633,445 of record OX031016.1, read on the forward strand.
GGTATCCAAACCTTGGATTAACATGCACATCGATGGAACGTAACAGCTGAGCTGCAGGTAGCCGTTTGACGACTTGAAATCGATCAATCGAACTCGGTTCTTCGCACAGTGATACTGGCGCCACTTTAGAGCCTGGGCAGTATTGCAAGTCTGGCAAGCCACAAATCCGCCTGGTATTGTCTATTTTGATAATAAGGCACGCCACATCTGGGCCACTTCAGGGCCTGAGCAGTATTGCAAGTCTGGCAAGCCATAAATTCGCCCGATGTGGCCCATGCTGATATTAGGGCATGCCACAGTCAATTTCTACACGGGATGTTGCACGCATCTTGGTCCTTGAAACGCGATACATTTAGGCGGTTCAAAAAAACGCTTTATTTTTCCGCAGTTCTGCTCATTGATATTTTTGTTTCTGTTCATAAAAAAAAATGGATTTTCGCAAAAGCCGAGGCCCGCATGATTCTTTTTGCTACTGCCGCACCGATGTTGAAATTTCAAGAAAATGCAGCCTTCTGGTAATTTCAAAGTTCAGAGATCGAGGCGCTCTTCAAGGTTTTCGTTCGTCTCAACATGTAAAGAAATTCTGTGGAATTCGAGATCTGGCGAATGATATTTAGTACTGCCGCATTGATATAGGAATTTGAAAAATCGTGAGATTGAGTTTGTTAATAATTGAGATGCGCAGCAGCTTATCGAATACGTTGTTGAAATTGTTGTAAAAAATGCACAGCCGGTCATTAAATCCTTTTTCTGTCCTCCGGCCGGAAAGCGTCAACTTTCGGGCCGCTGCGCTAAACGAAGTTGCCGCTTTCCGGCTGCGTCGAACAGAAAATTAGTATCCACACCTTGGCCAGTAAATAAGAAAACCTCAGATCACATGTTTGTCGACCTCAGCTTCGCCATGGCCGACAATTACAGGTGATCTGAGACATTTCTTACTTTACTGGCCTAGGCGTGTAATCTACTATTTCACCACAATTTCAACAAGGGATTCCATAAGCTGCTGCGCATCTTGATTATCAACAAACTCAATTTCACGATTTTTCAAATTTCGATATCAATGCCAATGCGGCAGTAGGTACTAAATATCATCCGCCAGATTCCCGGTTTCACAGAATGTCTGTACATGTTGAGACTGTTAGATTTATAATAAGTTAGATACAACTACATAGTCTAAAAAAGTATTTAAGAACACACCAACTATGTTCTCCATGAACAGTATAAGAAGAAGCATAACCATATATAACAGCATGTACTAATAAATGAAATATATAATAATGCAGCTTGTGCGAGAGGCATTTTTCTTCGGACAGGAACAAAAATATTGATGAGCAATACTGGGGAAAAAAGAAGCGTTTCTCTGAACCGCCCTAGCGATACATGGATGATATCGCATCACAAATAGTTAACAACTGACTTTTCTGGCCTTTATTGCAGCAAAGCTCTTGAATAATTTTTCGAATGAGATTTTCTCTAAAAGGTCTGAATTTGGTGCAAGAGAACTCTGGGGTTCAGCGCCCCTTGGGGCCGAGCGCCCTGGGCTATAGCCCCGCAAGCCCATGCCTTAAGCCGGCCCTGCCGTGTATCGCCATCTGTGCTTGGCGGCATCAAGCTACCTATCAATTCATGATTTGATATCACAGTGATACATATACAGCATGATTCCCAAGTCACGGAAAAGATTTTACATGCAGATACCTCATCGAAATCTAAGAATAAGTTCCTTATCAAAAACTTCGAGGGACCAGTCGTTCCTGAGTTATAGAAGGTTTAGTCCACCTCGTAGTTGACGTTGTCCAGGTGGTGAAACTGATGACTCACATTCCCCAGGTCTTTTGCTTCGAAGTTTTCATTCTAGTTGTCGCCAGGCAGGTGATTTCTGACCTCCAGGATTCTCACTACGTTTTTGACACTGTCAAGGTGTTCAAACTGATGACTTCCGATCCCCAGGTCGTTCGCTTCGTAGTTTTCACTCTCGTTGTCTTCGAGTTGTTGACTTTCGTGCTCCAGGATTTTCGTCCCGTAGTTTACGTTGTCTAGATGGTCAAACTGGTGACTTGCGTTCCCCAGGTCGTCCTCTTCGTAGTTTTCACTCTCGTTGTCATCGGGTAGTTGATTTCCGTCCTCTGGGACTTTCGTCACGTAGTTTACGTTTACGGGAAATCAACAACCCGATGACAACGAGAGTGAAAACTACGAAGAGGACGACCTGGGGAACGCAAGTCACCAGTTTGACCATCTAGACAACGTAAACTACGGGGCGAACGACGTAGGGCATGAGAATGATCGACCGGACTATTTAAAGAATAAAAATTACGAAATAACAAACCGAAATTTCAGGCAAAGTTCATACGACGCGGGCACTATCAATTTTACAGGATTTTACGTGGTTATGCGGAACAAAAAGTGAGCGCGAAAATTAGCGCTTGAAAAATGACCCTTTACTTGATCGGCCGCACTGATATCCCCAGTAAACGAACACGTATTGGAACGAATTGAGTATCTGCAAAACAGAATTAACACGAATTAAATAGAATTCAAAAAAATTGCTAAGAATTGACACACAGGTCTTTTTAATTCCATCTAATTCGTATTAATTCTGTTTTGCACATACTCAATTCCTTTTCGTTTACTGGGTCGGTAATCGGCCGATAAATAACTGCCATGCGAATCTATCGGGATAACCGACAGATGGCGGAATGCGGGACTCCAAAAAAAATGGCCGCCTGGAGCCCCAAAAGGGCACATGAATTTTGGTCGATCGGCTATCCAGTTAGTATATATATCAGTGGAGATTACCTTTACATTCTATATTTAAACTTCGCATCATCTAGCAGTCATAGAAGATAAACGAATACAAATAAATGACTCGTTGATATTAAATAACTGAAGTAAACATTATTATAAAAACAGTGCTGTTTCACACTTCAAACTGTAAACACACATTTTCTGGCATTTCCCAATATACAGGGCGATTCAGTTTCCGCGCACCATTTGGTAATGGTAGATTCGTTGGAAAATTCTAAGACTAATTTTCCTTTACCAAAAAGTCTTGGGTCTAATGGTTTTCGGGCTATAGAAGATCTTAGTCCACCAATGACAGAGCCCACAGCTGCTCAAGTTAGGGCCGGGTCTAAAGTATAAGACTAGCAGTGCCCGTGGCAACTCGATTTAGAGTGAAAAAAAAATAAATGATTCAATCTAGTGATAAATTTAAGTTACAGTATTTTCGCCAGAGGTCACCAGGAGTTGTCTTCATTCAACATACGCTTTCGTTATTTGTGACCAGGACCACCGTTACGTCGGCTTCCTCCTCGGGGTCGACCACACCGTCGTTTTCGTCCTCCAGGTTTACCGATACGTAGTTTTCGTCCTCCAGGTCGACCGCGCCGTAGTTTCCTCCCTTTAGGTCTACCGTACCGTAGTTTTTGTCCTCCAGGTTCACCGCTACGTAGTCTTTGTCCTCCAGGTCGACCGCACCGTAATTGTCGTCCTCTTGGTCAACCTGTATATTCAATTTCCCTGACAAATATATTTTCTTTGACTTGAATCTCTTATTTTAACTCAGGACCCACATTTTATTTAACTTAATCTGCTCGAGCCTTTCTTTAAATAATTACAATTAGCCCACAGAAGCTAATTTAGTAACAATATTAAGGTCTTACAGGGACTAATCTCCGTAGTTTACCACACGGAACATTTGTGTACGGGATTCATATACGAGCCCACTGAGCAGTTGAAGTCAACGGCGAATTCTTGTATGTTTGAGAAAGAACCCATCACCCGGAGTCTCATGGGACTGTGATTGTCTGTCTCGAACTGATAACCCGCTAATTCCGGTCGATATCTAGAGCACCAAATGTTCGCAGCGCTTATCCAAAACATCTGCTCTGGCGTGTATTGGAGACCCGGGAGTCTGGGTTCGGGACCGTTTCTCTCCACATATTTCTTGTACGCCAGATAAGCCTTTTTGACGCCACCGCTGTCAGCGATATTCTCCGCCAGCGTATTTTCCCCATCCACCTGCGACTGATATGGAAATTGATGATGTGTTGCAAAAAATAAGTGAGGATAAGGAATCTATCAAACTTAAATTCGAAAGAGCATTGGAAAGACTTACGATCCGACCCGCAGACCCGACGATGTAATTATTGTACTTGTTGATCATGCACTGGGATTTCTCCACGAATGTTTCTGCCGTTTTCGGCATCCACCAATCCGCCAAATTTCCGTCTTTGTCAAATTGTCTACCCTTGCTGTCAAAGCCGTGCGTGTATTCATGACCTATGACGGAGCCCATGGCACCCCGTGTAGAAAATTGTTAGGGCGTCCCAATTATAAAAGAGGCCCTTTCTGGGCGTCAACAGGGCATCCACTATAAAGGCATCCTCACTGTTGCCTCACTGGGGCATAAGTAGGGTTTATTTTGGCATCCAAGTTAATTTTGTTTAGGCTCGCCCAATCTGTGCCAACGTTGGCCCAAGTCGGGGTATAGCTAGGCATTCAGACTCACTTTGTCCAGGCTTGCCCAACTTGTGCCAAACTTGGGCCAAGTCGGGGGTTAATTGGGCATTGGGACTCATTTTGTCCAGGCTTGCCTAACCTGTTCCAAACTTGGGCCAAGTCGGGGTTCAGCCAGGCATTCAGACTCATTTTGTCAAGGCTTGCCCAACTTGTGCCAAACTTGGGCCAAGTCGGGGGTTAATTAGGCATTCGGACTCATTTTGTCAACGCTTGCCTAACTTGTCCCAAACTTGGGCCAAGTCGAGGTGTAGCCAGGAAATCAGACTCATTTTCTCCAGGTTTGCCTAAGCTTTGCCGAACTTGGGCCAAGTCGGGGTTCAGCCAGGCATTCAGACTTATTTTGTCAAGGCTTGCCCAACTTGTGCCAAACTTGGGCCAAGTCGGGGGTTAATTAGGCATTCAGACTCATTTCGTCCAGGCTTGCCTAACCTGTCCCAAACTGGGGCCAAGTCGGGGGTTAATTAGGCATTCGGACTCATTTTGTCAACGCTTTCCTAACTTGTCCCAAACTTGGGCCAAGTCGAGGTGTAGCCAGGAAATCAGACTCATTTTCTCCAGGTTTGCCCAATCTGTGCCAACGTTGGGCCAAGTCAGGGTTTAGCCTGGCATTCGGACTCATTTTGTCCAGGCTTGCCCAATCTGTGCCAACGTTGGGCCAAGTCGGACTTTAGCCAGGTATTCGGACTCATATTGTCCAGGCTTGCCTAACCTGTCCCAAACTTGGGTCGAGTCGGGGTTTAACCAAACATTCAGACTCATCATGTCCAGGCTTGCCCAATCTGTGCCAAACTCGGGCCAAGTCGGGGGTTAATTAGGCATTCGGTCAACCATATCAGACGCCATCTACCACGGCGCGGTCAACTTACAGTAAACGCCATTTTGTCTAAAAATCTTTCTCGCTAACAAAGTAACTACGGAAATTAACTAGTCGGGCAATAGAATAGCATTTAATCTGAGAAAAAATTATCTCTCTGGATATAGCAGGGTCGGGGTGTAGCTAGGCATTCAGACTCATTTTGTCCAGGCTTATCTAATTTTTGCCAAAATTGGTTACCTGGGCATTTGGACTCATTTTGTCTGGGCTTGCCTAACCTCTGCCAAAGTTGGCCCGAGTCAGGGTTTATCCAGGCTCGCAGGATAATTTTAAAACCAATATTGGCCCAAATTCGGTATCCCATAATGGCCCACCTTTTATACCCAATGTTGCGCCGAGTTTGGACAGCCCATATATATTATATATATCCCGTGTAGAAATTTTTGTTGGGCGCAAACAGGGGCCAAGTTAATTTGGCTCGATATTATTCAGGCCCAAGTAAGGTCGCCTGTCTTGGGCCAATGTTGGATTGTCCCACGTATTTGATTCGGCCCCCTATGCGTGGTCAAACTGGGGCCAATTTGGACAGCCAGTAGGGCCCAAAGTGGACACCGTATATGGGGCCACAACAAAAAAGCGGGACAAATCGATATAGGCCCAATATTGGTGACCAAACTTGGGCCTATACATTATTGTGGAAAATTAACTTGGCCCTCATTAGCGCCCGGGGAAAATTTCTACACGGGACCGTAGTTCATGTAACGCGGGCGATCGTTGCTGAAGAACGTGCCCTGCAGGATACCGGCTGGGATTTCTGTGTAAATAATTCCATATGTATCTTGAAACGCTCATGATGTTTAGAAACCGAAAAAATATTGTGACTCGTAGATATCAAAAAGAAGGAAAGCGCCTCTCAAATGCGTTGACGGTTGAAGAAATGTTCCATTACGATCAATACAAAGAGCTAGCAAATGGGTGGTACTCACGGATACTGTTCTCATGGGGATTATAGAAAGCATTGACTTCTGTTGAAAAGTCATGCATTACCCAATCGGTTTTGTTAACGGGTTTTTTCAGTAACCCGAAATGATGCTTGAGACGAAATAGTTTCATTTGTAAATAATTTCCAAGAAAGTCGTGGGGCATGAGGCTGAGATCGAAAAAATACTTTCTTAGCTCTCTGTTGTCGAGGAGTTCGACTGGATAACCGACGATATTACTCATGGCTCTGGTCTTTTCTAATGCTCTGCTTCTGGTTGTTTCATCCATCCAGTCAGCCTGGAAAACAATGGAATCTGAAGTTTTGGAAATCCCTCAAAAATACTAGAAAAAGCATCCTTGGCATCCTTGTGCACCATTGAACCAACCTTCTCCAAACTTTCGATCAATTCCTTATGTATGTTATTAACCATTTCACTGACATTCTGCATGTTGTTATTTCTGAAGAACTTTCTGACGTAAAGAGCATGGATGCTCAGTGACAATGAGCTCTCGGTCACAATGGCCAGGCACTCTTTCCATCGAGGTTTGCTAGTTTTAAGAATATTGCCAAATAGGGCGAGGGTGTACTTCCTTTCTAGTCTTCTCATATCTTCGTTCAAATATTTCACGGAGTCTGCCACGACTCTCCACAACGCGTAATTTGCATGGACTCTTTTCGAGGTATTATTCAGAAGATTATGGAGCTCACTTATGAAGTCCGGCTCCGACACTCTGACAATTTCGTTGGCATCAACATGTACGCTTTGTGATAACAGTTTGTTGATATACTCCTCCCAATTGACGAATGGATACTTCTTGTTCAGCTCCGTTATAGTCATGCGGTTATTAAGGATAGTGAAGTTCTGACGTCTCTCATCAGACAACGTAATCTAGAAGCATGAAAAATGTTATGACTTCCTTACAGCAAAAGATATCTGCTTTGGAATTCACTGTGTTTCACGTCATAATCAGCTACTCACATTAGCCAGCTTGATCTCGAAGTCTAGCGACTCCCTAAGTTCCCTGGCTGCTTGTCGCCTGTTGGCTCCAAGAAGCACCGCAATGTCGACCATGTAGTGGAAGTAAGCATGGACCGCGGAATTTCGCATACCCATGACCAGAGCTTCTCGGGGCAGACCAAACACTGGTCGGTCCAACTGTGGAAGAACAAGTAATCTGGTATTTTGTATCTACATTCTGTATGATCGAGAGTCTCATCAAGTTGAACTCACCTCTAACATGAACTTTGTGCTGTTCGTCAAGTCTACGTCTATATCGAAGCTTACAAAACTATTCAGCGAGTAGCCGAGCTCTCGAGACTTATAAACGCTTTCTACCCAGTTAAAGCTGTCCTCTTTCCAGTTGTCTCCTTCAACTACAGGCCAATTCCCGAACTGTCGAAGGACATCACGGAGTGGTTCCACGCCCATCTTATCGAGAGCAACTGAAAACAATTATCTACTCCAAACTCTTTCTAGTCTTCAATTTCCTCGATTACCCTAATTGTAAATAAGTTTGAAGACTGAAGGAAAGCATTGACATATCATCGCATCACCATACTCACATATATTCATGCAAGTATTGTAATAGGTTTTCGCGAGCCTCAAGGGCCATGCCTCATTAACAGCGCTGGGTTCTTCTACGATCAGTTTCAGCTGATTTTCAATGTCAATAGTCAGACTCGTGAAGTGGTCGACGCTCAGTTTGTCATCGGGCATCGGGGCTGAAGCTCGGTATCCTCCACATGCGAATTCGTAGAAGTCATCACAGGGCCTCACTTTTTGGTTGATGTCTTCCAATATTCTAGCCGCTGAAATGAACCATTCCAATTATGCAATTAATCATCAATCACATTTCCCTGATTGGAGTCGAAAACTGAGTGAATAGAATTTGTGCAAGGACTTACCGGTTTTCACGCATCCAAAAGTGAGACACAGGGCCTCGTCCTTTCTGCTGCATGAGCTGCCTCTAGCTGTGGCGACCACCGCAAGACTGATTGCGAGACCGACGATGACCACGACGCCGGTCACGGCGATGATGATCAGACTGCGCTTCATTGCCCCGTGCCGATCCGTTGCCATTGTTATGTGTGGGTTAAGCCTGAGCTGATGGAAAAAAGTTCTATATGTATTAACCAAGAGATAATTATTTATTTGACTTATTCTCTACTAAGTCGGTATATGGGATCTTACTGATCAAGCTCTATCCAGAGACGTACGTTTGGTTGAATATGCTATTTAAGAGGCCAATCTAGAATAAGGATTAGGTTATATGAAAGTGATAACTAAATGACGATGATTATTAATCTGCTACTGTCACGTGCCGACGAAGATCGCAAGATCTTGTTGGTTGTAATATATAACTATGATACACCCTCGAGCGGCTGAGGGTTGATCACCTTCAGGGTTGTGTCCTTGTCAAAGTGCAAAAGCACACCTGTTATGCTAAAACGTTACTATCTTGAGGATTAGGGTTACAGTCGTATAAGAAACAGCGAGACTCACTTAAATTAGGAATCGTATAATTTCATTCAAAGTCAATAAAAGGAAGATTAGAACTGAACAAAAAACATACTACTATATTAGATACTTGGTTAGAAATAAATTTGAGAGTATAAAATATGTAAGGTTTCGAAACTATCGAAAAGATAACAAATACTATAGTTTCGCAAAGATGAAGTTAATAGTCTAGTTTCTGATTTAGTGATAGAAAATATGCTATGTTTAGAATAGAAAGGTGAGCCAAGGAGTTTTCGCAAGATGGAGAGTGGGGTTATCGTTACGAGGGTATCTACATGTTTGGAGGAGTTGAAATGGATTTTTTTTTGCGACTTTAGGACTCTGATAAAATCCAGAAAAATCATGATGTCTGAGGAGGGTTCGACCCTCATTACGCATATTTTACATCATGTATTACTTTCAGTCTGATTAGTGGCTACGCTGAAGATAAGAAAACATAGGGTAAGTTTGCCGATATCGTACCGCCGCCCAAATTGTACCACCGTCGTATCTCCCACAATTCGTAGTTTTCATGCTATCTAGCCATGGTTCTTCGATGCATGTATCATAATACGCGTGTGGAATGAAAGTGGACGTGAAAGAAGAAGTAAGAAAGGAAATATTAACGAAAGAAGAATAGCATACCGTAGCATGTAAGTTTTGGTCACATTTCCCTAACGGTTTTTGGCTGGAAATCTAATCGAAATCAAACTTTGCCTGAGTCTCTTGTAAAGTAACCTCAATTTTCGATATACTTAACCTATCAATCTTTGAATCGAACCTCTAAAGCTTTGTCTTTGTTCAATTGAAAAGAAAAATGATGAGTTGCCGAAATCGTACCAGCTATCGGTTGCCTTAGAATCTATAGGGCCTAGATCGTACCGGTACGATTTAGAACTGTGTTCACAATATTCTTGGGATTATCAAATTAATCATTTATTACGATTATTATGATTATGATTATTATTATTATTTATTGTTATTCATTATTTATCATTTAACCCTCTCAAGCATCTCAGTTGTCCCCACTCATGCGGCGAACGCTAGTGACGCGGAGTAGGGAGCGCTCGACCAGGACCGTATCTGCAGCTCATAGCGCCTGTTTATGTCAAATCTCAGCCGGTGAGCGTATGCGCCCACTAAGTAGTGATGGATACATCCCAGTGGCGCCCGGGAGTGGGGACACATTCACGCACAGTCACAGACGCAGAGAACTAACACACTCATGCTAGACGCCGTGATTGGCTGTGCCCTCTCTCCTCGCACACGGATACGTTTCGTGCTTTTGATGCCTGAGAGGGTTAATTAATTATTTAATTCACATTCGTGCAGCTGGCACGACCTAGGTACCCCAGGTACGATTAGGGAACCCTGTGGTACGATTTGGGAACCCGGTCGCTCAAATCGTACCATTTTCAAGCTTTTACAAAATTGATTGTATTTCATGAAAATTCTATTCTGAACTCAAATCAACGAAAGATTTATGAAGAAAACATATCAGAGACTCTGTGTTCCAATTTTAAAGTATTTTCATGAATATTCCTAGAAGTTAAAGGCCGAAATGTGAAAAGTGGTACGATTTTGGCAACCTTACCCTACAAGATGACTCGGTTGTCGTAAAGAATCAGAACCACCGTTGGATTAATCTTGAAATGTTTGGTCCTCAATTGTTCATAGGAGATGCCTCTATGGTATGAACTGTAATGAGCAATTTTCCTACCCGGAGGAAATGAATAAAAAAATAAATCCCGCTCAAAGAAGTCCCAACGTATTCGGTGCGATACAGGAAAACGGTACGAAAGCTAATCGGTATTTTACGACTGACGAGCAATCACCTCGGTTTCGATAAAGAAACCTCGGGTTGCTCGACGGCGGGGTTTTCTGCAAGCCGCTGAATAGGTGGTTCGGGGGTCATTGCGCCCCTGACTCGTTTCCTGCTCTGCTTCCGATCGAGCGCGCGCGTGTAGGAATGCGCTGACTGCCCTACTTGCAATAGTATAGAGACTTTGAAAAATATGAAAAAGGGCCGTTCGTAACAACACACTTACTCGGTATACAGATAAACAATAACGATAAGTATAATTCCTAATCAAAAGCAGCGATACAAAAAGAAAGAGAGAAATAAATAAATAAAAGATACAAGACGGCAGGTAGATACAGTCAAACTTAGAGATAAGCAAGAATAAAGGAGTTAGAAAGCAAAAAAAAAAAAAAAAAAAAAACAGAAAAGAACAAAATATGACTAAAATACGCAATACTAATCAATACAAAAAAAAAAAAAAAAAAAACCAGCGTCGCAATATAATATGGCGGTTAGGCCGTAAAAGATATAGAATACTAACACAAAAGAGGTATCGAAGATAGTCGACGCTAAATAAGGAAAGTTGTAGGAAACGTAGGCAATACGGTACGGCACGGAGATTCTTCCCCGAACAGCGCAAGTCCAAGGAAAGATAATAATTAGCCTAATTAATGCTTAAGTAGCCTAGGACCAATACTAGCGATTACGACAGCTCGTCAGTCGCGAATTCGAAATAGCCGTTAGGCAGCACAGAGGCAAAGGCTTGCGAACGGACGGTCGTGATCGTGCAGGAAAGAGCCTACCTTTTATCGGGTCGCAGCCCACACGGAAAAGGTTTCGGGAATGCTGCAGCGCCGAGCGGCGGAACGGTGAGTTCCGCGTGTCTAAAGGTTGAGTGTCCATCTCGCGTCTAAAGCGATTGGAGCCGCGCGATTGCGGCCGCGCTACTAGTAGTAGCGCGACGATCGCTGGCTGTAGCCGCGCGTATGATTGTCAATCATGCGGCTGAAGGAATGAATCATTCATCTGGAATTTTGAAAATATCGGACCACCAGGATAAATTCGGAAATTTCTACTCAAAACCGCGGCGGCCAGCGATTTGACTGCTCTCGGAGCAGTCGAGCCGCGCGATTCAGAGTCGGGTCGCTGAGATCGCTACAGCCGGACGACCGGAATCGCGTGATTGGCAATAGGCTCATTAGTTTGAATGTATAGCAGTAGAGAAGGCGACGTGGCTGAAGTCGCACGTCTACAGCCGCGCAGCTCCAATCGCTTTAGCCGCGTGATGGACACTCGACCTTAAAGACAGCTGCCGTCTCTGCGACGGAACGCTGCGCTCCCTCGCGAGAACGCTGCAGCACCGAGAGTGCTGAGACGGCAGCCGTTTCTCACGCGCAGAACGCAGCCTTCTGCAGAGTGGGAAGGAAGTAAGCTTTAATGACTGCAGCGTTCTCGCGAGGGAGCGCAGCGTTCCGTCGCAGAGACGGCAGCTGTCTTTAGACACGCGGAACTCACCGTTCCGCCGCTCGGCGCTGCAGCATTCCCGAAACCTTTTCCGTGCAGGCGGCTCCAAGGAAAACACACATTCAAAAGCAAAATTACAAAAGAATTTTGGTGTTAGTTCATATTTCCTCGTCGTATTTCTGGATTCACTGGATTTCGAAGTGCGTCATATGCAATAATATCGGAACAAATGAAACTAACTTATAATGATAGCAATTTAGCCAACATGCTATTTTAACGAAGAGAAGTTACGCAGCGACGAATTACACGTCCTCTTTCTTCCACGATCCACGAGTCAAGGAGGATTAGTCGTCTTCTCACCTATGTCTTACTATATTAGTCAAATGTCAAAAGCCCCAGATAAAGATAAGATAGACGTAAGGTACGGTAAGAAAGCGTCAAGATAACTCGACGTTGACTCGATGTTGGTCGTTAACGGAGTGTCCTCGAAGTTTCGGGATCGTCGATCGAAAAATGGAATAGTATATTGTGCAACTAGGGGGGGAAATTGGCCATTTCTAGCGAGGGTGAGACGTTTGCACGAGTCGTAGTAGAGGGCGCCGAAGGTATATATATATATGGGCGGGAGGAAAAGTACTTTTCTCCCCGCTACAGCGGGAGGAAAAGTACTTTTGCCTACTATGGTGGAAAAATGGTTCACCGTTTCCCAACGCGCACGTCTTCATTGAGAAATATCGTGTCTTGTCCATTTTCAGCAGGCGAAAAACTCGCCTATTTCTACGCTTGGCGTGGGTAAAACGTCCATTATCACACTGAGTGAAAAGGAAATAATAGCGTCATGATACTCTGGGCAAAATCGATTTGTACACGAATGACTTATATGCAAATCGGCCTCATAATCCCTCTTGGGTGATTTTCCTAGATAAAAGAGATTTTAAGACTTACATCAAAATTCGGATTTAAAAAAGAAAGACTTAGCGTTGCTGTCTGACTGTCCTGAGGTTGAGTTCCGTCGGATAGAATCGGAGCTGTCTGCTGGTAAATAATTCCAGTAGATCTCACCTCGTTGTTAGCACGTCCACAACACCAAAACCACTCACACAGTCTCCAAACAAGATTTATCAACTGAAGCTTCTGATTATCAAAATACTCGAATAGCCAAAGTTCGATCAAAATGCTAATAGGTAAAAATGAATCCTTATTTTAAACTGAAAATACACTCAGAAAAAAATCTTGTTAACACAACCAAAATTTGGGTTATTATATGCACAATCACATTTTTTGTTCAGTCAACCAAAAATTTTGTTGGAATAGCCAAAATTTTGGTTGTCCCAACAAAATTTGGTTTTCCCAACAAAATTTTGGTTATCCCAACGAAATTTTCAATTGACTGAACAAAAAATTTGATTGACTGAACAAAAAATGTGATTGTGCATATAATAACCAAATTTTGGTTGTTATTTTTCTGAGTGTACTATAAGAACTATGAAGAATTAAATTTGTGTTTATTTTGGAAAATAGTTAACATGTCCACTCTGTTTAATTCGCTGTCCATGCACTAGAATTAGCTTGCGCTATTAAAGATTACGTTCAACGAGATTCTTTGAGTCCTTTAGAGTTGTCACTTAAAAAGATTTTCAAACACCAACTTTTTCTCAGTTATTAAATTTCGGGACCCGTCCGTGCACCTTGCAATTTATTATACGAAAGACCTTGTTTTCAGTTTACAGTACCGTCCATTTCGGGATCTGCATCTTCCGAATTTTCGATCGAGACAAAAAGTTGAATATCTTGGAATCTCGGTCCAAAAGAATTGTAGCCAAATGGCCCGGATGGCATTTGAAAGTGGAAAAAACCAGCCTCGTTTTGCTTCTCTATTTAATTGTCCACAATTTTTTCCGCACTTACTAGATAATGTTAAACATGATCGTTTTTTGTTGTTGCGATTTTCATACTTTTTGTTGCATATCGATGGCCTGAGTCTCAAATGTCGTAACCAGTGTTGTAAAGTACCTAGGTACAAGTACCTTTTTTTGTACCTAGGTACATTTTTCAGTACCTATACCTGTACCTAGGTACTTTTCCTAACAAGTACCTTGTACCTGTACCTAGGTACATTTGAGGAATACCTGTACCTATTTATAGGTAAAATGTAAGGTACTTCATTTACGTAAGAATCTCGGCGTGTGAAATGTGGTAAATGAACGTGTACGTATAACTGTACCAGTATGTATATCACTAACTTCACTGAGAGAAATGAGGTTTCATTTTCGGGTGTTCAGAGCCTGAAATCTTGGTACTTTATGCCAGAATCTGTATGGCAGCTCGAAGACGCATAAATATTATGGCAATTAATCATATCCGCATGTGGCTTCGTGTCTATTATGCTTTTATTCAATATTCCACATTTGTATGGCAATTGATCTCACGAAAGAAAAAAAAGAGATATTGTTGTTTCAACTATGCGTAGAGTTCAACGAATTATATTCGATATTACTATACTTATTAAGTAAATTCAACAATTCAAATTACATCAATTATCATAGAATCAGTTATACAGGGGAAGAAACATCTATTTATAACATACATAGGTATTATTAACACATCAGCAGTACAGGTATTGAGCAGCGCTTACAGATGACATCTTCCACGTCTATATATACTAACCAACTTCTATAAGTGGCACTCGCGAGAAAATTAAAAGCGGTGGTCGCCGCCTTACGAGAAAATATTGAAGTAATGTACAATATGGTTGAGTGAACTAATAAAATTTAACTACACAAAATTTCACCGATACCGAAGAACATATAGTACAATAGTGCATCGTAAAAATGATGATAATTCATTAAAAGGTGCTGAAACCGTAAGACGTACGTTACCCTCCGGCGTAATAATGGATATTAAAATACTGAATTTTGGTCTAAATACTACGTGGAATCACACATAGTCCAAATCCGATGTCAAATTATGCCATACACGGCTGGTAAATCATTCTAATTGTGCATATTGCCAACCGAAGAACATAATTTCCACCATCTGTTCCATAAAATCCTATCCTTATGGGAAACTTTGCCCGAATGTAGCATTACATACCAGAAAGCGGAACCTCATTTCTCTCAGTGTTGGTTTTCGTATATTTTTTTCACCCTTCTTCGTATCATTCTTATGCTCAACGTAAATAATGTACCTAAGTACCTATATATAGGTACATTGTGAGTACCTGTACCTGTACCTAGGTACATTTCTTAAATAGTACCTGTACCTGTACCTAGGTACTTTTTCCTGCAAGTACCTGTACCTGTACCTAGGTACTATTTATAAAGTACCTTTTACAACACTGGTCGTAACCCACAAAATTTGGGAAATTGACTTTTTTGACTCTTTTGACTCTTTTTTACTCTCTTTCGTAAAAGTTATCATTTGTGGGTCACGACATTTGAGACTTAGGCCATCGATATGATCTATTTTTGCAAGTGGAATATGGGTGCTTGAATAATGATTGATCGATGTTGTGGCGATTTACCAATTTGAGAGTTTATTTAACAGTGTTTTAACGCTAGCAATTAGAAGAAGAGTGAAGGTCCGAATATTGCAACCTAGGTTGCTATACCCATAAGTCAGCGAGATGCTGACGCAAGGTATTTTAGCATAGGCGTATAGGATGCCGTTAAGGTGTTTCAAAGGCATGAGCGAAAAAGGCAAGGTGTCTAATTTCGAACTACTCTCCACTGTGGTTCGCAGAAGCTAAAGATTAACGAGAATAATGAAATGGAGAATCAGTGGTATCGCGATGTTTTATCTTGAGTAGAAGGTGAATCATCCCGATCTTGTCTATAAATTTAGTGGTTGTATTGAAGTTAAATTTTGTCATTGAATAGAAATGATGTGATTATAACAATTTATAAATTCGCGTCTAACATTGTGGGAAATGGATATAGAAACTTCTTTCCAATCGGACTTCGAAAGAGGCGAGATTAAGCTGTAGGTCGGTTTTTTGAAAAAAAATTAGCGATTTTTCTTCATCAAGTTATTCAACTTTTTGTGCGCAAAATCGGTTTTTCAGAAAATGCGTCGTAACTCGTATGAGAGTTTGAAAAAAGACGTGTTTCCCGTTCATGCCCCTTTTTTGGTAGATCTACGTAAGAGGCGCGCTAGCAGAATCGTATGCGGCGCCGGCGGGTGCCGCTTTTGCTTAATCAATCACTGTTTAAAAATACTTTTTTCGGCATAGGCATTGAAAAGTCACTTTTTGACGCCTGTTTTCGATCCACAAAGTGTCACTTAATACGGATGGTTTCAGAACTGCCCTATAAAGTCTTTATACGGCAGTCTGGATGCGCAGTTCGAAGTGCGCATTCCAAAGCTGCCGTATAAAGTCTTTATACGGCAGTTTCGATGCGCGGTTCGAAGTGCACGACAGATCGCACCATAACCTCACTCTTCGTCTAGTGAATCTCAACAGGCGTCAAAGTGACTTTTCATGCCTATTTCGAAAAAAATACAGTATGGGGCGCACCCGTAAACCGTTTTTGACTCGAATAATGATTTCAGAACTCGCTTACGGCTCGCCTTTAGCTCGTCCTGAAATCATTATTCTCGCCGAAAAACACGTGGTTTACGGGCATGCCACATAATATACTATTCCATCCGAGTTCCATTCTGAAACTCACTTGTCTTTTGGGAAATTGTCCAGGGAACACGCTCATATTTTTTTCAAAATTTTAAAAGCGTGTTGTCACCTTGAAAATCGCATTTGAATAATATAATTGTTTATAACAAATATAGTCGTTGTCGCTATACTAGCAATGAGCAGTTTGTTCTTATCCAGAACTTCCTTATCCAGTTATCCTACTGATTGACCCTATTTATTCTTTGGAAAAATGGATTCACGAGCAGTTACACCGAACCGACTGTTCAGTGCTGAGTCCGCAAAACCCGGCACTGCTCGTGCTAATAACTTACTTCAGAATATTAGGTTTCTATCACTAAAGCTCGACGTGATTCCGTGACTGTCAAGCAGAGATGGTCTTGAAAATCAAAACATTCTGTTTATTTTTGTCGGATTATATGTCTAAATTCTTACCACGGGTTTTTATCTGACGTAATTTGGAATATGAAATTTTTTTTTTAAATGTGGAGCTGCATGTAATACTACGGGGGGCGGTTCGAAGTTCCGAATTTATTCCAAACGATTTCGAAATTTTCAGAAAGACTAAAGTTTAGAAAATTGAAATTTCGAATGGTCGAAATGTAGATAGCTCAAGGCTCCGAAAGTCCGGTTTTCCGAAAGTCCAAGATTCCGAAAGTTCAGAATTCCGAAAGTCCAAAATTCCGAAAGTCTCAAATTTCGAAAGACCGAACGTGTCCTTAACGTGTCAATTAAACGACGCGCGACGGCTTGATGTTCAAGTTTCGGAGTTTTGGCCTTTTGGATCTTAAGCTTTCGGAGTTTTGACTTTTCGGATCTTCAGCTTTCGGAATTTTGAGCCTACGGTGTATTGCGATTCGGAATTTTTGAAATTGGTTACATAGACTTTCGGTGAAATACCCTTTCTGCAAACTGTGAGTTCGGTGCATTGAAATTCGGAAATTTGACCGTTCAGAGCTTTGAAAATTCGAAATTTCGAACCGGCCCCGTGACTCCCCCTATCTCTCAAAACGCCTAATCGTACGCAACCGCACAAGCTCGTCTGTAGTTCTGATTGCGGTGTTTCTGACTGTCAGCCTTTACGTTTTTTTTTTTTTTATAACAAAATAACAAATACGATGTTAGTCAGTAATTCGTATGTCCTTTTAATTTCCGTTCCCGAATGTCCCTCGTCTATTTATACTATCGTGTCTCGTTTGTTCCAACCGCAGTCGATCGCGATAAGCACAAAGCGCGGAGCTTACTTAAAATATACTTTCGAATCTGTTATCGAATGACAGAACAGTCGATCGTCATTTACTTTCAAGTTTCGACTCTCGATATTATCTCGATGGCAGACTCCGCGATTCTAAACGATTGGCCACGACATCATCTGACGTTATATTTCCGTTTGATCAAGGTATAACCGATGACTATACCCCGATGACTAATACCCCGTTACCTGATAAGCAATTGATAAAGTCTTCAAATCGCAAAACTCGCGTCTTAAAATCATCTGTTGCGTCATGTTACGTCATGTTAAAGATAGAGCCACGTCTACTGGGATGAGCAATGTTCAAAATAAAAATCGATTTTTAAATAATCGATGTTTAAAATCGATGTTTGAAAAATAAATCGGAACATCGATCATTTGAATTTTTTTTTTTCCTTGCTAAAGGCCATATTATGTTGCATGAGAAATTCGTCAATAAAAAAATTGACACAATTCGGGCTATAGTTAATATTGTAAAAATTTACTTTGAAAATTGTAAAAAATTGGTGAAACGGACATTCTGGTATGCACTGTTGTGAAAATTGTAATTAAATTTCTTTTAATTACTCATTACTTTCGTAATGTGTAATTGAATTTTTATTTAATTACACATTACTTTGGTAATGTGTAATTAAATCGAGTTTAATTACACATTACTTTGATAATGTGTAATTAAATCGAGTTTAATTACACATTACTTTGGTAAAATCTGCGACCTCCCTGTGAGAGCGGCTAAATTTGTGGCAAGAAAAAATTGGGTCGTTACTGGATCCGACGATATGCAAGTCAGAGTGTTCAACTATACACGGAGAAAATTTTATAGGAGAGATTCCCATACTATGTATAGTTGCGGTGGGATATACTTGTAATATGGCGATCGTTCCTATACTGTATACCAAACATCACCACGAATATAGGAATGTCTTTCTTATTTTCATGGAAAATTAAGTACAAGTATCGGAACCATCGCCATATTGCAAGTATATCCCACCGCAACTATACGTAGTATGGGAATCTCTCCTATAAAATTTTCTCCGTGTAACACATTGGAACAAGTACACGCCTAGCAGCGGTTTGTATTACATTATTATTAGTTTAGACCATTTTTTTCTGAAACTTTGTGATATTGTTATTCAGCCTTTCGTCGGAACGATGTAGAGATGTTGTTTTTATTTGTCGTTTTGTCTGTTAGACTCATTCTCTGATGTTTCAGCTACTTATGGCATCTTTTCCATATATTTGAAATTAGTCAAAATTGGAATCTCTAAAACTAACTTCGTTTCTTTCGAACCGCAGATGATAAGCTGATAAAATTATGGAACTGGGACGAATCATGGCTTTGTCAACAAGTATTCGAGGGGCACACGCACTACGTAATGCAGATAGTATTCAATCCGAAAGACAACAACACATTTGCCAGTGCTTCTTTAGACCAAACTGTAAAAGTCTGGCAGCTTGGTTCTTCCACGGCTAATTTTACGCTCGAAGGACACGAGAAAGGCGTGAATTGCGTGGATTACTACAACGGTGGAGACAAGCCATATTTAATATCAGGAGCCGACGACAAATACGTAAAAATATGGGATTACGAGAACAAAACTTGCGTCCAGACATTTGAAGGACATACCCAGAATATATCTGCCGTATGCTTTCATCCAGAGGACGGAACGGTCAGGATCTGGCACGCGGGAACCTACCACCTGGAATCCGCATTGAATTATGGATTCAAAAGAGTTTGGACAATCGCTTGCATGCGCGGATCTAACAACGTGGCTTTGGGGTACGACGAGGGAAGCGTAATGGTCAATGTCGGCAGAGAAGAGCCAGCAGCAACGGCGTAGCCACGGTGGGGCAGACTGGGGCGCTCGCCCTCTCCTGGCTCATTTAATGAAGCAAAAAAATTATAAGAAAAAAAATGTGATGCGTCGGGAAAGATGTTTGAAATGCAAATGTTTAAATACAACCATTTTCCAATAAGTACTTTATATTATGTATCTTGCCCCCCCCCCCCCCCCCCCCCTTCCCTGGATAAAACAAATAAGGATTTATTCCCTGAAGATAAAATAAAATTCTCAATTTCTTTGAAATGATAAAGGATTTATTCACCGAAAATACAATGAAATTCTAAATTTATTTGAAACCAATAAGGAGTTATTCGCCGAAAATATAATCAAATAATTTATTTATTTGAAATCAATCAGGATTCATTCACCAATAATAAATTATTGTTGACTCATATTGTACAACGGGGTCTGACTTCCGAAGAAGCCGAAACAGTCAAGGTAGCTTCGCCGTCATACAGAAAGCATATATACCGAGAAGTTTCGTGGACGCGGAACGCTAGGGGTACCAACTCGAAATTTTTGCTATTCCATACGCGTAGGTCATACAGTAAACTGCAGCAGCAGTTTGGTAACTTACCAGATGTTTCTAGTAAAATCACTAGAGATCACTAAAAATCTAGTGATCATTGGTCACTAGATTTCTGGACTAGAAATATAATGACTAGATTTCCAGTGATTTCTAGTGGTTTTACTAGAAACATCTAGTAAGTTACTAAACTGCTGCTGCAGCTCACTGCCCATAAAATAGGACCCTTTTTGGGTTGGTATCCCTAGCGTTCCGCGTCCACGAAACTTCTCGGTATAGACAATTGCCGGAACAGGTAGAGAGGCCGGAAAAACTCTCACGTCCCAAACACATGAACATATAGATCATAATTCATACATGAAACCGAGATTTTGAAGAAATTAGGTCTGCTTAGGCAAGCCGCTAACCGGGGTACTCAATACGAATTCGAGTTACTTTACTCGCGAGAAAGGTTTTCGTGCGGGCCTCAGCGCTGGGCCAGGATTTGGGCTAGCGACATTGCCAAAAGGTGGCGCTCGCGAGAATTAATAATTAATAATTCAATAAATATTTATTAAATTTAAGTGGCACCTTATTTAATTGATAATTTAATAAATATTTATTATATTTAAGTGGCGCCTTATTTAATGAATAATCTCTCTGTGCAACATTTATTTGGAATCAAGAAAAATTTATTCAATCAAATACAGTCCTGATCAATTTATTCCACTTAAATAAATCAATTTTGAATAGCCTTTTTCATTCGAGACAAATAGATAACTCTATTCCCGAGAAATAAAAATTCAATAATTCCGGACAAAATTTTGTTTTAATCAAATAAATAGATCTCAATATAGAGGAGATTATTTGAAATTAACAAACTATTTTCCTGGGTGTATACAATAAGAATTTTCATCAACCTTCACGATTGATTATTCTGGACCTATCTCTGGTTGGCGGCCAGCGATGGACGTGTAGAAAATTGGAGACAAAATCACAGGAACTTAGGTTTGGTGAATGAATGAAAAATATATATGATTTTTGAATTTTATTATTAAAATTTGACATTTAACAAATACATTATATTAAATACATAGTGGATTTCGTTACCTTACCCTAAATAGGTATATAACACATATATTACCAATAAATAAGAAGTATGATATTATGCTGTTACTATGAGTGGATAAAGAAGTTTCCTAACAACGTATAACCGCTCTGAAAAATTCTTGTACCCTTCGTACTGCCGTGCTAAGCACAAAGGTGGTAACTGCATGTTTGGCCATGTTGAGATATTGACAGTTTTCAATTTTCAATTTTCACAGTAATTAAGAATTATATTCAAAGTCGAACGATTTTAAAATTTGATTTGAATCGAAAAGATAAAAGCTTATCTTATTCGTTACTGTTGTATTAATATTACTGATAAATACGGCTAATTGTTCTAGTAATTGACAACTTTAACGAAGATACGGCAACTTTAATAGAGTAATTTTATTATGATAAAATGAATTAGAATGTTTAATAATATGATGAAAATATTCGTCGATTGTTATTATACCATCTTAGAGTCATAACTCGTTTTTGACGAAAAAGTCAGTTACCACCTTTGTGCTTAGCACGGCAGCGTAGTATACCTCAAGATTCGCAATATATCGCGAAGCCAAAGCGATACATCGTCGGTTTATGTTATATTAAGTTACAATTATAATTACAATTAATACTACGTTACCTAAGTACTTCCGTAACAACGCCAACTTTGAATAGCATATTTAATAATTGCAATCTAAGTAATCCGGGGGTAATAGAATAAAGAATACATCAGTAAAACGTCAGAAGTCAAATACGTACTTGAAAGGAAATCGTTCTGATGGATAGCCTATAATTCTATTAATTGTGTTTCCTGTATAAGTAGACTCGGAGAATTGTAGGGTACAATTTTAGATACGAGGGGCTGTACGTGTTAGTGTGATGATAGTAATAAGATAAACTAAACAATAAAGATTGAACGAGAATAAAAACCGGTTGAAATTCATTTACACTAATTCGTGCAAAATCGAACCGATGCTTTTTACTTTTCCTTTGCTACGTTCAACTAACATTACGTGACATGTATAGTGGGTGAGTGTTTTTTTATATTTTAATAATTATTACACTTTAATATATTTATATGTACAAAACTCATCGCTCGAAAGTTCCATCTGTTTTTTCTTCATGTTTATTACAGATTTTTTTTTGTCTCTTTTCCAAATTTTCCGAACCAGCGATGAGTATGGAACCTGTGTAATTTCGGAAAGACGTAATTCTGGACCGTTTTCCGGTTAATGTCAATAAATAAAACGAATAAAAGTCGCAATTGAGAAATTCAAACCGCTTTAATTCTGGGAGAAAAATGATCAACTGTTCAAGTTGATAATTCTTTTTTTTTTTTTTCGTTCTTAGAATGGTGACAAAATAAATGTGTTTTCACGGACGGATCACGTAGAGATTTCAGGAATGTTTATTTTTTTTTTCTTTAAAGCTGTCTGCACAGCAGTGCAGTTTTATTTTTTCTCATCCGAAAAACTAGAACTTTTCCGATGGCCTGATATATGATGAATTTTCTTTTTATATCAAATATCTTGGATTTGATGTATCGATTTGATACAGCGAGAAATTTGGTTCGTTCAGCAATTAAATCGTCAAGATCCATTATAGGTTACAGACTGATCGCAGCGACCATCAAACTCAATCTTCTGCGTCTGTGATTAGAAAAGGTGGAAAAAATTGGATTCCGAATCTCTATAGTATAGAGTATAGACTATAGAGCAAAAGAATGTATATTTGACAAAGTGAAATCGAGTTTGTTGGGCAGAAAATTGACGACAAGACAACTGGAATTTTCGGTTACATACGACTTCAGGATTCATCCCAAAAACTCCTCGCAGTCTACCATACGGAACACTTCTGTTCCGGATTCATAGCGGAGCCCAATGGGCAGTTGTAGTCCGCCGCGAATTCGGGCATATTCGACAACGGTCCGAGGACCCTGAATTGTCCTGGACTATGAAAGCCTGTCGTGATGCGAAGCTTTATAGCTTCCGGTCGATATTTACTGCACCATGTATTCGCGGCACTGATCCAAAACATTTGTTCCGGCGTGTAATTTAGACCCGGAAGCCTTGGCTCGGGACCATTTCTCTTCACCCATTCCTTGTACGCCAAATAAGCTTCCTTTATGCCACCGTTGTCAGCGATGTTCTCTCCTTGAGTGTTGATCCCGTTCAACTGTGGATAATGCGATGATTAACAATCTGTGATAGTGCAGGGAGAGACCTCAACCCAAAGGAGAGTTTAAAGATCAAAAGAAGAACTTACGCTTAAACCAACTGACTCCACTGTGTAATTGCCGTACTGATAGATAATGCACTCGGCTTTCTCCAAGTACTTTTCTTTCGTTTCTGGTGCCCACCAGTCCACCAAATTTCCCTCTTTGTCAAATTGCCTGCCCTGGTCATCGAAGCCGTGAGTTATTTCGTGGCCAATAACGAAACCGATGGCACCGTAGTTCATGTATCGTGGACGCTCGTTGTTGAAGAAGGTTCCTTGCAATATACCAGCTGGGAATTCTGCGCAAAAAATTCGAGTAAAAATGTAAGGATCGTCAAAAAACAAAGCAACAATCGAATGATCACGAAGTGATAGAATCAGTGGATCATGCTTACGAATGCTATTCTCAATTGAGGAGTAGAAAGCGTTGACTATCGCTGGACGGCCATGACTGATCCAGTCGCTTTTGTTAACCGGTTTCCTGAGCTTTTCGAACGAATACTCTGTCCCGAACAGAGTCAAGTTCAGAATACTCTCGAGATAGCTTTCGGGGCTGAGTTCCAATTTGGCATAAAATTCCTCGAGCTTATCATCGTCGAGGAGTTCATCGGGATAAGCGATGTGACTGGACATAGATGCCGCCTTCTCCAAAGCGCTGGTTCTGGTCTCGTCATCCATCCAGTCAACCTTCTCCAGGATCTTTCCGAACTCCTTCCTGATATCAGCCACCATCTCAACTGCGGTCTTCTTTGCGTCTTCTTTAAAGTACTTCCGGACGTAAAGAGCGCCAGTGCTGATTGATAGACTTCCGGAAACGATGTCTACGCACTCTTTCCACCTGGCTTCTCTTTCCGTTTTACCACTCAGCGCCGTGGCGTAGTCCAACTGTCTCTTCCTTATACCCTCGGTCAAATAGCTAACAGTGGCTCCGGCAACTCTCCACATTACATAATTCGCCTGAACTCTCTTCGGGGTAGTTTCTATGAGTTTTGCAAGATCGTCGGGGAATGAGAGCACGTTCAAGATCACGACTTCGTCGTCATCAACACGAATGCTTGGGGGCATCAGTGTGTTGATGTACTCCTTCCAGTCTACACTAGGATACCGTTTCTTCATCTCTCCGATAGTCATGGGGTTGTAAAGAAGAGTAGCGTTTCGTCGTTTCTCATTCGGTAACGAAATCTGAAAGCACGAAATTAGGTTATCACTGCTTTTCTCTACTTTGGAAGACAACTAGTTCGCCTTCATCGTCGTTAACTTACGTTGGCAAGTTTGATCTCGAACTCTAGCGACTCCTTGAGTTCCTGGCTAGCTTTTTCTTTGTCCGCTCCAAGAATCACCGCAATATCAACCATGTACTTGTAATAAGCATTGACAATCTTGTCGTCTATACCCTTGGACAGATATTCGCGGGAGAGACCGAGCGAAGCTTGATCCAACTGTTGACGAAGAGGGTTCCCGTTATTTGCATTTGTATTCCACGAGGTTCAAATTATCCTCAAGTTATTATACTCACATCAATGATACGCTTTGTGCTGTTCTTCAAGTCTACTCCGATGCTGAAATCGATAAAGTAGTCCACGGAGTAGCCGAGCTTTCGAAACTTATAGACACTTTCTACCCAGTGGAAATCTTCCTCCTTCCAGTTGTCTCCTTCGAGGACGGGCCATGATCCCAGCTGCTTTAGGATATTATGAAGTGGTTGCAGTCCAGCGCTTTCAATGGCACCTGAAAAGAGCAACTTCGTCATTAGGAACGCTCAGCACTCCCAAACAACTAATCAGCTGAAATATCTGCGGATGAAGGCATGCAGTAAAACATAATCGCGACGCTTACTTTTGTTCATACAAGCCTTGTACAAATTTTTGGCTAAAGTGAAGTGCTTTCGCTCATCAGGTCTGCTCGGTTCTTCGATGCTTGCTCTCAGTTGTTCCTGAAGTTTGTCGCTAATCTCAGAGAAGGTATTGACGCTAGTTTTGTCGTCAGGTATGGTGGTCGATTTTTCAAATCCTCCGCAGGCAAATTCGTAGAAATCATCGCAGGGCTCAATTTCTGAGTTCATGTTTTCCAATATCTTAGAAGCTAAAAAATACCGTTCAGTAAATTTTCGATTGCAGTACCGCGATACAATGGTCATAATATGAGACTTACCTGTGTGTATGCATCCGGGTGTGAAACATATCTCATCTCCCTTTCCCTCGTCTCCTCTATTCACGGTATAGATCGAATTCGAAGGCCCGTCAGACCCTAGCGCTGCTGCTGCTGTGGATGGTAGCATCTCTCTGTTAGTTGCCACTGTTAGGGTGCAGGTGCCGATGTGAAAAGCAAATAAAAAGTGCAAGGTGTTTGTTAGAGATGAATCTACGTGTTTGCAAATATATACGCTACGGTCTCTCGACTGTAGAAAGTGATGACCCAAGAATGACATTTCTTGATCAGTGAGACTTTGTCATTGAATCGTTGGAATCGTTCATAGTTCAAGTTGGATTTTTGGAAATGAGGTTGCTCTAATTCCTATACCTAACTCCTGATTTTCGTCATGGTTCATTCTAATCCTACAGTGAATTTAGAAATCGGCATAAGCGATAAATCGTTTTCAGTGCCATGTGGCACCGATCCTTGGCCACATGAGATAACCGGTTAGAAACTAGACCTGAACTCCTCCCTCAGGCATGTGGTTTCAATAACAGGCCGTCAGTAGGCTGTAAAATGTTTTGAGTGGCATGTGAAACACAACTAATCTAAAAAAAAGTCAGATTTTGAGAACGCCGTACGTTTGAAAGACAGCAAAAATAAATGAAATAAAGAAATGAATGGAAATTAAAGATCGAATACACAGAGGAGCAGTCTTTGAGTTGCTTTATTCTTTGCCGAATCTTAATGAGGTGTTTTTATTTCACCTTCAGATCAAAGATCGTTTTTCGCGATTTATTACTGGCCTGAAAAGATCGAGCCGTCCATGCAGAGTTACGTGCGTCACGATTGAACGTCTCACAGGACATAGACGAGTGCTTCTATAGTTTACTTGTTGATGTTTGCTGTGTAGATCGATTATACGATAATGTTTACCTTGACCGCATCTCCGCGTGTCGTACTCTGATGGGAGAAATTCATATCCTCCATTTAGCCCGAGGTAGAGAATGATAATAATACGGTTTAATAATAGATTGAAAGTTTGTTGGTTTACTCCCGTTTGGCAAACGCTGAAAAGCGACTCGGTCATTATCTATACATCGAAAAATGACCACCGGCCCGAACTCAGGTGTGGCCGACAGTTACTACGGTTTATTCAATCCATTTTACCGTTTCGATCTAATCAATCGAATTAACGGCTCGATTACGTAATTAGTACAATTACCACGTTGGACTATAGACGCTAAAAGGTATCCGCGATAAATTCGAATGGCTGATTCAAGGACACGTC
This sequence comes from Tenthredo mesomela, assembly GCA_943736025.1. Lineage (NCBI taxonomy): Eukaryota > Metazoa > Arthropoda > Insecta > Hymenoptera > Tenthredinidae > Tenthredo > Tenthredo mesomela. The sequence goes on from OX031016.1 coordinate 660,509, forward strand.
GGAAGACATAGTGGATTAGGTTTTGAGTCCGAAAAACTTGTTGAACAAAATTGAATAACTTATACAAAATATTTAGCAAACTCATGCGCAAAAAGATTTTAAAAGTCAATTTGCTTTTACAGGACGCATACGTTACGCAAGGAGCCGAGGAAGTAAATACCTTCTCTCTCAGTTCAATTAGCAGATAAATTATACCTACGCGGCAGAAATAAGGATAATTATCACACTGCGGTAATTCTCATAGCTAACCAATTACTAAAATGGTGCCCAATAATTATCCACGGGGTAATTTGGATAGAGAGGCGGAGTTCGTTCTTCTGTCTACGAGACTTGACTGCATAAAAGACAATCCGATTCGATATAATAGATCCTGTTTGTATTACCAGTGGCTCAATTAACGTCACTTTGTAGTTGTCTCGTTTCTTATATACTAACGATAACTCAACGAGTCAGGAAGCAGTTAGACTCAGGTGTGAACGATCGCAAAATTTTAAACACAAATTTTGACCGCGATTAAAAAAGGCATATATTCAATCGACTCAATTAAAAACCATTTGACATTCAATGATCGATTCCCGTTCGTGACAAAGGCCTCAAATTTTCGTTCCGAATGACAAAGATTCTTCGCTTATGAACTACTATATGGCAATAATGTTGATGAAGAAAAATCGATGAAACTAACCGGAATTCGACTTCGAAATGTCACAGGGTCCCGTAGCTGATGCTACCACAGCGAGACCAATGGCAAGACCTACGCATAGGAGAACACCGGTGACGGCAACTATGGTCAAACCTCGTTCCATCGCTGATCGCCTCTTCCACCATGTGGGGTTTCTGAAAACAGAGAAAGAGGAAAAAAATAAATCAATAATTTCCACATTATACTATACAGCCATAAAGTAACGGAGTTGATGGTGTGAGCTCCGGGCGATGCAACGCCACGGGATGCAAATGGATCCGTAAAACGATAATGGGTTGTCATTGAAGTCTATGTCGTGCAATATGGTCCATATTCCTGCATCACGGCGCACATGGGATTTAAGGTGATCCTATATTGTTAACGCAGCACCGATAAGATAATAAAAATACTATTAAACCTTCGCACGTACTTTGTTCATTCGAGGGGCGCCTTGAAAGTATAGTAAAGATATAATATGGTGCGAACTACGTGGTGGCTGAAGATCGAAAACCTGGCAGGATATTATACTGACGGTAATGACCGTCAGTTTAAAGATTCATTATCACAGATCCCTGAGGGAGTGACGACGAGTAAAACCTCTATAACAAAAACGGTACTTTTCTTTAAAAAGAAACTCCACTGAAATTTTCCATACTTTAGTCTGGACTGGTCGCGTACTTACATATATATACCTATATATGTGTATCTGATAAGCCGGAAGACTTGAGACCAGGAAACCAAATTTACTGTGTGTTTATGTAACTTATATAATATGACGCTTCGAAAGATAAGATATCGACATCAGAATTCTTTACTTATGGTCATCAGAGATCAACGAATAATGTATAAATTAATCTCATTTCGCGAGTCTGATGCCTCAATGGGTCAGTTTCATCGGTTATGAAGTAACAATTTGATATTCTTAAGAGTTTTGGGTGTTTTTACACGATTGGAAAGTCTATCCCGTGTATATATCGTCTATACGTATGAATAGGTATATATGCATATAACATTCATGAGTGTATAAATATAATCTTTCATATAATTGCCGAGGATCAGCAAACCTGTTTTGGAGGCCAAATGTCGAATGGTGAAAACTGCGTGGGGGGCCGGGGGCACGCGATGTTGCTTACGAAACCTATATGAATTGTATTTATTATGTATACGTAGTACCTACTCTGATTATGCAATCCTATAAAAGTCACGTGTGACAACAATTTTCTACAGTAGTACAGGTTGATTCAATTGCACAATGCATATATACTATATAGGTTTTATACATACTTTATATGTGTACACGGCAACGAATTATGCACAACTCGGATCGCAGCAATGCAATTATATCATGCCTCGTACATAACGTCTCCGTTATTATCTCTATTGTGATTTTCCTGTCCTCTATGCACAATAATTATATAATCTTCCTGTGCCAGATCTATTATATATGCCTTTGATGAAGTTTGCAAATTTTTTATCACTTTTTACCTTACAGATTCCCTCAACGCTACGATTCTTCGTCAGACTTTGACTAGTGCTCGAAATCGTCTTGCACCTTTTCAAATAGATTCTGTTATAACGGGTAGCTGGGTTAAAGTTCCGAATTTCAAAAGTCCCGAATAGTAGAAATTCCAAAATCGTTTGAGACGGCTCCGAGTTTTCAGAAGCGTTGCAAGTTCAGAAAATCAAAATTCTGATAGGTCGGAATGCTGACAGCTTTAAACTCTAGAAGTCCAGACCTCCGAAGGCCCAAAAATCGGAAAATATCGGTCTATTTCTCCGGATGTGAAGACGAAGAATAGTTGATTTTGATCGAGGGCATCTTTACGGAAACCGATTTAATCTACTTCCATCGATAACTTTAATGTCATAAATGATTGATAGGATTTTGAAACTTGTTTTCCAAAAAGTAAATGTCAAGACGATGAATTTGACCACTTACTGGTTTTGATACGATCAATACAGTCCGAGTTACTAAACTCTGCATGAGTACATGCGTGAATTTCAAGTTTCGGAGATTTGGCCTTTCGGAATCTTGAACCTCCAGTGTTCTTCGTTTCAAAGTTTCCGAAATCGACTATATGTAGATTTTCGGTGCAACAGCCTTTCGGAAGACCGTGGAATTATAATATATATTCAAATTCGGAATCTTCACCGTTCAGTACTTTCAAAATTTGGAATTTCAACCCAGACCCTATAATGGATACGTCAAATCGGTCAATTCTGTCAAACAACGGTAACTATCCGGTCACTCCCAGTCATTACGAGACCAGGAAATTAGCTACCACTGCTTATAGCAATCAGCAGAAAGTCAGACCTAACTTTCACGTGACGATTTTTGCTTGAGGTTTGTCGATTGACAGGAAGTAATGAGTGAGTTGTAAGATATACCTGGCAGTGGGATAATTCTTTCAATCCAGTGTCTTTGCGTGCGGAGCTCTTTTTACAGTTTTATGCCGATCATGATGCGTTTTGCTGTTCAAGCGATTTCATTTTAATCAATGAAATCTTTATTAATTTTGAAAAAATGCCAATAATTCTGCAATCCATTATCATCATCGTACTGCGGCTCATCATCTGTCAGTTAGTAAAAAGATATTCCTTCAACGATTCTGTAACGTCGCAATTCTACGACACTGGTTTGTAACAATTTAAAGGCCGCGAACGCCGGTTAACTTTCTAATACGAGATCCAAGAGCTGGCTGGAGGTCAATAGACTCGCTCTTTACAACCATGGATATCCATGGTGGGTACTAAGTAGACACAATGTACTCATTGTCACTCCAAGTAATGCATTACAGCCTGCGAGCCTGAACCCTGCAACTTGATTTATGATCCTTGATCGGTTTGCATTGGACTTGGATCTCTTAATGATCCGAACCTTCAGACGGGTCTTAAACCTTCTTTGAATCGGCTCTTTGTGCGATTTTCCAAAGGGTCTATTCAGTCCAAAAATTGTTGTTATAAATACCGTTTCACTAATTTAACTTAAGTCGAGGGTGAAGTTTCTTCTTCCCACTATCTGTACTACTTGATCCACGACATGTCTGGTGCTTTTTTCCAATTGATACATGAACGGACGTCAATCATTGTTGATTTGTTTAAACGCGAAGCTATTATGAGAATTATATCGAATTACCGATTTGTACGATCAATGGCAATACCAGTTTTTTTTATTAAACTAATAGAACTGGACATAATCGTCACATCTCAACGAACTTGCCTTGATCTCCATTGGGACTTGGAAGAAAAATTCATTTCGAAATAGAATAAATCTGTTCCGCTGATTGAATGCGAACGGATGAATTTTCCAAGAACGACCGAAATTAGAATAGAATTGCTTAGCTTGCCGATCAGACGCCTGCGCTAAGTCCAATTTGCTGATCAACGCGATTGTTTGACTGCAATGCAGGATGACACTCTTTCGTGTCTTTGAAGATCGGAGCAAAAGACTATCGACAAAAAGAAAATCGAAATTATTGCTACAGTATGAAATCTCTAGAGGTCAAAACGGTTCGGCTTGACATTATGTGATCGCTTATAACGGTCACACATAAGAAAACTGTTTTATGAAAGTCGGACTTTCCATGCTCTGAATAATCGACGTTGAATACGTGCTGCTATGGAAGCAATATGTAATAACAGAGACTGACAATGAGACTAGGCAATAATTATCCCAGCTTTCGAAAAGGTCGATTATCTATTTTCATAGCTGAACAAAAGTGCGGAGTTGCACATGGACATTGAAACTGGTTCTTAAAAGTAATTCGAAAGATCGTATAGCCTACAGGTTGTACCGTAACTCTAACGAAATAGAAAACTATATAGTAGACAAAAACGAACTTCTTTCCAGTTCATCGAGCAACGTTTCGCTTTCCATGGAGCTGTAACAGTCTACTACTGATTTGCTAATCCCATTCGACAATCTGCGTAACAATGAACGACTATGGTTAGATTTTAAAAGTCAAATCGATTGCCACACAACAGATTTTCGCCGATTAGTCAGAAGAAAGGAATGAGGAGTAAATTCTAACGTGAAGTTATTATGTATATTGTATTAGGGTGGTTCAAAAAAGACCTAATTTCTCAGATGTTGCTGCTCATCCATGAATACGTTGTTTGTGATTTTTTTTAATTATTCCATTTTTTTTAACTTATTGGACAATATTTACTACTGCCTCAGTGAAGTTAAAATATCGAAATTTTGCCATTTTTGGCAATTTCAAAGTTCTCAGATCAAAGCGCTCATCTGGCTACCTTGAGATTCTCATTCAATGAGCATGTTGGTTCAAGATGAGACTCGTACGATAATATTTAGTACTGCCTCGGAGACATTGGAGTTTTTTTCAATATTTTGCGTTTTTTCGGAGATTCGATCGCCAGGTGCTGCTCATGAGACAGTTTCATCTTACCAATATAAGGAAGAAATCCAAGAAGTTTGCAATCTGCGGGACCATTTTTACTACTGCCTCATTGAGGGCGACTTACCTTCAAGTAAAATTAGCAACATGAGGCAGTAGTAAAAATGGTCCCACAAACTGCAAACTTCGTGTACTTCTTCCTTAAAAAGGTAAGTAAAGACTGTCTCATGAGCAACACCTGGCGATCCAATCTCTAAGAAAACCCTTAGATAGTGAAAAAACTTCAATGTCTCTGAGGCAGTACTAAATATTATCGTACGAGTCTCATCTTGAACCAACATCCTCATTGAATGAGAACCTATAGAGGTAGCCAGACGAGGACTTTGATCTGAGAACTTTGAAATTGCCAAAAATGGCAAAATTTAGAAATTTCAACTTTACTGAGGCAGTAGTAAATATTGTCCTGTAGAACTAAAAAAAATGGAATAATTTTTCAAAATCACAAACAACATATTCACGAATGAGCAGCAACATATCTGAGAAATTAGGTCTTTTTTGAACCACCCTAATATTATATATCCCGAGTAAGAGATGATCCTCGATATGAAATTGATATACCCTATGAATTTCAAGGCAAAAAAAATATAAGACCTGATGACGTGTAATTTGCATCTAAGATAGCTATCTAAAATTTATCATATTTTCACGCTAAGATTACGAGGAACGAACGAACGAGGGAGAGCCAAAAATGGAGGGAAGGGATCCTGGGATGGGCTCTCAATTTTGCGGTATTTACCCTCGTGGAGGAGTCGGGTGGATGTAGGATATCGAAATTGGGTAGCGATCGAACAAATTTCTCGCTCTAATACCCAAACGATCCAATTCCATCCAGCACCACCGTGTCCTCGTTGCATATTATAGATATAATATCAGATTTATACACAGTCTACGTATACACACGTGGTAATATAAATTAGCGGAGATTAAGGTGGTCAAATTTACGTAACTTGACGCTACCATCGATGATCGCGATTCTAGTTACACGAGCAATTATCAACTCAGCCGTTTACACGGTTCGTCGTTCTCCTTAATCGAGTCAATCAGAAATTTCCGGAGCGCAAAATATCACGGGAAAAAGTAGGAAACGATTTGAGACAATTTACGAGGCAGTGGGAAATTGGATATTTCTCACTCGTCAAACAACATGTTTCGTAGTTTTAAAACCAGAATCACATTTCTTATCACATATATTTCTGCTCTTATCCGGTCGTCACTGTACCGTTATTACGCGGTACTTAATTAAACGGGACAGTCGAGATGAATCAGTCTTATTATGTCCGTGTCAAGAAGGTCACGTTATACCTACCTATATCCCACGAAATTTATACACCAGGGTGGATATGATGACGGAGGGTTGAAAATTTACTACGCCATTCGCCCCTCGCAGTTTCCAAACTCATATAATTCAAACGAAATGCGATTTCTGATCTAATTTTCGGGGCAAAATGGAAAATCGTTATATAGTTACTAGGAAAATCGCTAAATCCAGACCTCGGATTGGTATATGTGCTTTTATTACTTTTCAATGATATTATCATATCCTTTGCATATTAATCACATGACGATGCATTTGACAGAGGAATCTCTAAGCTTCATGTAAAAAATAAAAAAAAAAAAACGAAATAGTCGCTAGCGCAATTAGGAGTGAAGATTTTTGAAAAAAAAAAAAAAAAAAAAAAAAAACCTCGTCAAGACCATGAAAAATCATGTGCATCCTGCACCGGGGGTTAATCTGTTGTAAATTAATCATGGCTGTCCGGCTGTTCAACTATATGAATGATATTTTCTCCTAGATCTAAACTGCCGGAAGGTACAAATAATTCATTTAATTACCATATACACTTGTGTTCTCGGGCTCGTAAATCATGCATCATCTTCAACCGCGTAATCACGTTACTAGACTACTCGCCTCTCGAGTGGGTAGAATAAAATCGTTTCCGTCTTAGGTATTCTTTTCGACTATACATTACCCGCTCGAGTTGCATATGCGTACAATAAATACTAGTATAATAACTAGTTTTAACCGAAAAGGAGACGAAATTATTATGCAGGGGTAAAGTAAGTAAGTCAATCACGTAAACTTTCAAAATTGAATATACTTCATATCGTCTCCCTCTTTGCTAACTAAAAAAGAAGGAAAAAATGAAAAAATAAAAACTAAAAACCTATGTATCCATAATTGCAGCGTGATTGGTAAATGCGGTGGTGAAAGTTGAGTCGAGTGAATGTAAGCTGTTCGCAAAATATACTAGATCGGTTTTTTTTTTCTTCTTCTTCTTTTTCAATCAGATGTAGAAAACTGTGTTATTTCTGCGTCTGATGGAGTCTATAGTAAAATCTCGTTATAAACGTGTTTCCGTTTGCTATTAGTGGTCGAGGAAATGTCTCCTGATGTAGTTTAAATCCTTAACTGGAATACCGCGTTTTATATTAGACAGAAGCTGATTGTAATCGAAGAAATGGTTTGAATTTGAGGTTTCACCTGGGAGATTAATTCCTTCCGTCTACGTGTGTGAAATACATTATAAACTCTACCTTACAGTTTCCTTGATTTACAGAAATGAATTTCAAAAAAGGAAGAAAAAAAAAAAAAAAAAGCTCAACTAAATTTTATCACGTAGGAGGAAAATGTATATGGGGAATTCCACCCCAACCCGACCTACGTCTGACCCTCACCCCTACCGATTCGAGTCATAATTTTTTATGTTGTTCCACCTTTTCGAAAAAAACACTCTGAATTTTTTGCAGATTTTTTGGAAACCGTCCGATTTACCTATGATTTTTGAAAATGAACACATCGATAGCCCGAATTGAAAAATCTGGAAAAATTCTCAAAAATCCTGTTTTAGTTATAAAAATTTTCAGGCCCTTAGCCAAAGTGAGCAGACGTTTGCTTCTCATATTATTCAACGTTGTTCTCGAAAAAAACTCTAAACATGATAGAAGCGAACGTCTGCTCACTCTAGGTCAAGGCTTGAAAATTTTGATGAACGAAGCATGATTTTTGAGAATTTTTTCAGATTTTTCGATTGGGGTCAAGATTTCCAAAATTTTCCAAAATTCAAATCTTGACCTGAATGGAAAAATCTGAAAAAATTCTGAAAAATCCTGCTTTGTTTATAAAAATTTTTAAGCCTTGACCCAGAGTGAGCAGACGTTCGCTTCTATGATGTTTAAGGTTTTTTCCGAGAACAACGTTGAATAATATGAGAAGCAAACGTCTGCCCACTTTGGCTAAGGGCTTGAAAAATTTGATAACTAAAGCAAGATTATTCAGAATTTTTTCAGATTTTTCAATTCGAGCTAACGATGTGTTCATTTTCAAAAATCATAGGTAAATCGGACGGTTTCCAAAAAATCTGCAAAAAATTCAGAGTGTTTTTTCGAAAAGGTGGAACAACCTAAAAAATTATGACTCGAATCGGAAGGGGTGAGGGTCAGACGTAGGTCGGGTTGGGGTGGAATTCCCCATATAGGTATAAAATGAAGGTTCGACAGGGAAATCAAGATTTCACTGATGAATTTTAATTACATAATTTTTCTTCTCCTTTCTAGTTTTTTTTTTTTTTCATCTTTTCCATTTTCTTGAAATCAGTAAGAGAATTGCGGTTCTTGTATAACTATATCTATATAACCAAACGAGTCGTCGGGTAACCAGAAACCGAGTAAACATATCTTTTTTTTTTTGCGTGCAAATAACGTAGAATGTTACATACGTATGTGTCAGTTGGTTCACCTCTTAGTATAAGTTGAAATAATCATTAACGTCGTGACGAGGCTGAAATTTGACGAATTATTTAATATTTACTCAAAAAATATTGTCAATAAAATTCTAATTTATCGCTATAACGTGACACGAGCTGCTGCTCTGCTGAAATTCTTCATACAGTTTGGAAGAAATTTTTTTTTTTTTTTTCCAATTCCTGCTGCGCTTTCGAAAATTATTTCAATGACCCCATTTTTTTTTTTTTGCTTTTATCTTCAAAAACGATTAGAAATTATTCCAAATTTTATAGACCTTCCCTCGCACGAGGATCGAGTCTACGAAAGAGAAAGTAGTTGGACCCAAAAAATTATAATTTGAAATTGAAAAATTTGCGGTATCTAAAAATCGAATTCATCGAACATCATTGCGGTTTACTCCGAAACTACATCCACGTGGAATATTCTCTTCAAATTTAAATGAGTTCTAAATCTATGCAAAACGAAAGTCTGGTAGAAAATGTAAAATAATATTTAATTGCGTCTAGAGATATTAGTATAGCAGTGCGATTTGAAGAAAAATATTTCCAAAATGAAATTCAAGCCTCAGAAGGACGTAATCACTTTTTTAATCGTTATTTCAACATAGCTTGAAGGAGTTATAGTTAGAATCACACCCATACCACGTACATCAATTAATTCAAACGTTCAGAGATCGAAGGACGGACTTTATTTTTCTACAGAAGGTCCTCGAATCGATTCATGGGTTAAATAATTCATGACAAGCGGTATTGAACCCACCTGCATCAGGTGATGACTGAATTACAAGACCTAATATGCGTTTACTTCGATGTGAAAAAAAAAAAAAAAAAACAATGTGCAAAATTCATCCGAATTGTCGATTCGTCGAATCAACTCAATGCATTGCAATGCTTATATCGTAATCCATTCCGCGGGAAATTTCCCGATAAGTGACGGTTTTCCAAAAACGCGTAGATCTATCACTGAGAAAAAGGTCTTGTTGACACAACCAAAATTTGGTTATTATACGGTCAAAGAAATTTTTTTGTTCAGTCAACCAAAATTTTGTTGGGCTATGTGCCTGAAGTTCCAAACGTTCATTTGAATGAAACTTCTGAAAAAACCCTATATCACACTTATTTGACGTCCGAAATTTATAAATCTCGAAATCTCTATAACTGACCTCCGATCTTCAATCTATCTCAAATTTGTAGATATTTTTAGTCGATTAACAATCGTGGTAAGCTTGCCATTTTCGAATTTTCGTTCAAATAAACGTTCGGAACTTCAGGCACATGTTGGGCTAACCAAAATTTTTGCTGATACTACTAAATTTCTTGTTAGCACAACAAAATTTTAGTTGACTGAACGAAAAAATTTCTTTGACCGTATAATAACCAAATTTTGGTTGTTTCAATAAGATCTTTTTCTCAGTGTAGAATCTGAAATTATCTTCACTTCACCTTTTCGGTGTCCACAAACAAAATACATATGTCATCGTGTTTGTTGACTGATCTTGTTCATCACTCGCGGAATTAACGTATACACACTATATATAGTTATATCAAATTTAATGGAAGGGAGATATTATATTCACACTCAAATTGTAGATGATGTTAAAATTTTTGCTTGTATACTAACAATGATTTTTCTCGAATGACACAAATTTTACGGTATAATCTAACGCCCGTCTTTCTATTTGCATAGAAACTAGTTTTAGTTATTATAATTAATAATATTATACATGCAAGCGATTTCGTCTGCTATAACAAAATCCGTCATGTTATATCCTCGCTGACTCGCTTTTCAACTAATCAAAGTATTAAAACTTGATAATTCGATATCTGCGGATCTATTTGAACCGAAAATCAAGCAGCGCATAATCTCGTCTCGAAAATTTTGGTACACTTAGGTACATAGTTTCTACGGAAATTAGATTCACCTGAAAAGTCGATTTTTACATTTTTACGATTTCCTAAAGTCTGAAAATGTAAAAAAATCTTCACGTTGAACAAATTTCATGATTTATCCATCGAAACATTTTGAAACCGGGGTTTTTTTTTTCTTTTTCTTTCAAAACAACGTTTTTCAAACTGGTAGCCAAGATATCAAAATCAGCCGGATCCGATAATTCCAATAATTTCCCCTAAAAAAAATTCCCGAAATTTAGCTTTTTTTTTTTTAAAAAAAAAAAAAAGAAAAAAAATTGCGAAGAAACATTCGTCCGGTAAACATTGACGAAATAATATATAAACAGACTTAGTTTTAAAATAAACAATAAATTATTTAAATGACATATGCGAAAAAAAAAAAAATAAAAAAATAAAAAATATGCATACATCATAAATAATACCGAATGTGCAGCAGCGTTATAACTCGAGTCTTGAGTCTATATCGCAATGCAAATATTATTTAGCATCGTTGCGAAACAAACGATATTAAACGCGTCCTACATAGGTTACGAAAAGTAGGTATATGTACATTTTTGTCTTCTCGCCTCCATGTATACAATTGTACGAATTTAATCGTAATATTGACTACCTATTTATTAAGCTGCGTTATTATATTGCACTCAGAAAAAGATCTTGTTGACACAACCAAAATTTGGTTATTATACGGTCAAAGAAATTTTTTTGTTCAGTCAACCAAAATTTTGTTGGGCCAACCAAAATTTTTGCTGATACTACTAAATTTCTCGTTAGCACAACAAAATTTTGGTTGACTGAACAAAAAAAATTTCTTTGACCATATAATAACCAAATTTTGGTTGTTTCAACAAGACCTTTTTCTCAGTGCGGTGGAAAATTTTTAAATCGATTGAATTATTTTCGATCAGGTATTACTCAAGCACCTATTCATGCCTATAGCTGACCACATGAAGTATAAGAAAGAAGAAATTATCGTACTACTTCAGATTCTTATCGTATCAACGTATTTTTACCCGACTGCGACAAAATGACCGTATTTCACCCCTGAAATGCGGGTCGAAAGTGATCAATTTCGGACCAGTGGGCAAAAAAGTAGATTGCCGGGCAAAAAAGTGAATTGCCGGGCAAAAAAGTGAATTGCCGGGCAAAAAAGTGAATTGCCGGGCAAAAAAGTGAATTGCCGGGCAAAAAAGTAAATTACCGGGCAAAAAAGTAAATTTAGCGGGCAAAAAAGTAAATAAATTATTGAAAAATTTATATTTTTTCTCACATTCGAAACTTCAGCAATTGTCTGAAAATTTCAGAACTGATCGGAAATGTTCGGCTACACTGAGTGTAGCCCGGTGTAGCGAACCGAAAACGTCATTAGTCAATGAATTTGATGAAACATATAGATGTTCTTGTAAAAAATAGTACATTGTGCACCAAGGTCGTAAAGTGGAACTTTTAAGGCCGAGTGCGATGTTTTAAGTATGAGTCGTAGACGAGCGCGCGAAGCGTGCGAGGCGAAGACGAGTACTGAAAACATCGTGCGAGGCGTTAAAAGGCCCACCTCCATGGTGCACACGATACTTTATATAACGCAAGCATATTTTTCTCGCTATTTGATGCCTCTGTATAGGACCTAAAAGTGGTACTTTTAAAGTCCGAGGACTTAAAGTGGTACTTTTAAGTCCTAGGACTTAAAAGTGGCACTTTTAAGTCCTAGGACTTAAAAGTACCACTTTAGGTCCTATACAAAGGCATCAAAAAGCGAGGAAAACATGCTTGCGTTATATAAAAACATAATTAAGATTTGTTGAAAATATATTCATGTTTTAAAAATGCTTTAAAGACTTTAAAAATTCGTTTTTCTTTTTTAGTGGGGGGGCTCTGCCCTGCCCCCCAACCCCCCGACGGGGCTTCGCCCTTGCACCCCACCAGGGCTCCGCCCTGGACCCATTTCGTAATAAGTTATTGGCGACAATATCATATTTGTGCTGTTGGATTTAATACCTTTCATAACTTATATTTCATAGCCTATACTTTCATAGCCTATACATAGCTAGATGTTGTAGCGTTGTGTCATTTTATCGTAGTCGGGTAAAAAGTAGTATATGCCACACGGGAGGAACGGATTTTCCCCTCGTGTTCGTGCTGCCCTCGCTTCGCTCGGGCAGCAAACCTCGCACTCGGCAAAAATCACGCACTTTCCTCCCTAGTAGCATAATGTACTATATGTTGATTGTTGTACCTAAACCGATTAACGACAAACAGGAATTGACTGGAGGAAATTTACCGCTGAAAAATATCGATGATTTCGGAAAAAGGCGAAGGAATAATTTTTGCAAAAATTTATCTACCGATGTGTTCAGAAATCGAACGACCATTCGTGATCGTAGATGGGGAAAATATACAATCGGTAATTGCTGTTCGGTAAAAATATGACAAAATCGACACAAGGATGACGAGTTGCTGCCACGGTGTGCCAATCTTATTTAGACGTTGTGTATGTATGTATTCACGTCAATAAACAGCTTAACACCTTTACCACACCCGGGGTCGAATCACTAACGTTTCGCCTCGGGAATAGTGAAACATAGTGATCCTTCTGCCTTGCGAATTGGTTATTATGAGCTAATTGTGGAATCGGAGTGGGTATTGGCGAACTATTGGTTTGTTTAATTTTTTGATCACTGGGATATTGAATGGTGCAAAAAAATTGTGTATACATGTGTTATAAACAGATATGAGCCACTAAAAAAAATTATACTAAAATTTTTTTTACTGGACTTCAAATTTTTCAGGACAAGTATATCTGCACATAACTTTTCGACAATTGATTATGGTTTTTATATGAAAGAGACAAAAATATAGGCATTAGTGATAAGCATGTGCCCTGCTTATCAAAATTTGACCATATTTGACCAAAGAAAAAAAATTAAATAATGAAGATAAATATTTGGTTAAAAATTTGAAAGGAAATGAAAAGCCGCGTGATTTCATTTCCGCAAATAAGAGCAGTGACTTAATCCACTAGCCTAAATCTGTGAATTGAAAAAAAAAAAAAAAAAAAGAAAAAAATTGACTTCTCTTATCGATTCGATTCATTCTCGACAGCGCAGTTCGACGTTTATTCTAGTATGTAATTGAACTTTGGATAAGGGAAACGCGCCTTCCTTGGGGTTCGGAAAGAGCTTTCCAACAGCCCATACCATGGAATCAGACATTCTTTAACGTCGGATGGATACGCCTTTCAATTTCCCACCGCGTTGAGTAGAAAAACGAAAACGAAAACATATACCTATATGCCAACGGAAATCTAAGGGAAAATTTTCTCTCGGAATAATTCCGATCAAATAACTCTGAGCTACGATGTGATAAAACATTTATATCGATGATATCAATGATTACATTTATTTTCATACACAATTCAAAATTATTTTACACTTTATGGAGATTTACAGGCCGCATCGTTTATCGAAACTTTTTAAAATTTGGAGGGAATACTCTACATTCATATGCAATTTCAGAGCGAACCAATGATATTCGATGCATTTTATTTCCAGATACGGAAATTTTTCACTTTAATACCATTTTTTGCAAACTTTGAGAAAGAAAAGCTAACGACAATAGCAAACTGACCTTATCTCTATGTATTGTCAGTTTACTCGGAAAATGACGTAGTTTTACAATATTTCCTCCAAATTTTAAAAAGTTTCGATGAACGCCGCGACCTGTATCCAGCGAGAACCACTTTTTATTCGGCAGACCTGATCCATGCAATACGAAGTCCACGAGATTTCAAATAATTTCGAATTGTGTATAAAAAAACCTGTGAAAAAACTTGGTGGATAAAATATTTTCTCAAAGCGTAGCAGCGATTTCAGAAAAATTATTCCTTAAGTGTATAATTAACTTACAAAAAAAATTTCAACTCCGATTATGAAATTATTTTTTTTCCTTCTCTACGTAACGGTTGTTTGTCACATCCAGTTGCACATTTTCAACTACATATCAATAATGCAAGTATGAATGTTATCATCGTAAAAGATTTAACGAGCAAACATAACAACCGGCGGTATAGGAATTAATGGGACCAGTACAGCGACTTTTCGAGAAATTATCATAATAGTCCGAAATCAATTTATTTCATAACCAAAGTTCATTTCACATCAAAATATTTTTCTTTTTCAAAATCATGTGTCGCAAGGATTTTAGAGCACCGTTGGACCGATTCAGGTCATCTTGGATTAATTTTCTTCAGAAAACAAATCCTCATCATGTGAATGTAGGAATTTTGAAAATTTTTCGTTTTGGCAAAGTTATTTAAGAAATGAGTGATGATAATTTTTGCAAATTTGGTAAATTGATCATAACTTATGACATAATTTTTTATTTTTAAATTCCTACATTCACATGATGAGGATTTGTTTTCTGAAGAAAATGAATCCAAGATGACCTGAATCGGTCCAACGGTGCTCTAAAATCCTTACGACACATAGTTTTGAAAAAGAAAAATATTTTGATGTGAAATGAACTTTGGCTATGAAATAAATTGATTTCGGACTATGATAATTTCTCGAAAAGTCGCTGTACTGGTCCCCTTAAACCGCAGCATACATCTTATTAAATACCTTAGGTGATTATCAACGAGAGAGAGATCTTTAGCTTTGTGTTGAAGAAATCGTAGAGTTACTTTCAAGATTCAATCAATTCTTGACCAGTAAAAACCGACTTTTTATCAAATTGGAAGACCATATGCTAAGAGATGAATATTTTGAAGAACGAATTTTCATTCGGGGAATCGGTTTGATTTGGATCACCGAAGAGTGAATGACCAAGAAATTTGAGAAAAAGAAAAATTTCGGAACGGGTATTGAAGTTACAAGTTTAAAAAAATCCGAATTCATTTCAGACAATTCCGAATTTCTGGAAACGGTGAAGCTTAGAATGCAGAAAGCTAAAAAAACTCCAAAAGTCCAGAATCCCGAAAGCCCGAAGATCCGAAAATTTCGATTTATGTCTCAGGATGTGGAGATAAAAAATTATTCATTCTGATCGAGACCCGCTTTACGAAAACCCATTTTATCTACTTCAATCGATAACTCCGATGTCATAAATAATTGAAAGGAGGTTGAAACTTGTTTTTCAGAAAGTGCATCGCAAGACGATTAATTTGACCTATTATTAGTTTCGATACGATTAAAACAGCTCGAGTCATTAAACACTGAATGAATACGTGCGGGAATTTCAAGTTAGGTCTTATCGGATCTTATAACTTTCGGAATTTCAAACCTTTACCTTCCGTGTTCCTAGTTTCAAAGTTTCTAAAATCTGCCATCTGGGTAATATTTGAATTCGGAATTTTTACCGCTCAAGATTTTCAAAATTCGGAACCTCAACCCAGCTGCCTTGAATTGTTTTTTTTTTTTTTTTTTTTTTCTCTTTCAATTTTGCTTTCTTCCAAATGTTTCTGATCATTCGCTCTTCGTTGATGCAAAAAATCAAAGAGATTCCCCGAAAAAAGTTTGCTTTTCAAAATATCCTTCCTGTGGCATATTATGATCTTCAAATTTGATAGAAAACCACATTCATATTGTACAGAAAGAAAGGAAAAGTTCTCAAGCTGTTTATTACTCGTGCATACACCTACATCACAATAAATTGCTAAGCAAGAAAAATCGAAGAAACAAAAATAGAAACAGAAACAGAAAGAGGTATAAATTACGATTTAAAATGTACAGTAGCTGTACAAGTTATCAGATGTCGGACGAGGTGAAAGCCCTTGCGATATTGAGCTATAGCGAAATACCACTGTAGGTATTTGTAAAAATTTAAACGGTCAACATCTTATCGGTGCGAAATAAAGTTCAACAACATTTCGTTCTTTCCATCTAAAATCAGGTTTTGCAGATCCTCCCCCCCCCCCCCTTTTTTTTATATTGCCGCTAAATTTACGCGATAGAAATACAGAAGAGATAAATTTTGAGTAGAAAGTCGCTCTAGCGGTTAACTTCAAGGTATGAAAAATACACCGATATCTTTATTCGAAATGGGATAAAAAAAAAAAGTAAGAGAAACTGTGTATAGATCGAAGAAAAATAGGAAAGGGTTTAATTAACGCGTGGACACGTCGCGGGAAGAAAGTGCATATTATGAATTCAAGTTTATTTCATCGCTAGCATAATAGTTCCGAGTCTGTTAATTTTCCTTTTGCTAAATTTGAATACGAAACGCGATTAGCTGATAATTTAAATCGAATTTAGTATTCGTGCCCGGAGTCTTTGCGACCATGCGCGTAATCACGTGGTTTTTAAATAATGCAAGAACCTCGGAGAGTAACGGTGAAATACGGATTTCGGAAATTTCGAAATGTCGAGATTAAAAAATCTAACGAAACCCGTTAATTCCCAAAAAAAATTTCTTTTACAAAACTCACTTTATAACTGTCTGCTTCATACTGTTGGTCATTCTGTAGCTTCACTAGCACATAACACAAACACTTTACTGTAGAAGTGATATTATCGAAAAATCTTATCGACGAGGTCCCGTATAGAGAACGTAGGTACGTAGCCGCGTAAAGAGCCGATGTTAATTTTCCGAAATGAAAGAAAAAAAAGAAAAAGAAAAAAAATTCTAATTCCAAATGTTAATTTTTTTTCTTCCTCTCTCTGTATCTCTCTTTTGCCCGGAAGTCCGGGACTTTTTTGAAAAGTTTTCGGCTCTTTCGGTTAACGCGGTTGTCCACTGTAGGATCGGATTGGACTCTGAGTACGGGACTGGCCCAACGCGCGCACTTCTACTTCTATATAAACTCTCTCCCTCTCACTTCCCTCGTCGGTCTCTCTCTTCCTCTCTCTCTCTCTGTCTCTCTTTCTCCTTCTCTTCCTCTCTCCCTCTCTCGTAGGTTAGTTACTCTCCTTCACACCCACTCCTCGCTTTTTCAAGCTTATGTTGGGATTGTTCAGTGGCCCATGTCGAACCCGAAAAGTGGAATTCGGAGTAGCTGCATGGCAGTGAATTTTAGCCAACCGAATCATATGTGTTGCGTTGAAAAGCGAGGTGAATTTATTTCATTAGAAAATATCCGAGGAATAGAAGAGAGGAGAAAGAAAAAAAATCATTTTTTTTGCAAATTTATAGCCGATGCATAAATTGTCGATTTTTTGTTTTTTTCGGTTTTTTCTTTTTTCGATAAACTGATTAGAAGAAAGAAAAAATAACCACGTCAATTTGTCCAAATCGTATATCCGAAAATGAGCTGGAAACGTCTAAACTAAAGAACTTGAAATTTGTCACGCGAAAAACTTTTTGAAATCTTCATAATACACGAAATATAATCGAAAAGCTTCTTGCGTCACAGATTCATTGAGATTTTCGATTCAAAGTTTTCTGGATCATTTGCAGATCTTGTTTGAACAGATTGATGTAGCTTTTCCAAATTCAGAAGCTTCATTCCCATAGTAAAAATTGTTTTGTGATTTTTCTGAGCTATACTGCAATCGGAATAGGAATAAAATCAACCGCGAAATGTCAGAAATCGTGTTTTATTCAAATCAGAAAATTCGAAGCCTGTGGGACGGTACTTAGACATGAAATAGGAACCTGGGATTTGTGTTACATTTTTTTTTTTTTTTTTTTTGGAAATCCATGGGAGCATTGACAATCGAAAATGATCAAATTAAGGACCACCCTAAATATATACACGATATATACTTCAGGGTATTCACTAAATAACATATCTAGTTGATCAAGAATGAAAATCGAAGCGTTGCGAATCAATGATCTAGTATTTTTCACAGCATCGATTCATATAAAAAATTACTTGCACAGGACTGTAAAGACCATTGAAAATTCAGCTTGCGAATTTTTTTTTCACAGTTTCGTAATAATTTAATAATTAATTAAAAATTTGATCGACACTTTTAAATCTCGTAAATCTCCGCTCGATTGTAATTCTCACTAAACTCTAACGCTGTTGAATCAATTTGTCAACAGTTTTCCACGTTTTCCCAAAAATTTCGCAAAAAGATATTACTTCTTCATTATTTGGAATTGTCATAGCAGTCCAATTTTCGAGCAAGCGATAAATCTGAGCTTTTAATGCATTTGAAAGTCAAACGTGATTAGTATACTTCATATTATCAATATCCGGAAATATAGCCCTATATTATAGGGCCTATAAGAAAACGAATGTGTTTGTTCAATCGCTTTGTAATTGATGCGAGCTGTTTACCAAACGATTTTATAATAAGCGCCTTGAACAAAAACGGTTTGAGAATATCGAATTCGTTGTTCAAGCATATTGGTGATAAATCACCATGAGATTTGGAATTTACATATTTCGCAGTCTCGAAGTTCTCACTAATCTCCGAATGACAAACTATAGAGCGATTTTCTTTTTCTTTACAGAAACAGGACGCCGTTTTCCGCCTTGATTACGAAATCGCAGTAACCACAACAATCGCTGCTTCATATCGACGCTGCTTACGAAGACTAAGCACGTTTCAGATTTCTTACAAAAACTAGCACGTTTGGATATGAACCACGAAGACTAGCACGTTTCGGTTTTCACCGCGAAAAACGCACTCCTTCATTCGCAAATTAACTTTCAATTTAATTACCGGACACCGCATAATAATCTTCAGAAAATCCTTGTTGCATTGATCTAAAAATAATCATTTTCGCAAGGATAACCGAAGCATGCTTCGATAGCTTCCGTAGCAATAACTGAAACGTGCTAGTCTTCGCGGTGAATATCGAAACGTGCTAGTCTTCGTGGTTAGTATCCAAACGTACTAGTCTTCGTGAGAAGCCGAAACGTGCTAGTCTTCGTAAGCAGCGACCATATGTTTCCAGGAATTATAAAAATAATTCGATACTGATTAATTAAATGATGAGAAAATTTCATGATTCAAATTTCTGTAAAATATTGCGATACGTGATCCACTTTCGATCTATAGAAAAGAAATTTGACTAAACGAAATCCATGGTTCTATAACTATGTTTGATCCTTTTTACAAAAATAACGTGATATTTGATTCTAAGCCGTTATTTTCGTCGCATAAAAATTTATTTTCAGTATTGTTTGCAATAAAATATTTCGTTTTGATCTTGAGGTCCGAGTATGCGGTCTCCTTATCTCCACATTCGCGAAAACTCTGGCCCACGTAGGTATGACACTACGCACAATGTATGTAATTGAGCAATTATACATTATATCAACGGAACTCGTTTATCCGCCTTATACCTCTTTACTCCAAGTTTATATACAATATACCTAGGTATGTGCGTAGAATTTAAACTTCTATGTAAAAAAGCGGGCAAACGATAGCTAGAATTTAACGTTTCCTTAATTTACTGCTCTGAAGGATTAATTCCTTTTTTCTGAATTCTACTCCTGGACCGCGACCTCCCACACAAATGTAATAACACTTTTTTATATCCGAGAAAAATTGATTATGAAAACAATTTCAGCTGTATAAATAATGAGAGACGTGAAACGAGATCGTTAGGATCGCGTGTAGGTATGTGAAAAATTAATTAGCTGCTTGCTCAGTCTTAAACTCTGGCTATTTATTCAATTCGGCAAATTATTAGCCAGAAATATCAGACGTCTAATTCTCAGTTAGAAATTAACAACAATTTCTACTCCAGTCAGAATCAACGTTGGTGAATCAATTCCTGTATCACAGAAATCGAGGCTTTTCTGTAAAATCTGCATGCGTAAATTTGCGGTAATTTTATTTGTATAGAACGAATAATCTCGTAGCATAAATTGCACGAAATTACATCTTGTTGAACATGGCGTTTTCGAGCGATTTTATAGCTCTGATAACTCATCGTCAGACCTTGGATCTCCTTATCTCACGTGCACGGCATTTCACACCCGCGTGCCTCAAGGCTTCCTCGTGAATTATCCGTGTAGATTGTTCAGGATTACTGCTGCGGCGCATACAGAACTTACGTAATTGAGTTTGAGAAAATATTCTTCACTAAATTGGTCACGCTAATACAAGTGGAGATTAATTCCGTGAAATTGCCAGCAAAATCCTACGTTCCGAAGCATAATAACCTGCAGTCTTTCGAACGTGCGTGCAGACCACATACTATATGGCAATCAAACCACTCGATCAATCGATATATACGGCTGTACTAATTCGTCCGAAGATTTCGTATTGTCCACTGCAGTTGGAAATCCATGAAAAATTCTCATGCTCACCAAAAATCGCCTTAAGCTGCATCCTCGTATAGAAACCCGAATGAATTACCAAAAAGGGATCATCACGTTAATTTACGAAAGCAAAAGGTTTCTTCTTGATGCTAGATGATGGGATTTAATTGGAAATAAAAATAGTGTATAAGAAAAAGCTCAGAAGCCGAGAATGACCCACAAAATACCATTTTTTTCACTCATCAGAATCTAATATTCAATTTATTTAGACATATTTACACAGAGAAAATGGTCGCGTTGAAACAACCAAAATTTGGTTATTATACGGTCAAAGAAATTTTTTTGTTCAGTCAACCAAAATTTTGTTTTGCTAACAAGAAATTTAATAGTATCAGCAAAAATTTTGGCTAGCCCAACAAAATTTTGGTTGACTGAACAAAAAAATGTCCTTGACCGTATAATAACCAAATTTTGGTTGTGTCCACAAGACCTTTTTCTGAGTGTAGACATATTTTGCACAAAACGACTAGAAAAGAATTCCGTGGGCAGGACTTTAAATGCATTTTTATTTCCCAGTGAAAAAGATAATTAAACTAAACTAATCTTGAAATGACCCCAGAACATGCCGCAATAATATGACAAAATGAATTTAATACGTCTAGACACTTAACGGTTAAAATCGCAGGATTATGCGGCGAAAAAGTATACCTATACCAAAATTTCTAGACACATTTCTGGACAAAAATAGTTTCCAAAAATCATGATTGATGCGAGTGAAAATTTGTCACGTTAAATTGTTTTGGAATTCGTGAGGATCATTTCTGAATCTCTTCCGCGTCCATCAGGCTGCTGCCGCCTCGAGCATTAAACGGTAAAATCGAGGACCATAAAATCCAACCACGAATCTACCATGAGCTACCATAAGCTGTAGATTGCTTACAGTTCCTGTTCAGACCTGTGTTCCATAAGCTTCCATTTGATAGGAATTAGGATTAGCCAAAACTGTTTCGATCTTCGTCGGAAATAATGACGAGGATCGGAGATCGGGATAAAATATCTATAATTATGGAAAATTGGGAATCGGGATTTTTCGAATAATGAAGACGAAGGAGTGTTTCGATTTGCATAGACTGGTTAATTCGTCGCCAAAGTAATCACAGATTTCATTAAATTGTTAATTTTATGTGAAGACATGCTGGCACGAGGTTCTTCGGCTGCAGGCTTGTTTTATAGGTGTGGCAGGCGTTTAAAACATAAGTTGAAAAAAAAAATAAAAAATCATCCGGATTATCCCGTTAGTCTCTAGGCACCCGGGATCCAGGCCGAGCAGGTTATCGGTGATCAGTGATTCGGTTGGGGTCATTATTTTCGTTTTTATTTCGTCCTATTTTAGTTTTATTTAGATCTGTGTAGAAAATTTACATCTCATGATGCGACACTCGCTGATTCCGCATTCGAAAAGGAACAAAATATGACGGAATAAACGATTTATCAGGTCAACTCAGTAATCGTCTTATAGTAACCGTTATGATTGCCACTTGCGTTGTGCAATCTTACTCTGTATATTCAATTTCGAGTGCAGAAATTGGTAACGAGTATTGCTTTTTGCGCTCCACACTAATTCTCTGGCCTAAAAACCCACTTATTTCCACTACCCACATAGCATTGAGTCCTTGCATGATTGAGATCAAATTATGAATCAATTCAAATAAGCTAAAAGTTGTTTAATTCAAAGACAGATAATCGTTCAGGATTTATTGATGTGGATGATGAGGAAGAGACATCGATATTATTTGATTCCGTTTTTATGTCGAAGGATTTATTTGGGTTGATAAAATGATATAAAAATGAATTTTGGTAACACGAAGTATTTTTTTTTTTTTTGTCTTAGTCCAAGATAATTTTTGGTCGCGGGAACTAAGTATAAAGTCGTTGATTGAAATTGTGATTAACGTTGGGAATGATTAGTGATAAAAATGGATAAGCTTATGACAAAAAATCAAACTGTCCTGCACTTCGGGACGAGTCTCGCAGTTTAGTTTACGACTAATTATGATGCACATAAAAATGAATGTAGAACCTGAATGTGAAAGGCCTCGATAAGGAAGCAGCGCCGTTTACAGTTAAGGAAAACGGTATATTAGGCTAATATAAACTCAAGGGCGGGAATGGGATACACACTACACGGTTAAATTAAACGACATTTTTGATTTTTACGTTACATTAAAACGTCTTAGACACGTTTATTTGTTCATATTTGGAAATAATTAACTATACGTTTGTCGGCTATAACAATTACTGGTAACTACGCTGGTTCACCGCCGAAGAAATATTCTGTAGATCCAGATTTTTCGCAATCGATTATTGGGGGTTTGAGACATAATTCAGAATTATTTCAGATTTTAGGGGTTTTGTCTTGCATAGATCAACCGCAACGAAGATGAGGTGGTCTTCGCAGGGTACAGATCGCATCGTTTATCCAAACTTCTTCATAATGATATTCGATGAATTTTAAATTGAGATGCAAAATTTTTCGATTTTGAATAATATCTGAAAATCCGCAAGTAATGAGTTTTGAAAAAATTTAGTCAATAATATTTGAACCATTCTACGTAATTTTTACCAGTATGTGAACCCCGCTGGTTGTAATCATGATTTTTAATTTTTCTGTTCGAGTACCTCTCTGAATAAGTAATTACGATTTTCCGCAAATTTTTTTGTCCCTCCACGAGCCCTGTATCTATAAATATCATGATTATTGATTAAAACTGTGGATACGAGAGAAATAAAATTTGTGTATAAAAACAAAAAAAGTCGTCTTCTTTCCACCTCTCAAAATCTAAACTTGATGTAAACAGTTTGTTTGTTGTTTATGTCGTTTTTTTTTTTTTTTTTTTTTTAATTTTCGCGATTTTTACAACTTATCTATCGACTGTGATGAATTTTTCAAATAAAATAATTGCATATATATTCATCACGGATGTGCGGAAGTTCAATAATAATCAGGAAGACTTGTGGATTAGGAAATGGTGTCGCGTTTATTCGCCTTGATAATCGGCAGTGGCCCAACTGGTTCGCAAAATAAATAAATAAATAAATGTCACGTATTATTTTGGGTTACGGTGTCAAGATTGAATGGCAAGAAAGAGACCATCGCATATAATTCTATAGCAGATATAAGTTCGTTGACCCAATGAGCATGTCGATTAATGCGAAAGTATATATTTACCTATAAGGGTGGTCATGAATTCGATTATTTTCGAATTTCAATGCTCCCATAGGCCAGGACGTCTCCAAATAAATACAAAAAAAAAAAAAAAAAAATGTAGCCAAAGCCGCAGGTTCCTATCTCAGTTCTAAGTACCGTCCCAAAGCCTTCGAATTTTACCATTTGAATGAAACACGATTTCTAATATAATTTTTTTCTTCCCATTGCAGTGTAGCACCGAAAAATCTGAAACTTGGTACACTCCTTTGTACCTGTTGGTAGTAAACAAAATTTCTCATCACCAAATTGTGATAAACGAAATTTTGTCCTTAAAAATCTTCAAATTTTTCAAGGATACCTACTACTATAGGTAAGGAGTGTAAGGAGTTCCAGATTATTCGAAGCGATAATGTGATAGGGAGTCGGAAATAACCCCGAAATACTTAAAATCGTGGTTTATTCAAATGGAAAGGTTCGAAGGCTTTGGGGCAGTACTTAGATTTGAGATAATCACCTGGGGTTTTGACTACATTTTTTTTTTTTAATATATTTGGAGACGTCCTGGTCCATGGGAGCATCGAAATTCGAATATGACCAAATTAGGGAACACTCTATTACTACCTATGAAAAATTCGTCAATCATTAGGTGAAAGTTGACGCTGTAGACATCAAGCGCTGAACAGTTTCAGCTCAAAAGTTGTAAACGAAACACGTTTGACACAATATCCCAGATTACGTTTATTCGCAAAGGCATATGACTCCATTCTCATTTGATATAGAGAGTGAATTATAGTCCAGCGATATTTTTCGAAATATAGTTGGAAAGAAAAAAGGCTCTTTCGTTTTATCTCCGAACGGATGTTTTATTCTGTTTCTAATTTTGATAAAAGGTTTAAATTTTGAGGACAGTTGTGAACATTACGGACCACAGCTTTCGACAACGCGCTTACGGTACCACAACCATAAAATACGCCAAAAAGTTATCGAAACACAAGTTTTTGATGAAATTATAAACTCGGATGTTTGCGTGTATGCCTACTTATTCGAAACAACGATTTTAGAGATCAATAATTCGTGGAGGCATTACATCTGACTTTAAAGGATATAAAGACCGGTTCTTGGGTGTCAGACTTCACAAGAAAAATACCCAATCAATTTGAAAAAGCAGTTTACAGCCGATTTTGAACCTCAATAAGGTTTTTTGTTTGCAGGTAAAATTCGAGGGTAGGTTTTACAAAGTGACTTGAAAATTTCTGCAGATTGTGCTAGAAACGGGATCAGGTGGAAACTACTGGAAACAAAAAATGTCAGAGATATTCAGTGCTCGATGCGGTCTCTATCTCTCGAATCAATAGTTCATAATTTAATTAATTTACATTTACCAGTAAACCAGCGTAATGAAATAGTAGGATTTTCATAAAATTTCTATGAAATTCTCAACATAAACCTTGAAACGATGTTCTGCCTTTTGGTCAGGAAGTGATGAACGTCCTTTTACCTAAATAAAGGTATCACATTTCTTTTGAGCGTACTGTTAATTGGTGATTCGCATGAAATGAAAATCTAAATCATTATGATGTTATACTCTGTAGACAAAATTATGCAACGTTAATTATTCGTGTAAATATAAGGAACTCGTGCCGAGCACCGCTGACGATGATGCAGAACGATAATTGAACGATCTGTAATTTGCTGGTGTAAAGAGTAGCACCACGTGCCTAAGATTTGAAGCAAAACAATTCTGCGGTTACTATTTTGATCTCAGTACTGAGAAATATACAGTCTCCATAACGCGTTCATCAAATTTATCAATCAATATTGATTTCGTTGAATTGAACCACGCGGTTGTCTCTCAAAACCATTTTACCGATAGGGTTTCTCACCAGTTTGAAATCGGTTCAAATTTACTCGAAATTATATAATTTGGCTCGAAATCGATCGAAATCACCTGCAATATGAATGGAAATCGTAGCGAGCTTGAAAATGACTGAAAATTATCTCAAGATCGTTCAAAATCGGTTCCGGAATTTTTCCGAAGTTCCTAACATTTTTTTTTTTTCGAATGAAGTATCTCCCTCGTGAAAAGAAAAGGGTGCAGGCACATTATAGAAATTAGGCGATAGAGGTATGATGAATGATAGTATGACAGTGTAACGTGATCATTTCTGGACTGCCACACCTGTGATATATTATTCACACCCAAATATATGCAAACATGTATTATGCATGTATATTGTATGCCTACCTACCTGCGCCCGTAGGTTGACCGAAAAAGGATGGTCGCATTTTTACCTTTGGCTCTACATTATGGAAGTGGCGAAAGATATCACGGTACCAATTCTTCACAATTTGAAGGGAAAAGTACGGCTCTTCATAAAAAAAATTGAGTCACCGAAGTCCCCTGTTAAAAATAATCCATTTTTTACCGCCAAATTTTCAAGCTCACAAACTTTTCTGTTACCGGTCATCAATTTTCTAGGAAAAAAAAGTCAACGCATTAAAAAGTTGTCTGTTCATCGGATGGAGGATTTTTTTCTGCATATGAACCATTAAGAACCCAAATATCTAAAATCGATACAGCGGTTGATCCAAGTCGTTGCATTGAATGCTTTTTTTTTAAATAAAATTGCATCTAATTCTGAAACTCGATGACTCACGATTCGTAACGTTTACTTGATTATACTTCGAAAGACTAGCAAACCTATGTGATAAAACTGATTTGAGCCACATCCTTAACAAATACCCTTATACAGAGAAGAAAGCTTGATACTGCACAGTCGATGCGCCCAACTGCGTATGCGCCAAATAATTCAATTTTATTGGTCGGTGAGATGGTCCCGCGATAATATTATGACGTATGAGGCAGGGGTACCAACTTGCAAAAAATGAAGCAAGAGCTGTCAAACTTTCGCGCGTAGACTAGTCAGTTGAGGTTACGTTGTTGTTCATTTTTATTTAACGTGAATTATCAAAATAAAAGTGGCATCGATTAGCAATCTTGAATAAAATAGTCCATATCGGAAGATAATTCAATCGAATCGAAGCGAGCAATCAACTGTTCGAAATAAATTGCGACAGTCGAACATCAAGTTTCAATAAAGCTTTTCAAGCCTTTCCGAATCGCGAACGCAATTATTTGAGATTATAACCTCAATAATTCGTATCAATTACATCGCTGCCAAAAACAAAGTTTGA
Source organism: Tenthredo mesomela (assembly GCA_943736025.1). NCBI lineage: Eukaryota > Metazoa > Arthropoda > Insecta > Hymenoptera > Tenthredinidae > Tenthredo > Tenthredo mesomela. The sequence continues at coordinate 687,816 of OX031016.1, forward strand.
CAGCTAAAACTCGGGATGGCTAACCTGCCTCAGCGGACGACGAAACTCGCGCATGCGCAGTCAGGCACTTTGACTGTGCAGTATCAAGATTTCTTCTCGGTATAAGGTGAATGTGCCCCCTTAAACTTAGATTTAAAATCTGATCCGAATTCATTTCTTGTACGGGGTTTCGATTTATGCCCGCTATATTTTTTTGGAATCAACTCACATGATCCGGGGATCATAATTCTCGCTCCGGAAATTGGGAGCGTATCCCTGCCTGCAGGCGACGATAAATCACGTGAATATATACCTACATATGTGTGTGTAGTTGTGTAAGTAAGCGAAGTAAACGAAAATAAATCAAATAATTGAAAAAAATTGCTACACTTTAAGAAACACAAGAATATTTTCCAAAATTCAAAACAATTTCAATAGTTTTTCATCTTTGTCGTCTGCTGAGCCAACGCTGGCAACTTTTGTGTGAAAGGTGTGGAGATGTCCACTCGAAAATTCTTCCGGCTAATTGTAAAATTGAATTTTGCAAGTATACGAAGAATATCGATTTTCTTTTGATGCCGAAAAATATATGGGATTGCCCTGAAACACATCGATGAATTTATATCTAAAACTCCTGCTAGAGGTTCAACGTTCGCAATGAATGAAAAAGAAACGAAAAAAAAAAATCATTCCACTCATCCTTTTATACCCCCCCTCTTCGTGCTCCAACTCCACACTCGAGATTACCAGAAGTCGCCGGCGCTGTGCTGGGCTCCTGGTAATCGAAATTGTCTTCGTGAAAGCCATTTTCGAAGATTCCGGATTGAAAAGGATAAAAAAAAAAAAAAAGAAATTCATGTCGATTTGAATTATACATAATTTATTTTTCAATGCAGAATTTTACGAAATAAGATTTATCAATCCATTTCGTCTACTGGGTTGAACTTGATTCGAATAAAGATTGGGAACTAGTACTTGTCAACATACGATGTTCATTTCGTTGTAAAAAAATAAAAATAAACAATAAAAATAATTCCATGCGGAATGGCAGAATAACGATCGTTGGAATAAATTTAAAATAATTGACTATTCAAAAGCGTGATGGGGCGGTCTGAAATTCCAAGGAATGCCGATACGTAAATCAAGCCGTTTCATTTATATTTTATCTTTTATCGTTTGCTGACCTGTGCGATCACCTAAAGCCTCGCACGCGAAGACTTCTTCTCCATACTTGTCTTCCCGGCTGTGATAAAGCCTGCAAGAACGAAATTTTTGGAAGAGTCAATTAATTCGGTAGTTATATGAGAATTTTTTTCGAGCGATTAAAAAACTGGCATGAAGATCAGTACATCATCAAATTCGTTCATACGAATTGAACAAAATATTATAATCATCTGCAACTTGCAAGAAACTCGTGCACGGAGGGGACACCGCATGTGCCGGAGAGTTCAACAAGTCGTTGTCGCATTCGTCTCGCGAATGAGAAGAACCGGAGTCTATAAGCCTTCGGTCGTTATAATTGTTGAATTCTTTTTCTAATAATTCTGATTCAATTTCCCCCCAGTACTTTTTATTCAAAAATAACTGTTTCGATTTAATCTATCTTTATTTCGCTATTCCGCTGTATTACTACTAGCTATACGTCGCGTCGTCGCATGTACGAAATACGGGAATATAGTGTTTCACAGGTAATGATGTGTATTTTGAGTCATAAAACTAAATTATTTCAGATTTTATGGACTCCGCCTTAGATATTGCGGAAATTATTCAGTCGTATATGATAATATGGCGCCTCTTTTCTCATTTACATATATATAAGTATACATAATATGCAAAATGACTATAAGTTTGTGTACTTATAGTCACGACATCGAGTTTACGTTTTGAGAGGTGGAAAGAAGACGACTTTTTTTTATACAAAAATGTTATTTCTCTCGTATCCATAGTTTTTATCAATAATAATGATATTTATAGATACAGGGGTTCAAAGATTGTGATTTATTGAGTTAGTAAAATTCTTAAACAAATCATGAATGGACAAAAAAAATTTGCGAACAATCTTAATTACGTATCCAGAGAAGTACTGGAACAGAAAAATTGAGTATCAATGATTACATCCAGCGGTGGTCATGGACAGGTAAAAATTACGTATAGAGCTAACTAAATATTATTGACTGAGTTTTTTCACAGCTGATTGCTTGGATTTTCAAAAATGATTCAAACCTTATTTTCGATTTTATGAACTTCGCCTTAGATGGATTGATTGTATCGCAGAAAAGTGGTTTCCTTAGAGTATACAGATCGCATCGTATACATATAATTTTACTGAAAAATAACGCTCACCCGTCGATCGTCGTTAGCTTATAAACGGTATCGAACATGTTTTTTCTTCCGATACCAGATACCTGTCGTTCCTCCGTCTTTTTATCACCAACACTAAAATCGTGGAACCGAAGAGTGCGGGCGTTAGAAAAGTCCGGCTGATTGGCCGACGACCGTGACGCGGCGCTCATTATGCGGATTTGTGTTTCAAATTCGCAAATTAAAAATGAAAATTTTTAAGAAATAGAAAAAAAAAAAAATAGATGGAGAGTAGTTTTTATATATGTATATACAATCAGAGAATCACGAACAGAAATATACTTCAAATACGGCTATACAACGATATACGTCTGCAATTTTTCCTGTTTTGTTGGATTCTGACATATGTCTTTGTTTATCGAGTTCAAAATGATCATCTGACAGATCGTATCCATCTTCATGCCGTTCGCGTCAATCTTAGGAAACATGTCTGTCTGTCCTGACGAAAACTGTCCCTACAAAATGTCCCAGAAAATTCTCAAAATGAGTTTCTCATAATGTCTTCTCAACTTTTCGGACACTTTTGTGGATGAAATTGTGTAAAATTTTTCACAAACTGAATCATGTCATGATTGGAAATGAATTCTAATGAAATTAGCAAAAAAATCTATAGATTTTTTGAACGACGTTCAATTGTTCATCTCCGAGGGCGTCGCTCCATATGCTTAGTCGATTTCGATTTAATCTCATTCAGAAAATCTTGTCGTACATAAGAACAAGCTGATGCCCACAGGTAAGACAATAGAAACGGAATGTCATCAATCCCAGTAACCTCGTGTATATATCAGGTCGTCACTAGCATAAAAAGAATAAATGGGTGAATCGAGACACGTCCGAGATATTCATGTGCGAGCTTGTACAGAAGTATAAATGAATAATTACAGTATTATTTTTTTCCTCTCGTTTAGAAATAATACTCAAATGTATTACCATTTACACGGAAAAAAAATTGTTGTTGAATTTACTATGTGAGCAGCTACATATAGGACAACACTTTTTTGTAGTAGAAATGACAACAATTGTGGTAACATTTACTCATTAGGACATTAAAATTTACTCGCTCCTATGTACCAAATACTAAAATTGTGGTAATTTCTACTACAAAAAAGTGTTGTCCTATATGTAGCTGCTCACATAGTAAATTCAACAACAATTTTTTTTCCGTGTAGATTCAGTCATGATGCTTGATTTTATTCTCGCAGCTATTATATTCATCGTACTTCGAAGCAAACACAAAGAAAGACTGTGTGATGTACGTTCTTAAGGTGCTTTCCTAGGCAATTCCACCACAGTCCTGAAAACATCGTGAAAAATGTGATATTAAACGGAATATCTCTGCCTGGGCACCGAAATCAATGAAACAAAATACGTCGCGCAATTCTATGTGCGACTCCGAACATGTACAGCCCAAAAAATGTTCGTTTTGCGCGAAAATAGAGAAGATATCCATGAAAAACGGTTTTAGAAACGTTTTTAGAAACGTTTTTCATGGATATCTTCTCTATTTTCGCGCAAAACGAACTTTTTTTGGGCTGTACATGTTCGGAGTCGCACATAGAATTGCGCGACGTATTTTGTTTCATTGATTTCGGTGCCGAGACAGAGATATTCCGTTTAATATCACATTTTTTCACGATGTTTTCAGGACTGGTGGAATTGCCTAGGAAAGCACCTTAACGCAATTATTAGTCTCAAATTTCGAGGCACGTAGTTTAGTGTGGTTGTAGGACGTATAAGATACAATAACATACGAACGATGCATTCGTAAATATCGAGACTTGGTCTTCATCTTTTATTCTAATTTATACCAAAGATTATTTGTAAAAATGTCAGGTTTCATTATTTTCTGTAAATCAAACAAATAATGTCGAAGGTATTGTCTTATACCTCCAGCAATCAAAAGGAACAATCGATTTTTGTTCCAAGTTTTTCATACAGCAATAACTTTTGTCAAATAATTAGAATTTATGTTAATATATGCGTGTCACATATATGACTGCATATCAATCATTCACTTGCACCAAATCATGTTGTATATTGAATATCCCATTAGATCCGTGACCTTATGCCGTTCTATATGATTTATAATACATTATTTAGACTCTTCTATACATCTCACATATATTATATGCTATTCGTATGCATTTATATTATAATCAGAGGTATGTAAGTATGCGTGTCAAATCCATATAGCTACATCGACTCCCACGGAATTTTGGATTTAGCCGATGGATTTTGGTCAAGGTTTGATCATATGGTTCGATTTTTTACTTTATTAATTGAACTGATCATTGTCAGCAATCGTATACATATACTTTCTTCTCAATGTCCGCACAAAAAATCAAGATTTATGAAAACGAATTAGTCAATCATCTCTCTAAGATTTCTGAATAAAAAATAATTATAATAAGAGAATTCAATTACGATAGAAATCAACTATTCTCAACAGAAATACTTAATCCGAAATCCTTATAGAATACATAAGGCTCTCGAGTACCGTTCATCAAAACCTTTTGGAATTAGGAGTAAATGTCGGGGAAAACCAATAATGAATTAAATAATATTCTTGACCTCGTATTGTATTTGAAGGAAGATTTCTTAGAAATGAAGGTCCAAAATAAATAAATAGTCAAATATTGACTTTTCGGCCCGAGTGGGGGCCCTCCTCAGAACGATTTAATCATCTGTACACAACAAAAACAGAACAGTCTTACACAGTTGCTCAAAGAGTTATTAAGACTAGATAGGAATTTATAAATTTCTAGTTTACAAGCAGTGATAAATTTTAAGAACTAGTACATACGTTTGTTACAGTTTTGGAGTTATGCTATAAAGCTAAAGTATGTGTGAGAAAAAAGCAATTCTAATTTACAAATGTTGAATTAAACCTACTATTCAGTTTTGTTAAAAATTGAAAGTTATGCCACAAGCTATTATTATGTTTTAAATCCAATAAATAAAACCAATAATACACAGAGATAAGATAAGTATTTCGCAATGTTTAAAAAAAAAAAAAAAAATCGTATTCAAAAACTAAATTCATTGAATATCATTGGTTACCTCTATATTTGAAGGAGTTTTTACGAACTATTCGACTCGTACCCTACAAAAACTACTTATTCCCTGCAGTCCGGTGTTTGGCAGAGCAGTTTGTCGGGACTTTTCATTCTTCTTCTTCTTCTTATCTTTCGGCTTATATCCTTATAAAGTGCCTGTCCCTTCCATCAACCAGTTCATGTTATCTTGCGAAGCTATATTCCGACAGTAAGTCATAGGACTCACCACTTTATCGACTCATACTGCACATAATAGATGGCGCCACGTTCCAGCCAAAGAAAAACATTTCTGTAGTAATTCAGTGCTGCTCTCTGTCGACCCCTTCCTGTATCAACCACTGAGTCAGTCGCTAGTATAGTCAGTTTGTGTTCTTCCATAACAACATAACAAGAGCAGCGCTGTCATTAATCTTACTAATCGTCGATTTTTAATTGAAGAAAGAAATGGCAAATAATCCGAACGTAACCGACATGACGGAGGAGGACGCGGCAGATCTTCAGTTTCCAAAAGGTGATCAAATCGACTTTGTCCTATTACTTGTTAACATGTTATCGGCCTCGATAGGTCGGCTAACATAACCTAAAAAATTTTTAAACCGCGTCAACCGAACCGACGAAACACGTACGAAGTAACGATTTTCTTGCTTTCAGACTGTCCGTCGAGTTTCTCAAAAGAGTCGGAAGCCGACGTCGAGCTCGAGGTATCAGTCGTGAAGGAAGAAATCGTTACTTCAGACCCGGCCTGTCGGGTGTGTAAGTCAACCTTGTCAGAGCCTTATATAAGGTGCGCGGAATGTTCGGACATGGAAATTTGTCCGAATTGTTTTTCTAACGGCGCTGAAATCGGCGATCATAAAAACAACCACAACTACATAATAATAAAAAACGAATTCCCAGTGATATGCGGATCCGATTGGTCCGCTAGACAAGAACTCGAACTTTTGGATGTTCTTCAAGAATGTGGGTTTGGTAACTGGGTGGACATATCGAGGAGGTTGCAAAGCAAATCGGCTGAGGAATGCAAGAAACATTACCTCCATAACTATATAGATAATCAAAACCTCCCCGGTTTACCTAAGATCAGAGAAACGGAGGCTAGTTTATTCGGATCTGAAGCAGTTCCTTACCTCTATAAGTTACAGGACTTAGAGGACCCTCCAAGATTCGCTAACAATACTATAAACTACAAGTTATTGGCAGGGTACAACGCGGCGAGGTCTGATTTTGAAGTCAACTTTGATAATCACGCAGAATTACTTGTGTCAGATTTAAAATCTGACGAGTTCTCCCCTGGCGATGAGCATCACGACCTCGGAAGAGATCTCCAAGTCGCTATAGTTCATGCGTATAATCATAGACTTAAAGAGAGGCAGAGAAGGAGAAGGATTATAAGGAATCATGGCCTCATTTCATTCAGGAGAACCATGTTGTGGCTCCAAAGGTACGAGTCGACGTTAACCAGACCTTTGATAGAGAGATTGCTGACTTTTATGCAGCTAGTTGGCGGCATGGAGTTTGATTATATTATTGAGGGTCTACACCACGCCGGGGAACTCAGAAATTACATGGAGAGATTGTTTCAATTCCGAAAGAATGGTCTTAGGAAGTTTCACTCTGTACCAACGTTTAAGACGCTGGCTAAATTGCGGGTGGAAAATGATAAGGAGAGAAAACAGTATATGAGTAACACAGAGTACTGTTGGCAAAGCATATTGCCTGGGTGTATTTTGAAAGCTCCAACTCAGGTAGTACCAAATGTGTCTCAGAGAAAGGCACCGCCTCCTCTAATCATTCAAGGACTTCCTGGTTATGATAGACTCACTCTTGCTGAACGAGATCTTTGTTCCAATGCCAGAGTCATACCAGAGAGCTACTTTGACTTTAAAAACTTATTGATAACGGAGAATAAAAAGTGTGGAAGCTTGAGACTAGCACAAGCCAGAGTTCTATTGAAGATTGATGTCAACAAGACTAGGAAAATATACGACTTTTTAGCCGAGGAGGGGTACATAAACAAACCAGCTCAGTGAGTTATCAGTTATACACTCTAGGTCAAGTGTACAGCCAGATATGTAAATAATACAATCAAGCTTACAGCGTCATTGTGATATTAGACATCGTGGTAATCTATTTGGCGATTGAGTGACTGCGCGATTATTCCCACCTGCTAAAATATGATAACGTTTTTATTTATTATACTATATGTAACAACTGATTTCTTCTTAATTTTTTGTCATTTGTCTTACGAAAAAATACATTTTTACCGTTTTTACAGAAATATTATCACTTTGAACCATCTCCCGCTTCCCAACATTCCTATGCGTATGGACATCGGAAAATTAATATTTTTATTATTATTTTATATTTATGACGTTATAAACACGTGAATCATCATATACGAAACGATTCTGTGGACAGTAACGCGCCTAGAAGGTAGGCAAACGGGAAACGCCTGCATTGAGCAGCTGAAACATCGACGATTGGGTTGTATTTAGTATACGTGGGAAATAAAACCCAATCTTCGATGTTTGATCTACTCAATGCAGGCGTTTCCCGTTTGCCTACCCTTTAGGCGCGTTACTTTCCACAGAATCTCTCTAGAAGAAAAAAGTCATCCATATATTTGCTGAAACAAAGTGTGATATGTAATAAATTCGGCCGTAATTTCTAAACGGTTTGACGAATCGACTTAGGTCCAGCGGCATTTTGATCCTTCTAAAATTTCCGATCTTCCGGTACCGAACGGAAAATTTGAAAACTAACAATTCACTATAGCGAATATTTTAAAATCCACGCTTGTATTTCTAACATATCATTTGAATTGTCGAAATGTTGTAATTTCAGTTGAAAATATCAAAGCGATTGAATTTTTTTTTCTACACTACCTACGTTTAATTTACTTTGTGTAGCGATCTTCGTGTCTCTAAATTTTCCACGGAGTGAAGATAAAAGGTACATATCGTACAAGCCATAGAGTCTTGGGGGATTAGACCAAAGACGGGCACAATAACCCTTCCTTCAATTGGAGCTTGACCTAATAAACTGATTCTTTATTATGATCAAGAGTCATTTCATTAATCTAATGAAAATTCCAAATGATATTCGCTATCCTAATCGAATATAATCATCCAATAGATCAAACTCGGGGAAGAAACAGCTATTCTTGTATACCCAATAACCATCCAACTTCTTATTGCCTCTCTATATACCATTGCTTGAGTAACGGGAAGAATCTAAGAACGTCCTTTGTTCATCGTAATTACTACAATATTATCACATTGTTTGGCAGAATTTGAGAATGCCGAGACGCTGCTGATATCCGAAGTTTACATGCTACTGGAACACAGAAAAGCACAGAACGAATCTGCTGAAGAGGAGCAAGAGTTCTCGGAGGTTTTTATGAAGAGTTTAACGTATACGAATCGGTTCCGCAAGTTCAGAAATAAAGAGACTATCGCTGCAGTTAGAAAGTATGTATTGAATTTCTATGCAAAGCCTTTCTTCCCACGCTTTCAGCACTATTCATTTGTACGATTCCTTGAGATTAAATTCTGAAACGAGGATATATTGTGTTTGATAGTTTGCTGATGCAGAAGAAGCTGCACAAATTCGAGTTGGCTTCGCTAGCAAACTTATGCCCGGAAACACCTGAGGAGGCCAAAGCATTGATTCCAAGTCTTGAAGGACGTTTGGAAGATGAGGAAATGAGGACGATTCTTGAAGACATCCAGACCAAAAGATCACTGCAATACTAACTGTGGTGATCTTAGCTTCTACACACGTCTTATGTCGTCAATCTATCTGCCTCATCAATATGGCAAATGATTACTTATTTTTTTAAACTAACATGCCAATGAATAAATCGTTTTCAACTGATTCACCAACTTAACATTCGTGTATGTCTTTCCTTGATATCCATACTCAAGCAAACATTGAAAAAAACAATTTTTCACCCCAACCTTTCACTGGCAAACGTATGACAGTGATCACCGAGGGCGGATCGCATGAAATGGCTCGAAAATACATTCCTCAGGTCTTAACTGCTGATTTCAGAGATTCCTGCTGTCGTGAAATCTTCAGGGCCTTGATACAAATTTCACAGTGTGTTGATTGCGTGTTGGAAAAGTTCTGTGCTCTCTTAGAAAATTTCATGTTGTTAGTATATGAAATTGCTGATCTCTGTAAGGTAAGGTAAGGTAAGGTAAGGTGAGGTAAGGTAAGGTAAGGTGAGGCAAGGTAAGCGGCAGCTCGCCGACCCGACATTAAGGCACCAGTTAATAATTACTCTGAGTGGCCACTGAGGTACTTCACCTCCGGCCTGATTACCTACCGGCCTGACACCGGTTTTCAACGAGCAGCCGGCAAGGCAGTCTGCATTCCGCGCGTGGTTCTGCAAAATAACTTGCGATAAAGATCAATGACAAGAGCCTAGGAGCCGTTCGAAGGCGACGAAGATGTTTTACGATGTGGTCCAATGGGTGCCCGTTATTATACCCACATAGGTATATGTAAACATCTCTATATATACACATTACATATAGGTTTCTGCATCTTTATATGCATACAATATAGACACATGTGTGTGTATAATTATCGTTTATTCTTCAGCGTTTTGCGCTACCTGCAAAATTAAACAATACACTTCTTCCTCTACGACATACGATAGGGATCAATGCCCTGATCAAGCCGACCGCGCTTCGATCGCTCAAGTCTTAAGTCGATGAATCTGTGTTTCACTGTGACAAGATCTGCAGTACTTTTGGCTACTGTACATAGTTCATGGTTTACTAGCTTCTATTCAAATCTATATAGTAACATTTGATAATAATTAGTCTTCATTCGTTGCTCGTTGAAAGCGCATAAGAAAGATTTCTTTCTGACCGATGAACCTTCTGTTGGAGACATCGTTGCGTCAGACTACTACGTCGTCTACTTGTTCGATAAAATAGAACTTTGCAGCAATTTTCTTAATCCCAATTTGCTTGATTTTTAGTTAGGATGGTCTCTATTCTCTCCTGTTGATCTATTTGGAACAGTTTATCCCACGCGGACGTGTATGTGAACGGACGAAATCATAGAGTATTGGAAACTCTCTGTGAAAAGATGTATATATAGTAATTATCCACTTTCGATGAAGTCCTTGACTGCATTATCATTTTATCATTTTATTGGGCTGTAAAAACATCTGATTTACGACTTTCGCCAGCCAGCTGAGTAACTGCCGCTACCAGGAGTCTAAATTGTATTAGAAATTAACTGTTTTGGCTTTGCGACAGAAATTAGTTGGCAATATTTCCAAAACACATCGCTGCAGCAGCGCATAAGATTTATTGTCTGATTGTAAGATCCCGGTCAGTGTCGGGGCAGTCGTTCGCCGGATAATGATACTTTTTGCCTGCAGATAGTCACGACAACGACTAAATCATTCCGCCCCTGATTTGTGGAAGCCCTAATGGACGTTGCCAATTAATGTGCCCGTTGGGAAATTCTCAGTTCCTTGAAAGTATGAAGATGATTAATGGTGTCTAAAACCGAGAAATCTAGTTGACCTTCAGCTAACTACTAATCACCGGAAGTTATACTGGTGAATAGTCCACCAGCTCAAAGTCCCTTGGCTTATCAGCGGTCCCACACAAATTTTGCTAAAACTGTAATCAAATGTCGTCATAGAAACTGACACAGGGTGATTTTGCTCTCTGAATTCGAATCAATGAATAGTCACCGGTTCGCAGTTATAAGTATACTATTAACTCAATCAGTGGAATAGTCTGCAATCAGTGATATTCACTGGTTCAAATTTGGAGACTAATCCTTCCCCCTGGCCTGTGCTTCGACAGGGTCTCGTACTTAGCAAAGTTTTGAAAGTTATCTCTATGATCCGAGGTTTTCCATCCTCCGCCGTTTCGCCGTGATACCAATTCGACGCGATTGACATGAAGGCGATATAGGTGGGAGTAGAAAAACGGTCAACAAGTCTACCCGGGAATAGTCGCTCCAATCGATAACCTCAATTTGCATAATGCGTATCAAGCGCATTATCCGGAGCTTCGCTATCACGTATAAGCTGTTGTGGCTGGATGAAATCCCTCCCCTCATCTCTCTTCATCACTGCGCCGCTGCACCTGTTACTCGATTGTTTTCTGCACAGGTTATATACCCACCTCTAGCATACTGTAGCCGCGTACTATACCTATATATAGCTATATTATAGTGGACATAAGTCGGTGTATATAATTCACGGAATGTAATAGGTATACAGAAATGATCTTTGTTAGAGAAAAAATATTCTCTAAAACACTATCGAATCCAGTGTCGCGTATGCATTATGTAAATGCACGTAGTATTAGGTCCTTCCAACACACACAGCGTCTAAAAATGCAAAACTCGCAGGGCCGTCGATATGGAGAACCGCAAAGCCGCGTTGAGATCGAATCACCGATGAGAACGTTACAGGATGTTTTTTGAACGGACAGTAGACGACGGGATGTTCAGCTCTCGGAAAGGAGCCGTCAGACGCGGTCCATTTGACAGAAGTGCGTGCAGCACACGTGTGTCGATGCATTAGACACATAGATATAGAGGACTGTATACGTATATTACACTTGTTGGATGTTTTAGGGTTCGAGTTTTCTTGTATGGTGCAGGATTAGTGCAGCGGGCAGCAGGACCCTACCTCCAGCATCATGGCCGAGTCTGCAGTTGGTCAGACAAGTGTTTAAAACCTCGTGGTCCTTAAACGAGGGGCCTGCACTCCGGGTTATACGTGTTTACTAATTCACTATGCAGTCTTGATCGCTGGCATCAGGTGATGCTGCTGCACCAGTACGTATGTCCCATAGAGTATAGACCGTAGTAGTTGTCCAGTGGGTTTTCACCGGAACCGCAACGATCACTGTATAGCCTATCGCGGTATGTGTGCGCGGACACGTATCTTGTATTATAAGCGTTGAACGAAGGCGAGGGTTTGCGAGAGACCGAAGCCCCGACTCGACTTTTATCCCTCATTGTTCTCTCACTCAATCCCTCTCCATCTTTCTCTAACTCTCATTTGGATCCAGAAATTAATCCTGACTCGATCCGAACCGCGGGAAATATCAACAAGAATTCAACCTAAGCCACTCATCGTCGCTTATGCACCTGCAGTTATAGATGAACACACTTGACTCGAATCGCAATGCCTTAAAATTTTACAGTGAAGGTTCATAAATCGGTAATCGCCTATAGTTTTCCAAAAAACTTGACTGCATATGAATGAAAATTTATCATCAGGATGCGTCAATCATTGAGGTGGCAGGTTATGACTGACTGTAGTTAAACGCGATTAATTAATCACAAAATAATATCTGAGTTCAAATGAAAGTCGAATATGTGCAATAGCTTACCAATTGCAATGATGATTGGGTAATATAAGAAATAGAATTGAATATACAGTAAAAAAAAAAAAAGGTAAATTTTGGCGGTAGACTCGTCCCTCTCCGCTGTCGAATCGTATCTCTCCGCCTCCCCTCAAACAGCTCGCGCCTCGCCCCCCGCAAGTCGAACGCGTCGCACCGACCCTGGGACAGATCCCGAGGGTAGCCGATCTTGGCCGAGGTAAAGCACCGGCGCCGCTTCGGGTCAAAATATATTCAGTATATTCTAAACAAGCATGCGGCGTGCTATCACGTTTGTGTTTGCTCGAATGCCTCTGAATATTATTATTTGATAGGCCGCGGCGGTTTCGGCTACTTTGACTTATACTATACTTGCGGTCGGTGGAGTCAGTGGATATTTAAAATTTCGACGACGTTATAACAAGTTGAATTAAAATCGCAATTAATATATTAGTAACACCATCTATATTATATTTAAAAAGAAGAATAACAACAATTTCAAAAAAGCTAGAACAAAAAAAAAAAAATTTGAAAAAAAAACAAAACAAAAAAAAAAAAAAACTATACAAAACAAAGAAGAAACAAAGAAAAAATTATTATTGTACATATATGAGTATACGTTAACAAACGATTGATAAGCCATTTGAAAACAGTATACTGACAAGCGCGTCTACTGTCAACGATCAAGATGTGTACAGTTGATTATGATGAGAACGAAAAAAAGAAATAATTAAATAAAAATTAATGATCAATAAAAAATTATAAACTTCGCGGATTATGATATTCGTATATATATGACGATATATTAATAATAATATAATATAATATAACACAATAAGTAAATAAAGAAAATAATTATACATATTTATGTAAATATTATTGACAATTATTGTCGAGAATAATAAAAAAAAAAAAAGAAAAGAAAAAAAAAAAAAAAACGAAAAATATAGAAACGTTCTACTAGAGATTTTTCAAAAAAATCTTTGCGCGGTAAGAATATGTATATATATATATATGTATTAGAGTAAAATCTTGAAACTCTTGAATAGTAATGCGTTGATCGCTCATGCTGTGGTGTTATCAGTTCTACATCCCTTTTTCTTTTCTTTACTTTACTTTACTTTATACTCAACTTGACTTAACTTTTCTTTTCTTTTTCTCATCGCACTGTATATTAGTATAGAGTGTATATTCACCGGGTAATGCGAACACCAAGAACGTGTAATCGTTTCGTAAGGAGAAAAGTAAAATAATAAATAAGTAAAAAAAAAAAAAAAAAAAAAAAAAAAGGAAAGTAAATAAATAAATAAATAAATAAATAAAAGTTTGTGTCTCGACACGGTTGTGGTGGACCAAAGTGTATTTAATACATATATAGCTACTATATACTAGCCGATATCTCCGCCTCTCTACTCTTTGTTCTGTGCTTGAACGTCGATTGGTGAGTCTTTTTCTTTTTTTTTTTTTTTTTTCTTTCTTTCTTTTCTTCTTATTTTATTTCATACAAGATTATAATTCACAAACTTCTCTTACATATTCGTTTTCATTTTTCTTTATTTTCTTTTCATTTGATTTGATTTTATTTTATTTTATTTTATTTTATTCCATTTCATTTATATGATGACATTTCTTTCGCGCCTTATCTTTTTCTAGTATCTTATACATAAGAGTATAGTACCTACTATATCACAGTTTTGTTTGATGGAATAATTAAACTCGCGCGCAACTCAAAGGCAGAGGCAAACGGAAGCGCAACGCAAAAGTCACAAGTCGCAAGTCGCAAGTCGCAACGACGTACGCGAAGGCCGCCACTATACATCATCTATTATAACTATAATAATACAGAGTTATAGTACGGTAGCGCGCGTACTCTTATATGGGTATAAAATAGTTAGTCAGTCACAGCTACACAGAAAAAAAGGTTAACAATTGAGCCAAGAAAATTATTCTTGATTCAAGATAATTTTGCGGTCCAAAAATGAAGACCGAAATTTTTTCGGATCAAATCAAAATTTTTCTCCAACCAAAAAAATTTGGAAAATTTGGACTTGATTCAAGATAATTTTTCGGTCCAAAAATGAAGACCGAAATTTTCTCGGATCAAATCAAAAATTTTCTCGAGCCAAGAAAATTTGGAAAATTTGGACTTAATTCAAGATAATTCTGCGGTCCAAAAATGAAGACCGAAATTTTTTCGGATCAAATCAAAAATTTTCTCGAGCCAAGAAAATTTGGAAAATTTGGACTTAATTCAAGATAATTTTGCGGTCCAAAAATGAAGACCGAAATTTTCTCGGATCAAATCAAAAATTTTCTCGAACCAAGAAAATTGTCCCAATTTTCTTGGTTCGTGAAAATTTTTTGATTTGATCCAAGAAAATTTCGGTCTTCATTTTTGGATTGCAAAATTGTCTTGAATCAAATTACCTAAGTACCTTTCTTTCTGTGTATCTATCATTTCAATTTTTACGATTCTTGGCCGAGGTTTATTAGCTCGAAAATGAAAACATCGAATCCTTTGTACACAATATGCAACAGTCCGATTAATACATCACGTCAAATCACGATAACATCAATACTAGAGTTTGTTATCGCACAAAGCGCATTATTCGATATACTCAAATATATAATTACCCTGCATATACATATGTAGAAGATTTTAGTTTTGACAACGAGACTCTAATTTTCATCGACTCTCGATGGCCTTTTGCGAGAACGTTAAATATCCTTTCCTAATATTCATGACGTCGACTATATACTTTATATAGGTATATACAAATACAACGACTAACTTATATTAGCTCTAACCAAATGTTTTACAGATCATAATACGTCGTATACTAAATATATACACATACATATCAATCTAAAACATGTGTTTTATATAAATCGCCGAACATTTGTGTATGTTTTGGTTTTGTTATCTGCGAAGCTTATCTCATTTGGCGACTGATTTGTTTTTTCTTTCTTTCTTTCTTTCTTTTTCACTTCGTTCCTTTATAATTAGTATAAACACACTAAACGTCGTGTAATAATTGACGCGATCATGTATTACACAGGTAGGAGGTATATATATATACATTAGAGGTGTTCAAAAATTTTCGATGTTCGAATTTTTCACTTCTCAGGGTCTAAAAAGTTGGTTTATAATTTGAGAATGACTGTCTCCAAATGTGCCTGTCGACGGACAATTCACCACGCGGCTCATCACTTAATTGTTTGTATTTTCCATTTAAATAGCACATGAAATTTTTTTCATTTCTAATTGCACGATTTCCGGACATGTATAAGACCTAACAAGTGACGGAAGAGCGAGATTAAAGATGAGAACTGTAAGCGAGGTTGATGAAGGCGAAAACTGCATTTTCCAATTAATTCATTTCTATGAGCAGATTTTTTTTTCTTCTTTTTCTGCACATTTTTTAGGTTTTATATACGTCCTGAAATCGTGCAACATTCATCTAGAGAAAGACATTCTTTATGATTGAATTTTCGATGCGATTAGACATGAAAAAAATTTCATTTGCTATTTAAATGGAAAATACAAACAAGCTATGAGCCGCGTGGTGAATTGTCCGTCGACAGGCACATTTGGAGACAGTCATTCTCAAATTATAAACCAACTTTTTAGACCCTGAGAAGTGAAAAATTCGAACATCGAAAATTTTTCAACACCTCTAATGTACATACATAGGATTCTATAATATATACCTAGACTGCATCGGACGATTCGATACTTGACAAATAACCAGCGTTTTAAACAGATTTTATCCTGATACTATCATACATACTATAGATAAAGCTTACTAAGGATTAAAGTAAGTGTATATCAGAGTAAAGTAAACACGTAACATATCAACCCGCAAATCGGCAGTATATATATACGTCATACATATTGGTTGTTTGAACGCTTTTGAAACATCGTTTTATGTTATAAATAATATTTTGAATATATACTGCATATATATATAGATATCATTCATTCGTTCGTTAGATTTTATTTGCTTTTATGTTAGAGTTATGTATACCTATATCGTTTTGACTCTATATAAGCTTTACAGAATCTAGTTAAACAGACGTATATATATACCAGCTATACGATCTTTACTAGATATGTACTATATTGCGAAACTAAAATTGACGTGAAGTTCTCCAGAATTAGTTCTATATATTTTCTATACACCTAGACTCCCGTACTACACTATAGATATACCTGTACACACTATCGCAATATTATCGCAACTCTGGCTGTTATACAGTGGCACCAGGTTGTGTTTGTACTTTGAAGATTTGCAAATAGACTTTAGCCCCGGTTTTTGCACCTCTTTCATATCGCAAAGGGACCATATAGCCCATGTATTACAAGTCTATATCACGATGGTCGATGGGAATAATAAATTTTCTATGGAAAAACGAAAAAAAAAAAAAAAAAAAAAAAATGAGATAAATTTTCCACAGACGACGTATAGATTTCAATTTAATTTAGCCACGAGAGAAAAAATCGTAATATATGTTATATTATAATCTTATAATACTTTGAATTTAAAAGAAGAAAATTTCAACCAAGAACCACCCTGCAACCATATAGCTACATTAATCTGGGTATATATATATACGAAATATCGTAAAGAGTCTTATTATGCCCATTACCAAAATTAAACAGCGTTAAGAACCCGGACTCTGGAGTACGAAGCGGAATCCCTGCTTCTGCAGCAGTCTTGAAAGGCTTTACGGAACTTACCCCAAACTCCGAAGAAGAAAATTCTCATCAGGTGCACTAGGTCGTGATAAATTAACTCGTGATCCTGTTTTGAAGATAAAAATATAACGCTACATATCTTCTGAAAAAAGAACACTTTTTCCTGTACTCAGTTTAAACCGCAGAACCATAGATCGTCATATCATGGAAATGGTTTGACGAATCAACACAAGTCCAGCGGCATTTTGTTCCTCATAAAAATTTCGGTTTTATAACATCAAACGGATATTTGAAAACGAAAAATTAACTCCATTACGAATTCTTTATGACTCATAAGCTCATATTTTGAACATCGTTTGAATTGGCGAAACTTTGCTGTAAACTTTGGTTTGTTCACTCAATATGAACTCACGTGGTTTCAAATTTTTTTCGTCAAATACGATGTAAGAAACTCCGCGCTAGATGTATATTGTATATTTAATATTGTCATGGCTTGTATGTTGTCATTATGATTGAATGAATCTGATTCATCGGATAATGAAATCTGATATATCATGCGATATTATACAGTATAATAAATAGTTCATTAGAGTCGTAAATATGAAATTGTCGTTCTAGTTGCTGCTGAGCCGCCGCGCCGTGCCGTGCCGCACCGTTTGACCATAAGATAATAAAACCTCAGCGTGTCTCTGCGGCCACGGTGGGCAGTGACTAGGCATTGAGACAAATCTTTTGATTAGCGGTCGTTCAAATTGCTTCTACTTATCAAAGAACCACTTTTGACTGGTTCGACCTTATTGCTCACTGCCTGCTGTCATCGTGCGATGGACCCTCGCGTACCTATCGCGCGAATGCATCAAACCGAAAGGATATCAGTTCTCGTAATCCACGTTCCGGCGATGATCGTGATCGTCGTGATCATCGTTTTTATTGTCAACGTATAGACCAGAAACGAAAAAAAAAAAAACGGATCATCCTACTTCTTCTTCTTTTCTTATATCATCCCCTTTTCTATTTCACGGGAGTTACACTCGTTAGTGTAGTACCTATGGTCGATGATGAAATCAACTAAAATCCGTGGTCAAAAATTGTATTGAAAATGATCGGATTAAACCGTGGAATCGAAACTTAATACTTGACAGCATATCTACAGAAGCTCATGTATATTTAGCATATTGAATTTCAAACAGTGAATGTTTCCCCGCATATGCGATTCTTTTTGTTCTTGTGCTTGTTTCCAATTTTCTGAACCAGTGCGTGTGTGAATATGAGGGGAACCCCATTTCACATATAATTCCACTTTATGGCGAAGCCTTTTTATTGCATGAATATATTCGATATTAATATACGCATGAGAATTGTCAAATTTTCATGAATCAAAAATTTCGTTTGCCATTATCAACATTTGATAAAGTTATCAATAACACACACGAACACTGTTTGAGGACATCTCTTGTTTTTCATCTGATCAAAACATCAAAGGAGTAGAATTTTTCTTCGGTTCCATATTTTTCTCTTCACAATTGATCAGTTCGATGCAATAAGGGCACCATTATTGCATTACCCTGAAGAATGATTCACAAAAACACAACACATATCTACTTCACTCCGAAAAACACTCGGGAATGAGCCTCTACTCCGATCTTCACTAGAAGAGCATATAATTTATACTCAGGCTAATATCCATTAGCAAATGTACATAACTAGATGGATTGGCTTTCAAAAACATATATGTAATGCCAGATTAAACGATAACACGATATTTATGCTGCCCCTTATTTCTGACCTCTATATTACCATACGATCTCCAAAAATCTTGCACGTAAGATTCAAAAAGCTGCCAGTGTTTGGATTTGCGATGTACTATTCGCAAATCTATATATGATTATCAAAGGTTGGACGCCAAATGTCATATTGCCATGCATTTTTTTTTTTTTTGCAATAAGAGCATATAGCTGATATTTGAGCAATTCACTTTGCTCAATCGGTGATATTTGCTTCTGCAGCGAGCGTAAGTTCTAGTTGGTATCGTGGCGGATCTTTTTACATTTTCATGATCAAACTAATTTTCTTAATTAACATCATTTCAATGCTTGGCCTATGCGGTGGATCGTAATGTCTGAGCTGCTACTGTCTGACCACAATTATTATCGATACCATCTCTCTCCCACAACTTATAGACTAAGATAAGAAGAACGTTGAAAGTAGGTAAGTACGTTGATAACTTTTCAAGATTACACAGAACTAAGCCCTATGATTGATTTGTCAAC
The DNA here is from genome assembly GCA_943736025.1 of Tenthredo mesomela. Taxonomy (NCBI): domain Eukaryota; kingdom Metazoa; phylum Arthropoda; class Insecta; order Hymenoptera; family Tenthredinidae; genus Tenthredo; species Tenthredo mesomela. Next base: position 707,554 of record OX031016.1, read on the forward strand.
TGATTCTGTCATAAATATATTATTTGTCAAGACGATGAACGATATTGGTGATATTTCATCATATTCTACAAAGAAACTGAAGGAAGATCATAAAGACAACCTTTTGCCATTTGTCCGTATATATATGTTCGAGATCCAGATTTGCGAGGGTCAAAGGTGAAAGGATTACATAAATCTGCTTCACGAACATTGAATGTTGCTTCCATTTAGCGAATGTGTTTCACTTTCTGCTTAAACCCTGACAAAAATCTGACACGACTGTCTCGTGCGACTTCATGATCCTCCAATCGTCAGAATCTTGACATCACTGTAGGTATGTCCACGTGTGGAATAATGTATTTCAAATGTGTAGCCGGAGCTGATGATTTCATACATCCTAAACCAACAAAAATGCTACCTATATGAAAAGAAATATTTTGTTTTCAGAAAAAACAAAGAAAGTAGCGTTGATCAAGATTCAGTCTATTTTTTTGGTATGTTTCACGTACACGCATCGTGGTCACTGCATGGTCACTAATATTCAATCACGTACACGCATCCGCACGGATATGCATATTTTGAAATGCAAATTCCTCGTCCAAAATAAGAAATGTGAACGTTTTATTCTGAGAATTATACGTATGTGCAACCATGATTGATATCGATTGACCACATATATGCCGTGGATCGGTCGGTGGAAGCCTAGAATCATGCAAATTTTGGGAAAACGCATGTAGCTACGGACACTGCAGTAGTGCAGAGAATTATGCGTGATGTGGTTCTTTTATTGGAGTTCTTGCAAGTTCCCACTACACCACCGAGTTCCATATATGCGATAGGTGCGGGAATATCTGGCGCTACGGCGCCTTACGGATTGACTTCCGGAACATTGCGTTTGCTGGTTGGAATAAACCGCTAAGAAATAATGCAGATTCCCAGTCGACCTTAAGGTCGATCATAACTAATTTGAATCTACTATTGGCGCGCATTCCTCCTGCGGCTACGTCACCATGGTGAATCCCTGGCCGGAGGCAGGAGCTATATGGTCCGCCATGTTTGGTCATAAGATCCGCGGACCATACGCAACACAAATACACTCGTTCGGACCATTTTTATACTCTATAATATTATCCTTGGGACACCAGCGGGCTAATTACCTAGTCTCATATTGAGTTCAGTGCATCATTATGTATGCGCGGATATTCCATATATCGAATAAGTGTGCAGAGTTCGGCTTTCAATTCGCAAGGACGTACAGGATTCTTATTCCTTTGCACTCAGAATTCCAACTTTCTTTTCAAATCATACTGGTAAAATGCAATTCGACAGTAAATTTTGGTAAAATCGATACAACTGCAACTATCGAACTATGCAGCGATGAAATTTCAAACTGTCACCCTTTCCACAGTATATTTCCAAATTTTTTGTATACTTGGTGGAAAAGCTTTGGTGATGCCTTGCGAAGTGAAAACCGCTAGAATTTAATCGAAATCTTAAAAACGGTCTCCGAGATATTGACATTTTCTTCTTCAAACCCCTACTGAGTCGATTTTACTGAAATTCAAATTATTACACTAATAGTTTGTCCATCAGTTATTGCGTGCAGTATCGTTGGTTTAGCAAGGCACAATATGGTTTTTTCAAGACAACGAACGAGTCCCCCATCCCCATAGCCTAATGTATAAAGATAAAGATAAAGTCAGCTAGTCAAAGGGTGGTGCAGAGTTCACGAGGGTAAAAGTTGAGTTTGACACGCAACCTGTTCGCCGTGTCTCAGAGGGCTAAAACTGGCTGACAGCAAGGTGGTTTCCGTTGTAGATAAGAAAAAGGAGTAAATGAGAAAAAAGCGAAAAGTTAGAACTAGAAAAATATCACAACCAAGTTGTACAGGAAGATGTTAACAAGTGTAAAATTGAATATCTCCTTATGTTAACTCTGAAAATAAAAATAAAAAAAAAATGACAACGAATAAAGAAAACGTAAAAAGAGGTAAAAAAAAAGAAGCCAAAACAACGTTTTGCAATTATAATGACGCTTTCCTCCTTGGCTTAGCCTTAGCTAATCATCCTAATCTCGGTCATAAAGTATGCGAAACCAGGCTCGCAGGTGTCTTTCGCAAGGATAGGATACACAGCATGGATGAAGATATACTCGTAGGCACCCAGTTCGCGCCCGCTTTTTGCCGCCTTTCTTATCTCCCTAATTCGCATAATTTCGCATAGACCGAGCGAGATGGGGCCCCACATATATTATACTGGAGACGTAACCCGTACTGGTATATATTCGTAAATTTACGTTGTAATCGCTTATCATTTGGTAAAAGTCATAAAAACTACTAACTCGCATACATTTTTAAGCGAAATCTTCATTTCCAGTCCGAAATTCGTTTTCTGTACCCTCGCGCTAATTTATTTTATTCTCGCTGTGCCATATATACCGACGTATATATCGACCGCTTTCAAAGGTGAAAACGCTACTCGCGGAGCGCGCTAGTAGCGACACATTTCATATGTACCGCTAGTAAGAGCGTATTGCGTCAATCTCCTAATTCGGAAGTAGCGCTAGTACAAACGTACTTCGCGAATCGCTCTAGTTCAAACGTAATTCGCGAGAAATCTAATCAAGCTGTAACCCCCAGCTGCGCCCAGTACACGGAGAGAAGAGAATAGTAATATTTACCATTCCTACATAGTAACCAGACTTATTTCTCATAAAATCGTAAATGATACTATGTCAAATAGGATTCATTACTATTTTTCTGGTAACCATTACTATGCTACATGGTAACTAAGCAAATTTAATGTTTTAAAAGCTACGTTGCCATGTAACATAGTAATGGTTACTATGTTACATTGTGAATATTACTATTCTTTTCTCTCCGTGTATGAACCCAGTGAAAACTGCCAGGTAGGTACGGTTTTACCAGATTTTTTGCGAATTACGTTTATACTAGCGCTACTTGACGCGTTACTGAGCGGGGTGGCGAGACACGTCCGCACTAGCCGCGGAATCACGAAATATACTCTTACTAGCACTATATGTCCGAGATAGGTCGGTGCTAGCGCGCTGCGTTTTTACGCTTGGAAGCGGTCGTCGTGTACGTATATGTATTGTACATATATATTTACCCTGGGCGAAGTAAAGCTCGTTGTAGACTCTCCGTGTCAAACGATATATCCTCGTGAGTTACGATCACCGTTCTTCGAGCTTGTCACGGTTCGTGACTGTGATAAAGGAGAGTAACATTGTCAATGTCAGGTGGTTAGCCGGGTTTAAACTTCGGACATTAGTTGCGGGTGGCAAACTTGTTTCACTCCTTTTCTGCGGAACACTTTTCCAAAGATATAGCCACGTCAATATCGGAGAAAGATAGGGAAGAAAATAAGACGGAAACTGAACCCAGGCCGTTTTTTTTTTTTCTCCCAATTTATTCACCGGGTTGAATTATTTCGGTCTCGCAGGCTGCACCAGGTTCCAAGGTTCAAAATGAGGGTTCATCCAGTAGATGCGATGTATAGTATAAATCGATAGTTGGACGCACCTTCGAAGCTCCTTTCCATCCTTTCAGAGTTCAACAGGAAGTAGGAAATTTGAAAAGGGTCGACACGGTGATACCGGCCAAGACCTATGCTCGGAACACGTATCGACCTCGCAGGGAAATGCGGAAAAAAGTTTTCGGAATCGTTATAAAGTCTAGGGGGTGAAAGAACTACACTACACTGTTGGAAAAATTTGAAAAAAAATAATGTCCCAGGAGGTCCACTATCATTTTTTGGTCAATTTCAACACTTTTTTTTTAGTTAAAACAACATTATTTTCACTTAAATGACGAATTTTTCTGTTGTTTCAACTGAAAAAAGTGTTGAAATCAACATAAAAATTATAGTGGACCTCCTGGAACATTTTATTTCTAACGGTGTACCGCGTCGTATGCACGCAAAAAACAGTGCCGTCGAATTTACTCTATGAGCAGTGAATATTATATGGACAGCACTTTTTTGCAGTAGAAATTATCACAATTCTAGTATTGGGATGAAGTTGAAGTTCGTAACGTTGACACAACAAAATAATTGTGCAAATTTCTGGATTTCATGACTTGAACGGTTCAAAAACGCAGCAAAATACGATCCATCATTTCTCGAATTTAGTCAAACACATTTATCTCGCCTATTTGACAACTTTAACAAAGTTTGAGTCATGAATTAGTGAATTTTTTCAAAAAATAGTGTTACGTTAATGTTACGAACTTCAACTTCATGTATTGGGTATACATTGGAGCAAGTGGCATTCAATGTCTATACACGGAGAGAAAAAACTGGCGATTAACGCGTGAACATTGGCCACGCTTCAATAGCAAGCATTTCTCTTGGAAATCGCAAGGAGCTTCACGGAAAAAGTCCGTGAGCTCTCTTGGAAATATCCCTCGGACAACTTCACGGTATTAGCGCAAGGCAGCATTACTATGAATCCAACTGATTCTTGGCATCTTCGCATGGGCGCTGGTGCATTCAGGGCAAAAGGGTATGTCGCGCATTAAACCCATGAGGTCCTCTAGCAAATTGAGCAAGAGACGCTTGCGGTGTTCGCATAACAAATACTCCGCGTGTGAATCCCATGAATTCTCTTGCATTAAACCCTAGATTTTTCTCTCCGTGTACGAGTGAATGTTACCACAATTCTGATAATTTCTACTGCAAAAAAGTGCTGTCCATATATTTACTGCTTACAGAGTTAAATTCGACAGCACTGTTTTTTGCGTGTGTGCAGGAGCTGACTTTTTCAACCCCGTCGAACAAGCTAGCCATAATATTTCATATTCTAGCGGTGGAATGAGGAGAAAAAAATAAAATGATAGGAGAAAATGAGGGAGACGGATGGACTTGCCTATGGTTTTACATTTTTATTCATTATTATTATTATTATTATTATTATTTTTTTTTTTTTTTATGTCTTCAGGCATAGAATTTATGCCTGTGAGAAATTAATTGCGTTTCATTGCACGAAAACTGCAGGGTTGTACGTTGAACACACCTATACATACCTACTATATATATACGCCGGAAAAATTTACAGTTAACATTCTGTGCGACCCGGGCCGCGTGATAATTAAAACGGTATCAAACGCGGGTTGGTTTCGAGTCATCGGTGCGCGCGAGTGCGGAGGTTTTTTTTTTTTTTTTTCAGTAATGAACAAAAATCATTATGAAAATTAACCCGGTGCATATTATTATACGTATATATATTCGGATGTAATCAAATTGAGCGTGAAGAAAAATTGAATAAAAATATATTCTGTACCCACGCATACGTACATAGGTACTATATAATATATTTTTGAATTAAATTGAATTTTTTAACCGAGAAATCGTGCATAATTGATGGACTGGAAGGAAAAAGGGACCGAATCGATCTACATACACTTTTTTTTTATAGGGAGATTGGCTTACGGGGTTATCCCACCCTTGCCAGAGCGGAGAGAAGGCCTCTTCTCAAATTGATTTATGGAAAACTGACGAGAGCTGAAATATTTTCGTTCTCGCATATTTTTTTTTATTCGCGAAATTATAGGAGCATTAAAAAAAAAAAAATTGTAATTCTCTAGGTGCTAAAATCCAAACGGTTCTACAAAAAATCCGTGTCTGCTTTTTTTTTGGCAACAAAAATATAATTTTCTATATCTTCTGTTAACCAGTTTTTCGAAATTATTTTCCAACATTTTCTAGAAAATTTCTTGTCTTTAGGTATAAATACAGATTTCCAGACAAATATCGTTGGAACGATATGTTCGTCAGTTTAAACGAACCCTGAGAAATATCAAACGGTGGTCCTTGTATCGATAAATTTCCGTTTCGGAAACTAGATTAAACTCAAAATTCTTATCATTTTGAATTCTTATGATTTTGAAAATTTGAAAAAATGTAAGAGAAATATATACGATTTAAAGAAAATAATTGATCTTTGACTGAAATTTCGCCCCGTATTCTCGGCATTATCAAAGAAACGGTAGATTGGAAAAAAAAAAAAAAAAAATCCTTCGAACCGTGTTTGAGTTTAAAAAAGTTATCAGACCCACCGTGTCGGAAAATGTAGTTTCGAGATAAGCGCATTTCAAGTTTTTACTGATTCTGAGGAGCGCACTAGTGACGGCCGCGTAGTGTTCCACTCAAGAGCTAATAACTTTTTCACTTTTTGGAATTTCAATATCGTCTTTGCTTTAAAATATTCTCAAAATAACTATCCATGATGATAGTGTGTAGAAAAAAAAATCGATTTTTTTTTTACATTTCCGACCGGGTAATCGGTAATCCTCCCTTAAATAAAATTTGATGATTATTTTTATCATTCGGATTCTGGCCAATCAGAGCGCGGTATTTGACGACGTGAAGTACATCCCAATTCGTTATTATACTAATTATTTTTCCTATCGAAATTTCAGCCAATAGAGTTGCACCATTCGACGTTATTTTGCATCTACACGATATTTAACTGATAATTTTGATAATTCTACTGGTAATTTCACCTGTGCTTTCACCGCGGTAATTTTTCATGTAGCTACATATGTGGTATTCCACGTGAACCGGACCAGTTTTTGGCCTGAGGTCATCGAATTTGACGCCAATGCAGATTCAGATTCCTTGTTACTACATGAGATGCCCCCAACAGTTACAGAGCTTGAAAATAATTGGTTCAATTTATATCGCTGTCATATTATGCCAAAAATTTAATTACCACATTTTCAACTCCACTTATCTCAGCCATGCATGAACAAAATCATAACTTCCCATAGTGCATTCTACGCGCATAAATGAACTCCTTCGAAATATGTAGCACTTCAATTATTTTTGGAATTCTTAAACATGTAAAACTTTGAAAATATGCGATTTCTTTGTTCTTCTACCGAAGGGTCACACCAATTGCCCTGAAATTTTCACCGAGATTACTTCGAGGTGGCACTAAGAAGTGATCAAAATTTCAGCCTCCCGTTTTTCTTCTTTTTTTTTTCCAAAAACCGGCGAAGCATGTAAAACTTGGAAAATATGTGTTTCTATTTCTTTTCTACTTGAAGGGTCACACGGATTGCCTTGAAATTTTCACCGAAATTACTTCAAAGTGTCACAAAGAAGTGATAAAATTTCCAGCCTCCCGTTTTTCCTTTTTTTTTTTTTTGCCAAAAACCGACCTGGTTCACGTGGAATACCCCATATATAAAAAATAAAAGATTTTCCAATACAGCTAACCCTCCATTGAATCTGACAGATTAAATTATAATTATAATTCTGTGAACTTTAAATTTTGATTTTTGAATGTGGATTTTGTCTCATGATGCAATTCTATGGGCCGAAATTCGTATGGAAAAATAATCCCCCGACTCACGCTTCTGCCTCGTGATTTTGTCACCTAAAAAACTTGACTCCTTCATTTGTTTGCAAAAAACTTATCGGGAAATACCCGATAATTTTGCAGCTCTTGTGCAGGTATTGTATGGTATATGTGATAATTTACCTCTACCTTTGCAAATGTTTTTATAACTGCAGTCAAATACCGTGATAAAAGTCAGAGAACATCGTGAATAATTTCTCATTTTTTCTAACTTGCCGCTCTCTGCTTGGCCAAATCTGAATGCTAAAAATAATCCGTCGAATACCACTCGACCTTCAAAATGAATCGGTTATCTCCCTCACGTTTTGATCCTGCTTAGCAACGAACGGGCCAAGTTTTGCACAAAAATCCTTCGCGCTGCGCGCTCGTGATTTTTGATCTGCAAAACTTAGCCCTCTCGATGCTACGCAGCAAAACAATCGAGAAATATCCGACAATTTTGAAGGTCTTGCGATATTACTACTAATTATTATTAATATTAATTTTAAGTTTAATGATTCTGTTTATAAGACATAAAATAATGACGAAGTATGAATCGGAGATCGTTGAAGTATTTTTTGGAAAGTTTTAAGATAACTCGGAAATTGCGATCCTTCTTCTTTCCCTATATTCTCTTTTCCTTTATCCCGTATCTCAAAGAGCTGTCGAAGGCATAAGACGTCGTTTTGTAAAAATTTATTTATCGAAGTGTTTAGCGAGAGTGAAGAAAATTTCGTTTAAAAAAAGTTCTTCGCTCAGCTTTGATATTAAGTGAAAATAAGAAAAGTTTCATACTGAAGTGATTTTAATTATAAGAATTTAGCAAGAAAAATAAAAGGCAAGAATAAGACTCGCATGAAACTGACAAAAGAACGCCATCGGCTCTTCTCTCTTTATCTTATTTCTTCTGTTAATTTTTTTTTTTTTTTTTTTTTTCACCATTTCTTACCTCCCTGGGGAAAAACGTCGAGGATTCGACTTTTATTTGTTACGGATTTTTTTTCCGATTGCTTTTCCCCTTTTCAACTACGTCATGGCATTTATTTTCCTCTGAGATCCGCTGGGCGTGAAATAATTGAAAATATGACAATTTTTAATTTTAAAAGTGAAAAATAATCATAATAATCATTGGAATATATTTATTCAGCTGCATATTATCTCGTCCCAAAGTTTAATCAAACGAACGCAGCCACCATATCGATCTTTCGATCTCTCAATTAATTAATTTAAAAGAAAACAAATCGATAACAATTTTTCCGAGATATATCTATAGGAGGTTTCGCCACTTATCGTAGCTGCCTACAACCTTGACACAGCACGAAAAAAATTCATTGTTCAAATTCCATTTCGCACTATCGTTTCATTCAAGGTTCTATCAACTCTTGGCGCCTCCTGGCCCGGAGTCTGCCCAACGTCATGCCGATGATTATTTATATATAAATGCATCATCGCCTCTGGCAGATAAAGAGAGCCGAATCGTGCGTGGTCGAATAACATTAAATAAACGATATTTTTCTACGTGAAATATGAAGATAAAACAAAAAATATAATGAAAATACATTATAGGAGAACGAATGGATAGTCCGAAAACATTAATTTTTTTTTCTTCAATTTCTGATTAAATTTCGAAAAAATTTTATACGACTCGAAAGTAAGTATAACTGTTGCCGATAAGAAGCTAGGATTTCGCTTTGGTCATGCGAAATTTCAACCTTATATCGTAATTCCTTTTATCGATCGATCTGCACTTCTTTGAGTTAATGATTGATCAGTGATATGGGATACAGGGGATCAAAGCAATATTCCTAGTACTTTGGAAGTTTCCAAATTATCAAAGTTTCTTGCTTGGTCATGTACAGGCAGTACCTACGCGTAAATGGGTTCGCGAGTTATTCATATAAAGAGACTAGGATACATAATAAATTAAGAGCTAGTCTGTAAAGTCAGCGTTATTTTAACCCAAATTCGCGACTATATGGTCATTTTTACTATTATTAACACACTCGAATTAACAAACGTAAAGAGATTCAAATTTCTCTTATAGCATCGTTGGACCGATTCGATTGATTGAAAGGCTGATTTTTTTTCTTCGAACATATTTTGATGAGAATTTTCTATTCAAATACAAAATAAACAGGATATCGATAATTTTGTATAAGGTTTTGCGAAAAACGATCAAAAAAGTATCACAGTATTGATAAAAATGTTTCATATCCCGGAATATTTTGCGGATAAATAATAATCGTAAAATAGCGTTCGTAATTGTAGAAGAAAATCAGCCCTTATGAATGAACGAAATCTGCTTGAATGAGCGAAGAGAGAAATTACAGCTTGATATACATGATATAGCTGTTCGTAGTTTGAATAATTGCGAATCGCATAATTTATCTTGTGGATAGGATCGCGATTTGTTATTCAAAATTCAAAGCAAAGTCAAATACACGCGTATAATATCGTATAAATTTATTTACGACAGTCGTAGCTGTATTTTATGCGCAATTTCATTGAGTGTGAATGGTCGTGAATATTCGCCAGAGATATTTTACGATATCATAAAATCAAGCTCGATATCAAAAACGTGGTTTTTCTGGTAATAGATACTATATTTACCTATATGAAAATCACAAGAGGATCGATATCCTCCACAATATCCTCGAACTACGAAACTACTAGGACTTCAAAGCTCCAGACTGTACCAGGGATTGCGGAGTTTGTTAATTATCTAATTAATAGTTACAGCTAGTTGTTTGAATTGTTGCCAAACCACGTAGATTCCTATACTACATATGTATATTTAACCTGCATTTACCCACGTAGAACTATGAATTATCATTTATGTACGTTGTGCATACAATAGTCCACGATCACCCCTGCAGGACCCTGCAGGTATAGTTGTTTGTGGCAGCAACATAGGAAATCCACTGTAGTGTGTAATAATGTGTAATTATTTGAATTAACTGATGTGAATGAAACGAGCTTTACGTAGAACAGTATTTTTCACTGTCATCTTCATCACATTAGAAACCCATGTAATTACCGAAAATACTGTTGATTATCTCAAGAATATAGGTTGAAAGTCAAAAGTCGAAAGTCTCATTTTCTTCTCGAAGAATCAAACGTTCAAATTAATAGGGATGTGACAATTTTTCATGCCCATCATCAGGGAGTAGAATCTTGTGAATTTCCGATCTTTTTCTATCATCCTGATTTCGAGATCATGAGGAGAATTTTAATTTACAAAGGACCCCGCACATTTCTTATGGGAACTGGCTTTCCGATGGATTTGGCTGAAATTTTCAGGTTTCGTAGTTCATGCGATGCTGATCAAAAGCTACCATTGCCACAACTTCCAAAAGTGAACCGTTCGACCTTGGTAAGCGGTTGAAGTTTAAATTCCATTTCGTGTAGTATCAGTTTTAACTCAAAAGTTCAATATTTTGCAGGCAGGAATTTCCGCTCGGTGTACTTTCCAATTTTTAACCCGGATCTGACTATCAAATAGCTCAAGTACCAAGTGATGAGTCGAAAAACCTATACTTAAAAAATCACCTAACGGTAAAAGCGAGGGGCTATTCATTCACAGATCAGGGGAAACGCTAGTACAAATGGACCGATTTTAAACCTCAAACGCTCACCAAGGTCGAATGGTTCACTTTTGGAAGTTGTGGCAATGGTAACTTTTGATCAGCATTGCATGAACTACGAAACCTGAAAAATTCAGCCAAATCCATCGGAAAGCCAGTTGCCATAAGAAATGTGCGGGGTCCTTTGAAAAATCGATCAAAAATGTTCTATGTGAGGGCCGGGTTGAAGTTCCGAATTTTAAAAGCTTTGAATGGTTAAAATTCCGAAATCATTTGAGACGATTCCGAATGTTCAAAAACGTTGAAGTTTAGAATATTAAAAATTCCAAAAGTCCAGAGCCTCGAAAGACCGAAAATTCGTAAATTTCGATCTCTTTCTCAGGATGTGAAGACAATAGTACTTATAAGCACTAGTGCGTAAAGAGTAGAGTATTTTGGTTCCGCGCATCCGCTAACTCGTCTTTTTTTCACTCTTCGGAAATGAGGTACTTTACGCACGCTACACAGGCCTCGAAAATCAAACTTTCGGAGCAGGTGTTGAAAAAAAAATATTTCATTCTAATCGAGAGCCTCTTTACGGAAACCCATTTTATATCTGCTTCAATCGATAACTTCATGATGTCATAAATAGTTGATAGGATTTTGAAACTTCATTTTCCAAAGATTAGATCTCAAGACGATCAAATCGATTAAGTGAAACTGAATGAAAGTCAAAAGAACGATGAGCAATGAGCATTCCGTGAAATTGAATGATTTTTTGAAAAACAACATCCGCGGATTTTATTCCTGCGGATGACGTATTTCACATTGAGTGTCTTTATCTTCAAGGGGACGCAAAATGTCGAAATTGACGTTTTATGTACTCGAAATAAAACTCGCTCTTCTATAAGCAACGAGCGTCCAGTTCCCCAGGGACTTTGAGAGACCTGCAGGACGTGGTCGTACGTCGTCCAGAAGTAGGTATAGCAGCGTGGGTCAAACGGGGAAAGACAGACCCTATTAGGGACTGTTTTGAAAGTCAAATAAAAAGACTGCCAATCAGGGTGGAATTTATCAGCATCGTAATTGTCTTTTACGTTTTATATTTTTATTCCTTCTACTTCTAATTTGTAAGCAACAAAAATTGTTGAGCCCCTGTAAAAGCGGGGTAAAATTTACAGAATGGAAAGGAATGTGTACACCAGTTTGAAGAATTGAGGTACCTTAAGCCCAGCAATTAATAGCCCTAGCAATTTATTTCGTAAAAGAATTCACCGAATTTTTCTTCCCTTTTTCTATCTCTCTCACTCTGTCTCAATACCCTGTAAGGGTTGGAATTTTTCTTCCTCTTTTTCCACTAGGATCTCGAATGTCTCGAAGACTGAAGACGGGCTTTGGGGGGGCGTTTCGAGAAAAGTATTTTCTTCACTTATTTATCGTATTTTTTTTCTCCACCTTATTCGGGGGTTTCGCTATACCTATATGTCTTCTATTTTTTCTTCTTTTCTTTTCTCTGGTATATTCGTTTGGCAAATAACTTTCGCGAATCAAACGACGTGGTTTGATTAATTTTCGAAAATTGTGCGATCTTGAAGAAAACGATAGATTGCGAAATCGTATCTTAATGCTGCAGCTGGCTAATGGACAGCCCGAAACTCTCAGTCTTCCAGAACCGATTAGCGTGCGACACGCGACTCGTGGCTTTCTGGGATCTGGTCGATCTCGTGAAAGATTACCTATTTTCCTGTAAAATCATATCCACAGCGTACAATCTTCGATTCGAAGAAAAGTATGACACGATATCAGAAGTAACGTCACACTCAGAAAAAGGTCTTGCGGACACAACCAAAATTTGATTATCATATGCACAATCACATTCTTTGTTCAGGCAATCAAATTTTTTGTTCAGTCAACCAAAAATTTCGTTCGGATAACAAAAATTTTGTTGGGACAACCAAAATTTTATCGGAACAATCAAAATTTTGGCTATTCCAACAAAATTTTTGGTTGACTGAACAAAAAATGTGATTGTGCATATAATAACCCAAATTTTGGTTGTGTCAACAAGACCTTTTTCTGATGTATGGTTTCGGTAGAAAAATGACTTTCACTAATTTCAATGAGTCAAAAACAGTTTGAAAGAAATACGGAAGCTATTTCCGACAGATTTACCAAATTATCGCAGACACACGGGACGAAAAAATTCGAAATTCATATAACTTCACATTCAAATGCAGGTGGCGACGAAAAGTTTTCATATCTCATCAATTTCAACGTATGAAAATATTGAATTTTAAATTTTCTACTGCCACCAATGGTTGACAATATTTCTGACAAAGGGCCATAAAAAATAGCGTTCTTATGTCTTCTTCTGATTCCTGTTTGCTTCTTCAGCGCGACTGTATAGCGTCAGGTGTTTTTGGGCAGAGATGAATCGAAGAACGAAGTAAAACTCTCAGACTATTTTTTCACCTTATTTTTCATTTCATTCAACCCGTCGTCTTTCCTCGCTTTCGAGAAAATCGAGTTCCTGAAGGACTTTTGAATTATCTTGAAAATCGAGTGTTACCTGTCCCGCACGGCTACAAGAAGGACAGGCCTGAAATTCGAGGGTGAATACGTTTCGCCTACCTATATATCTTTCTTGGAAATAATTTGAAAACTCTTATAGAAGAAGAAGAAGAAGAAGAAGAATAAGAAGAGGAAGAAATAGGCTTTCCAATTCCACTTATTACACTTTTCTCCCTTTCTTCACTTCTTCACTTTTCTCACAAAATTCTAGCTTTATTACTAACTCCGACTCTGTACGTTTTCTCCCCTTTTTCATTTCGCTCTTCTTCGTCATTACTGTTATGATTATTATTCTTATTTTCCCTTTTTCCTTTTTCCTTGGTCCTCTTTCCTCCGCGACATGGATGCCTTTTGTCGAACCAACCGTTCGCGGTGGTTCGAGTAACTCGCCGTGAACCGGGGAACTGAACAAGAGGATTTCTCGTTAAGGCTATAATTACACAGCTACTTCGGTATATCGGAGCTGTTTGCTGTCGCAAAAAGAAATTGGAGCGTGCATGAGTCGCCCGCGTTTCTTTTTATTCTTTCATTTCCCTTTTTTCTTTTATTTATTTATTTTTTTTTTTTCATCACAAATTTACGATCTTCTTCTTTTTCTATACCTGCACCATTCATTCAGTTTCTTTGACATGAGTATAAGAATCGCCGATGCTGCAAAGAATCCTTTGCCTTCCTATATTTGGTACGATTCGTCATCTCGACACACGCACCTACACGGAGAGAAAAGAATAGTAATATTTACCATTCCACATAGTAACCAGACTTATTCTTTTCTAAAATCGTAGATGATACTATGTTAAAATAGGATTCATTACTATTTTTCTGGTAATATTTACGATGCTGCATTGTAACTTAGCAAATGGTAAATATCGCTATTCTGTATGGGAACGAAAGCTATGTAGAATGGTACTCAGGCCTATGCCACATAGCTCTCATTACAATTTGAGTATGCGCGCGGCGATACTCCATGCGGCCAAGCGGCCAAATAAGTCAACCACGAACATAACCACACATAACCAATAACCATATAGATCGTTAATCTTGACGCAGTGTTTTTGATAACAATAAACAGTGCAGTTGATAAAAAGTTTAATTATTTGAGTTTCAACAAAAAATTTCACTGAATAATAATTAATAATAATAATTTCTTGAATAACCTCATTCATCTGTTTATTCATAACCTTACTTACGAAATAATATATAAAAATAAAACATAATAAACTTGGCTATGTAGAATAGGAATCAGTTCCAGTTACATAGTACTCTCCGCAATGTAACATGGTAATCATTACTATGTTAGCATGGCTAACGTTACCATTTAGAATTGGGGAAATTACTCCGTCAAGTGACTCTCGCCGTTGAAAAATCTACGTTACCATGTAACATAGTAATGGTTACTATGTAGGAATGGTAAATATTACTATTCTTTTCTCTCCGTGTATATTATATATACTTACTATACACCTAGGTAGATGAAATATTACTCACACGGACCTCCCTTATCCAACGAATCGTGAATTCCCCCAAGGAAACAACTAAATGAGTGAAACTATACTGCTTTTGACACATTTCTCATAATTAAGGTATCAAAACGATAATTGATATGGTAGCATTCGCGCATTGCGCCATGACCATTGTACAATATTTTTTCCAAATTTTGTAAAGTTTCGATTAACCAATTTTTGGAATTATCTCTCTAATTCGAATATAGAATTATTATTGAGCGCTTCACGTTATTCCGGTATTGGATTGAAAAAATTGTTAATACGCACATAATGTACGGAACATAAAACAAGGATAATGGATCACATGAATTTAATCTCTATATTACACCGTATACGTTATAATTCACGAACCTTGATAATCTGCGAGCACGTGGCACGGTTTTGGGTGGATCAGAATTTCCGTA
This sequence comes from Tenthredo mesomela, assembly GCA_943736025.1. Taxonomy (NCBI): domain Eukaryota; kingdom Metazoa; phylum Arthropoda; class Insecta; order Hymenoptera; family Tenthredinidae; genus Tenthredo; species Tenthredo mesomela. The sequence goes on from OX031016.1 coordinate 722,935, forward strand.
AATAATTCGTAGTCTTGTCGTTTCTTGTTCTTCTTTTTCCACATATTCCTCGACATTGAATGCCATAATAATAACTGGAAATTATATTACCAGGCATTCGACGGGTTCATAAATCTCCAAAATACCAGAATTTAGTGTTCATTTTTTATCGATTTGCCAAAGTTTGTGTATAAGATATAATATATAACGCGACCCGCGATATACTGAATCACGATATCGATAGGCATTATTAGTATATGAAATAAGGTGGCTGTGACTTCGGCTCGGCTTATCTCGATAAGAACACACGGAGAAAATCGAATCCATATACCATGCTGACCGTCTCAATTAGATACGACGATTATTATTGTCGGGATTCAAAAAGATTGTGAAATACATCGAAGCTGCATATTCTTTTGAAAAGACGACATTTTTTCCTCAATTTCTAAATGCGATTCATGGATTATTATCAAAAAGGAAAAAACAATAGTACCTATAATAATAAAATTTTAATGTATTCCACGTGAACCGGGTCGGTTTTTGGCAAAAACAAAAGTTAAAAACAGAAGGCTGGAAATTTTATCACTTCTGTGTGACACTTTGAAGTAATTTCGGTGAAAATTTCAAGGCAATCCGTGTGACCCTTCAAGTAGAAAAAAAAAATAAAAACACATTTTTTCCAAGTTTTACATCATACCCCGGCACACTCATTAGTCGAAAGAGCTAAGCTGTTAATCCTATTAACCCGTTCACCGGCACTAATCCTTTTAACGCTATTTCTTGGATTTTGGTAGTTATAAGTGGGAATATGCAGGTAACGCAGTTGTTGCCGTCCCAAATAGACCGCACACCCCTTAGTTCCTTTTATTTCTCCTGAACGCTGCCCCTACCATCGCACTTCCAGGTAAGGACGAGTGACCGTTTTCAGGTAGACCGAGGGGATTTCGGGTCGCACTAATTGTCACTTAGAGCAGGGCCTGCTCCGAAGAGCACAGTGAGGCCGGGGTATGTTTTACATGCTTCGCCGGTTTTTGGAAAAAAAAAGAAGAAAAACGGGAGGCTGAAATTTTGATCACTTCTTAGTGCCACCTCGAAGTAGTTTCGGTGAAAATTTCAGGGCAATTGGTGTGACCCTTCGGTAGAAGAACAAAGAAATCGCATATTTTCAAAGTTTTACATGTTCAAGAATTTCAAAAATAATTGAAGTGCTACATATTTCGAAGGAGCTCATTTATGCGCGTAGAATGCACTATGGGAAGTTATGATTTTGTTCATGCATGGCTGAGATAAGTGGTGTTGAAAATGTGGTAATTAAATTTTTGGCATAATTATGACAGCGATATAAATTGAACCAATTATTTTCAAGCTCTGTAACTGTTGGGGGCATCTCATGTAGTAACAAGGAATCTGAATCTGCATTGGCGTCAAATTCGATGACCTCAGGCCAAAAACTGATCCGGTTCACTTGGAATACCACATATGTGAAAATTCTTCATGTAAGTAAAAATTGTGAAATTAAGAAGTGGCAGACTAGAAGATAGAGAAATATAATATACCGTGAGGTTCTGTGGACGTGGAACGCTAGGGATACCAACCCAAAAAGCGTGCTATTTCATGGGCATGAATAAGTCATGCAGTAAACTTACCAGATGTTTCTAGTAAGTTACTAAATTGCTGCTGTATGAAATAGCACCTTTTTTGGGTTGGTATCCCTAGCGTTCCGCGTCCACAGAACCTCACGGTATATATATATATATATATATAGAGAGAGAAAGAGAGAAAGATAGCTGTATAAGTTTACTCTAGATTATAGAAGATTATAAAATAACAACTAGTATACTATTAATATCGCAAGATGGTGTCTGAATGCAAATAGATATTCCGTTGGGGTTTCTTTCCATCCGACGTACCTAGCAGATATATTAAACCTCGTGTTTGATTATATTCGCTAAACAATCAAGGTTGATAAAAATGATAAATTTAACACAATTTACCACGAGTATCTCCTAATTATATACTCGAGTGTGTCAAGCTCCGATTTACATCTCCCATATACCCGATGGAATAATCAAGCTTCTTTATTGTTTGACGACGAACTGAAAATAGAATGATGTGTAAAAATTAGAAAGAAAAGAAAATAAAAGAAAATTAATCAAACGCACATTTATTTCACCAATAAATTTGTATAATTACTATTTTCTCAGCTCTATTATTCAATCCTCCAGGAATTTTCATCAAATTTCATTTGTAATATTGTTAATATTCCATACGCGAAGAACAGCTATTTTGACAGTTTTATCTAATCTAATCCCGGAGTAAATTATTATTGTATTATATCGTTAGAGTTTAGACAACTTAATACTCCGCGTTTCTATATACGAGTCGAGTTAGTAAATTACGCAAAGCACGTGGAGATAAGCTTATATGCTTCTTGATCTTCCGATGAAAATATCCACCCGCATATATATTATAACGGACACTTTATGGAAAATTTTTATTTTCCAATGAAACGACAAATATTTATTCCCAAAAATTTCTTGCGCTTTATCGAATATCAGATTTTCTTCACTCGCGTTCATCTTCATAAGATTTTTCTATACTTATATAGCGTTTCAATTTCTTCATGTATGCCGAATTCCGCTTTTCCCCAGAAACGCGAAGCAATAGGTATATGCGTATCAGCGAATCGATCGCAGAGTTTATGGATTCTCGAAAAGTATAGCCGGATGCAAATGCGATGGAATCTAAGCGATTACTTGCCACTTTAGCTCGAGCTTTTCGGGCGGGTAAATCGTCCGTGCTTCCTGATCCTTTCAGCCTCTTCGTAAACTTCAAAGAACTTACGAGATGAAATAGAGCCAAATTACTGGCCATTATAGAATCCGGGGAAGAAATCTTTCGAATTAAATCCTAAATCCTAAATCGTAATAATGGATAACAAGAAAATAACAAAATCTTAAAAAATATATTACACGGAAGTGATATTATAGGATTGACGGAGAAGAATGAATATAATTGCTCAATAATTTTCAACGATTCGAATAATTCAGGGATGAAAATCTTCCCGGATTTATCTTCCCTTGCCCAAGGGAAAAGACGAATTTTCTTTAAGAATTGAGTCAATTATACTTACCGTGATGAAAGACGGTTTGAATAAGGGAATATTTTTCCTCGTAATATCTGTAGAAGGTTTTTCCTAAAAAAACCCACCATCTGCCCTCGTCGATTACACAATTAGTTTAATTAAGTATCTGGTTGTTATCTCGCGAAAAAGTCCAGTCTCATTAGTATATTATACCTTAAGACGAAATAATAGATGGGTACGGGTGCAATTTAGTCAAACTTCTTAACTCGCTCGAATGCCCGATTATCTCCATATATAAGTGATAAAGGACGAAATTTACTAGCGGATAAAAAGAGGCGTAAAATAAATGTACATTTTGCATTCAAGGATAAAATAGTCTTATTATATAAAATATGTGTGGTATTCCACGTGAACCGGACCAGTTTTTGGCCTGAGGTCATCGAATTTGACGCCAATGCAGATTCAGATTCCTTGTTACTATATGAGATGCCCCCAACAGTTACAGAGCTTGAAAATAATTGGTTCAATTTACATCGCTGTCATAATTATGCCAAAAATTTAATTACCACATTTTCAACTCCACTTATCTCAGCCATGCATGAACAAAATCATAACTTCCCATAGTGCATTCTACGCGCATAAATGAGCTCCTTCGAAATATGCAGCACTTCAATTATTTTTGGAATTCTTGAACATGTAAAACTTTGAAAATATGCGATTTCTTTATTCTTCTACCGAAAGGTCACACCAATTGCCCTGAAATTTTCACCGAAATTACTTCGAGCTGGCACTAAGAAGTGATCAAAATTTCAGCCTCCCGTTTTTCTTCTTTTGTTTTTTTTTTTCAAAAAACCGGCGAAGCATGTAAAACTTGGAAAATATGTGTTTTTATTTTTTTTTTCCACTTAAAGGGTCACACGGATTGCCTTGAAATTTTCACCGAAATTACTTTAAAGTGTCACAAAGAAGTGATAAAATTTCCAGCCTCCCGTTTTTTACTTCTTTTTTTTCCAAAAACCGGCCCGGTTCACGTGGAATACCCCATGTATATAAATATAAAATATTCAGTTTGATACATAATTTGAAATTATTTCAGATTGTATCGACTCCGCATTACAAAGATTGATTCCATCGAAGATGAAGTGTTTTTCTCGCAGGGTAAATGGTTCGCATGATCGATGATCGAAACTTTGTTTTTTTTTTTTTTTAATTTCATATAATATTGTAAAACCAATTTAATAAAATCTCAAATAATTTTCAATCAAGTCTCAAAATCCTATTAATCAGCTGCGTGTGAGGAAATTTAGTGAATCGAATTTCTTCAATGCAAGCGATAAAAAAAAAAAAATTATTTTCGAAAGAAAAAAGCTGATCCGTTTAGCCCGAGTTAATCAGTTTTTATCAAATCTAGATATAAACATCTTCGTTCAGATAAGGATGAGCAATTTTTTTCGAACTTCATAATTAGTCAGCTGTCTCATAATCAAACGGAACGATAGGGCCAGTCTCGAAACAGTAGCTAGAATATACTAACCGACAATTTTCGCCGTCCGGAAATCAAAAATTTCGTCCTCAGTACTCGACTATCGCGAAATTCTATTGTAGTTCATTCGGCGGTGTAGTGGTTCGGTCGGAAATTGGAACTGCGCTAATTGTGAGTAGAAGAATCAACAGTCCACTTAAAAGGTTAGCGAAAAATATGAAAAAAAAAAAAAAAAAAATGCACTTGAAGTTTTTAACTTAATTTTTAATACGGTTTTTCGAAATTTCGTCTGTAATGATGTTGAACACAGCTGTGCACGTTGGAGTTAATTGTCAATTGCGAAACGTGCGAAAAGAAGATACAATAATTTTTTCCAAATTTTCTGTACTGTACAGAAAAAATTTTTCGAAAGCTTAGTTTGGTATGATTCGAAAGCTTGAAGTTTCCTCTTCAAAATGCCAGGTGAAAAATAATTCTCCGATATTTCATCGCCGAGTTATTCAATTTTGACTAACGTAACTCGTATTTCCCAAAAACGATCGCAACGAGTCACTCGATTCTTTCAGGGCAACTTTTTTCTAATTATCTGTCTTCTCTACGATGCGAAAGTTCGCCTTTTACATTCTAGCTCAATACGCCGCGTAACTGCTACGGGTAATTCACTTTATACAGGGATGTTCGCCCTTGCATGCCTTGCGCATCGTAGTGGGCGTTGGGTCAATCCTCGCACCCTCGTCCTTCCCTTCTCGGTGACATCTATTGGCTTCCATTCATCACTCTAGTTGGCTTACACGCTTTCCACTAAGCCCAAGCTCGAGAGAGTGAGCAAAAACGCTGAACGACCTTCGCGAATGAATGCGCGTATACGCTATATAGCTCAGGATATGATATAGATAGTGCGTATGGTACCTATAGCAGTGTGATAATGGATCTCGCGCTTTCTCAAAATCTCTACTTTGATCATTATTTTTTCTCGCTTTTCTTCTTTTCCCACCTACACAATATAGTAAGTGGGTATAATTAATCACAATATATGTGCGGGTACCTACCATTTTTCAAGATTAACGTGACTTAACGTATCAACGTTAATTCCCTCTTCTCTCTGCTTTTCAGAGATTAAATAAATAAAAAGTGATATTCAAGACGTAACCGCAAAGCAAAAAATTAACTTCAATGGATTTTTAATTAATTAACGTTGTACACGCACAATACACCTCGAAAATTCTACAAAATCACCGCAGGCACGTTTTGAAAAAAAATATTCCATCCATGTTCAGTTTTTTTTGTCACACGATTTTTATACATGATTACTAATTATTTTAGACCTCACGGGGCTTCGCCTTGAAGAAAAAATGGTTCCCGCAGGGTACATAGCTCGTATTTTATGTCACCAAAACTTTTTGAAATTTCGAGGACACATTGACATTATATTTTAGAACAAGTTTGAATAAACGACGCTCCTTTTTTTCAGTACACTCAGAAAAAAGTCTTCTTGACACAACCAAAATTTGGGTTATTATATGCACAATCACATTTTTTGTTCAGTCAACCAAAAATTTTGTTGGAATAGCCAAAATTTTGGTTCTACCAACAAAATTTGGTTTTCCCAACAAAATTTTGGTTATCCCAACGAAATTTTTGATTGACTGAACGAAAAATGTGATTGTGCATATAATAACCAAATTTTGGTTGTTATTTTTCTGAGTGTATACCTACTCAATCCATGTGAAGCAAAGGACCCCGCACATTTCTTATGGGAACTGGCTTTCCGATGGATTTGGCTGAATTTTTCAGGTTTCGTAATTCATGAAATGCTGATCAAAAGTTACCATTGCCACAACTTCCAAAAGTTAACCATTCGATCTTGGTAAGCGGTTGAGGTTTGAAATCGATCCATTTGTACTCGCGTTTCCCCTGATCTGTGAATGAATAGCCCCTCGCTTTTACCGTTAGGTGATTTTTTGAGTATAGGTTTTTGGACTCATCACTTCGTACTTGAACTATTTGATAGTCAGATCCGAGTTAAAAGTTGGAAAGTACACCGAACGGAAATTCCTGCCTGTAAAATACCTGCACTTTTGGGTTGAAACTGATACTACACGAAATGGAATTTAAACTTCAACCGCTTACCAAGGTCGAACGGTTCACTTTTGGAAGTTGTGGCAATGGTAACTTTTGATCAGCATCGCATGAACTACAAAACCTGAAAATTTCAGTCAAATCCATCGGAAAGCCAGTTCCCATAAGAAATGTGCGGGGTCCTTTGATAAAATCTGAAATAATTTTAAATGATTTCTAGGGTCTCAAAGGAATAAGGACTGTCGCTTATGCCCCTTATTGAAAATAAATTCGATAAACCAAAACGTTTACTTCGAAGGATTTATAGGTCTTAGCACTCTGATAAATCTCTTGAGAATAGAAGTTGCATTGTAGATACTATATAGATCTCGTGCCAGAGTACCGTGACGTTCAGACCTAGTTGAGTAGAAACTCGAAGGTATAAGGGTGGCTGGTAAGGTCCCAGGTGACCAGGTGAAGTAAGAAGCAAGTCTAGTGACGTCAGACAAAGACCTATAGGAAAAGTGGGAAAGGGGGAAAGGGGGAAACGGAGGTCGTAGGTGAAATGGCGCAAAAATGGAATACGTTCTATCGCGGTGGAGAGCTTCATTTCCTTCTCTATTTTTATTGGAAAAAGGGAAATGGAAGATAGGGAGGAAGCGAATAGGGGAAGAAATTGGTCAATAAAATATAAATGTACCGAATTTTTTTTTTTTTTTTTTTTATCATCTTTTTTCCTCTACTTATATAGTATACCTATCTACCATATACCTCGTTACATCTATCCTAATGAAAATTGATCACATCGATACATAAGGATGAAACGAACGAACGAACGAACGGTGGAACTATTCTCCTTTATATTGTTGAGCTGCTCCTCTTCCTCCGCTTTCCGACTACCTTTACTCCTTCTTCTCGGCTTTTTTTATCCCCGTTTCATTCCACTCGCTGTTATCCATGGAATTTCTCCTGATATCCCGATGGAGTTGTTCTCACAGAAATGCTAAGGTCCTTCGAGAAGCCTCTTAGGTATAATCGCAGCCTTTGCGAGTCTTTCAAGGGGACCAGTACAGCGACTTTTTGAGAAATCATCATAGTCCGAAATCAATTTATTTCATAACCAAAGTTCACTTCACTTCAAAATATTTTTCTTTTCCAAAATCATGTGTCGTAAGAATTTCAGAGCACCGTTGGACCGATTCAGGTCATCTTGGATTCATTTTCTTCAGAAAACAAATCTTCATCATGTGAATGTAGGAATTTAAAAATAAAAAATTATGTCATAAGTTATGATCAATTTACCAAATTTGCAAAAATTATTATCACTCATTTCTTAAATAACTTGGCCAAAACGAAAATTTTTAAAAATTCCTACATTCACATGATGAGGATTTGTCTTCTGAAGAAAATCAATCCAAGATGATCCTGAATCGGTTCAACGGTGCTCTGAAATCCTTACGACACATGATTTTGAAGAAGAAAAATATTTTGATATGAGATGAACTTTGGTTATGAAATAAATTGATTTCGGACTATGATCATTTCTCGAAAAGTCGCTGTACTAGTCCCCTTAAATTCGATTATTAACCGGTTCACTGGTGGACCCGAAATCAACGTTTTGTGCCAAAACTGGTGAACGGAAATAATTCCGTATTCAACATGAAGCCCAAAAAACTTAGGAACATCAAGTTTGATGCAAATCCGTTCAAAACTGACAGAGATATCCACGTTGCACATATATGTGCCATTACCAGTTGTGGCACTTTTTCTTTTTGCACATATATGTGCCCTTACCAGTGAACCGGTTAATTATTATCAATCGTGAGATTAATTTGAGCAGAAAAATGCAATCGACGAATTGACAAAAATCGGATCTCCTCCTAAACATGGAGAAAAAAAAAAAAAAAAATTTCTCTTAATTCTCGTCACGTTTTCAGTTCCATATATTTGTTCTCTCGCTCGGACCTGCATTTGCTCTATATATTATTCATAGGTATAGATGATTGTGAGCTGGTCTATTCTGTCCACGCCTATTCATACTTTGTTAGATCTAATTTCTAGCCGTTTGTTGTCGCTACAGGATTTATAAGACATACGTATCGCAATTATACATGATCGATCCAAGATTACTTCACCTGTTTTTTATTTTCGTTAAATAATTAATTAGCCGAGAAATGAATGATTACATGATCGATTATATCAACGAAATTTCATCGAATCATGTATACTGCGCCTAATTTCTGATAGGTGGAAAAAAAAGAAGTAAAAAAAAAAAAAGGAAATACATATTCGGGTATTTGAGTAATAAAATAAATCGTTTGATCAATTATTCGGTTATCGATGATATTTATTGATTGATTATCATTATTATTTCCTAAGGTTTATAGTTTTTAAATTGAGGAACTATGTGGAATATCATTAACTATTCGTTAATGACATCCGGAATGCTATACGATCGTATTCCACATTAATAATTGATTACCTATATAACGCCATATAGCCTCTATTATTCGAAATTAAATGTTAAAAAATTTTATCATCATTCATATTGTATAAGATAATATAAAATAAAATATTAATAAATATAGTAAGGTACCTACTGCAGAGTCGCGTGTGGTCTAAATTATTAATCGTATTATAGACCGCATCGTCGAAGAACATTCGATTATGGTATATGAAATTTGAAACGTTTATAAATTTGTGCTACAGCTAGATGGCGATTTTTATTTTTTATTTATTTATTTATTTTTATTTTTTTCTCTTAAGGACAGGATAATTAATCACTTAATTATGTTCAGGTGTATCTATATCTAACTCACGTACGCCACGCATGCGTTTGTCACTTGCCGATGATAATGATCGCGATCCCTGATCTTTTATTCGTAACTGTTCACGGCTCAAACATATATATAGGTATAGAATTTTTTTTTTTTTTCTTTTTTTCTTTTGTCGCGTCGTTGTAGTTAATTGCGCTATATAAATGACCACTCGTTAAAAAAACGAAGTACCTACCACCTTCGTCGATATCTCAACTAAACCTTAACCACGTGTCAACGTTACGACGTAATTATGAAGAACGTGTTCACAGTCGTACGTTTATTAATACGCGCGAGAAGCATTCTAACGATATAAGATCGATCGATGCTAGTTGCTCATGCGAGTTGTATGATTCCGAGTGAACAGTGCGGATCGTTAGCTTAGATCTCTTATTATTTTTTTTCTTTTTTTTTACAAAAAAATGTTTTCTTTTGATTCTAATATTATAGTCGAATTTGAAAAAGTTTAAAACGGGAATTTTTCACAATTTTATGTAATAAATTTTTCTCACGAAAGATATTACCGTATTTAAAACAATTTATTTCATTATCGTATACTATATAAGAGAAGGTGTAAAAAAAAAATTTCGGGTATATAAGACAAATTCATATACCAGATAAATGGAGTTTCGGGTATCGAGTGTTGAAGTGACCAATTAATGGATGGATATTTTCTGGGGAATAAGAATCGTGAGTTTTTAACAATAATGACAATTTTTTTGAAACATATCAATCTCAGGTTCATTGATTCTTTAACATTCGGCTGACACGTGTGTCTCTTGACTATTGAATTGTAATTTTCTGGTACTTTTCGAATGTGTAGTACATATGTCTACCTACTTCGTATAATATATTGAATTTTGGCGAGATAAGGGAATTTTTATTATACCTTTACGTGTTGCTAGTGGGAATGGTGAAAAAAAAAAAAAAAAAAAAACAGAAAAACGGAACGAGAAATAGAAAGGGAAGGAACAAGGAGCAAAAAAAAAAAAAAATCCGAATGAAATTTCTTCGAGAAAGTATACTAATTAGCTTAATTCATAATTATATTTCGTCACGTCTGCTCTGTATATATATATATATATATATATATATATATAAGAGAGAGAATTTTTGGAAACTTATTCAGCCGTAGAACTTTATCAAGAATAATTTATTACCAACGAGTAATTTCACCTAATTGATACTAGTACTCCCTCGCTCGCTCGCTCCCTTCGTCGTTTGAGTTCTCTGTACACACAGCTGTGTGCACGCAAAATTATTTCTAGACGATAAAAATAGATGGAAAAATGAAAATATTAATAAAAAAACAGAAAAAAAAAAAAAAAAAAATTAGTTCCATTAAGGGGGTTTCCCAGTCTGGAGCTCCAGAAGGCGTGCATGTTTTTCAAAGCGTTGTGCCGTTGAGAGTTGTAGAAGGAAAAAAAACTGAAGGAATATGTTTTGAAAGAGCGAAACTTAAGTTTCAATTTGAAAAAAAAAAGTTGACAATATCATCAAAATTACGACCTCTATGGCCGTTGAAGTCATGGTCTGCAAAAAGCAGCGCCGAAAACGGTAAACAAGATTGTAACCGAACGGAGTATCTGAAACCTAAGAACAAGGAGTCATTTTGATGGTCAAAGTACCATCTAAGCTTCTATGGAACCGATTTTTGATAAACCTAAATTTGGGTGAGTTGCGAATTTTTTAATCAAAAAACTTAGATTTCCTCGATTTTGACAACTGTTTTTGCAAGTTATTAATAAACCAAAAGACGGACGACAAATCCGTTCCATAGAAGCTTAGATGGTGCCTTGACCAATCAAATGTCTCCTTGTTTTTGGGTTTCAGATGCTCCGTTCGGTTACAATGTTGTTTACCGTTTTCGACGCTGCTTTTTGCAGACCATGACTTCAACGGCCATAGAGGTCGTAATTTTGATGATATTGTCAACTTTTTTTTTTTCAAATTGAAGCTTGAGTTGAGCACTTTCAAAACATATTTTTTCATTCATTCTCCTTCTACAACCCTTAACGGCACAAAGCTTCAAAAAACACACACGCTTTCTGGAGCTCCAGACTGGGAAACCCCCTTAATTCATTCTCGTATACAAATTCGAGACATTATTTCAACCCAGCCATATCAGACCATACCTGATATTCAACAGAGTGCAATATCAGCTACAAGTTGCGCTCATCTGATATCCTCAGGACTACGCCATTACCCCAGCTTTCCCAGGTTTCCTATTAACCATACTGCAGTCTAGATTCTGCAATCGATTTTACGTACATTTTCTGTACTAGCTATTGGGGGATGAGTAGGTAAGGCACCGAGTTGTAATCCTCATTTGTCTATCCGAGTGCAGCATATCTCTTAATTCAGCACCATCTATAGCAAGAGCATTATGATACGTTGAATCAACAAGCTTGTAACTCGGATCATCGGTTTTTACTCCGGGTGTAGCCATTACTCACAATCCGGCTGTTGGATCGCGTCCAACTTTCTACTTTTCCATTTTTTTCTTTTTTTGTAATGGACTGATGTGCAATCCACGAGTGCAACAAGTGCCACATTATACCTATATACTAGAATCTAAATCCCTAATTTATTTCGCTCATTGATTCAAGTGGGTACCTAAACTCCTCATTGACTGTTATAATATAGCCTAAGTCGGTACTTATACTGATCGATTAGATTATCCAAGATTATCCGTATAATTTTAGTGCTTTCATGATAAACGAGTCACAGGAAAAGTCCCCTAAAGATTAACTTCGTCTTTATAAAAGGTGGTTGAATTCATTCGATCATATTTTATCGAAAAAGATTAGCGAATTTCGAGTGAATTTTACAGATAGAAGTTCCATGGCTAAGGATTCATCTTGAAATACGTTTCATAAGACGTTATTTGTACTATACGAAGTCAAATATCCTTAATCCCTCGAGGACAAACCTTTGTAGCAAATCTTAAAGTGAACATGGGGTGAAATTAACCCCAGCCGATTTTCGACTCGAAATATCTCGAAGACTATTCATTTTTTGGAAAAAAATGCTTAGACGTTTTTTGTGGCTAGTTTATTCAGCTTTGAGGCCGCGAAGTTGGATTTTCGAAAATACAAGTTTAAGTTATCGAAAAACGTATGGTTGAAGTTGAAGCTGCGCGAAGCATAATGACCCATTTCAACCATTCATGTCTAGGAGGATTTGGCACGATGTTTTTTCTGCAAAAAAGAAACGCGTATTGCATGTAGTGATGTAATTAATCGCACTATTACATGTCACGTGTGATGATAAAGAGCGACTTGTCATGCTATACTCGTGACAATCTGACGTACAAATGTCGAGATTTAAATCTGCAGTGGTTCGTCTCTCCTCGACTATTATAGCATATATATATAATTATTCCCCGTATAGTTATGCCTTTTTAATTACTTATATCCGAAATCATTCGATCTGAACGAGTATCTAATATGAATTAGTCGTCGAGGACCACCCACTTAAATTTATATCAGGCAGGAAACAAATTTCGCATAGTTTTGTCACAGTCAAAGTTTAATTGACGTGATCAAGACACGTATGGATTCAATTATTGCGTATAACTTTAACGATGTTGGAATGAGTCAATTCTGCGATTAACCAATAACCATATACGATTCTTCCGCAATTTACTCATCGTTTTGACTTTTGACGCTCAACTCGATCTAGACGCCATGATGGATATTTTCAGATAATTTAACTTTAATCACCCTTCGCGATTTACTACTGCGTCTATAGATTAGGGTGGTCCTACACTGTTGGAAAAATTTGAAAAAAGTAATGTCCCAGAAAGTCCACTAACATTTTTATGTCAATTTCAACACTTTTTTTTAGTTGAAACAACATTATTTTCACTTAAACGACGAATTTTTCTGTTGTTTCAACTGAAAAAAGTGTTGAAATCAACATAAAAATTATAGTGGACCTCCTGGAACATTTTATTTCTAACGGTGTAAATTCGGTCATATTCGAATTTCAATGCTTCCATGTAACAGAATTAAACAAAATTCTCCATGAACAATGCCAAAGTTTTTCTATGGATAGCAACATCAATGCCCACTAATTTCTTCCAGCTACAGATTTTTCGCTAAATTGATTGTATTTTAAATAAAAAATGACTCACCCCCTTTGCGCCAGGGTTTAGCGTTGATATAAAAGGTTGAAATTTTGAAGGGATTTATTTTTAATTATTTTAAAAATTCGTTCATACCCCAATCAAGGACCAACCCCAATATATATTCTTTGATTAAACTGTTTTTGGAATTTTTTTTTTTTTTTTCACTCTTATTGCGGAAAACGGATGTGCAGTTTCTGATATATTTTCACGCTTCGCGTAATTATTTTCCACTCCGCGTTATTATTGAGCTGTAGATTATTTCTATGAATATTTTACACAATAATTCTTTGTATCCACATGTGTTTCATGTTAAATTACATAATTATAACCACATTGAACATATTTTATATTAAATATGATGTGTCGCTTTGTCACGCCGATGTTATTAGCTGATTATATGGACTCGCGGTTATAATTGATAAGCTCGATAGAAATGGTCTGTAATCACGTTCTAAGAATTTACATTACGTACAATATTGATCTAGTTAAATTCTGAAAATTTATTCAAATGTTGATAAAATCGAGTATTATTATTAGTTGTCAGTATGATAACTTCCAAAAATTGAACTTCATATACGAATTTTCATCGGGCCGTCCCCCAAATCGGTTTCAAATTAAAAACAAAAATAAAAAAATAAACCCTGCAATTGATTCGGATTTTTATTTTAATATTGACCACCCTTGACCACAGGCGACGCAATTTTCCATTTAGAATACACGCGTACTTTCGCTATATCTTCAGTAAATATTTCATCGGGCAGGACGACTTATTCGCGAAAAAAAATATATATCTTTGATTGTGAGAAATTATTTTATTTTTCGATTTTTACAATTTTTTTCTTTTAATTTGGCGAAACGAGTTCCCTGCGTTCACTTTCTCATCGGAGAAGATTGAATTTTTTTTTTCTCACGTACACATTAGGGTGCTTTTTTTGAAACGACTATTTTTTTTTTGCAACTCCCCATTATAAATCTTGTTCTAGACGTCGAAAGGGGAATCCTGTCCAATTTTTAGCTCTTAATTCCGATTCTAGTACTCGCGCTCTTCTTTTTAAGTTTTTCCATGCTAAAAGCATGTGAACATTACGACTTTTTCTTTAGTCGCGCACAACTCAGCCGCATTTCGATGGATTGTTTTCATCCAAGACTCATTTTACAGAGAATTCAGTGTTCTTCAAAAGTGCTTTAGGTAGTTTGGCTGTGGTTTCAACCGCCGTACTTGTGTGAGCCTCCAAAGTCGATTTTATGCATAATTCTTCTTTCTCGCTGTGGGCGAATAAACAGTTTGACTTGGAGAAAAAAACTTCAGAACAATTGTGTAGGAAATTTATTTCTCTACAAAAAAGTCAAATACATAAAGTCTCTCAAACCAGTATTTCAAAAGATATAAGGACTTTGATTTTTTTAAATATAAAATTCCAACAAAATGTCAAGTTCAATATTTTCAAGTCAGTCAAACTATCTTGGGCACTTTTGAAGAACATTAAAGTCTCTGTCAAATGAGTCGTGGATGAGAACAATACATTGAAATGCGGCTGAGTTGTGCGCGACTAAAGAAAAAGTCGTAATGTTCACATGCTTTTAGCATGGAAAAACTTAAAAAGAAGAGCGCGAGTACTAGAATTGGAATTAAGAGCTAAAAATTGGACAGGAGTCCCCTTTCGACGTCTACAACAAGATTTTCAATGGGGAGTTGCAAAACAAAAAATAGTCGTTTCAAAAAAAAGCACCCTAATACACATACTACCATGATCTACGAATTTGGGTACACTTTTTTTTTTTTGATTGGATATTTTGAACTTCAAAAAATTGAAAAATGTTTTTTTTTTTTCAATAAGGTTTTGTAGAATCCTTCCTCGAATGAACACCGAATGACATGTTCAAAAAAATTCGAGTATATTTTTGAAAATAAGAATATTGAAAAACTTGTCGCGGTTATAATGTAAAATATCAAGTTTTCATTCTGCATGACAAGTTTGTCGGTTGAAAATGACACGTCAACAGATACGTGGTTCTTCAGGCGGAAGAAATCACTTGTATAAAATGGAAATAAGGCGTGAAACGATGCCTGAAGGATTGAAAAACTGCGATAAAATGAAGAAGAAAAAAAAAAAAAAAAAAATATACGAAGAAAATAAAAAATGTAAATTGGTTCGTATAGCGCATTGAATCAGAGTATATAAAACACTCTAGGGAAATGCTTGTGCCATGTTAGAGACCTTCTTCGCAGGGGATCTATTCGTTCGTTTTGAATCGCTGTTGACGGTTGTCTGCACTCGTCTTTTCACGAGATTGGTACATAGAGCTGGTACACAAGATTTTGTAAAATCCCTTCGACTATTTTCCGTCTTTTAAAAGTGACGAAAAGTCGTAGTTCGACGAAATAGAATAAAAATATCGAAATCAATGGTAGTCGAGTCCAAATGCAGCAGTAAACGAGAAAAATTGATGTAATTTCGAAACTTACAGAAAGAGAAAAACAGGCGAGGATTTAAATTAAAAAAAAAAATAATTTTTCCACTATTTTTTAATTTCTTACGATCGCATAAAAATTCTTATTCATTTATTGTCATATTTTTAGTTTTTCTCTGCCCCTAAGCTTTATTAATTAAATTATATAGTTGAAGGTCTTGAGATAAATCAAGGCACCATCTCCTTTAGACATAGACGAGACTGTGACGTCTTGATCGTTTAGGAGCACGCAGTTTAGGTAGTTCAAATTAATTAACCGCTATTTGACATCGCGATTAATTTTATACGTGACATATTGCACTTTGCCATAAGAGTAACATATTATGTATGTCTAAGATTAATATTGTCGAGTTCAATCTGTTACGATTAACGACACAGCGCTATAATAGGTATACTAACGATACTTTATGCAGATATCATAGAAACTTTCGAAAATGATAATAAAGACGAGAAATAAAATAAAAATGGTCAAATTGATAATTTCTATAATTGTGTCAGAATATATTTCTTAAAATCGTAATTTTCATCCGATTACTAAAAAATGACTATTTCCAAGGTGTAGAGTAGCCTGGAGCTCCTGAGCTCCGAAAAAAGAATCATCGAGGTCTTAAATAAATTTTGACGGTCGAATTGGTGCGCAGGAAGCTTAAATAAACTGCTCACTTCCGTAGCTGAAGCCGCGACATGAGCTTTACGTCACGCGTGCTCGAGTGGCGCTATTCCTTGGTGACAAATCGATCGTATTAGGCTGCGGGTGCCAGTAAACAATAAGCTATCAACGGATAATGCTGTGATTTGTAGTCGACGAGGTACTACGTATACATATCGACGACGATCAGGGATCTCGGTATAGTGCGCAGCGAGCGTGGTATGGTACTGTGCGGTGCGGACACCCGGCATTACCGCTTCTAGCCTGAATATTGATTCCCTACTCTTCAGGCTAACGTCGACCAGCCCTGACACAGTTGGTCTGAGTCATTTGACGATTGTCCACCCGGGTTGACGCAGGTGAACACAATTCGTCTCTCATACCTTTTAATGACCAATTAGGGAACACAATAAAACCCCTATTTTAGATTTCTAGAAATATTTCAAAATTTAGGAAAAAAACCGGCTTCTTTCGATTTCGACATTTGGTGCACGCAAAAAACAGTGCTGTCGAATTTACTCTGTGAGCAGTGAATATTATATGGACAGCACTTTTTTGCAGTAGAAATTATCACAATTCTAGTATTGGGTACATTGGAGCATGCGTCCTTCAATGTCCATATGAGTGAATGCACCACAATTGTGATAATTTCTACTGCAAAAAAGTGCTGTCCATATAATATTCACTGCTCACAGAGTAAATTCGACAGCACTGTTTTTTGCATGCACCAAATGTCGAAATCAAAAGAAGCCGGTCTTTCTTAATTTTTGAAAGATTTCTAGAAATCTAAAAGTTTTTTTGCGTGTGGAAAGTAGACGAAACGACATGTTGAAATCGTGGTTTAAAAAATGTAGGATCACAGTGGAAAACTGTTATAATTTCACGAGCTTGTCATGCACACATGTCTTCCGTATATTTATTTTTGCCTGTTTTTTTCGGATATTGCAAACGTGAAGATTCGTTGATATGATAAAAAGTCGTTTTTTGACCAGGACCAGTGGTTTAAACAAAAAGTAAAAATTGATTTCATACTACGTTGATGACTTTCACGTAATAGTGAATTGAAAAATCGTTGAACTGCGAAATTTTTTCGGTACTGGAAAAATACCCTCAATTAAACCTGGTTAATGGAACGGTATACGGAACCCCGGAGTGGACACTGCAGACTGCCCCTCGTCCTGGGAAAACAGCTCGATCTATTTGGATCCCAACCCATGTCCTGTTTTCGTATATGTATAGGACGTGGGTAGATGGAGAGAAATTAGGTTATTGCATGTGTATATGCCCTGGTAGGATCCCTTGCGGGCAAAAACGGGCAAAAACAGAAAAAAAAAAAAAAAAAAAAAAATATGTGAAGTTAGTGGGAAAATATGAAATATCGAGTCGTTGTATAAAACGGGCTTATGAAGTCTTTCTCAAACAGAGTAGAAGTTTGCATTTAGAGTTCAATGCGAAGATTTCGAAGGCGAAGATATATACGATGTGTTTGAAATGCTTCAGAAGTAACTTTTCTACAATATATGTAGTAAGAACGAAGAGTTTTCTTTCACGGCGAGTGATCTCTCATCATTCGCATCGAGAATATTTTCCATGTTATTTTTCCATTATGGAAACGAGCCATAGGGACTGAAGGTATTACAGATTCCAAGAATTGGTGTATATAATCCGAAAATCGAAAGATAAACTTCACCATAAGTTGTGAAAACAGAGGAAAATTTCGATCTCTGAAAATATTTTTAGAACAATTCAACGGTAGGAGGGTAGAAATTATTCGTCTATTTATTCAAAAGGTATGCCAAACACTTGACAAAAACCTTTCCGTATACCGTGGAAAATTGTACTCTCTTCTCCAGCTATTGAATATGACCTGAATAAAGGGTGAAAGAAAAAAAATTGCGCAGTTTTTGCGTACCGTTTAGCCCCAGCTTTGTAAAGTCTGTTTGGAACAGTTCAGTGGATTAGGGGATGGAAAAAGTCTGTCTCCACCCTTCGCAAATACGATCTGAACTCACCTGCACGATGTCCTCCTTCTTCGAAGCAACAGCAAAGAAATCGAGGAAAATTGTGACTATTATGAGCAGTTTACGATTAAACCAATTAATTGCAAGTCTACACGCAACTCTGAATGGTAATTGACCGCCGTTATAGTTTGAATAAAGAATTTATACTGCACCCTAAGGTTCGATAAGGATAATTGAGACCGTAAAATTACCACTCGAATTTCTATCTGTGTTTACCTTCGTGCCTCTTGGATATGTAATAACAGTATATATGCTTCGTATAGGTACATATACCGAGCTATGAAACATTTGCGTCATTCGTGTAAATTGTCGACATAATTGCCGGAGCTTTGAAGAGTGTTCGAAATGTCTGATGCTATACATATACCTTTGAGGACATGATAGTTAGCAGTTATATCCTCAACGAGGGGAGAAAAAACTGTGGTTAAAAATTGGTCGCCGGAGATCGATTGGAGTCTAGACTCTTGAGAACTATAAGGCAAGGTAAGAAGAAATGGCAAGTTTCCCGGATTCATTTGATGTTGGAAAGTTGCAAATGATCCATTCAGCTGCTCTTTGCTTTACAGTTTCAAGGGTTCTCCTTCTTTCTCGATTATGTAGTATACATATACTTCGCAGAGCTGAGGCGTCGCGACGCGGACGCCCCGTTCCCTAACCGCTACTTTCCAAGTCTTTGATCGTCCCCCGGGACTTTTGGGGTGGCGGTATTCTGGGAAGTTCCTTGCCTACTTCTGTTCGCTCTCGTATTCGTCTTCTTATCCTTTTCGGTCTTATTTTTTGCTTCTAGTTCGTAAAATTCAACGAGGATTCTGATTCTCTCAAAGAAGACCACCCGCGGCGTATAAGTCCGTCTTTTCCTCAGGTACCTAATACCTATACCAGAACCTCGTCACCAGAGTTAATTCCGAGCTAGTCTCGACTCTCCAAAGACTCTTGATCTTACTTCCGTAATAAAACTCCCTGAATAGGATAGGGAATGAAGGAAAATGAAGAAACTCTTCGTGAAAAAAGTAACGCTGAAAGTTCCGCTTCACTCATACGTCGGCTCTTCTCGATATACCCACATGCACACACACACACAGAAATTGATTGGAAATAAAATAACGAAAGCAGAATCATAATAGTTTTTCTGTCAATGCGGTTACACCCGGATAGTTCTGATGTGTGAATCGTAGGGTTAAATCAGGAAAGTGAAAAGCTTTGAGTATGGATGGGTTTCACGTGATCGTATGTTTATTGACGTCAGCAATGGCATCCCTGTGACGAGGTGGAGGCAAGGGTGCGGGAGTCTAGACTCTAGACATCATCAGCCATTGCTATTTACTGCGTGGGATGTTGGAATGTGCTCTTCGTTCCTCAGGGATTACATTCAATGAAATAAAATAGCTCTATTTAATCCTCGGATTGTGACAACAGAAAAAGTCTAGCCTAGAGCCTAGTAGAAACCGGGAATATCAAGTCTTCCGTATTTTTATTGATTCGAAGATTCCAAGCGCCTGCGTACTTAACTTCGTACCCCTGCTTGCATACATACCGAGAGGCTACGTGGAAAGTGCTGCACGCAAAAAAAAGTGCTGTCAAATTTACTATGTGGGCAGTAAATATAGGGACAGCACTTTTTTGCAGTAGAAATTATCACAATTGTGGTGACATTCACTCATGTAGACATTGGAGGCCACTTGCTCCAATGTACCCAATACTGCAATTGTGATAATTTCTACTGCAAAAAAGTGCTGTCCCTATATTTACTGCTCACATAGTAAATTTGACAGCACTTTTTTTTGCGTGTGGTTCCAAGCGCACGGGCGCTGATTTATCCGAATATCCTTGGTGGCAGAATCGCGCTAGCAGCGCCATTTTCGTTCGACAACAATCGTAATCGAATAGCAGACGGACTCTGAGGATATTCGTTGCAAGTCTGAAATTGGTGGCCCTCATAATATTCGAATAAATCAGCGCCGGCGCGCTTGGAACCATCACTTTCCACGTTAACTCTCGGTATATATACACATTGTACATACGTACAACGTAGCACGATTTTGCTGCAGGGTCTGCTATCGTATGTACATGCATTAAACGTGTGTTTCGTGCTTTGCCGCAGCACACAGGTGCCGGTGGATGTCTTCATCTACACCCTCCTATTTCTCTTGGTTCCTGTTTTAATTAAATCTGGTTAATTGTGACGGTAGCAGGACCGCATTTCTCTCATACTGTGCAGGGCCGTTCTAAAACGGGTGTAGCTGCTGGCGTGTCAACTTATCCCCTTACCAATAATTTACTTATATAATTTACTGAAGATTCATCACCGCAACTTCTTTCATCATTTCTCTTCAGCCACGATACGTATTTCTCTATCTTTCTAACGGCAACAAGCTTTTCTTACTTTCATTGCAGTCTCATATACATCAGAAAAAGATTTCCACTCTATTTGATGTTCGGGTTTCTGTTCCTATACCTTTCCACTCTCTGTGATCCATGGAAGTCAAAGGATATATTCTGTTCTAGCGAATACTGGAGCATCTTGTTTTTCGCGGCAGCCTTTACCTCCGCTTCGATTTTTTCCTTTGAGATTTTTTTTTTTTTTGTTTTTTTTTTGTTTTTCTCTCTTTTTTACTTGTATCTCGTCAGTTTGAGACTGCGGAGAAAATCTCCGAACAGTTATTGAAGGTAGGAACCTTTTCATAATCAGAAAGTTGCGGCGTTCACCGAACCATTAAATTGACGGTTTGATGCTCCATAATTATAACTTGATGGGGTATTATGAGGAGGTGCGTCAGTTGGGCTAGAAATGATAAACTCCGTGGATAAGAACTGAGCTGAGCTGAGTTGAGCGGACAGGGCCGTGGAATTAGAAATGAAGTTTGCTCTCTCTCTCTCTCTGGTCGGAATAACAAATTTATTCAAGCGGTAATAAAATACCAACAGAAGTTTGCTACAATTTGACTAAATCCGAATGTAAATTCACCAACTCCCAGTCGAATATAAGCGCTGACGTGCAAAGGCCGTGCCAGCGGTTGGATTATTCGAGCAACAGATGGTTCGTATAGATTTATCATACGTCGTTCTAGTCTTCATCAATTCTCATGTATATTCTCGTGAATATAAATTGGCAGAGGAAGAAAAATACGCATAGCTATAAATGTTCCGAAACGTTAAGATTAAAAAAGTTGTGGCAAAAAAAAAAAAAAAGAACTCTTCATCCTAGAAATATCGGTTAAGCTGATTCATACGATTCGAAACCATCGTTCCGGTAATCCCGCCGGGGGACATTTTCCCCGGCTTTTTTTTTTATTATCGGAAAACCATTTTTGCGGTCCTCTGCCCCCGGATAATTTCTTGACTGAAACTGAAAAAGCACTATTTCCCGATCTCGGATGATCCCGATTTTTTTCTCTCAAATCCCAGGATTTCACCAATAACGAAGGCAATCGAGAACCCTCCGCACCACCCGTCCACGTTCCATAGCTTTATCCTCGCCTAGGGCGACGCGACGGTGGAACGTCGATAGTGATGTCGAACGAAAAGTCTATTAAGCGACAGCGCGTGGTGCTCCATCATTTCCGCTCTCCATTCGCGACCAGAGAACTTTTTTTTCTCCTCACTCTTTTATTCTCTTTCCTTTTTTCAACGGAATATTCGACCGGACACATAGGAACCAAATGTGTTCCCCGCATCTGGCAGACAATTTGTTGCATTATTTTTATCAGACTTTGTTTTACTGAAGAGGGTTTAGTTTCTTATACCTTACTTTTTTTTCTCTCATTTTTCTTGTAATAGGATTGAATCGATTCTCCCTCGATTATTTAGCCGGAGAATTATTAACTCCGAATCAGTAAATCATTTGAAATAAAAATAACTGGAAACTCTTTACATAAGTATCTCAACGACGAGTACCTATATACGAGTTGTTTTCTTTACCTCGAACCGCCCTGTTCCGCTTCATTAATAATTGTATTTCAGTTGGAAAGCTCGTGTTTTTACTGCACGGAGACAGAATACAATGAAAAACCGTGAAAGATGTGATTTCTGCTGACATTAAGTTGTGCTAATTTTATTCACTTCTGCAGAGTTGACACAGTTTCCTTATCGTCCCGCAGTATCACATCTATACTTCATCGCGAAAAATCACAACGTTCTTCCACAGCTATTATCAATTTCAAAGTTAAAATGCTAATAATCTAGTCGATAGAGATCCCCTTTCAATTTTTGAACACGAATTCTAAGATACAGACGAGACGGTTGATCCTTGATTGTAAATCGTGTGCTACCAGCTACCACACACAGGATATGCTGACGTGCCTGACTCTCCTGACTTCGTCTCCCATATAGAATTGTAAAAAGTCAGCCGAAAAAGGATCTGGTCCAGATGTCGGTGAGCGATAGCATGCCGGTTTTTTCAACCATTTTTTCTGCCTCATTCTTACCGGTGAGACAGCATGGTTGTCATTTGATGCAGATGATTCCCCATTTCAGTTGTTCGATACCAGCGAATTTTCAATTTGTTGTGATGCCGACGAGGAAAGATAAAAAACGGATTGAACATCGGAGGATCATCCCACGTGGTTTCCACACGGAATACGGTAGCTGAAGAAGGATGTCATATCGGATAGTCAAAAAGTGAAAAAGACAGTCTCCGCAATTGGTCCGTCGTTAATACGATGCTAAAAGCATCATTTGTATTCAGTCGTCCAAGGTGCTCCTGCGGGTTGTGGGTTCGGCCATCCCACAACCGCGAACCCAGTGCTGGTCAGTCCACACTGCGGTATTACAGTTTATGAATGGATGGTATAATAGATAGTGGATGGTAGGCCAGGGCTTGCAACCGTCCGTCTGCAGCCTTCAGGTACTACGTAATATCTATTGTATTACGAACGTTCAAACTTTGCGGACGATGTTAATAATTTGGTAGAACTCTACTCATACCTGACGCTAGAATACCCATTTGCCAAAGTTGAAATCGGCTTACTTCGAAGCAGAGTTTAATAAATTGTCTCTCGCTCGTCTCTCAACTCGACTCAGACCCATCCTTTCATCAGACAAGACAACCAGAGAACCCTGCAGCCCCTTTGTCCAAAGAATAATATCGCCGGAATTGGATCCGTCCAATCGGAGCTGCTGTATACTTCCATACCTTTTTACGTAACCGCTAAAAAATCGTCGACACAAAAGGTTTCGAGATTCATCCCGCGCCCGTGAATAGCAATATTGTTTTTGTTCGCGAAAACAAGAGATTCCCGATCTCTATCATATACCTACTTGGCATTTTATTTTCAATCGAACTGACTGACCGCCAACTGCAGTAGCACCGGTTTTCCTGAACGGTTGAATGCTCGTAAAATCATCACTGATACTTTGATACCAGGAAGAATTTAAAAACGATAACCAGTAATCAACGGACATTGTAGTTAACCCATGCAATTTTATTACCGTAGAGTTGACGCAAGACTCCAGGAACTTAATGATAAGGTGCTCTTACTTTTCTTGGCTAACTATACGGAGCTGAGTGGGTTCGATTAAAATTTAGTACCTACCTATAACAGTAAGACTTTAGTTTCTTATAACTCTTGAAGGCGTGTTTGATACTTTAGTGTTGACCATATATTTGCGTGAGAAAATCGCTTACCTGTCGCTCTATGTTACAAATTTATTGCACGTCTTGCCTGTACTACACCGTATAACAGATCTGTCACGTTATTCAGGTCTCATTGCTCCCCGTGCGAATTGATGTGATCGGACACCTGCGTGTCCATGCGAAACTGAATCCCATTTCAGATCCGTCAGTATCGTCATTTATCGTTGGTTATACCTTCACAACTCCAACGCTACCGACAAACGTCTAGCTCCATTAGCAAACTCTTATCGAGCAATTTGTTAGGGTTGGTCCAGAGACACGAGCCTATTTCTTATACGCTGGCGTGGAACAAAAAATTGGATCTCTTTTCTCAACGCCGCGGAAAGGAAGATAGGACGGAAGGAAGGAAGGAAGGAACCTCTTCCCGCAGGAAAGGACAGACACTGTCACGGGGGATTCGCGCCCGGATCAATACCACCGTGAAATATCACGCGATTTCAATAGGCGACGGTGTACACATGACATTTTTCGCTTCCAAATTCAAAAATTTCTTTAAAATTCGCTCGAAGGTACATAAGAGGTTCGTATTGCAAATTGGAATGAAGTTAGGATTGTTCAACTCTCGAACTTGAAGGTGCACGTGGATTTGTCTGTCAGCTGACCGCGTGAAGACGAGGATATACCCTGGGCTTCGCCTAGGTCGTTCTACTATGTTACTATGTGTCCAAGGCGGTGAACCGTCGCGCCTAATTTATGATATCCGGTCGGGTCGTGTCCCGTGTGATCCTGGGTCAACCTGGGTCATCCGCAGGGTCGTACCGATGGCTGGTTGGTAGGTCCTTTTACCACAGAACCTTGGAGAACAAGAACACAAGGATGAGAGTACGTCGTAAATCTAAACCCTGAGATAACACTCATCGGTTCGCAGCTGTTCCGAGATCTGAAATAAGATAAACCCGAACAGCTTACCGTATCAACGCGCCTGCAGAGAGTAATAATTTCACATTTCTCCACGCAATGTCATCATTCCATATTCCCTCATATTCAGCAGCTCGTCCGTGCTGTAACTCGTAACAAAGTCCCACACGAAAAAAAAAAAAAAAAGAAAAAATTTCTCTCTTTCTTTATTCTTTTCGTGGATGAATGTAGGTCACATAACCTTCACGGAGGGCAGTTCTGAGTGACATGACTTTAAGCATATGTTGTGGCTGTCATCTCTCAGTGGGTACAACACAGTGCAAAAGTTTTACCACCATTTACACTCGAAATTCATCCAGCAATAGCAGCAGAGAAAAAACAAAAATTCAACCTCTCTACCCCGAAAATGTGTAAAGACTGTCTCAAAGGACCCAACAAATTAATTTCCTGCCATTAACAAGTAGCGCACTCTCATGGCAGAGGGGTGGGGGTAGAGATCGGCTCAGTCTTCGGCGAGTCGTGCACCGCGCATGCCGTTGGCTCTTCACTCTCTGGTTAATTGTAGGAGTGGAGTTTTAGCATGAAGTGTTTAGGCCTGAAGCGGTATATCATTTTTATGGTGTTTCCCTATCAAGTCTATTACATTTCTCCTGTCTGGGGTGAGGCTCTGGCGCCACACCCGGCTATGATTTAAGATTCTTTCGGATCAGATCACGGGACAGGTAGATCATAGACATTCGCTTAATTTATGGCATGGGGGGATTTGAATAGTGTGTAATTATGCACGCTGGACTACGACGAAGAAGTGAAAGCCTGCGATAACCCCGCCGGTCTATAGGTATGTACATACCGTAAATCTACATAATATATGCTAGACTTGCACCGGAGTACATGGTAGAGGAGATGTTCACTACATGTATATCACTACGACGTCGCGTCATCGTAAACGATTTAAACCGCCTCTATGCCCCCACATCCCTCAAGCTGTCTGCCCATACTCTATACCCATACGCTTGACGTCGTGGTAGACATACACATCGGTCGATCGATTACAAAAAAGAATGAATACGAGGAGAGGACGTGGTCGGTGAAGAGGACGATGAGGACAGCTGTTCATCGCTCTTCAACTGACATGGCTCGATAAAATGATGAGGAGGAGGATGAGATCTCAAATAGGACGTCGAGATCTAGTATTAGTACACATATATGCATATATTTACATATGGTCACCTCTCGGCACTTCAACGAAGACCAGAATCGTTATCCCTGTTTGGCTGAAATTGTATTGATTAACGATTTGTCTTCATACTCATAAAGAGTATAATTCAAATTCTACAAGTTTTTTTGTAAATTAGATCCTCAATGTTTTATGAAAAAATGATAATTGGATACGATCATTAGTTTTCTTTCTCTTTGCCAAAGTTAAGGGAAAAGAGAAAAGCCATTGCGGATGAAATATCCGAGGGTAAGATATTCTAAGGTTGAAGTTAATACAAGACGAGAATCATGGGCATAAATACTTATGGCTGCATGTCTGAAATCTTATTTTTTATTCACGAGACTCTATACGTCAACGAGGTATAGGTAGCAGTGCTACTCTACTACAGCTTGAGCGAACGAAGCTCCGACGAGTGATAAGGAAGTAACAAATTGTCTAGCTGGGCAAGCACTCGATTGTAGTACCTTCTCCTCTATGGCTCTACTCCATATTTATCTACGTCACGTTTCAAACCTGTGTATGGGTACTTCTATATGTACACAAATAAATCCTGAACTCATACACTTTTAAATAACGCGTGGTAGAAGGACAACAAATACTACAGATGAACTTACGCGAGTTGCACATACATGCGAACGTCAATCGTTATGAAATTGTGAAATACGTTTCGAAATGAATCGATGATGAATTTCGACTATGAGAGACTAGTTTCTCTCCATTAAATAAAATTCCCACTGATAAAAGCGGAACTTAAAGTATATGGGGTATTCCACGTGAACCGGGTCGGTTTTGGGCAAACAAAAAAAAACTAAAAAACGGGAGACTGGAAATTTTATTACTTCTTTGTGACACTTTGAAGTAATTTCGGTGAAAATTTCAAGGTAATATGTGTGACCCTTCAAGTAGAAAAAATAAATAAAAGCACATATTTTCCAAGTTTCACATGCTTTGCCGGTTTTTGGAAAAAAAAAAGAAGAAAAACGGGAGGCTGAAATTTTGATCACTTCTTAGTGCCACCTCGAAGTAATTTCGGTGAAAATTTCAGGGCAATTGGTGTGACCCTTCGGTAGAAGAACAAAGAAATCGCATATTTTCAAAGTTTTACATGTTTAAAAATTCCAAAAATAATTGAAGTGCTGCATATTTCGAAGGAGCTCATTTATGCGCGTAGAATGCACTATGGGAAGTTATGATTTTGTTCATGCATGGCTGAGATAAGTGGCGTTGAAAATGTGGTAATTAAATTTTTGGCATAATTATGACAGCTATATAAATTGAACCAATTATTTTCAAGCTCTGTAACTGTTGGGGGCATCTCATGTAGTAACAAGGAATCTGAATCTGCATAGGCGTCAAATTCGATGACCTCAGGCCAAAAACTGATCCGGTTCACGTGGAATACCACATATATCTGCAGCAATTCACACAGTGCTGCACTCCTAAAAAATTCTCAGGTCCTACAGGAGTTGAGTTTTTTTTTTTTTTTTTCAAATTTCTACCCCAGAATGGGAAAGGTGAAAAGTTCTTTATCCGAGATTATATAATTGAAAGCTGCTTGTTAAGCTTGCAGTACCATTTGAGATATAGCCACGCTCAAACCCTCAAGAACCACGGCATTGTGCTCTAAAACCTTGTATCTCGCTACTGTCGAACGATGAATCGGTTGTTCTCTTCACTTTATGTTTTTCGCCCCTATTGTTTCTCCTCGTTGTATTAAATTTCTTTTTCTTTTTTTTTTTTTTCACTGTTATTCGTGTAATCTAACACGAGGAGATTTAAAATCTACCAAGGGCGAGGCATGTTTCAAATTCAAAGAATTGTACGGATCTTTGAACCCTTTGACGACCTGCGTGGGTACTCCATTTGTACTCCATACTCACCCTGCATCCTATGCCGATTGTGTCGCAAATTTCAACGCCAATAAAAGCTACAGCCCGGTGGAACCCGGCTTTTCACATTGAACGCCGCTTTGTTGACCATTAACAATGAAGTTTTTCGACGATTTTTGTCGAGACGCGAGTTTTTCGAGTCCGTGTATCGCTTTTGTGAGACATAATATGGAACGAAAGTCAGAAGGTTGTTGTTGAATGTAACGAGGAACATTTTTTCTTTATTTTTTCAGAATCGAAAATCCAGCTGTGCGATGTCGACGGATTTCAAATGGTAACGTATACCTGACACGTATATCATACATCTTTTTATCACTGAAGAAATTTGACAATTAGAAATGAGATGTATGTCTCCATTTCTCATTTTCTCATTTTCCTCCATGTAAATTTAGAACTCGAAAACGGCTGGCTTTCTCTTATTTTTAACTTTGAATTTCAACTAGCAGCAAAGACAATAGAAAAGTGGTTCAAACCCTGCGTTAATTTCTGCGCTGCTTCAATTTTGGCAAAGGAAAAACAAAAAAGAGTATAAAACAGCTCGTACAATTTGGTTTACGAGTGTCAGCTAACGTACAGCCATAGAATTCTGTATTTCGTAGAACAATGAAGGTCCTGTTAATTATTCTCCCTGTTAGTGGCTCTTTCGCTATAAATATACGTATAGCTATATAGTATACCTATATAACTACCCAGACTTGCAGTCAGTCAACCGGCAAATGCCATTGCAGGATAAACAGGGCCAAACCATCCTGACATGTTACATTCAGGACAAAAAATTTGACTACAATTAAAGACGAAAAAACGTGTCCGTCTAAAAATCGTCGGAGGTAATTTTCGGGACTCCATAAGCCCGGCGATTTGGTGAAAATTTGGCTTTCAATTTTCGGGGCGATTATAACAACTTATTTAATTACCGCCATATCGGTTATCATTAATGAAGGGTTGAAGTACCGAATTTCAATCCTTGTTATACACGAGCGGTATCTGATTTGAAAATAGGTCTGCTCATTCTGCGAGGGGGTCTTTGCACACGCCTTTTGCAATTAGGACGAAGATAATATGTACATATTATATTGTACACTATAAATTAAGTACCGCCCGCGCCGCAGCTCTGAAAGGTACAGTTTCAATTAAATTCTGTCACACCGTTGAACAGATACGTCTCTCTTACTTTATAAATGGTAAAATTTAACGATAAAAGGTATAGGCAGACGCACACAGGTATACATATAACGCCGTTATACGAAGAATATTTTCCACATCAATGTAAAATTCGGTGAAATGAATTCAGAATTAAATCACGAAGAGGTAATTATTCCTCCGTTTCACGCCTCGCTGAATAACATCACGTTGTAATAGGTATTTCTATTCTGTTTCGTTTCGTTTAAACTCCTTTCATTTCATTTTCGTATAAATTTTTTTAACCAAAATCTATTTCAACTCCGTTTCATTCGAAACTTAATTTGATTAGGGCTCGTTGCGATATTCCTTGAATTGAATATGATTTTCAGATTGAAAATTTACGTCAATTTAAAGTCTGAAAAAAAAAGCAAGAAGGCAAAATAAAATAAAGAAAAACTGGGACTTTTAAAAAAAGGCGAAGATGTGTTCCATTTCGTTTATTTTCACACAGCTTTTAAATTTGAGGAAAAGAATTCTGGATGTGTCCTAGAAAGGAATGTGAGAATAGAGACGAAATTTCTGATTCAAAAAAGAAAAAAAGGAAAAAACGTACATTCTTTCGAGATCTATTTTGCGAAATACTAGCGTAAGTAAGAAGAATTTTACTGATTTCATAACCAAATGGCGATAGGTTTCGTCGTGTGTATAACACACGTTGATTTACGGTTTCTGATTATAGGTAGCTGGCTAAATGGCCATGATAGTACCTCTCCATATATCGTAGTAAATATTTGCCCGTTGCCGTGAAATCTTCAAGCTTTACATACACAGGGAGAGATTACGGTGATAAACAGGGCGGAAAAATCTGTCGGAATGTTTTCAGTCATACCGAATTTTTATTTTATTTTTTTGTTTGGGTCTCCTTTATTTTTTTCTCACTCTCACTATAAGCTTTGAGATAAATTCTTGATAGGTATACCAACCAGCTGAACGGAGAAGAAGAAGAAGAAAAAGAAGAAAATTTTGATAGCAAAGAACAATAAATAAGAGTAAAAAAGAAATTGAGAAAAAAAAAAATCGTTTGAATTTTGGCGAAAGAGGTAAAAGTACGGATGAATTATTAAACTGTCGAATAGAATATATATTGAGGGAAGTTAACAACCAGCCAATAAACTCTGAGTGAATTATTATTCTCCTATACTGCACTTATATTGCCTGAACTAGAGTTTTCCCGATAAAATATAGAAATAAGTATAAATCAAGTTATAGCGAGCTGTAATGCAGCAGTCTAGCATCCTGCAGTTACGTACTTTAGAGGTGGAGAAATTTTCTTGAAGGTATAAGTATAGGTGCAGGGTAGGTACTACGTATATTGTGAAATATGGAAGAATGAGTGTGAAACAATCTCTTTTTATTTTTTAGTTTTTCTTTTTTAATTTTTATTGAAAAGATGAGAAATATTGAGGAGCTGGTATATAGGTATAAACTTCGTGTAGAATTTATTACAGATATACAAGACTATTGGTATGTAATTGCGTCTAGGTATGAAGCATTCTTCTCATTCTTTCATTCACTGAAAGTCTGTTTCACTGCGGTTCTACATAAATTTTCAAAAATCACGGCAAAAAGTGTCTCGTTTCGTGGAGAATATGCTTTAAATGCATGTACGAAATTTGTGGATCAATTTTTCGACGCGAGGGTCAAAGCTCGCGTTATATTAGTAAAAATAAGAAAAAATCTTGACTGAAATTGGGACTTGGAGAAAAACTGAAACGGAGAATAAAATAAAACCGAAATACACGCCTCTGGGATCTTGTGGAGCAAAATAGTTGTCTAATTAGAGAAATAAAATGCTTTTCCTTCTGCTGGTGGTGCGGTTTCCATCGTCCTTTGGGAAAATCTTTTTCTATGAGGGTATCGTGTGTGTTGCTGCGACGAAGCATGACAAAAATAGTCGTAAGTGGATTCCACGTAAGTTGATCTGTAATCCCATTTCTTTTCGGTTCGTATCCGCGGCTTCTTGCCACTCTCCATCACCAGCTATTTTCCCCCAGCTCGTTTACTTTAATGCCTAATATAAAGGTCGTAGGATGTCAGTGTGGCAAATTCACCGTCCGACTTTCAAACTGCGAGAATTTCAGTTTCTTTTCGTATTTTCTATCCGGTTTCGATCTTCTTGTTTCAGAAATTCCGAATTTGTTTTAGATAATATCAAATTTTTGCGAAACGTTATTGGAGTTTGGAATATAAAATCTCCGAAATTCCAGACCCCCAGAAACCCAAGATCCGAAAATTTTGGTCTATTTCTCAGGATATATGTGAAGACGAAAAAAAGTTCATTCTGATCGAGACCCTCTTTACGGAAACCAATTTTACCTATTTCAATCGATAACCTTGAGAGCATGAATAATTGATAGGGTTTCGAAACTTTTTTTTCCAAAAAGTGCACATCAAGACGATTAATTTGATCAATACAGTCTGAGTTATTAAACATTGAATAAAACACTCGTGAATTTCAAGTTTCGCAAGTTTCGCAAGTTTCACCGTCCGGATCTTCAGCTTTCGAAATTTCAAACCTCCGGTATTCTTCGATTCAAAGTTTTTCAGATCGCGGTGATATTAAGATTCGAAATTTTCACCACACGAGATTTACCTTGCAGGTTTTCCGAACCATTAGAAGCCTGAATGTCTAAAATCGAAGCATAGGTATACGGTTGATCTAGATTCTAGATCCTTGAATTAAGTGCTTTTACTTTGACCGCATCTAACTCTGAGACCCGATGACTCACAACTTCCAGCTTTTACTTGATCATGTTCGACAGGATCAGCGAACGACTGTAACAAAACTGGTTAATCAAAGATGAATTTGGACGTATGCGAGTGCTTCGAAGCTACCCCTACAAATGAATGTCCTAAAACCCGGTCAATTCGTTAATCTGAAATTCGATGTACCTATATGCATACACTCAGAAAAAGGTCTTGTTGACACAACCAAAATTTGGTTATTATACGCACAATCACAATTTTTGTTCAGTCAATCAAATTTTTTGTTCAGTCAACCAAAAATTTCGTTCGGATAGCCGAAATTTTGTTGGGAAAACCAAATTTTATTGGGACAACCAAAATTTTGGCTATGCACAATCACAATTTTTGTTCAGTCAATCAAATTTTTTGTTCAGTCAACCAAAAATTTTGTTCGGATAGCCGAAATTTTGTTGGGAAAACCAAATTTTATTGGGACAACCAAAATTTTGGCTATTCCAACAAAATTTTTGGTTGACTGAACAAAAAATGTGATTGTGCATATAATAACCCAAATTTTGGTTGTGTCAACAAGACCTTTTTCTGAGTGTAACATCACGACGACATAAATTGAACATAAGCTGAGCTAGACTGCACTAGGGGATTGTTCTAATTGATGAAATTTCGTTGCCGGTATTTCCAGGATAACCGGAATACACAGTTGCGCGTAGTTTACATTCATGTGTGTTTATATGACCCATTTTGTCCTGCAAATGTTGAATTTATGACACTGTTATACCCGTACGACAGAGTCACGGTGTCACCAGCGTGAAGTTACACACCTGTACACTCTAAATCCAATTTCTGTACAGCTAACGAAGTTGTAAAAGTTTCTCGTCGTGTTTATACCAAGATGGCGACTCGCAGGGTTGGGTAGGCAGACGTAATCTTAGAACTCACAGGATTAGCAGGACACCACTCCTTCAATGGTATAGGAAAGGAGATACACCTCTAGATAGAACCTATGTATGAATTTTTTTAGGAATCGCCATATAATGAGATGCGGAAGAAATTCTTCCACCCGATTGATAGAACGAGGTGCTAGAATCGGGGAAAGGTGTTGAAAAGCTCGATAAGGAAAAGGCTGGAAACGCAAGAGCGCGTTGAGCGTCACGAGGACACGGAACCCTTACTTCGGGGTTTTCGAGGCCTCTCAAAGCGTGGCTTCATTATTTGAACATACCTATAGCCACCGAGTCGTATTTTTCCAGGGTGAAAAATCAATAATATACTAGAGCGTCGACGGTCGTCGGGAAAAAAAATTGTCAGATCGAAGAAAGAATGAAGGAAGTAAGAAAGATAGAATATTACGATAGAGGAAAAGGAAAAGAAAAAGAAAAAAGGTAGATAAATAACGATGGGGATGAACTATTCTTATTCTTACTTTTATTTTCTTCATAAAATTTTCCTCCTTTTATTATGAATAATTATTATTATCGCATGCAGCTACATGGCTTGTTTCCGTCCTGTGGCAAAAGAACGATTAATGGCCGCGGAAGTACCGCGTCCCTTCTGCACGACGACACGCGACGCCGTTTTCCGTACCTAAATCTCTCCCGCAAACGTTTCGCGGTGCTTAGCCTATCATTAAACGATCGAAAACCCCTGCTTTTAGTCCTATAGGCAATTTACCTGTGATTTTATCGACTGACTCCATGTTCTCATAAAATGAGTAGAAGAAAGAGCAGTCAGCATAAAATTAATGAAAATCTCATGATCAGAAAAAATCTGGCTACAGATATAGGAAAATCTACATCAATGGGCTCGTGAATTTTGGAGTTGGAGTAACTTTCCATGGTCTTCATGTACCTGATAACTAGTTATAAGCTTTTCCAAGGCTTGCCAATCGCTAATTGTAAGCTTTGAAAGGGGTTTCAATCAAATCCCTTCATACGCAAGGTGCGGACCAGTGTATAGACAAGTTGCGTATTAAATGCGTCGCCGAACCCCGTCGGACCCAAAGCTGCCTTTACAAACCTAAATATAATTGCCGCGGGGGCTGATTTAACCGAGAAACCCATACAGCCTGGATACACAGTCCTAGGTTCCACTCAGACTAAGATATACAATTACATTAGTACTACTGCGTAACGCAACCACACGACGTGACTCGACTTGAAGGGATTTCACATTCGTGATATATCATATCAAGGTGGTCCTTGATTCGGTCATATTCGAAATTCAATGCTATATAGATCAGAACATCTCGAAATATATAAAAAAACATAATTTAAATAACACCTTTTCGGTACTTCGGGGTCATTTTTGACTTCCCTATCGCATTATAGCTTCTTTGAATCTGAAACTCCGTGAGAAAATTTAGAGAGTAATACTATTCTGATAAAACCTGAGTATTTAACGCTAATGGTCAAAATGACGTAATTTTTTTTTTTTTTTTTTTTTAGATTTTCCGGGTAATTTTTGTATATACAGTTAATTTTTATGTCTTTGACTAAATTTTGTCTGCGTATACTATATCTGCATGTGCGCAACCTGGGGATCGATTTTTGACGTCGTGCTGAGGCAAGATATACAAGGTATGAATTGGTTAGCCATATATACGAGTGGACAACCTTCCGTATAATCCCTTTGGGAATGACTATACGGTATACAGAGTATATCGATGGCTTAGCAAGCAAAATGTCTTGCCAATGCAGGGGAAGAGGTATTTTCCGTACAAAGGATCGACGTATGAAAGGCAACTGACATGCAGAAATAGAAAAGAAATCGGATTGAATCAAATCTATATCGTATGAGTACATGTATGGGGCATTAGGGTGGTTCAAAAAAGACCTAATTTCTCAGATGCTGCTGCTCATTCGTGAATATGTTGTTTGTGATTTTGAAAAATTATTCCATTTTTTTGAGCACTATTAGACAATATTTACTACTGCCTCAGTGAAGTTGAAATTTCGAAATTTTGCCATTTTTGGCAATTTCAAAGTTCTCAGATCAAAGCGCTCATCTGGCTACCTCGAGATTCTCATTCAATGAGCACGTTGGTTCAAGATGAGACTCGTACGATAATATTTAGTACTGCCTCGGAGACATTGAAGTTTTTTCAATATTTTGCGTTTTTTCGGAGATTCGATCGCCACACAGTAAAAAAGAATAACTTGAGCCAAGCATTTTTTTTTGAACAACCGACAATCTCTCGAGCGAAGTTAAAATTCTCTGGAACCAAGAAAATTTTCATGATTCAAGAAAGATTTTACTTGGTCTCAGAGAATTTCACTTCGCTCGAGAAATTGTTGGTTGTTAAAAAAAAAAATGCTTGGCCCAAGTTATTCTCTTTTACTGTGCAGGTGCTGCTCATGAGACAGTTTCATCTTACCAATATAAGGAAAAAATTCAAGCAGTTTGCAGTCTGCTGGACCATTTTTACTACTGCCTCATTGAGGGCGACTTTCCTTCAAGTAAAATTAGCAACATGAGGCAGTAGTAAAAATGGTCCCACAGACTGCAAACTTCGTGTACTTCTTCCTTAAAATGGTAAGAAAAGACTGTCTCATGAGCAACACCTGGCGATCCAATCTCTAAGAAAACCCCTAAATAGTGAAAAAACTTCAATGTCTCCGAGGCAGTACTAAATATTATCGTACGAGTCTCATCTTGAACCAACATCCTCATTGAATGAGAACCCAGAGGTAGCCAGATGAGGACTTTGATCTGAGAACTTTGAAATTGCCAAAAATGGCAAAATTTCGAAATTTCAACTTCACTGAGGCAGTAGTAAATATTGTCCTATAGAGCTCAAAAAAATTGAATAATTTTTCAAAATCACAAACAACATATTCACGAATGAGCAGCAGCATCTGAGAAATTAGGTCTTTTTTGAACCACTCTAATGGGGCATATTCCGCGTCACTTCAATAAACTACGTCAACGTTTTTGGGACACGTTTCTTAATTGTTTGAAAAATTAGAAATTCATACAGTACTTTGAAGATGGGGGTTACCTCGTTATATGTAAGACTAAGGTGGCGAGTATGCGTTAGCCGCAAGCCGATCACGATGAAGTACCTACCCAAGTCTTAACCGAGTTCACTTTAAAGTCAATTCGAGCGTCGAGCTACTGATAACGCAATTGTGCGACGGTTAATTCAACGGAATTAACCTCTGGCCCTGGTGGCCACAGTATCGTAGCCGAGAGATAGAGAGAGGGCGAGGAAGCTGGTGGATACAGTACCGGTATGAAGAGTAACAGTACGTCTAGTAACCGGAGCCAAAGTATTAGTAGATACCACCACGTTATACATGTATATATATATATATATATGTAGGTGTGCGCAGGAAATCTCTTCAATTTATTAACCCCCCTCTCTTTATCTCTTCCTATCTCTTCCCATCTCTATACGTACGTACCCTCGTCGTTGTAAGTTCGTGTAACAATTGTCCAAGCTTTGCGGTCCTAATTGCCCTCTATATCACTATATATATGAAAGAAAAAATGCGGAGGCTTGAGGTTTATCTTATACGATTCTATTACCTCCATAACATATACAGGCATATACCGAGAGTTTTTGGTGAAACTGGTGTCCCCCTCCCAGCGGCGAAACGAACACTGATACGTAGCGAGGGGGTCACCAGTTTTACCGAAAACTCTCGGTATATACTCGTGGAAATTTCAGGAGACGGATATCAAGCGAGAATCCCTGAGATTGCTACCCCTTGTCTTTCGCTTCGCACAGCTTATCGGCGGAGTCTAGTGTATATAACCGGGCGAAAAATGTGATCTTTCGGTCTTTTTTCATCACCGAGAAAACTATGAATGGTAGGATATTGATTTTTTGGGGATATGAAGGGGTTTTCATCGAGGAAGAAGAAGATATGTCGTTTTTCCTATCAAGCTTATACCTTTTTGTTTTCTTTACACAGAAAATGTATCTTCAAGTTGGTCATTCTGCTATTTACACCAAGGAATCCAACCACCAACGCGATTTTCTTTACAGTTTTATAATTTTGTTACGCGTGGGCTTATACCCGCGATAAGCACACCTAATGAAACTGCTGGAGTTACACTTGTGTATGTGCATACATTAATTTACGAGGATATATAGATGTCGTAGTACTACGTGAGTTTCTGTAGAGTAAACAAGCCAGCGAATTGCACGGTGGATATGACAAGCCTCGGGGTTCATTGCTTGGGGTTAAACTTTGGGTAAATTTCATCTAATTGATTCTTACAAGATTATGAGGGTTGGGTGTACCTACTATATGGTGTAGGTATAATGTATATAGTATATTCGTTCGGCCACGAGAAACATGACGCTACGTAGTTAGATAAACGTACATACATACCCCACATGTATTAAGCTACGCAAGTTTTGAAAGCTTTCGCAAGTTGCCAAGTGACAAAGTTCTGATACTGGAGACAGCGCTAATTGGATGGGAAGACGACACCCTTGCCTTTAAACGCCCCGAGGTTTCAGTTAAACTATATAAGTTACAAACATTCTGCTCGGAAGAGACTTTGAAGAGCAAATTTCATTCGCGATAATCACTTCTCCGCGAAGCAATTTGGAAAAAGGAAAAGTTGGAAAGCATGACCATAATATAGCAATTTTGTCGGTGCTAAACATTTCACTCGATTTCTCAAACCGATACGGAAATCTTTTATACAAAAGTATGGCTTATGAAGAGATACTCTTTTCATAAATTTCCTCAATTATGCAGGTCAGTGGAATTAAAGACCATCAGCCGTCTCGCGGTTCAGTGACATCTGGTTAAATACCAGAGAGAAAAGAGATGAGAGAGACGATGGAAGAGAATTTTCCGAGTTTGAAAAAGCTTCTTCGTATTTAACGAGGGGTGAAATTACCCCGAACTGAAGGTAACGCTAATTTGATCAGGGGCGAGCATAATTGCGTTTGAATACCTGATCGTTCGGTTAAAATATCTCCTCCGACTTGCGATGAGATTTCAAAATCCTGTCAAAAGAAATCATCCTTTCTGGATCATGGGAGCCAATTATCAAAGCCCCGTTCAAATGCGGCGTTAACGAAAAGCTAATACTTGCACAAGGCTCGTATACTGATCAGAATAGAATGAAAAATACACACCCAAATTTTCGAGAGCCTTGCTCAAATGGCCATATTCAATGGGATAATTTATGGGATGATTACGGGTATGAAATAATATCTGCAATTAGTGTATTCGCAATTGCGAATGCCCATTTTTTCATTTCTAAAAATAATTTTTCTTCCAAAATAATTTTTCGTTCATTTTTCTTTTATTTTATCAACCTCGAGGTTTGTTTGCACGGATTTTTCGTATTCAAACAGCTTGTTATTTGGTATTATAGCTCGATAAACTGCCGGCCTTTGTGAGGAATATAAGTGGTCGATTTAATGGTTGTACCAGAGTCAAAACCTTTAGTCGGCTCATATTTTTTCACGGTATTAATACGGTGCTGAAATCAGAGAGGAATGAGTGAAACGCCTAATAGCCGATACCTGGAGGATCTCCTTTTCAATTGATTCCGGTATTTCTAGTCCATCAAAGGTATCGAGTTTTTCTGCTCTCTATAAAAGCTCGATAACAATACTCGGAAGAATATGTGGAGAGTTATCATTTTTACAAACTTTTAAATCTCCGCGTTGTTGAGCATCCAGGATTTGCGAAACAGGTCAAAAATTCTGACTCTACAATCATTTTGTCAAGTGGAGCATTATGCTTCGCACAGTTTCAACTTCGAGCACTATTTTCGACAACTTAAACTAATTTTATTTTCGAAAATCTAACTATGCAGCCTCAAAGCTGAATAAATTTTCTATAAAAAAGTGCATAGTCTTCGAGATATTTCGAGTCAAAAATTGGCTGGGGTTAATTTCACCCGATGTGCACTTTGGGATTCGCTACACTCAGAAAAAGTTCTTGTTGACACAACCGAAATTTGGGTTATTATATGCACAATCACATTTTTGTTTAGTCAACCAAAAATTTTGTTGGAATAGCCAAAATTTGGTTTTCCCAACAAAATTTTGGTTATCCGAACGAAATTTTTGGTTGACTGAACAAAAAATTTGATTGACTGAACAAAAAATGTGATTGTGCATATAATAGCCAAATTTTGGTTGTGTCAACAAGACCTTTTTCTGAGTGTACAGACGTTTGTCCTCGAAGAGATTAGGGATATTTGACTTCGTAGTACAAATAACTTCTTTCTGTGAACTTCACTCCAAATTTGCACATTTTTTCAATTTTCATCACCTAGGTGTTGAGTAATTTCTTGGTTCCGGTACAAAAAATTACTTTTGCTAATTCAAACGACTCTCGGCTCTCTGTTATCAAAAAAAAAAAAAAAAAAAAACAGATTGCAAGAACTCTGAGGGTTAATTTTTAACATGCCTGTTTATATACTTGATAGTGTTTCCGGTAATTACATATGGGTTTCCAAGGCAATGAAAGGTACGGTAAAAAATACTGTCTTCGCGTCCTTTTTCATCAAAAAAATTTGAACGAAATCCTCTGATTTTCAATTCAAAAAGAGTCTTTAAAGCCGCAGGCAGCGTAGCGCCAAGCTTTGAGATTATAATACCTTCAGCCTCGAACCTCCAGCTTTCAACCGCGTGGACCTTAAGTCTATGATTGGGTCCCTCTGAGTAGGAAGCGCCTTGTCAGTAATCCTATTGTCTTCTTTCTGATCCAATATAACATCTATAGCTATACGAATACTGGGTTAGCCTGGGTTGGCTTACGTTAGGCAGCTTCTCCCACGCAGCCTCACTTCACTTCATCTCGCACTCTTTCTATGTATTTTCTCGGCAAATTTCCAACCGGCTATGTAATAGTTATTTTATACATCTATATAGGTATACGTCGAATATATATATATATATATCTACTACATATATAAAAGGCTTTGTATGTTTGTATGTTTGTTACCGCTAAACTCGAGAACCAGCGGACCGATTTGGATGAACCTTACACCAAATTGTTCTTTAGGTTTTCCCGAGTAACATAGGCTATATAAATTATGCAAAATGAATTCAATCAGTTTAAAAAATAATAAAAATATGATAAATAAGTTGGGTTAAATGTTGCTTTCCCGTGTAGCCAGCGCCGTACTTAGGCACAGGCTAACTAGGCTATAACCTGGGGCGGCAATATTTCAGAGGCAGCAGAATCGCGGGCGGCAGCCGCACGGAAAGATATGAACCCGACTGGTTACGGTTCTGCACACGATTCAGTCAGGTGCTAGCGAAAAATAGCGCATACTGGTGCAGCACCACATACTGAGCACTGTTTAGAATACGAACCATTCGTGTGCGCACATGAATGAGTCGTGTGGGCACAGTAATAAGTCGTGTTCTAAACAGTACTCAGTGTGGTGCTGCACCAGGATTCGCTATTTTTCGATAGCACCTGACTGAGTCGTGTGCAGAACCGTAACCAGTCGGGTTTATATCTTTGCGTGCGGGTCCAAAATTATATTTGCGTTTTTTTTTTCTTCCACCACTCGCACCATGTTAAAATTCTATTTCATCTGTTGGAAAATTTCACGTCTCAAAAAACTTCCACCGATGGGTGGTGGAGGGGGGAGGGGGAGGGGGGAGGGGGGGGAGGGGGGGGGAGGGGGGAGGGGGGGAGTTGCTACCTAGCCTAGGGTAATAAGTCATGTTAACACGGCACTGACTGTTCCTCGCAATTAAGTGAGGCGCGAAGCGCCGAACAGACGAGGTGCGAAGCGCCGAGTGCCCTCGGAGCGAGCGAAGCGAGCGACGAGCGGGGTTGGCGCGCGAAGCGCGCAGGGGCAGAGCCCCTAGTATATATATATATTATATATCTTATGATCCTTCACCCTAGTCCTTGACGAAGCTTATTACTTCGCTAAGAGTCGAGCAATATCGTCATCAGGAAATATTATACTGTGATAATATTGACTCGCAAAAGGTATTGGCGCGCTTCTGTACCAACCCTGCAGGAGCTGGAGACGTTTCTTTGAGACAAAATTAGTTATCTTTCTTTTTTTTTTTTTTTTTTTTTAGTCCTTTCTTTCCTCCTTCAATTCTTTTTATTATACAGGGTGGTCCATTTTAATCGATGCAGGCGAATATCTCGAAAACTAACAATTATAAAAGAAAAAGTTTTATACAAAACTTGGAGGGTTTCGAGGGGGAAAGATAATGCTGATATGTGTTGACTTGTGGATTTCGCCAATTCCGAGATTTCGCAAGCAACTTCGGATTTTAGATAGGGAATACATGTTTTGGTTGAGGGCATCTGATAGCGCGATCAAAGACCCATTCAAAAAAAATTGGAAAAAAAAAATTTTGCAAAAAAAAATTGGAAAAAAAATATTGCAAAAAAAAATTTCGCGAATTTTTTTTTTTCTCTTGCAAAAGATTGTGCTTTTTTGTCCCTAGCTTTCGAACACATTCATTGTTCATCACTTTGCGTTATTGATCTACGATTTTTTTTTCAATAATCTGGTACATTCAATCTTTCCAATTTCAAAATTGGCGAGAAAAATTTTGAGCTAGAGTGATGAACAATGAATGTGTTCGAAAGCTAGGGACAAAAAAGCAATCTTTTGCAAAAAAAAAAAAAAAAATTCGCGAATTTTTTTATTCCAATTTTTTTTTGCAAAATTTTTTTTTCCAATTTTTTTTGCTTGCGTGTTTGAATGAGTCTTTCATCGCACTATCAGATGCCCCAAACCAAAACATGTGTTCCCTATCTAAAATCCGAAGTTGCTTGCGAAATCTCGGAATTGGCGAAGTCCACAAGTCAACACATATCAGCATTATCTTTCCCCCTCGAAACCCTTCAAGTTTTGTATAAAACTTTTTCTTTTATAATTGTTAGTTTTCGAGATATTCGCCTGCATCGATTAAAATGGACCACCCTGTATACATACAGCTATAGGTTTGCATGGAGATGATACATTAAAGGCGTATCCAAATATTTGGCAGAGTCTTTATAAGCCTTAAATTTCATCCGATTTCTTTCTTCAGTCTTATAGCATAATAATTTAATATATAAAATATTCAAGACTTATATATATGTATATATATATTCTTCAGCTTTCCTTAAATCAGAAATCAGAAATTTTCCTCAAATTTAACAATGGGGATCATCTAATCCCCCCGAGCCTGTCTTGCGGCGTAAAGTGGGACAGGAAAGTTGAAATTAACGGAGCTGGGATAAAAACCGCGAATTTGTTCCTCGAAGTTACTTTGACGCTCCTTTGTGCTTGTGACGGAAATCGATAAGCCCGTAAAATGATTAGAGGGATTATTAGTAAAAATCCGAAAGGCAAAATCTCCGAAACTTGAAATTCACGCATCTATTCACTCAGCGTTTGATAACTCTACTCTGTTGCTGTATTGATCCTATCGAAACCAATAAGCGGTCAAATTAATTTTCTTGAGATATATTTTCAGGAAAAAAAAACAGTCCCAAAATTTTATAAATTATTTATCACATCATGAAGTTATCGATTTGACAAAATGGACAAAATGGGCTTCTGCAAAGCTGAGGGTCTCGATTAGAACGAACTACTTCTTGTCTCCACATCCTGAGAAATAGACCAAAATATTTTCGGAACTTTGGGCTTTCGAGAGTCCTATAGGAATTTTAATATTCCAAATAAATTGCGCTACATTCTTACCATAAGGAACATCGTCGAGAATTTGACAAGCTAGCGTTGATGTCGTAGTAAAATTAAACGGTTTGACTATCTGTAGTATAGCTTCTTGGAGGCAATGAAAGTCGTCGTAAAACTCCATGTATAAGACCTTGTACTCGTGAAGTTTAACTAATTTCATCTCTCAACTCTTACAAGCGTCGTAAAAATTATTATTATCTCTATCGTTAACGAATTAAACATGATCTTCAGAATAGTAGAATCGAGTGATATAAGATGCTATTAAATTAATTAGTACTAAGTGTGACGTAAAACATCAAACATTCCTTCGTATCGACGTTAAATTTCAGAAGAAAAATTAATACCTTACAATTATTTATTTTTTTGTTCAAAAGAAATTACGAGATTTTATACTAATTTTCTATAACTACATCTTCGAAGTAAAAGGATGGACTAAAATCGACTCGAACGTTAGTCCTGAATGGATCGACGGAAATGTCAAAACTTGTAAAAATTCTACAAAATTATGTGCCAACGTTCGTTCAAAATGTCGAAACTGGAACTGAAATTTCGGAGCCGTTATAATATAGCTGGTGAAATGCGATTTGGTGATTTACGATGTTGCGCACGTAAAATCGATTTGTTCTTGTCATCCGTATCCTGTAGGAAGCAAAAGGACTAAACGTAGGTATCAAACGCGCGCCTATACTGAAGGAAGAAACGGACAAAGGTATTTAACTGTCGTTACAGTGATCGATCTCTGGTTGAACGTCTTCCTAATGTCCTTCGAATGTCTGCCGAATACCGGATGCGTTTTTCGTCCTACAGGACGCGGATCCTCTCACGGATAGTTGAGCCATCCTTAAAGCGCTCGTTAACCTTTCCGCGGA
Source organism: Tenthredo mesomela (assembly GCA_943736025.1). NCBI lineage: Eukaryota > Metazoa > Arthropoda > Insecta > Hymenoptera > Tenthredinidae > Tenthredo > Tenthredo mesomela. The sequence continues at coordinate 766,632 of OX031016.1, forward strand.
GCGGTTTTAGCTACTATAGTTGGATTTAATTTTGCGGAAAGAGGTTCTTCTCCGAGCAGATGAAACGACCATACTAACCATCCTCAAAGGATTGACGACGCGATGGGGTGAGGATCAAGGCGAAATAATTTCAGCGAGAACAAGAAGGAAGTTGCGAACCTGTAGAAAAGAGCCTAATCGCGTGTGTCGTATTCGTACGGCGAAGCGTACGTTTCTGTCGTTATTTCTTTACCCGTCGATGGCCCCTTTTCACATTTCGATTGTATCGCGGATTCCATTTACAAGGTATAAGCCCATTTGGAAAAGCAATATGTGAGATCGAGAGAATGTAATAATTGATGAAGCCGAATAGAATGCACAAAAAAACAAAGCAGGAATGAACAATCGTAGGAATAACCAAAACCTGGGAAATAATCAAGAAGTTTCCAAGTTCGGACTTTCAATTATTGTACTGTGCGGTGGGATGTAAGGAATCGTAAGGAGGAATAGAAAACAGAAATTTGCGGATGTAAGCGCTTGTATTCACCCTCTGATATTGTTTCGTATACCTAATTATTCATCTTTGTTTACCTTTTAATATTAAATACAGAGTAGACGTTGATGGGAACTCATTTCCAATTCCTCGTGTTCTTATTATGTATTCTCATTAAATGCTGTCTTCAGACGTTCGGAATTTCGTTCCTGGTTGTTTCCAAGCTCTGGTTCTTTTCTCATTCTCTAATTAAGATTGTGTGGGATTTTTGTGTTATTGTATTCGGTGGCCCGTGAGCCAGAGAAATTGATTCACGCTTAAATGGTTCTGCCTCAAAGGGCTGGGTCGAAGATGCGACTCCTAAAAGTTCTGGGGGGGTAAAAATTCCAAATTTTCTTTAAAACGTTAAAATTCACGATATTAAAATTCCGAAAATTCCAGACCCCCGAAAGCCTAGAAACTCTATAATTTTGGTCTATCCCTCAGGATATGAAGACAAAGAATATTTAATTCTGCAATCGGGACCAGCTCTTTACGGAAACCCATTTCAACCACTTCAATCGATAACTTCATATAATTTAACAAAGTGAATCTCAAGAAGACTAAATTGACCACTTATTGGTTTCGATACGATCAATTTGCCCCGATTTATCGAACACTGAATGAATACATGCGTGAATTTCAAGTTCCGGAGTTATTCAGCCTTTCGGATCTCCAGCTTCCGGAATTTTGAATCTTGGCTATTCTTCGTTTCAGAGTTTTTTTTACATCATTCGTCGTAATTTCTGTATTCAATTACTGCTGACAAAGTCGAGTAGATCCCGTGTAGAAATTTTCCCCGGGCGCTAATAAGGGCCAAGTTAATTTTCCACAATACTGTATAGGCCCAAGTTTGGTCACCAATATTGGGCCTATATCGATTTGTCCCGCTTTTTTGTTGTGGCCCCATATACGGTGTCCACTTTGGGCCCTACTGACTGTCCAAATTGGCCCCAGTTTGACCACGCATATGGGGCCGAATCAAATACGTGGGACAATCCAACATTGGCCCAATACAGGCGACCTTACTTGGGCCTGAATAATATCGAGCCAAATTAACTTGGCCCCTGTTTGCGTCCAACAAAAATTTTTACACGGGATATATATAATATATATGGGCTTGTCCAAACTCGGAGCAACATTAGGTATAAAAGGTGGGCCATTATGGGATACCGAATTTGGGCCAATATTGGTTTTAAAATTATCCTGCGAGCCTGGATAAACTCTGACTCGGGCCAACTTTGGCAGAGGTTAGGCAAGCCCAGACAAAATGAGTCCAAATGCCCAGTTAACCAATTTTGGCAAAAATTAGACAAGCTTGGACAAAATGAGTCTGAATGCCTGGCTACACCCCGACTCTGCTATATCCAGGGAGATAATTTTTTCTCAGATTCAATGCTATTCTATTGCCAGACTAGTTAATTTCCGTAGTTACTTTGTTAGCGAGAAAGATTTTTAGACAAAATGGCGTTTACTGTAAGTTGACCGCGCCGTGGTAGATGGCGTCTGATATGGTTGACCGAATGCCTAATTAACCCCCGACTTGGCCCGAGTTTGGCACAGATTGGGCCAGCCTGGACATGATGAGTCTGAATGTTTGGCTAAACCCCGACTTGGCCCAAGTTTGGGACAGGTTAGGCAAGCCTGGACAAAATGAGTCCGAATGCCTGGCTAAACCCTGACTTGGCCCAACGTTGGAATAGATTGGGAAAGCCTGGACGAAATGAGTCTGAATGCCTGGCTAAACTCCGACTTGGCCCAAGTTTGGGACAGGTTAGGCAAGCCTGGACAAAATGAGTCCGAATGCCTGGCTAAACCCTGACTTGGCCCAACGTTGGCACAGATTGGGAAAGCCTGGACGAAATGAGTCTGAATGCCTGGCTAAACTCCGACTTGGCCCAAGTTTGGGACAGGTTAGGCAAGCCTGGACAAAATGAGTCTGAATGCCTGGCTGAACCCCGACTTGGCCCAAGTTCGGCAAAGGTTAGGCAAACCTGGAGAAAATGAGTCTGATTTCCTGGCTACACCTCGACTTGGCCCAAGTTTGGGACAAGTTAGGCAAGCGTTGACAAAATGAGTCCGAATGCCTAATTAACCCCCGACTTGGCCCAAGTTTGGCACAAGTTGGGCAAGCCTTGACAAAATGAGTCTGAATGCCTCGCTGAACCCCGACTTGGCCCAAGTTCGGCAAAGGTTAGGCAAACCTGGAGAAAATGAGTCTGATTTCCTGGCTATACCTCGACTTGGCCCAAGTTTGGGACAAGTTAGGCAAGCGTTGACAAAATGAGTCCGAATGCCTAATTAACCCCCGACTTGGCCCAAGTTCGGCAAAGTTTAGGCAAACCTGGACAAAATGAGTCTGAATGCCTGACTACGCCCCGACTTGGCCCAAGTTTGGCACAAGTTGGGCAAGCCTGGACAAAATGAGTCTGAATGCCTAGCTATACCCCGACTTGGGCCAACGTTGGCACAGATTGGGCGAGCCTAAACAAAATTAACTTGGATGCCAAAATAAACCCTACTTATGCCCCAGTGAGGCAACAGTGAGGATGCCTTTATAGTGGATGCCCTGTTGACGCCCAGAAAGGGCCTCTTTTCTAATTGGGACGCCCCAACAATTTTCTACACGGGGAATTCCTCCGCTTCCTAATCTCATTCTCTTTCTTTCAAACCCTTTATCTTTTTCCCCAATTGATCTTTGTGGCTTTATCTCATCCTTGCTCACCTCAACACGATTTGAATTTCGCGAGTCGAATTCCATGTGTCAAATACTGCGGGTCCGTGCTCGGAGATCGGGGGTATGTGTTAATTAGTAGACCCGTTTAATTTACCTTGAGAATTCCCACCCATCTTCTCTACTCGTACACCTCGTCGTTTCTCTCCCGAGATTTCTTTTCTCCAAGTGTTAATTTACAGGGCGAACTTCTCCAAAGTGATAAATGCACTGGCTATAGAAGTCTGTTCATTCGACTCGATTCAAACCGGCTCGATTTCCGCTTCGACACTTCCCAATTTCCTCACCTTATTTCCTCCATTATTTCTCATATAGATTCGCGAATTTCTGTATCTGTTTTCTTCTCATCAATCTGATTTTTGTTTATCATACAGATTCATCAAAATTAGGTTTACCCCATTGAACTTGAAAAAAATAAATCGATCCAGTGTTTCTAAAGAAGTCTTAATATCCCGACGGCATTTTCCGCACTGAGAAAAAGGTCTTGTTGAAACAACCAAAATTTGGTTATTATACGGTCAAAAAAATTTTTTTGTTGGGCCAACCAAAATTTTGCTGTGCCAACAAGAAAGGACCCCGCACATTTCTTATGGGAACTGGCTTTCCGATGGATTTGGCTGAATTTTTCAGGTTTCGTAGTTCATGCAATGCTGATCAAAAGTTACCATTGCCACAACTTCCAAAAGTGAACCATTCGACCTTGGTAAGCGGTTGAGGTTTAAAATCGGTCCATTTGTACTCGCGTTTCCACTGATCTGTGAATGAATAGCCCCTCGCATTTACCGTTAGGTGATTTTTTAAGTATAGGTTTTTCGACTCATCACTTCGTACTTGAGCTATTTGATAGTCAGATTCGGGTTAAAAGTTGGAAAGTACACCGAACGGAAATTCCGACCTGCAAAATACCTGCACTTTTGGGTTGGAATTGATACTACACGAAATGGAATTTAAACTTCAACCGCTTACTAAGGTCGAACGGTTCACTTTTGGAAGTTGTGGCAATGGTAACTTTTGATCAGCATCGGATGAACTACGAAATCTGAAAATTTCAGCCAAATCCATAGGAAAGCCAGTTCCCATAAGAAATGTGCGGGGTCCTTTAGTAGTATCAACAAAAATTTTGGTTGGCCTAACAAAATTTTGGTTGACTGAACAAAAAAATTTCTTTGACCGTATAATAACCAAATTTTGGTTGCGTCAACAAGATCTTTTTCTGAGTGCGCTCATTACTTTTCGAAGTACCGAGATTTTTCGCAATATATTGAATGATTCCATCGAAATTCACTGCAGAATCTCGTTTCGCCAGAATAATATCAGCCTAGTGATGATAATAGCTGGGACGACATTTTTGGTACTGTGGTTTGAAAAATGTCTTACTTTTTCGTTATTTACATGATGGTTTAGTATCAAAACTTGTTTCGCACACAACAGCGGAGTTTTCGAGATTAAGGATTCAGTCAACCTTTATTAAAGGGCTGAAAGGGTTCGCATTTGGCTTCTGACGGAGGGTTGCTGTCTCGCGTATACCATGCCTGACTCCTACTACCTTGACGTATATCCGACCCCGAGCCATGCTGAATATTATACTTGCGTGAGGTAATATTATGTATGAAGTGTATACGTATATGTGCGGGTACGTCGACGTACTACATTGCACGCAAATAACTCCACCACCTAGAAAAGCTGCAAAAATTGGCGCGAATCTAGAAGGTAATCTCTGGTTCGTCAAATCTGCGCGTGCCTGCAGTAGAGCTTCGAGGTTTATTTATGCTCGAGATAACTAGTCCTGGCCGTCGAGGCTATATTTCCACATTTTTATCTAAAACTTATGTAAAAAAAAAAAAAAATTGAAAATAAAAAAATAACATTACGAAAAACTTCATATTCTTTCAACTAAAGACGCGAGAATTGCATCAGGAAAGTCATATCTTATTCTTTATTATAGGTGCACAATGCATCATCTCTGCAAGCACTCGTATAGAAAAAAACGAAAAAACTGAATTTCAGTGAACAATGGACTCAAAAGCCATTGAAAGTTCTGAAAAGAATTTCTTTCGCACCACTTTCGATCAGATCCTCTTCTATTTTTATAGTTTTAAAGAGCGTCCATTCGCGTAAAGTCAGGATGCTATAGTACCTGCAGTACGCCATCTCTCTATGCGGCTTCTACAAGTCGATTTCGTTCTTTTTTCGATGTGTGGAAGAATTTTCCGCAAACTGCTCCCACGATGAAAGTTTGCCAGGCTATATGTACGCTATACACAAGTATCTCGGAGGGAAAATTTTCAAACCTATATCGGATTTCATATCGTTGCATCAGTATAAGCTTATGGCTCTTCTCTTTTCTCCGCATACACCTACCTACCTACATATTGGACGAATTTCCGATTCCCTTTGCTTGTTGAGGAACTGTTAACCGGAATCTGATATGGCTGTCAAGCTTTTTACAAACACGATAGTTTCTATTTGATAAAAGATATACTCTGAGTCGTATCAGAGGTTCCAAAGATCCGGTTAGAGGCTTGGGAATATTGGGATCTGGTTTTGGAAATTGGTATGAAAAAATCGACGAGTCTGTAATTTGTTCGACAGATATTCGAATTTTTAACGATTTCAGTGACTAAGAAATTTTTCAGAAATGTTTATACGAATATTTACCTACCCTATCGAGTCTCGCATCCCTCAGCTTCCCGTACGCAGGTTCTTATTCCGCATCCATCTCGTAAGAAGCAGGTAGTCGGCTGCTAAACGCGCCGGTGAATAAAACATCATACGAAACGATGATAGAGAGACGCAGGGAGCCTAGGAGTATAGGAGCTGCTGCTTTGGATACTTGAGAGTTTGTTACGCGAAGTGAATTTTCGGGTAAAATCGCACCTCGGCTTTAGCCAGCCCAGCCTTATCTGTGTATAAGCGAAAAGTTTGAACCCCTAAATATTTCAAGAATCTTTGGAGCCAAGGCTAATATTGGGTTTGCAGAAACATGCGAGGATTACATCGCGTGTCTCCACTGTGAACTCCGAATCTTCTATTCATCCTGACTTTTTCAGCCTGACGCACGACGTTTGGAGAGGCGGAAAAATGATCGACGCGTTTCTTGGAAATCTCAAAGCCGAAGAGCAATGAAAAGACGGATATGTCAGGTTTCATCAGTTTTCACACACCGGATGCTGCGATTTTTTTTTTTTTTTTTTTTATTTATCCTTTCAATTTTTTACGAATTTTTCAACCAACCCTACGCGAGGGTGGTTTTTATTTATAAATTGATAACCGTATGACGTGATGAAGTTGAATTTCGCAACGTTAACGTAATACAGTTTTTGGAAGAAAATTCACTATTTCATGACTCAAACGTTGTTAAAGTTGCCACATAGGCAAGACAAGTGTGTTTTACTCAATTTTGGAAATTATGGATTGTATTTTGCAATTTTTGAACCGTTCAAGTCATGAAATCAAGAAATTTGCACAATTATTTTGTTGCGTTAACGTTACGAACTTAAACCTCATATGACGTACCTATCTTATCGATACGTATATAATTACGATTCATATACCTACTACAGGATCGAAACTCTCGAGGGAACTGGATACTTTATGAAAGAAGAAAATTGAATATCGTACCTCGATACGATACTTACGTCGGGGTTCTCATGAAGATAAGAACAGAACCGTTTCCCTGCCTCGATAATAATTGCGTAAAATTCCTTTTTTCATTCAACGTAATACCCTGTTCGGGGTCTCCGAGGATGATGGAACGAGGGAACCTCTTCTTCTTCCTCTTCTCTTCTCTCCGAATTTTCTTTTCCTTTCTCTGGCTCGTTCTCCGAGGCACATAGTGGGATTTCGTTTTTCCTAATTTTCCATCTTTCCGGAAAATCGTCAGAGCAGAAAGCTGTGGATAATTTGGCAAAAGATCTCGGGGCATATTCTTCATTCAATAACACCACAATGTTCCCTCCTTGATCTAAGCCACCGAATAAGTAAGAAGGCATGGATATAACATATAACGCAGTTAACTTACTGGCTAAATTAAATTTGAAGCCTTCAATTTCAAAGCTTTATAGTCCCACGCGCAGCTCCTTTGAAATTTGGAAAATTTACCTTCACCGAATTTCCTTCTTTTTTTTTTTACAGATTTATGAAAAAAGCTTTTCTTCTCGTCTATAATTATCTTTGCTCCTCTTTGATCCTCTATAATCGCGTGATTTTTTGCCATTCCGTGCAATTATTACAATTATTACTCGTTTTCAAATGTGAACAAAAAAATTTAGTCTAAATCCCAGGCTGCTATATCAATTCTAAGTACTGACCCAACGCCTTCGAATTTTAGTACCATTTAAATTTTTTAGGTATCCGTGGCAAAATTCACAGATTTTTAAGGACAAAATTTTATTCATCACAATTTGGAGATGAGGAAGCTCGGAAATTATATCGTTGAAAATCTGTCGAATTTTCATGATATACCTATACTACTACAGGTAAGGAGTGCACCAAGTTTGAGATCTTTCGGAGCTATACTGTGATAGAAAGAAAAAAAATTGACCGCGAAAGGTCTGAGACCGTGTTTTATTGAAATGGGAAAATTCGAAGGGTTTGGGGAGGCACTTAGAATTGAGATAGGAACCTGGGGTCTTAGCTACACTTTTTTTTTTTTTTTTGTATATATTTGGAGACCTCAGCTGGCCCATGGGAGCATTGAAATTCGAAAATGATGGAATTGAGAACCACCCTTAAGGTACATACGTCAATGCGTGGGTGGTTAGGATACGGATCGATAAATTGATCGTATAACCACGTCGTTGTACGTGGTTCAGACTGATAGCTCCTTGTGGAAACTAGGTGTACATAATGGATCCTTGCTGAGTAATCCTAATAAGCTCAAACCTTGAGGGGACACCCGAACGAAATTGCGGAGTCCGAGATATCCGGTAGGATAATACGAACTTCATAATCTAGGAGTAGATGGCAATGATCATGTTCCAGAGCTTTAGGAAATAAATTCAAGCACAGAATTTTGAATGCCTGATGCTTCACTTATCTACCCGTTTTAATGATGCTTTCCAAATGCAATGCAGTCGCAGGAATATCGTGAAACAATGTGTTGAAATGAATGATGAAAATAGCAAAATTAAAAGAGGGAAACGTGGGTGAATAACAAAAGTAGAAATATTCACTTCTGGACTTTTTTCTTCACTGCATGTTTTGCCCGCATGCGTTTTCGCCCAATTGACGTAAGCCGAGCCGATGATACCTGCATCTGTACGCGGTTTGAATAATAAATTATTGAACACGAGGTGCCACACAATGACCAATTAATTATGAAAATACAGGCTCGTGCAGTTCCACTTTGAGCAACGGTGCAACATCGCTCTTGCTTTTGCTACATTGCTGTTGCTGTTGCTGTACCTACAGCTACGCTCTAAATAAATTTCACCGAACCGTATAACACGCGCTTGCTCGCTGCACCTCGCATTCTCGTAATTGCTAATTACGAAACGCTAATTCTGTGACATTGGCGAGCGACACAGCCGCGACCCCAACTCGTGGCAGACCACCGAGAATCCGGGAACCAACCACCAAAACTCATGTTTATACATCACCGAAGTACCTTATCTCAAATTCTCTTTCTTTCTCTCCTTGATTTATTTTACGGTGTATAAGAAAAGAATCTTTGCGAAAGAAAAATACAGGATAAATCTCTGTCGATTTTATTTTTCACATGTGAAAGAGACGCTTTTCTGAAATTCACAGATTTTCGGATATAGGTGTTTGAGGATTTTAAACCTACTTTTCGAAAGGGATCACGAAGTGAAGAAGATTGGAATCAATTTGGCTCTTAATCACGACTTTCATTCGCTATTTCATTTCAGCTTTTACAGCTTTCATAGTCAAACCCATAATTAATTGATTTCTACAGTATTACTCTGATTTTAAACAGATATGCCCACCGTGTGAACTACAAAAACTGGATTAAATTGATTATCGATTGGTTTCTTGTTCCAAGATTCAAAGAAGTACATATTCCATACCGATTTCAATATCCGTAGTTCACTCCGCTTGCGGGAATGTAAATCGAATAATACATAAGCTGATGGAAATGAGAAATGACAACAAGAAAAAAAGATAAAGGAACGAAGAATTTTGCGATTCAGTGAAAGCTCAGGTCGAGAGCAGATGTACGTATATGCAGACGCATATACGTACTCCGGAAAGTAAGATATTCGATAAAGTCGCAGAGCTAAACCCCTCCGTCTTGTCCGTCTCCGGAGATGAGAGCGTGGGCGAGAGAACGTCTTGGCAGCATCCTCCGGTGACGTCGTGACGGGGAGGTTCACTGACGCGACGGAAGTTCCCAGTGCTCAACGCCGTATTAGAGGATGTTGCAATTAGCGTTGACTCGAGCCCAGTTAGTCGCGCAGCTTCCTCTTCCCTCCTTATGGCTCATATATATAGTTGGTTTAAACTACTTCACCGACACCTTTGATTTTCCCGCTTAATACCGACATTAATCATCCTCCACTTTATTCAGACATAAATTAGAAGAATAAGAAGAAAGAGAAAAGAAAAGAAAAAATAATCAGCATGCTGTGTATCGTATACGACTTTCTGCTTCTATGTTCTTATAAAAACAGAGAATTGTCTCAAAAATTGCGTCTACCTTTTGTCTGCAATGAATTTCTAGCTGAATTCTATCCGACGTAGAAAATGATCTCAGACGATGAAGATAAATGAAGCAGAATAGAAAAAGGAGAAATGAGAAAGGAGATGAGAAAGGAAAGGCTCGTGTGTCTAGTGATGCATGTATCTTATATACGGAATGGGATAGTGTGAAAGGGCAATAAGAGACTTCAGTACCACAGCAGAGATACGTGGTAGGCATACGTAATTACATACGGGTTGCCGATGAACATGTAGTGATTTCACAAGGGCGTTATATTCTTGGATACTAAAGGGTGGCTTCTGCCATCACGTATGAGTGATATAGCTATTTGCAAAAGCTAAGTGTACGTGTGTAATCGAAGCTTTAGAGCATCGGCTGAGGACTGACAGTGCGTGACGATTGTTTATCGAGATAATCATTGAATGAGGATAAAGGAAAGCCGATTAAACGATATCCATGTACATTCAATTAGAAGAGAAAATTAAACAAATATTATGGCAGGCAATTGGGATGAAGGTTCCTGACAAAAATCAACGGAATTTCAATGTGCTGAAAGCACATCGGGCCGATATCACATTCATTAGTCGGATGCATTAGTTATTGAAAACATATGTAGGTAATATTCGTAACCGAATGAGTGCACTCAGAAAATGGTCTTGTTGACACAACCAAAATTTGGGTTATTATATGCACAATCACATTTTTTGTTCAGTCAACCAAAAATTGTGTTGGAATAGCCAAAATTTTGGTTGTCCCAACAAAATTTGGTTTTCCTAATAAAATTTTGGTTTTCCGAACGTAATTTTTGGTTGACTGAACAAAAAATTTGATTGCCTGAACAAAAAATGTAATTGTGCATATAATAACCAAATTTTGGTTGTGTCAACAAGACCTTTTTCTGAGCGTGATGCGTTTTTCTCGATCATCTCAAAAAGTGATATTTCCGTATGTCCTCTTATTGCATCCAACTCGACGATCAGCTGTAGTGGAGGTCAAAACTCTCGCCGATGATTCGGTTTATAGGATATCAAACGATTCGGATTTCGAATTGAAGCAAACAGTTTGACCAATGCTGTTGGTTTGTGTAGCAATCAACAGTTTGACTGCCTCGTAAAACTCCCTCACGCTTTGACACCGTCGAGCAAATAATTTGCAGTGTATCCAAACCGTCGACCTTTGACACATCACATCGTGCAAATATACGACCGTGTAACTGTACTTTATACGATTTACGGTCCTTGCCGGAGTCCCAACATCAAAGAGTATCAATCTACTGCACATTATGCATACTTTAACAGTACAGCGAATTTCCGTGCCGTTTTATAATCCCCTGGGAGGTGCGAGGCAGAAGTTCCGAATTTCGAAAGACCCGAAGGGTCCAAATTCCGAATTTGAATATTACCAACTCACGGTTCTTAGAAAAGTCTACATAGCAGATTTCAAAAAACTTTTAAACGCAGAACACCATAGGTTCAAAATTTGAAATTCACGCATGTAGGTATGTATTCATTCAGTGTTCAATAACTCGGGCTGTATTGATCGTATCGAAACCATTAAGTGGTCGAATTAATCGTCTTGAGTTGCACTTTTCGGACAATAAAGTATCGAAACCCTATCAATTATTTATGACCTCAAGGTTATCGATTGAAGTAGATAAAATGGGTCTTCGTAAAGAGGGTCTTGAAAAGAATGAAATATTTTTTGTCTCCACATCCTGAGAAATGAATCAACATTTTCGGATTCTCGGGCCTTCAGGGATCTGGATGTTCGGAGTTTCGAACTGTCTGTATTCCAACCTTCAGGAATTTGAATCTCCAAAATTCCAACGTTTCCAAAAATTCGAAATCGTCTTGTTCTAAAATTCGGAACTTCAAACCTGACCCACCTAGGGCTTGGCGGATTCAATCCCGATGTTCAAACTAATTATATTTTCAACTGACATCAATAATCTGATAATCGGTGACTTGCCAGTCTGACTTTACGACTCGCGAGTGGGAGAGCGCCCCATGTCCTATGGTGTATAATTGAATAATGTGAAAATCGTGTAAACGAATCTGCAGAGCTGTCGATACACTCTCTGCAGGACATTCCATCGAGTTTTCTACTGCTGTTACCTGTCGCGTGGAATAATTGGTCTCGTTTTAATCTGAAAATCTCTCGTTTCGAATGTCAGATTAGAATCCCCAGATATTCGTCAGATTTAATTAAAACCCATGTGCCGGGGTGAAATCTAATCGCCAAATCCCAGCATCCGCACGTGAAGAGTCGCATGCGCGCGGATCCGATTCTATCTTTTAAACGTATGACGTACACCTCATGATGCAATTCCGGGAGGGAAACATCCCTCCGGCGACTAGCTCTTGATTTTATGGAATTATCCTCTTTCACCTATACTACTACACCTTATACTTGCGTAAGAGGTAATTTTTGGCTAATTGAAGACAAAGGAGTGATGGACGTGACAGCACACGCCCAGTTCACTCGCCTCCCTTTTTGGCTGACAATCAGACGCTAAAAATCACCCATTCCATTATAACCCCGTGGTAATGAACCCTCACCCTGTTCCTGCAGACCGTTGCCCACGTGACGTCATTTCCATTTCCCTGCTCGTCGTCCTTGTCTTATCGATTGTGCCTGGGGATTTGCCGTTACGACGTTACTCCCAACCACTACTACTACCACCATCACCACCACCACCACCAACCCCCGGAACCTACTACTCATTTGTACCTACGATTCTCAGGGGAGGTGGATTATACCTACTCCTATAGCTCTTTGCCAATCGATCGTTTGCGGTATATAGTCTGCAGCGGTGCTCGTCGCTCTTATGCCAATAATTTTTACACGTATACGTCAATCATAGAAAATAGATTTTTTGAAGCAGTATTTTTTTAGATGTATCATATATCACATGTCAAATTCGGCACTTGGCGTATTCCAATTTTCTCGCAAATTTTTTTTTCCATAGTCATTGAATCGTGACAAGTATTCAGTTGTTTTTTTTGTTTTTTTTTTCAAAATTTTATTCATCATTGGATATCCAGATACGAATTTTTGAATATTTTCTAGCTTCCTGGATCCCAACAATTGCAATTCTATTGACCAATACGTACTTTTTGGAAAAAAAATTCCACAAATTTTTGGAATTGTTTACAATAGCGAATATTCTGTTCTCAAAGACAAAAACGATGATTTTACATGAAAAGAGCCGAACTCAATCGATTTGTTAGCTTTTTCCGCATTCTTGAAAACGAATAACAGAAATTTTGAGCGTGAGGCGATGGTTCTTTTTACTTCTCTCTTTTCATCTTCTAACTTCGAATAAAATGAGGAATGTACATGAGGAATCATGATCCCACTATGCGACAGTGCTTGAAATTTTTATTTTTATTTTTTTTTTTTCGAAAAATTGAATACCGACTCATCAAAATTTAGCTGGCCTATGTTTCGAGGCGGATATACAGTTCGATGTTCTGGATATTAAAAATTGCAGCGTCGGAATCAAGTAAATTGCTAAATACTAAAAAATTCATACCTGGAAATTCACTAGAGATAAAAATTGGCGAAAAATACTGAACACTCACGATGCTCGAATGAGTATAGGTATAGAAAAAAAAATTGGCGATACAATAAAAATTTCAGTTGACGCATGCGGCGAGGTTCCAGGTCGATTTTTCACGTCATAGTCCCAGTCCGAATATAGGCAACATGAGCTTTTATTAGCCGAGCAGAACCGTCCGCCATCTAAATATCTTATGTACTACATATAAGGGATGTGATATTAAATATATAATACATATATATTAGACCGGTTCAAAAAAATCGACTATTCTTTTTTTTTCAATTTTCGCATTGAAATACTTTCGGAGGGGTGAAAAAAGATGCCTGTTAAAAGCGGAGCTCTTAATATTAAGATTTAGAGGTCGCTCATCGCGGATTTCTATTTTCCATTTAAATAGCATAGGAATTTTATTTTTTTTTCTTCAGAATTTCGTAGCTCACAAACCAATGAACAAATCCAAATGACTCTTACATATTTTGATAGGGGATTGAACACTCTAAAAAATGTATCTATCATTGTGGAAAAAAAATCACAAAAAAAAAATAGTTTACTCAACTATAAATTGAAATTTGAGCTTGAATAACTTTGGAAGGAGTCAATTTATCAAAAAATGACAAGAGAAGCTTTTTGTAGAGTGTTCAATTTCCTATGAAAATTTGTTTGATTCATTTGGATTTGTTCATTGGTTTGTGAGCTACAAAATTATTTAAAAAAAAAAAAAAAATTTCCTATGCTATTCAAATGGAAAATAGAAATCCGCGATGAGCGACCTCTAAATCTTAATATTAAGAGCTCCGCTTTTAACAGGCATCTTTTTTCAGCCCCCCGAAAGTATTTCAATGCGAAAATTGAAAGAAAAAGAATAGTCGATTTTTTTGAACCAGTCTAATATATATACATTTTTTGTTTTTAATATGCAAATTTCGCAAAATTGATTTACTTTTTTTCTCGGTCGTCTGTTTAGCCGATGAGAAAATTGATCGGTGAACAGTAACGAGCCTGTCAAACTAGCTGGTGCGGGAATCTCGGAAAAATATCATCCCCTTCGTTCTCGCCCAGCTTCGAATAATAGGGAGAAACTGAAGTCGTCAATCACTAAGTTTCCCATCTTGTGGATATTAAAATAATTATTAAACAAAATGGATTGCTTTTTTACGGTTATTATTATCATTATTATCGTATCCGTGATGTTATTGAAAAATGATCAACACAGCTCTCCTATTGTCATTATTATTATTATTATATAACATCGTACCTTATTACCAACCCTCCTTATTATAAACTTTTTTTTTTTCTCTAACTTGATCGCCTTCGTTCTATTGTCGGTAGATCGGGAGACAATAATTTTTTACTCCGAAACAGGAGAAAATAAAAGAAAAGTTTTCAGACAAAATATTGCGCCTTGTTTAATAAATATATAGGAACGATCATATACTCTATTCAAACTGTTCCCCGAAAATTGGTTGTATTTTTTTGGTACAACATCTCATTCCATTCTTTTTCTTCCTCTCTCGTTTAGTAAAAATATTGAAAATTGAAAGGTCAGACCAGGTGGAAAATGATAAGATGAAATAATTTGTCGATGTTCAAAGATTTTCTTGCGGCTTGAATAATAAATGATAAGAAATTATGGAAGGAGATCCGCTTTGAGCGATGGTTGTTACGGGGAAGAAATTATGGAGGGAGACTGATATTCTTGAGATCGCTTTATGATAAAAAAAAAAAAAAAAAAAAACTCTGTAAACGCGATATCTCACGATTTCTTCTTTTGTTGGGGGATAAATATAAATTTAATCCGAAATTTTCATAGTTTTAATGTTCTAAACTTCAACGTTTCTGAAAATTCGAAACTTCGTCTCATTTTATGAAAACTTTCAGATTCATGTTTCTCAAAACGTTGATTTGCCCTATGGGCTCGTTTCAGCGTCAACGTCGTCATATAATTGTGAAAAATTTAACACATCAAAAAGTTATAATTTTTTTGTCTTCAAAAAAATGTTTCAGATCTCGTAATGAAGGCATGAGGTCTTCGCGTCGTTGGAAACTCTCTGAACGGGTAGTTCTTCGCTCATCAACGTCATCCCATTCGGCGAATACACCCGGTGCAGATCTGGATCGTAAAGGGATACTCGAGAGGTTCGCCGACGTAAGAGGCACCCGGGGTGCCTGGGTGGCGATGCGATGAGCCCGACGACCGGCGGGCAGGCCGTCACCCGACACCCCCGAGTCGCAGAGCACCTCGACGTCCAACTAGACCTACGCCGTCTTGTTAAAAGAAGGAAACCACCGGGCACATGTTGGCGCGGGCCATGGAACGCGAAACGCGTAACGGGACCACCGGAGACACCGAGGACGACGAAAATATCACTACAGTTTACTTTTACGTCGGCGATAGAATGGAAATCGCTACTTTTCGTCCCGATCAAGTCACGCATAAAGAGATCAAAGGTGAGCCATCTATCGGATACACGGAGAAAAGTAGTTCACGAAACTTTACTGAACTGTTGAACAAAGTTGGGACATAGATGGCCGGTTGCATAAACGTGGGTTACCCGAACCTTCAAATACCCCGTAGGTAACCCCGCAAATACTACCCGTTCAACCGTTTTTTCATCTGACAGCTGTCATGAATCGCTGGTTAACTTCTGACAGTCGTAGGTTGAACGAGTAGTATCTGCGGAGGTTATTGAAATTTTTGGGTAACCCACCTTTATGCAACCGGGCAAGAGACAAGTTGGTGATTTTTCACATTTTTGTAGAAATCAGTGACATACTGAACGTTACAAAATACATGACAGTTTGGTAAACTTTAATAATGTACAGTAAAATTTTAAAGTTTACCAAATTGTCATGTATTTTGTACTCTCTTAATTTCTTGGAGTGAAAATTGCACCACTCCGAGAAAAAAGAGTGAAATTTCACTGTAAATTGAGTGAATTTCACTCCAAGCAGAGTGAATTTTCACTTCCTTGGATTGAAAACAGCACCAGTCCAAAAAAAAGGAGTGAATTTTTCACTCCAAAAAATTTAGAGAGTAACGTTCAGTATGTCACTGATTACTAAAAAAATGTGAAAAATCACCAACTTGTCTCTATGTCCCAACTTTGTTCAACAGTTGAGTAAAGTTTCGTGAACTACTTTTCTCCGTGTACGGTCATTCAGGATTCTCCAGACTTTTTTACTTTTCGTCAAAAAGTATTGGTTCCAAATTTTGAAATTTAATGCCAACTTTGATTTTTCTGCATTCCGGATTTTCGGGATTTTCATGTTCCAAACTTCGCAATGTTTTTGAGAATTCGAAATCTTCTCAAACAAATTCGGAACTTCAACACTGTTTCTATAGAGACGCATTTTTAAAACGGGGACCATCAGAGATGAAAATTTCTTGAATTTCTTTACTCATTTCTGATCGTTTGTATCGAAGATTCATCGTTTTTGAATTCTTGAAATAACCATGCACATAAATTTTAATACCAAATTCTCCACGCCTAGATATACATATACGGAACTTAACGACGTAACGAAACGGTTGATCTTTGCGGTATACTGCTCTCTCGTGATATACCTCTCTCTTTGTAGAATCTACCGAGAAGTTTCGTGGACGCGGAACGTTAAGGGTACCAATCCGAAATTTTTGCTATTCCATAGGCGTAGGTCATACAGTAAACTGCAGCAGCAGTTTGGTAACTTACTAAATGTTTCTAGTAAAATCACTAGAGATCACTAGAAATCTAGTGATCATTGGTCACTAGATTTCTGGACTAGAAATCTAGTGACTAGATTTCCAGTGATTTCTAGTGATCTTACTAGAAACATCTAGTAAGTTATCAAACTGCTGTTGCAGTTTACTGTATGACCTACTCTATAAATTCGAATCAGTGGAAAGTCACTGATGGCAGTTATAAGTATACCAAAATCACTGACAATCAGTGAAAATGTTACTGATTGTCAGTGATTTTGGTATACTTATCACCGCCATCAGTGACTTTCCACTGATTCGAATTTAGAGAGTACGCCTATGGAATAGCAAAAATTTCGAGTTGGTACCCCTAGCGTTCCGCGTCCACGAAACTTCTCGGTATACATTTAGGTATCTGTATACGTAAAAGGCGGTATAACCGCGGTACGAGCTTAGATTTTATTGAAAATAAAAACTTATAAAACACTAATAAAATAAGAATATATATAAGCGATACTTTATAGAATGACATCATTATTTTATCACCACTGATGTTGATGGTGCAGTACTGATTTAACGATGGGCTCCGGGCCAGCCATCGTTTGATTACGTACTTTCACTGTCAGAAATGATCATCAATATGGCTTATTCGTGGGTATAGACAGTCAATTACCGCGTATGACGCACATTGGCAAACATCTCTTCATCATCATACTCGAAGGGACATATAAACGGTTTTTCGATACACCCATATACGCGTAACTAATCCTTTCTGAATGAATATTCATAGATATCCCTTCGGATGCGATAAAGGCATACCTATATAGGTATACAGTGGATTTTGAAAAAAAATACACCATTCATTCAGCTATATACGGAGATTTCAAAGCGATCTGTTTTTCAGGCATACTCCGTCACGATACCAACTATACCTGATGTTCACTCCAAAAACACATATCACCGATTTAGCAAAATAAATTATGCAACTTTTGATTTGACGAATTGTTCAAAATTCTGTCAGGTCATTCACACTCTATTATTTAAATACTTAAGCGTATTAATAAATATCCACTAACGAACATGAAAATTAGTTTCCCAAAATAACGCAATATCTGTTTCACATTCTATCGCGAATTTGATGAGCTTTTCTCTGTTCGGCACGATGATTGATTACTTGATTAGTAATTATCGATAACTGTCCGTGATTATTGGACCCTGTCTCTAATTCAGTTTTGCTCGATCTATTCATCGGTATATTTTGTACAGAAATTCGTTTTAATTATCTTGACCATTAACTATAAATAATCAAAAAATATGGGAATAACACTATCGCAAATTCCAAATTGGGAATTGAATCAGATCGTTATGTCATGCGTGAAATTTTCTATAAAAATCGACAGGATTATCGCCCACGTGAGTATAACGAAAGGGTTAATTAAACTCCTCTGTTTGTTGAGTCGAGAGTTTAAAAACGGGGTGTTTAAATTGTATATAGAGGATCTCTTCGCAGTGTTTCAAGCGTCGGTACTCGCGATTCAAGTCAATTTATATACAGCGCCAGATATGTGAACTGGGTAATATAATTCCAATCGATATACTGTATATAAAGATAAATCGCGTGTCAAACGGTATGACGTCGTATATATATATATATATATAAACCAAAAAGGCAATTTTTATGGTAAAAGAGCGTTTGATTTCAATTTTTACGTCATCCGTGAGAAAAAAATGCACTAAACGCAATTGAAATTGGCAAAAAAATAAAATTAAAATAAAATAAACCAGTCGATTTATTCGCGGAAATATATGTGATATCGTACCGATATGATATAATGTGTGAGTTTCTTCTATTTTCAAACCGCAAACCGCTGCAGAGAAAAATATGATGAAAAAAAAAAAAAAAAATTGTGGAACTAAAACCCCGGTAGTACAAATCGCGACTACGGAAGTAAAACATCAAAGTGCACTGCAGCTCAACAACTCGGCAGCACCGTCCAAGTACTTCGCTTATAACGTACATTTGTTGTACGGCAAAATGGTAAACCAACAACTTTGCATTCTCGCCTCTTCGTTTTCACTTAAATAGAAAGCTTTTTAACGAGTAGTTTTTGTCAAAAAATTTACTACCGAGTCTCGACTCGCCCGCATGTTATTTATATAGGTTGTGCGTATAACGTTTTTATTATTTTTTACGCCTACTGACATTTTTTTCACCTACGGTATAATTTTTAATTAAATAAAAAAACGAGACGTAACAATAGCAGCGAACATTGAAGGTTCATGTTTTCCATTTTCTTATCTTTTTTCATTTTTTCTTGCCGGTAGAAGGAACCGCTCAAATTAAATAAGACATGGCAATAATTTTCATTGAATGTCATTTTAATGTGAAATCCTGCAAATTTAACATTTTTTATTGTGCCGTTTTTGAGATCATTCGTCAAAAGCGTCAGACAGTCTGTGAAACCTTCTTTCAATCTGTTTTTCAGATACCAGAGAGGCCCGAGAATGTGAACTCTCTAAATTTGAATCAGTGAATATTCACTGATTGTCAGTAGTTTTCACTGATTCAAATTTAGAGAGAAGATACGTTGAAATTAGCAAAAGTCATTTTTAGTGTAACTGGGCGAAAAAAAGTGATTTATCGGCCTTTTTTCCTAATAAAACTATGAATGATATAGTATTGATTTTTATTTTTTATTTTTCCGAACGTAGAAAAGCATCCCTAAGGAAGAAACTGAAGATGTGTCGATCTTTTATGATTTTTTCATTTTTGTAATGCTGGTGTACAACTGAGTCATACTAAAATGAATCGTCTGAAAGCAAAAATCCAAATTTCCCAAATTACTCGAGGATTATACCTTTTTGCCAATAAATATATTGAAAATTGGAAAAGTCATAGCAACGGCGAGAAAAAGTAATTTTTTCAACCACAAAAACGGTCTTTCATCGTTAATAAAAATTTGATAGATAAATGATGAAGTTATATCGCTGGGTATCATCCCTGGAGAAAACTATATAAGAATTCGAGTATGCTTTGAAAAACGTCATTCGGTTGATTGCTTTTTGAATTATCCCGCGTGCCAATTTGGAAACTCGTAGTTTTGAGAAGAACGCATTTGAAATTCTCGACGTCTTCGCGATGTTTGGAGTTAGAAAGCTAAAGTTTTTTTGATATCTTCACGATACTCACCGTTGATAAAAGCTCAGTCTACCTTTCGAGGATCAAACAGAAGACTTACCTCTTCTTCAAAGAATTCTCGTTGGATCGTCTTCTGCATGCGTCTAACCAAAGTGGCTGTGACTTTGCCAATAATATGAATTCGAAATTGAAACTTCACGAACAAATTCTTTAAACCTCATACCTTTCATTTGCGCAAAATGAAGACAAATCGACATATTTGTTTTTTCGTTTTACCTGTTATAGGGTAAGGTTGCCATCGATGGACCCCCTGGCAAAATTGGTCATAAAAAGTACATTTTCATGTCAAACATGAAAAATCAATGGTGGATCTTTTCATTGAAACCTTTCCTACAAAACGTTCACATGTAGAAAAATTTATCGTTAATTGTCGACTCAGCAAAACCGATTTTGTATTTTTTGCATTCAGTCCATCCATGGCAACCCCTCTCCATGAATGGACCACTCGGTTTCCTTCGTTGGACCACCTAAACAATGAACTTAAAACAGTTCAATGACTTGATATTATTGGTGTTAATAATGAATGGATGAACTATGGGTAGTAGATCTTTATGTAAACAGCAGTCTTAAAAGTTATATCATACAAAATCGCATTTATATTAATACGTTATTCAATCTTGGATATCAATTTGAAAGTATGAAATGAAATTCTTTGATTTTACACATCTCTGCATAACAAAACAATATCTTATACCTAGATTCATTGAAAACTAGGTAAAAATCTTCCTATATATACCTATTCTTTTTTTTCAATTATTATAGACTATCTGCCATTATAGATTACTGGTACATTCATGGCACTGTGTCATGGTCCATCCATGGAAATTTGCAAAGCAACACATAACCTGATCTACTACCCCCCAGTTGGGACATATAAATAAATGTCTAGTATCGTTTCGAATCTTGAAACCTGCAGCTATCGAAGCATGCAAGGCGAAATTACCCCAATAAATGGATAAGGATTCGAACACATTTTCAAAATCATAAAAAATTAGATCAGAGAAGGCAAATTCTTATTTTACTAGATTTCAGCACGCCTATTGTAACCGAGTGACTCTTTTCACCATCTTTTCAACTCTTCCCGACTAGTACACTCAGTTTCAACTGAAAAGAGCTCTTCATACCAACGCGTTTTTGAAATATTCAACTGGTCCATCGGTTGCACCAGTCCATCGATAGCAACCTTACCCTAATGAACGCCCTTCACTCAGTTATGTATTTTTCGAACTGGTGCTTCGTAGCCGAAATTGGAAACGTTATAGAAACTCGGAATCTCGAGGTGATTATAACGCCACGATGGATCATCTATCAGATATAGGGGTGGATAATCGATCAGCCATATGGCAACGTCTCGAGGCTATAGTTAATCGTTAATTGTTCATCGTTTCTCATTCCTCGTTTCCTAATGGACGTGCCACACCTTTCATTACTAGCTATAACGTGCAAAGAAACGTTGTAAGGTTTTTCACTGAAATGTTGAAAACCGGGTTTTTTCCCGTTTTATTTCAAAGGAATTTTTGGTTTCCAAGTAAAACGATAATAATATAATAAAATGTGAGAGAAATTGAAAATTTATAATACCTACCTACCCACACAGTGGATGTGAAAGAGAATTTCGGTAGATTTTCTCGTTCGAATGTATTATCATCCGCACGAAGCATTGAAATTCCGCAATGCTAACTTCAAACGAAAAATAATTCATTCACCATATTTCGTTTGCTCCGTACTTCCTCAGTCGAGTGACAATTATTTGATTAATTATACGCCTCCCAGCTAGACATCAAGACTCTAACGTGAGACAATGGGTACCTTTAAAGCCTGCTTACATATAATTGCAGAAGTTGGAACCACCTGGCTTCAACTTAACGAAATCACGAAGTTTTCAAATTAGACGTAGAAACAGAAAAAAAAAAAAAAAAAAAATGGTGAAAATTCCGATGAAGTAAGAAATTATGATTTAAATTATTACCCTTATTGCATTATTGGGAAGAATGATTCACCAGGACGCGAGACACCTATTCGAGTCCGTAAAATACTTTAAGGTGCCACAGTACCGGAAGTCAATTCTCAGATTTTCTATAGATATATGTCATACCGAGACGTCAAATACGAGGAATTTCGTCGACAAATTGAGCCTTATTTACGGGACGCAGATAGGTGAAATAAGTTTTCCTGAAACAAGTGTGTATTCCTACGGGGCGCTTACTCCCTGTGTTGAGTGATAGACGTTTTAATCTCCTGGATGCGGCGAAAATACGACAAGTCGGTAATGGCCGGATTCTGATGCCGCCATGTTGGATATGTATAAACGACCTGTCACTTTTATTTATTCGCAATACACATTACTGGGTAATCTACGCTGAAAATCACTAAGTAAGCGCCCTACAGATCAATTTAAGCTTTTATAAAAAAATAATACCTGTGGAATTCGTTTCCTCGTTTGGGCTCAATTTGTCGACGAAATTCCTCGTATTTCATGATTCTGACGTCACAAAATATATATAGGACACGCCAGTACTGTGGCACCTTAAAGTGAGTCTTTCCTGAGATCTTAGCAAATATGGCTGTATAAGGGTTGTTCTACGTGAAACGGATCGGTTTTCGACCGGAGGTCATCGAATTTGACGCCAATGCAGATTCAGATTCAGATTCTTCGTTACCACACGAGATGCCCTCAACAGTTACAGAGCATGAAAATAATTGGTACAGAATCCTATATATCGCCGAAGAAAATTTAATTTGATACATTTTCAACTCCAAGTATCTCAGCTATGCATGAACAGAATCACAACTTTCCGTAGTGCATTCCACGCGTATAAATGAGCTCGTTTGAAATATGTGCCATTTGAATTATTTTTGAAAGTTCGAAGCATGTCAAACTTTGGGAATATGTGATTCCATTTTTTTTTTTTTTACTTGAAGGGTCACATGAAATGCGTCGACATTTTTACTGAAATTACTTTGAAGATGCACGAAAATGTGATAAAATTTTCAGCTTACCTTTTTTCGATGACCTCCGGCCAAAAACCGGTCCGTTTCACGTGGAACGCGCCACAATTAACGCACTTAGACTGATGAATTGGTTATTGAAAACACAATATGTAATGCTCGATTGAACGATAATGCGATATTCATTCTGCACCCGATTTCTGACCTCCATTACTATACGATCTTCAAAAATCTGACCTGTTTGGATTTTACGATGCGCCATTATTCGCGAATAGCAGCAGTTCCATGATTTTCTTTCGTATCGGACGCCACACTGTTGGAAAAATTAAAAAAAAATAATGTCCCAGGAGGTCCACAAACATTTTTATGTCAATTTCAACACTTTTTTTAGTTAAAAACAACATTATTTTCACTTAAACGACGAATTTTTCTGTTATTTCAACTGAAAAAAGTGTTGAAATCAACATAAAAATTATAGTGGACCTCCTCGAACATTTTATTTCTAACGGTGCAAATATTGTGTTTATTGCAATTTTTCGCAATAAGGACATACAGCTGATATTTGAAGAATTCATTTTGCTCAATCGGTGATATTTGCTTTCGCAGTGAACATGAGATATAGTTATGGTATCGTGACAGAGCATGCCTGAAACAGAGATCACTCCGAAATATTGGTAACCGAATAGATGGTGTCTTTTTTTCTCAATTATCTTGAAACTTGATGATTCACTGTCTGCCCTTATTAAATCGAACTTCTCAATTCCTGTATCATGTATCGTCTCATTAATTAATTTGGGACGCTCGATAAGTATAACAAACATACACACACACACACACACAGGGATAGAAGAAGAAGGTTAGCTAGAACAAATCGAGACAGCAAACGTCGTGATTCAAGACTCATTATCCAATTGAAGCCAATGATCGGTCGAGTCCTTTTGTTTTTCCCATCGGGTTGATTCGCGCTCACAACTTCTATCTTTTTCTTTCTCTTTCTCTCTCATTCTCCATCTCTCTCTTTCTATCTCCATCTCTTACTCTGTATTTATTATTCTGTATTCTATGTTGTTTGAATAAATTCTAATTCTAATTCTAATTCTCTATCTCTTCGTGCAGCTTGCTATTAAATCGAGAATAGTATTTGAGGAATTTTACTTCCTTTTCCGTTTCTCGAATCTCGGATCTCTACACAAGTACGTCTGCAGCTGGGTAAATTCCTTATTCCCTTCTACTCGGAGAGTTACGTCTGATAAATTTCCATATTGAACTTTGAAACGGCTCCCATAGGACCAGGTTGAAGTTCTGAATTCCAAAAGTCCCGAATGGTAAAAATTCCGAATATCAATACATCGTCTCGAACAAATCCGGAGTTTTGACCGTTCGAAACTTTTGAAATTCGAAAATTCAACCCGGCACCATTTTCACGATACTTAAAGTAACGTATAATTTCATTCCTATTCAACATCGGCCACTCCGATGATATTATAACGAAATTGAAGACTTTTACTCAATTTTCTTATATACCTACCCAATTCGTTGGAGCGTCTCTCGTCAGTGATTATTCGCCACTCAAAGCACGGAGATGTAAGCTATAATAGAAGCTCGTCTGCTTCTCTCCGAAGGTCTCGTCCATCTCGTTTTATTAATTACCCGAATTCGATTCGATATCGATCCCCATCTCGGTCCCACAGTCACGTCGAGCTTACTCAGCGACCTCTTGATGCAATTAGTTAGAGTCTGAAGCGAAGGAGTGACCCTTGATCATCGCAATTTAGGAAAAAAAATACGCGAGACGGAATTGGGGAAATTCTAAATAAAGCCTGGAAAGTCTTGGATGCTCTCGTCGCTCCTTTTCCTTGCTATTGCATTATCGTTTTTCTGAATCTGAAACACCCTACACTTCTTACCTATAATAGTAGGTGCCAGTGAAAAATTTACAGATTTTTAACGACAAAATTTTATTCATCACAATTTGAAGATGAGAAAATTTTTATTGGTGCGCTGTAGCTTCGAAAATTATATCGTTGAAAATCTGTCGAATTTTCATGGAATACCTACTACTACAGCTAAGGAGTGTACCAAGTTTCAGATTTTTCGAAGCACCACTGCAATAGGAAGAAGTAAAATTAACCGCAAAATGCCACAAATTGGGTTTTATTCAAATGGGAAAATTCGAAGGCTTTGGGGCGGTACTTAGAGTTGAGATAGGAACCTGAGGTTTTGGGTCCACCTTTGTGTCAATATTTGGAGACGTCCCGGCCCATGGGAGCATTGAAATTCAAAAATGATCACATCTAGGATTACCCTAATGTATACAGAGCAGATTGACCTGAAGCTTTCCGAGCTTGTCGACGAGGTGAGGAATAGTCACTGCGTGATCCCGTCAATGAAAACACCTTGGGGACCACAGGGACACGGGTTAGCATTCAATGGACATTCACAGCTCGATAGTACAAACATGAAATGGCAATCTATCAGACATATATGCCTATACGTTCACATAGATAGGCACAATTCGGACACGAAAGGACTCTGGGATTGCATTAGAATAGTCCTTCAGATCCTTCAAACTCTAAAAGAAGTATTCTTAAATTTTGGAGACCGCAGAAACATGACAACATCTTAGTAATCAGAGACCCAAAGAACACCTAGATTCTTCAAGTTTCGAGATATATAGAGTGCAAGGAAAAAGTGAAAAAGCGGATTCAAGTTGCATCAGATCCTATCGAATGACTTCTTTTTTAATCAAAATCCGATGATCCGTTCTCGAGATATTTTCGAATAGAAAAATAAATTTTTAAATTTAATTTTTCTAATAACTTGAAAACTGGTGCGCGGATTGAATCCTCAATTCAATCAGTTCTAAGATACATGAAGACGCGTCGATTGATCTAACAAAAGTCGAAATCCGTTTATTCGTTCTCGAAATATCGCCGGACGAAAAAAAAAATGACCATATCCACGAACAGACAAACGTTCATCTGAAAATGTTCAAAGGTTGTTCTCTGGACCACGAAGCATCGAGACATAGTGAAAACTCAATATTTTGATGTATGGGTGATTTGCATGTTACATTATCTATCACATCGATCTAAAGAACAGTTGCCTATACATCGAAGCATGATACAATATTTGCTGAATAAAACTGACATCTAAATCCAAAGTGTCAAGTTGAAGTGTTTTTCGAAATATCTATGAAAGCCTTTTATCCGATTGCAGTATAGATCTTCTCATCATACAAGAATAAATCCACATGAAAAATAAAAAGCTTAATATAAAAAATGGTCGATTTACCTGACAGCCATATGATTTAGTAACATCCAACATTCTAACAACAAATTGCCTCCGAATGGTTCAGCGCTTCCTACGCGTGAACGCACTTTGGGTTTTTTCGTTCAAACGAACGTCGCTTTGTTTAGCCCAGTCAATCATTCGTTCATTCATTCACTCATTCTCCTCTCGTAAAATATTTACGTTTCGAGTATATTAAGATTAATGGCTGGTTATTTTGTATACGTACGTACCATTACAGTGATTGGGTGCATGACAAAATTCATTGAACATAAGGTCCCACTCCCTGCGGAGTCGTTATGAGTAGGTTTACACGAA
Organism: Tenthredo mesomela; assembly: GCA_943736025.1. Lineage (NCBI taxonomy): Eukaryota > Metazoa > Arthropoda > Insecta > Hymenoptera > Tenthredinidae > Tenthredo > Tenthredo mesomela. The sequence goes on from OX031016.1 coordinate 793,536, forward strand.
GAATTGTTACGACTGCATCGTGCAGATTAAAAACTCTAGCAAAAAGTGCCTGATCACACATTTCGAACCTTACATGGGCTGCGCTTACCGCAGAAAACGGAGGGTACATCAAAACTTTTTGAAATTCGGAGAGATCATTGTAAGGTGATGTAATTTCCGGGGAAATCAATGATGTGTAGAGATAAGGTCAGACTTCTATTGTCGTGGGCAGGTGCCACACGTTTTTATTCTCAGAAAATGGTTTTAAGTGAAAAAATTTCGTATCTAAAAATCGAATTCATCGAATATCATTCATGGTTTAGCCCGGAACCACACGAACGTGGAATATTCTATCCAAATTTTTCAAAAATTTTGATCAACGATGTGACCTGTACCCTATACAACAAACACTTTTTCTGCGTTGCAATCAATCTATGGAAGACGGAGTCTGTAAAATCTGAAATAATTTTGAATTATGTATACAAAAAACCGATTTCATGGGATATTTCTTCACAGTTATCCCAGTGACTTTTCAATATGTACCACACACCTCCTCTATCAGTTTGGAATAAGATTAAATCGGTGCTGGAGTTGGAATCGGTTATCCAACTGTTATAATTCAGTTAAACTTGTTTCTAACTTAAATTCAAATTGTCTGAAGCCAGTACACTGTAGTACGTAGACTGACAGAATTTAATCCCACGGGTAAACAGCGCGCAGGGAATCGATTCATTTATACACATATACTCCGATAATTGAAGAGCGAAAATACTCAGTCTGTTGCTGGTGCTGCTTTTATGGAGGGGGATGTGAATCCCCATTTTCTGGGATTACGTACAGCTTTACAGGCTGAAGCTAATGCCATACATTTTTCCATGTAAAAGCGGGTTCAGACACTGAACAGAATTCACTCACGTTTTTTTTTTTTTTCCATTCCATTTTTCCTATTTTTTTGGCTCTTTTTTTTTTATATGCATTGATATGCGGGCATTCCGCGTCACTTCGGCCACTAAAAAAAAATAAAAAGTTTCGTGTTCTATCCTCCACGTGGTTGAATCTTATCACCGTCATTATTCTATACAGCAGATTCGCTGTTTTTGATGATTATTTGTATCGTTTTAACTTAGTTAAAAAAAATAAAAATAAAAATAAAAAATAGAGAGAGAGAAAGAGGGAAAAAAATGACATTCAACGAGAGAAAAAAGTCATCAATCTGCGTTATCCCGATCGTCTGATGCAGATCATCGGATAAGAAGTAAACGGTGGTTTAACAGGTAGCTGCAACATGTCAAGTTCGTGACAGCGATCGATTTGCACGAGGTGAGAGACACTTGACGCGACACCGTGGCGTCGCGAGGCGTCGTCGCGTCGCCTGTGGGGATGATATGGTTTCACAGATGCTTTACGATTGCCCTACAATTTAACGGTCGGTGAACCCGTCTCGCCCTTATTCCCACTAGCATTCCGTCCTTTATTCTCGACGGATTTTCCTGCTTATATAGACATTTACAAAATCGAGAATATGAGGTGGCTCGAGTCAAATTTTTGGATAAAAAAAAAAAAAAAAATTGAAAAATTGAAAATGAAGAACAAGTAGACATGAAATCAGGATTTTTTCACAGCACACCCATATGCGATTAAGCAAAGCATATTATAGCTTCGCTAAATTAGGAAAAGGCACATTTCCAAACTTTTTTTTTTTTTTTTTTTGATAAAAGGGGTTTGAGTGGGTCGGATTTCTTTTTTTTTTTTTCAATTCTACCGAAAAGCTGAAAATAATAAAGACCCTCAAGAAATTTAATCCCAAAAATTTTTCTCTCTTTCCGCCAATTTCTCACACGCTATACGTGAAAATGATTGAGTAAAAATATTTCTGGAATGCAATGACCAAAAAATTTGAAAAAATTCACACATTCATTTTTCATCTCCAATAAAATGCACAAATTATTTCGGAATTTTCGGAGACCTAAAATTAAATGAGCGGCCCACTTGACGAAGAAATCCTCGTATTATGTTTATTGTATAATCAATAAATCTCCATTGGTGTATACTAAGTACTCAGTTATTTCTTGGTCATATACACTGAGAAAAATGAGAATCGTAATATCAACAATAATTCGATTGCTAACCGAATATTGCTAAGATAACGATTTTTACTTGCAATATTATAATGCTTTCCAATTATTGTTGCAGTTACGTTGCTGCTTCAACAATAAAATATTGCAGATACAACAATTTTTTTGCTACTGTAGCAATACAATATTGCTGTACAAGCTTGCAATATTTATAGCACAGCTTCAGCAATGATTATTGCAGGTTGGTATGCAGCAATAATGTTTTATTGCAATTCGAGCAATATTATTGCTGTTATTTTTCTCAGTGTAGACTGAGGTATATGTATAGAGACTACAGCGTGTTCCAGAACAAAGGGAATATATATTACAATTCAATTATATATACGTGGGTAGCCCGACGTTGGGATAATTAAATCGGCCTATTAATCACGATCTATTTGGCTAATGGTATTCATCAGATAGCTAGATGAAACAGATTGCGGTCTTTGCCTTCCTCCACTTCTTTCATATCAATTTGCAGACTTTTTTCTTTTTTTTTTTTTTTTCGTTCTTTTACTCGCGCACGTTATTTTCTACGTAGATATATATTATATACGAATAATATATCTATATGCGTACATATTTACATGTATATGTAACGCGTCTATTATATACATGTTTAATTAGCAATGTTTGCGGCTTTATGTGTTGCGGCTTTATCCCTGTATATATAGGTATATGCGGTTGATTGCGGCCGTGCGTCATCACGTTGGATAAGTTATTGGCGATTGAATACAGTCAAATGTTACATATTCCTTAATTCAGTCATATTCGGATTTCAATGCTCCCATTGACCGTTCAGAACGTCTCCAAATATAAACGCCTTCAAACTTTCACATTTAAGTAACACACGATTTTTAGTACTTCGGTGTTATTTTTGACTTCCTATCGGATTATCGCTTTTCTGAATCTGAAACTCCTCTTCATCGATAGGCAAAATTGATTGGAAAGAGAAACTTCCAAATAATTATTTTCCAATCATGAAGAGACACAACCAAAATTTGGTTATCATATGCACAATCACATTTTTTGTTCAGTCAATCAAATTTTTTGTTCAGTCAACCAAAAATTTCGTTCGGATAACCAAAATTTTGTTGGGCAAACCAAATTTTGTTGGGACAATCAAAATTTTGGTTATTTCAACAAAATTTTTGGTTTACCGAACAAAAAATGTGATTGTGCATATAATAACCCAAATTTTGATGTGCCTGAAGTTCCGAACGTTCATTTGAACGAAAATTCGAAAATGGCAAGCTTACCACGATTGTTAATCGACTAAAAATATCTACAAATTTGAGATAAATTGAAGATCGGAGGTCAGTTATAGAGATTTCGAAATTTATAAATTTCGGACGTCAAATAAGTGTGATATAGGGTTTTATCAGAAGTTTCATTCAAATGAACGTTCGGAACTTCAGGCACATAAATTTTGGTTGTGTCAACAAGACCTTTTTCTGAGTGCACATCCCATTAACTCAATTTTTTCACATCTGATTATTTTAGACTTTTTTTTTTTATGTGGAGCTTTGTCTAATACATAGATCGATTGCGACAACAAAAAAAAAAAAAAAAACTTCTTCAAATTTGGAGAGAATATTCTACGTTGATGGAATTTCGGAGCAAACCAATGATATCCGATAAATTTAATTTTGTATTGAAATCGAGTATTTTCACCTCACGTTTTTGAAGAGTAACTGTTACGTCTCGAACTTGATGCAGAGATTTATAGACGCGAAATTCACCGTTTTTCATATTTCATAATTCATATTCAAGCTTCCGCGTGGTTGCGCCTTAGGGCGGGTGGCAGCCTGTGAAATTCTAGAATGACTGATGAATTTTTCCTTCAGTTTTGTGAAATCGATAAATTGAACGTAAGCCACCAATCTGCTTTAAAAGAAATCTTATAGGTACAAACGCTAAAGAGCTTTCGAACTCTCAGTCGAAACAGTACAGCTATATAGCAATACAGTGCCACGCGCTGCTTCATCGTGGTTATTAATGACCCGAGGCCCGCTTTACCGCCAATACTAATTTCGTTTCATAATATTCATATACAAAGTGGTCGCGAACTAAGTGCTTCAATTTGTAGCGTGATTGAAAGGGTCTAGCTTGTTACCCTGCAATTCGAAACCGCTAGCGCCTGCGTTTAGGCAGCCAAACATACAGAGGTAAGCAGTGAGCTGTCCAGTTTGAGGCGCACACTAGTTACACCATTTTTCCAGGTGAAGAATCACTGACGGATGAAAACAGCATACCGAAAGGTTATTTGGCACGTGTCCGTTAATGATTTTTGTGATTCTTGAACCGGAAAAGCGTTATGACTTCAACTCAGCAGTCGTGCGCGCCTGAAACCAGACAGCCCAGACATCGTCTATGCGTAGTTGGCTGCCTAATCGCAGGCGCCATAGTGACTTTTCGAACGACCTGTATCCCACAGACACCACGAACGGGAGCTACTACTTCCAACGGCAGGGAATCAAGCTGGAAGCTCGCGGCCTATCTGTACAGAAACTATGAAAACTTTTCCTCGTCATGATTGATATGATAAAAAAAAATAAATAATAATATAATAAAATTGATATGAAAATTGCAATCGGCTTTCATAACTCAGTGAAAAACTGGTCTGCGGTTTAGTATATTGCTTTGAAATTTTCGTCAATAATAAATTGACATTCCGCGAAGAAAGAATATCGTTTTTATACTCCAAGTGCTGCAGTGGAATCTCTCTGAAGTAAAATTTCCTTTCACGTTTTCAGAGCTATTTAGAAACGCAGCGGAGGCTGGACCTCAGGACATCGTGAAGCTTCGTCAGGGAGAAAAGCTCTTAAACATATCGCCCCACTTGCCGTCAAACACTTCCGAGACTCCTTACTCGTTGCAGGTAATTAAACAGCGAGGATTATCGATCTCAATCCTCAATCTTGTAGAGTGCTAACCAAGCTAGACTTAATTATCCCTTATGTTTCGTTCGTGAACAAGGTGGTCGGAGCTCATCCTGGCAGTACCGGGATGCTGGAAGCGGACTTACTCCGCGCCCTGGAGCGTAGAGTTTCAGCACTTGAACGCGAACTCAGGGAACAACAGGAGGTGGCGGCTGCCACACCGCTTTTACCACTTCGAGAACTCAAAAGACAGGTTGATGTATTCAAAAAGAAGCTTGAGACAACCGAACACCTCAGCTGGCTGGGTGAGCTTCATACGTTATTTTACTAAAAAATTTAAATAAGTTTTTTCAACACGTGCATGTAATGAGCCTTTTTTCTTGCATCTAAAACGGATAGAAAATTGCGCATTTATAGCGTGGACTTCATTACCTCTCTAGGGAGGTAATGGGTCTATTGCTGCCTTCCAAGAAACAGTTACAGTGGTTTTCAAATATTTCGAAATTTTGAAAATTTCCAAAATTTCCAAAATTCTCCAAAATTTCCAACAATTTCCATAAATTTTCAAAAATTTCCATAAATTTACAAAAATTTCCATGAATTTTCAAAAATTTCCAAAAATTTCCATAAATGTTCAAAAATTTTCAAAAATTTCCAAAAATTCTCAAAAGTTTCCAAAGTTTCTAAAATTTCCAAAATTTTCAAAATTCTCAAAACTTCCAAAATTTCCAAAATTATCGGAAATTTCCAGAATTTCATGAAAATTCGAATTTCCACAAGATTTCCACATTTTGAGGTCCAAAGAATCCCACCTCCAGCCATTTCTTCGTCCTATGATATGCCTCTCATGCCAAAAGGGTCCAAAAAACATTAGCTCATATTTACAAACAATCATTGAGGTTGGGGGTTTCCGTGGAGAGATACGGTGGTCAGTTGAAAGTTATGTAATTCCAAGTGCCTGTCCATAGGCGCATGGATCGTTCCGCCGTTAGGAAAATTCACGGTATATATGTAGATTGAGTATAGTATGATATAGTCAGGGCTGGGTAAAATGGTATATCGAATCCATTTGAAATGGAAAATGGAAAATGGTTGAGAAAAAGTATTTGAAATGCAAAATAGAAATAGTTTTACAGAATACATTTGAAATGCAAAATTGAAAATAGTCATTTGAAATGGATAATTAAATGCAAAATAGTTTCTTAATCATTATATTTTCCAACAACGAAATCTCAGTTATTTACATCGACTTTCAACTTGCAAGATTTTAATAATGCGTTTGCGTTAAGGGGATCCTACTGTAAAATTTTCAAACAAAAAAAAAATGTGTCTTCCTTCAAAAAATACTTTGAAGTGTCCAGTTTTTTTTTTCATTTAAAACCAACCATATTTGCCGAATTGTGTACACTGATTGATCGCGCACGGGAAACATCAGCCGACACGAAGACGAATAACGTGTGAAACCTTGAACATTTTCTCATGACAATTTTTACACATACTCATCAAGATGTACTAAAAACATATAAAAAAGTGAATAATATTGCATTTGTAGTTTTTCCGGAATAAATTCGAAAAAATTAGCCTGTTTGGAAGCTGCAGTAACTGCATGTCAAACTCAGCATCATCCATGCTACGCCATTTACCATTTAGCATTTTATAAATGGCTGAATGGGTTGAGTTTACCATTTTAAATACAAAATGAAAATGCTTTTGGAAAATGCAAAATGCCATTTTACATTTCAAATACATATTTTAAATGAAACCATTTCAAATGTTACCCAGCCCTGGATATAGTATAAACGTACGGTTTGAGGAAGTCGTGAATTATTTGATAAGGAATTGTGATTTATTATTTCGAATATTATGAGCAAAATCGGGTAATCGTTGTGTAAACATATGTGTAATTCACACATATATGTATAGTAGATATAAATAGATACAGAGGATTGTATTCTTCCGTTACTAAACGAGATAATTTTCGAAAGATCTTATATTCCCACTAACTTTCAGCCATAAATCAACTAAAATACACGCGAAATTCCTTTGAGTACATATTTCGCCGGGTTATATTTCACTGATATAGACGTTGAGTATATATTTAATATCGTAGCTATGTACCTACATACATTCACGATTTTCCATACATTATATGGCAGGTAAACGATAAATTGGAAAATATAGCAACAGCTGCTGTAAACCGATGCATTCAAGATGGTGCATCCACTTTGGAAACAAAAATTTTTCAAATCCCTATACCTAGACCCCTAAATACTATTCCATGGATTCAGTTTTTTCACAACTAATTTCCCATATTTTGAGACATGATTTTAAATTATTTCAAATTTTATGGACCTATTGTATTAAGGGGAGGGTACACCCAACTTTCCAGCTACCTGATGTAGTAGTGTTAAGGGGATGACAAATTTATATCTGTAGTTGTTTTTCCCAAGGAATTCAATGATGATAAAATCAAGACAGTCAAAAAAATTTTTGACAATTTTGGAATTTTTTTTTTTTTTTTTTTTGTTTGCGGAGATATTCGGAAAAAACAGCTTTTTTGTTCTGAAAAAAGGTTCCAGAAGTCGTAAACGATGAGTTAAAAAATGTCAAAAATGTTGGGATCTCTTTTCAACATTTTCGACAAATAAGGGTACTATGGATTTTTCAATACTCCAATTATGTATTTCGAAAAAAAAAAAAAAAAAAAAAATTCCAAACTAGTCAAAAAATTTTTTGGCTGTTTTGATTTTATCACCATTGAATTCCTTGGGAAAAACAACTACAGATTTAAATTTGTCATCCCCGTAACACTAGTGCATCATGTAGCTGGAAAGTTGGGTGTACCCTCCCCATTAGATTACGTTTGCAATTAAGAAAAAGTTTTAGTCGTAGGGTCGCATCGTAAATCAAAAATTCTCCAAATTTGGAACGAATGTTTTACATTGATGTAATCTTTCGGCAATACAATGACAATTGATGAAATTAATTTTCAGACTCGAAAATTAATGTCGATTTTGAATCACTTTTTTGTAAACGTTGAAGACAATAAATGTGTTACGTGCTCGGAACGATAGAAAACTGGCACTATCTTTATATATTATCGATTCAGCCCGAAATTATATCAACTTACTATATTTTTTCCAAATTTCAAAAAGTTTAGATCAACGATGCGATCTGTACCCTCCTTTTTCTTCGTTGAACGTATAATAATTTATGCTTAAGTCACAGCTCCATAAAATCTGAAATCTGAAATAATTTCTATACAAATTGAGTCAGTGGAATATTTCGTCAAAGTGCATCATAGAGATTTGAACAATTTTCTTTTTCCTTCGTCAAAATTGTGTCAAATAAATAAACGCTCATGTATCACTCCGATCGCATAATATTTCTTTGAATCTTATCGATATCCTACCGACCGGACCTAGTGATAGAGAAAGAGAAATGAATAGAATTTATGTTCGGAAACTCGGTAATAAATCGTGTGTTATCTTCAACTGAAAGTAGATATATATGTAATTCAGGAAGAAAAACGAATTTGTTTCAACTCGAAGCTGACTGAGGCAGATGTATCACTCAGTTTCCTATTTCAGATTCACAATATCCATTCGAAGACGTTTCTTCCACCATCAATTTCTTCCTTATATTATATAGTATATTACGTTACTACAGTTCGCTGAACAAACACTTATTTATCAAATGTAGGTACCAGGTAATCATAATCGAGTTAGGCGGAAATGCTGAGTGGTTTGTTACATAAATCCCCTCTAGATATTTGAAAAAATAATAATTTTGCGAAGTAGGTATAAAGCATTTTGAAAATAAAAGAAAAATGAATTTTTCTCATAAATTTTGCGGTCATTAATTAATTGATATAATTTTGCTGAAGAATAAATTTCGAAGTAATGATGAGACGTGAAATAAATTCAAATAATTAATTCCACGTTTTTGAATATTTGAAAAATGTTTCTAAAATTGTGTATAAAAAAAGATAGAATCGTGGATATTTATTCAAGCACAGAAATTTACGATCTGTATAGGTAAATTCCCATAGGAGTCGCTGCTCTTCGTAATAATAATACATTTCTTCTCGCAGGTCGCATGAGCGGAAACAAAGAGCTTTTGGTATTGTGTTTCTTGGTCGCGGGAAAATGTACTGATAAGAAAATCTTCCCTTTGAACACAAATCTTCATTTTTACTATACAATATGTTACGGTGTGTTAGGGCAATATCATTTTTCTGTTCTTTTTTTCCCTTAGTTTTCTGTCTGAGAATCCTTTAGAAAGAAATTCTCGTAAACGCGTAGAGCCAAAAACGTATTTTGTATAAGAAATAGCTCGATGAATTATTTGAAAATGTTTTTTCTTCAAATTTTCGCATCGATAATCTAATTCTTTGTTGATAGAGTTCAGTAAAAAATTTCCTAAATTTAAAAAATGCTCATAAAACTATTGGAAATCATTGAATTTACAAACTTGGTTCTAAGGACATTTTTTACAGAGAATTTAAGTTTCTATTGACAAATATTATGTTCCATAAAATCCGGCTGAGTAATACCAATGTAAAAAAAAAAAGGAATCACATCCTTCCTACACGTCGTGTTATTTGAATGGTGAAAATTATAATTTTTTTTTGTTTTTTTTTTTTTTTCATCCCAAACGTGGGAAACGTTTTTGAATTTTCGAATTCTTGTATTTTGATTAATGACGAATGATATTCAAGCATTGTGAACAGAATCGTAAGGAGTTTTCTATTTTCTGTCTGTTTGGAAGAAAATAAAAAGAACAACATAAAAAAAAAAAAAAAAATCAAAAAACGAAGGAAAAAGGAAATGGAAAATTTCCTTTATTGAAAGTCTTGAAAATTGCACGGGCGGGTGTTCAAATAAACACTTCGCGAAGCAAATGATTTTCCTTGATGTTTACCGAGTCCGTAGAGATCTGACGGTATACAACTGACAGATATACGAGAGAGTAAACAGTTACGGCGTGGATACGGTGTTACCGGTGAATAAATATTTACTTTCGCAAAAAAAAAAAGAAAAAGAAAAAAAAAAATCACATGCACCGCAATCTCTTCTTTCTTTGGGTATGTTTTTTTATTTTTATTTTTTTTTTTATATCTCTTTTCTACATCGCGGTGCTGCCAAAATTTGGAACGAATGGAAAAACCTCACTTTTTACCTCACTTTCCTTAAAAGATTACTTCGATTTCCATAAAATGAATTCAAGGAATTTTTTTCTATCATTTTTACACAAAGCTGTTTCCTTTTAACAATTCTCACGATCATTTTCCTCGAACATCTATTTTTTAGTGTAAATCTGTGGAAAATATTTATTATTCAATGTAATATGCGAATTGACTCTAGAAAATCTGTTTTGAAAAACGAATTTTCATCTTCTTATAAATAATTCATGGAATATAATTCGTTTTTTGATAACCGTGGATAACTTTTCTGTTGGTTCTTTACATTTTCACACCACGTTTATACACGTATAATACATAGATAATTGAGTCAGTATTCAGATTAGATCGAGAAAATTGTATGAAATCGTCGTTGTGAAAATATAGGTTCGTGTCTAAAATTGCATTAGGAATTTTCCCGAGGTGTGCAGCAGAATTTGCATTTCAAAGATATTATCGTCGTATTTTGTTCCTGCAGACGTTTGAATATCGAATAGCGATCTTTGGCTTGCGCCACTTTTGTATAATTTCATCGAATTTCTTAAATTTTCTGTTCTAATTCCCATTCTTTCTTTTTGTATGCATCAGGGTTCTACAAGCAGCTTCCGGAACCAATGTCGACCGAAGCGTGTCGGAGGCTACAGTATCGGCGAAAAAGTGATACGGTCAAGCGAACGGTCAGGGAAAAATTCCTCAGCATTTGGTGAGTACTTTCATTGTGACTTGAGAAAACGTATATTAAATTCTTCCTCGTTCGATACCGTGCGTCGAATAGGTGCCAATTCCCTACGAAATATTCAATTGTAGCGTAATTGCAGCTGGCAGAAAACGAAATTCCACAAACGAAACGATTTTTTATTCGCAAAATAAGGAAAATCCCTTCAATCGAACGGGCAGGCATCTAGGTACACCGTGAAAAGCGTTTTTCGTACAAGTCCATGCTACGACGTGGAGAAATATTCTATTTACTCAGTTAAACAAAAAAAAAAAAAAAAAAAGTCTTCACAAAATTATAATTTTACAAAACAATGACATTTTTTTTCATGGGATTCGAATTTTTTTACGGGATTCTTAATTTTTCAACATTTTTTAAGACAATAGTATCTCTGCACATATGTAACTTTTCGACATTTTGAAAACTCGTCATTTAGTTCGTATAGAGAATTTTTTTTATTTTTATTTTTATTTTTTTTTCTCCAGTGGATGAAGTGACGCGAAATGCCTCATACATAATAATAAATAATAATTTCGGACCAAACGAATTAATGATATTCGATAAATTTAATTTCGAGATATGAAAATGTTTGATTTCAAGTTATTTTGAATAAAAAACTGTTTTTTAATTATCTGAAAAAAATAGTTAAAACTAAAATTTTATGTGTAAATTCAGTGTAAATTCAGGATTCTGATTACACCAGACTTTCATGGCTCTTACTTTTCCATTTCGCTCGTCGTTCGCAGAAGATATATACTTCAACGAAATGAAACCAAACTGGTAAAAGTAAGCTGAAGCTAGAATCTCGTCTAACGCAGGAAGAAAAATAAACAGTAAAATATCTACAGATATGTAAAATGAGATTTTTCCTAAATCGAAATAACATACTGAGTGCAGTAACATGATGCTCTTCACAGCATACAATCTCATTCGTGGAGTCATACACGTCGCGAGAAAAGGCTTTAAAGGGGTACATTAGGGTGGTTCAAAAAAGACCTAATTTCTCAGATGTTGCTGCTCATCCGTGAATATGTTGTTTGTGATTTTTAAAAATTATTCAATTTTTTTGAGCGCTATTGGACAATATTTACTACTGCCTCAGTGAAGTTGAAATTTCGAAATTTAGCCATTTTTGGCAATTTCAAAGTTCTCAGATCAAAGCGCTCATCTGGCTACCTCGAGATCCTCATTCAATGAGCATGATGGTTCAAGATGATGGTTCTTCAATATTTTGCGTTTTTTTCGGAGATTCGATCGCCAGGTGCTGCTCAGCTCATGAGACAGTTTCATCTTACCAATATAAGGAAGTAATCCAAGCAGTTTGCAGTCTGCGGGACCATTTTTACTACTGCCTCATTGAGGGCGACTTTCCTTCAAGTAAAATTAGCAACATGAGGCAGTAGTAAAAATGGTCCCACAGACTGCAAACTTCGTGAACTTCTTCCTTAAAATGGTAAGAAAAGACTCTCTCATGAGCAACACCTGGCGATCCAATCTCTAAGAAAACCCCTAAATAGTGAAAAAAACTTCAATGTCTCTGAGGCAGTACGAAATATTATCGTACGAGTCTCATCTTGAACCAACATCCTCATTGAATGAGAACCTAGAGGTGGCTAGATGAGGACTTTGATCTGAGAACTTTGAAATTGCCAAAAATGGCAAAATTTCGAAATTTCAACTTCACTGAGGCAGTAGTAAATATTGTCCTATAGAGCTAAAAAAAAATGGAATAATTTTCCAAAATCACAAACAACATATTCACGAATGAGCAGCAACATCTGAGAAATTAGGTCTTTTCTGAACCACCCTAGGGTACATAAAGGTTCAGGATCTAACAATCAGACACGTTTTCGGAAATTGTTGCTGCTAAGGTGAATAATACACAGATATCCTGTCTTAGACCTTTAGTCTACAAAATAAATGTCATCTAGTACAAATCTCCGTGTTGAAAATTTTCACATCTTACATCATGTGGTCACCGCAGCATAGATTTAAGTAAGCTCTGTAAAGAAGACATGGATTATCTGTCGACTCGATAACTAGCTTATTATGAGTTCGATAAATCTGTAATCTTCCTTACACGCAGTTCTCAAATGTAGTTTCAGCGTGAACTAGAAATATTTGGAAATAATTGTTCGTTTGGCAGCAAAAAATTCCAGAAAATTCGAAGTTTTGTATCCTTTAGTATAGAAACTTGAAAAATCAGAAAACGTATGATATAGTGAATATTTTATGCTAATATTAATCCACACTGGAATCATGTCAGTATTATCGAGTGCGCTCACGAAGCTGGGTTTGTTTGAATTAAAATTGATTTCGAAATCAAGTCAGCAATCAACCTATGGCATTTTTACAGAGTTCGCTTAAATCACTGCTTGCTCTCTAAATTTGAATCAGTGAAAACTACTGACAACCAGTGACTATTCACTGATCAAAATTTAGAGAGTGTCACATGATGTAAGATGCAAGGGTTTTTTAAAATCGAGATTTGTAAGTGACATTACATAGAATGGAAGACCTGTAACGGGATATCTGTGTATATCGTTTACTTCAGTCGACACGATTTCCGAAAATTTGTCTAATTTTTACATTCTAAACATATTGCCTATGGGCAGGCAATTGGAATTATGTGATTCTCGAGTTACCACCGTGGATCTCAGTTTTCTAGTCCATTAGATAAAACCTTCTCTCGACCCGATTTCATTCCTTTATACTTTGGTCTGAAACGTTGTCTCTTATTTCTGATATTACCTCGAGGATGTAGACATGAAATATTACGATTCAACACCCCATATAATCCGGGTTTCGCGTCGTTACCGTTAAGACGTTTTCCAATTTTCCTGCAGTACTACACACTTAAGTACAAACCTACAGGCATACCGAGAAACTCACCGTGAACATCCCGACGACGCGACGCTTTAGCTGCTATTTAATCTGAATATTAAATATTCATCAGCCCTAACCATCAGCCTTGCTACTAGCTGGATTAAAGAGAGAAAGTTTTAAGAGCGACGAGTGGTTTTACCTAATTTTTTTCGTTTTTTTTTTTTTTTTTTATTTTATCTTTCTCTCAAGTACCTCGTTTAATTTGCGTTTAAGTTTTACACTTACTTATTATCTACGGCTATAATATTCTGCCCCATTTAGGTATATCATTGACACAGGATTGCCTCGAATCTCTTATGGTACGGTCGATGAACTTTGACCATGAATATAGATGCAAAAATTACATATTCAAAGGTTTTTATCATATCATGTGCCAATTTACAACCTTTTACCGTTATAGTTCCCGTTTTTTTTTTTTGTTTTTTTTTTTTTTTTTTGCCAATTTCAACTGCGTTTGAGTATTTTTTGAACATATGCAGCAAAACAAAAAAAAAAAAAAAAAAGAAACGAAAAATTATATCCCCTTTTTGGCACATGAGACCTAATGCTATATTGAACACGCGATATAAATATTGAAAAACTACAACCAGCCAGCTAAAAAAAAAAAAGAAAATTTCATACCCTAACGTGACACGATGAAAACGAGGCGGTTATAAATCTCTGAGATTAATCAGGGGAAGTGAAAAGATTTTTTATGCCCCAAAATTTCCGCAGATTTTTTATTAAATGAGGTATAGTATGGATATTGAAAGCCACATTGTATTATATAAGCTTTGACGTCGTACATACTATACACAATGACTTATTCAAGAATTGAAAGAAAATAGTCTTTTACATAATTCGTCCATTAAATCACAAGAAAAAAAAAAAGAAATTATCACCATTTTTTTTTTATCGATTAGATTTTTTTCGAGCATATTTCCAATTCGTTTACCTGGTGAAAATATATTTCTAAATATTTTCTTGGTAAATTTATAAATAACTCGCTGAAAACTGGAAGATCCGGAAATGCACTCTAGAAAGTTCAATAAACTTAGATTAGATCTGGTTTTTTTTTTTTCTTTTTTTCTGTAAAAGGAGTTTCGACTTCAAGTACGTTTTTTTTATAACCAAAACTTGTATATTCGAAAATCCAATTATGCGGCTTTGAAGTTGCATTAAATTCCTACAAAAAATGTATCAACGTTTTTTCCAAAAATTTCACAGATTTCAAGATATTTCAAGTCGAAAATTGCTATTGGTATCAATTTCACCCCATATACATATGTGCACTTCTAAGATTGAACACGATTAGAAATAATCAAAGTTTATGGGACTTTCGAGATATTTTTCTCAGCTCTGTTCCTAAAATTAAAAAAAAAAGTAATCCGCAGCGATAGATATTTCTGTGAGGTGGTGATATTTTATTTTCTCGAAGATTAGCAGCTGATTAATAAAAGGCAACGACAAACGTGAGCTTCGCGTATTTCCTTCCAATCAAATTCTGCGGCCCCAGAATATTTTCATTGTTTTTTTTATTTTTTTTATTATATTATATTATATAAAAATTGCGTTATAGATTATTGAATGAAGTCTGCGAGGCGATAGAAAATTTAATAAACTATTCCCGCGAAGGAAGGGTGAAGACTTTCAATATTATTCATTAATTGACTGAAGGCGTTTCGTACCGCGTGGGTAGGTACCTCCACCTCGCTCCTTCTACACTTCATAATTTTGAAGCCTAAATGGTTCCATGGAAAATTCACGGTTAAAATGGAATTCCAATTTCAAAGTAAAATGGGATTCTCCTCTCTCTTTCTCTTTTTCTCTTTCTCTCTTCACTTCACTTCATTTATTTTCCCTTCTTTACGGTCCTTGCGAGAAGGTCTGCCTCTCCTTAGGAACACCGGCTTAGGCAAATTGAAATTAAAACTTATAACGAGCAATTTCAGAATGATCGGAATATCGATGCAAAAAATGGTGAGGCTCGGTTTTATTGCAAGATATCAAAAAAATAAAGAAAATAACTTATTGAGCCTCTATTCCTAAGGATTGAGAAAGAAATCAATGAACCGATTGATATCGGTCGATATATTGATGTAGCCAATCGATTTCCATTTTCCGCACAATCCGCATTGTGTTATAAAATAAAATCAACGAATTTCGGTATAAATTCAGTTTCTGACAATTTTTTTTGTCTTGATTGTTAATTAGACAAAATTAAATTTCAAAGTTAGGAAAGAAAGGGAATAACGTTTGAAAGAACAGCATTAGCTAAGTTAAAACGGTCTATTATACATATCGTTGAAGTTTTCCTTGCGTTTTTTCTTCTTCTATTATAGGTACAGAGTACGAATTATTTTCTCACATTGCGGAGAAAATTAAGAGAGAAGTTAAAGTAAATTCAGTGGAAAAAGTGTTCGGAGGTAAACTGCTGAGATATATTATATAGATATATAAATATATTCCCTCGCTTATATTATTCATGCAGAAGATTTTATTTATTTGGTTTCCCTTTTTTTTTTCTTTTTTTCATTCTTTCATTTTTTCACTTTTTTTTTTGTTTTTTTTCTCCTTTTACCTGGCTCAGGGAGAAAGAGATTACTTAGAAATTCATGCTGATGAAAAAGTGACTATATAAATATTACACACAGACTAACAGGAAAATTTTTTCCGAGCTATTTTATTCAGAGCTTTTTGGCACAAGCATAACAAACTATACAGCGATGCGGATGTGAATTTTTCATGCCATAATAATTACCTGACAATATCGCAGTTTTATAATCGTTCAGTATACATATGGGGTGTTCCACGTGAACTGTGTCGGTTTTTGGCAAAAAAAAAGTAAAAAACGGAAGGCTGGAAATTTTATCACTTCTTTGTGACACTTTGCAGTAATTTCGGTGAAAATTTCAAGGCAATCCGTGTGACCCTTCAAGTAGAAAAAAACTAAAAACACATATTTTCCAAGTTTTACATGCTTCGCCGGTTTTTGGAAAAAAAAAAAGAAGAAAAACGGGAGGCTGAAATTTTGATCACTTCTTAGTGCCACCTCGAAGTAATTTCGGTGAAAATTTCAGGGCAATTGGTGTGACCCTTCGGTAGAAGAACAAAGAAATCGCATATTTTCAAAGTTTTACATGTTTAAGAATTCCAAAAATAATTGAAGTGTTACATATTTCGAAGGAGCTCATTTATGCGCGTAGAATGCACTATGGGAAGTTACGATTTTGTTCATGCATGGCTGAGATAAGTGAAGTTGAAAATGTGGTAATTAAATTTTTGGCATAATTATGACAGCGATATAAATTGAACCAATTATTTTCAAGCTCTGTAACTGTTGGGGGCATCTTATGTAGTAACAAGGAATCTGAATCTGCATCGGCGTCAAATTCGATGACCTCAGGCCAAAAACTGATCCGGTTCACGTGGAATACCACATATATAGGTACTCGGAGAATGGTTTTTGCATCGTTGTATTATTTCGCATAGGATACATAAATTGCAAACTTTTATAATAGAAATATATTCCAGTTCGGAAGACCGAAGACATTTTAGAATAATACCTGGTTTCCGTTCTCAGAGATCCTTCCGTACTACTAAAAAGTAAAATAAGCCATTTCACAAAAAGTTCGAGAGAGATATAAAAAAAATTGCCATTGACAATTTCTGTGCAAATAACCAGCGAGCTTACCTGCCCCTATAGTATATTGTGTACCAAGGGCGTAAAGTGGGCTTTTTTAGACCGAGTGTGGAGTTTGCAGTACGAGTCAGAGGCGAGGTAGCACGAGTCGAAGACGAGTGCGTCTGCGAGCCGAAGACGAGTACTGCAACCACACAAGGTCAAAAAGCCCACTTAGCCCTGGTGCACACCATATTTTTTGTAACAGCACGATTTTCGCGTTTTTTCATCATTGTTGATAATTTTCATGAAAATATTGAAAAATAATTTAGCGGGCGTTTTTAGTTTTTATTTGCCCGCTTATGCTCGAGTAGCGGGCGTTTTCACTTTTTATTTGCCCGCTACTCGAGCATAAGCGGGCAAATAAAAACCAAAAACGCCCGCTGCTCGATTTAGCGGGCAAATAAAAACTGAAAACGCCCGCTCGTCTGAAAACCGTCACTTTAGGCCCGCTTAATGGGTAAAAAAAACGCAAAAATCGTGCATGTGTTACAAAAATTTATTTATATACGTCACTTTATCTGTCTTTCAATTTAGTGGCTTGCCTCGCCAAGGATAAGCCAACGCGTATGATACTAGAACGTACATATATTTCCATAAACTAAATTTGCTCAACCCTTATTTGCTAGATATACTTTCTCGTTTCATTTTTCATTTAAAATATAGCCAGACGACTTGGTTATTTTTTTAAGGCCCATCCCTAGTCGCCCACCTCCTTTTGGCGAAATGTGTCATATTTTGATTATTATCCGAGCCCAGGCGTAAAAAACGCAAAAAAGGCCAACTTAGCGCAAATTCTATTTCAATTCCGAACACATACGTCCAAAAAAATGTTCGTTTCGTGCGAAAATAGAGTCTACAAACCGATTTTACATTGTGTTGAATGTTCAAAAATTCGACACAATGTAAAATCGATATGTAGACTCTATTTTCACACGGAACGAACATTTTTTTGGACGTATGTGTTCGGAATTGAAATAGAATTTGCGCTAAGTTGACTTTTTTTGCGTTTTTGACGCCTGGGCTCGGATAATAATCAAAATATGACACATTTCGCCAAAAGGAGGTGGGTGACTAGGGATGGGCCTTAACAGTCGGAATTGGTCAGACATTGTATAGTATTCAGTTTTTACTCCCTCATAAAGAAAATCCTTTAGAATAAATGCGAAAACAAATTTTATGAGGTAACCTGTCTGAATAACACTGCAAAAATGCAATGTTGCTTTTTTTAATAGGAATTACTTAATCGGGGCTCATGGTGAATAATTTTTCAGATTGCCATTTTATAGAAACTTAAATTCCCTACAAAAAATGTCCTAAGAACCAAATCTGTAAATTCAACGATTTACATAAGTTTTAAGGGTTGAAAAAGTTACCTTAGTCCTGGCGGAACTATTGATTTTATAAAAATAATTCTGAGGAAATTTTTCGAGGGAATTCAATTCTCTGTGAACCAGCCTTCTGCAGAATCTCGTATCATGGAACGTTGCTGATTTAAATCGTTGAAAGAAAAAATCAATTCTTTTCTGTTTGCTGGTTGAGTGAGAAAACTTATAATTCATTGAGCTACCAAATAAAGAGCAGCACACCCTCGTGGTAATCAGAATTTTAGTCACTTTGAACAGAAATACAAATTCAGCGTCATCATATTTTTGTTTATTTTGATAGAACTTGCGATTTTTCATGGGCCGGGTACAAGTTTCGAAGTTCAAAAGTCCCAAGTGGTAAAAACTCCGAATTTGAATATTATCGACTCACAGATTTTAGAAAGAGTATTTTCTTGAAAGTCTATATAGCCAATTGAAGAAACTTTGAAACGGAGACTACCGAAGTTTCAAAATTTCGAAAGCCCAAGATCCCATAGGCCAAAACTCCGAAACTTGAAATTTCCGCACTTATTCATTCAGGGTTTGATAACTTGGGCTGTACTGATCGTATCGAAACCAATAAGTGATCGAATCTCATCGTCTTGAAATGTTCTTTTTGAAAAAAAAAGTTTCAAAATCCCATCAATTATTTATGACATCATGAAATCATCGATTAAAGTAAATAAAATGGGTTTTCGTAAAGAGGGTGGCGAGCAGAATGAACGACTTTTTGACTTCATATCCTTAAGGGGAAATGAAAGCTGATGTTGCGCGACAGGGTGCCATCTATCGGATTGGAATTTTCGTTTTCGTTCCTTTTCGTTTTTTGGAAATCCAAGAGCGTCATGACCTCCGTGCACTTCTTATGCTTCGTTGATATCAATTTCACATCGATCGGATGTGTTTTAGCTGAGAAACGGGCTCCCGAAAATCCCGAAAATTCCAATCCGATAGATGGCACCATGTCAGCTTTCATTTTCCCTTAAAGGGACCAGAATTTTCGGATCTTTCGGAGTTTTTTATATTCCAAACTCGAATTTTTCTGAAAATTCGAAGTTGTTTTAAACGAATACGGAATTTTTACTATTCTGAACTTCAACCCGGTGCCATTTTCCAATGGGTGGTAAACCCGACGGAAAAACGAGGGTAGTTATATTAATAATAAAAAGAGTGCAACGAGGCGTGGGATGAAGCTAACTAACTGATAAAAACGATACGACTTTCATACGAAACTGAAGCGCTCATGCGTAAGTTTTCCGTAAGGGAGTTGTAAACTTCAAAATAAGACCTTGCGGGCTTAACGCGTTGAAACCTATACCTTCATCATGCGGTGTAGAATGCGGCCGCAAGGCCACTAGGGATCGACGATAAAGTAAATTAAAGTCAAGTTAAATGAGCAGGGTGCGGCGTATGTGTGCGGTTATACGTGTCTTAAGTACACAGATATATATATATATACGTGTTCTGTGGTAAAATGTAGGAATTACATGAGTGTATAACTTGGGGTGAAATTTATTATAAAAACGTGGCTTTGAAATATATTGAGAGTATAAATTGAGGGAAAAAAGGACCCAGACCATGTCCTACGAGATTAGAGATTATCCCATGCTATTGTTATATGAATACTTGCCATAATATAGCTTTGAGTGTGGTCTTCACCCTTTAGGATTTGACCTAAGTGAAGAGTACCCAAACCTTTTAACGCCTAACGGCTGATACGTCATCCTAAATAATCCGTTCGCACATTGAGGGTACCATACATAATCTCATTTAATTAACCCAACCTGCGAGGTAATCCCAGATGTGATGCCCGTGTAAATTGAATAGAACCGAACATACAGATCCTGAATGGATTCACATCGCAGGTCTGAGTCGAAAATGAGCAAAATGAGGCTTTGAAATATTCCGAAAATTTAACTCCAAATTATTTTGACTATAATAATGAAATCAAGTGGGTATCCAATGGACTGGGTAGACCTAGCTGATCACCATCTACGCGAAAATTGTATGGTGGAACATACTGCTCATGGTAAAGTGCAATTCTATAGTGAATTAGGTTGAAATCGTTCCATAACAGTTATCGAGCTGTAATATTTCCAATTGCCTTCCCTGACACATTTGATTTCCAAATTTTTCGGCATTTTGCGAAAAAGCTTGAATTACTTATAAGTAGGTATGCGAGTTTATTGGTATGCATACTGAGATCGTATAAACAGCAATAAAATTACTAAACAGGGAAACAGAAATGCGAGAAATATGACATGGCAGCGTGTTTCGGTTCCTGAGAACAATTCGCACAGAGAGACGGAACCAGTAGTGCATACCTAAGTATGCCTATACTGCTAGAGATAGTAACAAAGTCTTGAACAAAGTACTTTGCATACCAGAAGCAATTTCCAAGCTACGGTGAAGTTATTTCCTAACTGTCATAACGCTTGTTATGTTTTGCAGTATACTGTATTGTACAGATATACCGATGTATACGGGGTATTCCATAGGGGCCATTCAACAAATACGTTCGCTTTTTTGGACGATTTGAGACCCCCCCCCCTCCCCTATGTAACAATGGTTCGTTTGACTAGACCCCCCTAAAATAATACGTCACAAATCTCGACCCCCCCCCCCCCCGGCCTTTATTGCCTTTTTTGGTCTATCGATCCATAATTCGATCTATTTCTAAGATTTGCCTTTCGATGTCACTTGGCATTAAATAGAGATAAAAGAGATATTTAAAAGCAGTCCTTTATTTCTCACTTCACTTTAACAAAATTCTCGTGCCAAAACACGAATTCTATACATAAAAACCGAACGTCACATTTTGCCCCCCCCCCCCCCCCCCCCCCCCCCGTGACTTGTAACGTCACATCAACCTCGACCCCCTCCCCCCCCTAAAAGCGAACGTATTTGTTGAATGGCCCCATACCGAATCAACCTAGATCCGACCCTTGACCTTTTGCATTCGTTTATCGATAAATTTATAAAATCGTTTGTCACTTTCCTATACACAGAAAGAAAGGGTAACTTGATTCAAGGAAATTTTGCGGTCCAAAAATGGAGACCGAAATTTTCTCGGATCAAATCAAAAATTTTCTCGAACCAAGAAAATTGTGCCAATTTTCTTGGTTCGAGAAAATTTTTGATTTGATCCGAGAAAATTTCGGTCTCCATTTTTGGACCGCAAAATTTTCTTGAATCAAGTTACCCTTTCTTTCTGTGTAGTCTTGAAGGAAAAACACGATTATTGAATTTGTCGAGATATCAACAAGCCTTTACAGATATTTGTCAAAAATAATATAAAGTGACTATATACCTAGTAACTTTGAAAAGTGCAGAATTTCTTTTCGCAGATGTAAAGAAAAGTCGTTTCACTCTTCTGCGCCAGTTGGTAGATATGAGATTATATTTCCATTATGGAAGTTTTATACCTGCATTAATAATTTCATTCAATAAAGAGAGAAAACAATGAAAATACTCGTTTATAGAATACTATCTTCAAACACCGAAGTGGATTCTTCACGCAAAAAACAGTGCTGTCGAATTTATTGTGTGAGCAGTAAATATATGGACAGCACTTTTTTGCAGTAGAAATTATCACAATTGTGGTAACATTCACTCGTATATACATTGAATGCCACTTGCTCCAATGTACCCAATACTAGAATTGTGATAATTTCTACTGCAAAAAAGTGCTGTCCATATATTCACTGCTCATAGAGTAAATTCGACAGCACTGTTTTTTGCGTGTTCGTCCTCTAATCAATCAACTGTTATATTGGCACATGCAACAAATACATTTTTATTGAGAAATTCGAATCCACTTCGTTCTCGGAATTTAATATCATCAATAATACATATAAATATCTGAATTAGATACATTTTTCCTCTGCTGCAAGAATGATTTAATAAACACATAGTGACACGTCTGAGAAACGCTGGTTTTTATTATAAAAATTCTTTTGCTGCAGACTTGGAGTTGTGAATTTGAATTTGAGGGTAGGATCGTGCATGTAATGAAATTTTGATTTGTGCCTCAAAAGAAAAAGGGTTGATTACGTTTTGGACAAATTTAGGCGCAAACTAGAGTTTTGAAATTCTAGTTCGGACCTCTGGGTCCTAGAATTCGGAGAGGCATCGTGATTCTGATCCCAACTTAAAGCTCTTTAATCTTTGATGAATTCAAATTCAACGAATTGATCATCGGGTTGATTTTTCACAGACTGTTTAAGTTTTCAATAGAATCCAAAAATTGGTAAGATATGGAAACGTGGATTCTGATTTCTACATCTGGGTTCTCAATCAGGACTCGGTTCTACTGGAACAGATTTAATATACGTCTCACGTCAAAACTGAAAAATGTAGGGATTGAGATTGCAGAGGGTCAAACACGACCCTTTATCCCAACTCGGGAGAGCAATCAATTTTAATGTCTCTTTAGAGAGATTGGACTTCCAATCGTGAGACATTCGAGTAATTTGTACCACAAAGGGGCGAGGAGTACGGAATACACACACACACTACGTTGGACTTTCTCACGTACCTAAAAGCTCATCTCGACCCTTCCTTATCAGGACTAAGGGTAGCATTAAAATTAATCCCTTCCGAGCTGACGAGCACAAATTTTAATTTCTGTCAAAAACAGACAGACTGGGAAGGTTACCGAAATCTGGACGCTGTTGCTAGCCGTTAGAACCAAATTCTAGTTGGATAAAAAAAAAAAAAAAAAAAAAGGAAAAACGAATATCGTTGAATATTAGCAATATCAATAAATCCCACTCGTCTGTGACAACGGCATTAATAGAAACCCCCGTGATGCTGCAGGCGTGTCCGCACCTAGATAGCATTAATGTAAATCCTGCAGAACAAAGTTCGTTTTGCTCATAGCAGAATGCGATTCTCTCGGTACGTTTCGCTCGTTCGAGTTTGCGCGGACTTTCCACGGTGCGTTAAGCAGCCCATTCTACCGCGTTAGTTTACTCATAAAGCCTGGTTTATCGTGGCAAATGGTTATTGCCAGAACACGAATTGGCATGGATACGATTCCGAGTGCGCTCTGTTCTATGCAATTTTTGCAGGGTGACTGTCGGATGATGATTGCGCCGTTCTTTTGAATCAGTCAATTATTTTAAACCTTTTCTTTATTCATCATATCGATTAATTAAGCCAGTATTACCTACAGAGTGATAGAATTCAACCTTTTGATGATCGATGCCGAATTGTATTCGATTATCTCAACGCTTTCAGCTACGTGTGACAATGCCATTGAAGCCGCAAATAGGCATTATCGGCTGGTGTTCCCGTAATTCGATGCACAAATTCAAGAAGGAATTATCAATCACGTGGCTCGCTGAATCAATCCGAAAGAATTTCGATATTCGACTGTATTATCTGGGGTGTTGATCGAAAGTTGATCAAACAACGCTCTTCAGGCTTGTATAAGAACGACGAGATGAAACAATTTGGAAGGTCGAAGGCTCAATTTTCTTCATTTTATCCTCTTCTACTTGTTATATAATCGAAAATCTTGTCGACCAAGCAGAACCCCTACTCACTCGGACTTATATAGGAACATCGAGATATCTGCATAGTATAACGTTCTGTTCTAATAAGAACATTAATCAAATCTGATTCGCCCTTGTTATACTAAAACGTATTTCCCAGTATCCCGCTGGTTATATATAACCTGGAGGCTGGCAGCCGCAGATCGATTCAAAGCTGCAGAAAATTCAGATTCCTGCACCTCCTGGCTATCTCTACTGCCTCTGTATATAGTATCATCGAGAGTTTTGGCATATGACGCAAATTCTGTTTCTGAATTTCGTCAATTGCCACACGGAAGTATATTCCCCACTTCCTGACACCGTCAAGGTTCTAAATGTCTAAAACTGGACCCTGGTCGATCTTGCAAATACGTTCTCCCTCTCTCTCTCTCTCTCTCTCTCTTTCTCCCTCTCTTTGACTGAATGAGGCAAAATAAACTACTCCACACCTTTGAGATAGTTGGTTTTAATTATTATTCCATTTCACATTACAGCGACGTATCGGTATCCTCGAGTGTTCGCCAGTGGCTTCGTTCTCCCGGTTTTGATGCCCGGCAGTGGGAAGACGAGGAACTTCTTCTCATGCTTCAGGCGATGTTCGTCGAGCTTGATCTCCTGGAAAAATTTGCCATACCTCTGTCCACGCTGAGAAACTTTCTGTACGAAGTATACAACAACTATAACGAAGTTCCCTTCCACAACTTCAGACATTGCTTTTGCGTTGCACAAATGGTAGGAGCCATCACGATCGTCTGATACGATATTTCTAATCCATTTTATATTTACGAAGAACTTGTCTTATATTACAGATGTACGCGATAGCGTGGGCGGCAAATCTTCCGTCAAAGATCGGCGACCTCGAAGTATTCGTACTTTTAGTATCGTGCATTTGTCACGATCTTGATCACCCTGGGTACAACAATATTTACCAAATAAATGCACGCACGGAATTGGCCCTCCGTTACAACGACATATCTCCTCTCGAGAATCATCACTGTTCGGTCGCTTTTCGCGTTCTCGAATCACCGGAATGCAACATTCTAGCTTCACTAGACGCTGGTACATTCAGGACAGTTCGCGAAGGCATCATACGATGCATACTTGCCACGGATATGGCAAGGCACAACGAGATACTTGGACAGTTCACCGAAACCACACCGGAATTCGACTATTCGAACAAAACGCACACCAACTTGGTAAGATATTTGAGTACCAATTCGATCTGGAACATCCTCAACGTGAAATAAACCCTGAAGAGGATGTCAACCGGCACCATCTGCCTCCTTGCATTACTCTTCATCCCATTTGTGTAATCGACGATCGTTAACACCATTTTGTACTTCGTCTCCCACAGTTGACTATGGTTCTCATCAAGGTAGCCGACATCAGCAACGAGGCAAGACCAATGGACGTAGCTGAGCCCTGGCTGGACAGACTGCTCCAAGAATTCTTCAAGCAAAGTGACGCTGAAAAACTTGAAGGACTTCCAGTCACGCCGTTCATGGACAGAGACAAGGTGACCAAGCCTTCGTCCCAGTGCAGTTTTATCGGACTTGTATTACTGCCGCTCTTCGAAGCCTTGGGAGAACTTCTCCCCGAACTACAGGTGAGAAAAATCTCTCTTTTCGCTCACTGTGAGCCAAGTATCGCATAAATTTTTCAAAACGACTCATGGCTACGTTTATTTTTAAGGAATTCATCATTCGACCGGTACGCGACGCTCTGGAATATTACCGGCGATTGAACGAGGCGGCGAAAGACGAGCGTCTTCATCGCAAGAGTATCGTCGATTTGGGAGAATCGAATACAACGTCATTGTCAACCTACGTGGTGAAATCGTCATCGGCGCAGAGTGTTCGTTCAAAAAGATCGGCAAGTACGATAAGGTCGAGGTCAAGATCGATCGAAGATTCGAGTGAAAATTTGACCATAGAGGAAGTGGAGACTGCCGAGAGTTCAGACCCTGAAACAGCCACTGAAGTCGAGGTAAGCGAGAAGACTTTAAAGTTCAAGATATCAACCGAGGGAAGTATGACGGGTAGAAAAAGCTATCCTGGTAGCAGGAAGGGAAGCAGAGAAAAAAGCACCCTCGATTATCACCATTACGAACTTGCCAAAGCCATGCGTGAACATGACCGGGAATTTGACAGAGAGATGCGTCGTAACAGAGGCGATAAT
This sequence comes from Tenthredo mesomela, assembly GCA_943736025.1. Lineage (NCBI taxonomy): Eukaryota > Metazoa > Arthropoda > Insecta > Hymenoptera > Tenthredinidae > Tenthredo > Tenthredo mesomela. Next base: position 820,037 of record OX031016.1, read on the forward strand.
CTCAGCAGTGATATGAGTTCGCCAGCTAGCGCAAGATCAGGTGACGATTTCAGGATCCTAGAGGAACTTGAAAGGGACGAAGTCGTCGTCGAGGGTAACGGAAACGGGAATATACATTCCGACGTGTCGTCGACACGGAATAACGACGGGGTTGGTAATTGTTTGTGCGGTGATGAGCGGGACAAATCCACCCCTAATAATCACAAGTCGTTGCTGTCGAGGCTTCGGACATTTACCGACAGATTAAGCATAAGCTTTGACTCGAGGGAATCGCCGAGTGTCAAACAGACGACGAAGAGCACAGGAAAGACCTTAAACAAAAGCAATTCCGTGACTGGGAGTAGTTCTGCGAGGCATAACGCGGTGGTTTGCAAACGGTGCAACCTTGCGAAGGTAGATAAGGTCCTCGAGGAGGCTAAGGAGACGCGGATGGTTACGGAGGTGAAGGAAACCGTCGTAGTATTAAACGCCGATGGTATTTCTGGCGGTGATAAACGCGCAACGACGTTACCCAAGACCAGGAAATCTCAGGATAGTAAAAACAAGGGATGGAAGACGGTATTCGCTAAGGAAAAACGCCCCTCTCTATCTCTCGAAGCAATACCAGCTACCGACGCTGATGTGACGTTGGCTAAACACAAGAGGAACTTTTCGAACCCTGAAGGAAAGCTGGCGACCGTTAAAGCGCAACTTGTTACAAGCCCGAAGGATGAACAGCGGGGTTTGAACTTCAGCGCTGAATTTAAGAGCGTTAATAACGCGAGAACTAAGCCAGAAATCGTGCTCAATCCAAGCACAAGCACAAACGTCCTAGACCAGGATATAGGGAAGGTGGAAATCCGGAGAAGCTCAGCTAGTATGGAAGACATCACGAAGATCACGAAGCAGAACGAGACGATTTTTCTCGGATCACAGAAGGACAAAGATTCCGAGGATCTCCAGCACACTGGAAGCCTTGATTCCATGCTCCATAAAGAGGCGGAAAAGGTGTGCAAGACAACCCTCGCTTTCTCGTCTCCGGGTACATCGAAGAAGTACAGTGCTGGTATATTCTCACGGTTTAAATCCGGGATGAGTATCGATAGTGTCAGAAGTAACAGCGGGCCTTTGAACGAACAACAGCAGCAGCAACAACAACAACAACAGCAACTACAAGGTGGTTGGATTTCCTCGTTAGCAGCGAGTTTCAGGCCCAAAAGGCAGACAAGTGATGCACAATTTTCACCCCAACGATCGCACTACCCGAATCACGACGGATTCAAGTGATAGACGGATCTTAATTGTTAGAAAGAATATTTAATTAGCTATTATTATGGGTCAATGGAGGCGGGTCATTTTTATCGAAAGTCAAAGTTGAGAGGAGGGAGGAAGGAGCTGAGGGTGGTCGAGTTTGAATCAAAGTTATTTGAGCTGGCATTTTTTTCTTCCAATCACTCGGAGAGTTCGTCTCTGAAGAATTTCTAAAAAAATTTGCTGCAGTTATAAATCATGACATCAGTTTACACCTCTTTACTTTTGAGCAAATCCAGGAAATGTCAGAATTTTTGGAATCTAAGTAAGAGCAGTTTTTGATGAAAAAGTTATTTTTTTTTCAAGAAAAATGTTGAAATAACGATAATCAAAATAATTTGTGGATTTATATGTAGTCTGAATGAACTGGTTGCCGATTTTTCGGTTTTTGAGATCGAAAAATTGGGAGAATTTTTTATTTCACTAACAGCGAATCAGGCTAATTATTTTTTAGCGAATATTTGCAAAATTACTGTGGGAGAAATCTTGGAATACTTGGAGAATATGTTGGCTTAAAATTTCGATTATATAGACTCCGGCCTCTCGATATACCAAAATTAGTCTTTGTCCAAATTTATGGACGTCGTCGAATTATTTTTTTCTCGATTAATTCCGACACGTGACGGAATAAGAAAAGAAGAGATAAATTATCGATATAATATAGATTATTTTATTTATTGTCCAATTAATAACGCGTAGTATATTTAATAATCATATTAATGTTGTTCGTTATATATATATATATTATATATTATATATATTATATTATATTATATATGCAATGTACACATCGTATAATAGGTATGTACCTGTATAATGTATATCTCTATTATATATACATATAAGTACAATATATTATATGTATATTATCACCCGTTGGCGGATCGGAATTTCGAACAAAAAAAAACAAAAAAAAAAAAAAAAAATCGTTTGCCCAAAATTTTCGAGCTTCGCATAATATCTATGAATCCAATTATCCAACTAAATAAAAGAACCGTGCAACAATCAATAACTTCACAGAAACAACTTCATGCATGCGCCGTCTATATCTTTGGTTTCATGATTTATGTGAAAAAGAAGAGAAAAAAAAAAAAAATTAGCGAAAATCTATGCCTTTAATTAAAAATCTATCTCTAAACAAAAAAAAAAAAAAAGAAACTCCAAGAATTGAAAAACTTCTGAAATATTTTTAAAACTATAATTTATTCTGAAAAGTTTTTACTCGCATTATTTTAATACAGCTCATGAGTCTTTTTAGATATTTTCAAAGAATTGTAAAAAAAAGAGTTCGTTCGAAAATTTGTAGAAATTATTTCACATAAATTGAGATCATGGTAGTTTCAATGTAAACCTAAATCCTTGCCGGTGAAAATCATTTTTCACTAGGTACTTGTCAAACTCAAATTCTGAACATTTTCGGACAAATTTTTGAAAGAGTTGACAGAATTAATATCTTCTTTTTTTTTTTTTTTTGTTTCTCTTATTCATTTTTATTCAAATCTTAATGAAACTCTGCATTATACGTCGCAATTTTTGTGTTCTGTTTCTAAAATCTCTGACAATGAGTAAAAGGTTTTAATTAAATGTAACTATTACGATCAATTTCGAGAACCTTTTAGGAATACATATATAGGGACACTATCTTATAATAAATTTCGGAAATAATCAGAGTTCATGGGATTATAATCATAGAGTTTTTACGACTTGGGAAAAATTGACAAAAAATAATCGGATCCATATTCTCCATCAGGGTGAAATAGAAGAAGAAGAAAAATAAGAACAAAAACAAAAAAAAAAAGAACGTTTTAATAATAATTAACAACTTCTTAGACGAAAAATAGACCTTTTTCGTACGTATATAATTCCGATCGTAACATATACGTAACCATATTAATATCATAGCAGAGCTGCCATAGAATTATCGTATATCAAACCTAACAAACAAGAACAAAAAAAATAAATAAAAATAATAATAGCGGAATAAAAAGATGAAAAAAAAATTAAATAAATAAAAAAAAAAAAAAAAAGAAAGAAAAACTTATCTGTAATTCTTTTTATAAATGTGGGGAAATAAAAGTAAGTCATTGAACATATGGGGCATTCCATTATTTTGAGTAAAAAATTCATACAAATCGGTCATGGCGACATTTGAGAAAGTCGAGATTTTCGACTTTTATATCGAACAAAATTGGGTCGAAGAATGATTCGAAAATTCTGCAATTAATCTCATCACAGTTCAAATTGGTAGGATAACGGTTGTTTTGTGTATTTCGAACATTTTTCTCTAGGATTCTTTATTCACATTTGATAAAAAAAAAATCAAATTATACGCCGCCTACGTTCATTAAAAAATGTGTGACTGTCAAAAATTGAATGCAAGTCCTCTAACTCACAGAAACATTCTCTATTTGATCGAACTTTAACATCTGTTTCTTTTTTTGTTTTGTTTTTTTTTTAATGAAAAAACGAGGACATGAGTGTCGATGGTAGGTTGAGTTGAGCTGGAATGCCCCATATACGCAATATTTATATAAATATATATTATTCCGGCTAGAATAATAAATATAATTATTATAATGCGATCAATTCTGTCTGCTCATAATTTTATAAAAAGTGATCATATAACACAAGATCATTGATCACACCTATAATATGATGATATAAAAAATTATATGCGGCAAACTTTTTTTTTCTACTATACATATAGCTCCAGAATTTCGGTTTGATAAGAAAAAAAAAAAAACAAAAACAAAAAAAAAAAAAAAAAAAAACAACACAAATAGTCAATATTTTATTATATAATATAGTATATTTTTTATTTAATTTTTTTTTTTTTTTTTTTTTTTTTTTTTTTCACTCCAAGGACATAATTTTTCCGAAATATCTATAACAATATACTGTAATACGTCTAATACTGCGTGCTTTTGTCTCTTTTGATGTTTATATTTTTATACTCTATATATTATATATCGATGTGTCTTTACGGCGATCAAAACGCATGTATTGTTGAACTCTAGTCTTACGTTATTTTTACCCAATTTTATTTGGGCATTTTTATCATTATTATTATTAATAATATTATTATCATTATTATTATTATTATTATTATGATTATTATTATTATTATCATTATTATTATTACTAATTACAATTATTGATTTTCTTTTTTTTTTTTCCCCCAATCGATTATGATCATCCCAATTGAAATGATCGCTGTTGTTGAAGTTCCCTTTCGTTGTCGACGAATTTTGACTTAGATCGTATAATAATATAGTCGATTTTTATTACACATTACTTAAACGTATAATATATATATATATTGGCCATGCCACCAAATCCTATACGCAAATCCGGCCTCCAAATTTTTGATGTTTTTTTTTTTCTATGATTTCTTCGCATTATTTAGGTGTCAACGAAGAGATTTCTCGAGTAGGAAAGATCTCTGACGTCAGTTAATAGGGGTTCTCGTAATTATTAGATTTTGCTTCCAAATTTTCCAATCTAATTGAACGATTCAAAGAATGCCTGAAAACAAAATTGAAAACACTGTTGTCGATCGGAAATTTTCTGAATTTTTCGAAAATGATGATGAGTTTTTTCTTACTTGTCATTTTCAGCGCGAAATTCTAAAAATAAAACTTAAAATGTCAATTTCACCATGTTGCCCATCGTTTTTTGAAAATCAGATCATGTTTTCTGAAAATTCAGGGAATTTCTGATGGAAATCATATCTCACAATTTTCCGCTCGCTTACCTGCAAGTCAGAGGTACAGCTTAAATGAAATTTGAGTGTTCTTTGTCATTAATATGTGCACTTCTTCATTTTCACTTTATTTTTGACTTGGAGGTGAACGAGCGGAAAATTTTTAGACACGACGTTCATCGGAAATTTTCAGAATTTTCCGAAAACATAATCTGATTTTCAAAAAACGATGGGCAACATGGTGCAATAATTGACATTTTAAGTATTATTTTTTTAATTTCGCTCTGAAAATGACAAGTAAGAAAAAAATCATCATCATTTTAGAGAAATTCAGATTTCCGGTCGACAACCATGTTTTTAATTTTGTTTTCAGGCATTCTTTGAATCGTTCAATTAGATTGGAAAATTTGGAAGCAAAATCTAATAATTACGAGAACCCCTATTAACTGATGTCAGAGATCTTTCATACTCGAGAAATCTCTTCGTTGACACCTAAATAATGCGAAGAAATCATAAAAAAAAAAAAAAAAAACATCAGAAAGGACCCCGCACATTTCTTATGGGAACTGGCTTTTCGATGGATTTGGCTGAAATTTTCAGGTTTCGTAGTTCATGCGATGCTGATCAAAAGTTACCATTACCCCAACTTCCAAAAGTGAACCGTTCGACCTTGGTAAGCGGTTGAAGTTTAAATTCCATTTCGTGTAGTATCAGTTCCAACCCAAAAGTGCTGGTATTTTGCAGGCAGGAATTTCCGTTCGGTGTACTTTCCAACTTTTAACCCGGAACTGACTATCAAATAGCTCAAGTACGAAGTGATGAGTCGAAAAACCTATACTTACAAAATCACCTAACGGTAAAAGCGAAGGGCTATTCATTCACAGATCAGGGAAAACGCGAGTACAAATGGACCGATTTTAAACCTCAACCGCTTACCAAGGTCGAATGGTTCACTTTTGGAAGTTGTGGCAATGGTAACTTTTGATCAGCATTGCATGAACTACGAAACCTGAAAAATTCAGCCAAATCCATCGGAAAGCCAGTTCCCATAAGAAATGTGCGGGGTCCTTTGGAGGCCACATTTGCGTACAGGATTTGGTGGAATGACCAATATATAATATATACTATGTGTTTAAGATTTTTAGTAATTCGATATTATTTTACGTGAATAAGGTACTATAATATATATATATGGAGTATTCCATGCCAAATCGACCTGATTCCTGACCCTCGTCCTCTCAGATCTGGTCTGCGATTTTTCGTACCATTCTTTCGACTATAAATAGCAATGAGAATTTTATTCAGATTTTTAATAATAAATTTTAGCATATCAGGAATTTTCAACGGTTTTTTTTTCAACACCTCGATGGCCGTGATCCGAAAATCCGAATGAATCCACAAAAATTCTGTGTCACATACGAAAATTTTCGAACCCAATTACATAATGTACACATGTCTGAACATTCGCTTCAACCTGTTCCTTTTTTCTTTTTATAGCTTTTTTTGAGAGGTCGAGGGTCAGTACCAGGTCGATTTGTCATGGAATGCCCCATATATATGTATATCCATTGAATAAATGCGAAAGAAAGAAAATAAAATAAAATAAAATAAATAAATAAATAAATAAACGAATGAATAAATAACAGAAAAGTTTTTTCCACAAGAAAAAAAGAAACTAAACGTTCCATCGATTATATATCTCTGTAATATAGAGTGATAAAAATCGAATCTAAAATCGGCCAAATTAGAATTTACAATTAAAAATAAAACTACAAAATACAAGTTATAACCAACTACATATTATTAAACACTATCTGTGCCTGATCTTTGTCATTATTTATTTATCTTTTCCTCATATAAACTGTCCTCGTAGATTATGACGTTATTTGTTTATTTTAATTTTTTTTTTTTTTATTCATATTTTTTATTCTTCGTTTTTTTTTATTTTTCTTATTTCTAAAATTATTATGGCCTAAATGTGTTCCCGCATCGTGGGCTATAAACTATATATATGTATATGTAACGTAACAATCATGTATTATTGAACTACATTATGTGTACAGTAAACTGATTATATTCATTCACGCAAACATTGGATATTTAATGTCAGTCAATTAATATTATTATATGAAAAAACTCGCGTGATTATATATACTTTCCCGCAGATATGAAACTATACCTGTATACCTATATATTGGTGAAAGAAATTTAATCAAATACTCTATATATATATAAATATACGTATGGTATGCTGCGATTTCATGTATTACATTAAACTTCCATATCTACGTTTAACGTTAGAATTATAATATTATGTAACAAGTAATTACAGGTATGTAAGAATACGGCATAATTATCATAACGATTTATTGATACGTAATTATTAAAAAAAAAAAAAAAAAACGATCAACTGATGCAAGACAACAAAAAAATTAAAAAAAATAAATATATATATATAGATATAATAATAATAATAAATAAATAAATAAATAAAAATGAATAAAATAAAGTAAAAAATTGCTATGCTCGCAGGCGAGCAATGATCGACATTAATTATATAATATAGATGTAGAAATATATATGGACATTAGATATACGTAAGGAATATAGGACAAATTTATCAAACGCTCATTGTTGCCCGAATGCCCTATATGTATAACCACCTGACAACAAATCATATCTATTCGACTGTTTAGCGAAAAAAAATTATTCTATAGGAGAATAGAAATCAAAGATTTGAGTTAATAGGGTCGGATTTTATACACTTAAAATCAAAGGAATGTAATATGAGTATATATCAATACGATTACCGATGTTATATAGTTTACGAAGACTTTGATTCGCCGTCATTGTAATCATAGAACCTTTTTATTTGACATTTTCTACTCGGCTATAGCAGTCGATTTCAATACGTACACATTCACAACGTTGGATTCAAACGCTTTTCAATTTTTGAAAACCGAATTACAGTGATGATTATTAAAATTCAAATTATCACAGTCCTACAGTAGTAATTAATACGTCAAACCGCCCATCATGGCCGCCATAGCTCGATTTACCATCCACCTCGCAACTTTAGCTTAAGTTTTCTATTATCTACGTTAAAAATTAACGAAAATTAAAGCCACTATCAATTTGCTGGCGCCTGAATTATTGAAAAACGTCTACATTTAATTCCATTTTGAAAAGTATCACAACCACATGAAATGAAAACGAAGTTTTCTCGCTTCCAAGTCACGCTATCTTTGTGTACTTGTTGAAACCGATTGTCAGTTATGCTTATATCCATTAATTCTTTTTTTAATTCAATTTTGTCTACCAAAGTCAGAATTTTGATAGCTAATCAAAGTAACGTTTATTATTAGTCTGAAACTTTGGCCAGCACTGAGCGTCTCCTCGGAATATATATATTTATTCAACGAGTCAAAAAAAAAAAAAAAAAAAACATGAGAGCAGAAATTTTCCGCAATGAATATGAAAGGCAACGTATACTATATTATTAAATACCTATACAAGAATCTAAATAGCTAACATAAATCAGTCGTCTAAAATCATTATCACATTGCGGATTTGAATTTGCTCATATATAATATGTGACTGATAGATTCTTGTTAACGATACATCAGCTCTATCTGCTGTCGAGCTACATACTCCGTATACAGAAAAGCCAAATATTTACGCTGCCTCTCAACAGTCAGTAATCGCTTGATCATAATATATTCAAAACGAGGTATGGAATTAATTAATAATTATAGGTAGCGTGGATTCGATTTATTTCATGTTTATCATTCCGTTTTGTTTCGTTTCGTTCAGTTTCCAGATGTCATTATTGATACATATAATATATAAATATATACATTATGTTGGGAATTTGAAGTATGATTGATTCATACAGAAATAACTGAACAGCTTCCTCGTGGTAGCATAATATATGGTCATCTAAATTCTATGTAGTATATATATTATATAAATGTAATAAATTACAATATTATATTATTATCAGTTTTTATAAATGAAAATAAGTGGATAAAGTAAGAAAAAAAAGAAAAAAAAAATGATGTACGTATCAACATAAATATGAATATATATGTATATAATATACCATATTTGTATAGGTATGAGCTATATATACCTGCGTACTACGCGAAGATATTAGTATAATATTATTCCCGTGTACGTCCCAAAATTATACCTATATATTAGACCGGTTCAAAAAAATCGACTATTCTTTTTTTTTTCAATTTTCGCATTGAAATACTTTCGGGGGGGGGGGGGGGGGGGGGGTGACAAAAGATGCCTGTTGAAAGCGGAGCTCTTAAGGGGGGGGTTTACCCAATCAGTTACCGATTTGTCTATTTTCTCCTAAACGGGATAATCAATCGACTTGTCCTTTCGGCAGCCGATGTTCGATGAGTAATGAGTTCGAATTGGTACGTTTGATCGGATGAAATCGGGATTTTTTATTTTTTTTCGATCGAAAAGTGTTGGCGTGCCATTTATTGCGACTTATATTAAAGCCCATGCATCAAACATGTAAAATCGAGCTCTGTCGCCCGATTCTGTGAGGGATTCTGAACAGAACCATCCCAAAACATCTTTGTTTTCGACAAAGATTCAGGAGACGCTTGGATTCCACGTTTTTGTGGTAATTTTTGCGATTGTCAGAGGCTGGGGGCGGCCATTGCCGCTACAGCTGCTGCAGCTGCTGATATAATGCGGTGGTCCCCAGAACACCCGTGAGATGTCACCGTAAAAGTATACTATACTATAGTAAAAGGATGAAGTTCAGATGGGCGCGTGGCGACATCTCACGGGCGTTCTGGGAACCACCACGTTATATCAGCAGCTGTAGCGGCAATGGCCGCCCCCAGCCTCTGACAATCGCGAAAATTACCACAAAAACGTGGAATCCAAGCGTCTCCTGAATCGTTGTCGAAAACAAAGATGTTTTGGGATGGTTCTGTTCAGAATCCCTCACAGAATCGGGCGACAGAGCTCGATTTTACATGTTTGATGCGTGGGCTTTGACATAAGTCGCAATAAATGGCACGCCAACACTTTTCGATCGAAAAAAAATAAAAAATCCCGATTTCATCCGATCAAACGTACCAGTTCGAACTCATTACTCGTCAAACATCGGCTGCCGAAAGGACAAGTCGATTGATTACCCCGTTTAGGAGAAAATAGACAAATCGGTAACTGATTGGGTAAACCCCCCCCTTAATATTAAGATTTAGAGGTCGCTCATCGCGGATTTCTATTTTCCATTTAAATAGCATAGGAATTTTATTTTTTTTTCTTCAGAATTTCGTAGCTCACAAACCAATTAACAAATCCAAATGACTCTTACATATTTTGATAGGGGATTGAACACTCTAAAAAATGTATCTATCATTGTGGAAAAAAAATCACAAAAAAAAAATAGTCGACTCAACTATAAATTGAAATTTGAGCTTGAATAACTTTGGGAGGAGTCAATTTATCAAAAAATGATAAGAGAAGCTTTTTGTAGAGTGTTCAATTTCCTATGAAAATATGTTTGAGTCAATTGGATTTGTTCATTAGTTTGTGAGCTACAAAATGATAAAAAAAAAAAAAAAAATTTCCTATGCTATTTAAATGTAAAATAGAAAATCCGCGATGAGCGACCTCTAAATTTTAATATTAAGAGCTCCGCTTTTAAGAGCATGTCCTAGTCATATAGTTACCTGTTGAGAAAAAAACAAAAAAGTCGCAAAAACTCGGAAACGATGATCAAAAATGATGAATAATAGATTTATTCGATGATTAGGGACGAATAGGTTCGATCTAGCACGCGAGATTCGTCGAAATCGAGAAAAATGAATTTTTTTGGTTCCTCAAGTGTGGCCGTGTCACTTATTTTGGTTCATATCAACGCCTGTGCGTCTAAAACGCAAAAACCGGCTTTTTACCTCAAGACTCACAGCAATGACGAACATTTGTGTCTAAAAATTTTGTTGTTTCACGCAACAATAGGGCCGAGATAACGAAAGAAGAGCGGTATAAAGATGTAAATAGTGTAAAATTGTTGATTTCTGACAGCTGAGACATGAGACAGTCGAGGCTAGCGAAACGCCCGACAGATGGCTCTACGCGTAAATCATCGTCACTGTTGCGTTATTTACGCGATTTACGCGATGATTTACGCGTAGAGCCATCTGTCGGGCGTTTCGTTAGCCTCGACCGTCTCATGTCTCAGCTGTCAGAAATCAACAATTTTACACTATTTACATCTATATACCGCTCTTCTTTCGTTATCTCGGCCCTATTGTTGCGTGAAACAACAAAATTTTTAGACACAAATGTTCGTCATTGCTGTGAGACTTGAGGTAAAAAGCCGGTTTTTGCGTTTTAGACGCACAGGCGTTGATATGAACCAAAATAAGTGACACGGCCACACTTGAGGAACCAAAAAAATTCATTTTTCTCGATTTCGACGAATCTCGCGTGCTAGATCGAACCTATTCGTCCCTAATCATCGAATAAATCTATTATTCATCATTTTTGATCATCGTTTCCGAGTTTTTGCGACTTTTTTGTTTTTTTCTCAACAGGTAACTATATGACTAGGACATGCTCTTAACAGGCATCTTTTTTCAGCCCCCCCCCCCCCCGAAAGTATTTCAATCCGAAAATTGAAAGAAAAAGAATAGTTGATTTTTTTGAACCGGTCTACTATATATATATAACGTAGTTTCCGCGTGAAATTTTTCGTCCTCTATAGCATCTTCGGATCATTAATCATTAATGAAACAAATAAAATAAAATAAATAAATCAATATAATATGAGTGATGACATAAATGAATAAAATACAAAATGAATGAATAAAACAAGTCATTGTATCAATTGTATAGATAGTGCTACGAATATTTGAATAAATATGTTGAAAATGTATATATCGGTGATATGATTAATGAATTATGTTTTTATTTTTTCTATTTGTCGTATCGTAGTTCATAATAATGTTTATGTAAACAAAAAGAGAATTAATTATACTTATCTGTGATTAGTTATTTTTTTATTTTTTTATTTTTATTTTTATTTTTTTTGTTTTTCTGATTCTAATCGTGTGCTGAAATTATAAGAAGCCTTAAGCTAATAAGGCGACAAATTATGTTGATTTGACTCATATGTCAGTATATATAATGAAAGCAGGAATCATAAGGTTATCTTTGTTACTATAATTATTTGACGTAACTTCTTTGATGATATTAAAACTTTTTAATCATGCTATATACTCGACTCTTGAAAAACACCCGAGGAATGGAATTACAGTAATTGAAACAGTGATTAACGCAGAAGAGGTATTGCATGCACGGAACACATCCGGGACTAGATTATAGGTACTTATTTTCAGTCCACAACTTGAATCTAGGACACGATTGTTACTATAATGTGACGTTTGCTTCTTTTTGACATCCTGTTTACCAGCAATACTTTGGAATTCTTCAATTGGAGAAAATTACTGAAAAATTGGAGACTTTGTTGCAGGTGGAAATTTCATACGAGTCTCTTTTGTGTCTAATGTCATGAAGAACTATTCGTTTTCTTATTTACATTATTTTCACTTATAAATACACCAAAAGATTGTAGATCAATGATACATTTTATACGTTATTTTTTGCAGTACACTTTTCTCATAACATATTCGATAAATTATCTTTTATTCCTATCTTTTATCTATCCATTTGGCATCGAATGACTATAATTGGGGCAAACCCTGATGGTGTTCATAGCATCGTATACTTCCGTAGGATAAGACCGTGACACATATAATTTGGATACGGTTTGTGTTCGACATTTCTTACCCAGCTACTGTCCTTATCTTCCGCATGTTCATATACAGACGGCCTTGCGACGTTAGGATAAGAGCTTTTGGGTCAAGGTGCATCGGAAATAGTAATAACATTAGCGATGTATATTTGACTTTATTTTAATTTACAAATACGTGGAAAGATTGCGGTTGTGAATCGTGAAGATAGCAGGGTAATTATTTTCTGTCTATGAGCATTTCATGGCTGTAGAGCAGGTCCCAATCAGGTTTTAGACTCATGTTGCGGTACTCCTGCAGGATCAGACTATGGCTTGTTGGTTGCGGTTTGTCGTTTACGTTGCCTAACTGGCTTATGTTGCAATCTTTCGCATGTTCAAATACAAACCACCTTCTGACGCTAGGATCAGAGCTTTCGGGTCAAGGCGCATCGGAATCAGAGTTTGATCACACGGGGTAATCTCGTACTGGGAAAAAATCTTTATCAGCCCCAACTTTGCTTGCAGCAGTCCGAAACGAAGGCCTTAAAAAAAAAAGTGATGTACAATTATACAATGAATCGCCTCTTCCACAAAAAATAGAAGAAAAAGGAATGTTTCCCTACCGATGCAGTTGTGCGGCCCTTCTCCAAAGGGCATGTAGATACAGGACGGCCTTTTCTGCTTGTTCTCTTCGTTGAATCGCTCCGGGTCATACTTTTGAGGCTCGGGAAAATATTCGGGATCGTAATGCAGTCCGAACATAGGGATGTAGACAGGCGTACCTTTTTCGATAACGAGATCACTTCCGGGTACTTGGTAGTCGCGGGATGCGACTCTATCCAAGAACGGTAGTGGTGGGTACTTCCGGAGTGTCTCCGAGATGACCATATCGAGGTACGGAAGATTCATCACCTATTTTGTCGAATTGTTAGTTAAATTCTCACGGGGAAGCTGTATTTCAATCAGGTCATATTTGACTGACAGAATGTATACGCACCATTTCATAGGTAAGCTTTCCCTTGCTTCCCTCCAGAGCGGACGTGATCTCGGTTCGAAGTCGAGTTTGCAAATCTGGCTGCAATGCCAGTTCGTACATTGAGAAAGACATCGTCGTTGACGAGGTTTCGAATCCTGCCGTGAAGAAGACCGCTGCCTGAGCTACCAAGTTATCTCCATCGAGTTCTAGAAATAATAGATTGAAGCTTTAGCCGATAAATAATGGACCCCCCCCTGAGACAGAGGGAGATTAGCCAAGGTGACTGAAATTCCGAATCCAAGGTTTCGCTTTTATCATGGCACATGACCATCCAGCTTCACTGGATTCGGCGGACCTAAGCTATGCACCATTGCAAGGCGAGATGATGAACTCACTGAATCCTTCGGGATCGTCAATATCAGTTTCAGTTTGAGCTTTTCTTAATTCGATCAGAGTATCGATAAGGTCATTCCTATGGTCACCGCTCTGCATGCGAGCGTTTATGGTACTCCATAGAGCGTTTCGTAGAAATTCCGAGCAACTGTTTTCAAATAACTTGAAGCCCATCGGTTTCACCAGACCCGGAGCAAAGAAAAACGCTGAGAGCTCGATGCTGCGTCTGTAAGTGAAGGTGAAGATCTTTCGGCCGCAACTTCTGAACTCTGCATTCGGATTATTCAAAGAATTGACATTCAGGCCGTATGCGCAGGAAGCAACCACGTCAGTTGTGTATTTGGCGCAGGTCTCTTTTAGTTCGATCACTCGACCGTTACCTGAGAAGGAATGAATTGATCGCTTCAGGAGTTAATCGACAAAGATATTCGTAGCAAACTGATAAACTCGCATCTATACCATGCAATTCAAGGGCCTCAAGATGAGTGTCCAAATCTTCAGTAACAGCTGCCATCAAGTAAAACATCTTTTTCATCTTCCCCGAGCTAAATACCGGTGTGAGCTTGTTTCGCAGGCTTCTCCAGTGAGGACTCTTAAGTATGAACAAATTAGCGGTTCCTAGAGCATCATCTTCACTCGCAGCGACATAACGGTCAATAAAGTAATTGAAATCTTTGATTAGGACATTTTTTATAAGCGCGGGATCCCGCAGCAGCAAGAAAGGCTTGTCGAATACATAGAAGCCCATGTATTTCAAGCCCTTGCCCTTGTCATACAGATCCTTGATGAACTCGCCAGCTGACGTGCGAAACAGCATGCAGTCTGCAAAATTTCCGATAAACGGTGTCGGCTGTATCTCCATCACTCCTTTCTTAATCCAGTACTTGAAGTTTCGCGTCATGTAAAGGTAAGCCACGAAGATCAATGACAGGAAAATAAGGATGCCATCGAGGCCCCAATACGACGTTAGTAGAGCCATTTTGTCCCTAGAAGAGCACAATTATAACTCTCGTTAATTTCGACGTGACCATGACACCCATGAGACTGGGTTTCAGAAAATTCTTTAAAGACATCACTGACAAAAATCTTCAAAATCATTATTCTGATCTTTAAAAAAATTAGCAATACAACCTGCGACCTGGATGATCAAAATGCCACGTAGCTTGAACTGGCGTGATAAAATGGATTTGCAGGAGCTCAACCCAATAGTGTATTCCAAGTAACCCAGAAAAAGCGGAACACGTAGGTCCTGGCAACTTTAACTGGTTTAAAACTGCAGTAGAAGTGTCTACTGCTACATCGACCTTCCTTTAAATAATATCTCAGTTCCTCTTTTCTACGTACTATTCCCCTTATTAGTAAAATTTGTCAAGTTGAATTCCCCACCATTCGACATCAAGAATCACATGGTTTTCATCAACAACTTGTTCTCATATCGCGTGTCTTTGTTTTCCGTTCGTGATGTACTGCATCCTAGTTATTATTGTTATTCTAGACAGAAGACGTTAATCATTTAGTTATCAGGACTGACAGTAATGAGCGGTTGTAAAATAATAACTGGCAAATTGGCACAATAGTGAAATTGTACTCAGAAGTTACAGTCCCAAAAAACAGTGCTAGAGTTTGCGTGTTCTTTGTAGCAAAATTGAAAAGTACCCACTGATTACTGCAGAGTATAATAGAATTTCAAAAAATCCTGAATGAATGAGTCAGACATTGCTGTTATTCTACAGCTTGACCCTCGATCTTCATTGTCGTCAGTCATATCTGTCAATAGATATTACTACACTGAAAAAAAAGTATTTTTCCTCCGAGGATACAAAGTATTTTTGAGCGAGTATTCTTGCAGTAAGTATACGTATTCTTACTGGAGGGATACGGGTATTGTTCCCACAGCAATACCAAATATAATGCTGAGGCGAAAACCACACCGTATGTTACCATAGCAATCGTAATGGTGGCGCCATCATTTCCCTCCTTTTTCGCAGCCTTGGAGGTTAAAAGCAGGTGTTAGTTTGTGAATTGCCTAATCGTATCGTTGGAGAAATATTTTACGTGTTAATTAAAAAATTATATGGATTCTTTCGTACGCGAAAAGTTGCAAGAACGGGACTTATCATCTCTGCAACAAATATTCACTATGCCAATAAAGTGAGGTTAAGTCCGTTGTATTTATAATTTGGTATTATGCTCAGAGGGATACGAAATTTTGTTACAGTCAGTATACGTATTGCTGTGGGAAATAAACTTTGGTATTCTTACAACAAGAATACGAGTTTCTTTACTGGAGACAAAGGTTTACTAGGTGGAAAAAAACTTTTTTTTCAGTGTATTATCATTTATATTCCATGAATTTTTCATATACTTCGATCAACAAATACATGAAAAGATTGTACAGTAGACTCTCGTTATATGGCCATTCCATATATGGCCAAGCTAGCGGCTCGCCCTCCACACGTACGAACACACACACTAACATGATGTTGCATATATTTTTCGAATATATTCATTTTCGCGCGGGCCGTACCTCGCGTGGAGAGGGCATTCGATATATGGCCATTTACCTCTCCTGTAGCCCCGTCAGATGGCCATATAACGAGAGTCTGTACTGTTGAGATGTGAATATTATACGTAGACGGACATTTGTTCTTGTATTTTCTTACTACCAGCATTATGTGGCTGGATGCCAGGTCCCGATCATGTTCCAGACCTCTGTTGCACTACTTGTGCAGGATCAGATTATGGCTTGTTAGTTACCGTTGGGCTGTACTTTTGAGAATCAGGGAAATAGTCTGGGGTAAAAGTATGCTGCGACAATCAAGGCTAGTAAAATGCAACTTCATCGAAACTGGAGGAAAATGGCATTTCGATTCGAATTATCATCGTGATTTAGTCAGTATGACAAATTTGACCAAATATAATAAGTGTCAAATTTGTATGTGGAAAGATCTGTTTCTTCCGAATATCATGTCCGTTTTGGGATAGATCCTCAAGAACCGCTCAAAAAACAAGTGTTTCGATAAAATCAAATGCTTTTTTCTACGTTTAACAAATCTCAACATTTTTCTGAGGTGGTAAAATTTGACATAATGTACCAGCTGTTTCAAAGAACCGTTCTCCAAGGTATACATCCTCTCACAAGCAATTGGAAGACACCAGGCTTGAAAATGCGACGTCTGATACCGGTCATAGAAGGGATAATAAGGTATGAGTCACACTCAACCTCTAAAGTCTATTTCACTTCAGCCCAAGTGAGTGAAATAGCTTGAACTGGCTTCAAAGTGGAGCAGAAGTATTATTTCTGCTATTCGAAATTCGCGTGATTCCATCTTCCAAGCTATACGTGAAAAGGTCTTCGTCCTCTGGCGGGTATGTCAAAAATCAAGTAAGTTCTTTACTAACAAATCATTCGACCATCGCGTGACTGAGTTCGCCTTTGATGACGTTTTTATGCATCTATGTTATGATTGTTACAGAGGCGAGAGCCGTTCGTTATCATCGGTTATAATTAGAGTAACGGACAGTTGTTAAGCTATCACCGGAAAATTATAGCACAGAGTGCCGGTGATTTTTTTCAAACAAATCTCGAAACATGCATTCCCTCAAATTGTGGAAAGGATGAGAGAAATGTGTTCCGGAACGATTCTGTGATGGTCGTCCAGAAAACCCTGGACAATTTTCAATTGTATCAGACTTATGATTTGGGGAGCGTCAGGAAATAAGAAGATTGAAAATTCGGAAATAACGGACACCCGAATATGTAGCTCTTCGCCATATTGAATTCGTCTTGAATATCGATTAGTCAAGACTGAAAATGCCTGCAGAATAACACGAGGAAACACCTTCGGAATCAATGTGCGCTTCCAAGACGAAGACTTTCGCCGAGAAGTGAATTTACAGATGTTTCCCTATTATCTGTATTATAGTTATTGCAGAAATTCTAATGGCCTTTCGCCTGGGTTCAGTATAATAATTTCTTTATCTTTATTGCAATTTTATTACTCTTTTTATGACGACGCACTTTACGGGTTGAAGAGGCCACGATAATCACTCTTAAGCTCTTTGAAGTATTGCGTGTACAAAGTCGTTAATCGTCGGAAGATTCTGGTCTTCACTTATCAAACACTTGTAATTACCGAACTGTATAGCTGAATAACTCTAGAAAGTGTATATGTCAGCAATCTAAACTACGCAGATTAAATACAATGACCACGTACTACTATGGAACGTTTAATTACTCTGGGATCTGTGATCATATTATGAATAATTTCAAAGACCTTTTATTCTGTATTTAAATATCTTGAAAAATGGATAAGCTACACATGATTGCTAAGCTTTGCACTGCAAGAAAAAAAAAACCGAAACTCCATAAAAAAACAAAAATTAAACGATGAAATATCAAAATCGTATCATCAGCTAACTGTTATCCTTTTGGAGACACAAAATTTGCGGTCTTATATCTCTAGTGAGAAGATTATAGGCGCCCGGGTTTAGCCGGTAATAGTATTGATGTTCTAATGGGCTTTGAGAATTAACGAAACATGAATACTCAATCTTATGTGAGAATGTAATTTTCAAATGCCAGTAGCTATCTAGCTAATCGCGGTGAGTCACAGCAATGGTCGCATGATTCCAGTGTTGCATAAGACTTAGGTCTGCAGCGTACGGAGATGCATGAGCCATGAGCAGAATCCATAGTCATAGATATAGATAAAAAATCTGCTTCTGCAGTAAAAGCAAAGTGATGCGCATGCGCTATGTCTTTGGCTTTCTGATTATGGCTTATGGACTCCTGTGTGCTTCCACCTCGACATAGAAGAAAAGTACCAATAGTAATATTAGCATTAGCGATATACATTTTACTTTATTTTGATTTTACTTTATTCACATAAAAAGATTGCGGATATGAATCGTGAGTACATAGCGGGGCAATCATTTTCATATTCTCTGAAGACGAATATTTCATGGCTATAGAGCAGGTCCCGATCAGGTTTTAGACTCATGTTGCAGTACTCGTGCAGGATCGGACTATGGCTTGTTGGTTGCGGTTTGTCGTTTACGTTGCCTAACCGGCTCATGTTGTAATCTTTCGAATGTTCAAATACAAACCGCCTTCTGACGCTATGAACAGAGCTTTCGGCTCAAATCGCATCGGAATCAGAGTTTGATCACACGGGGTAATCTCGTACTTGGAGACAATCTTCATCAGGCCCAACTTCGATTGCAGCAGTCCAAAACGAAGGCCTTATGACAGAGAAGATTAATGTACAATGAGTCATCACAATGAATCGCATCTTTCACAAAAAAATCGGGAAAAAACGGAATTTGTTCCTTTACCAATACAGTTGTGCGGCCCTTCTCCAAACGGCATGTAGATACAGGACGGCCTTTCCCGTTTCTTCTCTTCGCTAAATCGCTCAGGGTCATACTTTTGAGGCTCGGGAAAATATTTGGGATCGTAGTGCAGCCCGAGCATGGGGATGTAGACGGGTGTACCTTTTTCGATAAGGAGATCACTCCCGGGTATTTGGTAATCGCGGGATGCGACTCTGTCCAAGAACGGTAGTGTTGGATACTTTCGGAGTGTCTCCGAGATTACCATATCGAGGTACGGAAGATTCATCACCTGTTTATTGAAATTGTTGAATAAGTTCTCATGGGGAAACTGCATTTCAATCAGTTCATATTTTACTGATGGAATAAATACCCACCAATTCATAGGTAAGCTTTCCCTCGCTCGCTTCCAGAGCTGACGTGATCTCGGTTCGAAGTCGCGTTTGCAAATCTGGCTGCAATGCCAGTTCGTACATTGAGAAAGACATCGTCGTCGACGAGGTCTCGAATCCTGCTGTGAAGAAGACTGCTGCCTGAGCCACTAGGTTGTCTCCATCGAATTCTAGAAATAATATACGAAAGCTTTAGCACCGATGAATCATCGAAACCCCCGTGGATGCAGAGGGAGATTAGCTCAGATAACTGAAATTTTGAATCCAACGTTCCGCTTTTATCAGGGCAGATGACCTTCTAGCTAAACTGCATTCGGCAGACCTAGCTATACACTATCGCAAGGTGAAACAATGAACTCACTGAATCCTTCGGGATCTTTAATATCAGTCTGATTTTGAGTCTTCTTTAATTCGATGAGAGTATCGATAAGGTCATTTCTATGATCACCGCTCTGCATGCGAGTGTTTATGGTACCCCATAGAGCCTTTCGCAGGAATTTCTCGCAACTGTTTTCAAAGAACTTGGAGCCCATCAGTTTCACGAGACCCGGAGCAAAGAAAATCGTTGATAGCTCGATGTTGCGCCTGTAAGTGAAGGTGAAAATCTTTCGACCGCAACTTCTGAACTCTGCATTAGGATTGTTCAAAGAATTGACGTTCAGGCCGTATGCGCAGGAAGCGACCACGTCGGTTGTGTACTTGGCGCAGGTCTCTTTCACTTCGATCACTCGACCGTCACCTGAGAAGAAATAAATTGATGTCTTCAGCAGTTCGTCCACGAAGGTATCTGTAGAAGACTGATGAACTCGCATCTACCATGCAATTTAAGGGCCTCAAGGTGAGTGTCCAAATCGTCAGTAACAGCTTCCATCAAATTAAACATTTTCTTCAATTTTCCCGAACTGAATACAGGTGTCAGCTTGTGTCGCAGGCTTTTCCAGTGAGGACTCTTGAGTAGGAACAAATTAGCTGTTCCTAGAACATCGTCTTCACTCCCAGTGATATGACGGTCGACAAAGCAATCGAAATCTTTAATCAGGACATTTTTAATAATCGCAGGATCCCGCAGCAGCAAGAAAGGCTTGTCTAATATATAGAAGCCCATGTATTTCAAGCCCTTGCCCTTGTCGTACAGATCCTTGATGAATTCGCCAGGTGACGTGCGAAACAGCATGCAGTCTGCAAAATTTCCGAAAAACGGCGTCGGCTGTATCTCCATAACTCCTTTCTTAATCCAGTATTTGAAGTTCCGCGTCATGTAAAAGTAGGCCGCCGTAATCAAGGATAGTATAATAAGGACTCCATCCAGCCCCCAGTATGCCGTTAGTAGAGCCATTCTATACCTTTTCGGAAAAAAATCACGTTTCTGTATTGCAATAATGAGTGATTTCAACGTTAAAAGATCTTATCCTTGAAATTTGAAATACGTATCCGTTTTCGGATACATTCGCGAAAGCCATTCAAGAATAGTTGAATAAGGACTCTCTCGCGGCATGCTTTATCACAGTATCTCTGTGGATATGGGCAATACGAGTACCTCATGATTTTTTTTCAAGTCATACCTATTTTTCGAGTTTACTACACGTAGAGGACGTGAATTTATTTGCTGATTCTGTCCGCAGATTAAGTATTCTATTACCGTTTTCCTCTCATTTTTATACCCGGAAGAAAATTGGTTCCATCTTTTCAAATTCAATATAGTATCAATTTTGGCATAGATCCTCGAAATCTATCCAGTTTTTTGACAGGACAATAAGTTGTTTTTTTTTTTTTTTTTCATGTGTCACGAATATCAAAAAATGTTTGGTGATAATACAAACTGGTGCTCAAGATGCACACTTTATTGCAAGTAGCATTCGCCACACTCACCTTTAAAGTATATTCCATATGTCCCAAATTGAGTAAAATAGTCAAGTTCCAGCTATCCGAATTGGTTTCGAACTGAAGCAACGTAGCATTGCCTCTGTTATTTAAAATGCGCATGATTCCCCTTCTTCAATGTTCGCGCGTGAGATTAAACTCTCATTTATTTTTCGGCGTCGAAAACTTGAGGCTGTCCGTGGGTGCCCGCGATTTTTTGAATCGTTCGTAGCGCCGTTGCGCGTTGAGTTTTTGAACTAAACCACGCCAAAACCCCGCCAAAATATGGGTGCAAATCAGAGGGCCCTAAATTTCGCACAATTTGTTGTCAATTGAGAACATTTCTTAAATATACATTTTTGCATATGCGGGCCATTCCACGTGAACCGGATCAGTCACCTCTCAGATTTTTCAGTTATTTATCGGGACTGTGACGACAGCTAATCTGCAACGTCACGACTAATATGAGATTTCGAATGATCCGCATAGTCAATATAAATGAAAGATTACACTACAACACACGTGAGATAATAATAACTCAAATTTCCATGCATTTTATTTTACAACACATGGAAATTTCCATGCGAACTGACCTTAAGTCGCCGACCCTCGACATTTTTGATATGCCCAATTTTTTTTCACATGATAACTGAATGTCGATAACTGAAGAATAGATACCAATTTTCAGAGATAGTAGCTGTCGATAACTGAGGAAGCACTGGATCTGTTTCCAACTCAATTAAAATTGTTAATGGCTCATAAATTTCGGGCTTAATTAGCATCAGAAAAAAATTACGAAGATACTGATAAGCAATTTGAGGAATGACGAGATAGTATTGTCTTGATGGACTTCAGCGAAAATTATGCCGGCAAATATGGAACTGAAGCTTATACATTCAGTGCATTATCAATACATGACACTAAATCATGAAAAATTCATTACATTATGAATATATTTCAAGAAGGGGATACATTAACAGGTCATTCTTTCAAAAAGTGACAGAAGAAAAAGGATAGTACTTAAATTCAAATAATCGATTAAGATTATCGATAATATCATCATATATGTGACGAATTGTTTTTTGTCAAGGTACCTAAGCCCCCCCCCGCAAGCAAAAAATGCTGGCTGCGCCACTGAAAACTCTCCTATACTGAAAAAAAAGTTTTTTTCCACCTAGTAAACTTTTGTCTCCAGTAAAGAAACTCGTATTCTTGTTGTAAGAATACCAATAGTATATTGTGCATCAAGGGAAGAAAATAGGTGATTTGTACCGAGTGTGAATTTTGCAGCCCGAGGCGAAGCCGAGGGCCGCACAATCACACGAGGTAGAAAGCACCTATTCTTCCTTGATGCACATTATATTATTTATCACAAATGCACGAAAACACCGATTTTCCAAGCCGTATTGATGTCCGAGGTGACGTGTGACAACTGTCAACGTGACCTGTGAACACGGACGGGATTGTTTTGCTCTTATTTTTTCATTTGTTTTGTTTTGTTTCGATGTATTCACGTGTTTATTCCGCCCGATGACGTTTCGTAGAGAGTAAAACGCTATTTTCTTCTCGCTCCCTAGGGAAGAAAATAAATTCTCTACGACATGCGCATGCGCGAGTTCGTCTTGTGTACCACGGGAGACGAACTGCCATTTTACTCTCGTATAACAGCGAGGAAAATCGGGTTTTCCGTGCATGTGTGATAAAAAGTTTATTTCCCACAGCAATACGTATACTGACTGTAACAAAATTTCGTATCCCTCTGAGCATAATACCAAATTCTCAATACAACGGACTTAACCTCACTTTATTGACATAGTAAATATTTGTTGCAGAGATGATAAATCCCATTCTTGCAACTTTTCGCGTACCCAAGAATCCATATAATTTTTTAATTAACACGTAAAATATTTCTCCAACGATACGATTAGGCAATTCACAAACTAACACCTGCTTTTAACCTGTAAGACTGCGAAAAAGGAGGGAAATGATGGCGCCACCATTACGATTGCCATGGTAACATACAGTGTGGTTTTCGCCTCAGCATTATATTTGGTATTGCTGTGGGAACAATACCCGTATCCCTCCAGTAAGAATACGTATACTTACTGCAAGAATACTCGCTCAAAAATACTTTGTATCCTCGGAGGAAAAATACTTTTTTTTCAGTGTACTACACGGAAAGAAATTTAAAGAAAAAACTGCTATGTTAGTATTGCAGTGGCGGACCATACTCGGATTTAGAGACATCCTACAATTCCCTCCCCTCAATTTTATTGTGTGGTTTTTTCGATTCTGCGATTTACCACAGTAAATTTCAATTTTGAATCTAGTATTAGGTCTTATTCAAATGATTCTGTGAATAACTGAAACAAATACTAGGACATCAATAAGTTCCTGAAATATGCAAATTTTTATTCTACTTTTTACCACAGTAAAATTCAATACTCCATCTTGTATAAAATACTCTTTTTTTAATTTTACGTGGCTGGTTGGAAGAATCCTCGTGTGTCTGTGTTCATGCTGTGAACAAAAGTAAAAAGTATGATTATGGAGGGTAGAGATAAGGAGAACGAACTCCGTCTTCTAGTACGGAAACGGTTGCAGCTCAAATTTCATACCATAGTGGCGCTAGTTTTATCTGCTAGGGGCGCTCACATCGATAATTCTATCATGCTTTCAAAGTGATCAGTTGTTATTGCATGTGTATTTGTTTACGTTCACGCGACGCGTCAAATGGCGGGCTTTACGAATTTGAACACGGAAGCGGTTCTTTAAACATATTTTTATTCATTCGTAAAAATGCCCAGGTGTTGTGTATCTGGTTGCGACAGTAGTACTTTTGCCGAAGTAAAAAAAAAAAAACTGAAAATAAAAAAAAAAAAAAAACTGAAAATAAAAAAAAAAAAAAAAAATTAAAACTGAAACTATTATCATGATTCCAGCCCCTGGTGGACCTATATTTCACGAGGTTAATATGTGCTGCTATGAAACTGTAAATGAAATTTTCCTAATTACGAAAAAATTCAACAAAATAACTTTCGACAAACATTACGATGCTTATAGGGTAATTGATTTCCAGTGCTGTTACGAATGGGCTGTGTTAGAATTGTCTGCTATTACCTCAGGTTGTGCAGAAATTATTCACAAAGTTTTCTCAAATTCTGAATGTTTTTACCTTCCTAAAAAAATCATCTAGAACTGTTTCACAATTGAATGTATTTTGGCAATTTCGATACATAAATATTTGTAAAATTGAAACTCGTGTGAATATTACTAACATGTTCTCAAAATATCCTAATTTGATTTTTGTTATAATAATAAATTATTTTTTAGAGTATTTATAAAACTGTTCCCCAATTAAATGTATTTTGGCAATTTCAAAAATAAATAAATAAAAACTAATAATAAATGAGTCACAATGCGTGTATACCTTTTTACATGATATCATCCCTCTTCCCTTCCCCGCGTATTCCAGGAAAAACCCCCTGCGAAAAGCGGGCGAGGGGGAGGGGGGTGATTTTTTTTTAATGTCACATTGAGAAATTACTTTGTTTTCAAGCAAAGTATGTCAGGAATTCTATGATTATTTCAGTTGAAAAGAACTATTTTTCAGTGTGTTATTTAATCAAATTTACGATTTAAGATTGTAAATTTTACAGAGTTAACATCGCAAAATTTTGAACGTCTAGCAATTCCTGAACAGTTCGGAGAATTGACTAATTCTTGAATTTTACTATGTTATATACGAAATTCTGAAAGAAATTGCGTATGGTCCTGCAGTGCATTGCTCCAAAGCAATTTTTACTATGGTAGCATTTTATAAACTAATAAAAATTTCTTTCCGTGTACACTTTATGTAGAAATAACCGCATAAATCTTCGATTCAAACTTTCGATCAATGTAATTTGAAAGTAATTTTCTGTACAACATTATACCTACAATTTCACGTGACATATAGTTGTACAAAATTGATGGGTATGATTTTTTATGATTGTATATTACAACGAGATGCGATTTTCATTAGATTCTAAAATATTTAATGATTTTATTATCCAAAACACATTTCTTTGGATAAATTATCACAAATTTTATTTCTATCGTGAAATATTTTTTGAATCATGAAACTTGTAGAAATTTTATAATTGTGGAAGTTATCGATCCAGTCGAGTCAAGATAAGAATTCTTTCAAATTTCGTTTATTTACGTTCCGGCGTATGGGTTAACGCCCTTGTAAAAATTTTATTTTTTCTCGATAGTCTTTTTTTTATAAATTTCTAATTCATCAGAAACTTTTCGTTCTGAAATTTTAAGATTTTTTTTCTATTTGTTGTGAAATTCTGAAAGATTCGATATTTTATAAGAACAAAGGTTTTTGAGAAAAAATAATATCTGCACTAAGGATTTTATAAAAAAAGAAAGAAAAAATGTGGAGTGAAAATAAAATTTTTGAAAATTCTATGCCATTGTTATGTCTCAACGGAGTAATAGCTAGTCGTCGATATAGATGTTTGGGTGATTAAGGTGCTTTCCTAGGCAATTCCACCAGTCCTGAAAACATCGTGAAAAAATGTGATATTAAACGGAATATCTCTGCCTGGGCACCGAAATCAATGAAACAAAATACGTCGCGCAATTCTATGTGCGACTCCGAACATGTACAGCCCAAAAAATGTTCGTTTTGCGCGAAAATAGAGAAGATATCCATGAAAAACGGTTTTAGAAACGGTTTTAGAAACGGTTTTAGAAACGTTTTTCATGGATATCTTCTCTATTTTCGCGCAAAACGAACATTTTTTGGGCTGTACATGTTCGGAGTCGCACATAGAATTGCGCGACGTATTTTGTTTCATTGATTTCGGTGCCGAGGCAGAGATATTCCGTTTAATATCACATTTTTTCACGATGTTTTCAGGACTGGTGGAATTGCCTAGGAAAGCACCTTAATGCACTTGAAATAGGAGGAGATCGGTGAAGGAAAATGCTGAGCTGGTTCGGTATGATATTCAGTGAGGCAAAATTGGTTTATCAGAGTACTGCCTTCATTAAATTTTCAGAAGTTGGATCTTGAAGACAACGTCGAATATACAGAAGATGGTTCATACCAAGATTATTTATATATGAGTTTGATTGTTTGGTGATAATAAGATGAGTGCGGTTCGTAGGTAATCAGTTAGGGGAAAGGTGGGTAGCCCCGGACAGCGGGTACCCCCGGTCATCTCAAGTTTTGGACACTTACGCACAAATAAATTTGAAAAATAAAACGTGAAAATTAGGGCAACGATCTTGGTCACATTTTCGCATTTTATTTTTCAAATTTATTTGTTCGTGAGTGTCCAAAACTTGAGATGACCGGGGGTACCCGCTGTCCGGGGCTACCCACCTTTCCCCTATGGAGTTGGTGTTTCGAGATTAGTATATGAGAACTCGGTCGTTTGGTAATTAGTGGCGAAGTTGGTGTTTTAAAATTGGAATGAGTTAGTGAGTAGTGGGAATAAGATGTGGAGAAGGTAGACTCGGTTTTAAGAGGGGGTTGGTTTATGGGCATGCCACATAATATACTATTATGACATCATTACTACTCCACTTGAAATCATATTATACTTGTTTGAAAATATTTCATCTATAATTATAGTATATTCATTAATGTCAACAGTGGAATGTCTATTTTGTTTCATTTTGCATAAAACGCGCAGGCGCTCCGCGCTAATGATTATTGCTGTACCAAAGTCGCAAAATCATTATGTCAGCACCCTTATAGCATCGCATTATCTTGACATTGGATGATTAAACTTGTGACCGTGTAGTGCAACACATTGCGCACGCACCAA
Source organism: Tenthredo mesomela (assembly GCA_943736025.1). Lineage (NCBI taxonomy): Eukaryota > Metazoa > Arthropoda > Insecta > Hymenoptera > Tenthredinidae > Tenthredo > Tenthredo mesomela. The sequence goes on from OX031016.1 coordinate 847,587, forward strand.
GTGCTTATCACATTCTGCTGGCGAGAAAGAGCGGCTCATGCCGCTCCACCCCCCATTAGCACGGCGTTTACATATATAGTCATCATACTCAAAGAAAGATACGCTATATTCGAATAGATTATGAGTGAATAACTTACTGTGCGCTTACGTTTTCGCTACATACGATGAAAAAATGAGAGTTTAATCTCGTGCGCAGAAATTAAAGAAGGGGAATCATGCGCATTCTAAATAGCAGAGACAACACTACCGGTGCTTCAGTTCGAAACCAATTCGGGTAGCTGGAACCTGGCTATTTTACTCAATTTGGGACGTATGGAATATACTTCAAAGGTAAGTGTGGCTAATACCGCAAAGACTGGTATTTAAGGCGAACTTTCAAGCCTGCCGACTTTCAGCTACATACTTGCAATGAGATGTGCATCTTGACAAACGGTACTTTTAAATGGACTAGTTTGTATCATTACTAAACATTTACAAAATGGATACTATTGAATTTGAAAAAATGGTACCATTTCGCACGAACGGCACTTTATATTTAGTCCTATTTTGTTCCGGATGTGAAAATGAGATGAAAACGGTAATAGAATACTCAATCTGCAAACAGAATCAGAAAATCAATTCACGTATTCTACATGTCGATAGCTCCGCGGAATAACCAGCTATTTCAGGAGCTGCTTGATAAAGCAGCTATCTCAGAAGTTGCTTGAAAAAGCAGCTACCGTGAATGGCCCAGCTTTCAGACATGTAAGAGTGAGCTGTAAGTCAGATATGAATATTTTCATATTTTGGTAATAAGTTTTGCATTTCATGGATGAAATATTATCTTTGAAGTTTTCATAGTTAAAATAGGCAGAATTCTCATTTCGATGAATGAAAATAAAATAAATATTGAATATAATAAGTGCCTAGTTCTCGGATAGCCAAATCGGACTTGCACCTGATTCCGGACATCAGGAGACCCACTTTCCGGACAGAGTGAACAGAGAAAATACCATTGGTAGAAAATCATAGAAAGCAAAGTAACTTGGTCATATTCGTAAAAAACAACATTAGAATCAGATTCAGAATCTCTGATTACCTAATGCAATTTTTACGGAATACGAATGTTCGAAACGAAAAATAAATACACGTTAGCTGTCAAATTTTGACCTTTTCACTTATTAGAGAGAAAATAATTTTTGATGTAATCTCGCGGTATATTTATCTATGCAAAATCTAAAGGAATATTAGTTCATAAAACGAGAGGATTTATTTTTAATGAAGAGAATCGGTGCCCGTGAAAAATGGATTAGATCAAATTTGATCAAATTTGATCCAGTTGGATCTAAATTTTGGGAAAATTGGATCTCAACAGATGTCGAGAGATCTCACTATATTTCTTTGATCTAATTCGCATAAACGTACAAATGCAATTTTAAATCTAGTCAGGTCTAAGTAGATCTTGGGAGATCTATTTAGATCTAATTTTTCCCAAAATTTAGATCCAACTAGATCAAATTTGATCAAATTCATTGATACAATTTGATCTAATCCATTTTTTCCTGGGTGACTGGTGTAGCTTTGTCCAGGAACTCCTACATGTCCGAAAACTGCGCCATTCATGGTATCTCAAATTTCGCTTGAAAAAACAAAGCCCAGACATTATAATGTCTGCTCCAACCTGTTTGTTCAGCTTTTTAATCATAATTATACGTTTTTGAAGCAAAATTTAGCTAGATAGGTTTGAAGATAGCTGCTTTTTTGAGCAAAATTTGAGATGCTTTTTGAGATAGCTGCTTCTTCAAGCAACTTCTGAGATAGCTGCTTTTTCAAGCAACTTCTGAAATAGCTGGTTATTCCGCGGAGCTAACGATGTACGGTAAACTCGAAGAATAGGTAAGACTTGTGAAAAAATCATTAGGTACGCAGTGTTAACTATATATCCACAGAGATACTGTACGACAGCTTAATAACATATAGTCGCGTAAGCGCTGAAAATGGCCTTTCTCGAGGTCAGACAGACGTATCTGGAAAACAATTGTTCTCTGCATCGGAAATTCTTGGATAAATGAAAAGAGCCATTATCCATAATTCGGTATGAAAGTCACGTAACTCCACGCATTTTATATGACACACTCGTAACTCCACACTTACGTGGTTTTGTTATGAATAATTTCTTAACTACATGATTCCATAAATTGATAGGAATCTACTCACTTTAGAGATACGCATGTATTTTTGAACTTTTCCGAGTGTCAAATGATTTGTAACATAAAAACGTATCTCCATACCTTGCTGAGATACGTTCTCCTGTTACCGAACCGGACTGTAAATACGTATGTTTCATACATATGCAAAAAAAAGTGCTGTTGAATTTACTATGCGTGAGTAGTAAGTTTATGGACAGCACTTTTTTGCAGTAGAAATTATCACAATTGTGGTAACATTCACTCATATATATATAGACATTGAAGGCCGCTTGCTCCGATGTACCTGTCCAATACTATAGAATTGTGATAATTTCTACTGCAAAAAAGTGCTGTCCATACACTTACTACTCACATATAGTAAAGTCGACAGCACTGTTTTTTGCGTGTACAAATTAATGGGATATACGCTTTTGTGTTCCAAATTTTTATTTATAACGCGAAAATGTTTCAAGTACATTCACGAGTGCAAAAACGAAGAAAAAAATGGAGATACGTTTCTGTCACATAAATAACAAAAAATACCAAAATCCTGGCGCTTACTTGGCTATTAGCGATTTCGATTTACTGCACTAGTGCGCAATGAGTGCACTTTTATCCTCTTCTATCTCCTATATCAGAGTGCGACAGAAGTACACTCAGTGCGCCATATAGGGCAGCGAATCGAAATCGCTAGCTGTCGCTATACTAGCATCTCGATAGAGTCCTTGTTCAACTATTTTTGAGTGGCTTTTGAGGATGTGTTCGAAAACGGATACCTATTACCTATGTATTTAAACTTTTGAGGATCAAATGTCTTGACGTTAAAATCACTTGTCATTGCAATACAGAAACGTGACTTTTTCCGAAAAGGTATAGAATGGCTCTACTAACGGCATACTGGGGGCTAGATGGAGTCCTTATTATACTATCCTTGATTTCCGCGGCCTACTTTTATATGACGCGAAACTTCAAATACTGGATTAAGAAAGGAGTTATGGAGATACAGCCGACGCCGTTTCTCGGAAATTTTGCAGACTGTATGTTGTTTCGCACGTCAGCTGGCGAATTTATCAAGGATCTGTACGATAAGGGCAAAGGCTTGAAATTTATGGGCTTTTATGTATTTGACAAGCCTTTCTTGCTGCTGCGAGATCCTGCGATTATCAAAAATGTCCTGATCAAAGATTTCGATAGCTTTATCGACCGTTATGTCGCTGCAAGTGAAGACGATGCTCTGGGAACCGCTAATTTGTTCATACTCAAAAGTCCTCACTGGAAAAGCCTTCGAAACAAGCTAACACCGGTATTCAGCTCGGGAAAAATGAAGAAGATGTTTTATTTGATGGCAGCTGTTACTGAGGATTTGGACACTCACCTTGAGGCTCTTGAATTGCATGGTGGGTGCAAGTTTATCAGTTTTCTACGGATACCTTTGTGGACGAACTCCTGAAGATATCAATTTATTTCTCCTCAGGTAACGGTCGAGTGATAGAAGTGAAAGAGATCTGCGCAAAGTACACAACTGATGTGGTAGCTTCCTGCGCATACGGCCTGAACGTCAATTCTTTGAACAATCCGAATGCAGAGTTCAGAAATTGCGGCCGGAAGATCTTTACCTTCACTTACAGACGCAGCATCGAGATCTCAGCGTTCTTCTTTGCTCCGGGTCTCGTGAAACCGATGGGTTTCAAGTTTTTTGAAAACAGTTGCTCGGAATTTCTGCGGAACGCTCTATGGGGCACCATAAGTGCTCGTATGCAGAGCGGTGAACGTAGGGATGACCTTATAGATACTCTCATCGAATTGAAAAAAGCTCATACTGAAACCGATATCAACGATCCCAAAGAATTCAGTGAGTTTATTGTCTCGCCTTGCTATGGTGCATAGCTTAGGTCCACCGAATCCAGCATACCTGCATGGTCATCGACCCTGATAAAAGCGAAACGTTGGATTCGAAATTTCAGTTACCTTGGTTAATCTCCCCCTGCATGCACGGGGGTTTCAATTATTCATCGGTACTAAGGCTTTCGTCTATTATTTCTAGAATTCGATGGAGATAACCTAGTGGCTCAGGCGGCAGTCTTCTTCACAGCAGGATTCGAGACCTCGTCGACGACGATGTCTTTCTTGATGTACGAACTGGCATTGCAGCCAGATTTGCAAACGCGACTTCGAACCGAGATCACGTCAGCTCTGGAAGCGAGCGAGGGAAAGCTTACCTATGAATTGGTGGGTATATATTCCATCAGTCAAATATGAGCTGATTGAAATGCATCTACCACGTGAAAACTTATTCAACAATTCGAAAAAACAGGTAATGAATCTTCCGTACCTCGATATGGTCATCTCGGAGACACTCCGGAAGTATCCACCACTACCGTTCTTGGACAGAGTCGCATCTCGTGACTACCAAATACCCGGAAGTGATCTTGTTATCGAAAAAGGTACGCCCGTCTACATCCCCATGTTCGGGCTTCACTACGATCCTGAATATTTCCCCGAGCCTCAAAAGTATGACCCGGAGCGATTTAGCGAAGAAAACAAGCAGAAAAGGCCTTCCTGTACCTACATGCCGTTTGGAGAGGGTCCGCACAACTGTATCGGTAGGGGAACATTCCTTTTCCTTTCATTCCTTGTAAAAGATGCGATTCATTGTGATAATTTGATTGTACATCACTCTTTTTTTTTAAAAAAGGCCTTCGTTTCGGACTGCTGCAAGCAAAGCTGGGGCTGATCAAGATTTTCTCCAAGTACGAGATTACCCCGTGCGATCGAACTCTGATTCCGATGCGTCTTGAGCCTAAAGCTCTGATCCTAGCATCAGAAGGCGGTTTGTATTTAAACATGCGGAAGATTCCTACATGAGCCGGTTAGGCACCGTGAACGACAAGCCGCAACCAACAAGCCATAGTCTGATCCTGCAGGAGTACTGCAACATGGGTCTAGAACCTGATCCGGACCTGCTCCCAGCCATGAAACACTTATGGTTAGAGAATATGAAAATTATTGCCCTGCCAAATTCACGATTCACATCCGCAATCCTTCCATATGTATTCGTAAATCAAAATAAAGCAAAATGTACATCGCTAATGCTATCAGTATCGATACCTTCTTCCTCTCTTGAGGTGAAAGCGCACAGAAGTCCAACCAGCGCATGTACTATCTCAACAAAAAAAAAAATCTAATACGGTGCAGTAGGTAATTAAACCTTCTTATAACATTATTTATAGTTAATCATTTATGTTGTTCTGACAAATATAAGCTTGTTCACTGCATTTGGAAACACCAGTGAACGATTTAAATGAATAAATAAAAGACACAGCTATACCTATTAGGGTGTCCCTGAAAAGGGATATTTTCGAATCTCATCCCTCCGTGTGGCTAAATTGGTTTCAAATAAATGAAAAAACAGTTCTGCCTGAAGGATTCTACTTACTAATTTTGATTTTAAGTGTGCCGGTAAGCTCATTCCTTTTCCCATTCGAAAAACATGGGTTTCTTGTGAAAGTTTAGTTACTATTTTTTCCTGAGCCGTCTGAGTGTTTGAAAAATCTAATGAGCACGGTAAGAAGGCTTTACCCTTACAGAAAAAACCCTTCGAGTTTGAGGGTGAATCCTCAACTTTCAGGCTTAAACCCTCCATTCTGAAGGTGAAACCCTAAAATTTCAGGGTTTAAGCTCTAATCTTCAGGGTTATACCTTCAATTTCTATGGTTAAACCATCAATCGAAGGGTCATCCCTGAAAAGTTGGTGGATCAACCCTGAAAATTGAGGGAAAACCCCTAAGAATTGAGGAATATCCCTCAAACATCGAGGGAAAACCTTCAACAATTGACGGATAACCCTGATTAGTTGGAGGTCAATACTGAAAATTGAGGGAACAACCCCTAAGAAGTGAGGAACATTTCTCAAAAATTAAGGGGCAACCTCCAACAATTGAGGGATAACCCTGAGACTTCTGGGACAACTCTGGAAATTGAGGGATGACCCTGAATAGTTATGGGTCAACCCTGAAAAGTGGCAGGTCACTTCAAAAAGTCTTGGTGGGTCGCCTCACGATTAGGAGTAATTGATTGAAACGTTGACGGTTATTATCTTGAAGCGTATTGAGAGTTGAGTCTAAAGATTTAGAGCTATAATAATTGTTCAAGTCTACCCAGGTAGAAATCGTGTCCTTTGCAGAAGCTAGCTGCTAGCTGGTTGTACTACCCAGATAGCCAAACGTGACCATCAACCAATTGCACACGCTTGCCGGTCATTTAGTTACGTGAAAATGCTGCGATCAGCCAGCATTAGATGACTGCAATCAAATATACAGCAATATCATGTGACCAAACAGACAAACGTTACTATCAACCAATTGCACTCGTTTGCCGGTAATTAAGTTACGTAAAAATGCTGCCATTCAGCCAGCATTGAATGACTACGACAAGTTCAGCCTAGATTTACTTGAAATATGCGAATGAGTTGACGGCATATTGCTAGCATTTTGCTGCAATCAATTGCTGTACTATGTTGCCAGCAAGAACAACACTTGACGCGGACGTTAACGACGGTAAATATGCTGTCATCAATTGCAATTGATTTGCAGCATTAAGACGAAATTAAACGGACATTTGGCTATCTGGGTAGTTATTTATCTTGGCGCAAGATAATTGAATCATATTAGTGCAAGCTCGGTATGTAACGCTCATTCGAGGTGTGACATGGCGTACCTAACTAGGCGCAATATAAAAAAATTGGTGAATTTTGAAAAAAAAATGAAAGTATGTAACTTTTGACCAGTCGAAAAGTAGTAGTAGTAGTTTATTTATGCATTTGAGTAAAAAATGTGATTCCGGGTAAAGCGGGTGTATACCTGTTGAGACTTTTAATTTTTTAAGACTGATGAAATGAGTCTGAAATAAATATTTAAATAGTTATTTCTTTACGATAGTTATAGACGTATGATTAAAGTCTCATCATTAATGTTCAGAAAAATTAATATGTGCTAAGATTTGTCGAGTTTATAGCGCTTACCCGCTTTAGGCCCCCTATCAGGGCAGAGCGGGTTTTTGAGGAGTTTTGAATTTTTGATAATAAATAATTACTTGGTACAAAATGACACAATTATGATTTATTATTTTGAAGTTCGATAATCCTCCTATTCAATAAAACCAATAAAACCAAAATTCTTATTTTAATCACATGGAAACTAAGATTTTTGGGCTTTTATCGTTAACGTACCCGCTTTAGGCCACTCACCCCTATATTATGTAAGTAATGTGATTGTGTTCATACTTCGGCCTACTGTACTGTGCGCACCAGTCGATAACCACTTATTTATTATCAGAATAATTGAGGGGATGGGCGGAATAACGGTATATATAACTAAAAAAAAAAAATAGTTTTGAGATAAGTAAAAAAACCTCGTCGAGTTAGATAAACTGAACGTATCGTGATGGTCTTACATAATAATGCTTCTGATTATATAGATGGAACCACAAAAAGTTCAAGCGTGTGACAATGAACAGATAATTACGTTTTCGAGTTACATACCGATCTTCCAAATAACGAGGCTGTTTTTCACTGTAGGTATCCCTCATTTTATTTTCACGAAAAACTCTGATAATGAGTATAAACAGTTACGAATAATAATACAACGAACTTTTTATACCTATATCGTACCTCTTCAATTCTAGTTCACGATCAGGTATTAACAGTCTAGTCCCGAATTTTAGCTGATGCTTCTTCGAATATATTTTGATATCACAACTGCGCTTCGTTCAACACAAATTTCATCAAAGATCGTAGGTCACCTATTTTTGTCAATGATAAGCCTCCTGATACTCGAGTAAAAATAATCATATATGATTCTTTGTAATTGTACATAAAATATTTATATATAATTCTCAATTATGAATAAAAAAAAAAATGGTCCGGTATAAATTGGGTTAGGGTGGGGCAAAATGGACCACTGAAAAAAAATAAAAATAGATAAAACAATTGACGATGAAAAAACTTGAGTATGAATAGGGGAGAGCGGGGCAAAACGGGCAGCGGGGCAAAACGGGCACCTCGGCCAAATTTTCGAAATTAAATTCAGAAAAAAATCAAAATTCATTTCGAAACTATTTTTATTGAAAAAAAAAAAAAATCTAAAATTTTCCAACATTTTTTTTTATTTTTCGGGGCAGCTGCCCGTTTTGCCCCGCTGCCCGTTTTGCCCCGCTCTCCCCTATGAACTTTTTAGCCCCAGGGGGTCCATTGTGCCTCACCCTTCCTCATATATAATTAAACATCGGGAGTATACGTGAAAACGCTTTATAATTTACAGTAATTTACAATCGAATCAGATTTTTGGAATCATTTTTTCAGAACTTTTTTCAAAATTTTGTTGGGTAATGTTTTCAACCACTCGGAGGAATCTTTCCTGGAACCACGTGAATATCGGTATGCTGCGAGGGGCGACTCACTTCCGAGTATACTCGCTTTATTACTAATACTCGCAAATACTCGTCGATACTCGGAATACTCGTCGATACTCCGTCGATACTCCTCGATACTCGTCGATACTCGTCAGTACTAAGGAGGTACTCCTTCTTCGTGAGTCTCTGCGAGTACTAACGAGTATCGACGAGTATCGACAAGTATTCCGAGTATCGACGAGTATTTGCGAGTATTAGTAATAAAGCGAGTATACTCGGAAGTGAATCGCCCCTCGGTATGCTGTATGCAGAGTAGGGTGGTTCACAAAAGACCTAATTTCTCAGATGCTGCTGATCATCTGTGAGTATGTTGTTTGTGATTTTTAAAAATTATTCCATTTTTTTTAGCTCTATTGGACAATATTTACTACTGCCTCAGTGAAGTTGAAATTTCGAAATTTTGCCATTTTTGGCAATTTCAAAGTTCTCAAATCAAAGCGCTCATCTCGCTACCTCGAGATTCTCATTCAATGAGCATGTTGGTTCAAGATGAGACTCGTCCGATAATATTTAGTACTGCCTCGGAGACATTGGAGTTTTTTCAATATTTTGCGGTTTTTCGGAGATTCGATCGCCAGGTGCTGCTCATGAGACAGTTTTATCTTACCAATATAAGGAAGAAATCCAAGCAGTTTGTAGTCTGCGGGACCATTTTTACTACTGCCTCATTGAGGGCGACTTTCCTTCAAGTAAAATTAGCAACATGAGGCAGTAGTAAAAAAAGTCCCACGGACTGCAAGCTTCGTGTACTTCTTACTTAAAATGATAAGAAAAGACTGTCTCATGAGCAACACCTGGCGACCCAATCTCTAAGAAAACCCCTAAATAGTGAAAAAACTTCAATGTCTCTGAAGCAGTACTAAATATTACCGTACGAGTCTCATCTTGAACCAACATCCTCATTGAATGAGAACCTAGAGGTAGCCAGATGAGGACTTTGATCTGAGAACTTTGAAATTGCCAAAAATGGCAAAATTTCGAAATTTCAACTTCACTGAGGCAGTAGTAAATATTGTCCTATAGAGCTAAAAAGAATGGAATAATTTGTCAAAATCACAAACAACATATTCACGAATGAGCAGCAACATCTGAGAAATTAGGTCTTTTTTGAACCACCCTAATGCAGAGCGTCACCGTACGGCTGACGGCTTTGCTCTCGCATAATGCTTAGCAATATTTACTTCAAATTTTAATTAAAATCAAAGTTTGTTCAAAAATGTAAGTGAAGACTTTGCAACTTGTTTTGAAAATCGATTAGAACGAGATTATTATTTTTAGCTTTTGTGCCCGTTTCAATATAACAGCTGTGCCTACTGATAAACTCTTATTTTGTTTAAAAATTTTCAAAGTAGATATAGTGCAATATTCCACGGTGGTCAGAAAATTGAAACGGGCCATTATACGTGCATATTACGGGAGGGAAATTCGGATTGGAAACGTGTAGATGATAATACAGTTTCGAAACAGAAATAGCCGAGAAATGCTCGAGATGCGTATGTATTTATATTCTTCTTATTACGGCATGATCTGATTGCATTCAAAAAAATAGTAGACAACTATAACGTTGTGCTGAAGTTAACAGTATAGGTAACTATAACCCCACGTGCTAGTAATTCCGCCGTTGCTGGTCGAAAGTTAGGATTGGAGAAAGGGGTTGCACGCAGGGTTAAATGTTGAGGACATATAATGTCTAGATAAATCTCATTGAAAGCAAAAATAAATATCAAAACGGCACGGTATACAAAAAGTAGTGAAATCTCCAGAAAGCACCAAGTACATTGATGTGGTCATTACCCCAAGAAAATAGACCTCATTTGAGAAAAGTATTGAAACCAGATACTACCGCCAAGCATTATCACATCGAAAACATAGAAGAATAAATGTCAGTAATTTTTTGTACACAAATCCCGAAATACGTATTCACTCAAATTGTGGAAAGTATGAGAAGAATGTTTCAGGACGCTTGTAATCACCAAACTGTAAAGCATAACTCTTGAAAGTATATGTCGGTAATCTAAACTGCGCAGATTGAATACAATGAATATGTATACTACTATGAAACATGTAAATATTCTGGGACCTATGATTACATAAATCTTTTCAGAGACCTCTTATTTTCTATCTGATTATCTAGCAAAATAAATAAGCGACACATTAAGGGGGGGGTTTACCCAATCAGTTACCGATTTGTCTATTTTCTCCTAAACGGGGTAATCAATTGACTTGTCCTTTCGGCAGCCGATGTTTGACGAGTAATGAGTTCGAACTGGTACGTTTGATCGGATGAAATCGGGATTTTTTTATTTTTTTCGATCGAAAAGTATTGGCGTGCCATTTATTGCGACTTATATCAAAGCCCACGCATCAAAAATGCAAAATCGACTCCCTGAGCCCGATTCTGTGAGAAATTCTGAACATAACCATCCCAAAACATCTTTGTTTTCGACAACGATGAAGGTGGAAGTTGTATTCCACGTTTTTCTGGTAATTTTCGCGATTGTCAGAGACTGGGGGCGGCCATTGCCGCTACAGCTGCTGATATAACGCGGTGGTTCCCAGAACGCCCGTGAGATGTCGCCACGCGCCCATTTGAACTTCATCCTTTTACTATAGTATAGTATACTTTCACGGTGACATCTCACGGGTGTTCTGGGAACCACCGCATTAAATCAGCAGCTGTAGCAGCTGTAGCGGCAATGGCCGCCCCCCAGCCTCTGACAATCGCGAAAATTACCACAAAAACGTGGAATACAACTTCCACCTTCATCGTTGTCGGAAACAAAGATGTTTTGGGATGGTTATGTTCGGAATTTCTCACAAAATCGGGCTCAGGGAGTCGATTTTGCATTTTTGATGCGTGGGCTTTGTTATAAGTCGCAATAAATGGCACGCCAATACTTTTCGATCGAAAAAAATAAAAAAATCCCGATTTCATCCGATCAAACGTACCAGTTCGAACTCATTACTCGTCAAACATCGGCTGCCGAAAGGACAAGTCGATTGATTACCCCGTGTAGGAGAAAATAGACAAATAGGTAACTGATTGGGTAAACCTCCCCCTTAACGCTCAACTTTGCACTGCAAAAAAAACTCCGAAACTGCATGAAAATCAAAAATTGAACGACAAAGTATCAAAATCGTATCATCAGCTAACTGTTATCTTTTTGGTTACAAAAAAGTCGCAGCCTCATTTCTGGTGAAGAAATTAGTCACCCGGGTTTGAACGATAATAGTATTGATGTTTCAATGGGCTTTGAGAATTATAAACGAAATTTAAACACTGATAATCTTATGTGGAAGTACAATTTTCAAATACCAGTAGCTATCTGGCTAATCTGCGGTAAGTCACAGCAATGGCAAGACCCTAGCGTTGCATGAGACTTAGGGTTAAAGCACACGGAAATGCGTAAGCCTTAAGCAGAATTTGCATAGCCATTGATAGAGATATGAGATATGCAGTAATAGCTGTAACTGATGCGCATACGCTATGTCTTTTGCTTTGTTCTTATGGCTTTGGACTTCTGTGCGCTTTCACCTCAAGAGAGGAAGAAAGTATCTATACTGATAGCATTAGCGATGTACATTTTGCTTTATTTTGATTTACGAATACATGGAAGGATTACGGATGTGAATCGTGAATATGGCAGGGCAACAATTTTCATATCCTCTAACTATGAGTATTTCATGGCTGTGGAGCAGGTCCCGATCAGGTTTGAGACCCATGTTGCAGTACTCGTGCAGGATCAGACTATGGCTTGTTCGTTGCGGCTTGTCGTTTACGTTGCCTAACCGGCTCGTGTTGCAGTCTTTCGCATGTTCAAATACAAACCGCCTTCTGACGCTAGAATCAGAGCTTTCGAGTCAAGGCGCATCGGAATTAGAGTTCGTTCAGACGGGGTAATCTCGTACTTGGAGAGAATCTTTATCAGGCCCAACTTTGCTTGCAGCAGTCCGAAACGAAGGCCTTAAGAAAGAAAAGAGTGATGTACAATCAAATTATCATAATGAAATCCCATCTTTCACAAAAAAATTGAGAAAAAAGGTATGGTCCCTTACCGATACAATTGTGCGGACCCTCTCCAAAGGGCATGTAGACACAGGATGGCCTTTTCCGCTTGTTTTCTTCGCTAAATCGCTCCGGGTCATACTTTTGAGGCTCGGGAAAATATTCGGGATCGTAGTGCAGCCCGAACATAGGAATGTAGACGGGCGTACCTTTTTCGATAACAAGATCACTTCCGGATATTTGGTAGTCGTGGGATGCGACTCTGTCCAAGAACGGTAGTGGTGGATACTTTCGGAGTGTCTCCGAGATGACCATATCGAGGTACGGAAGATTCATCACCTGTTTTTTGAAATAGTTGAATAAGTTCTCACGGGGAAGCTGCATTCCAATCAGGTCATATTTGACTGATGGAATATATACCCACCAATTCATAGGTAAGCTTTCCCTCGCTTGCCTCCAGAGCGGACGTGATCTCGGTTCGAAGTCGCGTTTGCAAATCTGGCTGCAATGCCAGTTCGTACATTGAGAAAGACATCGTCCCCGATGAGGTCTCGAATCCTGCTGTGAAGAAGACTGCTGCCTGCGCCACTAGGTTATCTCCATCGAGTTCTAGAGATAACAGACCAAAGCTGTAGTCCAAATAAATAATCAAAACCCTCGGAAATGTAGAAAAATATTATCCAACACAACCAAAGTACCGAATCCATCGTGCAGCTTTCATCCGGGCGGATGGCCATCAAGCTACACTGGATTCGTTGCTACTAGGCATCCCTCATCGTAAGGTAAGATATTCAACTCACTGAATCCATCAGGATCGTCAATATTATTCTGAGCTTGAGCTTCTCGCAATCCAATGAGGGTGTCGATTAAATCTTCCCTCCGTTCACCACTTTGCATACGGGCATCCATGGTACCCCATACAGCCTTCCGTAGGAATTCTGAGCAACTTTTCTCAAAAAACTTGAAGCCCATTGGTTTAACGAGACCCGGAGCAAAGAAGAACGCTGCAAACTCGACGCTACGTCTGTAAGTGAAGTCAAAGATCTTTCTGCCATATTTTCTAAACTCTGCCTCCGGATTGTTCAAAGAATTGACATGCAGGCCGAATGCACAGGAACCGAGTACGTCAGTTGTGAACTTGGCGCACGTCTCTTTCAGTTCGATCACTCGACCGTTACCTGAGGAGGAAAAGATTGATCGCGTCAGGAGTTCTTCGACAAAGATATCCGTAGAAAACTGATAAGCTCCCACCTACCATGCAATTCAAGAGCCTCAAGATGAGTGTCCAAATCCTCAGTAACAGCTGCCATTAAATGAAACATTTTTTTCATCTTCCCCGAGCTGAATACCGGTGTTAGTTTGTGTCGCAGATTCCTCCAATGAGGAGTCTTGAGGATGAACAAATTAGCAGTTCCTAGAGCATCATTTTCACTTGCAGCGACATGACGATCGATAAAGCAATCAAAATCTTTGATAAGAATATTTTTGATAATCGCAGGATCCCGCAGCAGCAAGCAAGGCTTGTCAAACATATAGAAGCCTATGTATTTCAAGCCCTTTCCCTTATCGTACAGATCCTTGAAGTATTCGCCAGCTGACACACGAAACAGAACGCAGTCCCCAAGATTTCCGACGAACGGCGTTGGCTGTATCTCTATAACTCCTTTCTCAATCCAGTATTTGAAGTTTCGCGTCATGTAAAAGTAGGCCGCGGCAATCAAGGATAGTATAATAAGGACTCCATCCAGCCCCCAGTATGCCGTTAGTAGAGCCATTCTATACACAGAGAGAAATTCCTCGTAGAAACTACCATACAGTTATTGCAGTTTGAAGACAGAACGGAGGTATAAACAGACCTACCATACTTTTCTCGTAGTTCGTCCAATAAAATTTTGTCCGAGTCACAATAATATCACGGCTGAGACCACATTTTATTGGACGAACCATGAGAAAAGTATGGTAGGTCTGTTTATACCTCCGTTCTGTCTTCAAACTGCAATAACTGTATGGTAGTTTCTACGAGGAATTTCTCTCCGTGTACCATCTCGGAAAAAATCACGTTTATGTAGTGCAATAACAAGTGATTTCAACTTCTAAAGATCTTATTCTAAAAAATTGAAATACATATCTGTTTTCGGATAGATCCTCGAAATCTAACCAGGTAACAGGTTTTTCAACGGGTAAAATTTTTTTTTCTTCCACGTGTCACGAGTCTCAAAAAAAAAAAAATTTGGTCATGATACAAACTGGTCCGGTAAAAGTACCGTCCCTCAAGATACACACCTTAATATATTGCAAGTACTTGAAAGTCAGCAGTCTTGACAGTTCGCCTCATATACCAGTCTATATGAGATATTAGCCAGACTTACCCGTCAATGTATATTCCATGTGACCTAAGTTGAGTGAAAAAGCCAGGTTCTAGCTACCTGAAATGGTTTGCAACTGAAGCACCGTAGCATTGCCTCTGCTATTTAAAATGATTCCCCTTCTTTAATGTCTGCGCGTGAGATTGAATTCTCTTTTTTTACGTATACGTCGAAAACTTAAGTGCAGAGTAACTTATTCGCTGATTATTCACCCGAATATCGCGTATCTTCGTTCAACTTATGATAATGTTTTTATGATCGTTTTTACATTCGTTAACAAAACGATAGGTTCATAATCATCGGTTATTGGTACAGTAATGCGAGGTTGTCAACCTAAGACTGCGAAATTATACCTAATCTGAAAAATCAGACCCACGGGCTACGGGCCCAAGAAAGCCACGCTCCGGTGCGTTCCTCTCGTAGGCGATGCCGAAACTCCATTCATTTTTTACCTTGATCACGCCATTGTGTGTGAAAAATGTATTTTCCACACGGCGTGCGCAAAGTTCGATTTTGCGCACGCTTCGCGTGCATCAAATTCAACTTAACGCGTGCTGTGTTGAAAAATGAAGTTCGATACACGTGCGAAAGATGATTCTCGACTCGTGTGACTATCACCCTCGCTTCACTCGGGCGAAAAACTTCGCACTCGTCCAAGAATCAACACTTTCGCACTAGTATCGAAAAGTACTAATCTCTTGCACTCACGGTGAAATGAATTCAGTCGAAAATACCAGCATGCTCTGCGAAAGATGAAATTGTTGCTGAATCAATGTTTTTGATCAGGTGTGAACGCTTTTGAATAATGCGATTCATAAGGAAATCCGCCAAAAAAAAAGTATTGGCCTTCACATTGAACTCATATTTATGACCTCTGCGGTATCGTATTTCATGAAGACATATCTTAGCAGCTGTTTTATGTGTGTGGCTCTATGTTATATTTTATCAGGCTTGAATATCAATCGCCCAAGTCTCGAAATGCCTCCGGGATAACAGGAGGCAGTTTTCTCTCGATCAGTTCCGAAAGTACCCAATGAACCACGGATGGTGTCATATACGTTGAAATCGAGTGAGAACCAGTAGTCTACACTCAGAAAAATAACAACCAAAATTTGGTTATTATATGCACAATCACATTTTTTGTTCAGTCAATCAAATTTTTTGTTCAGTCAACCAAAATTCTGTTGGGAAAACCAAATTTTGTTGGGACAACCAAAATTTTGGCTATTCCAACAAAATTTTTGGTTGACTGAACAAAAAATGTGATTGTGCAGTATTGTGCACATAATGGCCCAAATTTTGGTTGTGTCAACAAGACTTTTTCCCCACGGCGTGCGCAAAGTTCGATTTTGCGCACGCTTCGCGTGCATAAAATTCGACTTAACGCGTGCTGTGTTGAAAAATGAAGTTCGATACACGTGCGAAAGATGATTCTCGACTCGTGTGATTGTCACCCTCGCTTCGCTCGGGCGAAAAACTTCACACTCGTCCAAGAATCAACACTTTCGCACTAGTATCGAAAAGTACTATTTTCTGAGTGTATTATTAGTATAACTGTCGTCTACCAGAACGTATACTATATGTGTACAGGGTGCCTGTATACGGCATAGTTTTCGAGATATTTTGATGAGAGTATTTGCGTAGCAAGAATCTTATGTTAATCAAATGGGAAAAGTTCAGAGTTCAGACCAAATGCGGAACCTTTTAAAATTGAGCTACTGCAGGCTGCGGTTCCACAAGGCTTCGTTTCACACCCGAATGTCACTTTTCCAAGGTTGTAGCTAGGAAGTAAAAAAAAAAAAGTTATAAAAAAAAAACCGGTCTAATTTAATTATATACCTGTATAGAGGAGACGAATGTCCGCCTGTTATACTACTTTTCATACGAAAAATGCACGTTTGTTCTTACGGTAATAAACCTACCTCATACCTTCAACACACCACATAATGATGACATGGAAGAAACGTATATCGAATACCTTCTATGATCTAGGTATACAATAAGCACCGGTTCGTATAATAAATTGCATAAAAATATCATATACTCTAAGTTTATTTCGGATCTGAATGTCCTTCAGTTGAACGTATACTTAGCGTTTATTGGAAACGTAACGTCTGTACCTCAATATTACGCAATACATAATATTTAATACACGCAAACCACTTGAATATTTGACCAAATAATTGCTGCGCTGAAAAAAAATAATTTAAATATTCAAAATAAATTAATCATAACGTATGAGGTGTTAATCGACACCTACTCATCGCAGGTACTATTCGCACATTGATACAAAGTAAGGATTCTGCCATGAGTAGAACGCCGCATTCTCTATACTGTAAAATATGCGCAAACGGCGTATTGAAGTTATTTGACCAATGTTTGAATATAATTCTTTTGGGAGCTCCATAATGAATCGATTATAAATTTGAAACATCTGTAAAGAACCTGTGAAAAAAGCATTAGTTTCCCTCATTCCCCCACGATAACACAATTTCGAAAATATTGAAAAGTTTATTTTGATGCAAAAAAACGCACCTCTGCATAATATGCAAATTGACTTTCATTTCGACTATCGCACATCACACAAATCTGCCGAAAATCTTCGTGACAATAATCGAAACATGATAGTTTTGGCGGTGAAATCCGAAACGTGCTAGTTTTCGCGACGAAAGCCGAAAAATGCTAGTCAATGGACATCAAACCACGGATGGTATAAGATACGTCTTCTGTACGGAAATTCGGTATAAAACTAGTATAAGTATGCGAATAATAAACGTGACATAATGAACGTTTAAAATATACTTACATATAATAAACAGATAATTATATAGAAACGTCTGATATACGATTGCATTAAGGTGATGTAGCACTTATCACCGGGAATTAAAATTGCAGAATACGCCTTTACTTAAAAATGGAAGCTCGGATCGAATTTTCACTTGGTCATTTAACTTGTCACACATGTTAGGTATATTGTTGTAGACCAAGAAACCAGTGAACCAGTGACCACGTATGCTTGGATAATAAACAGTACCTACGGCGCACAGTGGGACGGAATCCGAAATTCCTGGCCAAAAGTCGAAAAACGAAGTTTCGTTTTCGGGGTTTTGAAGTAGGGGGTTAGGTAAAGTAATAGTCCGAAGGTCGGATTGCAGACAGGGGAGGGGACCAACCCTTATACTTGCTATTGTATTCCAGTTCAAAAGTGACCCTCGCTCGAACTAGACGCATCGCGCTCCAACCGAAATTTACAGTGCTGTGTTCAGAACGTCGCCAAGCCCAGACGAATTACGTTAAAAAAATCCAAAAAATGGATTCGAAAGGGGAAAGTAAGTACAATATCATCATGGCATTCCAAATTTATAATAATGATGTATGTGATCACAATAAAAGAATGATTTGTCCGAAAATTAACGTAAAATTGCAACGGGAAATTGTAAACACGTAGAGAAAAGTTGAATTGCACCCCAATGTCCCACAGCCGGACTTGTTTCGGGGTGTAGATTGATCTATTCTCTAATGGGAAAAACAAAATCTTGCGATTTTTTGCGCCACCGCTTTTGGCGCAAGTTTTTGTAATGAAAAGTGTATTTTTCTTCATTTTGAACAACCAAAACATAAAATCGGGAAAAGTGGTTTAGATAAAAGTTGTATGGTTTTGAAAGATCCATCCAGGGGTGTACTCACATTGTGGGCCCGGTGCCCCAGGTGGGCCTGGTAAGGCCCAAATCGATTTTTTTTCCCCATTACCCTCATTTTTCATAGCGAATTTATATATCACGCTTCAAACAAGGAACATTTTATCTCAAGTCATTTTTTGCTAAGCCCCTTTCAAAAGGCCCAATAAATAATGAAATTTTTCTCCATTTCCTTGTTTTTTCTTTCCATTCATTTTACGATGCATTCTTCACGATCATGAATAATTCAAGAATTATCAATGACTAGTTATGAATAATATTGTGGAACGGATAATAGCAAGTAAAATTGAATATGTAATTCCTATTTAGGGTAAAGTGCGGAGAGATGCCGCAGTGGGAGAGATGCCGCATTTCTCATATATCTGAGATTTGCCTACAAATGGTGTTGCAATGGCGATTTATGTTTAGTATTAGAGTAATGAAGCAGACGAAAATCGACATTGCGATCGAATTCGCAAGCAGAAGAAAATAATGGCGGGCAGAAGATGGTACGTACGAATTTTCCTCGTTGAAATTTCACGCGGGAAGTCTATTTATGCAAGTTTCACTATCCTCGTTACAGTTTTCATAAATGTTATGGTTTTACTGAGTTCTTACAGCCCAATTTGAGATGTACGTTCCATTCGCGAAGCGAAAATCAGTATTCTTATTGAACAATTCACCACAGCGTCTCTTTCTGCGATTCGGGATAGATGCCGCATATACCTTCTCATTTAAAAAAAATTTTTTTTTTTTCATTTTTCTTCTTTTTTTCCCTTTTTATTATCTAGTTAGTCCAGGAAACAAGAAACAGAGTCACAAAATGCGAGAGAAGATTCCTGTGGCGAATGTTGGAAAAATTATCATAAAATGAAGAAAACCGACGACTGGATCAGATGTAAAAAGTGCAATAATTTTCCGGGCAGTTGTGCAACAATTTTGGAAGACTAGATGCCCGAAAAAGGCATTTGAAACCGTATGGCATTCCTCCCGCACTACTGCGGCATCTCTCCCATAGGGTGTGGGAGAGACGCCGCTTTTCACTGTTTTTTGTTGACGTTTATTTTATATGAACATAAAAGTTTATCAATTTTTTGTTCTTGCCACATTCTAGTACATAGTTTGAAGAATACGTCACTATTAAATACGTTTGTTAATATCTATCTTTGTAGAAGTTATGAATTTTCTCCAAAAAGTGCGGCATCTCTCCGCACTTTACCCTATATGTATTACACTTCGACATTTCAGAATCTGCTGCCGATCATCCTGCAGTACCTGGTTTATCCAGGAAGGATATTTTTCTGCTCATCAAAAATCAGCTGAATGATGGTGCAAAACAGATTCTGCGAGAAAGTGTTCCCGAGTGAAAACTATGGAAGACCTTTTTGCACGACTTCTACTAACATCCGACCCATATATTTCTAGCTTGCGCAAATTACCTTGCAAAACATTAAAATCATTGCTGCCAGAAGCATTACAGTTATTAACTGCGCCAAGCATTTCAACAAGTGAGGAAAGCTCAAGCTATTTCACAATTGAATCCACTGACTGCGAATCAAGTGATTCTTCTGATGACGAATACTAAAGTTCCACGTAACCAACTAGATTATTTGCCGAATAAACATTTGAGAATTTTTCATGTTTCCTGGCATTTCCTCATTTTATATTTACTTAAAAGTTTAATGATAATTTCTATAGTATCTATACAGTATACATCATTATAATTCCAATATTCCTGTATCAACCTAATTTTAAGCAAATCATTGTTATTTTAGTATGAATAAAACGTTTTTTTACATGCAAAACGTCCATATTGGATCCGTCATCTTGTTTTTTCCAATTTTGACTTCAGATTCGTGATCAGCGACCCCAAAAATCCCTGAGTACTGATTTTCACCGGAATCGAATGGTTTTCTAAGGAATTTTTGGCCGTATCGGATCCGCCATTTTGTTTGTTCAAATTTTGACTCCAGATTCGTGATCAGCGACCTCAAAAACCCCCGAGTACTGATTTTCACCCGAATTGAATGGTTTTCTGAGGAATTTTTAGCCGTATCGGATCCGCCATTTTGTTTTTTCAAATTTTGACTTCAGATTCGTGATCAACGATCCCAAAAACCCCCGAGTACTGATTTTCACCCGAATTGAATGCTTTTTCGACTTTTGGCCAGGAATTTGGCATTCCGTCCCACTGTGCGGCGGTAACGACTCCTTGGCGTCCTGCAGCATCGTTTGAAAACCGATTAGTTATTTCTTCTTGCAAATATACACGATTTCATTATTCCCAATGCGCAATTACCTGCGTAGATGCCACTTCCAGAATCACCACGTTCGATACTGTTGTATCCACTAGACAGCAAATTAACATCCTCGGCATAGGCCCAGCCTGCTACCATTTGAGTAGCTGTAAGGCAAGCAGAAAAACGTACAATTTTTGGATGTCGCGTGAACAATAGTGCTGCAAGTACTAGAAAAATGTTACCGCACGGTAAACTAAGGAAACAAATTATTTTCACTGAGAAAGTCAATTGTTGTGAGTTTTTCATCAACATGAAGGTGTGATTTTCATTTTCATCGTATTGCAGTTAAGTGGGCTAACGTTGTTCGTTTGCGGGGAAACTTTAGCGCACGCATAAATCAAATTACCTACACTACGTCATGTAGGCACACAATGCATGTGTGAAGTGACTTACTAGTTAGAAATGGCATCGAGGAGTAGGGGAGACAGGGGCTAGAATTAACAGGGGGTCGGTTGTACCATCGCGTTTATCTCCTTGAGTATGAAAGATAAATGAATGATTCCAACGCGAGAATGACTGTTGGAGTCTAACAGTCATTCTCGCGTTGGAACCATTCATTTATCTTTCGTACTTAAGGAGATAAACGCGATGTTAAAACTTACCCCTGTTAATTCTAGCCCCTGTCTCCCCTACCACCCTGAGACGTGGACAATGTCAGTTATGTTGAACTGTCTTCTTAGTTTCGGCACAGCATCTTCGAACAGAATGTCAAAGCAGACAATATTGCCGAATGTAACTCCGAAGTCTGTGTCGAAGATATATGATTCCGGTGTTTCCATTGCGTTGATTAATTCAGAATTGTCGACTAGGTGAAACTTCCGGGCTCTGGATCACAGAATAGATTTATGCTTGTGAATAAACCCAATTAGTGAGTCACATGATTCGTTTGTATGAAAAAAATTTTAAAAAATATCTCTCCCGGAGATAATTATAAACTGCTATACAAGAATTTGTACCAAGTAGTTTTAACCTCTTCCCGGCCGAATTTTTTGGTTTCGTAAAAAAAAAATGTTTCAGGAAATTTTTTTAAAAAATAACACAACAACGTACGCGGGCTAAAGGTTACTTTAACTTTTGTTCCATATATGGAACAGTGGCCGGGAAGAGGTTAAGGTAGTAGGTAGTAGGTACCCCTATTGTTTTTTGTCTAGTATTCATTTTTGTCTAGTCTCATAGCCTCTCAGTTCTCCATAATATGGTATAACGTGTAACACGTACCTGGAAATTATTTTCCCCCCTCGATCGAATACCACGCTTGTGAGATATATGAAGATCCCGTCCCTAGGGCAATTCTTCCGCGAGCATAATTCTTTCTCGATAAGATTGACTACTACGTAGATACCATTTCGTTCAGCGGCGCAGGCGATTGTCTTGAGGGCCTTAAATAATAGTCGATTAAACTTAAATGTCTGTACGTAAGTTGTCAATTCCGACAGTACCTACATCTTGGGTGATTATAAGCTCGAATCCTATACAACTCATTTGGATGCAGAATCTTGACTCACCTCAATAACGGGAATGCTCGAGTTGGTACATGGCATATAATTCTGAGAAGGGTCAGGAATCACGGTGGATCTAGAAACCATATCGGCTCTTTTCCCAAGTGTTAACGAGGTCAGAGCCAATTCCGGAAAGACTACGATGTCCGCTTCCTACGAACAATGTTTTAAACAATTAATTGCGATTACCACAGTTGATGAAACTCACCTACGCAGCAGTTCTGAATGTTCAAGAAACGTTCTGACTCTGATCTGCATTGCTAACATTATCTTGATTTCACAATTTTACTACCAAGCTTAACAGTCTATGAACATTTAGTGTTCATTTACAAATAATCGTTCAGATTGTGATTTCCCTTACGGAAAATACACTCAATTCCTGAGTGTGAACACTGAATTTTTAGTGTAAACACTGAATTTTGGGTGTAAAACTCTTGAATTGGGAGTTGACTTTCACATTTCGAGTGTTGAACTCCCAAATTGAGAGTTAACTCCCGAAATTCGAGTGTCGAAAACCCAAATTGAGAGTTGGCTACCAAATTTTGAGTGTCCAACTCCCAAATTGAGAGTTGACTCCCAAATTTCGAGTGTCGAACTCCCAAATTGAGAGTTGACTACCAAATTTTGAGTGTCCAACTCCCAAATTAGGGTGGACTCCCAAATTTTGAGTGTCGAACTCCCAAATTAAGAGTTGACTCTCAAATTTCGAGTGTCGAACTCCCAAATTTTGAGTGTCCAACTCCCAAATTGAGGGTGGACTCCCGAATTTTGAGTGTCGAACTCCCAAACTCAGCGTTGACTCCCAAATGAGTGACACCCAACAGAGGGTCAACACCCAAGTTAGGTGTACGAAAGTACACCTCAGTTGAGAGTCACTACTGAGTGTTATTTTGAGGGTTATTTTGAGTGTTTTTTCCGTAAGGGTTACTCTTGTAACTTATGTTTGTGTGACTTACTCTTTCTGTAGCTTGTTCTATAAAGCTCACTATTTTCGCAGCGTTATCACTCAGCGTCTTCATAGAATCATTCGTGTACTCGAATGATTTGAGTTCTACAACAGCGGCTCTGTACGTCAAACTTGCTGGATTAGATTTCTGGTTAAAAAATAACACAAACTAAAATTTAAACCGAAACCTAAACATGCATTACGTATTTCAACTTATTGTGAATGGTATTCGTACCTGAATCGATCCGCGAATGGCTAATAGCAGTAGCAACAGGGTGCAACTCGAAATTGCCATCGTGTTCATCTTTGACCTATGAAAATATTTTCACGCCATTTATACAAATTATTGATAGTACGGCTTTCCTTGGAACACTTTATCCACGCGCAACACTCAGCGTTACGTTTCGAAATTTATATCGATCAAATTTATGAAAAGGGATCAATGTGTTATTATCAGAAAGTTTTCTATCGAATATTTTCAGGTGTATTGCGTGAAAAAAATTATTTCTTGTTGGTAAATAATAAATATCAATTTTATTTCATTCATCTAGGGTGACCGACCCAGTAGCTGGACACTGCCCTAAAGATGGACGGTCGACTTTCGGATAGGAAATTTCGTGAAGAAATACTGAAATGTAAACTGTTGCTTTGAATTTTCAATAGCTGTTGTTATTTTCAATCCCCAAATGACAGTTTTTTGTTGATCGATTTCTTATTTCAATTGCTAAAAAAGAAACGTCCATCTACTGGGCCGTTTTCTTAGGCGTCCATCTATTGGTCGGTTCACCCTATATAATTTTATGAACCAGATATTATTTTAATAAACTAATGTCACCAGATATCAATTCTAAATACATGCTACACGTATCGCTGCTGGTTACGTGGTGATCACAACTTCCAAAAGTAGAGCAACTGATTCTGAATATATAACACTGTTTCGAAGCTGTAGACGATTGGTATTCGTTTGAGCTATGGTTAGTCCGACTGAAGGGCCAAGACTGGAGCTTTCTCGAATGTTAGTCAACACTGCTATTATTAGAATATTAAGAAATCACCCGCTATCAATGTTTGCGTATCATATCGAATAGTTTTTATTCACTCATCTACCAAAATATAATTCCAGACGAAAAATATTCCGACTAAGTGTTATGTCTTTACTATGTTAGCATTTTATCGATAGCCTGCACCGAGATGGTGGTCAATCATCAGTAAAAAATGTGCACGCTGTCGAGTTGAACGTGAATAGAAAATATGGTCAGAATTATACTGTGATTGTGGTTCTTGTCTCGGGTTCTTGCAAGTACACAACGTGGATTAGAACCCCGGAGAAACATTGTAAACGTCAAAACTTAAAGCTAAGTCCGAAAATGATGGATGAAGGAAACTGAAAAAATGTACAAAAACCAATCACCATTCTAGTAGCTGGTAACGTTATATTACTCAATATCAGGATCGTATACGCCGAAAAGGGTGACACTCGCATTGGTTCATGATGTACCTAGTTATCATTTTTCTGTACCTGAATGTACCAGAAATATTCAATAATAGGATTCCCCAATTATCTCACAACCATTGATTTGAAGCAAGTGTTATCCCTTCCAGCAAAATGATATCTTGTAGATCTCTAAAAGTTAACAATTTTATTATAATCTCCGAAATTATGACATCCGAAATAGTTGTCTGAAAGAGATCATAAAGTTGTCAGAACCATCTCTTACAATGCGCCATCTGCTGATATCTTTCAGAGTTCTTCGAAATGTTAACTTAAGAGCTCTTCTAAACGATATCTTATAGATAACATTTTGTAGAGATTTAAAAGAGCTTTGTATTAATAAATAAAAAATTTATTGGTAAGGTAAAATTTGAAAACTTTTAAATTATTTGAGTCGATACTATCATCTGTCGTATATTGATTTATTCTTCATTGGATGCGCCGCGTAGTGAGCGTGGAGAGAAACTCTGAGATATTATTGTTTTGGTTATGTGAAGTAAGCAGCATAAAGATATCTTTTAAGATGTTTCTGCTGTAAGGGTTCTAATCGAGAGACTCGGTAGAGTCTCACGCCGAGTAATAAAAACAAAGAGGCGCGCTACGACAGGTATCACAGATCACTGTGGTGTGGAAATGAGATTCCAGAGGTGATTGTATCGAAAAACCAATGGCCAAGTATTGTAACAACCTAAAATCAAACATGATTCAAAGACTTTTTATTGATAATCAGAAAAATTGGAAAAACATTAACATATTATATCTCGTCTCGGTTTCTGTGATAAAATAACACCCAACAATCTTTTGTTCAACCTTTCAATAAGTATCCGTTACACGTTTTGTTGGTAGCAATTATCGATACTTGTGTGCACTCAGAAGAAATATTATTTCCAAACTGATTGCAAGAGTCAGAGCTGATTCATCAATTGCCTCCAATTGCAGTTGACTCGGACATTATTGAATCGCGTAATGTCTTACGCAGAACTTTGCCAGACGGTGATTTTGGTAGATGATCAATGAACCTGACACCACCGCGAAGTCGTTTGCTGTCAGATAGTTCAGCAGCAACGAGGTCAACTAACTCCGTCTCAGTAACCTGAAGTGTATATAGTTGTGAGGGTAAATATGACAGTATTTTTATGAAACGATTAGAGTTCTTCCATTCTGATCAGAACATTCATTCTGTTGGGATTTCGAATGAAAATCACCTGCTTGTCATAACCAGTCGAATTTTTTGCTCTGACTACAAACGCAAATGGGTGTTCGTCGTCCAAAGGGTGAGGAACACCGATGACAGCCACCTCCTTAACTCCGGGATGAGACAATATCACAGTCTCGATTTGGAACGGGGCTACATGATAGCCACGATACTTTATCAAGTCCTTCAATCTTTCGAGCACGAAAATTTCCCCGTCCTCGTCATAGTAACCAAGATCCCCGGAGTGAAACCATCCTTGAGTAAAAGCGAACGTCTGATAAAGATAATCGAAATGACCTGGACGCAGTGATATGTGGTAGATATTTCATATTACTACACAAACCTTCCTCGTCAACAGTCTCAGCTGTAGCCTTTGGGTTATTATAGTATAAATTCATTTGGCTAGTGGTCTTCGCCAACAATTCACCCCTTTGATTGGGTCCCAGCTTGCAACCTGTGTCTGGATCGATCACTTTTAGCTGGGCGTTCTCACTGATTTGACCGCATGATCCAGGCTTCGAGGTCACTGTCTGTATCGATAATAAGCCACCCATTTCTGTCGTTCCGTATATCGCAGAGATAAGAGCTTTTGGTACGAGCTTCGAGAAAGCTTCGCAAGACGAAATAGCAAGGGATGTTCCGCCGTAGATGACGCGAGTCAGGCAAGAGAGATCGTACTTACCAAGGACATCGGATTTCACCAATCTATTGATCATGCCAGAGGCAAGAAAAATAACTTTCGGCTGGTGGAAGAATAAAAACACGATAAAATAATCTGAAATCAATTGAACACTTGGAATATCGTGATGTTAACGATTTACTTTGTACTTTTCGATCAGTGGACATATTGAGTACTCATCAAAGGCCGGCCGCACGATTTTCGTGATGTTCAAGGCCAGATTCAGGAACAAATAAAGTATCCCACTCATCCAGGAGATGGTCGTAAATACAGCACAATCATTTCCAGCCCCTACGACTTCCGTTAAGCAACACAATTGTCTCAGGAAAGCTCCATGGCTCACCGCAGCACCTTTCGGTGAGCCTGTTGTCCCAGACGTACACATTATTAGACCGATCTCGTCCGACGACTCAATGTGGGCGCAGCTGAAATTCTTGACCTCTTCGGCTTTCGGTTCGGCGATTACACTTTCGAACTCAGGGAAACCAGAAACTTGATCAAAATTTATTATCCTTGAGTCAATACCTGCTTGTTGCACAGCTTCGGCAACGGCGGTAACCGACTTGTTGCTGACAAATGCCATTTTTGGTTCCATGAGGTTTAACAGGTGAAGCAAGTCCTCTGCAAGACAATCAATTGCGGATGCCGGTAAAATATATTGTACCATTACGATCACTACTAGAACTTACTTCCATGCACGTATATCTGCTCCATGATGGCATGAACACGTTTATCATCATTATTGATACTCTCATGCACTAAAGTCTTAGAGTGCACGTATTAATTGACAGGTCATTGTTAAATCTTAGATTGAATCGAATAGAATGTCAATTGCAGTTCTCGTTTGACAATGAGTGAAATTGGCACAGCCTGGTAGGATGCGTTACCTACTTGTGTTCAACCCATCATCCCAAAAACTGACGGCGGCTCCAAGGTAAAGCCCCGCAAAGCACGCCACTGCCACGTCCAGCTGATTGTGAGAGCAGATCACTACGACGTCTCCTCGGAGCAAACCCTGCGACTTCATCCATAGGGCACACCTGACGCTCCGTTCCCGCATCTTTGCATACGTGTATTCTTCACCGCTGATAGCATCTACCTGAAACACCATTCGCCGAAATCGCACTGCAACGAATTGTTATCCGTATACTGCCTTTGAAAGAATGAGACGTAGACCGTCCCATCATTCATCAATTGAGTGTCTCGTTGCGATTTGTGTCATTGGAATGCTTCTCGACTTCTTATAGGTATGTGCGTGACTTGTTCGCATATGCAACTTCGTTAAACATTTACCTGACCTACGAAATCTGGCATGCCTTCCAGACTATCCAGTACAAACTGGCCGAGGCTCGTGTGGTCCATTGCATAAGAAACCTCTCGACCCTTGAGGATGTTGTTTTCAATTTTGAATTTTGAACCGTTCTGAAAACAATCCGGAGTAGTGAATTGAATATGGTTGGTATAGTATCGCACATCGGCATTACTTATGTTAGTTATGAATGACTATCAGTATTTTCATGTGACGAAAAATATAGGACGGATTCAAGGAGAAGTGACGGCGTTAAAAATAACCCGAACGCTGAAGAAGTTTCAACAAATCAACGGAATGTTGTTGATGTTGAAACTACGCATCACGCGGTTCTTCTTCCCAATCACCGTCTCAAATAATTAGTAATAATTAGTGAGGCGTGATGCAACGCCTTGAAAATAGCGCAGAACGAGACTATTGCATGTGACAGTGAATCTAGAAATGTGGGGCAAAAAAGATCCGCGGTCTGCGAGGCCGCGGTAGAGGAAATACAAAATCTGAGATATGTCGATCAGGAAGTTGATGACATGACCCATTCCATCATCCTGGGCCATATATTCTGAAGAATTCAATCAATTTGTACAACTAGTTCTCATGCGAATGCGACGTACTTAAAACTATACATCAGTGGAAATGCACTACCTTATAATATGCACTGAATTACAGAGCAGATTCTTAATCCTACTGTAAAAGCAACAGACGTTTCAATTCTCAAATAAGCGGAAAAATGGACAAAATCTAGATGTTGAAATATTAAATGCCCTTGAAAAGATCAAGTAATTCATACTCGTCAGTGAAGAAATGCTCACACTTTTAGCGTCCCTATGTAGTTCACTCACCTCCGCCATGTTTTCCTAGATGAATCGCCTGCTTTGGACCCCGGCTTTCAATTTATTTACACGGCAGAGAATTTGTGAATTGTTTGAACCGCAACAGAAAATCAGTCCACCGAAGGCAAGCCAACGATTTTAACTAGAAATTTCAACCGAGACGAGGGCTATCTGGAAGAGATATGAGTGATACTTTGAGCCACGTTTTTGAAATGCTGTCGTATATAAAACAAATCTGCAACATCATGTAGGTACTGCGCACTATAACGAGAAATTTTCCTATCCGTAGGGCGCGGATAGAAAAATAGATCCCGCACTAAGAGTACCAACGTGATCCACACTCAAATACGGTACACATTAAGATAAGGCAAAAGAGAGAGGTAGTGTTGAGTTCCAGGCACATGGCTATATAGATACAATAAATGGAATAATATAGACATGCTATAAACCAAAAATACAAACTTGATATTTAAAAAGATAACGGGCTAGTCAGGCGCAGAAATGAACGTGAGGGCGTAGAATAACACATTTACTGTAACATATTCAGCGATATTCAAACGAAATAGTATATCAGCTGAAATATAGGAACAAAATAATCGAGGATTATACTAATCCTCTGCGTTCGACAATTTTTTGGATCTAATGTGTTCGGAATTAAAATAGAATTTGCGCTAAGTTGGCCTTTTTTGCGTTTTTGACGCCTGGGCTCAGATAATAATCGAAATGTGACACATTTCGACCAAAAGGAGGTGGGCGACTAGGGATGGGCCTTATGCGCCCCAATATAATATAAGTAGGGCCACCATATTATTGCGCGATGTATCTTTTTTAATATACCGTTTGAGAAGAGTCACCATATCACTATAAGAAAAGCTGATCGTAAAAAAATAGATCCAAAATCAGATGCTACTGCCAAGTACCTATTTGTACATTACATTTAAACTACTCAACAAAATTAAAGCCCCCCCCCCCCCCCCCCCCAGCATAACCCGCCATTTTCAGACGCCTTGACCGATTCACTTGAAATTTGGACCAGGGCTAGTCGAAAGTGTTTCCAACTCGGGCCCGAAGCCGATTTTCTGTATCTTCGAGGGTTGCGATGTGGCACTCCAAAAACCAACTCTCTGCGTAAAATCAAAGTCACAGGTCTGTGGCACCGGGTTCCAACATCGATTTTGCGCCTAGCCTATGATTCCGTAGCTGGGAGTGAAAAGTTACTGCTAGGCTAAGGGTTGTTCAGGGGTTGATTGCAGTTACTCAGGGACAGGTGGGCTGCAAGTGCTCGGCTGAATCGCGAAAACGATTCGGAAACACTTTTGTGTCTCCGATGCTCGAAAATGTGTCAAAATGTTTTGTCCAACCCCGGATGATAGAGGGATGAAAGCGGAGGGGTTGAATAGACAAGGGTGTATGATTCAGCAGTGGACCGAATCGTCTAGCTCGACCAAAAGTTGTCCAAACATTTAATGCGCACAAAATCGGCGTTGGAACCCGGTGCTACAGACCTGTGACTTTGATTTTACGCAGAGGGTTGGCTTCGGAGTGCCACATCGCAACTCTTGAAGATACAGAAAATCGGTTCTGGGCCCAAGTTGGAAACACTTTGGACTAGCGCTGGTACAAATTTCAAGTGAATCGGTCAAGGCGTCTGGAGATGGCAGGTTATGCTAGGAGGGGGCCTTTAATTTTGTTGAGTAGTTTAGTTTTTCTCAAGTTCATAATTAGGCATTGATAATGTGGTTTTTATAGCGTTTCAGTCCTGCTACGTGGAACCATAGATATAGCGATAGGCAGTGGTGTGAAGAGAAAACATGAAAAAATATAAATAAAAAGTTGAATAAAAAAAAATTCCGAAGTATTACTTGGCGGGCCAATTTTTCAATCACTATTGGGAACCTTAGAACCTCGAGACGGCAACTAGTGGCAGAAAATAGAACTACTCAAAGAAAGCTACAGTAACCAATGAGAGGGCTTAGAACCTCGATACGCCAACTAGTGACGAAAATAGAACTACTCAAAGAAGGCTAAAATTTCAAAGCCACGCCCATTCCAAGGATCCCAATAGGATTATTGACATGGTATTTAATTGCTGTTATCTCGTACTTGTGTACGGGAGGCCTGTCAGCGATACCACTACCTTTAATTATTTATTCATGCCTATTTCGAAAAAAATAAAGTATGTTTTTGACTCTATTCTCGCCGAAAAACACTTGGTTTACGGGCATGCCACATAATATACTATTTTCCATATCTTTAGACATACTAAAGTTCAGGGGAGACCTTTACGATTATGATAAAAGAGGAAAACATACATAATAATTAAATGATTGTATTAAAGGAACGCATTAGTATGAAAATATACCAAAGACGAGTGTGCGGATTTTTCGGTGAACTTTTCAAATGGATTGTGGCCGAACCTTGAATCATTCAATAAACTTCTGGATAAAGCAGCGTATATATCGCGTAAGCGACGTTATACGATAGTTCTAGTCCGGGAGTCAGCGTCACTTTTCATTGCTATAATCGCTAAAGTTTCGTTTATCTTTTTTTGTTTCGTCATAATATAGTCTATCAACAAGATGAACTCCTGCCACTTCAATGGCGAAACAACGCTTATCAGCAGATTGTTAATCATGTTAAAAAAAAAAAAAAACACGGTCAAAGACAAAAATGCTACAAGCTGAATGACCCCAAAGATATATCTGCATAATATCTGCAAAAATGAACTTTGACAACCTGTAGTGGTCAAACTATGTCCCCAAGAGATGATTTTGTACGGACTTTTTTCTTCCATTTTAGATTCCCAAAAAACGGATTCTTTCCATTTCCTTCACACCTCATGTAGTGAACGCGTTTTCGCGTTTTCAATTGTTTAGCACGCCACCAAGCCTTACATACTGATCTGAGAGATGACTGTCTCAGGAATGTTCACTTTCTTTTTCAATTCTCTAAAAGTGGATTGTTTCGATTTTTTTTTTTTTTTTAGAATTAATACAGAGCTCGTTCTTTCCACTCCAATATTTCGAAACTGAAGTTGGAAAAAAAATGCAGACTCATTGAAGAAACCCTCTTTTCTAATTGAATACTTCGTCAGTGGCCGTAATGGTCAGGGAAAAGTGTTCCTCAGCCGACAATAACACTAATTCTGTCACGTAGAAATGTTCAACAACGGAGGCTACAATACTTTGAACTTCTTTTCAGAAATTGATCATTCCCACCAGTGCCGGCGGAAGTGGGGTTCCGGGGCAGCAAAAGCTCCCCCAATGATTTGATGCTTAGTGTTCTGATTGTCACCAAAGCATAGTTTTTAACAAAGTAGTAGTACATATGATTTCGACTCGGCTGACCCAATCAAGAAACACTTCCGCCGCGATTGATTCCCACTTGGATATGCTATCATATAATCAAAAGATAAGCCAACTTGGCGCAAATCGTGTATTTCACACGTATGTAGATATAAAGTTCAAAATACAATATATTGGAGGGTAACACGCAGGCGAGATCGTTGAGAGAAGTACTAAAAAATTGTAGTTGTGGTAGCATTATTAGAAGGGGGGGGGGGGGGGGGGGGCCTAGTCGATTTTTTACTGACCTCTCTAATTTCTCGATTTTTTCCGAAACAGGGCAATCAATCGGATTGTCATTCTGGCAGCCGAAACTTGACGAGGAATGAGTTCGAGCCAGCATAGGTAAAAATGTCATAACTAGAAATTTTTGTTCTACCAACAATTTTTTTATCGGTAACAGGTATACTATACATTATTTTAAATCCGTATAAGCACTATTATTTATAGTTGAAAAATTGTTAGTTACGACTATAATTTTTTTTCAGTAGGGTATCACAGCTTTGAAAAAATCATACGACCTTGTGCCATCAGACACGTGATATTATGATAGTGTATAAAAATCAAAGACGCGCTGATAGGATTTACACAAAACATTATGTAAAATATGATATCTTCATTTTTACGATCTACACGAAATTAGTTATCGCATAAACTTATACAACCAGCGTTCAGAACCAATTCGACATTGAACTGCGTATAGAAATTCCGAGTTGTTCACTAATCTGTGATCGCTGGGTTAACACACCGTGAGTCCCATTTACAATTAGACAATTAGGGACTCGAGGGAATTTCATTGTTTTACAAGAGTCCCTCATTTTGACCGACTGTCAATTTTATTGTCATCCACATTTGGCGGCCAAACATTCAAGCAGATTGGAAAACAATGCCAATCATGACACATCAGTATTCCAGTTTATGACACATCCATAATATTTCCCTAGTTTCTCCAGATTTCAGAACTTCGGATCGCCAGATTGAAATTGCATCAAATTCTTCGTTATGAAATGTACTTTTTGAAAAACTTTCTAAAAATATTTCGAACGCTGTTGTAATGACGAAATAATGATTTGAAGTAAAAAAAAAAAAAAAAAAAATGTAGTTCGCACGGAAATTCAAAATTATGAAGAAATTCCTGAAAATTATTAATCAAAACATAAATTTTTCATATCCTTGAGCAGAGTAGCTTCAGTTCCACTTTTTTTTTTTTTTTTGTATGAATTTTTTTATTCGCACACATATATTCTGATAATTATTTCATAATAATCTTGATCGCTCTGCTCTAAATATTTGATGATATAAGAGTAACGAGCCATATGTTAATTAGAGCATCCCATCATCATCTGATAATGCTACATTTTTTTACTTCTGTACGTAAAATGACTGTCACTGTGAATGGCTGAACAATATTGGTCACTTTTCTTTACTCGCCTCAGTTATAAATATCAACGAATGAGTTCAGCACCGATTCCGAATTGCGTAATGAATAATTTTCATATTCAAGAGTTACCTCCTTGTTTTAAAGGGTTTGGAAAAATTCATAGGCCTGTACTATAATACAGTGTGTTTCAGAACTGAGTACATAAAATGATAGGGGTAATAGACGGTGTCGAGTCTTCGGGCCAGTATCTCGCGCGCGGCGCCTATGACTGCAGGAGCGATAACTTTGCAATAACTGTTAAACAACACATCGAACATATCAAATCGCAATGGCATTTGCTTACCATAATTTTTTCCTAAATTTTTCAGTTATTGATGAATCTTCTATTGTTACCCGTCTCCGAGATTACCACCCTCACGGAAAAAAACCCTGAAATTTAAGGGGTAAATTCGTACCCCTTAAGTTTTAGGGGTTTACTATGAAAACTGAGGGTTTACCCTCAAAATTAACCCACAAATAAAGAGTAAACCCTGAGTTTTCATGGTACCCTTACGGAAAAAACCCCTCAAAATATCACCCTCAACTGAGCCCTCAACTTTCAGGGTGATTTCGTACCCCCAACTTGGGGGTTAACCCTGAATTGAGGGGTACCTTCAACTTGAGGAACAACCGTCAAATGGGGGTCCCTTCAACTTCAGGGTTTTTGAGATGACTTTTTGAAGTGACTTTTGAAGTGACGTGCCACTCATCAGGGTTGACCCCTAACTATTCAGGGTCATCCCTCAATTTTCAGAGTTGTCCCAGAACGTTTCAGGGTTATCCCTCAATTGTTGGAGGTTGTCGTTCAATGTTTGAGGGATATTCCTCAATTCTTGGGGGTTTCCCTCAATTTTCAGTATTGACCCCCAACTATTCAGGGTTATCCTTCAATTGTTGGAGGTTCTCCCTCAATGTTTGAGGGATATCCCACAATTCTTGGGCGTTTTCCCTCAATCTTCAGGGTTGATCCACCAACTTTTCACGGTTGACCCTTCAATTGATGGTTCATCCATAGGAATTGAAGGTATTACCCTGAATATTGGAGGTTGAACCCTGAAATTTCAGGGTTTCACCCCCAGAATTGAGGGTGAAACTCTGAAAATTGAAGGTTCACCCTCAAACTTGAAGGGTTTTTTCCGTAAGGGTAAACCCTCAAAATTTAAGGGGTACGAATTTACCCCTAAAATTTGAGGGTTTTTTTCTGTAAGGGCACTTGGGCTATTTTCCACTGCCGTGAAAAATATGAAAAAAAAAAAAAATATGACCGCTCCAGAGCCCCAAACAAGCAATTTTTTCATGTATGCGTTATAAAAAGAACTATTCTGTCCTCCGGCCGGAAAGCGTTAGCTTTCGGGCCGCTGCGCTAAACGAAGTTGCTGCTTTCCGGCTGCGTCGAACAGAAAATTAGTATACACACCTTGGCCAGTAAATAAGAAAGCCTCAGATCACATGTTTGTCGACCTCAGCTTCGCCTCGGCCCTCGGCCGACAATTACATGTGATCTGAGACATTTCTTCCTTTACTGGCCTAGGCGTGTAATCTACTATAATCATTTGTTATTTAAGTAAAATCGTAATTTGAAATCACAACCTAACTAACTAACCTTCGGTACGCGAAACAACGATTTCGGTCTTTCGCCTGCAGTTCGAACTTTTCGCAAATTAGCATGACTCCCGGTATCACAACTAGCCACACTGCATTTGGGCATTTTTATCAATTATAGTGCTCAATTCTCAAAGCCGTGAAGTCAAATCTCTATCTCATACATACGATTTTCACTTCTACAAAGAGCGCAATTCGAAAATTGCGTACGAACTATTTTCACACCACGTGCCTGCGTCCATTAATCACGTGATGCGTTTTAAGGTGAAGTGAAACGTTTGTCAGAACCTCGAAAACGGGAATCGTGAATTCTCCGGAACTACTGAATCAATCGCGATGAAACTTTGAGGGATTACACATAATTGTGGCAGAAAGTGGCTGATTATTTCACTTTTCCAAAATTTGACAAAAATTTTTACAGATTGACGTACCGACCACATAAATCGCGAGATTATTTACTGTTGCCGTAGATAATCGCATTTTCCCGATAATTAGCCACTCCGCAATTAAAAACCACACACTTTGAGCCTAATCCCGTGTCATTTTATGGAGAAATGGCTGAGAATTGACGATTCTCCGTTACTCATAACTAAAAAACCGACATTCAGTTGAGATCACAACCCGTATCGACATTTAGTCGAGATCACAGCCTGTATCGAAATTGCAGCCAGTATACTTGCAAATAATCTAGCGGTGGACAGAGGTACCAAACGTTCGGTAGTTCTGTTTTACCGCGGTGCAAGGCACCCGGCCGTGGCCTTAAAACGTTTCACTTCACCTTAAGTCAATTTTAAAAATTTTAGAATTTTAGAAATTTTGGAAATCCAAGAGCATCATTCCCTTCGTGCACTTTTTTTGCGTCACTGATATCAATTTCACATCGATCGAATGTGTTTTAGCTGAGAAACGGTCTCCCGAAAATCCCGAAAATTCCAATCCGATAGATGGCACCATGTCAGCGTTCATTTCCCCTTAAAATGATAACTGCTGTGCCTCTAAATTGAATTTCTCTGCATTATCGGCAAATGGCATAATGTAAACCTTCGGGGTTTGTGTTCCTCGGATAAGACGTTCCGTCGGTAATCTTAGTATACGTGCTATGTACAATCTCCGTTACGTGTCTCTAGTCTCGCTGTACTGAATTGACAAAGAAATAAAAGAGTGATGAAAAAATTTGCGAAAATGGTGTTGCGTACGGAGCGTAAACGTTTTTAACAATAAAAATTTTAAATTACGAGTATAATAACGAATTATTTTCATAATCCAATATGTAATTCGGATTGTCCGAGTGTTTATAATATCCATAAATAATAACTAAAACATATTCTACATAGATAACGAAACTCAATGATAAAGGTAAGCGCACGATTCGCTTTGTTTATGAAGATCAGCTGTGTCACTAAACATTTGTGTCATTTCGCCCCAACCTAAACCTATACTATACTATACTACTACTAGTACTCTATTTTTATCTCACTTTACTTATGAAGAAGGTCACTCTTAAATTACGCATTAATATAACATTATTAGCGAAATTTAAATAATAAATAACGAGAAATTCAGAAATATATATATATATATATACATACATGATAATAATATACATAGATTTCGTAAATTGGATAAATTATGTATATATTATTCACAACTATGCGTATTGCCAAACATAGTATATATATATAATGCCGAAATATAATTGCCTAATAAAACTTTTTCGCAACGTTTATTAGAGATTTTATAACACTGCCAATTCTGTATTTAGATTTGCAACAAATCACAACACGTTTCCTATATTATTATATTACACTTGTGTATAAATCTAAATGTAAATGTAAATAAATATTTTCATTTATCTTTATTAACACTCCAGTGAATTCATTTTTCATTTTCAAAAATGTATTCTAGATGCTTGGAGCACAAGAATTGGCTAGTAGTTAAATAAGCTTAATAACATGAAAGAATGAAACGAGATACCGTCATTACCTGCCTGGAGCCAAGTCGCAGAGCCCAAACGGTAATGGTTTCATATAATTCAATAATTCAGGATTCAATGGCCAATATATTTTCTCTCGATCAAGATCATTTCTCTGTTTATTTTTATTTATATGCATGTGAAGGTTCATCACTCTCTTTAATCTTAATCTCAATTACAATGTATTCATAAAGATATGAAACAGCTATTAAATTAATCCTTTCTTCTTATTTCTTTGTACTCTTTGTAATTCTTAGCAAGCTATTTCAGATTAATAAATGCTGTGTAGCTTTGTTAGGTAAAAACATGTATTTACTAATTTATCGGTATCACTTTAGGTCGCAATATGCTATTTTTCTTCATTTTATATCACTAGGGGATATAAAAACAAGATTTATTTTTTCATTCATCAAACATTGAATATACTTGCTTTCCTTATTCTATCAATAAAAAAAGCTGATGTTTGGTTCCCAATTCAGAATTTTGAGAACAGAATTCCTCAATCTTATCTCACACCCTATGCCATTTTTCGTTCACCAGTTTCTCGCTTATTAGAAATGGATTCGAATAGATGCTAGAATTTCAGGGAAATCAATCGATGACTACATTGATTGTACATTTAATTCAGTGAGTCAAATAAAAATTAATCCAGTACTGATAGTTGACTACAAAAATAACTAAGAAAAAGGTAGACTATGGTA
Organism: Tenthredo mesomela; assembly: GCA_943736025.1. Taxonomy (NCBI): domain Eukaryota; kingdom Metazoa; phylum Arthropoda; class Insecta; order Hymenoptera; family Tenthredinidae; genus Tenthredo; species Tenthredo mesomela. The sequence goes on from OX031016.1 coordinate 885,561, forward strand.
GTACGTATTGACCCAGATAGCAAGAACGGTATTATTACATATTGACAATTTCTTTTTATAGCTATCTATGCGACATTATCAATTCATGACTTATTGCAGTCTCTTTGCACGCTAGTACTACTTCAATATTTCAAATATACAAATCGGCTACATTGTTACAGCATGGACATACTTTCATCATTGTAAGCCATGATTTAGTAATTATTTTTCAAAAACTTTCTTATATAAAAATGAAATTCATTCTAAGACGTGTGCATCGTATCATTATGTAAAATCCGGATTTGTAGACAGACTTCTTGCTTCTCGTTAAACTTTCCTTCGCATCTTTCGCTCCGTTTATTTCCTCTTTATCATACAACAGCCGAGTCTTTCACCTCTGGTTTATCTTCAAGCTTTAAATTCCACTTTTAGATGACAACGGTATTGGATGGTAGCTACCAGCAGCTGGGAACATACTCGGAGGGTGAAGATGACCTCCGGGATGAGAACGGGGAAGAAACGCCACAAGAATCTGGTGTGATGATACACGTCGTGCCTGAGGGTGGAAAAGCCAGATGGAATCATATAGAAGACTTGGATTCGTTCTTCACCAGAATGTATCACTATCACCAGAAGCATGGATTCGCATGTATGATGCTTCAGGAGAGTCTAGAACTCGGACAATTCATCTTTGTAGTTACATTTTCGACTTTCCTTTTCCACTGCGTCGATTACTCAATTTTATTCAGGTGAAAATAAGCCCGGATCTTAAGCATTCTGAGTTTACTCCGCAATCAATGTCTTGAAATATTTGAATTTAAATTTACAGGGACACCGTGATGGACACCCCATCGCACAAAACGTCATTAACCGACGCGTTGTACTCGCCGAGTGAAATCGCAGCCTCCATGGGCCTGGTAACATGGATTTGCATTCTAGTCGCAACTATTTTCTGGATTCTACGTGCAGTCAAAGTATTATATCACCTGACACAGTTCTGGGATATTAAACAGTTTTTTAACACAGCTCTAAAGATCGAAGACTCCGAACTTGACAATCTAACTTGGCACGAGGTTCAAAGACGTGTTAGAGAAGTTCAAATTGAACAACAGATGTGCATACATAAGCGAGAGCTTTCAGAACTTGATATATACCATAGAATACTAAGATTCAAAAACTACATGGTCGCTATGATTAATAAATCGCTTTTACCCGTAAGAGTATATGTTCCGATCATTGGAGAAGTCATTTTCATGACTAGGGGTCTCAAATACAACATGGAGCTATTATTATTCTGTAAGCGCTCGGAGATACTCTTCGATAAATTAAAATTTTAAATTTAAATCCAACAAGCTACGCTAAATGTTTGATAATCTTGTTCGCAGGGGGGCCTTGGTCACCTTTTGAAAATAACTGGCATCTCAAAGAAGACTTCAAGAAATTGAACAAGAGACAAGAACTGGCCAGAAAGTTATCCAAATATATACTTTGGGTCAGTGTGGTCAACTTCGTACTTTGTCCCTTGGTATTTCTCTGGCAAATATTATACTCATTTTTCAATTACGGAGAGGTAAGGAATAGTCATCTAGACTTTCAACGATAATTTAAAGAAATTCCTGCTTTTAATATGAACGAAATATCAATCAAGAATTTCTCCCAACTTTAGATCATAAAAAGAGAACCAGGTACTCTGGGCTCTCGGACCTGGTCTCTCTATGGTCGTCTATATCTCCGTCATTTCAACGAACTAGATCACGAGTTGAATGCAAGATTGAACCGTGCCTATCGCCCGGCTTCAAGATACATGAACATATTCACTTCCCCCGTGATGACTGTGTTGGCAAAAAACATTGCCTTTGTTGCCGGAAGTATGCTTGCCGTTTTATTGATACTATCGATCTACGACGAAGATGTGTTGACCGTTGAACACGTATTAACAATGATGACAATACTCGGTGCGATAGTTGCGGGAGCTAGAGCTTTCATTCCTGATGAGAACCTTGTATGGTGTCCTGAACAACTTCTCACCGCTGTTTTAGCCCACACACATTACAGACCTGATAGTTGGCGAGGATGCGCACATACTCAATCTACCAGAGCACAAGTCGCCCAATTGTTTCAGTACAGAGCCGTTCATCTGCTGGAAGAATTAATGTCTCCATTATTGACCCCGTTCATTCTGTGCTTCCATATGAGACCCCGAGCTCTAGAGATTGTAGATTTCTATAGAAATTTCACAATCGAAGTAACCGGAGTCGGTGATGTCTGCAGTTTTGCTCAAATGGATGTAAGAAGGCACGGAAATCCGATGTGGCAAACTGCTCCGCAGACACCAAGTGTCGAAGAACGAAATATCGGATTCGACAATAAATACGGAGACGGAAATGAGAAGATTCACGTTCCAATGTCTAATCAATACACTCAGGCAGAAGATGGAAAGACGGAATTATCTCTCATACATTTCACTCTGACTAATCCAGAGTGGAGACCACCTAGTCACGCGGAAACATTTGTTACCGCGCTCAGGGAAAGGGCTAAAAAAGATGCTGTCGATTTGGATAACGATATCAATCCTCTGTACAGCAGTTTAAACAGTCTTTCTAGTCTAGGGCCTGGGGTGAGTCTAAGAATCATTGAATAATGCTTGGGAAATCCTGGAATCAATGAATCTTTAAAATAGTACATTGTGCAACTAGTGCGCAAAATTGGTGATTCTGGCACCAGTTGCTCATACCATTTTCTGAAACAGTGCGAAAAATTCGACTTTTCATGCCTTTTCAAAGTATTCACTTTGCACAAGCGAAATACGAATTTTGAAGAATATCCTTGAGTCCTACTTTCGTCCTGTGAATTAATGAAATTTCTTGTCATTTTCAGTACAACAATTTAGTAACGAGCATAATTCACGGCACGATACTGAATCAGTCCCAAACCGTGTCCGGTGGTAATACTGGATTTCTTAATCAGCCAGGAATGTCGAGTACATTCGGAGGCGCAGGGGCCTCTATGTCTGCTAGATCAGACGCACCGTCACGAACAGTTCGTGGTGGTCTTAACAGAGCCGAAGGACCTCTGAACAACGATAGAGGACTACTTCATAGTCTGCATCAAGGATTGTCGAACCAATCGCTTGGCGCTTCTGTATTTGGATCCGGGCGGGATTTGCCTTCTGATATAACAGTTCCGGTAGAACTTACCGCTGCCGATATGTCCCTATCTACTTTGTACCTGCATGAACTTCACCATAGACAAGTAAGCCGATGATATATTATTCATATCTATGATATAGATGCGATGAAATTTGTAACACGACTGTTTCGAGATCTTTGAAACGACCAAATCTACTGATACTTTCATTATAGATAGTACCTATTTCATATTTGTCAGAAAAGCTGAAATTTTCACCATCATTGTATGTAGTTTGAATAAAAAATGTGTATTTCTTTAATTAATCAGATAAAAAGACGCGGATATCAAGAAATGGCTACTAGAAGCATATGGCAACGTAGTCCCGTTCAAGACTTAGCCACGCTTCCAGAAGTTAGACAAGAAAGAGCACCGCTTCTTCGTCATGGCGATTCATCCGTTCGAAGTACAGGACGTGATTCTTAGCACAAAATTTAAAAAACAAAAAAAGAACTTTATATCGTTTATAGTTATTACAAATATATAGCTGAGTTTGATATGCGCAATGATCATCTTTTCTCCTTTTTTTTTTCTTCTTTTTTTTTTTTTTTTTTTTTTTCTAAGAAACAAAATATTTTTTATCCATTTAATCATAATTTAATTCTAATTATTAATCTAATGTAGTATGTACGTCGTAATATCTATAATATCGTATACTACCTAAAATAATGATAAAATTGGTTTCACGATATCATTTATTATTATTATTATTATTATTATTATTATAATATAGCTAGGAAATTTTGCAAAGCTTAATAATTTGCAATATTATTAATAAATTAATTTTATATATTATATTTATATAGTAATATAGTAGATACGGATCACAAGACGACTGGTATATGTAAAATATTTTGATAAAAAACAAAAAAAAAAAAAAAAAAAAAAGAAAAGGAAAGAAAAGAAAAGAAAAAAAAAATAATAATCTAGGTAATATAATAACGATTCTAAACGATTATGTAGAATATATTATAACACGTTTCTGTGACCATAATACATAATTATTATTAATGTGGAATATTAGATCGTGGATATAAAGAACAAATAATATTAAAACCCTAGCGCACGCACCCCTATTACGTATAATGTTGTAATTTCTTTATTTCTACAAAATAATCAATATACAAATGAAATACTATGTTGATAATCAAGCACAACCTTCCGATTTGTAATATATTAATAATAGGTATTATATATATATATATATATATATATATATATATATATATATATATATATACCTATATAATACTAATTTCTTATGGTTTTGTCAAATGACAGGGCAATTTTCTCTAGTCATATAAAATATTATATGCGTTATATATATATGTATACATATATGTAATTAAATGATTTTTTCGATTTTTGTACAAAGGTACATAATTTATATATATATACTATATATACACCTTGGATTTTATCATATTACGAGAAATGAAATGAAATGGTTTTCGAGGCACATTTTATGAATCTTTAAATATATTACCTATATATACCTATACCTACTTAATAATAAACATTAGCAATTTTGTGATAGAAAGATAAAAGATTCATATATAAGCTAAAGGGATGCATCCCTTTTTTCTCCTTTTTTTTCCATTTTCTTCCCCTACTGCAGTCGAATACATTCGCCTTTACTTCCCATTTTTTTTCAAGATGCATCTGGACCCACAGGATTTTACAGGGTCGGTTTCCGAACCACCAGGAGTGAGCATATATGAGGCATATTTAATTTTTCTGTCCAAAAATGTCAACAAGTTTGAATGCCACGGGGTGGAGAACTTGAACCCAGGACCTACCAAGTGATAGTCCGAACACTTGTCCATGAGCCACCACGACTCTGTTGATCTTTTTCCTTATGATAACCTAATTAACGAGAATTATAAAGGGTTGAATTAAACTTATTAATTTTGTTTCAAATTGAGTGAAGTTGAGTTTAAAAAAAAAAGAATTGAATACGTTCATCATTTATTACATTATTATCGTTATTTTATGTAATTATTTATATACATATAAGTATATACCTATTATAGATTAACTTTAAATGAAGAAAATATGTGATTATATATAACATTACTCAAAATTAACTCATCGACGACTATCAACTATCTGTATATATTATACCTACTGCATCTTATAATGTCTATTAAAGTAAAATGACAATTTCATAAGGGGCCATTCAACAAATACGTTCGCTTTTAGGGGGGGGAGGGGGTCGAGGTTGATGTGACGTTACAAGTCACGGGGGGGGGGGGGGGGGGGGGGGGCAAAATGTGACGTTCGGTTTTTATGTATAGAATTCGTGTTTTGGCACGAGAATTTTGTTAAAGTGAAGTGAGAAATAAAGGACTGCTTTTAAATATCTCTTTTATCTCTATTTAATGCCGAGTGACATCGAAAGGCAAATCTTAGAAATAGATCGAATTATGGATCGATAGACCAAAAAAGGCAATAAAGGCCGGGGGGGGGGGGGGGGGGGGGCGAGATTTGTGACGTATTATTTTGGGGGGGGGCTAGTCAAACGAACCATTGTTACATAGGGGAGGGGGGGGTCTCAAATCGTCCAAAAAAGCGAACGTATTTGTTGAATGGCCCCTAAACAACAATAATAAAAAAAATAAATAAATAAATAAATAAAATATCAAGCTTTTATTGCTAGACAATTAATCCTGTACATCGATATCGATATAGTATGTATAATATGCATAATATATAATTGTAGATCGTTTGAAAGGACTTGGATGAAAAAATAAAATAAAATAAAATAAGAGTTATATTGTATGTAATTTAAGATACATATATATAATATTATAAATAAATACGTTTCCTAATATTCACACGTTTTTTTTTTAAGATTTTTCTCAAAAATACTTTTTCATCAACAATCTACTATTATACAGTTCACATAATAATATAATCGATAATTTGAAGATCTATTACCTGGTGAAAATAATTCTAGGAATTTCTACGCGATGTATCAAGGAAATTGAAATTCGTTGTGGTTTTTTTTTTTTTTTTTTTTTTTTTATATATGGGTCAAAACGCATCAAACGGATAATGGCTCTGCCCAAAATTGTAGGTCACCAAAAAAATCGTGAGCGGGAGCAAAATTTTCCTCTTACTGTCTAGTTTTCATTGCCATGTGGCATATTTGATAAATTCAAAACGACGGCTTCAATATGGCGGCTCAAACCTGGGGAGTTCGTCGAAAATTTTCAAGAAGTGATGATAACTCGCTCAATTTTGATGCTAGATTGTTTTTGAGGTCAGAAATGGATTCAGCATTGAGTTTGACATTTAAAAAAAAATAGATAAAAAAAATGAAAAAATTGTTGAATTATCAAATTATTAAATCAAATGATTAAGACGTGCGTTGAGCGCCAATAAAATTTCCTAGTTGGAAATGCGATATGGTGATAATTTTCGGACAAATACGATTTCGACTCGTACATTACCTTGATAATAGCTCAGGAGGTCAATTGAAAGCATTAGAACTTCGCAGGGAGTATGAAAAATAGGTTTTGCCATTCGTGAAGCATTTCCCATGTATTATTTTTGGGATTTCCGAAATTTTTTTGTTATGACCTTTAAATCTGAAATTCAATGCTGAATCCATTTCTGACCTCAAAAAAAAATCTAGCATAAAAATTGAGCGAGTTATCATCACTTTTTGAAAGCTCTCGACTAACTTCCCAGGTTCGAGCCGCCATATTGAAGCCGTCGTTAGAATTTTCCAAATATGCCACATGGCAATGGAAACTAGACAGTAAGAGGAAGATTTTGAACCCACTGACGATTTTTTTGGTGACCTACAATTTTGGGCAGAGCCATTATCCGTTTGACGCGTTTTGACCCATATATAAGAAATTGTTGTTTCGTTGACAAAATGAAAAAAACGATTTTTTCTGATAAACTACCGAAATCTACCATTTTTTTCTATGATAAATTATTATGAAAATTTACAATTTTTCAAGAATAACTACTATGATCTATACAATGTTACATGAAACTCTACAATATACAACAATCGACAATATTTTCATGTAAACACTCTGAAAATCTATTGGGATCCTTGGAATGGGCGTGGCTTTGGAAATTTATCCTTCACTCAGCAGTTATATTTTTCGCCACTAGTTGGCCTATCGAGATTCTAAGAATCCCATTTGCATTAGTTGTTTATCCTACAATCGCTAGTTCCAATTTAGACCACCAGACTGCGTGTATCGAAATCCTCAGTTTCTCAATACAATTTATCAAGGAAAATTACGAAAATCTTTCAATCTATAAAATTTGTCATGAAGAACTATGAAATGTTCCAATTTCCCAAAATATTCGTAGCAGCTCGTTATTATTATTATTATTATTATTATTATTATTGTTATTAGTTCTTGTTTACGTATGAAAATAATAATTATTCGTTATCCAAATTTTCACCCGTGTATAGAATATAAGCTATCGAAATATATTCCTCAACAAATATTGGTTTAGGTTAATTAATGTTAGATTAAAAAAGTTTGACATGCTATATATATATACTGAATATTTATTTCACTTAATTATATATAAATACCCACGCGTTTCACTATTATTTATTATTATTTTTGTTTTTGTTTTTGTTTCATTATTATTTATTTAAATAAGCGAATGGAATGGAATAGGTATAACGAGCTTGATCAAACGTGCAAAATTTGAAGAAAAAAAAAGATAATAATAATAATTATATAGGTCTTATGTATACAATCGGAGTATATATACATATTTATAATTATGATGAAAACCTGCGAATGAAAAATCAAGTTCCGGCAGAGAATGAAACAATTGAAAAAAATAATTCTAATTTGAGGAAGTCAGACAATTATATATAATGAGGCCGTGGAAGCGGAATCTGCGAGAGCGTTGTGAATTTATTGTGCGAAACAAAATTTTCCCTAAATAATAAATAAAAACGCAACGCGTTTCTCATCGCGATATTGAAAACTGTTTTGTGTATAACACAATCTGTTGTATATATACGCTCGCTCCATTTGATATAACGGCCGGAGGAAAGATAAATAATATGGAAAAGTCCCAGAATACAAAACCGAACGATACTTCGAAGTACAATTTACGCTGTAATCGAAACATAAGCGAGAAAATGACGAAGAAAGATTTTATATATGATATACCGGCACCATTTCAAGCCATGAGGAAGGTAAATAATAAATTACAAATGTACCCATTTTTTTTTTTTTTTTATTATTAATTTCAAGTAGGAAGTCGAACGCGATGAGAAAAGCTAATTTGCTCACCTCTTTTATGTATCTCAGAAATGTTTTAAAATATGCGTATGGTTTGTGTCAAGGATCAGGAACCATATACTTATAAACACATAAAGTACGGCTACACTGAAATAGACATATAACATATAGGTATATATGTATATTAGGGTGATTTTTTTGAAACGACTATTTTTTTTTTTTTTTTTGCAACTCCCCATTGAAAATCTTGTTGTAGACGTCGAAGAGGGAATCCTGTCCAATTTTTAGCTCTTCATTCCAATTCCAGCACTCGCGCTTTTCTTTTTAAGTTTTCCTATGCTAAAAGCATGTAAACATTACGACTTTTTCTTTCGCCGCGCAAAACTCAGCCGCATTTCAATGGATTGTTCTCATCCAAGATTCATTTTACAGAGAATTTAGTGTTCTTCAAAAGTGCCATTGGTAGTTTGGCTGTGGTTTCAACCGCCGCACTTGTGTGAGCCTCCAAAGTCGATTTTATGCATAATTCTTCTTTCTCGGTGTGGGCGAATAAACAGTTGAACTTGGAGAAAAAAACTTCGCAACAATTTTGTAGGAAATTTATTTCTCTACAAAAAAGTCCAATACATAAAGTCTCTCAAACCAGTATTTCAAAAGAGATAAGGACTTTGATTTTTTTAAATATAAAATTCCAACAAAATATCAAGTCCAATATTTTCAAGTCAGTCAAACTATCTTGGGAACTTTTGAAGAACACTAAATTCTCTGTCAAATGAGTCTTGGATGAGAACAATCCATTGAAATGCGGCTGAGTTGTGCGCGACTAAAGAAAAAGTCGTAATATTCACATGGCTCTTAGCATAGAGAAACTTAAAACGAAAAGCGTGAGTACTAGAATCGGAATTAAGAGCTAAAAATTGGACAGGATTCCCCTTTCGACGTCTACAACAAGATTTTCAATGGGGAGTTGCAAAAAAAAAAAAAAAAAAAAAAAAATAGTCGTCTCAAAAAAAGCACCCTAATGTATATTGTGTGTTATACTTCAAAACGCGTGCGTTAAGGTGCTTTCCTAGGCAATTCCACCAGTCCTGAAAACATCGTGAAAAAATGTGATATTAAACGGAATATCTCTGCCTGGGCACCGAAATCAATGAAACAAAATACGTCGCGCAATTCTATGTGCGACTCCGAACATGTACAGCCCAAAAAATGTTCGTTTTGCGCGAAAATAGAGAAGATATCCATGAAAAACGGTTTTAGAAACGTTTTTCATGGATATCTTCTCTATTTTCGCGCAAAACGAACATTTTTTGGGCTGTACATGTTCGGAGTCGCACATAGAATTGCGCGACGTATTTTGTTTCATTGATTTCGGTGCCCAGGCAGAGATATTCCGTTTAATATCACATTTTTTCACGATGTTTTCAGGACTGGTGGAATTGCCTAGGAAAGCACCTTAAATTGAATCATTAGAGTAAAAAATTCTTGTCAAAGCTATAGAAGGAAGAGAGTTTACCTATACTATACCCTTTGTGGGAAACAACATAACGTTTTAGTAACAAAGTAATTACCCCTGATTGTCTGGCTCGAAATTTTCGTATGAACGCATCTAGAAGTTAGAACAAACTCAAAGGGCGACCCTATGTATACACACTGATTGTAAGAGGAATTTGTAAATTCCGAAACTGAGAGATGTGCTAATATCATATATACAGGGTGAATATTCTCCGGGGTCTGATCTAGGAGGAGCTTCGAAGTGCCGAAGCTCTGCCTTTGTCTAATCATATACTCGTCCGCTTCAGAATAATACTGTGTGATTACCAAGCAGATCAAATTATCAAGCAGATACTACACTCATCTGCGAAACGAGTATGAATAGAAAAAGGCGAAGCTTCAGCACGTCGAAGCTCCTCCCAGATCAGACCCCGGAGAATATTCACCCTGTATATGTTGTAAATTATCATTCCGGCGCCGCAGTATAACGGATATCAAAATAAATGAACAATTCACGGTAGATATTCTCAATTGAGGAGTTGAATGCGATAATAGCGTCTAAGCGAAATATCACGGTTTAGAGATAATTATAAGGAAAACGCGTGTAATCATTCAGTTATGGATTCTTCGAAGCGATATTTTATCAGGAATTATCCGTCACAATATTAACTTAGACCTTGTTATCACCGAAAAAACAAATATCACCAATAGATCAAAATAAATTGTCAAAAAATCAGTTACATATACCCTTATTGCCCAAAAATTGAAATTATATGTCCCAATTTTGCGAAGATCGTAGTGAAGACCCATTTCAAAATGTTCGGACATAATATCTGCTCAATGTGCCATTACCCCATCCATAACTCTGAAATTCATATAAAAGTAGTTTGAAACGAGGCTGATAATACCGAACTTTGATCAATAGGATAAGTGTCTGCCATCACCGTTGAAAAAATCTCGTATCGATTTCGAACGTTTGATAACATCGGGTGCCATTGCCGCAGCAAGTCAATTGAAAGGATCTTCAGTAAAAAGCGAGGGAAAGTTGAACAAAAATCCTGTTGGACTACTGAGATTGATTTCACCGCCGAACTTGGTACCGTCTATGAAAACTGTTTGCAAAAATTCAAACCCCCTACTACAATCGCAAGAAAGGGAAAGAATCGTCAAGGAACCAGAGCGGGGCGAAACTGATAAAGAAATACGCCGGCAAATCGTCCTGCCAATTCAACTTCGCAGGAAAATTGGATCCGACTCGAAACCACCCAGATATTCGGTAATACCAACCGATGAGGAGCACCAATTAACGATTTCAAACGGCCAACAGGTTCGAATTTATATTTCGATGCTGTGCCAAACGTGTGTTAGCAATCGATTTTACCAGTTTTCAATTCAAACTGTATAAAGATCGCTTTTCGTCATTATTTCTGCTCCTGATTGGTTCTTTTCTTCGACCCTTGAATTAGGGGCTTTGATATACACGCTCTGATCACCTCGAAAACGCGATTCGTAGTTTCTCCCATACCACGCAACCGATCGTAATGAAACTTCGGGGATTACTGCTTCATTTTGGCAGAAAGTGCCCAGGTATTACGTTTTTTCAAAATTTTCAATTTTTTTTTACAGATTCGGTTATCATCAGAGAAATCGTGAAATTATTTACAGTTGCACTCGATTTATTGCGCTTTTGAAATACTTGGGCACTCGGTGGTGGCGAACCATTATACATTTTCAGCACTATTTCATCTCGCTTGATAAAGAAATTACCGAGACACTACGATTTTGCGTCTTGTATAAAAATTACCGACATTTTACGGAATCGACACTTCCTATCGCGCGGTAAAAGTCTCTATACGTCGAAATTCATTATTACCAAAGCCCCTGAATCCCCGTACGTCGAATAATTCCATTGAATAATTAGTTGTCATCATACGTTGATCAAATCTAACACGAAAATGAAGTTCAGCGCTGGATTTACACTAGGGGCACTCGGGGCCAGTGCCCAGGGCGGCAAATTTTCAGGGGCGGCAAAATTTGAAACGTGAGAAAATTTTTTTTTTTTCGCGTTATGGAAAATTCTTTGAAAAGTGTGATCATGTTAAAAACATTCATAAATTAAAATGAATGAAATACTTTTTCTCATTATTATAAGAATGTGGCAAAAATTATGAACACTGCAGTTTTTCTTGCAAAATTGTGAAACAAGCTTCCAGTTTCTAGAATTTTACACACATTTTCAATAAAGAAAATAAGAGGGTTTCTTCGTCAAACGGGCCACCCATTAAATTTGAGGTCTTCAAAAATTCGAAAGAGAAATGTTGTTGGCATGAAATTTCTCTGTTTTTTTCTCAGCTTTTCGATAATATTAGAATAAAAGAATTCCGACTCATTTAATCCGCATTTATGAAAAAAAAAAAAAAAAAAAAAAAACGTAAAATGTGCCTTTTCCTAATTTGGACAGTTTTTTTTTTTTTTTTCGTTTAAAAAAAAATCTAAAAAAACTATATTCAAAATCGAGTTTTTGAAAAAAAAAAAAAAAAAATGGAAGTGAAGGAGAGGAATCATCGTTCTGATGATTATTTTTTTTCGGGGAGAGAATTGAAGTCGCCACTCCACATTTTTTTGCCAAAGAACGCTAATATGAATTTCATTTTTCAGACATTTTTTTAAACGAAAAAAAAAAATGTCCAAATTAGGACAAGGCACATTTTTCAATGCTTTTTTTTTTATAAAAGGGGTTTAAATGGGCAGGAATTTTTTTCTATCAATTTTACCGAAAAGCTGAGAAAAAAACAAAGAAATTTCATCCCAAGTTTTCTCTCCTTCCCCAAGTTGTCGCACTACGTGAAAATTATTGAGTATAAAAATATTTCTGGAATGCAATGACCAAAAAATCTGAAAAAATTAAAAAATTTGTTTTTCATCCTCAATAACATGTACGAATTATTACGGAATGTTCGAAGACCTCAAATTAAATGGGTGGCCCCGTTTGACGAAGAAACCAAGAAGAAACCCTCATAAGTTGCGTGTCTAATGGCAAAAGGTCGTAAGCGCCTAAGAAAAAATTTGTTTTGTTGGTGGCAAAATCTTTTTTCATGCAATATCACATCTTTTGGGCATATCCGCAAAAAAAAATTTTTTTTGGCGCTTACGACCTTATGCCATTAGACACGCGATTAGTATCTTGTTATTCACAATTTTTGAAAGTTTTTGTTTTGATTTTCTTTATTTGAAAATTGTATACTGAACCTTTACCTATTTTATGTAGGCTTTAGGTAATGGGGCGGCATTTTTCACGGTGCCCCAGGGCGGCACCCTGGGTAAATCCGGCCCTGATGAAGTTTATCGTAAAAGAAAAAGTGTTTCTTTTATTCATTTTCGTTCACTTCCGCATGGAAAATAGTATGTGCTAATAATTAAGGTACGAGCATGGTATGTACTGTAAACATGCCTCTGGTAGTAACACAGGAAGTTCGAGTTAGCTGAAGTAGTAAAATCCGGGGCACGTGGGACGAATTTACTAGCTCGTAAAGGCAAGCGTAGCGTTGCCCCCAGGCTTACATTAGCTTAGCTACTTTCGCCCTTATCCCATTAAGCATGTTTACGTATGTATGTAAGCATTTTTTTAATTATCATTACTGTTTCTCAATCTCGCGGTTTGCATACAGTTTTTAGCTGATTTTTGGTATATCCTGACTTTTATCACCAAACGGAAAGACTGGAGATTCGCATATAGCTAAACCAAATTACGATTTTTGAATGCAACCCTCTTCAACAACTCCGAGCGTGAGATGAGAATTTTATTCAGTTTTAATTATTCGACGTATAATGGGATTTTTTAGGGGATCGTATACATACGTAATTGAGATACAGTTGCGAGACGGTCTGACGTGTTTATGATTTATTTTTCACAGCTTCCAGAGAGAAAGATTTTGGAATTCCAGTGCAATTATTGCCAGGAACGATTGGCGACTTTCCTGTCTTTATCAACCCACGTTAAACACCATTGTCAGAGACACTGTCATACGTGCTTCCGGATTTTGGAAACTCAAGAATCTATGACTCAGCACGTTGAGAAAGCTCATCCGGTTAATGGTCCAGACCACGTACCTATATCGAACTAAATGTCACAGCTAATCGCTCGGATATATCGATTACAGTTTAATCACTCCTGAATTAAATCACGAGCTAAGGTTCACAAGTTTGGAATATGAGAAGTACAGTGCTAGATAATAATCTCCCTTATTTTCGTGCGTGAAGAGCTTTTAAGCTTGTCTTGGCTCTACTATATTCCTAGTTTTAATTCTTCGTTCAAATTTGAATTCGAATTTACTGAATATATTACCAAACAGTGAAGGCAAAAAAAAAAATTGATTGGCATTTTCTCTTCGAATAGAAAGAAAAAAAAAGAAAAAAAAAATCTAGTATGCTTTGGACATTTATAAAAGACGCCTCAATCGTCTCCATATGTTATAGCAAAAAATTTAGACACAAACGAGGCTTTGTTTCCTTTCAATCTCACATTCATATTTATTGGGACGAAAAAAAAAAAAATGTTGGGATGTAATTGAAAAACAATATTGCTAGATGGTTGAACTTATTCGTTCGGTATAAAATTGGTGTAAAAAAACTCTGTTTTAAATCAATTTTTCCGAACGTTTGTTGTACTATGATTACTTGTATAAAAAGTACACATATATAGGTATAAGCCATTTTAATAGCAAAGTATATTTTTTCAATGAATCTTTCAGAAACATAATATATTATTAGAATAAACAATTTCAAAAAGAAATCTCGAGCTTCTTATATATCTCTTTCGTGAAACGTGGGACATTTTTTTTTGCGACACTATAATATCGGGCGAAAAAAAAAAAGAAAAAAAAATTACCCATGTTATCTTTAACGATCGTTACGTCCTGAGGTACTTCTCATAAGTTTTCCGACTCTCTAAATTCGAATCAGTGGAAAGTCACTGATGGCAGTTATAAGTATACCAAAATTACTGACAATCAGTGAAAATTTTACTGATTGTCAGTGATTTTGGTATACTTATCACTGCCATCAGTGACTTTCCACTGATTCGAATTTGGAGAGGATGGTTTTTATTTCATAACCAAGAGAAATTGAAGAACCGAATTCTGCAGTATATATAGCTTGTAGCTTTGTGATTTCAGTCAAGCTTGTATCACGATTGTTAAAATAATCTTATATACGTTAATTATAGAATTAATAATAAATACACTGTCAAACCCCTCGCAGCGAATGTTTATATTTGAATAAAAAATCGTATGGGAATAAGTAGAATTTTTTATTTCAACCTCGGAGATTGGAGCTTAAATAAATACAAGCTATAATTCGTAAAGTACACTCGTGGTAATTATTGATCAAATATTAATCGCTAATCGATTTAACGAGTATAAAAATTTACCTCGATGTATTTTTATGTTAAAAATTAAATAAAAAAAACTCTGCACATCGTATCAATCTGTTTGATTGGTTTGAAAGAAAAAAAAAATAATAAAAAATGAGAAAAAGGAGGAAAAAAAAAAAGAAAGGAAAAACCTTTTAGTACTTTTAGATGAAACGAAGCGGATTAAATCGGTGAAAGATTAATGAACAGAAGTAGTAGAAAATTTATTACAACAGGTGTTTAAAAATAAACGAATCCAAGTCACGCGAGATCGTTTCACATCAGTAATTCATAATTCACTTTATATTACGCGTAGAGTGTATCACTTCAAACGGGGAAGACCCTTGTAGTATCGGATTTCGCAAATCGACCAGCCAGTTCCGGGGCGACGATGCTTATCATCCTCTCCACGTTTTCAGGGCAATTTGTAAATGTCATTTCTTGCCCTCTTAGTGTCAGGTCCTTAGCCAGAAGTTTGATGTTCTGAAATCGAAGGGTAATCGCCTTGCAATTAGCGACACATAATTTCGCGAGACAATATCCTCGCTGTCATAAAAAAACAAATTCATTGATTCTATACGAAAATCGGTTTTCATCGTCTTAACGATGTTTCACAGTTTCGGGCATCTATAGTGTCCAAAAAACGGATCGTAAGAAAGATGAGTGTTTCAAAAATGAAGATGAAAAAAAAATTCGAAATTAGAACGTCTGCTCATTTTTCCCCTCGATTTATATGTCACCCTCATGTAGTATCGATTATTTAGAATTTCATCAGGAAAATGTAAGGCGGGTTTCACAATAATTATAAAACGTCTTACTGATCGACAATCGTAAAAAAAAGAGAATCCTGTACAATATGATTTCAGGATGAGCTTGTTTTCACATGATGCATAAAATTGAGCTGGGCTTATTATTAGGTACGAGAGAGGAATAAGGAAACGAAAAGAATTGAAATTCACCTTAGCGACTGTAGCGTCAATTCTCTTCACATTTTTACCGTTGAATATGATACTGGAAGACTTTTTTTCTGAAAGTTTCATAATTCTATTTCTGAGGTGTTCCGCTGCTGGGAAAGATATTGCCTCCTCAGGAATTACCTGAACAAATTGTTGTCCCTCGATCTGCAAAACGGTTGCTTAATATTTTCACAACACGAACTCGTCATAATTCCCATAAGGTTTTTTTTTCGGCATAGGCATTGAAAAGTCACTTTTTGACGCCTGTTTTCGATCCACAAGGTGTCACTTTATACGGTTGATTTCAGAACTGCCATATAAAGTCTTTATACGGCAGTCTGGATGCGCAGTTCGAAGTGCGCATTCCAAAGCTGCCGTATAAAGTCTTTATACGGCAGTTTCGATGCGCGGTTCGAAGTGCGCGACAGATCGCACCATAACCTCACTCTTCGTCTAGTGAATCTCAACAGGCGTCAAAGTGACTTTTCATGCCTATTTCGAAAAAAATACAGTATGGGGCGCACCCGTAAACCGTTTTTGACTCGAATAATGATTGGTTTACGGGCATGCCACATAATATACTATTATAATTCCGTTGGTTTTAACCCCAACATTTCTGATCCTAAAAAATTCACGGAAATCAATTTTAATCATCCATTAAAATCATTTTATGTGTCATAGGCCGTAAAACCGCTGTTTTAACCTCGCTTCGCTCGGTTTAAACGCGGTTTTTGGCCTAGACACATATAATTCTATATTGTCACACGGCCCAAAAAGTATTTTCTGACGAATTTCATCATAATCCTCGCCTTCGGCTCGGATTATAAACTCAAATTCGTCGGAAAATACTTAATCGGCCTAGTGACATAATGTACTATTCTCTCGATTCCCCTATTATTCTTTTGAACTTGTAACGAAAATTCCGCGGCACAAAAACCATTGAAATAGTATATTATGTGGCATGCCCTAAACCAAGTGTTTTTCGGCGAGAAATTCGAGTCAAAAATGGTTTACGGGTGCGCCCCATACTGTATTTTTTTCGAAATAGGCATGAAAAGTCACTTTGACGCCTGTTGAGATTCACTAGACGAAGAGTGAGGTTATGGTGCGATCTGTCGCGCACTTCGAACCGCGCATCGAAACTGCCGTATAAAGACTTTATACGGCAGCTTTGGAATGCGCACTTCAAATTGCGCATCCAGACTGCCGTATAAAGACTTTATAGGGCAGTTCTGAAATCAACCGTATAAAGTGACACTTTGTGGATCGAAAACAGGCGTCAAAAAGTGACTTTTCAATGCCTATGCCGAAAAAATAAATTTTCACGCGAGGATTCAATGACGTATGTCTTACCTGTTCGGTTCTTATCACTAAGGCTGGTCTAGCCGAATAGTAGAATAATGGTATGAGATTTAATACGATTCCAATAACGATTCCCAGCTCAAGACCGAGGAAGATACAAGCCAATAAAGTGGCGACTAGAACCGCCAAATCCACTTCTGAAATTTGGATATAAAATAAAAATTGGTCAAAATTGTGAAATCTGGAGATTATTCTCATCCGTTGGGTATATTTTACTCTTTGCTTTCCAAAGCAGGACACAGGTCTGAAAATCCAGCATGTAGTACATGGCGCAGATTATGACACCAGACAAGGTTGCTCGGGGTATGAAACGAAAGGTTCCCGTTAACAGACCGACAGCCAGAAGAACGAGAATACCTACGAATATAAGAAACCAATTCTTCAATTAGACAGAAAAAATAAGAAATTATTAAAAAATGACGAAATTTATCCGGTTATTATTAAAAGCTACGGGGATGAATTTTAGGACATTTTGAACATTTTTTCAAGATATTACAACAGTGAAAACTTTTGAGAAAAATCTGTTAATTTAGGTAATAATTGTTGATCTCGTTATAATTTATATGAGACTTTGAAAGTCCCTTAATTTGGACCACGTCATACATTGCCAATTATATCAAACATTGTTTAGAAATAAAAACGGACAGTTTATATGTCGAAAAATATAAATTGCGGAAAAATTCGAAGAATTTCAAGTTTTTTTATCCTCGTTTATATATGTTTGACTTTAATGTAGCGTAGAGTATGAAGTAAGCGTATTTACCAAAGCAAAGTCGGTATGTCGTGCGGCACCCTCGGGGCGTTTGAAAAAAAAAGTACTTGTCAACTTGTGACTTTCCGCTCGGAATTAAGTTATGCAAAAAAGCTACGGAATTGAAATTATTCAGAAATATTTTACCAGTGAAAAGACCTCCCAATGGCGTCCTGACTCCTGAAGCATAATTCACAGCCGTTCTAGTAAAGGAGCCAGTGACTGGCATCGAGCGAACTAAAGAACCGAATATGTTGCACAGACCCAAAGCCAGCATCTCCTGGGTTGCGTCGAGGGACTTTCCCATCGCTGGAACGAAAGTACCACAATGAAATGTGAAAAAAATTCAAATTAAAAGCTTTTTGCTACGTGTAAGCTCGCGCGCGGCTGACCCTTGGGCGAAATAAGTTCAATCAAGTGAAATGAACAATACCAAAAGCTTTCGAAATGGCTATGTGCTCTATGGTCGATATCAGCGGCATAGTGAAGAGCGTTGTTCCCATCGCTGACGTCATGTCCAAAAAGCTCAGAGTCTGATTTCCAAATTGGGATGAAAAAGGCGGCCAAGATAGGGGCGGCAATCCTTGACCCATACTTCCTGGAAATGAGACGAATGAATCGATATCTACGATGTAAAGTACATCGCCCAGTTTCAACGCCAAAGGTCAGATCAACCCGTCTTTTACCTGTCAGCTGAAAGGGTTGAATATCGTAAGTGTAGAAAGTGAAAGCTAACGCCGTCCCGAAAAGCACAACCAGCGCATTTCGACCGAGAGAAATGACCCACAGAGCTTTTTGACCCACGGTTCCGCTTCTTTGTCCTGGTATATTCTGGAATTTCATATTATCGAAGATGGTAATGTTCCAGAGACGATTGAATGAGAGTGGGAATGAATTATTGATAAAAAGGAAATAATGAAAATTCTACGCACTTTGAGAAGCACTAAAACTCCGACGGTACCAAATCCCAGTAGAGTGTCCCACCAGCCTATTTGATCAAGATTTGTGAATACAGATAGTATAGAGTCAACGAAGGATGAACTTGGCCCTGGAATCCCTAGAATTGGCTTGAATTGAGACGAAGCTATTGTTATGGCCGCCCCTGATGTGAATCCAGTGATGACTGGGAGGGATATAAATTCCAGAAGAAATCCTGAAATAAAATCCGGCTTAGATTTACGATTTATCATGAGAAAATGTAATCCGCGTTCGGTATCCGTGCACTGAGAAAAAGGTCTTGTTGAAACAACCAAAATTTGGTTATTATACGGTCAAAGAAATTTTGTTGTTGGGCCAATCAAAATTTTGCTGTGCCAACAAGAAATTTAATAGTATCAACAAAAATTTTGGTTGGCCCAACAAAATTTTGGTTGACTGAAAAAAAAAATTTCGTTGACCGTATAATAACCAAATTTTGGTTGTGTCAACAAGACCTTTTTCTGAGTGTGTATTAACCGGTTCACTGGTAATGGCACATATATGTGCAAAAAAAAAAAGTGCCCTATAGTGCATATAAGTGCATATAATATGTGCTCTTACCAGTTTTGGCACTTTTTTTTTTTTGCACATATATGTGCCATTACCAGTGAACCGGTTAAATATGATAAAATATGATTTTCCCGCAATCAACTCGACTTCCGCATGTTGTATCGCGTGTCGAATGGCATAAAGTCGTATTAAACGGCGTCATATATTATACGACCATTTGGTATTTTTCAAATCCATTTTTTTTTTTTTTCCACCCACCAGGATCATTGGACGAGTAAGATATCGTCGTCTATCCTGCAGTGTCGAGGAATTAGCGAAAACGACATTGAGGAGCTGAGGTGTACCAAATACAGCGACAGAGCCAAGGGAGGGAGATTTCTCCTACATCCCAAATACTATACCATCAAGCGCGGGGTGGTTTCCTACTGTCTATAAGACAGAACCATTTAAAATGCGAAGATATGTCACATGACCCATATCGCGAATCAGAACAGTTCCGATACGTCAGGATCACGGCCAGCTCGTCAAGCTGAGTACCTATAGTACTGAGTCTATATTCATTCTATGTTCAACCCTTGTAGAACCAACATGTATCGCATTTATATTCCCATAACATACCATCTCTGGAATTTATTCTGTGTGTCTCAAAGTATTTATCAAACTTTCTAAAAGTGTTATTGCTGCTAACTTTACATAATATAAGGTAAGGCCTATATTGTTTATTGTGAAGACACGAGGTGGTTCAATTATCGTCATTTATGTTTAATGTAAGATATCGTTGGGCCCATAACAGGTCCTGTATCTAATAATCTCGTTCATGGCTTATGAGCAACCTTGTGGCTACGGCCACATTGATAATCAATTTTATACTGGTGTGAGCTTTCTGTCGTTATTTCGTAACGCCCACCGTTGTCGAGCTTTAGTTTTCTTCATGCTTTCCCTCTATTTTTTTTTTTTTTTTTTTATTCTATCTTTTACTATCTTTTACATGTGTTATCAAATTATTTGCCAATCCTTCCTGGAGTAAAACCCGAGCGCAGGTATAGCCGCTCGGACCGCGTGGCTCCGCGTTAATGGGGTGGTAGGGTAGATGTACCATTTGTGGCCACTGTACCGTTTGTGGCCATGCTTAATCTGACAAATGCGCTTCCCTCCTTGCTGGCACTATAAATTTATTCAATTATTGAATTAATTACGAAAACATACCCTAGAGCAAATATTAGAACCAACTTTTCCGGTACTTGATTGTTTAAAAGTGAAGTTTTTTTAATAATTATAGCGGTTAAAATAGTTTTTTTACGGTTTGAGGCCAAGCTCTGATTTACATGGTAATGGGTATGGCCACAAATGGTACTAATGTTGCCAAAAACGGTATGTTTACCGTGAGGTACGTGAGATACGTTTTCTATACTGAAAAAAAATACTTGCCATTTAAAAAAATCAACTTTGTGTTCGTATCTCCGGAGCATTAATAGTTACAACTGATCTGATATTACCAGTTTGTGTCCCTCTTCGAACCAAACAATTTTCATCCCAAACATTTTTGAACAGCAGCTCTAGGTTCAGAGATATTCTAATGCGAAATTTCAAACGGGACACCCTGTATACACCTTGGAAACAATTTTTGTTCAAATCACTGCGGTACACTTTACAGAAACATTTTATTCATTCAGTTTTTTCACAGCTGATTCCTATAGTATTTTGTGACATTTTTCAAAAATTTTCTTAGATTTTATTGACATTGCTCAACATTGATTGATTCGCATTAATATCATCCAAAATTAGCAAATTCGGTTTTTGTCTGTCTTATTGTTTTGATGCCGATTGTACCTCCAGAACATCCTTAAAAGTAAGGTCAAAAGTCAAGAGTTCTCACCCAACTCTGATCTCTAAGGCGACGGCCTTAGGGTCGATAAAAGAAGTATCGATCGATGCCTACGACGGGTGATTTACAGCAAGAATACAAATAAATTTATTGCAAATATTTCCATTTTGCTTTATCCCCATTCGACTTGTGACTTGTCCTCTTTGCTAAATTTCTTAGAAGACCGTTCATTTGTTTTAGATATATTTGTGTATACCAGCACTCAGCCTGATTTTTTTTCAGACACTCGGATGAAACTTGCGTCAATTATTCAACCGAAACCAAGCTCATGTTTCATGTAATCGAATATCTATTTTTAGACATTATTTCACTCGTGTGATTGTCCTCCTCGCTTCGCTCGGACGAAAGACTTCACACTCGTTCGAGAATCAACATTTTCGCAGTAGTATCGAAAAGTACTTTTTCCACACGGGGTGCGCAAAGTTCGATTTTGCGCACGCTTCGCGTGCATAAAATTCAACTTAACGCGCGCTGTGTTGAAAAATGAAGTTCGATACACGTGCGAAAGATGATTCTCGACTCGTGTGATTGTCACCCTCGCTTCGCTCGGGCGAAAAACTTCACACTCGTCCGAGAATCAACACTTTCGCACTAGTATCGAAAAGTACTATTCCGCATTTGTTAATCGCTATACTTAGCCATAGTTTAAATTCATTCAATCCAAAGTCTATTTTCAAGGATCGTACGTGCTATCATTATACGTTTTCCTATTTCCCAGTATTTTATAAAGCAGAATAAATTCAGTACTAAGGATTTTCAATTATAAATTGCGAATACCCCATGAATAAAGTGTACAGAATAGTGTGATATTTTCTATAAGCCCGCAGAGCTTCGCGACACCTCGACGCAGACGTATAGCAAAATAGCAACTGAAACTGACGTGGTAAAAAGGCGAATAAGAATAAGTAAGTGAAGTAAGCGGTAAGTGATGTCAAGAACTGCAGTTGACAAATAAAATTATATTCTGCAGAGACCCGTTATTATATATATATACAGGGTGTAAATCTTAACTCTGTACATACTTATAGGGTGTGTAGGGGGTGCCAATACAAGCATTTTGAGGTATGACACTCATGGTCGGAAACTCATCTTAACCACTGTGGAGGGCTTTGAAGGATATGGTACCGTGCACGCTTGATCGTAGTTTAATGAATCAGTTGCGATCACTTTCGGCCCAAGATTTTATTCAGCCGTAGACAACTGTATAAATGTTCATGCGTGAAATAAACAAAACGATAAACTTAGAAATAAAAAAATAACGAAACAATTTCCGATGCTTTTAAACAGAATTTGAAAAAGTTATGGAGAACGAAAAGCCCAAGTGTGCCAAACCCCATTTCGTTTTCCATAACTTTTTCAAAATCTGTTTATAAGTACCGGAAATTGTTTTGCTATTTTTTTGTTGCCAAGTTTATCGTTTTGTTGATTTCACACAAGAACATTTGTATTGTTGTCTACGGCTGAATAAAATGTTAGGTCAAAAATGATTACATCTGGTTCATTACATTACGAAAAGCGCGCGGTACTAGAACCTTCGAAGCCCTCCACAGCCGTTAGGATGAGTTTCCGACCTTGGGTGTCATACCTCAAAATGCTTGTATTGGCACCCCCCACACACCCTATAAGTATGTACAGAGTTAAGATTTACACCCTGTATATGACATATATATTTGTATTTAATTCTCCTCTTGCAATTTACTCCTCTAGTTTTATAATAATTATTATAAAAGCATCAAGTTTCAACATAATTTTTCCCTCATATTTTTCAACGGACACTTTTCCAATGACACCTAATTTTGCTAATAATTAATAATATTAATTAAGACAGCAGAATTGATATTGCTTATTACTTTAATAATTATAATATATATTAAGACGTTATCGTCGTCGTATATATTAAATGCGAATATTCTACGTTTCAGACTTCGGTTTCAGTATTCGAAATTAATTCCTTCTTCTCGTCGCCTGCTGCTGCAGTGATCAGAATTATTGAATAACTAGGTATACCTAGGTATACGTATACCATCCTTCCTTGTTTCAAATATACGATATACACCGTGGGGCTTGTAAATCGTATATTCGATTGAATGGATTCAATTAGCTTGAAATTACTGGCAGCATTTAATGAAAATATGAAAATTGATTTGGTTATGCTAAAGACGTGGAAATTGAATTTTCTTTATCACGAAATAAAAAATAATAATAATAAAAAAAAAAAGAAAAAAAAAAAAAAACGAGAAAATTCAATATCTCATTAAGCTCATGCAATTTTCTCTCGATATCAAAACGAACTTTTATTGTTATTTTTCTTTCTTATTTTATTTTCATTTTCAATCTACACTCCGCGTAGTATATACATCGTATACCTATATAATTTATCGCGGATGTATTAGAGCCCCAGGTCTTTCGAAGTATGCGGTATATAAAATAATTGGATGAAAATCGAACCGCGTTGCACGAATACAAAATTGTTAATACAATTAGTTCAAAATCGAGAGAAGCAAAATTCAGTAGCCACAGATTGGCAAATTTAATTCGATTGTATAGAGTGTTGAGGATTTTAATCCGATGAAAATTGCTTCTGAACGCTTTTTGCAAATACCTTAGCAGTCGAGCCGTTTTTTTGTTTGTTTTTTTTTCACTGCCTTTACTCTAAACGTTATTCTTTTTCAACAAAACCGATCCTCCCACAAAATAAAGCTCAAACCCTTTTTATACATTCATCTAACTTTTGGCAGCCCACACTTTTTCTTACATGCCAATTTTTTTAAACTCATTCGGAAGGGGTTTTTCAGGTCAACTTATTCCGGATCTAAAGTCAAAATACGGAAATTGAAAATAGGTCGCTTATTTTCAATCTGAAGTAGAAATACGAAGATTCAAAATGTTGCATCGAAATTGTAGAAAGTCGTAGGCTAAGAAAATCCCACGAGAATTTCTTCTGTCAGGGTTTTTAGTGTTCATCAATGTCAATTTGGTGATATTTGTCATTTAGATTTTGAATTAGCGGGTCCCAAAGCCTTCGATAATCAATTTTGATGAAAAACTGTATATCGTCTTTCCACAATTTCGGTACGCCACATTAGTCCCCATATTCTGAATTCCTGTACATTTTTATTTCAGATCTGGAATCAGTGACCCGGAAAACCTTTTCTGAGCGAATTTCGGAGCTATCGAATGCCAGGAAAAGTGTATACATCAAAGAGTTGAATAACACCTCGAAGTTCAGATATAGAGCTGATCCTATCGGAGGATTTGTTTTGTGTGAAAAAAAAACTGACGTTTAGAGGGTTGGGAGTGAAAAAAATAAAGTGTCAATTTCTTTTGCGCGACATCCACGATCCTTTGATTTTTTGTATACATATAATGCGTACAGATATACATAGGAAAAGGAAGAAATACTCACCCAAGTGAAAGATCCCAAGTAGAGTAATGATGCAGCCCTTTAGAAAGCATATCAGTACCGCCATATCGGCTCCATAGTTCAAGACCATCGATTGCACCATAAGTGCCATTATCGCGGTAGGACCTATTGTGATGTTTTGACAAGAGCCGAAAAATATGTATACGAAGGAACCCATGAAGGCAGAGTAAAGACCGTACTGAAAATAGAGCAAAGAGTAGGGTAGAAGGCTGGAAAATTGTGCTGATTATAGTAAAACTTGATTCTACAGTGAATTTCGGTGAAATCGTTCCAACTGTTATCGAGCTATGCCGCAAAGAAATTTTAAACTGCTACCTATCCCTCCCAAATTTTACTTTCAAATTGTTCAATATTTGGCGGAAAATCTAGTTTCCTCAAGAAGCACGAAACGAAAAAAATGTCATCGAAATCGGACAAAGGGTCGTCGAGATATTAATACTTTTTTTAGAAACACATCGTTTTTTCACCACTTTCCAAATCCCTTGACCGATTTCACTCAACTTCGATGTCAGATATGAAAATTATTTGGAGTACTTATGTGCCAAATTTCGTTAAGATCGGTTGATTGGATAGAAAGTTATCGAACGAATGGACAACGTGAGGAACTATTATACATTGATTACTTTCTTGGGGCACCTCAAAGTCGCATAATTATGTGTGGTTGGAGAAATTCGCTGCTTTTAGTGGAACGGAACCGATCAAATTCCATTACGGATCTAGAAATCATGCAAGATATTTTTCCAAAGTTTGACGACCTGATTCCAAAGACTTATAAGTGTTCCACTCTCTTGGGATATTAAAATTGCGAAAGGGAGGAGCAATGCAATTTTTCCTGAAATGGCAAAAGTGCCAAAAAAAAAAGTTTCAGCTACTCTATGGAGCAACTGACGAGGTAATTACCTCAGGATTGAGTCCGGCCACAATTCCGTAAGCAATGCCTTGGGGAATTGCAGTCAAGCCAACGGTCAGACCAGCCAGCATGTCCTCGAAAATCCATAACTTTTGGTAGCCTGGTGCCCAGGTGAGAATTGGAAGCCTCCGCGTCCCGTATTTTGCTAACTTCGACCACTGAAAAATCACTGAAAATGATTCAAGACTATATTGTGGGTTTACCACTCATGAACTAGGTTTTAAAATACTTTTATACCAGTTTTGATATCGAGTTTTCCTTCATCGGTGATTCTACGGCATTTTTATTGGTTCAACGTTCTATTCGTAAGAAATATGGTCCCCAACCTTCATCTTAAACTTTCTCATACCATATTTCAGAACATATAATGAAAGTTTGAGGATTAGGACGATTCCCAAAAACCGTTTGTCTGCCCAGCCAACAATCACAGAGGTTATGTAACAAGGATGTAACGGCCATGCCAAAATGTCCGGACATCCAGAGTCCGGCTACATATCTGGTACTTTGACATCGCAGGTATGTACCTGAGACGTCAAAGTACCGGATATGTAGCCGGACTCTGGATGTCCGGACATTCTGGCATGGCCGTTACATCCTTGTTACATAACCTCTGTGATTGTTAGCTGGGTGGCAATAAAGATTTTCCAATCGGAGCATTTTTTTTTGTTTTTTGAATTTCAATGTTTCCACCTGTTTATAGTGCTCTTCCAAAAATCTATGTTATACTGGTTCATGAAGAGCTTCATTCATGAAAAAATCTGTAAATCTCGATGATCTCGGTTGCTGGAATCGATTTTTTCCGTGTCGAAATTATAGTTCATAAAATTTTCTAATATAAATCTGGACCGAAATGTTGGGAACCTTCAGTTGTTAGTATTACCTACATTCGGCTTCACTTGGGTTGAAGTATGAAGGCAAATCAACGAGCTTCCCTAAAGTGCTTAAAACTTAACCGAACTACACGTCGCATGCTGACGGTATAAGTAGGTACTCAATGTTTCCGCATCGATTCCAAAGTTACGAGTATGCCAGAGATAAAAGCTTTCCTCTTATCTACGAAACAAACCACACACTATTTCTGTACTTTCGAAACAAAGGCGTACAGGGTGAATCTTCAAATTTTATTACGGTTCGCATCGTTCGTCGAAACTTTTTCAAATTTTGAGGGAATATTGTAAAATGTTCTCATTTCGGGAAAAACCAATAATAAGGTCAGTCTTTTATCGTTGTGAGAAAGTAGCACACTCTTTTACTCAACGATTATACAAAAAAAAAAAAAAAAAAAAATTTCCAAAATCATTGCAGTTTTATGTGAATCCGGAAGTCCTGCTCTCGAGTTGATAGAAATATTAATAGAATCCCAGAAACCGAAAATGATTTTGACAACGGTATAAAAATCGCTCAATACATACCCAAATTGTAATGGTAATACCTGTAAGATTACCGAGTTCCATCGGACTTACCCAGCTATACTTTCATGTTATTTTACTGTTATCTTCATTTCCCGAACTTAGAGTGATTCGATATTTGCTACCTCCTCGAATAGAATAAAGATCTTCATTCTTTATACCCAAGGGATACACGGACAATACAAATGCTAATACCCATTGTATAACCCTTTTCTAAACAGTCGATCAGACGTTCTTATGAGACGCTGTCAAGCCATAGAATATACCTTTCATGGATTTCTCGTTGTATTCTAGTCTTTTTTCGAAAAAAATAATAATGGAGTGCAGGTATAATTTTCTATATATACTCTATTTAATTGAAATGAAAATTTCCGATGATTTTGCCCTAAAATGTGGGTCAGAATAATTAGTCAGTTAAATCTGAATAAATTTCATCCTTGTTGGCTTTGAAAAAACCGCAGATTTTCGCTCTTCAACATCGTCGTGACGATTAAGGATGTTCTGGAGGTACAATCGGCATCAAAACAATAAGACAGACAAAAACCGAATTTGCTAATTTTGGATGATATTGATGCGAAAAATGATTGAATAATATCAAGGAGCGGATATTCCCACAACCTCAAATAATGAAAAAACTCTCAATTTAGTGACAGAATTTCGAAAATACCAACAATCATGAAAAGTTGTAAAAACATTTTACAAGTATGTGCTGAAAATGGTGAAAATTGTTCATTTTTCAAGATTTCAAAATTTCAGGGTTTGTTATACTCAGTGATAAAATCTCTACGAACTCACTGAAAAAAGTTTTGCACAAAACACTCATATTTGAGTAAGAATTCAGTTGTTCACAATCCGATACATTCTGAGATTCATATGATACATAATACTGTTACATTTTTGACTTGAATATGAGTGTTTTATGCAACACTTTTTTCAGTGAGTTCGTAGAGATTTTATCACTGAGTATAACAAACCCTGAAATTTTGAAATCGGATCAAAAATGAATAATTTTCACCATTTTCAGCACATACTTGTAAAATGTTTTTACAACTTTTCATGATTGTTGGTATTTTCGAAATTCTGTCACTAAATTGAGAGTTTTTTTCATTATCTGAAGTTGTCGGAATATCCGCTCCTCGATATTATTCAATCATTTTTCGCATCAATATCATCCAAAATTAGCAAATTCGGTTTTTGTCTGTCTTATTGTTTTGATGCCGATTGTACCTCCAGAACATCCTCAATTCTTCCCAAGATATCACTGTTCAAATGAAAAATTAAAAAACTAAAGTATTCTGTAAAAAAAAAAATGTCAAATAATGTCAAGAAATCTTGTGAATAAGTTCGTAATATCGTATGGATTTTGATTTGTTGTAATTTTGTGAAGATTTCTTTTTGCGTGGTTGAAGTGACGCGGAGTGTCTCATACATATGTATATTATATAGTGTATCGATAGCTGGGTACACGTCGTGTGACTTTCACTGATAACGTCTTGTTCAAATATGATTCGAAAAATTTGAGTATTGCACTGAGATTAGTAAATAATTGATCAAACGTTCACTTACTTTATGAAACTATGAAGACTTGTAGAGAAAATAGATCTGAGAATATCTTCGACTTCAACCGTTCTTGTTTTAGACATGAGAATCCAATCGTTGGAGTCAAACTGCTATCTAAATCTTACAATATCTTATAGGTGATCGATCTGCAGCTGAATTAACAAACAGCTGTTATTACCGCTTGCGTAAACCTTGGAGTCAAGTTTTAACTTAAATGTGTTACATTTTATACGGTGTTACATCACTGATTCAGGTTCCATTTTTCAACGATTTTCCATGAAACATAAACAGGCGAGTTTTTATTCAGACCCGAAATGAATTTATTCCGATTCGAAATATCTAAGACTACACCTTGAATTTTTTTTTTTTTTTTTGTTTTTTTTTTCACGGTGCTTTTGGTCACCTTACAAAGCCATGCAATTATTGGAAATATTATACCGAGTCTTTTCCGTAACACCGGACATCCCCTTTCTACGGCCAAACCAACACAGGTATACATGCCGCGTGCGTGAGGCTTAGGCTGGAGGGGATAAACTGTAAGTAGCATTGCCTATCCCGTCCCGTACAGCTGTGTTAGTTTGGCCGTAAAGAAGGCGGTGTCCGGTGTTACGGAAAAGACTCGGTATGAATCAGTATATGTGAAGAGTGAGTATAGATTGTCAGTCAAAAATTGATCTTGGGTACTAATTTGCGTGCGAATAATGTAATATTTCCTAACGCATTTTGTAATCGTGCGCAAAATGAAGTTCTCATGCGCGAGATGCGATTACAAAATGCGTTAGGAAATATTACATTTTTCGCACGTAAAATAGTACGCAAAATTGAACTTTGCACACGGCGCTAGGAAATACAGTCGGTTCTCGCAATAGGGCCGGCCATGGGGATGTAGGGGAAGATTATTCCAAGAATTTGAAAACCAAGGAGAGAAAAACTCGCCCAACACGATTGAGGAGACATATATGCATATAATTCTAACGAGCGATTGTTGATTTTCAAGATAACACTAATCCGATAACAATATGCGTGCAGTATGCGATACATTATGCACGCACGCGTGTGGATAAATTGAATCGAGTTTAATTACACATTACTTCGGTAATGTGTAATTAAATGAAGTTTAATTACACATTACTTTGATAATGTGTAATTAAATAAAGTTCAATTACACATTACTTTGGTAATGTGTAATCAAATGAAGTTTAATTACACATTACTTCAGTAATGAAACTTCATTTAATTACACATTACCAAAGTAATGTGTAATTAAACTCGATTTAATTACACATTACTTTGGTAATGTGTAATTAAACTTTATTTAATTACACATTACTTTGGTAATGTGTAATTAAACTAGATTTAATTATAATGTGTAATGTGTAATGTGTAATGTGTAATTAATCTAGATTTAATCACAAATTACCAAAGTAATGGGTAATTAAATGAGTAATTCCATTGCAAATGTAATTAGTAACTCGCAACACTGGTTCATTTTATCTTTCACATATCATTTGCAGATCGGAGCTCAATCGTCTGATCAGAGTTGGGAAAAATCCCTTATCGATGATCGTTAACCATGATGTGAAGAAGATATGTCAAGACTGAGGAATTCTGAGGAATCCTGAAGGAACTTTCAAGCACCGAACACTCTTACGGTTCTGAAAATTTCTTATAGCCTTATTTTCGGATCCCTTTGACCAACGCGTTCATCTATGGCAAAATTCAACCCCAATACCAAAGCCTGTGTACTCGCGATCTATAATCAAACTCACTCGAAGTTATACAAGCTAAAAGTCGCGTGCCGATATGTCGGTTAAACCAACTAACTAAAACAACACCAGCAGCTGTTTAGAATCTAAATTTATATCTCTACAATTTACCTCAAGACTTTTGGCTTATATCGAGGTTGGCATCTATTATTAGGGTGCATAATAGTCTGTCTAGAGTCCTACATGAAAAAAAAAAAAAAAAAAACAACGTTATTCCGGAGTGTCGAGAGCATTATAATCTTGTAAATCGAATCCTATACTTGTACCAGCCACACCATGTCAACACGATATGATGTATGGTTCATGTTCCGGAAGTCTCTGGTTAGCAGAGCTTTTTTTCATCTCTATATCAACAGCCAGGAGTTTTCGTTCTCGGATTTCCTATCGTATATATACTAATTGCCTTCCAGCGCGTCATTCATCTCGAACCGTGAAAGCCTCGAAGACCTTTGGCGGTACAATTTCAAATGATTAATTTCGGGAAAAGTACGAATGGGGCAATAATAAAAAATGACTTCATTGTTGTTGATATTACATAATAACTTGGCAATTATTTATACTGCTATTAGTTACGTCGGTATATTAAAACATTCTGAGAACTTGACGTGATTCGTTTATCAGAGAAGCTCGTGCTTCTCTTAGGAAGTACTGGAGCTTCACGGTGTGCAGAATCACGTAATTGAGAAAGTTTTCAGTTAATGTTCTTCCTCGAAGAGCAGATTTTCCCAATTTTCTCACCCGTTTCAACAACCAACCAAGCTCGTCGGACCCCATTGGTTATGGGGGTAATCATGGCAACGTTCTCTTATACTTCATACCATTAACTAAGTTCGATCGTAAAATAGGACACGCAAAGGACATTACCAATGCTGGCTAATCATGGCTAATACTGGCTAGGGTTGCTTCCATATATTTAGAAGCTAATGCCACAGACCTAGTATACCTAGAAAAGCTAAATTACGTCTCGGCCAGGAATGAGACTCATTATAGCCTTCAATAATTCACTCGTGTTCAACGATTTTTATAACAATATTCATCGAGGGGAAAACAGAATGGTTTCTAAAAAAAAAAAAAAAAACATACATTTCTTCAAAAACTAGGAGAGATATGAAAAAAAAAAAAGAATTATTTTCAAGACGGAAGCTCCGGCTTCAATTATAATCAAAACTCTACTTTTCTTGTCTCCACCGTTTCTTTTCTTCCTTTCCTTTTCTTTTTGTCTTTTCGTCACTTTCGACTAGGAATTCTTGGGCTTTGGTTTCGGATGTGTAAGCGGTGGGATAGGTTCACCTAGTTTTCGAAAAGATGAAGACAGATGTTTATTGAAGTTTACAAAATAAATCGGCTCAAGATATATACAGCTGTGTGTGAAAGGCGAAGTTTAGACGAGAATAAATATTGCCAAATCGTTTCACGTTCCACGTTTCACGGTGCGGGTGGAAGTAAAATCCCGCAAACATATCGCGTTTTAAAACTTTTGCGATCATTTATCCATTCCATAACCACATATTGATAATGGCTATACAAGCGAAAAATTGTAAAAAAAAAAAAAAAAAAAAAAAAAAAACAAATTTCGTCTATTTCGGAGACTTTGATACGTTATACCTACAGTTCGGATTTAATATATTTTCTATATTATATCTATCCGTGGATCCCAGTACAGGTAGTCTTTTACCGGTGCAGTCGAAGATATTATTCAATATGCATATCACATCTGGTGACTGCACAGTATCCCGTTAGAGTGCGGAGAAGCTGAGGATGAAATTTGCGCCCCGTTGAATTGAGTGAATGACATTTTTCTATCCTAGTATACCTCTAGCTGTCTTCAGTGCTACGAATTCCACGATTTCGAGTTCTATCACCGTCGAGTAAACCTGCGACAGGAAATTGGTTCCTCTATATAGCCGCGAATGTATACTATTTCTCTAAATTAATTTTATATAAAACCTCGAAGGAGAGAAAAAAAAAAAAAAAAAAAAAAAACTTTCGTGTAATCAGAATCGCGATTGTGTTATGAAACTTTTCGGTTATGGATATTATATATTTTTTTCAACTAATTGAGAAACGTGTAACGAGTAGAGTGGGTTGCGACGAAATTCATATCACTCTGCGCAAAAATTCTGTTACGAAATATACATCCTGCTTATTTGGTTGAACACAATTTTAATTAAAGTTATGAAAATTATTTGGAGTACTTCTGTACCAATTTTCGTTGACATCGGTTGATCGAATATAAAGTTATCCAACTAACGGACAACGTGAGGAACTATCATAAATTGATTACCTCACTTTCTTGGGACACCTCAAAGTCGCATGATTCTATAAAAGGTGAGTTGGAGAAATATGGTTAAAAAGCTGATTGGAAGAGTCTGCCAATTATTGGTTTTGGTACTTTGTCGTTAAACTTTAAATGCATATTCTGCTCCTAGAGTGAAAAAGATGCCTGATACCTTTTGAGGTGAGTATCGATTATTGAATATATGTAATGCGACTCACAATGAGAAGCTATACTCGCAATAGTAATCCGAGTATAACTCAGCTAATGAAACCTGAAAGTATAATAAATCATTCAAGTATACTTTGGCTGTCGTATTTATGGATTGACCTAAGAATAAGTGAATAAGACACGTGTCTTTTATTTCGTGACGAATTATCAGACAGGAGAGAGTAGTAGGTATAAGATGTCTGGAGGTTGGGGGGTGTGAGTGAATTTTAAAGTCCGAAAATTTTTCAGAAATTTCTGAGTTCAAAATTCACTTGATAAAATTATATCACTATACACTAGGGTGGTTCAAAAAAGACCTAATTTCTCAGATGTTGCTGCTCATTCGTGAATATGTTGTTTGTGATTTTGAAAAATTATTCCATTTTTTTTAGCTCTATAGGACAATATTTACTACTGCCTCAGTGAAGTTGAAATTTCGAAATTTTGCCATTTTTGGCAATTTCAAAGTTCTCAGATCAAAGCGCTCATCTGGCTACCGCTAGGTTCTCATTCAATGAGGATGTTGGTTCAAGATGAGACTCGTACGATAATATTTAGTACTGCTTCAGAGACATTGAAGTTTTTTCACTATCTAGGGGTTTTCTTAGAGATTGGATCGCCAGGTGTTGCTCATGAGACAGTCTTTTCTTACCATTTTAAGGAAGAAGTACACGAAGTTTGCAGTCTCTGGGACCATTTTTACTACTGCCTCATGTTGCTAATTTTACTTGAAGGAAAGTCGCCCTCAATGAGGCAGTAGTAAAAATGGTCCCGCAGACTGCAAACTGCGTGGATTTCTTCCTTATATTAGTAACATGAAACTGTCTCATGAGCAGCACCTGGCGATCAAATCTCCGAAAAAACGCAAAATATTGAAAAAACTCCAATGTCTCCGAAGCAGTACTAAATATTATCGTACGAGTCTCATCTTGAACCAACATGCTCAATGAATGAGAATCTCGAGGTAGCCAGATGAGCGCTTTGATCTGAGAACTTTGAAATTGCCAAAAATGGCAAAATTTCGAAATTTCAACTTCACTGAGGCAGTAGTAAATATTATCCAATGAAGCTAAAAAAAAAAATGGAATAATTTTCAAAAATCACAAACAACATATTCACGGATGAGCAGCAACATCTGAGAAATTAGGTCTTTTTTGAACCACCCTACTATACACGTTCTGAAGCGCCAGTCTCTTCATTTTCTTGTTCCGCGCTGAACTACGCGAGCATTAATTAACACGGTTCCTAATTACCCTTGCGAATAGCAGCTGGTCCGCAGTTATCCCTTCCCTGTTTACTTTCTCGCCCTTACTTAATACATGGGGCATTTCATAGGCATGCGGCTCGGTTAAATTTTATCCAAGAAAAATCTCAGGCCTGATCAAAAATTTTCTTGAAAATTCTTGTCAGGAAAATTATAATACCGCAGGCTTTTTTTCGAGCTCATAAAATTCACGAGCTAAATGAAAGATGATCGGAGAATTCGAGTCTTCTATAAAACTGGGAAAATAATATAAATAAACTATATTATCAGCTGGGAAAATATTGGCACTCAAAATTTTGTTGGCATTAGAATTTAATCGCTCAGTTGACATCTGCTATAGAACAAAGCTCGGCACAAGTCAGAGGAAATTAAACGTTTAGTTGATTAAAACAGGTAGAGGGATTCTCCCAGTCCTCGTTAATCCTCCAAGACTCTCAAAGATCCTCTTCAAGATCTTCCTGCGTTTGAAGCACCCACCACGAATGATGTAGGGCGTAAAATCCGTTGTCGGTGTGAGTTCGCACTCAAACCAAAACGATTTTATTTCAAACTACCCGCACATCTCGTATGTAATTCCACCGGAATTCTTATCGTTGATCGAATCATTCAACCCTTCAATAGTGATATTAAACGCATCAAAGCTTCGAGAGAAAAAAAGTAAAAAAAAAAAAAAAAAAAAATAGAACAAATATCCTACAATTTGTTCATTTTTAAATTTAATGTTTTTTTTTTTTTTTTTTTTTCGAGCTTGGAAAATACGATAATCGATTAAAAATATATTAGCTTATACAGTATAAGTGGCGTAATTGATTTGAGGGGAGACTCTAGAGCTGTACACCAGTAATCAAATTTTCTGACTTTTTAAAACGTTTTATGAAATTGAATAAGCATATTAATTTATTGACTTTCTACTTTATGAGAAAAGAAGTTATTATGATCACCCCGAATATGGAAAGTTGAGTTTCGACTAGATATCCGCGTCTCGAGGTCCAGAGAATCTCATCCGACAATTTTTTGGTTTTTGTGTAGTCAATTTTTGTCCAACCAATTTCATGGATTTTAACTTTCGTCAAATCAATCGATGCGGTTTCATTTATCTAATTGGTACTGATTAGATTTTGGGTTTCATCAATGGAGTAGTTTTTTAGTTATTACAAAAAAAAAAAATTAAACTTAGGAATCTGGAGAATGGATCAACGGACTTTGATATTCGTTGTTTTCTTTTTCAATCGATGGAATTCGATCCAACTCAAATAGTTTTTGAGTAATAAAACAAAACCTTTGCTTCCTTCTTGCATTTTTTGATTACAATATGAAAAAGAATCGGGATCGAGATCCTCTTCAAGGAAACCCATTTTGTCTACTTCAATCGATGACTTCCTTCATGATGTCACAAATAATTATTGATAGGATTTTGGAAAAAATTTTTTTCCAAAAAGTAAATCTCAAGACGATCAATTCAACCAATTATTGGTTTCGATACGATCAATACAGTCTGAGTTACGAAACACTGAATAAATACATGCGTGAATTTAAAATTTCGGAGGTTTCAGCTTTCGAAATTTTCGCTCTCCGGTGTTCTTCGTTTAAAATTTTTTTTAAATCGGCTATGTATTAACACTCGCGGGGAAATATTCTGTGTATAAAAACTGTAAAAGCGGTAATATTGAAATTCGGATTTATGATCCTTCGGGACTTTTAAAATTCTGAACTTCGTTCCGGCCCCGATTGATTGTATAAAAATTAATGTCACAGTATAATCTTATATTCGTTGAATGCTGAATTATTGAAATTCGAGATTCCGTTGTCACATCCGTTTTTATCAATGCTTAATTTCTTTTCCTCGACCCAAACTCAAAGACTTTCATCATAGCATATCCTGCAGCATGTATACCTATATAGGTATTACGTCTCCATATTACCTATCAGTGAAATTATTCCGCTCCACAAAGTGTACAAAATTTGAAAATCGAGACTCTCAAATAATAATCTCGAAGACGTCTACAAAAATACTACAACAAAAATTTCGTCTACTTTTTTCTTATTATTCTGATTTCCCCACGAGTATAATATGGTGAATATTTTATCAACCCCTTCTTCACCCTTCTCCTCGAGTTTGTAAACTCCATTCTTATGGGATCTATGTTTAAATCAAATAGTTTACCTCGTTTATTATTTCTAGGTGAAAAAAAAAAAAAAAAAAAAAAATTAAGGGTGAAAAAGAAGAAGAAGAAGAAAAAGAAGAAGAAGAAGAAGAAGAAGAAGAAAGTAAAAAGAGTTCAATTCCATCCGCGCCGGAAGCACAGAATCTGCAATGAAAGAACGGGGTAAAATTAATAAACTTTTTCTGTCCACCTCATACAGACGCGTTATCACGCACGTGATTCTGCGTGTTCGGAGATATTCTACCGCAATTATCACTCACGGTTTGAAAGTTTGAGGGCAGGGTTAAAGGCGTCTAAAACGCGCGTGCGTATCCACCCTGATGATGCTTTTACCTTGACGAAGAGAACGCGGCTAGCGCACGTACAGTGCCACGCGAAGACGCGGCGCGGCGATACTCGCAAACAGATATATCAGTATCAGTGTGCAGGGGTTTGAAAATACATCGAAATCAATTATAAGTCATTTCTTTATCCTGAAATGTAGAAAAAAGAAAAGAAAAGACAAACTTCTGACAAAAAAAAAAACTAATAAATGAATCGTGAATTTTCAGTAAAATTCAGTTTTCTAGTTTTCAGAGAAATACTGTGTGGTTTTTTAATTGAAATAAGTTGAATTGAAGAATGAAAAAACTCGATACTAATCGAGTTGAATATGAATAAAAACTTCTAAAAAATCGACGGAGTGACATTCTGTGAAAGTGATTG
The DNA here is from genome assembly GCA_943736025.1 of Tenthredo mesomela. Taxonomy (NCBI): domain Eukaryota; kingdom Metazoa; phylum Arthropoda; class Insecta; order Hymenoptera; family Tenthredinidae; genus Tenthredo; species Tenthredo mesomela. The sequence goes on from OX031016.1 coordinate 922,997, forward strand.
GCGGATTTTTTTTTTTCTTACCCGATTTTATCTGAGATATATAAAAAGGCCTAGACAGCTGGGTCAACTTAGCTATAGGATCAATGCAGATCTTGGAATAATTCTACAGGATCGAATTGAAAAAAATTTAAATTTATACGATAAGGAAAGACGCGATTTATCGTAAGTTCGGTATTGGTTTTCGAAAAATCTATTCATTTGAACTATAGTTTATTTTATTTGAAACTTTATTATACCGTATGATATAAAAAAAAAAAAGCATTAAATACAAAAATAAAATAAAATAAAAACGACAGGCGACGATGAGGAACCTGTGTGGCAAAAAGGATCAAGAAATTACTCTGAGAGAGGGGTTCTTTGAGGTCTGCAAGTGCTCCTCACCAAGTGACTGATTACGAGTGAGTTTCTGGTATTCTTCGTCCTGAAGCTCTGTTCCGTTATCCTATTTTATCATTTTTTTTTTTTTTTTTTTTTAATCTCATTTTTTATGCTCTTCTGTGGCAAATTATACGATTTATGAATTTAGCATGCAAAAATGAGCTTTTCTCTCACGTTGACTGACTGCCACTCAAGGCTCGTAATCCTGAAATATTAGGTGTGATATTTTTTTTGAGTGGGATATTGGGCTCTCTCGTACAGAGTTAGCGTTCTGTACAAATTCTGGAAAGCTCAGTTTGAAAGTCCGACCATATAAATTAGACGATTTAACAGAGGCTGATGATTGCCTCATTTCGAGTTAGTGAAGAAAATTTCGAACAATATTCACGCGTCTTAAATGAAATCGTGGAATTTTATATAAAAATAAGTTTCCGCTGATTGTCTATTCAGTTTTATCTTCATTTTTAGTATTATTATTATTTTTTTCTTATTCTTCTCGGTAAAATTTTACAAAGTTTTTTTCAAGTTTATTCAAATTTTCATTCTCACACGTCTTGAATGAAGGGATGATTAAATTCACGGAGATATTACGCCGAATGCAACATCGTTTAGGTATTTAATATATTCATGTGTCACATATCTGTCATCATCGTCAAAATTTTAAAGGAAATTACAAAATTAACTACTTAAAATATTTTTCAAACTTTTTTGGGCCGAAAAATAGGAATAAAATATTCAGTGTGAAACTTGATTAGAAATTGGTTCTTGGTAAATTTTTTGTTACAACTCTCACCCCTGAAATTTGTTTCTTCTACTTAAATATATTATAGAGATTGAATATTGGAAAGCCAGGGTGAAAAAAAAGTACAAAAAATTTTAAGGGGTACCCGAGCCGATTTTTGAAATGAAGCTTACTTTTCTTTCATTTTCACGTTGTCTACTTTACAACAACGAAAAAAATCCGAAGAAGAGATCCTAATGAGAAAATAGCGACATTCAAGTTCGAATTACTATTTTGCGAAGAATTTGTTTTATCCATCCCGTTTGTTTGAAAAAATGTTCAAAGAAGTTAAGGAACAAAAATCAGTTTAATATCAGCGTAGGTATATTATGTAACTTGTGAAGTGAAATTTTGTTCGAAACATATACCATAATATACGAAAGGTTTCAGAAGTAGAAGTTTCAAGCTTTCTGAAACTTCGAGTAGGTACGTCGCTTCATCTTTAAAATATCTCCAAGATTTTGCGTCACAAAATTACGTAAAATGGAAATAAATAAAAATGAAATACGTAATGCGTCATTTGAATTGCAATAATTGCAATCAATCGCCAAAACCGCAAGTTGTCAAAAATGTTGACAGATCTCAGACCCCAAGAGCTTTAATTTCGCACCTAATCTAAAAGAAGAAGAGAACTGCCAGAAATCGGAAGAAAAAAGAATCATCAATTTTCTTTTTCTTTTTTTTTTTTCTTTTTTTTCAATCCAATTCAACACCAATTTATTTGGGTGAAGTTTATCACATTCTGTCGAATATAAACGCACTATTTCACATAGTAAACTGAATATCTCAATTCATGCCGGTTCAATGCTTATCAAATTGATGTGATCTCACGTAAACAGAATATACCTATACACATCTACAAATTTGAATAAGGGTACATACCGTGGTATATAATCTATTCACATATTCACATATTCACATAAAAGAAACATACATTTTTTCATTATTTTTTCAATCATCCAAAATCCAATGATAATTGCTCGCAAATAATTCGACTCGATTCATAATTCAGGATAAAATAATTATATGGATAAAGCTCTCTCAGTAGCTTACATATAATTAAGTGTATCAACCGGTGTAATAAAAAAAAGTTGTCACTTAAGTTTTCCCCGGATTAATTAACCGCGAGCTTTTAAATTACGGCGATAATCGCTTATATAGGTTTGATTTATGAAAGCTTTCACTCAGAAAAAGGTCTTGTTGACACAACCAAAATTTGGGTTATTATATGCACAATCACATTTTTTGTTCAGTCAACCAAAAATTTTGTTGGAATAGCCAAAATTTTGGTTGTCCCAACAAAATTTGGTTTTCCCAACAAAATTTTTGGTTATCCGAACGAAATTTTTGGTTGGCTGAACAAAAAATTTGATTGACTGAACTAAAAATGTGATTGTGCATATAATAACCAAATTTTGGTTGTGTCCTTTTTCTGAGTGTTCTTCAGATTTTTAGACTTTTTTGTGATTTCCAGATTTTCATTGGTTCAAACATCAACCACGGACTCATTACATGATAATTTATATCGTAAATATATAAACCGAACCGTAACATCATTGATCATCGATCACAGTTTCTTACGTAAAACGTATGTGCGTATAAAATTTATGGCAGGAAATGGCCCTCCGTATATCATCATAAAATTCAACTAACTATTGGCATTTTATTTTCTCACAGCTGTGCGATTACGGTGAACACATGTATGGGGCATTCCAAGTCACTTTAGCCACTAAAAATGAAAAATAAAAATCCTCACAAAATTCAAACAGCTCGGGCTATGCGTGATACGAACAAATTCACGAGATTAGAAATTTGTTGACAATGACATTTCGATTTCGACATTCGTTTTGTTAACACTGCCGTTACGATTACTGTTTTAATAAAAAAAATGAAAGAACTTAAGTATTCCGTCCAACAAAATTTCAAAAAATTTGAAATCTTGTCAATTTATTCGTATCATAGAGCCCGACTTGTTGTAATTTTGAGAGGATTTTTTTTTATTTTTTTTTTATTTTTTTGTGACTGAAGTGACGCGGAATGCCCCATATATATATGTATACTTATGAATATAGACGTATTTTATGAAACCGTCAAAAATGAACACATGCATGTGAGGCTTTCCATGCCAAATCACCCAGCCTGTGACCTCCACCATTCTATTTTTTTCTTCATATTTTAGTATGTCACAGTTCACACCTAAAAATAAAAAAAAAAAATTAAAAAAAAATTAAAAATTGAATTCTTTTTTTCTCTTCAAATTATTTGAGCAATCTCAAGATCTTCATTTTTCTAATTTTTCGAAAAATACTTAACAATTAATAGTATATTATGTGGCATGCCCGTAAACCAAGTGTTTTTCGGCGAGTTCGAGACAAAAACGGTTCACGGGTGCGCCCCATACTGTATTTTTTTCGAAATAGGCATGAAAAGTCACTTTGACGCCTGTTGAGATTCACTAGACGAAGAGTGAGGTTATGGTGCGATCTGTCGCGCACTTCGAACCGCGCATCGAAACTGCCGTATAAAGACTTTATACGGCAGCTTTGGAATGCGCACTTCGAACTGCGCATCCAGACTGCCGTATAAAGACTTTATAGGGCAGTTCTGAAACCAACCGTATAAAGTGACACTATGTGGATCGAAAACAGGCGTCAAAAAGTGACTTTTCAATGCCTATGCCGAAAAAAAAAAAAATTAAACAATTGTTTGGGAAATTACAGTGGAAAAATTACAGTAATCAAAATTTTGTAATAATATTGTATTGAAATATTGAAATTGCTCTGGAAAAAATAGGAAGAACTGTGACCTCATAATGATCGTTTTTTGTCATAAAATTTCGGTGAATTTTTTCAAAAATCACAAAAATTGCGTTATCAAGATAGCTTAAATAATTTCTTGAAAACTCACTTCTTCGGTGGTTTTTAAGATGAGAACTGAAATACGAACCAAATGCGAAATGTTAGGGTCACAGACTGGGTGGGCTTGGCTTGAAATACATACTTATTCGTAAATCATATACCACCGAGTTGTGGAAGATATTATATTGAAATGATTAGATATGGGACACATATGGCTTTATATTGCACCTCGTAAACGTAAATGGACTTCGCGTTATTGCCGAAGTGAAAATTCGTTCTTTTACCTTTTTCAATGATAAAACTTACCCTTTACTTTATCGCATGAAATTTGACCTGACGCGACGGCAATATTATCGTTAGTTTCTAATTACACTAATCAAAGAGATTAAATAATTGGCGACACTTTCACTTTTTTTGTTCCCTTTTTTGTGTCTTAATTAATTGAAAATTAGTCTCAAAACTGGAATTGAATTTGAATTCAAGTATAATCTATGTGCTTATATGTATTTTTATTCAAGGGGATGAAAAGCTCTCATTTATTGAACTGAATGGGATATATATTCTTTGGAATATAGACAATATTTCGCTAATGGCCTGTCACGTGATGACGAGAGCCAAGTGTGCTTCGATCACTTTCCAACATCCCTTGACGTGTAATTCACCGAGATTAAAGTGATACCAATTCAAACAGTGACAGAGCGAGGGGATGATGGGTTTCATCCTTATCGACAATCCTGAGTGATTTGACCGGGGAAAAGTTTCTGCAAAAGAAATAAAAGAGAAAAACAAGATACTTTCTCAGGTCTGTGGCTTTATACCCACGCGAGTCGCGAGTGGTGAAAGTGGAGAAGTTTAGATACACTTTTATCGCATGCAATCGGTAGACAAGCTTTCAAAATAGTTCAAAAGTAAACGTTAAATTTTAGAAGTTTGGGAAATATATAGTTTCTACTTATTATTCCATGTTACTGAATATCTGGGTAATCGTTGTCCGATACTTGAGCTTTTTCGAGAATAGTTTTAAAAAGCACAATTTTTAAAATTCAGAAAAACTTGGTTTCTTATTATTATTCCATGCAGGTGAATATCCTCGTTATGGTTGTCTGATACTTGAGCTTTTTTTTCCAGAATAGTCAAAATGAAAGCACAATTTCAAAACTCTGTGAAAACATATTCAGTTTCTATTTATTATTTCATGTAGCTGAACCCCTCATAATGGTTGTCGCATAATTGAGCTTTTTTCGGAATAGTCGAAAAAAGCACAATTTTAAAACTTTCTAAGAAAAGTTTCTACTTAGTATTCCATGTAGCTAAATATCCTCGTAATCGTTGCCGCATCATTGAGCTTTTTTCAGAATAGTTGAAGAGTAAGCACAATTTTGAAACTTTGTAAAGACATATAGTTTCTACTTAGTATTCCATGTAGCTAAATATCCTCGTAATCGTTATGTCGCATAATTGAGCTTTTTTCAGAATAGTTGAAAAGTAAGCACAATTTTGAAACTTTGTAAAAACATAGTTTCTACTTAGTATTTCATTTAGCTAAATATATCCTTGTGATCGTTATGTCTCATATATAGTTGAGCTTTTTTCAGAATAGTTCAAATGAAAGCACAATTTTGAAACTTTGTAAAAACATATAGTAGTTTCTATTTATTATTCCACGTAACAAAATATGCTGGTAATCGTTGTCTGATACTCGAGCTTTTTCCGAGCACAGTGAATAGCTCAAGGCGTTAATTAGATTTCGAATCGCCGTAAAAAGGAAAAAAGCTTTAAGAAAAGATTAAGCTTCAAGAAAATACCAAGTGGGTAGATTAAACTGTGAATAACTAACAGCTTTGGTTACTTAAATTATTTATTATTTGAAGTTGACGATGTCTCGAGGTCATTAATTTTCACAGCTTGTAAATTATCTATTCAAAGCTTGCGACGCGAAGCCTCTATAGTTTAATTCTCAAAAACATTTTACAGTAGGCGTTACTTAATGGTACAATACAGAACAATTTTGCGAAGGTAGTAATTCGCTGAATAGTAAATTGACGCACGTAAAAAATTAGAGCTTTGGAAGCTCAACGGCTTTCTATTATCCAATATCATTTAACACACTAATTCGTGAGTCGAGATAATTACTGGAAAACTTTCTCCTCAACTCACGCCAATTTTCAATAAGTCAAAAAGCCCTGAGGCCGGGGTGCAAATCTATATAAAATCTTATTAGGGAATTGACAGGATTATCTCGTGACAGAAATTATCTCGCAAGCTCTGAAAGTCTTTGAAAATAAAATACTTTATTATATCTGACTATAGTTAGAGTTTAACGAGTACAGTCTGAATTATTGCGACAGCTCAACGATTTTTTAATCTCAATAAACTTATTATAGTTATCGTTACACAGACTCCTAATTATTCTCTATATAATTTGAACTTTAGGAGGTATAGGTAATACGTCGAAAAGAAGCTAATATTCATATTATCTTCGCTCGAATTTTTGTTAATCAGTAAAATCGACGGAAATCTTGCCGACGGCGTGAGTAATACGTTTAAAGAGCCCTCAATGCCATACTGTAATAGAAAATTTCATTTCTCATTTCAAATTTGGTTGACAATGGGTAACATTTCCATTGAAATTTGGTGGTCAGACCTGTGATGAGTTTCCCGAAAATTGATCAAACACAATAATCAAGCCATGCGGGCATGAATGAAATTTCAAACTGCTCCCCCTTGTCGTGCCCAAAATTAATTTGAATAAAAAAAAAAAAAAGATAAAAAGTTTGGGGTTTAGGAGAATGACCAGTATAGACTGGAAATTAATTTTTCGCCCACAATCCGTTGTAACGAGATAATAACACTTATACTCGAAGCAATTTCGACACGTTGTGGGTATATGTCTGCACCATAGTGAATTTATATTTCATCTATAAACTTTATCGACGCTTTTGAATTCCCAAATTTTATAGACTCGTATAATAGCGTCTACATATATTTCGTAACGATCAAGCTATTATAGTAATCCGTGTTCATTCTGTTCGGGATGAATGGGGCCTAGTTGAATGAAATTACCAATTCGTTTGAGACAATTCTGAATTTTTAGATACGTTCAAGTTTAAAAAAATTAGGATGCGAAAGGTCCAGACCCCCGAAAGTCTAAAGATTCGAAAATTTCGGTCTATTTCTCAGGATGTGAAGATGATATGAAGATAAAATAGTTCATTCTGATCGAGACCCTCTTTACGGAAACCCATTTTATCTACTTTAATCGATAACTTCATGATGTCATAAATAATTGATAGGATTTTAAAACTTTTTTTCCAAAAAGTAAATTTCAAGGCGATTAATTTGACCACTTATTGGATTCGATTCGATCAATACAGCTCGAGTTGTCAAACACTGAATAAATACATGCGTGAATTTCAAGGTTCGGAGCTTTGGCTTTTTGGATCTATTAGCTTTCGGAATTTTTAAGCTCCGGAATTCTTCGTTTCAAAGTTTTTCAAATCGGCTTTGCAGACTTTTGTGAAAACCTTCTCTGAAAACTATATAAGTCCGACAATATTGAAAATTGGAGCTTGGAGTATTCGAAATTTTGAAAAAACGAAAAGCACAAGAGCAGACCATGCATAATCCGTGTCGAAAGTGGGATCGAATTTGACTCAGATGGCGATTAATCCTTTTTCACTTTTCCTACATCGAGTCTCCAGACTCTAAGCTTTTGTGCAGTCCATAATCATCTGAACATGTGCTCTAGCTTAATGAGCTATGCTAACGAGGCACCATAATCGATAATGGTCGTGCTAGGGTAAAATATAACATCGCTCTAAAAGGTCTGGTCAAAATTTATTATTCTCTGGAAGAAAACTACTGTTACCCCTGCAGAGCTGACGACGTAGTGTTTAGTAAAGACTGGCGTGATCTCGGGCATTAATTAATGGGTTTAACTCAGACACTATGAATTAAAGATGTGTAGAGAGCATGTTGCGCATTCAAAGAAAAAATAGGGAATACAGGAATGAGGAATGAGCTTCTAACAGGATGATGTTCATTAATTTAAGGCCATTCATTCTGAGCTTGAAGATATCGGATTGATTTTGAGTTTGAAGAATGAACACTATTTTAAATAATTCGAAAAAAAAAAACAGTTTTCAAGATTTTAAGGTGGAATTTTGGAAAATCCAGGTTTCACTTTTATAACATTTTCGTGAAGCTATACATTTTTTGCGTATTTGAAAGTCAGTTTTCCAGGGACTACGTTTCTCCAAGTGGTCAACATGATATCTCAAGAACCACTCCATTGATTTTAATTTCTCTTGTACTCAAATACGTAGAAATTCAATAGCTAACGGAATCCGGAGCGAATTTTTCATAAAAATGTTGTTCTTTTTTTTTTGTTTTTTTTGCAGCTAAAATCCGCAATTTTTAGTTTTTCAAAAATTCACTTCGTCTTCTTGTAGATAATGTTTTTGAATTATTTTGAAATCAACCAAGTTTTTGTACTTCGAACTTGACGTCTTTTTTTGGAACCATGTCCACAATCAACAAAAATTGAAATTCTGAAACAATTTCTTTAATTCGAAGAATTTTGGAAACTTTTTTTTGCTTCGGAATTTCTACAAAACTGCAAACAACAATATAGATTATGCTTTTTTCGAGGCTTTTTTATCTTCTTCCAAACTCACTTTGAAAAAAACGCGTTTCACACTCCGCTTCCATCCTCCTAAAAAAAAAAAATTTTGAAAAAAGCGTTTGCTTTTATTTTATTAATAATATTACTAATAATTATTTTGTGCAACGGAAATGATATTGTCATTATACAGAAATTTCTATCACTCATCCGTGTTCGTTATTTTATCATATTGTCTAATGCGGGCTTTTATTGGTAATATCGAATATCTATATGGTGAGTTTTAAATCAATGAAGATCAGCAACTCGCGCGTATCGTTGATTCAATCTGCGATATGTTTACCATCCTGTGCACCGTTTTGTCATATTTCAATGAAAAAAATTCTCTTTGGGTTGTAAAAATATACACGGATTCAGGGTGATTTTATATACCCAATGCAAATTGCCTCCATCAGAAATGTCTGCCATTAAGGGGACCATAGGGATTTTGAAAATTTTTCGTTTTGGCCAAGTTATTTAAGAAATGAGTGATAATAATCTTTGAAAATTTGGTAAATTGATCATAACTTATGACACAATTTTTTATTTTAAAATTCCTACATTCACATGATGAGGATTTGTTTTCTGTAGAAAATGAATCCAAGATGACCTGAATCGGTCCAACGGTGCTCTAAAATCCTTACGATACATGATTTTGAAAAAGAAAAATATTTTGATGTGAAATGAACTTTGGTTATGAAATAAATTGATTTCCGACTATGATAATTTCTCGAAAAGTCGCTGTACTGGTCCCCTTAAGGGGCTTTGTACACCTCGAAAACGCGATTCGTAGTTCCTCCCTAACCACTCAACAGATCGGAATTAAATTTTGGGGATTATTGCGCTTCATTTCGGCAGAAAGTGCCTAAGTATTACGTGTTTCAAAATTTTTAATTTTTTTTCCACAGATTCAGTTATCATCAGAGAATTCGTGGAATTATTTACAGTTGCACTCGTTTTATTGCACTTTTGAAATACTTAGGCGCTCGGCGGTGGCGAATCACACATTTTTTCATGTTCATCATGGTCGTTTTCAGAGATTTGAAATTTGCCAGGTTTGTATGAATAGGTTCATCTTCAGAGAATAAATTGAGTGATTGCAAAAGTTCGCGAAAAATGAGTCCTCGCATCCGGCAGCTTTCAACAGAGTCGATTCTGTTTCTTCCCATTTCTATTTTTATTCCTCTTTCTTTTTACTTTTTTTTCCTCATTACCCTTTTTATTTATTCATCATCCGAAAGCTTGAGGAGCTTCCTTTTCATCCGGTCGAATATCTGAATGAACCACTAGATTCCTTCCGCTCGAAAAAAGTTCAGATTTGTATTATCTTAGACATAATATTGGATACAGGCTAAATACAATTCTCCAGGGGTAAAAAAAAAAGGTCAATTTTCCCGCGAGCTTTTATCCGAAAGCTCCGCTTTCTAGACACAGAAATTAAACTTCCAAATTCGTTAGAGAAACACTAACGTTTCTTTCATAGTTAGCTTCCAAATAGCATCTTATACGCTGCCATTAGGAGTCTGGAATCTGGCTCATTATCGTTTCGAAAGCTCAGTGTTCCAAAAATACGAAATTACCCAACTATTTCGGAGAATACCGGACAACTTTAATGGGTGGGATCTTGTGTATTTAGAACGACTATTGCAAAGACAGCTAAATGACCAAAAGATACAGTAAAAAAAGGTTCTTCGGCAGTTTTGAAAAAACTTTCTACTGCAATCAGGTCTACGTGTGCTTTTTTGTATTCTATGTAGGTATATCCTCAAAAGGAGTGCCGAGATAGATTCGAAGTAGCTTAATAAAAATTTGTGTAAGTTAAGGGGCTTCGATACACGTTCCACCCACCTCGAGAACGCGATTCGTAGTTTCTCCCATACCACACAACCGATCGGAATGAAACTTTGGGGTTTACTGCTTCATTTCGGCAGAAATTGCCTGAGTATTTCGTTTTTTCAAAATTTTGAAATTTTTTCTACAGACTCAGTTATCATCCGAGAAATCGTGGAAATATTTACAGTTACACTCGATTTATTGCACTTTTGAAATAATAAGGCACTCGGCGGTGGCGCTCCACACATTTTGAGCACTAGCTCATCTCATTTGATACAGAAATGACCGAGAAACTACGATTTTGCGTCTCGTACGACAAATTACCGACAGTTTGCGGGATCGAGACGCTTTGTCTCGACATAAACACGCAGTTAAAGTGGAATTTTTATTTATCTCTCTCAAGGACCACCATAACAGACACTAACCGCGAACAGGGGATGTGGAATTGTACGTTCTGCAGAGATCGAGTCTATCGTTCTAGGCCATTTGTCACTGGGATCAGAAACACGATACGTGCTAGAAGATAATCATCATACCGGGGTTGTCGTTACTCGCTTTCGAAAATTACTTCAAGAGGCAGTAAATTCCGTTATTTGAATCTCGCCCCTAAAGCGTTTGAGACATTATACGTACGTCTGAAGATTTTCATGAAAATATTGTCCCCAAATTTGGAACGTTATCTCAGAAAGACGAGGATGAATTTCTCAATTACACAAATGGAATGAATCGTCAGTGCAGTAATTGAAAGCTCACAACCAAAGGCTAGAACCATTCAAAGATGGAAACAGAGAAATGAACCCAACAGAAATTTAATTACATTGTGAAATAAGGGACGATACTTTGATCAGCTTCTTTCATCTCTATTACCTCGTTCAACATCTGCTAAATGGATATAGTATCCAGTCTACTTACCCCGTTCGTCGTTATTGTTGTTTTCTATTTATTTTGTGTTCAAGAAACGGCAACATTTTTCAATTGAAAATGGAACTCTAGTTGTCCAGCAATTTCCAAATAATTGACAACTTGTTAAATTTTTATTCGAGTGTTAGAAATTCGGAAGGTAAAAAGTTTTGGGATATCGGGGTGAGTGTAAATTTTAGATTTCACTTAAAGACGAGATCCTTTAGTCCATAAATATTCGGGGTAACAAACTTAAAAATGGGTTTTATGTCAGATAAAAATTTACATATACGAACTTTCGTCTCTGGCTTATGGCCATTTTACCACTTTTCATTACTATTCTATCCGCGTTATGGTCACAAAACTTTTCATCTCACGTACCCCAGAATTTTTCACTTTCTTCTCGTTGTCGAAATTTTTTTTATTAATATATTATATCCGTCTGAATTCTCATCTGTTAAGTTTTGCAGTGACTTCCAATTCAGACGGAGTCTGAATGAATATACCTACCTGATTCTTGAATAAATTATGCGCCAACGGAATTGAAAATATTTTTCCAACTATATATGCTAATTTATTTTATTATATAGAAATCGAGGAGTTATAAAACAAATTAAAAACTGTCGTATATAGCTGATTATAAAACCTTTTAACACCTTTTCAAATCAGTCGAAATATTCGAAAATTTTATGAAAACAGAAAAAAATCTTCAAGTTTGTTGAAATGAAATGAAATATTTCGAAGTAGGTGCGAGGAAAAAATTCTCCAATCTTTTGTGTCATTTTACCCTTTACATAATACGAGAGGATAAAGTGGCATCGAATTGGATAGTTAGTTCTAAATTTGTTACAGCTATGAGATCCTTTTTATTGCTAAAAAAGTATTTTTTGTTCTTTGCAGATGGTCGTGTTTCGTTTTTGTTATCTTTGAGTTCGCCTCGCTTTGATTTACGAGTTTCAACATCAAGCGAAACTTTTTCAACTTATTCTGTCTGTCGATTAGTTACTACAGTCGTGACAGCGCAACATCCCCCTTGGGTATCGAGGTACAAATATTGAAGCACACATCTGTAGTTGTGCGGAATGGCGAATGTGAGAAAAAAAAGCGACGAAAAAAAATTGTCTGAAGAATTATTCGAACCGCTCATCTGGACCATAAGTCTGGCTTTGTGTTATAATAATTTACATTCGACTACCCAGAATCTGGAAAAAAAAATTTGTACTACTTACGAAACTTCGAAAATCCTTAAACTGTAAGAGCTGAGGACAAAAGAAAATGTTTTGAAAAATCAGGGCTGGTAAAGCCAAGGGCAATACAATTTTTACTCAAAAAACCTTCTCTCCTTGGTGTCTATCAAATTTTGAAACCCAGGGGCGATTCAGTCCTGTAATAATTAGGGAAAATAAAATTGAGGCGTAAGGGTGGCACAGCGCCCGAAGAGAGAGAGCAAGGAGTTTGAAATTAATTGGCTTCTTACTTTGATATAAGATACATGAATTTCAAGTTATAATGAAATTATTTAAACAAATATATTATAGGATTAGCGAGTGGAATGAATTTTATAAAGTCTCTTTTTTTCAAAGCCCAGGAAACGATGTCAACGAGAGTGATCCTGCAGTGTAATCCGATGCTATTTACAGGCTCTAGAGCTTTCTCAGAGTTGGACCAAATTCCGTTCGCTAAACCAAGCTAATGCCGACTACAATACGATCGCATCCCTAATATACTGGTACAAAAATGTTACGAGGGTAGGTAGGTACTTGGGTCCCTAACAGTAAACGACTCAAAAAACTGTTTTACATATTATTACACTAGTCCTCTCATTGTCACCGTATATATTAGTCTGAGTAATTACCTTCTCAAGCACGCAGATAAACAATCAGAAGCATTTGTATAAATTTTGGATTTAAATGTATCAAACCATTTCGAAAATCGTTTCTTCAGAAAGAAAATATCAAAGGAGGTAAAGCCCCACGAAAATTTCTTCTCAGGATTTTTAGTGTTCATCAATGTCATAATTTGGTGATATTTGTTATTTAGATTTGGTATTAGGGACCCCAAATACCTTCGATTACAAATTCTTATGCAAAACTGTACTATAATGTTTACAATTTCGGTATACGCCACATCAGACCCACAATTCTTATCTCCTGTATTTCGACTTCAGATTTGGAATCAACTACCCAAGAACCCCCGTCTGACTGTGAGTGATTTTCAAAAAGTATAACAAACACAGAAAAATAGGTTCGAGTTGAGATATGGACCGCATCTTGTAGGAAGATTTGTTTTCTGCCAGAGACTATCGTTCAGAGTATTGGAAGTGGAAAAAATAAGATGTCGAATTGTTCAGAGGCACCTTGATGGATCTGTTTTTTCCTGGACAAAAACATTCCCTTACAGATGGCTTCATAGAGTTTTTCGTTATTTTTTGAAAACGGGTCTAATTTAGCCAAATTAGAGCCTGATCCGATCATCGACCCGTTAAATGGTTTTAAGATAGTCAACGTAGTCCATCCACACCAGATCGTTTCGCATTCATGACGTGTGAAACTCTATTAGCCTCGTAGCAGTTTCGATAATCGGATGGCGTCCTGGGCAGTGAAAGGCTCGGGTAAGGGAGGTCAGATTCCAATCATGGTCAGCTAGATCGAAGCCGGTCTGCTTCAGAATCCATCAAGATAGTCAAGACTCATCTCGTCCACCCATATTTCAAAGATCGAGTCAATCACACCTGGTTTGATTCTGGAAGATTGACATTACACGTGAAATCGACGGTTCTATAAGTTATCCTACACTATCCGTTTGGGGTAGGTATATGGATTTTTTCTAATCACGCGTCGTGTCAGCACAGAAGTTTAGTCGGGTTAAAGTTAGGATCTTCCAACCATCGTCTGTAAATATGAAACGCGATCAAAAGAAAAGTACTTGTCATCAGAATTCAGGTGGACCACTGCACTGCATGGATCTCGAACTTTTTGGTCTCTAATATTCCAGAAAAGAAAGCTCTACATCTGATGAACACAAAATTTCTTTATACTATTCAAATAACTTGAGTAATCATCTTTTCCGATCAAAAATTTCGAAGATCATCAACCTTTTTGCTGACTAATTTTCAATCTGTTGGAACATCGATGCATCAAAGTGTACATTCTGGGCTCATATGATGAGGGTTTGTTTCCTGGACCACTGCACTGCATGGATCTCAAACTTTTTGTTCTCTAATATTCCAGAAAAGAAAGCTCTACATCTGATGAACACAGAATTTCTTTATACTATTCAAATAACTTGAGTAATCATCTTTTCCGATCAAAAAATTCGAAGACCCTCAACCTTTTTGCTGACTAATTTTCAATCTGTTGGAACATCGATGCATCAAAGTGTACATTCTGGGCTCATATGATGAGGGTTTGTTTCCTGGACCACTGCACTGCATGGATCTCAAACTTTTTGTTCTCTAATATTCCAGAAAAGAAAGCTCTACATCTGATGAACACAGAATTTCTTTATACTATTCAAATAACTTGAGTAATCATCTTTTCCGATCAAAAAATTCGAAGACCCTCAACCTTTTTGCTGACTAATTTTCAATCTGTTGGAACATCGATGCATCAAAGTATACATTCTGGGTTCATATGATGAGGGTTTGTTTCCTGGATCGCATTAGAGAGCGAAGAAATAAAATGTCCCTTCTCGGATGTATCCAAGAGCTCAAATGCTGAATATATTATAATAATGTAATCATACTTTCACGTTTCTGTAAGTGTGGACATTTAATCTTGTTGTTGTACATATTTTCTTTCAAACTCCTCCCTGCATACTAACAATAAGGGAAATATTCTCCAGGTTACATTCCGTTTTCGTCTTTCTGGAACTCTTCTGTTTATATACAAGAGCTGTGTAAGGCAATTTCAAAGGGTCTAAATGCTTATGCCTGGTTTGCCAATGGGAAATTTTCATTTTCATCCAACGCTGAAACTATTCATACGATTTTGTATATTCCGCACTTTTATTCATTTTCAAGAAAAGGCGATCCTAGTCCTCAGATTATTCTATCTATTGATTGTCAATGAGCGTTTATTGTGAAAAAGGTCCTCCTCTTTTTTTCTTTCTCTGTTAATTTGTTGACGGCATAGCAATTGTTGTGAGAATCTTCACGAGTTTCATGATTATTTATAAAGAATATGATATTTTATTCATACCTTATATATTCCCGCCTTTTTGCAGCAGTATACGCATCCTACCTAGTAACAGGTGCGAAATGAGCGCTAGTAGTTGTGAAAGGAGGCATGGATCTTGAATAAAACATCTCATCTATTTTTGTGCAAAAAATATATTCTCGTCTGGAGGACGCGACGGGCTAAATCGAAACTTGAATTTCATCGTCGCTTTAAAGTTTTGCGAGTGTTCATTTTCCAGGAAACAAAACGTTTTCTTAAATTCGTTCCATCGTATGAAAAGTTTCTCCTAATTTTGTCCTCCGATATCTGGTCGCAAACCTCTTAGCCAAGTTGGCATTTCCAAGTGGTGAGAACAAGGTTGCGAAACGCAACCCCAAAAGCTAAAACGAAACGTGACTGAGTCAAGTCTGACACAACGTGGCCCGAGGGTTCGCCGAAAAAACGGGCGGAATATTTAAACTCGTATCACGTGCGGTTTTTTCATCTTTCTCTTCCTTTTCTTTCTTTACTCATTCTTATTCTTGAAGCCCCCGATTGGTACATCGCTCAAAGCATCAAGCTGGAATCCGTGGTCTCAATTGCATATTAAGCGGTTTAAAACTTACAAATATATATTCCATCATTTTAATAACCGCCTAATTCTCTTTGAGTATTATTATAATTGCGATATTATACCATGCCATCTCGAGGCATGAGGGAAAAGCATCGGAATTATATAATCAGCGGTAGAAATGACTTTTCTGCGTGACTAATCACTCAGACCATTCTAAGTTCTGACTAATTCTACGAATAATGACGAAACCGTTTACCAGGAATAAAATTGTGTGGGTGTAATAGTTTACCACTCGGCTATATAATCCCGCAATTAAATAAACAATTAAATGGAAACGCGATTCTATACAGCGAATTTCGGTGAAATAGTTGCAACAGTTATCGAGCTACGCCGCAATGAAATTTCGAGCTACTACCTAGTACCCCTTCCACATTTTTTTTATTTCCAATTTGTTACAAATATTTGATGACAAAAACTCGTCTGAACGGCAATAATGGAGACTGTTTTCGAAACACACTTTTCCATCCCTTTTCGAAACCCCTCGAACGATTTTTTGTCCAAACTTGATACTGCAGAATCTAAAAATGATTCGGAGTACTATCTCGATACCAAAGGACCCCGCACATTTCTTATGGGAAGTGGCTTTCCGATGGATTTGGCTGAATTTTTCAGGTTTCGTAGTTCATGCAATGCTGATCAAAAGTTACCATTGCCACAACTTCCAAAAGTGAACCATTCGACCTTGGTAAGCGGTTGAGGTTTAAAATCAGTCCATTTGTACTCGCGTTTCCCCTGATCTGTGAATGAATAGCCCCTCGCTTTTACCGTTAGGTGATTTTTCAAGTATAGGTTTTTCGACTCATCACTTCGTACTTGAGCTATTTGATAGTCAGATCCGGGTTAAAAGTTGGAAAGTACACCGAACGGAAATTCCTGCCTGCAAAATACCAGCACTTTTGGGTTGGAACTGATACTACACGAAATGGAATTTAAACTTCAACCGCTTACCAAGGTCGAACGGTTCACTTTTGGAAGTTGTGGCAATGGTAACTTTTGATCAGCATCGCACAAACCACGAAACTTGAAAATTTCAGCCAAATCCATCGGAATGCCAGTTCCCATAAGAAATGTGCGGGGTCCTTTCTCGAAATCAAATTTATTGACTCGTTTGAGAATAATTTGAAAACTATATCAACTACCTGGCGATCAGGTATATCGCACAGAGACAAACCACATGGGTCTAAAAGCCCAGGGTTTACTTGGACGTGGATTACAACGGGCAGAATTTGTATATTGATAATAAAGCAGCAAATCCCCTTCGCTTTATCTTGCCTGTAGGCCACCTGTAGAGTCTAATTTACGACACGCAGTAGCTGTTCCATAGGATGGATATAGGCAGTCGACCCAAGTGTAGCCTGGTTCGGCCTGGTTTTCTCTCTATGTTCGAAGCGTTTCATTCCAGCCCATTCAAGCCAAATGGCTCGTTAGTTATTCCTTATGCAACATAAAAGATGACGAAGCTTTCTGGTGTGGATGTAATGAAAGGTCTCGAGGGTGTGTATCCACCCTGAAACTCATCGTTCATCTCAGACTACAAGTTACAACGTCTTGGAAAATTTTTTTAATACCACGGTTTTATCACAGCAGTTTTATAGCCTTTTCACATATATTTCAGACTCGAGTCAAGGTCTGTTGTTCACTCACCTAGATTGGCATGATTAGAAGAAGTCGAAGTAACAGCGGTTAACGTACTTCGGTACCAACCAAATCTTTGGAATTCATTAGTACTGCTCCGTAATTAGGCCTCCACGTGTTACACGTGACGCAGATGAAGAGCACGCAGCTTTTGGGAGGATCAAACTTTTCGATAAAAATATCATCGTATGAAATAATGGTCGGATAAAACGATCATTGATTTTTATCTGATTTAAAGGCATTTGAATACGTATGTTCGTCCTCTTCCCATCATGCCAGATTCTGGTAAGATAAAACCTGAGGGTTTTTGCTGTTTTTAGAATTCAAATTCCACGTGAAATGTACTACAGTCATATTTAACGTTTATTTGAATTCTTTTCGTTTGAATTAGAATTCAGAGGCCATTATCCTGAATAGCACAGAAAACGATTTGGCTGAAAAACCAGGAACCAAAACACATGTTCAAACGAATCCCTCTTCGGTTTTTCTTCTTCTTTTTCTTCTACTCGTTTCTCTCTGACATTTATTGCACTACCTATATACTACATTGGGCCCACCATGGTCGTTCGTTTCCTTTGCATTGTTCCCAAAGGAATTCCTCAAGTGCCATGAATTACTGAGCTCAGGAGACCGGATTATACTTTATTCAAAAGAAAGTATGTCATGACTTTTCATATGTGTTAGGGTGGTCCTCAATTTGGTCATATTCGAATTTCAATGCTCCCATGGGCCAGAACATCTTCAAATATATACAAAAAAAAAAAATGGAGTCAAAACTAAAAATATCGGATGTCGAACCGACCGATCATATCATTAATTATCCTATGAGATTGACGAACAAGGAAGAAAAGTTTGTCACCTGATTCTAAAATCTACTAAGACAATTTGGTTTCTCAAATATTGTAATTCAGAAGTTGGTTCCAATGAAGAAGGCAAATTGAGCAGAAATCCGAAGAACGTTATTTCAGCAATTTATTTTGCTCCATCGGTGATATTAGCTTTTGCAATCGACATAGGGTCTAGTTTGTATCGTGATGGAGCACGCCTGAAAAAACAGATTGATTAGGCACATCCACAAGTGAATGGATGGTGCGTTTTTCTCAATTATATCTAGAAGTGACATTTCGCTACATGCCCATCGGTCTATCTGATAGATGTTCATTCCTTACTATATTTCGAAAGATTGATGAACTAGTCTGATAAAACATGCACTATTTTTGGAATAAATTTAAAACGACGCGTTTTTTAATCCACTCCTACGAGTTTGCTCACATTCTGTTGTTCACGTCAATGTAAATGGTTCCTGACTCGTTTAATATGGCATAAAATTTGGGGAATAAAATTATCCCGTGTCCTTTATCTCCTTTATAATACCAGGATTCAATCTCCTACTCTGACAGGAGTTAAAAAAAGTTCTCGAGAATCGAGTTCTAGTTGAAACGCTGTCTCAGCAGTCAATCTGTATAGTAGATAACCAAATCGAAGTTCGAATCTATAATAAGCTCCTAAAATAACGTTTCAAGCGGATTCATTTAAATATACAACCTAATACTGTAAAGTTCAAAGCAATGAAATTATGCGTCTGGATAAAGAAAGAAGTCCATGACCGTGAAAACTCACCTTTAAACTAATAACCGTAGAAAAACAAAAAAAAAAAAAGTTCGCTGCTCCATCCCCTAGACTGGACCTTTATTTTTTATTTATTTATTTATTTTTTTCATCATAGTTTCAACGCCATATAAGTTCCAACGACGTCCGATAAAACCCGGTGAATAAATTAAACCGTTCGAAACCCACTTTATATGTATTTATACGAATATATTAATACACAATTATAATCACACTTGAGTTATTCAAGAAAAAATTATATCATAGAAAACAACGAGACGCCACCATAAATAATGTACCAAAATCATTTCTCAAGGTTGTGCTTCTATTATTAAACAAGGTTGCCTAGTCCCACTCTAATTTTAACGTCGAGTTATAGAATCACTGTCCGAGACTTATCGAGGTACTCAATACTTAGAAAACAGTACATTGTGCAACTAGTGAGCAAACTTCGTGATTCTGGCACGAGTGTGAAACTTGTGCTACAATCACGCGAGTCCAGAATCACCGATGCGCACGAGCTGCTCATACTATTTTTTGAAACGGTAAAGTAATTGCTTTGCACACTAGTGCGAGAAACGGATACTTTGCACACGCTAATTAGGCACGAAAAGTCGAATTTTTATCGCCTCGTTTTAAAAAAAAATTTCTTACATCTACCCTGAAATTATATTTCACTTAAAAAAAACCACAACGCATTGAAAATTTTCCTTTTCATTGAACAAAGGTTTGTTTTCTGAACAATCAGAGACCCAAATATCTGAAATCGAAGCACTGGTTGATCCAAACTTCCGCATTGACTGCTTTTACTTTGATTGCAACCAATTCTGAGACCCGATGACTCGAAACTTCTGATCTTTCGTTGATTATGCTCCAAAAGATTTGCGAACTTCTGTAATAAAACTGGATGATTGAAATAAAATTTGAACACATCGCATTCCTATTTAAAGTGCTTTTAGCCCATAAGTAAGACGATATCATACTATGTTGATGATTTTATAGGCACAATTTTCCCCACGGATTAATATCATCAGCAATTTAATTAATTCTGCGTTGGTGATCTACTATATATGGTTACCAGTTATTAATTCTCCTCATTACGTGATGGTGTATAGTTTCATGTATAAATTATATTTCATCGCCTCGTTCTCGATATTACAAAGTGTAGTACTCCTTCTCTCCACCTATGGCGCCGCGTGTTCAGAGTAAATGAAGAAAGTCGTCGTCCGACGCGCCCTCGTCCTGTGCGCGCCGTAACTCGTCATTCTTTCTCTTCGCGCGCCCGAGGCAGGTCGTGTGTTCAGGAACGACTTATACATATATGGTAGCAATGGGTAAGGAGAAGCGAAAACGCGAGAAGACCATGGACGACAAGACGATAGAACAACTTAAGAAAAAACTTAAAGAAGCTCACGAAAAACTAGAGAAAGTGATAGCGGATCAACGGAATAAGAACGAAGAAAACAAATCGGAATCCGATAGCAGCAACAGCGACAACGATTCAGCCGGATCAGGCGAAAACAACGAACAGTCAGACACCGAACCAGAATACGAAACTGTAGAATCTGAACCAGGTAAGACGAAAAATCAAATAAAAAGACACAACTCATAAACAACGACCAGGACCGTCCTCGCTGGTGACGGCCTTCAATATATAAACAAAGATCAACTTGTAGCATGGCCACTCTCGCTGGTAGTGGTACAATAAATGCATACATCAATAGTTTCGTACGTAAACTATTCAGGCACACTCACGCTGGCAGTGTAGCCGTTCGTATAAACAAAATAAAAACAAGACACTCTCGCTGGAAGTGTACTAATCATACAAACGTCTAAAATATTGCAACATTCGCGTAAGCAATGTCTCGTTCGTATATAGACAACAATAAAGCACATTCTTGCTGGAAATGTGCTACTTGTATAAACAAGAAAAATAACATAGACATTCGTGCTGGAGATGTCACTAAAAATAACATGGACAGAAATTAATAATTACACCAGTATCGGTGGCATTACTATGTATATTAGGCCGGAGTGAAAAAGGTCGATTTTCGCGGATCGTATTCTAATAGTGCTGGAAAGTTATGTCTTGGCATCACTCAAAACTGTGCCAAAGGAAAAAATTTACAATAGATATCTTCTGTTCTGGCAAACGCCCCAAAGTTTTGAATTTTTTAACATGGGGTTTAAATGGAGAAAAAAGGCAAAAAGACAAATTAGTACTGAAAAATTCATAAAAACTCGCTGGGTAGGCCGATTTCAGTCTTCCTACGCTTATTCGAAGTGAAAAGAATATAGCTTTCGTTTGACGTTTTGAAATTCAGAATATCTTCCTTAGTTTCAAAGATACACGCGTTTGAAAATCGAGTTTTTCCCGAAAAAACTCTATTTTTCAATTTTGTATTTTCTAAAGTAAGTAAGATATTTTGAATTTCAAAACGTCAAACGAAAGCTACATTTTTCCCGCCTCGAATAAGCGTAGGAAGACTGAAATCGGCCGACCCAGAGAGTTTTTACGAATTTTTCAATGCCAATTTGTCTTTTTACCTTTTTTCTCCATTTAAACCCCGTGTTAAAAAATTCAAAACTTTGGGGCGTTTGCCAGAACAGAAGATATCTATTGTAAATTTTTTCCTTTGGCACAGTTTTGAGTGATGCCAAGACATAACTTTCCCGCACTATTAGAATACGATCCGCGAAAATTGACCTTTTTCACTCCGGCCTAATGTATATATACATAGATATACCCTAGTATACACAAAGATTTAATATACAGACAAACACAAAAGCCAAGCCGCCAGAAATTCACGTGCGGGTATAGTTCACGGCTTTTCTCGGACCGCAAGCACGCGGCCGGTTCTCTTTTCCCCCCTTTTCTTTTTTGTCTTATTCACTCATAATTCTTACCGACTCTCGTATCACATCACAAGTTGCATATATTAATGACGCGCTCACACAAACGTTCTGTTCGCGCATATACACGAGTTCCGAGCATAGAAAACAATTCTCCCATGTAATACGTATTACAGATGATGGGGAAAACGAAGAGAACGTACCGAAGGATCAAATATCTACAGAATCAAAGAATTCAGACGAAACCGGGCAGTCAGATCTTGCCATTGAAAGCCCGCTAGATACAGAATTGGCTGACGCAATTGGAGAAGATCCTTCAAAGCCCAAGTCCCAAAAAATTAAACTACACCCCGAGATTGATAACAGATGGAACCACTGGTTCAAACAAGGCATGAATAAAGACCAACGTCAAGAACTCTTTGATAAATACGGAGGGATAGATAACATCCAAGTACCGGAATTAAATCCCGAAATAATGTTGGAAGTGCCAAAACAAATTAAAACAAAGGAGAAATACATGTTTCTCAGACAAAAAACGGCAAACGCTGCCCTTGCTTCGTTAGGCCGAACCATCGAGATTATTAGACAATCAGACGATATTCGAAAGGACAGGAAAGATATATTTGCCAATCTGATGGATGCAGGATCACTCATTGCTGACCTGCTCCACAGTCAAACGGAATCCAGGAGATCCTGCTTACTATCTAACATGCGTAAGGCTCATAGAAGCCGCCTCGAAGACACAAAGCCAGACGAATTTCTCTTCGGCAAAAATATATCAGAAAAAGTAAAAGAATCAAAGAAATGGGAAGGACTCTTCATAAACCAGAATATTCAGTCACGGAAACCGCAGGGTTCATTCAATACGAGACCGCCTTTAAACTCAATCGGCCTGCAGAGCAATCGGCCGAACTCGTTTCAAGCAGGCACATACCAGGCCCAATTTCAACAAAACAACCGCGGCAGAGCGTGGTCAACAACCAACCAGAGACGCACGAGTCAACGAGGCAGGACACCTTATCAGAAACCAAAATTCCAGAACAAATAAAAGTACGTAAAATCGCGGGTAGAATAAAAGACTTTAGAAATAATTGGAAGATGATCACTTCAAACAAATTTGCTTTAGAATGCATCTCTGGATATAAACTAAAATTCCATACGATAGTAACGCAAACGTCAGTTCCTATCTCGAAATTCAAATCATCAGAAGATGTAAAAAACACAAAAAACGCAATAGCATTATTACTAAAAAAAGGGGCAATAGAAACTTGTAAGTCTAACAAAAAACAATTTATTTCACCGTATTTTCTTAGACCTAAACCAGACGGATCTCATAGATTCATCTTGAACTTAGTAGGACTGAATAAATTTATAAAAACAAACCATTTTAAAATGGAGGACATTAGATCAGCTGAAAAACTCATTTTTCCCGGGTATCTAATGGGAACGATTGATCTAGAAGATGCATATTTCGCTGTCCCTATTCATGAATTGAGCCGGAAATACTTAAGATTCACATTCAAGGGAACTCTATATCAGTTCACGTGCCTACCTTTTGGCCTCAACGTTAGTCCCTACATTTTTACAAAATTACTAAAAGTGGTAATTAACCACTTACGCTCGCGGGGCTTCATGTCTGTCATATATCTAGATGATATTTTATGCATCGGGAAAACTTACGAAAAATGCCGTGAAAATATTAATGAAACTATTAAAATATTGACACTTCTAGGATTTACAATTAGCCAAAAGAGTCAAAAAATTCCAAATAGGAGATGTAGGTTTCTGGGTTTTATAATAGATTCTCAAAAATACGTTGTAGAGTTGACTGACACAAAAAAGAAAAACCTGAAAAAAGACATCAAAAACTTGAAATCTAAGGAATTCTGTAAAATTAGGGAACTCGCGGAACTGATCGGAAAACTAATTTCAACCTGTCCAGCAGTAGAATACGGGTTATTACATACACGTTTGTTCGAAAAAGAAAAAATTTCGGCCCTACTACGTAATAACGGAAATTACAACCACGTAATGAAAATTCCGAAGTCAATCCAAGGTGACGTTAACTGGTGGCTCAAAAACATTGATAAAGCCAGAAAACAGATCAAAACACTAAATTTTGTTATGGAAATCTATTCAGACGCGTCAAATACAGGTTGGGGAGCCACAAATGGCTCAGAAAACATATTTGGCTTTTGGGATGACGAACAAAACTCAAAACACATAAATTACAAAGAATTATTAGCAGTAAAACTAGGTTTGCAATCATTAGCTTCCCAATTACAGAACTGCGAAATACTTCTCAGAGTGGACAACACCACTGCAATTGCATACATAAATCGTATGGGTGGGGTAAGATATTTCCACTATCATCAACTCGCGAAACAAATTTGGAATTGGGCAGAAAAAAGAAATATTTTTTTATACGCCTCATACATTAAATCAGCAGAGAATACAGAGGCTGACAAACTCTCGAGAATAAAAAATTTAGACACAGAGTGGGAACTGAACAATGCGTGTTTCGAAAAAATTATAAACAGATTCGGTCATCCAGAGTTAGACTTGTTTGCAAATAAAAATAACACGAAATGCCAAAAGTTTTTCTCATGGATGCCAGATCCAGGGGCCATTCAAGTAGACGCATTCACAGTAAACTGGTCCTATCTAAATTTCTACGCCTTCCCGCCATTCAGCTTGATATTAAAAGTCCTCACAAAAATTAAACGAGAACAAGCAACAGGCATAATGGTCGTACCTGAATGGCCCACTCAAGCCTGGTACCCATTATTTATAGAACTACTTATAGCGAAACCGATAACATTTCACCCAGATCCTAATCTCTTGATATCGCCCTGTAGGAAACGAATCCATCCACAAGCAGAACACCTGACTTTGACGGCAGGGCTCATATCAGGGAATCCTTTAGGAAAAAACAAGTACCGAATGAGGCACTAGACATTATTACAGCTTCATTAGCTCCATCTACGCTAAAACAATACCAATCAGCCCTGAAGACTTGGTGGAAATTCTGCACAGAAAATAATCTTGACTTTTACAAAGTCACGAGGGAAAACCTATTAAGCTTTCTATCCGGACAGATAAAATCCGGAGCCAATTATGGGACTCTAAACACTTTAAGATGTGCAATTTCACTTATATCCGGGGATAAGATAGGAGAAGACCCGGTTATCACTAGATTTATAAAGGGAGCTTTCAAATTAAAACCTCCAAAACCAAAGTATGATGTAACGTGGAACGTTGACAAAGTCTTAGAATACTTGAAAAACCAAATTCCTTTAGATAAGTTAAACTTAAGAGACCTGACTGAGAAAACGATTACCTTATTAGCCCTTAGTACGGCACACAGAGTACAAACTCTAAGTAAGATTAAAATAAATAATATTAGTAGAACTGAAAAAGGACTTCAAATAAAGATAACCGACATGATAAAAACATCAGGTCCGGGAAAACCACAGCCATTATTATGTATCCCTAGATTTAATGAAAATCCAAGTATTTGTGTTTGTTTGTGTATAGAACACTACTTACAAAAAACTGAAAAAAACCGAGGCAATGTAGATAACTTATTTATATCTTTGAAACCGCCGTACAAAGCAGTCAGCTCACAAACAATCAGCAGATGGTTGAAAAATACCCTAACAAGGGCAGGCATCGATACATCGGTATTTAGTGCCCATTCGACAAGACATGCTACCACATCGGCGGCCCTACTAAAGGGAATAGACATAGCAATTATCAGAAAAACCGCAGGTTGGTCAAAAAATTCGGAAGTTTTTGCTAAGTTCTATAATAGACCGATAGTGGACGATAATTACACCTTTGCAAATGCAGTATTAAATACTTAAAACGTAGTATTAAGGGGATCATTGTTCTAATCCTTTTTTGTATCAAATAATCTAAGAATAAACTGTTTTATAATTGAAATCACTAGGACTCTTAACATCTACACTTTGTAATATCGAGAACGAGGCGATGAAATATAATTGATCGATCAAATGAACTTACCTGTAAGTGAAGTTCGATCGCAATTATATGAAGAGCCTCGTTCGAAGATATTACAATCCCACCCAAAAAGAAAAAAAAAAAAAACCCAAACAATGACCCACCCCTAATCAGTAATTTCAATTAAATATACGCTAAAAGAATGACGAGTTACGGCGCGCACAGGACGAGGGCGCGTCGGACGACGACTTTCTTCATTTACTCTGAACACGCGGCGCCATAGGTGGAGAGAAGGAGTACTACACTTTGTAATATCTTCGAACGAGGCTCTTCATATAATTGCGATCGAACTTCACTTACAGGTAAGTTCATTTGATCGATCAATTATACCTTAAAGTGGACAAGTTTTTCTGAACTTGTGCCTCTGCAAGTTAGATAATCAAACGAAAGCTTTGACTGCCTATCAGAAATTAGAATCTCTTCCGAGAGACTGGACAAAGAATAATTCCCATTTTTTCACCCTTCTTCTTTTCCTTTCAAAAAGCACTATAGCAAAGAGTCTGAAAACAAATTTGTATTAAATTGATACTTCGTGCGGATTGAGTCTAAACGCGTGTTTAGTTTCACTTGGATAATTCAACATACGTATATATCTGTGTTTGTATGTGTGTGTGTGTGTGTGTGTGTCTGCGTGCGTGCGTGGGCGTAGACGTTTGTGAACAGTAACTTTAGCGAGCAATTAAGGAATGTTCTAAATTTTGGAATTAAATTTCCCCCGGGCATACGTGGAGGTACAGATATTTGCACACGTGTAGTCGCAGGCTCTCGGTATTCCCGTTTGTTGTTGCCATTGGTTTAGTAGAATTTCAGTTTACAGCTATCGCACCCGTCAAGACAGAATAATAATTAACTCATTGTCAGTGAAGAAGACAAACGATCTTGGGAAAGGCAATAAACCGATCAGACAAGGCTCTGTAGATTCTCAATAGAAACCTGTCAAACTTAGCCCTCCGAATGACACAATGCCAGTTTGAAATTAGCAGGGAATTGCATCCCGAAGACTGATCTTTAATAAATATACCTACTCGCGTTGGTTTCCAAACTTTGTTACTCAACCCTTGGGGTGCTCGAATAAAATTTCGAACTCATTGAAAACTAAAGATGATTCGGATTGCAAATACTGAAGATAGATTACACTTACACCCCGCGAAGACTTCAGACACCATTTAATGAAATCTTGCTTTTGAACCCTCGACAATGTTCTTCTTGACATTTCATTTGGTATAATAGAAAGTTCTTGGCGAAGGCGTAATATACTTACTTGTTTGTCATAAAGTGGAAAGAGAAATGTAATATCGAATTCAGAAAAAGAATAGTAATACGTGACTTTCTTTGGGCAAGAAAGGAATTGGAATATTCAACCGTATTGGCGTTTGAAATTTAAGGTAGGGATTCTTTGCGAGATAACATTTCATGTAATATACATACCGTGTTAGGAAGTAACCTGACTCCCTTTTGACCGTGTCCGCATCCAATTAAGAATAAAGGATTTACAAATTTTTAGATTTTATTTTGAAGCTGCAAAGCCATGAGATTTTTTGAGCCTCGCTAACGACGTTCCAAATTTCAAAGAAAGAAAAGGATAGTGCTATGAGTTTCTATGAGAAACAAGACGCACAAGACCGTGTAGTCGAATAAATAAAAAGTCTAATTTATTTCTCGTATATAGGCAAACGTTCGAATTTAACGAGATATGGACATTTTTCATGCCCATCATTTGAAAGTCAAATCCTAAGATTATTTGATGAATTTTTCTGACAGACTATCCATTTCCTATGGATGCGTTTATCGTAAATTATAGAGACTCGAAGATTCGAGAATTCGTTGAAATTAGCAAAAGTCATTTTTGGATCAAGACTGATATTTTTCAACGTGATGAAAAGCGAAAAGGCTTGGTTGAAATTTCGTATTTTAAGGTGAAAATTCCGAATCCGATTGAGGCTATTTCGAATTTTTAGAAACGTTGTAATTTAGAAGATTAAAATTCCGAAAAGTAGGAATGCAGACAGTTAAAAATTCCGAAACTCCAGAACCTCGAAGGCCCAAGGATCCGAAAATTTCGGTCCATTTCCCAAAGGATGTGAAGACAAAAAATATTTCATTCTAATCGAGACCCGCTTTACGAAAACCCATTTCATCTACTTTAATCGATAACTTCATGATGTCATAAATAATTGATACGATTTTTAATTTTTTTTTTTTTTTCAAAAAGTGAATCTCTGGTTTTTAGCTTTTGGAATTTGAACCCCCGATGTTCTTATCGTTTAAAACTTTTTCAAATCGGCTATGTAGACTATCGGGGAAATACCCTCTCCGAATTGTGAGTCGATTAATATTCGAATTCAGAATTTGAAAAATTCGGAACTCCTTTGATATTTTATTCATCTGTTCAGTGTGATCCTGGCGTCTTCGTAGCTTTTGATAAAAGTTTGATTGCCTTCGTCATGAGGTAGTCGGTAATGATATTCGTCGTTTTTATTGTCGGCTAATGCTTGGGTTTCTTATAATCCATATCTCGTTCTGTTTGATCCCTCGCCAGGTTTTATAAATTTCAAATTTTCAATCATTAGCATTTACATTGAAAATTAAACCGGCAAATAATACTGTTTCCGTTTCTAAACCGACAGCGTAATTTCCACGAGGATCTAATATCCCTTCGTTGAAGCTTAGCGAGATTTCAAATACTAAGTACGCGATTCTATTCTTTCAGGCTTTGATGGTTTCGTAATGGTATGCAGAACATCAATTACCATCAGAAGGTTCTGAATAGACTTTTCCTCGAATCCGACGAGCCTTTTATTACCAAAATTTGAACTGACAGAGGCGAGCTCTAGGAATTCAAGTACCTAAGTACCTCGAAGCTTAAATTATACTGGAATGAATTCTATCTGTACTGATGTAAAATCTGAGGATCATTTCAGTATTTCCTCTCATTTTGTAATGAAATATTTAATTACTTTACATGAAGTTACCAATCCTTTTTCTGGCGAAAAAATGATCATCCCAGCCTCTTTCAAAGATGATGCATGCGAATTTGAAGAACAATATGTGATTTACTTGCAATAAAAACTTTGACGAAACGAAATCGAAGTTAATATTTGAATTCTCGTGATTCATTTTTGACTTTAGCCTGTTTTTTAACCCCTTCAACAAGAATAGCAATATCGTGTGCAAAGAACTCTGAGTTTCTGAATTATAATCTCCCCGTGCAGAAATTGAGTGGGGAAGGCCTAAGGTATCCTTGGGCCCTAGGCGGGTTTTATTGGGGATTTGATAGTTGGGATTTGTTTGTAATGACCTAGTCGGGCCCCAGACGGGTTTTGCTGGGGATTTGATAGTTAGGATTTGCTTGTGATGACCTAGTCGGGCCCCAGACGGGTTTTGTTCGGGATTTGATAGTTAGGATTTGCTTGTGATGACCTAGTCGGGCCCCAGACGGGTTTTGTTGGGGATGTGAATTAGCCAATCCTAACTATCAAGTTAGGATTTGCTTATGATGACCTAATCGGGCCCCAGACGGGTTTTGTTGGGGATGTTTTTAGTTCATACGACAGAAGAATTTGCAACTTTGAGTAAATTTATGTTGTGTTGACTGAAAAAAAAGTGTCGAAATAAACTTAAAAATTTTAGTGGACCTCTTGGACCATTTGTTTTCTAACAAAATGTTATATTTCATTCGGATAAACAGATAACCGCGTAAACGAAAGATGCATGATATAATATTTAGTGATTATTCGTAATAATATATGCAAGACTTCAATCTAGTCCTGCGAATGCAAAGTTTTGATGACATTGAAATATTTCGAGTAATAACTTGACACTTTGATGGGCCCTGAACAAGTAGGAGAGTATTGATACACATGCCATGCGATAGTTTAGCGTAGTGGTTAGGGCGTGCGACTGGTAACCGAGCGGACGTGGGTTCAAATCCCGGCGGGGACGAAAAATGCGGCGATCTTTTCAGAGCGTGTATAATGCGATTTTATCAACTTAATATTGCGTAGGTTGGGTCATCTGACAATAATATCCATCAAATACCGTATTTTTGTTGTTTTTTTTCTACTATTATTAATTTTTAATTTTCTGGCTAGGCGCTTAAGGGTATACTAGAAACATACTGGGGAAGTACCGAGGGCTTATCAGGGGCCTTATTAGCGTATCGAGGCGCTACGCGGGCATACCGGTAGGGGCCCAGGCAACTGAATTATTCGGGCCCCAGAATCGGAAGCGTTACATTTCTAGACGGGCCCCAGGTATAAAGCCTAGCTAGGCCCCAGATCAAAGTTGGGCCACTCAAGTGGGGCCCCGAACTTAGCCCAGGATGAATTTCTGCACGGGTCGGTGAATTGTTCGGCTGGAAAAAGAACACTTCATCTCATCATCGTCTCTTGAATTTTTCATCCGGTTTCTCGCTTCGAATGTCAACTCCTTTTCTAGAGTTCTAAATTTAACAATCGTCACAAATAATAAAGGCGGAAACTACCGTGGGTAAAAAATTCAGCACCGTCAATCAACCAGCGAAGATATTCATGCTATTCTGGGTCAGAGTCTATAGCGCCGCACAATTCAACTGTCAAGAGGATCCTTTCGAGGATTTAGGACCCCTGAATCATGTGGCAGGTAAACGTGTGAACAAGAACAACATTTTTGCCAAAGTTCATAAAGTGTTTTTCATTATTTTTTTATGAAACAATCAAAGCTTTTGAATCTTTCATTCGGTTCCAAAATTCAGGTGAAATTTTCGGGGTTTCAAAATCTCGCTACGACTGCAGCCAAGTCGAAATAGAGAATTATTGTCTCCAAGGGCCAAAAGCCAATTTCGTAGAATTTATACCTCATGGTGCAATTCTTTATAAATTGCTGATTTATAGCGACGCGGATCATGATAAAATACGTTTGGTATACAAAAAAATGAAAATGGTATAAAGTCAGCGGTGTTAAAATTTCTCTCGTTTATATTTTGACGAAAATTGTTCATATAATATAGTGAGACTGTACGAGTAAGTTTCTACGTAACATTTATCTCGTCAAAGCAATGGTAATTCATCTAGACATTTTTTGCGTCCATCATTTGCAAGCAAATCTTGCAAATTTCGTATCTTTTCATCTTGCCGAGTTCATCGGACCTGTGGAAGTCTGAAAACGTTAATATCTTTAAACGTAATTTTTCTACCGAAACCAATACTTCATCATTGCCCACCAAGTGTGAAAAAATTGTGCATTGAATGTTATCGGCGTTTTTGTGTCTCCGGTAAATATGGAACAGCTTTGTCCAAACATTTTAATTCTTTTTTATTTTTCTTCGCATATCTATGGACTGAAAAGAAATTCACATGGCTGCACTGGTTCGCTGACAGAGTCTTCGCTCGTAATAATATCGCTTGGAAAAAAGAGGGTGGAAAAACTCTTCGTGGATCTAAAACGAAGGATATCAAAACAAAATTCAGGGCTATTTTTTATACTGGAACCAAAAATATCCTCAAAATATTTTATTGTTCAAGTAATTTCAAAATCCACTTAAAGATTCGCACTGTTTTATAGGTTCCATGACTAATCAACACGAAAACATTTCAACACAGAATAATTTAAACACATACAAATTCAACACATTTCATGTGGATCTCAACACACTGGACGCTGATTAGCATTTATTGGTGTGTTGCGGTGTCCCTAAATGTTGAATTTCTTTTGTGTCAAAGGACCCCGCACATTTCTTATGGGAACTGGCTTTCCGATGGATTTGGCTGAATTTTTCAGGTTTCGTAGTTCATGCAATGCTGATCAAAAGTTACCATTGCCACAACTTCCAAAAGTGAATCATTCGACCTTGGTAAGCGGTTGAGGTTTAAAATCGGTCCATTTGTACTCGCGTTTCCCCTGATCTGTGAATGAATAGTCCCTCGCTTTTACCGTTAGGTGATTTTTTAAGTATAGGTTTTTCGACTCATCACTTCGTACTTGAGCTATTTGATAGTCAGATCCGGGTTAAAAGTTGGAAAGTACACCGAACGGAAATTCCGACCTGCAAAATACCTGCACTTTTGGGTTGGAACTGATACCACACGAAATTGAATATAAACTTCAACCGCTTACCAAGCTCGAACTGTTCACTTTTGGAAGTTGTGGTAATGGTAACTTTTGATCAGCATCGCATGAACTACGAACCGTGAAAATTTCAGCCAAATCCATCGGAAAGCCAGTTCCCATAAGAAATGTGCGGGGTCCTTTGTATGTATGTTGAATTTATGTGTTATGATGAAATGACTATGTGCAGATCAGTAGTCCTGTCACCATTTTATCTATTCTGAAAGTCTTTCTTTCACATTCGAACAGATAGAGGATTGACAGAGGCGGAAAGCGTGTATTTATACTGTTCAGATAAGTTTCGAGAATTTGAAATTGAGTTTGGATAATTCTTAGGAATCAATAGCAATTCTCTATACACTCAGAAGTTGATCAGCAGCTGATTTACACGCTAGGGAAAACCGGCGTCCCTTGTCAACCTGAAATCCCAGTTCGTAGATCGGTTTTCCAGTACCATTTTACCTCGGTCTGGTACCAGTGTAAATAATGATTCCGTCTATTTGATCCAGTTCTCGAAGTCGAGATTTACGAGTTTCGATTCCTCGACGACCAGATACACCGAGAGAAAGGATTTGTTGGAGCAAATGATATTCATTTGACTGAGCAAAATGCGGCGATCAAATATGGGGAAGTGAATGTTGTGTTAATTGAAACAAACTATTTAGTTGTATAAAATAGTTGCCGGAACTCAATATCCAGTTGAACCAAGTAATGGAAGCATCATTTTGGCGACATAAATGCTTGATTTAACAGAGTGTTCAGTCAGTAACACAACGTATCCATTCCTTGTGATAATTCGTGCTGTTATATTAACAAAATATTGAGTTGGAATGACTAATAGCAATATAAAAAATGTCAGATAGGGATCTAGGTCGAACGTTATAAAATAAATTCAGATTGTTATAATGAATTTATTACAATGTATGATGCGTTGAACAACACCTACTAATTGTAATCAACCGCTTATTAATACAAAGTAAAGATTTTTAGATTAGAAAAACATCGCATTATTTCGGCCGGGATTCGATCCGGGACGCACGCATTCGCTCGCATTACTAGTCGCACGCTCTACCGACTACGCCAAACTATTTATTGAAATAAGTAATCACTTTGTTCTATTTCCCTCGAACTTGGCATCTGTCTCAATATTATCAGCGTTTTAATGCAGCTAAGATATCTAGACTGAACATCCGAGTTCCAAATATCTTCTCAATTCAATTTCTTTCCTAGAGTTCCAAGAGTTCTGACTCACTGTAACGCTTAAAATGAATATGTAATAATATCTATAAAAACCATCCGATACATTCAGAGCAATACAAAATTTTGTATTATGAATCCAACATTTGTTTGGAACAACAACAGGTTGAGTTCGTATTACTCGTTGACATAATTTGTACAAATCAAGCATTCGATTACGTCAATCAATACCTATAATTCGATCAACATAATATGTGGTTCATGTCGAAACATGAGATTGTCAGTTGAATTCATACTTTTATTTAGTTTGAATGAATATTATATTCCAGTCAACAGAAATTGACTTATGAGAACTAAATATACGTTGTAATAAAATGCGTAATCAGTTAACTCAATCCCCTGAAATCGACTGAAACTTCAATTGAAACAAGCGAAGGTTCAGTCCGATCAACAATTTTATTTGACTGAATTATTTGGTCAAACCAACTGCACCGAAAAGGTTGGAATAAACACGTGATGTTCGAGTTAAATGAGGAATACTCAATCGAAACAAATATGCCTCAACTAAATATATTTGCTTGGTTCAAAAAATCCTTTCTCTCGGTGTATAGACGGTCTTTACCATGCTGCAGACTCGGACTTTCCTGCAGCTACATATATGCAATATTCCAGGAATTTACAAACTATGAAAAAAAAAAAAAAAATAGCGATGGGGGAATATGGCTGACCTCGATCCTGGAACCAGTCCTAGAATTTTCTGCCCATATTTTTCTAGCTCGAAAAATGCTGAGTCGTCTATTTCCAACTAGATACTATGAGTTTCAAGAAATACGAGCGCAAGAGAGGAATAGATGATTATTTGAATCCCGAAAACTACCCGCTCGATCAATTCCGAAATTTGATCTGGTTTGAATATTGGAGCAGATCCTGTCGATTGGAAAATAGATTATCAAAATCTGTTGATCCATTCTCGCGATATCATCGATTAAGACAAACTTCGAAATTGCACTTTTATGATAATTTAAAAAGTGCTGCTCCGATAAAATTGAAAATCTAATCTAATCTGTCGATTATTCTAAAGAAAGTTTGAACCCGAACCCAGCTACATCCATCTAAAATGATTCTCCGGAGCTCAAAACGTGACGATCCAGTGAAAACTGAACTTTTCATTTCCGGGGTGATTGCAATAACGTCCTTTTTTTTTTATGCAATGTGAACTTCATACCTACGTGGAAAATTCGCCCCACGTTCTTTCCAGAAACCGTCGCAGAAAAATGAAAGCGGAATAATTCTCTGTTTTGAGATTCGACCCTTCGGTGGAAAAGATCCTCACTTTTCTCGGTTTTGAAGGGGGTGAAATTCGCTTGGTAGTATTCACAAACTTCCTCCTTATATCGACCTAGTCGCGCGACTACATAGTACAAAGGTGACTTTAGCCCCCGGGAACTCTTTACCCAACAGCTTTAAATTCGCGCCATTCCTATGGTCCGGATTATGCAAAACACACCTACGCAATCCGGCAAAATGTGTAGCCCTGTCCCCCTTCGACTTTTTTCATAGACCCACCGGAGCTGTTTTCAATTTTGTTATACCCTAGCCGTAAAAGCTCTGAATCTCTCCTGTCCGGCCAATAAAGTGTCGTCCTTGCCTCCTCGGCCAATAAATCCTACCGAACCGTTGGACTCTTTGCTCTCCTAGACACCTCGAGGCTCGAAATCTACGAGACGTTTCGTTGTCCGACGCGATGGGACAAAGATGGGCATAAGAGAAACCACAGCTCAGTGGGCTTAGGGGATGCTTTACCACCAGACGAAAAAACTTTGACCATATAAACCGGACGCCACATATATATATGACGAATTTGGTCAACAGGGTTCCCATATTGCGGGTGCAGGCTGCTGGTCAGTTCGCAGACAAATGGCTATAGAAATTACGTGCCGCATTTCCAGCTTGCGAATTTTATCGCTGTGTTTAAGGGTAGGAGATACTGAAAACTGCCCATCTGAACCAATTGCTATTTTCAAATGAGGTTTAACACACATGTTTGCCATCTCAAAACATAGACATTGTGCAAATTTCAAGTCATTTGAAACAATAAGTACAGAGTTACTCTTCATAATGCTTCTGAAATAGCCTTTATTTGAAAACCTTCCATGCGTCTCAATTATTTTTGAATCTTGCTGGGCTTGTACACACATATTTCAGGCTGCCCAAGCCACAAACCCACGTCGGTTTTTAGAGATAGCTACGATACTTTGATTTTGACACTTTTTTTTATGAAAAAAAAAATATATAATTTCAATTTTTTTTTCGAAAATCCGTAATTTTGTCTCGATTTTCAAAATCCGACGTGGGTTTGTAGCTAGTGTGTGTAGGAATGCACCCTGAAAATTGCAGAAGTCTTCGACAAAAACTAAGACGCATGGGACTTTTTCAAAAGGCAAAACCATAGTTCTGAGATAAATCGCTTTGAAGTTTTTTTTCAAATTATTCACAAAATTCAAGATTTTTATTACTGCATGATCCAAACTAGTTTCAGACGAGATTGCTAATAGTTTTGAAGCATGTGACGTTGAAAAAAAAAAAAAAAAATAGCTCGGCTCGCACAATATTTGAGTGGAATTCACATTTTCATCATGCATTTCAGAAATTACGATTTCAAGGAAGTTGGAAAGCATTATAAAGCATATAAATTATCACAACTTGAAAAAATTTTAACATTTATATTTTAGCAGTTCGGTTGATATAAACTTGGTCTTGTCAAGTCTAAGCAATTTGATCTGCGGGCAGCGAATCGTGCGGTTGATGACTTGTAAATCTGGTTCTATAAAATGAATACAAACATTTGGGAGAATATTGATTTGCTATATGAATTTCAATGCTTATCTCTGGTCAAGTGTGTGACCAAAAACTTCAGTAAGATTTCCAACCGTAGAAAAACATATTTTGGAGTTGTTGCCTTATGGGAGTATACACACCTTGAAAATGATTTTTTTCCAAATCACTGCTATGCTCTGAGAAAACATTCTAGTGACTCAGTTCTTCCACAGTAGATTAGTGCTATTTTGATACATGGTTCATGATTTTGCCAGATTTTATGTCCTCCGCTGAACCAAAATGTAGTCCACCGAAGAAAAAGTAGTTGTCGTAAGGTACAGTATGCTGCGTTGCATGAAATTTCTCCAAATTGGGGGAAATATTCTGTATGAATGTAATTTAGGGGCAAACCAATAATATTTCATGAATTCAAGTTCCAGACATAGAAATTTTTGATTGTAAGACTTTTTTTCCATCGTTTTGGAAAAAATATTTTACAATCAAAAATTTCTATGTCTAAAACTTGAACATACATGAAATATTATTGGTTTGGCTCTAAATTACATTCATACAGAATATCTCCTCCAATTTTGAGAAATTTCATGCAACGCAGCAACCTGTACCTTACGACAACTACTTTTTCTTCGATGGACTACATTTTGGTTCAGCGGAGCACACGAAATCTGGAAAAATCATGAACTTTGTATCAAAATAGCACTAATCAACTGTAAAAAGACTGAGTCACTAGAATGTTTTCTCAGAGCGTAGCAGTGATTTGAAAAAAATTATTTATTATTTTATTATTATTTTTTTTATTATTTTGTTATCTCACGTGAAAAATGCATCTCAAGTTACTTATTTTCACAAATTGAAATGGCAATTACCGAAATATAGGAAAATTAGGAACTTCTACTGTAACATTATACGTTTTATTGAGTAAACGGGGCTTAATAATTTTTTTTTCGGTTCAAGGATTTGTGTACGTATAGATAAGGGTTCAAATAACACTTTTCCGTAAAAAACCGAAAATCGATTTTTTTCAAATTTTCGCACTCAAATTTCAGTATCTCCTACCCTTAAGCTGTCTTCTATTTTTTGTACTATTGCTTCTCTGCCTTTTTTCATACACAAAAGCAGTCTGAAACTCTGAAACATTGAATTCCTCGGGGCGCCGAATGTTTGGCCAATGTCGGTCAACAGCTAGGGTCGAATCCCATGGGGTCTGTGAATTCCTATAATAGAGTCGCGAGTTGGTGTCGCGTCTCGAGGCGAATTCAGTGATCATTTATCTTCTTCCTCAAACCAGGAAGGAAGAAAAGAACAGGAAGATGGACTATCGCAGACTCTGACAGTGCAAATTGATGGAGTAAATTGACGGACAAGTATTGAGTTGCAAATCGGGAAATTGACAAACAGGAACATGCATGGTAGAAGTTTTATCTTCGAATATAGAGATCCGGACTTACCGGTCATGAAATTTCGCACAACGTTTCAAAAGCGAAGAACAATTTTCGACTTCCGACTTTCACTGTTATTTTCGCTCATCCTTGTTTCGGCAACTTTCCCGGCTTAGCGAACCGGACTTATTTGACTAAAGTTACAACCGAGTCCCACGGGGTTAAACGAGTATCGAAACGCCTGAGGCCTTTCGTACTTTACAGAATTATTTTTGTTGTTCTATTTGAACAGGATTTTGTCGGCTTTGTGCACCCGGCTACGATGATCCTTGTTGCCAAAGTGAAAATGCCTCCCAATGTTCTCCCTGCGATAACTTAGATACAGGATTAACCCGAGTAGGTATACTGTTTATTGTCTGTCTGTCCGTGTACAATTGATTTCGTCGATATTCGATATTAAGCGTATATACCGGGAGTTTTCGTGGAAACGCTTCATAGAACGTCTGCATACATGCAACTCAAACCTCAAGCGATTAGGTTTTGCCTGTATGCAGGCGTTTATACTTTCCTATGAAGCGTTTCCACGAATACTCCCAGTATGATCAAGGTTCGATAAAAATATTTAGAAAATTACTTTTTTCCGGATTTCGTCGATTAACAATTCAATTAAAAACGGCCAAAGGCTATTTTACCTCTTTTTGTATCACTGTGGGACGATTGTATGCCCGATTTTAAGTGAGGATCCAATTTCGTTGACCGCGAGATATTTTCGACCCTTTTTTTATAGTCACGTCCTGATTGCGGATCGGAACTGACATGACGTGAATAACGAGGCGAGTTCTAATTTATAAACCGTATTTATATATTATTTTTTTGTACGTGAATTACCGAAAGATGAAATTACTGATAGCTACTATTTCGTTTGGCGACTTATACTCGCATCGTTTCGACGAGATAGAATATTTAAATTTCCAATAATATAATACGAGATAATTATTATTCAACCGTAATCAATCAATTACATGCCATGAAACCTTTCGAACGATCAGTTAATATTGTTATTGCAAAATAATAATTTTAAATCGCGGTAGACCCTGATCAATTTCGATTGAGGTGCTGTTTATTTTTTCTCATTTATCTTTTGCAGTTTATGACATAATATATTATTGCCGCATCAATAATAATGACGTGAAAAACGTTTGGTAAAATATTGCATTTCTGTAATGGCATAATATACCGGGAGTTTTTGTCCAAACAGAACGACCCCCTCCCTGCGGCAACACCATCGGGTCGTTCTGTTTGGACAAAAACTCTCGGCATAAGGTGGTAAGCGCGACTATGCGATTGTTTGTCATTAGTGAAACTTAAAAGATACAAACTTTGTAAAAATAATTGAAAAATGACTAATTTATGCGAGTTCTTTTGCGCCTCAAGGACCGTGATAAAAAAAAAAGATCAAGAGAGTAAAAACACGAGAAAAAAGTATGGTATGGTATATAATACGAACATGTTATTTGCCAAATATACCGAAGCAGTGTTATTACTACTTGGTAATAAAATAATCTCCCTTGTTTTCCCAAGCGTTTTATGGATCGGAATATTTTTGAAAGCTTTCCGAAAAGCGTCAAAGATAATAAAAATAATTTAAAGAATTCTTCGAACCGTTATATTCGCGGTGCTGAATGGCAGTCCGCTCTTTCAATCGTCGTTTAAATCGCTTATTCAACACACATTCATGATTCAATTGAATACTAGTTTGAAAGGTATCTAAACAGGGTACATATAGAAAATATTTCAGCGGCTCATACATAGACGCGCGAAAACCAACCACTAGACTAATTCTAGGGGCTGAAACACGTGTGAAATTTATTTTAGTCAAAAGGACGCAAGCGGAGACTCGTCAAATAATTTATCGATGGATATAATTCCAAGGAATAGATTATATTCAGGGTCCTGATTATCGAGATTTTTTATCACTTATCATCAATCTGTGTGAGTGGAAGCTCCGTAAAATCTCAATTAATTTCTAATTATTTATAAAAATCGAAGTTATCAGTCGTGAAAAAACCGAGTCAGTATAAAAGCTCTTTAAACCGTATTAGTGATTCGAAAAAAGCTCATTTCCGACGTATGTAAAAGGCTATTGACCTTTTTTTTTCAAAGTTGTTCATCTCTGTATGCGTGAAATTTATTTCAGTCAAAAGGACGCAAGGATACTCGTCAAATAATTATCGATGGATATAATTGCAAGGAGTAGGTAATCAGGGTCTTGATTATCGAGCTTTTTTTATCACTCATCGTCAATCTGTGTGAGTCGAAGCTCCGTAAAATCTCGAATAATTTCTAATTATTTCTAAAAAATAAAAATCGAAGTGATCAGCCGTGAAAATACTGAGTCAGTATAAAAGCTCTTCAAACCGTACGAGTGGTTTGAGAAAGCTTGTTTCCTATTGACCTTTTTTTTTTTAGTTGAAAAGTTGCTTGTCTCTCATTTTTACTAATCTTTCTAAATCAACG
The DNA here is from genome assembly GCA_943736025.1 of Tenthredo mesomela. Lineage (NCBI taxonomy): Eukaryota > Metazoa > Arthropoda > Insecta > Hymenoptera > Tenthredinidae > Tenthredo > Tenthredo mesomela. The sequence goes on from OX031016.1 coordinate 963,329, forward strand.
TGAATTATAGTTCCAGGATAAACTGAGGGGCAAAAAAATGGCGTTGGGATTATACGCGGGATACCGTAACTACTCGGTGGTCAGTGGCGAAGTCGGACCAGAATCGAGCTTTGATAATCACTCGCGATCATGGAACGAGTCTATCAACGACGACTACATATTTGACCGGACAGACGTCAGGGTGATTTTCATCACGCTTTACTCCGTAGTATTTACCTGCTGCTTTTTCGGTAAGAAATCTAATTATTCTATACCGTAAGAATAAAAATTTTATATGTAATATTCGTCTCGTTGTTTTTTTATTTTTTCTCATATTTTTTATTTTTTTTCTGAGGAACTGTATCCCAAAAGTACTTCCTTACTACGTCCAGGTCTCACAAAGAATTTTCCGGCTCTTAAAGTCTGGAAATGTTCGCAAAGATAAATACACACAGGCACACTCGCCATTCAATATAGATGTTTGCTCACTTTTTTTTTTTTACTCTGTAGGATATCTCGAAATGCTTGTATACAAAACACAATATTTCCGTTTCGAAAAGCTTGCTCTTTGCTCACCTGAAACACCTCAAAAGTCTCTGAGGGGATGAAATACTGAGCTTTTCTGAAGACAATAAACCCAATGTCTGAATTTAATCGTCCAGGTAAAATTCCTGGATTCTATATGCGTGAATAAGTAAAGTAAAAAAGCATGTGGTGTTATAAATTTCTTGAGAAGATTACCCCGAGGGCATATTTTCTTTTTATAGGTGCAACTCAGCCGTGGGATAAGTTGAAGAGTTTCTCTTTATCTGTCTCGAATTTTTCGCCCCAAGTTCTCGGGGAGGATACTTTTTTTTATGGGAATTTGAAAATTTCAAGAGTTTGTGCCACTCGAGAGTTGAGCTTTTCATTCCTTTCAAGGTTTGACATGGTCAGCAATTTTTAAGTTCTAGAGTTTTTCACTATCGGTCTTAAATTTCAAGTCGGTCAAATTTCAAAAGTCATTTACGGAGAACGATGCTTGTTTCTTTTTTTTTTTTTTTACGAAAATTTGAAAATTTCAAGAGCTCGTGCTACTCGAGAATTGAGCTTTGCATTCCTCTCAAGGTTTGACATGGTCAGCAAGTTTTAACTCAAGAGTTTCTCGTTATCGGTTTTAAATGTCATGTTCCAATTTCTGAAGGACGATGTTTGTTTTTTCGGCATAGGCATTGAAAAGTCACTTTTTGACGCCTGTTTTCGATCCACAAAGTGTCACTTTATACGGTTGGTTTCAGAATTGCCCTATAAAGTCTTTATACGGCAGTCTGGATGCGCAGTTCGAAGTGCGCATTCCAAAGCTGCCGTATAAAGTCTTTATACGGCAGTTTCGATGCGCGGTTCGAAGTGCGCGACAGATCGCACCATAACTTCACTCTTCGTCTAGTGAATCTCAACAGGTGTCAAAGTGACTTTTCATGCCTGTTTCGAAAAAAATACAGTATGGGGCGCACCCGTAAACCGTTTTTGACTCGAACTCGCCGAAAAACACTTGGTTTAAGGGCATGCTACATAATATACTATTTTTTTTTTCTCTCTTCTGACAGAAATTTGAAAATTCGAAAAACTCGTATTACTCCGGATTGAGCTTTTCAATTCGGATCAACGCTCAACACGGTCAGCAATTTTTATTGGCTTTCGTGCTTTTCGTTCTCGCAAATACCAACCAGGTATACATACAGCAAAGTGGAGAGCTAGCTTATTGTAAGGAATCGTATCTCCTTTGGTCGATTGATCTTTTGCGGAAAGGAGAGAAGCCGAACTTCAGATCACAAAGGCCATTTTTCCGTCTCATATCCCTCATATATGCTCAATACTCTTATTTAGAGACCTTCTACAAAATCAACTGCTACCAAAAACCGATATAGAAAATGGTGGTTCCACGTCAAAAAGCACCTGAGACACGGCTCGTTTCGGAAATGATTTTCGCCCACTGTACTATTTTCCTTTTTCCTTTTGTTTTTTTTTTTTTTGCTTGGCGAGACTTTGTGAAGAGAATGAGATGGCGGCCTTCTTCCTGTCTTTTCGACGTCGTATTCTCATCACCGTCACGCTCTGTTTATCTAAAACTCTTTCCATCAGCTGCCTCCATATATATTACGCTTTGGTAGCCGAGCTGCTTTATCTTCCAAAAAGCACAGGCGATTTTTTTCGGAATATTTGAAGCTGAATGTGCTTACGGAAAGGCACTTTTTTTGTTCGCAAATGAAGATTTAACAAATGAAATGCTGTATGAAAGGCTGGTTCTCATTGTCGATTGATTTAGCTCAGATTCAAACCATTCTACGTCCACTTCGGTCACATATATTTTTTCGAACAAAGAAAACAGGGTGAATAAAAAAGCGGAATTCACTCGGTGCGGAAATATTTGATTCTGCAATTTGAACCGTGCATGGGAGCGAGTCTTAAAAAATTTGAAAGTCAAAAGCTCGTGTTATTATATGGAGTAGAAAGTCTGGTTGGTTGTGTTGTTGTTCAAAAATGTTGTATTCCTTGTTTGACTGATGAAGAAAAATAGGAATTTGAATGAATCCCTGTTATCCTGTTTCGTTTTGTATATTTCTCTGTTTTCCCCAGTTTTACAGTTCAATCACGGAAGTTTTCGCGCAGTAAATACAGAGAATTTCTGCACAGTTCAGTGATCCGAAGGAAATCCAAGACTGAGAGTAACGAGGGTCTAATTCCTAAGTCGTAATCAGATTTCAGTCTTCTGTATAAATTATTTCATTACACGATAAATTATCATCTCAATTATATGAATGAAAAATTATTTGCGTGAATTTTCAGAAATGTTTTTACGATGATATCGTAAAGGTTTCGCCAAAATTTGAATGTTCTACTTTCTTCAATTTCTAATCGAATTTTTTTCTTTTTTTTTTTTTTTTTCTTCTTCTTTCAAAATTGATGAAAATTTTTCTTCTCTTTTTGTTTTCAGTTGGATACTTAACTGACAAATAAATTCAACGGTATATAATGTAATGAAATTTAACGATTCCGAAGCGATGGTCATTTCAAGTCTAAATTTTGTGGATTGATTGTGACTATAGAAACTTTGGTTTTTCGGCGTTTCGTAATTTCAATATTTGGTATACCGGAAAGAAAAAGGCAAAGATGGTAGTTTTTTCTCATAGAGTTCGGGGAAATTGTGAAGCGAGATGGAAATCATTGAATCAATGAAACGTTTCACTGGGTACGAAATAAAGTAAGCCGCAAAAGCGGGCAGGAAAAAATCTCTGAATCGGTTTTAGGTGCGAAACTCGTGAAATGGGATATAAAAAAGTTGAAAAAATAGGGTGAAAATTCGAGCAGGAGAAACAATATACAGAGAAGAAATAAAATATCAGTGGATTAACTATACGTCTCGAAAATAATTCGAACAAATATTAATAAAAACACAGTTCAAACATTTGTCACGTGTACAGTTTTGCCTCTCAACTTGTTGCAAATTCGTCCCTCAAATTGACCCGACCCAACCGAGGCGTGATACCTAAATCCCGGATCCCCAATTCTCGGGTATTTCGGATCTAGAAAAAGCTACGGGCACCATCCAATATCGCAAGCTCAAGCATTCAATTTCCTTTCCCGATTTCGTGACGAGAAATCCTTTTCCAAAAATATTTACCGTAATAAAGAAAGAGAAGAAAGACTTTCGGTTTCCGGAGGTCGTATATATGTGGGGATTTGACGGTTGTTTGATTGCTCATGAGCCCGAAAGGGTTCACAGGACTGTAGGACGAAACGTGACGCGTTCAATTTATCCGTCGTTGGACGTGTAACGGGTATTTTAGGTATGAAACCGTATGAAACCGGAAACTCGGAATTAATCCGTTTACGAAAATCACTAAACGGGAACACTTCGTTCGGTAGATATTTTTGGGCAAAAAACGAGAGAGAAATAAATAATAAAGCTCTTTTACATTAGGATGAATGAAGGGTGTCGTCAAAGCCAGCTTAGTGCGAAAAACAGACATTTTCAAGAGAGAAAAATGACTGCGCCATTATACTTGAATTCTTAACGAATTATACAACAAAAATTCACAACGTGTGCCGAACTGAAAACCACGTTACTGGAAGTGAAAATATAAATTGCCCAATCAATTTGAGAATTAGGTTTGCGAAAGGGAAGAAAAATGAAGACAGGACGATCCCGCTAATCGTATACAACATCTTATACACTACTCGATGAGAGAACTTGAAAAATGTTAATATGTACCCGAAAATTTTTCCTATCGAATAGTAAATAATGTCCAATAGTGAAACCCTTACGGAAAAAACACTCAAAATAACCTTTAAAATAACACTCAGTAGTGACTCTCAACTGAGGTGTACTTTCGTACACCTAACTTGGGTGTTGACTCTCAGTTGAGTGTTGACCCTCTGTTGGGTGTCACTCATTTGGGAGTCAACTCGCAGTTTGGGAGTTCGACACTCGAAATTTGAGAGTCAACTCTTAATTCGGGAGTTCGACACTCAACATTTGGGAGTCAACTCTAAACCTGGGAGTTCGATACTCGAAATTTGGGTGTCAAATCTTAATTTGGGAGTTCGACACTCGAAACTTGGTAGTCAACTCTCAATTTGGGAGTTCGACACTCGAATTTCGGGAGTTAATTCTCAATTTGGGAGTTCAACACTCGAAATTTGAAAGTCAACTCCCAATTTAAGAGTTTTACACCCAAAATTCAGTGTTCACACTCAGGAATTGAGTGTATTTTCCGTAAGGGTTAAGAGTCGAAAAAATCAATTTTGAGTGCGAAATTGTTATTTCCAACACGCTGTACGTAGAGTTTGATTTTACGCACGCTTTGCATGATATTCAACTTAACGCGCGTTGTGTTAAAAAAACAAAGTCCGATACATGTGCTAAGTCCCTGTTCCCCATTCGTACCACATCCTATTTTTCATTACCAATGCATGGTAACTTCACTTTCGACGCCATGATAGTGTGACAAAGTAGTGTGACAAAGTTTTTGCCACACTCATCAGCAAAGACTCATTTTGTCCACGGCTTACACGCGGAGAAAGTGAATGTTTCCATGCATGTGTTATGAAAAGTACTTTCATTAATGGAAAAAAAAAAAAAAAAAAAAAAATCGGATTAACCGATTTTTTCGATCTTGTACCAAAAATTGCGGAAAAAAATTTGAAACATTGCAATAAATCGAATTTCTTCGAAAAATTATACTTTGCCAGATTTGGCACACAACACCGGCACATCATATACATGATACAGAAATTGGTAATTCTGACCGAATAGATAATCTCCCAATTCCCATGTGATGATAAGTTATCATACCGCAGCATTATAGTATAAATAATTCCCTCGTAGGGATATGAATGAAGATAATAATGAAGCCAAGTCCTATTTGATCCGTAGGATGATAGTCTTAATCTAATTTATATAGGTATACGTATATATATATATATACATCTGCGCCAACAAGGAAGATATTCTTAGGCAGATATTATCTGGGGTTTAGGGAATATCCTAGAATTTCTGGGTAAATTCTAACGCTATTGGATAATTAGGGAACATGAGATGTTAAGCGTGAAATGTCATCAGTAAACTGTGGTAATTAGGAGACGTATAATGCCTATATATAGGTACTACAGTTCGATAATAAGACCTAATATGAGGGAATTAGCTCATTATCAAAAGCAAAAGCCGTTTGTTCAAATTTGATGATTCCGGGCCAGATATTCAATATTTTACTAATTAATGTCAATTTCTATGAGCATAAGCTATTCCAAAAATAAACTGGAACATAATTCCTGAATTCGAGAAATTCGAGGATTTCGAAAATTAAATGCTGTGTAAATTTTCGTTGTCCCGCTTATATTGTGCGAAAGAAATATCCTTCTCAACACTCTTTTCGTATTTATTGTCAACTTGTCACGTATACATGGTCTCAGGACTCTATAAGGTTGCACCGCACGTATAAGGACGAAGGAAGAAGGTATATTAGGTGCAAATTGAGCACAAGCTGAAGAACGATACGTGACACACGGTACGGAGACGTACGTTTTGGAGTAAAAGAAATTCTTCCGTAAAATAAGTTCACGAAAAAAAAAAAAAAAAAATAGTACCCAGAGTTACTGACTCGATTTTAAAGACACAATACGTACAACTTTAATGAATAGTTAATCAATTACTCTGAAACCGTTCACTCACTCATTTATAGATGTCATATAGACTCGATTGAATTAGGAATCAAATTATACTGTTTAGGTAATTCGAATCGATTTTTATAGCAGTGGGATAGATATACAGGAAGCATCGAATCGCAGGGAGAATTATTTATGTAGTTATCCAATAATCCATCGTGACGGAATCGAGACACGTAGTCCCAGGGCTTGTGGTCACTAGCATGTCCAATATTTTGCATTATGTTCCAGATCGAGAATTCATGTATTCAGCATATAATCTCACATTGATAATTTGCGGATTCATGTTATTGCGTTCATTTCATTTTTTCTACTTCCGAATCACGAGAGCTACCTACCATGTTGAAATTTATTCTATAGATTCCGCATGGCGGGCATATTCCGCGTCACTTTAACTAGTGAAAAAAAAAAAAATACGATACGAACAAGTTCACGAGATTTCAAATTTTTTGACACTTTTTTGGACGGAATACTCAAGTTCTTTTCTTTTAATGGCTGAAGAGATGCGGGATGCCCCATATGTTTCCAAATATATATTTTCAATTTCAAGAAAAAAAATCAAAGGTTCCGTTGGAAAAATGAACGTTATCTCCTTTTTTGATCAAAACAAGATTCACACTAACTTCTGATCATCTGAAGTACTTTTTTTTCTCTTCTATCTCAAATCTTAAGAATTTTCGAATTTTCCTCTTGGTCATTATTATACCTACCTATACCTTGTAAGCGAAACGGCCAATTTTTTTCGACGATAGAACTTTTCAGATATGAAGTTTAATGAAATGAAAATGAATTTTCAGGTACAGTGGGATCGCGATATATTGCCGCTCTCGGGGATGTAGGGAGGGAAATGGCAATATATCGCGATCCCTCTCCATGCGGCATCGTCCCACTGAAACTCAGTCTATTGCTGTTTCGCGCAGACGCAGAGGCCGTGCGGCGCATGCGCGCATGGCGGGTGGGGGAAGCAAGTAGAGTCCGCATGGAGGGGAAGCGCTCTCAGCGGCAATATATCAAGATGTAATATATCGCGATCCCACTGTACATATAATCTTATGCGATTTGATTAAAATTTACGGTCATATCTGATTTATTACGGTCATATCAAATTTACTCTTCATATCTGAAGAGTACAGATACAGTAGTCAAACCTGAGATATGCCAGCTAGACAGCACACAGCCAACTGAGAAAGAGGAAGCAGATATCAATTTTTTATTTTTATTTTTTTATTTTTTATAGAAAAATATATGTGATGGAAGGTTGGATGTGAAAAACAAGAAAGAAAAAGAAAAAAAAAAAAAAATTGTGGCCGGATATTGAAATCCAACCTTCGATCACAGATATTTTTCTATAAAAAATAAAAAAAAATAAAAATAAAAAATTGATATCTGCTTCCTCTTTCTCAGTTGGCTGTGTGCTGTCTGGCATATTTCAGGTTTGACTACTGTATCTGCACTCTTTAGTAGCGATACCCCGTCATAGTCAGCCGACTCCTGAACCAGGCGGGCTTATCGGATACGTGTGGGATTCTAGGGGCCAGTTTTGAAAGCTTTCGAAAGGTGTCGTAGCCCCAGGTTATTACGGTTCCTTCCCATTAGCGACAGGGTACCTTCAGCAGTTTAAAGCACCATTAAATTTGCTATCGCGAGTTTCCGTCCATATCCAATGTACGCCCGTCCATAATGGGAAGATGCGATATAGTCTGCGGATGGGAAATTTTTTATTTTTTTTATTTTTATCTTCTCCTAAAATCCTTGCTTTACCTATAACTTCAAACTGACGTTATTCATAATTACCAATTCGATTTTTCTTCTCTTATTTTTTTTTCGTTTTATAATTTTATTCGTAAACTTTTCGTACAAGTAGTTATATCTCGAGACGTTTTGCAAACTTGGATTATTTTACGATTCAATGAGTTGCTGCTGCGCTGCTAGGCCCGAGATTAGACAAACTTTGGGTAAAAACAAGTCTGTAATTTCTTTTTCAAGTATTTATTATACCTATTATAGAAGTCTCTGCTTTTCGGACTTAACTTAGTTCGAAGTTCATTCGTTACATTTATTGGATTCATCTTAACGATACGATATTGATGGACCCGACATTCTCCGCGTTTACTTATACTCTTAAACTTAATTTCCGGTACTAATATCTTGGATACGTTATTATCTTTAAATCAACAAGGAGTGGGAATGTTATTGGCATAAAATTTCGACACAAATATTTCGTAACTTATATAATTTCCATGATAATAAAATCCAACGTCTATACAGGGTGTCCCATTTGAAATTACACGGAGAGAAAAGAATAGTAATATTCACAATGTAACATAGTAACCATTACTATGTTACATGGCAACGTAGATTGTCAAACATTAAATTTGCTTAGTTACCATGTAGCATAGTAATGGTTACCAGAAAAATAGTAATGAATCCTATTTGACATAGTACACGGAGAGAAGAGAATAGTAATATTTACCATTCTACATAGTAACCAGACTCATTTTCTTATAGAATCATAAATGATACTCTGTGAAATAGGAATCATTACCATGTTTCTGGTAACCATTACTATGCTGCATGGTAACTAAGCAGATGTTAACCTCAAAAATCTACGTTACCATGTGACATAGTAATGGTTACTATGTTTAGATTGTGAATATTACTATTCTTTTCTCTCCGTGTATCATTTACGATTTTATGAGAAATAAGTCTGGTTACTATGTAGGAATGGTAAATATTACTATTCTCTTCTCTCCGTGTACGCATTAAATTACTTCGCGTAGCCGTAAGTCACGGAGCGTGAACGACATGAACTTTTCCCACATATGTTTGAACTTAATGTCTTGACGTGACGTACGTTTTCTATTTTGAAAAAAATGTACTTGCCATTTAAAAAAATCAACTTTCTGTTCGTATCTCCGGAGCAGTGATAGTTACAACTGATCTGATATTACCAGATTGTGTCCCCCTTCGAATCACACAATTTTCATCCCAAACATTTTTCAACAGCAACTCTAGGTTCAGAGATATTCTAATGCGTAATTTCAAATGGTACACCCTGTATAAAAGTACAAATTACTTTCTCTGTTATAAACTATCTAATACTTTCAAATTCGAACGTTTTTTATGACAGTTTGACCATTTTTTTGCCAAAACTTCAACAGATCAAGTAATGAGGCTGCAGTCTATCGATGTTCGTTCCAAGCATCACGAGCTGAAATTCATGTCTACGGCGAATTAGAAAATTAAATTGATCAAGTTGGGATATAGCATCACGATTATGAAGCAATTATAATAATTAGTCATCCAGCTGCAGGGAGAGACAGAGAGTAAACGTTGATATACTCGGGATCGATTTTCGCGAACGTCAACATCGCCTGCAGCAATTGCATCAAAGACTACAATAAACTTGTGCACAAACATGTTTGTACTGAGATAAACCACTTCCAGCAAATTCCTCTTCAATAAACAAACGCATGTAGGTTTATGTGTGTATGTATTAACAGACTCTAAACACGAGCTTGAATAAATCTTGATTAAACATTTTTAATCCCATGTTTGGGGAGGGATTATCAAATGATAAGGGTTGGGATTAATCCGGCTTCGAATTATGTTTTTAGTTCATTATTTATATCCATCCAACGTTATGCCGTTTCGAAATATTTGTACCTATTATTCAAACAGCGAAAGGACCCCGCACATTTCTTATGGCAACTGGCTTTCCGATGGATTTGGCTGAAATTTTCAGGTTTCGTAGTTCATGCGATGCTGATCAAAAGTTACAATTGCTACAACTTCCAAAAGTGAACCGTTCGACCTTGGTAAGCGGTTAAAGTTTAAATTCAATTTCGTGTAGTATCAGTTCCAACCCAAAAGTGCTGGTATTTTGCAGGCAGGAATTTCCGTTCGATATACTTTCCAACTTTTAACCCGGAACTGATTATCAAATAGCTCAAGTACGAAGTGATGAGTCGAAAAACCTGTACTTAAAAAATCACCTAACGGTAAAAGCGAGGGGCTATTCATTCACAGATCAGGGGAAACGCGAGTACAAATGGACCGATTTTAAACCTCAACCGCTTACCAAGGTCGAATGGTTCACTTTTGGAAGTTTTGGCAATGGTAACTTTTGATCAGCATTGCATGAACTACGAAACCTGAAAAATTCAGCCAAATCCATCGGAAAGCCAGTTCCCATAAAAAATGTGCGGGGTCCTTTTACAGCTTTCGTAACCGAAACAATAATTAATTGATTTGCACAGGATTACTATCTTGAAAGTATTCGTTTTTATTTTTTTAGATTCTCATCACTTTTTTTCAATTATCACGTCTAGCGATCTCATTTACGCAAGTAAATATATCGAACGTTTCTGAATATATGTGTATTCATCGAAAAAGCCAAAATTCACTTCCGTTCAGATCAAGAAATCGGTAGACTCGATTTTTAGTCTGATCCTTATTTGATTTCCTTTGACGATCCGTATTCCACAATATTTCGAAAAAATTTTGAACTCACGTTTCGACACTTTGTCGATATTCTGACAAGAGAACGATCAGACTATATATATTTCTACGACGATTTTTAAGATTGGTTCATGTGCGTCCATCCTGCTCCAATATTTTTAATATCTTTTTTTTTTTTTGCAATCCGTTATCTTTCTTCTTTCTTGTATCACGTTACATGAGCCAGTATATTTTCTCTATACACTTTGAAGACAGAGCTCAGTGCCGGATTAGCCACGTAGCAAAAGTAGCAAATGCTACGGGCCCCGCGCCTTGGGGGGCCTCGCGCCTTCAATTTTATCAGCTTTTAACGGAAAATTCATCAGAATTGTGCTTTCCAAATGTAGAAATAATGTTACGCATTTACTCGATTTTGATGATCACCAATTGCAGCGGAGAACGTTTTTTTTTTTCAACATTAAAGCGCATTAAAAATGAGTTAAGGCCAATCCCTAGTCACCCACCTCCTTTTGGGTGAAACGTGTCACATTTCGATTACTATCCGAATTCAGGACCCCTATTCTGTAACTTTTTATCCGATCGATTCGATGAGTTCACCATTGAGTGTGACGTCAGCAACCGATAAGGTTTCAAGAAAGCCAAATCTAATCAATAGAAAAGAAGACAAAACAAGCCGATCCGATCGTTTCGTTAACAAAAAGTTACAGAATATAGGGGTCCAGAAAACGCAAAAACAAAATGCACAGCGCCAATTCAAATTCAATTCCGAACACATACGTCCAAAAACATGTTCGTTTCGTGCAGAAACCCTTACGGAAGAAACCCTAAAATTTCAGGGTTAATTCGGGTAAATTCGTTCCCCTCGAGTTTTGGGGGTCTACCATGAAAACTCAGGGCTTACCCTCAAATTTCGATTTTTTTATTGAATAAAGATACCCCCAAATACATAGTAAATCCTGAGTTTTCATGGTGAACCCCCAAAACTTGAGGGTGACGAATTTACACCTTGAATTTGAGGGTTTTTTTTCCGTAAGGGAATAAAGTCTAAAGATTGTTGTTGCGTAATTCTAATGTCAATTCCCTCGGAAAATTACGTAAGAACAATATGTAGACTCTATTTTCGCATGAAACTAACAATATTTTGAACGTATGTGTGCGGAATTGAATTTGAATTGGCGCTGTGCATTTTGTTTTTGCGTTTTCGATGTCTGGGCTCGGATAATAATCGAAATGTAATACATTTCGACCAAAAAGAGGTGGGCGACTAGGGATGGGTCTTAAGAAACACAATGGGACAAGAACGTCTGAATGACCTCCTTTTAATGAACATAGAAAATGATTCACTTAGAAATATTGATTTGACTAGTGTTATCTCTAAATTTGCCCACATTAAATTACGAAAGGTTTTTTTTTTTTGTGAATGTGCTGTTTTATTTTATATCCCGAACTTAATACCTAAAGCAAACCAAGGGCCTCTTGTTTGTATTTGCTACAGGCCCCGCGCTGTCTTAATCCGGCACTGACAGAGCTAAACTCATACGATTAAATGTCCATCCTGCTACGAATACCTGCAGGATATATTATACCGAACAACTGCCTGAGATTGGCAATCTTTTCATATCTACGTAGGACGTATGTATGTACATACATATGTATGTATATACATTCGAGCTTGATGTTCTGAGGTAATTTGAAATTGAAAAAAAGGGGAATCCCAGGGGCATTTTTTTGCTTTTCAAACACAGCACCGCTTAAGTAGTCAAAGAAACGAATGATCGAACATATATATATAGTATACAGTCTTATAACTATAATGAATTTTGCTTTCCGTTTGAGACATATTGAAGTTATGAAATAGGATGCGAAAGATAGGGAACAGATATTGTATTTAGAAAAATCTTCAGGAATAAGGAACAACTCATATCCTGCAAAGGAGATGTATGCGAGGCTGCAGCATATTTAATCGAATATAAATTTAATGGCAAATTTCAGGACAAACGTAATTACACTTTGTAGAAAGTAAAACGAGTTTACAACAGCACGACATACAGCTGTATGATGAAATAAAACTAGGAGTAGAGATTTTTATTGTAAAAATAAAAAATTAAAAAATTGAAAAAAAAAAAAAAATATGAGAAAATACTATTACTATATCACTACACGAATAATCAGCGACGTTCGACTTTTCGACGTATATATACTTGCAGGGAGGGCGAAGTGCTTGGTATTTTTACTGATTTAGGATATCGATGATTCTGTGTGCTCAATGCTTAACGAATTGAAAATGAATGGTGCCAATCTCGTGGTACATAATGTGATTCATAATACGTATACGTATGTCTACTATGACTATATGACTTAAACATTCAGCGGGCGTTATTAGCACGTCTTTGCATACCCGTATGGAAAAAAACTATTGAAGCTCTCAGTAGTAGCTGACAAAACTATTGAAGCTCAGGAATTATGTAAAACCTGACGTAATAACGTGTAAGGAAAGAAAGAACTCTGCGCTGATTTTATCATAAAATATAAAAAAAATATATTAGCCAATGTATGACTATCATATAAGTTCACGTTATATTTTTTCATATATTGCAAAAAATATACACATGAAATATATTGTCAAAACATATAAATATATTATACGTTGAAAATATAATTTATACATATAGATAATTTCGGCCGTAATATAATACCACCTATTTTCATATATTCTGCCATATATTTTTGCCATATATAGTTTTTTCATACGGGTAGTTCTTCGAAAATTCCAATAGTTCGAGTGGATATTCAATAGTTCAGTCAGTAGTAACTATGGAGTAACTATTAGACCTGTGCAGTCACAGGGAACTACTGAAGACGTTTACTATTGGTTCCCGTCATCCTTCCAGTAGTGAAGGATCAAACTATTGACTAAATTTGAACTACTGAAGATGCTTACTATTGGTTCCAGTGATTCTTTCAGTAGTGAAGGATCGAACTTTTGACTAAATTTGAACTACTGAAGATGCTCACTATTGGTTCCAGTGATTCTTTCAGTAGTGAAGGATCGAACTTTTGACTAAATTTGAACTACTGAAGATGCTCACTATTGGTTTCAGTGATCCTTCCAAAAGTGAAGGACAAAACTATTGGATCCATCATTTCAGTAGTGAACGGGTATCATTAAATCACGGTGATAGAAACTTTTGATTTGTTTTCAACTATTGAAGATGTTTACGATACTGGTGACCTTAGAAGTTTTCAATAATTCTATGATCATTGCAATTGGTTTCAATCAAGCGAATAACTCATTATGATGAATTATATAGGGTATGTTTTTAATAAATGAACAAGTTCTTGTATATAATTACGGTATTTAATCATTTAATTTATCTACCAATTATGCGAATATATTTAATAGTTTCCACGAGTAGTGCTGCTCAATAGTTTTCACGAGTAGTGCTGCTCAATAGTTTCCACGAGTAGTATTGTTTAATCGTTTTCACGACAGAACTATTGAACGATACCACTTGTGGAAACTATTGAACGCAGTACTACTCGTGCGAAAGCGATCGAGCAGCACTACTAGTGGAAACTATTGAGCAGTATTACTGGTAGGAACTATTGAGCAGTACTAGTGGGAGAAACTATATTGAGCAGCACGACTAGTGAAACTATTGGCAGCACTACTGGTAGAAACTATTGGGCAAGTCACGGTGCTACCCAATAGTTTCACCAGTAGTGAGGTCCAATTTACTACTGAGGAAGTCCTATGCTAATGGTCAATAGTTCTTTCAATAGTTCTCAATAGTTTTTCCAGTAGTTTTTCAATAGTTTCTCTGTAGTTTCTCAATAGTCTCTCAATAGTTTTCCGACACTTCTGGCAGTAGTTTTGTGAGTAGTTCTCAATAGTTTTTTTCCATACGGGTATCACCAAATGACTGTAGTAAAAGAGAATTTCAATTACAGAGTTCAAGTACCTTGTTTATTCGAAAAGATTATCTTGCAAAAGTCGTGTTGATCGATGGAACGGATCATACGTCTATTAAAAACGTCATATCAGGTTCGTCTATAATTAAAAGATTGAGACGTGTTTAAATCATCTTAAGTATAGGTAAGTGCGAGAACTCAAAAGTTATTTATTAGCTCGTGAAAACCGTACTCCTTTGATATCTAGTTGCCACCCACAGCTTTATCAGCAAGCCAATACGATATTTATTATTCTTGAAATGATCTGTACGGAAAAATTTAGTTTTAACTATCTATTCAGACAACCGTGGTAGTCGAACTCTGTCATTAAAATGCGTTGAGTGATCGTGTCACAAGTTTCGATCTTTCCAAAAATTTGATCATGAGACTTGGCATAGAAAGATGGTATTGCTCATAGTACTTTTGTACCTCAAGTTCGATTCCTGTTCCTGCATGTTATCGAATCGACGACCCAGACATCTTTTTCACTCAGAAAGTATGAAACAAGGAAGATTTTTGTGGGGGATTGCATGCATCAATTATGGAGTGGGGAATTTTGGGCGAATTTTCAATAGCCAATCATAGGATGGAAAAAAAAAGAGGGGGAAATTTGCATTGATTTTACGGCGGCTATAATAGCGTGGATCATGAGGGCGGACTAGTGCATTTAAGCTGCGTTTGTTGCAGCATAACCATATTTCTAAAAAATGGAAAGTAAATTGATAATCTTCGTGGTGTTCCTGAGTGTGGCGCAGGGCTCTACTGCTCCATCCCTGACGGTTGATTATGGACTATCGGATGACCAATTGGCCACTCTCACTCAAATCATAGTCAATCAGGATGCAACAATTCAGGCAAAGTTCGATGGATTCGATCCGATTTTTGACACAATTGTAAAATACGCGGCTCCATTAATTTGGAATGTTGAAGCGAGAACCGACGACGACCTCCCGAAAATTTTCGCAGCACTCGTCAGGGCGAAAGATGCGATGGACTATTCTTTGGACGCAGTTTTGATGTCCCTCCAGAAACCTTGCGATGCTGTTGAAATCGCCCGAGACGCAACATACGCCGATTTGGATAACCTATACGCGGTGGCTCTCCAAACGTTAACATTGGCCAATACCGGAAATTATTCCGAAAACCGAGCTCAACTTGAAAAAAATTGGGAAGTAGCACAAGGGAATATCAAGAATTTGATTTCCAATCTTTACGCGCCACTTCACACCTGTTTGACTACCACCGACGTTGACACACTGAATGTTGTTCAAACTGCACAGAATGGATCAGAACAAGCCCTCCTTAGCGTGACGAATTATGTTCTTAATGCAATTAAACTCTACGCAGCTGCAGTTACTGACGGAAGTGCGAGCGTGTCACTTATATCCGAAATCGAAGACTGCCGGAGATATGCACGTATTGGACTCAGGGATGATGTCGAGAACAAATTCACCGCACTTAAAACCCTCTACATAGCCACTCAGTTAAATCTGACTGAAATCATCTCCGGTTTGGCCACGAATCAATACGCCCGAACTGTGTCATTCTACCGATCCGAAACGGTAATAGAAGCTGTTTTCAGCGTAATCAACACTCGCTTAACAGGGGTTGCTATCGGACTCGATAATGCTGCTGACGTTGATTCTTCTCTAACTGTTATCGCTCAAGCCGTAGCAGTTGACCAATTCAACGCTGGACATGAAGTATTCTTGATGTCAATCTCATCCGCCTACCCCAGTGCTATCTGTGCAGTTGCAACCGCCGATGAAATACTCTCCACCTTAACAACGGCTGTAGTTAATCTTTATTTCGACGGAATCGCTGCAGCTACTCAGTGCCAGGATTCAAGTCTTTCCGAATGCTTGGCTGAAATCGAATGCTTGAAGAACTCAGTTGCTTCCAACAACGGATCGTATACTGATCTCTTTTATAACTTAATTCGCAACGGGCAAACTTGGGACGACGAGAGCGAGGCTGAATTCAAAATCTATCAGGACGCTGTAACTGACTTGATCAACACTGTCATAGGTAGTATTTTCGACGCATCTGTAGTCCTGGCTAAGGCTACTAATGCTGGAAAAGCGAATGTTGAAGATTTCTCTGCGATCAACGCCGATAAGACATTAGCAATCGCTGCACACTACAGTTTTGCGGAAAATCTCTCTGCTGCAGGTGTAATCGCACTCAAGGCATCTAGGAAATTATTAGGCTGAAATTCAGCCCGACTTTTCAAACGCTATGCAGCTGCCGGGAACAAAGCTATTCTTCCAAGCACCAGTTTTCTTCCCCATTTTTATTTTAACCGGAATCACTCAAGTTTGTTTGACGTTATATCCTGCAGACATCAGAGTCAATGTATCGACGTCCATGATTTTTCAACTACGCAGATCTGGGCAAGCGGTACAGCTGCTACGATGGAAAAAATTCACAATTTCAGCAGAGCTGTACCCTTATAATCTTAGAGTGACGCTATATGCAATAAAACCCATATCAATTCTTGCTTATCACATATGCTGGAGCTTATAGGGGACTTGTCCCTGAGCCGATATACAGGGTGTTTCTTTTAACTCTGCACATACTGATAGGGTGTGTAGGGGCTGCCTAGACAAGCATTTTGAGGTAAGACACTCAAGGTCGGAAACTCATCCTAATGGCTGTGGAGGGCTTTGAAGGTTTTGGTACCGCGCGCTTGTTCGTAGCGTAATGAATCAGATGTGATCACTTTCGACCCAACATTTAATTCAGCCGTAGACAACAGTACAAATGTTTTTGCGTGTAATCAACAAAACGATAAACTTGGCAATAAAAAAAATTACAAAACGATTTCCAGTGCTTATGAACAGAATTTGAAAAAGGAATTGAAAACGAATTGGGGTTTTGCACACTTGGGCTTTTCGTTTTCCATAACTTTTTCAAATTCTGTTTATAAGCACCGGAAATCGTTTTGCCATCTTTTTATTGCAAAGTTTATCGTTTTGTTGATTTCACGCAAAAACATTTGTAAGTGATCTCATTACACCACGAAAATCGTGCGGTACCAAAACCTTCAAAGCCCTCCACAGCCGTTAGGATGAGTTTCCGACCTTGGGTGTCTTACCTCAAAATGCTTGTCTAGGCAGCCCCTGCACACCCTATCAGTATGTGCAAAGTTAAAAGAAACATCCTGTATACTTCTACCTATACCTACACTCTACACTGTCAAATAAAATAAAATAAATTTTATTTCCCAATTATTGTGTTCTCCTTCTATGTACTCGCAAATCCTTCTTCAGAGAATACGTACACCATCGAATGGGTTCAGTCTTCGTTCAGACATTCCTTTCGTGCCCATAATATATCGGACGGTTTCATTCGACATATTTATAGAATATTGGGTAAATAATGATCTCGATGAGCTAATGAAAAATAATCTGCAATGATAACGTTGAGTTCAATTTAAAAATAGATAAGATTAGAAATAGTCCGTGGACGTAGCATATCGACGTTGAGATATTTTCTGGTGTCAGGTATATTATTGTCGATGTTCGAAATGATACAACCCGTATCTTCCCTTACGGAAAATACACTCAATTCCTGAGTGTGAACACTGAATTTTTAGTGAAAACACTGAATTTTGGGTGTAAAACTCTTGAATTGGGAGTTGACTTTCACATTTCGATTGTTGAACTCCCAAATTGAGAGTTAACTCCCGAAATTCGAGTGTCGAACTCCCAAATTGAGAGTTAACTACCAAATTTTGAGTGTCTAACTCCCAAATTGAGAGTTGACTCCCAAATTTCGAGTGTCGAACTCCCAAATTGAGATTTGACACCCAAATTTCTAGTATCGAACTCCCAGGTTTAGAGTTGACTCCCAAATTTTGAGTGTCGAACTCCCAAATTGAGGGTGGACTCCCAAATTTTCAGTGTCGAACTCCCGAATTAAGAGTTGACTCTCAAATTTCGAGTGTCAAACTCCCAAATTGAGAGTTGACTCCCAAATTTTGAGTGTCCAACTCCCAAATTGAGGGTGGACTCCCAAATTTTGAGCGTCGAGCTCCCAAACTGAGAGTTGACTCCCAAATGAGTGACACCCAACAGAGGGTCAACACCCAAGTTAGGTGTACGAAAGTACACCTCAGTTGAGAGTCACTACTGAGTGTTATTTTGAGGATTATTTTGAGTGTTTTTTCCGTGAGGGTTTCTACGACATCCACGTTTCCGGCGATTAAATTTTGCGACAATACTCAGGATATTATAGCATCGCATCGGCTTTAAATTGAAAAGAATGAATAGATCTATAGTATCGGCTTAAAAATTTCCTGGAAATAAAAGAGAAACGACGCGATGCGGTGACAAAAATTTTTCTAAAGAAAGACTTTCATTTTTCCTTCTACTTTATTCCTTACGCTTTCTCACGTTCTGTGCGCGTATTTCTTTTAGTTATTTTTTTCTTTTCCCTTCTCCTGTTCACCTCTACCTTTTCCTTTTACCTTTTTATTCTTTTGTATTTTTCTTTTCGAGAGCTTGCAGTTCGGTCTCGTTCAATCGGATTTATGAGATGAAATATTTTTCAAAATATTTCGGGCGTTAAACGAATAGATGGAAAAAGAACGTAAATTAAAAGGTATGGAAAAATAAGAAAAGAAAAAGAAAGAGAGAGAAAAAAAAAGGCAAAATGAAATATGATTCCTAAACGAGAAAAATAAGTTTCTTCACCTGCGTTAATAATTGTTCACGCTTGAATAGGAACTCGTAAACAGTACCCACCTTGCCTAAAATATACTATACTTAGGTCTGTATAGATACCAGAGGTAATTTATACAACGACGAATAAGAAGCCTCGTTAATTTCCATTCGGAGTTATTAACAAAAGCTCAAACCCGTGGAGATAAAACGAAGCGGAAATTTCATCCTCTGATCTCCGAGGCGCGGCGGCGGCGTGGGCGCAAAACACCTTTCAAAAACCTTCAAAATGTTGCAGAATATATATCTTTACATCCACCCGAACGATTAAAGGGTTCCAAAAATTCGTGAAGGGTTTATCTCGAACGAGAATTCAAGTAAGGTCGAAAGGCAGGTAGGTACGGGCTTAACAAACTGGCTTGAGTGCTGTAGACCGATCCCGAGATCCTCAGTTGAATGGGAATCTCGAGGTTGCGGATACTCGGAAAAGCAAATATTGGGAAAAATCATTTCTCTCCTTTTCCCAAATTTAATACGGTCTCAACAGAATATCTTTTTGAAAGAAAAATAAATATATTTACTTATGTGTTGGTTACACTCAGAGACAATAATTGGTCTAATTTGAAAAGTGAAAAGTACTTTTGAGGGCCTACATACAGCTTGATGTCAAATTTGTTAGACCTAACTTTGGGAATGGATTATGAAACGGTAAAGACAATTTCGAATCTTCAGAAACGTTGAAATTCAGAACATTGAAATCCAGCAGCTCAAAACTCCGAAAGTCCAGATCCCCGAAAGCCAAAAAAATTCGAAAATTTCGGTCTTTTTCTGAGGATATGCGAAGATCTCAAAAGATTTCAATATCCGCAGAATTCTCAGAGTTCGGAAATACGTACTGAATGAGTAGGTATGTCGAACCCGAATGAATTGTGGGTGATCAGTAGTTGACATGTGATTTTGAAAAAAGTGCGATGAAATTTGATCCGCAAGGGAATAATTATTAAAACGTTTTAAAACGTTCGTTACAAAATGTTCAGATAAAGCGATACGCTGACACAGAATCAAATTATAGAAATTGAGAAAAAAATAAGTCTCAAAGCTCTTAAATCCGGTTCATTATATCTGGTATTAATTTTTTTTTTTTTTTTTTTTGGCTATGAAGAAAATTCTTGAATTTCGATTTGAAGAGAGTTGTCAAAAAATAATCGAGCGAATTTAGCCGTCAATTTTAGACTCTTATTACACCTTCGTCAAAGATCCTGTCATATTTCACTGGAAACAAGAAAATCTTAACAGAAACTAAGTGGTCCTGACTAAAAACATCTGATTTATCGTCTCCTACGGTAATGGATAGATCCGATAGCATTTTTTGCGAATTTTATTTACACATCGCTGATACAGCTTCACAAGGAGATAAGTAGGAGCCAAAGTTTGAACACGGCTGGCTAATACCCTCGTATATAATTAATAATGTCAAAGAATATTGACATAAAAATGACACAAAATTTTGTTAGAATTTATAAATCGAAGTAAGTACACATTGTGTATTAAGAGGTCTTGATACCCACGTGGGACCATTTTACTGCATGATTATGCTGCCACAAAATGTCGGTTCCGTAAGACGTCGGTAATCTTTGTGTAGCACGCAAAATCTTATTTTCTCGATAATTTTTTTATCAGATGAGATGAGATAGTGCTCAAAATGTGTGGTTCGCGACCACCGAGTGCCTAAGAATTTAAAAGTGCAATAAACCGAGTGCAACTATATATAATTCCACGATTTCTCTGATGATAACTGAATCTGTAAAAAAAAATTGAAAATTTTCAAAAAACGAAATACTTAGGCACTCTCTGCCGAAATGAAGCAGTAATCCCCAAAGTTTCATGCCGACCGGTTGTGTGGTATGGAAGAAACTACGAAACGCGTTTTCGAGGTGAGCGGATCGCGTGTATCAAAGCCCCTGACTTGTTTTAGGATTTTTATTGATCATTAACGACGAATGGAATTTCGTATTTCAGCAAAATCGTTTCGCTCTGAGATTCAATCCTCGTTTATTTTTTAGCTAAGCGATAACGAGGTCATTATAAAAGGTATAAAGATTATCTTATGGTGCCAAGACCTCGCTGAGTGTCTCAAGTCGGAAATAACCAGCCTTAAAAGGTGCGAAATTTACGATCTATCCACCCCTCTGTAAATTTAACGTCATTTTCACGGCGATGAAACGGTTTAAACGGGTCTATGGCTTTTCACTTCGAAATCGAATATTGTCATTGACACATATATACCCTAATTAGAAAAAGAAAAAAAACTCATTGCACTTATATTATTTATTTAATTTCTAATTACACAGAAAAGTGCAGAGATTTTCATACGTATAGATATAAGTCATTATATATGGGGCATTCCATACCGAATCGACCTGGGTCTGACCCTCGACCTCACGGATTCTGTTCATGATTTTTTATGTTATCGCCTCAACCCTAAAAAGGACTCGGATTTATTTTCAAATTTAAAAAAAATTGCCTGATTTACTTGTGATTTTCGAAAATGAACATATCGTTGGCCATAATTTACAAAATCTGGAAAAATTCTGAAAAATCCTGCGTCGAATATCAACACTTTTGAGCCTGGACCCAAAGTGGGCCAGCGTTCGCTTCATTTTCATTTTCGCGTTGGATGTACATCGCTTGATAAGAACTCGATTTGTGTAATAACAAACCCTATACAAAATTGAAATTAATTAATTCCATTTTTCACTCGATTGAAAAAAAAAAAAAAAAAAAAAATCCATACAGAATTTATGAAGATGAAAAGAAATCCTGCTCCAAAAAATATAGACACACAATAAACCACGTTCATAATGGAATGCCTCCGTTGGATTGGGGGTAAAGAATAAATATCAAAGAAAAGGCCTGAAAAATGTGAAAAACCGCGGCTGGTGCTCATCGAGAAATTCAATCTTCGCTAGAAAAGGATTTTGATAAAGGTCCTCTGATAGGGGGGAAAAAGAAAAAGAATTCTATTTGTAGCTCGGCGAGGGGATATTGTCTTCGCAATTTTCTTCATCATTTTCTGCATTCATCAGCCGAAAATTTTCCAGAGGTATGAACAATTTCTTGTATCAAATTTCTGAAAAGCCGTAATCTAAAAGTCAGCAGAAATATCTTATACTCGACGTATACATCTCTACAAAATAATCCAATATCGGCCAGTAATAATAAAACGAATGAAAAAAAAAAAAAATCTTCCCCTAGCTTCGAGAACCCTCGTACCGTTCTTAATAATTCGGATATCAAAACACCCTCGCGCTTTTATATAATATGTACAAAATCGAAGCCAAGGTTTCCCCTCTTCGCTATAATAAGAGAAAAATACTTTCATATTAATTTTTCGTCTCTCATAAATCTTACAATTTTTTCACTCATTTAACGTCAATAAATTATTAACTCAATTCATTATTTCGACGGTCATATAAATCGTCTCGCATATTTACAATATCGCGGTTTTGTCAGACTCAAATACGTCGCTGATGAAATTAATAAAAAACGTACCTCTTCATACCTCTTTCATTCAGGATTTCAAAATTAAACACATTTTCCAGAATTTTACCGACTAAAGTTAATAATACACAGACATAATGTTTAAAGACTTTATTCTACGTAATGTCACCTACAAATCTTGATGATAAAAACCCTCGCATCTTACATTATTCCGCCACTATCATAGATTGAAGTGCGCTCTTCAAAAATGACATTGATTGATTGTGGACTCAATAACTAATTGACTATTAGTTCGATCAACCTATAATTTTTTTTCAAATATAGTCTTTGCGCGTGGTTCTAGTCTAGACTAGAGATTTTTAGAAACATTGATTTGTTCAGTCGCAAAAAAAAAAAAAAAAAAATCGGGAAAAATTCAAGTTCTTAGATCTTTCAGGACGCGAAGTTTCAAAATTTAAAAATGTATGAAAAATTCAATATATTTCAATAATCCAGTGGCGTAGCGTTAGTCACCAGCGCCCAGGGGCATTGGTGTATATTGAGCGCCCCATCTGAATTGTATTTTCGCCGATGAATTATGTTGGGGCGCCTTCGGCGCCCCACGAAAGTTGGCGCCCGGGGCGGCTGCCCCTCCCTGACCCCCCATCGCTACGCCACTGCAATAATCTTAGTCCACGCTAGACTTACATCAATATTAAGTAAGTTCACTGAGCTAGATCTATTTCAAACTAAAATTGACTTTAAAATCGAGTCAGTAGTTGACCGCTGTCATTCTTACAAAGCTTACTTTAATCTATACTGGTAGCCGCATGATGTAAGATGCGAGGGTTGTTTACTTAAAATTTATAGGTGACATTACGTGGAACAAAATCCTGAAACAAGATATTCGTGTATTACTTAAGTTAGTCGCCGCATTCCCCCAAGAATCTTTTAAGTGATTGGATTGAAATTCAACCGATTTTTGTCAGAATTTTATCGTACAAAGATCGCTAAAAGTTTTCCAAACTTGCGGGGCTGAAGTTTTCAACGATTATTATTTCTTTCGGTAATGAACTAACGATTTTGTTTCTGTGCAGGTCTTTTTTTTCCTGTTTTTCTTCTTCTTCTGAATCCGAAAGATTGGCGAATCTTTCACGGCCTTGTTAAAGACAACATTAAGTAGTTAGAATTCGAGTCTTAAGTATAACTATATGTATAACTGCTAGAGTGTAGAAATCCAATAATTTTTATCTGTGGTCCATTTCGGGTAGCTTGCCTCGCTCGGTAATCGAACAGAGCCAATTGCGGCCCACCACCCTAATTCGCACGTGACTCGAGTCTCAAGAAACCCCAAAAGCTTTCCTTAGGGAGTTGACTGCCTCACTTAGGGAGGTTACAGAGTGGTAGGTATAATGTATAAGTTACTGCGTCGGTTGGTCTGGTATCAGAAAGTTACAAGAAGCAAAAAATTGAACAAAAAATTAGGAGAAAAGAAAAAGAAAAAGAAACGAATAAACAAGAAGTATTCAATTAGAGCAGCCAACACGCTTGAAAATATTATTATATACAATAAATCACCGTCTCGTCAATTGACTTTAAAATTTTTAATTTTTTTTCTTCATTCTTATACCACTTTTTAGTTCTCGATTTTTATGAAAAACAAAAAGACGGCAACGTTGAATAATTTCAATTTACCTATATATTTATATTACGAACTCGGTGCGGGGCCAATTTTGAATTTCATCTAACCCGCGCGTCTAAACTGATTTTTTACGTTATATTATACATGAGCGTTGAAATTATACCGTAGGGTATGTGTACATACTATATATATATATATATATATATATTACTTTCATCTGTGTGGAAATTGGAATGCAAAAAATTATCGTTAGTGGTATCCGTATATACCATATGCCTGCAATCATGAAAATTTATTTTATCCAATTTTACACATTACGTATACGTTACACTGTTACAGTATGCATAAATTTACGATATACCGCATATATAGACCAGATGCCGCAGGCTACTGTAAAACGTATTAGAGAAAATTCTCACCGTGCAGTACGACCCAAATGCATTTTCTTAGACCGGAACGAAGCCGTTTTCCCAATGCACCTATTCCTTTTCTGATACGTCCTCGACGACCTGGAAACACACAGTTCTTGGCATTAAATTGGACATGCTAATTCCGTAGTTAAGGAAATGAGCTTTCTTTGCTGTTATTACATAGGTCATGCACGAAAAGAAATTTTTTGCGTATATCACTATGCCAGTATGGGCGTGAATGCCATGCTGTATGGTATCGACGATTTTCATTCATTTTAATAGTTCGGTCAACAGACTTTTATTCAGAAGTTTTTTGTATATTCACCAAAAATGATGGGCAAGGTGTCATTTGGTTCGGAAAGGCATTTAGAAATTTTTCGAAAGGGTCCCAAAAAGGGCCAAAAAAATTGCAAAGGTTATAAACAATTTATTAAAAAAAAAAAAGAGGTGGAGTTTGGTTTTTTGCGAATATCTCAAAAACCATTTGAGATATTCAAAATCGCAAAAAAGATTCTAAAAGAGCAGAAAATTTCCGACAAGAAAGCCCCAGCTCCCCAAACTCTACAACCAATATTTATAATTTTAATTGTGCGGTGAAAAAAGGACTGAAATCGCGCGCGCGGCCGCCGCCTAACCTATTTTTAGTCCTTTTTTCACCGCGCAATTAAAATTATAAATATTGGTTGTAGAGTTTGGGAAGCTAGGATTTTTTTGTAGGAAATTTTCTGCTCTTTTAGAATCTTTTTTGCGATTTTGAATATCTCAAATGGTTTTTGAGATATTTGCAAAAAATCGAACTGCACCTCTTTTTTTTTTAAATAAATGGTTTATAACTTTTGCAATTTTTTTCGGCCCTTTTTGGGACCCTTTCGAAAAGTTTCTAAATGCCTTTCCGAACCAAATGACACCTTGCCCATCATTTTTGGTAAATATACAAAAAACTTATGAATAAAAGTCCGTTGACCGAACTATTAAAATGAATGAAAATTGTCGATACCATACAGCATGGCCGTCACGCCCATACTGGCGTAGTGATGTACGCGAAAAATTTCTTTCCGTGGGAATATCATTCTTCATTGCCTGATGTCATAATCTGAATAGCGTTTTTTTTAAAACTGTGATGGACAAACGTTTGAAATTTCGAAACGTTTTACATAAAGCCTCATTCTTGTTTAGTTTATAGAAGAAAATGATAAGAAGAATAAATCCAGGACGGATCTACAATGCTTGCAGATTCTATCAAGATTTAAAAATTGCAAAGTTTTGGCTCTTTCTTTCGTTTTTATTTGTTTATGTATTTTTCTTTTTTCACGAAGTCATCCTCTGTGAAGTTGAATGCTGCGGGCGACGTCTGACTTAACTGCAGAGACTTTCTTTAATGGATTCAAGTGCTTTTTTCCCCAACGCAATGCAATGCACCGAACCTTGTCGACGAAACTTTCAGAAAGATAGAAACAAGAATTTGAACAAAAAAGATTGAAAAAAAAAAACAGAAACAAAAAAAAAAAATCGACCGAATAGAAGAGACAAATAATTCAACGAGTTGAAAGCTTTCACCGAACTAATTGGATGATCGCCAGAACGAATTACAACCAATGTGTGTACCTACATATAACTCGGTCTGAAACTTCCGTATAGGGAAAAAAAAAGAGCGGAAATGGGAAAAGACTCGGACGGTGGCTTAATAAAGCCAGAAAAGACGAGTAAAACGACTATATTATATCTACCGAGAGTTTTCGGTGAAACTGCTGTCCCCTCCCTGCGCGGTACGTACCTGTGTTGGTTTCGCCGCAGGGAGGGGTTCAGCAGTTTCACCGAAAACTCTCGGTATATGGCATAAATATGGCGAATAAAACCCAAAAATAACCGCCACATATACAGCGTGATATTTACGCGGGGGCGGGGTAATTACCTCTGAATAGAACGCTGATACGACCGAGGGACCGAGGGACATACTATGGAATAACGGCGGGAGAATAAATCATATATAAAAAAAAAAGGAGAAAGAAAGGAAGAAAAAAAATAAATAAATAATTCGAGAGATGTGAATCTCAGCTGACGAACTTTGCCGTTTTTTCTTTTTTTTTTTTGTGATTGTTTGAAAAAAAAAAAAGAAAAAATAAAACTAAAATTTACTGAAACGATGAGAATCTCACAAAATTTAGTTCGCCGAGCAATTAATTTGAATATAAATTGATTGCACGACCCGTTGCAGGAGTTTTCCGATAATCTGTTACTCGCTCGTAATTCTTGATGCCAATTATCCGGAAGGGATGTGTGATTGGTTTCACATGTGAATTCAAGCTTTGTGGGATCCCGCGATTTCCATTTCCCGGAAAACGGTATCAAGTACGCGGTCTAATTGAGAAGATAATTAAAAGACAAATTTCGAGGAACGGGGGAACACACCCGGACCAGATCCCCTACGCGGCGAAAATTCAAAAGCTGTATTTTCTGATAATTATGATACAACCCTGCCGTAATCACGCTGCCTTGTTTCCACTTTCCATACAGATATAAGACGTATCTCGCTCGCAGGCCTAATCAGCCTGTATAATAACTTTGTAGATTGCTTTTTGTCGGTATTTTCAGCGAAATAATATTTTCAGAAATAATTTCAATCGTTCCTCAAAACACGCGCGTCGAATTTTACTTCAGACTTTTTCTTTTCATTATACGATTCAGCTTCCCATTATTTTTTCTCTCGTGGTTTCATGAATTCAAATAATACGCGATTCCCGCGATTTCTTCTCATATAACAACTTCCATAAATTCATTTTCCTTTTCCATTCCAAGACTTGAGCTCTTTTATCGAACCAGAAATAACCACGGCTCTATAACATATATATTTATATGCGTGTAATTATTGGAGCTGAGTTGAAGTTCTCAATTTTTAAATTCCGAAAGGTCAGAATGCAGACAGTTAAAAACTCCGAAAACCCCAAAGATCCGCAAATTATTTCGGTCTATTTCTCGGGATGTGAAGACAAGAATAATAGTCCATTCCAATCGAGACCCTATAGCTTTACTTCAATCGATAACTTCATGATGTCGCATAAATAATTTTTCTTTTTTTTTTTCTTTTTTTTTGTGCCAAAAATTAAATCTCAAGACGATTATAATTTGGCCATACTTATATTGGTTCCGATACTATCAATACAGCCTGAGTTATTGAACAATGAATCCATGCGAGAATTTCAAGTTTCGGAAATTTGGCCTTTCGGATTTTTAGTTTTCAGAATTTTGAATCTCCGCAGCTGTGTTCTTCGTTAAAAGTTTTTCTAATCAGCTATAGAGACTTTCGGGGAAATATTACCGTCTCTAAAGACTGCGTGAGTCGTTAATATTGAAAATCGAAATTTCTACCTTTCAGAACTTTTGAAATACGGAACCTCAGCCCGGCCCCAATTTCGGCTTATGACTATACCTTTGTTCTCCCGCAAAAATTTCGATTGGAATTCATAGCTGCGACGACATTACACGCATCTGTTACTACCGTTATACCCAAGACGTGTTCCATCGCTGAAAAAGGGAATTAGAAACAAATCGACGCCATGTCAGCTATGATATCTAAAATTGTGGTAGAAAATAGTATATTGTGCAACTAGGGGGGGAAAATGGCCATGTCTAGCGAGGGTGAGACGTTTGCACGAGTCGTAGTAGAGGGCGCCGAAGGTGCCCGAGACGACGACGAGTGCTAAAAACGTCTCACCCGAGGTAGAAATGGCCATCCCCCCCTAGTTGCACACTGTACTTTTCATAATAAGGGCACGAAATGAGCTTTCTTTGATGCGCGTCGTTCGGAAGAGGATTACATATAATATATATATTATATATATATATATATATATATATATATATATATATATATATATATGTATACATATATATATATATATATATATATATGGGCGGGAGGAAAAGTACTTTTCTCCCCGCTGCAGCGGGAGGAAAAGTACATTCCCTCCCGCTCCGGATTCACGTTCGACACAAGCGATTTTCCCCACGCCCGACAAGCATGAAAGAAGGCCCATTTCATGCACGTATTATGAAAACGTCTTTAGCAGAGCAGATAGCATATGTTCTTCAATCAGAATCTGAAATATCATGTTTTCCTACCAGAATTTTAAATATCATGTTTTTTTTTTTTACCACAATTTGAGATATCATATAGTTCTACATTGAGGGGTCGAAATCTACGGCTTTCACCGTTTAGAATAAATCAAAACCAAGATCTGACGGCTTAAAGGTCTTCTCTGAAACGTGGACCGCGCGTAACGATAAGGTGTTATGCTTACTTCGAACTTTTAACCTTTCTACGGGATCCTTTGAATACAAAAAACGAAAAAAAAAAAAAAAACTGCGCTTATAACTTCTTCTCTGAGTTTTTTTTTTTCCAAGAATCTTGAACTTTTTCTTACGATTATATTAAACGCCAATTATTCCACTTAAAAGCTGGTTCTCCCGGTACAGTCCCACCAAACGTGGGTTTCAGAGCAGATTTTGAATACTTCTCGATGGGGAAAAAATCTGAAAAAAAAATCAAGCATGTCGAAGATCCTCGGGAGATTGATTTTGCATAATAATAATTCGAAAAAGTTATTAACAAATTGATGAAAAAAAAAAAAAAAACTGTTCAAGAAATTAGCCGGTGACCCAATTTTTTTGTCAGGTGAAAATGATTTGTCAATTTTTCTGAATACGTATGAATTTTTTTTAAGAATTTTGTTAAATTTTTTCCCCATCGAGAAGTATTCAAAATCTGCTCTGAAACCCACGTTTGGTGGAACTGTACCGGAAGAATCACCTTAATAAAAATCAATAGTAGTATATTAAATAAGCAATTTATAAAATAGAAGAATAATTGTACAGGTGCGGAAAATCATATTTATCATATTAATCATATTTTTTAAATATCTGAATCAAAACTCAAAATGGAAAAAATTAAATTGTGAAAAATACGTGTGGCATATATATATATTTTTTTTTTTTTTTTTCTCCTTTTCACACGTATAGGTAATATTTTTCGAACATTTTTCCAATAATAGCAATTACTCAGGTGTATTAGGCTCTGTGATTATTATTAGGCAGCAATTTATCACCTGTTCCAATATAAGACTAGGTGACGACAAAGCTAATTAAATTAAATCCTTATTAAACGATGGAAATTTTGTTAACGAACACTAAATAGGTATATATATGAAACAAGGTGTGAAATCAGAATCCTTTTTCACGGTACTTTTCAATCTTCTTAGTTATAAACACCCACGTATAATTACTACAGAAATATATCATCGAATATCTAAAAAAATCTATATTGTCAATCCAAAATTGAAACGCCAATTTTTTTTTCCCTCGTCAAATAAAACCTTTGAATTGAACGAGATATGGCAATTTTTCATACCCATCATTCGAATGTATAGAATCTTGTAAATTTCAGATTTTGTTCATCTATAGCTGTTTCGGAGATCATTCGACGTTTGTCTACCTTTAGATCATATTTTTTTTCGCACGCTAGATACTCGGGAACGAAAAATTATCGAATGGAGTAGAAAAAGAAATGAGATCACGTCCAATTTTATTGAAAATTTCATAACGCCAAATTCCATCTTTCCTTCTTCTTATTTTTATTGTTCAACGCATAGACGTGTTGAATTTCGATTCCAACTACCTACATGATCACCAATTTCATCAGTGTATAAAAATATGTCTACATGATGAAGAAAAAAAAAAGAGGAAAAACAAATAAAAGAAAGAGAGAGAGAGAGAGAGAGAAAAAAAAATGAGAAGGAAATTCCCATGTCAAGATAAGGTAGCGAAAAAGCATGTGGGGTGAAAATGGCGACACTTAATCTCGCCTCGCGAGGAAAAGGCATTCGGTAAATCCGTACACGTACAAATATGTCTCGCAGAATCTGCGGTGATGCGTGCCGTGAAAATCAGTGAGTAGATATGTACGTCACGATCAGTCTGAATCCGGCACGGTGCCCTATTTCTATCAATATATGTGTACAGGGCGATCCAAGTTTAACGTGCCATATCTTGAGGGTAGATCCCTTGCGGAATTCTAAGACTAAATTTCCTTTGCCAAAAATTCGAGGGCCCGATAGTTTCCGAGCTACGAAAGATATCAGTTGACCAATCACAGAACTCATAGGTGACACAGACTAGGGCTGGCCATGAGTGTGAATCGCGCGGTGCCCAGACTATCCCGACTAGAAATTCTCGTTCAGTAAGCTCGAGTTATATAAGGACCCGATCAGGCTGTTGTAAGGCATGCCAAAGTACGGTATGCCTGATGAGGACCTGATCAGGCAGTTGCAAGGCACGCCAAAGTACGGTATGCCCGATCAAATTCCGATCAGTCAGTTGTGAGGCATGCCAAAGTATGGTATGCCTGATAAAATCCCGATCGGGACTGACTTGCCGATAGGGTTCCACTTCGCCGATAGGTGGCGACAAACAAAAAAACATTTCTCACTAGCACTGACTAGATCAACGTTTGTATATAAGGTAGAGGCATTCACCGTACTAACATGTAACTACGATGCGTCCAGACTTGCGAGCGAATAATTAATATAAATTACAGATTGCTGGAAGTTAAGATAGTGATTAGGTTAGCCGAGAGCGAGATGTATATTATTAAAACCTAATAAAATATGTGGATATGGTGGATATAATTTTGCAATTATTAATATTACCGGGTGCCGAACTAGAATTTCGATGAGGCACTGATACTGAAACCCGATGCAAACCTGATAGGGTAAACCTCATACGGTCCTCATTACCGAGCTCCGTTACATGTGTAATCGGGTCCTGATCGGGCTGCCTGATCTGGACCTGATGAGGACGTATGGTCAACCTGATTCGGTCCTGATCGAATTCCTACCACAATTTCTAGTCGGGACGTGCGACCTATACGATCTGCGATTGGTCAATTAAGATCGGAAACTATTGGGCCCACGAATTTTTGGTAAAGAAAATTTAGTCTTACATTTTCACGGGGAATCCACCATCAAAATATGGCTCTGCCTGAATCACCCTGTGTGTATATATACCAATTGTCAGATATAGGTATAATGCATGTAGAATACATTCATATCGCGAGGTTCCGAATTTTCGTTTGCAATTTAAATCAACGAAAGTAGAAATTCATACCCTCTTGACTTATGGAGAAATCACGATGAACAATCGACTTTATAGTATGCATAGAATATAATGGTTCTCTGATTGCTGTGCGAGAACAGACTCTTTACTAATATAATGGATTCCATTCCACAATGCAAGTGTTCGCTCGACTTTTCCAATTACACGATCGTTATGGGATCGTTATCATTATGATTCTCATTATTATTGTATAACTATAGGTATATACCTCTGAAAGCTCAGCCCTCTGATTACATCATTATATATACACACAGAGAGGATCACCGGTTGAATTTACCTAGTCGATTGATTTAAGCAAATAATAATGGCGTGTGGTTGAAAATTGCTTTAACCTTTATAAAACTTTTTCAAATATATGTTCGATAGGTTGAAAATATCTTTTAAATTAGTTCTAGCTATTCAAATATCGACAGTAACAATTGTTCGATACAGACGTAATAATCTGACTGATACATAGAATAAGGGAAGAATTGGAAGAAGGGAATAAAAAACTTGAATTGGGGATATTTTCATCTTCAAAAATCAAGGACCCCAATTTTAATGGCTCGAAAATCGCACCGAAGGATTTACCTAATTAAGGTGCGTTTTAACCACCCCCGAACATTTCTCAAACAATGAACAAAATGATGAATTTGTATTCGGCTGAGTTGGTTTCTAGCATGCCATCTGCAGCGCCGGATCTAGGATATTTTTGAGGGGGGGCAAGACCTACGGCTGCCGCCCTTTACCGCCAACTTAATCTAATTAGTAATCGTCAACTCAATTTTCTTCCTTTTTTGCCGCCCCATATGAAGTTGCCGCCCGGGGCAAGTGCCCCGGCTTGCCCCCCCCTAGATCCGGCCCTGGCCATCTGTACCCATATAAATCCGTATTTCAATCCAGGCAGTCGATTTCACGGTTTCATGATTGTCAGAAAATATATATACGCCTGTAGGAAATCCCTGGGGGCTTAATTACTTCAAGGGTGAAGGAGAAAAAGAAATAAGTAAAAATAAGACTGTGTAGAGAGAAGAAAAAAATCCGCTTCAAACGTGCAGGGGGGATGTTACCTTATAATTAGCTAAATGCGTGACATGTTTTTTTTTTTGTTTTTTTTTCGTGAAATATGTCGCTTTGTGCAATTATATTTGCCCGACTTCCGACAGTCAAGAAAGCCTCTATTGTCAGATACTGCTTAACGAGGTCGATCATCGTCCTTCTCTCGGCCCCTTGTTCGTCCTGAAGCAAAGATCATCAGTGACGAATGTCAGGTAAAAATATCCGACCATAAAAAGCCGGAATCACCTTTTAAATCGCTTATCCGATAATGTGATTTGACATTTTCTATTTCATCATACCATCAAAGATGATCGTTACTTTTCGTCATTTTATAATAATGAGAAAAGTGGATATTGACTTCAGTCGAGAAACGCCTTTTTCCGATATCGAAGAATCTTCAAGTTTTCGGAAATTTATCACTGTTTGATTAAGTGAATAGCACTACCGCTAAAAGCTATCGTCTTCTATACCTCTGATTTCGGACTGTACGCAGATGAAATCAGGCATGGTAAATCCTTGTGAAAAAGGGACTAGTCCAAATTAGATGAAGTCAACCCTTGTGGATTCAGTGATACATACAAATCTCACCTCAAACACGTCTAACCCACATAAAGAGCCACTAGTTCAGAGATTTAATCAATGAGATTTGGTCTGCCTGGAGACCCTCTGTCGTAAACATTAATTAAAATTAGATAGTGGATTTGAGGTGGCATGGGCTCCGTATATACATACAACGGTTCGCATCGATAACTCAAACATCTAAATCGAGTCTGGATTTATACAATGTGTAAGAAATTGAAACGAAACTCAAATACGATACTGGATATGCCATAATAATGAGAAATATCTGCACGGGACTGTTTAACTTAGGAAGAATTATTGGAGCAGCTTATCGCAATACTTCATCCAAACTTTACACTAACGAATTATTCACATTTTTCTAAAAAGTTATTACATCGAAGACTCGAAGTATAGCATAAACAACGATTTCTAAATCTGTAAATTTTCACCCTTGAAAATATCCACTCGAATCTCTGATCAGAGTTCAGAATAGGAACAAAAATGGCGAAGTTTCCGTTCATTTTCGCACATGTGACCAAAAATCTGCAATGAATTCGCATCAACTGGTGTAAATAATCAGCTTGGCTGTTTAGCAAACGGCATTATAAGCTGTGCGATAAACTGTTGACTAACCGAATACTGCGGGAATAACTGGTCCTAAGGCACTTCTGTTTGCTCATATAATATCTTGCGGTCCAGCGTACCTACTGTTTAAAAGTTGACCAAATCTCTGATAAAAATTTGTGTGACGAGTCAAAATATTAATAAATATGTACAAAAATTAGCTTTTTAATAAGGCTGACCGTATTTGCACGAAAAATTCCTGAAAATTTATCTGAAAAATTCAGTAAAACTGGATGTCCCTTCTCAACCAGTTGCATAGGTCTAACTACGCACTTCTTCAATGCTACGCAAACGCAAAGTGACCAAAGATAGATCTATAAAGTGACCTTTCAACGCTGACAGTGTATACCGTGACAATCTGTGGATGCGGAACGCCAGAGATACCAACCCAAAACGCATTATCAGCAGTTTAGTAACCTACTAGATTTTCCTAGTAAAATCGAGTGATGTCCAGTAAAAATCTAGTGATTTCTAGTGATTTTACAAGAAACATTTAGTGAGCTACTAAATTGCTGCTAACGAGTTTTGGCGTTCCGCATCCACAGATTGTCACGGAATTGGTCTAGACCATTGGCGTAACTATATAGGACTCTTCTCGGGGGGGGGGGGGGGGGGGGGGGGGCTGGCCCCATCCTTCACTTCGCTTTACCCGAATATATAGTATTGGCTGGGTGCACGCACATATACTACTTTAAAAATAAGTGTGTATTGTATACATACATTAAGCATGAGAAAATGCTGAGCATGATTTTAGGTGGCGCTGACAGCATGCAAGAATATGTTACACACTGATAATTAAATAGTATTAGTATTTTCGTGCAGCCGGCCAATATCCAAAATTTTGAATATCGTTTTTTTCATCTTTCTGGGGTGGGCACTCAACATTCTGGGGGGGGGGGGGGGGGCACGCCCCCCCGGGGCCCCCCGTAGTTACGCCAATGGTCTAGACATGCTTGTTGATACTTTGACTTGATGATATCGTACCTTTTTTGCATGTAGAAGTAATTAGCAAACGCAAAGTTCGGTCAACGAATATCAAAGCTTTTATACAAACTAAAGTTGTTGAGTTTCTCTCCCAGTGGTTAAATCGTGGCGACTATATTATACTGTTTGACAAACTGTTTGATGAGCATTTTGCTCGTGGTCACTACCGTGGTCACTACCTCTATTTGCAAAGGTTTCACACCACGTTTTGGCGCTCTCTCTTTCTATATAGACACAATGGGAATTACATTTCTCCCCTCGAAAGATCTGGATGTATGTACACAATGTGTATTTACTTTGAAGAGTGGCCTGTGACCCGCAGATATTTACGTCACCATGCGGCTTTTAGTTTCCCGACGAACGGAAGCTGAGGTAAAACGGAAGTACACTGTATGGATAAGGACGTGAGAGGAAAATAGAAAACGGCAGCTACGTACCGTGGCAAACAACTTGGTGGCATTCAGCCAATCGCTATATCCTAGGCTGCGGTCTGCTCAGAGGGAACACATATAAACCTTAAATATGGATGTTTTTCAATGACTGGCATGTTTCCAAATTTTTTTACGTCTTCGGATCTCCGAGATCGGTCAGGTCAAAGTAAAAGGACGGACTGAAAGGACTATAATTCGAAAATAAGAATTTGAAAACCTAAAAAACGACGTTCTGCTTCTAGGTTTTTACGACAGCAAAAAATTAACGCTCAACAGACGTAGGGGGTTTTTTCCGTAGGTACCCTTACGGAAAAAACCCCTCAAAATATCACCCTCAACTGAGCCCTCAACTTTCAGGGTGATTTCGTACCCCCAACTTGGGGGTTAACCCTGAATTGAGGGGTACCTTCAACTTGAAGAACAACCGTCAAATGGGGGTCCCTTCAACTTCAGGGTTTTTGAGGTGACTTTTTGAAGTGACTTTTGAAGTGACCCGCCACTCATCAGGCTTGACCCCTAACTATTCAGGGTCATCCCTCAATTGTTGGAGGTTGTTGCTCAATGTTTGAGGGATATTCCTCAATTCTTGGAGGTTTTCCCTCAATTTTCAGTATTGACCCCCAACTATTCAGGGTTATTCTTCAATTGTTGGAGGTTGTCCCTCAATGTTTGAGGGATATTCCACAATTCTTGGGGGTTTTCCCTCCATTTTCAGGGTTAATCCACCAACTTTTCACGGTTGACCCTTCAATTGATGGTTCATCCATAGGAATTGAAGGTATTACCCTGAATATTGGAGGTGGAACCCTGAAATTTCAGGGTTTCACCCCCAGAATTGAGGGTGAAACCTTGAAGACTGAAGGTTCACCCTCAAACTTGAAGGGTTTTTCCGTAAGGGTATCTGCCTAACAATCGACTTTCTGCTTTTAAGTTTACCGTTCTTTCAATTTTCACTCTTGTTTTTTCAAACATTTTGAGGAACTAGTCAACGTGATTATTTCCCGTTCAGTTAGGTCCCAAAGGGTCGTATGTGCGCCAAGAATTATGCCGTTCTACTTTTACTTGGCCAATTT
Source organism: Tenthredo mesomela (assembly GCA_943736025.1). NCBI lineage: Eukaryota > Metazoa > Arthropoda > Insecta > Hymenoptera > Tenthredinidae > Tenthredo > Tenthredo mesomela. Next base: position 999,998 of record OX031016.1, read on the forward strand.
TCGAATTCAACGTTTTCTTACATAATTTTAGATTTTTCACGTAAATACAATCTTCTGATCTTAAAAATGCCAAAATTGTCGTATAATGACGGTTACGGCCTTATGCCACTATAGACACGTGATATCTTCAACGGTGTAAAATTTCCTATTACTTGTTCAGTGGAACTGGAATTTAAAAGCACTACATTAAATGTTGGTGAGCCGAAAAGTGCCTACAGAAAATTCGTATTCCACTCGCCCAAGGCGACTTATTTGCATTCAAACTAATCGATTTGTATTCGGCCCTGTTTAAATTAGGTACGATGAGAAAGTTTCTAGCCCCGGAAAGTAATTTCACCTTCACACGCGTAAATTGGTGTTCAATTTTCACCCGCAGGAGGTAGGGTAAGACCGGGGTAGATGGCCGTACGGGAGAGATAGCCAGCGTTAATATTTCTTTTTACTCGACTACGATAAAATTACCATATTCCATCCCTGAAACACGGGCAGCAAGTAGGAAATTTTTGACTAGAGGGAAGAAAAAGTGGATTTGCGGGCAAAAAAGTAAATTTTGCGGGAAGAAAAAAACTCCAAGTTTGACCGATTCTAGGTTTTATCGATTAAATTTCTGTGTTTGACTAGTGGATGCAATATGGTCATTTTATCTAGTGAGGTAAAAACTAGTATACGCCACCTGGGAGGTAGTACGTGATTTTCCTCCCTAGTAGCATAATGTACTATTTCATAACACATGCATGGAACCTTTACTTTCTCCGCGTGTAAGCCGTGGACAAAATGAGTCTTTGCTGAGGAGTGTGGCAAAAACTTTGTCACACTATCATCGCGTCAAAAGTGAAGTTTCCATGCATTGGTCATGAAAAATAGGATGTGGTACGAGCGGGGGACAGGGATTTAGCACTCGTCAGATGTTTTCAGCACTCGTGCAAAGTCCGTGTTTCCCCACTTGTATCGCAATCTACCATATGTTACTCGATATAATATGGCACTGCCTATAGAGTAAATCGCTTCATACCGAGCATACGAACGAGTAAAAGTTCAAAAGTGTAGCGAAAAAATATTAAAAAATTAGTAAAATCCTTCTTGTTGGATTTTGACTGCTGGGAATTAGTTGAGCACGTTCACTGTTTACGTGCTCACGATATGAATTTTGAATAATTACAGATTTTTACAACTTTTATGGTATCATTAGAGACCTTTGTTGTATCCTAGCGTAGAATCATTAAAGGTTACTTCCGATTTGTTTAAATAATCGATATGGCCATCTATCCCGGACATTTGGGAGAGATGGCCAAAACCGTTATTTCTGTGATTTGGCTTCATTTTAGTTTCATCGATTTATGTAATGACAGAAAAATTGCCGATCATAATAAGGCAATGCAAGCAAGTGGATTCCCTTAGCATTGATGATATGAAAACAATTGCATTCCAGTTCGTGTTTTTGTACAGGAATTAAATTTGCCCACTATTAGTGCACGAAAATTGCACAGATTTTGATGATTTAGCTTAGTTTGTGAGCAGAAAAAAAAAAGAAAAATATAAAAAAAAAAGTCGTGAGTAAAGGTAAAGGGAGAGTATAAAGCATATGACCATTTCTCCCGACTATACCGGGAGGGATGGGCAATCGTAAGTTTTTTTGAAACGTAATATCGATCAAAAATTAGTTATGTGGTAATTTTATAATAAAAAATATCTTCAAAGTTTGCGGTAAAACCAAAAATATTGTTTCAATCATCATAGTTTGCCAACCATAAGTTTCCAACATTAATATGGCCATCTACCCCGGACTTACCCTATATACTATATAAACATTAGGGTGTGCCAAAAAAAAAAAAAAATTCAAACGCACATCAACATTCCGGTAGAGCATCTCTAATAGAATATTTCGGTCAAATATGAGCTCTTAATATTGATATTTAGAACTGCCTAACTCAGTTTTTCCATTTTTGATTTGAATAACACGTGAAAAAAAATCGGAAAATTTTCGAATTGTTTTTTTTCGTAACCGGCTTGATTTAGAAACTTTCTGAATACAGGATTCTTATAGGAAATTTCACGCTCTACAAAAAAGTACTGAGATAGAATTTTCCTAACTCTCACCGATTAAGAGATATTCGCCTATAAACATTGAGTCATAGCGTTATAGAGTCATACGACTCTGGGAAAAACAATTTATTTTTCAACCGCGCATCAAAATTTCGGTAGAGCATCTCAAATAGAACATCTCAGCCAGATATGAGCTCTTAATATTGATATTTAGAACTGCCTATTTTAATAACTAAAATTAGTAACTAAAATTAGTAACGAAATTAGGCAGTTCTAAATATCAATATTAAGAGCTCATATTTGGCTGAGATATTCTATTTGAGATGCTCTACCGGAATGTTGATGTGCGTTTGAATTTTTTTTTTTTTTCCATATAGGGTGGATTTTCCTACCAATTTTCGTTTTTTCTTTCTCGTTTTTCATCTCGAATAACGGAAGCTCTTGGCCTTTTGTTGTGTGCCATTTCATCGAATTTGATCAATTTGATTCAACGGAAAATCCTCTCTCCCAATCGTCATCAGTGAGTGGTGCTTCTGCTTCCGAGTATAGGCACTTTCCCACACGAATCACAAGTGAATAAAAAATGAAAAGCTACAGCATGTTATATAAAGCCGGAAAAATGATTTTAAGCTTTTTAAATTTTTTTTTAAATTTATCAAAATTCTTTATTCCGTATATGAACTCGTTTTCACGATCCAGATAAGAAGATTTATTCTGTTCCTTTCTGTTTATAGGTTTCAATTGAATCAATCGCACTCTTAATATTTCGGAAGATATCTCCACTTATAAGTATAAGTATCCATGGGGGTTAAATTTTCCCACCAATTTCCAACCAATTTCCCAAGGCCAATATTTCACTCTTCCGTTCTTGGCCGCGGGGAACGGTTTTTCCAACCGGCCGAACAATCACGCTTTGGCGCGCGTTATTGGCTTCTGATAATGGCTTTTGGGTTTGGGATACTCATAATCAGTTCTGGCATCAGTTAGAGCTATTATATACGCAATTTCGAAGTGGTGGAAGGCTGCAAGACGTTATGCCATAATCTATGTCAATTTATCGTGTGAATAACCGGCTGCGTTTTTTTTTTTTTTTTTTTTTCAGGCCGTGTTGAAGTTCCGAACATTAAAAACTCCGAATTTCAATATCACTTCAATATCACTGACTCACAGTTTTCAGAAAGGGTATTTCCCCGAAAGTCTACATACCCGATTTGGAAAACTTTTAAATGAACAACACCAAAGGTTCAAAATTCCGAAAGCAAATAATCCGAAAGGCCAAACCTTAGAAACTTGAAATTTACGCATGTATTCATTCAGGGTTTAATAACTCGGGCTGTATTAATCGTATCGAATCCAATAAGTGGTCAAATTAATCGTCTTAACATTTGATCTTTCGAAAAAACATTTCAAAATCTTATTAATTATTTATGACATCATGAAATTATCGATTAAAGTAGATAAAATGAGTGCCCGTGTAGAGGGTCTTGATTGGAATGAACTATTTTTCAATTTTAATTTAATATGGTGGATCGAAATTTGGAAATGGTCACATCTTCGTGAAAATGGTTGTTCCAGTATTTCAGAGTCCACCATTTTGAATTTTGAAATTCGGTTGTTCAATTTGGATTCAACGGCCCCAAAAACCTTCTTACCGTGCTCATCAGATTTTGCAAACGCTCAGCATGATTCAGAAAAAATAATAACCAAACTTACACTAAAAACCCATGTTATTCAAATGGGAAAAAGAATGAGCTTACCGGCACGATCCAGAATCGGAATTAAGGAAAATCTGATGATAACTGGATCTGTAAAAAGAAATTCAAAATTTTGAAAAAACTAAATACTCAGGCACTTTCTGCCGAAATGAAGCAGTAATCCCCAATGTTTCATTCCGATCGGTTGTGTAATATAGGAGAAACTACGAATCGCGTTTTCGAAGTGATCAGAGTTCGGCCATTAGTATTCTAGTAGAAATAAAAGTCCCAAAACAGGATCAGTCGACATGTGAATTTCGGAGTCGATCTAATCTCACAGCTCTTGATCTGTTCCCTCGAGACCTAGACTGTTGTATATTTTGGATTTGAATTGAGTCTAATCAAAGGAGGAAGGATCTAAGCGATCTAATTGACGGGTATGAGATGATTAGCGGGAAAATAATGTGTTCTGGAAACTCAATGCTGAGCTAGTATCCAGGTGATATAACAAGAAATTCGAGGACACGTACAGCGAAGCTTCACGCTTGTTTCAATTAGTCTCCTTAAATTTCACAGCGTGTTACAGACTGATCGTTGAGCCGCGGTCTGGGTAAAACTGTATAGTCAAATTGTTTGGTAATTAATCAACTGTGGCAGAATCTTGTCTCCTCTGAATAAGTGGCCGCAAGTTGGAAATTGAGGAACGCTTTGTACGGTGGTATCATAGTAGGTTGTTATAGGCTACATTCTTAATCAGAGATAAGCCAAAAAAGGAAGAATAGAAGTAGAAGAAGATTGTTATCAGAATTCCTTTCCAACCCATCAGAAGTCGTTCTTTTACAGCTTTGTATGAGATAAGCTGGTTGAAGCTACAGGCAATGACGAGAGTCTGTCAGCTAAGTAGACGACATTTTCTACGATATGAGATTTTGAAAAAAATGGTAAAAAATTCAATTTTATGAAACAGCACTGTATGCTTATGGAGCTCTCCCAACGATGAATTTCAACTGTGAGAATATTACGTCGGTGGAAAATAACACGGAAGGTTTTTACACGTCTGAACTATAATGGTCTAATTTCTGTTTTTATTCGTTTTTTTTTTTTTTTATCACCGCAATAATTAAGAAAGGGAGGAAACTTCCCAAACTTAGCTTTACGAGGACTACAATGCCCGCAACAATAATGCTGAGCTTTAGCAGCTTAACAGCGATTTCTCAGAGCTTCAAAATAATCCATGAGTAAAAGCTCGAGGGTGAATGTTTGATAAATTATTCACCTCAAAGTAAGATTTCAGAAAAAGATCGATTTTAATCACTTATATTGTTAGTTGAAATAAATCGATGATTTTCATGGACTTTTACATTTTTTTTAAATTTGGAGGCAATATTATAAATGTGATTTTCAGGCAAACCAATATAATACCTATACAGAAATAAGTTCAGTCTTCCACCGTCGTGAGGACTTTTTTCTCATCGTTTGCAAAAAAGTTTCTCAAAATAAAAAATCTTTGCATCCAAAAATGAAATTCATCGAATATCATCGGTTTTCCCCAAAAGTACATCAATGTAGAATATTCCCTTCAAATTTGAAGAAGTTTCGATGAACAATACGGCCTGTATCCTACGAGAATCACGGTTTCTTCGTAGCAATCAATCTATACACAGCAAAGTCCATAAAATCCGAAATAATTTTGAAAATTTTCGAAAAATTTATTTTGGATTCCTCATTACTTCGAAAATAAAATGATATCGACAAAAACCAAACTGGCACTTCTGCGTCTTGGAACGGTTTTTCGTAAAAAAAAAAAAAATTACTCGAAGAAGTGCCTATGCTGTTTTTGTCGATATCATTTTTATCTCGAAGTAATGAGGAATCCAAAATAAATTTTTTGAAAATTCATGGGTATAGAAATAAAAATGTGAAAAAATTCGGGAACACTCCTTTCAAATTTCAATATACACTATTCCCTCTGAATAGGGCCGCTCGAAGGCGGTTAGGGGAGTATGATTCCTGGAAACCACTTTCCCCCACCAACAGCTTGCGAGCACGGCTCAACACGGCTGCTGGCTCAACCTCTGAGTGGGGGCACGTATAAACACTCGTGAACAGCAAGGTAGTGGGGGAAGCGCTCGAGCAAGGATTAGGGGAAGCGGCCCTATTCAAGGGGGCCCTATTCGGAGGGAATACTGTACTTACTTAATACTAAAACACATAAAAAAAAAAAGAACAAAAAGACAGCCAAATAAAAAATGGTCGAGTCAAAAGTCGAAATAACAGTTGGAGTATAAAATTATGACTCATTGTTAATTTTTCAATCAATGAAAAACAATCTGCCTAGTAATTAATTTGTAATTTTTCATCAGAGCAATATGCATTATAAATCTTGTATACTTACACTGTTTACGAGTAAAATAATCCAGAGAAATGAGAAAACTTCAACCGAGTCAGGATTTACTGGTTAAACTAACAAAATTTCGTTTTACTCCGCTACCCGGGAATTAAAATAATAAATTTCAACATTTCACGCTCAGCAGTATTTTATAGTACACATAGGTGTATATCTACATGTATACTATAGATACGTATGTATACTAGAGTGGTACTTATTTACCTTATTTAGGGTGTTTTCGGAATTTCCTGCGGACATTAAGGCGGAAAAAGTTTGTAAATGAATATAAAAAAAGTACATGAAACTCGAAGCCTATACGTCTTTCCTACAGGCATGAATTGTTTTCTTTTACCAAAAAATCGCCTAATTTTTGTTAAATACCTATGCCAAATTTCAGATTTTTCGAATAAAGGCAGGGAAAAAACATAATGCAGTGTGAATGAGCAAAAATTTTCGTGTAAATTAAACGGAAGAATTCACTGTCTTGGAGGCAGTACTTTGAGTTGACCTACAGACTCCAAGTTTCGCGTGCTTTTTTCATTTAACTATTTGCAAACTTTTTCTGCCTAGTTCGCAGGAAATTTCAGAAAACACCCTAAGTAAGGACCACCCTAATGTATATACCGTGATTTTCTCTGGATGCGGAACGCCAGTTATACCAACCCAAAACTCGTTGACAGCATTTTAGTAACTCACTAGATAGTTCTAGTAAAATCAATAGAAATCACTAGAAATATCTAGTGAGCTACTAAACTGCTGCTAACGAGTTTTGGGTTGGTATCCCTGGCGTTCCGCATCCAGAGAAAGTCACGGTATACAACTACATCACACAGTCGTTGAACAACTCATTAATCACATTTATATTCACAAGCGCAGAGTTCACAAGTTCATATATATACATTGAGAGGTAGTTTAATTAATTCAATTTTAAAATTATACGTAATCCACGGTATATTATTATCAAATTTCATTTTCATACCCGATGAGTAGGTGCCACATGTGGTCAGAGCTGTTTGCTCTGATAATTAGAAAGCTAACACGGTGTTCATTAGGGTGACTCGTTTGATAAAAATATGAAAAATTTTTATCGGATGGTGAGATAAATTCGAAATTGCTTAACATCAGAGATTTAAAACCGGAATTTCTCCCACAATATTTGTAACAACTTGTTATTTCATGCGTGTTTCCTATCTTATTCGTCTTCTTCTTTTTCTTTTTCTTTTTTCATTTTTCAATTTATTCATTCAACCGAAAATAGGAGTTCGATCCAATCGCTACACCCAGATAAATATAAATGTACAAAAGTTCCGAGATAATCCAACCGCGAAAATGTTATTTTCACTGTGAATATCGGATAAGTCCTTTTAGCCCTCCACACGAATCGGGGGTCGCTTATATCCGGCGGGAAGCTCACCTTCGTTCGTATTTATGAAGCACGATTTAAAAGCTTCTTTCAAAGCCTCGGCATGTATGCATAATAAGGTTCCCCAAATCAAATATCATTTTCAATCCCTGGAAAAAAAAAATGTCAAATTTACAAATTAATAACCCTGCAGCTAATCACGAGCTTTTTTTTCCTCTCTTTCAATCCCCAATATTGAAACTGGCGCTAAATACAGTCCACAGTTTTTTAAATTATGCATTTTTATTCTCTCTTTCCGGTTTCTTTTCTTTTTCTTTTCTTTCATTTATACTTTTTTTCTGCAATAAGGGACGAATACAAATCTTGACTCTAGCACTCGGTACTGTAGCATCTTGAAGGTAAATAAAATTCCGAGCCTCGCGACGAGACACCTCGAGCGTGGTAATATTGGATACATTTCCTTCTTCTACTTTTCTTCCTTTTTTTTTTTTTTTTTTTTCTTCTCCTATAATTTGGCCAATTCTCCTGCCAACTTATGGGTCTTGGTTAGACCGGTTCAAAAAAATCGACTACTCTTTTTTTTTCAATTTTCGCATTGACATACTTTCAGGGGGGGGGGGAAAGATGCCTGTTAAAAGCGGAGCTCTTAATATTAAGATTTAGAGGTCGCTCATCGCGGATTTCTATTTTCCATTTAAATAGCATAGGAATTTTTTTTTTTTTTTCTTCAGAATTTCGTAGCTCACAAACCAATGAACAAATCCAAATGACTCTTACATATTTTGATAGGGGATTGAACACTCTAAAAAATGTATCTATCATTCTGGAAAAAAATCACAAAAAAAAAATAGTTTACTCAACTATAAATTGAAATTTGAGCTTGAATAACTTTGGAAGGAGTCAATTTATCAAAAAATGATAAGAGAAGCTTTTTGTAGAGTGTTCAATTTCCTATGAAAATATGTTTGAGTCATTTGGATTTGTTTCTTGGTTTGTGAGCTACAAAATTATTAAAAAAAAAAAAAAAATTTTCCTATGCTATTCAAATGGAAAATAGAAATCCACGATGAGCGACCTCTAAATCTTAATATTAAGAGCTCCGCTTTAAACAGGCATCTTTTTTCAGCCACCCGAAAGTATTTCAATGCGAAAATTGAAAGAAAAAGAATATTCGATTTTTTTGAACCGGTCTAGTCTTGGTATATCCAAGTCTATGAAAAATACATTTTATGTACTACATATATGTATATTAGGGTACTTTATTTGAAACAACTATTTTTTTTTTTTTTCAACTCCCCATTGAAAATCTTGTTGTAGATGTTGAAAAAGGAGATGCCCAATTTTTAGCTCTTAATTTCAATTCTAAATACTCGCGCTCTTCCTTTCAAGTTTTCGCATGCTAAGAGCATGTAAACTGCATTACGACATTACATGCTTTTGGCATGGTAAAACTTCGAAAGAAGAGCGCGAATACTTAGAATTGGAATGAGGAGCTAAAAATTGGACAGAATTCCTTTTTCAACGTCTAAAACAAGATTTTCAAGGGGAAGTTGAAAAATAGTACATTGTGCACCAAGGTCGTAAAGTGGAACTTTTAAGGCCCACCTCCATGGTGCACACGATACTTTATATAACGCATGCACGTTTTCCTCGCTTTTTGATGCCTTTGTATACACGGAGAGAAGAGAATAGTAATATTTACCATTCCAACATAGTAACCAGACTTATTTCTCATAAAATCTTAAATGATACTATGGCAAATAGGATTCATTACTATTTTTCTGGTAATATTTACTATGCTACATGGTAACTAAGCAAATGCAATGATTGAAAATCTACGTTACCATGTAACATAGTAACGGTTACTATGTTACATTGTGAATATTACTATTCTTTTCTCTCCGTGTAGGACCTAAAAGTGGTACTTCCAAGGACTTAAAAGTACCACTTTTAGGTCCTTTACAAAGGCATCAAAAAGCGAGGAAAACATGCTTGCGTTATATAAAAGAATAATCGATTCATAAAAAGCACCCTAATGTATAATTTAATATACCTATCTACCCGAATGGGCTTAATAAATAATTCAAATGACATTCAGAAGACCCTAACGTTAAGCGATTATTATACTTTTGACCAAGTGCAGTACGTAGCACAGTTGAAATTTTTGTCTCTTTGACACGGCTGTCCAGACCTGACGGTGAGTGACAGGACAGGTGTTGTCTAGCTTAATTTCCTGCGATATTTTAAAAGATAAGTTAATTTTGAAAAAACGAAAATCACACTCATGTCTAGTGAAACGAATTAGTAGAAAAGCAAAAAAAAAAAAAATTCAATTAAAAAACAAACCGATTAAGCCCTGTACACTTTTTTCGCTTGTTATCTCGACGCTCTGTATTATACCATCTCTGAAATAAAACAACTTCCCTTCAACATATTTTTAACTTCCCGTATCTCTGTTCACAGAGAAAAAAGGAAGTTATTGTTCTCACCCAAAAAATAAAAAGTTTAGTTTTCACTGGATCTCCACGTTTTGAGGTCTACGGAATCACCTTCAACGATTTTCAGATGGATATCTGTGTGTGCGTATGTATGTACGTTTGTGATCAATTTTTTTGTCCGATGATAACTCGAGAACGAGTTACCGGATTCGAATAATTCTCTCAATCGACGCGGCTTTTCCAAACTTAGAACTGATCAGATTCTGGCTTTGATCGGTTCAGTACTTTTCGAATTATTTGAAGAACAAAATTCTAGAAAATGAAATAAAAATGATGATATCTTGAGAATACATCAACGGATTCAAATACAAATTTGTACCATTAGATTTTTTTAGAAGTGTGAATAAGATAATGATGACATTATACTATTATTATTTCAGCTCGAAACGAGTTTCAAAACAAGAAGTTCAAAGACTGGCCTATGGTCAGCCGAAAACCGCTTGTTTTTTCAAAAAATACAGCTACAGCTACAGCTATCATTTCCTTGTACCGAATTATGAACATCCCTCGATCCTGTCGCCAAGGTCGAGCATTGTGAAGAATCCTACATCCAGGAAATATTCTGAATGTGTGCAAAGCGCATGAATGAATTTTGAAGCTTCAAGATTTCAAAATTTGGACTGAATTTTTTTTTTCAAATTTGAATGTGAATTGTAACATTTTTCATCGATTTCCAATAAATTGGTAATCATAGACTAAGGAATGATGGCTGAATTTTCTCAGATTTTAACGTTTTTTTTTTTTTTTAACGAATATAGCTATAGCTATATAATAGCGATAGCTACAAATAAATGAATTTTTTTTTCTTCAAATTTGAATGTGAATTCCGACATTTTTCATCGATATCGAATAAATTTTCGTGGTAATCGTAGACTTAGGAATGATTGCTGAACGAGTTTGAAAACGGAAGGTTCAAAAATCAACGGCTGGCCATGGTCAGCTTGAAACCACTTATTTAGATATCACCACTTATTTAGGTGTTATATTATTTTTGATGATAAAATTCGAGGAAGTTTAACTACCTTGGAAAAACGGCTGTTCAAACTGCAACGATATCCATACCAACAGTGCAGAAATTTGGATAATTCCGAAATGTTTGACAGCGACATGTTCAGATCTAGAGTAAAAGGAAAAAGCAACGTTTCGGTGTTTATTCGTATCGAAAATCAATGAAGAGTCGCTGGATAAACGGAATCCGAATTTATGTATAAGTAGAAATTCCGTCTATGGTCAGACCAACTGCTGGCAGAAAATCAGATCAAACAAACCCGCGAAGCCAGATTTAGAGCCAAAGTACTTCGGGCCGGATCAAGATATCGAAACGGTATGACCGCGGACCTTTGCCGCTTGGAATATCGGATCAGTACCTACACCAATTCGATATTATTTGCGATGAAACTGTTCGCAAATTTTCCACTGTATAAATTTCGTCAAACTCGTCGGAAAATTTCCCGTTCTTGTTATTGGATATTCAAATTTCATCCAGCCTAGTGCAGGGAGATAACGAATACGGAAAATAACCAAAAGAGGACGGAGATAGGAACACCTGTAACGTGGAGAAAATGAATTCAGAGTGAAAATTAAAGATAACCAGAAATTGTACTTATTCCATGAAAAACCACGGAGAACAGTGTATACCTAAGTAGGACAAGACCTCATTGCGGCGCGGTGGCAAAATTTTACAGTCCTTTGTCCTTCTGTGAAGTGCTGTGCTATGTTAAACAGAAGCATAGCTATATGTGAGTATTATATATATATGTATATAAGCTCAAAAGCACGGGAATATATTCATCGCCCCAATTGGCCTTGACGGGGTTTAATATTACCTGCAAATTCTCTAGGATATGCATGAGAAAATATGGAAAGCATGGTTCATACCGCACCGCTATATACATAGAGAACTTGCAATTGGGTAAAGGAGCTTTCAAGAGCAGCCATAACTCCGAGATAAATCCGGCTTGTTATCATACCACGTGTGAAATCCGAGATCAAAAAGTATAGGCACTGTACACATTCGGGTGGTCCTTAATTCGGTCATATTCGAATTTAGATGCTCCCATGGGACAGAACGTCTCTAAATATATATAAAAAAAATGTATTCAAAACCCCATGTTCTTATCTCAATTCTGAATACTGCCCCAAAGCCTTTGATCTTTCCCATTTAAATAACATACGATTTTTAGTACTTCGGGGTGATTTTCTACTTTCTATCGTATTATCGCTTCTCTGAATCTGAAACTCCTCACACTTCTTACCTATAGTAGTATGTAGGTATCTGTAAAAAATTTACAGATTTCTAACGGCAAAATTTTATTCATCACAATTTAGAGATAAGAAATTTTTTTCGATGCGCCATAGCTTCAAAAATTATATCGTTTAAAATCTGTCGAATTTTCATGAAATACCTACTACTACAGATCCTTACCTCCTTAGTGTACCAAGTTTGAGATTTTTCGGAGCTATACTGCAATAGGAAGAAAAAAAATCGACCGCGAAATGTCAGAAATCGCTTTATTCAAACTCGTAATTTAACTGTCATTATTACTTTTTTTTTTTTTTTTTTTTTTTTGCGCTGGAATATGAGATATTTCGCATGAATCACCGACCATTCCATTTGTCAAAATCAATTAACAAATGTTTGCCGTTACACCATATTGACATCATGTTTGTCATTTTTTACTTCTAGTAGGAAAAGAGCCTGCAATCACTTTGGCCTGAATGTGACGTGCTTTTTTTTGGACACAGATTCTGTTCATATGCCATTCGCTTCTATATCTGTTTGTTTCTACGTTTCCAATTCTTGCCCTTTTCTCCCCACAATGAAAGCTCTTCGGTATTCATTTTCCATTCCTGTCATGGGATAATGAATCTTCACAATTCATTACGCGAATGCTTACTGAGTTTTTTTGAAAATATCTTGCTCTGTGCTTTTCATGAGCATTTTTGAATAGGGTCTATACAGATGACTTGATCAATACTGTGAAAAAGCTTTCCAAATTATATCCACAAATCAGCTAGATAGATTCTATCTAAAGAATTCAAAATTTGTGAAACGAGGAGCTTTTTAAAACGTCAATATTTGGGGTTAATATGATCAAAATGCTTCTTGCATCTCGGATATCAAATTTTCCAGTCTCATTTGTGTACCTAATCAGAAGAAAATTCACGTAACTTCTATAAATTCAGAAGCTTATTTGTTTCAATAGTACATTTTGGTTGAATAATTCTGTCATCACGAATTCCGGTGAATGAACTGGATGAAAATAGTCGTACATCAATTATCATGACACAACAAAATTCGGTAACGTAATGTATACAAAGTTATAATATAACCGAGTGCTTGCGTTGTGGAACTCCAAAAGCTTCTGCAAACTAATATTCCCTCCACATATAGAAAGGCGAGAAAATTGGATTGTATTCAACTGGCAACCGTCGACTTTCAGTATAAAGAACACTTGTGGAAATGTTATAGTAAAAAGAAAATGTAACCCTTCAGTAATTCGAGACAATCACCGAAGGAGAACAAACCATGTATCAATGTAATTTGCTAATCAATAAACGTTCTCATCCAACCAGACTACTAATTCTAAGCTCATTCATGAATTCTAACAAGCATATATACAACATCATTGCGCACACAATATGTAGTGCTGAAATGTTTCGCTTCGAAAGTTCTATTTGGCTAATTTTAATTCTATCGATGTGATCAAAGCTGAAGTTTGAAAACCTGTCGTGGAAGCTCAGCTCAAAATTTCATGTACGGTTATGATCAGAGTGCGATTTTAAGTCCAGCTCAGCGTCAAACATTCGTGAAATTTCGCGGTTCAGCTATACGTGAGTTCTGCAAGATATAGGAGTTAGAGGGAGTTAGACATCGACGGCTGTCGAGGGGTCGTGGTCTATCCGTGTGAATTTCAACATGGGAATGTCCTCGCCCTGCAGATCCCACCGAATTCCCAAACCCTAATACCCTTCCCATCCCAACGGCATTTCAATGTCTAAGAGATACCAGGATGGGCTGAAACTACGACGTAGGAGAATGCACGAGCAGGAATAACCGAACACAACATTACCAGCATAAGCTTTTAAGATGGAGTGAAAAAGCTCTTTCCTCAAGATCCTGAAACCGAAAAATTCACCCGAAACTTCGTCCCTTTTTGTTTATCAATTTTTCATCAGAGCACCTTGTTTCACAATAACCGTGGAACGGCTTGTGCCATTGCTGTTCAGTGTTCATTGATATCAAAGCACCCAAAGCACGTCTAGACGTCTTGGACCTTTTTCATTTTTGCGGTTATATTCTGGTGGAGAATAGCAATTCGAGATGTAGTCGAATTCTTGGGGGGTTTTTTTTTTTTCAACGGTTCCATTCAAACCCTCGGACCGATCTCGAATCGAAATTCATACGAGGAGTTATGGGCTGGGTTAAAGTTCTGAATTTAAAACGCCCGGATTGGTCAAAATTCCGAATTCGTAGATTACCGACTCACAGTTTTAAGGAAGGGTGTTTCCCCGATAGTCTACATAACTGATTTGAAAAAAAATTTTAAACGAAGAAGACCGGAAGTCCAGAATTCCAAAAGCTAAAAATCCGAAAAGCCAAACCTCCGAGACTTGGAATTCACGCATGGATTCATTCTGTGTTTGATAACTCGAAGCCAACAAGTGGTCAAATTAATCGTTTTGAGATGTACTTTTTAAAAAAGAAAAAAGTTTCAAAATTCTATCAATTATTTAAGACATCTAAGTAATTGATTGTAAAAGATAAAATGTGTTTCCGTAAAGAGGGTCCCGATTAGAATGAAACATTTTCGTCTTTCCATCCCAAGAAATATACCGAAATTTTCAGATTTTTTAACTTTTGTTGATCTGAACTTTCGGAGTCTTGAACCTTCCGCATTCCGACCTTTCGCAGTTTAAATCTTCTTAGCTTCAACGTTTCTAAAAATTCTAAATCGTCTTAAACAAATTCGGAACTTTCATCATTCGGAACTTCCAACTCAGCCCCAAGCAGTTTTATACCATTTGAATGTGATGATTACTCGAAGTCTACGGATCCGTAATCCGAATGCAATACCTAAATAATACCAGAGTATAAACGGAAAGACAAGTTTTTGATATACGACAATTGTAGTTTCCGACTATAACTATAAGGTTATAACGTGGTTAAACTCAGTGGTCGGGTCACACCATATACTTCTATTCATATTTCCGTCTACAGCTGTTGTTGTATAACTTTGTTCTCAACAGCTGACACATTACAATATAACGAGAAAAACAAACTAACCCCGTGAGTTCTGCGATAATTTCAAAATATATTGTTCTTAAACGGGCAGAAATTGCATCATGAAGTTTGGAAGTTTACTATACACCCTGCATAGACTAGCTTTGTAACCTTCAGGCTAAAAAAAAAAAAAAAAAATCGAATGAAAAGATTTTATGCATCGTTAGATGAATCGATCCGATTCTTTTTTTTCGTCTCATAACTGATTGAATTTTCAACATTATCGTTGCAATAGTTTGACGGTTGTTGAATAAACAATGTTTGGAAGATTATTTTTCAATCAAATCTTGACATGATTTGATCCATAATTTTATTAAGTTCTCAAATTAATTAATTCAGTAATCTTTTCACTTGGAAGAAGCGTTTATTTTATTCTTGCATTCATATTTCTTCTAGATGTAGTTTGAATTAGTCGATTTAGTGTTTTTCGAGTTCGTTTTCTTTTCATAAACGAGATTTTATCAACGCTAAAAGCTAATGAATTGGTCCATTTGTAATTTTTCTAACGCGATGATCTCCCGAATCAACATACCAGTCAATAGACCACAAATCATAATGCAAAAATTCTGATAAGTTTTTTTATTGACAGATAAGGAGCTTAACTTCAAAAATGTGCGGTCCCCCCTGCCCGGCGTCAGTCGCCATTTTGAGAAACGCATTTAATATCATATCTCGAAAACGGCTGATCTGAGGATAAAAAACGTTCAAACTTTTTTGTAGATAATTAAATTCCTCACCTTTTTTATTTCAAACTTTGTTCAATTCGACTTGCCGTTTTTTAATTACAGCTTGTTTAGTGTCGCAAATTTTCTTTCTCCTCTGAAACTCCCTTCTTCTTTCTTCCTGAGAGAAGAAAAACGGTAAGTTGAATCAGAAAAAGTTTGCAATAAAAAAGATGAGGGATTCAATTTTTTATCTTATTTTCTATCGCATATTTCTTTGCCCTATAAATATTGCCAGAAACAGAATTCCAGCCTGTGATCAAGATGTTGTACATAAGTACGTTTATATATGATGTCAATAGTTCCATAGCTACGATATTAAAAAAATATATTTAATATCTTGAAGATATCAATATCGTACCGTAGCCGAAACCGTCGAGGCTTTTTGAGAAATTCTAAAATATGTCCACCCTTCTTTGAAAGGCAGACATTCCCGTCTTTCACATTTGCATTCCGTCTTGAAAATCCCTTTGAATATCCGCACAGACCCTTATTTTAGATGTCAGATTATATTCGTCGCACAAGTTCGTCGTATACCTGCTTATACACACCTATACCTGTGTGTTGCTGTATATAGTTACTATATTATACGAGATGAGTAATAACTCGAATTGTTCAAAAAGTGTGGAGTATGTGTATCGTCCCTGCTAAAAAAGTCTTATAGAAATTCATAGGAACTTCAATCATTTCTATAATATTCAATACGTCCAATCTGTCACGGCGACTGCTCACATAGAATGTGTATAACATTTTATGTGTTTCTATTGTTTGTTTTTCCTATACGACTTTGCTGATGTAGAATCAATTGGTTTTTATGAAGTATTACACGCCGTTCCTCAAGTATATGATCCTATAAGATATTTCACAATACAAAATACTTCGTTTTTTAGATGTTCAAATTTGATTTGATGGATATCAGGGCAGCGATTCTCGATCTTATCTGAAACTATTGTATTCTATACGGCGAATTCAGTTGAAGCTTTTATTCGACATTTGCATATTCAAAATGTATCCGTACTTATAAAATGATCGTTGTTGCATAGCGCTTCGTTTTCGTACCGAATTTCCAACAGGCACATGTACTAGACTCTATGCGTGAGATAGTGTTATAAGTGTTAATTCGTTATTCACTTATGACAATTCTATTTGTGACTATGAAATTCTATGAGCTGTCAATTCTATCCGCTTTCATCCGTATTTGCGACTGTAGAATCGGAGAACTAGATGACCCTATCAGTTTTTATCCGTATTAAAATATTGAATACCGCTACGTTTGTATCATCTCTGGACTTTAATTTTGTTCAGTCTGACATCGTGTTTAGGATACATTATGTAAAAAGCATATCAAATCTTACATAATACAGAGACATCCTGATATATTATAACAGCGTCGTCGCCGGAAGATGTCTTCGTACAACATACGCTTTCGTTATCTGTGACTAGGACCACCGCTACGTCGGTTTCGTCCTCCAGGTCGACCGCCCCAGCTTTCGTCCTCCAGGTCCACGATTACGTAGTTGTCGTCCTCCAGGTCGACCGCACTGTAGCTTTCGTCCCACAGGTCGACTAAGAGGACGAAAACTACGTAGCCGTGGACCTGGAGGACAAGAACTACGTAGCGGTGCACCTACAAGACTAAAACTACGTAGCGGTGCACCTAATGGACGAAAACTACGGAACGGTCTACCTGGAGGACGAAAACTACGTGGAGATAGACCTGGAGGACCAAAACTACGTAAAGATAGACCTGGAGGACCAAAACTACGTAGCCGTGGACCTAGAGGACAAAAACTACGTAGCGGTGAACCTGGAGGATGAAAACTACGTAATGATAGACCTGGAGGACGAAAACTACGTTGCCGTGGACCTGGAGGACGAAAACTACGTAGCCGTGGACCTGGAGGACAAAAACTACGTAGCGGTGAACCTGGAGGACGAAAACTACGTAGCCGTGGATCTGGAGGACAAAAAACTACGTAGCGGTGAACCTGGAGGACGAAATCTACGGTACGGTCAACCTGAAGGAAGAAAACTACGGTACGGTTGAACTGGAGGACGAAAACTACGTAGCGATAGACCTGGAGGACGAAAACTACGTAGCCGTGGACCTGGAGGACAAAAAACTACGTAGCGGTGAACCTGGAGGACGAAGTCTACGGTACGGTGAACCTGAAGGACGAAAACTACGGTACGGTTGACCTGGAGGACGAGAACTACGGTGCGGTTAACTTGAAGGACGAAAACTACGTAGCGGTCTACCTGGAGGACGAAAACTACGTAGCGATAGACCTGGAGGACGAAAACTACATAGCCGTGGACCTGGAGGACAAAAAACTACGTAGCGGTGAACCTGGAGGACGAAATCTACGGTACGGTCAACCTGAAGGACGAAAACTACGGTGCGGTTGACCTGGAGGACGAAAACTACGGTGCGGTTAACCTGGAGGACGAAAACTACGTAGCGGTACACCTGGAGGACGAAAACTACGGTGCGGTCTACCTGGAGGACGAAAACTACGTAGCGCGATAGACCTGCAGGACGAAAGCTACGGTGCGGTCGACCTCAGTTGAATGCCACTAATGTCAGTGCTTTTTTGAGAGAATTGAATTTTGCGGGTTTCACTTCGCCGATAGGTGGCTACAGACGGAAAAATCTTTCTCACTAGCACTAAACTGGATCAACGTTCGTATATAAGGGAGAGGCGATGGCCATACCAATATGTCACTGCGATGCGTCCGGACTTGCGAGCGAATGATTAACATAAGTTATAGGATGTTCACGGTTAGGATAGATTAAGTCAGCCGAGAGAAGATGTATACGAGTTAACCTACGAATCAGAGTCATCATTAAAGTTAAACCCGTATGTAACTGACTTGAATAATTCAATATCGGTCCACTGACTCGTAAGAATGAGTACCTGTTACCTAATTTTTGTTGTTGCGGCCAAGAACCGATAGACATTTTTTCCAATTAGTCTCTGTCAGATACTTCAAGCAGGGATAGAATCGTATGGATATTGTAGAGCAATCACGTTACGGAACGGATAAAAACCACCAATTGTTTATAGGATCTTATAGAACTGGAGCGTAGTTGCGGTAAAGAACTGATACGGAGGTATGTGGATTAGGCCGGAGTGAAACAGGTCGATTTTCGCGGATCGTATTCTAATAGTACGGGAAAGTTATGTCTTGGCATCACTCAAAACTGTGCCAAAGGAAAAAATTTACACTAGATATCTTCTGTTCTGGCAAACGCCCCAAAGTTTTGAATTTTTTAACACGGGGTTTAAATGGAGAAAAAAGGCAAAAAGACAAATT
The DNA here is from genome assembly GCA_943736025.1 of Tenthredo mesomela. Classification (NCBI taxonomy): domain Eukaryota; kingdom Metazoa; phylum Arthropoda; class Insecta; order Hymenoptera; family Tenthredinidae; genus Tenthredo; species Tenthredo mesomela. The sequence continues at coordinate 1,019,309 of OX031016.1, forward strand.
AGCACTGAAAAATTCATAAAAACTCACTGGGTCGGCCGATTTCAGTCTTCCTACGCTTATTCGAAGTGGAAAGAATATAGCTTTCGCTTGGCATTTTGAAATTCAGAATATCTTTCTTAGTTTCAAAGATACACGCGTTTGAAAATCGAGTATTTCCCGAAAAAACGCTATTTTTCAATTTTGTATCTTCTAAAGTAAGTAAGATATTTTGAATTTCAAAACGTCAAACGAAAGCTACATTTTTCCCGCATCGAATAAGCGTAGGAAGACTGAAATCGGCCGACCCAGAGAGTTTTTACGAATTTTTCAGTGCCAATTCGTCTTTTTGCCTTTTTTCTCCATTTAAACCCCGTGTTAAAAAATTCAAAACTTTGGGGTGTTTGCCAGAACAGAAGATATCAATTGTAAATTTTTTCCTTTGGCACAGTTTTGAGTGATGCCAAGACATAACTTTCCCGCACTATTAGAATACGATCCGCGAAAATTGACCTTTTTCACTCCGGCCTAATGTGGATATAGCTAATAGAATCGTATAGATATTGTACACAGCTAGCTAACGATATACTTGAATGTGGCATAAGCTTATTAAAACACATTACATTGTATTGTGGACTGACAAGGGTTGCGATTCTGTAACTTTCCGCTAACTCGCTAACTCGCTAACTCGCTAACTTTTCGCTCTAAGACCGTTGCACATTGTTTCGAAACGACTTAAAAAGCGCGCATAACTGATCGTGGGTTTCATGACGGAAGTGGTACACAGGTGACAGGCTTTTTTATGGTTTTTGGGGTCGCTGATTCCGAATTTCATGTCCAAATTGAAAAATTCAAAATGGCTGAACAAAAATAGAGATCGAAAACACCAAAAATTGATCTGAGCGGTTTGAAATTTGGTTTCTCGAAGTTTTTGGGGTCGCTGATTCCGAATTTCATGTCCAAATTGAAAAATTCAAAATGGCTGAACGAAAATGGAGATCGAAAACACCAAAAATTGATCTGAGCGGTTTGAAATTTGGTTTCTCGAAGTTTTTGGGGTCGCTGATTCCGAATTTCATGTCCAAATTGAAAAATTCAAAATGGCTGAAAGAAAATGGAGAACGAGAACACCAAAAATTCATTTGAGCGGTTTGAAATTTGGTTTATCGAAGTTTTTGGGGTCGCTGATTCCAAATTTCATGTCCAAATTGAAAAATTCAAAATGGCTGAACGAAAATGGAGATCGAAAATACCAAAAATTGATCTGAGCGGTTTGAAATTTGGGTTTTCGGAGTTTTTGGGGTCGCTGATTCCGAATTTCATGTCTCAATTAAAAAATTCAAAATGGCTGAACGGAAATGGAGATCGAACAAACGAAAAATTTGGTGCCTCGGGGTTTTTGGGGTCGCTGATTCCGAATTTCATGCCCAGATATATTCAGAAATTGTGAAAGGTCAATTGAAAAAGAGGTAGACAATGTATAAGTTTCATTCCGATTTCAGAAGCTATGGTATTTGAGAGTTCTTCAAGTAAATACTTCATTTCAAATACGCTATTATAGTTGTATTTATTTATTGCTGTGTACAGTATCAGATGACTAGATGATTTTTAAATTAATTCATCTACTGCCTCGTCTTCACTTCCGCCTTCTTCGCTCTCTGTTTCCGCATCGCTTCTTGCATGCTCGTCTCCAAATGATTTTAATAGGTGTCGGACTTCCTCAGGCAGATCACGTTTCGGTGTCATTATTTTCGTCGACGCACGTAAATGTGAGATCAACGGATCGGAAGTGCACAAAAATCTGTTGAAAACGTCTGTCAAATTCGACAGTCGACTATTCCTTCTTGCAAATTGGCTCCTGAAGTTCTTGAAATCTTTATTTCTGTGCTCCAATGCTTCTTCTGACAGTTGCCCTGCAAAAGTGCAGATGTTGAAAGGTCAGTTACAACTTTTCCTTTTTTATTCCATATACATGACTAACAAATAATATTTTCATCGTACGATGCAACACGAACCTAAAGGCAGAATGGCATGAGACATTATATCAGCTCCGTGCACAAGTATTTTGTGGACTGTTGGAGACATGCTCCACCAGTTATATTTTTGTACGAGCATCTCAGCAGTTGCATACGTATATTCCGCAAATTTATCGGGATCTACTTGTTGTGAAGTGTTTATAGCGGTCAAAATAATTTGAAAACGATAAATGATTGATTCGTCCACTCCTGTAATCTCCGATGAAATCCTGGTGTTCTCAAAAAACTTTCGCGCAGTATTTCCGTCATTAGACGAGCCAAAACCTACATCACGACGTACAACATAAACAGTAAATTGGGTGGAACATATTTCAATAGTAATGCTTTTTCCGTACATATTTACTGTCATCATTTATCTAGATACCTGGCTTTGGCATGTCTACTATTATTCCCAACTTTCTCCTAAATTTATCTTGAATTTCTTTTTTTCTATCTTCTGATGCTTTTTTGCTCTCGGCTGTCTTTCTAACTCCTTTCTTCCTATTATTTTCCGGTAAGTGGATCCTGCACAGTTAATATCAATGAGTTTATGGCAAGATTATGAAGTCTACATACATACATATACAGCAAATACCTGTACGATATTTGCAGCAGAAACTCAAAACATTTTATTCGTGCATGCAATGGCGAAATGCCATACTGAAGTTCGTTCCTATTCTCGTAATCAAGCCTCGACTTTTTATTCGTAAGATTATTCATTTCGCTGGGTCCGCATTTGCAAATGTAACATCTCTGTATTCCGAAAATTGGAAATGAGTACATCTATAATATAATACCACCAAATAAATCGATCCATTACCGATGTTGCTTTATTGCCCTCTATTGCGTTGATAGTTTTGCCATCAATCATCGTCATGAATAATCTATGTTGAACAGCCACTGTTTTGTCATCCCAAGTTACGTTGGTCAGAGTTAAGGATGCGATTTCAGCTTTCACACGTTCGTACTCTCGTTTGATCGAGTCGGTACACTCTTTTTCGTACGCGATTCTTATTGGACGACAATAACTGTAATATATATTTTACAAATATTATAGAGATCGATTTGGGCGTTGTAATTTAAGTGGAATAGTTTATAAAGGTATGCAAAATTTTACCGAGTAGAAGAAGTGGTCGGGTTTTCCCATAATATGGAGTCATCAATCTCGCTAACCATGCGAACGGGTACCAGTGTAGTTATCACTACCGAAGAATCTGAAGCAGAATGATCTTCGAATACTTGTTTAAATTCGGCATGCCCAGAACTGCCATCGAATCCCCATTTGTAGTATACATGCATTTTTTCTGGAAGAGCACTCGTTGACAAAGTTGAAATGAGTCTGGAGGTTGTGTGATTGACAAGGCACTGTAAATTAACCACAGCTTCACTTTCGGTGATGCTAATTTTTTCGGGGTAACACCGTGCTTTTGCCTCAAGTAACTTGTGATAGTTTGGATAAGAATCCGTACCTGAAACATTTGAAAAAATACTTAGACACGTGTTGTTTACACTACTTTATATCAGTGTCAGCTATACATTTACCGAGCATTTTGGAATTTCTTCTGAGCATGAGATACTGGTGTGCGGAGAGCCCACAATCTATCGCTATAGCTAATGCCTGGTCACCACTCATCTTGCCAGCAACGTTCTCTTTTTTTTTCTTTCGATATGTAGATAAAATTTTTCCCGCTCTCGAAGGAGAAACTACAGCCTCTTGTATTAACTTTGCAGCTTCGAGATTTCCGTCTTTTCTCAATGAAGATGAAGCAGCGAATGCTAGTGCTTCACTATCTTCTTTGCGTAATTCTGACAAAAAAAGTTTGTAATTCAAGTAGTATCATATAATTAATTTGCCATAATTGCGGATTAGTAGTTACCTGTAGTTCGACGTCTTTTCTGTGAACTAGACAAATTATGAAAATCTACTGGTTTTCTACCGGTATGTGACTGAGTGCCAACAGCGACAACAGCTGCGCGTTCGAAAAGTGGCTGATCTAACCAATTTTCAAACCGAGCCTCAAAATACTTCCGAGTCTTGTGACATTGATTCCAACGTGTCTTCCAGTCAGAAATGAAAGATTTGGCGACATTTTTCCTAACAATAAACTGCTTATTTCGGGCGTATTCTTCGATTTGTTCTGCTTTGTTTTTGTCGCTCGAAGCCACACCGACTAAAAATTTCGTGTAAAAAAATCGCCTGCTGAAATCTGAAAATTGTTAACAAACACATATGGACAACTGTTGCATATCACAGAGGAACTGACATACTTACCTTCGTCGCTCATCATCAATATACGCATATACCACAACTACACTGTTAAAAGATTCAGACTAGATGTGAGATGTGAGAAAACTATACATTGCAGCGTGCGTTACGTAGCACGGCACAAGCCAGCCAGCCAGCGCGAACGTGGCGGCGCGGCGCGGGCGCGGGCGCGGGCGCGGGCGCGGCGAGATGAGACGTTTTGTGAACATTGAAAATTCGCCCACCCAAGGGTGGCTAAAAGTGGCTAATGAAATATTTTTTTTCAGACATTAGAAGAGTTATATTTTCAGATGCAGAAGGATTCAAAGTACAACCTGCTACATTTCGTATGTTCTAGAATTTACAAAGTGACACAACAATATTTCAGAACACCATCATGTAAATTGTCAACTATTCATATTTTCTTACGAAAACTACCTTGATTACCTGGAAAGTATGCGAAATTAAGGCGTCTCACTTATTTCAAGAGAAATTGAGCTAGTTTTCCTGAATTTCGATTAGTAGAAAATAAACGAATGATGATTGCTGTGAAGAAGAAGCTCGACAAACTGACTTTTATTATATAAACTCAGATGCTTCAAGGTGTCAGTAATCCACAAAAATAATCCAAATACTGGTTTTTTCAAATTAATTTTTCGCTATTATGCGCGCCTTTCAAGCCGTTCCGAAACAATGTGCGTTGGTTGGCTGAGGAGCGTCCAATCAGAGATCGTTACGGGCCGCAACGATCTCCGATTGGACGAAGTTAGCGAGTTAGCGAGCTAGCGAGTTAGCGAGTTAGCGAGTTAGCGGAAAGTTACAGAATCGCAACCCAGGTGTGGTTTATAGGAATTCTATCCGGAGTTTGGTATACGAACGTATAAAACGGCTATGCACAATGACGGTAGCCACTACTGTAAAACCGGAGACAGAATACGGATAAAAAACGGAGCTTTTTAAATGTATAAGTTTCTATAAGACTTTTTTAGCAGGCGTACGCATGAAACTACTAAAGTTCTGTCGCATCGGGTGATATATGAGTCGAAAAATTGATTATTTCGAGGTTTTTCTCTGCTAACATCTATAAAGGCCTGCGTATAAAAATCTACGAAAAATCAGACATACTCTTATCAACTAAAAAAAAACATTTCACAAAGTTTGAACCGTTTCTGAGTGGCTCAGGGTTTTGGTCAGTTCAATTTCACGTTGAATGTCCCATATATTTTGGAAATCAAAAGGTCGATTAATTCTTTTATATTAAATAACGCGAAAAATCTCAAAGTATGTTCATTCATTCATGAACGTTTAAATTGAAAATTGGTCAATTAGAAACAGAACGTCGTAAGTTTTGGCGTATACGACTTATGATGGGATCTATAACTGGACGTGATTATAATCACGTCAACTAATTCCAGTAGCTCGGAAGCGAAATTATACGACCTTCTGACATTTTTCAAAGTGAAAACATAAACATGTTGGAAAAAACCCGAGAAAAAATGATTTTATAGAATTATATAGAATTGTTCTTTATAATTCTATAAAATTTCTATATTCTATATTCTATATTCTATTTCTATCGGGCCAATATTTCTATAGAATTGTATATACTTCTATAAGATTATATATAATTCTGTAAAATTCTGAAGCCGGACTCTATCCTAAATTGGAAACGAAAAGAATAACAAAGCATGGGTAGATTTTTTAAGAATCGAGTAAAAATAATTTTCTATAATTATATAGAATTATATAGAATTATATATAAAAATCCATGTAAGTTTTATAGAACTTTATATAATTATATATAACTTTATAGAGTTCTATATAGGATCCACAACAAGCTTTTATGTGGGTTTTATAAAACTCTAATATAATTATATATAACTCTATAAAGTTATATATATTTATTGTAACTTATGGCGAGTATCTTGAACCCGAAAGTTGAGAGATACCCGCAGTTAGTGTGAGTTCTTTACCTATATAAAAAAAGGGATTTAAATTATCAAAATTATTAGGGCTTTTCTTTGAGGTACGTAGGTAGGGAAAAGGATGGGTTAGCCACCAAAAGCCACCTATGCAACCTTGTGAATTTACTTTATCTCAGGACTCGGGTAGATTTCTCCACCAAAGCCTGTTCCCTTCGGACTCGGGTAGAACCAAAGCCGATCCTTCTCCTATTCGAACAGAGCCGGGAAGTGAATCCAAGCCTGCTTTCCTAAACACAAAACCTATTCTTTACTCGGATCCGGGAACCTTGCGATTCCAAGACCGTGTCTCAGACTCGGAATCGTATTTCCTTGGCCCTCGGACGCGGGAATTTAATCCAACGCCGTACGCACTTGGAATGATCCAAAGCTGGTCCCTATAAGGCTTGTTCAGGGATGGAAATTGATTAGTTAGGAGTCAGTGCTGAAATATCCGACAAAGTTCAAATAAGAAAATAATATTGTATTCAATGATTCTAATAAACTAATTTTTACAATGATTTACTTATTCTACTTCTATTCTAATTTCGTGACTCTAGTCGCGTTTGTTTGTTTGTTCCGTTTAGGTTTTCGTTCTGTTTGTATATTCTATTTTTATATTCTAGGCTATGCGCGGTTATGTTTTCTGTTATGATTCTATTTCGTTTTCGTTATATTTCCTCTCATTCTCTTCGATTATATTTTGAATTGTGACCAGTGATATTTTATCTAAAGGCAATTGAATTTATTCTATATCATGATTTTATGTTAGTTATTCGGATCTAGGCGATCTGAAGCTATTCAAGTGAATTTAATTTTATCTAAGTTGTGAGTCGCACCGGTGCTCTACCTGACTACGCTATGTGTTGTTTGAGTCGACCGGCCTTTTGCTCGTGTCGCTCGAATTTTGAATATTGGTTTATGAGTCGCACGGCCGCTCTGGCTCGAATACGCTATCGAGTGGTTGAGTGTGCCGTTTATATATTCTTCATCCCCACTTTCTAGCGTGACGTCAGACACTTGGTCGAACGTAGAGGATTAGTGTAATCCTTTTCTTTGTTCGGGTTTTGGCGATATTCGGTGTGCACTATAGCTGGATATGTTACATTGCCCCCTTTCATCAAGTAAACTTCTGCATCTTCATAAATTTTTTTCGATGTTGATGTCGTGGAGTTTTGCTTGATGAATCTTCAGTCTTGTCAAGTGTTCCGTCTTGATTGGTCGTTCTCTTTTAGTTTTTCTTCTTTGTTATATTTGGTGTTTTATATTTATTTTATATGTCATGTCCGGTGTGTTTTACTTATAGTTGTTTAAGTCCTAACGGATCTGTTGGGTCTATACCCCTCATGTAATCCGGTAGTGTGGGTGCAACGAATAATGGCAATTCCGGGAGTGATGGTCCTGGTGATTCTGTCTTCTTCGTCTTCAGTGCATCCGGTAAGGTAAGTGAATTTTGATTTATCGTCGTCGATGAATTTAATCAGTTTGTTGATAAACCCTCTTATTCTTCCAATCAGATTTTGGTTTGATTGTATCGAGTTTTTATTTCAGTTCCAGATCCTTTCGTCTTCTTCTTCGTGAGGTCATCTTTCCAGCGTATCTTCTGGCAGTTCGGTATAATGACATATTCGGTGATCACAGGTAGGTTTTTTCTCTGGTTTATGTACCAATTCTTTGATTTCTCGTATGAGGCTATCTCTTATTTCTTTGATTTCCTCATTTGATATTTCTCTAGTTTCCGTAGGTATTTCTTCCATCCGGTTATTGTTTTCGTCACATTTCTGTTTTTTAACTTTCTTTTTCAGGTATCCAACGAGGATCGTTGATCGTGTAATCACGTCGTTCGTTTTATTGGTAAGTTTTTTTTTTTTTTCTCATTGCGATTCTCACACTAGCTATGTAATTTTTGCGAATTGCGGTGCAATTTTAATTTTCAAATATTAGTAGAGATTTAAATTGAATTTGCGTTTGAAAAGAATAGGCTATAGGCTAACTATTTAAGCTACTTAAATTTAATCCTTTAATCCTAATCCTTAATACTAATCCTGATCTTTCGTTCCTTGTAGAAATGCATTCTATATGACGAAAGTCGATCAACCTACTTCTTATTGAATTCTCTTACGCATGCAAGGTAAGTTACAACTTTTAATTTTACATTTTCTATTTCATTTGTCTGTGTTTCAATATTGTATGTGCTAATAAGTTATTTTGCTTAAATTTACTCAATTTGCTCTTCGAGTTGGATTTCTCTACTCGACGTTTCTTAGGTCTGTTGTTGTTTTGATCAGTCCATTTAAATTTCCTATTATGTGCTAACTTATTTCTAATATCTCGAAAGCAATCACGCGAAAATTTAAATTTTCTAGTCTTTATTTTATTCAAAAAGGAGTATAAATTGCCCCCTGGTCTTTGTTGTATCATACAATCGTTTTCATTTGACTTAAAGTCTAATTTTAATTTCATCATTGGTAAGTTATAATCGGTATTCAAAGTTTCGAATTGATTGCCCCCTAGACCTTGGTTAGTGACATTGTTGTCTTTGTCTATTATATTGTGAGCGTTCTCATACATTTCGAAATTATATTGTAAATCGGTCGTGTTATTGTTTACTTCTTTTAACGCATCTAACCTACTGGTATGAACCTTTTCAATAGATTTGTTGTGTATTTCATTGTTTCCGTCCGTCTTGTTACCTATTTTACTTTCAAATTTTGATTCTTCTATTTTTGCATTACCTAGTTTCGGCTTTAATATAATTTTTTCTAAGGAATCGAACCTTATTTCCATTTTCTTTTCTAGGTTAGCTAAAGAAGCTAAAATTCTGGCTAATGGATCTGCTGAATTCATGTCTGTTTCTGGATTCATTGCGAACGCTGTGATATGAATTTATATCCTGAAAAACCTGAATCTAGTCCCTAATTCCCTAAATTGACGACTTATTTGATCCTCTGCCGGACATTTCAGCCCTGACCCCGATCAAATAACAATTCCAAGCCTGAAACACAGGTCTCTTGTCGGTCTATTTTTGAACTTTGAAACTTGATTCTAGATTCTACTGATTTTACTGATTTTTGACTGATTTTAATGTTAATTTCAAGTGATTTTACTGATTTTATCTTTTATTCATGCTTTTTCCAAATGATTTTACTAAGAAAAGCCCCACGTTGGGCGCCAAATGTAACTTTTGGCGAGTATCTTGAACCCGAAAGTTGAGAGATACCCGCAGTTAGTGTGAGTTCTTTACCTATATAAAAAAAGGGATTTAAATTATCAAAATTATTAGGGCTTTTCTTTGAGGTACGTAGGTAGGGAAAAGGATGGGTTAGCCACCAAAAGCCACCTATGCAACCTTGTGAATTTACTTTATCTCAGGACTCGGGTAGATTTCTCCACCAAAGCCTGTTCCCTTCGGACTCGGGTAGAACCAAAGCCGATCCTTCTCCTATTCGAACAGAGCCGGGAAGTGAATCCAAGCCTGCTTTCCTAAACACAAAACCTATTCTTTACTCGGATCCGGGAACCTTGCGATTCCAAGACCGTGTCTCAGACTCGGAATCGTATTTCCTTGGCCCTCGGACGCGGGAATTTAATCCAACGCCGTACGCACTTGGAATGATCCAAAGCTGGTCCCTATAAGGCTTGTTCAGGGATGGAAATTGATTAGTTAGGAGTCAGTGCTGAAATATCCGACAAAGTTCAAATAAGAAAATAATATTGTATTCAATGATTCTAATAAACTAATTTTTACAATGATTTACTTATTCTACTTCTATTCTAATTTCGTGACTCTAGTCGCGTTTGTTTGTTTGTTCCGTTTAGGTTTTCGTTCTGTTTGTATATTCTATTTTTATATTCTAGGCAATGCGCGGTTATGTTTTCTGTTATGATTCTATTTCGTTTTCGTTATATTTCCTCTCATTCTCTTCGATTATATTTTGAATTGTGACCAGTGATATTTTATCTAAAGGCAATTGAATTTATTCTATATCATGATTTTATGTTAGTTATTCGGATCTAGGCGATCTGAAGCTATTCAAGTGAATTTAATTTTATCTAAGTTGTGAGTCGCACCGGTGCTCTACCTGACTACGCTATGTGTTGTTTGAGTCGACCGGCCTTTTGCTCGTGTCGCTCGAATTTTGAATATTGGTTTATGAGTCGCACGGCCGCTCTGGCTCGAATACGCTATCGAGTGGTTGAGTGTGCCGTTTATATATTCTTCATCCCCACTTTCTAGCGTGACGTCAGACACTTGGTCGAACGTAGAGGATTAGTGTAATCCTTTTCTTTGTTCGGGTTTTGGCGATATTCGGTGTGCACTATAGCTGGATATGTTACATTATATAAAGTTATATGTAATTGTATAGAATTCTATAAAACTTACATATAAACTTATTTTGGATCCTATATAGAACTATATAATTCTATATAACTCTATAAAGTTGTATATAATTATATAAAGTTCTATAAAACTTACATGGATTTTTACATATAATTATATATAATTATATATAATTATATAAAATCATTTTTACTCGGGAAACTCAAAAAATGACTAATCTAAAAATTGAAAGCATCAGGCCATATCCGCCTTAAAATATTTGAGAAAGAAATAAAAATTCAAGAAACGGAAAACTTAAAAGCAAAAGGTCGTATGTTATGCATTAATTTTTAGTTGTTGTAAGAACCTAGAAGCAAAAAGTCGTTTTGAGGTTTTAAAATTCTTAATTTCGAATTATTTGTGCATTTTCATGATTTTCATAGCGATAATTACGACATAATAGTACATTATGTCACTAGGCCGATTAAGTATTTTCCGACGAATTTGAGTTTATAATCCGAGCCGAAGGCGAGGATTATGATGAAATTCGTCAGAAAATACTTTTTGGGCCGTGTGGCATACAGAATTTTATGTGTCCAGGCCAAAAACCGCGTTTTAACCGAGCGAAGCGAGGTTAAAAACGCAGTTTTACGGCCTATGACACATAAAAATTATATACGATCTTATGTCATTAGATACGCGATATGCACAGCTATCTACTACAAATTTCAAGGGTAGGGGAGCATTAGCCAGATAATCCAGAGTGAGATTTCAACACGAGTATAGAAAATTGATCTTGAATTCGAATTACTTGAGTTCACTTCATGAATTCCGTACGCAAATGTCGCCTAATCCTGACTATTTTCTATTCCTTTGATATGTTATCCTGCAGAATCGGAAAAATTCTGATTTATCATTCCTGCGGATTTCTCTATAATTATTCTGAGCTTCATTGCCTCGTGGGCATAATTAGACCAAACTAAACTAAACTAATCTAAACTAAAGAGACTAGTGAACATGGTCGAGCCACACCATCACACGATATACATTGGCAATAAATTATGTATATTCAATCCCTTATCCCCCAATCTTCCCAAACACCTGCTTTCATTAATTAAGATGATAATGAAGACTCAAGTATTATTAACTTATAGGAATGGTTCATAATGTGCAACAGACAGATAAAAAAAAACACTGATTGCGAGAACAAGGGGTTACCACATAATACATCTTGTGAATAATTTTTTTTTTTTTTTTTTAAACATATTCCATTAGCTCAGTTCTTTTTATAGCTGATTATACCAGCACTTTGAGACATTATTCAAAACTATTTGACAGCTTACAGAGCTTCGTCCTACATAGATTGATGGCCCAACGAAGAAAAAGCAGTTGTCGTTGAGTACAGGTGGCATCGTTCATAGAAACTTATTCAAATTTGGTGGAAAAATTCTATTTCAACGTAATTTCGAAGCAAGCGAATGATATCCGATGAATTTGATTTTTGAATGAGAAATTTTTTGATTTGAAGCCATTTTTCTCTAAACGTTGAAAAAAACGGATGTTACGTTTAAACGACGATAGAAGATTGACATTATCGCTATATATTATTGGTTTGCCCCAAAATGACATTATTTTATAATATTCACTCCGAATTTCAAAAAGTTTCAATTAACAATGCGACCTATTCTCAAATTATGTAATGCGAGCTGGTCCGCATAAAATTGAAAATAAATTCGAATCATCATTATATTCGAGAAAAATTACACCCTCTAGTACGCACGAATCTACGAGAGGTGATTAATCGTAGTCATTTCCGACCTGTCAAAATAAATTACATTCCAAATCTCCACCATCATTTCTGGCGCGCAGTCAAGATTAAGTAATGCATACATGTATACCATGCCTCATTGGATCAAATAAGCGATGTGGTCTGCGCGTTCTTGGAAATTGAACCGTTTAAATAAAGATATTATCTTCTTTTTTTCTCATTTTTTTTTTTTTTTTTTTTTTTTTTTTTCTTTTTTTTCTAAGGGTGAATTCATCCCCCGTGATCCATTAACTCTCAGCCGATTCAATTTATTTCAATTGTATATTTTTTTTGCTTGCAATCTCTTTTTCCTTCTTTTATCTCCTCTTTTCCATCTGCTACACACACTTCAATTAATCATTCATATAATATGGATGCATTAGGGTGGTCCTTAATTTGATTGATTTCGAATTCCATAATGCTCTCATGGGCCAGGAGGCCTCCAAATGTGTACGAAAAAATGTAGCCAAAACCCCAAATTCCTATCTCAATTCTAAGTACCGTCCCAAAGTCTTATTCGAATTTTCCCATTTGAATAAAACACGATTTGTCACATTTCGTTGTTAATTTTTTTTCTTTCTATTGCAGTATACAGCTCCGAAAAATCTCAAACTTGGTAACACTTCTTACCTGTATGTATTTCATGAAAACTCGACAGATTTTCAACGCCATAATTTTCGAAGCTATAAGCGCACAAACAAAATTTCTCATCTCCAAATTGTGATGGATAAAATTTTGACGTTAAAAATCTGTAAATTTTTCACGGATACCTACTACTATAGGTAAGAAGTGTATAAGGAGTTTCAGATTCAGAGAAACGATGCGATGGTGCGATAGGAAGTAAAAAACAACCCCAAAGTACTAAGAATCGTGTGGCATTTGAATGGGAAAGCTCAAAGGCTTTGGGGCAGTACTTAGAATTGAGATAGGAACTTGGAGTTTCGCTACATTTTTTTGTATATTTGGAAACGTTCTGGTCCACGGAAGCATTGAAATTCGAATATGACCGAATTAAGGAAAACCTACCCACTTGTGCATACCGTGAGGTTCTGTGGACGCGGAACGCTAGGGATACCAACCCAAAAAGGGTGCTATTTCATGGGCAATAAGCTGCAGCAGCAGTTTAGTAACTTACTAGACGTTTCTAGTGAAATCACTAGAAATTACTAGAAATCACTAGAAATCTAGTTTTAGTTATTTAATTAGTGATTGGTCACTAGATTTCTGGACTAGAAATCTAGTGACTAGATTTCCAGTGATTTCTAGTGATTCTACCCTTACGGAAAAAACACTCAAAATAACCCTTAAAATAACACTCAGTAGTGACTCTCAACTGAGGTGTACTTTCGTACACCTAACTTGGGTGTTGACTCTCAGTTGAGTGTTGACCCTCTGTTGGGTGTCACTCATTTGGGAGTCAACTCTCAGTTTGGGAGTTCGACACTCAAAATTTGGGAGTCCACCCTCAATTTGGGAGTTGGACACTCAAAATTTGGGAGTCAACTCTCAATTTGGGAGTTCGACACTCGAAATTTGAGAGTCAACTCTTAATTTCGGAGTTCGACACTCAAAATTTGGAAGTCCACCCTCAATTTGGGAGTTGGACACTCAAAATTTGGTAGTCAACTCTCAATTTGGGAGTTCGACACTCAACATTTGGGAGTCAACTCTAAACCTGGGAGTTCGATACTCGGAATTTGGGTGTCAAATCTCAATTTGGGAGTTCGACACTCGAAATTTGGGAGTCAACTCTCCATTTGGGAGTTGGACACTCAAAATTTGGTAGTCAACTCTCAATTTGGGAGTTCGACACTCGAATTTCGGGAGTTAACTCTCAATTTGGGAGTTCGACACTCGAAATTCGGGAGTTAACTCTCAATTTGGGAGTTCAACACTCGAAATTTGAAAGTCAACTCCCAATTTAAGAGTTTTACATCCAAAATTCAGTGTTCACACTCAGGAATTGAGTGTATTGTCCGTAAGAGTAGTAGAAACATCTAGTAAGTTACTAACCAGCTGCTGCAGCTTACTGCCCATGAAATAGCACCCTTTTCGGGTTGGTATCCCTAGCGTTCCGCGTCCACAGAACCTCACGGTATATCTATTAGTCATTCGTACCTAAACACACATTCAAGTTCAATATACTAATCGTAGGTTGCCATTATACAAGGGAGGTTAAATCTAGTTAGTCTAAATTCACCCCCGAAGCATTGTGCGACGGTAGAATTGCTATTCGTCTTCTTTGGGACGAAAGATCGCATTATTATCATAACGATTTGTAACTTGAACTGTAACTGACGTCTAACATAACTAATGGAGTTCATTGTTTATTGTCTTTCTAACGTTTGAATTTAATCAACACCTCTAGCTCTGCAACAAGCTATAATTACCTTATCTTTTCTATATCAAACCCCACATAAAACGGTTTTATTTATACCAAGGGTGTTAAATTTTGATACCGAAAAATTCCAAACACAAAAATTATCAGAATATTTTGAAGAAATTGTGTCTGTGGATTTAGGGATGTCGAAAATGAACTTTTTTTTTTTGCTGCTGATGAAAATCCTACCAAATGTTTGAAATAATTGATCCAGTAGTTTTCGAGTCGAAAGGAGCACAGATTTTTTTCTCGCATTCGCGTATTTCCAGAATCTTATACAAAATGACGTTTTGTTTTTTTTATTGCAAAAAAAAGTCCTACAGCATCTTACCAACATTCTGTGTACATACTTATTACTTAGTCATAGCTGCTAAACATATATTCATCGTTGAAAACCCGCTTCCTTGATACGACACGTCGTGAGTAAAGAGACCGAAGCCCTAAGGATACGTGGAATCCTAATAAAGTCACGTTCCCTACACGAACCACTAGAGGAAACAAACCCGCGTATCCTGCAACGCTTAAATACAGGTATACACACCTAGACATAAAATCGACGTTCAAAGATCCTGTCTCAAAGCAGGCACACTGCTTTGCTGTAATTAGCATTTGAAGCACGTCGTGCAACAGAGAAAACTAATATAGATCACTGCGGGGTCGGAGACGACGCTTATTATCTCCACGTCAACCGTGAGATCTTATCAACACGGAATGCAATCAAGTGTCAGTTTAATAAAAATTAAAAAACTTAATTTGCAATTTCATTAGCGGTTTCTCATTAGAGTTTCATTTTTACCGTTCATCCACTTGGGGGTTTTGTCTGAAAATCACTTTTGCTCAATTTGACAAAACGTTACGATTTTGAGCCCCGATAGTATCCGAAAATCAAATTGAAAGACAGAACTTTGGTCTGTCTAACAAACTCAACGAGTTATCGCAGAAACGGCTGGGTATGGAAATCTGAAATTCACAGAATTTCAACTCCAGATTATGATTAAGGGTTGAAGTTCTGAAATTAAAAAGTCCCAAGACGGTAAAAATTCCGAATTCTTATTATTTTTATTTATAATATATTTTTAGAAAGGGTATTTTACCGATAGTCTACAACTCTACACTCCATACACTCCAAAACGACGAACACCGGATGTTGAAAATTCCGAAAGCTAAAGATCCGAAATCCGATTTTACGTTTTGCTTTCCCTCTTTGAATTTTAATACTACGTAAATATATAATTTCACTGCTAGCAGTATAGGTATATATGGTTTTACATCTTCGGGCTCTTATACGCTGATACTCGAGTTGCGGTAAATGAAATTACGGAGTAAAGCAGCATAAGTTTCCCTAAGTTGGTGAAAACTTGAAGCCCCCTCAAACATCCACATCCGTTCTGTAACGAGTTAATAACTTGAGGTTTTGTTCAAGAAGAAAGTATATTATATATCTGTAGCTGTATCTAATGTGAGTGGAGTAACAGATTCAGCTGTCCTCTTCATATATCATCTCTACCAATGGATTCAACTTTCTGAAAAACATGCCCAAAATTATACACAAAGTTTAATATATATTATAATTAAGTCAACAGTCTTTTGATTACAAAAAAGCGTATTTTAATAATTCTCTTAATAAGTTATATTATTAACGAACACTCACCTAGAATCTCTGACAAAATAAATATGTACACACTGTCCCGGAACTAAATGCAGAAAACGAAGAGGGTAATAAATTTCTGAATGTGTAGGAAGCATGCTTGAATTTGAAAGCGGTAAGATTCATATTTAAATTTGGAAAGGGAGCAGTTCTAATCTCGAAATTTGGAAACTTCATAATTCATGCATATGCTTCTCCGCGCACATTGCGAATATTTCCTGCATGAAGTATCCCTCACATAATGTTCGACTTTGGCGACAGAATCGAGGAATGTTCATAATTGAGTCAGCCGTCTAATTAATAACCGCACTCGACTTTAGATGCGAGTCATATAACACCTTTGAATTCGAAAATTTCAAACAAAAATACTTTTGATATCAAATTTTATGATGGAAACAATAGTAATGCCCTTACGGAAAAAACCCTTCAAGTTTGAGGGTGAACCTTCAATTTTCAAGGTTTCACCCTCAATTCTGGGGGTGAAACCCTGAAATTTCAAGGTTCAACCTCCAATATTCAGGGTAATACCTTCAATTCCTGTGGATGAACCATCAATTGAAGGCCCTGCTAAAAATTTCGTGTAAAGACGGATAGAATTGCAGAAAACGCTATAGAAACGGATAGCTCGCGTATCCGTTTCTATCCATTTCTATTTGTTTCTTTAGCGTTTTCTGCACATTCTATCCGTCTCTATACGAAATTTTTAACAGTGGGGTCAACCGTGAAAAGTTGGTGGATCAACCCTGAAAATTGAGGGAAAATCCCCAAGAATTGTGGAATATCCCTCAAACATTGAGGGACAACCTCCAACAATTGAAGGATAACCCTGAATAGTTGGGGGTCAATAGTGAAAATTGAGGGAAACCCCCCAAGAACTGAGGAATATCCCTCAAACATTGAGCGACAACCTCCAACAATTGAGGGATAACCCTGAAACGTTCTGGGACAACTCTGAAAATTGAGGAATGACCCTGAATAGTTAGGGGTCAACCCTGAAGAGTGGTGGGTCACTTCAAAAGTCACTTCAAAAAGTCACCTCAAAGACGCTGAAATTGAAGGGACCCCCATTTGATGGTTGTTCCTCAAGTTGAAGGTTCGCCTCAATTCAGGGTTAACCCCCAAGTTGGGGGTACGAAATCACCCTGAAAGTTGAGGGCTCAGTTGAGGATGATATTTTGAGGGGTTTTTTCCGTAAGGGTCTTGTTATGTGTTTGGCGAAAATTCAATGTAGAAAGTGTTCTCATCCGGCTGATATAACTTTTGTCACCCAGCTAACTATAAACGGTTCGAAATTCCCGATTGAATAATTATTACCCCAAGGCGAAAGCGGGCTTTCGGAAATCCCTGGAATATTCTGGGCTGCAACCAATCCGCCCTAAGTGAGATTATAAATAATTTAACAGGTAGATCGAAAATCCGCGTGAGACGTTATTAAGCTGCGGCGGTAATTATTCTTGCAGTATCAATTTCCGGGTCGAGAGGGTTGTTGGCGTTAAATTTTTTGATCGATTCATTGAGCATGAAATATTGTTCATTATATTTCAATTTGGATTTATAACATAAAATTAACTTCTAGGATCTTGAAATGATCGAAATCAATTTTTGGGGTACGATCTAAATCTAACGAACTATATAACATTCAATTGGAATATTTATTCCAAAATAGTACGATATTGCACAAACAGGGCAGGCATTTACTTCTATACAATGGAGGCATGGCTACAAATTTGAATAAGCTCTTATATACGCATACAGATACAGAGGATTTGACGAAGCGTCCTTGTCCGAAGAGATTATAAGGGTGCACATTCATTGGTGTTGTCTGTTGGGACAACTGGACCAAAATACGACAATTTAGATATAGAGAGAATATATTACAGCGCTGCAGTCGATTTAGCCTCGAATATACACATAAAAAAAATAACGAATCGAAAAAATGATGGAACGCCGAATAATCCCAAAAAGTCCGGAATTAAAAAATCTGAAATGGACAAGATTTTATATCCAGATAAATTAGCACCAAAAAGGACCCCGCACATTTCTTATGGGAACTGTCTTTCCGATAGATTTGGCTGAATTTTTCAGGTTTCGTAGTTCATGCAATGCTGATCAAAAGTTACAATTGCCACAACTTCCCAAAGTAAACCATTCGACCTTGGTAAGCGGTTGAGGTTTAAAATCGGTCCATTTCTACTCGCGTTTCCCCTGATCTGTGAATGAATAGCCCCTCGCTTTTAGCGTTAGGTGATTTTTTAAGTATAGGTTTTTCGACTCATCACTTCGTACTTGAGCTATTTGATAGTCAGATCCGGGTTAAAAGTTGGAAAGTACACCGAACGGAAATTCCGGCCTGCAAAATACCTGCACTTTTGGGTTGGAACTGATACTACACGAAATGGAATTTAAACTTCAACCGCTTACCAAGGTCGAACGGTTCACTTTTGGAAGTTGTGGCAATGGCAACTTTTGATCAGCATCGCATGAACTACGAAACCTGAAAATTTCAGCCAAATCCATCGGAAAGCCAGTTCCCATAAGAAATGTGCGGGGTCTTTTCAATACCTCATTCGATTTCAACGGTTTCTGCCTCCGACGAAAAATATTCAAAATCGATTCACATAGTATATATATTAGGGCTAATCATTTTGGGGTCATATTTTTTGATTTGCCCTCGCACCCCTCAAAATGTGAGTGTATGAGGTCAGTATCAGCACCTATCAATATGACCACGGTGCGATTTTTTTTGGCGTGGCCCATTGCAAAAGTATTTTTCCCATTCAAATAACACGGGAAATGTTTTTTTTTTTTTATTTGAAATTTTATTCCAATCTAACGAATCATCGCGCTGCAAAAATCAATACATATTCTTATAGGAAATTGAACGATCTCCAAAAAAGGTCTGATATGATTTTTCGCTAAGTCCGCTCGTTTGAAAGTTATTGAAGGTTAAAGTTCAACCTCAAACGGTATATGACGACTTTTTTTTCGACCTAGCGAAAAATCGTATCAGACCTTTTTTGGAGATCGTTCAATTTCGTACAAAAATATGTGTTGATTTTTACAACACGATGATTCGATAGAACGAAATAAAATTCCAAATAAAATAAAAAAACATTTCCCGTGTTATTTAAATGGGAAAAATACTTTTGCAATGGGCCACGCCAAAAAAAATCGCACCTTGGTTATCATTGATAGGTAGTAATACTGACCTCATACACTCACATTTTGAGGGGTGCGAGGGCAAATCAAAAAATATGACCCCAAAATGATTAGCCCTAATATATATCATCGTTCGAAAAAAATATCAGATTCTTCGTATACAATAAAAAAAAATTTGTAAAATTTAACACAAAAGTTTGTGTTAACCACTTTTTTCACACGAAATTTGTGTTAACACAATCCGTTTATGTTAAAAAAAAGTAACACAAAACTGTGTTAAAATTTTGTGTTGATTTGAAAGTAACATTTAGAAAGTGTTACTTTTGTATATTAAATTAACATTTTAGCGTGTTAAAAAATTGAAAACAAAAAACAACACTGAACTAATCTGTTTGAATTAACACACAAGAGTGTTAAATATTCAATACAAAAATTTTAACACGGACTTAATTTTTTTTTTTTTACACAATGACGAAATTTTTTTTACTGTGTAGCTTTTTGATGTACGAATTTAAAAACTCATTTTCATATAATATTCAGCGGGTTTTGAATAACGAGATTTATTTCACAATTTGACGAAACTCGATTAGAGAAGTTCGCCGAGAAACCAGATCATCGGTAGCGTTACAATTAATTCTGCAATAAGGTGAAAGGTCAGAATGATAAGAGCCCATATAATTCTGAGTTTCGAACTTTGTGAGTTTGTTGTGGCAACAATAAATACAGGGCAAACACCGGAGTTTAGTTATAACCCAAAACCGTTAATTTTGTATGAAACATTAGGAGAGGTAAATTCGTCTATAACTATGAAATATGTGCGGATTTGCCAGCGGACAACTCGAGCAAGAGGATAACCATATATAATAATAAATTTCTTGGTATCAAATTTTCACGGAATATGTATGAATATACTATAGTAATGGAAATGGAAATGGAAAGAAACTTTCACTAGAAAAATACCAAATATCGCGACTGAAGTAAAAAGCTTCTTCAATACATCGAGAGAATTTCTTTAATTTTTTTCAAAGAAGTGTGAATCTGTCATTTACAATTTACACATTGAAATAGATTTTTTTTTTTTTTTTTCAAACCAATTATCGTACGCTGTGAAGAAATATTCTATCGACTCAGTTCTTTCACAGCTTATGACTAGGATTTTTAAAAATAATTGAAAATTATTTTAGAATTTATCGAACTTCGCCTTACATAAATATATTCAAAGAAAATTAATTCCGAGGTGTATATAATATAGTTACCTACGCCCTTAAATTTTAGCCAGGAAATTATCTGTCTACAAATATAAGTATATTTAATTCAATGCAATTTATGAGACAGTGAAAGTAAGAGCTTAATCTCTCGTCCTTTAATTTATCCGAGCATAAACGACATTTATGAAACAAGTTATCAGCTGCGAGACTAATGGTATCTCAGATTTCGTCACAAAGGATAAAAAAAAGTGGTGATAAAACCCTTACGACTTAGGCGTATAACAAATAGCGAAAAAAAAAAACATTCTATCATAATGTTTGTAAGCAACAAAAGCTATAAATTATCATTTATCACCCTTGTATCTTATACCACTTTGAAAAATATTAGCGTGACAAATACGCACAAGGATCTTTCCTCAAATTTTATAGAGAATTTGAATCCATCATTTATTCCGACTATAATGTGGCTTCCTTATAGTTTCTACCTCATCCAATGATTATTGATTGATAAACAAAATAAACTTCACACGTAAAGGATAAAGCTCGTCTGAAAGAAATAAGAGTGCTTATAGCTAAAGTTGTAAAAAATTTTACTGCTCGGAAATAACTGGAGTTTTCTGAAAACTTTTTCAATTTATTACGGCTCAATATTATACGTACCTATATATATATATATATATAAGTACGTGTGATATTTTAAGATTCTAAAGTGTATTGTTTCCTTCGATACAGGTGTATATCTGTGAATGAATATAAAAGTTCATAACAATATTGTTATAATAATTATTTTCACCCTCGTGTGCAAAGCGGCAGCGTTTTTTAATGAAAAGAATGAGCCAGTAAGCCCCTCGATCAGCTTGCCATTAAAAAACCGTGTTTTTCATCCCGGATTAAATGCATATTAGTCTGTACCTCTACGATTTACTGAAAAACTGTCAACCAACGAAGTAAGAGGATTAAATTCTTCGCCGGAAACCGTTTCAGTCTAGCGCTCATCCGCTTAAAGTAATAAAAAATCGCATGGCTGTATAATCCTTGATACGTCGATCGTCCGTCAGGATTCATGTGCCTTTCAAAGTTTCTGAAAGTAAAAACGCTAATCTAATATCAATTTGTCGAAATAGAACTTGACCATTTTCAAATTTTTCAAATTGGAAAGTTCAAAGGCTTTGGGACGGTACTTGAAATTTTTATAGGAACCTAGAGTTTTGACTAGATTTTTTTGTACACATTTGGAGACGTTCTGGCCCATATGGGGTTATCGAAATTCGAATATGACTGAATGAGGGACCATCCCAGTCGATATAGTTGTCACACGCAAAAAAAAAGTGCTGTCAAATTTACTACGTGGGCAGTAAATATAGGGACAGCACTTTTTTGCAGTAGAAATTATCACAATTGTGGTGACATTCACTCATGTAGACATTGAAGGCCACTTGCTCCAATGTACCCAATACTGCAATTGTGATAATTTCTACTGCAAAAAAGTGCTTTCCCTATATTTACTGCTCACATAGTAAATTTGACAGCACTTTTTTTTGCGTGCAGAAATAATGGGAATCGCTTTAATCCTGAGTGTGAAACCATAAATCAAGCGCCGATTAATCGACTGTGATTTTGGGGATCTCTAATCCCTGGCCAATTTTCAGTTGCACATTATGCAGTAGGGATCAACGATAAATCCGATGTTTAATGGTAACTAAAGGCTTCAATTACTTCTGCTAATTCAAACGAGAATTCACGACTTCGACCTTCGCTATGGTGTAGAAAAAAAACAAGTCGAAAAAATTGGACAAAATAATTTCAAAAATTTACACGATTTTATATTTGGCATGAAAAATTACCATATCTCTATCAACTTGAACATTGAATTCAATTTTCACCTGTACCAACCCGAATTCTTGACAGAATTGAAGGATGATATTCCTATCTTGATTTATGTTTCAGGAAACCTGCTGGTGATATTAGTGGTGTCATTTTCACGTCGTCTGAGAAGCATAACGAATTTTTTCCTCGCAAATTTGGCTGTAGCCGATTTGTGCGTGGGTGTATTCTGCGTCTATCAAACACTGACTAATTACTTAGTTAACAGCTGGCTGCTGGGTGATTTTCTTTGCAAAGTTTACATGTTTGTTCACGCGCTTTCATACACGGCTAGTATAATGATTCTGGTCGTTGTTTGCTCCGAAAGATACCTAGCGATTGTTCATCCAATAAAATGCAGAGCAATGCTGACCAGGGGAAGACTAAGGGTTGTTATCGGCGTGGTTTGGCTGCTAGCAGCGATTTACGCATCCCCAAGATTCATATACGTTGAAACAATACGAAATCAGCTTCACACCGGAGGGGTCGACGTTATCTGCATAGCAAACATGAAGAAGCATAACAAAAACGTTTTGGACGTAGTAAACGTCATTTTTCTATATCTTCTACCCCTACTCGTTATGTGCTGTCTCTACACAAGGATCGGTGTTGGTCTATGGAGGAGCGGCGCCGCCCTTGGAGGACCAGGACTAGTCACAAGGGCGAGAAACGGGAGGGTAAATCACGTCCACACGTCAAGCAGAAACGTTTTACGAGCGAGACGCGGAGTCATAAGGTAATTAAGAAAATTTCATACACCTACGTCAGGGGATTTATCTCCGATCTTTAGCGGTCTGGCTTTTATCTATAGGTGCTGCGTAAGCTCGTTCCAAAGTTCCCTTTTTCTAGTAGATAATATAAGGCCTTGGAATTTGGAACTAGTAAAAAATTAGAGGCTGCTATTAACTTGTATCATGCTTTTAACTGACTAGGGGATGATCAGTAGGTATTGGAGTCTCGTGAAATATTTGGAAATTTTGAATTTTTTTTTGATCCTATCAGTCTTATGAAATTATCTTGACATCATGTAGAAACTTTTGAAATTTATGGACTCTTTAGAAATTGGATTAGTAAGACCCGTTAACTCTGTAGAAAACTTTGAAACAACATAGAATATTCAGAAACTTGTAAAATTCAGTAAGAGATTTGAAAATTTCATGGAATCGTTTATGATCTTATGGAATCTTCTGAGATCTAAGCCCGTCGAATGTTTTGCAATTTTTCGAAACATGTGTAATCTTCGAAAAGTCCTGGAATCCCATGAGAAGTTAAAAGTTTAGAGATCATTGGAAATTGAAGCCAGTTAAATATTTTTGAATTCGTAAGATCGTGCAGTGAAATTCCATAAAATCTATGGAAGTCCCATGAATCCATTTCAAAAATGTTTAAACCCAAGCCCGTTAAGTATTTTGATATTATTAAAATGACAAAAAATATTTGAAATCTTTCGAAATATTCCACGAAATCAATTGAAATCTGAGTGAGTCCATTAAATCTTTCGAAACTTTTAAAGTTATGTCAAATCTTCGAAATCTTGTGAACTAAGTACGATGAAATTTCACGAAATATTATAAAATCTTTTGAAATCCTGTGAGATATTTTGAAATCTTTCGAAAATTTCTGGAAACCTTTAAAAGGGTGTAAAATCTTTGAAAACTCTTCAACTACCAAGAAATCCTTCAAACCTGAAACTTGTTAAATCTTCTAAAGTCTCACGGAATCATGTAAAACCTCCTCGAGTCTTTGATGGACTATAATTATGAAGTCTCTTTAAAACCCGTGAAATCTTTCGAAATCTTGAATTCTTGAAAACCTTGCAATACCATAAGATTGAAAATAAATTTTTATTTTCAATATCTTCTTCTTCTAACGTTGAATTCAATTTTATTGATACTGAGATACGAATCGCATATTAAATATAGTACCAAGATCAAGATGAATCATCCGATTCACGTAACCCTTAAGAATTGTCTAACATAAGGTATATATGGATCACGAGGGACGTCGTTAACTTCTGTCGCGTTGAAGTTAACGATATGATATAAACCAGATTTTAGGCTAGACAGAGTGAGTTAGGGAGCTTAGGCCCGTTTGTAAGATATAACTCGATTATACGTGGAACACTTAAAGCATATAAATGCATATGAGGTATTTCAAGCACGATCGCATCTACCCTTCTATTTCCCTCATAGTCCCTGAACTTCTTCTCACTCCATGAAACACGGGTTTATTTTTACCAAAAATTTTTTGTTCGTGGAATTTTACAAGAACTGTCAAATCTGATTCGTCGTGAATTCCATTTTCACCTCCAAACTTCCGTGAGTGAACGTGTCACAGAACTCACAAAAAATTTATCAACGCAATAGAGTGCCTTACCGATCTAAAGATTCCATTTTTGATTTCACCAACGTTTTTAGGACAGTCAAACTGAAGTGTCCTAAGCCTTTCCATTCATGTATCATATTCCTCGAATATGATGGGTAAAAGCTTGTATACAAGGAGTTAAAGCAGATCACATACAACATCAGAACGTATAAAGATCGGCATATTGAATTGCCGATGGAACCGTATATCCGTGTCCAAAAAAAATGTGCAAAAAATTGAGAATACTCTAGCCTACTGTAGAAGAAAGTTTTCCGAGTTTCACTCAATTCCCTAAACGCTAGGGGGAAAAAGAGCCCTTTTTTCGTTGAAAGATAATCTCTATACTTAGGTAAGTGTTCTGGATATATTATAGGAAAACTTAAATGGAAACTACAGCGGTGAAATAATCAAGCATCAAACTTGAGCAAGATATAAGTTACACACATGCCACAAGTTTCTTCATTCAAATGAGAATCGCTCCTAACTCTAAATTGGATCACGTGACATGAACGAGATGAACCTATATATAAGCGAGGGTGATCGAGGTTTATGACAATATGGATCATAGTTTCAAGTCAAGTTTCCAACGCTTCAATTCTCATATATATAAGTTAGGCAGATGAATTTAGAAAAAAAAGTGCCATTTATTCCCGAAAAATTTGAACAAATATTTCAATCACGATGGTGAAATTAGCGCCAAAAATGTCTAATTTTGATTTCAGAATGCTGATAGCCGTTGTGGTGATGTTCGCCGTTTGCAACCTTCCGCAACATGCTCGAATAGTTTGGCTGCACTGGGACCCAGACTACGACCGGACTTCCGATTTCAGTACAATTCTCACAGTTTCGACATTTCTTGTCTCATATGCAAATTCCTGCCTAAATCCTCTCCTATACGCATTCTTATCTCGCAATTTCCGCAAAGGAATGAGAGAGCTCGTAGTCTGCAACCCGAGGGGACAAGGAAGTAGACTGGGAATAACTGGACGCAAGGAAAATGGCCACAATACAAACATGCCTCACAGTTCAGTCGTCAGACTAAACTCGGCACATGATAGTCCTTACACTACACACACGACCCAGACTATTACGAGGCAAAATACATTCGGAACGACTTCCTCAGCGTAAGAAGCGTGAAAATATGTCGAACGAGAATGTAGATAAATATATACAGGCGTTATATGAGAAAGGGTGGTTTTTGCGAGGGTGCCAATCCGTCTTTTTCATCATCTAAGGGGCTTTGCGATTATACACGCTCTGATCACCTCGAAAACGCGATTCGTAGTTTCTCGCATACCACGCAACCGATCGGAATAAAACTTTGAGGATTACTGCTTCATTTTGGCAGAAATTGCCTGAGTATTTCGTTTTTTCAAAATTTTGAAATTTTTTTTACAGATTCAGTTATCATCCGAGAAATCGTGGAATTATCTACATTTCCACTCTGTTTATTGCACTTTTGAAATACTTAGGTACTCAGCGGTGGCGAACCACACATTTTGAACACTATCCCATCTTATTTGATGAAGAAATTACCGAGAAACAACGATATTGCGTCATACACAAAAAAATTACCGACATCTTACGGAATCTACACTTTGTCAGGTCTTATGTTCAAGATCGTCTCAAGAACAACTCTTGGCCAATCAAGTCGAGTCTAGAGCTGACTTACGACGATCTTGAAAATAAGACCCTGCTATGAATACCGTCCTTTGTGGCGACATAAAAGTGGCCTCTCGGGTATCAAGGTCCCTTAATCTGGACTCTTTGAATACGTCGAGGGAAGAAGGTCGATAATTTCCAAAGTTAAACCTAATGCATGCGATTATATAGCAATAGCTTTACATTCGCAAACTACTTCGCTGTGAATAGGCAAAGCTGTCCTTCTTTACCGACAAATGTTATTTTTAATCGGTAAAAAGTAAGTTTTTTTTTTTTTTTTCCTTTTTTTTTTATTGATCAACAATGGATGTCGTCATATCTAAAGTTTATACGTCGTTGAATGAGAGAGCAAAGATCGATTCATTATATCGACGTTCGAGAATTATTTAAAAAAAAACTATAATCTCTGTTACCGACATTTCGGACTTTCACCATTGCTAATTATGGGATTACACCTTGACGATAGGACAATGTATATAATTAAATAAGCGACATGTTCAATATTATTCCGTTTTTCTATTTATTAGTGACAAACTCCTCATTGCTGTACATGTAAAATAGGTATTATATATGAGTAGTTGTTATAATGTACGCTTAAGATTACTTATATAAGGCGAAAAGCTGATATAACAAAATTAAACAATTTTCAAACTCTACTTTTTCTGGATTTTAGTTATTAATTAATTATGGGATCCTAACATGACGCTTCCGTGATATTCCCACAATTTTGTCCCTCAAAATATATCGTGCAAGAGTAAAAAAATTGAAAATCATGATCGGTGATATTTGATTTTGCAGTGAACATATAAGGTCGTGTTAAGGTGGAAGCACACAAAAGTCCATGAGCCTTAAGCAGAATGCAGAAGCCCTAGCGCATGCGCTATTGCAAAATTTTATCAAACAGTGCGCATGCGCTGTTGTCTCAATGGTTGTCCTATATTTTGCAGTCTGCCTAACCTAAAAAATCTGGTAGACCGTTTTTTAGATAGCAAAACAAGCAATATCAATGTAAATCGGTAATCATATAAACTATAGGATGTCAAATATCAATATCAATATGAATTGCTAATATGATTGATTATTTTGTCATCAGAAATGTCAAATGCGATTCATTCTTCCACTTGCAATGTGGCACGCTGGCGGTAGATCATGCTTCTATGTGATCTTATGCTTATGGATTTTTGTGTGGGTTGAAAATTCAGACGCCATAAGCAGAATGCAGAGAGCATGCGCATGCGCACTGTTCACTGGAATTTCGCAACTGCGCATGCGCTATGGCTTCTGCGTTCTGCTTATGGCTCATGGACTTTTGTGTGATTCCACCTTTAGTGTCGGGATGAAGGATGGTTGAGAAAAAAAATTACTCCGAAGTATCCATTACTGAATGAATGGTGCGTTTTTCTCAATTATCTCATGAGAAATGATATTTCACTATATATATGTAGGTATGCCCCTATCGGATCCAACTTATAAATTATTATTATACTTATACATATAGAGGGTTGTGAGTATATTAGGTATCAATATATGACGGAGATCACTCTTCATTATCTTTTCATAATTAATGAAGAAGTTAGTGATGGATCTAGTCTATTCGACGGTTTGTTTAGCGAGGTAGAAATCCTGTTAAGAGAATAATTTTAGGAACTTCTTCGGCGTCTCGTACCACGTTTGAGCTTGGTATAATTGAATTGCACAGACAGTACATTTCCGAAAGAAAAGCGACCGAGTGGAACAGCTGTATAGTAGAAACATAAAAGAAAGCAGAAAAAAAAAAATTACGGTAGGTAGGTGTACAATAAGAATTAGAGAAACGGGTCGAGCCTGGGCGTAGGAATTCGCAAATTAATGGACAATAGACAAAGGGATAACTTCCACTACGTCCAACGGACGAAAAGAACCTAATTATTTCCATTCTCCTCTTTGATTAACTCGTTTTTACAGACTCCAAGTTTTAAGGCCTATACCTAGCTCAAGTGTAACGATGTACCTTTCGTAATGTGCGTAACGTGCAGAATACGAATTTATACCACAGGCACGAAAATCCTGTCATCTGGAAATTTTTAAATTAAGATTTTACTCCGAAAATGCGAAAAAGGAAGATAGAGGAAGAACAACAGTTCTTGCTTACGTAATTCGCATGTCTAATGGCATAAGATCGTTAAACCACCAAAAAGGCAATTTAGCTAATATAATTCTTCTTATTATACCATAATTCGCTATAAAAATGATGAAAACCCATAAGTAATTCAAAATTAAGAATTCGAGAACCTATAAAAGCATAAGATCGTACGTGGGATGATACACCTTCTGCCTTTAGGTTCTTACAACAACAAAAATTTTTCAGACGGATACGACCCTCGCTTCTCAGTCGTTGAATTAGTCATTTTTTAAGTTCTTTTCCGAAATCTTCGTTGCTTATACTTGGCCAATTTACAATTTCAACGGTTTTGAACATGTTTTTAGATTTTCCACGCGAATACATAGGAAAAAAAATGACATGACCTTTCGATTTTGAAAATGCCTAATACTTATGCTATTATACACGTGATAAGCAGTTTTCTGGCTACTGTTCTGTTCCTTATCAACTAATAGAGGAGGAGCCTTTCGGATATATTTATGGTCACTTTAATGCCCGGTTGAAATTGCGCGAATCTGTCAAAACTAAAGTCGGATATTCCTGAATACTTCGGATTTACAACCTCGTAAGTCACCGGTTACGGTTATTACTGTTGTGTAGGTACTTTATCGCACCTGAAGGGTGGGTATTAAAAAGATTATAGAGCAGAGTGGAGTAGGAAGTTTATTAGTCACATGATACAAGTCTTTCCTGTGTAGGCACAAAATATATTATGTACGATCGAAATGAACAAAAAATAAATTCGATCAAGAAAACTTCGATG
The DNA here is from genome assembly GCA_943736025.1 of Tenthredo mesomela. NCBI lineage: Eukaryota > Metazoa > Arthropoda > Insecta > Hymenoptera > Tenthredinidae > Tenthredo > Tenthredo mesomela. The sequence goes on from OX031016.1 coordinate 1,048,821, forward strand.
AAATTCATACCATAAATATTTGAATGGAAGTGCACGGAGAAAAGTATTTCATGAAACTTTACTGAACTGTTGAACAAAGTTGGGACATAGAGACAAGTTGGTGATTTTTCACATTTTTGTAGTAATCAGTGACATACTGAACGTTACAAAATACATGACAGTTTGGTAAACTTTAATAATGTACAGTAAAATTCTGAAGTTTTACCAAACTGTCATGTATTTTGTAACGTTCAGTACGTCACTGATTACTACAAAAATGTGAAAAATCACCAACTTGTCTCTATGTCCCAACTTTGTTCAACAGTTCAGTAAAGTTTCGTGAAATACTTTTTTCCGTGTGTGTTTGCAAGTTAGGTATAGGGAATCCTAATCCCAACAAGCGATAGTGATAAGCTAAACCTCAATTTGAAGTACCGTGAGTGGGTCACGTTTCAATTGATAAGAGTGCCTCTTTCATAGATATGTTTCCACGTGAATTTTAGGCAGAGTTTCATATTCTATGTCTTCAGAAGTTTGGAACTCAGGTCCCTCTTAGCACGACAACACCAAAACTTCAATGACAAATTTCGTATCACGCACAGACGTCAACTTGAAGATAACAGGCATATAGGCTTACCGTTCTGGCCTGGAATACGAAGCACATCTGGTAAATCAGCGAAAGCCAACGAATTTTGATGAAAATCCTTATTTTTCTTTTTTTTTTTTTTTTTTTATCAACGTTTGCAAAAAAAATTGAAAATAAAAAAAAAAAAAAAAAAACGATCCGAAATGAAGAATTTTCGTATCCAAAAATTAAATTCAACTAATATCACCGGGTTGCTTCTTCTAAATTTGAAGAAGCTTATGATAAACGATGGGACCTGTGCCCTGACTCAATCTTCTTTTTTGAATTTAAATCACAAATTTGTATAATATTCCGATTCCTATTTGATTAAAATCGACCCTAAATCCGGCCAACCAGAAACCTAATTGGCGGAAGAATTATGACTAAAAATTTTATCCAGTTTTTCAGAAAATCGAGACTCATCAGACCTTTGAAAACCAGGTCAGAAAAATATTCTTGTTGAGGTGTATAATAATAGGAGGATGAAACAAGCCGGTAAGAGTACAAAGTTTTAGGTGGCTGGAAAAAGAGTGTGCTTGCAGCTTACAGCAGAACTTTGCCCAAAGTTCTAAGATGCTTTATATCCGTTACAGAGCATCTAGAGACGGACTCTTTCTTTTCATATAATGGAAAGTCGCTAAAATGTCGATAAAAATCTTCCGCATGTGCAGTATTTTCTCTATCAAACACATAAAACGTTTGCTTAACAGCTTTGCATGAAATTTTTATGCCTAATTTACGTCTAGGAATGGATTTTGGAATGGGATCAATTTGCGGCTTCGTATCGGCCAGTGAGCTTTCGAAGCTTTCACAGGCGAATCCACAATTAATTTATACGTACAAGATTACTTTGGCGCTGATCATCGGAAACGAATCGAATTTGATGATAACGTTTTAAATATATATGTCTATCGTGTCAACTACGTAAATTTCATTGCATTAATGAAAAGTTTGCTTTTTATCAAGATGTAATTTATTTTTGATAATATTATCGCGCCAACTAATCCGATTTTCGCATGTATCAGAAAAGTTTCTCAACCAATTCCAATATCCGTAGTTCACACAGTTTTCAAATATGTGTTGAATGAGCATGTTGAATTTGAACTCTGTAGATGCAACAGCTTCCACGTAAACCTGCCTAAAAGAATCTCAAATAATAAAAATTAAAGTGCCTGTAAAGAGGTGTAAAATGAATTTCAAGATGTTATGAAATATTAACCTTTGGTATCCATTACTTAAATTCCACAAGCTACGAATTGAATTTGAATCGCGTGCATAGATCGTTTGCTCAAAAAGCCGCAAATCCCAATGTGATATAAAAGGCGGTAAAATTTGATTGAAAAAGCTCAATCAACTCGGGTGTCGATCCGGGGCTGAAAGTCCAAAGCCTTAACCCACAGCTATCTGGATTTGGTATTGACGTTAATATAGTGCGGCCCCCGCAACGCCACTTTGACCTCTAGCCGGGTCTTCGGATTACCAAACGTCTGCAGAAGATAAGACATCCACGTGCTATGCCACGAATACTTATCTAAACTTTCACCACTCCGCACTAACCAGTTATTACTCGAAGATGTTATATACGAGCAAATAGAAGTGCCTTTGCACCAGTTATTTCCAGTTTATCGGCCAATCCGCTATCTGGCGCGACATACCGATCAGCATTAGTCAACAGTTCATCGCACAGCTTATAACGCCGTCTGCTAGACAGCCAAGCTAATTATTTACATCAATTTATGCGAATTCATTGCAGATTTTTTGCCATAGGTGAAAATGAACGGAAGCTTCACCATTTTTTTCCCCCATTCACAACTCTGACCACCTCGAAAACGCGATTCGAATTTTCTCCCATACCACACAGCCGGTCGGAATGAAACTTTAGAGATCACTGTTTCGTTTTGGCAGAAAGTATCTGAGCTTTTCGTTTTTTGAAAATTTTCAATTTTTTTTCACAGATTTAGTTATCATCAGAGAAATCATGAAATTATTAACAATCGCACTCGATTTATTGCTTTTCTGAAATAGGGTAAAGTCCGGAGAGATGCCGCAGTGGGAGAGATGCCACATTTCTTATATCTCTGAGATTTGCCGGCCGATGGTGTTTCAATGCCGATTTATGTTTAGTATTAGAGTAATGAAGCAGACGACAATCGATATTGCAATCGAATTCGTACAAAAAATAAAGTAAATAGCGGAAAGAAGATGTTACGTACGAATTTTCTTCGTTGAAATTTCATGCGGCGGAAATAGGTCTATTAATGCAAGTATCACTGTCCTCGTTACAGTTTTCATTATTTTTATGGTTTTATTGAGTTCCTACAGCCCAATTTGAGATTTACGTTCCATTCGCGGAGCGAAAATCAGTCTTCTCATTAGAAAATGACATTAACTGCGGCATCTCTCCCATAGGGTGTGGGAGAGATGCCGGTTCTCACTGTTTTTTGTTGACGTATGTCTTATATGAAAATGAAAGTTTATCTGTTTTTGGTCAAGGCCACATTATAGTACATAGTTTAAAGAAAGGTCACTGATAAATACGTTTGTTAATATCTATTTCTGTAGAAGTTATGAATTTCCTCCAAAAAGTGCGGCATCTCTCCGGACTTTACCCTACTTACCCACACAGCACCCAATATTGTAGCAACATTGCAGCAATATGAGCAATATTTCTGCAATATTGGGTGCTGTGTGGGGACATTCGGCAGTGGCGGACCACGCAATTTTGAGCACTGCCCAGACAGCACCTAATATTGCCCAATATTGTAGCAACATTGTAGCAACATTGTAGCAACATTGCAATATTGCTTCAACATTGCAGCAATATTGCAATGTTGCTACAATGTTGCCACAATATTGGGCAATATTGGGTGCTGTCTGGGTGTCTAGCAGCATAATCACGCAGTAAAAATGGCCTGCGTCAAGACCGAACTTTTGTGCTTTGTGAATGATCCAAGGATTTATTGGGTTTCGAAAAGTAAATTTTAGAACGAATTTTTGCTGAGTTTGGCCAGGTGGGCTCCAATTTTATTACCATTTCATATACATCGTTGCAGTAAATTTTCCTTATCCATTAAAGAAAAATGTATAAATGTCATATCTTGACAGAGAAATATAGTGAACTAAAGCGGTAAATTTTCGGGTGGCTCGTGTATACCCGTGGGAATCCTCGACATTACGATCTCCAAAATTTTACCATTCCTATTCACCCAGGCTGCTCAATGATTCAGGTGAAAGGTAATGTCGTTAAGGTCCTTAGAGCTACTCAATCAGAAGAATTCCGACCATGTAAAGGGCGGACCTACTTTCACAGTAGGTATATTAAGCACGCGTAATGAATCCCACGAGTACGGAAAACCGCAGAATTTGAAAATCGTTTTAAGACGCGAATTCTAAAACGGTTTTACGATCGGTTTGATAGAACCTGTAACTTATACCTCTTTCAGAGAATCTAGTCAAGCATTTTCAACAAATTACACAAATTGAAGATCTTTTTAAATTAACAGTTTTTTCTGTTACTAAAGATTTCAGACACTGATTATCCGGGATTTATTCATCATTATCTCGCGATCCACGTGCCGCTATATCTCTCGCTGATGTCTGATAAAATTTTCATCGATCTTTGCGTTCATTTATTCATTATTAATTATTATTATTATTGCGCTCACATCTGCGATATGATTATCAGTCAATTTTTAGCTCAATTATTATAGAAGCGAATGTATTGTACCTCTGAGTGTGAGCTTTTCAATACATACTATACCATGAGCTTGAATTTCCTCTCCACGTTCAAGTGGCTCTGTACTTCCGTACATTTTCAAGTATGTGATAAAATGCACTGCTCATACACGCCTGGGAATAAAACACTTGGGAATTTGTAGGTGAGATAGATCGTACGTTGGAGAAACTTTATGTGTAATGTGATAACGTATCGCTCCTTCGGAAATATATTTCCCTATTCGCAATATGCGGAGTAGAGGATTTCCGATCAAATCCCGTGGGTGTAAAATGTAAAACAGAGTTATTACATATACGGTGAGATAAACTGGTCGAAGCAGGGCCGGATTTAAAGGTGTGGAGGCCCTGGGGCAACGGAGATGTGGGGGCCCCTAATTATTTTTTAAACAAGATGAACAATTCTCTTTTTCACAGTATTTTAATAATTTATTGCGAGACAAAGGAAATCTTTTTAACGAACATATGTGGATATTCTAACATATCAAGAAACAAAATTAAATTATAATGTTAGGCAAATGGAACTTTGCGAGTTATCTGTTGCTTGTCACTTTTTTTTCTTCGTTTCCGGATCTCACCCCCTCAGTATCTCATACTATATGCCATAATGATGTGGTATGAAATCGAGCTGTGTCAGATTTTTTTTTTAGAGGTTCCTCATCGAGTTTTTCTGGTTTCCATTCATTTAACACATGAAATTTTGCGACCTTGGACATAATGCCATATATCTTTTGAGTTTTTCTTGTTAATTGCGACCACTATGCGGGGGATTGTTCAGATATATCTACACGATTTTTCGCACCATCATTTATTTATTTATTCATTCATTTTTTTTTTTTTTCAATTTTTGTTTGTTTCAAGTCATTTTATAGTCATTTATTACAGAGCATAAGTGAAGAAAAAAAAAAAATTAATGATGGTGCGAAAAATCGTGTAGATATATCTGAACGATTCCCCGCATAGTGGTCGCAATTAACAAGAAAAACTCAAAAGATATATGGCATTATGTCCAAGGTCGCAGAATTTACTATGTTAAATGAATGGAAAACCGAAAAACTCGATGAGGAACCACTAAAAAAAATCCGACCTAGCTCAAATTCATACGACATCATTATGGCATATAGTATGAAATACTGAGGGGGTGAGATCCCGGAACCAAGAAAAAAATGACACACCCTAATGCACATGCAACAGAGAATTCATCGTAGTTGGCGTTTTCCATCAATTTTGACAGAAATACGCTTTGAAATATTTTAAATACGAAATGCCTCATTAAAGTGTAAGAACTTTTTTTTCTTTGTCAGAATTCTAGAGTGATTTTTTTCTTCAAATTTTTCATATCATTCGTTAGCAAATTTTACCTAAACATTGATGTTGTGGAGGCCCCTCTCGTGTGGAGGCCCCGGGGCTTCAGCCCCTGTTGCCCTCCCCTAAATCCGGCCCTGGGTCGAAGACTAGTAAAAGAATTATTATTAACAACTCACAGCACCTATCTCGTTGTCGTTTAAATTTCATTGAAACGTTTTTCAGATTCCGAATTTGAATATTACTGGCTTACACTTTTTAGATAGGGTATTTCCCCAAAAGTCCACATAGCTGATTTGAAAAACTTTGAGACGAAGAACACCGGATGTTCGAAATTCCGAAAGCTAAAAATCCGAAAGGCCAAACCTCCGAAACTTGAAATTCATGCATGTATTCATTCCGTGTTTGATAACCCGGGTTGTATTGATCGTATCGAAACCAACAAGTGGTCAAATTAATCATCTTGAAATATAATTCTTGGAAAAAAGTTTCTTAATCCTATCAGTTATTTATGACATCATGAAGTTGTTGATTTAAGTATATCCGATAATATTGGTTTACGTCAAGAGGGTCTCGATAAGAATGAACTATTTTTTATTTTCACATCCTGTGAAATAAACCGAAATTTTTGAATCTTCAGTCTTTCGAGGGTCTGAACTATTGCAATTCTAATATTCTAAATTTCAACTTCTCTGAAAAATCGTCTCAAACGAATTCGAAACTTTGGACCGTTCGGAGCTTTTAAAATTCGGAACTTCAACCCGGTCCCAAAAATCTCCGTATCTTCTGTTTTTTTTTTTTTTTTTTTTTTTTTTTTTTCATTTTTCTCATTGACATTTTTATATCCACATGTCAATAAAGTCTCCCCTTAGGCAGTATAAAAGTTCTGCAAAGGAGGTTTGGATGATGTGCGTAAAAACAAAAACACATATGGGCTCTGCCAGTCATACTGGAATTATTCATGTACCTCGACGTCATTGTTTATGCATGTGCGCATTATTATACCGAATTTCTCAGCCATGGTGACTTCCGGCACTTTATATACTATTCAAGACTAGGAACAGGTGTTTTTTTTTTTTTTTTTTTTTTCTTTCTTTTTTTGACTACGTGACATCATAAAGAAGATAAAAAGTTCAGAATGAATTTGTAGACAGAAGTATCGCTTATTACGATACAAAACAGTCGATGAACACAAACTATGTATACGGTTTATTTTTTATGGCGCTATAAGTGGATAGATGAGAAAAATTCGCTCATACTATATAACGTCAGATTATTTTTGTATACCTATACACACTCCTCGAAACTTCCTATGAGGAACGCCTCAATTTCACTTGAAAAAAAAAAAAAGACCAAATTCAAAATATCATATCTTTGTCAAAAACAATGTTAGAGACTTGAAACCAGAATCATTATTTAGGTTCGAATGTCTACTTTAACGAAAATTTTTGTTAAATTTCCATGACCAACTTTCTCTTCAAGTTATATCATTCTAAAGTGAAAATAAAAAGTTTTCAAAATGATCTCTGAAGTTTGGGAGCACGCAGGAGTCACGTAACATGCATTTTTTTCAATTCCCAAACGACTAAATTGAAGCTTGAAATGTCAGCTTTAAAATCGTTTCTTATTCAGCTATGTGAGATTTTTTTTTCACGCAGTTATCCTACACATACGTTCAGTCGGATATAAATTTGTTATGTATATTATACCGTTGTTTGAATAATGGTGTGTAGATTATGTTATACGACAAAAAAAAAAAAAAAAAAAAAAAAAAAACATCCGTCGAATGACTCTGGGATTTCATTTTATCCTCATTTCGTAAATTTTTTTAATCATTATCGCCAGTTAGTTGATAATTATTAACATAAGCCACTCTTTACTGCCCTAACGATTATCTGACAGCCAGTTATATCTGGCTTGGGGAGATCACATTCTGTATCCACTAACCGAGTTATCAAATGTGCAGTATTCGATGAGCTGTCAAATTTTGTATCACGCTTGGCGAGAGAATAGGAACAAAATACTCCAGCCCGTTTATGCTGAATAATCGAAATTTTGCTCTTTTCTGTCTCGGTCATGTATAACTTATTCTCATTAGTTACTACCTCCATTGATTTATCAATCACACCCTAGACTGCATCTTTAAATAATAAACAATATTATATGAAGTGCGAATAGTATGTCTTCAAAAAGTTTAAAGATTTAATTACTCATCGATTGAACTTGTTATTCTAAAAAAATTAATTTTATCAAATATTTTCACGATCTAGAATCCTTCAGCCCTGCGTCGGGATTCAATGCTCCGTTGATAACCGGTATAGATCCCTCGATCGGTAAATCTGTCGGTAAAACAGTTTTCATGGCAAAAAGCAGACAGATCAGTTCCATAAATACAACGACCTAGTCGTAGAGATGTTTTTCTTTCCCTATTTCGTTATTCTTGAAAGAAAAAAAATAATCAAAACTACAACCATAACGATTTTTTAAATGTGGAGGATATTGTCGACCAACCACATGTCCTTAACGTGATCAATCGATCCAACCATCGATCACTTTGTTAGCTTTTCTCACAGCAGGTGAAGACAAATTTGATCCCATATGTATTAAGCCCAGTCAGAGACCCAATATCTTTCTTTGTGGTGATAAACGAGCAATCAGGTTAACTAATAACCGTCGAGCTGATTGTGGGCCGATGGGCAGAGCGAAATCGTCGTGGTGATTACTGCATCCGTAGCTGTTAATCATTAGCCCCGCAACAATCTCGGTTAACTACTCTCATTATTTATTTGTTTGTTTCATTTTTATTTATCGTTGATAAATTTATCTATATTATCACTTGGCGTATTCTTGCCAAATCCAGACTCATATCGCACTAAATAAATTATTTTACTGCTCGGAATATTGTGCCTCGCCATGTTTTAACGATAATTTCGATCATGCAACTTCATTTTATGGAAAATCATTGAAAATATGAATAACCGAAGAAAGACTATGAGAAGATCGGGGCCGGTTCGAAGTTCCGAATTTTCAAAGCTCCGAACGGCCAAATTTCCGAATTTTAGTGCAACGAACTCACAGGGTTCAGAAAGGGTATTTCACTGAAAGTCTATGTAACCGATTTAAAAAATTCCGAAAGCTAAAGACTCGAAAGGTCAAGACTCCGAAAGCTCAATGATCCGAAAGGCCAAAAATCCGAAACTTGAACATCAAGCCGTCGCACGACGTTTTAAGTCGACACGTTAAGAACACGTTCGATCTTTTGGAATTTTGGACTTTCGGAACATCGGACTGTCGGAGCCTTGAGCTATCTACATTTCGACCATTCGGAATTTTAATTTTCTAAACTTTGGTCTTTCTAAAAATTCGAAATCGTTTAGAATAAATTCGGAAATTTGACCGTTCGGAGCTTTGAAATTTCGGAATTCTGAACCGGCCCCAGAAGATCAGCTCTATCCGAAACTCCCGATCAACGCGATTCCTGAAATCGGGAGGTAATCGTAATAAATCAGAAAACCAACATTTAGAGCAATTTTTCGATTAAATTCTTTCGGTTTTTTTTTTCTCGTACACCAGAATGCCGTCGAGATGGAGATTATTCAGAATTGTAAAGTAATTTTTCTACTGAAACCGATATGGCTCTCGTATATGTTACAAAGTGATGAGAAGTAAAAGAAGCTAAATTTTTCCATTAAAAGTTCTAAAGTCGTTATTTCTTTTTTTTTTTTTTTTTCCGTTTCCTGTTACTTTTCGGACCGAATGAAAAGACTGAAAGGAAACGTTTCGCGGATCGTGATCCCAACTTCGCGGCTTGATATAAATTTTCTTCGTTGAAAATTTTTATATTTTCATAAAATTATTTCAATAAAATATGAAACATTCTCCGAGGTCAAAGTGTTTTCATATTCCTATACGAAGTAAAAGGTATATCATAAGCTACCGGATTATGCGATCGTCCGTAAAAAAAACCGAGGGAGAACTTTTTAGCGCCAGCTGAAGAAATTCTTGCGAAATAAAATCTGGTTCATATATACATAGACGTATATATATTATTATATACTATGTACACTAGACTGTGTCATAAAAAAACGACATCTTCTTTTTGTTCGGGCCCTTTCGAAAATAGTTATAGTGCTTAATATAAAGAAAATTGTCCCCAAAGCTCAGCTATATAACTTGAACACAGAATTAGCGCATTTGAAAATAAAATTTCCCATGTATTTCAAATGGCAAAATTTGTTTATCTTAGTTTTATTTTTATAATTCTCTTTATTCGACTGATAAGAATAAAGTAAATATACGGTTTTGAAGGAAGAAAAATTTCTGAGAAAATGCATGAAAAATTTTTTTTAATTAATGACTATGACTATAGTCATCAAATATACATATGACTTTTAAACCACTGTAACTTGTTAACGGTTCAATCGAGCAACTTGGGCCAAAGGACTATTTTTGTAGATCATAAAATTCTCTACAAAACCGTATATCTACTTTATTCTTATCAGTTGAATAAAGAGAGTTATAAAAATAAAACTAGGATAAACAAATTTTGCCATCTGAAATACATGGGAAATCTTATTTTCAAATGCGCTAATTCTGTGTTCAAGCTACATAGCTCAGCTTTGGGGACAATTTTCTTTATATTCAGCACTAACTATTTTCGAAAGGGCCCGAACAAAAAGAAGATGTCGTTTTTTTTTGACACAGTCTAATGTACACATATGAGCCATTCCACGTCAGACCGGACAAAATAAATCAAAAAATGACCTCGATGTTATCGATTTCGCTATCATTTTTTTTACGGGTTCTATGGAACAAATAAATTCATCAAACAATTTTTTTTTTTTTTTTTTTTGGCCCCTATTTTCCAAGTTACACGCGGGTGAAATTCAGGAAAAAGAGCCAAAAATCGAAAACATACTCCTCTTCAAACGGTCATATCTTTGATTGTATTAATCCTAGAGACTTCATCCAAGAACCATTTCAAAGCTATTGAATGATACTATTATAATATATTTATTTGATTTCGCGGTAACAAACAATTCTATTTGTTATAAACAAATATATTATTCAAACGTGATTTTCAACGCAAATACCAAGCGATAAAATCATCAAAAAAATATGAGCGTATTCCTTGATCAATTCTCTACGAAATCGTTAAGTCAATTTTATGGAGAACCGATGGGAACCATGTTAAAACGATTTATTTATAAGCGACGGCGCGCGCTGCCACCGAAAAACCGTACCCGAGCCGGGTCTTTCAGCGGCAGCGCGTACCGTCGCTTATAGATAAATCGTTTTCACATGGTTTCCATCGTTTCTCCATGAAATTGACTTAACGATTTTGTAGAGAATTGATCAAGGAATACGCTCATATTTTTTTGAGAATGTTATCGCGTAGCCCTTGCTTTGAAAATCACGTTTGAATAATATATTTGTTTATAACAAATAGAATTGTTCGCTACCGCAAAATGAAATAAATATATTATAATAGTGTCATTCAATAGCTTCGAAATGGTTCTAGGAAGAAGTCTTCGGATGAAAACAACCAAAGATATGACCGTGAACATGCCCACCGATGCTTTCTCATGCTAGCCACACGTACCTGAGCCGGGTTTTTGGGTGGCAGCGCGCGCCTTCGCTTATAAATAAATCGTTTTAACATGGTTCCCATCGGTTCTCCATAAAATTGACTTAACGATTTTGTAGAGAATTGATCAAGGAATACGCTCATATTTTTTTGATAATTTTATCGCTTGGTATTTTCTATGAAAATCACGTTTGAATAATATATTTGTTTATAACAAATAGAATTGTTTGTTACCGCGAAATGAAATAAATATATTATAATAGTGTCATTCAATAGCTTTGAAATGGTTCTTGGATGAAGTCTCTAGGATTAATACAATCAAAGATATGACCGTTTGAAGAGGAGTATGTTTTCGATTTTTGGCTCTTTTTCCTGAATTTCACCCCCATGTAACTTGGAAAATAAGGGCCAAAAAAAAAACAAAAAATTGTTTGATGAATTTATTTGTTCCATAGAACCCGTAAAAAAAATGATAGCGAAATCGATGACATCGAGGTCAGAAAGCTGTCCGGTCTGACGTGGAATTGCTCATATATATATGAATATGACCATACTGTATGGTAATACGTCTGTTATCATATTGTTCTTAACGCTATCACTGATGGGGTCTCGGGTCACAGTTTGCGAACCAGTTTCACCCAGAGTTCTTTGCACGCAATCGTGTATATGGTACATAATAATATATATTCATAAATACATAAATCAGTTATCAGTGATTATTTCCCGGGCTATAATCTTAACGGCTGTTCTGTAGAACGTCAATTTTTAAAATTGTTTGTTCGGAATTGAGTGAAAATATAATTAATCAGTCGGATCACAACCGCGGTTAACCCCCCACGGAGATATCAGCTATCTTCAATCTTCTATTTTTCACAACCTTTTATCTTAAGCTACTTGGAACTGTGGGATGTTATATGAGAAGATCTTGGAAAGTATGAATTCTCAATCTGATTATATTTATTCGCCCAATTATAATCATGTCCAATTATTTATAACATTAAGAAGAATTATCGATTTAAGCAGATGAAAATTAGTTTCCGTAAAGAATGTCTCGATTAAAATAAATTATTATTATATTTATTTTCTTGGGCTTTCGATGGTTTGGACTTCCGGAATTTTAATGTTCTAAACCTCAACGTTTCTAAAAAAAAAAAAAAAAATACGGAATCATCTCAAACGATTTTAATTTTAGGCAAATTTTTCGCAATTTTATTTTTGGAATAAAAATAAATCGCATGATTATACTCGATCTTTTTTTTTTTTTTTTACGCTCGCAACGTGTAGGTAGGTATATAATAATGTATCCTTATATTTTATCGCTGACCATATAAATAGTAGATTAATAACTGCTGGGGGCCGCACTTGATATCAGAGACGTTGAAAACACTGAGTGCGAGGCTGTTTGTCTCGTATTTTGCAATACTGCTGAAATACTCAAACCCACAAGACTATTTGTCAGAGATAAAAATTGAATGAAAATAAAAAACCGTGTTAGTAGATCAACCCAGCTATTACCTAATAATGATTTTTTTTATTTTTTATTTTTTGCCTCAACGTGCGTCTTAGGTTGACCCAATCTTCTTCTGCCATCGACACAAACATTACCTATATATGGACTTTGATATTATTATTTACGTACGAATATTTTCTGCGAATTAAACCAGCCACCGAGTATATGCCAACAACCAGGTAGACGGGAGTTGGATCTGAACCGGTTTTTAGTACAGGTAGATTCCTACAGGTCTGGTCCATGCGATTGCAGTACAAAATATCATCGAAACTATTTCTTTAAAATAATTCAAGGATTTGGCCTTCAAAAGGGTACAGATAGATCTAGGAAATGATTTATTTTAAGGGGGGGATGGTACTGAAAATTTGACAAAAAACATTTTTTATTATTTTAAATGACCAAAAAGGGTCCGATCAAAAATCGCTTCCAACAATTTTTAGATATATTGGTAACATGTGTATTGGAAAAAAATATTAACCTTTTGCGATGAAAGTGTATGCGTAGGAGACCTTTCGCAGTGATTCGAAGGAAATATTCTGAAAGTTCAGAAAGTTGATATTTTTTTCCAACACACATGTTACCAATATCTAAAAAATTGTCGGAAGCGATTTTTGATTGGACCCTTTTTGGTCATTTAAAATAATAAAAAACGGTTTTTGTCAAATTTTCAGTACCGTCCCGCCTTAAATCACAACTGCAGATTATTAGGGTTTTTAGAGATATAATTCAAAACTATTTGGAAATTTATATGGATCTTGTCTTGCATAGATTCATCGCACCGAAGAAAAAGCGCTTTTATTTTCAGTACTCGCGCTCTTCTTTTTAAATTTTTCCATTCTAAAAGCATGTGAACATTATGACTTTTTCTTCAGTCGCGCACAACTCAGCCGCATTTCAATGGATTGTTCTCATCCAAAAATCATTTGACAGAGAATTTAGTGTTCTTCAAAAGTGCCCAGGATAGTTTGACTGACTTGAAAATACTGAACTTGACATTTTGTTGGAATTTTATAATTTCAAAAAATCAAAGTCCTTATATCTTTTGAAATACTGGTTTGAGAGACTTTATGTGTTGGACTTTTTTGTAGAGAAATAAATTTCCTACAAAATTGTTTCGAAGTTTTTTTCTCCAAGTCCAACTGTTTATTCGCCCACAGCGAGAAAGAAGAATTATGCATAAAATCGACTTTGGAGGCTCACACAATTTCGGCGGTTGAAACCACAGCCAAACTACCTGAAGCACTTTTGAAGAACACTAAATTCTCCGTAATATGAGTCTTGGATGAAAACAATCCATCGAAATGCGGCTGAGTTGTGCGCGACTAAAGAAAAACTCGTAATATTCACATGCAAACTGAAAAAGAAGAGCGCGAGTACTAGAATCGGAATTAGGAGCTAAAAATTGGACAGGATTCCCCTTTCGACGTCTACAACAAGATTCTCAATGTGGAGTTGCAAAAAAAAAAAATAGTCGTTTCAAAAAACGCACCCTAAGGTACATGTTATTGGTTTTCGCCAAATTGACTTTTGTTTCCATCAGTTCATCTCCGTAACTTTTGGAAGATTTCACCAAAGATTTGAGTTCTAATAAACGACCAGGGGTTTTCGTTTCGCACAGAAACTACAATACCGGGATAAAACCTGATATATGTGGTAATAAAAGGCAAATACCGAACAAGAAATATCGGGATATACTCGTTGCGGTTGTAAATCTATCCGAATATATACTTTTGTCTGTCTTATTGAACAATTTATGGAGTCCTTTTTCGCCTTTTAGCATATGAGGATTGATGACTTTTAGTTAAAACGCTCCGTTTTTCAAATCTGTCAAAAGCAGCATAAAAGTTGTTATTTTCCACCAGCATAGAATTACACACTGTGGTTGATAAGATAACTCTTTGCTGGTGGCTTCGCGCGTCATAAGCTCGTGATCTCGAAGACCCCCCCGTATTTATCAGAGACGTTAAGCCTCTTTTGCTCAAGACAATTCTGACGTGCGAGCAAATTGACGAAGATATACTCTGTATTATGATCTGCTGTTTCAACCCGCGGTTTATCAGAGCGAGAGAGTTAATCATCACAAGTATACCACCATCTAGGAATGAACGTTATTTATTACAAACGGATATATTATCAAGATGGACCCCCAGCAATCATCTCCAACGTTGCATCAGACGAGAATAACCGATGACCTCTGCAAGAAGATGAACACAAAACTTTGAACGTTTCGTCAAAAGCTGATCAGCTTTCAAAAAAGATTCTTTTTTCAACCTCGGATCAGTGTGGGAACAAAAAAATCGCAAATATATATTCGAAATCAAGAATTTGCAAGCTTGCAATATCCGCTTCGTATCGCCTGTTTCCAGATATCAAATGAACATGGGTCACGCGGTTTAATCGCATGTAACTTCTGCAATAATTTCAGCAAAAAAAAAAAAAAAACTTCAAGAACAGCATTTTGAAAAAAAAATCTTCAACTTCCAATAACTTTCTGTAACGAATCGCTTGAGACAGGGCACAGACTCATCTAGCGACAAAATTCACGTGTTAGAGGTCGAAAAAAATAACACCAAATTTTCTTCATTTTATTTTTACTTGGAACGTCAAATCTTCTTTGTATACACATTAGACTGTGTCAAAAAAAAAAAAAAAAACGATATCTTCTTTTTGTTCGGGCCCTTTCGAAAATAGTGCTTAATATAAAGAAAATTGTCCCCAAAGCTTAGCTATGTAGCTCGAACACAGAATTAACGCATTTGAAAATAAGATTTCCCATGTATTTCAAATGGCAAAATTTGTTTATCTTAGTTTTATTTTTATAATTCTCTTTATTCAACTGATAAGAATAAAGTGAATGTACGGTTTTGAAGGGAAAAAAATTTCTGAGAAAATGCATGAAAAAAAATTTTCTAATTAATTTGTCGAAAAGTAAGTAGTAATCAAATATACATATGACTTTCAAACCACTGTAACTCGTTAACGGTTCAATCGAGCAACTTGGGCCAAAGGACTATTTTTGTAGATCATAAAATTCTCTACAAAACCATATATCTACTTTATTCTTATCAGTTGAATAAAGAGAGTTATAAAAATAAAACTAGGATAAACAAATTTTGCCATCTGAAATACATGGGAAATCTTATTTTCAAATGCGCTAATTCTGTGTTCAAGCTACATAGCTCAGCTTTGGGGACAATTTTCTTTATATTAAGCACTAACTATTTTCGAAAGGGCCCGAACAAAAAGAAGACGTCGTTTTTTTTTTGACACAGTCTAATACACATACTAAAGTCAAAGTCCTATAGACTATACTAGGTATATATGTATAAACAGAGTGAACCAACTGTACAATTGATAAGCGATTGCTTTGTGTGATTTTTTTTTTTTTTTTTTCTGCTTGAAATGACTCGGGTAATTATAAAGAATTGATAAACTAACTTTTTCGAAACTTGCATACGTGTATAAATCGTGAAATGCAGTAGCCAATAAAAACCACGAAATGATCATAAATCGATTTTCGTATATAAAATAAAATACCTGGCTAATTCTATACATAAGTTTAATGTCTAATAGATTATTTATTTCCAATCTGTAATTTATAAAATGATAAATAAATTATCTAACACAGCTCCATATGTTCGAATTAGATTGTTTTTCTATAAGTCTATACAGCAACAGATAAAGACAAGTGTGAATTTAATTTGTAACAAACAAACGTCAATCACACGTAGTCGTATGTAGTACATATATCAGTTTTCATAACAGTTTGTTATATTATGACGGGGTTCCGCGGTAATTGCATCATGAGAATATATAATTATTTACAAAATGTGTAAATCTGAATGATGCATAATGTGTGTATTGAAGGGTCTTGTAAATAAAAAAAAAGTAAAAAAAAAAAATGATCCATATAATATAGTACGTCAGAGTTGAAGTCATTAAGATATATATCGAAAAATAAGAATATTTTTGTAAACTAATATCTCGTTTCGCGGTTTATTCAATGATCAGCTGCGCGAGTATATTATTATATATTATATAGTGGAGAGGGAAACGAGGAGCGAGGGCAGTTATTCCACTTCATATAAAAACCTTGACTCGTCGGAGAGTAAGCCAGTCTAGTGTTCTCGTCGTGTTCGATTGTATCAAGTTGGTTTCAAAGTTCGATCGAAGATACCAAAGTCTTCAACCAAAACAAACAAAACTGTGATAACAATTACTTTTATTTACCGACACACGCGGCTATCCATCCATCAAGTCAGGTTCTGTGATAGCAGAATTGAATAAAAGAGAAAAACTAACAGGTGAGACATCGTTCGAACATTTTTTTTTTTTTTTTTTTTTTTTCAAATTTTTCATCCAGCATGATTTTCAAAATGATTAGAAAAACGAAAATTATAGAAAACTAAGAAATTATACGAAAGTGCGGTAACGAATGAACGAGTTGAAGAAGTTTTATATACACGAATGTCTCTTCAACTGATTGACTAACACTTGGAACAAAATTTATTCAACCTTGCATACTGAGTGCAATAAGTTTGCATACGATTTGCAGACTTGTTATTATCATTATTGAGTCAGTTAACTGCATTGAAAAAGTTTCGAAATGTATTATGGGTCTGATTTAGACTCAGGGTAGATGATTGTATTCGCTTATCTCTAAATCCGTATTCTCAGCTCTCTAAGCTCGTTTTTTCTAATCCATAATTCGGGACCTTCCCAGACAGCACGGAATATTGCCCAATATTGTAGCAACATTGTAGCAACATTGCAATATTGCATTGCTGCAAGGTTGCTACAATATTGCAATGTTGCTACAATGTTGCTACAATGTTGCAATGTTGCTACAATGTTTCTACAATGTTGCTACAATGTTTCTACAATGTTGCTACAATGTTGCTACAATGTTGCTACAGTGTTGCTACAGTGTTGCTACAGTGTTGCTACAATGTTGCTACAATGTTGGGCAATATTCCGTGTTGTCTGGGTTGATACGATATTACGGAGTAGATAGCATGACATAACGTTAACACATGTCTGATATAGTTTATTTTACGTCTTAAATATAATTTAAGAATAAAACTGCATGAAGATATTGAATAAAAAAATGTCATTTCACTCCTCAATTTTAAATACATTTTTTTTTTTTTCAAATTTAGATATCGCCATGCCTATAGCATTGAGAAGTGTTTTAATCAGCGACGCAGTCGACGATGCCTGCGTTGAGCTTCTTACAAGTCATGGAGTTCCTGTAACTACTAAGTACAAGATGTCGAAAGACGAACTTCTCCAAGAGATCAAGGTAGACGAGATTCGATGAAAATAAATAATTTCATATTCGATAATTTCAATCATTTTTCATTCTTATCCACGATAAAAATAAGACAAGTACTATAATATGAAAGAAAGTCTTATCTCACGTCAATCAGTCAATTTCCTATATCTTTGAAACGATTTTATATAATTTAAGAAACAATAACGAGACTTTGAAAAAATGATCGAATCTCATATCTCGTTGGAATTTTTTCTACCTAGATGTAGTATGATGTAATCGTCGGTATTTTCGTTCGACAGAAACGTGTCTAAATTATACATACGTATAATGTATACCGCACACCGAGTCGCATTTGGTCGCATGGCATAATTCAGTATCTGCATAATGCATGAGTATGGAACACTCGTCTTGTGTACCTATAAAATACAGCGTTATATATCTTGTCCACCGTGTCTGGTTATAACCAGTTAATGGTCTATGATAACCAGTTAATATATGGGTCATTGCACTCTTTTTATTATTCCGCTACTACATGCGAGCAGTTTTTCCGGTTTGCCTCTCTCTCCCGTATTTTATGTCATAATATGTACATGCAAAACGCATTTTCAATTTTTCTAACCATAGTATGATATTATGATCATACTACCTACGCGATCGGAAAATAATTTAAAAAAAACGTATCAGTTGCTATTATCACATCAGAATAACATAACTGAAATCAAAATCAATTACAATTTTATTCTTTTGTTTTTTTCAAGGTCACTCTTGCTATTCCATATCATTATTCAAATAATCTGATATATTATACCATGTAAATGGTTATATAACAAAATTGGAGTAAAATAATTCTCCACATATGATAGACAGCAGTACAGCTTATATAGTACAGACGTGGAATGCCACCATTCCCGAAATAAGAGTCTCTTGAAAAGAGTTTTCAGTTTTCACTTTTACTTCGAAGTCCCTGCACGCGGTTTCATACGAGTTAAGATATAAATAGACGCGTCTGGCGGAGGCGTTTAGTATCGAATACTCAATGCGAGCTACGTATTATGTCTGTATTCGCACAGGAAGGCTGTGATAAAAATTTAAAAAAAAAAATCGAATCCATGTCTAGTTTATTTATTTATTTATTTATTTATTTATTTTTATATGAAATAAGAATTTTCTTGAAAAAAAAATAAAATCGAATAAAATATAGCAGAGACACTGTATAGCGCGCTTGGACGAGGTCCCATGCTGTGGTTTTCTTAGCATATGTATAGTCAGACCAGAAAAAGAAAAATAAAAAACGAGATGAAAAACAAACGCACGGTGCATTGCATGTGTGTGTAATGCGAGTTATAAATAATACTTGAATATGTACATACGTCGAATAAAGCAGACAATGAAAACATGGATAAAATTAATATATATACGGGGAGGTCCACCAATTATAGGTATAAACGATCCGGGGTCAAAATTTCGAATTGTCTGCAATTTTGACATCTCATAGTGTGTATTGAGATGTAAAAATCCACCAAGTCTTAGACCTCTAAGCCTTAGCGTTCAGGAGAGACGGGCTGATTAGTCTTTCAACTTTGAGCACATTGACTTTTACATTCGAATTTTTATCCCATCTCTATCGGGAAAAAGAGAATTTGATCAAACCTGTTTTTCGTGTAAAAATGTCTGATCTTTCCGAATATCACATTCATTTCAAGCTAGATTCTCAAAAATGGTGAAAAAAACACGTTTTTTCGAAAAAAAAACATGTTTTTTCAACGTTCCCCACACTTTTTTTTAAATTTGATATTTTTATCTGAAAGCTTGCAGTTTTTTTACTAAAGAAACTGATTTTTATTTTGGGTGCTCGAAATGGGATCAGGCGGAAGTTACATTTATGTTCATTAAATTGGGTGTAAAATTTTTTTTTTTTTTTTTTTCATTTGTTCAGCGATGTATCTTCATTTTATTCACATTTGTGGAAGTGCTATATTTTTTACATACTATAAAATGAGAATTTTTCGCTGAATAAAGGAAAAAAAATATTTTATACGTAATTTATAATAAACATAAATGCAACTCCCGCCTGATCCCATTTCGAGCACCCGAAATAAAAATAAGTTTCTTTGAAGAAAAACTGCAAGCTTTCAGATAAAAATATCAAATTTGAAAAAAAGTTTGGGGAACGTTGAAAAAACACGTTTTTTTTAAAAAAAAAACGTGTTTTTTTCACCATTTTTGAGAATCTAGCTTGAAATGAATGTGATATTCGGAAAGATCAGACATTTTTACACGAAAAAGACGTTTGATCAAATTCTCTTTTTCGCGATAGAGATGAGATAAAAATTCGAATGTAAAAGTCAATGTGCTCAAAGTTGAAAGACTAATCAGCGCGTCTCTCCTGAACGCTAAGGCTTAGAGGTCTAAAACTTGGTGGATTTTTACATCTCAATACACACTATGAGATATCAAAATTGCAGACAAATCGAAATTTTGACCCCGGATTGTTTACCTATAATTGGTGGACTTGCCCATATACATATAATGATAATTTTTTTTTACCCAACTCGAATCAATTGATATCATATATATATATAAATTTTTTTTTTTTCAGAAACATGATGGACTCATTGTTCGATCCGATACCAAAGTTACCGCTGAAGTATTGGCCGCTACATCAGGTCTTAGAGTTGTTGGTCGAGCTGGTACTGGAGTCGACAACATCGATCTTCAGGCTGCAACTCGCAAGGGAGTCGTTGTACTTAAGTGAGTAATGATCCTATTAAATATATAATCTCGTTTATAATATGACGAAAAATAATTACGCGAAGAAAGTTTAACTTTGGAGATAATTTTTTTAGATTATTAAAAAATTATATTACTCAGATCAAAAGTTATTGCTCTGTTTACAGCCGAGCATTTATTGATTTGGTTTTTTAGAGATTTAATTAAAAAATTGGATCAAATCAATCAAAAATTTGTTTGGATTTGATGACAAAAACCTTGAACTTCGTTTTTTTTTTTTTTTTTTCTCCTTCAAATAGTACCCCTGGTGGAAACAGTATCAGTGCTTGCGAGTTGACATGTGCACTGATCACATCTCTGGCACGAAATGTTGCACAAGCTGCTGCATCGATGAAGGAAGGTCGTTGGGATCGTAAATTATACTCTGGTTTTGAGTTGTCGGGAAAAACCCTTGCGGTTTTAGGACTTGGACGTATCGGTCGTGAAGTTGCTCTAAGGATGCAGTCCTATGGAATGAAAGTGGTCGGTTTTGACCCGATGACTTCTGTAGAAGCTGCCAAAGAATTCGGCGTCGATAAACTCGAATTGGAACAAATTTGGCCAATAGCCGATTACATCACAGTCCATACTCCCCTCATTCCGCAAACGAGAAGTAAGTATAGTTTTCGAATTTCGTGTGACACACAAATATATATGTGGTATTCCACGTAAACCGGACCAGTTTTTGGCCTGAGGTCATCGAATTTGACGCCAATGCAGATTCAGATTCCTTGTTACTACATAAGATGCCCCCAACAGTTACAGAGCTTGAAAATAATTGGTTCAATTTATATCGCTGTCATAATTATGCCAAAAATTTAATTACCACATTTTCAACTCCACCTATCTCAGCCATGCATGAACAAAATCATAACTTCCCATAGTGCATTCTACGCGCATAAATGAGCTCCTTCGAAATATGTAGCACTTCAATTATTTTTGGAATTCTTGAACAGGTAAAACTTTGAAAATGTGCGATTTCTTTGTTCTTCTACCGAAGGGTCACACCAATTGCCCTGAAATTTTCACCGAAATTACTTCGAGGTGGCACTAAGAAGTGATCAAAATTTCAGCCTCCCATTTTTCTTCTTTTGTTTTCAAAAAACCGGCGAAGCATGTAAAACTTGGAAAATATGTGTTTTTATTTTTTTTCTACTTGAAGGGTCACACGGATTGCCTTGAAATTTTCACCGAAATTACTTCAAAGTGTCACAAAGAAGTGATAAAATTTCCAGCCTCCCGTTTTTTACTTTTTTTTTTTTGCCAAAAACCGGCCCGGTTCACGTGGAATGCCCCATATATATATGCATCGTCGTAAATTATTTATGAAAAATGAATGACATCAACTTTAATCGTACTTTAAAGATCTGATCAACGCCACGAGTTTGGCAAAAAGCAAAAAGGGTGTACGAGTGATAAACGTAGCACGAGGTGGCATCGTCGACGAAGAAGCTCTTCTTGAGTCATTGAAAGCCGGTCATTGCGGAGGAGCCGCACTCGACGTATTCGCCGAAGAACCGCCGAAGAACCCAATAACTTTGGAACTTATTAAACATCCAAAAGTTATCGCCACACCACATTTGGGTAAGCAATTCCTGATTACCTAAATTCGTTAGATTTCAAATTCGATAGATTTCAAAATTGACTAGTGTGACAAAACGTTGCAAAAAAAAAAATGCCTTTTCGAATCAGAAACGTCCGCGACTGTTCACTTTGCATAACTCCGGGCTTGCCACACTCAGAAAAAAGTCTTGTTGACACAACCAAAATTTGGTTATTATATGCACAATCACAGTTCAGTCAATCAAATTTTTTGTTCAGTCAACCAAAAATTTCGTTCGGATGACCAAAATTTTGTTGGGACAACCGAAATTTTGGCTATTCCAACAAAATTTTTGGTTGACTGAACAAAAAATGTGATTGTGCATATAAATAACCCAAATTTTGGTTGTGTCAACAAGACCTTTTTCTGAGTGCACTGCTTCAGAATCTGAATGCCAATCTATAATTGTGTTTTCTTGTAATTATGAACAGGTGCCAGTACAGCGGAGGCCCAGCAGCGAGTGGCGGTGGAAATAGCAGAGCAGTTTTTAGCTCTTTCAGGTAAATCGACGGCATTTGCGGTGACGGGTATAGTGAACGCTCCAGTTCTGGTAGCAGCGTTATCGGACGTGAATGCACCGTGGATAAATTTGGCTAAGAAACTTGGTCAACTTGGAGGAAAATTCTTGAAAGGAAATGAAGGGATCAGTATCGAGAGTCAGACCGTGGGAAACGACATGGAGAAGAAGAAGTTTGTCCACACTGCAGTTTTGGTTGGAATTTTAGCGGGACAGACAAAAAACGGACTCAATTTAGTAAACGCACCGATTCTTGCAAAAGACATTGGAATTAGTATCACCGAGAGTCATGCGGACGGGGAAAACGCGGTTGTTGTCAAAGTTGGTCAGCACAGAGTGAAAGGTAAGAATAATTGCATAGATTAATTTTTCAAATTTCTAATTTTTGCAAAATAAATCAACATTTCTTTGGTCTCTTCTTTGCAGGAACAGTTCGAGGAGCGAACGAGCCACTGCTTGTATCAATCGATGACGCAGTTTTTCCGAACGGCGTTGTCCTCGACGAAAATCTTTCCCTTTATCATGGAAACGGGTCGAATACTCTGTCAAATATAGTCGCAACTTTGTCCGCAAAGGGGGTTCAAATTCAGAGCCTAAATACCACCGGAGCATGGTTCGCGGTTCAGACGAATCAGGAACTTACGGTACCAGTCGAAGGCGTTGAGAGCTTCTAGAACTGGGCTAATTGATTATAATATCATCCTTGGGATTTTCTTCATCGACTTCTTACGAAAAAAACTCAGAATTATATGATTATAGTATAATATAATCGCAAGGAGTTGAGAATTTATATCATGTTGATTCAGTATTTCAGAAATTAATTATACTGCGGTTCTTATATAATTCACGTTGACAATTATGAGATAACGTGTTTATATAATCACGTTGGAGATACGGAGACGGACTCTTCCCTCATCAATCATAAATCATATCGCATTGACTATCGTATATTTATTTTTGGCAGAGCCAAAATATTAATTATGTTGTTATTGACTGTCATATTTTATGGTCATAAAAGAAGATCGATACTATACAGCCTTGAATCTTCCATACGAAAGAGGTTTTTTTATTTTTTATTTTTGTTTTTTCTTCCTCTCACAGAATTTAATTTAATAATATACATTATACATACGTATAATACTAATATCTAAGATCGCTAAATGATTTTATACACTGTTTTATATCACTTAAGTAATTTAGGACATAATAAATTGTATTTGTTAATCTATATACCCACGTATATAATGGACTATTTTATTCCCGCAATTATGAGCGATTTATAACATCATAATATTGCAAATTCTGATTATTCCTACATCTGAATATTAC
Organism: Tenthredo mesomela; assembly: GCA_943736025.1. Classification (NCBI taxonomy): domain Eukaryota; kingdom Metazoa; phylum Arthropoda; class Insecta; order Hymenoptera; family Tenthredinidae; genus Tenthredo; species Tenthredo mesomela. Next base: position 1,073,052 of record OX031016.1, read on the forward strand.
AAATGTTTAAGAACATTAGATAAGGACGAAAATGCATTTCCTTTTTTTGATCATCGAATAGTAGTATGACTATCGGCTTCAAGAAATATTCTATAGACACGGTACTTCCATAGCTGATTATTACCTACTCGTATTTTGAAACATTCGAAATTATTTCAGATTTTATGAAATTCGCCTTAAAAACAAATTTGATACTGAACTGCCTCGATCAATTGATCATTCACCCATTTAAGAGCCACATTAATTTGCTGAGTAAGATCATATTCCGCGAAGAAATTCGTTGAAAGCTCAAGAATTTTCCTTCAGAATGGTGTCATTGATATTCTTCTACTCAAATTATTGCAGAAGTTATTATACACGCGATTAAACCGCGCAGAATTCGTGTTCATTTGATATCTGAAATGAGGCGATATGAAGAGGATAATTATGTTGCAAGCTTTCAAATTCTTTATTTCGAATATTTCTGCAATTTTTCTTTTATTTTTTTTATTTTTATTATTTTTTTTTTTTTTTTTTTTTTGCCGCACTAATCCGAGATTGAAAAAATAAGCTTTTTCAAACATGCACTGATTAACTTCTGGCGAATGGTTAGCAGTTTTATCTTTATCTTCTCGCAGAAATCATCGCCTGATCTCGTCTGATGTAACGTCGGAGATGATTGCCGGGGGTCGATCTTGATAATACATCCGTTTACAGTAAATATATCACAAAGATTTCATACGGAAAAATCATAATTCGTAAATAAGGTTACTGAAAGTTGAAGATTCTTTTTTTCAAAATGCTGTCCTGAAGTTTTTTTTTATCAAATTATTATAAACCGCGGGACCCATGTTCATTTGATATCTAAAGACAGGCGATACGAAGCGGTTATTGCAAGCTTGCAAATTCTTGATTTCGAATATATTTGCGATTTATTTTTCCCACACTGATCCGAGGTTGAAAAAATAATCTTTTTTGAAAGCTGATCAGCTTTTGGCGAAACGTTTAAATTTTTGTCTTCATCTTCTTGCAGAGGTCATCGGTTATTCTCGTCTGATGCAACGTTGGAGATAATTGCTGGGGGTCCATCTTGATAATATATCTGTTTGTAATAAATAACGTTCATTCCTAGATGATGGTGCTTGTGATGATTAACTCTATCGCTCTGATAAACCGCTGGTTAAAACAGTGAACCATAATACAGAGTTATCTTCGTCACTTTGCTCGCACGTCAGAATTGTCGTGAGCAAAAGAGGCTCGTCGTCTTTAATGAATGCAGAGGGTCTTTGAGATCACGGGCTCATGACGTGCGAAGCCCCCAGCAGAAAGTTGTCTTATCAATTGTATAATTACGTCTTAAAATAGAAGAAATCAACTGTACAAAATCTGGGCCAGCAAAAATATTTCTTTAGAGCATATAGAAATTATATCAGATTTTATGGAAGCCGTCTTACATAAACTGAGTCTGCCGAAAAAAAGTGGATGACGCAGACTTTCAGGTCGCATCGTTCATCGAAAATTCTCATGCAACTATGCATATAATCAACGATCAGAATTTAATATTCAACGAGTACTTCTATTCGTTTGGACGTATTCGAATTCCATTTCATTCGATCTACAACTTCCAATACAGGCAGTGAAAGAAAAACGAATTATGTACTTTGCGATGTCTCAAATGCTGAATATAAGTATTCGTTAAGGTGCCACAGTACTGGCGTGTCCTATATATACAGGGTGATTCAGAATGCGGTACTTTCCTTACACCGGTATATTCCTTGTAAAAATCTAAGACCAAAATTATTCATCCTAAAATGTCGAAAGCTGAGCCGTTTTCAGGTAGTAGTAGTTTAAAGTAAGCCAAAGTAAGCCAATACGAGGGCAGATACGAGAATGGCTCAGCCGCCGCTACGCCGTTATTGTTGATCAGACGTGGCTGGTCTGCTGTATGTAGCTAAGCTATACAGGCGATGCAATGGAAACAGAAGCGTGCGAATGTTACCGAACTATGAATGTAACGTCTGATCGTCGTTTCTTTGCAAGATCGCGGTGGCGGGCCAACAATAACGGCGTAGCGGCGGCTGAGCCATTCTCGTATCTGCCCTCGTATTGGCTTACTTTGGCTTACTTTAAACTACTCCTACCTGAAAACGGCTTAGCTTTCGACATTTTAGGATGAGTAATTTTGGTCTTAGATTTTGACAAGGAATCCACCGGTGTAAGGAAAGTACCGCATTCTGAATCACCCTGTATTTTGTGACGTCAGAATCGTGAAATACGAGGAATTTCGTCGACAAATTGAGCCCAAACGAGGAAACGAATTCCACGGGTATTGTTTTTTTATAAAAGCTTAAATTGATCTGTAGGGCGCTTACTTAGTGATTTTCAGCGTAGATTACCCAGTAATGTGTATTGCGAATAAATAAAAGTGACAGCCCGAGTAAAAATGATTTTATAGAATTATATAGAATTATATAGAATTATATAGAATTGTTCTATATAATTCTATAGAAATATTGGCCCGATAGAAATATATAGAATTCCATATAATTTTATAAAATTCTATGAAATTCTATAAAATTCTATGAAATTCTATAAAATTCTATATATTTCTATCGGGCCAATATTTCTATGGAGTTATATGTACTTCTATAAGATTATATATAATTCTGTAAAATTCTATATAATTCTATAAAATTATACCGAAGCCGGACTCTTTCCTGAATTTGAAATGAAAAGAATAATAACAAAGCATGGGTAGATTTTTTAAGAATCGAGTAAAAATGATTTTATAGAATTATATAGAATTATATAGAATTATACAAAAGTTATATAGAATTGTATAGAATTATATAGAATTATAGGGGAGAGAGGGGGAATGGCGGTCACTTAAGCAGAAATTGCAATAACTGGGGAAATGACGATCGGAAAAAAGTCAGTTATATAGGATATGGTGGAAAATTTCATTCACATTGACTGCTATGAACGGTATTCAGATCTTCGACAAACTCCACATGCTAACTTCACATCTATGGAAAATGAAATCGACCGGCATTACCCGACCTAGTCGGGTAATGACGGTCGCCACAAAATGCATTGACGGTCAAAGTGGGGTAATGGTAATCGCACACGAAAATCTTGTGAAAATTGCTTTAACCGAAAATATTTATACTTTGATTTATTTTTTATTTTTATTTTTTTATTTTTTCCTTATTTTTATTTTTATTTTTATTTGCATTTTTCTACCCGGACAGCATGACCGGCATAACCCCAACACGTCGAATCAGCTTTGACTTGTTGTTTCAATCACAAAATATATTATAATCAAAAATTATTAATATGTAGAATTAAGAGAAAGGCTGAATTAACCACCCTGTAATATTATTTGTTACGTAAATGTGACAAAAATGCAACATATCTCTTATAAATCGCATCCAAAAAATTAGAGTGACACTACCCCATAACTACCAATTGTCACGAAGAGCTGAATCCTTAAACCAAGATGGCAAGCTCGAGGCCAGTAGTTTGTATCTGCATCCGCTACGTGGTAGCAGTAGAGTCGTTATTTTCAAATGCATAGAATATGAGATATTGACATGACCGCCATTACCCACTGACCGCCATTCCCCCTCCCTCCCCTATATAAAAATCCATGTAAGTTTTATAGAACTTTATATAATTATATATAACTTTATAGAGTTATATATAATCATATAGAGTTCTATGTAGGATCCAAAACAAGTTTATAAGTGGGTTTTTTAACTCTATAAAGTTATATATAATTATATAAGGTTATATGAAATTATATAGAATTCTATATAACTTACATATAAGCTTATTTTGGATCCTATATAGAACTCTACATGATTCTATATAACTCTATAAAGTTATATATAATTATATGAAGTTCTATAAAAATTACATGGATTTTTATATAAAATTCTATATAATTCTATACAATTCTATATAACTTTTATATAATTCTATATAATTCTATATAATTATATAAAATCATTTTCACTCGGGAGGTCGTTTATACATATCCAACATGGCGGCATCAGAATCCGGCCATTACAGACTTGTCGTATTTTCGCCGCATCCAGGAGATTAAAACGTCTATCACTCAACACAGGGAGTAAGCGCCCCGTAGGAATACACACTTGTTTCAGGAAAACTTATTTCACCTATCTGCGTCCCGTAAATAAGGCTCAATTTGTCGACGAAATTCCTCGTATTTGGCGTCTCGGTATGACATATATCTATCGAAAATCTGAGAATTGACTTCCGGTACTGTGGCACCTTAATGCACAACACGGGGAAGTGAAAACGCCTGCATAGAGGCAACTCAAACATCAAACGGCTAGGTTTAAAGCCGATTCTGTGACTGTATTGCAAGTTGCATATCCTTAGGCGTTAGCCGATAATTCAGTTTAAAATTAATGATTGACTACCAGCAATTATTATTGATCATATGGTATAGTTTCATCTATTCTATTCACTGCACATTGTTATCCTAGAAAATATCATGCCATATGCAATTCTGTTTCCAGAACCCAAATCATACAAATTTTTCATTCAATTCTATATCGTTTAGTTAGTTTCAAATTAACTGGACTGGTCATTTCATGTTCGTATATTATCAGCCGATGAATGAATAATTCGGATCGCAAAAGATCATAGATGAGGAATTATATGAAAATGAAGGATCAGACATATGATGAAAAGAATAGTAGATTGCGATGCATACATTTTTCATGACAAATTCGAGGGAACCTTTACTTTCCACGCTATGATAGCGTGGAAAAGTTATGTGACAAAGTTTATGCCACACTCCTCAGAAATAAACATCAATAAGAGAATATTCGAGTCAATTGAAACCGTTATGTATCTTATGAAACAAATGAAATCAATATACATCAAACTGCATTAATCTGATTTTAATATACAACCTTCTAAAGAAGAAACGCAAGTGATCTCGATACTCCGAATATTTGTCTAATAAATTCAAGAAGATGCTGATGTAATGTGCTGTCTTTAAATATCGGAATATGTTACAACATCGGCCCCTAGCTATCAGGAACATCAAGTGTACTGCTTTTGACATTTGTGACTTCTTCATGATCTGTAAGTTGCAATGTTTGTGGATTGATTAAACTTCTGCAGGGTGATGCTTCAGTGGAATGATCTAGCAGAGATCTAACTAATTTCGCAGGCGTCAGATCGTTACACTCCTCATATACTTTGAGAATGCAGTGTTTAAGGTTCTTCATTTCACTGTTGGAAAAAATGATCATACGTTAGACAAAAATCGATAATTTATTTTCATTTGAGCACATATCGAAACAAAAATGTTATTTTTACTCACACACACTCTACGATGTACCTGTCACGTTGAGAGAGCGACCTGGACCATGGAATATGACCTGAAGGGCTCTGAACGAAACAGTTTAGCATTACTTTGTACTTAGAAATCCAACACTCTAAGCCACCAGTGGTTCGGAATGCTATGAAAAATGAGAATACAAAAATTATGGTCAAAAATACAAAATGAAAGATAATGACAACGCGTCTTGGGTCATACTCATAAAGTCACATCATGGAAGTAGAATCATTTTCGAGTGGATTGAGCAAGATTGAATATTCTGCAAAGTGAACAAATGGCAGAGCAATCATCTGGAATAAAACTGTGTTTCTAATGCGGCACGAGGTTGTGGGCACCAAAGAGGCTAGTCTGATGACATAATTTGTTGTTATGCGCCAGGACTTACAACGTTCTGCGTTAGCTTTTACTTAGCCGATTTTGTGGTATTTCGCGTAAATGCATAAGAAAAAACTTATTCACGACCTTTTGATTTAAGAAATGCTAAACGGACGTATGGCCTTTACGACTTTGTGCCATTAGACACGCTGAATGATAATTTACTAACTTGCGATAAAATCTGCGCGGTGGTCGCAAAAAAATTCAAGAAATGTACTCGTCATGTTATGAACGATTTCCATCTCCTCTCGATCCTCTGGATCCAAGCAAGGCTTCGTAGAGTCCGCGAAATTATTTAACTGTTCTTGGACAAACGAGATTTTTCCACAATAATTGTTGAAAACGGCGTCCGGGTTGGCAAGTCGCCCATCGCGTTGAAGCAAGGATAATTCTGATTGTAGCACCGTCAGGTAAATCGCCAATGATATACTTAATCCTGAAATCTGACGTGGAATTTTCTTTGCAGCATCGTACGCGTAAGGCCCACCATTTCGTTCGCACTTTTTTTTAAGGTAACTTTCGATGACTTGATCTGGTACACCCAAATGTTGAAGATTGCCTAAGCCAGTAATGATGAAAATATCTGGTATTGATTGGAGCTGTTCCTCTGGGCTTGAAATACGTTCTGGAGCAACGGTGAAGCCCAAGATTCCTGTCAAAGAAATAATAAGTATATCCGAAATCAACAAGACGAAATGAAAATCTGGCGCAAAAATAATTGAAACGATTGGTAACTTTCGCACAAATAACATTTTTGCAACATCTGCTTCGAAAGTTTCATTTTCGAGGCCTGTATAGCGAGCGTAAAATACCTTATTTTCGAGGAGTGAAGAAAATAAGAATTAGCGCATGAAAATTTTCTAAACTATTATTTTACATATCTGAAACCTCTGAGATGTCACCATTACAGTGATTTCATTCGAGTTAAAACGACCACTAATGACACTAGTTGTGCGCCACTTGACCACCAGTAGCTGTAGCTGATTGTGCTTCAAGAATACTTTGATAGAGTGCCATTTTTGTATAAAAATCCAAGAGCTTCATATTCTAAATGGATTGAATATACGTGGTAAAGTATTCCCAACGTTCTTTTACGGCATTCTTTAACCCCAGGATGGGGTCCTTCGATTTTCCAAAAGATTTATCGTAGTTCTCGTCTATATTTCCCAAACTATTGGAATTGGATAGTATCGGAGAAATCGAACGAAGTCCTAGCAGGTCATTTATACTTGGACGCTGTTCGCGAGAAATCATGGAGCTTAAGATTCTCGCTAAAAAACAAGCGTTTCTTTATATAGAATGCCATATCTCACGCACAAAGATCAATCCAACTACTAGGATTCCATAGAGGTGATTATAATTATGGATTTCAAATTCGCAAACGATTCCATATAAGAGGGTTATATTAGTTTGAACGAAAACACGTCATGTGGATTACATTGATGAATACTATTACTCTAGTCTCACACATGACGGTTCTCTATACAGTATAGTTCGACGAAGAAGACACAGCTTGTACATGATCTTACAAGCTGATTCTTGAATTAATACATGGTGAAATCACCACCATTATGCAAAATACAATTGTCGAAGTTCATACATCAAGTGAGAGGTGCACTATGCCAATTTCAACGTACAAATATTTGTCATGTGATTATGGAGTATGCTGATAAATTATTGTTGTCTCTTGTCCTAACGCCATAAATCGTTTCTATAATTGTAATGTATCATCCCTTACGAGGATATACTACTGGAATGACTATTAAGCTTCGTACTAGAATTGCATATAGTAATGAATTCGGATGTACATCACTACAAGTATGATAGAGAGTGCTACTCACTGAAAGAATGATACATTATTCATGAGTAGTGGCTTTTTCCATAAGGGATGAGCTTTAAGTTAAGGGGGCTGTTATATGAACGACTCACTGGCACACAGAATAACCATGAGGGTATAGAGGACCCTCATCTTAGCGATGATCCGTAAAACTATTTACTGCCGGAACAGAGGATTCGAAAGATGGAACTGACAGCGATGAATTGCTAGGCGTTACTAACAAGACATTCGTTTCTGAAATAAAGTGCAATATTTTATGTCGATGTAACTGACGAAAGATAAGCTGGTTTTCCTGCATTGGTCGAAGTCTACTAGAAGGATTGATATAAATGTAAATCTCACCCCGTTCGACCCGGGTTATCACCGATAAATGTTGTTTTCTTCATGGGACGTACATGTATGTATGGCTACATTAGTCAAACAATAGTTTCCAGTCACGGCACACGAAAAAAAGCTGTACCTTAGATGGCATTACACCCTGGACCACACAGCAGTCTACAGACACAAGCAATAGATGTTTTATTTTTTGTTCTGGAAAGCAAGAAGTCATTAGTTTTTATCCAAGTCCAAATCCGCTACTCCGAACGTCCGAAATTCGAGTTGTGATGGTTCAAACCACCCGGTGTATTTTCAAAGCCAAACATTCAATTGTTTCAAAAATCCAGAAGCATTATGGAATGAGTGTCAAAGGTAAAATATTGACCTCGGACCATTCCTCATTTTGCTAAAAATCAAATTAAATCTAGTAGACGAAAAATGTTACTTATGAGTTATAACCAACAGCGCATGTGCGGGGTAGCTCATTTGAAATGCCTGCCTTAATTATCTCCAAGACAGAGTAACATAGAGACGAATGCTTGAATCGAACGTTTCTCGGTTTTACGGGGGAGATTATGACAACTGAGCAGAATAACATTGTGATTCAGAATTTGGTTCGACAAAGCATTGTATCTCGTACGTTTTATACGTACGTTTGGTCGTTGAACCAAATTCCGAGATAGGGTGTCGTTCAACCAAAGTTTGAGATACGATGTTACTCTGCTCAGCCGACGATATGAAGATGATGTCAGTTTGACCATGACTGTGCCGACATCACCACAGACCACTTCGATTTGTCCAAATGGAAGCCCATATTTTTTATTGCATATTGCTATTGCGCATGCGCTGTGGCTTCGGCATTCTCCTGATAGAATCTGGATTCTGGGTTTTGAACCCACTTAAAAATCCGCATCTATAGGCATGAGTACAACATCGCAAGCTGGAGAATGAATCGCATTTCAAATGACACAATAATGAATTGAATGACCAATCTACATTGACATTGATTGTCTCCCTATCAAGGATCACAACCAAATTTATGAGGTTGAGCACACTGCAGCATGAAGAGACCACAGCGTACTATGTGCAGCATTTACTAGATTCTTGAAACAGCGCATGCGTTGCGGCTTCGGCGTTGTGCCACTAAACTCTAATAATACTGGAACGCGCTCCGGCTATTTTCTTCCATAGAGAAGAGGCGAGCCGAGAGAGAGAGTGACTTCATATAGTTTTCTCTCTGTCTTATCGCGTCACGCATGCACACTTCCAACTAGAGTATAGCAACTGCAAAAAGTTAGTGATCTCATGCCTCGGTCAGTGCGTTGAATGTTTTCGTTCACTTGAAACAACTTTTTGAATGGGACTGTACGGACAAGGACAAAACTACATGAAGTCGCTATCTCTCTCGGCTCGCGTCAGAGACGTCGAAGCGCGTTCCAGTATTATTAGAGTTCAGTGCGTTCTGCTTATGGAGTTTCATGTGCTTAGCGGCCTTGACTCACGGCCCAAGCGTCAACCAATGACAGGTCAAGCTCTCATAGTCTCGGACCCAGCGCCTCACCAGACCTATAAAGTGCATGTGCGCAAGTACAATCAAAGTTTTCAAACAATCTACCCTCTTCTTCTTCTTCTTCTCTACTTGAACCCTCTGCAATCTGCCCTATCACAGTTAGCTTGTAACGGGTATGTAGCCGATTACGAATATCTGGGATATGGAAGTGTGAGCAGATCTTGTATACAATAAGGCACGTGTGAAGTTCGTTTGATACCTTAATATTACGTTTATTCAATATATTTATGAACTAATTACAGTGATGTGTGTGTGTGTGTGTGTATGTGTTCTGTGGCTTATTTCCTATTTTATCTACTACTTTGTACTCTTTTTACTCCCAACTTATTTGCTAATTTGTACTTATATACTAGGGCTGTGCGATTAATCGATTAATCGAGGCGATCGATTAATTGATTTTCCGATTAATCGATTAATCGAGTAATCGAAAAAACAATTAATTGTTTTCCCGATTAATCGATTAATCGACAGTTTCGATTAACCGTTCTTCCGATTAATCTATTAATCGACGTTTTCAATTAATTGTTTTTCTCGATTAATCGATTAATCGGAAAAACGGTTAATCGGAACTGTCGATTAATCGATTAATCGGGAAAACAATTAATTTATTTTACGATTACTCGATTAATCGATTAATCGTAAAATCAATTAATCGATCACCTCGATTAATCGCACAGCCCTATTATATACTATCATATAATACCGATTTTCCTATCTTTGTGCTTTTACCCTTATTCCTCACTTTGTGTTGTTTCTCTTTCTAGTTTACTGTGTTATTTCCTTTTTCTCTTTGTCTGTGCTATTGTTTCTAACTCATTTCCTAGTTTGTACTGTTTTTTCTACCTTATTTTCTAATGAGTGTCGTTTTCCTTGTGTCCTCCTGGTGTCGTGTCGTTATGGTGTCCTGTTCTTTTCCTTGTTTCGTCCTTTTAGAATGTTGTGTCCGTGTCGTCTATATCCATGATCATGGTGTCTGTCCCTCCTGCGTCCGGTGTTTCGCAGGCTTCTGATTCTGAGTCTGCATCTGTATCGTGTATGGTTTGTTCGTATGTTGTGTTTTGTGTTTGTTCCTTTGGTGTTATTTGGTATATTTTTGGGAATGGTAGGTGTGATGGTGTTAGTGTTCGTCTCTGGTGTCTTATAGCCGTGCTGTGTATTGGTAGTATGAGTGTCGGTATGCTATGTTCAGGGGGTGATGGTAGTGTGTATGGGGGTAAGTTTTCTAAGTCGATGAGTGGTGGTTATGTAGATGTCGTGTCGTATTTCTTTGTGTTTTTGTTTTTATATGCAATGTATTTGTCCGTCTCTTCCGTTAATTGGAATTGTGCGTCTACTCTGTCTGTTAGTTTTGTAATTTTGTCTCGTGTGTCTGTGGCTGGTTTTTTAGTTCGTGTGTATGTGGTTGTGTATTAATACTGTATGATTGTGTGATTGTGTCTGGTGTTTGTCTAGATGTGCTTGAAGTCGGTTGTGTTAGTGTGGTTGTTGGTGTGTTTCGTGTGGAGGGTGGAGGGTGGGTTCGGGTACCTGTGTGCGTGTGACGGTAGTCCCGGTGTCTGTAAAAGTGGTATTTTCGGTGTCGGTGATGTAAATAGCATGTGCTGTCTTGGGATTGATAATAGTGTACGTCGTGCTTCCGTCGGTGGGTGTATGTTGTATTGGTACTGTATTGGCGTGTATGCTTGTAGTGTGTCTTCTGTCTTGTAACGATGCGTGTCTGTTGTCTGCCCTGGTGTCTGTGGCAGTGGCCTTTTATTTGGTCGGCCACGGAGAGCTGTTGGTGATAGTAGTGTCGGTCGTCTGTCCATTGTTATTGTTTCTGTAATATATCGAATGCATTATTAGTCACATATTGTCTTTTTGAATGTAAGGTATAGCTTCAAATTATTAATGTGCCATTTTCCGGCGTTTTTTCCATTCTCTGCTGTTGGTTCATATACGGTGGGTAAAAGTTTTTTTGTCATCACATATGGACCTCAGGACCTGTGTATTTTTGTGCTAACTTAGCTGCTATACATGATCTACTCTCGATGATAGCGTGTGGTTCTTTTTAAGAACCCAGCTGTCTCCTACTTTGTACTCGGGGTTAGCTTCTGTCAGGTGTCTCTGTACTTCCTCTCTGATTATCTGTAGTCTGCGTAGATGATCTGTCCATTTGTTTGTGTCTTGTAACTCTATGTCTACTGTGTTATTTACAAATTTCGCACATACAGGTCCTTGTGCCTGTGTACCGCTTGGCAATGCCGCGACACTTTTGTGTGTGTGTATGTACGTGTTTAACCGTTTATCTTTGAATTCCTCTACTCTCTGTACTATCTTTTATTGTTTTAACTTGTTTAAGGTCCTATTTGTTTGTGGGAATATGCGTGAGTTATTGCGTTGGGCGCCAATTTGTAATGGGTATTTAGCCGATCACGATTATCTGGGATATAGAAGTGTGAACGGGTCTTGTACAATAAGGCACGTGTGAAATTCGTTTGATACCTTAATATTACGTTCATTCAATATCCTTATAAACTAATTACAGTGATGTGTGTGTGTGTGTGTGTGTATGAGAGCAGTATCGTGTGGGGCTATGAGCAATAGCGAATGTAAATATTGCGATTTATAGGCAGCGGTAATGCAGATAAAACGTACTGACCTGGCTAAATGCGGCTGCGAATTCACAAATTTGTTTCTTATGGTACTTCACACTTGTCTATAGGTAGACGTTTGGTACTCGAGTGACGATCGGTCCTCGCGGCCGATGGTCCTTGCTGAAGTTCGGCTATTTCCGATTTTATTTCAATGCTTCGGTGACTCGGCGTGGTTTGGGAGTTTGTGAATTGCAACGTCACAAGCTAGAAAGCATCCCACCAGTGGTTCCGAATGTCCACAACATGACCGTTGGTAATATACATGGGAATGGAATAGAATACTGACAGAACCAGAGTGGCCGTCTACACAAACGAAAACCATGGCACGACTCGAACTGGCCTTGATTATGGAGATATTACTGCCATTGGTTTCATTCGCATCAATAAGCGCATCACAAAGTTCCGATGATAATGGTCACAAGCAATAGGTAAGTCACAACCACTTGCAAACGACGGCCGATTAATACATGTTATACGCAAAACATTGATTGAGAAATAGTACATTGTGTATCAAGGGCGCAAAGAACTATATTGCGAGTGTGCAATATGCGGCACGAGCCGAAGGCGAGTGTGCTGCACATGGAGTAGAAGGAGACCTATCTCCCTATGCACGCTGTATCGAAAAAGTGGGCGGAATTTTGCACATAATAGATGGCGCTGTTAGCAGTGCGAGACCGCTGTCTCCCGGTAAGTGGGAAAATTTACCATACAGTCAGTGACGTCATATGAAGCCGTGGAGGAAGTTCGGGGTTCTGGGTGCCACCTATTACGTGGACCCATTTTCGGTCTCGAAGATAGGTCTCCTTCTATTCCATGGTGCTGCATGCACACTCGCCAAAATAGCCTTGTGACTGCGGTTTCAACTGCAGCCTGCGATTTCATCAACTTATTTTAAATTCTCATATACTTTACTGGTAAAATAATGTCACTGATATTCCCGTGCATGACGAAGCGCTAACATATGCAATTCATGCATACGGATATTACTTTGCATAGCTGAAAATCGATTGATTTCGAATCAGATTTAAAGATTTTTATGGAGTTCACCTCTACTGATAATTTTCAGATCTGATTTCGTTTCGATCCATTCTGCTGGAACTCGTATAATGGGCTCCGGGATGATGATGGAACTCTATTTTTTCTTCAGCTACGTAGATAAGAATTAACAACATCAACCAACCAAGATTAGAAGATCTCAACGTGACAACAACCGAAATAATTGAATCTTCACACAAATAACATTTACAACTTACATTATTCCTTCTCCATCATCAATATAGTCGCTTATTTTCTGGTACTCACTACATACTTTCGAGATCAAAGGCCTTGAATTAGGTAGGAAACTATTCAGACGTTTTTTCAATTTTTGTAAGAAGATATTTCTGTCGAAGTCTATAATTTACTGAACTTAAATCCGACCTTTTTTCAAGACGAATCGTTTCTTCAGAGACTTTTGAGACATAACATTTTTCTACTGATGATTGATAAAGCATCGATTCAATCTTGTTACTAAAGTTTGTATATACCTGCTCGACCATTGAGTTCGACCCAAAAGTAGTAGCTGGCTGATTCAATTGAAAATCGTCCAGGGCTTTCTGGCTGACCATCACAGAATCGTTCCGGAATACATTTCTCTGATTCTTGGTGCGATTTACAGGAATACGTGTTTCAAGATTTGTCTAGAAAAATTATGTACCGGTACTCTGCACATGAATTTTAATTTTAATCGTAAAAAGTCATTTTTGAAAGACTTTTTTTGTAACTTTTTTTTCGGTTGAACCGATTTGGACGATTTTTTTTCATAATCTGCAAAATCTTGTACACTTTTATAAAATTGGGGTTTTGCGCGTTTTTTTTTTTTTTTTTTCTATTTCATATTCTTGTAGTTTTGGAAAAACCATTTGGGACATATTTTCTATTTTTTCGATCCAACCAAAATTGGCGTTGATATAACAGATTAAAAACTACAACAATATGACGTCACCCATGTTAAGATATTATCTATGTAACATAATATATCGAAGTTGGTGAAATTCAATTACCTATAATATGAGAAATTTTCATTTTTAACAAAAAAGAAAAAATACGTCCTCATTATTTTGGCTTACTCTACATTATATACACCCCCAAAGAATGAACAAAATTTTTGATGCAAAAGGCCAATTCTAGGATTATTCTGATTGGTCAATGTTCGGCAAAGTTATAAACTGTAGTTTGGAAAGTAACAAAAAATCACTCTTCTCAAGCGCATTTTTCTCAATGTGCATATATTTCGATTTCATTGTCCTGGATATAGATCTTCTTGATCAGTTGATCACGAATGTCAACTTTTCTGAAAATCCCAGATGACTAATATATGTTTGGAAGAAGCTAGGCACGTTGAAAAATGACGATTTTTTTACTTTCTTGACATTTTAAAGATTAGCATGAATGAAATAGATGGGATGGTGACTCGGATTTTGACGATCACCAGTAAGATGATAAACTTTCAATAAAATTTCAAACCTCAAAGTACAGACAACTGATTATCTCGATGGATCAGATTGAAGATAGGAGCTGCTGTTCTTGCGATCGTTACGATAAAGTAAAGAAGTGAATGATAACCGAATTCTTACTAAATTTGATGTGGGTTATCACCAGTTATTACTAGTTATTACCAATAGTCTAATCATGGCGTTAGAATACAAAGCATTTTCTGTTACGACAAGCTGTGATACAGCGCTTCCTATATTTTGAGGTATAGTATCAGAATTGCGTTCACATATTCATTATTCAACTGTAGATTTCGTTATTTCAATCCAACGAATTTAACAGAATTAGAAGCAATTAGATTTTCATGGTTTCCAATCATTTCCAATCGCTTAAACCAGTCGAAAAGCTTCTCTTTCGATCTTGAAGGTTTCTTCTAATATTATCAGGTTGCTCAAGTTTTTTATGTGCCTCGAACGCATGCCGGGACTTGCTTGGAAACGACTACAGTATTACCACTAAAAATTATTCCATTCACAACGATTCTATTATACACTAATTTGAACGTTATCTGATGGCTTGAGATAGCATAATTTGGAAACAAGACTGGACGATGATATTCCAGTTAGAGGTCGGAATCCCTTTGCTATCGAGCTTTCATTCAGCTATCATGAAAACCAGTTGTCATTAAAAACATTGTTGAAAGTAGACGATTAAAATTTTATCGGAAGGTGTAAACACCGGCCTTACTCTGAACCTTGTGTCACGTATTAGCTGCTATCTGGGAGGAATAACGTGAGATAGCGTGGTCTGCAAATACAACTAGATAAGTATGATATTCCAGTCTAACGTCGAATTCGCTAGCTATCATGAATTGCAGTTGTAGATTGCGTATTCGGCTGACAGAGTATAAAAATCACTTGTCATGGAAAACATGTGTCATAATATCGGCATTTGCTCCATATTACAA
This sequence comes from Tenthredo mesomela, assembly GCA_943736025.1. Taxonomy (NCBI): domain Eukaryota; kingdom Metazoa; phylum Arthropoda; class Insecta; order Hymenoptera; family Tenthredinidae; genus Tenthredo; species Tenthredo mesomela. The sequence goes on from OX031016.1 coordinate 1,088,586, forward strand.
TAATGCTAGTGTTGATCAACATTCGAAGAATCGATCTTCGAAGTATGTCCAGATTAAATCTGCAGAGCGGTCGTGATAGCAAACGGTTACTGACGGTTGCGGTCATGGTGATTGCAAAACATAATGTTGCATTGTTTTTCTGATGTTCGCAGACCCTTATACCCTTAAGGCCCATCCCTAATCGCCCACCTCCTTTTGATTGAAAAAAGGGTGGGTGGAATACATTTCGATTATTTTCCGAGCCCAGGCGTCAAAAACGCAAAAAAAAAAAATGCGCAGCACCAATTCAAATTCAATTCCGAACACATACGTCCAAAAACATGCTACGTCGAGCGTTTTTATTTTTCATAATAAAATTGCCCGCTGTAGCGGGCGTTTTTATTATTGCCCGCTACTCGAGCCCACTAGTGCTAGCTCACCTCCGACTCGTACTGCAAACTCCACACTCGGTCTATAAAAACCCACTTTACGCCCTTGGTACACAATATACTAATTTGTTTCCATGGTCCAGATGAGCCGTTTGCTGTGAAAGTCTCGCACCATCGATATGAAGAGTTTCATTTGCGGCTTTGTAACTCTAACTTCGACTGATAAGAATTGAAATTACTATTTCTTTTAATGATTTTTCAGGTACCCTAAAAAAAAAAAAAAATTAACACTTATGAGAGATTGCGAAATTGATAACTATAATCGTACCCTCCTTTTGCATACTTGATAATTATTTCAGGAAAACGTTACCATTACTCAAATGTTTAAAATCAAGTGATAGAACGTGTATGAGTTCTTATTTTCATGACGAAACGAACGTGAGTGCGCATGACAAAGATGCAACGCCGCGGGTTTGTAGAATTGTCTTCCATGAAATTCCCAAAAAAATTCTATCGCATTATACCCGTTATCGGCGACGACTACGACGAGGATCCAAATATGCACTGAAAGATGAGCGGATAGCAATGCAAGCAGCCATGAAAGGCATTGGTTCGCCCTCCTGCCACAATCGTAGCATGATCAGCCTTGCAGCGCTGGGTGATCTCATCGCAAGGGATGAGGCATGAAATCGCACATGCGCGTGACTATTCTGCAGTGATAGTCCAGTAAAATAAAGGCTGAAATCGTTGTTTTTGTCTGCCAGGCTGCATTTTTGTGACACGTTGTATTTTGGTCCCCTGAAACTCCCCGAGAAATGTGGAAGTGCTACCCTTCCGGGAAGGGCTGAAAAAAATTAAAAACTACCCTAAAAATGCATTTTTCCAAATAACTCGAAAACAACGCGAGATATGGAAAAAAGTACAGAGTACAAATTTGTCGAGCGTAAAATCTTCTACCGAAAAGGTCTCATATACTTTTCCCCCACTCCCAACGGTTCATCCCCTAGAGCCACTTAAATGTTTATGATGAGAAAAAAATTTATAAAAAATCGAAAAATCAGTATTTTTCAATTTTTTTTTTTTTAAACAGCTTATTTTTTTTTTTTTATAGCTTAAAAAATCCCAACTTTTATTCGTGCCAAATACGTGCTCTCCAAGACGAAAAAATATTATTATTATTTCTATTTGGTATAAAAAAAAATAACAAATATTCATTCAATATATAAAAAGATATCGTTGATTTTGATTGGTATTAAACAAAAAATGAATATAAAGAAAAAATATCATTTTAGAAAAAAAGTTGGGATTTCTCAAGCTGGTTGAAAAAAAAAAAAATTAAAAAATACTGATTTTTGGATTTTTTATGAATTTTTTCTCACCATAAACATTTAGGTGGCTCTAGGGGATGAACCGTGGGGAGTGGGGGAAAAGTCTATGGGACCTTTTCGGTAGAAGATTTTACGCTCGACAAATTTGTACTCAATACTTTTTTCCATATCTCGCGTTGTTTTCGAGTTATTTGGAAAAATGCATTTTTAGGGTAGTTTTTAATTTTTTTCAGCCCTTCCCGGAAGGGTAGCACTTCCACACTTCTCGGGGAGTTTCAGGGGACCAAAATACAACGTGTCACAAAAAAGCAGCCTGGCAGACAAAAACAACGATTTCAGCCTTTATTTGACTGGACTATGAGTTTCGCGCAGTGCCACATATATGTGGCACTGAGTAGTATACTACTCTCTTTTGAACAAGAAGCTGCGCAGATACTCGGAGCACAAAATTTGGCGTGGAATGAAAAAACAATTTCTAGCGCTCCTGAGTGAAACACATACCTATATGTCTGTTTGAGCAGTTTTGATGTTAGTCTGATTCATTTTTGATGACAAAATTTCGAATGTGTCGCATTGCAAGCACATTCCAACTTCTTAGTATTCCGTCATTAAGCGATCGACTGGTTGTGGGATTCTCAAATTTTAGATATCAATGCTAGTAAGCAGTGATGATCGTTGTTACGGTAATTTGGTGATTCCATAATGCACAATACGAAACTATAGTTTCACGTACACGTGATTACACTAAAGTTGACTGGACAGCTGATCGTGGTCCTTGGAAATCCCGACATTATTCTCACAGGTAATTGATATCACTCTTGATTACTGTATTTCACCTAAGGCCTATTTACGCCAAGACATAATATAAATGAATTCCATTCATTTAATTCATCCTTGATAGAAATGGCGTCAAATGCCAACAATATTTATCTGTCTTTCATTAGTGGTCATACCTGTCAACGCTTTGACGAGATAAGAATTTCCCAGAAGATTTCGTTATCATGAGGTTCGCATATATGCGCATTAAATTGATAACGTGACTTGCGAAAAACCCACGGTGGCGCATGAACCCCTTTATAACCCGACTTATATTATCTCGTAGCCTTGAAAGATATCATAGATCAAACATTGAGTAAAAATATAGCAATCACAACGATAGGGTGTGAAAAAAGACAGAAATAGTTGGAACTACTGGATGCTACTGAAGTAGCACTGTCTTCCTCGCTGTACTTATAGTACTTATTACGCAATACGCTTATTATGCTTATTGACTTAAGGGGTAACACCACTCTAGAGTTAGCAAAAAAGGCCTAAATTTTATGATTTTTTTCTAGAATATTGGAGAATCGATCGGGTTTCTTTTTTCAGGGCTTATTAAACACATATTGAAGTATGTAGAAAAAATTTTTAATTGCATTTTTGATACAAAATGGCGGCGACAGAGCCAGTCTTCAAGAACGCTTTTTTTTCGATACCTCCACGGGCGGACGTGTAACTCCGAAAGTATAAGAGGTGAAACAAGAAAATCAATTTTTTCCCAATCTATATGTCATTGGCTAGAGAAGTACATAGGGTTTTTATTTTAAATCCATTTTTGCAAAAATGGCACCAGTTTAAAAAAAATTTCATTTTTTCGGCAAAAAAATTTGCAGTATATTGTTTGTTAAGAAAAAAGTTTACATTCAATCGAAAAACGGCTATGTACTTCTTTAGATAATGTGATTGTGAAGCTACAGTCAAAATTTCAAAACAATTCATCGAACGGTTTTCGAGCAGCGTTTCCGCCCAGTTTGAAGAATGTGATTTCAACAAAAACCTGTTCAAAGTTTTATAAGTACTTGCACATACACGTATATTAAAGTGTATATTATAGCATCAGAGCACCCTGGTAACCTACGAAGGTGACTTAATGACCTTCTACTCTGTAAGTAAGAGAGGCACTCATTATTTCGACAGGTAAAAACAAAATATCGAAGCGTTACCGCAGAAACGCCGAACGTGTGCTCCGAGGCGTTGCGGCGAAATTAAAAATTAAAACCTCTGAAGTTTCTTTTTTTTTACCATAGGACCAATTGGTTATTGTTTTTATGACCCTAAAGTATTGTTTAAGCAAAAAAAACAAAAATCGATTTTTTCAAAATCCTAGAGTGGTGTTACCCCTTAATACACTGAGAAACTTTTCCTGGTAAAGATTCCAATAACTGCGAGTAAAACTGGGATATATCTGCTGATTTCGCAATATTTCTTACAGTACCGGGAAAATCTATTATTTGGATAATGCATTCTGATATTCTGTGATAGTAACAAGTAATAAGCGGATAGAAAAAATTACTGTCCGCGTATAGGAAAACGGAGAGTAGTAAAAGATGGCATAGATATTAGTAGGTATTTCTAGAGGGATTGGATAATAGACTAGTCAAATAAGACGCTTTGCTACACACGTTATAATGATTACCAGCGAGTATGGTAAATTTCGTCGCCGCGAATTGACGAACAAGTTCGGCGGGTCTCACGTCGTCGATAGATGGCGAGATATCAGAATATTTCTCTCACTTGTGCCAGATAGTTATATCCGTTTGTATATAAGGAAAGCTAAAAACCACACTATAACATGTGTCTGCGATGCGTCCGGAATTGCGAGCGTTGAGTTGAGGTTATGTTGAGTAGGTGAAGTTAGGCTAGAAGTTTAAGACGACGACTATAGAATGCGCCAGCCCCTGGAGTGCAGACGAACACACATGTAACAAACTCTGAACAACAATGACCAACAACAGTGAAGCTACACAATGTAAGATCCAGGAACTGCCGAACCGCCTATCACCTCCTTCCAGCTTTTTAATTTTTGACATGGAATTTTTCCTGAAATGACTGGTAAAATTTCCAAGTCAGTATGGTAAATTCCATTGCGCCACGATCACGACTTTACCATACTGACTTGGAAGAGGTACTGCTCGTTTTAGGTATAAGTATAAGATTCGCTATACTTATTACCATCCTAACTAGTAAACTTTCTCATTTGTAAAAGAGTTTGTACAAATATCTTGGGTTATATTCCAATGATGATAGTAACTTACAGGTTTACTAGGCAAACTAGTAATAAGTGCTAAAATGCCGATATATCCCAAAATTGCATCGAAAATAGTAAATTCTGGTAAGAATTTTAAGAAATATTACTAGGAAAAGTCTCTCCGTGTACGCAATATCGAATAAGCATGCAACGAAAAAATAATCTGAAAATTGAAGAATACTCAAAGCGCGTTTGTCACTCTCTTGATTCAGAATATAAAAAGGAATCACGGCGTATTTCGAGAAATGCTCTCATTTCATATCCTCAATACCGGAGCTCTAGTAGTACCCGCACGGAAATATATATATGCGAAAAATATATGCGAACATAGATGTGACATATTTTGTTTTTGCGCCAAAATCTATTTTTTATAAGTTTGACATAAATGTCGGATATATTCAACATAAATGTTGCGGCATATATGTCGACATAGATGTCGACATAGATGTCAACACGATTTGATATAAATGTCGGATATATGTCAACATACATGCCGCAACATTTATGTTGACATATATCCGACATTTATATCAAATCGTGTTGACATCTATGTCGACATACATGCCGCAACATTTATGTTGAATATATCCGACATTTATGTCAAACTTATAAAAAAATAGATTTTGGCGCAAAATCAAAATATGTCACATCTATGTTCGCATATATTTTTTGCATATATATATTTCCGTGCGGGTAGAATCTATTGTCCACTGAAAAAGCCAGAATATCTATATCAGGGTGGTCCTTAATTTAATCAGTTTCAAATTTCAATACTCCTATGGGTCAGAACGTCTCCATATATTTACAAAAAAATGTAGCTGAAACCTTGGGTTTCTATCACAATTTTAACACCCTTATTCCAATGATTAATTATCAGTAAAATCATTCACTTTCAGAAAAATTTACAATGTGGAATAATAAAAGAATAGACGGTTGGATCTCTGATCACCGCGGTAGGTACACTAAACGTAATGGATTCTGAGCCGGATGTGTTCGACAATCGAAGAAACAGCCAATCAGCGCTCTGGATTTTTATAATCCAGAGCGCCGATTGGCTGTTTCTAGAATTGTAAAACACATCCGGCTCAGAATCCATTACGTTTAGTGTACATAGGATAAGTGATCAGCGGACTAGATATTAGGCTCAGGTATTTCCAGTTATAATCAATTATCACCAGTGTATTAATTGTAACTTTCAATCATATAGAGATTCGTGTTACGGATATGTTATCGTGTTATTTCTATACTTTGAAGGATAGGGTATCATAAACTACGTCTGTATACAGGGTGAGTCTTCTTAAGGCTATTATAAGGGAGCGGCCCAATGAAGTAAAGTACGTGTGTACCTACTTATCAGACGTGAATAAGTATGAGACCAATTGAATAGCAAAGTAGGGTTTAATGCACGAATAATAAGCCCCTCACCATATCAGGCCCCTCCCTCATGATAAGCAGGGGCAGAATTACCCGGCATGTACTAATATGACGCAATTATAGATTTTATTTCAACGTTCATTTCGAAGACAAAGTTGTGGTATTTTATATCACAAGAGCTTGATTACGGACTGAGAAGACCATCTTTTCAGGCATCGCCCAGTTCGTTTATAAGGCTGTTTTTCCGAGTGACAATCAGCAGTCCGCGATGTCCATTCATTGAGGTCTACCCATTATGGTCTGGTGAATTAACTCAAGTCACTATAATACAGTTACAAAACGGTTCGGATATTGCACTTTGAATATCTTGCATATACCTGAATTGAACATTTTCTATCGAATTATACTACGTTCTCTGCTCCGAATAGAAGCACAAGAAACAGATAGACTTTCCATTCGACAACGTCAATCAGAACATTATCGAGGTGGAAACTTTAGAGAAGTACCAATCAACAAAATTCAAAAATAAAGGTAGGTACTTCTTACAATTATTTATCTTCTAAACGAAGAACTTGCTGCCTATACAAATGGTTTTTGGCAATTCTTATAAATTAGTACGACATGTCATAAATGCGGAGTAAACGGTGTAGTACTAATAATACATTATCACAATGCACGGCGAATTACTCTATGTTAGGAGATATAGCAGAGAAAAATGATGTTTTTTTGCATTCCGTTTCAGGTCTAGAAAGTTTTTAAAAACAATTGAAAGGTATATTGGCCATTCTATACCAAATCCTGTAAGCAAATCCGAACTCCAAATTTTTTAGGTCTTTTTTTTTATGATTTCTTCGCATTAATTAGGTGTCAACGAAGAGATTCCTCGAGTATGAAAGATCTCTGACTTCAGTTATTACGGGTCTTCGTAATTATTAGATTTCGCTTCGAAATTTTCCAATCTTATTGAACGGTTTAAAAAATGCATGAAAACAAAGTTAAAAAGCATGGTTGTCGATCGGAAATTTTCCGAAAATGATCATTTTTTTCTCACTTGTCATTTTCAGCGTGAAATGCGGAAAATAAAACTCAAAATGAGAATTCCACCATGTTTCCCATCGTTTTTTGACAATCAGATTTCGTTTTCTGAAAATTCAGGACATTTCCAATGAAAATCATGTCTGAAAATTTTCCGCTCGTTTACCTCCAAGTCGCAGTTACGGTTAAAATGAAATTTGAGTGTTCTTTGTCATTATTTGTGCACTTTTTCATTGTTACTCCTTTATTTTTTACTTGGAGGTGAAGGAGCGGAAAAATTTTTGGACATTATATTCGTCGGAAATTTTCTGAATTTTTAGAAAACAATATCTGATTTTTGAAAAACAATGGGAAACACGCGGTGAAATAGACATTTCAAGTTTTAGTTTTCGCATTTCGCGCTTAACATGACAAGTGAGAAAAAAATCATCATTTTCGAAAAATTCAGAAAATTTCCGATCTTTTTCTAGGGGTAAGCGCTGTAATATAATGTGTAGTCTGTGTAGATCAGAGTTACGATCGAAATATCTATATTGTTTGTATTCCAGAAAATTGGTTACAATCGCAGAAATTCTGTCAATAAAATTCCTATTTTTATTACAGCAACATAACAAATGTAAAGTTTCTAAGAAGGCGTGTAACTATTTCTCAATGCTAGACAAAGAGTGAAAAAAATTTCAAAACGTACGTCGGAACATAATAAATTAATGGAAAATTTTACAACTTAGATTTTTCTATAAAGGTTTGTAAGAGCCCTGGTAAATTTTACCATAGATTTAAATCCTTCATCGGGAAATCTGATGGGCAGTCAAGAAAATGACGGAAGATTTGACTGGAAGATAAATTTTATCGTGATTTTATACAAGTGGCCTCTGACGATTGTGTTACGTCCTATCTGGGATCGCTAACTTGAGATAGGATGATTTTCGAATATAAATATACACTTGGATATAAACGACATTCAAGTCTCACGTAAAAATGACTTGGCACATTCGTATAGATTACGCTAGTAGATTGAATATTCGGCTGACGAGTGCATGAAAGATTACTCACCATGAAAGACAAAGTTGTTAATGGGCGATTGTCCAATATTGACGATATCGCGTTAGATACGGGTATACCTAACAAAGTGATATTTCAGTGCAGTACATTCGTGGGGACTCAATTTCGGAAAATTTAATTCAGTAAATTTAATTTGCACCGAACGCTGACACGAGAAAAAAAGTTCTTCGACGAACAACGTTCGCACTTTTTTCAACACCCTTGTGCACGAATTACCTTCTGTGACTTCTTCGCGAATATCAAAAAAAAAAAAAAAATTTACAAAAGTATATCAAAGAAAGTTTTGACTAGTATGAGCGAACCCTTTTGAATACGAATAGCTGCTACAAAAGAATACGAGATTAGCTATACGGCTATGATACGTACCCAAAATCACACGTCCCTAGTTTCGGAAATTGCAAGCAGGTATACAGAGACATAGGTAGATTTTTATATCAGAAAGACTTTTGCGACAAAGTAAATTAACTGAATTCGATAGAAAAACCATGACCCGCCCGCCAGAAATTAAATAATTCCAACATGGACCCTAATCTAATCAAACTTGGAATCACCCTGCGCTGTAGAACCTGATGTCTGTACTCTTACACGCTCAACATGTAACACGCATCCGTATTTGATATAAGATATCGTTGATTGAAAAAATGATGTATTGAAATACTAAAGGTCCTTCTATACGATTTTCTAAAATCGAGTTTGACAAATATTTGGAAATATTTTCAGAACTCAAACGAGGAGTACGATGGCGAGTTCAAATTGCATCTTGTTATTACTGCTACTAACCGTTCACGGATCGATTCAGGTACGAGTTTCATTCACAATGCGTAAGAAAACCTAAAACATCTGCATACCTACAATTCGGTTTGAATAAAAATTTGTGTTATTTATATTTAACAGAAATCCAATCCATCAAGTGTGACGTACAGAGCCGCTGTTGTAGAACTTAAACTAATCGAATACACAAATGATGCTGCGAAGACGCTAAATTACTGTGCCAAGAAAATTGTGCGCTTCATCGAGCAAGCCGCAGAGAGGGTAGGCCACACTAAATCTCAAACAGAACAATTCCTAGTTAACATGCACCGAATTTCTATCGAATAATTTAATACATCTTTCTCGCAGGAAGTGGACATCGTAGTCTTTCCGGAAATGAGTCTGACCTCTTTGACTCTTGGAAGAAGGTCTGATTTGGTTGCTCGATCCACCATTGTTCCTGATCCGGCTCAGAATTATGCGCCATGTACCAACTCAAGCATGCCTGTTATTGAGGTCAGACAAGATTCTCGTATCTCATATCTAATCAGCTATAAATCTTACTAGTTGCATGTAGAGAGTAAAATTGAATCGACGATATATTTTAAGGCTCTCGAAAAGATCGCCTGCGCCGCCCAACGGAACGATATCTACGTAGTAGTCAACCTTGTTGAGAAAGAGTTATGCTCGTTGAAAGATTGCCCCAGCGATGGAATTTTCATATACCTCACCAACGTAGTATTCGATCGTGAAGGAAGAATAATCGCCAGGTACGCCTCACACGTTATACCATGTATTATAATATTGCTAAAAGCTATATAGAGGCAGTGCCAGGCATATAGATAAATATACTTCACAAAGACTAGAACTGCCATAAAAATCCTCATATAGCAATTTTTTGCCAGGAAGGGTATTTTCTTCACTTACAAACAAATCTATTTTGTGATCCAGGGCCCGAAAGGCTAACCTAGTCGACGAGTATGGGATAATCAACGTGTTAAAAACACCGGAATCATCAACCTTCGATACAGATTTCGGAGTTACATTTGGCAGTATCGTCTGCGGAGACATTCTGTTTAACCAAACGTGGCAAGCATTCAGAAATCTCAATATAACAGACATCGTTCACACCTCAGGATGGTTTTCTCAGATGCCTTTTTTGACTAGTGAGTTATACTTTATACATGCAAGAACTATTACCCTATTTTCGTGCTTTTCTTAGTCCTCTACGTATCCAGTAGGGTAGAACAAATTCATGTGTTGACTAGGGTAAAGGAATATGAAATGGGGTAGACTAAGCACACACGTGTTGACAGACAATTTACCGAAACGATTTGGAAAAACTAACATTAATCGTTTTTTTTTTTGCTTGCCTTACAGCTATTCAAATGGAAGCAGGCTGGGCCTATGTCGAGGATGTTAATTTACTTTCAAGTGGATACAACAATATTGAATGGGGAGATTCTGGAAGTGGTATCTATGCAGGTATTTGCGAGTCAAAAATAAATTACAAGAATAAAACATAGATGTGTGTAAATACAGTTCGGAGTCTTTGAATTTTCGTTTGAATTTTGTAACAAATTCTTGAGAGGTTCGTCTTGCCCCAGATTCCTCAAAACAATATCTTATACAGGGTGTCCCAACTTAAGGTACGCATTACGTTTTCAGTCGACCTAACGTTTCAATTGGAAAATGTGTCCTACAAAAGTTGTCCGGTTCAAAGGGGGACACATGAAAAATTTTCTTTTTGCGGTCCAGCATCATAATTGGTGATGCTGTGGAGGATGGACCAGTTTTTTCAAATGGAATCATACATTTTTGTTGCAACTCAAATATTCTCTATTCAAAAATGTACAACTTTCTCAAAAAACTTTGTTTTGTAAAATGAATAGTTCGTGAGATAGAACAAAAAAACAAATACCACGATTAACCTCTCTGTGATAGGTGTGATATGTCGAAGCATCAGTGGGGTGACTACGGATGTTCAATAATACCACCATCAAGAGCAAGACATGCTCTCACTCGCTTTTTGAAGCTCTGGGCAATCGTTTTGAAAACGGTGCAGGTTTTGCTGTTGATGGTGGTATTCGTTTATTTGTTCTATCTCACGAACTATTCATTTTACAAAAAAAGTTTCCTGAGAAAATTGTACATTTTTGAATAGAGAATATTTGAGTTGCAACAAAAATGTATGATTCCATTTGAAAAAACTGGTCCATCCTCCACAGCGTCGCCAATTATGATGCTGTACCGCAAAAAGAAAATTCTTCATGTGTCCCCCTCTGAACCGGACAACTTTTGTAGGACACATTTTCCAATTGAAACGTTAGATCTGCTGAAAACGTAATGCGTACTTTAAATTGGGACACCCTGTATATACCTCGCTGAAAACTAATTGGTAATTAAACGGTTTTACAGGACGCCAAGGAGTCGTTACAGCAATACTACCATTGCATCATCACGAAGAAATGCTGATAGCTGACGTGCAAAAAAAGAACAAGAATATTGCGCACACCGAAACGGTTCAACTTCTCCTCGAACATAACCGTAGTCTTACGATTATGGATCACAAGCATCACGAGCACCACAAACATCATATGGGCGACAGACATTTACACTCGAAACGTGATGCCGAAGGTTTCAACTGGAGGTACGACAAGCTTGACGGTTTTGAGACGAGATTAATAGCTGAGAACGGCTTCACAGTACAAAGGTTGAGTCATGGTGAAATCTACTGTGAATTTCAAGTAAACATTACTAACTTGAATCCTGAAATTGGAGTAACGTATCGTTTACTCGCTTTCGACGGCCTCCTTCATATTGGTACTACAGTCGTACTTGGCGCTAGGATTTGCGCGGTTGTTCTGTGTGCAAATGATACGATCGGCTCCTGCGGTCACACCTGGGATACCACGGCGACCTTGAATTCGATCAAAATCACGGCTATCCATATTGACAATGCGAGAACAACAATGATGCCAAATACTCTGGGATCTGACCTGATGCCATTAAAGAATTGGATATGGGACGAGTACAAGCATGAAGATCATATCCATACGTCAATATCTTTAACAACGCCCACCCAGGACCTGGTCACATTTGGAATTTGGGGAAGAAATTTCGAGAAAGATGCAAGAAGTTCGGTGTCGAGAATCGTTAATCAGCTTCTGTGTCTTCCGCTTCTCTTGATACTTCTAAAAAATGTGTTGATTATTTTTTGAAATTGCAATTACATCGCATGTCTAAATGCTGATGTAAAGAAGCCTGGGGTGCTAATTTATCATACTAGTAACGATTCCGTGACTTGAAACTTTTCGCTGCATTTTGGGGGAAAATACGACGTAACAGAATTTTTATACTTGTGCCTACGAAGCTGCACAAGACAAAAAGACACTTTTCGAGACAAAACACCCAGAAAATATCATGGATGCAAGAAGATCCAAAGGGTAAGGATGAGGATCACATTTTTGGGCTGGGTTTGAAACTAGAATGCCTCATGTACTTGATGATGTGAATTTGACAGAAATTTATTGCAAGCATGATGATTACAAATCGTCTTGAGCTGCAGCAATATAAAACGGTGAATTCCGAGTCTCTCTAACCATCGAATCAATACGCACTACGGATAGTATCAATAATTTGAAAAAGATAGTCGAAGCGAGGTACACAGTGATGGATAGATCGGTGGTAAATAATGTGTATAAATTAATGTGTACAGTGGCGCTCCACACATCGGACTCAGGACTTCCAGTACGTTGCCAGTGAAAAGACTTTACCTGTAAATCAAAGATTTCATGTTTGACTTATCAAATTTAATTCGATTGATGGAATAATTCATTGAAGAAAACACGAGGCTTACCAATATCTTCAGGAGGTACAACTTTCGATATTACAGATCGCATAACAGATGGCATAATCCCGCTAACATTCCGATACACACTGCGAGATACATGTGCCAGTCTTGCCATGCCAAGGATTTCCTAACCGCAGCAGCCAGAGCTGATACGAAACCTATACCAGCTAGCAATGCATCTGAAACCCGAGGTGTATTATCATAGTATCATTAGTGAACATATAGGAAATATTCGAGAACTTCTCTCTAAATAAAATGCTGAATATGATTTTTTAATCAAATCCGGTATCAAACCGCGAATCGTTCAACGGTGAAGTGAACTGAGTCGAAGAATTATTGACTAAGTATTTCACGAATTTTCGATGGAATAATTCTGTCATTTTGTGTCAATAGCAGGGGCGGATCGACCTAAGGGCTTTTCGAGCTGCAGCCCAGGGCCCCGTGAATACGAAAGGCCCCAAAGCCTCCATTGAAAACGATAGACGATATTGTGAAAGAAAAAAAATCTAAACTGAAAGAAAAAAAAGTTTATAATAAATGATAAATGACTTTTTATAGTCTTAGTTTATAATAAATAATAAATGACTTTTGATACGAAATTTTCTGTTTGATTGCTTCGTCGCTTTTGTGATGTGACCTTTTCTAGTACTAGAGTAATATTCTGTCTCGCCTCCTTTCTTCCTTACCCGAGAAAAAAACTATTTATTACTGCCATTACCGCGTGTGGCTATTCATTCGTCCATCTTGTATAAAATCAAGAATGAAATCTGTAAAAGTCACCTGATCTCGATAATCTGAAATCACGCTCTGAATTTACTTAGAATCCTTCTAAATCGCATAGAACTATTTTATGATTGTTAAAAGTATGAGAACACTGCGGACTCTAATTAAAGATGACTTATGCTGTTAGAAAAAGAAGAAAGTATACAATCAATGCACAGTCAAAACACGTCCAGCTCGCAAACTCGAAATCGGAACAAATCTTAACTTGGTAAGAAAAGTGGATGATCCAACTCAGCAATCGGTGGATAAAAAATAATGATGTCGAGAATTTCGATTGATTTTGAAAAATACAATGATTTTTTTCAGGTAAATTGGATAGCCTGAATTTTTTGATAAATGACTCGAAAAGGGAACATTTTGGCATTCTGTTTTAAGAAATGTCATATGGCCCAGGCAGTGCCGGTGTTAGGGCAGGGCGAGCCGGACAACCGCCCGGGGCGCCAAATTTTCAGGGGCGTTGCTGCCTGCTCGGTGTTCCCAATATAAAAAAACATGCGAACAACAATACAAAAAAAGACGAAAAATCAAACTAAAAAAAGGTACAAAACAAAAAACAAAGGAGCTACAAAACTTTCCACGTCCACGTCGTTGGCTCTGGGTAAAGCTAAAAGAAAGTTTCTAGAGTTTAGAATTTTCATAGTCATATGCGCTTATTCATCTATGCTCATTTAGTTCCCAGAACGTCCGTGAGATGTCGCCACGCGCTCGTTCCCAGCTTCTCAGTCAGAGATGATTGGACTACAGGTCGAGTCGCGTGGTACCAGGTGTATCAACGTAGCAGCCGTGGTGAAAAGAGAAGCTTGAAACGTGGCGCGTGGCGATATCTCACGGACATTCTGGGCTAATTGTTATTATATTAGCAGCCCATAGCGGCCATTGCCGCGATCAGCCGTGGACAATCGCACAAATTACCACAATATCTCGGAATACATTTTGCCCCTTCATTGTTGTCAAAACAAAGGTGTTATTGGATGGTTGTGTTCGGAATTCCATAATAGAATCGGGCTACAGAGGCCGATTTTGCATTTTTGATACGTAGGCTGTGATTTAAGTCGAAATAAACGGCATGCCCACACTTTTCGATAAAAAACCAAAAACAAAACCCGATTTCTTCCGATCAAACATACCAGTTCGAACTCATTACTCGTCGAACATCGGCTGCCAAAAGGGCAAGTCGATTGATAGCCCCGTTTCCGAGATATTCGAGAGAATAGACAGCCTGGTAAAAATCGAGTAGACCCCCCCCCCCCCCCCCCCCCCCCCCCCTAACTGGGCGTCCCACTTAAATCTTGCCCGGGGCGCCAGTGTTGCTAACGCTGGCGCTGGGCCCAGGGCTCGATAGTTTGATGTAAGTATTAACAGGCTAACGCTCGCGGTTTCGGACGGCACAAACTTGGTTTTACACTTAGGGGACACCCTCTGACATAATCCAATCGAAAAATCCATAATCAGGATTTTTTAGGGAGCGAACCCATTTTCGGTGCTAAAATTCCTCGACTAGATGTCTAACATAACGAATTGAACTCTGAAGTAAGAACTATTTTAACACGATGCGATCAATCCATTGTTTTCGCCCGACACCTCGAGTACAGTTGTGTGCTTTTATATTAATTGTGTTCGGCATCGCTATCATCAGGTTTACGAACGGGTCTTGATTCAATTAACTGGCCTCAGAATTTATAAATTTTATCGGTATTGGCTGGGTGCACGCACATATACTACTTTAAAAATAAGTGTGTATTGTGTATACTGCCGTGCTAAGCACAAAGGTGGTAACTGCATTTTTGGCCATCTTGAGATATTGACAGTTTTCAATTTTCAATTTTCACAGTAATTAAGAATTATATTCAAAGTCGAACGATTTTAAAATTTGATTTGAATCGAAAAGATAAAAGCTTATCTTATTCGTTACTGTTGTATTAATATTACTGTTAAATACGGCTAATTATCCTAGTAATTGACAACTTTAACGAAGATACGGTAACTTTAATAGCGTAATTTTATTATGAAAAAATGAATTAGAATGTTTAATAATATGATGAAAATATTCGTCGATTGTTATTATACCATCTGAGAGTCCTAACTCGTTTTTGACGAAAAAGTCAGTTACCACCTTTGTGCTTAGCACGGCAGTATACGTTAAGCATGGAAACATGCTGAGCTGGATTTTAGATGGCGCTGACAGTATGCATGAATCTTTGACTATATACCTATGGACTGCTAACCGCTAACTTCACGCGTGTACCCAGATGTGACGCGACCTCCGGGGCTAACGGCTGATTTTGGTACTACAATCAGCTGCGTGTGTTGTGTAGGTGAGACGCATCGGTGTGTGTGTCACGTAGATGTTTCTTTACACCTACGTAACCCACGCAACCGATGCGCCACACCTACACAACACACGCAGCTGATCGTAGTTCCAAAATCAGCCGTTAGCCCCGGAGGTTGCGTCACATCTTGGTACATGGGCCTCCACAGGCTTGGGATAGGGACTAGCAGTCCATAGGTATATAGTCAAAGGCATGAATATGTTACACACTGATTATAATTATATAGTATTAGTATTTTCGTGCACCCAGCCAATTGCGTCACTGAGGTTCCCATATTAATATAGGGTAAACGCACAGGGACAAAAAATTGCTCACAGTAACAAGAAATTGGGATAAATTTTTATCTGGGATTCACGGATTAATTTTAGAAGAAAAAAGATATTAAATCCAAGAATGAATGTTTCTTAAAACTAGAATAAAAATAGCTGCATTCATCTAATGAAAATAATTCTCAATCCTAGTTTGTAAAATAGATAAAATTATGGAAAATTTGGCATCATTTCTAGACAATTTTGGTTGTAACAAGCCCATAATTTCATGGTTTTCATCGTTTAAACTTTATAACGCGTCAATTAAATCATAGCGAAAAGTTAAAATCAATGAATTTTTTTCCTAAAATTGAGGATTTTTTTTCTCTGTGCGGGCAGGGACTGGTGAAATCGTTTTTCGGATTGTATTCTTTTTTTTTTAATAAAAAATAAATGTTATCAGCCCACAAGTGTGTGTTGAATAATGATTCTTTAATCTTGATATTGATTGAAAAAATAGAAGATCTCAACCGTCCACGATCGGACGGGTATCAAAAAATCGAGTTTCGGACATAGAATATCGGTGATTTTTTTCAGAATTTTCGAAGGATGTATTCTTTTCAGAGTTGGTATTATTTATGAAAAAAAAAACGGTTTGTTGGAAAATTAAAAAAAAAAATCACAGATGATCTTTCAATATAGTACTACAACATATGAAAAAATTGAGCAAAAAAAAAAATGTCGAGGTCAAACGTGGGCGATAATGGATGGAAAGCCCCATATATATAATATATTATAAAATTATTATTCTTATTTTTTTATTTCTATTTCGAAGAAGAGAAGGCGGATTATATTTAAAAATTATAATATTGTAAAAAACGGTGCCCTGAATTTTTTCGGATTTTTTGATCGACCCTTTTTTTTCATGAATTTTCAAACTAGGGTAAGTGTGGGTATTACTGCGGATCGCGAATCGACACCGCTTTTAAACGTAAGATGATAATTTTAAGGACCACAAAATGTCCCGCACGTATCTGAAAACACTTAATTGGTACTTTTTGAATAAAAACCGAGTGTTGAAACTCTCTAAAAATGCAGATTTAACTGAAAAAACACATAAATCAGAACAGATTCACATGCTGGAATTACTGCGGTTCTGCATGAATTACTACGCACCAAATACTGCGAAAAATCTAGTTACTGCGCGTGTAATACTGCGGTTTTATTTGAAGCAGTGAACTGCAGTGAACGTGCGACAGTTGACAGAGCCAAGATTTGAGGTTTGGTTGTAGCGTCGGTGACAGCCACAGTAATTCATACAGGTAGCGAAATAATGTACCTAATACTGCGCTAGTAAAAATTATTATAAAATAAATATTAATGTTATTTTGCATAGATTGTTTGCAAAGATATACGATTACTTCATACGAAAATGATATTGCGCTGAATATTTCCATACCAGGAACAAAAATATAATCAATTTAGAAGTACGTATTTATGGCTCGTCAACAAACAGAAGCAGCAGAACTCAGAATTTTGTTACCATACAAGATTCAAATTACAATAACGTAACTAAAAATATGGTTGTTGTTATTTATTCTTTATTAACTATTAGTGTAAGGAACGATATAATTTTTGAACTAATTTTCAAGGGGTCATATACTAAGAAAAATGATAGTTCAATACTTTCATCTGAAACCGCAGTAATTGGCACATCCGCAGTAATACCCACACTTACCCTACCAAATATTTCGACATTTTTAAAAACTCTCAAAAAATTCTAAAAAATCTCATGTTCCACTACGAACATCACGCTACTACTTTCGGTCCTATAATGTCCTTGGGATATTCTGAGGAGATCATCGGATATCCATCGTCGACATCCGCAGGCTATTATGCGGGACCGGTCAAAAACATGTCCCTGGAATATCTATACGGAACGTCAACGGATATCGTAGGATATTCCGTGGATATCCAAAATATCCTGAATGATATCCATAGGATGTTGTTAGGACTGCCATGTGCTGTGTGGGCATACACAAAGGTTGCGCAAAGGCAGCTCAATGAGGTAAGGTATGTGTGTACTTATCAGACGTAAATAAGTGAGACCAAATGAATAGCAGATTAGGGTTCAATGCACGAGTACCATAGATATAAGGTTAGTAGATTGGACAAGTTGAGAAAATTCGGAGTCATATAGCAGTATGTCACAAAATAATAGTGACAACGAATGCTGCCCTCTATATTTGGTGGTAAGATAGAACATCTATCGATATAGTCAAAAAATTTACCCCGCGTGTACTCGAATCATCTAAATATTCTGTTGGTAAAATGCTAAATTTCTTACCAACAAAAAACACCACGTGGCCTAGTTATGAATTCCGATTTTCAGACTTACGACGCGCTGACATCATAGTACAGCTATATACAATGTATAAGTACTCTACAAATGCAATGCGCTCCGTTAGGCTAGCGGCTTATATCATGTTTTTCATGCTAACAGGGTGATTATCATGTGTTTTTCGAAAAATTAATTTTCTATTTTCACTCAAAAAACATGTTGGATAATTTTTTTTTCCATGATACGGGCACGATAAGAATTCGAATGTAAAAGTGAACTACATCCATGGTGAACGGCTTTGGGGTCTGAAACTTGGGGGATTTTTATACATCAAAGTATACAGGGTGATTCCGTTTGACTGGACCATATTAAATGGGCATATTCCTTGTCGAATTCTAAGACTAAAGTTTCTTGGTGAAAAATTGAAAAATTGAAAAATTGAAAAATTGAGAAAAAAAAACTATGAAACGGTGGACCTAGGCAACTGAAAACTAAGGAGCGCACGACCTGACTGCCAAAGATTGAAAATTAACACCCGATATCCGTTTTTATTGATGAAAAAGATACTTTATAGCCGGATTAAGATATTTAATAACTCGGGCACCGTTGATCTCCGGCATTTTTCGTTAAGGAAATCTTAGAATTCGACAAGGAATATGCCCATTTAATATGGTCCGGTCAAACTGAATCACCCTGTATACTATTATATAATATATTATATAAAATATCAAAATGGCAGACAAATCGAGATTTTCGCCACGAATCGTTCATAGGTAATTGGTGGACTCGTATATATGGGGCATTCCATGCCAAATCGACCTGGTCCTAACCCTCTTTTTTTCAGATCTGGTCCGCGATTTTCTAAATCATTCTGCTGACTCTAAATAGCGATCACAATTTTTTCCGATTTTTCAAAATAAATTTGAGTGCGTTATGAATTTTCAAAGTTTTTTTTTTTTTCAACACCTCGATGGCCGTGATCGAAAAATCTGAAAAAATTCTCAAGAATTCTGTCAGAAATGAAGATTTTTCAACCAAAAATAACAGATTGAAGCGAAAGTCCAGACACGATGAATTTTGGTTAAAAAATTTTCATTTCTGATACAGAATTTTTGATAATTTTTTCAGATTTTTTGTTCACGGCCATCGAGGTGTTGAAAAAAAAAGTTTGAAAATTCATTACGCACTCGAATTTATTTTGAAAAATCCGAAGAATGATATAAAAAATCGCGGATCTCATCTGAGAGGTCGACCCTACTGTAAATTTCCAGATGGAAATCCATGGACGATTCCACCTGGACTTCCACCCGGAAATCTATATAGAGAATCCATGTGAATCCGTGGATTTTCTGCCGGGATTTGGAACTGGAAATCCATGGAATTCCATGTGGTTGTAGTTATGTCCAGAAACATGTGATCCCATGTGTAATGATATATGGAATCCTATGTGTAATATTATATTAAATCCTGTGGATTGTCCGTAGTAGTTACTACAGAAATCTCCATGAACCCCGCTTAGTATACTGGAATATCCACTGATATCCTACGGTACCCCATGATATTTTTCAATGCTCCATGCAAAGTACCCCATGAATCCTTTCCACAATGACTCGTCTGGTCATTACCGAATTCAGATGTTCTTCCTTTGCCGAATTTCAGCCATGCTCCGCTGGATTTTGTGTATATTTTTCCATGGATGACGAAATGATGTCACAGTGAATTGCCATGAGATCGCATGGATTCCTAGGGACTTTCCACAATGACTCGTCTGATCATTCGTGGATTCAGATGTTGTTCCTTCGCCGAATTTCAGCCAAAATCCAGTGGATTTTGTATATCTTTTTTCATGGATGACGAAATGATGTCACAGTGGAATTTCCATGAGATCGTATGGTTTCCTGGGGACTTCCTACAACAATCTGTGCGATTATATGCAGATAAGTTTATTTATTTTCTCTTGATTCCATACAGGATTTGATGGATTTGACACAACGTTTCACGTCAACAACGAGACTGTATCATAGCCACATTCGCATAGAAATAAAAATATTTTCCTACGGACTGTCCGTAGAAGTGTATACCATTACACATGAATTCACATGTTGAAGTTTCAGAAATTTTAGGTAACAGCCGGTAGATTATTTATGGTATTTCCCATGGATTAGGTCAGGACATTACCGTTATCTTTCTATGAAAATCAATATATTCTGTAAGGTTTTACCATGAAAAACCATAATATATATGAATGGAAATCTATATACTCATCCACATGGATTTTTATTGCATAAAATTGAAAAACCATGGAATATTCATGTGAATACTACTGCATCA
Organism: Tenthredo mesomela; assembly: GCA_943736025.1. NCBI lineage: Eukaryota > Metazoa > Arthropoda > Insecta > Hymenoptera > Tenthredinidae > Tenthredo > Tenthredo mesomela. Next base: position 1,109,456 of record OX031016.1, read on the forward strand.
ACTACAGGAGAACCATAGATCAGCAACATGGATATTCCATGTTTCTGAATTTCTGGTGGATTGTTATAGAATTTCATGGAATCCCATTCGCATCCATACTTTTCCAGATGGTTTTCCACCTGGAATTTTTCAGTAGGGGAGGGTCAGGACCAGGTCGATTTGGCATGGAATGCCCCATATGAATTATTTTGAGGGTGACCGCATATGCCGCAGCTCAACTGTTAGCTATTGTTTGCTCATATACTATGTTACAAATCATAACATTTTACGTTGTCAGGTGTCACTGAATAAGGCGCAGATATTAAAAATCTGTGGCTAAAATTAAAATCTATATTATCGATCAATATGAGCAGATCGTTTACCAGAACGCAATTCTGTTGATAAAACAGCGTGCTGAAGCGAAATACACGAAAAAGATCTTTTCGACTGCCGCTCCGCCTACATTCGTATCGCGACACTGTTTCTACTGGCGAACTTGACCAATCTACTAACCTTATATCTATGCGAGTACTAATCCCCCCACCATATTAGGCCCCTCCTTCATGATAAGCAACTGCAGAATCATCCGGTATGTACCAATATATGACGCAATTATAGATTTTAATTCAACGTTCATGTCGACAACAATGTTGTGATTATTTATATCACAAGAGCTCGATTACGAACTGAGAAGATCATCTTTCCAGACATTGCCCTGCTTGTTTATAAGGCTATATTTTATCGAATGACCATCAGCAGTCCGCGTTGTCCATTCATTGAGGTATATTGTTTACGGTCTGGTGAATTCACTCAAGTCACTTATTGATATAGTTACAAAACGATTCCGATATTGCACTTTGAATATCGTGTATACCTGGATCGAAAATTTGCAATCGCATTATATAACGTTCTCTGCTCCGAAGTACAAGAAACAAATAGACTTTGTATTCAACAACTTAAATCAGAACATTATCGAGGTGGAAATAGTGGAAACGCCAGGGGAGTACCAATCAACAAAATTCAAAGATAAAGGTAGGTGCTATTTCCCAATTCTTATACAAATATGTGAGAATTTTTTTCAAAAGTAACAACAAAATAGAAAATTTTATGACTCAGCTGATTTTTCTGTAAAGATTCGTAAGAGCCCCGGTAAATCTCACGATAGATTTTTCAAATTCTTTGTCAGAAAATCTGATTGGCAATTAAGAGGATGACCGAAGATTTGAATGGCAGATAAATTTTATTGCGATGTTGTGCAACCGGGCCCTGAAGATTGTGTTACGTCCTATCTGGGATCGCTAACTTGAGATAGGATGATTTACAAATATAAATATACACCCAGATGTAAACGACATTTAAGTCTGTCGTAAAAATGACTTAGTATACATTCGTAGATTACGCTCGTAGATTGGATATTCGGCTGATGAAACAAGAACAGAGTTGAAACTAATCTTATGGGAATTGGCTTTCGGTGGATTTGAAAAATTTTGAAACACTTTCGAGATACAGTCGTTCTGATCAAAAATCTCAATGGGCGAAATACTTTCTATAGAAAAATACGAGTGGTGGCGGAAAATCATTGTTGTTCACACTGTTAAAAATTTCTGTGTGAAACTTCCTATACATTTGGAATTGTGTTGGAAGTTTTTTTGGCAGATACATGAGTAGTGAATTTACAAGACATTTCCTGTAAAATCAATTCACAAATACTTCAAATTTACTAAACAATTATTAGAAAATTCAAATACAATTTTGTGTTTTTCCTATGAAGGTTCAGTAAAATCAAGAATTTATTTGTAAATTTACAGAACAAGCTTTGCAATTTACTTTTGCTACGCCACATTTGTAATTTTCCAATACTTTTGTTTAGTAAGGCATGATGTAAGTTCACAATCATTTTTAACAGTGCATCGATCGTGCGTGGATGACCTAGCGTGCGTCTGTATTAGCTCATTCGACTGGTTACACTGGTGTTACACTGGTCTACACCGAGTGTAAACTTTGCATTTAGCTAGTGTAAATTGACTCGTGCGCGGTGTAATGCGCAGTGTAGCCCAGTGTAGACTGTACACTGAAAGCAGTGTACTGTTTGAAAATTCTGCTCAACAGAATTCCCTCGCAAAGTACAGACAAAAAGGGGATCTTAACCTAAAAAGTAAACGCGCTGCAGAACAAAGACAAATCAAATCAGATTCCGTGTGAACGACGAGGTCGTGGCAATATATCCACCATCGGATGACGAAGAAATGTGTTTAAAGTTATTAGGTTAGTATTGTTATATGTTTTTCGCAATGGGATTACAGTTGGGTTGGATTAGCTATTTTCATACGTTGTGGCTATTCGCAGGGTAGAGTGACTGTAATAGAGTCACGCAAGAGTCACGCAAAAATTTCGAAGTACCGAATTATTAATTTATTTTAATAAAATGTATTAATTCCGTCCTAGAATCCGCCCACTAGGTGGTATGGGGGCGAGATTGATGATTTTCCTTAATTGTGACCCATGCGAGCCACTCACCCGGTGGTTCAGCAATCCGAAAAAAGCAGTTCAAAATTCACTCTTGCGTGACTATTAAAGTCACTCTACCCTGCGAATAGCCACGGAGATTTTAATATTTGCAAATATATATTGTTCTAGAGGATAACGAATATACCAACAAATTCATCCGAGATTTAGCGCACACAGAACAAATCAAAGTGGTACATCCAATTACCCAGATTTCAAGATTTCTTAATGAGACAGAGTAATATTTAATTTATACTTACGTATGATACATCATGTGATCGTAGTAAATCATTTTAAAGCAAGGCGAATATCAATGATAAATGTAAATAATAATTTCCAGAGAAGAGTTAGTATACTTTGAGATTCCAAGTAGCGACGAAGAAACGGACGTAGATATAAGTATCAATCCACCACCCACTGTAGAAGCTTGTAAAAGTAATTTCACACCGACTTTGGACAATACAGAAAACTGTGCACCAAATCAGAAGTCTGGTGAGCTTCATCTCATTTTAATTCTTTGCACATAATCAGTTAATTTTCAGGGCAATAAATCACAGTTGAAGTGAGGCTTCTGTAAGTCTTATGCTCATTTTGTTACAATCATTCATAGATGCTTGGGATGACAAACAATCAAAATTCATCTTGGATCAATATCATAAGTACATGACACAGATTGGACCAATGAAAAAATTGAAAAACAAAAAAACCATGTGGGAAGAGATATCAAAGAATTTGCTGGTTCAATTAAACATCCATAAAACTCCGATTCAAGTGGAAAACAGATATAAAACAGTAATGCGTCGAAAAAAGGATGCCGTGGATAATAATTCCAAGTCTGGAAACTCACGACAGTCAATAGAATACGAAGAGGAGATAAATAAGATATCGGCCTTGGACGATAGTATTGAACCGGAGGTGATACGAAGTTCCAAAACAGTCCACGTGTTCAAAGGGCCTCATGACCATGATGACAGTGATGAGAGCTGTGAAATTTCGAAACGGAAGGTTACAAGGCATCCAAAAAAGCAGAGAACTTCCAGCATCATCCAAACACTAAAAGAACAGCATCGTGACAAAGAAGAGGCAAAGCAGCAACGTCATGAACAAAAACTCGAGTTGATTCGCTCACTCTTCAGCAAAGACAAATAGTATTCAGTGATTGTTTCTTTTTTTTTCATTATTTTCATATCAAGTTTATTACATATTAAATATATATATATATATTTATTACACATAGGTATTAAACAATACTGTCGACTGATCGAACTATCTGTGTTATTCTAAGTCTTACAAGTAAATGTAAGTTTGTTTTTTGTTTTGAGATTTTTATCAGAGAAGGTATGCTTCATAGTCGGGCATACAAAGTTCCTATTTTTTTTTTTATATAAATATCTTATTGGAAATATTAAGTATTAAGCATGAAAGAAGCATTCTTATTGGAGAAAAGTACAAGTATTGTAAGAAAAAGTAAAGTAAAGAAGAAAAGTAGTGTAGAAATAAATATACTATTATAGAGTTTAAGTACGTGTACCTCATTATATATAAAATAAACTAAGCAGCTTTAATTGAAGATCTTGTTTCCAGAATACCTAGTATTGCTCATCTTCCTCATTGAATTGCTCCATAATATGGTTCCTTTTTATCTCTCCAAGTCTTTTTAGTTGGTGTTCTGTGTCGTCGTGATCATTTTCCATAGCGACAGCATCTTCATATACAGGAGGGAAGTTGTATTCGTCACAGTATGCAATAGTTATGCAGCACGCAACAACTTATAATAAATTTACAGATTTTATCGACTTTGTACATGTGTACTTCGAGTAATTGTCTAAAGCGACCTTTCAGAATCCCAAAACTGTTTTCAATCGCCACTCTCGTTGCACAAAACCTTTTATTGTATAACTTTTGTTGCTGCGTTAAATTTCCATAATCTCTGAAGGGCACAAGTAGCCATTCTCTGATTGGATAAGCAGCGTCTCCGATCAGGTGATACTGCCCGTTGCATATCCTTAGCAGTTCCTTGCTGATGTTCGAGAGTTTGAAAACTCGGGCATCATGAATTTTTCCTGGAGTACCAACTGATACATCAATGAACTTTTTCTTGGCATCACATACGCCTTGCAAGGTAATGCTAGGGATGTCATGGCGGTTGACATAAGTGGATTTCAATTTCTTAGCTGGTGTTCGGATGGTTATTGAACTTCCATCAATACATCCCAGAACACCAGGGAATTGTGCAATCTAAGAAAACGAAAATATTTGTAGATTATTTTTCCCATCCAAATTTCAGCCAATAGAATTGCACCATTCGCCGTTATTTTGCATAGCCTACACGATATTTAACTGATAATTTTGACAATTTCACTGGTAATTTCACGTGTGCTTTCACCGCGGTAATTTTTCATGTTGATATATATAAAAAACAAAAGATTTTCCGATACAGTTAACCCTCCATCGAATCTGACAGATTAAATTATAATTATAATTCTGTGACTTTTAAATTTTGACTTTTAACTGTGGATTTTGTCTCATGATGCAATTCTATGGGCCGAAATTCGGATGGAAAAATAATCCCCCGAATACCACTCGAGCTTCAAAATTAATCTGGTATTTCCCTCAAGGTTCCCTGCAATCAAACGAACCTTCCAGCAAATCAAAAGAGTTATGGAATTTTTGGTCAGTATTGCACGAACAGTAATCAAATTCCCAGAGAATAAGGAGCAAGCTGCAAGAAACTTCTCTGACGTATGTACAGCAGTGGTATAATTAATAGAGAAATAGTCCACAAGTTATGGAATGATCCATACTGTAAGTCTTAATATTATAAGAATTGTGGAATTATCAGTAGTAATATCACAAGACCTTCAAAATTATCGGATATTTCCCGATTGTTTTGCTGCGTGGCATCGAGAGGGCTAAGTTTTGCAGATCTAAAATCACGAGCGCGCAGCGCGAGGGATTTTTGTGCAAAACTTGGCCCGTTCGTTGCCACGCAGGATCAAAACATGAGGGAAATAACCGATTCATTTTGAAGGTCGAGTGGTATTCGACGGATTATTTTTCGCATTCGGATTTGGCCAAGCAGAGCGGCAGGTTAGAAAAAATTAGAAATTATTAACGATGTTCTCTGACTTTTATCACGGTATTTGACAGTTATAAAAACATTTGCAAAGCTAGAGGTAAATTATCAAAAGCTATGGGTAAATTATCAGTATAATAACGAATTGGGATGTCCTTCACATCATCAAATACTGCGCTCTGATTGGCCAGAATCCGACTGCTAAAAATAATCACATATAATACCACAAGAGCTCCAAAATTATCGAGTATTTCCTATAACTCGTCAAGTTTTTCAGAAAAATCACTCGCGCTTCGCGCTCGTGATTTTGTAAACTGAAAAACTTGACTCCTTCGTTTGTTTGCAACGAACCTATCGGGAAATACTCGATAATTTTGGAGCTCTTGTGGTATTATATGTGATTATTTTTAGCAGTCGGATTCTGGCCAATCAGAGCGCAGTATTTGATGATGTGAAGGACATCCCAATTCGTTATTATACTGATAATTTACCCATAGCTTTTGATAATTTACCTCTAGCTTTGCAAATGTTTTTATAACTGTCAAATACCGTGATAAAAGTCAGAGAACATCGTTAATAATTTCTAATTTTTTCTAACCTGCCGCTCTGCTTGGCCAAATCCGAATGCGAAAAATAATCCGTCGAATACCACTCGACCTTCAAAATGAATCGGTTATTTCCCTCATGTTTTGATCCTGCGTGGCAACGAACGGGCCAAGTTTTGCACAAAAATCCCTCGCGCTGCGCGCTCGTGATTTTAGATCTGCAAAACTTAGCCCTCTCGATGCCACGCAGCAAAACAATCGGGAAATATCCGATAATTTTGAAGGTCTTGTGATATTACTACTGATAATTCCACAATTCTTATAATATTAAGACTTACAGTATGGATCATTCCATAACTTGTGGACTATTTCTCTATTAATTATACCACTGCTGTACATACGTCAGAGAAGTTTCTTGCAGCTTGCTCCTTATTCTCTGGGAATTTGATTACTGTTCGTGCAATACTGACCAAAAATTCCATAACTCTTTTGATTTGCTGGAAGGTTGTGGACTCTGCAACACCAAATCTCAATGCCACATCACGAATTGAGATTTTATTTCCACAGAAGCTAGGATAATTACAAATATGACAGGGGCATCATCGTCGTTCTTCTTCTAGTCTTTTGATTGGTTTTGCGATCCAGTCTGGATACAACTACCAGTCACAAGTTTTCTAATCTTTCCTAAATTCATATCATGAATATTTTATGTAATATAAAATTTGAAATTACCATAAAAACGTTAAAAAGTCGTGTTCGGCTGACAGTGGTAGGCTGCCTCCGTGATTAACGTCTGATGGGTAGAATGGAGAGGGCTCATATGCTTCAATGATCCGATATGCAGTCGTTCGTTCAAGACGAAAATTATTCTTAAACTAAAGAATATTAACAAATTATTCTATTCATGTACATAAAAACTGCCGATTTAAAACTATAGATTTTTATAGCACTTACCTCCTCATCTGAAAATTCATGGATAATTTCTATGAAATTTTCAAATCTAGTTTTTTTATGCTTTCCTCTAATTAAAATATCTATTTCTTCGTCGCTACTCGACGAAGATGTAAGAATCTCTGAAATAAGAATCAATTTTCGCGCGTCGGAGATCTCCATTTTATCACACCGAACCTCCACGAGCTCCCTACACTTTCTGCACTACGAGCGAAAATATTGCACCAGTGTTGCACTGCCTTCCCAGTAAAACGCGGTACACTGAACGAGTGCAAGAAATCAACGACCGAACAAAACACGATGCACTGGCCCAGTGCAACACCAGTGTAGCCAGTGCAACACCAGTGTAACCAGTCGAATGAGCTATATGTCAGCATTGACGCAGTAGGGCAAAAATGACTTCAACTGACTTCAGCTGACTTCAACTAACTCCAACTGACTGCGCAAGTCAGTCGAAGTCAATTCAAGTCAGTCGAAGTCGGCTGAGGTCAGTTACAGTCAGTTGGAGTAAGTTGAAGTTATTTTTGCCCTACTGCGTCAATGCTGACATACAGACGCACGCTGGATCATCCACGCACGATCGATGAACAACAATGATTTTCCGGCGCCGCTACCACTCGTATTTTTCTATAGAAAGTATTTCGCCCATTGAAACTTTTGATCAGAACGACCGTATCTCGAAAGTGTTTTAAAATTTGTCAAATCCACAGAAAGCCAATTCCCACAAGATTAGTGCGGGGTTCTTTGATGTGCACCGAACGGGGTTCTTTGATGTGAACGTTAACACAAGAAAAAAATTTCTTCGAAGAACAACGTTCACACTTTTTTCAACACCCTTGTGCACGAATTACCTTCTGTGACTTGTTCGCGAATATCAAAAAAAAAAATGGTATAAAAGTATATCAAAGAAATTTTGGACTAATATGAGCGAGCCCTGATACCTTTTGAATACGAATAGATGCTGCAAAAAAATACCCAATTAGCTATACGGCTATGATACGTACCCAAAATCACACGTCCCTGGTTTCGGAAATTGCAAGTAGCTGTACAGAGACATATGTAGATTTTGTAGTATTTGCGCGGTTGTTCTGTGTGCAATTGATACGATCGGTTCCTACGGTCACACCTTGAATTCGATCAAAATCACGGCAATCCATATTGACAATGCGAGAACAACAATGATGCCAAATACTCTGGGATCTGACCTGATGCCATTCAAGAATTTGATCTGGGACGAGTACAAGCATGAAGATCATATCCATACGTCAATATCTTTAACAACGCCCACCCAGGACCTGGTCACATATGGAATTTGGGGAAGTAATTTCGAGAAAGATGCAAGAAGTTCGGTGTCGAGAATCGTTAATCAGCTTCTGTGTCTTCCGCTTCTCTTGATCCTTCTAAAAAATGTGTTGATTATTTTTTGAAATTGAAATTACATCGCGTGTCTAAATGCTGATGTAAGGAGGCCTGGAGTGCTAATTCCTTCTAGTCGTAACGATTCCGCGAGTTGAAACTTTTCGCTGCATTTTGGGGGAAAATACGACGTGACAGGTTCTTTATACTTATGCGCCCGAAACAAGCAGAAAATATCATGGATGCAAGAAGATCTAAAGGGTAAGGATGAGGATCACATTTTTGGGCTGGGTTTGAAACTAGAATGCCTCATTTACTTGATAATGTGAATTTGACAGAAATTTATTAAATTGATCACAAATCGTCTTGAGCTGCAGCAATATAAAGCGGTGCATTCCGAGTCTCTCTAAACATCGAATCAATACGCACTACGCATAGTATCAATGATATGAAAAAAGTAGTCGAAACGAGGTACACAGGTGATGGATAGATCGGTGGTAAATAATGTGTATAAATTAATGTATACAGCGGCGCTCCACACATCGGACTCAGGACTTCCAGTAACGTTGCCAGTGAAAAGACTTTACCTGTAAATCAAAGATTTCATGTTTGACTTGTCAAATTCAATGCGATTGATGGAATAATTCATTGAAGAAAACACGAGACTTACCAATATCTTCAGCAGGTACAACTTTTGATATTACAGATCGCATAACAGATGGCATAATCCCGCTGAACATTCCGATACACACTGCGAGATACATGTGCCAGTCTTGCCATGCCAAGGATTTCGTAAGCGCAGCACCCAGAGCTGATACGAAACCTATACCAGCTAGCAATGCATCTGAAACCCGAGGTGTATTATCATAGTTATCATTAGTGAATATATATAGGAAATATTCGAGAACTTCCCCTTAAATAAAATGCTGAATATGATTTTTTAATCAAATCCGATATCCAACTGCGAATCGTCCAAGCGATGAAGCGAACTGACTCGAAGAATTATTGACTAAGTATTTCCCGAATTTTCGATGGAATAATTTTATCATTTTGTATCAATAGTAGAGGAACGATTGGTCAAAAAATACTTAGGCACAGACTTTCGTCAACGAATCATAATTTTTATAAGTTTTTCACAATAGCTTTAGGAAAAAAGAAGATGATAGATCAGGGCGTTCATTTGAAAAATAGAAAACGCTGTTTGCAAATTTTTCAATAGTATCTATTAGGTATAATTAATGACTTTTGATACGAAATTTTCTGTTTCATTGCTTCTTCGCTTTTGTGATATGACCTTTTCTAGTACCATACAGTAATATTCTGTCTCGCCCCCTTTCATCCTTACCCGAGAAAAAGCTATTTATTACTGCCAATATCCCGTGGGGCTATTCATTCGACCATCTTGTATAAAATCAAGAACGAAATCGGTAACATAAGTCACCTGATTTCCGTAATCTGAAATCACGCTCTGAATTGACTTGAAGTTACTTACGATCATTAAAAATTAAAAATTGAAATTAAAAATGACTCATACTATTAGAAAGAGATGGAAGTATACAGTCAATGCATGGCCAATACACTTCCAGCTCTAAAACTCGAAATCGGGACAAATCTTAACTTGGGTAGGAAAAGTGGGTAACGTAATACTGTTGTATATGAATAGCTCCGAGACTTACCTGAAAGATGTCCACGTAGCAAGACTCCACACAAGCCTATGATACGTAGCACAACACCAGCAGTATTGAAATAAAAATAGTGCTGAACATCCCAGCTCAAACGGGTTCTTGTGAATAAAAAATCAATCGTTGCGTGACCCTTGTCTATCATTGCATTCAAAGTAATACTGAATACCGCAAGCCAGATTATGTACGGGGCAAATCCTTCTCGCCTCACCGAAGTGCTGGTGACAAGCTCTTTTACCAACGAAACTTTGAAAAGTCCACGTATCGAGTTCTGCGGAAGTACAAAATATACGCATACAGAAATACGAAATGGTAATTGCCGAGTTAAAAGGGGATGAAAAACTGGAAGATTAAACATGACACTTTAATTGATCCAGCTAGCTTACCCGAGAGGTGTTCTTTACTGTTTCAGGAACGTAAAAGTAAACGTAAATCAGTGCCGCTGTAGAACATATCGCTGCTGTTCTGAATACATTGATGTAACCGTAGTTTTCATGAATAAAAGGCCCAATCAATCCACCTAGAACTTCTCCAGTGAAAATTGATGCCTCCAGCCAGGCCATGAGCACCATTCTGTCTTTTTCTGACGTTATGTCAGAGACGTGACAAATTGCGGCTAATATTAAAGTACACAATCCACCCATAAGGCACGAGGGTATTGAAGGAACAAGGAGATACCAAGGATTGATATCCCAGCTACACATCCCAGCGAGTGCGATGAACATTATTGCAAAACCTGGAATCACAGGAGGTGCAAGCAGTGTTGTGAAAATTGTAATTAAATTTTTTTTAATTACTCATTACTTTTGTAATGTGTAATTAAACTCGATTTAATTACACATTACCAAAGTAATGGGTAATTAAACTCGGTTTAATTACACATTACCGAAGTAATGGGTAATTAAATGAGTAATTCCATTACAAATGTAATTAGTGACTCGCAACACTGGGTGCAAGTATAGTGAAATAGTGTTACATTTCATTTAACTCAAAGATACGCTTTAGTTCAAACTTCCGATGCTTCTTGATGAAAATACAGGCAGACAGATCAAAGTGTATGGCATCCTGCAACTCCTCAATTATAAGTCAAATAAATATCAAATCGATTTGGTGAAGACTTCGGATTGAAAAAATGCATAACTCACCAGTGTAACCTGCCAAGAAAAGAGGCTTCCGCCCACCTTGGTCACTCCAAGATCCTAAAAATACGGAAAGTACTGCTGGCAGTATACTTTCTAGCAATGACTTTGTCATCACGATCACACTTGCTGATGGTTCCACCTTGGCCTCCAAATGTACAGCTTCTATGCTGCTAGCATTGATGCGAAGCAAAGAGCACTCCGTATCATTTATATTCAGTAAAACTAGACACGTGCGATAAACGATCAAGTCCGTGAGGACAATGCCTGTAATTTGAATTAATTTTTCTGTTTAACGGGGTCTAACAGGATTCGCAAAAGCGAAGAATAGAATTCTATGTTCAACGAAAATTTTGTTATTACGTAAAATTTCAGATATATTTATGCAGAAAACTGACGAGAAATTCGATAAGAGTCAATTTCAAAACTCTTGAGGAAAGTAGAAAATTTGACTGTCACCCCGAGTATACTTATGGGCAGATTTATGGGGTTTGTTGTCATTTCATTCAATCAGTATCTCAAAATGTCAACCATTGGTGAAAATACTGTTAATTTTAAGTTGGTGTCAAGATGGTGACAAGACCGTAAAATATTCAAGTGAACTAATGCTTCAGTAAAAAGTGTGCTTTCAAAACGACAAATTTAGATAATAAAATCCTCAATTTCAACATCACTATTAGTATATTTGTCCGCATTCATAAACAATTCAAACATACAAAGTCTGTTCAATAAAACCATATCTTTTAGTTATATCTCGATGAGAATACCCTTACGGAAAAAACCCCTCAAAATATCACCCTCAACTGAGCCCTCAACTTTCAGCGTAATTTCGTACCCCCAACTTGGGGGTTAACGCTGAATTGAGGGTTAGCTTCAACTTGAGGAACAACCTTCAAATGGGGATCCCTTCAACTTCAGGGTTTTTGAGGTGACTTTTTGAAGTGACTTTTGAAGTGACCCGCCACTCATCAGGGTTGACCCCTAACTATTCAGGGTCATTCCTAAATTTTCAGAGTTGTCCCAGAACGTTTCAGGGTTATCCCTCAATTGTTGGAGGTTGTCACTCAATGTTTGAGGGATATTCCTCAATTCTTGGGGGTTTTCCCTCAATTTTCAGTATTGACCCCCAACTATTCAGGGTTATCCTTCAATTGTTGGAGGTTGTCCCTTAATGTTTGAGGGATATTCCACAATTCTTGGGGGTTTTCCCTCAATTTTCAGGGTTGATCCACCAACTTTTCACGGTTGACCCTTCAATTGATGGTTCATCCATTGGAATTGAAGGTATTACCCTGAATATTGGAGGTTGAACCCTGAAATTTCAGGGTTTCACCCCCAGAATTGAGGGTGAAACCTTGAAAATTGAAGGTTCACCCTCGAACTTGAAGGGTTTTTTCCGTAAGGGTATCACTTTTTTGCGCGATAGTAGATTGCGCAACTAGGGTGGAAAGTTGGCCATTCAAACCCGCGCGTGTGAGGTTACCTTTTTTTTTTTTCATTTATTTACTTATACGGCGAAGTAGATATAATCACTTTTTTTGCTAGTATTTTCGAAGAAAAAATCATGAAATATACCGGAGTCGATAAGCTTCACTGATTAGGTGAAATGAGATGCAACCCTTAATTAAACAGATGATGAACAGAACAATTTTTCGACCTGTCAAAGCCTGTGTAAAACTGAGTAATATCACTGCAGGCCCCAGAACGAAGAAACGTCCCCGTTTTCCATTTGGCTCATCGATTTCTTTTTCCGCGATCATATTTCTCAACTTCCCACAAATCAGTCCTCCTTCTTTTGATTAATTTCAATTCGGATTCTCGATGATAATGTTATCCATTCACGATCAGTTCAGACTTCGGATATAACTATCTGTACCAACACAGAATCTAGCTAACTCTGCACGGATAGTCACTCAATCACCTGCGATTTCACCAAAAACAAATAATAAGTTTTTGGAAAATGACTAGTATATCACAGAGATTCGAGAACGGATGAGTATTATCAGGAACATATGACTGTATTTACAATTCCTTGTGGCAGAAGAAAATTCACATCAAATCTTCAACTAACTGACGAAAGAACGAAGTTTAGTCACTTCATCTTTGGAGACTATTACTAATTGACGAAGTTTCGACCACTGCAATAGTTATTACTAATACCGAAAGACAAAAATTGACATCTGTTCACAGGTTGGTAATTAGATTGAATGTGTGCTCTAATATTTTCAATACTCACAACCTATCAACCAATACTCAATGCCTCGATCTTTAAATTAGTTTTATCGACGACTGCGAAGTGCCAAAGACTTGTCCGGGCTACTCAACCCGGAAAGTCAACTAAGTTTAATTTATTACCACAAGCTGTGACAACAAATGAAGCCTGCGTCTCTGAAGTAGACATTACCATGTCACCAAACTGTAGATAATGTGGTCTGAAAATCATTAACATCTCGGGAATAGCAACAACATGAAAATGATGTAGGTCTCAAAAAAACTGGCCCTGGTCCCTAGTTGAAAATGAATTCGGCTACTTCAACCAAGCTGTACTAGAACAGCTTCCCCCTCAATAATGTATTAATCAATCATAATAGACGCTTCCGATCGATATTCTTGAAGAAGTAATTCGAAACTTCACATATTGATGTCATCACGGAAGAACAAATGTATGCTTGCGTTGCCCAAACTTCGTTCGCATATATTGACGTACTAAATACTGTCAACTGCTGACGTACTTATCATTCAACAAACTCAAGTTGTTCAAATATCGCAGTTGCTTGTCAATTTACGGGTTGAATAGCGAAAGTACGATAAATCAGTCTAATCACCACTGGATTAAATAATGTGCGAAGATTTGATGAATTACTTGGAAAAAACAGGCAAGAGTCTCAAGGCCAACTATAAACCTACGCGTGCAAGTATAGACATATGATTGAGATCGGTGATTGTTAACACGACAAAATTCTTCGCATTTTGAATACGCGCCTATAGTTTCCGGGATTCTGTCCTCCACGAAATGCCCTAGCAAATTCAGTTACACCAAAATTACACCAAAAGTACACGGGGTAGGTCTGCGGTGTAATATTGGTGTAATTTTGGCAAAACTCTATAATGCGTCCAAAATTACACCAAAATGGGTCGGGTGTGAAATTGGTGTAAAGGTGGTATGAAAAATTCTGAGATACACCGTGTGATTTTGGTGTAATTTTGGACGCATCATAGAGTCTCACCGAAATTACACCAATATTACACCAAAATCAAACCACACCTAAAATACACCAAAATGACACCAGAAATATTGGTGTAAATGAATCCGCTAGGGTGATCATTTATCAAATTTGAAACACCGCGAGAAGTTGTCCTACGCGCGCCTATTCTGGATTTCATACTGCGATCAACACGATATATGTGATGCGTCTGTAAAGGAATAATAAATATTTGACGATAAATGACCAGCACTCAAGGCGTTTCATTTCAATTCCCTATATTCTTCAACAGCGACATTTATACCCGTGTGGAAATTCGATAGGGGATCCCCGATTACCGGCTAGCTGCTAGACGGGCGATCCCGTCTTTAGCGAAACTATACAGCCCCCGGACGGGGTAACCCGTCTTTAGCGCAACTGTGCAGCTCCCAAACGGGAAATGTGCAGTTGAACTGTAGTTGTGATTCGCACCTTTTAACTACCCAGGACCTCTTCAGAAACACTAAATCAAACCCATTTAGCTATTTTTTTATTAATAATAATATAAATTACTGTGAATCGAATTCAGTGTATTTAGAAATGCACATTTTTATTCGAGTGCATATATGAATGATTATTCCTTGTTTTCGTACATACATATATACGCCCGAGTCGAAATTTTAGCCCTCCTTTGAATGCTCCTGAACCTATTTCTTTTGTATCGCGCAAGCCGCCACCCTCCGTTGAACCTACCAGGCCCTATTTGCAAAATTCAGTGTTATCGGTGAACCTCCTTTCACTCCACTTCACCCTCCGATGGCCCTCCTAGACCTCTTTTAGATCGCAAATATCTCGCGGACATGAACCTACGTAGCCTTATTTGAATCCGAAGACCCCTGTCTTCACCCTACGTAGCCTCCTTTGGATCCAAAGTCTCCTACTCTGACCCTACATAGCCTACTTTGGATCCAATGCTGGCCAAGAACAATAGGACCAAAAACTTTGGATCCAAATGAGGCTATGTAGGGTCAAGGCAGGAGACTGAATTCAAAGGAGGTTACGTAGGGTCAATGCAGTAATCTGGATTCTGGGATATGTTTTTTTGTAACTCTACTAGTTCTTTCAACTCCGGTTCTTAGTTTATTATATCCATAACTCTGTGGTTCACACGAAAATACGTAATCCACAGATTCGTAAGCGTGCGCCCAACGCTCAAGTCTTGACAACTCAAAGGCCCCTATCAGGATCAGTTGTGGATCCCACAATAATAGGTGTCTATATCATTGCTCAATCGGTTCACCGGATTTGTAAAATATGGAATACATAGGTACACTGTCAGAGAAAAACAATGTTCCAGGAAATCCACTGAAAGTTTTACGGTAATTTCAACACTGTTTTTAGTTCATACGACGGAAGTGGAATTTTCCACTTCAAGTAAATTTATGTTTTAAATAAAAAAAAGTGTCGAAATGAACATATACATTTTTGTGGACCTCCTGGACCATTTTTTTTTTTTTTTTTTCTAACGAATTGTCATATTTCATTCGCATAAACAGATAACCGCGTAAACGAAAAATGCATAATATAATATTTAGTAATTAATGGTAATAATATATGCAAGAACTTCAATCTAGTCAAATTTCAAATGCCAATACTCAAATGCCAAATTTTGATAACATTGAAATATTTCGAGTTATAACTTGACACTTTGATGGGCCTCGAACAAGTAGTAGAGTATTGAATCTAATGCCATATGAGAGTTTAGCGTAGTGGTTAGGGCGTGCGACTAGTAACCGAGCGGACGTGGGTTCAAATCCCGGCGGGGACGAAAAATGCGGCGATCTTTTCAGTGCCTGCATAATGCGATTTTAACAACATAATAATGCGTAGGTTGGGTCATCTGACAATAATAACCGTCAAATATCGTATTTTTGTTTTTTTTTCTACTATTATTAATTAATAATTTTCTGCCTCGCTAGCGCCCGGTTGAAATTTTTGCTAAAGAAGGAGGGTCTGTAGGGTCTACGCGAGATTCGATTCAGGCCGAGAGGAGGCTCTGTAGGCCCTACGAGCGATTCGGTTCAGGCCGAAAGAAGGGTCTGTAGGGTCTACGCAAGATCGATTTAGGCCGAAAGCAGGGTCTGTAGGGCTGGTGTAACATCTGCAATAGGCCCAAAGGAGAGTCCGGAGGATTCGTTTGTACCCTCCATAACCTCCTTTGAATCCAAATGTTCAGTTTCTGCCACTTTTGTAGGTTCAAGTGGAGTCTAACATTAAACGTACCGAACCTCCTTTGACTCCTCGATACTCCCAAGATTTGACAACTCTCGACGAGACTACGAGGTTTAAAGGAGGTTCAAAGCAGGCCTAAAATTTCGACTCGGGCGTATACGTACATTATTCGATAATAAATTTTCACAATCAAAATTGAAATAGCAATCTACAGGAGCATCCTCAATTTGAATTATTGAGATCAGAATGGCGAGATTAAAGAGAGTTATTTCATTGTCAATCGGTTATCGGTCAAAACTAGAATCACGAAGTCGAAAATCAATAATTGTCATTTAAATGAAATAAAAATTGGATGTCAAAAAGATACAAACACCTTTTTCACAACCGATAAATGTTCGTCGTATTTTGTAGAGTAAATAAAAGAATCGATCACGGCGCTATTTTGAGTTGTCAAAAATTCATAATCGAAAACGGCTCAATAAAATTTTTTTTCAATCAAAGCAGTGTGTTAGATTTAGAATCATCATAATTGTATGAAATCGCTAATCAAATCGAATTGCTGGTTTTTGATTCTTTGAGTTCACATGGAATTCTTCATATAAAGTTGTGATATACATTAGACTGGCCGTTAAAAAAAAAGTTTGTGCTTCAACCTGAAAAATATTACACCTTGAAAAAAGAAGATCCTCAAAGCTTCAATGCTCTACCTCATTATTAAGGGGTGCCGGCAATTTTTTGTTTTATTTTAATTTCAATTTTAATTTTAATTTTTTTTTTTTTTTTTCTAATTTTTTTTTAAATTGAATTGTTTCTTTTTCTCCATAAATAAGATTTTGATTGTTTTCGGACCTTGATCTTTCTGAATTTTATAACGATTCAAAAAATCAAACGGTAGACAGATAAATTTCAAATTGAAAATACTTTTTACTCAAACATTTTCAATTTTTCATAATGGAATATTCAACATGACGTCCAAGAAAAATATAGCCTAGGAGTGGTCTAAAAAAATTTCAAGGAAGCGTGGAATAAAAAATTAACAAACCAAATTAATAACAAAAGATAAATCAAGAACGAAAAAATAAATTAATTAAAAATTAAAAAAACAAGAAAATAAATTGAAAATATTTCAGTAAAAAGTATTTTCAATCCCAGATTTATTTGTCTGCCGTTTGATTTTTTCGAATCGTTATAAAATTCAAAAAGATCAAGGTCTGAAAACAAATAAAATGTTATATTAGAGAAAAAAAAATTAAAATTTTTAAATGATTGAAAAAAAGTTGAGAAAAAAAATTAAAATAAAACGAAAAATTGCCGGCACCCCTTAATAATGAGATAGAGCATTGAAACTTTGAGGATCTTCTCCTTTCAACGTGAACTTAATGTTTTTCAAGTTGGAGCACAAACTTTTTTGTTAACGGCCAGTCTAATATATACATATATAGGAAAACATTGAGATTATACGAATCGGTAGTTTGGTGTAGTGGATAGGGCGTGCGACTAGTAATAGATACGAGCGAGCGAACGTGGGTTCAAATCCCGGTTAGGAGAAATATATCAATGGCGGGTTTTTCAACGAAAATGCGTTTTCATTTACACGCGGTCAATTATAAATCATCAAATTCGATTATCCAACATCTGTCAATAACTTTTTTTATCACGTTTTGTCGTTGAAATAATATAGAAACAAAATTCGGGAAATACAATATAAGCCGGGCAGACTGAACAGAACCCGGATAGTTAAACTGGCCTAGTGAAACTGTCTAGTGCAGCGTTACATTTCCGGACAGAAGCTGTCTAGCTCGACTGTCTAGCGCCCGTATTGAAAACGGCCGAACTGAACAACTACTGGCCAGTTCCCGTTTGTAATTTCCACACGGGTTGAAAACGGCCGAACTGAACAACTACTGGCCAGTTCCCGTTTGTAATTTCCACACGGGTAGTATTTGACATTTATGAAAAAAAATTTGGAGTTCATGCTGAGCAGTGTTGCGAGTCACTAATTACATTTGTAATGGAATTACTCATTTAATTACCCATTACATTGGTAATGTGTAATTAAACTTCATTTAATTACACATTACCAAAGTAATGTGTAATTAAACTCGATTTAATTACACATTATCAAAGTCATGTGTAATTAAACTCGATTCAATTACACATTATCAAAGTAATGTGTAATTAAACTCGATTCAATTACACATTACTTTGGTAATGTGTAATGAAAATTCAATTACACATTACTTTGGTAATGTGTAATGAAAATTCAATTACACATTACGAAAGTAATGTGTTTTTTTTAAATCCACATTACGAAAGTAATGTGTAATTAAAAAAAATTTAATTACAATTTTCACAACACTGATGCTGAGTATTGTTATTACAATCTCGTTTTCAATTTGTTATCTCGAGTATTTTCATGATTTGAGCACGTAACTTGCATAGATTATAGGATTGTGTATAATATCGCGCTCAAACTTCACGGCGCATAAGAAGTTATTTTTTCTGGATTGTGATAAATTTTCTGTGCTAGATCGAACCTATTCTGCATGAACCTAGTCTCCAATCCATTCCATTTGAGATTCTTCTACAGCTCCGTTTCCGAGTTACTCGTGATTAAAACGATTCTACTAATCGTTAAATGTTAAGGAATGAAGCATCATATTTCAATATGCGTGAGTGAATATAGTTTCTTCTACCATATCCTTACATCATATCCTTATGTGTAATTGCTATTCTGAGATCCGGGGTTATCCTATATACAAAGTGAATTTTTTACGTTTGTATATCATGAAAGAAGAGTCCAATATGGCAGCGTATTCTCCCTCGACTCACCAAAACTTCTCAAATGATGATGTTTCCGAAAATAATGAAACGGAAACATGCTACACACGATGTGATAGGTCTTACGGTGGGCCTGGCACGGGGGTAATCTTACAATATGTTGGATGTAAACACACTAAACTACCTATCATACTACTTATCATACAGCGATTATGAATTCCTCATCAGGATGTTAATTCTCGCATTTACGACATGATACAACGACTGTTATCTGAGCTACGTGATTCGACATTGGAATAAACGACAATGGAGCAACTGTGATCTAGAATGACAGTATCACATCTATGCTCCCATATTTTTTTACGCTGTAGTTTTTAATCTCACATCCATATGTAATATAGACTCGCGAATTTACGTCGCTTACACGACAACGATCAACGCAACTGAAGATTACCCCTCTAGAATTGCCCGACACCCAGAACATCTTTATTCTATAGGGGCCAGCATCTATAGTTCACTTCTTGAGGTCCGGTAAGTTTACCAAAGTAACTGTGCCAAATATAAATTTATAGTAAACTCAGGTACACGCGGTGACAGTAAAAATCTGAAACTACCAATCTATATGCTGTTTCATAGCTGGATTGTAGTATTTTCTCATTGGAAATCATGTAATTTTCCTCATTTTACGTATAGAAATTATAGTCCCGAGTTTTTAGCGAGGAGATACATATGAAGGCTTGCAAATATTTTCAGATTTCGAACGAAGAATAGCATGGCAACTCAGAATTGCATCTTTTTGCTACTGCTACTCACCGTCCGCGGATCAATTCAGGTATGAGCGAACTATTGACAATAAGTCAGAATATTATATAGAAGCCTCTGCATGAAAGCGATTCGGTTCAAATCAACTTTTGTTGTATTTTTTCACCAGAAATCAAATCCGGAAAGTTTGACGTACAGAGCCGCTGTTGTAGAACTGAACCCTATCGAGTATACAAATGATGCTGCAGAGACGCTGAATGACTGTGCCAATAGAATTGTGAGCTTCATCGAGCAGGCCGCAAAAAGGGTAAGCTACAGTGAATTACAATCGGAAGAGGTCCCAGTTGACGCACTATGAATTTCCGATAAAAGAACAGTAGTAGCGTAGAGCATGTATGGTGAACTTTCCTCAAACTTCTGGAACTGTGGTGTAGATATATTTCACGAACAGTGTTATCCACGAATTTCCTCGTGGGCCGTTCACAGGAAGCGGACATCGTAGTCTTTCCGGAAATGGGCCTGACCTCTTTGACTCTTGGAAACAGGGCTGATCTGGTTGCTAGATCTACCCTGATACCTGATCCATCTCTGAATTATACGCCATGCACCAACTCGAGCATCCCCGTAATCGAGGTGAGACAAGATTCTCTGATCAAATGAGCTATGTACGAATCCGGCTATACTTAAGATGTATAGTGGAGATAGACCACTTGTGTTCAGACGGTAATAAGTTCAATCGACAATTATTTAAGGCTCTCAAGAGGGTCGCCTGCGCTGCCGAAAAGAACAATATCTACGTGGTAGTCAACCTTCTAGAGAAGGAAGTGTGTTCGTTGAAGAATTGCCCGAGTGACGGAATCTTCGTATACATAGCGACTGCGGTGTTCGACCGAGAAGGAAAAATCATCGCCAGGTACGCCGTACACATTATACATTTATAGACATTCCACAAAAGACTGGGAAGACTACCATGAAACTACAATGCACAAATTGTTGCGTAGCATAATTATAGCACTCTGTCCTCGGAACAAGCAAACTGACAAGTATACTTCATCGATGTATCAAAATCTCTAGCAGAAGGATTACCACGCAAAACTACGAAATAAATATGTGAAATTTTAGGAATTTTTTTTTTACAAATAGTTTGAACTTTTCAGATTAACATGCAGAAGGTCCCACGTAGGTATTCGAAGTATTTTTCGAGTTATAGCATTTTGAGCCAAGCTCACGCGGGGTAAGGATTTGACTTCCCATGTGGGTACGTACTATTGGCCCAGTCTTCTGCCGTGTTGGGCCCGAATGTCGCCAAGCGTTGGCATAGACGATGTCACCGGGCATGGGCCAACATCGAAATGATAAGATGAGGCCGATAATGGGCCAAGTGTTCTGCCAATCCTTGGTCCAAACTTGTTTCATTCGTATTTTAGTAATGACTCATCGTTGATCTGGACGATCAGACCATTCTTGGGCCAATCGATTTAATAATACTCGGCCCAGACTTGGGCTTGATATTGTGGAGAAATGGGTTGCGAATACACTTATCAGAAAATTGTTCGATTATATTTGGTATCCGACGTAATATATATAGTTATATTACATATTCGTATGATATTTATACATTATATTAAATTATGCACAGTGTAGTTATCGTAATCCAGGTCCTCGGCTTCGTAGTTCCAGTTGTCCAGGTCTTTGGCTTTGTAGTTCTCGTAGTCTAGGTCCATAGCTTCGTGGTTATCGTAGTCCAGGTCCTCCGATCCGTAGTTTCAGTCCCTCAGGTCCTCCGCTTCGTAGTTTCAGACGTCCAGGTCCTACACTCCTTAGTTTCGGTCATCCAGGTCCTTCGCTTCGTAGTTTCAGTCGTTCAGGTCCTCTGCTTCGTAGCTCTGGACCTGGAGGACTGGAACTACGAAGCGGAGGACCTGGACTACGAGAACTACGAAGCGGTGGACCTAGACTACAAGAACTACGGAGCCAAGGACCTGGACGACTGAAACTATTAATCCGAGGATCAGGATGACGGAGACGGATGCGTATGCCGCACGAAGACATCTCCAGGAGACGATGCCGTTATACTCATCCAGAAATCGGACCGAAACGTCGTACGACAAGAATGAATCCGCCGCGGGCACTGCTCAACTTACACTCTTGAATCGGCCCTGTCTTGGTCACTCATAACCCCTGATTGGTCGACTAAGATCTTCTGTAGCTCCGAAACTATCAGTCCTCGAAGTTTTGGTAAAAGAATTATTTTAGTCTTTGATTTTCGAGAGGAATACACCTACCTGAAATGGTGCGTCCAACCTGAATCACCCTGCATAGTGCGACGCGGACGTATTAGCTTCCTGGCAGCTGTGGTTAGGCAGAACAGAAATTTCGCTTTGAAAACTATTATCGCTATTGTCTCCATAGCAACTTCACAGACAGTCACAGCCAACTCGACACCCCCCCCAAGTTTTTCTTCTTGTAGACCAACTGAGTGAAGAATGGGGTTGCTCGTGCTCTTCCGATGAATCAACACATTTCGCCATCTCATACATGCGCGTATTAGAATTAATTTAATTTGTTCTAGCCAGCCGCTGCGAGCATTTTGCAATTTGTTGGTGGATAATCATATTATTTATGTAAAGTAAGTCGTTGGCGTGATCCCTAAAGTTTATACAAAATACCCAACCCAACCGAACCCGAAATGAATATTTCAACTTCAAATCAACGATTGGCGTGTACGATTGGACAAGATTTAGACGAGGTTTGGCCAGACGTCAAAACCAGTTGTTGGCTGATAGTATTGAACCGAGAATTGGACAAGGTTTGGGCCGCGTGTCTGGCCCAGTCCGTGGTATGTACGATTGGGCCATATGTCGTCCAAGCAATGGCCCATGCGTGGATACCAAGCTATGGAAGGCTGTCGTTGAGTACAGGAAAGTAACATTGGGCCAAGCTTCTCTCATCCTTGGTTCAAGCGTCAAATCCAATTGTTGGTTAGTACCGTTGGAACAATGCTGGCAAAAGCCATGACCGGTGGCATTTTGACCAGTCTTGTCCGCCGAGCTTGGCCCAAGCATGTACCAACATTGTTTCTTTATCCACTATTGGGAACGCACGCATGGGTTACTACGCGGAGTGTCGATTTCGTAAGATGTCGGTAATTTTTGTATCAGACCCGAAATCGTATTTTATTGGTCATTTATTTATCAAATCAAATCAAATGCTGCTCAAAATGTATGCTTCGCAACCGCTGAGTGCCTGAGTACCTCAAAAGTGCAATAAGTCAAGTGCAACTGTAAATCATTCCACGATTTCTCTAATGATAACTTCATCTGTATGAAAATTTTCAAAATTTTGAAAAGATGAAAGGTTAGTCACTTTCGGATGGAATGAAGCAGTAATGCCCAAAATTTTGTTCCGATGGGCTGGGTGGTATGAAACAAACTGGGAATCGCGTTTTCGAGGTGATCAAAACATGTATCAAAGCCCCTGAAAGTCAAAGTAATAAATAGTAATATTAAATTTCGCCACATATTCTGATGCATCGTATTTGACAGTTTAACTATCCATATACCAATACAGCTTGTTTTTGTAAAGGTATTTTGTTTTACTCTTCTAAGCGTAATGCAGTACGATTTACTGGGTACTTAAGTACATGCATTCATGCGCAAACAACTATTTCTGCAAAGCAGATCCCGGAAGGCCAATCTTATCGACGAATATGGTTTACTCGACGTGATGGAAACACCGGAACCGTCGACTTTCGAAACAGACTTCGGAGTAACATTCGGCAGTGTCATTTGCTTTGACATTATGTTTGAAGATACATTCCTGACATTGACAAGAAAGCTCAACATAACTGACATCGTTCTCGCCTCAGGATGGTTCTCCGAGATGCCATTTCTAACCAGTGAGTCACTTTATACATACACAGTGCACATATAATACTCTCAATTAGGCAGCCAGTAAATACGGAAACTTTTTAACGTAAAAATGCTGAAACATATATTTTGACCGTCGAAACAAGTACCTACACAGAGAAAAGAGTTTCTTTGTTGTTAATAAAGTTCGTTAACAGTTAACGAATCGTATATTTGTATATAAGCAAATATACATCTAGTCATAGCTAAGAAATCATTCATTTGAGTGTATTGCTTCGTCCCTAATGAAGATTTGTTAATAGTTAACGAATCATTCATTTCCTTCAAATTCGCGTCCAGTTATATCAGACGTTCTAACACGATAATGAAATGAGGATTTCTTAATAGTTAACGAATCTTGTATTTCGCTTTAAACCGCACCAGTTGTATCAACTGAACGATCATGAAGTTCAACTATTTTGAATGCTCAATGAATCGAAGGCTTATTAAAGTTATCTCCAAATAATGAACGTTCAAGAGATAATTTACGTTCTTATTTATTCGAAATATGTATAACACTCACTGTAACAGAATTATCGTGGACTAGAAAGAAAGCCAGTTCAGTTTTGCAATAAATAGTCATTGTATTTCTCAAAGAATAACGTTTATTCAATTCTTTATTCCAAATATTTCTATATACTGTACATAATAAGAATTATACAATACACCCAGAGAAATGGGTTTCTTAAATTATTTAATCTAAATAAATTTTATTTGTATATGAACCTAATAGGTATTCATTATGCACTTCCATTCATCTGCTCATGCTTAAATCTCATGCGGCATACTTAACCTCACATACGTAACCTCGGGGCCGAGTATAGGCATTATACGTGAATAAAAGTAGAGTACTTACTTTCAAATATTGACATGAGCTCTGATAAGCCCCACGAGGCGAGTATCACCTCCATGTATGGTCTAAGTTTCACCGTGGCACTCGTTTTGTGATTAATTTCCTCCAACAGCAAAAAACTTGTTCAGCGTGCCGGCGCGCGTGAAAAGAACGGGAATCACAGCGACACCGGCTATGTACGCTCGCCCGTAAGATTCGTTAAATGTTAACAAATCTGCATTTGATACAACATGAAGTGATATTTCCGACCGATAGTGGTACCTTATCGGAGAATGAAGGGATATCTTGAACTAATTTTATATTTTTTCTGACCTAATGCTGAAGTATTTTGCAATGATCGAAATATAATTGACTGAAACAAATGTTTTATTTATTGCAAGTACTACGAAATTTCCATAGTAGTTGACACGACATATATATTTATTTCATGTGAAGATATTCTTTAACAGTTAACAAATATTTCTGAAAATTTTCAAATGAATACGGTCATTTGATTGTAAGAAACTCTTTTCTCTGTGTAATATGTCGAATACCCACCGCCTAGATATAAAATCCACATCAAAGATATGACGAATTTTACCTTCTTACCGAATGAAATGTTATGCGGAAGTTCCCCGAGTTGACAGTATCATAAAAATGTAAATTGCACTTTTAATCTGTGGAAGAATTACAATACTTTACACTTTATCAGCACTAAATTCATCTCTAAAGAAAGTGACACTCTAAAGCGTTTCAGACGTATAACAGCAAGTATTTGCTACCCAAAACAAAAACGTTTTCTGGTGTACTTATGAAGAACCTAAAAAAAAAAGAGTATAATCGTTTTTCTGGCTCCCTTGCAGCTATTCAAATGCAATCAGGTTGGGCCTATGCCGAGGATGTTAATTTGCTGTCTAGTGGATACAACAATATCGGATGGGGAGATTCTGGAAGTGGTATCATCGCTGGTAATTATCACGTGTCCAGAATTTTATTCTGAAATAATGCATGAAATGTCAACAACCCGAGGTCATAAAGTAAACTGTGGGCAATTTCTCCAACTGACTAAATGTGTAGAATCCTAATTAAAAGTTGTTCATTTTTTTTTTTTTTTTTATCACACCAAATTTTGAAAGAGATCCATCTCTTGATCAGTGTTTCCCCATAGTTATATCACTCACCGAATACTAATTTATTTTAAAACGGATTTACAGGACGCCAAGGTGTCGTTACCGCTATACTGCCATTGAATGATCACGAAGAATTGTTGATAGCTGATGTGCGAAAAAAGAATAGGACTGTGGTCACCCCAATAACCGAACATATCCATAAACATGACATCGGACTTACAGTTACGGATCAGAAACCTCATATGCCCGATGGATTTGACCAGAAACATGATTCCGAAGGTTTCAAATGGAGGTACGACAAATTACATGCTTTCGAAACGAAATTAATAGCTGAGAATGGATTCACCACGGAAAGGTTGAGTCACATTGGAATCCACTGTCAATTTCAAGTGAACATCACCAACTTGAGTCCATTGGGAGTAACGTATCGTTTATTCGCTTTCGATGGTGTCCGTCCTTTTGGAAATGCACTTGTGCTTGGCACGAGGGTGTGTGCGATTGTTCTTTGTGCAGATAACACGATCGACTCTTGCGGTCAGATCAGGAATTCCTCTGTAACCTTCACTTCTATAAACATCACTGCATCTTACATAGACAACACTAGAACAACAATGATGCCGAGTACTCTGAGAACTGACATGTTGCCATTCAACAATTGGATCTGGTACGAACATAAGCATGAAGATTATATCAACACGTCGATGTTGCTTGCAACCCCCACCCAGGACCTCGTGACTTTTGGAATTTGGGGAAGAAACTTTGAGAAAGATGAGAGAAGCTCGGTAGCCAGGGTCGTTCATCAGCTTCTGAGTCTTCCGCTTCTTTTAGTCCTTTTAGAAAATAGACGTATTTTTTGTTTTTTGTAATTGAACAGTTGGATGCGATAAAGGCATATACTATAAATTATCACGATTCAAGAAAATTAAGAGAAATGCACCATTCATTCAGTTATGAATATTTCGAAGTGATCTTTTTTCTGCTTGTCTGTCACGATACCAACCAGACCTTAGGTTAACTGTAAATGCAAAAATCACTGATTGAGCAAAATTAATAGTCGAAATATAAGCTATATGCCCTTATTGCAAAAAATGGCATACAAATACAACACTTAGCGTCCAATACATCACGGCTGCTACGATGACCTAAAAGTACAGCAGAAGAATAGTAGAAGAATAGCAGAAGTAATGGTTTGATCTTATTTCACCCAATCACTTTCTCAAGATGTCAACTAATAGTAAAAATTTCATTATTGGTAGAAGGTATCAGCCGATACATTCAGTGAAATCAATACTGTAAATTATTCATTGTGTGACTTTCTGCCACCTCAATGAAGTAATGCCGCAATTAACACTAATTGTTCTCTTGCTTCATATTAATCATATTTTATAGTAAAAATGTTGTTCATTTTAAGTTGGTATTAAGTTAGTTAGAGAACCGAATGACATTCAAGTGAACTGTGCCTTCAGTAAGAAGTATGACTAAAAACTAGTCAACAAAAATTAAATGTTAAAACAAAACATGAAATATTATAATCCGACTAACAATGGCAATTATTATTCTGCAACAAATTGTTTTGTTTGCTAATAAAAAATTTACCGCCATACAGTGACATGGAAGATGAAATTTTTCGTTACTTTTATTTTTATTTTTTTCAACTTCTACTACTGTATGATTCACCAGAGTCAACAGTTTTTGTAATTATTTGGGTATCTAATAAATCAGTGAACATGAATAATAAAATTATATCGAGTTTTTCTTTTTAGAATTATGAATTTCCAACGTTATAATTATCCTATCGGAAAGTTGCTTACATTCGAGTCAACCTGAATTGTGCTCTTTTCTACCCGGAATTTGAAACGTGCTCTTTTCCACCCGGAATCTGAAACGTGCTTTTATTCGTATCGGGCGTCGTTATAATGATTGAACATCGAAATTCTTATTTTTATTCGAGTATTGATTTGTGGCTAAGGGCGACCTTCTATTCAAAGTTCGACTTGCTTCACACCAAATAGTGACTAAGGTGATAGGAGGAGGTTTGTAAAGTGAAGGATGATGGATGATTGTTGATTGATAGTTATAACGTTCGGCCGAACGAAGAGGAAGGAGAGATGATGCGTGTAGAAGGCTAGAGAGTTGACTTCGAAGTGGCTTAAAATTAATTTAGAATAACGAGGATCGCTTGGTTCTGACCAAAGTGGGGAGGCAAAAGTTCGGAGGCGTAAGCATGCAGGCAATGATAAGGAGCCGTGGGAACGGGGTGACTATGCCAGCACGTTACGCTGTATTTACAATTCCTTATGGCAATTGCGATTTCAAAATTATTCGCCAAGATTTTAACGCAAGTCTTGGCGAAAAAAATAATAATCAACCGAGAAACTACCTTGAACTTTCTGACAGACGTTTCGACACGGAGAGAACTGAATACGCTCAAGGAATACTATGGAACGTTGGACGAAACTGTCAACAGCAAAAATACGATCTTTCATGAAATCCCTAACGTTATTAGTTCAAGGGCAGCGAGGATGCTGCCATTTCAAAGTACAAACTATAATTTTCCAAAATCTAATCTAAAACTCTAACTATTTCTTCAATGATATAGGTCTCAAAAGACTGACCCTGATCCTTAGTTGAGAGTGAACCCTGCGACTTCAACCAAGCTGTACTAAAACAGCTTCCCCCTCAATATCTAATCGATTATAATAGACGATTCCCAACGATTTTTAAAGAAGTAATTCGAAACTTCATATACTGATCTCATTACGAAAGAACAAATATACTTGCGTTGCCCAAGCTTCATTCGCATTTATTGACGTACTAAATACTATCAACTGCTGACGTACTTATCATTCAACAAACTCAAGTTGTTCAAATATCAGTTGTTTGTGGATTTACGAGTTGAATTGCGAAAGCACGATAATTACAGTCTACTTGCCACTAAAATAATTCATGTGCGAAGATTTGAATAATTACTTGCAAAAAACACGCAAGAGTCTCAAGGCCAGCTGTAAAACCCAGCGTGCAAGTGGACATATGATTGAGATCGGTGATTGTTAAGACGACAAAATTCTTCGCATTTTGAATACGCGCCTATAGTTTCCAGGCATCGATCCTCCACCAAATGATCACTTATCAAATTTGAACCACCGCGAGCAGTTGTCCTGCGCTCGCCTATTCTGGATTTCATACTGCCACCAACGCTCGAAATATGTGAGGCGTTTAGAAAGGAATAATAAACATTTGACGATGAATAATGAATTACCAACACCCGCAAGGTGTTTCGTTGTAAATCCCTATTCTTCAACAGTGACATTCATATTTTACATCCATAAAAACAAATGTACAGTATCCATGCTGAGTATTTTTTATCTTCTAACTCAAGCGTTTCGTGGTTTTAGTATGTGCCTAGCATGGATTATGGGATTGTGTACCCACACAATTGTATTCTATAATGTACCTATCGGTACCGATTTTGATAATAATGATCAGATCATGAATATCGCATCCAAACTTTACGACGCAAAAGAAGTCTTTTCTTTCTAGATTTTGGTGAATTGTCCGTACTAGATCAAACCTATTCTCCATAAATCATCCATTCCAGCTTAGATTCTTCTACAGCTCCGTTTCCGAGTTACTCGCGATTATAACGATTACGTCAATCGCTAGATGATAATAAGGAATGAAGCCTTATTTTTCAATGTGCATTAGTAAATATAGTTTCATCTATTAAACCTACACATATCCTTATGTGTGATTGATATATCCGGAGGTACTACAGACCTGAGGTTACCTATACACGTAGAGTAAATTTTCTCCGCGTATATTGTGAGGGAGGGGCCCAATAATGACAGCGTATCCCTCGACCCACCAAAACTTCGCAAATGATGATATTTCCGAAAATGATAAAACGGAAACACGCTACTCACGATGTGATATATCTCACGGTGTAGGGCTTGGCACGGGGTAATCTTACAATGTGTTGGATGTAAACACACTAAGCTGCCTAATTATCACATAGCGACTGTGAATTCCTCATCATGATGTTCATTCTCGCATTTACGACATGATGCAATGGTTGTTATCTGAGCTACATGATTCGACATTGGAATAAACGACAATGGACTAACCGTGATCTAGAATGACAGTATCACATCTATGTTCCCGTATTTTTTTACGATGTAGATTTTAATCTCACATCCATACGTAATATATAGAGTCGCGAATTTACGTCGTTGACACGACAACGATCAGTGCGACTGAAGATTTCCCCTCCAGAATTGCCCGTTATTCCATAGGGGCCAGCAGCTCTTGATAGTTCACTCCTTGAGGATCGGTAAGTTCACCCGAGTCACTGTGCCGAATATCAATTTATAGTAAATTCATGTAGATGCGGTTACAGTAAAAACCTGAAACATTCACCTATACGCTGTTTCATAGCTGAATTGTAATATTTTCTCATTGGAATTCATCTAATTTTCCTCATTTTACGTAGAAATTATAGTCCCGAGTTTTTAGCGTCGAGTTACATGAAGGCTTGCAAATATTTTCAGAATTCGAACTAAGAATAGCATGACGACTCAGAGTTGCATCTTTTTACTACTGCTACTAGCCGTCCGTGGATCAATTCAGGTATGAGAGTACCATTGACAATAAGTCAGAACATATAAATGCCTCTGCGCGTGAAAGCGATTCCGTTTGAATCAACTTTTGTTGTATTTTCTCACCAGAAATCGAATCCTGAAAATTTGACGTACAGAGCCGCTGTTGTAGAACTCAAGCCAATCGAGTATACAAATGATGCTGCAGGGACGCTGAATGACTGTGCCAATAGAATTGCGAACTTCATCGAGCAGGCCGCAGAAAGGGTAAGCTATATACAGTGAATCACAATCGGAAGAAGTCCCAGTTGACGCACTATGAATTTCCGATAAAAGAACAGTAGTAGCGTAGAGCATAGTGTGGTGAACTTTCCTCAAACTTCTGGAACTGTGGTGTAGATATATTTCACGAACAGTGTTATCCACGAATTTCCTCGTGGGCCGTTCACAGGAAGCGGACATCGTAATCTTTCCGGAAATGGGCCTGACCTCTTTGACTCTTGGAAACAGGGCTGATCTGGTTGCTAGATCTACCCTGATACCTGATCCATCTCTGAATTATACGCCATGCACCAACTCGAGCATCCCAGTAATCGAGGTGAGACAAGATTCTCTGATCAAATGAGCTATGTACGAATCCGGCTATACTTAAGATGTATAGTGGAGATAGACCACTTGTGTTCAGACGGTAATAAGTTCAATCGACAATTATTTAAGGCTCTCAAGAGGGTCGCCTGCGCTGCCGAAAAGAACAATATCTACGTGGTAGTCAACCTTCTAGAGAAGGAGGTGTGTTCGTTGAAGAATTGCCCGAGTGACGGGATCTTCGTATACATAGCGACTGCGGTGTTCGACCGAGAAGGAAAAATAATCGCCAGGTACGCCGTACACATTATACATTTATAGATATTCCACAAAAGACTAGGAAAACTAAACTACCATGAAACTACAACGCATAAACTGTAGTGTAGCATAATTATCGCGTATCCTCGTAGCAATAAAACTGTCAAGTATGCTTCATCGATGTATCAAAACTTCTATTAGAAGGGTTTTTACTCGGGTTTTTATGCAAATGTACGAAATGAACGAAAAGATATAGATTACACAAGTACTGCGAAAGTTTCATGCAATTCTACGGATAATTCTAAAAGTACTCACGGGGTTTCCCTACTGTGAATTTTTTTTTTTTTTTTTTTTTTTCAACAGTTTGGACTTTCAAGATTAATATATGCAAGGACCCATATATGCAGGTATTCGAAGTATTTTTGAGTTACAGCATTTGGAGCTATGCTTGTGCGAAGTAAAAATTTGACTAGTCCTTCTCTTACGGAAAAAAAAAACCCTCAAATTTAAGGGGTAAATTCGCACCCCCAAAGTTTTGGAGGTTTACCATGAAAACTCAGGGTTTACCCTGTATTTGGGGGTAAAATTTGAGGGCGAACCCTGAGTTTTCATGGTAAACCCCCAAAACCTTGGGGGTGCGAATTTACTCCTTAAATTTGAGGGTTTGTTTCCGTTAAACTTCAAACGCGTTCGTCTCGAAACTGTGTGTTTTCAAAACGGTGTACACAATTAGATATCTCAGATTCTGATTGATAAATTTATTCAAGATTTGGTACACATGTTAAAAAATAGTACATTAGTATACTAGTGCGGATCGGATCGTGCTGCAAACCTCACACTCATCGGGAATCACCAACTTTCCGCACTAGTATCATAATATACTATTCCAAGGCTCTTTTGGACGATTTTGTTGATATCTTCCTTTTTTCCAATAAGTGTTAATAATAATTAATAATCATGTGCATTTTTGTGCCGCAAATGGCGACAAGGTTCAGTAATGCCTAAGATTTCCTTCCGATGGGTTTTCGAGGTGATCAGAGCATGTATCGAAGCCCCTCAAAGTCAAAGTATTGAAATACTCATATTGAAATCCGCTACATATTCTGATGCATCATATTTGACAGCCTAACAATCACAATATACCAATACAACTTGTGTTCGTAAAAGTATTTTGTTTTACTCGTCTGAGCTCACCACAGTACGATTTAAGGTCTGCGCGCACTACACACTGAAAGAAAAATATAGTTACAATTACAATTGCATCAGTTATCTTTACTATAAACTTTGGTGAAATATGGCACCAACCCAATTTTTATAGTCACAGAAGCCCTGAAAAATATTGTGATTGTTACATAATATTATAGTAGACGTCACATAACTAACTAACTATACGCAAATAGTTAACGTTGCTATGTGTTTTACACTATAATCTATGTGTTCGAAGGACAATATATTATGGCTGTGTAGGTCAAATTTTATATTCAACTATGCAATACGAAAAATCGCTAGTTTCAATTACTATTTGCTCAACTATTCTGACATAGTAAAGAGTAGAATATACCCTAGCAACCAAAAACAAGGCTGCTGTGCGGAAAAAAATTAATTTAGCTCGTTACAATGAATTTATAACATTGTACGATGCGTCGAGAAACACCTACTAATTGCATTTAACCGCATATTAACCCATTAACGCCGGGGCGGACGTAAACGGACACTCGCGAAAAAAATGTATCTATTCCCGTCAAAAAAGGCTGAAAATGCTATCCACGGGGTAAAATTGTCCGCTCTCTTCGAATTTTACATTAGTTTTGAGCTACGAACCCCCTGGGGGGATGAAAACAGGGGGTGAAGAGGGGAAAATCACAAAAATAAAAAGTCAGCGGACAAAAGCATCTAAAAAGGCCGGAATTGCTGTCAGAAGTGGGTAGTAATACCCTACAGAGGGTAAATTTTATGTTTTTAGTACTCCTGGCGAGTGCTGAACCCCCCCGGGGGTGGAAATGGGGGGGGGGGGGGGGGGTGAAAATTGCACGGTCACATAGGGAGAGCTTTGGACGGTGGGAAATAGTACTCGGGGGTTTTCGGGGTCGCTGATCCCATTTCCGGGGTCAGTTTCTACGTGTACACCCCCCTGGGGGTGGAAATGGGGGAGGCTGGGGTGAAAGTTGGCCGATCACATAGGAAGGGCTCTAGCGAATGGGAAATAGTAGTTGGGGGTTTTCGGGGTCGCTGATCCCATTCCCGGGGTCAGTTTCTACTTATGCGCCCCCCTGGGGGTGAGAATGGGGGGGGGGGGGGGGGGGGGGAGGCTCGGGTGTGAGATTTGCATATTGTCACGGGACGAGGCTTGGACGCTGGAAAATGAGATTTCTCTGGGCACGCTCCAGGGCTGCTCATTCGATTCCTGGGTGAATTCCCAGGTGCGTGTCCTTCAGATGATGAAGCAAATACTGACTGATATCACTCTGCTCGGCAGACGGTTAGCGTTACCCGGACTACACCACGTGGAGGTCTTCTGCAAGTAATCCTTTGTTTTTTTTTTTTTTTAATTTTTAAATTTTTTTTTCATTTTTTAAATTTTTTTTATCTTTTTTTTTTACTTTTTTAAAATTTTTTTATGTTTCTTTTCTCGTATGTGTGTGTCTGTGTGTGAGTGAGTCCGTGTGTGTGTGGTAATTCCCAAAATGGAGGATTACTCTGAATCTGACGCGTGTTTTAGTCTATTGGTTGTGACTGTTGTGTAGGGGTGTGTGCTTCAGGGTTCTAGGTTGGTGGCTAGCTTCTTATGGAAATTCCCTTCGAAACATGTCACGCACATATATTTGGAACACTCCGTACAAAATCTTTTGGTGCGCACGGCACAACTATCGTTAGTGCATTTCCTCTTATTTGGTTTCACCTGACTCTCATGGTTCCATTCATGTGACTCATTATAACACCCTCGACATATAAACTCCTTGCAGTGAAAACAATACGTGTCGACTTTCTTACTACATGCGGAACAGGCTCTCCTCATTTCTGCGAGTTGAATTAGTTTGTGCTTTTCATATTCATTTTTGGCATTTACTGCGAGATAATGACCTGCAATTTCTGTAACGAAATCGTGGGTACTTTTCTTCTTTCCCTCAGTACACAGGTTATAGAGAACAGTGGCATTAGATATAGCGGTTTCGATCAGTCGCAAAAAAACTGCCCATGTCCAGCGTTTGCTTTTGATAATGATCCTCACATCACTGCAGTGTTGATCGTACAGATCCACTCCACCCATTGTCTTATTATAGAGCTTGAAAGCCCGAGGAAAAGCGATTGATTTTTTACCCTCACCAGTACCACTTTGACGATCCAAGTTTACCGTAGGGGAAACTCCCGCTGCCGTACTCAAAACCGAGACTACTTTTGAATCCTTGACCGAAATATAATGCATTTTACTTTGGGAATCATATTTGCACTCATATTCCCCTCGTGAACTCTTGTTTGTGAGAGAAACTGGCACCGTGACTTTCTTTTGCTCTTTTTTAACGGTTTTTTTACCTTGTTCGATCTTCACATTGTACACTCTATTTTGTCGAACGGTACCAGTTGCTTTCAGGCCTAGCTTTGCCAGATGCAATAATAAATCGGGACTCGTGAAAAAATTATCGAAGGTAACGTGGTACTTTTCAAGCTGTTCCTTCGATAATTTTTTCAATAACTTATGGAGCAATTTCATCACAACTCTAGAACCAAGCGGACAGTTTCCCAATTTTTGATCACATTTGCCATCTTCCTTCCCGCAGTAAATATAAAAATCGAACAAAAAACCGGAAGATGACGCTATTGACCACAATTTCAAACCAAATCTTACTGGCTTATTCCTGATATACTGTTTGAATTTCAGTCTACCGTAAAATTTGACCATAGTCTCGTCGATGGAGCATTTTGACGAGAAAAAACCGTATCGCTGAAGATTTTTCCTGAAGATTTGAACCATTTTATCTACTCGCCAAACCTTGTTCTTTAGATCTTTGTCTGATTTCTTCGAAAATTTGATGAATCTTTTTATTTTCAAATAATCGTCCCTAGACAGGGCAGAAGCGATCACTTCGTGTCTGAGCAATTTATTCTTGGACCAAAAGTCGCGTTCTCTTTTCCGAGAATTTATGACACTGGCAATTAGAACACCAAGGAATTTATTGAAATTCCCAGGAGCTAATTTGTACCCATTTTCCAGTGTACAGTCAATAATGTGTGACTTGAGATCTTGAGAGAAGAACTTCTCGAATAATTGAACTGGCCTCATGCCCAGAATTTCTTGTTTTTGACTCGGTGATAAGAATATCTCCTCCTTTATATCTATAGGTTGAATATTATGCTCCCCTGGAACCCAGTCATAAACGTGACCAGGTTCTAGAAGCTTTTGCGAATCGTCGTATTTATCGAAAACATACTCATATGATCCACCTTCGATTTGATCAATATCAATATACCCATCATCATTAGAGTCTTCGGAATCCCCAGAAGCCACAGCAGTGGCGTCTTCAGTCCCAACGCTATCATTTACATTAGCGTCTGGAACGAAGACTAAATCGCCATTCTGATCATCGATTTCAGAGGAAGAATCATTTTCAAGATCCTCCAAGATATTGTGGAGATTAGTACGGTTGCGACGACTTGAGGGCATAATTTTTAGAAATAATTCACGAATTATCACTTAGTGTGATAGAACAAGTAGAAATTGCCTCAGGAAAGGTAATGTATTCCGATTGGTAATCGACTGATACTTGAATCCTTCGGCGTCAATTCCGTTTGTGAGAAAGGAGCGCCACCTAGTGGCAGAAGAAAATTGCGGACTTTGAGGGTAGTGAGACGATTCTTATTTCCCTTCTCGACACTATTTGGCCTGGTCAGTTTCTACTTATGCATCCCCCCGGGGGTGGAAAGGGGGGGATTGGGGGGGGGGGGGGGGGCGCGCGAAAATGGACAATTGCGTTGGATGGGCTCTGGACCAAGCCAAATAGTGTCGAGAAGGGAAATAAGAATCGTCTCACTACCCTCAAAGTCCGCAATTTTCTTCTGCCACTAGGTGGCGCTCCTTTCTCACAAACGGAATTGACGCCGAAGGATTCAAGTATCAGTCGATTACCAATCGGAATACATTACCTTTCCTGAGGCAATTTCTACTTGTTCTATCACACTAAGTGATAATTCGTGAATTATTTCTAAAAATTATGCCCTCAAGTCGTCGCAACCGTACTAATCTCCACAATATCTTGGAGGATCTTGAAAATGATTCTTCCTCTGAAATCGATGATCAGAATGGCGATTTAGTCTTCGTTCCAGACGCTAATGTAAATGATAGCGTTGGGACTGAAGACGCCACTGCTGTGGCTTCTGGGGATTCCGAAGACTCTAATGATGATGGGTATATTGATATTGATCAAATCGAAGGTGGATCATATGAGTATGTTTTCGATAAATACGACGATTCGCAAAAGCTTCTAGAACCTGGTCACGTTTATGACTGGGTTCCAGGGGAGCATAATATTCAACCTATAGATATAAAGGAGGAGATATTCTTATCACCGAGTCAAAAACAAGAAATTCTGGGCATGAGGCCAGTTCAATTATTCGAGAAGTTCTTCTCTCAAGATCTCAAGTCACACATTATTGACTGTACACTGGAAAATGGGTACAAATTAGCTCCTGGGAATTTCAATAAATTCCTTGGTGTTCTAATTTCCAGTGTCATAAATTCTCGGAAAAGAGAACGCGACTTTTGGTCCAAGAATAAATTGCTCAGACACGAAGTGATCGCTTCTGCCCTGTCTAGGGACGATTATTTGAAAATAAAAAGATTCATCAAATTTTCGAAGAAATCAGACAAAGATCTAAAGAACAAGGTTTGGCGAGTAGATAAAATGGTTCAAATCTTCAGGAAAAATCTTCAGCGATACGGTTTTTTCTCGTCAAAATGCTCCATCGACGAGACTATGGTCAAATTTTACGGTAGACTGAAATTCAAACAGTATATCAGGAATAAGCCAGTAAGATTTGGTTTGAAATTGTGGTCAATAGCGTCATCTTCCGGTTTTTTGTTCGATTTTTATATTTACTGCGGGAAGGAAGATGGCAAATGTGATCAAAAATTGGGAAACTGTCCGCTTGGTTCTAGAGTTGTGATGAAATTGCTCCATAAGTTATTGAAAAAATTATCGAAGGAACAGCTTGAAAAGTACCATGTTACCTTCGATAATTTTTTCACGAGTCCCGATTTATTATTGCATCTGGCAAAGCTAGGCCTGAAAGCAACTGGTACCGTTCGACAAAATAGAGTGTACAATGTGAAGATCGAACAAGGTAAAAAAACCGTTAAAAAAGAGCAAAAGAAAGTCACGGTGCCAGTTTCTCTCACAAACAAGAGTTCACGAGGGGAATATGAGTGCAAATATGATTCCCAAAGTAAAATGCATTATATTTCGGTCAAGGATTCAAAAGTAGTCTCGGTTTTGAGTACGGCAGCGGGAGTTTCCCCTACGGTAAACTTGGATCGTCAAAGTGGTACTGGTGAGGGTAAAAAATCAATCGCTTTTCCTCGGGCTTTCAAGCTCTATAATAAGACAATGGGTGGAGTGGATCTGTACGATCAACACTGCAGTGATGTGAGGATCAATATCAAAAGCAAACGCTGGACATGGGCAGTTTTTTTGCGACTGATCGAAACCGCTATATCTAATGCCACTGTTCTCTATAACCTGTGTACTGAGGGAAAGAAGAAAAGTACCCACGATTTCGTTACAGAAATTGCAGGTCATTATCTCGCAGTAAATGCCAAAAATGAATATGAAAAGCACAAACTAATTCAACTCGCAGAAATGAGGAGAGCCTGTTCCGCATGTAGTAAGAAAGTCGACACGTATTGTTTTCACTGCAAGGAGTTTATATGTCGAGGGTGTTATAATGAGTCACATGAATGGAACCATGAGAGTCAGGTGAAACCAAATAAGAGGAAATGCACTAACGATAGTTGTGCCGTGCGCACCAAAAGATTTTGTACGGAGTGTTCCAAATATATGTGCGTGACATGTTTCGAAGGGAATTTCCATAAGAAGCTAGCCACCAACCTAGAACCCTGAAGCACACACCCCTACACAACAGTCACAACCAATAGACTAAAACACGCGTCAGATTCAGAGTAATCCTCCATTTTGGGAATTACCACACACACACGGACTCACTCACACACAGACACACACATACGAGAAAAGAAACATAAAAAAATTTTAAAAAAGTAAAAAAAAAAGATAAAAAAAATTTAAAAAATGAAAAAAAAATTTAAAAATTAAAAAAAAAAAAAAACAAAGGATTACTTGCAGAAGACCTCCACGTGGTGTAGTCCGGGTAACGCTAACCGTCTGCCGAGCAGAGTGATATCAGTCAGTATTTGCTTCATCATCTGAAGGACACGCACCTGGGAATTCACCCAGGAATCGAATGAGCAGCCCTGGAGCGTGCCCAGAGAAATCTCATTTTCCAGCGTCCAAGCCTCGTCCCGTGACAATATGCAAATCTCACACCCGAGCCTCCCCCCCCCCCCCCCCCCCCCCATTCTCACCCCCAGGGGGGCGCATAAGTAGAAACTGACCCCGGGAATGGGATCAGCGACCCCGAAAACCCCCAACTACTATTTCCCATTCGCTAGAGCCCTTCCTATGTGATCGGCCAACTTTCACCCCAGCCTCCCCCATTTCCACCCCCAGGGGGGTGTACACGTAGAAACTGACCCCGGAAATGGGATCAGCGACCCCGAAAACCCCCGAGTACTATTTCCCACCGTCCAAAGCTCTCCCTATGTGACCGTGCAATTTTCACCCCCACCCCCCCCCCCCCCCCCCCCCCCCATTTCCACCCCCGGGGGGGTTCAGCACTCGCCAGGAGTACTAAAAACATAAAATTTACCCTCTGTAGGGTATTACTACCCACTTCTGACAGCAATTCCGGCCTTTTTAGATGCTTTTGTCCGCTGACTTTTTATTTTTGTGATTTTCCCCTCTTCACCCCCTGTTTTCATCCCCCCAGGGGGTTCGTAGCTCAAAACTAATGTAAAATTCGAAGAGAGCGGACAATTTTACCCCGTGGATAGCATTTTCAGCCTTTTTTGACGGGAATAGATACATTTTTTTCGCGAGTGTCCGTTTACGTCCGCCCCGGCGTTAATGGGTTAATACAAAGTAAGGATTTTTAGATTAGAAAAATATCGCATTATTTTCGCCGGGATTCGATCCGGGACGCACGCATTCGCTCGCATTACTAGTCGCACGCTCTACCGACTACGCTATAGTACATTATGCCATTAGGCTGAAAACCGAAGGTTTTACGGACCGTGTGAGGTTCGCAGTGCGAGGCATGGTTCAGGGGTCTGAGGCACGCCGAAGGCGTGCCGAGGTCCCCGGAACCATGCCGAGTACTGCGAACCGAACATCGTCCGAAAAACCTGAGGTCGAAGTCGAATGACATACAGGGTGGTCCATTTTAATCTCCGCAGGCTAATATCTCGAAAACTAACAGTTATAAAAAAAAAAGTTTCATACAAAACTTGAAGGGTTTCGAGGGGGAAAGATGATGCTGATATGTGTTGACTTGTGGACTTCGCCAATTCCGAGATTTCGCAAGTAACTTCGGATTTTAGATAGGGAACACATGTTTTGGTTGGGGGCAGCTGATAGCGAGATCAAAGACGCATTCAAATACGGAAGCATTAAAAATTGGAAAAAAAATTTTGCAAAAAAAATTCAAAAAAAAAAAAAAAACGTTGATAGAGAAAAAAAAAAGAATTTATTGAAAATTGAAATTAAAAAGATAACAAAACCTCTACATAGTCGCAACCTTGACACTGGTGTAAAGGCTTAAGTCCGGCATGAGCTGGAACATGTTGTCAGTGTAATTATGTCGGGCGAACTAATGCGGTTAGTTTTCTGCGTTATTGATCTGCGAATTTTTTTTATTAATCTGGTGCATTCAAACTTTCCAATTTCAAAATTGGCGAGAAAAATTTTGAGCTGGAGTGATAAACAATGAATGTGTTCGAAAGCTAGGGACAAAAAAAAAACAATCTTTTGCAAAAAAAAAAAAATTTGCGAAATTTTTTTTTTGAATTTTTTTGGCAAAATTTTTTTTTTTCAATTTTTAATGCTTCCGTATTTGAATGCGTCTTTGATCTCGCTATCAGGTGCCCCCAACCAAAACATGTGTTCCCTATCTAAAATCCGAAGTTACTTGCGAAATCTCGGAATTGGCGAAGTCTACAAGTTAACACACATCAGCATCATATTTCCCCCTCGAAACCCTTCAAGTTTTGTATGAAACTTTTTTTTTTATAACTGTTAGTTTTCGAGATATTCGCCTGCGGAGATTAAAATGGACCACCCTGTATACTATTTTTCGTCACAAATGCACAATGGCAGCCTTCCGGTCCGATTTTTGGACGCCTAGGCAGGAAAAAGTGGTTTTCACTGCCTAGGCAGTCACTGTACGAAAAAGTGCCATCTATCGGCGCCAAATCGGACCGGAAAAGGCTGTCAATTGTGCATGAGTGACGAAAAACTATTTATTGAAATCAGGAATCACTTTTTCCTATTTATGTTGAACTCGGCATCTGTCTCAATGATATCAATGTTTTAATGCAGCTAAGATATCTGATTGACCGAACATCTGAGTTCTAAATATCTTTTTAATTCCATTTCTTACCCAGAGTTCCAAAAGTTCTCAACTGTAACGCTTACAATAAATATGTAGCAATATCTATAACAATATAGTCTCTATTACTATTTTCATAGTTTACATTTAATCTCATTGTCGTCATATGGTACGGCGAACCATTTTTTAGTAAACATCACTATAAAAATGAGTTGTCTCCACCCTGAAATGTTAACTATGTTATTTTTCGTATCTCACTACGTATGGTTGGAGTCACTATACTTACAGACAAACCTATCAATATTATAACTTTGAGTATATTGCAATGTTCCAGAAGCAATACGTGTTGCAATCATAACTGTGAACATAACCAATTATGTACACTCATAGTAGGAGTATAATTCACCATAAATTTCGGTATCTCAACAATAAAAATAGTTACGAACCGTTGACCATACATTATGTCTACCTGTACAAGTGTCGCGAGGGAAGCATCGCTATAAGTTTTGGTTATTGTTAACATGTATGCATTGCTGCCATTACTCCAGAAAATATTGTACTGTAGACGATAACTATGGTTATTTTTCACATGTGTACCTGTAACTATATCGCAGTATTTCCGATTACAATATCATTGGTATAATGACTATAAATATGATTTGTAGAACAATAAAATTTTAACCATGGTGTACTGTGACAGTTACATCGCGGTTTTCTCTCAGTGCATCGCTGTGATCCGCACCGAAGTTTTATTAACATACCTTCTTATGAGTGTGCGTTGTGCGTGCATACTTCCATAAAAAACATAAGAAAAGCATGCTAATGAAACTTCGGTGCGGATCGCAGCGGTGTAGTGCGCGCAGACCCTTAAGGATGAATCCCACCTTTGCGTTGCGTTGCGTTGCGAAGCGAAACGAAGTTTCATTAACATGCTTTTCTTATGTTTCCTATGGAAGTATGCACACACACTCCTGAGAAAACATGTTAATGAAAAGTTCGTTTCGGTTCGCAACGCAACGCAACGCAAAGGTGGGATTCATCCTTTACTGAGTAAGTACATGCATTAACACGCAAACAACTATTTCTGCAAGGCAGAACCCGGAAGGCCAATCTTGTCGACGAATATGGTTTACTCGACGTGATGGAAACACCGGAATCGTCGACTTTCGAAACAGACTTCGGAGTTACATTTGGCAGTATCGTCTGCGGAGACATTATGCATAACAAAACGTGGCAAGCATTCAGGAATATTAATATAACTGACATCGTTTTCACCTCAGGATGGTTCTCCGAGATGCCATTTCTAACCAGTGAGTTACTTTAAATATGCTCACCCAGTTACGATGATAGACTTACAATTACACTATATTCTCTTGCTGTTTACTGAACTTTTAATTAGGTGGTCAGTAAAGACGAAACCTTCACAGCGTAAAAATGTTATAACTTATCTTTTAATCATCAAAACAAGTAATGTCAAATCCTACCGCCTAGAAATAAAAGCAATCCGTACCCCTTTTCACATTAAGCATATGACGAATTTTACCTACCGACTGGATGAAATGTTACAATCTTTGATCAAACTTATTCCGTTACAAGATCTAAAGGCGTAAGGAATAATTATAATTGTGAATATTGGTCTACAACGGAAAAAAAAAGCTTTCCGACAATATTGTATGGGATTTAAAAACTTGTTATTTGGGTGTACGAAAGTTCCCCGAGTTGACAGTAGCATAAAAATGTGAATTGCAGTTTTAATATGTGAAAGAATTACAATACTTCACTAATTTATCAGCACCGAATTCATGTTCATGAAGAACTCTAAATAAATGGGTATCCTATAATCGTTCTTCTGGCTCCCTTGCAGCTATTCAAATGGAAGCAGGCTGGGCCTATTCCGAGGATGTTAATTTGCTGTCTAGTGGATACAACAATATCGGATGGGGAGATTCTGGAAGTAGCATCATCGCTGGTAATAATTATCACGTATCCAGAATTTTTTTTATAAATAATGCATGAAATGTCAACGACACGATGTCATGAAGCAATTTGGGGGCAATTTGTTCCACTGACTGAATGTGTGGCAACCTAATTAAAAGTTGTTCAATATTTTTTCATTAGACCAAATTTTGAAAGAGATCCATCTCTTGATCTGTGTTCCCCCATACTTAGATCACTCAAAACTAATTGATTTTGAAACGGATTTACAGGACGCCAAGGTGTCGTTATCGCTATACTGCCATTAGATGATCACGAAGAATTGCTGATAGCTGACGTGCGGAAGAAGAATAAAACTGTGGCTACACCGATAACCGAATATATCCATAAATATGACCTCGGACTTACAGACACGAGTCAGAAGCCTCATATGCCCAACGAATTTCAAGAGAAACATGTTTCCGAAGGTTTCAAATGGAGGTACGAGAAATTAGATGCTTATGAGACGAAATTGATAGCTGAGAACGGTTTCACCGTAGAACGGTTGAGTCACATTGGAATCCACTGTGAATTTCAAGTGAACATCACTAACTTGAGTCCACTGGGAGTAACGTATCGTTTACTCGCTCTCGATGGTGTTCATATTTTTGAAGATACAGTTGTACTTGGCACGAGGGTTTGTGCGATTGTTCTTTGTGCGGATGACACGATCGACTCTTGCGGTCACATCAGGAATTCCTCTGCGACCTTCAATTCTATAAACATCACTGCATCCTACATAGACAACACTAGAACAACAATGATGCCGAGTACTCTGAGAACTGACATGTTGCCATTCAACAATTGGATCTGGCACGAACATAAGCACAAAGATCATATCAACACGTCGATGTTGCTTGCAACTCCCACCCAGGACCTCGTGACTTTTGGAATTTGGGGAAGAAACTTTGAGAAAGATGCGAGAAGCTCGGTAGCCCGAGTCGTTCATCAGCTTCTGAGTCTTCCATTTCTTTTGGTCCTTTTAGTCTTCAGACAATGTACGCATTTTTTTTCGTAATTGAACAGTTGGATGCAATACAGCCATATACTATAGTAAAACCTCAATAAGAACTGGTTCGTCGATTCAACGATAAACAATAGACGCAACCATACGCTTAAAATGTTCCAGACTTGACCGTTGAATAAATTAGAAAATGTCCGCATGATATACGGAAATGTCAACATTTTGCCCGTACGTTTCCTTAGATCATCACGATTCGAGATAACTATGAGAAATGCACCAACATTTCAGTTATACGGATATTTCGAAGTGATCTTTTTTTCTGCGTGTTCTGTCACGATATACCAACCAGACTTTAGGTATTGACTGTAAATGCAAATCTCACTGATTCAGCCAAATTAATAGTCGAAATATGAGCTATAGGGTAAACGTACAGTTTTTGGCCACCTTAGTACCGTTTGTGGTCATCACTTGCTCCATTTGTGGCCATA
Source organism: Tenthredo mesomela (assembly GCA_943736025.1). Classification (NCBI taxonomy): domain Eukaryota; kingdom Metazoa; phylum Arthropoda; class Insecta; order Hymenoptera; family Tenthredinidae; genus Tenthredo; species Tenthredo mesomela. The sequence continues at coordinate 1,154,052 of OX031016.1, forward strand.
CCCATTACCATGTGAATCAAAGCCTAGCCACAAACGGTACAAAACTATTTTGATAGCCGCAATTATCAAAAACTTCACTTTTAAACAATCAAGTACTGGAAACGTTGGGTCTAATATTTGCTGTAGGGTATGTTTTCGTAATTAATTCAATAATTGAATAGATTTTATAGTGCCATAAAGGAGGGAAGCATTTTTCAAGCATGACCACAAACAGTATAGTGGCCACAAATGGTACATCTATACCCTATGCCCTTATATTGCGAAAAATCGCATAAAAATACAATACTTAGCGTCCAACATTAGAGCTGCTACGATTCACAAAGAATAGTAGAAGTGTAGCCAAAGAACAGTAGAAGAATATCAGAAGTACTGGTAAATTTTTGAATTTCACGATCCAGATCTTACACGGAGAGAATTTCATGGGAGAGATTCCCATACTACGTATAGTAATTTTGGAACATAGTTGGAATATGACGATCGTTCCTATACTTTTACCAAATGTCACCATGAATATAGGAATGTCTTTCTTATTTTCGTGGAAGAGTATATACAAAGTATCCCAAAGATCGTCATATTCCAAGTATTTTCCAAAATTACTATTGGCTGGGTGCACGCACATATACTACTTTGAAAATAAGTGTGTATTGTGTATACGTTAAGCATGGAAAAATGCTGAGCATGATTTTAGATGGCGCTGACAGTATGCATGAATACGTTACACACTGATAATTAAATAGTATTAGTATTTTCGTGCACCCAGCCAATACGAGTATGGGAATCTCTCCAATAAAATTCTCTCTGTATAGAAGATCGTATAGTAATAAAGCTTAGAAATTAGGTGCGTAATAAATATTGTGTTATTGTTTGATGGAACATCACATGTTTTCAAACCGCAACAATACATTTTCATTAGCTATACATATCAGTCCGACGCAGTTTTAATTGTACACCTTTTTCATGAATAATGGCTCATTCCATAGTGTTTTTCGAACTCGAGTAAGCGAATCATACTTCAGGGTTGCGATTCGCTAACTTTTCGCTACGACCGTTGGTTGGCTGAGCAGCGTCCGTCCGAGATCGTTACGGGTCGGTCGTACGGTGGCGCCGTGGGCTTTGCCGGCCGCTAATCGTGACAAACGCAAGGTCCACTCATGGACCTATAAAATTGGTACATCTCTTGAACACCAGTTTCCAAGAGAGAATATCTATTAGGAAGAAGAAGACCTATAAAATATAGGGACGGAGCACAAACCCCCCTTGTCTATCGCACGTAGGTAAGGGGGTTGACATAAACTACGCATGCGCTCCCCACTCCTTCGGGGGGCGCTCAGGGGGCGCTTGGTGATTTGTCGATGAGTTTCGGCGGTAGTATGCATGGACGTATCAGCATTGCATTTGAGTTACTCTACGGCGTACGCCGCATGTGCGTACTGCTCCGCCAATCCGGAGACGTTCCCCGATAGAGTGGGGTTACTTCGCCTCTCCCGATATACCAATACCACCCCCTTGCCTAAGATAGCACCTTGTGCTCCCTCCCTATATTTTATAGGTCCATGGGTCCACTTACACTTGATAACCAAAATATTGGACTGCGGTGAAACTGCTTGTATAATATATTATGAATATGATTATACCTATGTATATCGAGTATAAGTGGGCCTCGCGTTTGTTATGACTAGCAGCCGGTAAGGCCCACGGCGCCACCGCGCCACCGTACGACCGACTCGTAAACGATCTCCGATTGGCCGCTCCTCAGCCAACGGTCGTAGCGAAAAGTTAGCGAATTAGCGAATTAGCAAATTAGCGAGTTAGCGGAAAGTTAGAGAATCGCAACCCAGATCAATGCGCTATAGTACATTATGGGAGCTTTCCATCTACAGACAAAAATCGACACAGTCAGACACACAGTATTATGATTGGCTGGATCTAACGGAAGGGACCAATCGTATTGCTGTGTGTCTGATTGTGTTAATTTTTGTCTGTAGATGGAAAGCAGGGTATGGAATCTAGCATAGGATGACCGGTTCCCTGTTTTAGTACTGCCATCAACCCCGGCAAGCTTCTTGGCGCTCTAGTCGCAGGCCATTTTACAATGGCGCAGAGGACACCGCCGCCATGTTTGTTAAATTACAACCTGCTGCTTGAAGTGAAGTGTTCAGGGGTTATATCCACTTAAGAAGAAGAAAAAGAAGAAGAAGAAGTGAAGTGTTTTGATTGTGTTGTTCTTTCACCATTGTTGATAATACAAATATTTAATAAGATAAATCTGAAAAAGCATTATTCATAAAAATGTTTAGAATAGTGAACATATTTATAAAGTTAGGCTGTGACATCTGTGTCGAGCTGAATCGAGTGAACCGGGAGTGACCCGCATATACACGAATATGCATTATATCTGAAAATGTATAACAATATATATAGAGATCGTACTATAGCGTTAGGTATAAGAGCATGTATATTTACTTAATTATAATGACTTTATTACTCAATTATATGATTATAACATTCACTTAATTATAATAACGCATACACAATGAAAAAGTATCATATCATATGAAACCTCTTACCACAGCAGAGCTCATAAATGTACATTATCTGTATGAAGTATCAATATAATAAAAACCTATTAAACAGATTTCTAGAGTTATTATTATTTTGCGAAATGCCTTTTGAGAATTACTAAACATTATTTGAAATTCAACCGCTCTGCCGCCAATTTTCGCCTTGGACTGTTTAGTACTGCCATCAACCACGGTAAGGTATTTAGCGCTGACTGCAATAAAACTTTGCCCCACATCAAAGCACTGAACTTGGCCTTCTATAGGTTTCTATTCTAGGATGGAAAGCTCCCTATGCCACTAGGCCGATTAAGTATTTTCCGACGAATTTGAGTTTATAATCCGAGCCGAAGGCGAGGATTATGATGAAATTCGTCAGAATAGTACATTATGTCACTAGGCCGAATAAGTATTTTCCGACGAATTTGAGTTTATAATCCGAGCCGAAGGCGAGGATTATGATGAAATTCGTCAGAAAATACTTTTTGGGCCGTATGGCATATAGAATTTTATGTGTCCAGGCCAAAAACCGCGTTTAAACCGAGCGAAGCGAGGTTAAAATCGCGGTTTTACGGCCTATGACATATAAAATACTTTTATGTGTCATAGGCCGTAAAACCGCGATTTTAACCTCGCATAAAACATAAAACATAAAAGTATTTTATATGTCATAGGCCGTAAAACCGCGATTTTAACCTCGCTTCGCTCGGTTTAGACGCGGTTTTTGGCCTGGACACATCAAATTCTGTATGCCATACGGCCGAAAAAGAATGTATACGGTCACTCTACTCTTATTTCACCGAACATCTCACTGCATGTAGGCAACCAAATATACAGATATGATGTATGAGCTGTTTTGTTCTAGCCGCATCCGACCCTCGAAGGGAGTCGAAATACTTTTTCAGCATAAAAATCACGTAGGTCGTAGGTCATCAACAGACTATGTTAACTAAAGCTTCGGTATTTTCTGGTTTTGTCGTCAATATCGTAGTCCAGTGATTCCTAAAGTGGAAAAATGTTGTGACTTGTTTCAGCGGTCGAACGCGCCTAAACCTAGACAACCCATCTTCTCGGCTGTGTATTTGGCTGCCTCCATCCAGGCGCAACTTTCATAAGCTGAATCCGCCCCCTCCATCTTCCACTAAACTCATACAAGGCATATTTTTTTGGCAGGTTTTAAATAACACTTAGTATATTAATACGATTTTAAATTCATCCGAATAAAAATGAAAATACATAAATAAATCAATAAATTGCCTGAATAAATTAGACTGGTGTATCAAAGTGCATAATTTGTGTAATTATTGTATTCCGAACGAAATCCTCATTAGTAATTATAATTCATTTATTTATAGAATAAAATATGCCTGTATGATCTTTCACTCCGCAGTTTAGATACATAGGACAGCGAGAATAAGAATACCAAACTATAAATAATATAGTTTAAAATCTTTACAGCGAGAATAGATACATGGATTGGAATTTGGAACGCGCTATGATTTGTTACCTATTTCCCGCGCCACAAGAGTCTAACCGCAAAATTCACTATTTGTATCGATTGCGTGATTAAAAAAAATCACGAAACAACGTACGAATGACAATAATAAATCGTAAAGTATTTCATCAACGATGTTTTAATTGCTAATGGAGTCTGAAAGAAGAAAATATCGAATTTGTAAATTTTTTTCGTCTTCATTCCGTTCCGTCGTTTCGTGTTCGTGTTCCGTCGTTCATTGTAATGGTGCCGTCCTTTGACTATATAACCCTGGACTGCTAATGCCCCCCACTATTCCCATAAGCCGTATGCGAAGCCGATGTTTCCAACATCTACCCCACTCCTTGGACTTCTCGGCAGTCAATTCCGCGGGAAATTCGAATGAGTACTTAGTATTTTGGATGAACACAGGACAAGATAAGAATAGTTTACTAAATAATATCATTGATCAATGCCGGAATAGTAAAAATTTTTAATAAATGAAACATATTATGAGCGTTGACTGAATATTCTTAAAGACGGTTCCCCTTATGGGACTTTGTGAGCCGGCAAAGTGGGCTCAAAGTGGGCTTGGGGATTGAAAAGTGCCCGAAGTTACCGACTGAAATAGCATTGCAGTATATCTATAGTGTACGAATATATAGATATACTGCAATGTTAATTCGGTCGGTAACTTCGGGCACTCTTCAATCCCCAAGCCCACTTCAAGCCCACTTGGTCGGCTCACGGAATAACCCAGGGTGAGCTGTCTTTAGAATACTCAGTCAACGTTATGAGTTACGAAAATCTAGGAAACGTTTACGTAAGTTCTTAATATTATATGCAGGAATATAGGGTAATAAATTGGTTTCAACGTAATTTTTACGAATTGTTTATTGGCCCGTGAAGATAATTTTTTTTTTTTTAATTCTCGTGTCTCGGTATTCCGAAATCAGTATCCGGATGAAAATAATAACAGAGCGATATGAAAAGATTTTCACTTCAGAGAAATTTGAGGTTATGAGTGAAGTCACTTGAAGAAAGATACGGGTGATAAAACAATAGCGAAACAATTAAACTCAGTAGTTCTGAACTCGACCGTTGACTGCCTGTAGCGCCACATCCTGACAACACGCCTGAAGTTAGCGTTAGCAGTCCAGGGTTATATAGTCAAAGGTGCCGTCCCATGTAGGCCCGGATCGCCGGAATTCGGAATCACGGAACGGAATGGACGGAAAAGTCACTAGAATCCGCGTTCCGCTAATTTCATTCCGTCGTATTTTTACGGAATGGTGGATCCGTCCGGTATTCGCAAATTATAGTCGTAAATAATTTTGCTTTGGGAAATTGATGCACTTTTGGAAGTTTTGAATAACCGAATCATCATTAATAGACACATTTGAGGATCCATGATCAAATTTGTATCTACACACGCGTCTTTCTACAATTGGCAGGGTTATGTTCATGTAGAAGTATACACAAGTTCCGTGTTCCGTCCCGTCTATTTGCATTTCCCTGCGTCCCATGCACCCAAATTCCGGAACGGAATGCCGGAACGTCAACTTTTATTTGATGAAATAATCAATTATAGTTACAGAATTTGATCTTACATAGAAGCTAATTAAATAAATTACATATATTGATACAAAAATTGTATCTAAACAGACAAATAAAACCGAATAGCACAAATATGGATCGGCTCCGTTCCGTCGTTCCGTACAGTTTTGGTACATGGGACGGCAGGGTTTTTCAAGACCCGGAACGGATTCGGAAATCCACTAGATTTCGTCTGCGTTCCGTTCCGTGATTCCGGATTCCGGCGATCCGGGCCTACATGGGACGGCACCGAGGGGCTATTCACTCTTGAAATCAGCTGTACACCCTGGTTTGAAATCAGTTGAAATCAGACAAGAAATCGCTTTGAAATCCTAAAAAATTACTGAGAAATCACTGGAAATCAGCGAAAATTCTTCGATATCCTTTGGAAATCACTGGAATTCAGCTGAAGTTCTTTGAAATCACTGCAAAATAATCGGAAATCAGCAGGAATCATCCAGAATTAGAAATGAAATCGAATGAAAAATCAGTTGAAATCATATGAAATCACATGAAATCATATGAAATCACGCGAAATCATATGAAATCACGGAATCACTTGTACACCAAAAGTTTGAGTGAATAGCACCTCGGACGGCACCATAAACCGCGTATTATAAACTCTTTCTCGCCCGCCAATCAGGATGGCCAAATTTCGATAAAAAAAAATCGATGTTAAAATAATCGATAATCGATCGTCTGAAACCATCGATTTACAAAGACCTCGATTCTGCAATAATCGATATTACATCGCCCGTCCCTAACCGTCACTGCCCGCGGCAGCCTCATATTTGTGACGTCGTAAGTACTGACCCTAACCAAGGGAAGTGCGCTGTGCGCGTATATGATACGATTGGATACGATACACCGCCTGTAACACGGTATGAAGACTCGCGGTGTTGTGAACCAAAGTTATTTTCACCCTTGCGTTTATCAATAAATTTCATAAACAATAACGAAAGTTATATATCAGGTCGCGATTATGCCCGCTATATATATATATATATATATATATATCATTCGTTATATTTACAATTTTAACAAATTGACGTAAACTAGAAAGCTGAAAATTTATGCACATTCATTTTTTTTTTTTCAACTTTACTACTTATACACATTTATAATACATACTACTACTACAACTATTACTAATCGCACACAAGTATCAGCCCAAGATCAACATGGGTGTACCTAAGTTTTTTAGGTACATGAGCGAGCGTTACCCATGCCTCAGCGAAGTAGTCAAAGAATATCAGGTGAGCATGAAATTCCAAAAATGTTATTCCTACCACTAGGCAATTCGTCGATCGCCTCCAGATTGCGCATATTGTTTGCGTAATAACAAATTTTATTTATCAGTTTTTACAAGCCAGCAATAATCTATGTCTGGACAATAGAAACACACTGTATTGTCTTAAACTAGGGCATAGGGTGTGAAAAATGATGTTAGGAATGATAGCGGAGGTGTTTAACGATACATTGATAATCTATTGGTTCTTACAGATCCCAGAATATGACAATCTGTACTTGGATATGAACGGTATAATCCACATATGTTCTCATCCAAACGATTTTGATCCTCATTTTCGAATATCAGAAGAGAAGATATTCAGGGATATATTTCATTACATTGAAATATTGTTCCACATGATTCAACCACAGAAGTTATTTTTCATGGCTGTTGACGGCGTAGCGCCACGAGCTAAAATGAATCAACAAAGAGGGCGTAGATTTAGATCCGCCAAAGAAGCCGAGGTATTGGAAGCCAGAGCTAAAGAGAAGGGCGAAGTCCTTCCTAAAGAAGCGAGATTCGACTCTAACTGCATAACGCCAGGAACTGTATTCATGACGCGGCTAAATGAACAACTCAAATATTTTGTCACTTATAAAATAACTACTGACAAACTATGGCAGAAATGTAAAGTTATACTAAGCGGACACGAGGTTCGTGTGATACCCAAGCCTCTATTCTTGAACAAAACGTTGAGATTCATGTATCTATTTTTCTAACTTTATACTTATTTCAGACTCCAGGCGAGGGAGAACACAAGATAATGGATTATATTAGATACATGAAATCCCGTCCAGACTACGACGGCAACACAAGACATTGCTTGTACGGTTTAGACGCAGACCTTATAATGCTAGGTCTGTGTACTCACGAGCCTCACTTCTCCCTTCTTAGAGAAGAGATTAAGTTTGGTAACAAACAGAAGAGAGTATCGACGCCTGAAGAAACCACATTTTTTCTTCTCCACTTGTCGGTACTGCGAGAATACATAGAACACGAATTTTCATCGGTAAAAGATAAATTGTCGTTCGATTACGACATAGAAAAGATTATCGACGACTGGGTGCTGATGGGATTTCTTGTCGGGAACGATTTCATTCCAAACTTACCTAATTTGCATATCGCCAATGGCGCACTTCCCATTTTATACTTGGCTTACATGGAAGTACTACCTACCCTCGGCGGTTTGTGCAATACTTTTCTTTTTATCTAACAATGAAACTCTGACGTCCATTAATCGCAAATCTTTTAACGAAGGAAAACAATCTGTTACAGGATACATTAACGAGGGCGGTACGCTGATATTAGATCGTTTTGAAAAATTCATGGAACGATTGAGCCGAGTGGACATCGAACAGTTCACGGAACATCACGCTGATTTAAAGTATTTCGAATCTAAGACTGGGCGAATGCCCAACGAAACTGAACGACACAGTTACAAAGCTACTGAAACTGTGCCGGAAGCGTCACCCAAGATTTTGGGAAACAAGGATTTAGAGGATTTGATTAAGTCTACCGATGATATGGTGCGATATAATATACAGATTTCCTTCAAATTACACAGCGATAATATAACAACTGCACATATCTTTTCTAAACTAATATTTATCCCAATTAAATAGCTGCTCGGACATTCTGACGAAGAAGAGCCGTTAGACTTGGACGACGATTCGGATGGCGAAGTTTATAACATGGAATTTATCCAGCACAAGCGTGATTATTATATGAACAAGCTGGAGTATGAGAATGTCGATGCGTGCGTATAGATAGTTGCTTAAAAATTCAAATGTAATTTTGTCGAAGAACAAAATCGAGGGATTAGACTTCACATTTATGATAATTTTGATGTTTTCAGAGACGTGTTGAGATCACAGGCCGAATGCTACGTTAGAGCTATTCAATGGAATTTGAATTATTACTACAACGGATGTTGTAGCTGGTCTTGGTTCTATCCGCATCACTACGCACCATATATATCCGATATAAAGGGTTTCAAAGATTTCAAATTAGAATTTGATATGGGTAGACCGTTTCTACCCTTCCAACAGCTACTAGCAGTCTTACCAGCCGCGAGTAGAACGTTGTTACCAAAACCGTTCGAGTCATTGATGATCGGAGAAGAGTCGCCAATAATTGATTACTATCCAGCTGAATTTAAGACTGATTTGAATGGAAAACGACAAGAGTGGGAAGCCGTAGTGCTCATCCCGTTCATTGAGGAGACGAGTCTACTCCAAGGTGAATTATTGGAAATAGAATCACCGTAAATTTGTATAATATCTATGTTTAAAAATATCCAAACAGCGATGCAGCCATGCTACGCAAGACTAACACCAGAAGAAGCAAGACGAAATTCTCACGGGCCAATGTACGTTTATACCTACACCAACGAAGATTTGGGACTATACGAAGCGCCTGAATACTTTCCAAAATTACCTAAAAATCATGCGAAACTCGAACCCATTGAGTGGGAAGAGATCATCGTGCCGAGAGACGAATTGGTCAAAGGTTTATGCCCGGGTATAAGACTGGACGTATATTTCCCAGGATTTCCAACACTAAAGCACGTCGAACATACAGCTGAATTACAAAAGGCGAAGGTATTTGAAAAATTTGATATAATTTATAAATTTAACTATTTTTATTTATTTATTTTTGCTTATTTTCAGAACTCTTATCCGTAATATTTCTTTTCCGCAGGTAAAAGTATTCGAACAAACTTCACGCGGCGAGAATATGATTTTGACCATAGTGCCGCCAGACCCACCGAATCTATCAGACTTGGCGAGTCAGATACTTGGTAAAAGTATCTTCGTATCATGGCCACACTTGGTGGAGGCTCGTGTAGTGGCCGTATCCAATCGTGAGATGAGGTTTAATTTGTTGACCGGACGTGACGAGACTATTGGAAAGGAAGAGATGAAAGGTGCTCTCCTTGCGCAACGGGGTCAATCTAAGAAGGCGATTAGTGAAAAGTAGGATCATCGTCATAGCGGCTTAAGTTTGACTAAAACTGTTATTTTTTTAATAATATATTTTCCAGCTATATGACTCGGCTGGGTGTAAACGTGGGAGAGACCGAAATCCTGGTTTACGCATGTCTAATGACTGGTAGACGCTACGTTTTTGGTACCCAGGGTAAATTGTCTTTGGAAAAACAGTGGAGCGAAGTACCATCGGTGTTCGCGCTCCAAGCAACAGTCAGAGACATAACTGTTCACGATTCTAGCTTTGTTCAGTACAAAACTATCAGCGAAGTATTTATGCCTAAGAGCATATGCTTCATGCTTGGACATCCTCATTACGGAGCTACCGGAGAAGTACGATTAAAGAATAAACATCCGAAAGAAATTCTAATCACAATCAGAGAAACATAACAAATAATGAATACTGAATTCTTAACAGGTCGTAGAAGCTGGGACTAACATTAAAACCGGCAGAGTTAAGCTGGCCATGTGGATAACGCAGGAGCCAAATTTAGAGTCATTAAAGTATGCGCAATCTGAATCAAAGTCGCGCTATATGCATGGAAGTATAGCTGCTCAAAGACTGGGGATAAGCAGCCATTTATTAAGCCGCATAACTGGTTCTATATACGTTATGCAAGGTCCGAGGGAACAGTTGGAAAATCCGAAACGTAATATCGGTCTGAACTTGAAATTCAACAAGAAGAATGAAGAGGTAGAAAAAATATGAGAGAAAGTTTCTATCGTCGATACATTTCGTTATTTATTTAGAATTTATTTCTTCATTCTGAAAATTTTTTATCTTCAAGGTTCCTGGCTACACTAAAAAAGTACACGGTCAATGGCACTACAGTACAAAGGCGGTAGAATTGATCCACGCTTACATGCGAAAGTGTCCTTTACTGTTTGAACAGTTGGCAACAATTGTGACGAACGACATATACCACGAGGATGAATTGTTCACTGATCCAGGGTGCGCAGTGATTCGTTTAAATTAATAACAAATTTTTCTATCTACTCTGTTTCGAAACTAATGATTATGGTACTTTTAGATCCATGACTGTGAACGACATACTTGCTTGGCTGAAAGAACAGCCTTTTTACAACGTCGAAACTCGTAGTTGCGGGGCGGAAGGTCTTGACTTAGAAAATATTGAGGAGTTGGAAAAGACGATCGATGGATTTATTGAAGATCACAAGAACGGTCACAACGGTAAGACCGTAATGATGCAAGTCAAGCCGCATCTGTTGTACAAGCCTGGTTTACACAAAGGAAATTTTCCACCTGATGCAAATGCTCAACACACAATTTATGATAGAATTGTTTGTGTCAGAGAAAGTTTTACCGTACCTCTTGGTTACAAAGGTACAATAGTTGGAACTCAGAAAGCAGAAAAGATATCGGACACCATGTTCGACGTTGTATTTGATAAAACGTTCGCTGGTAAGAGTTAAGCCATCACCTATGGCGCAATAATAAAAAAAAATAAAAAAATGAATAAACTATGTAAAGCGTATTTTGATATGAGGAATTCTCTCCGCCAATGATGATATGAATTTTTCAGGCGGTCTGTCCATCAACATGTGTTCAGCAAATCGTGGCTACAGACTAGCGCCCGCAGATTTTATAAATTTGTCGCACGGTGTAAGGGCTGAGAATGTTAAATCTGGGAAACCGAACAGCGATACGGAACCGTTATCTTGGAGATCGTCATCCAATTCTCAAAATAATTCGTCACGTTCTAACACGAGCGCGTTTGCATCGTTTAACAGCCAGGACGGCTTCACACCAGCATTTATAAGGGGTGAAATTCAGTTTCCTGTATCACCGGTGAAAATAATGAAGAAAAATAACGATGAAACAAAGCCTAATTATCAATCTACGCAAAAAAATTCACAAAACGTTACCAGGGCTGAAGCTAAAGTTAGCGAAGAAACTTTAGCGCAGCAGGAAACAAATTTACCAGCTAATAAACAGATCGATAATGAAACTGAACAAAATTTGCAAGATAATAAAGAACAATCTTTCCAAAAATCATCAGAATTCCAAGCCTTGTGGAACGAGTTGCATAGATTACAAGTAAGTTTTTTTACTTTTTTTATTTTTTCTTCTAAATTTATAGAGCTAAGAATTATTTATAGTTTTGTTAAAAAAAAAAAAAAAATACATTTTACAAACGTATATACGACTATTTAGAAGTCCAGTGGTTCAAACAGCCAACAGAAATTACCTACAACACCAAAAACTGAATTGAAGCAAACTCCAGGTGCTCCGACAGATTCGGTGGGTTTAAAATCTCAGCTCTTTAGCTTTGTTGTCTTGTCTTTTTTTTTTTTTTTATTGTCTTTTTCTAACACTACTAATAACATTCTGTGCACATATGATATTCACCTAAAAATGCTAACAGTTCTTTTTTTTTTTTTTTCTTCACTAATCATGCAGCCAAGGGGAACTCAAATTTGGGTAAATAGAAATTCTTCGATATCCGCCTATCACTTTGTAATTTTTTTACCAATTTTATTTCATGGGGTTCCATAACATTTCAGTGTACCAGTGTACGTCAGATTTCTTTAACAGATAGCCCCACCCAGTATAAAATTGAACGAGAGAAATGAGACGCTATTTTATTCACAAAATGAATCTAGTCTGTAAAATTTTCTGCCTGTTATAGCATATACCTGTTCTTTAACCATAACAATTATCTACAACAGCCTCAAGATCCCAGTGCTTTCTTGAAAGCGATGTTAAAAATCTCTGATGATAATTCGCAAAAAAATACATCGTCAAACAAACCTCCTGCATTCCCACAATTATCTAAATCTTCAGACGCTGCTCCGCCTCTGGTACAACAGCTATTCGATGTACGTTTCAATACATGTTTAATAATAATAATCAGATCAACAGATCTATCAACGAATGAAATCTCTCACTGCATCTAGTGGAAAAAGATATTTCCAATAGGCTTTCACCCCAGAGGCAAAGATTTCTTTCGTAGTTTTTATACAAGTTTAGGAATAATTATAGACAATGAATAAAAAATTTCATTTCATTCATAATTCACAGGCTGCAAGGCAAGCAGGAAGTACCAAAAGAGCAAACCCAGTCTCTTATTGTTCTCAACTATTGACCTACTTCCAATTAAAAGGCATGGGTATACCTCGCTACAACTACGTGCCTAATAAAGATACAAACTTCATTTCCGCACGTATATTTTTGCCTGATATGAGGACATTCAACGGTGAATTTTGCCCCACTAGGGAACTCGCCGCTGAAAGTGCTGCCAAGAGAGTTTACACTGTAAGTGATCTGATGAGACATGATGAATCTCAATCATTAATTTGAACGTCAAAGAAACCATGCGAATAATATCATTTTTTTAATTCCAGGAATTAAATTTGAACAATATACCGGAACCGGGTGTAAATATTCTGCCCACACCGCCTCAACAGTGGTACAACACCCACCACAACGCTATTCGGCCACAAAATATAAGACCGATGATTAACGGTCCGCCTCCGATGCCACCGATGATTATGCCGAATCCGTTCATGAGGGTTTTCAACGGCAGTCCTAACATGCCACAAAATTTGAACAACCCACGTTTGATGCCAAATTTTCCTCCTCAAGTCAGACCTCAGCAAAGACATCAGCAGCAGCCTAGTAACAGTGCAGGAAATAGTTCTAAAAATTGGAGAACCGAGAATAGTAGCAACAAGTCGGAGCATAGAAAAAGCGCACCGTTTGTACCGTTACAGGCACAAAAACAACACCGAAATACAAACCCGAGACACTCGACCGGGAGTACAAATTTTGCCAATAGCTCGCACCACGGACGACAACAGAAATCACAAAACGAAACTAACGAGGGATCATCCAAGGTTCGATTAATGTCTTGAAATTGGATCTAAAATTCATAAATTTCAATTTTCATGTAATAAATGAAAGCCTATGTTTCAGATTAAAGAAGAGAAGGTAACGGATGCCCCGGAGTCTCAAAACGTACAAAACGGACCCCAGAATCAAGCAAAACATCAGCAAAGATCTGGGAAGCAAAGGAAGTCGCGAATTGCTGCAAATTTCGGATCTCCTCCAGTGAGCAACGGCGACGAGACTAAGTAACGCAAATAATAAACGTGTGACTACCACCCGATACTATAGCGGAATATCCAAGTTGCACAGACTCCTCATCATCATGTGTATAGTTATAAGACAAAATATATTTCATTATTTACAAATTGACTGTGTCGGATGATTTTTTTCAGCTTTGCGCGGTCAGACTTTAACTATGAGATTTGTAGTTATATACTATTGTTCCTTTGTAAATTGATAAGTAGAGATGATAAGTTACTTCTGCTTTTTCATTTTTTTCTTTTCTCTTCTCTTTGAAATATATACAATTGATTTGTTCTATTTTTACCTTTTTTTTTTTTTTTTTTTTCACTCGAATGACAATCATCAACAAAGAAACAAATCGCTCGTACTACCTACAAGGCATATTTAACATTATGTGACAATAAAAAATGGTAATTGAGATACCAATAGCAATCTAAAGACTAGTATATCAATTTAATCATTTGCTAATAATTAATTAATTCTGTTTCAATAATAATAATTATTGTTAATTTGCTGCAAAACATTAGTACATATTTCTTTTTCTTTTTTCTTTTTCTTTGTCCAGATCACCTACAGCTAGTAAATATAATTAGGTATACATACTTATTATTCATTTTTATGTTCCACCAATCTTCATGAATTTAAAAATATATATTACCATTTCTTTATATATCGAGAAAAATTGATGTGTAACAAACTGTAAAGCAGTAATATACAGCTTGTAACACATAAATACGTTATACAATCATCAATATTATGAGAAATTTGTAACAATTATTTTATAACATATGACAATTTGAAAATTTTTTCTGTTCATTTTCATTAAATCCGTGTGAAATCTTTAACTGAGTTTCTTCAATCGTGTTGTCACTCAATTATTCATACAGACGTCGCATAATCGAAACTATACGAATTCATAAATCTGTAAATTGATTTCATTGTAGGTATCTGTATGATTACATATCGCATCTCTAATGCCAAAAAGTCCTTTTTCGATATACTAAAATCAAAAAGGCATACAGTCTTATCAAAGTTTGTTTATAATATCCATATTATGTATAATTATAAGCTTTTTTTCTTTTAATTAGGTAAATAGCAAAATTATAGGATTAATTCTGTCCATAAAAATTTTTACTAACAATTTGTATTTACGTAACTATATTTGCAGAATACAATCCTTAAGTTTAAATACATAATCACGGGGAGGGTAGGGGGTAGGGTAACATTTTTTACAACGTATTGCATAACAACCACCAAGACCACGTTCGTTCTTTGAATTCTCGGGCCTGAATTCTATTACAGCATAGCTATTAATAATAATAATAATAATAATGTAATAATATAATAAAACAGCTATAAAAAAAATCTCATCAAGTTGGGAAACAGAAAGAGAAAGATATTCTTGCCGCAAGTAGATTCGAACGAAACGTGGCTTTAAGATCTCAGGTGTAATTGTCTAACGATAAGTATTTTCATAATTATTATTATTATTATTATTATCACTGTTCATTTGATGGAGAGATAATCAAATGATAGGAGATTTCAAATTGTTCATAATCCAGGAGTTGATTGTCTACAAACTAGACTAAAGTCTTTTAGTATCTCGCATAGTCGTCGTTTGTTACTACGCTCGCGTAATACAGCACGTGCAAACGAGTCCTTTTGATCCTGGTTAACCGGCGGTGCGCTTGCATCGGTAAGTGCCATTCTAAGCCATTGAGCAGTCCATTCTGCACAAGTTTTTATTAATACTAGAAGAACTTCAGCGTGAGGTTCCAAATTGTTGCGCGGTACTTCACCACCTGTGTTCAAACATCAAATGAATATTAAAATATTGTACAAAGAACATGTGAAAGTTTGACGACTTACCAACGCAACGAAGAATCGTACAGACAAGCTCCTGGCCAACGGGTTCAATGAACGTTCGAAATCGTGGACCTTGACCAATGGCATGAGTGAGGAAACTACCCGCAGCTTTAGCAGTTCCGACCTCGGGTAGGGAGAGACAAGCGATTCCTGAAAAACCAATCAAAATGTTCAAATATGGATAAAGCCATGGTGAAACCTGACTTTAGACATTGACTTACCGCAACGTAAGCTTTCAGATATTTGTTGCGGAACGTCGAGTAACATCTTGGGATTTTTCTTGCATATTTGAGCGAGTAGAGTGAGATATGCTTCGAGCAGATCGGAAAGCTCAGATAAATTACCACCGACTGCTCTGACCGTTGCAACTCCGTTCAAAGTGTAGCTGCTCAACTCTGCGAATACCGGAGCAATAATGCTGCAAGAATCTCGGCCGAATAGTAAAACCAGTTGGCGTAATAAATTCAGAGCTGCAGGATGGGGTTGAGTCTTGTAAGACCCAACGAGAAGCGGAAGCAAAGGGCGTGCGTCTATCTTTGGATTTGGAAGAGAGGAGAGAGATCTCTGCGCGCACATATGCATAGCTTCTAAAGTCATGTAGTCTCTTCCCCACTCATTGTCGGCAACAATTTGATCGAACAGCGGCAGCAATCCGTCGAGTACCGCTTTCCCAACGGACCCCTCCAACGTCGAGAACAACATCGTTGCCATTTTCAGTTGATTAACAACGGCAACACGAGCTTTGGCTGGCGTTAGTCGCAGCAATTCGTGGGATCTCCGCACGCAGGGACCCAGCGTAGAGTCGACGTGTTGTAATTGGAGATCTGTTGACGGCAATGAGTTTAATAATTTTCCAGCTGCGTACATCAGTCTCAGACCTTCACCACCTCCTGGCGGTACATTTGGCAGGGTGTGTCCGATCGTTTCGAGGATTGATGGAGCCAACGGTGCTAAGTGCGGCCCGCATTCTCTTGCCAAATCTTTTAACGCCATACTGGCTGCTGGGGCGGTGATCGGCCCTTGAGCCAATCCCAAAGATACGAGCCTCAGGGATCCCTCTAACCAAGGATCCGGATGCTCTCCTATCCATTCGGCATAGGCACCAATCGCTGTACAAGCGCTGGACAGTACCTCGCCAGGATATCTGTGATAGGGTATTTGCGACAATACAACTTCCACGAGAGGTGGGATGTAGCGCGTCTCTTGGGTGCCGACGCTTTCCGATAAAGCTCTGAAAGCGTGAAGTGTAGATTCGACTTGGATCCAGCCTTCGAAGTTATTGGGTGGTTGGCTCAGTCTTTGGCCTAATAACTGCAGCAGTTCTCCTCCCAGTACGTTGTAACAGTAGGCCAAAGTGTCCGCTGCATCTTGCCTGTAACATCTGAGCAGTTCTCTTTCGTCTTCGTCCCCAGCTTCTGCTGGCGACGAGGGTAGCATAGCTTTTCTTAGAAGAGCTTGAGCAAGACGGGCATAAACAGGTTTCAATGCTAGCGAAGCCCTGGCTTCCAGAGGTTGATCTAGGGTGTACAAATCATCCTGCAATATGTACCAGAATCCAAAAGGTATACAACTGCTCCTTTCGTCGATGGGATAGCGACCCGGCAACTCTGAACACTCCAACAATAACTCAATCAATTCTTTGGCGGTCCATTTCTGTTTTTCGTCCCCCTCCCCGGTCAGAGCTAGGAGGAAGACCCGACTGTGTGCCTCTCCCATCGCTGTCAATACTTCGTAGAAGGCTTGCCCTCCTTCTTGACGTGCAGCCCATGCCAGACTCTCTGCCCATCCCCACAGCAGAAGGGGTCTTTTGTCAAGTTCCGCATGAGTCAGAGTCAGAATCAAACACTCTTGAACAACCTCCCATCCGCTACTAGCGTCCGATTCAGTATCCCTGTAAAAATATATTCAAAGTTTACTCAAAGTGAACGGCGACAAATGATTTGCGTTACTCACCTATGCGGTGCGTAATGCAATGCAGCGCGCAACAAATGATTGAATATATGACTGGTTGTTTCCAGAGGAAGTTGTCCCATCTTCAACCAAGACAGGGCACATTCTAACGCTAGAAGAAATAACGTTTGTCTGTCTCTTCCCGAAACGCCGTGATCCAAGTTGGAAAATACATCCAGAAGCAGGAGTGCTACTCTGCGCCAACTAGCCGTCAGGCCTTCTCTGAGCCTTGTTTTCTTCACGCCTTGACGGCTCTCGAACTGAAACACAACGTAGAGCTATTTCCGTGTCTGATGGTACAAGGTGGCAATTTTGGTGAAAAAGATCAACATGTATAAATAATTCGAAATTAAGAATTTAAGATCCCAAATGCAAAAAGTCATACAAATGGATGCGTACGACTTTCTGCCCTTAAACCCATGAAATCAGAGACCGACGTTATCATCATAGCTCAAAGGGGTCTACCTACTTCTCCGGGAAGAGCTGATAGAACTCTGAGAAGTAAGTCCAAAGTCAATGGAGAATTGCATGACAAAGTATCGATTAAATCCTCGACCAGGCTCTTCTCCTCTTTAGTTTCTTCCGACGCAGCTTGAATATTGGCCAAAACAGCAGCCAGCTGAAATACAATGGATACTATTTCAGTATCTCTTAGATAAAATGTAGGGGAATAATTCTCACCAATATATCATAAACCTCTAGCTTACAGTCTGACAAAGTTTCGACAGCACTAAGACAGGGGCGTTGCTACGTTTGATGCAATCTAATATCCGTTCTCTCAAAACTTGATATTCGTTCTTAGGCACCTGGTCCCATTGCTTAATAACTTTAGAGTAGAGGGTAGTGGCGCCGAAGAATTGCACTTCTGCGCTCTGTGTCGAAGTATAGAAAATTATTTTTAGTTTACTGCTGCATAATAGAGACAAATGAGTAAAATACCGACCTTGGAAGTGTCCAAAAGATTCCAAACGAAAGTCCAAGCCTCAGTAGATTCTTGTACCTGTAGTAGCCAGGAATGAGCTTCGCTAGTTCCTGCGGCATAGAATCTCTTCACAGCCTCTTCGACTGTTGCCGCATGATCCATGCCAGATGTTAGTTAAAAATATCTTATTGAAAAAATAATGAATCGTGATGACGTACTTTTGTTCGTATTTTTTATATTTAGTCTGTATCCATGTATGTCGTTAGATACCTAGTTTGATGACAGACTGACTACTACTGTGATGTTGTGGAAATGTTAGGTAAGGTTAGGGTTAGGGTTATGTCAAAGCAATAAAATCATTCTACATAAAGTCAACGGCATTTTAATTAATGGATAGGTATTTTTCATTTCGACCATTCGTATAGCTGTACAAGTTTTTTTGCTTATTGTATTGCTGTGCGATTTTTTATTAAACTATCGAAACTGATAATGTAATCCTAACCTAATATTTCTTGTTGGGATATGTCGCGCCATCTTTATTAAAATTAAATATAACATATGGGTTATGGGTCTGCGCATATGCATATGTATTGCGTTCTTGGCGAACTACCAACGTGACGTCATAAAAATTAAGCATGCTATAAGTAAGAGACATATATATTCATATTTTTCACGTTTCTTTTATCTAAGAAATTTTCTAATGAGTTACGTTAAAGATTTTAACGTATTTGTTGGCGGAACTACAGGAGTTTTTAAAGGTATTAATAAATCTAGTCTTTATTTATATACATAATTGATATTTAGAATTATAGGTTAGGGTTAGGGTTAGGTTAGGGTTACTGGTTTTTAACCACGTGTTTCAATTACGGTATACAACAGACATACTATGCGATTATTCTTTATTTTACATTGGAGCCGATGATGATATAATAACAAGGTTTCAAATTTTACTACCATAGGTTTAAAAATCACCGAAAAAACATGTATTACAAAAAATATACAAAGCCTTATGGCGATAACAGAGAATCACGAAATAACAACTATGGCATGGGGCGATCAAGACGAAAAAGAAATACTAATCGCTTGTGGATCTAAAGGAATACGAAGGTTCTATAATCCACGCAACACTTAATAGACAATTTATCGTTACTTCGATTCTGTCTAACATTTTATCTACCTTTCACAGCATTAAAATCTACGATACAGAATACTCGGCTTTCACAAGTTCGTTCAATTGCGACATCGGGGAAGGAAAGATCAAAGGAATATCAAGATACGACGAGTAAAGAGACGATTTTTTTTTTTCTTCTTTCAAAACTTCTATTTTCTGTATCGATATAATCTCTGTAATTATTATTTTCAGCGCTATAATAACGGCGGTCGAATCTGGACATGTAAAATTATGGCGATACGACGAGAAAGACCAGATATTGATAAACGCTGGTGATAATTTACACCGTATGAGACATTCCAGAGTTAATAAAAACATTATAGCTACAGGTGGTAGAGAAAACGAATTAAAATTATTCGATCTGGAGAAACAGGAGAAAATATTCACGGAGAAAAATGTTCCACCTGATATGCTGCAGCTACGAATGCCTGTATGGGTATCTGACATAGGCTTTTTACCAAACAGTAGCTTAGTCGTCACTGCTAGTAAATATGGACACGTAAGTTATTCACTTCAACCCAAGTTTTGACTTTCGAATTTCAGTAGCTCATTGATATCGTATTTATTCAAGGTTCGATTGTATGATCCCGGGTCACAACGAAGACCGGTAATTAATCTTCAGATCAAGGACGAAGCACTGACAACTCTAGCCACAGCGCAAAAAGAAAAGCGAGTTTCTGATTCATGCTTTAATTAATGTTTGCCTTTTTGTTAGAGGGAAAGTTCTGCGAATTACATGTCTGTTGATCTTTGATTGACTAGACAATTTAAGGGTGTAAACGTATCTGTTTCATTATTTCAGACACGTAGTTGTAGGATCTGGAAAAGGAAGAATGAATCTTATCGATCTACGAAATCCTGGGAGAATTCTTAATACCTACAAAGGTTTTACTGGAGGAATATCAGATTTAGCTTGTAGCCAGTCTGAGCCATTGATAGTAAGCGTTGGGTTGGATAGATATCTGAGGATCCATCATTTGGAAACTAAAAAATTGATTGAAAAGGTATACATGATCATGATATTGATGACAATGTACACAATTGATGAAACATTGCTTACAATGCTCTTGGAGTCCAAGAGATTCATTCAAGTCATTATTCAAATCTTCAAACAATTTATGAATATGTTCACAGGTCTATTTGGTATCTTCGTTGAACGCCCTGTTATTGCGCTCTAATTTCACACTGAAAGTGGATGATGAAAATTCGGAAGAGAATTTGGGAGAGACAAACATCCCAATTTCCGAATCGAAAGATCAGTCGAAGTTAGATAATTCGGAAAAAGAATGCGTGGATATTGATCAAGATAGCGAGGCTGAATACGACGAGATGTTTAGCGGGATGCCAGTGATTGACAACAACGTGAATGATGCGGATTTGATAGAAAATAAGAAGAACTATAGTTACAAGAAAGCAACAATCATAGACAGCGCTTTGGTAAATTAAAGACATCGATTTTGAGAAATGAAAAATTCAGCTCCGTTAAATCAACATATGCTAAAAAAAATTGTTTCATTTTTCAGGAACTTGACGCTGATGTAGAAAACAAAAAATCACTGACGTTGAAGAGAAAAAGAAAAAAGATGAAATTTCGCTAAATATCAAACAGCTACTTCTAGTTTTACTAAATTCAATAAAATAATATTAAGACAAAGCTTTGTACGAATCAATCTTTTTATAATTTCACGATTTGTTATCCTTGAATCTAAATCCATATATATAAAAAAAAAAAAAAAAGAAAATGTGAAGTTGAATAAAGAGCTTAATTTTTTCAATATAATTTACTATTCATAGTCAGAGCTGTGGGGATAAAAATACAGGGGTAACATTTCATTATATGAGAACATGTACTATACAATATTGTTATTGCAATAGATGAGTATACTTACTTTATGTAGTCGACGTTTTCTAATGTTGATACATACATCATGATATCAGGTTGCAGTTTTCATTGTTCATATTGGGTATAATATTACGAATGTATCAGGTCAAGTTGTAATCTTTATTGTACAGTTTTATTTTAATGCATGAATATTTTGAAATTTTCAAGGATAATACGTCCCATATTCAATTTAAATAAAATTACAGATTATCATACCGGCGTATGTTCTCAATAATAATTATGTAAGTGATAAACGCTGTAATACAGAAAATTTATTATAAACTCTGTAAGATACTGAAATTGAAAATGTTTCGTATTTTAATTAATAATTAATTTATCATTTATAACACTGCAGTTCCTACTAAACTCTTATTTTTTGTTTTTCTTTTCGTTTTTCTTCTATATTCTTTTCTTTCTATACTATAGAATAACTCTACAGAATTGAAGAACGTTAAAACGTTATTTAAATAAAGTATAGTGTTTTATATTTGTACTACGGAAAAAGATACTATATATACTCACAAGAAAAAGTGAATTATGGATTTTATAAATTTTTCACCCATTCTATATATTATAATATAATTAATATCAATTGCCGTTAAAACAAATCTTCCCAATGTACAAAAATTCGACGATCTGCGTCATTATTATTACACCAACCATATTATTAACTTGCCGCTGTATAATAATTGTTTACCTATAGTATACCTCGCTAATTCCAAATCTCATATTACATCATAAACTCACCGCGTACAAAAGAAGAGAGAAGTTAAATTATAGGCACTGTCGTTTAAGAGTGTTCCGATTTTTTCATTTTTTTTTTTTTTTTTTTCAATCTCATTGAAAAAAAAAAAAAAAAACTTCCAATGGGCACATCTGTTACATACATATGCCTATGTATCATTGAGTCTTATGTGAAATACTCTACATTAAATTAACGTTAATCGCACACCTGAATTTCATCATATTTCATTGAACAAGTCTTAAGTTATTACCATACATCATCTCTTTGAACCGTACGAGATCATTTGAAGGAGGTAAAGTCTCGCTATACATCAATTCCTAATCTTATATCACTAACAGAACTCTTAACCCTTACGGAAAAAACACTCAAAATAACCCTTAAAATAACACTCAGTAGTGACTCTCAACTGAGGTGTACTTTCGTACACCTAACTTGGGTGTTGACTCTCAGTTGAGTGTTGACCCTCTGTTGGGTGTCACTAATTTAGGAGTCAACTCTCAGTTTGGGAGTTCGAAACTCAAAATTTGGGAGTCCACCCTCAATTTCGGAGTTGGACACTCAAAATTTGGGAGTCAACTCTCAATTTGGGAGTTCGACACTCAAAATTTGGAAGTCCACCCTCAATTTGGGAGTTGGACACTCAAAATTTGGTAGTCAACTCTCAATTTGGGAGTTAGAAACTCGAAATTTGGGAGTCAACTCTCAATTTGGGAGTTGGACACTCGAAATTTGAGAGTCAACTTTTAATTTGGGAGTTCGACACTCAAAATTTGGAAGTCCACCCTCAATTTGGGAGTTGGACACTCAAAATTTGGTAGTCAACTCAAAACCTGGGAGTTCGATACTCGAAATTTGGGTGTCAAATCTCAATTTGCGAGTTCGACACTCGAAGTTTGGGAGTCAACTCTCAATTTGGGAGTTGGACACTCAAAATTTGGTAGTCAACTCTCAATTTGGGAGTTCGACACTCGAATTTCGGGAGTTAACTCTCAATTTGGGAGTTCGACACTCGAAATTCGGGAGTTACCTCTCAATTTGGGAGTTCAACACTCGAAATTTGAAAGTCAACTCCCAATTTAAGAGTTTTACACCCAAAATTCAGTGTTCACACTCAGGAATTGAGTGTATTTTCCGTAAGGGAAGGGGGCCGTCCCTAGTCACCGACTTACTTTTGTTCGAAAAAGAACACATTTCGATTATTATCCGAGCCCAAGCGTCGAAAACCCAAAAACAAAATGCACAGCGCAAATTCAAATTCAATTCCGAACACATACGTCAAAAAAACGTGTTCGTTTCGTGCGAAGATAGAGTCTAAAAATGGTTTTCACATTATTCGAATGTTAATTTGCATTCGAATGCGGCCATGATTCGAATTACGTAAAAACTATTTTTAGACTTTATTTTCGCACGAAACGAACATGTTTTTTTGACGTATGTGTTCGGAATTGAATTTCAATTGGCGCTGTGCATTTTGTCCGATAATAACCGAAATGTGTCTCTTTTCGAACAAAATAAGGTAGGCGACTAGGGATGGGCCTTAAGTCTTCTGATCATATCGCGTCCCAGGTATTCTCAGCTTTTACCGGATTTCACCTCTCGCAATATACAAATTCTCCATTATTCCGATATCGAATACATAGTATATGTATGTATGATCCTGTATGTAATTCGACGAAATACGTTCTTGATTTATTTCGAAAAATGCCCTATACATATTCAACTGATTTAATAAACTATCTCATAGTCGTTTAGCTACAGTTTTCATACGTATAAGCCCCAGTTATTACATTCCAGCTAGATCCATGTGTTGAATTGAATTTAAAATTAAAGAATAATTCCATTTCGACTGTAATATTCATAATATAATGTGTACCCGGGTGCTGAGAGTCTAGATTGTAGATCTTTCTTAAATTTTCTGTTCGAAATACCACAATGATAATATTGATTTATGGTTTGTAAATATATATTAGAAGGAACGAGAAACTATGCATTAGCAATATTGAATCTGACGAGAGCGAATTGAAGTAATATTATTCTACTTGACTGTAACTTCCATTTTTTCTTCTTCTTTATAATAAGTACTGCGTAACGTATAAAGTCATTCCCGCCGTTTAATCTGTCCCGTTGTACAGATATAATATGGGTACAGTATAGATGTGTCGATTTTTTTTTTAGTTTAAATAGAACAATAGGTAATTCAGATATTACATACTCGTATAGGGATAAATAATGCATACACACGATATGCCGTTTTGAAAAAATGAATGTTAACGTAGCTATACCGTTTCTGCAAATGTATAATAATAATAATAATAATAATAATAATAATAATAATAATAAGATAACGATCGGATTATAAAGCTTTAAAAATTATACCACGAAGCCTCAGTAGTAGTAACATGCGGCAATAATATTACAGCCTGTGACAATCCTTAAGCTTCTAATTATCATAATATTTCATTATTTAAATTTATTTCTCATACTAATTAACATTGTAATTTATTATATCTATTTACAGACGATATTTATTATATTACATATATTATGTATTATGTGGTATCTTAATATTTGTTTTTATTTAAATTTATTTATTTATTTCATTATTTTTATTTTTATTTTATTTTTTTTATTTAAACCCGTTTCTGACTTGAAAAATCACCCGCGGAAGGCAAAGGTTTGCGTTTATCATTTATATAGTATATATATATATACATATATTTTTAATGTATATATATAGGTATATATATATTATAATACCTTCTCAAAGTATCACAAATTACTAATGTTTAATTAATTCTTCGTAGTTTCATTTTACTTTAAACTTTGTTAACTAGTATCAATTATTATATTATGCAAGTCAATAAATCTATTAGTTTAATATTTACTCTTTTCACCACTTCGTCGCATACTATATAACGCATATAAACGACTAAAAAAAAAAAAAAAAGAGCCTATCGGATTTGAATTTGATAACTTATAATATTTCTGCAAATTAAAAAAAAAAAACATCAAATAAATGAATACACAATATCGTATTTTACATCTGTTGTAACTTGTAGTATCAATATCTAGATATATATATATATATAGTATATATATACATATTACAAAGGTAGAGAGATAAAATTAGGCTTTTTGTTTTTTTTTTTTTCTTTTTTCTACTTATCAGGATCTCGCAATACATAATATATAGGTATAGGTATCGTATTCAGTGTGTAGCTGTATTTCAAATAATAAAATTTAACAGACGTCCGGCGTTTGTAAATCTGATATACTATTATACTATACTAATATGTATATGAATAGTATGAGAAACTTTAGTTTCACATCAATTATACTATATGTAGTGTATGTATGTATGTATGTATTCGTATAGGTATAATATGTATAACAACAAAAAAAAAAAAAATTGTAAATTGGTAAAATTTTCTTTCAATTATTTTCATGATTATTATTTTTTTTTTTTTTTTTTTTCTTCTTCATTGCCGCTACTCCTCCCCGCTGTGAGTTTCGCTTACAATATTATTATTATTATTAGGTTCTAAGAACAAACGGCTTAAATAAGAAATTATTTTTACAACACAATATACCCTAATAATAATAATCATAATAATAATAATAATAATAATATTAATATATCTCATCACTCGCCCCCGGAAACCGTCACTTCTCGCCACGTTGGTTCTTGAGATTGGTTCACTAACAGATGGTCAGAAATATCGGAAGTCGTAGGACTTAGCGGTGGACTAGGGGTTGCACGGGTTTCTTCTTCGGTTTGCCCTGTAGTGCAGTCGGTTTTATCAACTTCCTGTTCTGCTTCGGTATCTACGTGATCGATAAGGGAGGCCTCGGAGGGTGCCGAACTCGGTCCTTTCGATGCTACCGAATCTCTTCCTCGTAAAGATACCGAACTACCTTTGTTACTACTACTATCCTCACCTATAGGATCAAAGAGGAATCAGAAATTTGATTAATCCGTATTATCTCGATACTTAAGGCTTCCATTCAATCAAGAGCCTGTAATATTTGTTGATGTTTATGTATAATATGTATATGTATATACGTACTATGTATGCGCGTGTGCGTGTGCATGTATATATGTAATACGTATAATTAGTTTGTATATATATATCATGTGGCCATAGGTGTAATTATATCGGCTGTATACACACCCCTGGGTATGCGTACGCTTTGATTAATCATTGTTTCATGTATTGATAGAATTTCATTGAAATTAGAGGCGTATGCATACTCATGTGTGAATAATTTAAAAACCAAATGATTAGACATACTAATTAAGACTAGAAATGATAAATATCATTATTACCACATGGCCTGAGAACTATGTACAATAAAAGATCGGAGAGTGAAATTATTCCGATCACTTTGTCATCCTCGTCTACAACTACAAGCCGATGAACCTGGAATGATAATATAAAGATGATAATTATAGCCAGTGCAAAATGGTAAACTATGTATATATGTGGATAAATTTCATCATTGTGCCAAATATGATTACCTCAGCTCGTACAATTTTCTCCATTATGGTAAATAATGTTTCGTCGAGTTTGCAGCTTTGAACTCCTTCGAACCATTCGGTTCTGTGTTCGTTGGCATCTCGTAGCGAAACGTCTAAATTATTATAGGTTTTTTCAGCAGCTAAATTCTGAAACAACGAGTATATGTATTTTTTTAAACATTAAGTTTCGTGTATTAGTAATTTCTGGAAAAAAAAAAAGAAAATTTGTAGGACTCTGAGGGTAAATTTACTTACAATAACGTCGAACTTGGAATAGATGTTTACTAATTTTCCATCGTTGTCTATAATTGGCAACGCAGAGACTCGCCTCTCCACAAACTTTTTAAGGGCTAAAATTATGCTAGTTTCTTCGGTGGCTGTTTCTATGTTGTCAAATGTTCCTATCCTTAGTTCCCTAAGTGTTTTGTTCATGAAGGAAGGCCTTGGTAGTTCAAGAATCTGAAATTATACGGTAAATCGAAATTCACAATCAATTACAATTGTGGAATCTTTCGCTTTTCAAAATACGATAATATCGTATCTAAGAAAAGACAAGAGAAAAAAATTTGATACGTTAATAATTATACTATGTGAACGTCAATACATACGTAGAGGAAAAGGAACCTAAGTATCCGTTTATGCGTCAATATGTAGAGAACGTTTCCTGTGTCAGGATCAATGACGGGCAAACGATGTATCCTGTTTTTTATTAGGATACGAATAGCTTCGTACAGTGAAGCGTCAGGACCGATGCTAACTAGAGGATGAACCTGGTCTTTCAAAACCTCTGCAATTAACAAAATATACACAAATGTGATTAACATTGTTCATCAGACCACTCGAACATAATATATACCATAACATCAATATTAGACCTGTTCAAAAAAATTGACTATACTTTTTTTTTCAATTTTCGCATTGAAATACTTTCGGGGTGGTGAAAAAAGATGCCTGTTAAAAGCGGAGCTCTTAATATTAAGATTTAGAGGTCGCTCATCGCGGATTTCTATTTTCCATTTAAATAGCATAGGAATTTTATTTTTTTTTTCTTCAGAATTTCGTAGCTCACAAACCAATGAATAAATCCAAATGACTCTTACATATTTTGATAGGGGATTGAACACTCTAAAAAATGTATCTATCATTGTGGAAAAAAAATCACAAAAAAAAAAATAGTTTACTCAACTATAAATTGAAATTTGAGAGCATGAATAACTTTGGAAGGAGTCAATTTGTCAAAAAATG
Source organism: Tenthredo mesomela (assembly GCA_943736025.1). Taxonomy (NCBI): domain Eukaryota; kingdom Metazoa; phylum Arthropoda; class Insecta; order Hymenoptera; family Tenthredinidae; genus Tenthredo; species Tenthredo mesomela. Next base: position 1,182,351 of record OX031016.1, read on the forward strand.
ATAGGAGAAGCTTTTCGTAGAGTGTTCAATTTCCTATGAAAATATGTTTGAATCATTTGCTTTTGTTCATTGGTTTGTGAGTTACAAAGTTATATAAAAAAAAAAAAATTTCCTATGCTATTCAAATGGAAAATAGAAATCCGCGATGAGCGACCTCTAAATCTTAATATTAAGGGGGTATATACACCTTTAAATGGGTTGAATTTCTGAAAAACAATTTTCCTTTTTTTTTCAACTTGAAGACTCTGATAAAATTAAAAAAAATCATCATGTTTGGGGAGGGTTTGACCTTCATTATCCATATCTTACATCGTGTATTACTTCCAGTCTAATAGTGGCTGCGCTGAAGACAGGAAAATACAAAATCACTCGGTTGCCGCAAAGAATCAGACCCAGCGTTGGACCGATCTTGGAATTTCTGGTTCTCAATTGTTCATAAGACATGCCTTTATCAGATGAACATAGAACTTTTTGATAAACCCATTTTTAGTTGAAATATTAGAAAAATAAGCAAAATTTTTTTTCAAATTCAGAAAAAAAATCGAAAAAATTCAATAACTCAAGTAATTCTTGCGATATCAAAAAGTTCTATGTTCATCTGATAGAGGCATGTCTTATGAACAATTGAGAACCAAAAATTCCAAGATCGGTCCAACGCTGGGTCTGATTCTTTGCGGCAACCGAGTGATTTTGTATTTTCCTGTCTTCAGCGCAGCCACTATTAGACTGCAAGTAATACACGATGTAAGATATGGATAATGAAGGTCAAACCCTCCCCAAACATGATGATTTTTTTTAATTTTATCAGAGTCTTCAAGTTGAAAAAAAAGGAAAATTGTTTTTCAGAAATTCAACCCATTTAAAGGTGTATATACCCCCTTAAGAGCTTCGCTTTTAACAGGCATCTTTTTTCAGCCCCCCGAAAGTATTTCAATGCGAAAATTGAAAGAAAAAGAATAGTCGATTTTTTTGAACCGGTCTAATCAATAATGTTGTGTGCATATTATATTTATCATGAGATTTGTCTCTTTACACCTAGTTTGCGTAATTTTAGTATAGCAAGTATGTAATAGTATATTGTGTACCAAGGGCGTAAAGTGGGCTTTTTTAGACCGAGTGTGGAGTTTGCAGTACGAGTCGGAGGTGAGTCGAAGACGAGTATTGCAACCACACAAGGTTAAAAAGCCCACTTAGTCCCTAGTCCTTGGTGTACACCATATTTTTGTAACAGCATTTTTTCTTCATTATTGATAATTTTGTTGAAAATATTGAAAAATAATTTAGCGGGCGTTTTCAGTTTATTATTGCCCGCCTATGCTCGAGTAGCGGGCGATAATAACTTGAAAATGCCCGCTGCCCGGCGTAGCGGGCGATAATAACTTGAAAACGCCCGCTGCTTGACGTAGCGGGCGTCTTCAAGTTATTATCGCCCGCTCGTCTGAAAACTGTCGATTTAGGCCCGCTTAATGAGTAAAAAAAAATTGCAAAAATGAATAAACTTACTTCTCCACGTATCGAGTTCGTGTTCTTCGAGCTCGTCCATTGTGACGGATGGACTGGTGTAATACATTTGTAGAATTTTAATGAAATCTGTGATAGTCAACATTCCCACGAACTCCTGACGAGAACTATCCCATAGCGGAGCAGCCCTTACACCTGTTTGGGTCAAAGATTCAATATAATTCTTGAATTTGTGTGCAAAGGTATATAACACGATTTCATTTGTAATTGACATACAGTCCTACAATGGGACTAATCATCTTATGCTACAGACTATAACGATTGTATTGGCTGGGTGCACGAAAATACCAATACTATTTAATCATCAGTGTGTAACGTATTCATGCATACTGTCAGCGCCATCTAAAATCATGCTCAGCATTTTTCCATGCTTAACGTATACACAATACACACTTATATTCAAAGTAGTATATGGGCGTGCACCCAGCCAATAGTAGAAATGAATCAATTTTGGTAAATTGAACCAGAGACGTGCAAAGATCAATGCCAAAATTCAAAATCCGAATACTCCCGCATGCAACTTCGGTCTCATCAAATATTTTCTCTCTATATACGCAGCACACCACGTATATATATACGTGTGTATCAAAATCGTTAATTAAATTTATCTTTGTCTATCTGTGATTAACAGAGATAAAAAATTAATTATATTGGAATGGTAAATATAGTTGAATGGTCAACGTAACGATGCATAAACATCACATACGTATAATTTTATGATTTTACATACGACCTTTTATACCGTTAGTTTGCGGGTATAAAACCGAACCGGTGATAAAAAAAATCTATGCGGTATAACGACTCAACACACGTATAGATGTTGCGCGTACACTTTGAAGAACATTGCACGTCGCAATATGAGCCGTGCACGACGTTCTCCGTGATATAATTCGTCGCAGGTCAGTTCCTCGCAAACTACTTATATATACTACAACCACTGAAGCTGATCTCGTACAGTCTCGACTCATTCAATTCGCGGACGATTTGAATATGCAATTTCAACCAATTTTCTCATTGCACTTGCCTAGGCTTTGATACAATACGAATCATTGACAAATAACAATGTACTATATGTATGCAACCTACTGCAAATAGTAATTCACAGGATTTGATAAGTCGTCATTAGAACTCTGTCCGTTAGTACCGCCTAACGGTTTGATTACGTATACTCGCGGATCTGGAATGTCGAGAATTTGAAAAAAATCTAAAAATATTTACAGGATCAACAAAATCCCAAAGTTCGGAACATTAAATCGTCAGAATTTTTTCAAAAGACTTGTAATTTACTAAACAATTGATGTTTTGCAAGAAATAAAAGAATTGAAAACTGCACGAGAAAAAGTATCCAAAATTTTAACTCCATGCATGAAAATACTAGTTACAACATTTGGACAAACCCTTGGAATCAAACCAGACCCAATGCCGTATAGAAAATACGAACCCTACTACGCGAACTATGAAGAGACTGTACATCGGTATACTCCCGAGCGATAAGATCCTGGATGTGGTAGTGGTAGTACCTAATCAGTATCTAAAGATGACGATATGAAAAAACTCACCATTGTAGACTAAAGCGAAGAAGGCCTTTTTGACGAGTAGCTGTGTATCGAATACAACGAGTTTGGCACTGGTGGGTATCAGGTCGTAGCACTTGTGAAACTTGAAGAACTTGACAAAGATCTGTGATTCATCTTCCTCTGAAATCCCAAAAAGTTCACAATATAGCAGTGCTTTCTGATTACGTCGTAACATATTTTCAAAATACGTTTGAAACAATCGCGCAATATTTCTATTCGACAATGTTCAGTTATAGGTATGTGTGTATATTATTAATATAACTTCAAATATTGTATACAGCTATTGATATAATTGAACAAGGAAATTTTATAGAAGAGACCGCGTGCGTTGTATACCGCACTGTTACACCGCTAGTTCGAAGTGCGAACGCCTGCGGCCGGTCTTCCTTATGGTAGGAGTAATGCTACATTGCAGCGACAGTTACACTAGTCGCTACACGACGATCGAGCGACCAAGCATAGTCCCATGTGCGACTATCGCATACGTTAATCGTGGTTTCAAAGCGGTTGAGCCGGTTCGAACTTGGACGAATGATCGGGGAGAGCTCGTAGCTGCGAGAGAAATCCCCCCCCCTCCTAGCAGCCCTGAAAAATTTACCTCCAATCGTAGCGCGTGATTTTCTAGTCGCGCGACAGCGTCGCTGTAATGTAATATTACCTTAAACACAATCAACGAACATGCGAGTCGTGAGGCAATTTTTTTTTTTTTTTTGTTTGTTTCGTTGAATCACCGTCAAACGTAAAAAAACAACGATCTAATGAATCTGTGACCTCTACGTGCCTGAGCTCAGCCAGGCATTAATGGAACTGATCGATCCGTTTCGGATCTATATCTCGGCAGGATACCGATTCGATTTGGGAAGTAACAAATATCCACAGACCGCCCGTTTACGATGCATTAATGTACGTGCGCGTCAGTTGCGTGAAAGGCTTTCCTATATAAAGGCGAGTGTTCATGGTTAGAGAAATTGATGAATTTTCTTTTATATACACAAGTTGCGCAGTGACTGAAATCGGTTACTGCTCATGCGTAGTATCTACTGCGCAACTTGAATCTATAAGATTTTGTTATGTTCATCAATCTAACGGAACGCGAGAATTGGTATAGTAGAGCGCAAAGAGAAAGAGATAGAGAAAACAAACACAAGGAGAGAGATTGCCAGGCTTTCAAATATACCAACAACAAGACCCTTACCTACAGCTGTAGGTGTTCGTAAAAAAGTTTGATATGCATTTATATGAACGAATGGGTAAATAAATGAGGATATTATTGTCGTTATAACAATGTGGACATGCACATTCCTGTGCGCAAAAGACGTTGATTCTTTTATACTGATATAGAGAATCTCGTATACATAATGCTTTATACATAAATGGCTCAAAATCACCAAGGTGATAAATTCGCGTCTGAGACATTTAAATCATTAAATTTATTTGTTTTTATTAAAATAATGTAGCACAAATTATTCACATCAACGCATTTAAGCAACGCATCAAAAAAATTTATTTGAATTTATTCATGAAAAGTCATTCCGGGAACGCGTCCCTAAGTAGTGATCTACGGACAACAACATCTAAAACATATAGTAAAATTTTTTTTTTAATGTTTTGAAGGTACTTACTTGTTAACTTAGTTAATTTTATTATAAAATGATATTTATAAGTTCCCGAATCGACACAATATTATTTTGTCCGTTTGTAAAGGACTCCGCACATTTCTTATGGGAACTGGCTTTCCGATGAATTTGGCTGAAATTTTCAGGTTTCGTAGTTCATGCGATGCTGGTCAAAAGTTACCATTGTCACAACTTCCAAAAGTGAAGCGTTCGACCTTGGTAAGCGGTTGAAGTTTAAATTCCATTTCGTGTAGTAGCAGTGCCAACCCAAAAGTGCAGGTATTTTGCAGGCAGGAATTTCCGTTCGATGTACTTTCCAACTTTTAACCCGGAACTGACTATCAAATAGCTCAAGTACGAAGTGATGAGTCGAAAAACCTATACTTAAAAAATCACCTAACGGTAAAAGCGAGGGGCTATTCATTCACAGATCAGGGGAAACGCGAGTACAAATGGACCGATTTTAAACCTCAACCGCTTACCAAGGTCGAATGGTTCACTTTTGGAAGTTGTGGCAATGGTAACTTTTGACCAGCATTGCATGAACTACAAAACCTGAAAAATTCAACTAAATCCATCGGAAAGCCAGTTCCCATAAGAAATGTGCGGGGTCCTTTAATACAAAGTTTGTCTGACAATTTGTGCATCATTTCCGGGACCGCAGACATTTTTATATATATTAATTTTCAGCAAAACGCAACAAATAGCGCTAGTGGGTAATCATATAAAACATTCAAGTATAAACGGTTGACCAGCGTGTTTTTTTGTGAAAATGTGAAAAATTTAAGAGCTGAGCATAGTTTTGTTTGAACTTTTGGCACCGTATACATCAATTCAGTGTCATTCCGGGAACGCCAATAATAATTGTAGGAAAAAAACAAGCAAATGCTTTTTGATACGATATTTCTTAAAGATAAATGTGACTTGCTTTAATAATAAATCGGGAACGATTCGCCATTTCCGGGAACGCTACTAAAAGTTAATTAATAAGCAAAAATCATTTTTTTTTCTCATCAAATCAATGATTAATTGCAAATATAAATTTATTTCTTTGTTTTTATACTAAATTAAATGTCCAAAATTATATAAATATTACTTTTAAAGGAACTATAACTATGAAAACACGTAAATTTATGTTTCTCATGAGTTATTTTTCAAAAAAACTTCACATTCACACAGTAATTGACATGTTTATCATTTTTAAAGATTGAGGACATATTTCAGCTATGTATCTACTATAATAAACAAATCATTTTCCGTATTTGTCAGTTAGTAATTATTACGCTTTTTCAAGCGTTCTCGAAATAATTACGGCAGCTGATGACTTGTTTTCCATAAATACTTTTTATTCACGTAATTTTTAATTTCCAGCTTGCCCCGTTTGGATATCAATTAAAGATAAGTTAGTCAATGATTAGAACTGATTTGCAGAACAAAAATATATTAAATTTTTTTTAAAAATTCCAAACTTGGAATTTACCACCTTGGTGATTTTGAGCCAGATACGCTAATCCATACTATATGCGCGAGTGTATCGTAATTATTCGGGATCCGCAGATAACATCTACTACCATATATACTATGAATTATATCGGGACGTGATAACCGCGGTGCGGTATAAATGGATACAGAGTTTTGTTATGTTTGCGTATTGGAATGTAACAAGTCAAATTGACGTAGGATCATAAATATTTAATGAAAACATTGCGAAGCCTGCAGGCTACGGTATATTCGTAGCATGTATAGCATGCATAGATGTCGCTGTGATCGCTTCCCTATGTAATACTAAAAGCAACCGTAATCCGAGTAATATTCTATAGATAATATCTGTATAGTAATCATACGATTCATTAAGAGAGTAATTTCGCAATATTTTATTGCTATTTCGTAATTGTATAACTTGTTCGAATTACACATACTATGCGAATATTTGAACGAGTCAGTCGTGTTATTTTTCTAAACGAGGCCGGGACAATAAATGATGAATTATCTCGCGCCAATATACAAAAATATCGTTCACGTAAGAAGCTATACGTAACTATATACAGGTATACATACATATATGTATACAAAGCGTGGAAGAGCAAAGGAAATGTGATGGAAAGATTGAGAAATAGACGTGACATGTCGCATTGAACGTTTGTATTTCGAGTCTCTTAAAATCTTTAAAAATTATTGAGTTATTGGGAACCTTAGAACCTCGATACGCCAACTAGTGGCAGAAAATAGAACTACTCAAAGAAGGCTACAGTAACCAATGAGAGGGCTTAGAACCTCGATATGCCAACTAGTGACGAAAATAGAACTACTCAAAGAAGGCTAAAATTTCAAAGCCACGCCCATTCCAAGGATCCCGATACATTGGAGTCTGGGAAATACTTAGATGTCTCTGTCAGTTTTTCGAAGCCTTCAGAAACGTCTTACAATTACTATAGTAACCGTTTGCAGTCATTTGAAGTTATTGGAAATCGAAGGAGTTATTCGTATAGTCATTCGAAATCATCGTCCGGACGGACCCCCGGCTTCTCTTCTTCGCTGATCCTTACTTCTCAAAAGCTATGTCTGCATAGCAAATTTACAGTATAGCCTCGAGATATGAATTACTTCCCGGATTTTCTACCCTAACGACATCGAAATTGAGGAATTTTCTAGGCACTGATTTGAGCGTATGCTCTTTCCCTATTTTTGATTCGCCGGGTTCATGCTGATTCGGAGAATTTAGAAATTGAATCGAGCTATTCTGTGAAATAGTACGTCCGAAAATATGCGATATTCTGAACGCTCTTGAATATGAGATCCTCACAGCCATGGTGACAGATTATTATTAAACAAGCAATTCATAGGTCAAATTCATTCCGCACATGAAATTCAGAAATTACATGTCGTCAATTCGGCTCATACGAGTGAATCAACGGCAACCGTTGACACTATCCTCAAATTTGCGTCTTCAAGAGTCGTTTGAACACCATCTTTACGATGCTATTGAAATCCATCGGCCACACGCACATCTATGTAATTAGATTAGAGTCTATTTGCGATTTGATGACAGCGCTTGATTGGTTCAATAGTCAAATATAGACAAGCTGTTTTTCTTATATATGAGGTATTCCACGCCGTTTCGAACGGTCAAAAAAATCACCGCTTCCGAAAAAATCGTAATTTGGTCCTCGAACACAACTATTTCGAAAGAATTTTTGTGATTTTTTTTAGAATTTTCGGATTGCATTTGTGGATTTTTTTTCCAAATTCCAGCTTTTTCTACAAATTCCCCTATCTCAAAAGTATAAGATTCTACAAGAAAATTTGTGAGACGTAAAAGTTGCAGTTTCGAATCAACTTTCTGGTAAAAAATTTTTCCAGAACAATCCGCAAATGCAATCCGAAAATTCTGAAAAAATTCACAAAAATTCTTTCGATATAGTTGTGTTCGAGGACCAAATTACGATTTTTTCGGAAGCGGTGATTTTTTTGACCGTTCGAAACGGCGTGGAATACCTCGCATATACTTATTGACGTCTCATATAGAGCAATGGATGGAAAAGGTTTTCGTTCGAGCGACAAAATCGGCTAGTCAGCGCCTCTGCACGAAATATATGTAAATAGGTTATTTCGGGGGCTGTCTTATAAATTTAAAGTGTATCCAGTTTCTGAGAAATAATCGCATTCCGATGACGCGATGGTGATTTCCGGTGAGTAGAATTGGAAAAACAAAATCAGGCAGTGGGCATCTTCTCAGTAACTGATCCATTTTCATTTATTCAATTAACGTGGTTGCCGTGGCTTCCACAGGACCCAGGACCTATACAGGTGCAGCTTACTGTACCAATAGGGTGGTTCAAAAAAGACCTAATTTCTCAGATGTTGCTGCTCATCCGTGAATATGTTGTTTGTGATTTTTAAAAACTATTCCATTTTTTTTAGCTCTGTTGGACAATATTTACTACTGCCTCAGTGAAGTTGAAATTTCGAAATTTTGCTATTTTTGGCAATTTCAAAGTTCTCAGATCAAAGCGCTCATCTGGCTACCTCGAGATTCTCATTCAATGAGCATGTTGGTTCAAGATGAGACTCGTACCATAATATTTAGTACTGCCTCGGAAACATTGGAGTTTTTTTTCAATATTTTGCGTTTTTTCGGAGATTCGATCGACAGGTGCTGCTCATGAGACAGTTTCATCTTACCAATATAAGGAAGAAATCCAAGCAGTTTGCAGTCTGCGGGACCATTTTTACTAATGCCTCATTGAGGGCGACTTTCCTTCAAGTAAAATTAGCAACATGAGGCAGTAGTAAAAATGCTCCCACAGACTGCAAACTTCGTGTACTTCTTCCTTAAAATGGTATGAAAAGACTGTCTTATGAGCAACACCTGGCGATCCAATCTCTAAGAAAACCCTTAAATAGTGGAAAAACTTCAATGTCTCTGAGGCAGTACTAAATATTATCGTACGAGTCTCATCTTGAACCAACATCCTCATTGAATGAGAACCTAGAGGTAGCCAGATGAGGACTTTGATCCGAGAACTTTGAAATTGCCAAAAATGGCAAAATTTCGAAATTTCAACTTCACTGAGGCAGTAGTAAATATTGTCCTATAGAGCTCAAAAAAATGGAATAATTTTTCAAAATCACAAACAACATATTCATGAATGAGCAGCAACATCTGAGAAATTAGGTCTTTTTTGAATCACCCTACTGTACCAACCATCGCCTATCGCCTGCTTCATCCCCACGACGAATGACCCTATCCCTTTGATGAAGTTCACTTTATATATAGAGTGCGCTATAGGCTATGAGCTATAGGCAGTCATAGTATTATAGGCGTAAGTATCTGTAGATGTCAATGTTCAGTGTAACCTATTGAAAAAATGTTGTTATCATCATTATTGACAGTGCACATGTTGTCGGTGGTAGTGAAACTTCTTGCGGTACTGTCATCATTATTATTAACGATCATATTTCCATAAGATCAGACGAGACCAGACGCGATGAGTGCCAAATTCATCGACATTTACATCTAAATTTATACCAACTGTGTAACCATGTGCGAGGTAACTTTGCGAGCAGATTACTATAGCAAAGTTTAAGAAATCCCGAGAAGTTTGCTAATTTGCGAATGTTCAACATCGTTTTCCTTGTATTTAACGCTCGACTCGTATCACGTTCGAGTTTTGTACCTTTGAAGAGAATCCATGCTAGCTCGTCTTCGAGGGGTGGACTCTCTACTTCGAACTCTTTAATGAGGTCCTTCGAGTATACGGGATCGTCCTCTTCCTGGCTCCACCAAGCACTCGCTACTTGCCTGAGCACCGCCCGAACTCCTTCGCTATCTGAATAATAATGTAGAGCCAGCATTTTCCTACTAAAGTCATCACTGATCACTTCACAACCCAGCTGTTTGATTGATAATTCCACTTCTCATAGAAATTGAAGAGTTTCAGGAGTGGATCATTTTTATCATAGCGTTTCTCAGTTCTGCGCTTTCTCAGGATAAGATATACATTAGTTTCTACCGATTATTACAGAGTACCTGTTGAGAGAGTGTGATGCTGTGAATGTACCAAATCTTTCAAACTGCATCGGTATAACTTTCGGGGCACATTATCTACAATCGTCCGACATAACATTGTGCGAATATTACTTAGATATTAAATTTTCAACCAGTAGGTGTATTCCGGTCATCATTTTTCTGCTTTTTAAGTCAGCGCAGTCCAATTTCGAGCATAGCCAAAATACAGGAAGCGAAATGAAAAGAAATTATTCAATAACAAAGGTCTGAATCAAGGTAATGTGCAGGGGAAGTTCATTCATACGACACAATTTGTCGTAACAACTCCTCCTTGGCTAACGATGAAAACAAATTGCTTTGCCTCGCACTGCAAACTATACGTATTATACATATAATACATATAAGTCCACGTCCGTACTTACTTCGGATTTTAGCCATATTTGATAATGACACGTTTCGTTCAATTGTGCCGTTTCGATTCAAGCAAAGAGATGTACAAGAATAAGCAGAAAAGCGCCTGCGACTGCTAAGTTTTTTTTTTTTTTTTTTTCTTTTCTTATTGCTTAAAAAGAAAAACAAAGGTATGATAGGGACTCCGATGCAGCTCAAAAGATATGGCCTCAAAAGAGCTAAGCTGTTCGTATCTCAGTTCTTGGCAGACTGATGGATTCGAATGTCTAATTGTAAGCTTAACTATAAGTTGCGCAATGTACTACATATAGATATTACACATACCTGCCTATACTAAGTAAGTACTACGTATAATTTTACTGCGATATGCTAGTGTATGAGTTAAGTTCTGTTCGAAGAATTCAGTTAATACAACTTGAACAGTTCTAGCATTCTCTGAATGCGGAAAGCTTTATACTCATACTATATTGTTCAGACCAGAGTCTATATCAAAAAGCATTAAAATCAACTATTCTGGTTCGGTTGCATTTACGTTCCGTGGGTGTATACTGTATATATACACGTTCATCTCATCGTAAAACTGTCTAACTATTAAGACTGGACTATATACAGCGTTTTTTTCAATCATGCGCGATCTCTCCCGTGCTTTTTTCGGCTATGAGATATACTGCAGTAATATTATGAAAGAGAGGAAAGGGTGCGGAAAAAGGACGACGCAGTCTATAAGTTTTACATTCAATCAATCAATTCCCGCATAGAATTTTTTGTAACACTGTATGGAAAGTTGTTACTTTGTGTACCGAAAATTGTACGTAAAATAGCAGATTCCTGATGATCTTACAAAGTGTGCGGGAATGTTGATTCCCGCACATTTATCCATTCAAAGTATGCGGGAATCAACATTCCCACACGATTTACCCATGCGGGAATGTTGATTCCCGCACACTTCGTCGACTTATCCATGCGGAGTATACACAAAGTGCGAACTTCCATACAGTGTTACAAAAAATGGTATATGAACTATTCCGCACTAGTATCATAATATACTATTCCGGTAGCTAAAAAATTTACAAGTTTTCCTCGCCTTTCTATGTATATGTAACAACCCTGACACTATATCGATAGCTCATGTGTGTTGTAGCGATATTATACCTACAGCTATATACGCGTGCACGTATACATAGATTTTAGACGTGTTATGTATAGACGGCACGTGTATGCGCACTACTAGATACCTACATACGTACTGTATACATGCACGTACACCAAATGTGTATCAAGGGATGTATATACAGTCGTTTTAGCATGAACGCGGTATGATAATCGTATACACAAATAGATGCCACCATATCCCCAGTACCCGTTGTTGTTAAATATTAGAGTTAACGGTGTAATTGTGAATTGTGATGTATATAATATTCATATATATATATATATATATATATATATATAGGTGATTCGCAATTAGCGATATTTGAAAAAAATTAGCGCCGGTTTCCCACTATACATATCTGTCACAACTCACAAGCCCGCAAACACGCGACCGTTTATACGCGTGGCACGAAAAGCATAGCTCCCGGTTGGGCTTGCGAGCTGAATGACTGACTGTCCGGACGTTAAGGCGAAGAGGTAGACGGTCTTTTCTCTCTCTCTCTCTCTATCTCTCTCTCTCACACATCGACAAAACTCTGCCAAGAATAGCAGCGCAGAAGGCAGAGTGCAGAGTGCTGCCAAGAAAATTCTCCCAAACTTTAGCTCAAACCCCGAATCAGACCAAAGATTCTTCTCGCCACCGTCGTGTGGTCGTCGGGGTTCTACTTTCCGCCGGATCGATTATAGATAGGCATATAGGTATCCTGCGAATTATTGGCACGGTGGAACTTGTTCCGATAAACTACGACGGAATAGTCAAACGTAGTCGAGTCCGTCAACGGTTCTATTATGTTCGAAGCTGCATGAGCTGGTCTGCTATTGCAGTATGTCAAGCCTATTCTGCACTGATGAGGTGATTGACGGTGTACCGGGGGGATCAAATTTGCAGGGATGTTGAAGCAGCTTTGAGAAGCTTATAGAAATGAATGGTCTAAGAGCTGTATTACGTAGGAATGTATAAAAACCTAGTGCGGCGCATGCGCAGTTTTGTTAAAATAGCCGTCGACGATTTTATAAATACATTTAGTCGACGGATGAAAATTTTATTTCAGATCTATAATACATAAGAATTATGTATGATCGCAATTCCGAGGTAGGTATATACTATATGTACACGCACACACACACACACACACACACATAGGATTTGAGTATATATACCTAGTGTACTGCGTATATTACGGAGTATATTGGTATACACTTGCTTGTAACAGGTGACGAATTTGTTTGGCGCTACCAACGGAGTTTTATTTAACATTCGAATGTAGCTACACATTCATCTGTAGGTGTGATTTAATCCCAGGAATTCAGGATTCCAAATTCGAATCGAATACACATTCGCCCCTTTTCCGTTTCATTAGAACGTCAACTCTTTGCAGTAATATAGAAATATATGCTCGTTGCACAGCATCGTTCAAACATTACCTACATGGTGATTTATTTTTACAGTTATGGCCAAGAAGTAGGAGTGAGGAGCTTAGACTCCGCAAACAAAAGTTAACCCACTTTTTTATTCAAAGATACGCGAACTCCGATTACGCGATCCGAGTAGGTACCTCATGTGAAAAAGTGTCTGCAACTGCAAATTTTTACCGGAAGAGACGCTCTATTCACAATGCTAAGAAATCTCTCACTTTAAGTTTCAGAAGTATCCCGTGCAGAAATTTGAACTGGAATGCCAGGCTACTGTCCAGCGCCTGAAGAGATTCACTGCCTAGCGTGATCTCTACAGGCTCTGCCTCGGCGCTGGCTAGTTTTGCCAATTCCGCGTTCCCTGGCCAGTGCCAGGTCTGGCCAGGTCTGGCCAGGGGGTGAAACGTCCTGATATGGGGCGGTCAGTCCTGTGTTTTAGTTCCTACTGAAACTGGGTCATAGGGCTGGGGGCGCTGATGGTTGACCGATAACGGGTGGGGGACGACGCGAGACGACGCCGATTCTAGTCGCCATACTTTTTTCGTATAGAATTGTTGACGTGGACTTGTGAAATTTGGTACTTGCCTCGAGCTCTGGCTCAAGAGGATATAACCATACATGAAGAAGAAGAAGAAGAAGGACTTGTGAAATAATATCTGAAGCATTGAATCTCCAAAATTCCACTTGTGCTTCGAGTGAAATATTCATCAACTTTATATATTTAGGCTTTAAAGTGAATTTTATTCTAATCTTGATAATAAAAGTACAATAATATTTAAGTTAAATTCAGAAATCGTATCGGTATAAAGCTTGTAGATTGGTCACGTAATTCTGGCTTGACACTTTCGATATTAGATATATTATTGACCATGTCAAATAAGAGATTTGGTATCAATAATAAGGAGGTTAGTACACGTAATTGTAGCTTTATAATTCACTTATTGAATATAGCATTAAAATCTCAAGGTGGATATTCAGCATGACATTGATAGGTCGGTTAACGTGAGCTTACCTCTACACTTCGGATATTGAATACAGTATTAGACATTTTAAATTAGAGATCTAGTATTAGATAACATATTACTTAGGGTTAGGCAAAATTTTGTTCTTATAGAGTCTTACAGGATAGTTGTGTAAGGTAGGTTTTATACATTTATAGAATATACATTGACGCAAATGAAGAAAGGCCAAGCTTGTATTGTACGTGGGTACAAAAGTACGAAGCGCAGTGTTAGACACCGCTTCGTCACATCGATATAGGACTCTGCAATTCGTCAAAGCACCAAGGTTATTAATATGTCAGATATGATAAATGATGAATCATTTTAATAAAATGAAGAAAATAATGACTAGAAATTGATTATAATATTTATTGTAAATGATGAGGATTTGTACAAATTATTTAATAATAATAAAAACATGCATTCATTGCCAAATACTTGTACTGCATTTTCTTTTTCATAATTATGTGAATAGCTAATTTCAAGAATTTTGGCCAGACCCCAGTCAGATCCTCTGGCTAGCGCCTAGTCAGATCCGCTGGCTAGGCATTGCAGATACTTTTGTTACAGGCCAGGCATGGCTCAGGCCAGCTAGTCTGGCCATAGCCAGTCCAGATTCATGGCAAACTGTGCAGGCGCTGGGTCGCGCCAGAATTCAATTTCTGCACGGGATGTAGAACTAAATTTTGAGCGAAGCGCCACTTGAGCGTAGTCTCCCTATTCTTTCTTCCTGGTCTTAACCGAAGCTGCGGGTAATTGACCAACGGTGCAGGCTAAGAAATGTATACCACCTTTGCCGATCACATTCGTCACGGTACGATAATGTATACCGTGAGAATCAGGTGAAACAGCGCTGTCGAAGCGCGAAGGTGCCAAATAATCGACAAATAATTCGTATTTCATGGAGATAGCCACTCGTTGCACTAGAAAATCTCTAGGAGGAACATAACCATACTTGTCCTAACCGTATGCGAAATATTGACAATTACGCATACCGACTCTAGGGAGATTTTTGTGCGTTGGCTCCGACTGTAGAAACCTGTTTGAGTCGGCGTTCGCGCGAATCGACTATGCTGTTTCATCTGATTCTCACGGTATATGTTTATTCGGGCTTTTGTTGCAAAAATTTCAAGGATATTGAATGCATAATTAAATGTTGGAAATTTGGAATTTTAGAACTCAGATCCGGAATCAGCGACCAAAAACAAAACCCTAGCAGCACTAAGCTAAATTTTCGTACAACCTACTTGTTCGACAATCGGCTGACTATGGGAGCTGAGAATTATATACCAACATACAGAGCGATTCTCTGGAAAGTAATCCGCCTCACCGGCATACAGGCAACCCAAATATCATGAGATTGTGTTTTATTTCGCATATCGCGTGTCCTTTGGCTACGTGAGACATCAAACCCAATCGGCGATGTTTGAGCTCTCGATGCAGGCGTCTTCACGCTTGCCTAACTTTTAGGCGCGTTACTTTCCAGAGAATCGCTCTGTACATGATGACACATCACCTCGTATGGGCGTTGTTTTGCTCGTTTTTCTGTCACGGAAAAGCGAGAGATTAATTTGAAGAGGTGATTGATAACAACCTGCGAACAAAGAGAGGCAGCACTAGATCCTAAACCTTTGAATATACACGTACCGATATACTTATTCGTCTACTCGCACGTGCGAGATTCTACCGCAACGCCTGTATTTGCTTAATCGTGTTCAAAGCACGAACTCTCTTATATGCGCACAAACAGAGTAGATATACATACATAGGTATAATAACCATTTACCATGGAACGCATAACCGAGATTCTGAGAGCCTATAATCTTGGTGTGTGTCGTTCTCCAAGTTTACAAACGTCATCCAAAATTTATACACGTTTATGGAACGTATATGTGGAATGTAATCATTCATGCACGAACAAAATCGCAAATTCAATTTCGAATGGGTTCGTAGACCCTATTTATGCGACAAGGGCTGAACCCTAATTTTGGTAACACAAAATCGTTGTTTTTACTGAATTAATTCAAAATTCAGGGACACGAGTGTCTTTTTGCTTTTCTGAAGAGTCGATTTTCTGAAGATGGTGTCCTCTTGACACGACACCCTTCAATTGTATAATTTTTGAATATTCAGATGATAAAAGATCTGATAATGAATACCTCGCCCGCGCCGTGAGGCGCTCTTTCAGCGGTGAACGCGCGTTAGTGGGGCTGCATATTTCAGGCGTACCTAATTGAACATTCCACAACACGCGGTCTACGGTCTCGCGGATTCACTGAGGTCTTTATTAAGCCTGCCGTCTGCCACCTGCCGCATGCGGCTTGTCGTTGTGGGCGATATGCCGGCATTGATGAAATATCTCCATGGTCCGCAACATTTTTTTTTTTTTTACTGGATTCAATTAGAATTGTATGAATATAATATAATAAAGGAATGCTTATAATGAAGCGAAGATAATTCACGTTACTGGCACAAAGCATCTTATGCATCCTTCTGCACATCGGAGGTTGGGTGAAATATATATTGGGAGAGAATTCAATTTCTCTAATTCCCTTAGGATTTGACTGGGTTTCGTGAATAGAAAGACTGGAAATTGATATTATTCTTTTTCTAGATCAACGAGTTTGCTAAAAATGACAAAATAGTTGCAAAATTGCATCGATAATCGAGTCATGTTTCAAGAATGTTATTGCATTTCTGATCGTGGCGAACAATGAGAAAGCAATATTTATCTTCAATACAATACAATGACGTAATTACACATTTTCTGATCTATTAAATATAAACGTGACATAATTGGCAAATATAAACTAAGAAAGTTAGCTTACGTTAACTTACGGATGAATACGTGACTTTTATCAGACAATATATTTACAACAAGCACATATTATAGAACGTAGAGTGTAAATTCACTAGGATCATGTTCAACATTGCAGTTTGAAATGATATAAAATTATGTCGTAAAATTTTACAACTCTTTTGTTGAAGTTCATCCATGTATATTGTATATTGTATATTGCTTCAAGCGACATGTATACAGCTGTGTAGTTCAAGACAATATACATCCAGTTATAATTATCTGCTGTATGGGCTCGGCAAAATCAATAGTCGTTATGATAATAAGAAGAGCGTAATCAAGTATGTATATGTTGCATTGTTACAATGTACACGTACCCCCTTACGGAAAAAACACTCAAAATAACCCTTAAAATAACACTCAGTAGTGACTCTCAACTGAGGTGTACTTTCGTACACCTAACTTGGGTGTTGACTCTCAGTTGAGTGTTGACCCTCTGTTGGGTGTCACTAATTTAGGAGTCAACTCTCAGTTTGGGAGTTCGAAACTCAAAATTTGGGAGTCCACCCTCAATTTCGGAGTTGGACACTCAAAATTTGGGAGTCAACTCTCAATTTGGGAGTTCGACACTCGAAATTTGAGAGTCAACTCTTAATTTGGGAGTTCGACACTCAAAATTTGGAAGTCCACCCTCAATTTGGGAGTTGGACACTCAAAATTTGGTAGTCAACTCTCAATTTGGGAGTTAGAAACTCGAAAGTTGGGAGTCAACTCTCAATTTGGGAGTTCGACACTCAACATTTGGGAGTCAACTCTAAACCTGGGAGTTCGATACTCGAAATTTGGGTGTCAAATCTCAATTTGGGAGTTCGACACTCGAAATTTGGGAGTCAACACTCAATTTGGGAGTTGGACACTCAAAATTTGGTAGTCAACTCTCAATTTGGGAGTTCGACACTCGAATTTCGGGAGTTAACTCTCAATTTGGGAGTTCGACACTCGAAATTCGGAAGTTAACTCTCAATTTGGGAGTTCAACACTCGAAATTTGAAAATCAACTCCCAATTTAAGAGTTTTACACCCAAAATTCAGTGTTCACACTCAGGAATTGAGTGTATTTTCCGTAAGGGCTGTTTCTTGTTAGCTCAAAACCTACATCTCTATACAGACTCACATGATGTTTCTGAGTGAAATTCACGGGAATTGCGCGCAAAATAAAGATCAATCGACCCTATATATTTCCCACACCGTGGTATTCCGATCGATCGGTAAATAGGGTTCCAGAAACATACAGAATTGCTTAGTATCTGCCAGTACTATCCATTCCATAAATGAATCCGTCTCGTTCAAGTACAGAACGAATAGCACGAAGGTGAAAAAGAACCACCGAAGTATCATCGAAAAGACTTTCAGTTGGTAAAATATTGCCAAGTAAAGGTCCCGAAGATTCGACGTCATGCACGCACGCCCGTCATAATCAATGCGAATGAATCCTAAAGGTTCGTAAAAAGAAACGAAGAGTTCGCAATTTGAACCCTCATCTTCCAAATGGAAGTAACATTCGGAAACAGTTCGCACTTTGTGTTGTATGTTCAGCATGGAGTGTAATCTCGATTCTACTTTGAATTCACGTTAGGCAGCGCTGACGGGAGTATACGTGCTCGCTAGTATGTTACTTGCCAGGTGTATAGGTACGCGGAAAGAAGTGTGCAATACTGGCTACTTACGAGGCCGTGTTTCCGCGCACGTCGTTGATGAATTAGCAAAATTGAATAATGATTAATTGAAGTTGAAAACAAACGGTCAGACGTCTGCCATTTTTTACCACGAATCAATCGGTTCGATAGAAAAAATAACCGACTTATGAAGCACTACATCATGCGCCATAAACCTGGAACTGATGGGCTATACATAACTATATACGATTGCATTCCATTAAACTTATTTCTGTTTGATCGGATAATCTTGAACTTGGCAAAGAGACATTCAGGTTTACGATGACGTAAGCTATGCCACACCTCGTATTGTGTGTACAGAATACATTGATAAATAGGCCGCATATATACACACGTATCTATATCTATATCTTTTTTATATGTGCGGAAAGGATTTAAAGAACGTAAACATCGCTAAAAGTTGAAAGATGTTTAGAACGATGCAGAGAAAAAGCCGAATTGGCAAAAGATTCGTACTATACGTCTCCATGGAGACGCGACGAGGAATTTAGTACTTCGACATGGTCTGTCAATGTCACGAAGCTCGAACCGCTGCACTGGCCGTTAATTCATTGATTATCGATCGTACTTTCAGGATGCAACGTAGTTTTCCACCCACATGGATATTCAGATTATAAATAGAAATGAAATGTATGTTTGAAAATGTTAGAGTACTCGCGTTTAGTATTTTATTTTAGTAATAAGGACTAGCTCATAGCTTTTTCAATAATCTGGTGAAAAAGTCAACGGTTGATCTGCGCTCAGCCTTATCCTAGAAAGACGAGCTATTTCTCGCAACTTGTTGATATCTGGCTAACTGCCATCACCGTCGCGCGGTGCTCGTTTACGTCCGTTGAAATGGAACTCATAGTGAGTTAACTTTTTTCTTTTTCCTAGCTCTCAATTAGCGCTGTTGTTTATAATACATGGAAACATGGTCATTCGTTGTAGTACAGATTGCCAAGAATTTGCAATGTATTGGCCTTAGAAACGCAAAACGGATACATACATGTAATTATACTGACGGTTAATTACTTACCAAGGTCAGAGAGTGAAACTTTTTCTAGGAATGGATCCACCACCGGCAACTGGAAAAGAAATAAGACAATTTCTATTACTCACTTTGTTTGGCTTGGCTTAAACCCACGTTTTCAATTGATATAATACTTCAAGATTTTACATAGTTTATTATTGGCTCGCGATACTATAATACCGCCATCTGGAATCTAACAATTCAATCCAAATAACGATTAGGTAAATATATTCCGGTGGGATGATGCAAGCCTAGGTCAGTCAAGATCAGATGATCAAAAATAAAAAAAACTTGATGCAAATATTCGAAAAACAAGTCCGATTTTGTTTTTAGGAGGATCTATATGATGGATTCCACGCGGAGCGGACCACAAAAAGACCTCAATGTCCCATTCCAATGCCCCATGTCCAATGTCAAATTTTCCGGGCTTTTCGAAAAAAAATACGAGAAAGATCTTAAAAATGACATAAGTGGATGAAAATAGAGTTTTGTATTGGAAAACGATTTTTCGACATGTTTTCCGATAGTCACGGGCAAGGTCATGGGCTGAGGTGAAAAAGAGTGAAGAATACTACAAATCACCACCCCATTACTTTTTTCATATGACATACCGTTTCTAAGATATTTGCCCCCAAAGACATCAAGAGCGTAAGAAATGAAAAACTGAAACAGCTCGTACACCATAAGTAACAAAAGCTACATATGTCGTACATACATAAAAAATGCTAATTCTGAGGGTACTAAAGGTCATCCAAAAATGAGAAAAATCCGTGACATCTAGGTCTTTTTTGGTCCGTTCCGCGTGGAATTCATCATATGCAGACGGTTTGACCAAAATGCCGTAACAATTTTTACCATGTCATTGAGTAGTGACTCTATCGTTCGAAGCCTATTAATTCATACCATATGTGAATTTATCGGACCAGTCGAACCAAATTTGTCGAACCCGGGCTGAAGGAATTTTTACTTGAAAAAAATAATTATGATGCACTTCCGTTTTTTTCGGTCTATCTGAAGATTGCACGCTCTATATGGAGGTCAGCTTCAGTTAGAAGACTTAAAAATTTGGTTCGACTGGTCCGATAAATTCACATATGGTATGAATTTTTACCATGCCCTGGCGAAAATGAGATGTGCAAAATATTGAAGCAAATGTAAATTGGAACAAAGAAGTGTGACCGAAGTGTGAATTTGTTTCAATTTACATTTCCTATACGCTTCCTCACGTTTCCTGTACATCTCATTTTCGCCAGGGTGGTAATAAAGCTCCTGAATTTTGAAAAGCTACGTTGAATCTATTCTCAAGTTGCATCCACAAATGAGCGCCAGAAAAATTTGAAAATTTAATAATGCAATATCTGTGATGCAAGGAGCATTTCGACTAAGTATACTTCAAACATTGAAGGTTCAAAAAGCTCCGTGCCTTACAAATTTTTTACCTCTTCAGTTCAAACTTTTCTACTACCTCGTTTGTGGATATCATTTGAAGAGATTCACGTAGCTTTATTGTAATTCAGTTCAAGTTTCCTCATAGTACAAAGTCATCTGTATGTATGTATAGGTCCTCCTAAATCGATCGTTCACACCTAAGACTATACATACTGTTGTTGCACTTCGAACGTAAGACAAAACTTAAGGCACTCTCTAAATTTCTTGGAGTGAAAAATTCACTCTTTTCTCTTAGAGTTGCGCTGTTTAGAAATTTAGAAAGAAATTTAGAGAGCAATGCAATGCGTATGTATAGAGATTAGAGGCAAGGGTGTCAAGTAAGTACCAGAGCTCTCTTTAGCAAAGACTTTGGGCTGAAACTCTGTCGTTTTTTGACATTCGTGGTGATCCTTGTGTACCACTGAGTCAAGATTCCTTGGCTGGCCCCGGAAGTGGTTGACGTAGGTGTGGCCGGTGTGGATTCTGTACTCTTTGCACTACCTCCAGCGGGCTCGCTGACTTGACGTCGAAATAGCATCGCTATAACCTTGGGTTTTGGCCAGCGATTACGTAACGACGTTTATATATTAACGAGCACTCAATTATTATCTTACGCTTTTATAAGTTCACCTAATAGACACAGGTAATATGTATGAGGTATAGGTACTACTACACCTCCCTACATATTTGTCCCACATTAATGCAGGTGTGACATAAAGGGACATAACTTGAAATTTTGTGCACACGTCATCATCTCCGATGTAACATTTTCAATCGTCCACGCTTATTTACTATACGAAGAGCTTTATATATTTATCACTCCGAATGATTATCGTCGTTTCCACACTGATGGTAGTAATACACCTTGTTTTCTACTACATTTAATGGTTTTGAACAAGTATCATTTTGCATTTTAAAAACTTGCTTTACTGGTTTACTGCAGCGCGGACTTTGATTTTGTTAACTCACACCCACGTCAGAGACGAACAAATAACTAGTATAGTTACAACTTCGAGTTCGATTATCATGCGGTATGTTATTGTTGAACGTTTTGAACATCTTTTGAAGAAATCTCCAAGTCACACCGGTCAAATGTCTTAAATGAGCCACTCCGCCCTTAGTTTTAGCCGAAATTTTAGGAGAGCGGTAAATAGTTACGCATTGAGATCAGCACGCACCTTATGAAGCACATTTTCACAATCCGCAAATTCCTTTTATGTTTAATAAAATGTCCCAACTCAAGTGATCACGATTCCTGTACTCCTCCTCTTATTCATCACTTTGAGACATTGTACACCTATATGCCGAGATTTTTCGTTGGTTTTTATTTTTATCAAGATTTTAATCTGCACACTACAAACGTGTCTACAATTTTATATCCACACTTTGCAGTCCTGATGTTGCTGCAGTTTCAAGTATTATATCGATAATAATTCTTATTCCTTATACGCGAGGTACGTGCATATACAAGTATAGTACGGTATGTAATCCGTCGCCCAGACGTGCGACAGCGTGTTACGTGCCATACTTTCGCGCATAATACTGTTTGAATTGCGAATATAACACGAATACGAAATGTGAATATATATGTATATATAGGTATATTCGAATAAATAATACAAATTGAAAACAACATTCGTATATCTACTACTATAGATGAAGAATAACTGGCAAACGTGATGTTATATCGTTCGTATAGTTCGATCTTGATATTTAATTCGGGTATGACTGATATAGAACTCTGTCATACGATTGCAGTATATCCTTGACCGACGTACGTGGTTCTCAATCTAACATTTATAAACGATTCTATATGTACAAGAAATAAACCTTGAGAAGTTTTTTATATATATATATTTTTTTTTTTTTTTTTCTTTTTATTATTTTGGGCTCAATTAATCTCGAAGTCAACCCAAAATTAGAAACAAAAAAACATTTTCAAATTTCGAGTTTATTTTACGACGCGGCAACACGCTGTCAGACAGCAATCTCAACCCCTCGTCAAGATTGAATTTGAGATTCATTAGTATAAAGACTTTATACGGCAGCTTTGGAATGCGAACTTCGAACTGCGCATCCAGACTGCCGTATAAAGACTTTATAGGGCAAATCTGAAACCAACCGTATAAAGTGACACTTTGTGGATCGAAAACAGGCGTCAAAAAGTGACTTTTCAATGCCTATGCCGAAAAAAAATACTTTAAACGCGTATTCGCAAAACTTGTTTAGGTATGTGAAAAAAAAAAAAAAAAAACAACGAAAATCCAGAAATTTACTGTTATAATGAATTTCCCTGCGGATGATGTACATCGGATGTTTGTATGCATCTATAATCTGAATGATATATATATATATATTTCACGAGGATTAAGATCACGTCTCGATAAATTTCTAACGATTGGATTGTATATTGAAGTCGAATTCGTAAATCTGTCGAAAGAAATAAGTTCAAAGCGCCCCTGCATTTTCATGTTAAATACACTGTATTGTATATATTCATTTGTATATATACACGCGTTATTTCCAAACGCTTTAAATTCTCGGCCAAACAGCTACTCACGTATTGCGAATGAATTGAGCTTGTGCGAAATGCGGCGCCAAGGTTGCGCCCGATGTAAACAAGATGTATCTCATCTTTCGACGTGTCTGCAACAGCAGTTTGCCTATATGTACGCGTTATATGTCGCGCTGTGCAAGTTAAAGACCTTATTAAGCTGATCGTGATAGGCCGCGACGTGGGTAGAGGTATATTATAGTATATATTACACAGAATCGAGTCTTATAATTTTTATAGGTAATGCATATTGTTACATTTATTCAATTATTTTTCATGATTTTTTCGATAACGTGAAAGATATATATTATGTAAAAAAGGTCCTCTATCGTTTTACACGGAGAAAATTTTATAGGAGAGATTCCCATACTACGTATAGTTGCGGTGGGATATACTTGTAATATGGCGATCGTTCCTATACTGTATACCAAACATCACCACGAATATAGGAATGTCTTTCTTATTTTCATGGAAAATTAAGTAAAAGTATCGGAACCATCGCCATATTACAAGTATATCCCACCGCAACTATACGTAGTATGGGAATCTCTCCTATAAAATTTTCTCCGTGTACACTCAGAAAAAAGTCTTGTTGACACAACCAAAATTTGGGTTATTATATGTGCACAATCACATTTTTTGTTCAGTCAACCAAAAATTTTTGATTGACTGAACAAAAAATTTGATTGTGCATATAATTAACAAATTTTGGTTGTTATTTTTCTGAGTGTAGGACAAAAGTTATATAATAATTTTATACGGTGCAGCTCACAATCGATATACGATTTAATTATATAATATATATATAAAGCTAATTATCAGACGGATGTAAAAATATAGGTAAACAATAATTTACTACTATGGAGTAGGTATAGTCGATTTTTATATCAGATAAGTGTATAACTGAGAAGAGAGGATCACTTGTGACAATTTCACCTTGTATTTTTATCAATGACGTTTATCGTTTTGGTATTCTCCAATGCAAGTTTGCGATAACAATTTTTATCGAACCTTTTTGAAAAAAAAGAAAGAAAAACCTACATCGAAAACCAATATCATCAATATAGATATATATATAAGCCAGCCGCCTGCGAGCGTCGAAATCTTAGTACTACTACTATAATAAAACATGTTTTTCCAGATTCAAAATACGCGAGACATACTAGGTACATATAGCTGTAGGTGTAATATCGTATACACTGAGGCTATATTATCGGTATATACTATAGGAACATTGTGTCTGTATACACAGTGCATATTATATAGTTTTAAATTTACATCGCGAATGCGATGCGATGCGATGTTTTCACAGCAGCCTCTGACCATCTTATTTTAGCGATTGATTATTTCGCCGCGGGGCGAATTGAAAATAGATTTTCCGATGTCCGAACGATAATTATCTATACTATATGCAGCGTAAGGAGAGTGGAGACAAAATTATTTATTTCTAGTCCTATCAGCTAATATGATCTAATACATCCACACGGAGAAAAGAGTTTACTAAATTTCCTCATACTAATATAGTAATGGTTGGATATACTGCAAATATGACGATCATTCCTATACCATGTATACCAAATGTCACCATGCATATAGGAATATTTCTATTATGCATGGTGACATTTGGTATAAAGTATAGTAATGATCGTCATATTTGCAGATATCCATCCATTACTATATTAGTATGAGGAAATTTAGTAAACTCTTTTCTCCGTGCATGCATTGTGTTTTGCATTTTAATTAAATGCGCACGACATTACCGACATCGGTAAGCCGCACTCAGAAAAAGGTCTTGTTGACACAAACAAAATTTGGGTTATTATATGTAAAATCACATTTTTTGTTCAGTCAACCAAAAATTTTGTTGGAATAGCCAAAATTTTGGTTGTCCCAACAAAATTTGGTTTTACCAACAAAATTTTGGTTATCCGAACGAAATTTTTGGTTGACTGAACAAAAAATTTGATTGACTGAACAAAAAAATGTGATTGTGCATATAATAACCAAATTTTGGTTGTGTCAACAAGACCTTTTTCTGAGTGCAGGTGTTCGGAACGATAGGCAACCCGTTAACTTACAGCGATGTCTTTTCTAAGGTTACTCTTTTATACGTTTCAAGGAAACAGACACGTTTCTAATAAACGGCTTTGAACGACGTTTGAAAATTGAATAAATATGAATTTTATTATTCTATGCAGAATAGCCGGTCTCGATAATATATCTGTCAATCAGTCCGCAATCCGCAATCGCGAAGTACGAAGTATCAGCAATTCACCATCCCATTTCCTTCAAAGTTCCGCTTCATCCCAACTTCTTGATTACAAAATACAACGTGCATACCTCGTGGGGAAAAAATGTGATCAATGTCCATTCTGGACAAGTTACCCAATCATTCAATGTAGGTGAGTATATTATCACTGCCTGGCTTGCAGCGAAATTAAAACTGCAGCTTCGTAAATGATCATATAGTGAATCGCAATAAAGAAACAGATACCTACATAGGTATACGTTGTATTTCTGTAAATCAATTCGCTATGCCTATATGAAATCAAAATTGCTCATACGCGAAAGATCGAACTCGTTCGAACTTTTGCACAGATTTAATGCACTCATGTATAAATACGTTTATGCATATATTATATCCGCTGAATTCCACGACCGTAAGATTAGCCGGGCAATGACCCAACCATCACATGAGCCATGTTGTTGAACGGAAATTGTATAATTGCAAGTAAGGAAAGGAACACGTAATGGCTAATGACTGACAATAAGATGCTAAGTCTAATTACGAGAGTGTACTTATGGCTTGACTCTTTAACAGAGATTACGAGAAAATGTTTAAAACTGGGAAAATCGAATGGCGAGAGCGTGCAGTCTGTAGAAAAAAATTTATAATGAAGTGGACGATGGCCGCAAGGCTGAGTTGTGGACCGTTGGTACGCGCCCATATGATGTATCATTGTTCTAAATTACATTCGATTAAAACACTTGGATGCGGCACAACGCGATGGACCCACGCAAGTAAAAGCGTGTACAGCTTGACTGCGAGCGTTACTTAGGGTGTTTTACAATTCACGGGTTTTGATGGGAACACGTTGAAATTTCTTGAAAAAATAAAAATCAATTAACTTCAAGACGGAAATTTTTAGGATTTTTGGGTACCAGTCTTTGATCAGCGCAGCAGTAAAGTTGCATCAACGACTAACGTAATATATTACAGCGAACATAAAAAACGAAAAAGAGGGATAAATAAATGAATAAATAAATGAACGTGTCGGAAATCTCGAGTTCAGGTAAGTTCAAAAAACAAGGAGTTTCTTCATTCGTTCAAGCGTCTCGTTTGATTTGGTTCTATTCAATTATATTGGATATAAAAATTGTGATAGATTCAATCGAGAATTTGTTTAATTTGATAAACATTTAATTGAGTGTTACGTTGCGTTGACTTGACTTGTTCACATAGTTATTGAAATTGGAATATATAAAACTTTCCAAATTCTGTAGAAAATATTCGTTTTATTAAGGCAAAGGGCAGAGAAACGCAGCTATTTCATGCCACTCTGCGGTCTACCGCAGTTCGATTGTGGCTTTAATTGAAAATTAAGTGAAAATACCATCGCTAGACTCCACAGATAATCATCGACCACCATATTGTTATGACTATATCCAATCACTGGCGTATTAGGAATTAATATCCGGTGAACGCCATGGTCTCGAGGGGGGTATGGATTTCGGAGAGATTCCCATAACAATTACCTTCACAAATATATATATTTCTGATTAAGCAAGATTAATCAACGCAAGGGTGTACACTCAGAAAAATGTCGCATGTTTTGTTGACACAACCAAAATTTGGTTATTAAACGGTCAAAGAAATTTTTTTGTTCAGTCAACAAAAATTTTGTTGGGCCAATCAAAATTTTTGTTGATACTACTAAATTTCTTGTTGGCACAGCAAAATTTTGGTTGGCCCAACAAAATATTTCTTTGACCGTATAATAACCAAATTTTGGTTGTTTCAACAAGACCTTTTTCTCAGTGTAGGTACAGGTGAAGTAACAGCTAACATTGACTTAATACTGTTACGTCATAAACATAAATTCTTCGTTAATTTATAGTCATATAGATTTATGATGGATATAGTTTGCGCATAGAGTAGGTTCACCGGTTGTGGCCTGCACAAGTCTTTTACTTATCAATCCTGAAGGAATAGCTTGCACTAAAGATTGCGAAATGATATTCTTCCGCAAGATTATCTGCAATCGTACGTGGGGCTAAGACCGGGGTTCATGTTCCTCACGTCTTTTTGTTCTTTTTGTTGAAATTTTTTTCATACTTTTGTGAACACATGCGGGAAAATGGATTTCAGGTCTGTCGCTATCGACCCACTAATCATATAGCAACAAATTCGTCGTTTTACGTTCATAGTCTCATTAATATCGCATATATAGATATGTATGCTATTACGTTTTGAGAAATACGTCTATGGCAGTTGATTCGCCCAGCCCACATTGTTTCAGGACGATTTCACGCTGTACGTGCATGTGCAGTTATAAAGGTATGATGGCTACTACAGACACGTTTTAATTGAGAACGTCGCATCATTGTGGTAAGTAATAGACCGCCAGTCGATCAGGTACTTGCACATAGACTGCCACTTATTTTGCCAATGGAACAGTATTAGTATAATTGACCATTGTCTTTTTTTTCTTTTTCGGAACGTTTTTCTCCAAACGAATCAAGGTTTTCGACTTATACTTGGCATTGATCTATATTTTGTACTTTTATAGCGTCGTAAACGGACCACCATAAACGAGCATTATATACCTACATGGATTGGGCAATTATTTGATAATACATAGTGTGTGTTTTATTATAAGGGCGGTCATCTTTTTCACTCGACTCTGCATTCGCTCGGAAATAATGCTGCAGGTCATTTAATTGACGAATGTTTAATCGCAATCATATGTTTCGTTTCACCTGCAGCCACCACGTGTCTTAAATATACACGCGGAACGGATGAACGTTGTATTTTGAAAAAGTGCCACCCGCGAGGCGTTCATTCATTATTTTTGATCATAATAAAAAATTCCAACACCGCACCTATATTGCATATTTCTTACATTACTCGCAGGGTTTTATAGTGATCGTTCAACTTTTACCTTAATATTACGCTTTTTGCTTATAGTAACATTATATTTCGTTTACCTAACCGAGAGTCCAATTCATATTGTTATCATTCTTTTCCTTTCTATTTCGCTTTCTGTGTTTGTGTTTGTTTGTTTGTTTTTTTTGTTTTTTGTTTTCGGTTTCTCGTAAATCCTCCCCACGCAAATAGTAGGTATATATGTCACGCTTGTATTTGCGCAATCAAATAAATTCCTGTTCAAATGACAATACTAAAAGCAAATTTGAATGACAATAAAAATAAAATGAAAAATCGAAAAACCAATAAATCGCAACACTTTCACTTTTCACGCATAAATATATATATATGTATTAGTTTCGCGCAGTTGCATAGACGATCGAGCCATGAAGGTTGTAAAAAGGTCAAAGGTCACTTTTGAAACGACTGCTATATAGTAATTTATATGATTTGAGTGCGTTAAACCGTTATTGTTATTATTATGTGCGGCGGCGGTATATCGATAGGCAAAAAGCCATTAGTGTCAGAAATGGCAGATTTTATAACTATAAACTACGTGAACCCCGGCGAGGCACGGTTCGTGGAGGACTGGATTGCCAGTTCGCAAAGGAGTACGAGACGCAAACTCGCGACGGCTGACAAGGCGAAACGCGGTTGGGGGGAGATTCTCGTTCAGTACGTCGCTGCTGTCCAAGAGCGCGCGCGCGCTTCTGTGCGTTCGTGCGTAGGTACGCACTACGTTCGTTCGTTCCTTCGTTCCGTTCGTTCGTTCGTACTCGTCGCCTGGGCGTTGCTTAGGAAACCGCGAGCCTACTCCTTCCCTTACTTCACCTTCGCTATATTTTCGATGCGATTGTTGTTCATCTTTCGTTACCTATACTACGCCAAAACTGGGCGCTCAAATCTTTGACCGAGTTTCAACTCCGCGGCTGGAGAGTAAATTCTGATTCATAATTATCACAACCCTCAGTCACGGTCGCCTCTACTACCTTACCTTACTTGACAAGTTGGATTTCTGGCCGTTATCAAGTTGTGCGCATACATACGTTCTTATGTCTTCTTCATTTATCCTTTCATACGGCATTCATGAAAGACACACACAGAAAGAAAGGTTGACTTGATTCAAGATAATTTTGCGGTCCAAAAATAAAGACCGAAATTTTCCAAATTTTCTTGGTTCGAGAAAATTTTTTATTTGATCCGAGAAAATTTCGGTCTTCATTTTTGGACCGCGAAATTATCTTTAATCAAGAATAATTTTCTTGGCTCAAGTTGACCTTTTTTTTCTGTGCAAGAATGCATGGTCCAACTTCATGTATACCGATTAGGAATTCTAGGACAACTTATACCGAGAAGTTTCGTGGACGCGGAACGCTAGGGGTACCAACCCGAAATTTTTGCTATTCCATAGGCGTAGGTCATACAGTAAACTGCAGCAGCAGTTTGGTAATTTACTAGATGTTTCTAGTAAGATCACTAGAAATTACTGGGAATCTAGTCACTTGATTTCTAGTCCAGAAATCTAGTGACCAATGATCACTAGATTTCTAGTGATCTCTAGTGATTTTATTAGAAACATCTAGTAATTTACCAAACTGCTGCTGCAGTTTACTGTATGACCTACGCCTATGGAATAGCAAAAATTTCGGGTTGGTACCCCTAGCGTTCCGCGTCCACGAAACTTCTCGGTATAATTTAGGACATTTTAGGACAGATTTATCATATTTTAGGAATTTTAGGAATTTTAGGACATCTGGGAGGCGTGTTATTGGATCTAAAAAAAAAAAAAATTAAAAAAAAAAAATGCCCATGTAATCTGCAGTGTAAATTAACAATTAATAATAACAGGCGTTTGTAATTTATGCGAAAGAGTTGTGGGACCGCAAGCCCAACCGAGTATACAGCGAAGTTATAATATAGTATAATAGGCGTCAAGCGCAGGCAACGATAAGAGAGAGAAAATATATATATGTATCTCGCATTACGTGTTTAGTGTTTTACAAACAAAAAGTTAAATATGTACATATATCTAGATTATATCCTAATGCAAACTTCATATTGCGCATATTAGTTCGCTCAACTTTCAAGATTATAATAGCCGGCTGTATTACGTATATATAATATAACATAGTCTATATATGGGTGTATAATTGCGAAGCTTTTTATCTTAGCGATTATGGTATACATTGGAGTATACATACATCCTCCAAGAAGAGTCAAAGACATCCAGTGCGCCACTTCTTGATTAACCGACTGCAGCACTCAGTGCTTATATTCACGCATTCTTTTATCGAATTTATAATCTACGTTTACGTAATCAGAGTCTCATTAGGCCGAAAAGTTGTGAAAGAAAAGTGGAAGATATCTGCGCTATACCTAATTGGTTGATAATTTATTACACTTGTACACGCAAAAAACAGTGCTGTCGAATTTACTCTACGAGCAGTGAATAATATATGGACAGCACTTTTTTGCAGTAGAAATTATCACAATTCTATAGTATTGGGTACATTAGAGCAAGTGGCATTCAATGTCCATACGAGTGAATGTTACCACAATTGTGATAATTTCTACTGCAGAAAAGTGCTGTCCATATACCGAGAAGTTTCGTGAACGCGGAACGCTAGGGGTACCAACCCGAAATTTTTGCTATTCCATAGGCGTAGGTCATACAGTAAACTGCAGCAGCAGTTTGGTAACTTACTAGATGTTTCTAGTAAAATCACTAGAGATCACTAGAAATCTAGTGATCATTGGTCACTAGATTTCTGGACTAGAAATCAAGTGACTAGATTCCCAGTAATTTCTAGTGATCTTACTAGAAACATCTAGTAAGTTACCAAACTGCTGCTGCAGTTTACTGTATGACCTACGCCTATGGAATAGCAAAAATTTCGGGTCGGTACCCCTAGCGTTCCGCATCCACGAAACTTCTCGGTATTTACTGCTCACAGAGTAAATTCAACATCACTGTTTTTTGCGTGTAACTATTTAGTTGATTATTATCAATTTCGTTGCAAGCCGAAACTATAACGAGTTTCCTAACGAAAAGGATTGTTTTGAAATGTAATCTTCTATGCACCGGGTCATATCGTTTACCAAAACAATTTGAGATTCGGAGAGAATGTTCTAAAACATGATGCCCGTATGCAATATCGAAGAATTTTAAATCATTTATCAAAATATCGGTATAATATAATTTGTCGAAAAACTGTGCCAATACAATATTTCTTCACAGTTTATACCAGCGATTTGAAGATGATCTTTTTGCAACGTTGAAATTTTCCTGAAATCATTCTGACGAGCATTCTGATGTACAATTCGATACGAAAAGGCGCGCAGGCACTAGCATTGACAAATTAAAAAAGGTATTCAAGCTTTTTTTCGATCATCGCATGAAATACGGCTTTGAATCTTTGATCGCATCTGCATATTGTCTCCACATAGGTATACACCTATATCATCGAAGAGCGCCATATGTGGCGGTTTTAGTTTATGCAAATTCATTGTCGGATTAAATAGAATTACGCGAAGCGAAGCAGCAACGGACTAGTCCTGCAGCTGGACACTAGTGTGAAATAGTCTCTCTACACCGTATTTTCTTTGCACTAATGATGTAGATCTATGAAACCAGTACCATACGTTCTCAGTTCCACGGTAACTTTAAATAAACACTGCGTAGTCAGAGTGGAAAACTCAAAGGTATATAGATGTAGATATATAGATAGATATATACATATATACAATATATGATTATTTCATTCGTCACCAGATATAGAACGCTGCTGCTTCTCAACTTCAAATACAAACAAGCTCTGCCAGATACGAGCGTTGCCAAAATTGACCCGATGATCTATTTCTTTTTTCGTTCGCACTTCGCACAGTGAAAAATAAAAGTAAAATATTCAATGCGAGTATGTAAACGAAACAGATGGAATCGATGATTTACATAATATGGCATATTTAGCTGTCACCTGCGAGACACCTTTATTTCATCAATATATCGCATATTTTTGATAATTGGCCAGCTACTATTTGAGAAAGCCTCCTGTGAATTTTTTTCAAATCTTTGAATCCAATTATTGAAAATATCGTGAAAAACCATAGTTTGCCCAAACATGATATTCACACGACATTGACGTACAGGGAGATCATGATGAAAGAACACACTTGTGTATATACGCATGCGTCAACCATCTCGTATGTCATTGACCGGTTAAACTCAGCTAGCAGGGTAGCCAACTCTTCTCTCGCTGGGGATGTAGCATTATAATGCAGGAGAAGAATTGTTGACACAACCATCATCCGCAGTGGTGATTGCTATAGAATCTGAACATCCCCACCGAGGAGCGAGTTGAGTAACTTGCAGTGCAGTTGGTATAGAGTTCAGTCGACCAATGAGAAACGAATGAGTTGAGATATGCGCAGTTGATTGGGTCCTTTCACCATAATTTTCCTATAAAAAACGTGTGAATAATACACTCAGAAAAAGGTCTTGTTGACACAACCAAAATTTGGTTATTATATGCACAATCACATTTTTTTGTTCAGTCAATCAAATTTTTTGTTCAGTCAACCAAAAATTTTGTTCGGATAGCCAAAATTTTGTTGGTAAAACCAAATTTTGTTGGGACAACCAAAATTTTGGCTATTCCAACAAAATTTTTGGTTGATTGAACAAAAAATGTGATTGTGCATATAATAACCCAAATTTTGGTTGTGTCAACAAGACCTTTTTCTGAGTGTAGTTTTATTTGTATCGTGCGGTGGTTAGCCCTTGGCCTGTACACATCAAAGCCTGCAGGGGTTGGAGACAGAGTTGCACAATGGCGATGCGAATGTTAAACTGTGAGACAATCGATTACCATAACTCCCACTCAACAACCTTGAAACCAATTTCATCCTCACGGTGTAAACAGCCCTGCTCTGCTGCCCTTGCCCTTGCCCTTGCTCTTGCCACTACAATTTATGGTAATGGCGAGTGAAAACTATATCGACTTCGACAGAGCTCTACTTTGGCGAGAGAAATTCACAGAGCAGTAAATAATATATGGAGGCGTATAATATTCCGAAATTTGCCTTTCGGCCAATAATGTGATAGTTACAAAGAAAAACGAATTTCGCGTACGAAAATTGATCACCGAATTCACTCTTTCAGTCACAGTGGGACCGCTACAGTCCAAATCTACAATCATGAAAACCCAATGCCGGATTCGTAATCAGCGACCCCAAAAACCTTCAGATACCAATTTTCATAAAAATCGGTGCACACCAAAAATGCGTGACTGAAAGGGTTAGAGAATCGAGCCAACTTATGGTCAAACAGACAGCGATCTACAGTCATTTATCTAAGATACCAAGGTGAGGCGCTAGCAGTCTGTCGTGAGATCAAGTTCTACTCTGTCGGTAAAGTCGGACTTATGCCTCTGAAGATGACGCCATTTACTCAACGGATAAGCCGGCTTGCAAGTCTTGCTTAAGTTTATAGCCGACCGTTGATTGATCTTCTCTTGCGATACATAAACCATTTACAACTTGAAAATAATGAAGAAAGCCATACACTGAGAAAAAGGTCTTGTTGAAACAACCAAAATTTGGTTTTTATACGGTCAAAGAAATTTTTTTGTTGGGCCAACCAAAATTTTGTTGTGCCAACAAGAAATTTGGTAGTATCAACAAAAATTTTGGTTGGCCGAACAAAATTTTGGTTGGCCCAGCAAAATTTTGGTTGGCCCAGCAAAATTTTGGTTGACTGAACAAAAAAAATTTCTTTGACCGTATAATAACCAAATTTTGGTTGTGACAACAAGACCTTTTTCTGAGTGTAGAAGAGGGTTGTGTGGAACTTGAGAAGAAATAAGTATCCGTTAAGGTTGGGAAAGACAAGAAAACAAAGAATCACGAAGTTTCAACTGTATTAATTAATTGAAACGGGATGAGACGATCTCAGACGCTGAATCATGTAGCTTTATACTTTAAACAGATTATAGCAGAGTAATGTACGCGACAGATTGCACGCGGCCCAGGCTGCTCTTTTATTACAGATAGATAGGTTTATCGTATGTACGCGTGTGCCTTATTAATACATAGACAATACCCAATAATCACACGGTAAGTAATCAACTAAGGTCGAATCAGTTGGATTCGCATGATTTAAGGTCATCACGCCGGTCACTACACAGCAAAATATGCAACTTTACTCACGTATATAATGTATACGCATCATTGCAAGTTGTTCAAAAACAAGGAAAATCTCAATTTTCATGAAGTTTCGAAATGTTTAATATATCGCTCTTGTGACACGTATCTGTGATCATGAATACTTATTAAGGTTAAAATTTAAACATTTGACAGTGAGTGTGTAAATATTGCGAAAAGTCTAAATATTCTGCATGAAGTTGAAGTTCGTGACACAGTTTTTGGAAAAAAAAAAATTCACCATATCATGACTCAGACGTTGTTAAAGTTGCCAAATAGGCAAGATAAGTGTGTTTTACTCAATTCGGGAAATTATGGATCGTATTTTGCTGTTTTTGAACCATTCAAGTCATGAAATCAAGAAATTTGCACAATTATTTTGTTGCGTTAACGTTACGAACTTCAACCTCATGAATATTCTGCAGTCTTTCGAATTGCCTGAATAGATGGGACACATAACAATTGCTGCTGTTAAATTTAAAGACTTTTATCCCACCGTATAGAATAATCACTACCAATAGTTAGTTACGCCGGGTATATAAGCCACAGGAAATCAAATGAAAAAGGAAAAGGAAGTTAAACTTATTAGCTCACCCCTCGGGAATCCCTGAAGAGTATAGCGGCGTGCACCGGATCCAAAAAGGCGTCGGATGACCTGTGGGGTACTGCTGGTGAGCCAAGAGACAATCTCCTGGTACCAGGGTCCAGACTATTTCTTCTTAGAGCGCCTGATGGCATAAAGTAATACATTAGTTGTTATTAATCATACAGACTGGGAATGAATGGTAAAAAACTAAGTAAGCGACAATCTTAGCAGCGGTACACGTAATACAACTTCATATAGATAAACGTATAGAGAACTTATACACCTACACAATGCAGTTAGTAATCGGGTTTGCGCAAGAAGGAAATGCGCGCAATAATATATCACACTCTTCTCCTCCATTACGTCGTTGCAATATGCGAAAGAGAACTCGTGCAAATCTCATTTGAACGAAGTGCAATATTTATAAATACAATTCATTAGGCACGTTAAACTATGATCATCGTCATTATTGTATTTCCGCTGTTTGATTGATGGAAAATTATAACCGAAGTACTGAACTCGGATGTCCTGACATATTCTGTCTACCCCTGAAGTACGGGTCATTGGTTGCCCTTAAAGGTACAACTATTTCGGGTAGTTTGAACAGAATTTCGTATAGAGCCCATGTGGAAGTAGAAATTATAATCCAGAGTGATATTCTGATCACTCTGGGGCTATTTTGTCTTCAGTCTTTGTTTTATTTCGGGCTAGTATAAACAAGCAGCCCGCAAATACTTGCTTATACCGATATTGCTAAGAGAGAAAAGAATGGCAGAAAAATGAAAGCAAACTAAGGTCGGAGAACATAAAACGTTAGAGGGGAGTATGCGAAAAAGAAAAAAATATCTCAAACGCGCCAAGCTGAAGAAAAAAAAAAAATAAAAAATAATAATAAGGATTGTGATGGCGAGGGACCGTTGAAAGGCTATACAACATCTGGCAACCTTGTGCGGAACTTTTCCACTCTGGAACTCATTCTATTTCATCTTTTACCTCCTGGCTTTGGTATCATACATTTATGGACAGTTATACTTCACTCAAGAGGTCGATTCGCATCTATGTTCCCAAAAAATTGATTTTGACTCGGCTATGTTTTTAAATAACAATGGAATTCTCGTCTTATTCGAGACATGTCGATGTCGCATTCCAACAGAATCAACCTCCTTAAGCGTACATATACCTGTATAATGATAATACTAGGAATGTGCAACGAAGTATGGATCAAAGGTACTACGAAACAGAAGAGGATGTTATAGCTGATACCATTCATCCCGGATAGTATCGAGTGGATCCTTGTTTTGATGTAACGTTTTCCCATATATTGAGGGGACAGTTATTTTTATCTAACAGAAATCGCCCTTTACTAAAAGATAAAAATAACTGAAAAATAAAAAAAAGTAAGCACGTTCGCACATTTGTGCCTCATTATATTATACCATGCGGTCAGTATACCTGGTCTATGTAGTTTTACAGAATGGAGGTTTAGGATACTATATGACGGCAAGAATGCTGCTACTTCCAAGCGCAGACTCATACCAACATGGGGAACTGCAGTATGCAATTTGGCTGAGCCTGGAGTTCGTCCGTATATATACCTACACGTACATATAGGTGTATATATATATATATATATATATCAGACGACGCCTCTCCCTGGCTATATACTTCTTGCTCTGTCGTAAGAGTATAAGAGGAAAAGAGATAGATAGAGAGTGGGTCTTGTGTCTCTGTGCCCATGGCGTCGATATTCCCAACTCCAAAGGCAAAACTGCGTCGCA
Organism: Tenthredo mesomela; assembly: GCA_943736025.1. Classification (NCBI taxonomy): domain Eukaryota; kingdom Metazoa; phylum Arthropoda; class Insecta; order Hymenoptera; family Tenthredinidae; genus Tenthredo; species Tenthredo mesomela. Next base: position 1,219,786 of record OX031016.1, read on the forward strand.
CGTAGAAACCCGAGTACTTTACATAGTTAGACTGGCTGCCCCTTTTGGCTGACTCGGCTCTACTTTGATAGGTAGATTATTATACTGTACAATCGTTGCGGGACCGGAAGGTGATGTGATGGCGCGTAGTTGTTGTAGCCCAACTGTTACGCGAGCTAATTGTAAGTGTAAACAACGATAACGCGACGTAAACAGATAAAAAAAAAGTTTGCTCAAAACTCAGTACATCAACGAATGCCCGTCATATAGTTTCCAATATTACTTTATTTATTTATTTCGTACAAATTTATGCACACATATGCGTGTAATCGAAGGTATCATCCAACTAGATACAAGTTCGATTTGGGAAATCATTTCCCTGTACTATTTTTCATACGCAGATATCAGAGTCCCGCAATAAAATTTCTTCTCACTGCTGTAGCAGTTCGAGCAATTTATTATACCTGCGAGGCATAATCAATCGAGTTGAGGAATAATAAAACCATTTCTTGATGGTTCGAGTAGTTTTCTAGCTGACACTGCATCTTTTCAATAATTGATCTTCATGTTAAATTATCAAGAAGTAATATTTGCCGGAGGAAAAATGACTCGAAATATTAAACCAGTAGCTACGGTGTCGCTATGATGAAGACAATCGCTGTTTTTATACACTTATGAGCATAAGTATATTGAAACAGTGACGGTAGTATAATATATACAATTCCAGATCCCTTAATGGACATCATGGACATGTGGGCGGCAATCCAAACACTTAATGAATGTGAAAAATTGCTCTGAAGGCTGTCAGGGTTTGTGGGATTGGGTGGGTAAAGTGTACTTGAATAACTTTAAAACCAGCTGAATATATTATTACAGTTATGAATAGGTATGATGACTTGTTTACATACTTACTTCTGCAATTAAGCCAACTTGTTTTATCGATATACTGATGAACACTATAGTTAGGGCAATTCGTTAATCTACATATCCAAGAACAATTCATTGATCATCTTTGGATAATAAAACTTTTACACCATCAAGTCCCGTGTAGTTTCTTACCTTGCTTTAAAATACTTTCATAGATTCTGTAGGTGGTTTCACAGTCAGCAACAGAATTCTTCGCGTTTCCGTCGAGACTTTGACTTCTGCTTCGAAATTCTTCTTCCTTATTCTTAGGAGTATCCTGGCACTCGCTCTGTCTTCGAATATGTCCTAGCCTTCGTCCAAAGTGTTTGATAAACTCCTGTATGCTGTGGTGGTGGTGATGATGTTTCTCGGGATCTCCCGTAGGACTTGGACTTGTCGGTGATACCGTGCCACTTCGATTATGATGCTGTTGGTGTAGCTGCTGGTTCTGATGCTGATGCGGGTGTGAATGTGGATGATGATGATGATAGTAATGGTGGTGGCCTGATCCATGGAGAAGATGATGTTGTTGACCGTTACCATGGATTGTATGATAGACATTATGATTACTGGCTTGAACGCCATGATTTTGTGCCTGATGAAGTCCATAACCCGAAGCCGATGATCCATGAGAAGAATGAGACGTTGATGATCCATAGGAGTATGTCGAGCTGACAGAACCTCGGGATATATGCCGTTCAAAGTTCAATTTCTCTTCATTTTTTTGTCCAAGCAGGTCGTGCCTCAGTTCATGAACAAGTTTCGGGTCGTGATGATGGATTTTTTGTTCGTGATTTGATTTTGTATCATTTTGAGAACCCTCGTTCGGTCCGTGATGAGATGACCCATGATGATGATGCAGAAGATGAGATATGCCGTGCATTTTAAAAATATCTTAACAAGCTGTCGATTTATTAAGCAGCAGTTCCATTGGTCGGTGAAACTCCAAATTACGAAATCCAACTCTTGCTTATATTTCGAGGGTATGGCACTTTTGAATGTTTCTCTTCAACAGATTTTAGGCCATTCGCATACGATCCAGTTCATGCGAATCTTTTTGTAACATCAGTAATTTTTCAACATCTTATATACATAAAAACGCTATAATAGTCGGTAAAGATGACGATGACGAAGGTTTTACTTGAGTAAATACATGACCATTCGGAACATATATAATTAAATACTATCGCATTTTTTTAAGGCCAAATGCTTAAAGGTCCTGCCAATTTGTTATGTACCTATTATTATTGTATAAAATTATTCCTGAACCTACTAGGTATATACAACAGATTGAAAATCTTGAGAAAGCATTTAATTAATTACAATCACCGTTCTGATTTATTTACCGTTTTCATAACTACCTATACGTGATGAACATTCCGCAATAAGTATTATAAAGATTTATTCATGGCGTCGAAATTTACGCACTCGGCACACATGTTGCGTGTGTATAGTATAATATAGTCTTAGAAACTAAGTTGATCGTACGTACTATACGGTACTACGGTAGGATATATACACAGGCGATAAGTCTATCGAAGCTTATATACGTTGGCGAGTCACGTCTAAGTGCGAAGTGGGAAAGTGACTCTGTTTATACACACACACACACGTTACGTGGAATCATCAAATGAGAATATATAGAACTTTTCTCGAATCCATATTATAGATATAATGTAACAAATAAGAAAATATAATATAATATTTTATAATCCACCATAATAACCGCAATAAATATTCATTTAACAAGACGTTATACAAACGCCTTTACAAGTTGTTTCTTTTTTTTTTTTTTTTTTTTTTTTTTTTTTCTACGCCCACGATATTAATACCCAGAATAATGTGTATAAATTTTTTTCCGAGCGTCCATGCGGCGCCAAAAATAAGAATAAGAAGATGCGAGACTGAGATAGCTGTGGGCCACTGTACGTCGGGTGAAACGAGAAGATGATTTCTCCACGTTGCAAGACGTGTGAGATGACGAGTTGGATTTATAGATTACCAGAATGGAGATGATGTATATGAGGAAAGGAGATAAAAATAAATAAGAATATGCGAAGGCGTATATATTGGTCTTTTAATTCATTCGGCAAGATAAGGTTTACCAAAAACTATCCCAGTCTAGTAAATCGTTGGAAAAAACCGCGATATGTCCTTTTTTTTTTTTACAGCTTATATATATTTGTAGCGGGTTGACCGGAGGTTGATAAAAATAGGTGAACCAAATTCTATCGGCTATATACGCTATTTTTTCTAAAAAATTTAAATGGTCGATTCATATGCTATAAATTTCGTCATAACTTCATCCTCGGATCTCCAAATTTTATAACGATTTAAAATCATATAATATAGACACGATATTTGAATATTCAAATCAACCAACGAAACTGAAATTTTACATGTAAAAATATATGGTATAGGTTCTTGTATTTGTCGCTTGTGAAATAAAGGTACATTATTTCTGAAAAATTCTCGAAAAAACTAACTGACCAATATTTCTATAGGGTAATTCAATTGACGAAGTTTATATATCCATGTATATAATATAGATCAGTCGACCTGTATGGTATAAGGAATAGTTAAATTATTCACGACCTGCTGCAGGGGTGATATTCTAAAAATTTTTAATGCGCAGGTAAACATCTGCACTAGGTATAGAAACACGAGGAAACTAGGGCGTATCGACCAGGGAGACTGCAGGATATGAGAGTGGCGCTATATTCCGGCATGCGCTCTCCTCTACTCTACTCTACTCTACTCTTCTTACTCTACTCAACTCGCTATTCTACTCTACTGACTACTCTATACTCTCTAACTGTACGTGACTATAATCGATGCCGATCCGAGTTGTGACGCATTTCCTGCCAAAAATTGCACATGTGTAGACTGTAGATATGCCCATATCCATTCACCTGTGATGAGAGATCCGAGCTCAAGAATCACCGATGTACATCTCGCGTCATACCTCACTTCTCACTAATAGCTGTACCTTAAAATTCTTATATGTATACAGGGTGTAAATCTTAACTCTATACATACTTATAGGGTGTGTAGGGGCTGCCAATACAAGCATTTTGAGGTATGACACCCAAGGTCGAAAACTCATCCCAACGGCTGTGGAGGACTTTGAAGGTTCTGGCACCGCGCGCTTTTCGTAGTGTAATGAATCAGATGTGATCATTTTCGACCCAACATTTTATTCAGCCGTAGACAACAGTACAAATGTTCTTGTGTGAAATCAACAAAACGATAAACAATTGGCAATAAAAAAATTACAAAACAATTTCCGGTGCTTATAAACAGAATTTGAAAAAGTTATGGCAAACGAAAAGCCCAAGTGTGCAAAACCCCAATTCGTTTTCCATAACTTTTTCAAATTCTGTTCATAAGCACCGGAAATTGTTTTATTAATTTTTTTAGTTTAACAAGAACATTTATGTACTGTTCTCTACGGCTGAATAAAATGTTGGGTCGAAAGTGATCACATCTGATTCATTACACTACGATCAAGCGTGCGGTACCATATCCTTCAAAGACCTCCATAGTGGTTAGGATGAGTTTCCGACCATGGGTGTCATATCTCAAAATGCTTGTATTGGCAGCCCCTACACACCCTATAAGTATGTACAGAGTTAAGATTTACACCCTGTACATGCTGGAACCATACAAGTGTGTATGTACCGTGTCTTCTGCCACTTTTGCAGTTTACCATTCATGATCAATACAATGATACGTGACGAATTCGAAGATTTTCTGCAGTGCGGTCATTAATATATTCAATATTGGTTTTTGCGGCATCCGGTGCAATGAAATAATAGCTTAGGCTTGGAGTTGCACTCCTGCCAATTTGAGACTCGTGTTATTTCTGTACCTACCCGGAATCAGTATAGCTTTTGGCATTTACTGGTCGCCATGTACGGATACACGTATATACCGTTGCGGTATTAGGTATAGACGAATTAGGAATCATAGGAGTACCAAATATCGCGATTAGCTATAGATCGAAGAACAAATCTCATTCGCAAATATCTTACAATATTGCGCTAGGTCACGACTCGGGCCATTAGAATAATATACGCGAATAACGAGTATATTGCCGCCGGGCTTCAAAGAAGCTTAAGGAAACACGAAACGATTTGTTGGAACCATATAACTAACGTCAATCCGTTTATTCACGGTATTTGTTCGAACTGATGCACTTTTGAAATAATTGTATGCTTCTTCGATATTTTTGCATTAGATTGTGCTATTGAAAACCTATATTGTGAACTATTAATTTTCTCCAGCACTTTTTCAGCTGCAAATAACTCGGCAATGTCACGTGAAATGGATTGTATACAAAATCGCGATTAGATTTTGTATTCTATTTTTGCAACTGTAAAAGATGCAGCAGTTTGCCTATCCGGATTCCACCCATATGCATGTTGCGTGCGGGCCATACGGTATCTATACACGCGCAGCTGGTTAAGTAGCGAGTTTTGACCATGACCTTGACTGATCGTTAAACGAGACAGCATGTAGACAACGCGAAACCGTCGCGCGACTCGCGATGCATTTTATCCATGCTTATGCACAGTTTACAGTGCAACTGACTTATGTTTGAAGTATTATGAAGTGGAATTTCCAAATTTGAGTAATTACACTCAGAAAAAGGTCTTGTTGACACAACCAAAATTTGGTTATTATTATGGACAATCACATTTTTTGTGCAGTCAATCAGATTTTTTGTTCAGTCAACCAAAAAATTTCGTTGGGATAACCAAAATTTTGTTGGGAAAACCAAATTTTGTTGGGACAACCAAAATTTTGGCTATTCCAACAAAATTTTTGGTTGACTGAACAAAAAACGTGACTGTCCATATAATAATCCAAATTTTGGTTGTGGCAACAAGACCTTTTTCTGAGTGTAATTAGTACAATCAACATAAATTTAAACTACACAGAAAGAAAGGTTAACTATTGATTTAAGATAATTTTGCGGTCCAAAAATGAAGACTGAAATTTTCTCGTATGAAATCAAAATTTTTCTTGAACCAAGAAAATTAGGAACATTTTCTTGGCTCGAGAAAATTTTTGATTTGATCCTAGAAAGGACCCCGCACATTTCTTATGGGAACTGGCTTTCCGATGGATTTGGCTGAATTTTTCAGGTTTCGTAGTTCATGCAATGCTGATCAAAAGTTACCATTGCCACAACTTCCAAAAGTGAACCATTCGACCTTGGTAAGCGGTTGAGGTTTAAAATCGGTCCATTTGTACTCGCGTTTCCACTGATCTGTGAATGAATAGCCCCTCGCTTTTACCGTTAGGTGATTTTTTAAGTATAGGTTTTTCGACTCATCACTTCATACTTGAGCTATTTGATAGTCAGATCCGGGTTAAAAGTTGGAAAGTACACCGAACGGAAATTCCTGCCTGCAAAATACCTGCACTTTTGGGTTGGAACTGATACTACACGAAATGGAATTTAAACTTCAACCGCTTACCAAGGTGGAACGGTTCACTTTTGGAAGTGGTGGCAATGGTAACTTTTGATCAGCATCGCAGGAACTACGAAACCTGAAGATTTCAGCCACATCCATCGGAAAGCCAGTTCCCATAAGAAATGTGCGGGGTCCTTTCGGTCTTCATTTTTGGACCGCAAAATTATCTTGAATCAAGAATAATTTTCTTGGCTCAAGTTAACTATTTTTTCTGTGTATTTTTTATCAACGCGAGTTCGCGGATAGAACGATATGTTCACTATTTACGATTGTCTACTACTCTACTATATGCTTGCTAAAAGTAACATACGAGCTTGGTAGTACTAGCGTCTGGGCTTCACATGCACGTATATACGGCACGTCAGCGCCATCTAATTGAGTTCCGAGCATAAATGGGGGAACGACTACACGCATGTACACAACGATACAAGCTTGGGTGTATACGCGTGTGTGTGTGTGTGTGTGAATAATGGAAGGTTGAAGGTACGCTGAGAGCAGGCCTATTCATTCAATAATCAAATCGTCGCAAAACACGTGAATTTTCTCTTTATATGTTAATAACAATCGCGTTAACGGCGAACAAATTGGCATGATCAAAGGCACAACACAGGATTTCCAATTATTTCATCAAAATGATCCGCGCCTGTAGACCATGTTGTCTACATAATATTGTAACGTGAATTTGCCTTGGTGAAATAATGTACTACCTCTATTCCACATTATACTTCACACTGATCCCTATATGAAGATGTATTATACTATTATGAATATGGAATAGTCAGTCAGTCAGCACGGTGAGTAATTCTAATATCAGATTTTATATCAAAAGAGCTGTTTCACCCTTTCCTGTTCTTCCATCTAATAAAACAATAGTGAGTTTAAAGTTCTTTGCGAAGGTCGCACGACGGTGTTGCGGTGTTGCGTTCGCACATTGCCGATGAGTATACGTTAGCGAGGAGAAACAAAAATTTGAATATATATACATATACCTATACACAGTTTCTTAGGCATATATAAAATAGATATAGCTGACGACTATGCTAAATAAATACGATTGGTAAGCAGATATACATGAAAATATATGTATATATATATATATATATATATATATATAATATGGAAAAGAGACAAACACGCGTTCCGTTCGTTGTCGTTTGTTGACGTCGTGTATAGGCCTCTGTATAACGCACTACAAGGTCGTCAAGAATATTTATTACTTTTGATTTATTTATTTATTTATTTTGCTGTTTGACTGATTTTTACCTCTTGAATCTAAATGTGTCAGTTGATTGTGAAAAAAAAAAAAAAAAAATGGAAACTAAAGAAAAAAAAAAAAATGATAGTTTTATTCTTCAAACGATTTCTGTACTACACAGAAAGAAAGGTTGACTTGATTCAAGATAATTTTGCGGTCCAAAAATGAAGACCGAAATTTTCTCGGATCAAATCAAAATTTTTCTCGAGCCAAGAAAATTTGGACAATTTCGAGGTCCAAAAATGAAGACCGAAATTCAAGACAATTTTGCGGTCCAAAAATGAAGACCGAAATTTTCTCGGATCAAATCAAAATTTTTCTCGAGCCAAGAAAATTTGGATAATTTCGAGGTCCAAAAATGAAGACCGAAATTCAAGACAATTTTGCGGTCCAAAAATGAAGACCGAAATTTTCTCGGATCAAATCAAAAATTGCGGTCCAAAAATGAAGACCGAAATTTTCTCGGATCAAATCAAAATTTTTCTCGAGCCAAGAAAATTTGGACAATTTCGAGGTCCAAAAATGAAGACCGAAATTCAAGACAATTTTGCGGCCCAAAAATGAAGACCGAAATTTTCTCGGATCAAATCAAAATTTTTCTCGAACCAAGAAAATTTTCCAAATTTTCTTGGTTCGAGAAAAATTTTGATTTGATCCGAAAAAATTTCGGTCTTCATTTTTGGATCGCAAAATTATCTTGAATCAAGAATAATTTTCTTGGCTCAAGTTAACCTTTTTTTTTTTTCTGTGTATGGTTATTTCTTATTATTTATTACATAAGTATCTTGTTTTGGTATAATTCTCTCGATTTTTCACCGGTCATATAAAAACGAGGAAATTAAGTTTCGCCAAATGAACTTATATATAGACAGACCTCGGAACGTCCGGTTATTTTTCTATACAAAACTATACATAGAATGAAATCTGAATCATTATAACGAGATAACGAAATATCATACTTGAATAAATTAATACGATTTATAATGTTCGGGATTCGGGACATGAAATTATAACTATGAAATCATCACATGGTAGGTTACCAGTGACGCGAGATGAGGCAGAAATTGTTGTTAAAATAAACTAACGAGCACAACCCACGCGCATTCATTGGTATTATACGAACATAAATGGATCTCAATTCATCAAGTTAAAGCCAGTGGGTTCAAGTATACGTATATATATATATATATATATATATATATATATTTGTATTCGTAACTTATTTATTACGTTACATATCTACACCACTGCTGAAAATCGTGACTGACTGTTTTGTCTCCAAATGACTTCATCAAAGTGCAATTTAATTACTGGCTTATTTATCTCTTAATTCCAACACTAACACTGTTCTCTCTGTACCCACACGGAGAAAATTTTATAGGAGAGATTCCCATACTACGTATAGTTGCGATGGGATATACTTGTAATATGGCGATGGTTCCGATACTTTTACTTAATTTTCCATGAAAATAAGAAAGACATTACTATATTCGTGGTGATGTTTGGTATACAGTATAGGAACGATCGCCATATTACAAGTATATCCCACCGCAACTATACGTAGTATGGGAATCTCTCCTATAAAATTTTCTCCGTGCAATTGTGACTAAATTTAGGTGTGCAACACAATGTTTGACCTGAATGTACGATCTATATGTTATCCGGAATCGAGAGAGCGCAAAAAAAAAAAAACCATCAAGTATTGGAAAACGTAGCTTTCGCCCACGCGGTTCATCGCTTCAGATTCCAGCATCCCTTTGATTTTCTTATTCGAGGGGGGGGAGAGGAGGAGGAGGAGGAATGAAACCCTTGTCTCGTACCTCGGTTGATTTACTGGCTGACAGGACGCGTCGCGGTAGGCATAAATATAAACTTCACAATCAGTAACAGCTGACGGAAGGTTTGACTATGGGTATACCGCGGTTATACCAAAACTCGTGTATACGTATATTTTGGTCGAATCATCAAACTACCACAGCTGTATACATAATTCGCGTTACTAATGCCATAAGGTCGTAAGCGCCAAAAAAAAAAAAAAAAATTTCGTTCTTTTTGGTGGCAAAATCTTTTTCATGCCATTTAACATCGTTTTGGCATATCCGCAAAAAAAAAAAAAAATAATAATTTTTTGGCGCTTACGACCTTATGGCATTAGTGACGCGAATTATATTTTTAATATCAGAATTATATTCGCGCACAACTTTTTTTTTAATATCAGCTGACACTCCGGATGTCTCGGCAATGAAATTTTCATGGTCTATCAAAATCGCATTTATACAAGGGAAAGAAAATATGTAGGATAAATATATTTTCGAACTTTGAGAATATAGAGTGTACATATAATAATAATAATAATAATAATAATGGCAAGGTGGTGCAGATATTCTTGGAAATGTTTCATATCGATTTAAATTACCTACCGGTTTATTTTAATATTAAACGAAATTTTTCTTTATTCATAAATTCGTAAATTGATAAATCGAGATGTGCATCAGGGTTTGATAAATTATTGAAATACATGTGTCGATCGGTAGCAGAAAAATAAAATAAATAAATAAATAAATGAACACACAGAAAGAAGAAAGGTTGACTTGATTCAAGATAATTTTGCGGTCCAAAAATGAAGACCGAAATTTTCTCGGATCAAATAAAAAATTTTCTCGAGCCAAGAAAATATTCCAAATTTTCAAAATTTTCAAAATTTTCCAAATTTTCCAAAGTTTCTAAATTTTCCAAATTTTCCAGTTTCAAAATTTTCCAAATTTTCCAAATTTTCTAAATTTTCCAAAGTTTCTAAATTTTACAAAGCTTCAAAATTTTCCAAGGTTTCTAAATTTTCCAAATTTTCCAAATTTTCTTGGTTCGAGAAAAATTTTGATTTTATCCGAGAAAATTTCGGTCTTCATTTTTTTGGACCGCAAAATTATCTTGAATCAAGAATAATTTTCTTGGCTTAAGTTAACCTTTTTTTCTATGCAGCTATAATTTCAAACTGCAGGCATGTCCAACTGTACAATAATTGAGGAATTTCAGTGTTTATTGTATTAGAAGCAATGTCATCATTTTTATTATAAAAGTATAAAGAATTCGAAATTTTAAAAACGTTCGAGAAACGTCGCACATTTTTATACGAATGGGTGCAATACTGTTGAAAAAACTAAAAGTTGCAAAAAAAAAGCTAAAAGCTATGCAGTACTACGTATTTTTTTTTTTTTACGAATATTTAGGATACATGCTGGATGCAAAAATTCGGAACATTCCGAATACGGCATTCCATAGACGTCGTCGTCATTGTCTCGTACCTATAGCCATGCATGATACACGATGTGATTTTTTAATGAAAAATCTGATGCTCCGTCAGATTCAAATGACAAAAATATAGACTTCCGTTTAAAAAGTTGACTTTGATTTCACCGCGGCAAGGTCGTGTAGGAAAAAAAAAAAAAAAAAAAAACAATTGCAATGAAATATTCTGCAGTCTCACGTTTGCAGTCTATAAATCCGTACTCAGTTTTTTTTTTTTTTTTTTTCACTTTTTTTTTTTTCTTCTACTTCTGATTAACGAGTAACATCAATGTTGATTACTCTCCTCTTTATTATTTTTTTGCCTTTTTACAATCAGCGATCATACTGCGAGGACCAGGTGAAAGAGAATGGTCCATCCGCCCAGGCAGCTAATATTTCGTATTTTTAGGGGGATAGCCACTCGTTGCACTGAAAATCCCTAGGGTGATTTTGGCGCGCGGTCGATGCAACTCGGCAGCCATTGTTGATACAAGCCAGCTGACTGTCAATACATCGCGGAAGGTAGACAAGTGTGGTTATGTTCGTTTATTTGAAGGAAATGATAAATAAAGTGAATAAAACCTACGTGAATAAGCTATGGATATTTATTGATGCCTCAACCTCAAGATACAATCAATAATTTTGTTCGAATTGGTTGTTCTCGATGAACTCTTTGATTCTGATAAATTTCCAGTTATAGCTTAGGTTAATTCGTTGATTGCATTAAGATATCATTTAAAACTGATTGATCGATTTTTGATAAATATTCCTGGCTTATTCACGTAGGTTTTATTCACTTTATTTATCATTTGCTTCAAATAAACGAACATAACCACACTTGTCTACCTTCCGCGATGTATTGACAGTCAGCCGGCTTGTATCAACAATGGCTGCCGAGTTGCATCGACCGCGCGCCAAAATCACCCTAGGGATTTTTTCAGCGCAACGAGTGGCTATCCCCCTAAAAATACGAAATATTATCTGCCTGGGCGGATGGACCATTCTCTTTCACCTGGTCCTCGCGGTATACACGATGCGGTTCATATCCCGAACTATATAATATATGTATGTATATATATATATGCGCCCCGTCGACGCGCATGTTCACAAAACCGAGCTAGATCAATTCTGAACGTAGCTGCAGCTCCGCCATTTCAGAAATTTTTCCATTTTTCCATTTTTCAATTTTTTTTTTTTTTTTTTTTTCTTTTTCAATCTCTTTTATTCTTCTCCAACAGAAAAAAAAACACAACTTTTTTTTTTTGAAAATCTATTCTTTGCAAATATTGTACTCGCAAATAATATATGAATACCTACTTTTACGTGACTACGGAAGTGAATTATTATTGAATGGGACCACAGATTATGAGGATATGTTGAAAAACAAAAAAAAAAAAAAAAAAAAAGAGGAGACGTGCAGGTAAGTCGGAAATTCATTGGTAACATTCAATTATAAAATCCTGCGCGGCAAAAAGCGCATCGCATGACATTGAAAAGTTTTCCTCTCTGCGATAATTGGATATATTATATAGGTAATAACTAATAATAGTTGATTTTTCAGTATAAGGTGACGAAAGCTTTTTAAACTAGCTTTAACGCGGAAAATCAATACGAAGTAAGTGCGGTGACTATATAATTGAACCTATGCAGCGTAATAGCTCATTTCACTCGCTTGAAAATCAGAATTCATATATAGTATTGTATACAATCGATTTAGTTCCGCAATATATACATCTAGGTATAATTATACTATAATATTCGTAGGTAAATTGTGCGCTTCGGACGTATACTATATAATATACCTATAGAAGTATTTTTATTAAGGCCCATCACTAGTCGCCCATCTCCTTATTTGGTCGAAATGTGTCAAATTTCGATTATTATCCGAGCCCAGGTGTCAAAAAACGCAAAAAAGGTCAACTTAGCGCAAATTCTATTTAAATTCCGAACACATAGGTCCAAAAAAATGTTCGTTTCGTGCGAAAATCGAGTCTACAGAGTTAAAAAATTATTCGAATTCGATTTCCTCGGCGAACAATGTAAAAACCATCTGTAGACTCGATTTTCGCATGAAACGAACATTTTTTTGGACCTATGTGTTCGGAATTTAAATAGAATTTGCGCTAAGTTTGCCTTTTTTGCGTTTTTTACGCTTGGGCTCGGGTAATAATCTAAATGTGACACATTTCGACCAAAACATATCGGTATCGGCATAATATTATATAATATTTACTTGTGCGTTTATAAAATTCAAAATAATATCGCATCTATATATAATGCATCAACTTCCAAACTAAAGTATTAGCTATATTATATCGATTAAGGTGCTTTCCTAGGCAATTCCACCAGTCCTGAAAACATCGTGAAAAAATGTGATATTAAACGGAATATCTCTGCCTCGGCACCGAAATCAATGAAACAAAATACGTCGCGCAATTCTATGTGCGACTCCGAACATGTACAGCCCAAAAAATGTTCGTTTTGCGCGAAAATAGAGAAGATATCCATGAAAAACGGTTTTAGAAACGTTTTAGAAACGTTTTTCATGGATATCTTCTCTATTTTCGCGCAAAACGAACATTTTTTGGGCTGTACATGTTCGGAGTCGCACATAGAATTGCGCGACGTATTTTGTTTCATTGATTTCGGTGCCGAGGCAGAGATATTCCGTTTAATATCACATTTTTTCACGATGTTTTCAGGACTGGTGGAATTGCCTAGGAAAGCACCTTAACCCTGCGTATTAAATAAAGTACCAACTTATGAAAACTATTTGTAAGTTTATCAGAAAATATATAGTGATATACCAGCTACGTATAGTATTATACCTAATACCTATAGATAAACTTTATTTCCGTATTCGTTTATTCTTTTAAATGTATATAATAAGAAACGTCGTACATTTCCGCACGAACTTTAAATCGATTATTCAAATAATCGATATAATATTCTTATTCAATTAATTTCCACAAATTTGTTAATAATAAATTTACAGATCGTTATACTATACATATAGGTGTGAGTCGTGAATATTTACAATGATATCTGACAGTCGGTTAACGGTTGAGTTCGAAGCGTACATATACAACCGACGTTTCTTATCTTTAATATACACACATATATGTATAATAAAAGAACCAGTAGATCGTCCACATCCGTATATATCGCGTCACTAATGCCATAAGGTCGTAAGCGCCAAAAAATTATTATTATTTTTTTTTTTTTTTTTGCGGATATGCCCAAACGATGTTATATGCCACGAAAAAGATTTTGCCACCAAAAACACGCAATTTTTTTTTTTTTTTTTTTGGCGCTTACGACCTTATGGCATTAGTGACGCGATATGCAGCCTAAGTAACTTCAACGTAAGAATAGTATATGTTACATATATTACTAACGTGGGTTGATATAGTAGGTGCTATAATTTGACTCAAAACTATAATGAGACTGTGTGTGTGTGTCGGTTATATATAGGTACTCGCTCTATCGCATTGTATCGAACAGAACTTAAGCATTTGGCCTTATATTGATTACAGGCATTGTTGTCATTTTTTTTGTTTTTTTTTCCTTTTTTTGATAAGAATTATTTGGAACACCTATCAATAACACTGCAATGACATTGAACAGAGAGTTACGGATAAAATATTTTTTATATTTTAATCCCTCCAATTGATCGATGGATGAGATGCGGATGGATAAAAAAAAAAAAAAGAAAAAAAGAAAAAAAAAAAAAAAAAAAAGAGAGAGAATTGTTTCTAACCGCATGTTCATCTAATTATTTCATTATTTCCGTGGAAACATAAATTAATGGTATACCTACGGATACGAATTGCGGAAGTTTATAGAGATTGTTCTGATACAGATGAAAAAAAAGAAAAAAAGGGCCACGCAATACTCTGGATAAAACCTTGTCAACGATATAGCTGCTCGCTGTTATAATACTCGATTACAAATCTGATGTAAAGACACACACGGATATCAACTCTGCAGCACGATATATTATATAAACTTAATTAATTGGAGTTCACATTACGTTGTTGTTGTTGTTTTTTTTTTTTTATTATTATTGAACTGAACATAAACTCTGAAACAAGAAAAGAAAAACTATATATATACTCGGTGAGGGAATTCCTTGAAAATATTGCGTCAACTGAACAGGATATATATAGGACTGTTATTGTGTGTCATTCAAATGTTGAATGAATAATATCAAACAACATTTTTGTGTAAATACTATACAAAAATTGTGAAAAATAATTAAAACACACGCAGTAATGAAAATGAAACAAACTCAACACTGAGCGCTGCACTAATTCTCCGATATTATTGTTTCGTCACTTTTACTGATATTGTCGATTAACGGGTTGCATTAATATGGGGATTAATCATGTGCTGCTGTATTCGGTGTTCACATCACGTTATCATTAACGGATAAATCGATGTTATATACTACATACGAATATTATAAGAAGGATGCAGCACACCGGTATACGGTTACGAAATCACTAACACTGCGA
The DNA here is from genome assembly GCA_943736025.1 of Tenthredo mesomela. Classification (NCBI taxonomy): domain Eukaryota; kingdom Metazoa; phylum Arthropoda; class Insecta; order Hymenoptera; family Tenthredinidae; genus Tenthredo; species Tenthredo mesomela. The sequence continues at coordinate 1,235,211 of OX031016.1, forward strand.
CGATCGTGTTTACAAACAATAAATCGTGTACCCGTGTTTGTTATTCATTTTAAATACGTTTGGTATAAAGTGTGTGTGTGCGCGCGCGCGCGCGCGTTTCTATACAAACGATCTTTATACTATAAGCTAGAAACTCCACACACCGTCTTTAGAATGCGAGAATTGTGGAAACAATAGATTCTTGGACAGTGACGACTTAAGAAAGGCAGAGGCCTACGTGATTCTGCACCAAAGCCACGAGGACTACGTTACGTGTGGGTCGAGCTCAGCCCGCCGTGCGGCATGGTGCGCCGGCGTTCCGACGACCGTGCTCCCGCCCCTTTACCCCATCGGTCTTGTTCCTCGACGCTCTCAACGAGCCGTGCTACGCGTCGGTCGGGAATCTTCGGTGGGAATAGGAAGAGGAAGAGGAAGAGGGGTCATGCTGCTGCTGCTGCTGCTGCTGCTGCTACGCCGAGAAGGGAAATGGAAGAGAAGGATAGAAGCACTGCAGCGAATACAGCGACATCACGTGTGATCTAAACGAATTTATAGAACGAGAATGACGCGGGGAAAGACCGATAAAGTCGGGTGTTTGTGAAATACAGAATTTATTACCGACGCAACGACGTGGATATTTGTAGAATTGTATGAACAGAGTCAGGAAAGAGCAGAATGTGTCAGAACATCAAGAGTGGGGTTGCATCGAAAAATATAGGCGTATTAAGGTGGTGGGAGCACTCAGAAGTCCATAAGCCATAAGCAGAATGCAATAGCCATATTAGACCGGTTCAAAAAAATCGACTATTCTTTTTCTTTCAATTTTCGCATTGAAATACTTTCGGGGGGCTGAAAAAAGATGCCTGTTAAAAGCGGAGCTCTTAATATTAAGATTTAGACGTCGCGCATCCCGGATTTCTATTTTCCATTTGAATAGCATAGGAATTTTTTTTTTTTTTTTTTTTTATAATTTTGTAGCTCACAAACCAATGAACAAATCCAAATGACTCAAACATATTTTCATAGGAAATTGAACACTCTACAAAAAGCTTCTCTTATCATTTTTTGATAAATTGACTCCTTTCAAAGTTATTCAAGCTCAAATTTCAATTTATAGTTGAGTAAACTATTTTTTTTTTTTGTGATTTTTTTTCCACAATGATAGATACATTTTTTAGAGTGTTCAATCCCCTATCAAAATATGTAAGAGTCATTTGGATTTGTTCATTGGTTTGTGAGCTACGAAATTCTGAAGAAAAAAAAAAATAAAATTCCTATGCTATTTAAATGCAAAATAGAAATCCGCGATGAGCGACCTCTAAATCTTAATATTAAGAGCTCCGCTTTTAACAGGCATCTTTTTTCACCCCTCCGAAAGTATTTCAATGCAAAAATTGAAGAAAAAAAAAAGAATAGTCGATTTTTTTGAACCGGTCTAATAGCCATAGATATAGATGTAAGATCTGCGGTAAAAGCGAAGTGATGAGTATGCGCTATGATGTTTTCTGCTTATGGCTTATGGGCTCCCGTGTGCTTCCACCTCTAGAGAAATGTCTGGCAGAACAGCCACCTTATGACGTCATTAGAGGAAACATCTGATCATATATCGGCCATTCTTTAGTTTCCGTGCATCGATAAGTTTATTTTTTTCTTCATAGTTTCTCGGATTTTCGAATTCACTTAAAATAATAAACCAACCAACCTTTGACTCGCGCATTTTAATCAGTTTGTTAATAAATTTACACAAATCTCGCCACCGCACGGTTACTTCCGATTACGTCATATGCGAGACACTATTCTTTTGTTATGTCCTCCTTTATGACGCTCTTAAGGGGGGGTATACTCGAATTTTACCGACCGGTCTATTTCTCGATTTTCTTCAAAACGGGGCTATCAATCGACTTGTCCTTTTGGCAGCCGATGTTTGACGAGTAATGAGTTCGAACTGGTACGTTCGATCGAATGAAATGCCGCTCCCAACCGTGGAAATCGCTAAAATTACCACAAAATCGTGGAATACGTTTTGCCCCTCCATCGCTGTCAAAAACAAAGATGTTTTTGGATGGTTATGTTCGGAATTCTATATAGAATCGGGCTACAGAGGCCGATTTTGCATTTTTGATGCATAGGCTGTGATATAATTTTTTTTTTATCGAAAAGTGTCGGCGTGCCATTTATTTCGACTTATATCACAGCCTATGCATCAAAAATGCAAAATCGGCCTCTGTAGCCCGATTCTACATGGAATTCCGAACACAACCATCCAAAAACATCTTTGTTTTTGACAGCGATGGAGGGGTAATACATATTCCATTTTGTGGTAATTTTAGCGATTTCCACGGTTGGGAGCGGCATTTCATCCGATCGAACGTACCAGTTCGAACGCATCACTCGTCAAACATTGGCTGCCAAAAGGACAAGTGACGATTGATAGCCCCGTTTTGGAAAAAATCGAGAAACAGACCGGTCGGTAAACTTCGAGTATACCCTCCCACTTAACAAAAATCGTAGACAAATGTTTTAATGGGGTTGAATATGCAAAGCTTTTCCAGGTGGCGCTAACGAGCCAAGTAACAAAAATGGCGCAGATTACCAATACATGTCTGTTATTAGTGTGTGTCAGTGACCATGTGTGTAAATGTGCGCGCGCCACTAACAGCGCTTCATTTGAATTTTGAAACAACCGGCTATATTGGAGACATATTGGAGACGCCATGTTGGTTACTTGGCTCGCTGGCGCCAAAGTTTAACAGTTTTACCGGTAGCCAACCTCATTCTTTGACTCGACTCGATGAATGATACTATAGACAGAAAGAAAAGAGTTGTAATTTGAAAAAGTTGTAGCTAGTTCAAGTTATTATTCTATAATCGAAATAAAATTTAATAAAACGGAAACCATAAATATCCCCATATTCTCCTGTATAGAGAAAATTTCACCAGAGTTTTAATTTCACACTCTGCCGCGCTGCGGCAACAATATTGTGCTTTAGATGAAATATTGCAAGCAGAAAGAAAGTACTAACAGCTTTGTGTGGTTAACTACAAGTTCATATAATTGACGCGCTTACAATACAGTCCATCTGCTTGTCATGGGCACGTGACTTTGACAGCAAACAGCAACGATAAAATAAAACTCTATAAATAGCATTACTAACTTAGACTATAATATAATACACGCAAGATATGAAAAATGTTGTTTGATAAAAATGATGAAATGAAAAATTATATTATTCAATTTTTCAAGCAATTGTAATGAAAATGTTCAATCAAAATTAAGAACTAATCAAATTGGCAAATATTAATCGGTTGGATATTACCCATACAACGAGTCACTCTGATTGTAGCACAGTCTGGACTTGACTTGACGACTTCCGAACTATTTCAATCTACTTTTCTCTTTTCACATTCTACAGTTTTATTGAAACTTAAACTTTGCAATTCTTCTCTGTATTCCCGTACTAACTATATTTCTGTGGTAAGTATTTTTTTTTTCGTTTTGTATATCGCGTCCCTAATGCCATAAAGGCATACGCTGTATATAGATGCTACCTAAGAGCCATAAAGGCATATAAATTTTTTTATTCGCCCAATCGCTTCAGAATAACTTGAAATGAATTTTCTAAAAAAAAATAAAAAAACTAATGCCAAAAAGGCATATCTTTTGGGACATAGGCCTTTTTGGCATTAGGAAAACTGATTTTTTTTTTTCACTTTCTATGCGTTTTTCATGTTTTCAAAGCGATAGGCGAAGTTTGAAAAAACTATATGCCTTTTTAGCATTAGTATGCCATAAAGGCATATAACGAAGATATGCCTTTATGGCATTAGGGACACGATATATTACTGCGAAATTAACGGATCGAAATATGGCGGTAGGCAACGTAAAACTTTTTGCGTTCTTCTAACTTTCTCAACTATTACCGTCCTGCGCCATCGTCAATGCATTTAACTTTAACGTATGCGCATACATTCAGGATACGATGCGATTCAACTAATTTCCAAAACTGTCAAACTAAATCAATTGTTCAAAACATACGAATGGCTGACAAACTCACGCGTAAAGCTCAATTAACAATGTGAAATTTAATTTTAATGTCAGCTAGATCCAACGCAATTCGCTTGAGTAGATCAGAAACAGGATCTCATGATCATCAATAAACTCATGACCCATTATATAATAAATAAACTGCCAGCTCGATAGGTCCGAAGTTAACGTGCCAATTTCAGATAGCCGGGTGGTCAGGGCTTTGCTTCTCTTTGATCGGAAGTAATAGTAGATTGCGCTACTAGGGAGGAAAGTTGGCCATTTCAACCCGCGTGACGCGTGTGAGGTTACCATCAGAGTCGATGACGAAAGAAAATGGTTACATTTACTTATGTGCCAATCGATGCACAGAGACTAATTTTTTCTCGATATGAAATTACCTATAAATTTGAAATGTCGCCATTCTGCACGGATTTCCCAATAGAGTTTATTATATTCCTGCAGGTGGATACTTTTCATTGGGTTCATCCCACTGTCAAACCAGGACAAAATCTCTATGTGGTATTCCACGTGAACCGGACTAGTTTTTGGCCTGAGGTCATCGAATTTGACGCCAATGCAGATTCAGATTCCTTGTTACTATATCAGATGCCCCCAACAGTTACAGAGCTTGAAAATAATTGGTTCAATTTATATCGCTGTCATAATTATGCCAAAAATTTAATTACCACATTTTCAACTCCACTTATCTCAGCCATGCATGAACAAAATCATAACTTCCCATAGTGCATTCTACGCGCATAAATGAGCTCCTTCGAAATATGTAGCACTGCAATTATTTTTGGAATTCTTGAACATGTAAAACTTTGAAAATATGCGATTTTTTTGTTCTTCTACCGAAGGGTCACACCAATTGCCCTGAAATTTTCACCGAAATTACTTCGAGGTGGCACTCAGAAGTGAGCAAAATTTCAGCCTCCCGTTTTTCTTCTTTTTCTTTTCAAAAAATCGGCGAAGCATGTAAAACTTGGAAAATATGTGTTTTTAGTTTTTTTCTACTTGAAGGGTCACACGGATTGCCTTGAAATGTTCACCGAAATTACTTCAAAGTGTCACAAAGAAGTGATAAAATTTCCAGCCTCCCGTTGTTTACTTTTTTTTTTTTTTGCCAAAAACCGGCCCGGTTCACGTGGAATACCCCCTATGCGTTTCTACACGCAAATATAAAAGATCTTGTTTTATCCCGGATCCTTGCAGTGTTGGGGAAAACCACGACTGCATAAAGAGACCGTATTTACTGTAACGATGAGATAAAGTGCAAGTAACCTACCTTGGCGAGAGGATTGACAGATAAAAATAATATTTTACACTTCATCGTTGAATAGAAAATCCATCAGCACTCATATTATGCGTCAACGATAATTGCAGTTTCTATATAGACAGCTGTTCATATTAGGGGCTGTCCATATATTACGTAACGCGTTTTGGGATAGTGCGTGCATGGCGTTCCCTATACTACACTGTAGCATTTTGCGTTACGTAATATATGGACAGTCCCTTACGTTTCGGGTACAGTACAGAGATCCTCATGGACAATTGCACAGTTCTGAACGAAAGTATACAATATCTCATGCGATATTTGGTTAATTTTAAGATTACTTATTCGCATGAGTTCTCTTTCGCAGCTATAATATCTTATCGCAAATTAAAGGAGAAGATAAATAACGAATAAATAATTAACTGCAGAGGCAGAATCCAATCGAGAATGGATCAGCTTGAACTCCATTAAATTTAGAGTTAATAAAGAAATGACTACTTACTTTGCGCTGCGATTTGATGATGTTGCGCAGCTGCTCTCTGAAAATGGTAGAAAAAAAGAATTCAAAATTACAAGGACATTCGTAAAGCAAATAATAATAAGTATAGGTAATAAATATTATTCATCGTCTCATCATAAATTTGACGAATTCCTGCTAGTTAAACTTCTTCTGCAGCCTAAGTAAATATTTGCAAAACTGATAATGGATAGAAGGTTGAGAAATTACATTTTGCAATATCAGACGTATTCCGGATGCTTCGAGACTTCTCGAATCCAAAGATCGGCTTCTTGGCTTATGGTTAGTCCCGAGATAATCGCCATCTTTCTTTCCACTCTTAATCCACCGGAAATATGACGACATATTTTTTAACGTATATTGTTGATTGCCACCTCAGTTTATCTTCTCGAATTTTTTGTTCTCGCAACTCAAAACACTCGGTAGCAGAATTAGAACGTCGCGTTGACCCGAAACTTTCGTTAAAATTTCTGTTTAATATCACCCGAACTATGGCAATCTTGCAACAATGCTGATCCCTGCAGTCATTCGAGGTACGATTATGAACTTAAAACATACACTTGTTTGGTCGTTACACATAGTTCAGAGGATTTTCAACCAACACGCACTAGTAGATCATCGAATTTCATTTCCTATAGAAAATTTTCGTTATAGTCTTAGAAAGTTTGATTTCACATCAATTTCTTTCGTCTGCGCATTATGTAACTCCAGTATTTTCATTGCGTTATATATTGGACAGAAGACAACGCTCGATAATGTGGTTAAGGTATACACTGCAAGCTGACAAAGATTTGTTTTGAGTAAATATGCTGATCACAAACTCAGAATTGAAAGATTGAAATGGCGGGAACATAATATCAGAATTTGAGAAGTAAAAGAAAAAAACCGATTGAAGAAAAAACACAATCATCAGCCAGCTATATTGCATTGCGAGTTCGCACGATAATTATAAAGGAACCAAAGTCCTATAGATTGAACAAACACACATAACTCTTTCGTTCTTTGTATGCATAGGTAGGTATGTACACACATGCAACACATGCATGCATAATGTTCTTAGGAATGAAAATAATGTTGGTTTATGTATCCATGTGTGAATGCTCATTTAAATTCTTCCATAAACGTGTGCGATTACACGCGGATCTATCCTTGCCAATTACCTACAGTACTCCAGTACACCTATGTTCATATGTATGCATAGAAAATGGTGGATGAATCTCAAAAGAATGAAAAGTATTTATCTTGCACAATGCGTTCAGATTCCCATTCTGAACGTTACAGGTATGTAGATGATTATACGACTATATAGATATACGTATGCAGGTATTGTATACATAAATGTGACTAAGTATGGGAGCTGCACGTGACATATTTAACTGGTTTATCAGAACTATAAAAGTGAAATTTATAACAAATAGCTAAAGCGAGTCATAGAACTGCAATGTATTGTGGGACATTGCCGTAGGCTTAACGCGAAACCACACTGCATACGAATAAATTATATTGTGTCTGGTGATATGGAAACGAATCAATTGCATTGGAGGTCTGCGGTAGCGCAGGTGCATCAGTGTATGAGACACTTGATAAATAATAATTCGACGCAATATAGAAGTACTAATGCTGAGTGCATAAAATGGCGAAATGAAATTATTCGAAATTTTTGTTCGAATAAATTAATTCCACTTAATGAAAAGTGCTTGTCGATGAACTTCTTCAAATCTGGAACGAGATTTTCACATTGATGTACTTTCGGGTCAAACCAATTATATTCGATGAATTTGATTTTAAGATAGGACATTTTTTCATTTTCTAAACATCTTTTTTGTAAACGTTGAAAAATGAAACTCTATCGCGTGCTTGCGACAATATAAGACAGACCTTTATCCACATACTATTGGTTTCCCCTGAAATTATATTGTTTTAAAATGTTCATTCGAAATTTAAAAAAGTTTCGACGAACGATGCGACCTGCAGTGGCGCTACGACAATCACTTTTTTGTCGGTTACGAGTCAATCTATGTAAGGCAAGGTCCATGAAATTCCAAAGTACTGATTCAATGGAATATTTCTTCAAAACGTACCAGTGATTTGAAAAAAAGGAATAAAAAAAAAAAAAAGTATCTCCAGGGAGAATATTCCTACCCCCTTAGTAAAAATATTCCGAGGCTGAACCTATAATTTCATGACTCGAATGTAATTTATTTTCATCTTCTCCCTGTCATGTCGCATGAACGGGTAAACAGCTCTGAAATTTCCAATGCAAATGTCGCATTGTTGGTAACCCTGGGTTACATATCGTACGATCATCGTTAAGGTGATGGTTCACAAAAACATGACACACTACCGCACTACGACAATGTGAGGGACATATAATTAACGGCAAAGAGAATAAAAAAATTTTTTGTGTCAAGCCAGTCATTCGAAATCGCTCTGATTTCTTTGGTACCTAAATCCACCCTGTGGGTCCTGCAAATATTGAATGACACTAAAATTTGATTAATTTGATAATTTACTATTCTACTAAAAATCTGTTTGAAATTTCGATTTGCATTATATGAGGGACATGAAAAAGAAAATCTCCATTGATAATATAGACGATATTAATCAATGAGTAAACTAATATGAAGTGATGTCGCAGTCTTATGTATATACTTGTAAAGTTACGTAGCTATATAATGCTCATATATATTTTTTTAATTGTCATTTAGAATGCGATATACTAAATCTATTACGATGATGCGAAACTTTGCTTGCGTTGATATAACCGGTGTGACAGATGGCACGGTTATGTAATAGTAAATAAATAGTGTATGTATGTATGTATGTACTACATAACGAAGAATATTTAGCCCGCATGTATTTTCCATAATGCCAATATTTAATGCTATCATATGATCGTGATCGTAATCATCATGTTTATATATGGTATAAATCTTTGCTTCCACGTAAATTGGTATTCCTAGATCCTAGAAGTTACGTTGTTCGTACCTATGTGTAACGAATAATGACAAAATTATCATAATATTAAACACACAATCAATTTTTTTTAATTTGAACAATTTATACTCATATTACAAGGGAAAGGACGGACAAGACAAAGACAAGCCCTTTAATCAAAGAATAAGTAATGCTGTCCAAGAAATTCGAATTCTAAATATTCCAGGATGAAAATTGAGCCACTCCGTGAAAGTAACCATTAGCTTGGAGTCAAATTTACCTTAAATTGCTTGTAAAAAAAAAATCGAGCCACTCATTCAAATAAGAATGAGTCTTCGCGTCAAAAAATTGACTGAGAATATCAGAATTCGTTTGCTTTTGGTCTAAAAATAGAAATCAATTTTCCCTTGATCTTACAGGTAGCTCATATCATGCTTTATGAGCTCCGTCAGACGCGCTACCCCTATAGAAAATACCAATGGTTACTTTTTCCCAATGCAAAAGAAGTTTATCTTGAAGCATGTTTCGCCGCGTTGTTGTTGTTGAACATTGCATTGTCTAGTCATTATAAATAGTTGAATTAAACATATGAGAAACAGCTGCATAAACGACACTTGGAAAAGTTATGACGTTCACTCCTCTTACCCCGATACAAACCGGCAATCAACAATCCATGGATTTATGTGTACATTATGTGCGCACATGTAGGAATACCAACTTTCATACACTTGGATATAAGTTACGTAATGTTAGTCTATTCCTTGCTACATGCATATACATGTGTGTGTGTGTGTGTGTGTGTGTGTGATGTATTGTACGCATACGGCATATGTATAGTATATAAATATACCGATGTATTGTAAACTTTAATATACCTACTAGTTAACATCACGTGTAACGAAAGAACCAAGAGATAAGAAACAATTAACGTTAACAACGAATTGTATATCTTACATATGTATAACCTACACGTATCACCTATATACCTATAAATACGTATACGTACTATTAATATTTCAAACGATAAATCGAATGATTAAAACAACTGCCGTTATAAAATTATGTATTTATATTTTCAATTTTACTGTATTTTTTTTTTTCCTTGTTTCTTCACTTTTTTTGAACCCTATTCAACTCTGTAAATTCAGTACAGGTTGAGACGAGATTTTGTAATCTGAAAATTGCACTAAAATGAAATAGTCGTTTATGATACACGAGATGCGAGGAATTGTTCGATAATTTTACAATGTAAGTAAGATATGTGTGTGGACGCATGATGATATTCGTCATTAATGGAATTATCGTAATTGGAGGAATTGGTATATATATATGTGTAGTATGAGACGCCGACCCGGCAGAAATAAACGATAAATAAATGGTACAATTGTCAATGATTGATGTAGCAACAAGGTTTAAATTTTTAACAGTCTTAATTCACTTGCAACTAACATACGGATAATTATAAATGTCAAATAGTCTAGATATATATATATATATATATATGTACCATAGTCATATACACGTACTTTGAATAAACAAAAAAAAAAAAAAACAAAAAAAACAAAAAAAAATAACGTGGATTGTCACCAAGAGCCAATAACTGTTTAATGTTGATGACATATATGGTATTAACGTTCATGATAAAGTACCCTCGTGCTTATACTCTGATTCTAACCATAAGGAGAGTTCGGTTTTTTAAATGACGTAGTACCACAATTAATGTCCTTGTTGTATCAGAGAGAAGCTTGGATATCGAGTGTTGAGGTTTGTCGGTTGATTCGTAAAGGTAGGTATACACATAAAAGTACGAAAAAATTTCGAAAGAAACGTATGAACATAATCATGAAACATGAAGATGATGATGATGATGACGATGACGATAGATTATAACGATGTTATATAGCAATAAATTTAATAATGACTCAACGAGTTTTAGTTTAATAACGAATAAATATTGAAGTTATATTATTGTTCGCAATTTCTGTAACGCCGCATTATCATATCCGATGTGACCTTCTCAATTTACCGCAGCACTGCAGCAAACGTCGCGATTATACCACTGTTTGCAAATTGCAATATGTACGTCGAGCTGCTGAATCGAAGGATAAAAAACTTTGCGAGCTATATGGAAATCAAACATAATATATCGTATGTACCTAAACAACAGCGTTAATAATATTAAACAAACGATCGACTTAATTTATTTCAGGATATGACAACAACAACTATTATTCATTCATTTGTTTGTATAATGAATATTAATTTTTGTATCAGTGGTAACAAAAATAGTTACTCATTTTTTAACACTATATTCGGGTTTGTATACCGAGAAGTTTCGTGGACGCGGAACGCTAGGGGCAACCCGAAATTTTTGCTATTCCATAGGCGTAGGTCATACAGTAAACTGCAGCAGCAGTTTGGTAACTTACTAGATGTTTCTAGTAAAATCACTAGAGATCATTAGAAATCTAGTGACTATATTTCCAGTGATTTCTAGTGATCTTACTAGAAACATCTAGTAAGTTACCAAATTGCTGCTGCAGTTTACTGTATGACCTACGCCTATGGAATAGCAAAAATTTCGGGTTGGTACCCCTAGCGTTCCGCGTCCACGAAACTTCTCGGTATATTCGTTTTTTATCATTTGATTCTCATCCGTGTATATATATATATATATATATCCATCGCATATACGTATATGAGTATAACAGTGATAGAAAGAGAAATAAGATACATAATAATATGTGATAATTAATCAGAGCTGGGAGGTTCGTGGAAGTACCTAAGATAACTGTTATTTTCCTAATGTCGCACATTAAACTACGTTATTGGGTGCAGTGCGTCACTGCAGACCGGAACGTAACGAGTGCTAAATAAAACTCTCTCGTAAAATTGCATGTGAATACGAATACCTAGGTAGGATAAGTAGGTACTAACGATACTAATATTTGTACGGTTAAACAGGAAGGCGGGAAGACATTTAATCAGATGGTGCTTGATCTTGTCATTCTCACTTTCTTTCACACGTAGGTACTATACTCAGAAAAATAACAACCAAAATTTCGTTATTATATGCACAATCACATTTTTTGTTCAGTCAATCAAATTTTTGATTGACTGAACAAAAAATTTGATTGTGCATATAATAATCCAAATTTTGGTTGTGTCAACAAGACTTTTTTCTGAGTGTACTCACGGAAAAGAAACATGAGTAAATATCAACGTCTTACGTATTGCCGATTTGCACCGTAGTCATAAATAGTCACGGGTTGAATACGACTCTAATTTCTACGTCATAAAAATTATCGGAGATATTTTCGGCGAATTTGAAGTTCTAAAAAAAAAAAAAAAAAACAACAACATTGAAAAGTACCGTATACGTGTATGTTTTTGCATAAATAGTACAAAAGATTTTTTTATCACCGTCGATCGTGCAGCGAATGACCGTTATTCTATAACTGCATGATGAAACATGTATAAAATATCTGTAAACTCACGGTTGCAGGAGGAAAATTGCGGTTTAATAATTTGATATGAAATAAAATAACGAAGACGAAGGTCACTTGTTGTTAAGAACCACTTTTTTTTTTTTTTTAAGTAGTATATACACAATTATATCATCGTAGACACATTTATACCACAGTGCTTATTACATATTATGATGAACATTTACGGTGAGCATAGGTAACACGCGGTTAGCGTCTGCAGTGAGAGCACTTCACTATTTCAAAACTATCATCTAACAAATTTTTATAATACTTCCAAGAATATTTCAAGTATTGCACACAACACTATCATGATATGTCATATTCAGTATGCGTGTAACCGTGAAACGTGATTTTCGCATAGCAAATTTTTCGAGGGTTGATTCGTGTGTAAATTTAATTTTGCAAACAATTTGTTAATAATTTTTGCAAGTCATTCCTCGAATATATAATTATAGTTTGTAAAATTCTGAGTATATGTATGATATGAATATGCGGTGCACTCGAAATCGCACTTGTGCAAATGCAAAGATCTACAACCACGACTGTTGGAGAGCGACTCGGAACTGGAACTGATTGTGAGTACTACAGAATTACTAATATGCGCTGTCTCTGTCACCTTCCATCCCACTACTTACGCCACACAGCGGTTCACCCGTACAACGTGCACACTATGGCTGTTACCCGCCTCACTCTTAACGCCTTATATGTATACGATATGTATATGCTTAATATAGTATATTCGTACACCTTATATGTGTGTGATGTGCGAGGGAGTAGGTATATGCAAGTACTTACGTATTTATACAAACATATACCCATGCAGTATAAATACGCGTGCAACGTAAACATAAAAGCGAAGTGAGAATTGATGGTGTTTCTTATTTTTTATTTTAACCAAGGAAATTTATGACTCTATATTTTATTTTAAATACGTTTATAGAAAAAAAGAGTTAATTTTTATCAAACATTCGGACTTTTATTTTCAATGTCGAACAAAACTTTTCTGGCGTGCACTGTTGGAAAAAATTGTAAAAAATAATGTCCCTGAGGTCCACTATCATTTTTATGTCAATTTAACACTTTTTTTTTTTAGTTGAAAAAACATTATTTTCACTTAAACGACGAATTTTTCTGTTGTTTCAACTGAAAAAAGTGTTAAAATCAACATAAAAATCATAGTGGACCTCCTGGAATATTTTATTTCTAACGGTGTGTGTATAAATATATATCAATGTTAAAATGGTGTAAAATATAATACGTTATGGTTCATTGATTCGAGACTCTCGGTTCGAATCCGACTATGCGAAACCGTTGTGAGAGGTCAGGCTGCAACCTTGAATATTTATTACGGTTGATAGAAATTTTGTCAAACAGAAAACTAAAACTCTCATTTTATCGGAAAGCACATTTGTGAACTTTACGATGCTTCGCTTAGCTCTGCTATTCAGAAATTCAAAAAAGCGATATTTTACGATCTAGGTATACGAGTATTGAGTCATGTGGAATATTGCTGTTTGGGACAGAATAATTAGTTACGGGATTTTAAATGTTGCACACATTCTCAAATATTTGGCTAGTGCTTCAGCCAGTTATGCTTTCCTCTCAGTTATATAAACGTGCAACTTTGATCTGTGTAACATTTTTCTGTACATCTATGTATGCTAGATTTTCGAGAAAATAGCCTTTAGATGCAAACTTTGAATTTTGTGAAATGAAAATCGTTCAATTCTTCACAAGAATGAAAAAAGAGTGAAAATCCCATTCCAAGAAGTCAAAATTTGCTCTTCACGTTCAAAATTTCATTCTCTAATTCGTGCATGGAGTAAAATTCATAGTAGTACGATTTTCACTCTTAAGGAGTGAATTTTCACGCTTGAAAATTTATTACTTTTTTGATAACGACGTTCATAAAGACACGTCAAACAAAAAGCAAAAAACGAAAAAAAAATGGTTTTATTCTTTTTGCCGTATATTCTTTGAAACTGAAAGCCATGCACCGAAGTGCATGTATAGATATGTAAATTTCTACAGCCATAGTACCTTGTGCATACCATGTTTGCATACGTATATGCGCATATACAGGGTGTCCCAGAACTAAATGCACAAAATGAAGAGGGTAATAAAGCGGGTCAAGCTGAGTAAATTAACCTATAGAACATGTGGTCTCCGAAGTACCGGTCGCAAGATACGGCGGCTTAAAAGATCGCGCTAGGCGCCGGCATGTAGGCAACCGACTACACACCAGATATCTATCAGCCGTCTAATTGATGAGCGCTCTCGACTGTTGATGCGAGTCATAACACTTTTAAATTCGAAAATTTCAAACAAAAATACTTTTGATATCAAATTTCATTATGGAAACAAGTGATGTTGTTGTGTGTTTGGCGCAAAATTCAATGTCGAAAGTGTTTTCATTCGAAATTCTTGACTTCTGAAGCGTTATGAATGAAGCGCTAACCGATGCCGGCTGTGTAGTCGGTTGCCTACATGCCGGCGCCTAGCGTGATTTTTTAAACGACCGTATCTCGCGACCGGTACTTCGGAGACCACATGTTCTATAGGTCAATTTACTCAGCTTGACCCCCTTTATTACCTTCTTTATTTTCTGCATTCAGTTCTGGGATACCCTGTATAATCAAGCTATATAATATATATGTGTCTATGTATGCAGGATACGAATCTACGTAAGGCGAGCTATTATGTATCGTTGAAAAACAAAAAAAAAAAAAATCTATTGTATTTATAAACCAAAAATGTCCACGTAGAAGGAAATTTATTGTCTCAATCATTCCCGAGTCTGTATATTTATATAAGTTGAACGGTCAGAATTGATTACGATGTGGAGTAGCATGTTTTCGTTTTTAATTTTTTTTTTTTTTTTTTTTTTTTTTTTTTTTTTTTTTTTTTTTTTTTAGCGAATTTCGTTACAGTTTCGTTGAATCAAAATATCACTTGATCGCAGTACAGGCACTTTTACATAAATAATGTTTTTCTCATCCAACATTCTTCTACTCCGTGTATAACAGGTATGAGTATATTTTCGGTCCGATTCAGATATACATCAGTATACGTCTTGTATTCATACACTGTATACATACGTGTGTAATTGGCGAGAGCTGTTTGGACAATCATTTAACCGCATCAATTAACGTTACCAGGATAACGACTCTTAAGAATAAGTACAGCTTACACTGAGGAAAAGGTCTTGTTGACACAACCAAAATTTGGTTATTATATGCACAATCACATTTTTTGTTCAGTCAACCAAAAATTTCGTTCGGATAACCAAAATTTTGTTGGGAAAACCAAATTTTGTTGGGACAACCATAATTTTGGCTATTCCAACAAAATTTATGGTCGACTGAACAAAAAATGTGATTGTGCAAATAATAACCCAAATTTTGATTGTGTCAACAAGACCTTTTTCTTAGTGTAGATCAGTTCTTAGAACTCTGCAAGCAGAGTAGGTATCAGTTTTGTACCAAATGTGATTTTTTTTTTTTTCCAGCACGTAATACCGGCATATAAAATATGGATTGTTAATACAAAAGTGCCATTATACATAAATTATATATAAATATATATGTATGCTGCAGAGAGAAAGGATATATATTTGTTAATTCAAATAACATTTACATATTTGACAGACAATAAGCGAGATCTAGAGATCAAATATTATATATGACGAAATGAAGGCGTTCTTGATTATAAATAAAATCGCAATTGATTTATAAGTTGTTCAAGTGGACCGCATAACTTATCCGATAATCAAATGGGGAATCAAATGCTCACTTTGGTGCTACTTAAAGTTTGATCAAAATCCGTCCGGTTTATAGTTTATGTAAAATCCTTTCTTTCCGTGACCTTTCCATATGAGTGAATGAGTATATGTACCGAGAATATTTGGTGAGACTAAAAGATCCCCTTCCAGTAGCATTCTCTTTTCCCTCCCGAAGGAGCCTCACGTTTAGTCTCACCGAATATTCTCGGTATATAGCTTAAAAATAAGTTATTAACAGAAATTAATCACGCATATAAAACATTAATTAATTGCAAATTAAATCATCGTCAAATTTTATCGCTAATTGAACATTATACAGCCATCGAATAATCCACCTTGTAACGTTTTATACTTTATATGGTAGATACCTAAATACTGCGGTATATTCATTGACTAAAATATTATATAAACATGTTTACGACAGCTTAGGATTTCGCTTGTCATGACGTAGGTATGGTAAACTTTGTTCAAAATGATGAATAAGACATCATATCTCTAAACTCTAAGTATGGTTTATGCACACGATATAATAAATCACCTGTTATTATTAGGCAAGGGTTGGTTATTGCAAATTGAAATCTGGACATCTCGCTCTCTAAATTTGAATCAGTGAAAACTACTGACAATCAGTGAATATTCACTGGTTTCCAGTGAAAACTACTGACAATCAGTGAATAGTCACTGGAAACCAGTGACTATTCACTGATTCAAATTTAGAGAGCGTGTTATCTAATAATATCAATTGCAATTGCTCTCTAAATTTACTAGAGTGAAAATCGTGCAACTCTTAAATAGTATATTACTCACCTAGGGAGGGAAAGTAGGCTAGCCCAAACTGCGTGTGAGATTGACACCCGAGCCGAAGGCGAGGGTGACAAAAACGCAGTTTGGGATGGCCTTTTTCACTCCCGTGTGAGGTATACTATTTTTCACCACCCCCTGCATCGGAAAGAACGACTTCCCGCTCACGCAAGGGAGCGAAAGTCGTACTTTCCGTGCAGGTGTGGTGAAAAAGATCATTTCAATTTTTAGTGTAATTAAGAGTGGCACGATTAGCACTTTTCACTAGTAAATTTTCACTCCGAGAAAAAAAAAATGTGTCGAGTGCAAAGCGACATGATTGCTTTTTCTTAAAAAAATCCTTCAAAATATCCAGTTCAATGCCTTTTGAATAAAAATTATACCTCTGATTTCCCCAGATTTTCTATGAAGAGCCGAACCGCATTAGGTTCAGTTTTTTCCAGTTTTTGATCAAAAATATAAATTAACGTGGCTGATATATTGTCCCTGGAGTTTAATTTTCAACCAGACTTTACGTGGGCGAATGTGGAATACCTAATGGCTGTTAACTATAAGATACACATACCGATATATGCCATGTATGCGTATGGCACAACGAAACACTCATGCATATGCACGTATATTATATACATATATAGCTACGTGCGTGTGTATACATGCAGTCATCTTTACCACCGCAAAATTATCTCCAATTACGACACTCTGTGCACCAACGGTACACCCGCAAACATACCTATACACACACTCTTTGTGCTTGTGCATATAAACCATACAGTCATAGTACACCTATGGTAGAAATTTCTGGTATATACGCTGACGCCATTATAGGTTACCTACTTACATTATATCATATAGGTAGGTATGTATAGTTAATACAGTCCCCCAGTACTAGCCGAATTCAATTTACTTTGGCAGGATGGACACCCTAATATACTATATGATTATGTGGGGGTCTATGTGCCATTGCACGTCAAGTAGATTGATGAATTTAGGTTCCGGTTTCTTCAGGCGATCTATAGCAGCATGCACAGCATAATTGGAAGGGGCCGGTTCGAAGTTCCGAATTTTCAAAGCTCCGAACGACCAAATTTCCGAATTTTGATGCAACGAACTCACAGGGTTCAGAAAGGGTATTTCACCGAAAGTCTATGTAACAGATTTAAAAAATTTCGAAAGCTAAAGACACAAATTTCAAGACTCCGAAAGCTCAATGATTCGAAAGGCCAAAAATCCGAAACTTGAACATCAAGCCGTCGCACGTCGTTTAGTCGACACGTTAAGAACACATTCGATCTTTCGGAATTTTGGACTGCCGGAACATCGGACTGTCGGAGCCTTGAGCTATCTACATTTCGACCATTCGGAATTTTAATTTTCTAAACTTTAGTCTTTCTGAAAATTCGAAATCGTTTAGAATAAATTCGGAAATTTGACCGTTCGGAGCTTTGGAATTTCGGAATTTTGAACCGGCCCCGAAAAATATCGTATGAAACTCGTGGGTAAGATTTTTTTACGCACTTGTTGCATAATATATTAATATGTAAGAGTAAGTGTTGTTTGGGTACCTATAGATGGTTGCACACACTGGTGTACATTATTTTCTCTGTGTAGTTCATGTCTCACGAGAATATTTTACTTACACAATTGTATACGCGATCGCAAACATAAGATAAGAGGTCATATGTGTCCATAGAATAATACACCTTTACTTTTTCGCTTCATACATCTTTTTAGCCGTAACAGATATGACGCATTTGGAGATGTGTACCTATTTTGAATTCTAAATATACGCTGTTAGAAAGGATTTCGCAGCTTCAATACTCATATACAAGAAACGTACCAACGAACTGCGAGGAACTGAGAGACTGAGAAACTGAGAAACTGAGAAACTGACGAACCCACATATTTCTACATAATCAGAATCTTCAAGAATTGTATAGAAATCAGAATATCTGTGACCCAGGTGACATTTAAACACATCTGAGTTAACCCCGTTTGTCATTCCAATTGTTGAAACTTTTATTAGGATTCATTGTTCGAATTTAAAGAAAAATATGAAATAAACATTTTAGTTCAGCGTACTTCTGAAAGTTACAATCAAGAATTGAGATTGCGCAACGTTTCAAATACTCTAGCGATTTCCATAATACAAGTTTATATCCTACGTATACAGGGTGTCCCAGAACTAAATGCAGAAAATGAAGAAGGTAATACAGGGGGTCAAGCTGAGTAAATTGACCTATAGAACATGTGGTCTCCGAAGTATCGGTCGCGAGATACGGCCGTTTAAAAAATCGCGTTGGGCGCCGGCATGTAGGCAACCGACTACACAGCCGGCATCGGTTCGCGCTTCATTCATAACGCTTCAGAAGTCAAGAATTTCGAATGAAAACACTTTCGACATTGAATTTTGCGCCAAACACACAACAACATCACTTGTTTCCACAATGAAATTTGATATCAAAAGTATTTTTGTTTGAAATTTTCGAATTCAAAAGTGTTATGACTCGCATCAACAGTCGAACGCGCTTATCAATTAGACGGCTGACAGATATCTGGTGTGTAGTCGGTTGCCTACATGCCGGCGCCTAGCGCGATTTTTTTAAGCGGCCGTATCTCGCGACGCGGTACTTCGGAGACCACATGTTCTATAGATCAATTTACTCATCAGCTTGACCCGCTTCATTACCCTTTTCATTTTCTGCATTTAGTTTTGGGACACCGCGTAGATATACACATGTGTATTTGCTTTTGAGTATAAACTAATCTTCGTTATTCATATAGTATTTTGCACTTTGAGGCCTGTAACATGTATATTTATATACCTACGTGTATCCGCGTAAGGTGAATTAAATTTTTTGGGCTCTTTGAACCGACATACCAAAGAAATTACGAAACACAATCCTAAGGTGATAAAACGTAACCCAACCTGGCCGAAGAGATTCGAGTAACCTATATATTATATAATAGTAGTATAGCTATGTACACACAGTATACTGTAACACCTTGGCGAAACGCGTTGCGTATACAATACTGCACACACTTAAATATATTTAGTATATATATATATATAGTATATCTACTTATCTCACACCTGTGCTAAAATATACCTACTAATTTCAATACGAAAGAAACAAAGCCGTTACTATAACTCCCGCGTCTATATGAATTCATTGGACATCGTGGCGACGACGTCAAGATAAAAGTGGTAAACAAAGTTCTTACTTCGCTATATAGGTTTGCGCATACATGACACATTATAATATATATATATATGATGTACTATATATATATGTGTATCATATCCAGACGGAGAAACGAATTGGTTTCATTGAACTAAATATAGAAACAAAGTGATAGCACGCAAACATTTAGAGCATATACGAGTAGGTATGTCTTTTATCCGAAACTTTTGAAAAATCAAGTGCAGGGATATACCTGGAGGTATTATTTATTTGTATATATTATGGATTGAGCATTTGATTGTTATGATTACTTGAACGAAGACGAATTCATTTTTCTCGATATCAGATTGAGAAAACAACATTTATTCAGTCTCACTCCCTCAATTCATTATTTGTGACAAAAGAGATA
The DNA here is from genome assembly GCA_943736025.1 of Tenthredo mesomela. Classification (NCBI taxonomy): domain Eukaryota; kingdom Metazoa; phylum Arthropoda; class Insecta; order Hymenoptera; family Tenthredinidae; genus Tenthredo; species Tenthredo mesomela. Next base: position 1,255,611 of record OX031016.1, read on the forward strand.
ATTGGGTGAAATTTCAGCCCGGTCGAATAACGTTAAGGCCCATCCCTAGTCGCCCACCTCCTTTTAATCGAAATGTGTCACATTTCGATTATTATCAGAGCCGAGGCGTCAACATAACGCAAAAAAGGCCAACTTAACGCAAATTCTATTTCAATTCCGAACACATACGTCCAAAAAAATGTTCGTTTCGTGCGAAAATAGAGTCTACAGATGGTCTTTGCATTGTTCGCCGAGGAAATCGAATTCGAATAATTTTTTAACAATGTAAAAACCATGTGTAGACTATATTTTAGCACGAAACTAACATTTTTTTGGACGTATGTGTTCGGAATTGAAATAGAATTTGCGCTAAGTAGGCCTTTTTTGCGTTTTTGACGCCTGCGCTCAGATAATAATCGAAATGTGACACATTTCGACCAAAAGGAGGTGGGCGACTAGCGATGGGCCTTAAGGGGGACCACTAGTGTGAAATTTTTTAAAAATCGATTTTTCATTTATTTGATGTTTCGATAGTCTATACCTTTCAAAATGACATACTAAAATTTCAAGTACACATCTCAAATAGTTTTTGAGTTACAGCCATCATTTATAACCATGAAATCAGTAACTTAAACTTTGAACGCGTTTTTCTCGAAACTACATTTTTCAAATTTGCTGCAGTTGTAACTCGAAGACAAATCATCCAATCGATTTGATTCTTATTGCAGCTTCTTTTATAAGTGTTTCTCCGTACCATGAACCTCCAGTTTTCCGATCGAATGAAAAATGTAATTTTGGCAGGCCAAAAATCATCAAATTTTCGCGCGAAATTTGAACTTTTTGTTAAAAACTCTGCCATTTTGTTGAATTTCAATTTTTTTCAAAACCCGAGGTTGATGGTACGGGAAATACCTTCTAGTTTCATAAACTTTTTGGTTTTTTAGATTTCAGGCACTGTGAAGGTCTGCATCACTGCAGCAGTGGGGGTACTTTTTTTTTTTTTTTTTTTAGCCTCGGGAGATCGCGGATAACTCCTTGAATTTTTAATTTTTTAACCTAAAAATTTTATGAGAGATTCAGTATATATCTACAAATATATACTCAAAACATTAAAACATTCCATGCAGTAGTTTTCTTTAAAAAAATTCCCAAAAATCACCTTTTTTTCAGGCGGTCACACTAGTGGTCCCCCTTAACCTGTATCACGACACACTAGTAATCTGATGTTCATTTTTAAATGCAAAAAACAAAGGATTCAAAATTTTCCTTGTAGCTTGAAAAAAAAAAAAAAAAAAAAAAAAAATCGCACGAAGCTGTCGATGACAGAATCTTCAACCGCAAGTTTGTATGCGTCTAACCAACCCAATCGAAGCCTAAAAAAAAAATCTGTTGCTGAGTTATCGCGAAATTCATACAGAAAATCGTTATGAAAAAAAAAAGGAAAAATAAAAAATTTATAGCCTATTGATTTCAGTAAAAATGGTTATCCGATATCATAGGCCATAAAACGATACGTTTTATACCTACGTTTTTACACTGAAGCTGAAGGCAGTATTTATCTATAACCTACTGTATACGTATGAATATATATGGGGCGTTTCATGTCAAGTTGGTGATTTTACACCGGTCGATTTCTTGGATTTGTTTCAAATTTGTTCCGTGCCTAACGAATCTAGAAAGACAGCGAGAAACAGACGAAAAACTTGGGTACTGTCGAGCTGGCTGTGACTGACTGTCAAGTTTCTAGGAAGCCTCTCGGTATATTTCAGGATTACCGAATTTTTCCACAATAACACGAAGACATGAATTTTTCAAATTTTCAAATTTTGCGAAAATATGACGTTTCGAAAGTCAATTGATAATTTTCGCGCGAAATTGGTACAGGTATATAAAATACAGAAACGCACCACGTATGTACCTTTAATGTATACGAAACGTAACATATACGTACTATATCCTTTTATGGTCTATGATATCGGAGAAACATTTTTACTAAACTAAATACGATACAGATTTTTTCATTTCATTTTCATACACTAATATCTCATATGGATCAGTCTCCAAGTCGGCCTAAAAGAACGTTAATTAAATTAAATGTGCTCATTGATGTTATCGGATCCGATTTTTTTCTTTTTGAATTTAGGGGATTATACATAAAGAATTACTGCTCTCGTGAAATAACGACCACCCTAACGTAACATGCTATTATAATTAATGCGAAAAGCAACTACTTACAAGTTCAAAACACTAGATCAGACTGACGCGCGACGTCAGATCGATATTGTTCATACGTATCATACATGTTTATGCTCGTTGGTGTCAAGTTACGTCAGATATATGTAGTTGTATATTACAAATAATTATAATCATACAAAGAGGAGTACAGGTTGGTCATGAAACTTATCAAATATTATTGACAGTTTGTCATCTCTACGTACGCAAACCTAGTATATTATATAATTATTCTTCATCACCGTCTTCATCTCGCGTTTAGAGTTCGGAGCTATAGGCGTTTATTTAAATACAAGAGAAGAGAAATTAGGTCAACTCGGATTAGCGCGCGTTCTGCTTCTGCCCACTCACCACCGTGCAGAGACAGTAGCGATATTACGTGGATTGCAAGTTGTTAAGTCCTTATTATATCAAGAACTTCACAACTTTAAAAGATTTCATATCAAGGTCAACAACTGCCAAGAAGCGGTGGCCGATATTGTGCAAATTATATGTACCTACTCTGTTCTGCTGCAGGCTGATCAATATACGGACCTGCATAGATACAGGTGCCTGTGCAGCGTTGGGAGCCATTGATTGCTTTTCTAATTCAATGACCAATTTGATCATCCATTAAATTCGTGATTGAAATTCAAATGTAACTTCATCAGACGTTTAATTAGAATTTTTACTACAACTCTGATATCCTTTTCGCGGCGAGTTCCTACTAACATAAGAGAATTACTGCGATTCAATGGTCAATGCATGACCAGCTGGTGAGAGGTGTTTGAAAATTACCGCGCTAAGCACCTAGGCAATAGCTGACCGCGGAATCTTTGAAGTTTGAACCTTCTCTCACGTAAGTATAAGTAGCTCAAGTTACTAACACTAAATGTCACGTCGTGTAATACGTAGCAAAAGTTACAACGACCCCATAAAATTCTTGGCCATTGTCCTTGACGCGAAACGAGAAATGTTTTGAAAATACAATGCGCGTACTATATATACGGAAGAAACTGACTCATTCGTATGCTAGTGGTTATTCATTATTCTACGTTCATCAAATTTTAACATACAATTAAGGATATAAGGACAAGTTATTAAGATGACACTGATTTATACACATAACAGTTATTTAACGTTAATAAATCGGAATGAATGACTGGCTGCTCAGCCACTACCGTACCGTATCACTATTCAACTCATAGATTTCCGGTCAGTGTTTATATTGTTGCGATAATGTATTCATTGTATTCGGAGGATCAAGATTCGTGCGACATTAAATCGCCACCAAGTACCCTAGAGAATTTCTTACATTCTTGTAATCATTACATCATATCTCCTGAACTACTGCATATTTTTCGATAAACTTTATACCACCAGAAGTCCCAGTTCACGTGATCTAGCTCAAAAAATTTGTACGAAATCGGTCGAGTGGTTGCTGAGATATTGATAGCTCTAAAGTTTATGAAAAACTTGAAGATTCTTCTTGTTCTTCTTCTCCTGATCTTCCGTAAACTCTTTATGGCAACACCTATTTCTCTCGAACCGATGCACCGATCGACTCGAGATTTGGAAGGGAGGTTCTCTCCATCGATATCTCGTTTAATATTCATTTCGGCTACAATCGGATAATGCAACAAAAAGATTGACCCCAATCAATATTCGAAGTGCCTATATTATTGTTATTTTCGTAGGCGTTGATATGAAGTGTTTTTTTTTTTTTTTTTTTTTTTTTTTGCGTTTGTGATGCGTAGACATTAGGGTGATTCAAAAAAGACCTAATTTCTCAGATGTTGCTGCTCATTCGTGAATATGTTGTTTGTGATTTTGAAAAATTATTCCATTTTTTTTTTTTAGCTCTATTGGACAATATTTACTACTGCCTCAGTGAAGTTGAAATTTCGAAATTTTGCCATTTTTGGCAATTTCAAAGTTCTCAGATCAAAGCGCTCATCTGGCTACCTCTAGATTCTCATTCAATGAGGATGTTGGTTCAAGATGAGACTCGTACGATAATATTTAGTACTGCCTCAGAGACATTGAAGTTTTTTCACTACTTAGGGGTTTTATCAGAGATTGGATCGCCAGGTGTTGCTCATGAGACAGTCTTTTCTTACCATTTTAATGAAGAAGTACACGAAGTTTGCAGTCCGTGGGACCAATTTTACTACTGCCTCATGTTGCTAATTTTACTTGAAGGAAAGTCGCCCTCGATGCGGCAGTAGTAAAAATGGTCCCGCAGACTGCAAACTGCTTGGATTTCTTCCTTATATTGGTAAGATGAAACTGTCTCATAAGCAGCACCTGGCGATCAAATCCCCGAAAAAACGCAAAATATTGAAAAAACTCCAATGTCTCTGAGGCAGTATTAAATATTATCGTACGAGTCTCATCTTGAACCATCATGCTCATTGAATGAGGATCTCGAGGTAGCCAGATGAGCGCTTTGATCTGAGAACTTTAAAATTGCCAAAAATGGCAAAATTTCGAAATTTCAACTTCACTGAGGCAGTAGTAAATATTATCCAATAGAGCTAAAAAAAATGGAACAATGTTTAAAAATGACAGACAACATATTCACGGATTAGCAGCAACATCTGAGAAATTAGGTCTTTTTTGAACCACCCTAGTAGACATTGAATAGAAAATAAAATCAAAATAAGAACACTTTACGATGGATATAAAAAGTTAATTTTTCTCGATTATGGTGCACTATTGCACAATTTCAGATTCATTCACGAAATCATATCGAGGTCGGTACGGAGTGGGTAGAATCTTCTCAACATTAGAAAAATGTGCCATAAGAATCGGATGAAGTAAGATCACAAATATTACCAACGAATGGAATCGCGCATTCTGTTATTTCGACTATTCTTAACGATTCTCATGAATTCTTAATCGACCGAGCAAGGAGTCAGCAAAGTAGCTAGCCATCTTCCGACGCCAGTCGATAAAGTCACAATCCACCGAAGGGATTCAGTTAATAAATAAGTGATGAAACTTAAATTTCAACTCAACCCGAAAAATTGGTCATCTTATCGTTTTGCCGATGTCACTGCAGAAGACGTTTAAATACCAATTATCTATAAACTTACCGCTTTTCGTTTGTCCTCCGCGCTCACGACGCTGTGGCTTCGATGTCTGATCAGATCCATCACTTTGCTTACTGGGTTTCGGCTGCTCTCTGATCCAGCTCTCGGCCTAGAACCCTGCTCTTTTCCATCTTTGTGTGAGTCCTTGTTATCTTTGTGATCCTTATGGTGGTGATCCTTGTGGTGATGATCCTTCTCAGAGTTAACATCCGACGAGGAACTAACGTGTGAACTTCTGTGCAGTGAATGCTGGGGCAAATAAAACGACAAAGGTTTTGAAATTAATGGGAAAAACGACGATTTTCTTTCGATCTCTTCATTAATAAATGCAGAAATTTTTATATTTTCGAAATGTGAATGTAATATGAAGCGTCAATGATGTATTAGACGATTACCTGCACAGCGTTCTTCATATTCGTAATAATACTGGGTTTTCTTGTTTTACTAGCATCCGATTTACTCCTTGGTCTAAAAGCGTCGAATAGGGCCGGTTTTCTGGTCGGACTAGCCGTGTCATCGCCGCTCTTCCGACGCTCGGTGCTATTGCTACGACTCGTAGATCCTGACCGTGTACCAGAAGCCTTACGACCTTGGGCCTTACTCGAACTCGACGAACTCGAGTGTTCCGTATGCTGCTGAGGTAATGGGGTGGATTTACCAGACCCCGGTGCACTCGCGGTTGAGGCTTTTCTGATGTTCCTTGAATGGGATCCCCAGGTACCTATGTACACAACGAGACAGTTACTTTTTAGAATTATTTTCCAGAGCTATATTTTATCTTTTATTTCATGTTTTTTCACTCCTGCATCGACCCAAAGCTGATAATCACATTATAACCAGACCGCGTTGAGCATGTTTATTTAGTTCCTTGATTTGAAACTGTTTCTCAAACTTGAAGCACGTTTTTGTAGGGAATCAAAACAAAACGAAAAAAAAAAAAAAAACAGTTTTGGTAGAAGCAACTGCATTTTTGAAAACGTCGCAACTTTGAAAACGATATTATACAGGTACGTACCAGCACGTGGTCTGTGGCCCTGATCTTGTCCGGACTGTCCGGATTCATCAACATCTTCGGTAACGATAGTTGGCAGTGGCTGCGAGCCAAGCTCCTGAAACAATTGTAATAAAATATTTTTATTTATTGATTTCTCGTCTGTTTTATACGTAATTGAAGTAGTACATATTTTTTTTCGGCATAGGCATTGAAAAGTCACTTTTTGACGCCTGTTTTCGATCCACAAAGTGTCACTTTATACGGTTGATTTGAGAACTGCCCTATAAAGTCTTTATACGGCAGTCTGGATGCGCAGTTCGAACTGCGCATTCCAAAGCTGCCGTATAAAGTCTTTATACGACAGTTTCGATGCGCGGTTCGAAGTGCGCGACAGATCGCACCATAACCTCACTCTTCGTCTAGTGAATCTCAACAGGCGTCAAAGTGACTTTTCATGCCTATTTCGAAAAAAATACACTATGGGGCGCACCCGTAAACCGTTTTTGACTCGAATAATGATTTCAGAACTCGCTTCCGACTCGCCTTTAGCTTGTCCTGAAATCATTATTCTCGCCGAAAAACACTTGGTTTACGGGCATGCCACATAATATACTATTATCAAAGCTTTTGGAAAGTCGTAGGTAATAACTAATAATACTTGTGAATAAAATGACAATTTATTTTTGTACACAGATATATAATCATTAGCTCTATTTGGTTAGTCAGTAAATAGATCATTCGTCGTTGGCTTTAAGCGTTTTTAAAAATAGTAATGACCATTTCTAAATTGGTCAATTAACGATGATGCGAATCGATGTGCGGTCGGATACTCTGGATAACAATGTACTAATCAGGCCAACGAACGATACGTACGTCAGACCTCAAACAAAAATGCGTATATCTAACCGCTCGAATGGCTTTTCTGCTAAATAAATTCTATAACTACCAAATTTGTAATACTATCAGATCTACTAATATAAGATGCTTCCGTTTGAAGACACAATTATCATAAGTGTTTAATCCAGCTCATGAAGCTCCATATAAATTTTTTTTTTTTTTTTATTCTTTTTTTCAATATCTGAAGTCACATGGGATGTGGAATACGTATATCGTGAACAAAGGTTCAACGTATAAAGGTTCTAGCTTGATCTGGTTTTAAGAAACGAGTTAGTTATTAACCCATCAATTAACCGCTCATTGTCAGTCACATATTATATACTGGACTGCGATCATCGTGTCAGCCTTGTGTTGGATGTAGTAGCATACACATTGCATTGTCAGTTTCAATTAATTTTCGTCATTTTATTACCCTTGCGAGGCTGCAGTCACTGGACCTAGACCTCTGTTAGCTGTTTGTTTGAACATGAATAGCATATCTATTATTATATACTCTACAAGCACCTATTTACCTATACGCGGTTGGTTTTATCGTCACATCAAGTTTCGTGATGGATTTTCGCCAGAACCCGTATATACAGTTTAATGTATGTAGCATATTGGTAAGTATATACTCAAGGAAATGGATTCTGTAACCCAGTCAATCGTACAGAGGATTTTAATAATGTCAAATGCCATTGGCTAAGACGACTCAACGCATTATTTTGCAATTTGGGATATTTGTGAAAAATCGAATCAATTTTTCTTGGAAATAACCAGCTTTCAGATATATTCTTTCATCACAGCATATCGACGTTGTTAAGAGGACCAATACAGCGACTTTTCGAGAAATTATCATAGTCCGAAATCAATTTATTTCATAACCAAAGTTCATTTTACATCAAAATATTTTTCTTTTTCAAAATCATGTGTCGTAAGGATTTCGTAGCACCGTTGGACCGATTCAGGTCATCTTGGATTCATTTCCTTTAGAAAACAAATCCTCATCATGTGAATGTAGGAATTTTGAAAAATTTTCGTTTTGGCCAAGTTATTTAAGAAATGAGTGATAATAATTTTTGCAAATTTGGTAAATTGATCATAACTTATGACATAATTCTTCATTTTTAAATTCCTACATTCACATGATGAGGATTTGTTTTCTGAAGAAAATGAATCCAAGATGACCTGAATCGGTCCAGCGTTGCTTTAAAATCCTTACGACACATAATTTTGAGAAAGAAAAATATTTTGATGTGAAGTGAACTTTGGTTATGAAATAAATTGATTTCGGACTATGATAATTTCTCGAAAAGTCGCTGTACTGGTCCCCTTAATCAATTGTACATATAATACTTGTGCGTTCTATTCATAACGAATCACACTACTAAAATTTTCGGGTCACGAATTTCTCTCGGTATACGATTTACTCTGTACCTACTGTATATGGACAATTAATTGAAAATAATAATAATTGGATAAATAAAAAATAATGCGTTACCTTAACGATATAACCGCCATGATGCAGGATCGTTTTTCCTTCGAAAGAAAATGAATCACATCCCAGTGTGAACATATTTGTACTAAAGATTTACACGATCACCGTATAACAGAAACACTACTTGGCTTTATTAAGAAATTCACTTTCATAGATCTTGACCAAACATGCATCGACACCACTGCGACGAGAATTCATCATCGTCCGCGACATGACAGAGTGTATAGTAGGTACACACATGTATAACATGAACCTATTCATGTGCGATATGCATATTTCATCTTTAAATATACGTGTTGCAAAATTTCCACTCAAATTTTTTGATATGTAGCTCTAAAATTTCTTCAATCAGATGCAACAAAAATTCTTGAAATGATCATCAAAATTTCAGTGGACCCTCCTGCAACACATTTTTTTTTCCCCCATTCAAAATTCTAAATCTTCGTTTTGCACTGGAAACCGATATGAAATGAATATTATAAGATTGGAGAAAAGATTTCGAAGGTATTAAGGTATGTTTAGCTGTATACTATTACAATCCACATTTATCGCATGATAATCAAAGAAACTACGCGCAACGTGACTTTATCACTTATTGTAGGTATATACCTAATACGTTACCGCACAGTGTTACTCGCAAATAAAAGATATCCGGATTTCCCAAGATTAATCAGGAATTAACTGTCGGATTAATGAAAGTGCCTCACGTGTCCTGGCCTGATGATAATATATCGATAATTCAAGGTATAGCGTATTTAACCAGTAATAATTCTACCGGCAGGTAGATTATTTCAAATTATTGAGCAATAGATTTTAAAGCTCTTGGGTCGGACGAGATGATTTGAAATTATCAAATGAGTGTCTCGCGATTAGTCACTGATCTTAGAGATACAAGATTTATACATATGTATGTAGAAACGTTCCATCATTCAACGACAAGAGGAAAATGTTACGATTATGTCACATCACTCTGTAGTAGGAGTACAGAAATTTATGCGATTTTGAAGAATTTTCACATCAAATGGAATCGGCAATTCGGATCATTAACGTGATAGAATCATGATTTTGCATGTGACAATGATTGAAACAATTTTTCCAACTCAAAACTGCACGACACGAAATATTTCTCAGGTGACATTCAGCAATTTTTCATACCAATTGAGTATACAGCAAAATAAAAATAAAAACTACCTAATCCGCAATTTATGCGAAAACGAATGACACCTATTTGGTATATTCACACAATGCAGCGCTGACTTAGACCGAAATGAGAAACCATGCCATGTACTTGGCTCTTGTTTTACTTCTCTTATGAATTCTGGAAACGAATTGACAATCAGAAATGCAATTTATTTTTCTAAAATACCCGCGATTTGCAAAATTCACACTCGATTCGCAAACACTAAACGCCTAAGTATAGTTGTAGTAGGACTCCGTGCATTACGAGGTTCACAGCGTCTCACTTTCGACTGCCGTTCTAGCCGGATCCAGCAACGATCGTATATAGCCTGCAGTCTTGATCCCAAAGACTGCCGCTGTCCCTTTCTTTTCCGTTTTTGTTAGAAAAGTAGGTAAGTACGATGCGTTCAAAATTCACGCGACTCTTTTGCAATTGCGCGCACGTGGCCTGACGTCTTTCGGTAAGGGTTTAGAGTTCCTCAGCCATAGTTTGGATGGGAGGATGGCTATTATGACCGAGGCTTATGGGAACAGGTATAAATACCGATGCTGTAGCGAGTTTCTCTATACTATTGTCATTTGCTTCAATGAGTTTTCTCCTCACGAGGAAAATACGAGCGAGATCTTTTCATTTAAACCTGCACTGTTGGAAAAATTGAAGAAAAAATAATGTCCCAGGAGGTCCACTATCATTTTATGTCAATTTCAACACTTTTTTAGTTAAAACAACCACTTTTTTTTAGTTGAAACAACATTATTTTCACTTAAACGACAAATTTTTCTGTTGTTTCAACGGAAAATAGTGTGGAAATCAACATAAAAATTATAGTGGACCTCCTGGAACATTTCATTTCTAACGGTGATGATACCCCAATTCCCGGAGTGTATTTAATCGCATAATGCAATTCCATTGCATACAACGACTGCATGATTATTGATTGATGATACGGATGAAATTTTGCTACTTTTTAAGATAAAAGTTAAAAGAACAAAGAAAAATAATGTAGATAAACGACGTTTGAATAACCGAACTTGAAATCTTCCCAACTACCTAAATGACTGGAAATAAATTTTCGACTATCTCACGCGTCCGTTATATACATTGAACAATATCATACGAGAAAATATCACAGCTGACAATTGCACGTGTCGACTTTATATTTTTTTCCACGAGGGTATTGAATTAGAGCGTTAGAAAATCTGAAATATCATTCGGCAGCTGCGGTAATGATCTAGGTGTATATATATATCCGTATCACATATACATATGTAAGTATACTTTCATACATGTTAGAATGTCTATTCTATCAGGTATATAACCCCCGTTGATACGTATCAAATCAGGGGGGGGATATAATTTTTGAATATGAATTTAATAATTCTTATACTTTGATAGTATAATTATATAATTATTTTTGCAAAGAAATTAATTAATCAATTCAATTCCATTATATACTAATCATTTCGACACAGTGCACTTATAAATTAGCTGCATAATCTTCATTTGAATAAGAAAAATTAAAACGTATATATACTTGTAAACCTATAGATTGTCACGTGTTTAAAATATAATTAGTACTACCTACTACGTATTTTTTCTATAATAATTGGTGAAAAAAAAAAAAAAAAAAAAAAAAAAAAAGTCAAGAAAGTTCGAAGGATCTGAACACTTCAGTGCATTCGGTTATTTTATTAACTTGTTGTTCACGATCATTTCGGTAGTATATGATTACGGTCAATGACCAATTGAGAGTTATAATTATAGACGACATACACGATATAACTATATTTATATATATATATATATGTAACATATATATATCACGAGGCACTTGTGTATAAATTATTATCAAGCTATATGCGATATAGGTACTATTAAGAAAAGCTATCCACTAAAATAATGCAGTCTGCACGAGTCACTGACCACTGGTCAAGAGTCATCGAAATTAGCATTTCTCAAACTTTGGTTAAACAGCTATTCATATATAATATTATTATGATATATTACGTCACTAATGCCATAAGGTCGTAAACGCCAAAAAATTATTTTTTTTTTTTTTTTGCGGATATGCCCAAACGATTTTACATGGCGCAAAAAAGATTTTGCCACCAAAAACACGAAATATTTTTTTTTTTTTTTTTTTTTTGGCGCTTACGAACTTACGGCATTAGTGACGCGAATTATCTTCACTAATTACTGCAGTTATGATTATTTTTTTTTTTTTTTTTTTTTTACTTTTTACGTTTCGTTTCATTATAATATCTTCGTAGTCGTAAACTTACATATAATAATAATTAACCGCACGAATTAGATTATAGAAAACTGGCGAAAAGAATACATAATAGTTTTTTTTTTTTTTTTTTTTATTATTATATTTTTATCGGTTATACAATTATGTATATACGTCTGCTTCGTCAGACGACGTCTCTCAGACTGTCGCAGTGTTCTTCTTGGTGGGCTGAAAGTGTCGACTCTTTATAACCAGACCAGATCCTATATATTTACTTATACAATTAGGTATATGTACATTAGACCGGTTCAAAAAAATCGACTATTCTTTTTCTTACAATTTTCGCATTGAAATACTTTCGGGGGGCTGAAAAAAGATGCCTGTTAAAAGCGGAGCTCTTAATATTAAGATTTAGAGGTCGCTCATCGCGGATTTCTATTTTCCATTTGAATAGCATAGGAAATTTTTTTTTTTTTTTTAATAATTTTGTAGCTCACAAACCAATGAACAAATCCAAATGACTCAAACATATTTTCATAGGAAATCGAACACTCTACAAAAAGCTTCTCTTATCATTTTTTGATAAATTGACTCCTTCCAAAGTTATTCAAGGTCAAATTTCGATTTATAGTTGAGATAATTATTTTTTTTTGTGATTTTTTTTCCACAATGATAGATACATTTTTTAGAGTGTTCAATCCCCTATCAAAATATGTAAGAGTCATTTGGATTTGTTCATTGGTTTGTGAGCTACGAAATTCTCAAGAAAAAAAAATAAAATTCCTATGCTATTTAAATGGAAAATAGAAATCCGCGATGAGCGACCTCTAAATCTTAATATTAAGAGCTCCGCTTTTAACAGGCATCTTTTCTCAGCCCCCCGAAAGTATTTCAATGCGAAAATTGAAAGAAAAAGAATAGTCGATTTTTTTGAACCGGTCTAATGTACATATTATACTTATGGGTTTATAGTTGGATATTCCCTTGGAGTAAATAATTGAAGAGGACGGATAAGCGTTTATCACGCACAAGGTTGAAATACCGAATTATATTCTTGTCAATTTAAATCATATCAATTTCGTTCTTATATTGATATATGCTTTTATACCTTATATTCGCACAGAAAATATGTTCATGCATGTTATATATGAGGTATTCCACGCCGTTTCGAACGGTCAAAAAAATCACCGCTTCCGAAAAAATCGTAATTTGGTCCTCGAACACAACTATATCGAAAGAATTTTTGTGAATTTTTTCAGAATTTTCGGATTGCATTTGTGGATTTTTTCCAAATTCCAACTTTTTTTACAAACTTCCGTATCTCAAAAGTATAAGATCCTACAAGAAAATTTATGAGACACAAAAGTTGCAGTTTCGAATCAACTTTCTGAAAAATTTTTTTTGGAAATTTCTCGAATCCCAAAAATAGCAATTTTTATCAAAAATACACAAAAATCGATTTTTCAATCAATACGTCACCTTCGATTTGCCTCGATAAATCACAGAAAATACTCTGAAGTGTGGAGAACAACCCCGTATTTTTTTTTAGATGGGTGGCGCAATCGTTTGGAAGATATGCTTTATTAATTTTTTTTTTTCTGAAATTTTTTTTTTTTTCTTCTGAGAAAAAAATTAATAAAGCACATCTTCCAAACGATTGCGCCACCCATCTAAAAAAAAAATACGGGGTTGTTCTCCACACTTGAGAGTATTTTCTGTGATTTATCGAGGCAAATCGAAGGTGACGTATTGATTGAAAAATGGATTTTTGTGTATTTTTGATAAAAATTGCTATTTTTGGGATTCGAGAAATTCCCAAAAAAATTTTTTCAGAAAGTTGATTCGAAACTGCAACTTTTGTGTCTCATAAATTTTCTTGTAGGATCTTATACTTTTGAGATACGGAAGTTTGTAAAAAAAGTTGGAATTTGGAAAAAATCCACAAATGCAATCCGAAAATTCTGAAAAAATTCACAAAAATTCTTTCGATATAGTTGTGTTCGAGGACCAAATTACGATTTTTTCGGAAGCGGTGATTTTTTTGACCGTTCGAAACGGCGTGGAATACCTCATATATACCTACATTGTACATAGAGAAACGTGGGAGGAGGGTTCTTTACTAGTATACTTATCCTACCTATATATATATATATGATAGTTTAAAGAGTCATAATTCATCAAGATTATCATCCTCAAGTTGTAAATCTTTTACGGAAATGAATAATGATACCACCTATACATATAATATAGGTACAACGATGCGAGCATAACGATGCTGATGTGGTTTTGGCAAAATATTATACCTCGCTTATCGATCGACAAGTATGTATTTTTTTTTTTTTTTTTTTTTTTTCATATATGTACGCAGGTTTTATCAGTGAAACCGCCGAATCTATATTATGTTAGAAGACGAAGAAAAAGATCAAAAAATAATGATGAATGAAGACTAGGCAGTTTCATACACGCGATCGTTACATGAATCGCAATGTTAAAAATAATATTTTCGGAAAACTAACGACGACGCGTGACGTTTTTCACGTTCTAGCTGTATATTTGCGCATATATACGTAATATATATATATGCTGTCTTTAGGACCTCGAGTTATGTGTCAAGTTTCAGAAATGTAACTCTTTTACGTTCACGCAGCTGTGACCCACAGGGTTTATTATATAGTTATACTGTAGTTACACGTAATAATTACGTGTTTTAAAGAAAACTTATGTCATATTCTCACGCCCTAGAATATCATTTATAATCCCTAGCATACGACCTGCAGGAGATCTGCACGGTTTTCGCCAAATTTTATAGTTCTGATTGTTTCATGAAAATTGACAACAAAAAAAGAAAAAATGGTGCGTATCGGATGGTAAAAGATCGCAGGACGTGATATAATTAAACGTTAAACGAGATAATATATGGACCTACGCTATGCTATAGGCATAATTACTTCCACGAACACGTTGCGTAGACTTGTGTTGGTGTAATACGTGCATAGAGACGTACTTCCCATTCTGTTTTGAACTCACATTAAGCCAGCGCTGACCGGTGTATAAATGCACGCAGGTCACACGCATGTATAGACGCTATACTAGTTCTGCTTTTTTTCCCAGCGTGTAGGGAAAAAAAAATCGACCATTCTTTTTTTTTTTTTTTTTCAATTTTCGCATTGAAATACTTTCGGGGTGGTGAAAAAAGATGCCTGTTAAAAGCGGAGCTCTTAATATTAAGATTTAGAGGTCGCTCATCGCGGATTTCTATTTTCCATTTAAATAGCATAGGAATTTTTTTTTTTTTTTTTTTTCTTCAGAATTTCGTAGCTCACAAACCAATGAACAAATCCAAATGACTCTTACATATTTTGATAGGGGATTGAACACTCTAAAAAATGTATCTATCATTGTGGAAAAAAAATCACAAAAAAAAAAAAAAAAATAGTTGACTCAACTGTAAATTGAACTTTGAGCTTGAATAACTTTGGAAGGAGTCAATTTATCAAAAAATGATAAGAGAAGCTTTTTGTAGAGTGTTTCATTTCCTATGAAAATATGTATCAGTCATTTAGATTTGTTCATTGGTTTGTGAGCTACAAAATTAGTAAAAAAAAAAAAAAAAAATTTCCTATGCTATTCAAATGGAAAATAGAAATCCGCGATGAGCGACCTCTAAATCTTAATATTAAGAGCTCCGCTTTTAACAGGCATCTTTTTTCACCCCCCCGAAAGTATTTCAATGCGAAAATTGAAAAAAAAAAAAGAATAGCCGATTTTTTTGAACCGGTCTACTATACATATTATATGTTTACACATACATATTTCTGAGTATATAGGGATAATACCTATGGCATAAAAAGTTGTACGAAGAGATTCG
Organism: Tenthredo mesomela; assembly: GCA_943736025.1. NCBI lineage: Eukaryota > Metazoa > Arthropoda > Insecta > Hymenoptera > Tenthredinidae > Tenthredo > Tenthredo mesomela. Next base: position 1,271,542 of record OX031016.1, read on the forward strand.
AAAGAGAGTATATCGAAGAGCTGAAGATTTCCTTTTAAATCTATAGAGTGAACGGACCCAATCGTATCGTACTTACATCATAACATGTAGAGATACTATATTATGATGTAAAAGGTGCGAAGGTTCAGAATAAAATTTCAAGTATTGTGATTAGTGTTAGTTAGTTTCAGGAAGACTATACAGAATTCCATTATAGACATATGTCTAATAAAAATAATAATATCGTTGATTCATTTCAAGACTTTGATAATTTCTTAAAATAACCTATATATTATATATACCTATATATGTCTGTAATATTGTTAATACTTGACCTTGTAACGTTCGCGGAAATTTGGCACGTTTATTAATAAAATTTATAACGATAGCGAGATTTCAAGTTGTACTATATAGTTGTTATCTATATACGTACGCTCACGAGTGACACATACGTATACGTGTATGTATCTATAATATGTAGATATATGAAATTCTTTTTCTATCACATGTGTGTGAAGCAACTCTTTGAATTAGGTATAATTATACACTCAGAAAAAGGTATTGTTGCCACAACCAAAATTTGAGTTATTATATGGACAATCATATTTTTTGTTCAGTCAACCGAAAATTTTGTTGGAATAGCCAAAATTTTGGTTGTACCAACAAAATTTGGTTTTCCCAACAAAATTTTGGTTATACGAACGAAATTTTCGGTTGACTGAACAAAAAAATTTGATTGACTGAACAAAAAATGTGATTGTCCATAATAATAACCAAATTTTGGTTGTGTCAACAAGACCTTGTTCTGAGTGTAGCCAATCTTTTTCCCGAAATAAAATATTTTAATGAAATTATTATGTTAAAATCTTACACAAACTACGTTATACCTATATAGTAGAATTTATTAGATTGATTTCAACTCAATATATCACATATATAAAACTCATATATCATTGTTACGAAAATTTGGACTGGAATGGTTGTTTGCAGCTTGGTGTTTAGCCCTAAGATTATTTATTCCTTTTCATTTTCTATAGTGAAAGTAAAATATGATTAGGAATACTTTTATATCATGACATGATCACCGATGTACGATATATAGGTATAGGTATATATGGGGCATTCCATGGTAAATCACACAGAATAAAACCCGACCGATTCCGATTTGCTTCATATTTTTTCGTGTTGTTGTTATCACTGAAAAAGACGTCTGTGATTTTTTTCAGATTTTTATTGCCAGTCGTTTGGATTTTTTTTTTTTTTTTTTTTTTTTTTTTTAGTAATCGTAAATCCAATCAAACAAATGATTTGAAAAAATGATTCGGGCCAACTTTTTCGTAATTTCACGCAGTTTAACATTAAAATAATAGACACATTTTTAAGCATCATGTCGAGCATTTTTATCTGGTTTAACGTAAAAAATATCGACTTTCGCTAAGTATGCCCCCTGCGATCCTGTTCAAAAAAATCACGAAAATTCCGCATTGAAAATCAAAAATTTTAAGCCCAAGGCCATGATGGAGAAATGATTCCTTCAATTTTGTTAAATTTTTTTTGTAAATATTTTCCGTTGTTTTTCACTGCTTACTCCAATACGATAAAAAAAAGGTGATGCCCATCTACCAACTCAATTTTTCTTACCAATAGCCATCATAAATAATCAATAGTTATCTTTTAAGCAGAAAACCATGATTTCAAATAATTCACATCCTGTTTATATTATTCGATATTATTATTTATTATTTTCGCGATGTAATTTGTAAGGAATTTACTTATTTTACTACGATCAATTATAATTTTTGAGACGTGCCTCTACTTCAGGGGGCTTAGAAAACTCAACGGGCCTACTATAAAGCTGTATATAAATTAAGGAGGAGTTTGAAATTTACTTTGACCATATGAATGTCGTTTAATATTTTATTTAACCCTTTCTGCCATGGTGGCACTCTGAGAGTGCCACCTGTTTTATAACCATTTTCTGAGCAATTTCGATCAGATTTTTCAAACTTTTTTTTTGTGTTTAAAACAAAAAAAAAAAAAAAAAAAAAAAATTTGTGACACAAAGGGTTAACGTAAATAAATTTAATGAATGAATTGATGCGTGAATTTAAACCAATCCTCAATGAATTTGCAATGATTCGCAATACGAAGCTGGCTTATGCTGTGTAGCAGAGGGGCCGAAGCAAAATAATAAATAATAATATCGAATAATATAAATAGGATGTGAATTATTTGAAATCATGATTTTCTGCTTAAAAGATAACTATTGATTATTTATGATGGCTATTGGTAAGAAAAATTGAGTTGGTAGATGGGCATCACCTTTTTTTTTATCGTATTGGAGTAAGCAGTGAAAAACAACGGAAAATATTTACAAAAAAAATTTAACAAAACTGAAGGAATCATTTCTCCATCATGGCCTTGGGCTTAAAATTTTTGATTTTCAATGCGGAATTTTCGTGATTTTTTTGAACAGGATCGCAGGGGGCATACTTAGCGAAAGTCGATATTTTTTACGTTAAACCAGATAAAAATGCTCGACATGATGCTTAAAAATGTGTCTATTATTTTAATGTTAAACTGCGTGAAATTACGAAAAAGTTGGCCCGAATCATTTTTTCAAATCATTTGTTTGATTGGATTTACGATTACTAAAAAAAAAAAAAAAAAAAAAAAATCCAAACGACTGGCAATAAAAATCTGAAAAAAATCACAGACGTCTTTTTCAGTGATAACAACAACACGAAAAAATATGAAGCAAATCGGAATCGGTCGGGTTTTATTCTGTGTGATTTACCATGGAATGCCCCATATATATCGTATGTCCAATAGTGTATGAGGATATGTGCCAATGATACGACCGTTTAATGACCGCGCGAGCGTCAATATATATATAAAAAAAAAAAAATGATTAATTTGTTTCGTATTTACGCGAAAAGCACGAAAGTATATGTTCAGAAAAAATTAACATTGAAAATTGATTAATTAAGTAAATAGCATTTTCATCATTCTAGCCTCAAAATCGCGACTTCGTCGCGATTCTGTGGCTTTCCTGATGAAAAAATATAATCGTTACTTGTACGTAAAGACTTTTTGACGAAACGAGTTACAGCACTCGCCTTCGGCTCGTGCCGTAAACCTCTCGTTTTGTCAAAAAAGCCTTTCCATACTCATACTGAAATGTACTATTTTTGCAGATACAAACTCATATACAGGGTGAGCTTTCTCCGGGGTCAGGAGAGGGTGTGGCTTAAATCGACTGAGACTCCGCCTCCTCTTATTCATACTTGTTATCATCAGGGAAATGATTGTATTAAGATAATGAAAAATCAATTGAGAAATCAGGGTAAATTATTCGAGTGTCTCATTGTTTCGACAAGGCTACATGAGTTTTTGTTTATTACGTATAGATAACACGGCAAGAGCGAAATAAACAGTAGCTGACAATGAGCGAGAGTTTGTTATTCTGAAAATTAAAAGTATGAATAGAAGTAGGCGGAGTCTCAGCCGATTTAAGCCACACCCTCTTCGAATCACGGAGAAAATTCACCCTGTATACCATTAGACACGTGATATACGAACCCGCGCTTTCTCTATGGAATGATTTTTCTCTCTAATTAATTACGTGATCGTTGTCATCGTATTAGGTAATTAAAAGTTAAATCTTTCGTCACGATGATCAGCTATAGGTCTATACATATTGTATATGTATATAAACACCGAAGATCGGAATAGGTATCTCCTATCTCTAAATATAACCTGCAACCGGGTCGCAGTTAGTCGTCCCGTATAACCACTTCTCGTTCAGATAATCTGCAGAATCCTAAACCGTTCGAACGTAAAAGAATATAAAGAATCTAAAGGTCCATTCCATGTCAAATATACCTAATTTGTATCTCTAACGATCGTGTTAGGTAATAAAACATTATAAAATGCTAGCTAGGTGTCTCTGATCCGAAATGTTGTGTTATAGCTTTGACACTTAATAATTCTTAGAAAATGATTCTTTTACGTAATATACTATATTCGTATATCTGAAATTAGTGACCACTCGTCGTATCTTGCACTGAGAAAAAGGTCTTGTTGAAACAACCAAAATTTGGTTATTATACGGGCAAAGAAATTTTTTTGTTCAGTCAACCAAAATTTTGTTGTGCTAACAAGAAATTTAGTAGTGTCAGAAAAAATTTTGGTTAGCCCAATAAAATTTTGGTTGACCGAACAAAAAAATTTCTTTGACCGTATAATAACCAAATTTTGGTTGTGTCACCCCACGGAAAATACACTCAATTCCTGAGTGTGAACACTGAATTTTGGGTGTAAAACTCTTGAATAGGGAGTTGACTTTCAAATTTCGAGTGTTGAACTCCCAAATTGAGATTTGACACCCAAATTTCGAGTATCGAACTCCCAGGTTTAGAGTCGACTCCCAAATGTTGAGTAGCGAACTCCCGAATTGAGAGTTGCCTCCCAAATTTCGAGTGTGGAACTCCCAAATTGAGAGTTGACTACCAAATTTTGAGTGTCTAACTCCCGAATTGAGGGTGGACTTCCAAATTTTGAGTGTCGAACTCCCAAATTGAGAGTTGACTCCCAAATTTTGAGTGTCCAACTCCTAAATTGAGGGTGGACTCCCAAATTTTGAGTTTCGAACTCCCGAACTGAGAGTTGACTCCCAAATGAGTGACACCCAACAGAGGGTCAACACTCAACTGAGAGTTAACACCCAAGTTAGGTGTACGAAAGTACACCTCAGTTAAGAGTGTTACTACTGAGTGTTATTTTAAGGGTTATTGTGAGTGTTTTTTCCGTAAGGGCAACAAGACCTTTTTCTGAGTGTGGATTAAAGAATTATTGTTATTACTATTATATTGTTGTTGCTTATATTGTTGTTGTTCAAATATGGATAAGCATTCAGTTCTAAGAAAACAAAATCCAGGTGTGATGATATCGCAGTAGGTATAAACTTCAAATATCATAACATCTTTGATTGACAAATCTATATATTAAATCGTGTTATATATGTACCTACCTAAATAAGTTTCTTTTAATTAACAAATAAATCTATCTATATATGTATCGACCCAACATCTCACTACTTATCTAATTTAAATTGTTATTTTAAATTACATTTCAACCGATGAAATTTTTTTTCTAATTTATCGATGCACTCGATCTGGTTCGAGCCTCTTTCTTCTCATGATGAAATTGACACGCGGATTTTTGAAGCACGTTTACCATGTACATATACCGTGGTGGTTTTATCCTCAATATTCCTGATTGAATATATACTATATATATATAAATCGCAGAGGAAATAAATTGCCTCCGATCGATCAGATCCCCTAATGCTTATATACACATGCGGTGAAGGAACGATCTAAGGCTGAATATTTTTTTAAAAAAAGCAGTCTGCGCGGCTCCAAACGGACTACCACGATCATCTGTATATCTACGTTTAGTGTATACGTACACTACCTTATGTGCGTTTATTTTTGTCCACACACTACAGTGGGCTATTTAAACTCTTTGTATGTTAACATCTTTACATGTGTATGTCTTATGCTTACAGATACTAACATCCAGAATTAGACTAGTATATTTCTATATACAGGGTGAGTCAGAATTCGTGACGAATCTCTCGTGGGGTTAATCCTGGTCGAAATTGGGATCGAAAGTTCCTCAGCCATTTTTCCGAAAAACGATTTTTTTCAACAATTTTTTTTTTTTTTTTTTTTTCGTTTTTTCATCATATGTCACTTTCTAAGAATCCCAAATAATGCCAATGAGTTTTTTTTTTTTTTTCAATATTAGAGAGATTTTCCGGTGAAAGTTGGTTGAAAGGTTGAAAAAAAGAAAAAAAAAAAAAAAAAAAATTGTTGAAAAAAATCGTTTGTCGGAAAAATGGCTGAGGAACTTTCGATCCCAATTTCGACCAGGATTAACCCCACGAGAGATTCGTCACGAATTCTGACTCACCCTGTATATACGAACAACTGCCAAGACAAGTATAGGTATATCAAAGTATAAATTATCTAGAGTGAAAGATGTCGAGTTTCTAATTTTTTTTTTTTTTTTTTTTTTTTGTAAGTATAGACATGTAAAAAAACATGATTAGTAAATTTGAAGGTATGCTCTTATACTTCGTCATCACTTTTCTGATATAGTACGTCTAATCCAATTAAAGAGGAATATTAAAGACAAAGTGTGGCAAGGCTAAACTTATAGAGTTTGAAAATATCTCCAATTCTGTTTTCGTCCGGATTTTACGTCATAATTCGAGAGTTTATTTATCTTACGGATTTTCCACGAGATTTATTCGCCTCCTTAGGTTCAAGAAATCTTATTTCAGACTCGCCTTATAGCCAGTTAGTTGTTTATGAATAAGTATTAAAAAAAAAAAAAAAAAAAAAAAAAAAAAAAAAAAAAAAAAAAACCGTTCTACCATAAAATCGAAACTCCAGAATTTATCCATTCATTTATATTTACGCATATCATCAAGTTGCGTCAAGATTTTCGGACAAGCTGAGGGACTACAGAGCCGTATAAGGTGTGTATAGGTATACATATTAATATCGCGATAAAATATTTCACCACGTGACGCATTACCCGATATAAATAAATAAATATATATACATCTTACTATGAAATGTTATCTCCAGTACGTAGGTATCGTGAATTTGAAAAATGATGATTCCTCGTCGATAAAAAAAAGTCCGTATAAAAATTGATAAAAATCTTTCTTAGTTTTCTTTTATTATTTCCGAATAAAAATATTCTACGTATTTATATATATATATATATATCGTGCGTATATAGATATAGTAAAGCCTTCTCAGCGTCATAGCTCTTAATCAATATCTATATATCAACCGCATTATAAAATTTCAGAGATTTCTATATCCTAATCACTACGCGACTTATCTGCTAATTACCGCAAGGTAAGTAAAAAAAAAAATTAGATAACGATGCTAGACATTTAATTATACCTACACACCCGCGGTAAGAAAACCGGAGTTATATTAATTGCTCGATATCGTCGGACGCATGATAAATGATAATTAATTAATTATATCCGGTGTGAAATAAATGGTCAAATATAATTATAAGAGACCATCATCCAGTTTTATATGGTAATTAATTCATAACATTATAGTAGTACGTCGATATATTATAGTAACTTGTATTGTATATATAATACATGTGTAATGCTATCTATAAAAAAATAAAAAATAAATATTTCTTTTATTTTTTTTTCAAATAAATATAACGTTAATCGTCTTCTATCGTATAATTAGATGTAAGATGAGGATGCTGACAACCGCGTCAGCGGAAGTTACAACAAGAAGATAAGATTACTTGGGCGAATCTGTATTTACATCATGTTATTATGTATTATAAATATAAATATTAGACTGTGTCTTCTTTTTGACATCTTCTTTTTGTTCGGGCCCTTTCGAAAATAGTTAGTGCTTAATATAAAGAAAATTGTCCCCAAAGCTTAGCTATGTAGCTCGAACACAGAATTAGCGCATTTGAAAATAATATTTCCCATGTATTTCAAATGGCAAAATTTGTTTATCTTAGTTTTATTTTTATAATTCTCTATATTCAACTGATAAGAATAAAGTAAATTATACGGTTTTGAAGGAAAAAAAATTTCTGAGAAAATGCATGAAAAAAAATTTTTGTAATTAATTTGTCGAAAAATAAGTAGTAATCAAATATACATATGACTTTTAAACCACTGTAACTCGTTAACGGTTCAATCGAGCAACTTGGGCCAAAGGACTATTTTTGTAGATCATAAAATTCTCTACAAAACCGTATATCTACTTTATTCCTATCAGTTGAATAAAGAGAGTTATAAAAATAAAACTAGGATAATAGTATATTATGTGGCATGCCCGTAAACCAAGTGTTTTTCGGCGAGAATAATGATTTCAGGACGAGCTAAAGGCGAGCCGAAGGCGAGCCGTAAGCGAGTTCTGAAATCATTATTCGAGTCAAAAACGGTTTACGGGTGCGCCCCATACTGTATTTTTTTCGAAATAGGCATGAAAAGTCACTTTGACGCCTGTTGAGATTCACTAGACGAAGAGTCAGGTTATGGTGCGATCTGTCGCGCACTTCGAACCGCGCATCGAAACTGCCGTATAAAGACTTTATATGGCAGCTTAGGAATGCGCACTTCGAACTGCGCATCCAGACTGCCGTATAAAGACTTTATAGGGCAGTTCTGAAACCAACCGTATAAAGTGACACTTTGTGGATCGAAAACAGGCGTCAAAAAGTGACTTTTCAATGCCTATGCCGAAAAAACAAATTTTGCCATTTGAAATACATGGAAAATCTTATTTTCAAATGCGCTAATTTTGTGTTTAAGCTACGTAGCTCAGCTTTGGGGACAATTTTCTTTATATTAAGCACTAACTATTTTCGAAAGGGCCCGAACAAAAAGAAGATGTCGTTTTTTTTTTTTTTTTGTTTTTTTTTTTTTTTTTGTTTTTTGACACAGTCTAATAAATATAGATGTAAATGTAAATGTAAATATGCATATTATTCAAACCTTGTAAGATGGTAAATTTTCTTGTGGATCCTCGGTCGTAACTAAAACATATTCACGGATTCTACCGAGGCGTGTATGCATCGCGGTAACCATATCACCTGCACTTTATAGTTATATCGCATTCGTTAATAATGTTATATATGAACGTAGGTATATATTATCATGTTATGTGAGATGAATAAATTTCAAAAATAATAACAGCTAAGATCGTTTTTATTTTTTTTATTTATTTATTTATTTATTTTTTTTTTTTTTTTATCGAAATTTTCTCGGGAGTAAATAAACGCGCGTGTCTCAATCCGAGTCTAAGAACTTACTGATATAATTTTATATACTTACGTTAGGTATAGCTAGCTACGCTCTCGACGTATAGATCCCCACATGTCGACTGATTAGAAAAAAAATAAAATAAAATAAAATAAAAAAAAAAATACTTGTATTGTGTAGGTATACCTACGACGAAATTAATTCTTTAACAATTTTGAAATAAAGATTTTCAAAGAAAATGAATTTAATTGATATACGATTATTTTCAAGAAATTTTTTTATATACAATATAAACTACTTCGATACAGGTGTCAGGTATCTGTATGCAACTAGTCATAATTACAACGAAAGTGTATCATATTATTATATCTATGGATGATTAATATATTTAAAGAAATTTAACAAACAATCGGGACTGTATACCGAGAAGTTTCGTGGACGCGGAACGCTAGGGGTACCAACCCGAAATTTTTGCTATTCCATTGGCGTAGGTCATACAGTAAACTGCAGCAGCAGTTTGGTAACTTACTAGATGTTTCTAGTAAGATCACTAGAAATCACTGGAAATCTAGTCACTAGATTTCTAGTCCAGAAATCTAGTGACCAATGATCACTAGATTTCTAGTGATCTCTAGTGATTTTACTAGAAACATCTAGTAAGTTACCAAACTGGTGCTGCAGTTTACTGTATGACCTACGCCTATGGAATAGCAAAAATTTCGGGTTGGTACCCCTAGCGTTCCGCGTCCACGAAACTTCTCGGTATAGGGAGATTCATATTATTATATATGCGATTGTTACACATCGGTACTATACGCGTATATAATACACACAATGATATACAGAGTGGTAGTATAAATATAGACTATAAGGAAAAAGCTTTCATTTAGCATTTAAAAAAAAAAAAAAAAATTTGTTAGAATTGCATAGAAACAAACACTCGAAGAATTATTATAGTTCTCAAAAGTCATTGTAACACGCATGAAGTTATTATTATTATAAATGAAATGTGTCATTTATTTCAAGTTCTTTAATTTGAACTTTGCTAAATCATTTGCGGATAGAAATTGAAGAGATTCTTTTTCAATCAGCTCAGGCTTACTTAAAGTACAAATTATTATTCACAGTAGGTATACTACCTAGAAAGTCAGAATTTGCAAATGCGACTATACAACCCGCGGGAAGAGAATCTGCAATCTAAAGATCCTACGCAGAGATCAAATTGAACATTTCATGTATTTCGTTACACATTGCAGGTATAGCGATATTTCCAAAATTCATTTTCAACTCCGGGGATATGTTAATAAATTAAGTCCCTTAGAAGTAGGAATGTGCCGTGATGAGTAAGGGAAATTAATAAACAAAAACAAAAAAAAAAAAAAAAAAAAAAAAAAACAGACCAGTAAATAGACAATATTTGTCATTTAGCACAAGTCAGCGCGGGAAAATCCCTGATTCTTTGGTGAACGTCACCAACAAACCCTGCTATCTTGATATAAAATAATCAAAATTAGCGCCAACAAGTTCTTCGACTGTCCGCAAAGAGTCGCTGCGAGTCGACGGACTAGTCAGCGCCATCCGTCGACCCGCACAGAAGTTGGTTTGTGTATCATCGTTGCATTTGCAGCTACGTCGACACAAAAGCGATCGTCAATGTGTAGCACAACATTATTGTCAAAGAATTAGTGTGTCAAACAGATGTTAGTGGGGAACCATTGATAAAATGTTCAAATTTTGTTTTTCTTGTTCTGTTTTTCTTTTTTTCGCAATACAATTTACAGTTTTATTGTTCGAAACGGAACAACACTTTCAAGCCTGACTGTATTTAGGTTTTATTTCTACACAGTAAGGGAATGTTTTAGTAATGCCAATTGAAATGTAAAAGAAGTACTAGAAGAAGAATACGAAAAGGAGGATGATGAAGAGGAAGAGCGATCGCGTTCCATATGGAAGTTATAAGGTAGTGGCGCAGCCCGCAACTCGGAGGGGGATGCAGACGAAGAGACAAGAGCCTCTAATCGATATGGGGTGAATGTAACGCAACCGTGTTCTACTATTCTTATGCAACTCTGAACTCGTACGATTTCGTTTCGCCGACGTCAAACAAACCCGGTTATTTTATTAGTCAAAAATAGCGACCGTAGCCAAGTGTCTCTGGAAAATATTACCCATAATACTGTTTTAGTTTTTTTTTTTTTTTAACAATAAATTGTTGAATCATCATTTCTGTATTACAATTATTGCATGCAAGTATGATTATGATCACTGCAGTGTAATTTCATTTTATATTGTACGTGGGGAATGAGCTGATTTATTAATTACAAAAATTGAAAAATATTTAAGAAAATCGGCGCACTGAAGGGAAGCGTTGTCATCAAAGTCTAATTGGTTTCGCAATCGAAAATTAGATCATTAGTTATTGATTAACACGCGAAATTTTACATCGTGTCACTAATCTTCATATTATAATGTGCCTGCAAGAAGTCGTGCGAAAGTCTGTCTTCATGCTCGTGGGTCGTTCGGGTCACTGATTCCGAATATGTGATCTAAAATTCTACATTTCATACATTTATGCAACTGGAATCCTAAACATTTGAATAATTAAAATACTCGGATCCGCCATTTTGAATCTGGAATTTCAGACCTTAGATTCGGAATCAGTGACCCAATGGACCCCCGAGCACAAAGACAGACCTTCGTACTACTCGTATCGGTCAAATTATATGAACTTTCGTAACACGATATAAACTTTTACGTATAGGTTAATAAATGTGAAAAATCTTATCATCGAATGTGGCACTACTCAGACTTTAATGACAACGCCGCGCTTTTGGGAGAATCATTATCTGACTTAATTCTAGAGATTTTTGCGGTGAGAGATCGGAAAGTAAAAAATATATTTGCAGATGTTGCTCTCTCAATCCGAATCAGTGGAAAATCACTGATGGCAGTCATAAGTATACCAAAATCACTGACAATCAGTAACATTTTCACTGATTGTCAGTCATTTTGGTATACTTATGACTGCCATCAGTGACTTTCCACTGGTTCAGTAACATTTTCACTGATTGTCAGTCATTTTGGTATACTTATGACTGCCATCAGTGACTTTCCACTGGTTCAGTAACATTTTCACTGATTGTCAGTCATTTTGGTATACTTATGACTGCCATCACTGACTTTCCACTGGTTCAGTAACATTTTCACTGATTGTCAGTCATTTTGGTATACTTATGACTGCCATCAGTGACTTTCCACTGATTCAATAACATTTTCACTGATTGTCAGTCATTTTGGTATACTTATGACTGCCATCACTGACTTTCCACTGGTTCAGTAACATTTTCACTGATTGTCAGTCATTTTGGTATACTTATGACTGCCATCAGTGACTTTCCACTGATTCAATAACATTTTCACTGATTGTCAGTCATTTTGGTATACTTATGACTGCCATCAGTGACTTTCCACTGGTTCGGATAGAGAGAGTGGCCCACCCTAATCTCTTACTATTGGCTGGGTGCACGGAAATACTAATACTATTTAATTATCAGTGTGTAACATATTCATGCATACTGTCAGCACCATCTAAAATCATGCTCAGCATTTTTCCATGCTTAACGTATATACACAATACACACTTATTTTCAAAGTAGTATATGTGCGTGCACCCAGCCAATTTCTACAATATCGTGGGAAAGACCAAAATTGTTGGCGTTTTCGGTAGGGAAGACGGGGGGGCAAAACGGGCTCCTCGACAAAAAATAATAATTTTGTCTCAATTGATCTTTCATGATATTCCGACGTGTTTTGTATCAACAATAACACAAGAAATCACAAAGATGAATGAATTTCGGTAAAAAAAAAAAGCAATTGCCTGTTCCTCCCCCTCCAGTTCCGCTGTAAATAATACAAACAGCACTTATCGTATCACCTATCGCAGAACATTGCTTGCGCAGCTTTACAACGATTCCTAAGCTAACTGACTCTAGAACCTTCCAGCAGCTAAAATCTTCTATATATTTTCATATACAGAGCAATTCTCTGGAAAGTATAACGCGCCTAAAAGGTAGGCAAACGCGAGACGCCTGCATTGAGCAGCTCAAACATCGACGATTGGATTTTATTTCCCGCACGTAATATATAAAACCCCGCAATCGTCGATGTTTGAGCTGTTCAATGCAGGCGTCTCGCGTTTGCCTACTTTTTAGGCGCGTTATACTTTCCAGAGAATCGCTCTGTACATAGAAATAAATTTGCGTTGTAAGCGAAAGAATTGAAATTCTCTTATGATTTCTGTGCGAGCGAATGAGAATTTATACCTACAGTATCGTCAAAAAAGGAGCAAAAATGTGGTTTTCAAGTTGAAGTTTGAATTGAAAGGTATAAGGCGTTGTATAGTGGTGTAAAGCGGGATACATACATACACTGTACCGTTGCGTTGGATTATCATCATGGGTCGAACTCGAGCCGCCATACCGTTTATAGGCGGTGTTACGACTTACGCGCTTGGCAACGGACAATGCCTCGTTGTTTACGGAAGTAGCGTAAGCACGTGAACACGACACACGCAGGACTCAGCGCGCTGTCGGCTTACGAATTCTAGATATAGGTATATATGATTCGTACGCGGGGAAATAGTGTCCCGCCTATATATATTATGCGGGACACGGAGCAACATATTTACATAATAAAATATTTAAAAAAATTCCACCAATTACTCGATAATTATTAATTCGATAATCGATCAAATTGATTTATAGTTTTTTTTTTTTTTTTTTTTTTTTTTTTTCTTCGATATCTATTTATCTTCGGAAATAAACTGCGCTTAGCAGAAGCAGGGATCAATACATATTTTGTTTAATATGAACAATATTTTTGTTACAACAAATCGAATCAATGTATATCATGATATTCTGATTATCTGATTCAAATGACAATAATAAACAAAGAATTATTTTCTAACGTGACAAATGTTTGTTTGACTGTGTTGCAATGAAAGACTTTTTATTTCGCTTTGACAAAAGCTTTTCTTCTTTGGTATAGGTAAAACGAACGTTATTTCTTCAATCGTGTACACAATCAGCAGATATTGTGATACTGTGATTTTCTCTAACGGTGGAACGATCCCTGCGCCTGAAGGTAGGCAATTGAAGATACACCTCATTGTTTTAACATGAGGGTGTATCTTCAATATAGTCTGCCCCCAGTCGTACGGATCGATCCCACCGTTAGAAAAGTTCATAAAGTATGTGCAGTAGGGTGGTTCAAAAAAGACCTAATTTCTCAGATGTTGCTGCTCATCCATGAATATGTTGTTTGTGATTTTTTTAAATTATTCCATTTTTTTTAAGCTTTATTGGACAATATTTACTACTGCCTCAGTGAAGTTGAAATTTCGAAATTTTGCCATTTTTGGCAATTTCAAAGTTCTCAGATCAAAGCGCTCATCTGGCTAAGTCGAGATTCTCATTCAATGAGCATGATGGTTCAAGATGAGACTCGTACGATAATATTTAGTACTGCCTCGGAGACATTGGAGTTTTTTTCAATATTTTGAGTTTTTTCGGAGATTCGATCGCCAGGTGCTGCTCATGAGACAGTTTCATTTTACCAATATAAGGAAGAAATCCAATCAGTTTGCAGTCTACGGGACCATTTTTACTACTGCCTCATTGAGGGCGACTTTCCTTCAAGTAAAATTAGCAACATGAGGTAGTAGTAAAATTGGTCCCACGGACTGCAAACTTCGTGTACTTCTTCATTAAAATGGTAAGAAAAGACTGTCTCGTGAGCGACACCTGGCGATCCAATCACTAAGAAAACCCCTAAATAGTGAAAAAACTTCAATGTCTCTGAGGCAGTACTAAACATTATCGTACAAGTTTCATCTTGAACCAACATCCTCATTGAATGAGAACCTAGAAGTAGCTAGATGAGGACTTTGATCTGAGAACTTTGAAATTGCCAAAAATGGCGAAATTTCGAAATTTCAACTTCACTGAGGCAGTAGTAAATATTGTCCTATAGAGCTCAAAAAAATGGAATAATTTTTCAAAATCACAAACAACATATTCACGAATGAGCAGCAACATCTGAGAAATTAGGTCTTTTTTTAACCACCCTAATGTGCAGCGATTATTATAGTGCAGCTCATATAGGAGTTATTATGAAATATACCTTTCGGAAAATCCCGTTCTGTTTAAAAAAAAAAAAAAAGTGTCGATCAACTATAGTTATAATACGCATATACATAGTTACCTAGATGCAAACGTTTAAAAATATAAGACTTGATTTTACTTGCTCACTTGCCTTTTACGTAACTCTGGAATCACCCAACGTACTATACAGATACTACTATATAGGCCTCGCTTTAAAAAAGGAATGATACTTTTACTCGTAAAACTATGTATTAGCCTTCCTATATGTATACGTATAGATATAAGTATCTCGTCAGAGGCGTGCAGTTATGTATGTGGACAGCGGACGAAAGAATAAGAGAGAAACATATGAGATGATGCAATAATTATGCGATGTCAAAAAGTAAAAGAAGTATAGTAAAACAGCGTATAAATTTTTTTTCTTTTTTTCGCAACACCTGCTTCGATAGTTTGATTTTCAAAATCTGTGTAGCGACGTGCGTAAGGTAGCCTTATGTCCGAAGAGTGGATAAAATAAGAGTTATAGCGCATGCGTACATTGCGAATTAGTACTTTGTGATACAAGTGCGAGAAAGCGATCATTATACGCAGGCTGTGAAGTTGGTCGCACGAGCCTTACGAGTAACACAGCAACACGAGCCGAAAGCGAGTGCTGCTCGTGGTACGAGTACAGCGAGTGCGACCAACTTCACAACCTTCGGATGGTCGCTCTCTCGCACGTGTGTCACATAATGCTTTTTGTAACAAATGCATGAGAATTGCTGCTTCTCGTGCCTGTCGAGAGGAGCGCGCGAGAGGAGTGTGAGAAGTGAGTGCGAGAAGAAAGCATTAGTGCGAGAAGTAAAATCAGGTAAATTTGCGCATGCGCAGCATTGTTATTGTATCCCTGGTTGTAAGGCGCCACTTAGGCCCACCCTCTGCAGGCATGAGAAGTGTCACTTCTCATGCATGCGTTGCAAAAACTCTACTTTACGCACTAGTGCTTTTTCGCGCATGCGCGTTTCAAAATGACTCAATTTTACGCACTGTGTCATCCCGGCAGACAGTAGCGATGTGAGGTTATGTTAATTAATCAACCTGTCTCTCGAATAAAACTTTCTTCAAAGGGAGTTACAAAAAATATCGTATGATGAAAGTGCGAACAGGCAATATCTGTCTCCTGTCGTCGACACTTGTCGGATATTGCCTACCTTCCGCACTTGTATCACAATATACTATTTCGGCATTCGTTATAAAAAATACTCAAATCGCAATCGAAATTGAAGAAAAAGAAAACAGAAACTCATGGTAAAAGGACGTACATCGACGGATACGACCTTATACAATTAACCACGCTATATATAAGCGTAGAAAACCAGCTTAAAGAGATAATAGGAGTATGGAAATTCACCAGGTCTCGCTACACACCCACGTATAACAGACATACTATACGTATACCCATAGATACAGGCACGATATTATACCTATATACCTGGATAGTTACACCTACACAGTATTAATTATACAGTATACACTGCGAAAAAGGTCTTGTTGACACAACCAAAATTTGGTTATTATATGCACAATCACATTTTTTGTTCAGTCAACCAAAAATTTCGTTCGGATAGCCAAAATTTTGTTGGGAAAACCAAATTTTGTTGGGACAACCAAAATTTTGGCTATTCCAACAAAATTTTTGGTTGACTGAACAAAAAATGTGATTGTGCATATAATAACCCAAATTTTGGTTGTGTCAACAAGACCTTTTTCTTAGTGTAGGTACACTGTGATAGTTTTAACATTATAACGTAGCCATTTTCAATCTCGGCTTAAATTAGTTCGCATATATAGGAGGTACCTATAAGGACCATATTGTTATACAGGATATTTGCCTGATTCAAACTCTGCGCATATAGGTCCTTTGTACATAAAAACGTGGCTTTATATACCAAGGTGTAGGCTATCAATTCAATATTAATAAAACAGTGGGTAAGGCCTCTCTCAGTTCGTAATAAACTCTTTCGATTAGAGAAAATTGGTCGCGCGATTCCCGCTGCTTTAATTTATCGTTATCGTCTATATAATATGTCTAATAAACAATAAACAATAATGAGGTTTATTATATAGGAAGATGTAGGAAAGTCCGGGGCAAAACCGACCACTCAAAGTAAAAAATACCATGATAATTATTTCAAAGGCAAATATTTCGCATCATATCATTTCCTTATTATATACTTTTTCCTGTCATGGTGAAAAAAAAACTTTTATATATATTAGACCGGTTCAAAAAAATCGACTATTCTTTTTTTTTTTTCAATTTTTGCATTGAAATACTTTCGGGGGGGGTGAAAAAAGATGCCTGTTAGAAGCGGAGCTCTTAAAATTAAGATTTAGAGGTCGCTCATCGCGGATTTCTATTTTCCATTTAAATAGCATAGGAATTTTTTTTTTTTTTTTCTTCAGAATTTCGTAGCTCACAAACCAATGAACAAATCCAAAGGACTCTTACATATTTTGATAGGGAATTAAACACTCTAAAAAATGTATCTATCATTGTGGAAAAAAAATCACAAAAAAAAAATAGTTGACTCAACTATAAATTGAAATTTGAGCTTGAATAACTTTTGAAGGAGTTAATTTATCAAAAAATGATAAGAGAAGCTTTTTGTAGAGTGTTCAATTTCCTATGAAAATATGTATTAGTCATTTGGATTTGTTCATTGGTTTGTGAGCTACAAAATTATAAAAAAAAAAAAAAAATTTCCTATGTTATTCAAATGGAAAATAGAAATCCGCGATGAGCTATCTCTAAATCTTAATATTAAAGAGCTCTGCTTTTAACAGGCCTCTTTTTTTACACCCCTCCCCTCCCCTGCCCCCCCACGAAAGTATTTCAATGCTAAAATGAAAAAAAAAAAAAAAAAAAAAAGAATAGTCGATTTTTTTGAACCGGTCTAGTATGTATACAAGTATGCAAATGATATGTGAGTGAGAAAGTACCAAGTGTACGTATATACAAGATTAATTTATGAAGTTGAAGTTCGTGACGTTAACGTAACACAATCTTTGGATAAAAATTCACTATTTCATGACCAAACGTTCTTAAGGTGCTTTCCTAGGCAATTCCACCAGTCCTGAAAACATCGTGACAAAATGTGATATTAAACGGAATATCTCTGCCTGGGCACCGAAATCAATGAAACAAAATACGTCGCGCAATTCTATGTGCGACTCCGAACATGTACAGCCCAAAAAATGTTCGTTTTGCGCGAAAATAGAGAAGATATCCATGAAAAACGGTTTTAGAAACGTTTTAGAAACGTTTTTCATGGATATCTTCTCTATTTTCGCGCAAAGCGAACATTTTTTGGGCTGTACATGTTCGGAGTCGCACATAGAATTGCGCGACGTATTTTGTTTCATTGATTTCGCTGCCCAGGCAGAGATATTCCGTTTAATATCACATTTTTTCACGATGTTTTCAGGACTGGTGGAATTGCCTAGGAAAGCACCTTAAAGTTGCCAAATAAGCGAGATAGGCGAGGGGCTATTCACAGCCGTAGTCACGGTGTCACTTGCGACTGTAGTCAATCCGTAGTCGCAATGTCATCATTGAAATCATTGTATTCATGTGACTACATCTTTTGTATAGTCATAAGTTGTAATCAAAACGTAGTCATTCGAAGTCACCGTAATCACGTAATTATTTGAAATCGACAGAATTTCACGCGTGAAATTCCAGTCCTATATTTTACATTTCTACCAACTGCAGATAATAAGCCATGAATGTTTTTTTTACTGAAACCCCGCATTTGACTTTTATAACACGTGTATTTTATGATATGACAAAATGATAAAATTTTTCTTTCTAAAGCATGGGTAATTTTTTAATTAGTTAATGTTTGACATAAATCTATGTGATTACAATGATTACAAATATATGAAGTCACTTGCTGTAGTCAATGAATTCATTTGTAATCATTTGTAATCATGTAGTCATCGTAGAAGGCAGTTCTAGTCACTGTAGTCGTAGTCACCAGAGTCGGTAGTGTAATTCTCATGTAGTCGACTACATTTTTGTAGTCATGGTGTCACTCGATTCGAATGTGAATAGCCCCTCGGAGATAGGTGTGTTTTACTCAATTCGAGAAATTATGGATCGTGTTTTGCTGTTTTTGAACCGTTCAAGTCATGAAATCAAGAAATTTGCACAATTATTTTGTTGCGTTAACGTTACGAACTTCAACCTCATATTAATTTAGTGTTCAGTTTTACCCCGGGTTGTCTGGTCCGCCCTCGCATCTCCGCTATAAACCAATGTATGTGTTTATGCATAAGTTATATGTAGTACGAATTTGTATAATTGACTGATTCTGCCCTATTTTTCTTTTCTTTTCATTTCGTTACACAAATTCAACTATTTTTAGGTATTTAGAGAACGAACATATGTAGGTATACTACATCGAAGTACGATCGATTAATCATACTAATATACCCATATATTGACACTGTTAAATAATAAGCTTATGTAAATTTGACGATATATGTATATGTTCGCTTTCTCATATACCTATAACACAATATTGCACACGATAATATACAGGGTGGTCCATTTAAGTTGACACAGCTGAATATCTCGAGAACAACGTATTTTAGAAAAAGATGTTTCGAATAAAAGTTTCATGGTTTGAAGGGGGCAAAACACTGTGCTACCGTACTTTTCATATGGTGGAGGTTTACAAGGTCATTTAGAGGTCAACTTTGTTTTTTTCAATGGGAACGTATACTTTTTTTTACAGATTCGCATTTTACATTGAATAATACAAAACTTTTGTCCCAAGTTTTTTTGTCTATGACATCAATTTTTTTAAATACATTTTTTTTTTTTTTCAAATATTCGCAATAAAACAGTAAATTATAATTCAAAACTAAATTTATTTCAACAAATGCTCAAAATTATGCCCATTCACTTCAATACATTCCTCAAAACGTTGTGAAAAATGGAAAAAAAAAAATTGGAAATAAAAAAAATTTGGAAAATTTGAAAAAAATTGAGGTCATAGAAAAAAAAACTTGGGACAAAAGTTTTGTATTATTCAATGTAAAATGCGAATCTGTAAAAAAAAGTATACGTTCCCATTGAAAAAAACAAAGTTGACCTCTAAATGACCTTGTAAACCTCCACCATATGAAAAGTACGGTAGCACAGTGTTTTGCCCCCTTCAAACCATGAAACTTTTATTCGAAACATCTTTTTCTAAAATACGTTGTTCTCGAGATATTCAGCTGTGTCAACTTAAATGGACCACCCTGTATACGACTGATACAACGCTATACGCATATGAGTATGATATACGTATACGTATACGTATACCACAACATATTGCAAAACCATGCAATCACGTTGTTGCGGATGATTAGGTAATACGAACAGCCTGCAGTGAGGCGTGGAATGTGTAATATATGTATATTATCAGCGAGGTAGCTGGAATAATTCTTCTGATATCGCTTTAGACACTGCATCATGCGCTAGCTCACTACACAGAAAGAAAGGTTAACTTGATTCAAGACAATTTTGCGGTCCAAAAATGAAGACCGAAATTTTCTCGGATCAAATCAAAAATTTTCTCGAACCAAGAAAATTGGGACAATTTATCCACCAGAGAGAGTGTCCGAGTGGAATACTTCCCAATACCTACCCAGACGTTAAAAATCCAAAAATCAACCAACGATAAATCGAGGACGTCTATCATCCCGCCCACGCCACCGCAATTATACAATTACAATTTCATGCTTTCGCATACCTTATATATCTACTTATTCCAAGATCAATTATTGTATAAGTTTCAACTCTTTATTCATGCGGGTGTGGTAAACCCATTACGTCCCTGATCAAGGTAAAATTTTGTTTTCATTGTAATTAACCGATCTGTGTGCAGTGCAGATCGTATATTATAATCTTACCTACTAGTCCAGAAATTTTAGCAGCGAAAATGAGTTCGCTCCGCAAAAAATCCTGATAATTGATTTTTCGATTGGATTATGTCAGAGAGTATCCCCTAAGTGTAAAACCAAGTTTGTGTCGTCTGAAACCGCGAGCGTTAGCCGCCATATTGAAAAACGCCTTTTTGCAAATATCTCGGAAACGGTGAGTTTTACGTTAAAAATTGTAAGCATCTTTTTTGTAGAAGATAAAATTTCCCATCTTTTTTATTTGAAACTTTTTTCTCTATTGTTAATATTTGCCGAGATATAGTCGATTAAAAAAACCAAATTTCTGTTTTTGGAAAATATTTCGATAATTTGTGGAAATACGAAAAACGAGTAAAAATTGGTTTTTTCGATCGACTATATCTCGGCAAATATTAACAATAGAGAAAAAAGTTTCGAACAAAAATTATAGGGAATTTTATCCTCTACAAAAAAGTTCCTCACATTTTTTAACGTAAAACTCACAGTTTCCGAGATATTTGCAAAAAAGCGTTTTTCAAGATAGCGGCTAACGCTTGCGGTTTCGGACGACACAAACATGGTTTTATACTTAGGGAACACTCTCTGACATAATCCAATCGAAAAATCAATTATCAGGATTTTTTGCGGAGCGAATGTCTAAAAATCCTGGACTATACGTTTACCTCAATCGGAAATTTGGGCTTTCGATTTTATTTCTATTCTTGTTCTCTGTATTGTTCTATATACGAAATTCCCTGCATATTCAATGTCAATAATCGACCCAATGCAACCGCATCGGTTGTATCAATTAATTAATCGCCGATGTTGCAGGTATTTGCATTTGTAGCCAGTTTTCAATTTATACTCTCGAAAAAGCGGGTTAGACCGAAATAATAAATATCCAACTCGAAACAATCAATATATCTACATACTTGAAGATTTGCAAAAGTTTTTTTTTTTTTTTTCTCTCTCTCTCTTTTTCTTTTTTGCGAATAATATCTTTATCACCATTTATCACCATTTATCTTTTTTTATCTATTCAACTCTCTGCTAGGGTAAAGATAATTCTGACAGTCTATATGTCAATACGATGATAATATAATTTTGTTAATTAATAAGAGCTATACTATATAATTTCCGCAATAATTGTTGAAACAAGCTTCAATAAGACCTACAGCTACTGCATATACCGCGAAGTTCTCTGTATGCGGAACGCTAGGGGTACCAACCCGAAATTTTTGCTATTTCCATAGGCGTAGGTCATACAGTAAACTGCAGCAGCAGTTTGGTAACTTACTAGATGTTTTTAGTAAGATCACTAGAAATCACTGGAAATCTAGTCACTAGATTTCTAGTCCAGAAAGCTAGTGACCAATGATCACTAGATTTCTAGTGATCTCTAGTGATTTTACTAGAAACATCTAGTAAGTTACCAAACTGCTGCTGCAGTTTACTGTATGATCTACGCCTATGGAAATAGTAAAAATTTCGGGTTGGTACCCCTAGCGTTCCGCATACAGAGAACTTCGCGGTATAGTCGTTGTCAATTAACCGGCTAACCGGCTTGACCATTGAAAGACAGTCTTTATACGATTACGACTTTGAATTTGAAAATGTGAGCATAAGGAAATTGAGTAAATTCTCTCATTACCTACTCGATCTAAGGCCGTCGTAATGATAGAATGAATAAATAATGGACTATCCTCGTTTTATATCGCTTTTGTTAATTAGAAAGTGAACAAACCCATATTGAAGCATATCTTTACGATATGTACGTGAATTAGTTGATTAATGTACATAACGAGTCTGATTGCTACAACAATATATATATATATAAGATCTGTTAGTCTGTGACAAATAATGTCAGTGCGCACTAAATATTAACTATTGGCTGGGTGCACAAAAATACTAATACTATTTAATTATCAGTGTGTAACGTATTCATGCACACTGTCAGCGCCATCTAAAATCATTCTCAGCATTTTTCCATGCTTAACGTATACACAATACACACTTATTTTCAAAGTAGTATGTGTGCGTGCATCCAGCCAATACTAAATGGAAAAATAAGAAATTCTATACACTTGGAACAGAATAATGAATAAATATAATAATCAAAATGATGTTGACTTCATTTTTCCACCTGCGTAACAAGGGCGAGGCTTACCTAATATTATATGAATTGTTTTACGACCTGACCAATGACAGTCGATTACAAGTTAGAGTATATATACCTAACTCGCACATATATACATATATATATATATATATATATACAGGGTGATCCAGAATGCGGTACTTTCCTTACACCGGTGGATTCCTTGTAAAAATCTAAGACAAAAATTATTCATCCTAAAATGTCGAATGCTTAGCCGTGTTCAGGTAGGAGCCGTTTAAAGTAAGCCGAATTAATCCAATACGAGGGCAGATACGAGAATGGCTCAGCCGCCGCTACGCCGTTATTGTTGGCCCGCCACCGCGAACTTGCAAAGAAACGACGATCAGACGTCCGCGGCTCTGCTGTATGTAGCTAAGCCATACAGGCGATGCAATGAAAACAGAAGCATGCAAATTTTACCGAACTATGAATGAAATAAATAAGGTAAAGTCGGGAGAGATGCCGCAATTTTTTTAGAAAATTCATAACTTTTACAAAAATAGATATTAAGAAACGTATTTATCAGTGACCATTCTTTAAACTATGTACTATAATGTGGCCCTAACCAAAAATAGATAAACTTTCATTTTCATATAAAACATACGTCAACAAAAAAACATTTATGGTGGCCATTAGTCAGGGAAAACCGGGAAGTCAGGGAAAAGTCAGGGAATTCGGAAAATGGTCAGGGAGGTCAGGGAAAAGTCAGAGAATTTTTCAGCGAGTCAGGGAATTTTATGGTGACACAGAACAAGATAGAATAGAACGTCCCCCGTGATTCTTTCTTCTTTCTACCTTGCGCGGAATTATTAATCAGAAAATTGTTAATTATTAATTAATTCAAAAAATCATTCTCTATCAGCATTGATTCAGAGCGTTGTTTATTATAGGTATACTTGAATAACCAGTAATTGGTCCGAAATTCAGTCAGGGAAAAATTATGATTTGGTCAGGGAAAAGTCAGGGAATTTTTCTGACTGTTTGTAGTGGTCAATATTGTCTAATGAGAATACTGATCTTCGCTTCGCGAATGGAACGTATACACGTCAAATTGGGCTGTATGAATTCGATAAAACCGTAACATTAATGAAAACTGTAACGAGGCCAGTGATACTTGCATTATTTACACTGACTCTACGGGATTGATTGAGATCTTTCCTCATATTATTATTATTAATATCATTATTTATTATTGTTCTAACTATGTAAGAATGCATCTAGCCAACATTAAATAATGACTTGGTATTCGCACAATTCAAATTTCTCTTAATGAGAACAGCTGATTGAATGAACTTGGACTAACGACGGTCATTGATTTACAACCACGAAGAATAAGGATTTTTCACCACACCTGCACGGAAAGTACAACTTTCGCTCCCTTGCGTGAGCGGGAAGTCGTTCTTTCCGATGCAGGGGGTGGTGAAAAATAGTATACCTCACACGGGAGTGAAAAAGGCCATCCCAAACTGCGTTGTTGTCACCCTCGCCTTCGGCTCGGGTGTCAATCTCACACGCAGTTTGGGTTAGCCTACTTTCCCTCCCTAGGTGAGTAATATACTATTTCGTAGCAGTGGGCGTAGAATCCGATTTTACAACTTGTTCTGCTTGGATAAAATCGAATTTGACGCCAACTGCAACGAAAGATATCGTTTGCAACACGGGCGTAATACTTTACACCCTCGTGTGATGCCGTGACCACTAATATAAAATTTTACGCGCTTGATACGAAATATACTATTATATCGTAGCTTCAAGATGCCAATTTTTATCGGAAAATCGTTTTAAAAAATGTAATCATTCATACGAAGGTATACAGGAGTGAATTTACGAGATTGGTCTAGATCCAGAATCATTAGATATGAAGCCACTGTGGATGACTAGGTTACCGATTTCTATGGCCCATCATTTTTTTTTTTAAATCAATCAATCGAAGATCAAGACCAAATATTAGAGATCAAAATAACGTTCAGGGTCTCGCGTTATAAAATCACATCTCACCATTTTCAGCGGAACGTACGTATTAGCGCCTGTTGTGCGGATGTAGTCAGTTTACTGACCGACGATGTCTTGGAAAAGAATGGGAGGATATTAATTTTGGTTGGAGCAAACGATACGGTTTTCTGTATCTTAGAACTGTAGATTATATTGTTCTGGATTCGATCGGTCATTTATTAATCTTCTGGATTAATAGATGACATCTGTAGAATGGTCAAGGGATTTGAAAAAAAAAAAAATGTTTCAGTCCAGGATTTTATATGACTCAAATGTGATAAAATTTTGTAACTCATTGATCCGGTAGTTTTTAATTGATGCAGTAGATGCTCCTTGAAACTCAGTTTTTAGTTGGAAACATTCGCTGCAGTATTTTTATAGATGAAGAATCTCGAAATAATAAATTTTTCGCCCATATTACTTACATATTACGTGGTGGCCACTACAAATAGTCAAAAAAAATTCCCTGACTTTTCCCTGACCAAATTATAATTTTCCCTGACTGAATTTCGGACCAATTACTGGTTATTCAAGTATACCTATAATAAACAACGCTCTGAATCAATGCTGATAGAGAATGATTTTTTGAATTAATTAATAATTAACAATTTTCTGATTAATAATTCCGCGCAAGGTAGAAAGAAGAAAGAATCACGGGGGACGTTCTATTCTATCTTGTTCTGTGTCACCATAAAATTCCCTGACTCGCTGAAAAATTCTCTGACTTTTCCCTGACCTCCCTGACCATTTTCCGAATTCCCTGACTTTTCCCTGACTTCCCGGTTTTCCCTGACTAATGGCCACCATAAATGTTTTTTTGTTGACGTATGTTTTATATGAAAATGAAAGTTTATCTATTTTTGGTTAGGGCCACATTATAGTACATAGTTTAAAGAATGGTCACTGATAAATACATTTCTTAATATCTATTTTTGTAAAAGTTATGAATTTTCTAAAAAAATTGCGGCATCTCTCCCGACTTTACCTTATTTATTTCATTCATAGTTCGGTAAAATTTGCATGCTTCTGTTTTCATTGCATCGCCTGTATGGCTTAGCTACATACAGCAGAGCCGCGGACGTCTGATCGTCGTTTCTTTGCAAGTTCGCGGTGGCGGGCCAACAATAACGGTGTAGCGGCGGCTGAGCCATTCTCGTATCTGCCCTCGTATTGGATTAATTCGGCTTACTTTAAACGGCTCCTACCTGAACACGGCTAAGCATTCGACATTTTAGGATGAATAATTTTTGTCTTAGATTTTTACAAGGAATCCACCGGTGTAAGGAAAGTACCGCATTCTGGATCACCCTGTATATATATATAGGTACCTATATGCGACGAGGTAAAATTCCATAAACGTAGATGAGTATAATGTTCGTACTTGTGTAAGTAATTGGTATGTGACGAAGTATGTATCACGTTTCTAATGCGTATAAAGTTGTATGTGCTATAATATATACGACTTGTTATACCACGTGTCAAGGCAAGAAGGTGGATAATTTATTTTTGTAACACATCCACGATTTCCACGTTTTTTTTTTTTTTTTTTTTTTACGTAATAACAGGGCCAAAAGTAGCCCTTTATTGACCAGCGGGCAAAAAAAGTTCTGAGTACTAAAGGACCCCGCACATTTCTTATGGGAACTGGCTTTCCGATGGATTTGACTGAAATTTTCAGGTTTCGTAGTTCCTGCGATGCTGATCAAAAATTACCATTGCCACCACTTTCAAAAGTGAACCGTACGACCTTGGTAAGCGGTTGAAGTTTAAATTCCATTTCGTGTAGTATCAGTTCCAACCCAAAAGTGCAGGTATTTTGCAGGCAGGAATTTCCGTTCGGTGTACTTTCCAACTTTTAACCCGGATCTGACTATCAAGTAGCTCAAGTACGAAGTGATGAGTCGAAAAACCTATACTTAAAAAATCACCTAACGGTAAAAGCGAGGGGCTATTCATTCACAGATCAGGGGAAACGCGAGTACAAATGGACCGATTTTAAACCTCAACCGCTTACCAAGTTCGAATTGTTCACTTTTGGAAGTTGTGGCAATGGTAACTTTTGATCAGCATTGCATGAACTACGAAACCAGAAAAATTCAGCCAAATCCATTGGAAAGCCAGTTCCCATAAGAAATGTGCGGGGTCCTTTGTGAAAAATAATTAAGAAAAAAAAAAATAAGAATCATATTCAACTAATGGTTTAAGGTAAATATGAGCACAATATGGTTCTTCATCGAGTGCAAATACCACCACGTAAATGTGGATGGCTTATCACGTTTTAATCTGAAAGCAAATAAATGCCGCGAATACGTGAATCTTGAATTATCGCAGTTAGTAGAAGTAGGTACAGAGAAGTTTTTGGGGGGGCTTCGATTGCGAGTAAATAATAATTATATAACTGTCATGGTATGTTTATACTAAGTATAGGACTTTGAAGGAACTTGAATAAATCAATCGACGAGATGCTGAAATGGTAGTAGCTACGGTAATTATTTTCCTCTCTCTCTCTCTCTCTCTCTCTCTTGTATAAGAGATAAAATTGATGGAATAATATCCTCAACAGCTAATATATGAGTAAAGTTTATTTTGTACGATTGAGAAAAAGACTTAAATCTCGACCGCGAAAAGTGAATAACGCAACAAAAAAAGTCACACGACTTTTATCGGAGTCTCATTTGATCACATTGTGTCATTAACCTCGGATTTTGAAATAACGGGATTGCTCAAATTGTAGGCTTAGTGTAGAAACTAGCCTAGTCCCGCACCTATCTGATTCGCGTGTTAGATAGAATGACATCATATACGTTTCCATTCATACATATGTGTCTATATAGGCATATTTCTCCGAACTCACAACGCAAAAATCTCTGCAATAACGTCAAGTAATGAACCTTCCGAAAGAGCAACGCTGTCACTAATATGAAAATTGAAAATTGAACATCATGGATCCGATCTAAGAATTTGAATTATTCAAATATTCGGAATAATAATTTCATGAGTGTTCTAAATTTGGAATTTTAAACCTCAGATTCGGAATCAGCGACCCAAAAGACCCCGAGCGCATAGACAGACTTTCGCACTACTTGTAATCAAATTATGTGAACATTACAGCACTGCCCTATCTTTTGGATGTTCACTATTTCATTCACCGTAATCCTAGAGATTTTGACAGTGAAAGCTCGACAAATGACATTCATTAGTTTTGGCACACTTTGATCCATGCATAGAAATATTAATTTAATCAGACTCACCCGGCGCTTTCGTTCCTGAACAAAATCCACCCTCCGTACCCATATGTCCTCGGTAGAATCGTAGTCAAGGGTGCTTGAGCTACTGGCTTGACTTTTCATCTCGATTAGGCTTGAGTCAAAGAATCTTTTGTCGAGATGTGGACTGGGCAGAGGGCTAGTTCTCGAAAATGTCATACTAGCCGAATGACTGGGTGGATCTGTGGCGGGAAAAGTCATTCCTGGACCAGCAGTGTGACGTCTTCTAAGCGGTGGTTTACTGGATGTTGGCGAGGTCACCGTAGATGCGGACGGCGTCGTTATCTTTGAAGTCGTAAACCTGCTGGCGGTGGCCGGTGCCACCTGGGTCACAGGACGAGGTTCAGCCGAAGCGGCACTTGATTTTTGCTCAATTTTTTCTGAGATTGAATTTTCCGAGGAAGAAGCACTCGATGCTTCTTTCGCCGGGCTATCTTCTGGCACATTTTCAAGACTCACAGAATGAAACGATCCTGCCTCCTTTTTTGCCAACGCGGCAGCGATCAGGCCTATGGGTTCGCTGTTTTTACCTAAAATCAATAAAGATCATACCAACGGATGTTGAAAAGATAATATTTCAACTTTTTCATACAACGCGGGCATTTTGAATTGACAAAATAAATTATACTATTGAATAAAAAAATGGATTTGGGAGCAGAATTTCGATGACAACTTAAAGTCTTGTTCAATAATCATCCACTCAGAAAAAGGTCTTGTTGACACAACCAAAATTTGGTTATCATACGGTCAAAGAAATTTTTTTGTTCAGTCAACCCAAATTTTGTTGGGTCAACCAAAATTTTTGCTGATACTACTAAATTTCTTGTTAGCACAACAAAATTTTGGTTGACTGAACAAAAAAATTTCTTTGACCGTATAATAACCAAATTTTGGTTGTTTCAACAAGACCTTTTTCTCAGTGTCCGATTCCCGACCTTCCAACTGAAAATCCAACCTAACCTGATCTGCACAATCAGTGAACTGCAGATTTGCAACGGGTGCTAATATTAGCGAGCGAGAGAATTAGCGAGCCTTCGTTTTGGCTAGCAAGATTCAGGCTATGCGATCATGTACCGGATCTGCACCGCCATGGCCACTATTTATTCCGGCTGTGCAGCTCTCTCGCGTCGACTTGAGTGATAATATATTACCAATACTATTTATACTCCCGTATACTCATTTCGTATGTGGTACCTATATTTATGCCGGTATTCGTCGCTCGTATAGAAAATTATGCATGTAGGTATGAGCAATCCATATACCTACTAATGTAAGTAGGTACTAAACATCAGCAGAGGCATAAATTATGTAATGCGCATTCTAAATTTGCAATATTGCGGTTATTCGTAGAGTCCGGAAAAGCTGCCGTAGTACAGATATTACTGTTACTCAACAGTTTCATTTATGATCGTGTGAAGCACAATTTTCGTATAAATTGACTAAAATTTCGAATTTTTGTTGGACAGATTGAATGTAGCATATTATTGGTTCCGTTACCATAATTAATGAATTCAATGCAATAAGGTGACCTCAAGCCTATATTTTATTCTATATGCTCTTAATGTGTTAATCTGAATGATGATTCACGAGATGGATGCACACGAAACACACCTTTAAATATATTGTTAATGTGCATTTCGATGGATTGGTCTTAAAAAATGTGGAAAATGTCGAATTCAACATATTCTGCAGGTAAAACGGGTAACAATTTAGTAATGATTGTGTGCTCACCTTCGTCAGCCTCGTACTCGTCCTCCTCTCGACACTCCGACAATCGTCTACCCCATGGATAAGGACTGTGTGTTTGATTTCTGGACGGTAAACGATTAACGTGTGACAGGAAGTAATGGTGAAAGAAACTGTCAACGCCATCCGAGTCCTCGCCAGAAGACTGTAGCATGTCCTTAAGGGCGGCGAGTGAAGTAATCGTGTTGTAGTTTATTGCTGAGATAAGATCGTCTTCTATATCACTGTCATCTGTCGTATCGTCATTTTTTCCAACTTCTCTAGGCACATCATCCGGGAATCCACCCTCTCTCGGTTTATCCTTTTTCAAATCGTCCAACATTGAAGATTCGCCTTTCGTCGACGGTGAGCTCTTCTCTTTCGACGATTCGGCCTTCTCCTCGGATGTCGTTTCGGACTCATCGTCGGAGGTTGTGGTCGACGAAGTAGTCGTAGTAGTCGACGATTCGTTGTCATGTTTCTCGTCTGGCTTATCCTTGTTGTTCTCCTCCTCATCGTCATCGTTATCCTCCGACATTTTTTTCACGACTTTAGTCCCTATGCCATTAGAAATCTTATCGGTATCTCGGATTTCTTTACCTCCAAGTTTATCGCCCTTGGCGATGGCCAACTCTCGCTCTCCCTCGCCCTCACCCTCGCCCTCGATCTCCTCATCATTTATACCCTCGCCAAGATCTTCCTCAACCTTAACAACTTTGTTACCTCTCTTATCATTTATTTCTAACGTTTCGTTACGACTGTGCATTTCGGATAGGAGACGATTGTCTCGATGATTGTTCAGCTCATCTGTATCTTCGGATTGCAGCTTATTGTTTTCTTTACTCTCCATCTATGAAAAGTCTGGAACAAAAAAATAAGAACGACAAAAATTACATACGTCTCTCGACTATGCTGGGTAAATTCTACTCTCTCATTGCTTCAGAATCGAAATTATAGGTATATACTATATATACTTAGTTGGAGCGTGGGCATATAATGTTTTGTGCGCCGTATTCTCGTTTCACAGAATTCATACGGCTAATTATAGGAATTGCAAAACAGCGTTAATTTACCACTTTACCTATACGATATAGGTATATAGGTGTGTCAAGTTATTAGCGATGGTTTTCGCTGCGAGTGTGAATAGCTTATTTCACTACACAAAGACCGTTCCTATGTAGATCCTACATATAACATAGGGTCTGAATCATAAGAGTATCGAGGTGTTGAGCTGTGAGTCGTTCTCTTTCATCAATTCGTAAACTATACTGTCATTTCATTGGCACCCGCAAATGATGTCTTGCTTTTTATCGCAATTCTCATGGGAGTTGTGATGATCAAGGTGTCGATTTGCAAGTATCTGAAAGTCTTATCATTCGCTGGTTACAGATCGTCGCGTGAGCAACCTATATGCAGGAGGGATAATTAGACGAAACCTGAACCCGTATCGTGAACAGAACTTGAGAAAGTCTTATACCTTGGAAGTAATTGCCGTCATATAAAATGTCAAATGTGAATATTAATAAATTAAAATAGCTGTGCAAAGGCCAGCAGTTGTGAAATTTGCGAATATTTTTTTCATCTTTGTCAATGACAGCAGCTGTATTAAACAGAAGCTAAATATTCGTCATTTGTAGCACGCACAGATGATCCTTTCAAACCGAGTAGCCTTCGAGATGACACTGATCCCTTTCACGACATCATCGTAGCTACTATTCACTATTCAGCTATTCGTTAGACCGGCGCAGGCAATTATAAGCATCTTTTCTTTGCTTTGAGGTGAAAAGAAAAATATGTACATATAGGCAGTATATGTATAGTAATAGTAATGTTGATGAAGCCCCTTCAAAATTACCTACATATAACCCGGAATGATGTATGGAGTTTTGTATAGATTTATTTTTTTAACGCTGATTTCGAAATGCCTTTTTTGCAACAAACTGTTTCGAAAGTTTGATTTTCGAGACCTGTGTATAGCGTGCGTAAAGTAGCTTATTTCCGAAGAGTGGAAAAAAGAAGATTTAGCGCATGCGCACATCGCAAATACTTTACTTTACGCCCTAGTGCTTTTGTCGCGCGTGTGCACATCGCAATTACTTTACTTTACGCACTAGTGCTTTTTTTCGCGCATTGTATCATGACGGCGAGTAATAAGTAGCGATGTGAGGTTATGTTGATTAATTAATCTGTCTCTCAAATAAAACTTTCTTCGCAGGGAGTTACAAAAGAAAAAAAAAAAAAAACTCGTGTGATAGACATGCGGATATGCAATATCTGTCTCGCGTCTGCATTACGGCACTTGTGTCTTCGGTTCGTGCTGTAAACGATACTAGTCGGATATTGCCTACTTTCCGCACTTGTATCACAATATACTATTCTGTTCATTGAACATTCGAACCAGTTCTATAATATTGATTATAATATTATATGCTATGGATTATATCGTAAATAAGAGTATATTGATAATCCACAGTGAGTTTCATCAAATCATTGAATAGGTACCATCGGTGGAATAGGAGAGCGCGAAGTAGCATAGTCATAGTCCTATATCATTAATGTAGTACATACTTGAAAAAGTATTGTATACAGTAAAAAATAAAAATAAAAATAAAAACAGCGTATATATATATAGGCGTATTATAGACTACAGAGTAGATATATTATATCCGACTATCATATAAAAGACATAAAAGAACGTGGACAAAGGACGGACACTGTGACAGTTAATAATTTATAACTCTCTGAGCATCAATTTCATCCGGTGATAGGTATACTATATTATAAGACGGAAAGATCGAACTAGAACGTGAGGTTCATTTTACGTACATATTTCGGTATATTTTTGATAACTTTTTAATTATATAAATGACTGCAAAAAAAAAAAAAGGGGGGTCAGCTTCATTTTAGTTATTTTCCATGGCTATATGAATACAGTTTACTAAAAAAAAAAAAAAATAAAAAAAAAAAAAGCTCGCATGGGTAGTATACGTCTGGCATTTCGGCTGCAGTGCGCAAAGCCACGAGAAGGAATCTCCGCCATGTTTTAAATTTGGAACGACAGTTTCTCGAACAAGAAAAAAAAAAAAAAAATATGAAACTATTATTATTGTTGTAATTGTTGTAATTGTTGTTGTTACAGACAAATGTAGCGAAATAATTTCAACTATTTTGTCACATCATTCGATGTCTCTATATACTTTACAGTCTAGACTTTCGGGTTTAGAATCCATACATTAATATATAGGTATAGGTTAGGTTAAGGTTAGGTTAGGCTAGCTTGGTTTGAATAAAAGTAATTTGCACGCGACGACGACGCGACGGTGCATGCATATGGCTCTGTACGATCCATGTGTATGTATATATGTGTAGGTATACGATACAGCATGACCGGTTGGCGCAATGCGGTGCGCCACTCTACTCACGCCACTTATACTATACCGTTGTTGCTGCCGTACAGATGTTTTCTTTATTGTATCATCGCGGAATTACAACCGCATTAGCATTCGTGAAAGATATGTTAAAGATAGATATGTTAAAGATAGCTATGTACACGCGGGAAGGAAGGACGACTTTGTATGCGGAATTATTATAAAACGCCAATACCAAACTGTTTCTTATATTATAGAATTAACAATTCGGTATAGAAAAAATAAAAAAAAAATAAGAAAAATAAAAAAAATCCATTCTCTGGATGCAGCAGTTTAGTAACTTATTAGATTTTACTAAAAACATATCTAGTGAGTTTATAATAAACTGCTGCTAACGAGTTTTGGGTTGGTATCCCTGGGGTTCCACATCCAGAAAATTTCACGGTATATTAGTCGATATATTATAACGATATGATTATCATCATAGATATACTATGCTATGTATGATTTCAATTCTTGATCTGACGTACATAAATTTTGTAAAAGTTACACTTGGTGGGAGAGGATAATATGTAGTCCAAAACTAATGAATAAATTCTGTATATATACAACCTTGCACGGGTATAATTATTCATTCGTATCTATATTTATACATTCTTATATTACGAAATGTAAATTTTATCGATAATTCAATATATAACGAAAGAAAAAAAAAAAAAAAAAAAAAAAATTATATATAAACCTGACAGTGTTTTATAGATAAGAGCAGTGACAGACAGCTGATAATAATAGCACTCATACCTATCTTGTGCAAATGCGATATAGAGAGTTATTATAGCTCTGTACCTAAAACTCTGGAGCTGTTTAGCCACGACAACAATCACGACAACGGTATAAGTATGTCCGATACTGTATTAGTATTATAATATATACATATAGTATATAGTTGAACTTCACCAGTCAAGGTCTAAGGTTCCAAAATTCGAGAATTTAATATTATGTGATGACAATATTGTCCGCCGGTAATACTATATAAAAAAATAATATACTATAGTCTAAAATTTACATAGCAACGATATCAAGCAAGAATTTGGAACCATACCGACGTACGTAGCCGCATGATTGAAACTGATGAGACATATGCCTACTTAGGCATGTATACCTATATAAATGTGTCATAAGCCAGCGAAATAACGAGACACTGAAATCCAACGAGCGATATAAGATTATTGGAAACTTTATACTTGTATACCTGCGTACCTATCACCTGATTATCTATACATGTACCTATATTGTTTTCAACGTTTGATCATCAAGTAGGTATCTGTCAGCTGATTATCCACCTAGAAATATCTCTCGCGGTTCGATGCTGTGTTATGTATAGGTTAGGGTGGTTCAAAAAAGACCTAATTTCTCAGATGTTGCTGCTCATTCGTGAATATGTTGTTTGTGATTTTGAAAAATTATTCCATTTTTTTGAGCTCTATAGGACAATATTTACTACTGCCTCAGTGAAGTTGAAATTTCGAAATTTCGCCATTTTTGGCAATTTCAAAGTTCTCAGATCAAAGTCCTCATCTGGCTACCTCTGGGTTCTCATTCAATGAGAATGTTGGTTCAAGATGAGACTCGTACGATAATATTTAGTACTGCTTCAGAGACATTGTAGTTTTTTCACTATTTAGGAGTTTTCTTAGAGATTGGATCGCCAGGTGTTGCTCATGAGACAGTCTTTTCTTATCATTTTAAGGAAAAAGTACACGAAGTTTGCAGTCCGTGGGACCAATTTTACTACTGCCTCATGTTGCTAATTTTACTTGAAGGAAAGTCACCCTCAATGAGGCAGTAGTAAAAATGGTCCCGCAGACTGCAAACTGCTTGGATTTCTTCCTTATATTGGTAAGATGAAACTGTCTCATGAGCAGCAACTGGCGATCGAATCTCCGAAAAAACGCAAAATATTGAAAAAAAACTCCAATGTCTCCGAGGCAGTACTAAATATTATCGTACGAGTCTCATCTTGAACCAACATGCTCATTGAATGAGAATCTCGATGTAGCCGGATGAGCGCTTTGATCTGAGAACTTTGAAATTGCCAAAAATAGCTAAATTTCGAAATTTCAACTCCACTGAGGCAGTAGTAAATATTGTCCAATAGAGCTAAAAAAAATGGAATAATTTTAAAAAATCACAAACAACATATTCACGGATGAGCAGCAACATCTGAGAAATTAGGTCTTTTTTGAACCACCCTAGTATAGGTACATCAATGATGCGCTATATGACGTATAAAATATTGTTGAATATGTTTAAAAGAAACAAAAAATAACTTTCTTATATATAAAAAAAAAATTATTGTACATCTTATAATAGTATATTGCTTCGTTATCATTTATACATTTCATATGTAAATATACCTATAAAGAACTAACATATAGAGAGACTCTATATGCTCTCATTGAGAAAATTTTATATTTTTCTAAATTCTTGTTACTTGGATATTATGTACCTATAATATCCAAGTAACCTATATTAGAAACTATAACTTACCTATACCAATTATGAAAAATTATTGCCACCATTTCGTAGCGTGCATTCAGGTATATAAATGTACGTACCTACTATACGTTGTAATACTTGCACTTTTACATTCTCTTCGCGCGATAAACGTTCACTATCAGTTATAACATCGCACGCGACTAAGCAACGATGGAGACGTATAAGAAGAATATCTAGGACAGCAAGGAAGTACGGGTATATAGGTATAAGCTCGTATATAAGCTATATATATATATATATATATGTACTGCATCGTAATTCAATGCACGCGGAGAGCGTTCGTTTCTTGAATCCACAAACGTATATATATAGAAATATATAGAAATGTATTTCGTCCGCACTAGGTATACCATTTGGATCGAATGTAAGAGAAATACGATGTGTGTTTGATATAAAATGAATCGTGGTATACAATTGAAAAATCTTCACCTGTGTACATAGTTAAGGTGCTTTCCTAGGCAATTCCACCAGTCCTGAAAACATCGTGAAAAAATGTGATATTAAACGGAATATCTCTGCCTGGGCACCGAAATCAATGAAACAAAATACGTCGCGCAATTCTATGTGCGACTCCGAACATGTACAACCCAAAAAATGTTCGTTTTGCGCGAAAATAGAGAACGTTTCTAAAACCGTTTTTCATGGATATCTTCTCTATTTTCGCGCAAAACGAACATTTTTTGGGTTGTACATGTTCGGAGTCGCACATAGAATTGCGCGACGTATTTTGTTTCATTGATTTCGGTGCCCAGGCAGAGATATTCCGTTTAATATCACATTTTTTCACGATGTTTTCAGGACTGGTGGAATTGCCTAGGAAAGCACCTTAAGGCCCATCCCTAGTCGCCCACCTCCTTTTGGTCGAAATGTGTCACATTTCGATTATTATCCAAGCCCAGGCGTCCATACATACACATACGTCCAAAAAAATGTTCGTTTCGTGCGTAAAATAGAGTCTACAGATAGTTTTTACATTGTTAAAAAATTATTCGAATTCGATTTCCTCGGCGAACAATGTAAAAACCATTATGTAGACTCTATTTTCGCACTAAAAGAACATTTTTTTGGACGTATGTGTTCGGAATTGAAATAGAATTTGCGCTAAGTTGGCCTTTTTTTTGCGTTTTTGACGCCTGGGCTCAGATAATAATCGAAATGTGACACATTTCGACCAAAAGGAGGTGGGCGACTAGGGATGGGCCTTAAGGTGCTTTCCTAGGCAATTCCACCAGTCCTGAAAACATCGTGAAAAAATGTGATATTAAACGGAATATCTCTGCCTGGGCACCGAAATCAATGAAACAAAATACGTCGCGCAATTCTATGTGCAACTCCGAACATGTACAGCCCAAAAAATGTTCGTTTTGCGCGAAAATAGAGAAGATATCCATGAAAAACGGTTTTAGAAACGGTTTTAGAAACGTTTTTCATGGATATCTTCTCTATTTTCGCGCAAAACGAACATTTTTTGGGCTGTACATGTTCGGAGTCGCACATAGAATTGCGCGACGTATTTTGTTTCATTGATTTCGGTGCCGAGGCAGAGATATTCCGTTTGGTATCACATTTTTTCACGATGTTTTCAGGACTGGTGGAATTGCCTAGTAAAGCACCTTAAGTATAATAATTATATCGCAATTGCAATAATGCGAAATCTCAAATCGTTTTTTTCGAAAGTATACATAGTAGCATTGTATATTGTGGTCATAATATATAAAAATGTCATGAAAATAGTTTTACCTCTGTTAAAATTATTATTGGATTACAAACGTGTGTGTGTCTCCCGAACGAAAGGGCAACCGGAAGCGGAAGTGTGCGGTTTCGATTGTATAAAGGTTCAATTCTAAGCCGACGACGTGTCTCGTCTTCTCTCGTCTCGTCTCGTCGTTGAAGTCTGCAGTCCTTAGTGAACCCCGAACGAACAATCGGGATAGGAATGTAACTCTGAATACTTGGCGGTCGGCCAAAGTCC
Organism: Tenthredo mesomela; assembly: GCA_943736025.1. Lineage (NCBI taxonomy): Eukaryota > Metazoa > Arthropoda > Insecta > Hymenoptera > Tenthredinidae > Tenthredo > Tenthredo mesomela. The sequence continues at coordinate 1,309,489 of OX031016.1, forward strand.
GTCACAAAACCTCGCGGCTACACAAGTTCTTGTTTACCGTTAGTTTTTCTTTAATATATGTATATATATATATATATATATATATATATATATATATAATATACACCTATTAAGTGACGTTAAAAAGATAAAAACTTCTCATTATATGTTCCGTTTCACGTATATATATAAATATATAAGGTAATACAATTACGCATATTATGATTATGCGATTTATAGATAGCTTATCATTAAGTTTTCTAAATTCTATAATAATATATATACCGCGAAGTTCTCTGTATGCGGAACGCTAGGGGTACCAACCCGAAATTTTTGCTATTTCCATAGGCGTAGGTCATACAGTAAACTGCAGCAGCAGTTTGGTAACTTACTAGATGTTTCTAGTAAAATCACTAGAGATCACTAGAAATCTAGTGATCATTGGTCACTAGATTTCTGGACTAGAAATCTAGTGACTAGATTTCTAGTGATTTCTAGTGATCTTACTAAAAACATCTAATAAGTTACCAAACTGCTGCTGCAGTTTACTGTATGACCTACGCCTATGGAAATAGCAAAAATTTCGGGTTGGTACCCCTAGCGTTCCGCATACAGAGAACTTCGCGGTATAGGTACTATTATACGGTCAATAATAAATTGTAATGCTTATTACGTGCGAGTATAGAGCGACTCTCTTTCCTCGCGGAACGTAACGCAACGGCAACGCAAAGCAGTCATTTTTCATTCCTTACAGCTGCTCATCGTCAGCAACATCAGCAGTGTTGCCAAATGTGTGCAATTCTTGATGAACCCAATTACACATAGGTACTGCCTATTAGTATTATTATTATCATTATTTCCGAGTATAAAGTGAGTTCATGTTTCTTTTTAGTTGAATTAAAGTATAGAATATAATAATATGCTTCCGGCTTTTGTTTATCGAAAGAAAATTCTTAGTCTCAGCATAATATACGTATATATATATATTAAAGCTATAATATTCTTAAAATTACGTTAAGCGTTTACAAATTTTTTATCATCTATAATATTATCATTGTGTCATTTTCGTTGTTGGTTCCTCTCTGGCGATTGTTATTATAAGAAAATTGTTGTATTTTTTAATTTTTATATTTATTTTAAATAAATTTTAATGAAAAAAATAAGATATAGATAGTATGCGCGAATTAAAAGTATATTGATGATAAAGTGGTGAAAACCACGTGTATAATACTAATAACATAGTTAAGGTATATATATATATATGGGCAATTCCACCTCAAATCGGCCGAGAAATGACCTCGTATTTTTTGAATCGACTTAAACTTTTTTTACGTGAAATCTACGTCAAAAAAGTAGACCCGTATTTTTTTGTTGGTCCAAAAAGTTTTTTTTACGCTAGTTATGAATTATCGAATTTTACTGTAAAAGTAGCGCGAGGGCGGCTTTGAGAATTAATATCTCGGGTCCCCTTCACCGTAGGAAGATGTTTAAAAACGCGTTTTAAAGGCGAGGAAAGCCACTTTTCGATAAAATTTTTCAATTTTTCAAAAAATATAGTTTTGTTATTTTTATGAGCAATCAAAATGTTTATCGATTTTTTTCGCAATCTAAGGCCATTTTTAAAATTCTAAAAAAAATATGATCACATTCCTTATTCAATTCTGAAGATGACGATTTTTTAAAAAAGATGGAGCTATTTTTCTAAGTATTTTTTTTACAATTATTTGTCCGGCGTTGCGTGAGGTTGGCGCGCCGCGCGCCTCGCTACTATCGCATCGTACGGGGCTCGGCCAATGGCGTGACGCGCGGCTTTCCAAACATGGAATAACGCGGTAGTAGCAAGGCGCGCAACGCCGGACAAATAATTATAAAAAAAATACTTAGAAAAATAGCTCCATCTTTTTTAAAAAATCGTCATCTTCAGAATTGAATAAGGAATGTGATCATATTTTTTTTAGAATTTTAAAAATGGCCTTAGATTGCGAAAAAAATCGATAAACATTTTGATTGCTCATAAAAATAACAAAACTATATTTTTTGAAAAATTGAAAAATTTTATCGAAAAGTGGCTTTCCTCGCCTTTAAAACGCGTTTTTAAACATCTTCCTACGGTGAAGGGGACCCGAGATATTAATTCTCAAAGCCGCCCTCGCGCTACTTTTACAGTAAAATTCGATAATTCATAACTAGCGTAAAAAAAACTTTTTGGACCAACAAAAAAATACGGGTCTACTTTTTTGACGTAGATTTCACGTAAAAAAAGTTTAAGGCGATTCAAAAAATACGAGGTCAAAAAACACCCAAAATTGGCCGATTTGAGGTGGAATTGCCCATATAGGGGAGAGCGGGGCAAAACGGGCAGCGGGGCAAAACGGGCAGCTCCCCCGAAAAATAAAAAAAAATTTTGGAAAATTTTAGATTTTTTTTTTTTTTTCAATAAAAATTGTTTCCCAATGAATTTTGATTTTTTTCTGAATTTAATTTCGAAAATTTGGCCGAGGTGCCCGTTTTGCCCCGCTGCCCGTTTTGCCCCGCTCTCCCCTATATATAGACATAGACATATATATAGTAATTACTATAGAATATATTATAATACGGTGTATATAGTTGGTATTATAGTACGCAAGTAATATAGCTGCGGTGTGACATTGAAGAACAAACAGCTGATTCAAGGCTGCCTCGCCCACTTATTACTCCCACTCTATATGTAGTATGTAGGTAATACCGATGATGTATACCTACTCTCACAGACACACACACACACACTTTGGCATAGAAGTGTGTTCACATCATACGCGTGTCCTATGTATGCATAGCGTAATTGTTTTCTTTCTTTTATTTCTTTCTTTGCCTCTATATACATATATATATATATATATACTATATATATAGCTGACCGCACGGCAAGCATATTACCATAATATTCTATGCATATATATATATATATATAGAGTATGTATAGTCATATAACTATATAGTATACTATAGAAGCTGAAGTATTATGCTATAGTATATTATAGACGAAGGTTCATGACGGTATTAACAAACTAACGAGATATTAACGAGAGTGGTGGAACTGGTCGAGAATCATGAGTGAGTTAGTTAGTGAGTGAGTGAATGTGGAGGCTTAGGATTGAACCAAGAACGCGCGCACGACTCAACGTCGTCGTCGTAAACCCTCTCGAGTTTTCCAGTGATGTCATACACCTTGAGTGTACCGCAATGTCTATACGTTTGTGTACATACGGTTAAATATTGATAGACGAATGCCTGCATGCTCGTGCGAACCAGACTATTCCAGTTACTTTCCATGCACCGTCTATTTCATGCTTGTGTATATATATATACGATATATAGCTATAATGTATGATCTGTGTGTTATTATATTCTATATAGCGTAGATTTGACATCTCAATTTAGATTTGATAAATACATACCTATGTATTATGAAAAAAGATGCCTGTTAAAATCGGAGCTGTTAATATTAAGATTTAGAGGTCGCTCATCGCGGATTTCTATTTTCCATTTAAATAGCATATAGGAATTTTTTTTTTTTTTTTTTTTTTTTTTCTTCAGAATTTCGTAGCTCACAAACCAATGAACAAATCCAAATGACTCTTACATATTTTGATAAGGGATTGAACACTCTAAAAAATGTATCCATCATTGTGGAAAAAAAATCACAAAAAAAAAAAAAAAAAAAAATAGTTAACTCAACTATAAATTGAACTTTGAGCTTGAATATAACTTTGGAAGGAGTCAATTTATCAAAAAATGATAAGAGAAGCTTTTTGTAGAGTGTTCAATTTCCTATAAAAATATGTATGAGTCATTTAGATTTGTTCATTGGTTTGTGAGCTACAAAATTATTAAAAAAATAAAAAACATAAAAAAAAAACTATACTAACTTAACAGATTTTTATTTTATTATAAAGGCAATAATTCATATACGATATACCTATACACCCCCGCATTTGCCTATTTATATAATGATCGATATAGTAGACCTTAATTAAGATGTCTAAATAAGTCCTGCGATATATATATATATAGAGCTAATAACGAACGATTAAACACATATGTGTGCAGATTAATTCAATTCTATATAATCGATCTAGTCTGCAACTCGATTCTCTATATTATAACTCCTACGTCGTCGTATACGTTAACTCTAAGTAACTCACAGACTCTTTTGCGGTAAAGTTGATTGGCTTTGAGGCCTTATCGATTGGAAACAGATACCCTATAGACGTGTAATAGAATCCTAATGCGGTTGGTTACTGGATTAATCGGGGTCGTTATACTTTTTTTTTTCTCTCTCCTCTCTTCCCCAGCTGTTTTACGTAAAAGACGATCAAGGAGAGTAAGAGTTGAAAAAAAAAAAAAAAAAAAAAAAAAAAAAAAACAAACAAACAAGAAGAAAAAGAAAAAATTAGTAGGTATGTACGTCAGAGTCTGCAGTGGTGGTCGGGTCGGGTCGTGCGAGTTGTTTAGTCCGCTTGGCACTCGAGAGGAACACGTGACCCACCCACTATTTCGTAATCGCGTTTCTTTACGAATGTCAACATGTATCATCCTATATACGGCGGTTGAATAAAATTGAATAATCCTCATATGCAAATATATATATATATATATATATACACAGAAAGAAAGGGTAACTTGATTCAAGAAAATTTTGCGGTCCAAAAATGGAGACCGAAATTTTCTCGGATCAAATCAAAAATTTTCTCGAACCAAGAAAATTGGGACAATTGTCCCAATTTTCTTGGTTCGAGAAAATTTTTGATTTGATCCGAGAAAATTTCGGTCTCCATTTTTGGACCGCAAAATTTTCTTGAATCAAGTTACCCTTTCTTTCTGTGTATATTCATGGCGTAATAATTATAATGTATATTATTGAGAAAATTGACACATAATTAAAATTATGAAATTTATTTTATAAATTATTATATATATATATGGTGAATTCCACGTGAACTCGACCAATGTTTTTCCCTCACCATTTTTGATTCGCTTCACGATTATTTATACGATTCTACGATCTCGAAAAAGCACTGCTGAATTTTTTGAGATTTTTTCCTCCAACCGTTAATTTTCAATGATTATTCAAACCCATTTTGAAAACGGCATTTTTTAAAAATCTCGAAAAATTCTCAAAAATATTATTTTTGATGCAGTGGGCGTAAAATAGGCATTTTACGCCTCGTTTTGCGGGCGTAAAATGCCAGTTTCACGCCTCCGGGGGCGTAAAATGCCAGTTTTACGCCTCCGGGGGCGTAAAATGAAAGTTTGCGGAAATCATTATTCTTCACTAAAACGAATAGTTTCCACCCAATTCCTCCGCTCAGTATAATTTTCGTAATTTGGTTTTATGAAATGGAGTTTTTTATTTAATTATCAATCCATGCAATCTAGTAAGGCATTTTCCACCCACTACATCAAAAAATACTACAGTCGCCTCTCGCAATAGGGCCACTTCCCCTGAACAGCATTCAGCAGCTTCCCCCACTACTCTACCTGCCGGTATTGTCGCCGCGCTTTTCTCGACTACGCTCGCAATAAGGCCGGTAATAGAAATGAATAGTTTGCAGGAGATTTCCTATCTATCGCACGCGCGCGGCCTTATTGTGAGCGCCCGACGCTAAACTCGGTGACTGCACACCAAGTATTGGTCAGGGAACGGAAATTCTTGGAATTATCTTCCCCTACACCCCCGTGACCGGCCCTATTGCGAGAGCCGACTGTATTGAAATTCGAGAAGCAGTTATGAAAGTGAAAAAAAGTAATTGACGATCATTTATTATGTTAATTCTTGATGATGATAATGTAGAATGAATGCACGACGATAATTTCGATTATACTGCCATAAATTAATGTTTTTGATACAGTATGCGTAAAGTTCGTGAAATTCGTGTGTAAAGTGCCGAATTTCGGTGTGTACCTAAGGTGAACGTTTATGCACACGTGTGTGTAAAGTATTTGAAGTGTATGTAAAGTGTTGAAAGTGTGTGTAAAGTGAAAAGTATTTGTTTGCGGAATTAGATTTTATACCAACAAGATTCTTCTGTCATAAAATATGCGCTCATTTGATAATACAAATTTACAAATATTCAATTAATGTTATTCCAACATTATGACTTGAATTTTTTTTTTCTTTTAATGTAATATTTATCAAGGGGGGGGGGGGGGGGGGGAGAATCCACTTGAGTTGTTCATCATTTTCAGATTTTTAATACGTTTACTACTCTTATTGTATCAAATGAAAATATTGTTTTTAGTAGTTGGGGGGCTTCGCCCCCCAAACCCCCTACCGGGGCTTCGCCCCTGGGCCCCACCGGGGCTTCGCCCCGGACCCCACCAGGGGCTGCGCCCCTGGACCCCCCTCAGAGGTTTGTGACGCATTCATGATAAAAAATAGTAAAACCGAGACATCAGTGTCGATGGTGGTTCAGTTGAAAGGTTATCAATTTACATTCAAGTGCCTCGGACTATGCTTGTCAATCAATATGCGAATTTTCCGCCCACTGCATCAAAAAATAATGTTTGCATCTCGGGCGTAGGATTTACGCCCTCGTAGTCATCACGCGACACTCGGGCCGGCTTCGCCGTCCCTCGTGCGCAGCGATCACTACTCGAGGCGTAAAACCCCATTTTACGCCCTTGATACAAAAACTACTATTTTTATTTCGATCATTTTGACACCCCTCCCATGATGGGATCATTATTGCTTCTTTTTTTTCAGCACTTTTAACATTTTGATAAAACGAAACACCATGTTCCAAAGTTTCAAAAATTCTTGAAAAATTACCACAAATTCTGTGTTCAATTCTGAATGAATTCGCGTGTGAGACCCACCATGACGGACGGAAAATACTTTTTTTCGAAAAAAAAATACTTTTTTTTGTCCGTCATCGTGGGTCTTACCCGAAAACATTTTTATTCGAAATTTTGCGAATTTTGGATTTTTGTAAAATGAAAATCATTGAAAAAGGATATCAGCAGGCTTCAGCCCATATTCTAATTATGACAGAAATTAATGTTTTTAGATGACAAATTTATGAAAAAAAAAAAAAAAAAATCGTTTAAAACTGGTGTTTCTGTTTTCTCTTGCATCAACGAATAAAGACGCATGGCAGGATGACAAGGAGGGGGAGGAAAAATTCGAAAAAAATTCAGGGCTCATTTGGAGTCACATAGAAGTGAAATAAAAACGACAGCTCAAAATAGTAGGGGGTGAGGGAGATCACTCCTTGATTTCACTTGGAATGCCCCATATATATATATATATATATCTCGTCAATTTTCAAAGGCTTCTTTAATATACATATATATATATAACTTATATATACAGAATAAACCCGTCATAAGAATATGAAGCATTAGCAACGCATATTATTAAGGACAGCTACGTATAGGATTACCGCGGTTCCAAAACTTAGAAATTATGTTTATATTTCATAGTCAAAAGAAAAGAGAAGAAAAATTTATATTGATGGTAGGTACCTATATATATATGGAAAACAGTTATTGGGATTGTTCGATCGTTTGAAGAATCGACGTTATACATATTATGTTCGTAAGGATTTTTATTAGGGTCATGGATATTTATAATTATATATGGATTTCATGAAAACATATTATTCCGCGAATCATCCTAGTGCACCATGTAGCCACATCAATTATATTACGCATACCTTATATGAACGCTTTACTTTTCAAAGTATATAAATATTTGTAACGATCCAACGATCCAATGATCTATAACGCTTCGGCTGCAGAAACTGTTTCTAGTCCAATCAAATAAGGTCTGAATTAAAAAAAATTCCGAAGTGGCCTGCATTTTTGGCATTAAGGGGTTTTCGACCCTCAGGAACCCGAATCTGAAGTCATTTTTGAGATTCAAGGTCACAGTTTTGAGAAAACAGCAAAATTTTACGTTTTTTTTTTTCGAATTTCTGAAAAACGGCTATCGACAGGTGAAAAGCGACTCAACCATCGTGTAGAGCGGAAAATTTGCGATCGAATTGGGCCCTTTTATGTCGGAAACGAAGTCGGATTGACGAATTTACAAGAAATTTATCCGTTTTACTAAAATCCCCCGAATACTGTCGATAAAGGAGGGCAGTGCTTCGTAGCAGACAGCTGACAGGCCTCGCTCAACAATTTTAAACAATGAGCCTTGGGCCTGATTTCTGCGCCGTATCGTACTGCGCACGTCGAGCTAGGCTCAAAGCTGTCTGCTACGAGGCACTGTTCTCCTTTATCGACAGTATTTGGGGAATTTTGGTAAAACGGATAAATTTCTTGTAAATTTGTCAATCCGACTTCGTTTCTGACAAATGAGGGCCTAATTCGATCGCAAATTTTTCGCTCTACACGATGGTTGAGTCGCTTTTCACCTATCGATAGCCGTTTTTCAGAAATTCGGATAAAACGTAAAATTTTGCTGTTTTCTCAAAACTGTGACCTTGAATCTCAAAAATGACTTCAGATTCGGGTTCCTGAGAGTCGAAAACCCCTTAATGCCAAAAATGCAGGCCACTTCGGAATTTTTTTAATTCAGACCTTATTTGATTGGACTAATCACAATTGTCTAGATAAATTAGTTACTATAATAATAATAATGCCGGGGTTCATATATGAACTTGAGAAGTTGCGTTGATATATATATATAGGGGAAAGTGGGGCAGAATGGCCGGATGGGGCTAAATGGCCGCAAAAAAAAAAATTGACTCACTGGCATTTTCGCATCAAGGGGGATCATATGAGACGCCATGCAACACGATTCCGCTGAAAGTGCTCAAAAGTTTTCAGGGTGGGGCTAAACGGCCACCCTAATAAAAGTGGCGAAATTGCATTTTCCCGTCGAAGTGAGTGAAAATCGGTCAATTTCATATGATATTTAGTCACACCAATTGGAATTTATTTGTTCCGAATAAATATTTAATTACGACTATTGAAAAAAATATTTCGTTAATTCAATTATATTTTTTTCTCAGTGTAGGGTGAGCGACTTTGCCCCACCCTTTCAGTTTTGCATCGTTTTCAGTGGAACCACGCTGCATATAGTTTTATCTCACTCACTTCGACGGGAAAATGCAATTTCGCTACTTTTATTAGGGTGGCCATTCAGCCCCACCCTAAAATTTTTTGAGCACTTTTAGCGGAATCGCGGTGCAAGGCGTCTCATACGATCCCCCTTGATGCGAAAATGCGAGTAAGTCAATTTTTTTTTTGGCGGCCATTTAGCCCCATCCGGCCATTCTGCCCCACCTTCCCCTATATATATATATATATATATATATATACTATATATGCGAGTACGACGTCGACCTACGGGTATAAGGAAGACGTTTCACCAGTACAATATACGCCATCAGAGTATTATTCTGACGTATGTATTAAATACATACCTACCTACATACTTATACACGCATATACGTCTCTGTCAAAGCCAACGTTGGTATATAATATGTATATATATGTAATGCCCCTCTCTTTGGCACGGTGAACGAACGAACGAACGAACGAACGAACGCCTTGTGCTCTCGCGCAGAGAAGAGAAGTATTTTTAAGATCGATTCAGAGAACTCGACTCAGAGGACTCTCTGTACTGAGAATGAAACAACAATTTACGAACCCTGTGCGGACTGCGGCGCGGCACGGTTCGGTTCGGCTCGTCGGGTCGCGGAGCTAGGCTTGGCTTCTTAACCTCGAGGATAGCTTTTATGATACGGATCTAAAAGAGTTATATTATGATCGACACGAATACAATAACTTCAGAGAGAATATACAGCTAAAACTTCCGTAGTTCATTGAAAATTACCTTAAAGTCAGTTTTTTTATTTTTTTTTTTTCATTTTTAATTTTCTTCATATACTGCACTGCACTGACCACTTTTCTGTTACTTTTGCCTTTCTAATCGCAATATCCAATATGTGATGTTATATAATATAATCATAATATACGTATCTTGATTTCGGATCCGCAATTATTATTATTCAATCTACGCGAACGAATTTGAAACAATTTTTTTTATAACTTTATTAATCGAAGTTATATTAATTAATTGATGATATACACTTGATCAAATAGGAAGTTATGCTCAAATTTTGTGCATATAGCTCATCTTTCGTCAGAGCTATTTCTGCTAGTATTTCTGCAATAACGATATAGTCCAGGAATTTTAGCACCGAAAATGGGTTCGCTCCGCAAAAATCCTGATAATTGATTTTTCGATTGGATTATGTCAGAAGGTGTCCCCTAAGTGTAAAACCAAGTTTGTGTCGTCCGAAACCGCGAGCGTTAGCCGCCATCTTGAAAAACGTCTTTTTGCAAATATCTCGGAAACCGTGAGTTTTACGTTAAAAATTGTGAAAACCTTTTTTGTAGAAGATAAAATTTCCCGTCTTTTTTATTTGAAACTTTTTTCTCTATTGTTAATATTTGCCGAGATATAGTCGATTGAAAAATCCAAATTTTTGTTTTTTGAAAATATCTCGATAATTTGTGGAAATACGAAAAAAAATGTAAAAATTGTTTTTTTTTCGATCGACTATATCTCGGCAAATATTAACAATAGAGAAAAAAGTTTCAAATAAAAGAGATGGGAAATTTTATCTTCCACAAAAAAGGTCGTCACAATTTTTAACGTAAAACTCACCGTTTCCGAGATATTTGCAAAAAGGCGTTTTTCAAGATAGCGGCTAACGCTCGCGGTTTCGGACGACACAAACTTGGTTTCATACTTAGGGGATACTCTCTGACATAATCCAATCGAAAAATCAATTATCAGGATTTTTTGCGGAGCGAATGTCTAAAAATCCTGGACTAATATTATAACATCGAAACTGTAGTAGCAACCATCACATTTTAGGTGTATAAGCGGTATACGTATATACATACATGTACTAGATAAAAAAAAATAAAAAAAATGAGAATGAATATATAGAAACGCCAATTGAAGCGAAGAATATGACGAGGGATTGTAATGAAAACATACGATATTATCGATAACTTAGTACCGAAGGGATTAATAATCTCGAAAGAAAAATGAACAATGAAGAATAAAGAGAGAATACAAGCGACGTACACACGACGGTTATACAGGGTGAGTCAAAATTCGTGACGAATCTCTCGTGGGGTTAATCCTGGTCGAAATTGAGATCGAAAGTTCCTCAGCCATTTTTCCGAAAAACGATTTTTTTCCTTGGAAATTTTTTTTTTTTGTTTTTTCATCATATGTCACTTTCTAAGAATCCCAAATAATGCCAATGAGTTTTTTTTTTTTTTTTTTTTTCAATATTAGAGAGATTTTTCAATGAAAGTTTCTTATTTGGTGGAAGATGTTGACCAAATAAGAAACTTTCATTGAAAGATCTCTCTAATATTGAAAAAAAAAAAAAAAAAAACTCATTGGCATTATTTGGAATTCTTAGAAAGTGACATATGATGAAAAAACGAAAAAAAAAAAAAAAAAAAAAAATTGTTGAAAAAAATCGTTTGTCGGAAAAAAAAAATTTCCAAGGAAAAAAAATGGTTTTTCGGAAAAATGGCTGAGGAACTTTCGATCCCAATTTCGACCAGGATTAATCCCACGAGAGATTCGTCACGAATTCTGACTCACCCTGTATATACCTATATTATAAGATAATGTGATGATAATAATGCTGCGAAGTCGCAGATATACGAGTTCTCGAAATTCTATCCTCCACATTATATGCTTTCTCATATATGATAAATGATAATATATAAAGCAGAGTGACGAAAAGACCCTGGATATACACTTACGATTATCTGTTATATGTGAATAATGCGTAACGCTGCTGCAAGTTGACGTACGTACGTACTACCTACACCTCATTCCGTATACTAGTTTCCTTCTAATTGGCTTTGTTGAAACTTCATTGGCTTCGTTGGCTTTTACGAAATGAGGGTGTAAGTACATACACAGAATATTTTTTTTTTTTTTTTTTTTTTTTTTTTTTTTTTTTTTTTTTTTTTTCATTGTAAATTATCTACGCAGTTATCTACACCACTACGCAGCATATAAATCCACGGCTATATAGTTATAATATGTATAGATATTCGTAATCATATCATACCCGTTTCCTGATACATACAAATGATAAATCCGTACAAGAGTTTTCTCTTTCTCATTTTTAAAATTGGAGAGAAAAAAAAATAAAAATTGCTAGTAATTTCTTTTGTTCAATTCAACGAAGATATTATAATATCATCTATTATCAGTTTCTCATATATATATATATATGAGGTATTCTACGCCGTTTCGAACGGTCAAAAAAATCACCGCTTCCGAAAAAATCGTAATTTGGTCCTCGAACACAACTATATCGAAAGAATTTTTGTGAATTTTTTCAGAATTTTCGGATTGCATTTGTGGATTTTTTCCAAATTCCAACTTTTTTTACAAACTTCCGTATCTCAAAAGTATAAGATCCTACAAGAAAATTTATGAGACACAAAAGTTGCAGTTTCGAATCAACTTTCTGAAAAAATTTTTTTGGGAATTTCTCGAATCCCAAAAATAGCAATTTTTATCAAAAATACACAAAAATCGATTTTTCAATCAATACGTCACCTTCGATTTGCCTCGATAAATCACAGAAAATACTCTCAAGTGTGGAGAACAACCCCGTATTTTTTTTTGAGATGGGTGGCGCAATCGTTTGGAAGATATGCTTTATTAATTTTTTTTTTTTCTGAAATTTTTTTTTTTTCTTCTGAGAAAAAAATTAATAAAGCATATCTTCCAAACGATTGCGCCACCCATCTAAAAAAAAATACGGGGTTGTTCTCCACACTTGAGAGTATTTTCTGTGATTTATCGAGGCAAATCGAAGGTGACGTATTGATTGAAAAATCGATTTTTGTGTATTTTTGATAAAAATTGCTATTTTTGGGATTCGAGAAATTCCCAAAAAATTTTTTTCAGAAAGTTGATTCGAAACTGCAACTTTTGTGTCTCATAAATTTTCTTGTAGGATCTTATACTTTTGAGATACGGAAGTTTGTAAAAAAAGTTGGAATTTGGAAAAAATCCACAAATGCAATCCGAAAATTCTGAAAAAATTCACAAAAATTCTTTCGATATAGTTGTGTTCGAGGACCAAATTACGATTTTTTCGGAAGCGGTGATTTTTTTGACCGTTCGAAACGGCGTGGAATACCTCATATATATAATTAACCATATTCCACGTAGTGGATCGAAAAATTGATTCGCGTGTAGATATACGTACACAGAAAGAAAGGTTAACTTGATTCAAGACAATTTTGCGGTCCAAAAATGAAGACCGAAATTTTCTCGGATCAAATCAAAATTTTTCTCGAACCAAGAAAATTGGGACAATTTTCTTGGTTCGAGAAAATTTTTGATTTGATCCGAGAAAATTTCGGTCTTCATTTTTGGACCGCAAAATTGTCTTGAATCAAGTTAACCTTTCTTTCTGTGTACGTAAACTAAATGGTGTGAACATATTGCGATTTATAGTTGCGAATTCTAGAACGCGGACTGCACTGTAATACAAATGTAGGTTACATGTATTACATAGGCATCCCTATAGCTTGAACTTGGTGTGTACTAGATACCTACGTAGTACATAATATCTATTCCGCTCTTTTTCTCTCTTTGTCTCTTTCTGTGCGTGCGCGCGCTCTTAGTTACATACGTCAGAGACAGGTGTAGAGAACTAAAGAGACACCTGTAGCGCACGTCTGACCCGTTTAGTTGGTTGTCTATTTTCTTTTCTTTCTTTTTTCTTTTTTTTTTTGTTCGCGTAATATTATTTCCCAACGTGGGTTGCTGCTGCTACTGCTACTGCTGCTGCATCACCTCGACTATTATTGTCTCGAAGCAATTCCGGTCGCTGTCCTAGTAACGTTATTGCGATTGATTGGTAATAGGCAAACAACGATGTAACAATAGTACTTACTACTTTAACTATTACGTTGGCTATTATATTTATGTATAGTAACTTATAACGTCGCTGCATCGGGTACATACATATACACATTGGGCGGTTAAAATATATCTGAAACTAGCGCCAGAAGAAGAACCTATGCATGTGCGGTACTTACTTATACACTGCATGCGTAACCATCCTCGAAATAAATCACGGAGTGATGCTGATCTAATCATATGATTAAAATTAAGACCGTATATAATATATACTAGGGTGGTTAAAAAAAGACCTGATTTCTCAGATGTTGCTGCTCATCCGTGAATATGTTGTTTGTGATTTTGAGAAATTTTACCATTTTTGGCAATTTAAAAGTTCTCAGATCAAAGCGCTCATCTGGCTACCTCTAGATTCTCATTCAATGAGCATGATGGTTCAAGATGAGACTCGTACGATAATATTTAGTACTGCCTCGGAGACATTGGAGTTTTTTTCAATATTTTGCGTTTTTTCGGAGATTCGATCGCCAGGTGCTGCTCATGAGACAGTTTCATCTTACCAATATAAGGAAGAAATCCAAGCAGTTTGCAGTCTGCGGGACCATTTTTACTATTGCCTCATTGAGGGCGACTTTCCTTCAAGTAAAATTATCAACATGAGGCAGTAGTAAAAATGGTCCCACAGACTGCAAACTTCGTGAACTTCTTCCTTAAAATGGTAAGAAAAGACTGTCTCATGAGCAACACCTGGCGATCCAATCTCTAAGAAAACTCCTAAATAGTGAAAAAACTTCAATGTCTCTGAGGCAGTACTAAATATTATCGTACGAGTCTCATCTTGAACCAACATCCTCATTGAATGAGAACCTAGAGGTAACCAGATGAGGACTTTGATCCGAGAACTTTGAAATTGCCAAAAATTGCAAAATTTCGAAATTTCAACTTCACTGAGGCAGTAGTAAATATTGTCCAATAGAGCTAAAAAAAAAATGGAATAATTTTTCAAAATCACAAACAACATATTCACGAATGAGCAGCAACATCTGAGAAATTAGGTCTTTTTTAAACCACCCTAATACCCATAGGTCATATGAAGGATTCTTTCTCAAGTGGGCGACCCATTTTCGTCGTGGTCTCGAATTAATTTGATTATTTCCTCCAATGATTACCCTACTTTTTAGGAGTTTTGCTGAATTTTTGCAGATTTTTAGCACTGAGATATACGAAATATCTGGATAATCTGTTTATTTTACGTATTTATAAATTACTGATAATGAAAGGAAAATCAAAATACATGAAAGTTATGTTTTTTCATCAGCTTTCCAGTAAAAATATTTTCAATTCTAATAGAATGACAGTTAGGGCTAAAAATGCCAAAAAAACCCAGAAAAAATGCGAAAAAAGGTGGTTTCAAGTTTTCGGGCCGCTTTGATTTTGATGAAAACATTCGAGTCAGAGTCTCTCATTACTCAGAGTTTACTCTGTAAATTTTATTATGGGACCGCCACTCCTTCCTAAGAAGAAAACATCCGAAGATAGCCCAATGATTGTTTTTGTTCGTATGACAACTTGGAACGCTTTAGGAAGGATGGCGGTCCCATAATAAGATTTACACAGTAAACTCTGAGCAATGAGAGAGTCTTTCTCGAATTTTTTCATCAAAATCAAAGCGGCCCGAAAACTTGAAACCACCTTTTTTCGCATTTTTTCTGGGTTTTTTTGGCATTTTTAGCCCTAACTGTCATTCTATTAAAATTGAAAATATTTTTACTGGAAAGTTGATGAAAAAACATAACTTTCATGTATTTTGATTTTTCTTTCATTATCAGTAATTCATAAATACGTAAAATAAATAGATTATCCAGATATTTCATATATCTACGCTCCTGCCAGTGCTAAAAATCTGCAAAAATTCAGCAAAACTCCTGAAAAGGAGGGTAATCATTGGAGGAAGTAACGAAATTAATTTGAGACCACGACGAAAATGGGTGGCACACTTGAGAAAGAATCCTTCATATATTATATTTCTTTTCTCGTCAGCTTTATTCTTCGCGCATCAAACTGCATTACAGTGCCTATATAGGTATATACAGTATACTAGGAATCAATATTGAACAGCCTAGTTTGTTGAAAAACATTCTACGCCTATGGAGGAATTTTGATAAATTGTAATATTTCAGCTTTTGATTCGGTATTATATACGAAATTGAATTTCAATTGAATTTCAACGTAATTTTGTTCCATGAAGGGGATAAAAAATCTGAAAATATTCTTCTACGAATATAATGTCGAATAATCATACGATCACTATAGCGCGCGACCTACCTCACGTAAGTACGAAGTCACCGATCACCAAGCGCAAGGTCAAGCACGCTTGATAAACCTTCTCGGATGGTTTCACATATTGTGTAACTAACGCGTATGCGTTGTGTGGTAAATGAGGAGGCGCGGCGGTTGGTCATCGCGTAAATTTCCCAACGGAAAATAAACTGTATACGATAAGAGTTGAATGTGAATGTGAATGTGAATGTGAATAATCACCACCATACCGCAGCCTGCGAGTTCATCGCGTAAAAGGCTTATAGCGCTGGCGTAATAATTCTTATTACGCTTAAAGATGAATAAAGATTTGCATGGCGGTATAGGATTGAATCGCAGGGGGAGTTAAAAGAAATCTGACCAAACGATTTCTTTCGCATTTATCTCACCAAGCGATAATTCAAAAAGGCAAAGGCCTGCCTGTCTGCCTACTGGTTTATATCTTAAAATTCTTTACGACCTTTAACACATATCCGACACTCTGTTCAACGTAGTAACATTGTATGTATAGACATGCAATATCAAGGCGGTGTATATTTTTCAAAATCAAGATAAATCAACAACGATGTTGCGTAACGTAAAACAGGAGTATCGAAAATACCTATACGTATACCTAACAATATTAATCTTCATCTTCGTGCTGTTCTCTTTGATAATCTAGGTATGAGAAACACTCGCATAGCGTATCATATCCATATAGTCCTCAACCCGCAGACTTTGAAGAGGTATAGAATTTACCGACTGTTGGGGGCAAAGGCGATCGGGGAAAGTCTAGTTTACTTTCGACCGTCAAACAAGAGTGGAGTAGTAAGTATACTATATCGAGTGCAAAATACATATTTGAGACTCTGAAATTGATGCATGTATGTATGTACTATTATATTAGACCGGTTCAAAAAAAAAAAATCGACTATTCTTTTTTTTTTTTTTCAATTTTCACATTTTTTTTTCTTCAGAATTTCGTAGCTCACAAACCAATGAACAAATCCAAATGACTCTTACATATTTTGATAGGGGATTGAACACTCTAAAAAATGTATCTATCATTGTGGAAAAAAAATCACAAAAAAAAAAAATAGTTTACTCAACTATAAATTGAAATTTGAGCTTGAATAACTTTGGAAGGAGTCAATTTATCAAAAAATGATAAGAGAAGCTTTTTGTAGAGTGTTCAATTTCCTATGAAAATATGCTTGAGTCATTTGGATTTGTTCATTGGTTTGTGAGCTACAAAATTATATAAAAAAAAAAAAAAATTTCCTATGCTATTCAAACGGAAAATAGAAATCCGCGATGAGCGACCTCTAAATCTTAATATTAAGAGCTCCGCTTTTAACGGGCATCTTTTTTCACCAACCCGAAAGTATTTCAATGCGAAAATTGAAAAAAAAAAAAAAAAAAAAAAAGAATAGTCGATTTTTTTCAACCGGTCTAATATATAGATATAATAATAGTAATTGTTAATGTGATGTACCTACCTTGGTTCGAAAATCCAAGAACTCCTTTTTTCTTTTTATTATTTCGTTGTAGTTAATTCTCAGAGCGATTTATCCCGAGTTTAAAGGGATTTTTAGATTTTTGGATTTTTAGATTTTTATATTATTATATATATATATATATATATAGATTATTATTTTTACACATTACGTTTAAATAGTTACGTTAATAAAAACAAGATATATAAAAAAAAAAAAAAAAAAAAAAAACCAGCGACTGGTATACATCAAACTTGAAAATTGTTTTGTTCAATGTTATTTAAAATAATCCATAGACGTTTTAAAATAAATATATTATACAAACTGTTTTAAATTCTTGATGGCTATTATGACGACGATATAATATATAATATAAGCAGCGTCGTATCGGTATATAGTATATACTATAAGTTGTTGATTTTCTTAATACATATACGTAATCGTTAATTAGAATTATTATACTTTTGATTTACTCTCGACATTCTTGTTTGGTTTCGATTATTATTTTATATATAATTTAAATTTAAATTAAGTTATATTAATTAATTACGATATTCTCCTGCAGTCAAAAATCATATATTTATGTGCGTGCCTAATTATAATTTTACTGCATCTATAATTGCCGTGCTATATAATATAAGGTATACGTGTAAAGCGTTAGAAATTTTTTTTATTTATTTATTTATTTATTTATTTATTTTTAAGTACTTTGAGCTCTCAAATCTCAATTTAAGTAACAATAATTATGCTGCTTTATTTTATCATCTAAAATACTATTAGTTTTCACCTTTTAAGTATATAACGCCGCGTAATACAATGCGTAATAATAATATACAACACGTACCGCAATCGCCCCACCTCCGCACACATACGTTCTATAACATCCACGTAATAGTTATATAGTTATGCGTATATTCACGCTAAATATATCGTTATTTTATTATTCATACACCAATGTATGGTTATTCGTATATTTTATTATTTATTACTAACTACACGACGATTTAAAATTTAGGGCGATAATGAAAAGAAAACAAAACAAAACAAAACTGAACAGAACTGAACTGAACTGAACTAAACTAAATTAGAATAAAAAGTAAAAAATAAATCACCAGACACTTTGGGCACTTTCCGTAATTTTATTAAAATATTTATTTATATTTTTATATTATATATTATTTCTTTATTTTTCTTCTTCTATATATATATATATATATATATATATATATATGTATATATATTCTTTGACAATAAGATGGCGATCGAATTTTCGAATTATTATTCACGAGTCGCAACACTATACGTAACACGCACGCTGCTGCTGCTGCTGGGTCGATGATCTCTTGTCACTATTATATTATATTATATTTAATTTAATTTAATTTATGAAATTTAATTACCTTTAGGCCACTGTTTATAAAAATAAACACTTACCGAGCTAGGATCCCGACAAATTAACAAACTTGACTAGAATTGCATTTCCTGCACACTCGTGAACGTGAAATACGGGAAAACTTACGGCGCGGCGCATCCTCGCTTCTGCTCCGGCGAGCGCCGAACGAGTGCCTGTCTACACGCGAGATGAAGACCAAGATGCCTACTCGTACTACCAACCGACCGACCGACCGACCGACCGATCGACCGTACGTACGACTAGAACAGGCAGCTGACTAATAATCCCAAGCCGAGTGAACGACAGGACAGGCCGTGTGGTCGCGACGATTGAGAGAAATATTTTATCACTTTATTCACTGTCACACACTGTGTTCTCCACACGTTGTCGGTAACGGAGGCTAGATATCATTGAACAACCTCGACCGATACGGACACCTGACTTGTTGTAATATTCTATATGATCAAGTTTTTGAAAATAATAAACTGATTCGAAATAAAAATGAGGCAAGACCAGAACACAGCGGCAAGTGTACAGCAACGCAGCAGTGTTCTCTAGTTTGTGAGTGGCCGGAACTCTGTAGTTCAATCGGCTGCCGTTCCTGCAACGACGCCACTATCCACACGCAGGCGTTATAACGAACGTTGAGAAGACCGCCGCGCTACCGGCGTCGTTACGGCAAGACTCTTTGATGCAATGCACTACGGCGTTTTGTTGTACTACTACTCTATACCTCATGCTCATATTCGTTTACGTGTGTTGGCTCGACACCGGTTCCGCGGCTGGTACGTGCGTACGCGTCTTACGTACTTTGTACTAAAGAAATAATCGATACGACATACAGTCTGCAGAGACGGCCGATGCAACGTATACAACAACGTACACGTGTACCGCATTTCTCTGTGTGTGTCTACAGGGGGACGATAATAATAAAATTTGCAACAGCTGTTTGATGCCGGGACGCGTTACTACGTCGTGGCACCTATACCTATATGTACCTATTCTATATACGCATGAATTCATTGAAACGTTATTGCAATTTTGTTACACTTTTCTTTCGTCTACATTATTCTTTACACATCGACATGGTTGTAGAAATAATAAAACATGGGACGTACCTACGCCAGTTTTTCTTCTGAATCCCTTCGGACTACCGGGTGCATAATAGATCCGCTAGAGCTTTTATAGTTAGTCAATAACTCCCGGCATAGGTAGCGCATGGTATATACTACTATCGTCTCGTACGTGTTTTTAATTGCGGAACGAAAGAACAAATTCATTTTTACAAACTTTAGAAGGTAAGAAAAATGTTGTGGAGTTTAGAAATTCATAACTCATAATAGTATATTATGTGGCATGCCCGTAAACCAAGTGTTTTTCGGCGAGAATAATGATTTCAGGACAAGCTAAAGGCGAGCCGGAAGCGAGTTCTGAAATCATTATTCGAGTCAAAAACGGTTTACGGGTTCGCCCCATACTGTATTTTTTTCGAAATAGGCATGAAAAGTCAAATTGACGCCTGTTGAGATTCACTAGACGAAGAGTGAGGTTATGGTGCGATCTGTCGCGCACTTCGAACCGCGCATCGAAACTGCCGTATAAAGACTTTATACGGTAGCTTTGGAATGCGCACTTCGAACTGCGCATCCAGACTGACGTATAAAGACTTTATAGGACAGTTCTGAAATCAACCGTATAAAGTGACACTTTGTGGATCGAAAACAGGCGTCAAAAAGTGACTTTTCAATGCCTATGCCGAAAAAACCCATAAATTGGGCTTTATATTCGTGAAAAGTTCCTCAGTCCCTTTTTCTATTATGTATGCACTATATTTTAGTATTCTTCTTTCATGCGTTACAATATTGTATAATATAGTTTTTCGATGAAATACAATATGTAAGTATTATATTATTATGTATAGTGGTCGCAATAAAAAAAAAAAAAAAAAATGATAATTCTAAAAACAAAATATGATGAATAAATTAATTGTAACAATATATCGAACTATATTTCTATTTGTAAGATAGAGATGTAATAGTATAGTTATCACTATAGGCACTCTAGAGTATAAATATCGGAATATACAAAAACGACACGACTATCAAATGTCACAATTTTAATTATACAATGTACATACATATATTAAACTGTAAACAAACAACACTTGAAAATTGACCCTATTTTATTATCTCTCACGAGAAATGCATCGGGTGACTGGATTGCTTGTTGTTTGCGTTTATATGTATTATGTGATGAATTCTGTTTATGCCAGAGTAGAAAAACTTCGTGCAATAAGGACCATATAATGACGAGTACCGATTTCTATCGGAATTGCACTAACTCTATTGAATATGTATTTTTAACAGTTTCAATAAGAATGGAAAGAGATGATAAGTGTGTAACTATTTATTGTCAGTTCTTCAATAAAATCACCTGCAAAATACATTTACGAGTTACACAATTAGAAACAAGTATTAATAATCAACAAATTACGTATAATTATGTCCCAGAATCTAAGATGTGTCGAAAACAATGTACAGTAAATAAAATTCTCACGTGATTTCAATACTTATCGAATTTTTATTAAACAAATATAGCAACGTATTGGGATCGTTAAAATCAACATTATATCACCCTTGTCTAGTACGCCATACGGCATGGATGTACCTATCAGGGTATGCTAGGAAACAAGAAGAATGATATTCGTTGTCTGCATTCATAGCACAATCGTGAACAGCACGTCCAAGATTTTTAATTTCTAACAATTTTCAATCTTAAAATAAGTTCGATAATCATTGATTCCGTAATTATCAGTCTGGCATTTGCCCTCGAATTTGCAAGCATTATTATAATGCTGATAAAGTATTTTTTATCCATCCAAATCAGAAAGTATCCGCTCGTGAGCATTATTTCAAACGAATAAAAAGGCGCACCCGGCAACTCGATCTATGCGTTGTGGCACATAGTTTTTATGTTCTCATCTTACATTGCTCGTTGAGAAACTTCGATGCGTAAGATCTGTGTGACTTTTCGGAATATGTTTCGAAAAGTTGGAAAACGGCCGAAGGTGTAAAGGCGTTAAAACATAATTAGGTGTAACGTGGGATTTACACAGTTTGTAAAATTAATGTAGAGTAAACTAATGTAGAGTATCGATGTTCGAATCTCCCGGGCTGTATATAAAGCGGTTCTTGTGCAACGTGTCTGAAAAGTTTCGTCACATGTCGAACGTGGTGTGGTGTAACAGAATGGGCTGTGTGCCTGTGTGTGTGTATGGGATATATACTCGGCATTAATCAGCCGGATCGTCAGTTAGTACCCAAGGAAGCTGCGCTTGTAATACAACGCGTCAGCATCAACGCTTGCACAGTAACACGCTATTCTCGCATGGCGATTTTGCGAACCACGCAAAAATTCTTTCGAGTAATAGACATCGTTATACGTGAGTGGAATAATATATGAATTGGTTTCATTTAATTAAAAGGAATTTGTAAGATACCGTATTGATCAGTTCTGATCGTACGTATGGCGCATTTCATGGCAAATCGACTATTTTACTAAATTTTAGTTTTTTGAACGTACCGCGATACATAAAACACGTACATTGGATTAAATTGAAAAATCTTCAACATCTTGTTGATAGTAGTAAAGGAATAAATAAAATTCTGACCTGCACATTCCGTTGTGATTCAAATTCGCTGCTGATACTTTAAGTGGGATTAAAACATTTAAACATTGTTACTGAAAAAAATTATGACTTCACTCAAAATTATGTTACCGTGTTATAAAAGGAAAGTTTTATGAGTTACGGGGTGGCCCAGATGGGGGATTATCGGAATATTTGGAGCTTCATCTCATTTTTTCATAAATACCTGAAACTTTTCCCTTCAAAATGAGTCAGAAACGAACTCGACACCTTAATTTTTAGCCAAGTTATAATTTTTTCAGTCAAAAAGTTTTTTTTTGCTTCTGTGTCAATCCTGTGAGAAATAGAAATCATTTTGGAATGAGTATTCAAAATTGAGGTACATGCCTCTAATTCTTTGCATATGAACTATTTGACATCAAAATCTAATCATCTAAAGTGTCAGCACACTGAGAAAACGGTCTTGTTGAAACAACCAAAATTTGGTTATTATACTGTCAAAGAAATTTTTTTGTTCAGTCAACCAAAATTTTGTTATGCTAACAAGAAATTTAGTAGTATCTAGTAGTATATTATAGAAATATAGTAGCAAAAATTTTGGTTAGCCCAACAAAATTTTGGTTGACTGAACAAAAAAATTTCTTTGACCGTATAATAACCAAATTTTGGTTGTGACAACAAGACCTTTTTCTGAGTGCAGCGAAAAAATTAAAAACACATATGTATATTTTCGAGACATCCTAGTGTACATACATACAATGATACATAAACATTGCGAGATATATGTGGCATTTCCAATCCAGCTTTTGTATTTTTTAATAAACAACAAATTTTTAGAGACTCGATTCCACGGTAAGTTCTACGCTTGATTACCAGACAAAATGTGTGGAATCTGGGCGTTATTTGGTTTGGACAAACACGTCATTCATCATCTGGGTAATAACTTTAGCAAAATAAGTCACCGAGGGCCAGATGCTTTGAGGGTTGAATTCAACAGTAAAATCAAGGTAATCTTTGTGCCCATTGACGACGAATTACCATTTTCAAATTCGACAATGATACACATCTCAAAACTTTTCAGAATGCTCTACTCGGATTCTACCGGCTTGCGATAGTTGATGGTATCCACGGTATGCAACCAATGCGTATTCACAAGTACCCTCATCTATTCTTACTATGCAATGGTGAAATTTACAACTGTAAACAGGTGAGCGACAAATTGACCAAAATATAATAATGAACAGCGAATGATTATGCGTCGAGTAATATATTGCATTAAACAATTCTTGATTATAACAAGCCATTGTTTTTTTTTTTTTTTTTTCTCCTAATTACAGTTGCAGGGACAACATGAATACGACTACGAGACGTCTTGTGATGTAGAATCAATTCTACACACCTACGAAAACTACGGAGCAGACGCGGCCGTTCGTTCCCTCGACGGTGTATTCGCAATCTGTTTATTAGATACAAAAAATAGAAGAATATTAGTTGCAAGAGATCCTTACGGCGTTAGACCGCTATTCAAATTGCATAGCGATACTGGGATGTTGGCACTATGCTCTGAGAGTAAAGTATGTATGACACCAGCTGTCTATGAACGATTGACTTATTAGGCAATTACATTTCGCTCATTCATTCAGGGCCTTATGAATTTGACCACAATGATGGACACAAACACGTGGAAAATGGAACCATTTACACCCGGCCATTACGAAGAGTATGACATTGCAGAGGACGGAACTGTTAAATTAGCAAATAAAGTTAATTATCACAATCCTGGTGATAAGCCAAGTTTCAAAACTTTCGTGCCTTGGGCAGGTATGTTGATTTATTATTTTTCGGAAGAATTTATTTTTCTGTATCTACTCGTGATTATTACCTTCTTGTATATGTAAACTCACAGAATTGAGCTGTACGGACGTTTACAAGAATATAAGAAACCTAATGACGGCTGCCATCGAGAAACGTCTAATGGCTGATAGACAAATCGGTTGTTTATTGTCCGGTGGTCTTGACTCGAGTTTGGTAGCCGCTTTGCTGGTCAAATTGGCAAAGGAGAAGAATATTCCTTACAAAATACCGAGTTTTGCAATTGGAATGGGAGAGAGTCCAGACATTATTGCAGCTCGGCAGGTAACCGCGAAAATAACTATTAAGCCCCATCCCTAGTCACCCACCTCCTTTTAGTCGAAATGTGTCACATTTCGATTATTATCCGAGCCGAGGCGTAAAAAACGCAAAAAAGGCCAACTTAGCGCAAATTCTATTTCAATTCCGAACACATAGGTCCAAAAAAATGTTCGTTTATATAAATAAATTGTGTCATTGACAGGTGGCAGAATATATCGGAACTGAACATCACGAAGTTAGTTTCACGCCGGAGGACGTAGCCGAAGTATTGGATGATGTGATTTATCAGTTAGAGTCCTACGATATCACGACAGTACGAGCCTCCGTTGGGTAAGAGACTACCACGCGTCGTTGATCTGCAAATTTTTTTAATCAAAAATATGTACAACGTTATATTTACATACTACGTCAGAGACATGAAAAGAAGATAAAAAAAAAAAAAAAAAAAAAAATAGATATTTTTTTACTGACAGTTATACGTTTATTTTTAGAATGTATCTAATATCAAGATACATAAAACAGAATACCGATACTACCGTCGTCTTCAGTGGCGAGGGTGCCGACGAAGTTGCACAGGGTTATATTTACTTTAGAGATGCACCAAGCTCTAAAGATGCTCACGACGAGTCCATAAGGCTTTTGAAGGACATTTATTTGTTCGATGGTCTGAGAGCGGACCGAACAATCAGCGGTCATAGTCTCGAACTCCGAGCGCCATTCTTAGACTTACAGTTCACAAATTATTATCTTTCCTTGGATGCTTCGTTGAGACAACCGCGAGGTAATGCAATATAAACGCGTCACATATACATATAGTAACCATGTTGTGCCATTCATCGACTAATTAATTTACTTTATACTCCCTAAGATGGGGTAGAAAAATATCTTTTACGGTCTGCCTTTGACGAGATGAACTTGTTGCCGCGGAATATTCTCTGGCGGCATAAAGAGGCTTTTAGCGACGGTGTCGCATCTATAAAGAAGTCTTTGTTCCAAGTAATTCAGGATATTGTAGAAGAACGCGTGAACGACATCGAACTTGAGAAGGCGGCTACTTTGTATCCACATTGTACTCCGAAAACAAAAGAGGCTTTCTACTACAGGTGAACATTTCGTTTGATTCAACTATGAGTATGTGTACATAATGTTATACTGATGAATTATCTACTGTGTTACATAGGAAAGTATTCGAGACGCATTTCAAGGGACAAGCAGAAGAATTTATTCCATACTATTGGATGCCACGATGGGTTCAAGGAGTTACGGATCCGTCAGCAAGGTTTATAAATCATTATGCGGCAGATGTTGAAAAATAATCAATAAAAATTGTCTCCGAAAACGTGATATTTATTTTCTTTCACTCGTCATTCCCCATATCTGTGTAAAAAAAAAAAAAAAAAAAAAAAAAAGAAATGTGCATTTGATATTAAAAAAAAGTTCACACATCGTGATTCGGCTTTGAATTCAATTTTCAACTCGTCTTCTACGGAAAATGAAAAATGAAAATAGAACGTACCCCTGGTGGGACTCGAACCCACAATCCCCGGTTTAGGAAACCGATGCCTTATCCATTAGGCCACAGGGGCATATAGTGTTTTTTTTTTATCATGCTATGGAAACTCATACGAGCCAGTTGATGAAGAACGCGATTAATGTTATACTATGATGTATGAACGTGGAATCGTACTGATCTAAGGTACACACACGGATTCACCAATTACCGTTAAATATTAAATTAAATGGAACAGTTTTTTTTTTTTTTTTTTATATTATACATAAATTTGTACAAAGTATACGACTACATTTTTTGTTATTGCAGCATAATTGCGTTGTAATTATTTCGTAAGTATGTATTTTTAACTAGCACAAACGGCAGAGATGAAGATTCTTGTCCGTCTTTCTATATTAAAGTTCAAGGTTCATATTATTTTATAAAGAGAAATCTTCTCATACAGTGAATGTTCGATTAATAATAATATATATATATATATATATATGTGTATGAGGTCGGAGCGGAACAATTTCTACATTACCGTCACAGCATATTCGAACTATCGAACGTCGTGTATAAACGAACAGCTGTTTGTAGCAAAAACATGGCGGGCGTGTCGATATGTCTGTGTTTGAGGTTCAAGCTTTAAAATAAACAATAAATCCATAATATTTACGATACAAACAAATATCATATATCCCGTCCGAGGTAGGTAGAACCCGTGTTCGATATTTAAAAATAAACATTTTTCCAAATTTGATCATCCTCAATTGTTGAAAAATGAAAGATTGACATTTAGAAACGCATCCACATACTTTTTTTCATCTGTTTACTGTCACGACACTCATTCCCAATTGTTTTGTCATTTTATCAGTTGTTCTTGCAACAATAAAAAATACTGCTTAACGCGAACCATCCTTATCTGATTATTTTCTACAGATGATTTCGACAAGATATGCTTCATTCATATCCGGAATAGTGATAGCCTCAGTCACATGGGCCTTTAGTTTATATCTATATTCAAGACTGTCACAAAACACAAACACAGCAAACCCTACAATGTTTGTATCAGACTTGTCAAAGCCTCTGAAAGAATCTGTGTTTGATCAAAGATCAAATCATCAACACAGTGCTTTGCTAGCCGATAATCTACAGGATAGAATTAACAATTTAGAAACTAATGGTAAAGATATGTACAACTACAAGGGTAACAAGAAACATCAAGATGTTAAAAACAGCTATAAATTATTGCAACAATTGCAGCCAGTACCAGTTAAAGGAAGTGTTACCATAGGAGAAGGTATAAGATCAATCTTCCATTTGTTGGAATCATTAATTTTTAAAACTTAATGACTTTTCACCTTTTTAAGGACTCGACGAACTTGGGATGGTGAAGAATTTTGAAGAGCAACAAAAACGGGATGAAGGATACAAGAATTATGCTTTCAATGTGCTGGTCTCTGATCAGCTTAGTTTACACAGAGAAATACCTGACACTCGTAACAAACTTTGCCAGTCTCAGACTTACACCAAACAAATGCCTAACATTAGCGTTGTGATATGTTTCTACAACGAGCATTACATGACCCTTCTTAGATCTGTACATTCGGTTATCGATCAAACACCAGATAAATTACTCCACGAAATAATTCTTATAAACGATTGGAGCGACGACGATGATTTACACTCGAGATTAGACGCCTACGTAACTGATAATCTTGGGAAAAAAGTGAAATTGCACAAAACTGAGAAAAGAGAAGGATTAATTAGAGCCAGAATGTTTGGGGCTAGAAAGGCAACCGGAAAAGTATTGATCTTCTTGGACAGTCATATCGAAGTTAATAAAATGTGGGCCGAGCCTCTGGTCTCAAGAATTGCAGAATCTGAGACAATAGTTCCTATGCCTGTTATAGATATTATAAACGCCGATACATTTCAATATACCGGAAGCCCCTTGGTCAGAGGAGGTTTTAACTGGGGGTTACACTTCAAGTGGGATAATTTACCAGTTGGAACGTTGATTCACGACGAGGACTTTATCAAACCGATAAAGTATGTTCGTTTTAGCGTTCAAGCTTGAAAACATTCACTCAATAGACACAGACGATCATTTTATCTGACTTTCATTTTCACAGATCACCGACCATGGCTGGTGGACTATTCGCTATCGATAGAGAATACTTTACACATCTAGGAGAGTATGACCCAGGAATGGACATTTGGGGGGGTGAAAATTTAGAAATATCATTCAGGGTGAGATCACAGATAGAATTTCGTGTCAACATTCAGGGTTCTCATGGCTTTAAGCAACTCGATTCGACTTACTGATTTAAATTTAAATCAATCAATGATCTCATCAGAAGAAATTAATTTTTGTATTATTTATAGATATGGATGTGCGGAGGTACGATAGAGCTGATCCCATGCTCTCGAGTAGGACATGTGTTTCGAAGACGTCGTCCTTACGGCGGGGACGACCAGCACGATACAATGCTAAAGAATTCATTGCGCGTTGCTCACGTATGGCTTGACAAGTATAAAGATTACTTCTTGCGGGATGTGAAGAAGATTGATTACGGTGACGTATCAGATCGAATTGCTTTGCGGCAGAGATTGAAGTGTCGAGACTTTTCTTGGTACTTGGAAACTGTTTATCCAGAATTGACTTTGCCAGATGATACAGAAAGGCACTTGAAAGATAAATGGGCCAAAGTTGATCAGGTGCAAATGCAACCTTGGCATTCTAGAAAGAGGAATTACACCGATCAGTATCAAATAAGATTAACAGACTCTGCTCTGTGCGTACAGAGTGAGAAAGATATAAAGACTAAGGGATCTAAGTTGGTGCTTACACCTTGTTTGAGGATTAAATCACAGGTAGATTTTTATACCCATGCTATGCAAATATGGTTTAGCTTACTCGGATTAGAAAACAGATGTAAACATGAATGTTTAATCATGTTTTTTATAGATGTGGTATCAAACTGACAAGAACGAATTGGTACTTGGACAAATGCTGTGCCTGGAAGGTAGCGAGAAAAGACCGAGAATTGGAAAGTGTCATGAAATGGGAGGAAACCAAGAGTGGAGACACAAAGGAACTGTAAGTTCCACGGAGAGATTTTAATCTAATCCAATTATTCATTTTATATAGAAATATTTGATATACAAATAATACCGATAAACTTTGTACTTTTAGAACCGTACACCGATCTACAATATGGCAGCTGGTACGTGTTTGGGTGTAATTCGTGGTGCCAAAAACGCCCAGGTGACTATGGACCTGTGTACCAAACCCGACCCATCTCTGATTAGCTGGGATCTTGTTCGATCCAAGCTGCCTGCACGAACGGACAGATGACGTAGGAGAAAAAATCGCAAAAATAAACGTAAACTAGACGAGGATTGGCTGGGTAGAAAATGGTAATCGGAAATGGTGAATTGGAAAGAATGATACAATGGTGTAATAAAAATATCATAGATACAATACATGTATGCGTATGTATTAAGATTTGAGGGGGTGCATACGCTTTGGAAATACCAGTGTTTTTTTTTTTTTTTTTTTCTAAATTACTGCTACGCTGTGAATAGGTATTCTATTGACTCAGCTTTTTTTTCACAACTGCAGATCGCATGTATTTTGAAACATGATTCAAGACTGTTTTAGATTTCATGGACTTTACATTACACGAGGATTTATTCCATGGAAGAAAAAGCGCATAATTCATCAAATTTCGAGATAATATTCTACATCCAAATCCATTTTTTTTTTTTTTTTTTTTTTTTTTGTCCAAGCACTTTCTCTTCGGTAAAAGACTCAATGTTTGTATAAGCAAGAGCCATAAGATTGAAAGAAAGCAATTTCGAGTTGTGAAATTATGATATGTTTGATATATCACTAATCACTAATGTAAGTAATGATCAGTATAGTCCGTAAGGATAGAGATTAGAGAGATATAATAGTGAATAGGTAAAGAAGATGAATCAAATCTCCCGTTTGTCTACGGGTTTTCTTGCGTAAACTCTAGTGTCAAGTTAGTCAAGCATAATGAGCTATATATCAATCGTAAAGTGGTCAGTTGAAAGTGAAATGTTTTTTTTTTTTAGTTTTTTTTAGT
The DNA here is from genome assembly GCA_943736025.1 of Tenthredo mesomela. Classification (NCBI taxonomy): domain Eukaryota; kingdom Metazoa; phylum Arthropoda; class Insecta; order Hymenoptera; family Tenthredinidae; genus Tenthredo; species Tenthredo mesomela. The sequence goes on from OX031016.1 coordinate 1,339,965, forward strand.
TTTTTTAGACATTATAAACACATATTATATTATATTATATTATATTATATTATATTATATTACACGCTTATTCGAATTTTTCTAAAGTCAATAAAATAGTTAATTGTAGAAAAGAAAGAAAAAAAAAAAAAAAAAGAGAAATTAATGAATAAATAAATAGGTAAATAAATTATCTATTCGCCAATTCTATCAACGATTTATTATATTGTCATTATTGAGGGATCTGACGGAACGAGATATTGATTGATTGATTGATTGATTGATTGATTGTAATTTGATCGAAATATTGTAAACATTGTATATTTTGTGTTAAAATAAAGACATTATTTTTTTCTACTCATTATTTAAGTAGCTATTAATGTTTGTATAACTAATGAATAAAGAACGTTATTCGTATACTTAACACTTGTTAAACTACATACTATATGTATATTTTTCCTCAACTATCTTTTCCCGAACTATAGAAAGATAATTACGTTATGTACTTTCATTTATAAGTGGGTGTCGATATTTATTTTATTCCCCCCCCCCCCCCCCCCCCCCCATTGTGTGAAAAATGTCAAACTATTTTCAGCTCATTTCCCTAATTGTACTTAATTAAGGCCCATCCCTAGTCTCCCACCTCCTTTTGGTCGAAATGTGTCACATTTCGATTATTATCCGAGCCCAGGCGTAAAAAACGCAAAAAAGGCCAACTTAGCGCAAATTTTATTTCAATTCCGAACACATACGTCCAAAAAAATGTTCGTTTCGTGCGAAAATAGAGTCTACAGATGGTTTTCGCATTGTTCGCCGAGGAAATCGAATTCGAATAATTTTTTAACAATGTAAAAACCATCTGTAGACTCTATTTTCGCACGTAAACGAACATTTTTTTGGACGTATGCGTTCGGAATTTAAATAGAGTTTGCGCTATGTTGGCCTTTTTTGCGTTTTTGACGCCTGGGCTCAGATAATAATCGAAATGTGACACATTTCGACCAAAAGGGAGGGACGACACATTTCGAATATTATCCAAGCTCAGGTGTCGAAGCCGCAAAAAAAAAGAAAAAAAAAAAAAAAAAGATACAAAATGCGAGAATAGAGTCTACAGAATGGTTTTTACGTAATTCGAATGTAAATTTCCTCGGTGACGCAAGATTATGAGAGTTGTCCACTAAAGTTTGGAAAGCCACCACGTTACACGATGCGTGATCACTGACAGCTGACTATTTCGATCACTTTCGTGTGTCGGAGAGACACACGCATCGTGTAACGCCGGCTGAACTCGACGGACGACTATCATAATCATGACTGCTAAAAAAATTGACAATCGAATTTCGTAAAAAGAATGAGAATTCTCTATTTTCGCATGAAACGAACATGTTTTTGAACGTATGTGTTCGGTATTGAATTTGAATTGCCGCTGTGCATTTTTTTTTTTTTTTTTTTTTTTTTTTTTTTTTTTTTTTCGTTGTAGACGCCTGGGCTAGGGTGATTATCGAAATGTGTCCCTCCCCCCCCTTGTTTCGATCAAAAGGAGGTGGGCGACTAAGGATTGCCCTCAACATTATGGTTTTTTCACATTTTCGATATATGAAGAATTATTGTGAAATGTGTTGAAAGAAATTTATTTCAAAATAAACAATAACAAAAGTATAGAGAAAAGTTGTTTATGAAAAAAAAAAGTCGACTTTTTTTTACAATTTTAATGTCCGTATATAAATTACGTAAGACGATTTTTGCCTCTTTTCAATCCCCCCCCCCCCCCCCCCCCCCCCCCCCCTCTGCGACTTTTCAATAAAAATATATACACAAAATAGTATATTGCCGTAAGACCGCTTTGGACAAACTTTTCCCTTTCTCCCAAATAATGAACAATAAGAAATGTCCCCACCCCGAATTCCACCCGTTTACGGTTTGCGTAATATATATGGACAATCCCTATAATTGGAATCTTGAAATCATTACGTGAACAATTGGCAAAGTTCACATGAAATCTGGCCAAATGAATTAAATCTTTCAAGCGGGGTTCCGTGGTGTAGTGGTTATCACGTCTGCTTTACACGCAGAAGGTCGCCGGTTCGATCCCGGCCGGAATCACTTATTTTGTTTTTTTTTTCCTCTCTTCTTTTTCGATACAGAATTCTTCTGCGGATAGAAAATGTGTCTCAGGTCCCGTTAATCACGCTGCTTTACTAGTTAATATCGAGCTTTGAGTCTCTATATGAGAAACATTTAGTTCGACAATTTATTCTTTAAGGGGAGGGGTAACCCTTGCCGGGGTCATTTTAATGTACTTGTTAAAGAGGCTGGGATGAGTGCGGTGGGTAATTGATGTAAATGACGTTACACACTATTGAAAAGTACTGTATTCTTCTTTATTTTGATTGGTGAAACATTGAAAAAGTTGATAAATACGTGAGATATAGGGGACTGAAGTTGAGGCTACGATTTACGCTTGCCTGCACGGATCACAAGATATTTTCTGAACCAGTTATCCGATTGCGTTCCCCTTCGGTACACATTCTCTCCTGGTATGTGGCTATGTCCTGAACCAGAACCGCCAACTTCTAAACCAGACCTTCGGACTTATAGCCGAAAATAATGATAAAAATGAACCAAAACTGAAAAAACCGCTTCGAAAATTCATTTCTTCCGAACTACGGCATATACAAACATAATTTTGGTTCAGGCGAGAACTGTAAGTGTACTCAGTGTGAAGATATGTCGTTTTTGTGTTTCAGATAACGTACTCCGACGCAATCTTGTGATCCGTGCAGGCAAGCGTAAATCGCAGCCTCAACTTCAGTCCTCTATATCTCACGTATTTATCAACTTTTTCAATGTTTCACCAATCAAAATAAAGAAGAATACTGTACCTTTCAATAGTGTATAACGTCATTTACATCAATTACCCACCGCACTCATCCCAGCCTCTTTAACAAGTACATTAAAATGACCCCGGCAAGGGTTACCCCTCCCCTTAATTCTTGAAATGCGGATTTAACATAAGAGACGTATTGAATTGAACAAACTCGAGTCTTACGGACACATTTAAATCCATATCATACCTGTGGTTACTTTTCGCGATTACTTTTTGTTCGAGAAAAATAATCTAAATAGAAAAGTTTTCGTCTTGGAATTTACTCTCGGTTTCAGAAATACGAAACAGTTTTATTTTCGACAATTTGTATGTCTATATCAAAAGGCGTTGGATGTATATAATAATAATAATAATAATAATAATAATAATAATTCTACGAATTTCTAAGAATTATTAAGCAACCCAGGAAAAAATGGATTAGATCAAATTGTATCAATGAATTTGATCAAATTTGATCTAGTTGGATCTAAATTTTGGGAAAAATGATATCTAAATAGATCTCCCAAGATCTACTCAGACCTAACTAGATTTAAAATTGCATTTGTATACGTTTATGCGAATTAGATCAAAGTAAATGTTGTGAGATCTCTCGAGATCTGTTGAGATCTAATTTTCCCAAAATTTAGATTTAACTGGATCAAATTTGATCAACTTTGATCTAATCCATTTTTTCACGGGAAATTCGAACTTTTCGTAGTTTTTCACAAGAAATTGTGGTTTTTTGTTTTATAATTTTCCACCTTTTTTTTTTAAACCATTAATATCCGAAATTCCTTAAGAATTCTTAGAAATTTGTGGGAGCAAAATTTTCCACTAGGGTAATGGTTCTTCGAAATATATAGTCAGAATATCTAAAAAGCTTCGCTTATATCGAGTTGAGCGGCGAGGTGAGAAGAGAGCGTCAAAGTCGGAAGAAAATAAGATGCGGAGATGTGTGACAAAAAAGAAAAAAAAAAAAAAGGCTGACGACATGAGAGGGCGGAAGATAACTGAGGGCGGGGGGAAAGAAAGTGTGAGAATCCGCAGTTGGTATCATGTCACGGCGGTTGGCGGTTCACACTTCTATAGTCGGTCTATGTCACAAGATATATATATACCGTAGAATCCAGGGCCGCCAAATTGAAGAAGCCTCAGATAAAAACGACGAGGAATCTATAAGATAAAGGGTGGTTTAAAAAGTCAAAATTTAATGCCACTCGTTCACGTTTGCCTTTCATGCACCAACTAAACGATCATGAGCTTCTCTAAGTCAAAGGAGCGTAAATATTTAATCGATTTGGTTGATTTCATCGAAATCTCTCACACCCCTCAAACCCGAACTGCAATGAGGTATATAGATTATATAGAACGTCCAATTCCATTTGCGAATGTGTCTTGGTGAATGTCATCGGATCTATCCATGATCTCGAATGTCTCTGGCCCGTCCCTGGTGTGATAACTCGCAGCCCTTGAGACGGGGATAAAAGGTTTCCCTGTTTAACAAAATAGCGGCCCCGTGCCATTAGCCAATACTTCCACTTCCACTTCCACTTCACACCTCGGCCATGACCCGAGAGAGGTATTCGAGGAAATTTCCTGTTCAACTATTTCTGGATATAATAAAGAGAATTATAATGTACGGGCGAGAATGTATAATATTATCTCCCTGAGTTAGAACGAAGGATGAAAGTATAGGCTAGCGAGCGTTATATCATGTCAATTTGTATACATTAGGGTGGTTTAAAAAAGACCTAATTTCTCAGATGTTGCTGCTCATTCGTGAATATGTTGTTTGTGATTTTGAAAAATTATTCCATTTTTTTTAGCTCTATAGGACAATATTTACTACTGCCTCAGTGAAGTTGAAATTTCGAAATTTTGCCATCTTTTGGCAATTTCAAAGTTCTCAGATCAATAAGTGGCTACTTCTAGGTTCTCATTCAATGAGGATGTTGGTTCAAGATGAGACTCGTACGATAATATTTAGTACTGCTTCAGAGACATTGAAGTTTTTTTCACTATTTAGGGGTTTTCTTAGAAATTTTGTCGCCAGGTGTTGCTCATGAGACAGTCTTTTCTTACCATTTTAAGGAAGAAGTACACGAAGTTTGCAGTCCGTGGGACCATTTTTACTACTGCCTCATGTTGCTAATTTTACTTGAAGGAAAGTCGCCCTCAATGAGGCAGTAGTAAAAATGGTCCCGCAGACTGCAAACTGCTTGGATTTCTTCCTTATATTGGTAAGATAAAACTGTTTCATGAGCAGCACCTGGCGATCGAATCTCCGAAAAAACGCAAAATATTGAAAAAACTCCAATGTCTCCGAGGCAGTACTAAATATTATCGTACGAGTCTCATCTTGAACCAACATACTCATTGAATGAAAATCTAGAGGTAGCCAGATGAGCGCTTTGATTTGAGAACTTTGAAATTGCCAAAAATGACAAAATTTCGAAATTTCAACTTCACTGAGGCAGTAGTAAATATTGCCCAATAGAGCTAAAAAAAAATGGAATAATTTTTTAAAATCACAAACAACATATTCACGGATGAGCAGCAACATCTGAGAAATTAGGTGGTTTTTTGAACCACCCTAGTATACATATACACTGTGGTGTTGAAATGAAGCAGGCGATACGAAACCGTAAGGATCGTCGACCGTCGTCATTGATTTTCGTTAAATATAAGTAATGAAAAATTCAAGGGGGCATTACCGTCGTGGCGATCATTACACTATTATAATATACATGTATATATTCATATGTGTAGTAGTATATATAATATATCTATATTCTATATACCGCAGGACTTTAACACAGCTGGATTACGCCGGGCTTAACCAACCGTGTGAAGCTACCAGATGCTTTCTCACTCTTTACGAATCTACGTCACTTCCACCAAACTCCGTGAAATGCGATACGATTTACGTGACCGTAGCGATGGTAGGAGAAACCATTATGATATGGTTGCGTTAAATACTGGATTTTTACGTTGTGATGCACAGAAAAAAAGTTTGACTTGAGCCAAGAAAATTATTCTTGATTCAAGATAATTTCGCGCTCCAAAAATGACCGCATTCATTTTTGGACCGCAAAATTGTCTTGAATCAAGTTAATCTTTCTTTCTGTGTACCCTCTAATTCTAATTTGCACTTGGAAGACTTCAACGAGAACTTTGTAGAATGAGTTTAGAATTTCTTGGGTTATGCATATGCTGTACCCGTGCGCCGGACCAGTAGAAAACTCAGGTGTTGGGTCGGGCAAGCCGTCCGGCGAGTAGAGTAGACTCTACTTAGAGTATAGGTGTAAGTTACTACTACTGATCGAGCAAGCCACGTTCGAAGCATCAAGGGCGTGACTACTTCGATAATTGCTGTATTATAATGCTGTATAATTGCTTCATCTAGCTGAATTTATACATGTTTAGATACATGAAAGAGTAATCTATAGTATTCATACTAATATATATATCAGATTCGACTATTGCATAGGCAGATATATAATAGATATCATAGCCATATGATGTGTTTTAGAGAAGTATATGCTATCTAAACTCTAAAATTTCGGAAGGTATTGTACTTACACTCAACCAGACACGTTACAAAAGCAGATAACAAGTTCAATTTCAATGTGCTGATTACATAGTTTTCAATTGCTCTATAGCTTGAAAGAATAGAATTTTTCGGCACGTAAATAATGTTCTATCACATTAGTTCACAAGCCTGTTCAATTATAAACAGATCAAATTTATTAGTCGTGAGCCATCGTCCCTCATAAGTTGAGCGTAGTCAATGTTTGCAAAAACAGTTACTGTTGGACCTCAAATCAATCCCTGTTATAGGATTCTTCCTTTTTTCAGACTCTAATCCACAAAACAAGTCTCTGTTAAATGAACCTATTCTCTAAATTCGAATCAGTGGAAAGTCACTGATGGCAGTGATAAGTATACCAAAATCACTGACAATCAGTAATATTTTCACTGATTGTCAGTAATTTTGGTATACCTATAACTGCCATCAGTGGCTTTCCACTGATTCGAATTTAGAGAGTACAACTCTTTGATATTGCATTAATATTCACTTTAATTATTTTTCTTTTGTTTTCATTTCACCAAATATTCGAATGGACAAGCCTCACAACGTGAATATTCTTCAATTTTCGAAAAAAAAAAAAAAAAAAAACAACAACAACAATCGAACATATAAAAAAATTGTCTCTTCGTCTGGAGCAAGAACTCCAAGCTTCAAGTAGTGGATGAATAGAGTCTTCGAAAAGTTTAGTAAATTTCTATAACACTGTGCAGGGATTTGTTGAAAATTTTTTGGAGCATACACTAGGTCCTCGAAAAATACCCCCTCAAGATTATTGGGGGTCGACGATTCGGGGTAAGATTTTTGCAGACACTTAACTTGGCAAGCTCGAGTCAAAGTGGCGTCGTATTGAGAAATGTGAACTTCTACAGGGACAGAGAGGGTGCATGGGCAGTAGTCGATTGAGTCGAGGGGATGAGCCTTCAGTGCTTTTCTGTGGTTTGATGCTTTCCCTTACGGGGTTGGCAACCCTCCAATTGCAAGCTTCTTCGAGGGTTGCGGTCGAAAGCTCCGCCTCTTGGCCAACGACAAATGCTTCAGCGTCGAAAAGGGCGGCGCCAAGGTTCACCCTTGGCCAGGATCACGATGGATCACAGGGGCATGAGCTATGTAACCAGAAATCAGAAATCATAGATCACCAAGACACCACGAGGATCGGTCAATCGGTCGAATCTCCCCGATTATTGATCCTTGAATAAATACTTATTTCACTCTTCAAAAAACCAACAGTTTGAAACATTTTTCCATTACCCTTTTCTATAAAACATTTTCACAACCGGGTTATCTTTCATTTCACAAATATAAATCCATTGTCGTTGGACCGTCGTCAAATTTTGTCGACAAAGAAAAATCTGACGGAACTCTTCACTCTTCACTCAGTGACAAGGCGTGGCTGCCAATAGCGGGGATTCTTAAAAAGGTAAGTGCAGAGTGCTCGTCAATTTATATTTATCTATATTTTCCCTAATTCACACGACCTTTTAGCAATGCAGTTAAGGGGACCAGTACAGCGACTTTTCCGAAAAATTATCATAGTCCGAAATCAATTTATTTCATAACCAAAGTTCATGTCACATCAAAATATTTTTCTTTTTCAAAATCATGTGTCGTAAGGATTTTAGAGCACCGTTGGACCGATTCAGGTCATCTTGGATTCATTTTCTTCAGAAAACAAATCTTCATCATGTGAATGTAGGAATTTAAAAATAAAAGATTATGTCATAAGTTATGATCAATTTACCAAATTTGCAAAAATTATTATCACTCATTTCTTAAATAACTTGGCCAAAACGAAAAATTTTCAAAATTCCTACATTCACATGATGAGGATTTGTTTTCTGAAGAAAATGAATCCAAGATGACCTGAATCGGTCCAACGGTGCTCTGAAATCCTTACGACACATGATTTTGAAAAAGAAAAATATTTTTATGTGAAATGAACTTTGGTTATGAAATAAATTGATTTCGGACTATGATAATTTCTCGAAAAGTCGCTGATCCCCTTAACTCCTAAGGCAATATTTGTCAATATTTGAGCTTGCAGTCAGATTTCACATTCAGTCATGGTTCAGCGGACCTTTCTCACAATTCTTGATATTTTTGGACCCACCCTTCGCCGGAGAAGTGGGTTAATGATTCGATAACAGATGATGGAACTATGTTGATCGCTAAATTGAATAATAAATCTGCTTGAATCATCTGTACGGATAAAATAATTCACGATATCGACAATTCCATCATCATGTCATCGCTCTGATTCGGTTTTACGAATAGTGTGAATTTAATGGTTATAGGAATCCGTGTTCCGCGATTTTAGTCTTCGAGGTTCGCGGTGACAAGTAGAAAATTGTTTTGGTAATCTCTTACGAAGTGTAAAGGGGTATCATAGCTGGTTTACTGGTGGCGAACACACGAACCCCATGAAACTTCACTCGTCCATCAAACCGTAGCGTTATTGCCGCTTATAGGGAGTAATGCCCATAATTATATCACTGCATGGGCGCAAGCTAGTCCCGCAGGCCTTAGTTCACACAACTAAAACCATGCGGGCATATGTTGCGTATCGGATAGCCAGATTGCACGGGGAACCCCCCACGGTTTGCCACCCACACGAAATAGAACGATACGTAAAAAGAGCGACACACGTCAAAATATATACCAATTATCATAATTGTACAAATGTACAATATTGCCTGTGAGCAATGGAACTATTATAAGTACTGAACATGTCGCGATGATTTTTGCCACTTATCTGAATTCATATTTATGATTCATTCTATCATGCGGGACTGCCGCTCACTTTGTGATACTCACTTGAAATAATTGCAATTTAAATCAGGGTTGAAGAAATGCTTGCAAACGTCTAAAATTACGTTCTTAAAAACATAATACACTTCAACTACCTATAATATTCAATGATTTCGACTTTTCGATGATACTATATGATACTCGATGAATACAGAAGCTTGTAGTATTACGGTTTTGTCGTAGGGAGTAAAATTGAAGACATAAAGGAGAAAATTATTCCTCCAAGTCCGCTGGAGACATGCAACTAGGTATATGGAAAGGAAAGTGGAGCGTAAAGGCTTTGCGCGATTGATATTACGCGAGTTTACTAATCCAACGGTGGATGGGACTGAGAATTATACCCGTACAGGTTTCGTGTGCATGTGTTTTCTACACCTATTATAGTCAACAGGGAGGTCCTGCTTTTGCATAACAAAGTCAGCGCGTCACGCAATCACGACTAGAATCGTTGGCGTGCGAAGGTGGCCACGTGTTTTGCGTGGCTTCGAGGACTCAAACGGAATGACAATTAAATTTTGGAATTGAAACAGAATCATGAAAACTACTTATACATACATTTAATACATATGGATACTAACTATAAACATGGTGAATAAGCGTTCATGCGTTTTATCACTTATAGTAGATGCAGGAGCTCCCGCATCCCCATAATTGAAATTCGATGAACGCGATGATACGCGTAAGTATCGTTCATAAAGGTACTGCAAAAAAGTCACGATGTTCTCATTGTCAGCTGAATGGTGTAGTTAACAGGCGTGACTATTTCTGTAAACCTTTCAACTCTGCTGAGTAACTTTCACCTGGACAACGATTTTCGAATATCACCAATCACTAGGTCCACTTAATTTCGGCGATTACTTTCATCCCTCCCTCGTTTTATTTCGTATTTTGGACCCGATGTATATGTGTATTCACTGCTTGCGGCAGTACCTAACAGCGGTTACAAATTTTCTCAATAAATTGTTGTCATTATCACATTTCAGTTGTCTACGTACTATGTGTTTGCACATTGAAAGTTTGGTATAGGTATCGCGTGAAAAAGCGCATGTGACGTGACGAGTTAATAATTCAGAGTGAAAAAAAGAATTAGCATATGCGTATTTTTTATGCACACTCCGCTGGCCCGGTGACACCTTGCGGTACGTTGTTCTGCAGGGCTATCGGAAAGTCATTCGATCGGCATTAAAATTGCTCGAACCCTTATAAACTCCGTGTCGTCAGGATGGCGGAAATTCAGGGACTGAACAACTTGTCAAAGTTTATGATTGATTGCTTTGCCAAAGTTATGCCAACGAAGTCAAGACGGACACTCTTTGTCTGAAAATAAAACCGTGCAAGGTAATACGCCCTCAGCTCAGATCTGATAGAGGTTTAGACGCGTTGGAGAATCGATTGAAAATAGCTGTTTGTATAATAAGCTAACATGCTCTCTAAAATTTGAATTAGTGAAATCAGTGAATAGTCAGTGAATAGTGATTCAATCAGTGGCATACTTTTAACTGCAAACCAGTGACTATTCACTGATTGTCAGTGATTTTCACTAATTCAAATTTAGAGAGTGGGTACCGATTCTTTGTGTTTTTATCAAATGAACAAATGTATATGTGGTATTCCACGTGAACCGGACCAGTTTTTGGCCTGAGGTCATCGAATTTGACGCCAATGCAGATTCTGATTCCTTGTTACTACATGAGATGCCCCCAACAGTTACAGAGCTTGAAAATAATTGGTTCAATTTATATCGCTGTCATAATTATGCCAAAAAATTTAATTACCACATTTTCAACTCCACTTATCTCAGCCATGCATGAACAAAATCATAACTTCCCATAGTGCATTCTACGCGCATAAATGAACTCTTTCGAAATATGTAGCACTTCAATTATTTTTGGAATTCTTGAACATGTGAATCTTTGAAAATATGCGATTTCTTTGTTCTTCTACCGAAGGGTCACACCAATTGCCCTGAAATTTTCACCGAAATTACTTCTAGGTGGCACTAAGAAGTGATCAAAATTTCAGCCTCCCGTTTTTCTTCTTTTTTTTTTACAAAAAACCGGCGAAGCATGTAAAACTTACAAAATATGTGTTTTTATTTTTTTTCTACTTGAAGGGTCACACGGATTGCCTTGAAATTTTCACCGAAATTACTTCAAAGTGTCACAAAGAAGTGATAAAATTTCCAGCCTCCCGTTTTTTACTTTTTTTTTGCCAAAAACCGGCCCGGTTCAAGTGGAATACCCCATATATTCACCATCATTCTCTCCACTAATTGACACGATTATCATTGTGCAGAGTTCAGCCCTGCTGTATGACACATTATACTACTTAATATGTTGGGACACAGGAATATAGCTAAGTGCTAGTCACATCATAGAATCTTATCTGAAAGTTTGTGTGTTTAATTATGAGCGTATAAATGATAGAATTGCCGATAACAAGCCTTCATGCTAAACTCGTGATTCCACTAATGGGTTCTTTTCCGTTTTTCTTCCTTGTTAGTGTCTGTTAATGTTTGTAATTTTTTTTTTTTTTTTTCATCAATTACCTATATGCCTGAAAAAGTTCGTTAAGGATAACCCTGTCATAGAATATGTCAAGGACCAAAAACAAGGCTTCTTGTTCAAATATGCAGGGTAGTGGAACCCCCGCACCGAACGGGGTCTGTTTTACGTCAAACAAGCCGTACATATCATTCTTTCCCCATAAGGCAGGAATTAAAATTCATGAAATATCGGAATCAGAGTATAATTTTCAACGTTCGGATACTAAAGCTGCACTTTATACCTGTGCGTGGAATATCACCGAAGATAATTACAGGGCAAAGTTCATATCAGTCAGAAAGTCGTACCACAAGGCACAGACAACATATGGTGAGGTGTGTCGCCCGTACAGGTAACTACTGAGGTTAAACAATCCACAACTAGGGACAGGGCCTCCCCCCCCTGACACTGTTTGCCCAATTACGTATCTGCAACATCGAGGTCATATATGTTCGCGGGAAGGGGTCACGGCTGAGTTACATTCGAGTACCGATCAACCCCTACTATCAGATATATCAAAACAATACATAATATATGGTGTAATGTTCAATATGTAGGTAGGTGCGATAACAAACTATATCGGGTGATCGTCTGCAGTATGTGCAGCACAGGTATATGTATCTGAATATTTTTTTGACTGTTGATTAATGCAGGGGTTTATGATTAATCTTAGAAGAGAAAGATTTTGAGAGACCGATGTGTGGCCAAAGCATTTTCACAATAAACTTACAGTCTTAGAAAATACAAGTCAGGATTTGTAAGCGAGTGCTATAAGGTATGGGTTGTCAATTTCTTTGTCTTTAATTGCAGTTCATCAAACACATAGTATAGGTACAAATCGTTTCACAGCATTGGTAAAGTCATTTGCATAGACCCCCCTCTCGAGGTGTAAATAACCCATTGATTCCTATCCCATTGAATTTCCGTTTTATAAATGTCACATGACACAGGGAAGATATCAGGAATCGATCATAAAATCGGGCGTACGATTAATTTTCGAAGCGGCAGCTATCCTGCAGCATATCGACTATGAGCACAGCGTCGAAAAGCTTAGCTAACGATCCCCTATTATATGAAACTGTAGTCTGTAGAGTGTAGAGGGTTGAAATGGTGCAGCTATTATAGAGGCTATAGGTACGCAGATATAGGCTTGCGGCTTCGACAAAAACCAACCGCCGCGGTATTCTTGGCCATTGAATAATAATATTATGACAAGTTAATGCTCACAAATGAGAGCTTCTGCGGGCTTGAGGGCTTCTGGGCGACGGGCGCCATATTGTGGCCGCCCTTGTCTACACCGGGGGTCGACTCTGGCCGATGCTCCATGCTCCCTGCTGATGCATTATTGAGTCTGGGAATCGGGCAGGTGGCCACCGCGGTCCTATTAGAGTGAGCGAGAGTGACAGAGAGGGGTTGTATCATCGACTATAAGGTACCCAAGGGAGAGACAAAGACAAAGAATAGTGGAGGTAGAGGGTTGTTACAGAAGTCACGAGTTGTTACGTAGCATTGACTTGGTGGCTTTGGAAATACCGGAAACTTTGACACATGTATAGGAGAAGAACCACTTCCGGTATTTCCTTTGGGATTGTCTAGTTTCTAAGTGATTTTGGTCACTCGATGAATTCACTATACCTATACTTAGTCACAATTCTGCATAATAGAATGACGTTAAAGATTTGAAGAAAATCTAAGAAGCCTTTTGATGTGAAATATGAATCCAACGAACATGTAAAAGTTCAGTAAAACAAGTAAAACAACAAGAACAAGTAAAAGTATTTAAATTTACATACCTTTTGTGGATAAATTTGATCGCTGGCATATCCTTATCCATACTAAGGTCGTTATCGCTGGGAAACTTTCATGATAAATCAATTATACTGTCGACAATCAGTTGAACTTGTGAAGTTCTGCTTGCGCGAGGGTTCGTCAGTAGTATGAGTAATTTTAGCCAACCGCAATTGATGTGGTGATCAAATTTCTTTAAACAACAAAAATGGGGCTTTCTTTCATTTTGATATTGTTATTATTGTCATTAATGCAAAGAAATGATAAAATTATTATCGAATCATCTATAGAAACACGCATCTTGTTACTGCGCGGACGAGAAATGGACGAGGGTGGCAGAGGGGAGATACTGTGCAGAGTATGCGGTGACAAGGCATCTGGGAAACACTATGGTGTGCCTAGCTGCGACGGATGTCGTGGTTTCTTCAAGCGGTCCATCCGCAGGTATGCGAGGTAACTACCGTAGAAGACGTTCCATTGATTTTTGCCAAATCGTCGTAGCGAATGAAATTTCATAGTTGCTATTCAATTTATATTTATTTATATAATATATTGATGAAAGATCGAAATCGTTGGTGTGCTCCGGAGCTTACATCCCCTGCAGCTAGTAGGTATATAGGAAATTGTCGAAGCTGCAGGACGTCGTACATTAATCTTGTTTAAACGTGTATTTCGATACTTTCGATCATCAAAAAATTCCGCAAGTCCTTACGGTAATGAACTAAAAATGCTATGGCGTGAGGAAGAAAAATACAGATAGTGCTTGCGTGCCGCAATTCACTGATTATGAATTAAAACTAAATTTCTAAGCTTGATTTCACAGAAGCGTTATACATTATTCAACAGTGTTATCAATTTTTTATCTCTAACAGTTTGAGGTAATTGAATTAAATTTTACACGGCATGCTTATGTACTACTCACATTCACATATTATATGTATGCCTCTGTCACACGAACTATGTGAAAATGGAAATAACCAATGAATCCATACTCGGCGCTATACCAGCGTCTCTTCCCTTACGGAAAAAACACTCAAAATAACCTTTAAAATAACACTCAGTAGTGACTCTCAACTGAGGTGTACTTTCGTACACCTAACTTGGATGTTGACTCCCAGTTGAGTGTTGACCCTTTGTTGGGTGTCACTCATTTGGGAGTCAACTCTCAGCTTGGGAGTTCGACACTCAAAATTTGGGAGTCCACCTTCTATTTGGGAGTTGGACACTCAAAATTTGGGAGTCAACTCTCAATTTGGGAGTTCGACACTCGAAATTTGAGAGTCAACTCTTAATTTGGGAGTTGGACACTCAAAATTTGGTAGTCAACTCTCAATTTGGGAGTTCGACACTCGAAATTTGGAAGTCAACTCTCAATTTGGGAGTTCGACACTCAACATTTGGGAGTCAACTCTAAACCTGGGAGTTCGATACTCGAAATTTGGGTGTCAAATCTCAATTTGGGAGTTCGACACTCGAAATTTGCGAGTCAACTCTCAATTTGGGAGTTGGACACTCAAAATTTGGTAGTCAATTCTCAATTTGGGAGTTCGACACTCGAATTTCGGGAGTTAACTCTCAATTTGGGAGTTCGACACTCGAAATTCGAGAGTTAACTCTCAATTTGGGAGTTCAACACTCGAAATTTGAAAGTCAACTCCCAATTTAAGAGTTTTACACCCAAAATTCAGTGTTCACACTCAGGAATTGAGTGTATTTTCCGTAAGGGTTCTGATCCTTGAAATACTGAAAAAACTCTCAACTCCCGAACATTCTTCTAACTAACCAAAATCCTTCTTGATGGGAATCAATAAAACAAAAAATTTTTCCAAGTGGAATACGTGAATGTTGTGTGAAATAGGATGTTGGATTCGACTATACACTGTAAAAAATTATTGTAAATGTACAACACATTTAATGTACAAAAGTTTTGCAAAATTACAGATGTGGCGTGGCAAAGTGAATTGCTAAATTTGTTCTATAAATTTACAAATAAATTCTTGATTTTGCTGTACTTTTATACGAAAAACACAAAAATTGTACTTCAAAATTGTTTTGAATACCGATAAAAAAGTTTTGTATAATTACTATATTCGATTTGAATTTTGGCTAGATGTTTTGCCTATCAGCTTCCAATGCATTTTTGGTCGAACTAGCTTAGAAATTTCTATAACAGTGTAGGTTCAACAATTATTTTATCTTCCTTAGCAAAATTATCCCTAAAGAAGTACCTACCTATGCAGTTCTACAAAGATGTGTCGATTAGTTTCGAAGCCTTGAAACCCCCTTCACACTTCCTTCATTGTTCATAATAACTGATCAGCGTTGTTTTTTTAGAAATCTTGACTACGTCTGCAAGGAGAACGGACGATGCGTAGTCGACGTATCCAGAAGGAATCAGTGTCAAGCGTGCCGATTCACCAAATGTCTGCGTGTCAACATGAAACGAGACGGTAAGCCATTACTATGCCTATTTTGTATACGTAAAGAAATTATTCTTTGAGGAATAATACTACACCGCAGTTAGCTCCTGCGCGTCAGGCTTTTTCGTTTCAAATTGGGTTTTTAGGCTTTCGGTCCATGAAAGATTTCATTAAATGTTGAACAAAACCAGAATCACGAAGCCTTTTTGAATTCCGGAATCTAATCGAAGTCTGAACCAGAATTTCCAATGTCTCATTCACGCCTAAGCTTGTTCCAAACGGACCTAACTCCGAATTTCGCAGAATTCTATATTACATGCACAATCCTATATCTTCAAATTCCAATTTGCACCTTCAAGTCTTTAGTTAATAAAACTAGAATTTCTATTCCGAATCGGTATCATTGCTTATTCTTTAAGCATGTAGGTAATCCGGATTACTCTGCATCACTCAATAGTCGTGGTCTGCTGTACAAACGCTGATACTTTTGAGGACCTATTATTGAGCAATCAAAAGCATTGAAAAGGACACTTCGTGTCGAAGGTTTGTCAGCCGCAGGTACCGTACGTCTGACCACTTACAAACGCGCTGAGAGTGTCGCAAATGTGTAGATCTGTACCGTACGTACGTTCTCGTGCAAACACGATGCGGTGCATTCGCCGAGTATATATCAGACATCAGACCCTTTCGGAGTGTCATTGCAGGGTCGCCGTTCATATGCCCAAATAATATTACAACGTATACGATGCGCGGTTTATTTACCTTGGTTAAGAAATAGAAGAAAAAAAAAAAAAAAAAAACGCTAAAAAAGCTAAACACACACACACATACACACACCTAGATGCGGGGGCGAATCTACGACCCACGTGTCAGAAACAGCCCGAGGTTCGCAGCTTTTGTAAACAAGATGGTACTTCACGCGGCGACGCCACTCAAACTCAGAGCGATTTCTCCCTCGACTCATCGAATCACAATGCAAACGCTTGATTCCGCTTAGATATCAATTAGCAGCTGCCATTAGGGTTGAAAGTGAAAGAGCGTGAGGATGAGGGAAGATTGTTACTTCCAATACGAACCGTAGACGATACAAAACTGAACATTGTGACTATGATAACGATAATGATAACAACAAGAATATGCTATCGATGGACCCCCTAAGCAAAATTAGTCATAAAAGATACATTTTCATGTGCGACATGAAAAATCAATGGTGGATCTTTTCATTGAAACCTTTTCTACGAAACGTTCACATGTAGAAAAATTTATCGTTAATTGTCGACTCAGCAAAACCGATTTTGTATTTTTTGCATTTAGTCCATCCATGGCAACCTCTGTCTATGAATGGACCCACTCGGTTTCCTTCGTTGGACCACCTAAATAATGAACTTAAAACAGTTCAATGACTCGATATTATTGGTGTCAATAATGAGTGGATGAACTATGGGTGGATCTTTATGTAAACAGCAGTCTTAAAAGTTATATCATACAAAATCGCATTTATATTAGTACGTTATCTAATCTTCGACATTAGTTTGAAAGTATAAAATGAAATTCTTTGATTTGACACGTCTGTGCATAACAAAACAATATCTTATACCTAGATTCATTGAAAACTAGGTAAAAATCTTTCTGTATGTACCTATTCTGTTTTTTTTTTAAATTATTACAGACTATCTGCCATTATAGATTACTGGTCCATTCATGGCACTGTTTCATGGTCCATCCATGGAAATTTGCAAAGCAACACATAACCTGATCTACTGCCCCCCAGTTGGAACATATATATAAATGTCTAGTATCGTTTCGAATCTTGAAACCTTTAGCTATCGAAGCATGCAAGGCGAAATTACCCCAATAAATGGATAAGGGTTCGAACACATTCGCAAATTGATGAAAAATAAGATCAGAGAAGGCAAATTCTTATTTTACTAGATTTCAGCACGCCTATTGTAACCAAGTGACTCTTTTCAACATTTTTTCAACTCTTCCCGACTAGTACACTCAATTTCAACTGAAAAGAGCTCTTCCTACTAACGCGTTTTTGAAATATTCAATTGGTCCATCAGTTGCACCGGTCCATCGATAGCAACCTTACCCTAATCATTAACAGTTCGTTGCTATAATGATGCATTTGATGTTGAAATCTAAACATCTGTAATAGTCCCGAAAATCATAAGTACTAATCGTATTTTCATATTAGCGGTGCAACACGAAAGAGCGCCCAGAAATGCTACCTCTCTTGCAGCGGCGGTTCGGCGAGGTCCTCCGGGACTTTATCCAGGGATTCCCCACATTTATCACACAACGGGTGCTCCATATCACCCACTGCTCTACCCAGCCCTGTTTCCTTTCAAGCCAACGATGTCCTCATTCACGCCGGGCGTAGGTGAGTGAGCTTTATTCCTCCCATCATCGTTTTTATTCATTGATTGATTTGTTTATTTATTATTTTTCTTCAGGTATAGATTTCAAGTGTCAAACTTCGGCGCCAACCCAAGGGCCGTTTTTAACTCGAGCTTCAATCGAACCTCTGCCACCACCTCTTTCAGCGAATGAAGACGAGGTCACGAGCTCCGAGGAAGCTGGGACTGTCGAGAACCAGAATTCCCATAAGGGTGAGCTTTGGTTATCTTGTACCTACCGACCTTATGCATCGAGACAATGTTTGGCATTATATAAATCTGTAGCAGGGAAAAAGAAACAAATAATAATACACCGGCGGATTGTGACTTACATATATATAGGATATTGATTTTTCCAGAGGACACTCTGGGTAATCGTTTGACACCGGCGACTATGGGCACTGCAATATCGGACTACGCCGTATCAGGGTTGTCACTTTTGCCGACTGAAAATGTATACGAATCTGCGGCCAAACTACTTTTTCTTGCTGTGAAATGGGCCAGGAGTATACCTTCCTTCTTACAGGTTGTTGTTTTTTTTTTTTTCTATCTGAATGAAACGTGATCATTTGAGATGAAATTTTTGCGTTTCTTTTCGAATACAGATCGTATATGTATAATCAGTGTTGTGAAAATTGTAATTAAATTTTTTTTAATTACTCATTACTTTCGTAATGTGTAATTGAATTTTTATTTAATTACACATTACTTTGGTAATGTGTAAATAAACTTCATTTAATTACACATTACTTTGGTAATGTGTAAATAAACTTCATTTAATTACACATTACTTTGGTAATGTGTAAATAAACTTCATTTAATTACACATTACCAAAGTAATGTGTAAATAAACTGCATTTAATTACACATTACCAAAGTAATGTGTAATTAAACTCGATTTAATTACACATTACCAAAGTAATGGATAATTAAACTCGGTTTAATTACACATTACCAAAGTAATGGGTAATTAAATGAGTAATTCCATTACAAATGTAATTAGTGACTCGCAACACTGTACTGTATAATGACTTATTATGGCTGTTCAGCTTTCTTATAGAGACCAGGCGATACTTCTCGAAGAATCCTGGAGCGAATTGTTCGTCCTTACGGCAGCACAGTGGAATTTTCCGGTTGAAGAGGCTACTCTGGTCTCCATTGACGCTTCTACTGACAAGAGACCAAATCTTGAGGAAGAGGCGAGAAGGCTTAGGGAACTTTTAGCACGATGTGCGATCTTGAGGGTTGATCACTCCGAATATGCCTGTCTTAAAGCGATAGTCCTCTTCAAAGGAGGTACGTAGTACAACGATTTAACTCGATAATCAACACGAGAACAAAAAACGGAAAATCCGGTCTAAACTCTAAGGATCTAGGAAAAGTCAACAAGTAAACGTTTTCTGTTCAATTATTTTATTTTCAAACATTGTCATAATATAATCGATCATGAGAGCTTCCAGATCATTGCATATCATTAGGTACTGACGGATATTCTCTCTTTGTATAATTTCCCTTAGAATCACGAGGTCTGACCGAGGTGGCGAGGGTATCAGCTCTCCAAGAACAAACCGTTTCCGTACTTGGTGAACGAGGCGCTGGTCGGGTTGGACGTTTGCTTCTTCTTTTAGCACCGGCGAGAGCTCTCTGCCGAAAAACTCTTCAGGAGTTACTCTTCAAGCCGACCGTTGGCGACGTGAGCGTTGAACGACTCCTGGGAGATATGGTACGCGCAACGAGGCCACTCTAATGTTGCGAGTAGGTCATATCCACTCAAAAGAATCGTCTTTTTTCCATTACCTAACAGATTTCCTAACAAATATAGGAACACCTATATCGAGGAGGTCAAACTGATTGTGAGTCGATTATTTTAACGGTTAATATAGGTATAATAATTTCATGAAGGTGTACGATAGTTTTTTTTAATACGAGATGCATTTCAATTGTTCAATCACTGCTTAGGCTGAATGAACAATAGTTGAGAAGTTGGAGGCCATCAGGGCATATAATAGCGTAGAATATCATGCTTTTTGCTAAGATCTCAGTAAAAGACTCATAGCCGAGTGTTATTCGGACTCGAAGTGTGCTGCGTTCTTCCAAATGATCCTTCAGATTAATGCAATAAGGGCATATAGGCTCAAAGTGCCATCATTTTATCAAACTTCTTAATTATCTTTGCATTATCCGTACAACAAACAGCTCTAGTCAATTGACTAATGACTTGTGTCTTCTGTTCAACATCCCAGACGCGTGTCAAATACAAAAATTTTAATTCGAAAATAGAGTAGACAACTATACGTAGGGTATGGAAGCCACATGTATAGCTGAACAGACTATATATGGTTCTTATTAGAAGCAAAATAGAAGCCTGCGCAGTTTGAACAGTTTTGAGGGGCACTGGGCACACTAGTAGCACATATAGTAGAAACAGCATTTGTCAGCCTCAGAAATGCATCCATGAAATTTTACAATCTAGATTTTCGACTCTGCAGTTTTCTACCTTCTGCTGCACTTGCGGCATTGTGCATGATACATACATACATACATACATATATGTATGTATGTATGTATGTATGTATCATTTATATATGAGCAATTCCACGTCAGACCGGACAGCTTTCTGACCTCGATGTTACCGATTTCGCAATGATTTTTTTTACGGGTTCTATGGATCAAATAAATGAATCAAACGATTTTTTTTTTTTTTTTTTTTTTGCCCCTATTTTCCAAGTTACACGGGGGTGAAATTCGGGAAAAAGAGCCAAAAATCGAAGACATACTCCTCTTCAAACGGTCATATCTTTGATTGTATTCATCCTAGAGACTTCATCCAAGAACCATTTTGAAGCTATTGAATGACACTATTATAATATATTTATTTAATTTTGCGGTAACAAACAATTCTATTTGTTATAAACAAATATATTATTCAAACGTGATTTTCAAACAAAGGCCACGCGATATCATTCTCAAAAAAATATGAGCGTATTCCTTGATCAATTCTCTACAAAATCGTTAAGTCAATTTTATGGAGAAACGATGGACACTATATGAAAACGATTTATTTATAAGCGACGGCGCGCGCTGCCACCCAAAAACCGTACCCGAGCCGAGTCTTTCAGCGGCAGCGCGCGCCGTCGCTTATAAATAAATCGTTTTCACATGGTTTCCATCGTTTCTCCATAAAATTGACTTAACGATTCTGTAGAGAATTGATCAAGGAATACGCTTATATTTTTTTGAGAATGTTATCGCGTGGCCCTTGCTTTGAAAATCACGTTTAAATAATATATTTGTTTATAACAAATAGAATTGTTTGTTACCACAGAATTAAATAAATTTATATATATATATAAATAGTGTCATTGAATAGCTTTGAAATGGTTCTAGGAAGAAGTCTCTCGGATGAAAACAACCAAAGATATGACCATAAACATGCCCACCGATGCTTTCTCATGCTAGCCACACGAACCTGAGCCGGGTTTTTGGGTGGCAGCGCGCGCCGTCGCTTATAAATAAATCGTTTTCATATAGTGTCCATCGTTTCTCCAGAAAATTGACTTAATTGACTTTTGACTTTTGGCTCTTTTTCCCGAATTTCACCCCCGTGTAACTTGGAAAATAGGGGCCAAAAAAAAAAAACAAAAAATTGTTTGATGCATTTATTTGTTCCATAGAACCCGTAAAAAAAAATCATTGCGAAATCGGTAACATCGAGGTCATTTTTTGATTTATTTTGTCCGGTCTGACGTGGAATGGCTAATATACTAGTTTTTATCGGTTTTATCGCAAATATTTGTATTTTCCAATTGAATGACTTTTCCTGTTCCAAACAACAAATGCAAATATGTGCGTATGTAATATATGTACTTTAATGAATTGATTCAACACATGCATGAAAACCCTGCGACTATATGGCTCGCAATTATTTCAAAAATATTATATGAACTGCATTAGAATCAGGTGTATGTATAGGCATAATTTCATGCATACCGTGACATTCTGTGGATGCGGCATAGCAGGGATACCAACCCAAAACTCGTAAGCAGTAGTTCAGTAAGTTACTAGATTTTCCTAGTAAAATCACTAAAAATCTAGTAATGTCCAGTAAAAATCTAGTGATTTCTAGTGATTTTACTATAGAAACATCTAGTGAGTTACTAAAATGCTGCTAACGAGTTTTGGATTGGTATCCCTGCCGTGCCGCATCCACAGAAAGTCACGGTATAAAACTTATTAATTGAGTCCGTAACTGTCCCGCGCACAGCGTATCGTAGTTCGATCGTGACATAGACAAAATAAAAATATTTCCGGGTGTTTCAAGTGCAATCTTTTATGACTGTGAATGTATAGGTATAGGCTTAGCCACAGTCACGTGTAAAAGATATATTATACTGAAAAAAAAAGTGAGAATGGTAATAATTGTTGTAAATCCGTGCTATGCCATGGCCCAATGATTAAGCATGAATATGAATATGTAGGTACATGTATTGGGTCGCAATTTATAATGACGTACTTACACAATATTAAGGAAATATAATATTGGAAATAATTATTTTCAAATTAGTATTACGCTTCGAAGAAATATTCTATTGACTTACAATTAGTTGTAATACAGCTGAGCACCAGTATTTTAAGACATAATTCAAAATTATTTAAGGCCCATCCCTAGTCGCCCACCTCGTTTTGGTCGAAATGTGTCACATTTCGATTATTTTCCGAGCCCAGGCGTCAAAAACGCAAAAAAGGCCAACTTAGCGCAAATTCTATTTCAATTCCGAACACATACGTCCAAAAAAATGTTCGTTTCGTGGGAAAATAGAGTCTACAGATGGTTTTTACATTGTTAAAAAATTATGCGAATTCGATTTCCTCGGCGAACAATGTAACCCTTACGGAAAATACACTCAATTCCTGAGTGTGAACACTGAATTTTGGGTGTAAAACTCTTAAATTAGGAGTTGACTTTCAAATTTCGAGTGTTGAACTCCTAAATTGAGAGTTAACTTCCAAAATTCGAGTGTCGAACTCCCAAATTGAGAGTTGACTACCAAATTTTGAGTGTCCAACTCCCAAATTGAGAGTTGACTCTCAAATTTCGAGTGTCGAACTCCCAAATTGAGATTTGACACCCAAATTTGAAGTATCGAACTCCCAGGTTTAGAGTTGACTCCCAAATGTTGGGTGTCGAACTCCCAAATTGAGAGTTGACTACCAAATCTTGAGTGTCCAACTCCCAAATTGAGGGTGGACTTCCAAATTTTGAGTGTCGAAACTCCCAAATTAAGAGTTGACTCTCAAATTTCGAGTGTCGAACTCCCAAATTGAGAGTTGACTCCCAAATTCTGAGTGTCCAACTCCCAAATTGAGGGTGGACTCCCAAATTTTGAGTGTCGAACTCCTAAACTGAGAGTTGACTCCCAAATGAGTGACACCCAACAGAGGGTCAACACTCAACTGAGAGTCAACACCCAAGTTGGGTGTACGAAAGTACACCTCAGTTGAAAGTCACTACTGAGTGTTATTTTAAGGGTTATTTTGAGTGTTTTTTCCGTAAGGGAATAACCATCTGTAGACTGTATTTCCGCACGAAACGAACATTTTTTTGGACGTATGTGTTCGGAATTGAAATAGAATTTGCGCTAAGTTGGCCTTTTTTTGCGTTTTTGATGCCTGGGCTCAAATAATAATCGAAATGTGACACATTTCGACCAAAAGGAGGTGAGCGACTAGGGATGGGCCTTAAGATTCTATGAAATTTCACTTCAATATTATTTTCAAAGCGTAAAAGCGATTAAAAAAAAAAAAAAAAGAAATCATTTCCAAAGCGTTATTACGTTTTCATCAATATTTTTACTGTTTGACTTGTCCAACGATATAAGATGTTGCTTACACGACACGATAGTCTGACGACGGGTGTGGGTAGTGGAAAGGTTCAGTGGAAAGGTGTATAATAAAAGATGATACATCGCACATTTTTATTAACTAGAATAATTTATTTTTTTTTCATTTTTTTTTTTTTTTTTTCATGGT
Source organism: Tenthredo mesomela (assembly GCA_943736025.1). Taxonomy (NCBI): domain Eukaryota; kingdom Metazoa; phylum Arthropoda; class Insecta; order Hymenoptera; family Tenthredinidae; genus Tenthredo; species Tenthredo mesomela. Next base: position 1,364,390 of record OX031016.1, read on the forward strand.
AGAAAAAGGAGAATGTATCTTAACTCATGGACTGCATTGTACTCATATATATACAATTACATACAATCCTCAATTGAATGTTACACATAAATTCCTTACAAATTGATTTCATGAATATTTTTTTTCGCCCTAAAGCGCTTCTCATTTTTTTTTTTTCAATTTTTTTTTTCATTTTTTTTTTTTTTTTTTCATTTTTTTTCTTTTTTTTTTTTCTCTTTCTTCTCGTAATTTTATATAAGTAATATTATGTATTTAGTATATGTATGCTGCTATTTGTGGAAAAAAAAAAAAAAAAAAGAAAACACTGGCTTAATTCTTCGAGTGTATATACGTGAATTTATATAAACATATAAACATATATAAATATATATATATATATATTTATAGACATATATATATATACTTATATAGGTATATATCTTATATATTGACGGATTAATGGGCTATTTTCGTTTAGATCATGATATATAAATATGTATATCTATTATATACTATATAATAGCTCTGTATCGGACATTATTTAATCTTTTCGACCATTTAACTATTTAAACAGATATATACGTATATATACATATAAATATATAAAGATAGGGTATATATGAGAGCGGTGCCAAAATACACAAATAGGCTAAAATGCAGACAATATTTGTTTGTACAATTGTTAAAACCGACAAAACAAATATAATTTAGAGTTTTCGTTTACGGATATTATAATATACTCCCTTCTTGTATTCTGGTTTTTATTTTCTTTTTCTTTTCATTTTTTATGTAATTTTTTTTTTTTTTTCTTTTCTTTTTATTTATTCATTATTCTTTAGCATCTAAACACATATGTCCATTTCGGATCTCCAAAACCTACAGTGAATTTTTTCTTTTATGATTTTTTTTTTTTTTTGTTTTTTTTTTTTGTTTTTTTTTTTTTTTTTTTTTTTGCTTTTTTTCTTAATATTTTAACGCTTTTACATTCATAGATTTAAAGAGTTATACAGTATAATTTGCAATAAATCTGACGCCATTTATAGTATATTAGTATATCGTTTGAAACTACATCATTTGTGAGGAATTGTTATACCAAATATATAATTATAATTTCTAGTATCATTATTTAAATGTAGTATAGTATACATATATATATATATATATATACGTACGTTAATAATACGAGCTATGAATTTATATAGCTTTGCATTTTTATAAATCAACTCCGACCCTCGGCGTGGACGGATTATTAATTATTATACAATAAAATATGTGATAATAAGATTTAGGGAATTTTTTTTAATTTTTTTTTTTTAATTAATTTTCAAAATACGAGAATCCTGCACACGTATCACGCCGGGTATATATTATATAGAAAGCATTATAAAATAAATAAACGCTTATTAACGCCGTACATATATAATTCTATATACATAAACTGCAGCAGTTATGTGGTTTTTTTTTTTTTTTTGTTTTTCTTTCTTTTATTTTCTTTTTTTGATAATTTTATATCTTGTAGTAATTAATAGAAAAAAAAAAAAAACGCTATAATTATTGTAGTTATAAAAAAAGAAGAAGAAAAAAAAAAAAAAAAAGAATTACTAACAGATTTCGGCATACCGGAATAACAATTCGTAGACCCGTATAAGCAAGACTAAATCGCGGTTACAAAAATTATGATGTTCAACCACATATTATAATATAATCCTGCAGCATGAGGTATATAATATAAACTATTTCATTCATTTAATTAATTTTTTTTTTTTTTTTTTTTTTTTTTTTTTTTTCAATTTTAATTAAATATTATTAAAACAGATTGCAAAAAAAAAAAAGAACAAAAAAAAAAAAAAGAAAAATTGTAAATCGCGATTCCTGCACTTGCCTACGCGGCGACGAAATATATAACAGGTTTTTTTTTTTTTTTTTTTTTTTTTTTCGGCTCTGACGAGATATATATATATATATGTATACGCCCCCACTACCGCCACGCTTTTTCGAAAAAAAAAAAAAGGCAAAAATCAACCCTAAAACTTGGCCTAGATCGATGTATATAAGATATGCGGGAAAAATAACTTTGTTACAGTTTTTTTTTCACTCGGTTTTTTCTCCGATTTCCATAAGCTGTAGTATATTAGGGATGTTTTCGAAAAAGCGTGGTAGTATACCCTATATATAAGTGATATAATACAATAATTATACACAGTTCAATTTTTGGTCCATGAGAATAATATTCAAGCATAATATATATATATATATGACTCGTCATTGCCGGAGTTTGAGAACACAATAATAATCTATTTCATTGATAATATTTGTAACTATTTCCTATATTGTATATCATTTAGGTGTATATATATATATAATATATATATATATGCGGGTTTCAATGAAGTTCTTGTTATTGTAAAAAAAAAAAAAAAAAAAATTGCCTGATTATAATATTATAATAATCGTTATATATAAATTATCAATCATCAACGTTATTACATATATCGTTATCATATTATTATGTATGAATATGATTATTATATATGTTATATCTGCGGGTTATAATAATATATGAATGAACGAAAATCATATTATATGATCGTATATTCATTAATGAATTATTTGTTTGTTTATTATTATATTGTTATTCTGTTATCGTTATATATAATTATATTTTTTTTATTTTTTTGCAAAAAAATTACTTTTCTCCTTCTGTTCTATATTATTTTTGCTGTATATTGTATATCGTGGTAGTACCTGTATATATATATATATATATAATACATATTTGAAAAAAAAAAAAAAAAAAAAAAAAAAAAAAAAGTTTAGTGAACGTCATACGCTAGATTCTGTATACAATCATCAAAATTTCATTGTTTAATAATATGTATGTCGGTCGGCAGGTTTCGGGCTATTGCAATTTAATCATTATTATTATTATTATTATTATATAATATTATGTAGGTAGGTAGGTATAGGTATAGGTATAGCGGTTATAGTATCAATTATATAATATGTAATGTAGTTTAATATTAAAGTTGTATAGATAAGAAAAAGAAAAAAGAAAAAACAGAGAAAAAAAAAAAACATCAGTTTGTCTTTTTTATCTTTTGTCTTTTTTCTTCTTCTTTGTGTAGGTATTTCTTTTTTTTTTTGTTTTTTTTTTCCTTTATTTTTGATATATATATATACTACCTATTACTTTTTATTCAGTGATTGAGGTATGGTTTTTTTATAATTCTGTTGAAAAATGGCAGAAATTTTTTTTATTTATTTATTCATCAATTTTTTTTTTATTTATTTTAATTTTTTTTTTAATTTTATTTGAGGTAGTTAATTGTGGGCACCTCGACTATCCGTATATATATATTACATATTTCCTTATATACCGGGAAGTTATTTGGAAGCCGAACGATGACTACATTATAGCTCGACCAACACACGCTCGCGTTGCGTTCGTGAGCTTCTACTCGCTGCAAGTGACTGCCATCTCGACTCGCCCGGCGCCTGGCTCACACTATGGATGAGCGTGGCCTTGACGACAGGCGCCGGGCGAATCGAGTTGGTAGTCACTGGCAGCGAGTAGAAGCTCACGTACGCAACGCGAGCGTGTGTTGGTCGAGCTATAGTGTGGTCATCGTTCGGCTTCCAAATAACTTCCCGGTATAACAAAACTGCACCGATATAACGTGACAGAGCACGCATTGCATTGATAAGATTCAAAAATTGACTATACAGATATACATATCGATGGACTAATTCCATAAGGGCGTAAGCGACAAAAAAATATTTTTTTTCCGGATATGCCCACAAGATTCTCCATTGTATGAAAAAGATTTTGCCACTATAAAAATGGATTTTTTTTTTTTGCCGTTTACGCCCGTTTGGCATTAGGCCATCGATATATATCTGTATATGGCAGTAAATCGAAACCTCAACATGCCTCAATTTTAATGCGAGTGAAAATATATACTACCTATATCGGACGTCGAAATGTTGAAAAAAAAAAAAAAAAAAAAAAAACAGAAAAAAAAAAAGGAAACAATTAATGTATTTAATAAAAAGAAAGTTAACAAGTATTTTAAACCCATGTCTATTGTAGCTATTGCACTTATATATGTATATTATGATTTTTATATATTTATTTAATTACGGCTGTGACTGTGGTAACAAATGTGTGAGTAAAACAAAAAAGAAAAAGACAAAAAAAAAAACAAAAAAAAAAAAAAAAAAAAACTGTAGTAAATACATACTGTAAACCGTAAATATTACTCGTACCTATATATATAATCAATCTGTCACTCGGTAAGAGCAGAAAAAATGAAAAAAAATTAATAAAAAAAAAAAAAAACGAAAAATTGAAAATTGAAGATATAATATAACGTAATATTATTTCGGTGTAAAGATATAACATGTATCGGAGGTATATATGTATATACTATATTATATAATATAATGTCTATTGTATATGTATATGTATATTATTATGTGGATTGTATAATCGTGTAATTCGGCAGTTTTAATATTAACGTTAATTTTAATAATAATATTGATTGAAAAAATTTGTTGAAACGGTATATATTATATGGAGTTTTACGGCAAATTTTGGAAATCGTCGTTTTTTTTATTTTTTCATTTTTTTTTTATTTTTTTTTTATAATATATAAATAAATGTATATTATATGTATCTTGCGGGTTATCGTACTTTTTTTTTTTTTTTGATTCTATTTCTTATTTTCATGGCGGTGTACAGGGCAATTCCTCACGATCAACGAACTTTCAACCAAACTTATATCCGGGTGTGTTCTTCCCCTCCGGAAATAGAAGAAGATTAATCATTTTTTGTTTTTTATGTTTTTTTTTTGTTTCTTTTCTTTCCTTTTTTTCTTTCTTTCTTTTTCATTCATTGATTCATTAATTTTCATTTCGCATATGTAATATCATCATCGAAATATTTAATAATAATTAAATATTAATATTAATATTAATATTAATATTAATATTAATATTAATATCAATATTAATTTAATTTTATTTAATATTTTATACTAATTTCGAAAATCAGAAGAAAGGTTAACGAGAATTATGGGTAATATAGTATAATAATTTCATATTTTCTTATACCGTAGGCAGTTTTTCCGATTTTGCAATAATTCTTTTCCTTCCTTATTCGTTAACATATATTTTCAATGTTATAATATGTACTTAATGAAATTTTGGTCAGAAAAAAAGAAAAGAAATGTTTAACCAACCAACCAACGAACGAACTAACTACACCGTTATAAATAAAATGTTCCAGGAGGTCCACTATAATTTTTATGCTGACTTCAACACTTTTTTTCAGTTGAAACAACAGAAAGATTCATTGTTCAAGTGAAAATAGTGTTGTTTTAACTAAAAAAAAAAAAAAGTTTTGAAATTGACATAAAAATGTTAGCGGACCTCCTGGGACATTATTTTTTTTTTTTCTCAAATTTTTCCAACAGTGTAACTAACTATTCCGGAGGGGTATAACTGCACCAACTTCCAGCCTTATATGCCTACATGTATTTTTTTTTTTTTTTTTTTTTATTTCTATGCTTTGTGTACTTAATGATTATTATCCATATATTTAGTAATCTTTAAACATTATTATCCACTAAAAACACCATATCTATTATTTTTATTTTTATTTTTATTTTTATTTTTTATTATTATTTTGCTTTTTTTTTTTTTCTTAATTCCATCGAAAATTTTTTATGCGCTTTGTGAAAATCAAAACAGTATGCGATGCACAAATTTTGAACTTGTATCTCTCAAAGCTTATTTATTCTTTCTTCTTCTTTTCTAACATGTAGTAGTAGTAGTAGTAGTAGTAGTAGTAGTAAAAGTAGTATACCATTATTAATTTCATAATAAATCAACATCATATTATATAAATCGTAATTCGTATCAGCGTACGTAAAAAATTTTGCATTATAATGATACCATAGATCAAGTCTGTCGACTATCTATATATAGTAGTAGTAGTAGTAGTAGTATAGGTATATAATTTTGGGTAAATAATAATTATAACTGCAACGCAATATAGATTAAATGAAATTGATAAATGAAACCATATAAGTTCAAACCATATTTATATATGCATATTAATTACTGCGAATTAATCAAATCAAATTATTATAGCAAATTATCAATCATTGAAGACACAAAAAAAAAAAAAAAAAAATAGTAGTAGTTATTATAGTATAGAAGATATTATAGTAGTAGTAGTAGAATAGTAGCAATTAAAGTAAACTAAAGTAGACAAAAAAAAAAAAAAAAAAATAGATTATTGAATTAATTATGGAGAAAAATATCGTTAATGCAGGGTTGTCCTCGGATTCAAGTCTTTATTATTTCAGTCACTGGCGTTCTGTCAAATTTCTTATACCTCGTCGTATTTCGATACCAAACAATTATTTTCAATCATCGTGAACATTTATAAGTGCAGTATTTTTTTCTTTTTCGTTTTGTAAGTGCTCCTGCTTTTTTTTTTTTTCTTTTTTTTTTTTCTTTCGAATTTATTTTAATTTTCAAATTCAAAACGCGATCGTTGAACGTCCAGTTGTTACTGTTTATATCATATAATGGACTTTATGCCGAGGACAATTATACCCCAAGCAAATAGCAAGTGCGAAGCAAACGTCACGTCGAGGTTGTCTCTGACGTGACGTTCTATATATATTATCAAATAAGCATCATATTTATTTATGTGTATCATAAATGATTCAAGAGTGCCGATAAATCAGCGTCGTGCTGATAAATCGGAAAAATTGTATATGCATGCAACCATCATTACATTATATTCTATATTATCATGTTTCTGATGCGGGAACAATTATAGCGCTGTGCTTAAAATTTTCCCGTCTATTTAAACGTATTATTATTACATTTTCATCATTTCTTGTTGTTGTTGTTTTTTGTTCTTGTTCTTGTTGTTGTTGTTTTTTTCTTTTTATGATTATTATTATTATTATTGTTATTACAATTATTATCATTGAAATATAAATGGTCATTTGTTTGCCATTTCGTATGAGCACAAAACAGAATTATACCACACGCTCTCTGTGTATAATACAGTATAATATAAACCATCAATATTCTTCGTTTATTTAATCATTTGTTTGTTTTTGTTTTTATTCATTTTTATTCATTTTCTTTTTTTTTTTTTTTTAAATTCGTATTATTTTTCATCTTATAATCTTTTCACTGCAGTGTGTATAATATGTATGGGTGGTGGTTTGTTTTTATTTTATATCATTTTTAGATCTTTATATATGAAATCTGATTATATATATATATATATATATATATATATAAATGACATAATAATATCATATTTGAAATGCATTGCAGCAGATCGGTAGGTATAACATATATATATATATATAAGATATACACAGTGGTTTTTTTTTTGTTTTTATTATTATTCAATATATAAATTGTTTAACTTGGAGAAAAAAAAAAAACAAAAAAAAACTGTCATTATTTATAACGTCAATTTAAGCTAACAATAATTACAGCTATAAACAGCATATCTATTAGGGTAGGGGTGTGTATTTCTGTTTTAGGGGTGTAAGGTAAGGGAGGAAGGTTTAACTATATAATAGATTAAAAAATGGCTTTTTTCTTTTTTTTTTTTTGGCTGGGTGGAAAAGTAGGTAAATTATAGATATATATATATATATGGGTCAAAACGCGTCAAACGGATAATGGCTCTGCCCAAAATTGTAGGTCACCAAAAAAATCGTCAGTGGGTTCAAAATCTTCCTCTTACTGTCTAGTTTCCATTGCCATGTGGCATATTTGGAAAATTCTAACGACGGCTTCAATATGGCGGCTCAAACCTGGGAAGTTAGTCGAGAGCTTTCAAAAAGTGATGATAACTCGCTCAATTTTTATGCTAGATTTTTTTTGAGGTCAGAAATGGATTCAGCATTGAATTTCAGATTTAAAGGTCATAACAATAAAATTTCGGAAATCCCAAAAATAATACATGGGAAATGCTTCACGAATGGCAAAACCTATTTTTCATACTCCCTGCGAAGTTCTAATGCTTCCAATTGACCTCCTGAGCTATTATCAAGGTAATGTACGAGTCGAAATCGTATTTGTCCGAAAATTATCACCATATCGCATTTCCAACTAGGAAATTTTATTGGCGTTCAACGCACGTCTTAATCATTTGATTTAATAATTTGATAATTCAACAATTTTTTCATTTTTTTTATCTATTTTTTTTTTTAATGTCAAACTCAATGCTGAATCCATTTCTGACCTCAAAAACAATCTAGCATCAAAATTGAGCGAGTTATCATCACTTCTTGAAAATTTTCGACGAACTCCCCAGGTTTGAGCCGCCATATTGAAGCCGTCGTTTTGAATTTATCAAATATGCCACATGGCAATGAAAACTAGACAGTAAGAGGAAAATTTTGCCCCCGCTCACGATTTTTTTGGTGACCTACAATTTTGGGCAGAGCCATTATCCGTTTGACACGTTTTGACCCATATATATGTGTATAATAGTTGATTTTAATCATTCGGTTTCTCTGCGCGTTTATGTATTTTTATTATATCATAATAAAATGATCGCGTTCGATATTTTTTTTTTTTTTTTTTATTAATATATTCGTTTGCCTGCTCGATGATAAAACGATAATAATATAACGATTCAATTGTCAATTCGTATATATTTATATATAATTACCGTTTTCTGCAATCTCATAAGTATATAACTAATACATACGTTCTTATATAATATTATGTATGTACATGTATATTACATGAAATATCTCCGTACCTAAATAATATAGTAGATCGTATATTTATCATTTATATATCGGCATAACGATATATATATATGGGTCTATATATTAGATCGTAAGAATTTTTCTGGATTATTATATAACCCCGCGGTATATATAGCGAATCTAAATATGAAATTTATTAACCATATTAGGGTGAAAGAAAAATTAAAATTAAATTTGAAAAAAAAAAAAAAAAAAATAGTAAATGAATAATCTATAGTATACTGCTTCAGATTTCGGCCTCGTCAAACAATTTATGAAATTTATGAAATTTATGAAATTTATGAAATTTATGAAATTTATGAAATTTATGAAATTTATGAAATTTATGAAATACCAGCTTATATAGATAGATCCGTAAACTGCAATATATGCACCTTTATATACATATACAGCGTTTATTTAATATTATATAATACAAAAAACAAACGAAGTTAACGAACGAACGAGTATATATAATATTTAAGCTGATCCTCGTACGCGTAATAAAAAAAAAAAAAAAAAAAAAAATAGAAAAAAAATGATAAGGAACAACATATTATTACATCGTCGTATAATAATAATAATATATAATATATATATACGTACGATCTCTGCACCAAAGTTATACAGTTATTGAATATTTATTCACAGAACAAAAACCTTTTTTGTCATTCAACGTTTTCAGGTCTACATATCACGCGTATATAGGTAATATGGATTATCAGATTAACTATATAATGAAAAAGTGATTTGAAACTATGAATTATTCTTGTTTTATTTTTTTCTCTTCCTTTTTTGTTTTTTCTTTTTTTTTTTCTTTTTTTTCTTTCTCTTCTGTACTTCACATCACACACGATTTTTCATTTCTTATTTCAATCACGTGTTCTGTATTGAAAGAGAAAGTTAAGATAATCGAAAAAAAAAAAAAAAAAAAAAAAAAAGGAAAAACGAACAAGATAATATATTGGCAACGTTTGTTGGTTCTATTATTATAAACGCACCGTGATTTTTATTTTTCTATTTATTTATTTATTTTATTTTATTTTTATCATTTTTTTTTCTTTTTTTTTTTTTTTTTTTTTCATTTTTCTTTTACACTTTTGTAGAAAATTGTAACTCTGAGGTAGTATGGATGAATTTTCAATATTCCTTTTTTTTTTTTTTTTTTTTTTATTTTCTTTTTTTCTTCGCGTATAGATGTGGTTTTTTTGTTTGTTTGTTTGTTTTTTTTTTATTTGTTTCGCCTCTTTCTAATTCATTTTCGACCTAATCAGGTATATGTTTGTATCATTCGACGAATTCATTTTGATTTTTAGTATCAGTGTAGCCTTATATATATATATGTATACTGTATAGCATATAATATATCTTATAATTATAGTGGACGTACATACTTTATCGGAGTGTCTCTCTCTTTTTTTTTTTTTTCCCCGAACTTTAAATATCGATCTGGTTTCTCTTATTAAATCAAAAATTTTTAGCCACTCAAATTAAGAAAGACAAAAAAAAAAAAAAAAAAAAAAGACACCGTGACTCACTTTTCTCGTTTCCTGACTCATAATGTATGTATGTATAATATACATACCTACGCACTAATATAATAATAATATTATCACTTAAACTTATACGAACGTTACGACGCCATCGTTTGAGGTGGATTCCGTTAATATTGATTTTTATTTTTTGTTTTTTTTTTTGTTTTTCTATTTTCTCTTCTTTTACCACGCTCTTCCTTAACTTTCATCAAACAATTATATTATAGGTAACACCGTATCAACAAATGCAAAGTATCAATACGTTATACGTGTATAATAATAATAATTATTATTATTATTATATTGTATATGTAACTATTTGATCATTTTAGAGGTATATATGTATTATCTATACAGAAGGTATATTGTGTAAAAATCTATTGTATTATTATTATAATAATTAAAGTTATTATTATTATTATTATTATTATTTTTTTTTAATGTATATATGTTTATGTTATGTTATGTAAAATTATGTAATAGGTGTAATGTAATAGGTATATGTGATAAGGTAAAAGTTATAAAGACCCGCGCAGTGTTTCCATAATGCCCATACTGGCAGCAATTAAATATAAGATAATAGAATATATATTAAGGCTTGTGTATATAGTATCATCATATTATAATCATTAATCATATCATAATCATCACCAACAAGATTCTATATTCATCGTTAATTAATATTCTATTTCAACTATATATCTTTAAATATTGTGTAGTTAATCGTTTTATAGTTTTTTTTTTTTTTTTTTCTTTCTATCTTGGTTTCAATAATATTTCATCTCTCATCTATTATATCTGATAATAATTGTATATAGTTTAGTTAGTTAGTTTTTATCTGTAGCGATATATATTATCACTTTTCTATATCTGTTTCACTTAACAACAATGCCCAACTGTGTATTTATTATAATATAATATAAGGCCTTCGAATTCTGCCAATTATTATTATTATTATTATTATTATTACTCTCCTCTTTCGTCTTCGTCTTTTTTTTTTCTCTTTTTTTTTTTTTTTTTTTTTTGTTTTCTTCATCATTTATTTATTTATTTATTTATCTCTTTATGTGAATATATATATATATATATATATATATATATATATATATATATAATCTTCACAGGCAATCATCTCTAATTATTATATGTATGTATCAACTATTGTAAAGCATATTTATTTTATTTTATTTTATTTTATTTTATTTTTATATGTATGTATAATTATTATTATAGTGTGTCACGATAAGCGTAGTATAGGTATAATTTACACCTATAATGTATGTATGTATGTATGTATGTATGTACGTCCCTATAATATTTCAATAACTATATCCATGGAACGAGGTGTATATATATATATACTATATATCATTTTAAATATATAAATAAGATAAGTAATGCCGATTTTCAGCTACTTCATAATATATATAGGGTCATTAAGTCAATGTGATAAACTTTTCTGTTCTGTAAATTAAAAATCAGTTCAGTTTCGCCGGCTATAATAAAATTGTCCTCGGATAATGCATGGGCTATACACACTGATACTAAATTTCAAAATGACAATTCGTCAATGTTCAATAATCATCATCATCATCATCACCATATTCTCATGAATATATAAAGCAGCGTCACACACGTATGCGTATACTATATTGTAATATGTAGTAATATGTATTATATGTAATATATGCAACATGTAAAATGTAAAATGTAAAATTTAAAATTTAAAATGTGAAATGTAAAATGTAGACATAACTATATATGTATATCATCTCTGTATATTATCTTGTTATCTGCGATCATAATATATATTCTATATATATATATATATGAATCTACCTATACATCAAAGTTCATTATGCGATTTTGTATATAGGTACAGTGTATGTATGTATGTATGTATTGTATGTGTGTACATTATCGTACGTGGATATATAGTATATCGGTATTATATCATACGGTGCACCATTAGTCTGTTTTCTTCTTTCTTTCTATATTTTTTTTATCTATCTTCACTATTTTTTTTTTTTTTTTTTTTTCTTTTTTTAATATTTGTTTCTTTGTTTCTTCTTCATTTTCAACGATTGTTTATTAATTACCATATTTTTATTTATAGATTGAGGGTGGGGCTGGAATTACGTACGTTATTTGATTGTGTAACTGATACCGATATCGAAAACGAAAAACAAAAAAAAAAAAAAAAAAAAAAAACTAAATAAAAAATAATATTAACAGTTTGTACGACTGTTGTTACTTAAATAGTAATCGTGAAAAATTATCATTCACAGTAGCAAAATGTGGCGACATTTGTTTTCTGCCTTTCCATGATGATGTGACATTCTTCGAAAATTCATTTCATTTCAGTTTTTTTGTCGAATTGTCGAACTCTGTATGTGGTAGCGGGCTAACTTGAGTGATTAATTGAAAAAAAAAATCTCAAATCAAAATTCGCTAAGTATTGATTCCTCTTATTACGACTTGCAGTTAGTTGCGTAGCTGTTACGCAAGTACGCGTGTAACAACATGTATTTTTTTTTTCGGTCAGTTTATTAGTTTTGTTTTTTTTTTTTTTTTTTTCTTACACCACTGACAATTTGTTGTGTGTATATTATTTTACTGCATGTTTCTTATATATATATATATATATACATATATATATATATAGGGTGCCCTCGCTTTGCTATAACAATTATCTACCCGATTTTATTGTTGTTAGAATTTATGCCCTGCGTATATAAATTCATTTTATTTACGAAAATTTGATAGTTCAAGACTTTAAAACTTGCGCTGATACATATATATGTGTCGATGTAGAAAATTCGAATACGTAATACAGATTACTCCAGTTGCAAAAGAAAAAAAATTTCAGTGTAAAAGGTCTGCACTATTAGAAAAACAAAATTGATGGGACAAAAAGAAAAAAAAAAAAAAAAAAATTGAAATTAGCTTGTTTTTGACAAAACTTTTTCTTTTCTCTTCTTTTTTTTGTTTTTTTTTTTAAATTTTTTTATTTTTTTATTTTTTTTTTGTTCTCTGTGAATCAAGTGTTTTATTTTATAGTTTGTGGAATATTTTTTGAACTTTCTTTTGTTATATTGTAGTCGTATTTTCATCGCGGACATATGCATATGTGTGGGTATATGTGAGTTTGTGGAATTTATTTTAGTGATTGGAGCAGTTGCGTCTCGTTCATATACCGAGAATATTCGGTGACACTGGACGGTCTCTTCCTACGGTAAAATCAACACAGGCGCGCGCTGCGTGCGTGAAACTGGTTCGGGAGGGGATGCAATGCTATTGGCACCTTATTTCCTGCCGAACGAGTCTCACGCACGCGGTGCGCGCCTGTGTTGGTTTCGCCGTAGGAAGGGAGCTGTCCTGCAGTCTGACCGAATACTCTCGGTATGTGAATAATTATGCGTTCTGCGAATGCAAGGACTGAAAAGTATACGTATAATAATTAATAATATATTGTAGCAAACCGTTGTGGCCGGAAATAATATTCACAAATAATTAAAAAAAAAAAAAAATTAAAAAAAAAAAAGTTTTTTTACGCAAGTTGGCAAATTTTTGTAAAAATCATTTCCTACCCTGGGCTCCTCGTCCTCGGGGACTAAGCAGTCTATATATGGTATGTTAAGTTCCTCTCTTCTTAGTTACATCTTTAAATATTATAGATATACTAACTTTTAGATTTTTAGCAATTAAGTTTGTACATTTGTCTGGTATATCTCTGATACCATATTGTTTATTTTTTTTTTATTTTTTATTTTTTTATTTATTTATTTATTTTTATTTTTTTTTTGTATTTTTATTTTTATTTTTATCTTTTTTTATTTTTCATAATTTATAACTTTAAAATCTTTTAAATTATTATATTAATAATTTCTATGCTTTTTTTTTTTTTGTATTTTTTTTTTTTTTTTTTGATTTGTACATTTTTTTCGAGTGTGTCGCGTTCCTTTCTAAAATGCTAAGGTGAGGAATTAGCCGAAAAATAGATCTTGGTTTTCAAGATCTTGTTTGTTTGTTTGTTAACTTTGTTTTCATTTTGTATTTTTGTTGTTGTTGTTGTTGTTGTTGTTTGCTTTTGTTTTATTTCATTTTGTTTTTTCTTTACTTTTAGTGAAGTTTTGATGGTTACTCGGTGTATTGGTATTTCTTATACATCTCGTTTCATTACTTAATCCTTTTTTGTCTTTTGAGTTTAAGAACTAAGCGAGCCAATATACAGTTCAAAGGATTTCGAACCTTTATCTATAAACGAAATTATTTTTTATGGGGCAGATTTTGAAATTTCGTTCGCCTTATAATTTTTTTTTTTTTTTTTGCTGTTGTCGCGGTGATTCTTTCTTTCTTTCTTTCTTTCAAAGGGGTAGTTTTATTTATATATATGCGTCCAAAAGATGGATGAAATTTGAATTTCGATTATTTATCTTTTTTTTTTTTTTCATTTTCATTTCCGTATGTTCTTTTTTTTTTCTTCTTTTTTGTTATCTTTTGTTTTCGCTTGTTTTATATAGTATATAATTTAGATTCCTCGTCATGCCTATAATCAATTGTTATTATATATTATATCTCGGGGTGATGGATATATTATGGCAAACGTTTTTTTTTTTTTTTTTTTTTTTTTTTTTTTTATCGAATGTGAGAATTAGAAAATCAATCGTCTCTATAGTCCGATAAATTTTGAGCTTTTCGTCGAGAACTGAGTGGTTGTTTTTTTTTTTTTTTTTTTTTTTTTTTTTTCTTTTCTTTCAGAAATTTGGAAAAAAGAGGGTTAAGAAGTATTTCGTTATTACAGCGTAAATGTTTTGTTTGTTTTTGTTGTTGTTGTTGTTATTTTTTTCTTTTATTTTCTTTCTATAGGTATATCACCACCAAGCCGCAGTCGGATTGCTATAGCTTCAGGTTAGGTATATATTATATTTGCAATAAATATCACACGTCGGGTGCAGCAGTGCAGTGTCGGTGTATCTGATGGTCGGTTCTTCGATGACTTTGCGAGAGCTGTAATTTCTTTTTGTTCTTTTGTTTTTTTTTTTTTTTTTTTTTTTTTTTTTCATATCTGTCCCTTGGCACTGTTATTTATTTTAATTTTATTTTTGTTTTTTTTTTTTTTTTATATATAGAAATTTGATAAAATTTATTTAATTATTTATTTTTTCTCTTTTTGTTTTTTGTTTTTTGTTTTTTTTATATTTACGCTTGATAAATAAACCTGGAGGTGGGGGGGGGGGGGGGGGGGGGGGGGGGTACGGGCGGCGATTAAAAAAAAAAAAAATAAAAATAAAAGGAACGCGGAGGGCGGGGTAAAGGCGTCCACGCGATTTTCCGGGCTATCGGGTCACATAAAACTGGGAGCCCGGCCAGGTTTTCACGGGGACGTCAAACCCAGCGTATATTATATTATATACCCTAAATTTATAAGAACTTAACGCCCACCCTGCAGCAAACGCCCCGAATTTACTTCTCATATACGCACCTCCGAATATATATTAAATATATTATACAATTTATCCGACTAAAAAAAAAAAAAAAAAAAAAAAAAAAAAAAAAAAAAATATATATCTCCTTTGTTCCCACATAGTGCAAAAAGCTATGTGCCATATTTTTCACGAATTTATCATTTCGCTTGCTTTTTTTTTTTTTTTTTTTTTTTTTTTTTTTTACTTTTTTTTTCATTTATTTATATTAAAAAATTCTTTCTCGTTTTACTTTATACTCTCTTATTTTTTTTTTTTATTTTTTATTTTTTATTTCTTTTTTTTCTCTCTCTCTCTCTCTCTCTCTTTTTCTCTCTTCACCCCTTTTTTAATATCTTTAAAATTCATTAAGTTTGTTTAAAAAAAGGAAAAAAAAAAAAAAGTAAACGAAATAAAATTAACGAACAAAAAAAAAAAAAAAAAAAAAAAGAAAAAGATATATATTATATTCAATAATAATAATAATGGAAAAAAAAAGAAAGATTTACTTAGAGATCTCCCCAACAATGTATCAAAAATAAACTTATATTTCTTCTTATTCCTCTCCCTCTCTCTCTCTCTCTCTCTCCTAATTCTCATATTTCTCTTTTCGATAAAATTTCACTTATTCAAATCTCCCACCTGTATATTTGACGCGCCACCCGGATACTCGCGGGTATTTTTTTTTTTTTTTTTTTTTTATTTCAGGAGGGGTGGTATAGGCGTAAAGTGCAAACTAACGATAATCTGCCAACCACCCCATTCCAGCCCAACGAATTCCCGAATCCCGGTCACCACAATTTCTAAATTCTACCCCAAACTCGCCCGCGCTCTAATTCTCGCATGCAGCAGCCTTTCTTAAACTCGTATTTTTTTATTTTTATTTTTATTTTTTTATAATCTTTGTACTAAGAGCGTATCACCGTTTGCCTCTTTGCGGTTTGTTTCTTTTTTTTTTTTTTTTTTTTCATCTTTAATTTCATTTTTTTTTTCTCTCTCTCTCTCTCTCTCTTCATCATTATCGTCATCTTCTTTTTTTTTTTTTTTTTCACGGCTCAAAGAAATAACTCAAATCCCCTTCGAAGCTCCCGCACACACACACACACACACACATTGAATCCAAAATTGGTGACTGTGGTCGCGACGATTCCGGGGGATAAGTAATAATTATTTCTCACCGATATTATATATAATAAAACCACCACAATTGAGGCCAAGGGATACGTCAGTCCAATTTGGTGCCAGGTGGTTCTTTTTTTTTTTTTTTTATCTAATTTTTTTTTCATTTTTTGGTAATCGTTTGTAAATTGCCAAAAGATGAAAAATAAATTACAAAAAAAAAAAAAAAAAAAAAAATATTTTTATCACCCGTTTTTGACGTCACACGAATTAATAATTTTCTCTCTCGCTCTCGCTCTCTCTCTCTCTCTCTCTCTCTTTCTTATATAATATGTAATATATAGTTTTACATATTTTCGATAATGACGCCCATTTTATTACAAGTTTCTTCTTATATTATTATTTATATCGCTCAGTAAGGCGCGAGGAACCACAATATTTTTCGCCCCTTTTCCCTTAAAATTTGACAATTCTCTCTCTCTCTCTCTATCTATCTCTTTCTCTCTCTTTCTTCATTTTAAACACGATTTTAATACGAATTTATTCCTTACAACAGCATCGTATAACCATTTATGAAAAATATGTTGTTATCCGTTATTTCCGGTATGTTATCATTCATATTTTGTATCGTAATATGTTGTTGTTGTTTTTTTTTTTTTAATATATATTCGTCCCTCGCGCCTCTCTCCAGTGTATATAGGTATCCTTAATCGGTAATTTATTACTTATAATTAATAGTATTATTATTATTATTATTATTATTATTATTAATATTATTCAACGCACACGCACACTCACACACTATTTTACATTCATGGTAAAATAAAATCCCTGAAAGAGTTTAGTGGCTTTTTTTTTGTTTTTTTTGTTTTTTTTGTTTTCTTATTATTCTCATCTCCTCCTTTTCCTTTTCCTTTTCCTTTTCCTTCTCTTTCTCAATCTCCACCTCCTCCCCATCTCCTCCTTAAAACCGTACATATATATCCTATATATAAATATATATACATATATATGTAATAGATTTACGTGTATACATATATATATATACGGTATTCAATTTTTTCTTTCTTTCTTTCTTTTAAATACATATATAGTATACAATAGTTCCCTTCGCTGGTATATATATATATATATCTGTGTTCTATATATCTTCTGTATACAATTATATAACGCGTGTGTATCACATCATATAACATATTCGAGGATAATCAAAATTAACGTAGTACCTCCTACCTCGCAATCTTTAAATTCCCTCGTTAATCTTATTATCATCTATATTCTCTATTCCAATCTCTCATTCATATAATTGTATATATGTAGAGAATAATATGAAAAATATTCATTTCATATATTTATGATGGTTTTAAATCATCTCCCCGCGCCTTTTTCAGTTAATTATCTTTTTTTTTTTTTTTTTTTTTTTTTTTCGTTTCTTTTCTCTCCGCACATATTATCGCGATGTTATCGTTATTTACTTTTTGTTTTTAAATTTCCTCCTTTATAATATCGCAATTTCTCAAACAATATTCTCGATGTTATCATTCCCCGTTAATATCCCAATATACATATACATGAACCGCGCGTTTCAAACTTATATTATTTCACCTGGATAATTGGCAAACGTCTTCGCGTGGGTTTTTCTAATTAAAAAAACAAAAAAACAAAAAAACAAAAAAAAAAAAAAATATATATATATCCGTCGCTGCAGCTCTTGCAAGGAACTATCTATATCTTTGTTATCGCGATACATACATACAATAATTAATAGATTTATAACCGCGCGGTATATCATATAGGTATTAGCTGTATAGTAACGCGTTCGCTTCGCCCGGCGAAGCTTTTCGCTCTTATTCTTTGTCGCTTCTTTGGTATGATGCTAGGGATGCATAATTAAAAGAATAGAATAGAAGAAGAAGAAAGAAAAAAAAAAAAAAAAAAAAAAAAAAAAAAAAAAAAAACACCCCCACGCGAAGACCTGAGTTAGTTATTGAAAAACTAGTAATTATCGTATCTCTTCATCGTCGATCACGTATATTATACACGTTATAGGTATATACGTAAGTAAACCTTGGGTTACGCAAAAACTCCGTAAAACCTAATATACGCTACCATCCCCCTTATTATGTTTCCTCTTATAATCTCGCGTGTTCCGCGATCTCGAACAGTATCTCGTCTCTTAATTAACGATACAGAAAGAAAGGATTGGAAAACGCAAAAAAAAAAAAAAAAAAAATTAAATAAAATATAATAAAAAGTATAGAAAAAAAAAAAAAAAAAATCAAAGAACAAATCGGAGGAGCGAAATATTATTTTATATCATTATTATTATTATTAATGTTATTGTTATTATTATTATTATTATTATTATTATTATTATTATTATTATTAAAAGAAACCGCCTTTTTTTTTTTTTTTTGTTTTTTTTTTTGTTTTTTTGTTTTTTGTTTTTTTTTTTTTGTTTTTTTTTTTTGTTTTTTTTTAACCGGTGAGAAACCAGGTAGGTAGGGTAAATTATAGTATAGGTATAGTATATGTATGCATATTGTATGTATTTTATGTAGTTAGTTATGTCGGTACACCGTCTTTTCCATATATATGTATATAATATGTATTCACGGTTTTTTACGTAACTTCTCTGCATATCATTATCATTATTATTATTATTAATATTATTATTATTATTATTGTTATTATTATTATTATTATTATTATTATTATTAATATTATTATTACAATTCTAATATTAGGTAGATTTTAGTTTCATAGTTGTTTTCAACGTTTTCTCATTTCGTTTCGTTTCGTTTAGTTTCGTTTCGTTTCATTTCATTTCATTTCACTTCATCTTTATCTTATCGTGGTTTTTTTTTTTTTGTTTGTTTATTACTCTTATTTAAATCTTATGTTATTTTTTGTTTTTTTTTGTTTTTTTTTTTGTTTTTTTTTGTTTTTTTTTTTTTGTTTTTTTTTTTGTTTTATTTTTAAAATTTTTATTTCAATTTTTCAATTATCATTATATCATCGTATTATTATTATTATTATTATTATTATTATTATTATTATTATTATTATTTAATCATATTTAATTGTAATGAATGAGGTAATAAGGTTGTGTATGTGTGTTTAAATTTAATAATCGTCATACATAGTATGATCATCGTCATTCCCTGGGGGGGGGGGGGGGGGGGGGGGGGGGGGGGAGGGGTAAAGAGTTTTATAGTTTTATGTTTCGACGCGGGGCGATATACGTTACCAGTTTGAAATCTTTCATCCGCATATAGTATATTTATATAAATATATATATATATATACATATATGGGGTGTGAAAATTTTTTTTTTTTTATTATTTTTTTTATTTATTTTATTCTTCTTTTCAAACTTCAGTTTTTAAGAAATTGAATTTTTTTTTTTTTTTATTTTTTTTTGTTCTTCATTTTTAATTTCAATTACAGATTTTATTTAGTATCAGTTTCATGGTTTCTCAGCTAGGAGAGGACGAGACATATATATATATATATATATATATATATATATATAGATATATGTATAGAGAGAGAAAAAAAGAGAGAGAGAGATATAGATAGACAGATAAAGAGAGAGAGAGAGAGAGAGAGGATTGTCACGTGTCTCACGTTACTCCGCGTCGCTAATATATATATATATATACATATTATTATACATAGGATATTTATGCGAACGCGTTGGTGAAGAGGTTGACAGGGGGGTTGTGGGTGGGGGTGGAGGTGGGGAGAGCGCGTAAGAACCTCATCATCTTTCAAAGGAAGACACTAAAAAGCCTCCAAATATCTTATACTATATAATATAATATTATATGAATCGTTGGTTTTCTTGATATATACATATCATCATCGTCATTGCAGTATATGTCAATTAACGTTATATATATATATGTATATTCGTTATTTTATATTGGGATTTCAAAGTGGTAAGGGTAATCACCCCGTGCGAGAGAAATTGATATTCTATCTCTATTTGTTTAACTCGTTTTCGTATTTCTTTTAGTTCTCCTTCATATTTATCCTCATTTTCTTTCGCTTCCTCCTCTTCTTCTTCTTCTTCTTTTTCTTCTTTTACTTTAACTTTTCCTTTTCCTTTTCCTTTTCCTTCTTCTTCAATTCGTTCTTTGTCGAGGCGTTGGTTGATATCGGGTGGTGGTTTACTTCAACGTTACTGATTCTGTGGTTGCTGCTGCTGTTGTTGTTGTTGTTGTTGCTGCTGTTGTTGCTGCTGCTGCTGTTGTTGTTGTTGCTGCTGCTGCTGTTGTTGTTGGCTAATAGGCGATGCTGATCGCTGCTGAGACGAGCCACTCTGAGACGTGGCGCTGCCATCGCGCCTGGAACGTGAACCACCGTCCTGACTACCGCCACGTCCAGCGCGCGGACCACCTGTCGGACCAATTCCTGGCGTTCCGCTACCCGGTGCTCCGGACTGCAGTACCATTGCTCGAATTCTTCTCTGTGCCGACTGGAATAAATGATTAACGGTCAATATTACACGACGTGTGACGCGTGAAAGGAAGAACCGAGGAACGGAGTTCTATGTACGTCGATGCGATAGACGTGTTATAGGTAATGAGTAAACGTGGTTTAATTTCCATACCGGAAATTATATACGTAATGTAAAATGATGCTACAGACTTTTTTTCAATCATTTATTATAAAGAGATATGAAAATAATAAATAGGGAATAGAAAAATAAAATCGAGAGAGAAATGGCGCACTCACCTGGACAGAGAAGAATGGTCCGATTATGTGAACCGTCGTTTCTTCGTCGGCTTGTGGTGGCGTTGCCTGCTGTTCCGAGAGCTTTATTACACTTCCGGTAACGCGTTGTAACTCTCTTACGTTTTGACCACCTTTACCGATTATACGACCAACTTGAGCCGAGGGTACTAAGATCTCGATGGTTAGTCTTACGTCCTCTGTACCCGCCACGAAACCCTCTTCTCTCATCTTTTCGAAGATTAAATACTGAGCCTGAAATAAATCGGGTTCATATTCATACACGTTAGCAAATTTGAATATACAACTAAAATCACGCTGTTACGAAATTTATGCAATGTTTAATAATTTTCAATAAAATCAATGCGGGATGAAGGATTTTGTTAGAATATATAGAAGGAAGGTGATAAAATTAATGATATTGTAGGAGGATTAACGGGGCCAATTGTCATCAGGAATGGATGCTATTAGCACGGGATCCTCTACTGTTCTTATCAAGAACTATTCTTCCTGTGTGCATCAAGCGGGCCCTATGTGTATCGGGAACCTCTCAAATATCACAGGATTGTATTTAGACTTTACTGTTGATTTTAGTGATAGTGAATTCACCCCACGGGTGAGTGGGCCGTGTGGGACACCAACCAAGAATCTACTAATCAAAGATCTGTCTCTAATTCTGGAAAATTTAACGGAAATAATTTTTCAATGAAATTTGGCGGGGCTCGAACCTGCCACATCAACGAACTCGAATCACAAAGCGGGTGTGCTAGCCGTGGGCTACCCGCTCACCCAATACCGTTGACTCCAGCAAACGTCTTGAAGCGAAAGTATCGAGAATGTTATTCGGTATATTCCGTTCAACCGATGTCATGTGACTAACGGCGCGTCATAATCAACCGCGTTTATTGCATCATCGCATGAGATTATTCCGTAAACTAATGAATAGACACGCATTTTCTTGAATGTAAAGTTGAAGCATTTATTTTACCGACGATCGGTAATAGGATTTGAGGCCCCGAACAGGTTACCGATAATACTCAAACGTATAACTTACCTTCCATTGAGACTCTGGCGATCCAACGATCGTGACCTTTCTCTCAGTCTGTTGATCGGCAGGCTTGTCTTGTTCAAGCGGTGCAATCTTGACACTGGCACCCGAGAATCTTATGATGTTTCTGATGTGGGAACCTTTGGTGCCGATAATAGCGCCGACGCTGTTGTTAGGAATGTACAAAAATGTTGTCTCCTGGGTATCGCCGGTTGGAACTCCACCCTGCTGGGCTGGCATGCTTCCTTGATACGGATACGGTGCTGGTCCTGAACCGTATAGACCTGGACCACGCGAACTGTACCCCATACCTGCCGTCGACATCATTGCCATCGGGTGAAGACCGGGGAACATCATGCTCTGGGGCTGTAACACGTTACGGTGCGTTGATAAGGAGGAGTGGAAATTCACTTTAATCAGAGGTGAAGGTTTTACGCTCCAGGGATTCGAGTCCTCGAGGATTTTCACTCATCTCGAAACTTGATTATACTAAAGACACGATGCAATTATACATTCAATTCACTTACGAGGGGGTAGATCGGGGGAACTGGGAGATTTGTTGTTGTTTGTTGAAAACCCGGTCTCGAACGTTACTCATATGCACTCTTATCCGCTCTGTCTCTCTCTTACTCTCTTTCTGTTATTTCTCTCTCTCTCTCTTTCTTTTTCGCGGGAATAAACGAACTTCACCTCACCTGATGAATCAGGATAATCACTTCGATTGGTTCAGAGTCGAGGGAGGGGTGATGACTGTAGAAATACATGAAGCAATGACAATAATCACCACTTATTGTTGGACTATTTTATCAACGAATCCAGCCCGAGAGGTGAGGCTTGAATATGACTGAAGAAAAATAGAAAATACCAGAGAGACGAGCGTTGATCGAAAATAGACAATTTTATTGACTTGCTATTGCTAAATACACATGAGTTACGTACGATGTAATTACGTAAAAAAGAATCTAACTGCAAAGGACATGCACGTGGGAATTTGAAAAGGCAGGACTATATTATGTATTTGTCTTTGATGTATTGTATAACGCAGCTTTCTACCCCCTAGGCAGCGAAGCGAAGACGCGAATATTTTCCTAGAATCACGCTAATTCCGGAGGACGATGATGAGTTGCTACTTTTTTCAGACTTCGGACTTGATCCGGGCTGTGGGAAAGAAATTAGGGTGACAATTTTCGAGTATCATCCTGAATTTTGTACCCGACCACAGGGGATGGAGAAACGCTGGTAGATGTTTTTTTTATCAATCACAGATTCGTCGAGGATGCAGAAGATCATGAAAATCGTCGAAGAGGGTGAAATAATGGAAAATAACTTACAGCCATGGCCTGGAGGTCGTTTTCGTAGCTTTGACGGAGTTTGCTGGAGATCATAGACTCGGCTTTGCTCATGTTGTCGATTGTACCCTTGACGGTGATTATGCGTTCGAGGTTGAAACTGTTTATGTCGTTGATGCTGCTCACGGTGATCTTAGAGTCGGTGTCCTGCATGATTCGTTTTATGGTGTTTCCACCCTTACCGATAATCCGACCGATCAGATTGTTGTGCGCGAGGATCTTCAAGGTGATTTCACTGGTTGAGAAAATATACATCTTATAACAAAAAAGTACTTGACTCACCCCAATTTTTGCTCATGGGAATGTCGATGGTGAAACAGAAACAGAAGCAGATGTTGGAGTAAATTTGTAGGAAAAAATCGAGGCAAGAGAAGATAGAAACAAAACTAGGAAGAATTGCTGGACTTACCCCTTGTTCGTGTTGTTGGCTTCCTGCTGCATGACCTCGAGTATTTTTTTGCAGGCGTTCGTGCAATTCTCGGGATTTCCATATATGGTTATCGCCTTCTCGAGCGAGCCGACGTTGTCCTTTCTGTGTACGTCGACGCGGGCGCGAGTCATCTGAGTTATCTGACGTATGGTGGAACCTTGCCGACCAATTATCGCACCTACCATGTCCGACTGCACCAGGATACGAAGAGGGAAGTCCGTCTGACGTCCGGAACCGGGTAACCCTGAGAACGCTACTCCGCCACGCTGGCTTCGTCCTCTTCGCCGATTCTCCGCGCTCGACATCTCAACTTTTAGTGGGTTACCCTCGTATTCGTACCCATTCAACTGATTCACAGCCCTGGAAGGGGAGATATATGAGAAATGGGCAAGGAAGGAGCTTCGTCCTTTAAGGACGTTCCGGGAACATCTTTTATCCTGTAGTTCAATAGATTCGGGGAAAAAAAAAAAAGAACTCGAATATGTACCACGTTTGATGTATGGGGAAGTATAGTTGCAGAATGTTTCATCAAAATTCGCGCTTTTGTATAAACGAATGGCAAAATTTGATGAGGTTGAAGTTCGTAACGTTAACGCAACAAAATAATTGTGCAAATTTCTTGATTTCATGACTTGAACGGTTCAAAACAGCAAAACACGATCCAAAATTTGGCAACTTTAAGAACGTTTGAGTCATGAAATAGTGAATTTTTTTCCAAAGATTGTGTTACTTCAACTTCATAAAATTTGCGCACAAATAATATCACGGGAAATTTTCTGATGAACTAATTAATGGAATTCAGATCCGCACATGCATTTGAATAATGTTATACATACTGTTGTGCTTGTTCCTGCGTCTCATAGCTGACGAGCACCGTCTGGGTATTTGGATCCCGCGAGGATAATTTCTCCACGTTTTGAACCTGTCCGTACGTTGTTAGGAACGGTTCGATGTCTTCGAACCTAGCGTGAACTGGTAGATTGCTCACGACGATCTTGCCCCCGGAGCTGGCACTGGAATGAAAAAAAGTAGCAAAAATATAGTATTCAGTCAAGTAGGAGTTTCGACGACAATTTTTTGACATTTAGGTACCGGAAACATCTTCATTTACTTTGTTTTTTTTCTATTATGCACCTTATCCTACAGAGTTTTTATAATTTCCTACGTTTTTGGTAAGCATAAGTTAATGACTAACGCATGAAGCAGCAAAAGTTTGATTAAATCGCTGCCCCTGAACGAAAGTGAGAGTGTGACTGGAGGTGAGTAGGTATACTCATGGGTATACCTCATGGCGAGGTATTACATACTGGGGCGCGGTGCATTGCGGGTGGTGTGCATTGCACCCATACCCTGAACACACTGAAAGTTTACGTATCAACACGATCCCCTTTTCATTCATTAGACTCGGTGGCGTGCAGCGTCCGCCCGTTTTCGTGCATGGGACCGCTTGCACGCGATGAATCCTTATCAGATATAGGTACCTAATCGATGTATAAAAGTCACTGTGTGCAAGGTTTAGCGGGAAATTTATATTCACCCCGTCATTTTCTCATTTATAGGTAATATACTGGGAGTATTCGTGGAAACGCTTCATCGGAAAGTAAAAACGCCTTCATACAGGCAAAACCTAATCTATCGATGTTTAAGTTGCATGTATCCAGGCGTCCTATGAAGCGTTTCCACGAAAACTCCCGGTAGATAATAGAAAGAGGAAAAAAGAATGAAAGAATGAAAATTCTCCAAATTCTATTCATCGTGTGAATTTTCGCAGGGCTAAACGCAGAACGATGATCTTGAACCGAGGAAAGAGACTCTTTCCTTTTTCTCATACGTGGTGAGAAGGTCTGTTTATATTATAGTGGCCACGAAAAATGTTAAAAGTGAAAATGAAAAAATTTAACAGGGTGTGAGAAGAGGTGGATAAAACCGACGCCTGCTGTGGCACCTGCAGAACAAAAACGCTGTATGCGGCAGGTACGTATAGGTGTGCATATCATTTTGTGTTTTTTTGTTTTTCTTTCAGCAACGAATCTGCAGCGTACAGCTAGGTCTTTCTCTAAAAACCCTTGTAGAATGTCGACAGGTTATATGCCTCGTACCTACGAGGAGTTAAATTTTTACACTTTCGACGAGGTCACATATATGTGCATATGTGCATACGACGAGGTACTAGAATTTTGCAGGGATGCAGTGGTGAGGGTACACATACGAAAGAGGCATTTCCCCGCTCCGCACTAGTCTACTCCACTATCTCTTTCTATCACCCCGAATTCCCCTGAACGGGCGTAAGTCGTGTAGTTTGAAAATTTTGCCGCCACCGTGGTGCACCACGATATGGATAATCCTGTCGTGTATAGGTGAGTATAACACATATTTCTTATCCGTCTACGTACGTTGTTATATACCTGGTAATTTCGTGCGTTCACCTTTAACTGTAAACAACGTTGAGCTCGGGGCGTTTCATGCCACACGATTATACTGAATATATATTATACCTATACTAGTTTTAACCTACGATGGACTGCTCAGGACGTCCGATTTTTTGGTATATCAAATTTCGCGATGCACTAATTAGAAGAAATTTTTCGTACATTGTAAATTTTCGAACTTATCGAATATACCGAGTGTAAATCATGACCCCGATTCACTGGGTGACAATAAATTTGGACAAAGTATGTATAATCGCGTTAGCATTCGATTTATATATCTTATTAATTAAAGCTGTAAAAATATATTCTAAAAAATGATGAGCAAGGAGTGGGTGTCTCATTAGCGAGACGACCGCGACGGCATATTAAGAAGGAAATAACAAGTCTTAGATGTTCATCTTTAAGGCTCGGCCCTGGGCGAGGGCGGGTAAAGAGTCACGGGCCGTGGCGTATACGTATACCTACGTCCGCCGTTGCGCGAGTTAAAATCGATTTTCAAAAGGGAAAGTGAGGCGTCTACATAGCTGTATATGGTAGGTATGTACACATACTGTTTAAACTAGTAGTATTCAACTCTGTGCATGTGTGTATAATATAACGCGAATATATATGTATGATGTGAAAATGTGTATAGCGAGAATATACGTGCTATACGAATAAAGGTACCTGCCCTACGTATGGTATAGTACTTCGCTCGAGTGCGCTTATACACACTTGCGCTCATATTAATCTACACAGAAACACGCGACTATAATATGACACACGTATATATAATTCAGTTTTATTTTATCTTTTTTAATTTTAACGTGATTCTAAAACTTTCAATCAGCAAATATACAATAAGTCTGCCTCTTTACTTAAAAAAAAAAAAAAAAAGGTAGAAGATCGGCGAGATATTGGCACCAAAAGTACAGCAGTAAGTACACTCAGAAAAAGGTCTTGTTGACACAAGAAAAATTTTGGTTATTATATGCGCACAATCACACTTTTTGTTCAGTCAATCAAAAATTTTGTTGGAATAGCCAAAATTTTGGTTGTACCAACAAAATTTGGTTCTCCAAACACAATTTTAGTTATCCGAACGAAATTTTTGATTGACTGAACAAAAAAAATGTGATTGTGCATATAATAACGAAATTTTGGTTGTGTCAACAAGACCTTTTTCTGAGTGTAGTCGGACTGCATCAACGCTTTGATTTATGCCTCGGATTTTTACTCGAAGTAATTATTATGTCTCACGATTTGAATATAAATCGAAAAGGTAGAATTGAAGCATCGTATACTCGAGAATTATTCAACGTTTATCGATCTTTAGTAGTACACGGAGAAAATTTTATAGGAGAGATTCCCATACTACGTATAGTTGCGGTGGGATATACTTGCAATATGGCGATCGTCCCTATACTGTATACCAAACGTCACCACGAATATAGGAATGTCTTTCTTATTTTCATGGAAAATTAAGTAAAAGTATCGGAACCATCGCCATATTACAAGTATGTCCCACCGCAACTATACGTAGTATGGGAATCTCTCCTATAAAATTTTCTCCGTGTACAAATAATATATGACGGTATGAAAGAGGCACGGAATTCTATTCTAAAAACGTTGATACGTGCGTGTCCTTGAAGATGCGTATGCCTATAAATCGATACGACATTCAGAGGTTTCTGTCATTTTTTCTTATTCTATATAATAATGCAATAAACGGTTTCGAAGTAAAGAAACTTTCCGACTTTTTATACTGTTGGGTAGGTACCTACTCGATCACCACTCAGTACAAACAGCGAGCTTGATGGTTTAATTGAGCGATTAATTAAGGGTGCGTATATATACAAACATTTTTCACCCTATTTCGAATTCTGATGATTGTAATTATAAAGGGCCCGTTTCAATAATTAAATGAGTTTCATAAAATATTTATCTCACTAATTATTTTTCAACGCGTCGTATATTTTTATAATTGTAAAACTAATATGCTAACAAAAAAAAAAAAAAAAAAAAAGAAGAAGAAAAAAAAAACGAATCGACTAAATCTGCATCCATATCATAGTTGCAACCAAATATTAGTTACACATGGATCTCCGAGAGAGAAAGAGAGCACTGATATTTTTTTTTTAATTAAAAATCAGAATACATGTAAACAGTGAAGTGTACATACAAAATCGTCGTGTGGTATGGATGAAAAAAAAAAAAAAAAAAAAAAAAAAAAAAATTGGATACGAAAAACGGAAATTCTTGAACGTGATAAAGATATATAAGAGTTTTTGCAAATACTTACAGAATTTTTGTTTTTTACTTTTAAAAACGAGTTGTATTACGTATCGATAATAACCTGCGTTTATCTTACTATACGTGAGAAAATAAATAAATGAATAAACAAGTTTATCCTAGACGGGTGGGGGTCGATATTTTGAAAGATCAGAATTCAGAACGGCCAAAAATTCGAATATTGAAAATTTGAATACAAAAATAACGAGAGACAAATTAATTCGAAATTCTTATTTTCGAAAGATCATTTCTTCGAATGACTTATTCAGCAGGCTATCACCTGTCAGAACGCTGGTTTATTCGAAAATGTATTTTCTGATAATTTTTACTCTGAATAAGTATAATGTAGAAAATATAAATGTATAAAGTCAATATTTCTAAATTTTTAATCTTTAGAAACCAGAAGTTCGAAAGACCAAAATCTCGAAAGATTTAAACTTCGAAAAATAATATTTCGAACGTATTTTCTCTGCGTAGATGAATTTGGATCAAAATTTTTATTGTTTATTGAAACATCATCCAAAAAACTGTATGAAAGATTCGAGATTCTGACCTTTCGAATTTTCGGTCTGTCGCTAAAATATATTCGAATACGTGAAGATTCGAAGTCTCGACAATTCGAAATATTGAACTATTCGAATTATCAGACGTTTCGTTATCTTTTCAATTAGATATTTCGTCTTTCGCAATTCTGACCGTTCCAATTTTTTATTTTAGTACAAATATCTTTCTACATTTCGATATACGTTATTTTTTAGTTACTACTTGATAGGCCTTCTCTAAACTGGCCTTTTTGAATTTCGTACCATCGCTATTTTAAAATTCGAAATATTGGTCATTCGAAATATTGGTCTTTCGAAATTTTGACCCCCACCCATCCTAGACACGGGATTTATAGGTCCAGATAGATATTATACCTGTGAGTAACTCATCGCCCAAATTTTTTCCACCCCATCCCTACTCTTATATATTAGTTATGTTTCCCCATCTGGATATATCGTTTCAATATTTCATATAGGTACCTATATACACGTTTTGAACACAGATTTATATTCACACAATATATTCATACCCGCGTGGATGTTGTGTATAACACAGATCGACGCAGCTGATATAATGAACAAACGGGTAAAAAGAGTAGTACGAGAGAAAATTTCCCTCAGGTATTCCAATTAATTTCTTCAGTTTTTTTTTTTTATTACGTTTTTCTTTTCTTTTCTGTTTTTTTTTTTTTTTTTCTTTTCTTTTTTTCTCTGCTCTCTGCGTATACAGTTTTGACATACGGACAAAAATTACGTTGATAGTTTTTAAAAAATTTTCACTACACCGTAAATAGACACGTTGGATAAAAAAAAAAAAAAAAAAAAAACAAAGTTGTCTGAAGAATCGCTGGCAGTCGCGTCTTATAATTTGTTTTTGCTTAAATTTGATCAAAGGAACGACTTCCCTGCAATTACCGTCAAGAAAAAAAAAAAAAAAAGAAAAAAAAAAAAAAAAAAAAGAAGAGAGAAGTAGTATAGTGAAGCAGAGAAGTAGAGAAAGAGGGAAAAAGATTATACCGAGAAGGGGGATACTGTTCCCCGAATAGCTGACGAGAAGGACAGTTGGCAGCCCTGCAGCAGCTTTCAACCTATGTCTGTCACTCTCGCACTCTAGCTCACTCTCGCATCTCTGCATCAGTATTTCAATATGAATGAATTTCGGCGTTGAGGCCCAAGGATATGCAGGCAGCCTGCTCTGCAGCACTGCTGACGGATATTATTTTATATGGGTAAAAGTAATGGAACGAAGGTCGAACTCGGTTTCGGTGTCCTTGCAACCTAGCAGCGTGCGCTCCGCGACGTAGGTAGGAATTAGATATATAGGTAAGTATATATGATTCGCTCTCTCACGAATTGCGGGGGCACGCCATGTGTGTACTACACAGAAAAAAAAAAAAGGTCAAATTGAGCCAAGAAAATTATTATTGATTCAAAATAATTTTGCGGTCCAAAAATGAAGACCGAAATTTTCTCGGATCAAATCGAAATTTTTCTCGAACCAAGAAAATTGGGACAATTTTCTTAGTTCGAGAAAAATTTCGATTTGATCCGAGAAAATTTCGGTCTTCATTTTTGAACCGCAAAATTATCTTGAATTAAGGTGCTTTCCTAGGCAATTCCACCAGTCCTGAAAACATCGTGAAAAAATGTGATATTAAACGGAATATCTCTGCCTCGGCACCGAAATCAATGAAACAAAATACGTCGCGCAATTCTATGTGCGACTCCGAACATGTACAGCCCAAAAAATGTTCGTTTTGCGCGAAAATAGAGAAGATATCCATGAAAAACGGTTTTAGAAACGGTTTTAGAAACGTTTTTCATGGATATCTTCTCTATTTTCGCGCAAAACGAACATTTTTTGGGCTGTACATGTTCGGAGTCGCACATAGAATTGCGCGACGTATTTTGTTTCATTGATTTCGGTGCCCAGGCAGAGATATTCCGTTTAATATCACATTTTTTCACGATGTTTTCAGGACTGGTGGAATTGCCTAGGAAAGCACCTTAAGGCCCATCCCTAGTCGCTCACTTCCTTTTGGAAATGTGTCACATTTCGATTATTATCCGAGCCCAGGCGTAAGAAACGCAAAAAAGGCCAACTTAGCGCAAATTCTATTTCAATTCCGAACACATATGTCCAAAAAAATGTTCGTTTCGTGCGCAAATAGAGTCTACAGATGGTTTTTACATTGTTACAAAATTATTCGAATTCGATTTCCTCGACGAACAATGTAAAAACCATCTGTAGACTATATTTTCACACGAAACGAACATTTTTTTGGACGTATGTGTTCGGAATTGTAATAGAAGTTGCGCTAAGTGGGCCTTTTTTGCGTTTTTTTACGCCTGGGCTCGGATAATAATCGAAATGTCGACCAAAAGGAGGTGGGCGACTAGGGATGGGCCTTAATTTCTTTATTTATTTATTTATTAACGTGAGTAACTCGGTCCTTGGCTTCTTGCAAGTTGCAGTCCGACTTCGTAGAAGAGGTCGACTAGCACCCAATCGCCTTAATCTAACCAGGTCACGTGGCGGGTCAGACTCATGAAGAAAATCATAACCGATTAAATTCATTCTATATAACAGAGAGCTGGATTCGATCCCCGCTAGCTCTACCGTGATGACAACATTAACGGGGGTAATAAATAATAACCACTCGGATTTTTCACTAATACTTAGAAGGAAAACCACGTGAGTATCACGAGAGCGAATATGGCGATGTCGGCTTATACGTCGCAGAATATATTTCGTCAAAAAGCCGAAAAAGCTTATACTCTCTTTCTATATGCTCCTCTTTCTCGTGACTCGTCGCGGTTTCTATACCCATGCAGGCGTCAGAAGTCAGGACGTGTAGGTACCGTACCGTCGCGACGCTCGGACACAGATTCCTTGAAATACGTCTGCCACTGCCTCCGGCATACAAAGTCAGAGGACGAAGAACGTTGACACCACAAACGTGCGCACCACACTGCTGCAGCTAGTGTTTGCGCGCTGCTTTAGCGGGAATATGAGAAATATTCTCGATGTGAATAAAAAAGGAAAAGGAAAAGATTAAAAGCGAAATCCTTTGTCGACAATCGTATTACCGGTGTGTATAGTTAGTGTATAGGAAAGATGCAGTCCTGCCGTTATTAGTGGCGTGTGAGAAGCGAGAACTAACTAACGTTCAGGTTGAAAGTTCTGAATCGTCGTTATCAAACCTTGCGGTGAACGGTAAAGGAAACAATGACTGATCTCAAGCGCATTCGACGTACGTTGATGTCGGTGTATCAGCAGCGGTTCTAGTTGAGTTATAGTGGAAGTAACGTCAGAGAAAGGAAAAAAGGAAGGAAGGAAGGAAAACGGGAAACATGTAAGAAAGAGACGGAAATAAATGAGAACTAACTCCTTACTCCCTCGGATATTTTGAGAGACTTCTAATATTAGTAACCGCGGTATAGTAGTCCGTCCCCGTTCATTGCCTTAAATTCTTGACTGATTGGTGAAAGATTTTTAGCGCCAATCCTTTCGAGTCTCAGCTATATATTATATTTGTATGGTGAGGTTCTCAAGAGCGAAGCTATCTACCGCAACAATTTTTCTTTTTTCTTCCTTCCTTTTGCTTCTTTCCTTATACTTCCTCCTTCTTTTTATTTTATTTTTTTATTTTTTTTTAATTTTTTTTCTTGTTTCTTTCGTTTCTTACAACCATAGAGTTTCCGGTCGTGATAAACCGTCAGCTACACCGCCGCGCGTTTATGCGTATTTATACTGACATGAATGGCGCACGTGTTCTGCATATACGAGAAAAGTGCAGTAAGCCTATATTACTTCGCTTTGCACCCAACCCCCGGTCACGGCGATGCACGAAAACTGTGA
Organism: Tenthredo mesomela; assembly: GCA_943736025.1. NCBI lineage: Eukaryota > Metazoa > Arthropoda > Insecta > Hymenoptera > Tenthredinidae > Tenthredo > Tenthredo mesomela. The sequence goes on from OX031016.1 coordinate 1,397,960, forward strand.
ATATTTTATTATACATTTACTGTGGTACACACTCGGTATCTCCGGACTCGGAGGCTAGTATCTATATTATTCATGTGAATATGCTGCGTTTTCTTCTTCTTCTTCTTCTTTTTCTTTTGATACATTTTTTAGAAATAATATATTCGACGAGAATATATGTAATTTTAAGAGGCGATAAAAACTGTTTCGACTAAATAATAATGCATGATTATTGATATGTATAAATACAGTAGGGTGCAGGTTCAAGAAAGACCTAATTTCTCAGATGTTGCTGCTCATTCGTGAATATGTTGTTTGTGATTTTGAAAAATTATTCCATTTTTTTTTTTTTTAGCTCTATAGGACAATATTTACTACTGCCTCAGTGAAGTTGAAATTTCGAAATTTTACCATTTTTGGCAATTTCAAAGTTCTCAGATCAAAGTCCTCATCTGGCTACCTCTAAGTTCTCATTCAATGAGGATGTTGGTTCAAGATGAGACTCGTACGATAATATTTAGTACTGCTTCAGAGACATTGAAGTTTTTTTCACTATTTAGGGGTTTTCTTAGTGATTTGATCGCCAGGTGTTGCTCATGAGACAGTCTTTTCTTACCATTTTATGGAAGAAGTACATGAAGTTTGCAGTCTGTAGGACCATTTTTACTACTGCCTCATGTTGCTAATTTTACTTGAAGGAAAGTCGCCCTCGATGCGGCAGTAGTAAAAATGGTCCCGCAGACTGCAAACTGCTTGGATTTCTTCCTTATATTGGTAAGATGAAACTGTCTCATGAGCAGCACCTGGCGATCGAATCTCCGAAAAAACTCAAAATATTGAAAAAAACTCCAATGTCTCCGAGGCAGTACTAAATATTATCGTACGAGTCTCATCTTGAACCATCATGCTCATTGAATGAGAGCCTCGAGGTAGCCAGATGAGCGCTTTGATCTGAGAACTTTGAAATTGCCAAAAATGGCAAAAATTTCGAAATTTCAACTTCACTGAGGCAGTAGTAAATATTGTCCAATAGAGCTAAAAAAAAAAAAAAAATGGAATAATTTTTAAAAATCACAAACAACATATTCACGGATTAGCAGCAACATCTGAGAAATTAGGTCTTTTTTGAACCACCTAATATACAGTCAATCAATGAAAGGTTTAGAGATATTTTATATTGCAGAAATTAACCTGCGTGGAGTGTATCGGCTTTAGATTAATCAGCGTGAAAAAGAAATTTGATAAAAGTTGTGTAAAACAGAAATTTATTCCGCGTAGTATATAAGGTATATATAGTTATGTATATAAGGTATAGATAAAAATCGCGTGACGTTATATTAAGTAACTGGTAAAAATCTAGCGTGACAAAAAGAAAGAAAGAAAGAACGAAAGAAAGAAAGAAAGCAAAAGTGGCACAAGAACCGTATCAGAATTAGCGAATAAATAAATATCCCTATATGCGCCCGCGCCCATATAGTTAGTTATCTTTCAGAGCGTGAGAAACGCGAGAAGTTCTTCGTCTACCGCGCTGTTAACCTAATTTTTATAAATCTTTAGAAAAAAAAAAAAAAAAAAAAAAAAATTAGAAGAAAAAAATAATATTATTTTTATAACTTATATCGTTATAAAACGCTTAATTGTACTATATACTACTGCACTTGAACGGTAAGTAGTATAGTATAAAAAAAAAACTTATTTTATCATTATTCATTACTTATACTTACTCACTTACTATATACTCTCTACGTTTTATTACACGCCTCCTTTGTCGTAAATACAACTGACTGCAGTACATTTACCGGATATCAAACCATCTGACGTCAGCATAGAGTAGGTAACGCGATCGCGCTACTAATATAATACTCACGAGTGGTAATATTAATATAGTATCTAGATAGTTAGATATATACCTACATATACATACATATAGAAGGAGTCTTTTTCAACCATCTACCTATTCTATTATTTATATTTCCCTAGTGTTTCTTCTTATTAGGCGCATATTCATCATGCTGTTCAAACAACTGAACGTCATAAATATAGTTTATTTTATTATTAAAAAAAAAAAAAAAAAAAAATGTTGCGGTATAAAACATAGAAAAATATAACGATGAATGTAAAAGAAAAGTATCAGATGTATTTTACGTGTGTAAGTATTATTATATTATATTGATGTAAGTACACAGTAAAAAAGATTTTGTAAAATTTAACACAACAGTTTGTGTTAAAATTTTTGTGTCAAATATTTAACACTCTCGTGTGTTGATTCAATAGTTACATTATGTCACCAGGCCGATCAAGTATTTTCCGACAAATTTGAGTTTATAATCCGAACCATAGGCGGGGTTTATAATGAAATTCGTCAGAAAATACTTTATGGGCCGTATGGCATTTACAATTTTATGTGTCTAGGTCAGAAACCGCGTTTAAACCGAGCGAAGTGAGGTTAGAATCGCCATATTTCGGGCCTAGACACATGAAGAACGAAATAACACAAATTTTGTGTTAAAAAAGTAGTTAACACAAGCTGTTGTGTTAAATTTTACAAAATCTTTTTTACTGTGTAACGATGAAAATGATATTCGAATTGGTTATTATAAAATAATGATACACAAGCAATAAGGATTATATTGCTTAGCATACTATATGCATATAGCTTTATAACATGATGCACGAGGTGATTTAAACAATCAAACACGTTGTTATATATTATACCTATATATATATATAGTAGGGTGTGCAAAAAAAAAAAAAAAAAAAAAAAACAATTCAAACGCACATCAACATTCCGGTAGAGCATCTCAAATAAAATATCTCAGCCAAATATGAGCTCTTAATATTGATATTTAGAACTGCCTAATTTCGTTACTAATTTTAGTTACTAATTTTAGTTACTAATTTTAGTTACTAAAATAGGCAGTTCTAAATATCAATATTAAGAGCTAATATTTGGCTGAGATGTTCTATTTGAGATGCTCTACCGAAATTTTGATGCGCGGTTGAAAAATAAATTGTTTTTTCCCAGAGTCGTATGACTCTACAACGCTATGATTCAATGTTTATAGTCGAATATCTCTTAATCGGTGAGAGTTAGGAAAATTCTATCTCAGTACTTTTTTGTAGAGCGTGAAATTTCCTATAAGAATCTGTACTCAGATAGTTTCTAAATCAAGGCGGTTACGAAAAAAAATAATTGGAAAATTTTCCGATTTTTTTTTCACGTGTTATTCAAATCAAAAATGGGAAAACTGAGTTAGGCAGTTCTAAATATCAATATTAAGAGCTCATATTTGGCTGAGATATTCTATTTGAGATGCTCTACCGGAATGTTGATGTGTGTTTGAATTTTTTATTTTTTTTTTTATATATATACACGTGAATGTGGATATGGGAAGTTACACATTATATATGATATACTCGTGAATATATGTAGGTGTATATATATATATATAATCGTATATATACCAAAGTAAACATACAAGGATAACGACTTTACCTGTGCCAGGGGGCCCACAAGCCGTGGCGATTAAATCCGTCGCCTCGGTTACAAACAAGAATAAATGCGCTCGCAGGCAATGCGGTCTATACACAATCGCTCTGCGTATATATGTCGTATGTAATGCCGCTATATATGCGCCTATGCATAATTTCTTATTTTTGAAATCCTCGCGAGTGCATCAGTACAGGTAACGGAAGAAAAGTAAATGCCTAGTCGCCCAACTCCTTTTGGTCGAAATGTGTCACATTTCGATTATTATCCGAGCCCAGGCGTCAAAAACGAAAAAAAAAAAAGCCAACTTAGCGCAAATTCTATTTCAATTCCAAACACATACGTCCAAAAAAATGTTCGTTTTGTGCGAAAATAGAGTCTACAGATGGTTTTTACATTGTTCGCCGAGGAAATCGAATTCGAATAATTTTTTAACAATGTAAAAACCATTTGTAGACTCGATTTTCGCACGAAACGAACATTTTTTTTTTTTTTTGGACGTATGTGTTCGGAATTGAAATAGAATTTGCGCTAAGTTGGACTTTTTTGCCTTTTTGACGCCTGGGCTCGGATAATAATCGAAATGTGACACATTTCGACCAAAAGGAGGTGAGCGACTAGGGATGGGCCTTAATTCAAGATAATTTTGCGGTCCAAAAATGAAGACCGAAATTTTCTCAGATCAAATCAAAATTTTTTCTCGAACCAAGAAAATTTTCCAAATTTTCTTGGTTCGAGAAAAAATTTTGATTTGATCCGAGAAAATTTCGGTCTTCATTTTTGGACCGCAAAATTATCTTGAATTAAGTCAACCTTTCTTTCTGTATATATACATATACGGAATAAGAATAACAAGAAAACTAGTATATAGTATAGATAATAATATGATTATAATGGCTTTATGTTACACACACTGTGCTTATATATATATTATATATTATATATCGCGTCACTAATGCCATAAGGGCGTAAGCGCAAAAAAAAAAAAAAAAAATAATTTTTTGGCGCTTACGACCTTAGTGACGCGATATTATAAATATACAACAGGTGTTTACGTGATAAGTATTACCACTGATGTGTAAATCTGTATCTTATAGTGGTAAAGAGGAAATGATAATAAATTATTCGTATATATATAAGTTGATCATTATATCGCGTCACTAATGCCATAAGGTCGTAAGCGCCAAAAAATTATTTTTTTGCGGATATGCCCAAACGATGTTATATGGCACGAAAAAAATTTTGCCACCAAAAATACGAATTTTTTTTTTTTTTGGCGCTTATGACCTTATGGCATTAGTGACGCGATATAGTATAGGATTATTGATATTATATGCAGGTGTGAAAAAAAAAAAAAAAAAAACACTGCAGATTTCAAATTTCCATGTTAATAATTATGAAGCGTGTAAACCGCGAGTCATATTATGATATAATTATTATAGTTTATTACGTACGCGGAACGCGCGCAAACATTTAACACTCGCGGTGTTAGGTTAGGTATATATATATACATCGCTGAGATAAGGGCATACATATATATGACGGAGAAGAAGAAGAAAGAGCGAGAAGCCGGGAAGACTACATACATGCGTACATCTAACTGTATATAGGATAAAAAAAAAAAAAAAAAAAAAAAAAACAAAGATCTAGTCATAGGTATACGCACGATAAAAAATGAAAAGAAAAAAAGTAGATCGGAAGTTAATGAATAACAAAGAATAAGATAAATAATATAGATGAAAAGAGCGGGAAAATATAATTCTTCTCTTCTCTTCTATATATGTATAACATATATATATATATATATATATATATATATTTATATATCTGTTTTGAGAAGTCGTTAGTAACGTTTGTACTAGCTATGGTTATGCTACGCGAACGTTTCCGACAAAGAGTCAACCATATCCCATGTTCGTCGTTTGTCGTCGCGTTATTATTGTTACCACACACGTCGTCGTACATATCCTCTCTTCTGTCTATAACGCGCGGGACCCAGGCTCCCTTCCCTTTCCTTTCATATACCATTCCATTCCATTCCATTCCATTCCATTCCCCCCCCCCCCCTCCTGCCTCTTCTACTTCGACAGAGATCAAGCACAGAGCGAACGACCTTTCTCCCCCGCGGATCCCGGATTCGAATTATGTATCAACTTGTTAGATATATAGAAACAGTTGTAGACACAAGATATTATGGAGATAATAATTATACGAATAACGCGATTGATTTCGTATACAATATACAAAATATATAATATACTTATATAATAGAAACTATATTATATATCCTTCTTACCGTATCCTTTCATTATCGTTTGATAATGGTAACGTAAACTCAGCTATAGGCATGTGTATGCGTGTATGATCGTATGTACATCACAACACCACGTGTTCGAATACTCAACAGCAACGGTATAACGGCAGCAGTAGCGCGAAACGCGAAGCGCCAGGCCCTAGCAGCGTCTAGACTCTCAGTGGTTATTAAATGATAATAATTATATCAAACGCGTTTGAAATACCGCGTGTCTTTGTATATTATACAGTGTAAGTATATGCGGATATACACATCATATATATATATATTTATATATCGGATATGTATATTATAGTAATATAAGAAGATTATATTTTAATTTATTAAATTTAATACGAGGTGAGAGAGAGAGAGAGAGAGAGAGAGAGAGAGAGAGAATTATTACTATGAATATATATTTTCGTATTACACGAATGATCATATATATATATATTGTTTCGATAATATATTATTTACGACGTTTTGAAAACTTCGGTGAAAATATTTTTTTTTTTTTTTTTTTTTTATCAAAGAAACTATATAACTACGTATTTGACGCTGCTAGTATATTATGTAGTTATGAAAATATCTAAACGCGCACAACACCCGATCGCACATTATATAGCCGAGAAGATTTTCTTCGATTACTATATATATGCGTTATTTAATAAATTTTTTTTTTTTTTTATTGCGTATATGCAAAAATTTCAGCTAATATTTATTGCCTATTATTATATATGCACCCGCAAAGGCTTTATTACGGATTATTTCAAAGCGCACGCGAAATTACGGCGGCGGTTCGCGAATGACTGCGACTACTGCGAGGAGGCACGTCCCACGCGAAGGCGAAGGCGGACGGCAACGACTTCTTAGTTCAATATTTTAACCCGAGTGGCAGCACCGAACCAACGAAAAAAAGAAAAAAAAAAAAAAAAAAAAGAAAACCATCGACGCGGTGGAAAGAGATAAAAGATATGATATGCGCGCACGACTGCGATGCTAAAATAGTGCGACAAAATAAAAATAAATATATATATAAATAAAAAAAAAAAAAAAATTCAAACAGATTTTGAATAATTAGTAACCCAGTGTTTTCTACTTATTATTATTATTGTTATTATTATTATTATTTGTGTAAAGATCGATGAAGTGAAGTATCGAATGAAATTTGAAGAGCGGAAATTCGGTTTTAACAATACGGTTAACATATCCGTAATTTTAGCACCGAGTTTAGGGCAGCTATAGGGCGATGTTGTGTACATATAGGAGAGGATCAAGCTGCGCGAAACGTCGCGTGGATGGATGAACACCGTTTGTTGTTACGATAGCGCATTATCGCCCGTATATATATATTTATAAGGGACTTTGTGGATTACAGAGAGATATGTAAATGCTGCAGGGTTAGCCTATACCTACCTACGTTCGACGATCGTTTTTTTCTTTTTTTTTTTTTCTATTCATTTTTATCGAAATAGACGCGTGTTTACGTACTATATTTGAATACTTACAGGGTGGTGATATAGTTTATGGCTTACAGTGAATTTTTTTTATCCGATTGTTTTTGTGGTAAATTTATATACGAAGAAAGATATACTCGCTTATACGCATATTCTCATTCATTTGTCTATATCGAAATATAATTTATATGAGTCGATCGTGTGAGACTTTTTACAACTGATATCTTGTATTTTGGAAATACAGGGAAGATGGGGGCGAAACCGGCAATGTGTTAAATTTTTTCAAAATGACCTATTTCAGTTTTGCCCCCACCTCCCATAATTAGACATTTTTTTTGAGATTTTATATGAACATATATTCAGTTCATAGATTCAGTATCTCGAAGAAAAAGTGCCCTTACCGAAAAAACACTCAAAATAACCCTTAAAATAACACTCAGTAGTGACTTTCAACTGAGGTGTACTTTCGTACACCTAACTTGGGTGTTGACTTTCAGTTGAGTGTTGACCCTCTGTTGGGTGTCACTCATTTGGCAGTCAACTCTCAGTTTGGGAGTTCGACACTCAAAATTTGGGAGTCCACCCTCAATTTGGGAGTTGGACACTCAAAATTTGGAAGTCAACTCTCAATTTGGGAGTTCGACGTTCGAAATTTGAGAGTCAACTCTTAATTTGGGAGTTCGACACTCAAAATTTGGAAGTCCACCCTCAATTTGGGAGTTGGATACTCAAAATTTGGTAATCAACTCTTAATTTGGGAGTTCGACATTCGAAATTTGGGAGTCGACTCTCAATTTGGGAGTTCGACACTCAACATTTGGGAGTCAACTCTAAACCTGGGAGTTCGATACTCAAAATTTGGGTGTCAAATCTCAATTTGGGAGTTCGACACTCGAAATTTGGGAGTCAACTCTCAATTTGGGAGTTCGACACTCAAAATTTGGTAGTCAACTCTCAATTTGGGAGTTCGACACTCGAATTTCGGGAGTTAACTCTTAATTTGGGAGTTCGACACTCGAAATTCGGGAGTTAACTCTCAATTTGGGAGTTCAACACTCGAAATTTGAAAGTGAACTCCCAATTTAAGAGTTTTACACCCAAAATTCAGTGTTCACACTCAGGAATTGAGTGTATTTTCCGTAAGGGTGGTAGTAGCGGCGGAGTATGTAGGTCGCATAGTTCATCGAAACTTGAAAAAAAAAAAAAAAAAAAAAAAAAAAAAAAAAACAAAAACAAAAACAAATCGATCTATGTAACGAAAAGTCCGCAAAGTTCGCAATAATTTTCGAATTGCCTACGTCTAAAAATCCCAACAATCAGTCGTAAAAGAACTAAAAGAAAAAGTCGTGAATAAACAGAATATTTCTTCAAACCGTATATAGCAGCGATTTGAAAAAAAGCAATTTCCCATGTGTATATCAACCCCTATTCGGATCAACAATTCAAACGGGATGGAAACGAGTAACGAAATTGAATATACGATACTTTTTTTAATTCTTAAAATTTTATTTTTCAAACGAGTCACCCTTTACGTTATCCTTTCGGTGTATAGATTATCGCTTGGACTAGTTGATCGAAGATCTCTGCATGTCAACCCTGCAGTGTTCGATGGTCTTTGAAGGGACGAAAGGGGTAGACACATGGTTGAATTTATATCATCTTTTCATATTGGAAATAACCGCATATATACCGAGAGGTTAGTGCAAAAAGTGCTGGTTCCAAGCGCGCCGCCACTGATTTGTTCGAATATTTTGAGGGCCGTCAATTTCAGACTTGCGACGAATATCCTCAGATAGTTCGTCGGCTATTTGATTTCGATTGTTGTTAAACAAAAATGACGCTGCTCTCTAAATCTGAATCAGTGAAAACTACTGACAATCAGTGAATATTCACTGGTTCAAATTTAGAGAGTGCTAGCGCGTTTTTGCCACCAAGGATATTCGAATAAATCAGCGCCCGCGCGTTTGGAACAAGCACTTTCCACGTAACCTCTCGGTATGTAAACCTCGAATAATGCAGATGATCACAGAACGAAGAGTCGCCGAATATGGATCAGTTTCGAAAGTCAAACGGCGAAATTTTCTTGAAAAATTATAGTGAATGTGAAAATTTACAAATTGTATACAATATCTACATTCGTTAGGACCTGAAATCTGAAGAATTGCCGTCCAGTTCAGACCTCAAAAACCAGAGTGGACGGAGTTTCTTGAATATTTTCGCAAGTTTCGAAATTACAATTGAAGGTACAAAAACATTTTCCCACAAGTCATTTAGGAATAATTATACCGCGGTCCTATCGTAATCCGTTCTTTCACCTCGAAGCTGTGGTCCATCTACATATTAGGGGTCCCTTTTCGTTGCTCAAAAATGTACCCGAAAATTGGAGCACCTGATAAATTTCATTGTGTAGAAAGGGATGGTTTTACATTATGGAGTTGACGTTTTTTTTTTTTTTTTTTTTTTTGCATTCTAAATTTCACACGCACGCTTTACTATGTGTATATGATATCATGTATTATGATTAAAGTAATCGATGCATAAAAAAAGATTGGATTATTTTTGATAGAATTTCTGTGCTTTTTCCTCCGCGTAATTTTTTTTTTTTGTATTTTTTCTTCATTTTTTTTTTTTTTGCATGGGTACGATATTTAGGGTGTATTTTAGATCGTGTTCGCGTGTGTGTTGCTCACGTGTCTGGCGTTACGCACGTGTACCTGCCTACCCATGGTTTGACTGGTCGGGTATTGATTAATTAGAAAGAACAAAATTGTAAAGAAAGGAGGGGCTCTACTGGCGGATATGCTCTGGGGTGCCCGAAAAAAAAAAAAAAAGAAAAAAAATTTCGGGGTAGCGTTTCAACGAGAGTAAAAAAAAAAAAAAAAAAAAACAGAGATCGAGTCCCAGGGAGAAGAGAGAAAAGTGAAGAGAAAAAAAGACGAGTGAAGAGTGTATGCCATATACCTAATACAACAATAGCGTGATAACTGATAAATGTAAATATCATACACATGCATCTCAATCTTGGTTTTTATTTTAATTTTTTTATCCATTTCTTATTCTACATATGAGCCAATTATTTTACATCCAATAGGAATAAAGCGATCTATCTTTTCCCCAATTTGTCGCATGTAAAAGGCGAGTGCCTTTTACTTGTTTAACATAAATTACGACACGAAAAACAGGTAGGTATGAGCATATACCTAGATATAGGTATAAATTAATTAAATTTAAGCTATGTTGGAATATATACGGTGAAACTAATTACTATGCGCGATTAGCCCGCGGTGTAAATATATGAGACATTTTTTTTTTTGTTTTCTAGTCTTCAGTATGAAATACCGGCAAATGGTTGAAACTAGGGCTGTAAGGTTTAACCAGTTTAACCGGCCAAGGTGGTTAACTTTAATAATTAACCGATGGTTTAACCGGTTAACCGGCTAAGGTGGTTAAGCTGGTCAATGAGAATAAAGGTTTAACCGGTTAACCAGGTTAAGGGTTTAACCGGCCATCAAGTGAATTGACTAATCACTGTCCATCTAGTTTTTTCTTGTCTCATATATATACTGTAACGAATAGATAAAAATAATCAGACGTAAGAATAATAGTTCGATAAAAAGGTGAATTTAGGCTATTCCTGATTTTTTCATACTAATTATTCTATTTGCGATGCAGAAATATTAATTCATTTCATGGCCGGTTAAACCCTTAAGGGGGTTTCCCAGTCTGGAGCTCCAGAAGGCGTGCATGTTTTTCAAAGCGTTGTGCCGTTGAGAGTTGTAGAAGGAAAAAAAAAATGAAGGAATATGTTTTGAAAGAGCGAAACTTAAGTTTCAATTTGAAAAAAAAAAAGTTGACAATATCATCAAAATTACGACCTCTATGGCCGTTGAAGTCATGGTCTGCAAAAAGCAGCGCCGAAAACGGTAAACAAGATTGTAACCGAACGGAGTATCTGAAACCTAAGAACAAGGAGTCATTTTGATGGTCAAAGTACCATCTAAGCTTCTATGGAACCGATTTTTGATAAACCTAAATTTGGGTGAGTTGCGAATTTTTTAATCAAAAAAACTTAGATTTCTTCGATTTTGACAACTGTTTTTGCAAGTTATTAATAAACCAAAAGACGGACGACAAATCCGTTCCATAGAAGCTTAAATGGTGCCTTGACCAATCAAATGACTCCTTGTTTTTGGGTTTCAGATGCTCCGTTCGGTTACAATGTTGTTTACCGTTTTCGACGCTGCTTTTTGCAGACCATGACTTCAACGGCCATAGAGGTCGTAGTTTTGATGATATTGTCAACTTTTTTTTTTCAAATTGAAGCTTAAGTTGAGCACTTTCAAAACATATTTTTTCATTTATTCTCCTTCTACAACCCTTAACAGCACAAAGCTTCAAAAAACACACACGCTTTCTGGAGCTCCAGACTGGGAAACCCCCTTAACCTGGTTAACCGGTTAAACCTTTATTCTCATTAACCAGCTTAACCACCTTAGCCGGTTAACCGGTTAAACCATCGGTTAATTATTACAGTTAACCACCTTAGCCGGTTAAACCGGTTAAACCTTACAGCCCTAGTTGAAACCATCTTCCCTTATCAACATTTTTAGATTTTTTTTTTTTTCTTTTTTCGTTTTCTTTCGCGATATAACGTTGCTGATTTATATTTATTTGTAACGAGGTTGAAGAATGAAGGATCGTATTCGAGGCGGAAGAATCACAATGAGATCTACGCATCTTGGCGCGTGAGGCGGTAAAATTTTTTAAGTTACACTCAGAAAAAGGTCTTGTTGACACAACCAAAATTTGGTTATTATACGGTCAAAGAAATTTTTTTGTTCAGTCAACCAAAATTTTGTTGGGTCAACCAAAATTTTGTTGGGCTAACCAAAATTTTTGCTGATACTACTAAATTTCTTGTTAGCACAACAAAATTTTGGTTGATTGAACAAAAAAATTTCTTTGACCGTATAATAAACAAATTTTGGTTGTTTCAACAAGACCTTTTTCTCAGTGTATTTAATTTATTAATATTCTTGACACTTTCTTTGTGGCCGACATCTGCGTTGGGGGACAGCTGCTTGGAGTTGATAAATATACAATACGTATACTATGTATATAGGTACCTATACGTATAGTTCAGACTTTATCTTGTCCTGCACTTAGACAGCTAGTGAATGCAACCGCTGTGCACCGTCCTCGTCACCAAATTGTCTTCCCCCAACTAACTCATACCAGTCACCCTTATACCACCTACAAAACGTACCACAAAAGGCAAAGTGGACGATTATGCTTTTATCCTTGTTGTAATCTTTTTTTCTATTTTATCCTGCTAGGGGGTTCACTATAGCTAGTCTCTTTCTCTCGTGGCCAAGATTATGGAAATTCTTGTCCTCTATACAAAGGGAAGGAATGCTTCAGGCAACTTCTCGAAGCTCCATATATACAGGTATATGTAGCGCTTGGTATTTGGGTAGCTAGAATTTCAGTGGGACACTTGTCAATAACGTTTTGCGTCCTCCGAACACTAAGTACAGTTATTTTTTTTTTTTTTCTTTCCCTTTTTTCTTTCCTGTTCATTGAATAATATGCTGACGTTATTAATTACGAACTACATTCATATGTTTGTTGGGTACGAATTGGTAAGATAAGAGAAAATAGGGGAAGATAATTATCTCAAGTTAGTATAGCGTTTCGATAATTTAGACAATAATTTTAGTGCTAAATTATGAATAAACTGTTTTTTTTTTTGTTTTGTTTTCAATTTTGATAAGGGAAGATGGGACGAAAAAGTATTTTCTGATCCGCAGGGTAGTTATATCCTCAAATATTTAACCCTGTATAAATATTTGGTAGTCCGTTCCGAATATCCGAAGCTGGGTTAACGAGGTCCAATGAACATGATTCCGGAAATATTTCCCAACAGAAATTACCCTCGGTTCACTGTCCGACCCGTGAATTTTCCCTCGTATATGTAAAATTTACGTGATGGACTGATAAATGAAGATTTTTTTTTTTTTTTTATATAAAAATCGACGCGGAAATTCTCATTGTCTTTTCCCAAGACGTAACCTACCTATAGAAATTGCTGTAATCTTATGGTCTGAAAAGATTTCAACGTTTTTGATAAAAAAAAAACAAAAAAAAACAAAAAAGAACATCGCAACTCCATCACCCACTGACAAGATTCTTTTGTTTCAAATTTTGCGTACATAGGTATATATAAACGCTATATTTATATCAGAATTCGGTTCAGATATATTTTGATGAAAATTTAACAGTGGGACACATCGCAGGGGCTGCCTCACAAAGATATTTTGCTTTTCCGAGGGTTACCCACCCTTGCGAAACGTTGAAAGGGTCTTTTTTTTTTCAAATTCGTTCGCGAAGGAATGAAGAAGGTTACAATTTTGCGGTTCGCACATTTATATGCACCCATTCGAAGTTATAGACTTTATAAGGTACATATAGGGGAGAGGGAGGTGAAAGGAGCATCGTCTTAACTTTTTTAAAAATGAGACTTTTTTCAATTTTCCTACGTTACTTACACAAAGAAGGTGCGTAAAATAAGTAAAATTGTTCATCTGCTGGAGCTGATCAGAATGATGTACAGATAGGATACGCGGGTATCGTTTCCACTCAGTCACAGCCAACTCGGCACACTCCAGTTTTTTCGTCTGTTTATTGCAGGCCGGTCATCTGCATATTTTCTCTGGTTGAATTGATTTGCTTTCGAAAGACATCGAAAAAAAAACAAAAAAAAAAACAGAAAAGTAAATGGCCAGCCTGCAATAAACAGACGAAAAACCTGGAGTGTGCCGAGTTGGCTGTGACTGAGTGGAATCTACGATTCCTGCACTATAATCGAATTTTGCACTATTTTCTTAAAATGTTGATTAAAATTATAGAGGAGTTCAAAAATGAAAGTAAAGACTTGTGGAGAAACTTGATTTCATTACTTCAATATTCGCCTTTTTATTTTATTTTAATAACTTTTCATCGTAAAAAAGTTGGTAACATATAGCATATAACATGAAACAATTGTTTTTTCGCATGCTTTCTTGTGTTATTGCAGCGATCGAAAATACTTTGGAATATACTAATAAAAATAAAAATAAAAAATCAATTAAGACGAAATTATTATTTTTAGACTTGCTACCCGTTTTGCCACCCTCTTTCCTATATTATACATCCGCGAATACGACCGAAAAACGGTGTTTATTGTTCGAAATTAATAAATTCTGCGGTTATATATGAATCGCCTAAATATCTGCGAACACCCGCGGGTGTATATATTGTATACCTATATATACCTATACGTTGAAGAGTATAATTGGCCGCATCGATTCGTGAAAATAAAAAAAAAAAAATTTTCTTCTTCATTTTATTTTCTTTTATTTTTCTCCATATGTATGTATGTATGTATGTACCTACTGTACCTACTACATCTGAGTAAAAAACAATGGTTAAAATTCAGTTTACTAACCCCCTAGTCACTAGTGTGTATGTGTGTAAATGCGTATATAAGGTATAAGGTACGTTAATCTTGTACTCTGTTGGCGGTTGGTGGTACAGCTAGCTACGACAGGGAGGGTGGAATGTACAATGCCTTTTGTACATGGAGAAACGGAATGTGAAAGCTCGCGGAGGGTAAGACAATCGTACGAAAACCGGGGGTGTAGAGGCTCCCAGTGCTTCTAATTAGCAATTTAAGGCAATAAACGCGTATAGCCAGAGCGGGGCTTCTGACGCCACCGAAAAAATAAAGAAGAGAGAGAGAGAAGGAGAGAAAAAAAAAAAAAAAAAAAAAAAAAGAAAAAAGAAAAGAAAATTCGGGAACTGCAATCGACCTGACTTTTATACGTGATTCGCCATTATTCGAATTACATATCGCTGCTGCAAGCTAGGGTAATTCCCCATATGAATTAATAAACCCATAATAAGTTGTAAACTTTTTATGGATTTTTACACCACACTCAGAAAAAAAATATTGTTGACACAACCAAAATTTAGATTATTACACTGTTGGAAAAATTGAAGAAAAATAATGTCCCAGGAGGTCCACTATCATTTTTATGTCAATTTCAACACTTTTTTTTAGTTAAAACAACATCATTTTCACTTAACCGACAAATTTTTCTGTTGTTTCAACTGAAAATAGTGTTTAAATCAACATAAAAATTATAGTGGACCTTCTGGAACATTTTATTTCTAACGGTGTACATGCACAATCACATTTTTTGTTTAGTCGACCAAAAATTTTGTTGGAATAGCCAAAATTTTTGTTGACTGAACAAAAAATGTGATTGTGCATATAATAACCCAAATTTTGATTGTTATTTTTCTGAGTGCACTTCATACATGAATTAATGAATAATCGTGTATTACGTGATGATGCGATTCACGGTGTGCCATAATGCACTTCTGGGGGGTCCTATGAACTTTTGTGATGCACTACGTATATGCAGAGTGTAAGGTATACAGTTGCATAAGCGAAGTGTATAGCACCTATATAGATATTTAAAAGACGAGTGCTGCGCGAATAACCAGGGAATTAAAATATAATTATATTATGTATGTACGCGTAGATTGGAGAAAGGTGTAATGGTTATTCACCTATACTAACTGCAGTCGAGGGGTTTATAATTACAATTAGTCTTGTAACCGCAGTACCATGTTATGACTGGACTTGACTTGGCTGGTCGTGTGTTGTCTTACGTATCCAAATTTTCGAATGCTATAACTACCTATATACCCACATATACATTAGTACGATGAAATCGATCGTTATTCAATATCCAAGGCTTGTTGAATCGACGAAAAATTACCCAGAAGTGAAATTTAAACAATCTGCATAGTACCCTTCCGCTGGTTTTCGAAATCGAAATTGAAATTTATCTTCTCCGGCGAGGATCAAGAAAAGAAAAACCACTTTTTAGGAGAAAATTTTCCAAGTACTACGACGACATCACGTGGGTAAAAATAAAAATAATTAAATAATTAAGTGAACTATATGAGTAATTCAATTTTCTTTTTTTTTTGTTTTTCAAATTATTCATACAGTATGGACTATATATATATATATATATATATGTTGATTCAACTACCTTATATCCTACGTTATTTTTTTCGCCTCTCATCGTTACATGTGTATACATATATAGTAGTATATTTGAATATATACTATATATATGGTGAGTAATAAAACGGCCTCGTTCCCCCTCGAATTCTCGGTAATATCCTATACCTACATATCACTACCACGTTAACGCTTAACGTTTCCGGTTCCGGGTCTACACGAGGAAGCAAACCATTGCCGGACGTGTAACATACATATAAATATAATACATATATATAGTTATATATCTGCACCGGGAAATTATAACTACGTTTACATAGTAGTACAAGGTACGAATATTACCTGCGCCGTATATATAATTCGTGGAAAAACCAGAAAAAAAAAGGCTATTGCCGATATCTTGACTGGTAAAAGGTTTTATTTGAACAACAGCTCGCGTCTCATATCATTAAAAAAAAAAAAATTAATTACCTCTAAAATTGATCGCGATTCCGCGCTATCAAAATCGAACCGCGTCGATGTAGAATCGATTGATATCACAGAAAAGAAGAGCAATCACATCCGCATGCGTAACTTTAATGATTCTCGAGAAATAATAACGTGCTTCGAAAGAATAAAATCAGTAATTCGTATAGAACCCTTAATATAATTGTATAAGATAATGATCGATCATACGATCAGAACATTATTGATACGACATTTTTTTTCGACTTGATATAAAATCTGAAATTTTTCCTTAAAAAGAAAAAAAGAAATCAACGGCGTTACTTCGCGCGTTTATATATTCGTTCAACCGCGTTTCGACTAAACCTTGAGAGTGCAGCATACGTACGGGGGTGTGTAACCTTGGTGGAGGCTATATAGTGAAGATATTCAACCTCAGGATCGATCCTGGCTGCAGCCAGGGCGAGGGGTAGATAGAGGCAAGAGAGGGTTCACTCAAGGGGGTAACCTTGACCCGGGGATGAACGACCCTCTTCGAGCGCGTGGCTTCCTCTTTGCCCCTCCGCACGCCGCGACCACGACGCGATATGCGCGCACCCTATACGATACTGATATCGTCGGCGCATATGCCTACATGATCTACTCCTCCCTGTTCAATTTGCGCGCCGTTCAATCCGCACTCTGCTGCACTCTCTCAAAAAAAAAAAAAAGAATAAAAATAGAAAAAAATCGTCACTTTTTTTCATCCTCCACTTTGGAAACACTAGTCTCTTTAAAATGTCATCGTTTCACGATATAGGAGTACACTCAGAAAAAAGTCTTGTTGACACATCCAAAATTTGGATTATTATATGCACAATCACATTTTTTGTTCAGTCAACCGAAAAATTTTGTTGGAATAGTTAAAATTTTGGTTGTCCCAACAAAATTTGGTTTTCCCAACGAAATTTTTGGTTGACTGAACAAAAAATGTGATTGTGCACAAATTTTGGTTGTTATTTTTCTGAGTGTAACATTTCACAACGTCATTTGTAAAATTCAACTATATGCATGCATGGGCGTGTATATAAATGTATAAATGAATGGTGATTCGTTTATAGGCGGGCTGTTACGTCGTTTATAATATTAGCTCTTGAAAGTGGTCAAAGTTATTGTTGGGTCGACGGCCTTTTAGAAGTAAACAACTGATATATACATAAGGTATAGCCTTTAGCAGGTGGGAATTGCGAAACTGAGAGACCTTGACTATTTTCCACTAGAGTTCCCCTCTGCTCGGTTCACAGATCTCGCGCAGCTCCTTCCGCAATCACCCAATTAAACCTAAGAATCGTAACGCATCAGGCTCTACTTGCTCATCGTTATAGTTATATACCTTAGGGTGGTTCTTGCTTCATTCTTGTCATATTAAAATTTTCTCCAAATATATGTGACAACAAAAAATGTAGTCAAAACCGCAGGTTCCTATCCCCATTTTAAATAGGGGAAAAGTGCCATGAAAGAGCCAATTTTTGAAGAAATTTTTGCATACAGAAACTATAGAATTCCATAGTTTCTGCATGCAAGTGGTTCTTTCATAAATTGGCTCTTTCATGCCACTTTTCCCCTACTGCCTCAAAGCCTTCAAATTTCCGATTTTCCGGTTCACATTTTCACATCGAATTCCCATAATCGAGTAGAAAGAAAAAAACTGGTACCTATAGAAATTGACCTCGAAATTTAAAACCGGAAATTTAAAGGTACACTCAGGAAAAGGTCTTGTTGACACAACCAAAATTTGGTTATTATACGGTCAAAGAAATTTTTTTGTACAGTCAACCAAAATTTTGTTGGGCTAACCAAAATTTTTGCTGATACTACTAAATTTCATGTTAGCACAACAAAATTTTGGTTGACTGAACAAAAAAATTTCTTTGACCGTATAATAACCAAATTTTGGTTGTTTCAACAAGACCTTTTTCTCAGTGTAGCTAATTATTGGACCGTTTGATGAAACTGAATTTCCTCGCATGATACAGAAACGAGATTCGTTTATATACCATTCGAATATAGTAAATGGACGAACGAAGAGCGCAGGCAAACTGAGAGATACACACAACAGAGGGGTCAGTTTAGTTATTGTTATTACTGTTCATCAGTAGACAACTGGGTAACGACTTGAGTTTGCTGCTGCAGGGCTTACGATCAACACACCGTCTCGTCTTTGGCCTCAGGAAATTGATGTGGAATGTATACACTATATAATATATGAGTATAAACGTGCTAATAGTCATATGTGGCGTCAATTTTCAAATAAAAATCTAGGAAATGAAAATTGATCAAACTCAGGAAATTTGTTACCCATCCCCCCCCCCCCCCCCCCCCGAGGAAACATAAATTGACTTGCAGTTCCCCGCAGGACTAGCTGATCCAAGTTTTTAAGAATTGTGAATGAAGTTTTTCGAAAATTGCACAGTAAAAAAGAATAACTTGGGCCAAGCACTTTTTTTTGAACAACCGACAATCTCTCGAGCGAAGTGAAATTCTCTGAGACCAAGTAAAATCTTTCTTGAATCATGAAAATTTTCTTGGTTCCAGAGAATTTTACTTCGCTCGAGAGATTGTCGGTTGTTCATCGGTTGTTAAAAAAAATGCTTGGCCCAAGTTATTCTTTTTTACTGTGTGGTTACAGAATCCTTTTTCCTTCATGGAAAATTTATACTAGGTATTTCTTTTTTTTTAACTCTTTACGTCATATAGCGCTACTGTTTTTAATTTTTCTTTTCTTGTACTGTACCTACAGGGCGAAATATTCTCTTCAGTATATTAGTGTCACAGTAAACGCACAGCATGCCTACCAGAAATTGGTCTAATAATTTATTGGTCTGTATATTATATATTTCGTAGTAAATTCAAGGCTGCAGCGTGTATAATATCCTTGAAGAATTTAAGTCTCACCATATATATATATATGGCTGCGTATATACCTATAACTCGCGCATGTAATATTTATTTATGTATGTGTTTGTATGTATGTATGTATGTAGGTACGTGTACCTATATATTGCATACGTGAACGATTGTGTCAGTCCGCGCGCGGGGTCGCGGGACCGCGTATAACGCGAAGGCCTTTTCCTGCTGGTTTTCCCTCTACTCTGCCCTTACATCCTCGTATATATATATATATAAAATATATACAAATATACATATATATATATATATATTATATATATGTGTGTATGTATAGGTACATATACAGCGAGAGAAAGTAATCAATACTATAGGAAGGTGCGTGGGCGTCGGGGATGGGGGCGGAAGAGGAAAAGGAAGAGGAAGAGGAAGAGGAAAAGGAAAAGGAAGAGAACGAGGAGAAGGAAGAAGAGATGGAGAACAAGGAGGAGGAAGGAGGAGAAGAAACGGGCCTGCAGTCTAATTGCGAATTTCATTACTATTTCTGTAATACCGTAAAAATTTAGAAAGCATTTTCCTATATATACGTATATAGGAAAAAGGGATAGAAGAAAATTTGAGTTTGATCCAGAAAATGATCCTTGACCTATTTTGAGCTAATCTACGCACTATACTATCCCAGATTCTGTAATTGCTAAATTCTGAAATTTTGTGAAATAAATGAAAAATAAGGTCTGGAAAATCTACTACAGTGAAAAATTGATGAGTATAACAAGGTTCACTCAGAAAAAGGTCTTGTTGACACAAACAAAATTTCGGTTATTATATGCACAATCACATCTTTTTGTTCAGTTAACCAAAAATTTTGTTGGAATAGCCAAAATTTTGGTTGTCCCATCAAAATTTGGTTTTCCCAACAAAATTTTGGCTATCCGAACAAAATTTTTGGTTGACTGAACAAAAAAAATTTGATTGTGCATATAATAACCAAATTTTGGTTGTTCCAACAAGACCTTTTTCTGAGTGTTCCAGGACATTAACGCAGCTACTTCCTGCAGGCCAACTGGCGAAATGATCGATTTTGAGAATCTATATAGATTAGGGCTAATCATTTTGGGGTCATATTTTTTGATTTGCCCTCGCACCCCTCAAAATGTGAATGTATGAGGTCAGTATTACTACCTATCAATGATAACCAAGGTGCGATTTTTTTTGGCGTGGCCCATTGCAAAA
Source organism: Tenthredo mesomela (assembly GCA_943736025.1). Lineage (NCBI taxonomy): Eukaryota > Metazoa > Arthropoda > Insecta > Hymenoptera > Tenthredinidae > Tenthredo > Tenthredo mesomela. The sequence continues at coordinate 1,418,821 of OX031016.1, forward strand.
GTATTTTTCCCATTTAAATAACACGGGAAATGTTTTTTTATTTTATTTGGAATTTTATTTCGTTCTATCGAATCATCGTGTTGTAAAAATCAACACATATTCTTGTACGAAATTGAACGATCTCCAAAAAAGGTCTGATACGATTTTTCGCTAGGTCGAAAAAAAAGTCGTCATATACCGTTTGAGGTTGAACTTTAACCTTCAACAACTTTCAAACGAGCGGACTTAGCGAAAAATCATATCAGACCTTTTTTGGAGATCGTTTAATTTCCTATAAGAATATGTATTGATTTTTGCAGCGCGATGATTCGTTAGATTGGAATAAAATTTCAAATAAAAAAAAAAAACATTTCCCGTGTTGTTTGAATGGGAAAAATACTTTTGCAATGGGCCACGCCAAAAAAAATCGCACCGTGGTCATATTGATAGGTGCTGATACTGACCTCATACACTCACATTTTGAGGAGTGCGAGGGCAAATCAAAAAATATGACCCCAAAATGATTAGCCCTAATATAGATACCTTATACCCGAACGATCTGATCTCCTCGTTAGATGATGAAAAGATGAAATATCTTAGTTCCTTTTCACAGTTAATGAACGAAATCGATATTGACAAATTCGCTGCAGTTTATACCGCCTATAGGGCTACGTATTGGCGAAGTAACCGTTCACGTCTAGCCAATAAATACGGGAATTAATTAAAAATACATACAAGGGTATATATTACAGTGTTTTCCACGTTTAATGTTTCTCTATACAAATTCCAAATCGATTTATTCTTTCGTAAGGTTTCATACACGCATTTTCACATAGTATATAGTACCTATATTTAGAGAAATTTGTGTATAGACATTCAATTCAAACAGATATAGCGTTTTTTTTTTTTTTTTTTTTTTTTTTGTTTTCTTTTCATATATATGAGTCGAATGGAGATCAATCTCGTACGATTAAAAACTATTTTTGATTAGAAAGCGAAGATCCTTTCGGAATATGATAAGACGATGTGATGAAAAAAAAAAAAAAATCACCTGAATCGTTGATCTCTATACCTATACCTACCTATATACTACTTAACGATCAGGGAATAACATGAATTGTTACGAACTATATAGGTAGAGGTATACAGGGTGTCCCAATTTAAAGTACGCATTACGTTTTCAGCCGACCTAACGTTTTAATTGGAAAATGTGTCCTACAAAAGTTGTCCGGTTCAGAGGGGGACACATGAAGAATTTTTTCTTTGCGGTCCAGCATCATTATTGGTGATGCTGTGGAGGATGGACGAGTTTTTTCAAATGGAATCATACATTTTTGTTGCAACTAAAATATTCTCTATTCAAAAATGTACAACTTTCTCAGGAAACTTTTTTTTTATAAAATGAATAGTTCGTGAGATAGAACAAAAAAACAAATACCACCATCAACAAAAAAACCTCTCTGTGATATGTGTGATTTGTCGGAGCATCAGTGGGGTGACTACAGATGTTCAAAAATACCACCATCAAGAACAAGGCACGCTCTCACTCGCTTTTCGAAGCTCTGCGCCGTTTTCAAAAGGATTGCCCAGAGCTTCGAAAAGCGAGTGACAGCATGTCTTGCTGTTGATGGTGGTATTTATTTTTTTTGTTCTATATCACGAACTATTCATTTTATAAAAAAAAGTTTCCTGAGAAAGTTGTACATTTTTGAATAGAGAATATTTTAGTTGCAACAAAAATGTATGATTCCATTTGAAAAAACTGGTCCATCCTCCACAGCATCACCAATTATGATGCTGGACCGCAAAAGGAAAATTCTTCATGTGTCCCCCTCTGAACCGGACAACTTTTGTAGGACACATTTTTCAATTAAAACGTTGGGTCGGCTGAAAACGTAATGCGTACTTTAAATTGGGACACCCTGCATACCTAATATCGTAAAGATCGATGAACCGCTGGATTCATAATAGTTTCTTTTTTAACCATTTCAAGCGTTCGTTGGCCGCTCGTACGTATTATAGGTATAGGTTACCTATGTGATCATTATAAGCCGGGCTAGTGGTTACCTTTATTAATTGACGGTAATTGAATATGAGGGCAAAAAAAAAAAAAAAAAAAATTAAAAAAATTAATATAATTTCTTGCGTACTTAGGTATATATACAACACAATCATAACCGACGAATAACGATTTTTCACATTATTCCGCATAGTTGAAATATAAAATCAATAATCCAGAACCGTCGAAACTCACTTATGTATTACAGATCAGATTAAGGGGGTATCCCCACCTTTAAATGAGTTAACATTCTAAGAAAGAGATTGATATTTTACAGCGAATTTGAGAGTCTGATCAAATCCAAAAAAATCAAGAAGTTTAGGGAGAGTTTGACCCTCATCATCCATACTTAACATTGAATATTATTTTGAGTCTATTAGTAGTTACGCTGAATATAGAAAAACACAAAATTACTCGGTTGTCGCAAAGAATCAGTAGTACCGTTGGATCGATTTTGGAATTTTTGGTCTTCAATTGTTCAGAAGAGATGCCTCTATCATATGAACATAGAACTTTTTGATATGACTATTTTTGGTTGAGATAATAGAAAAAATAGAGAAAAAAAATTGAAGAATTAGAAAAATCTCAGTAAAAACTAAGCGAGTCAGGCAATTTTCGCGATATCAAAAAGTTCTATGTTCATATGATAGAGGCATCTCTTCTCAACAATTGAGGACCAAAAATTCCAGAATCGATCCAACGGTACTACTGATTCTTTGCGACAACCGAGTAATTTTGTATTTATCCATATTCAGCGTAACTACTATTAGACTCAAAGTAATATCCAATGTTAAGTATGGATAATGAGGGTCAAAACCTCCCTCAACTTCATGATTTTTTTGGATTTGATCAGACTCTCAAATTCGCTGTAAAATATCAATCTCTTTCTCAGAATGTTGACCTATTTAAAGGTGGGGATACCCCCTTAACAAAAGTTAAATTATAGATATTGCAGCTCTGAAGCTGATCAGAATTATATAGACGTTTATCATTATCGCACACAGAAAAAAGGGGGTAACTTGAACCAAGAAAATTATTCTTGATTCAAGATAATATTGCGGTCGAAAAATTTGGAAAATTTGGAAAATTTTCTTGGCTCGAGAAATTTTTTTATTTGATCCGAGAAAATTTCGGTCTTCATTTTTGGACCGCAAAATTATCTTGAATCAAATCAACCTTTCTTTCTGTGCAGGATATATTACGAAGAGGATTTTTATTCTCGTAACATCAGAGCAAGCCTGCAATTGCTTGCTAGTTAGCTAAGCTCATCTACTTATATATATCTGATCTCTTTACGTACCTAATTACATATATTAGTAGGTACAGCTAAGTGAGAATTGCTGCTGCATGCTGTCAACGGAGAAGATTCGGTTTAACGTGCAGCGAAACGATTCTTAGAAACTCATATATGTGTGTTTAAGTTATATAGGGTTAACGTTAGGTTAGATGAGATTAGCTACCGGAGAACAAAGTTTTATCCTGAACCTCAAGCTCGCGGACAATTTTATATATATATATATATATATGTACTGCAGTTGGGTAGGTATATGTGATTAAATATCACGCATCTATACCTACGTACGTATATCTACGTTCTCTCGAGCTTCTACACTTAGTTAGCTGCAGCAGCACCGTTGTGCAACTTCGTGTCTTTCTGATGTTGCACTTTTTTCAGATTCTACTTATTTTATTTTATATGTATACGTAATCTTTACAACACGTCCGGACCCTGGCTGATGTACGCTACACTGCAGAAAGAAAGGTTGTCTTGATTGAAGATAATTTTGCGGTCCAAAAATGAAGATCGAAATTTGTCCCAATTTTCTTGCGGTTCGAGAAAAATTTCGATTTGATCCGAAAAAATTTCGGTCTTCATTTTTGGACCGCAAAATTATCTTGAATCAAGTTAGAATAATTTTCTTGGCTCAAGTTAACCTTTTTTTCTGTGTACTAAATAATTATGAACTCTGCCGGACAAATTATAACGTTTTTGGTTTAATAATAATGTCCTAATCATCGAGGAGTCAGATGCGCAATAAATAAATGCAAATCGAGCCGATGTACACTCAGAAAAAAGTCTTGTTGACACAACCAAAATTTGGGTTATTATATGCACAATCAAATTTTTTGTTCAGTCAACCAAAAATTTTGTTGGAATAGCCAAAATTTTGGTTGTCCCAACAAAATTTGGTTTTCCACAACAAAATTTTGGTTATCCCAACGAAATTTTTGGTTGACTGAACAAAAAATTTGATTGTGCATATAATAACCAAATTTTGGTTGTTATTTTTCTGAGTGTACACTCGAAGAATCTGATTCTGAAGCGCCGTGTTTGAGGTATAATCGAGTAACCGAACATACACGTTGTTTTTTTCAACTGTCTTAAAATTGGTGTGAAATTGAATCAACCTTTGCTCTTCATTGATGAATTGTTGAAAAATGTGTGAATTGACGTTCTCTGGAAAAAACAAAAAAAACAAAAAAAAAAAAAAAAAACAGACAAACGAAATCCCCTATCCCGCACAGAGCAGATCACTGGTTTATCGCCTGTAGAACAGATGTCGCTTTAATTTCATACCAACATTTAAGAGAATGAAAAAACAACGTGTATGTTCGGTTGCTCGATTACCCCAAACACGGCGCTTCAGAATCAGATTCATTGACTGTACCTATATGCCCTATATTATATTGCAATAATTTAAAGTATTATTCGAAAGAACGTATAGCACACGTATTCGAAATTATCTTTGAAATTAATTATTAATTAATTATTATATATATACGATTCTCAAAAAATCTGCGAATCGTAAGATTCGAATATATATTCCAGTGTTTGTATTTGCGATTCACTATTATTCGCGAATAGTGTAGCTGCAGTTTTATGATTCCCAAACGTATCGGAGGTCAAATGTTGTAATTTTTTTCTCGCAACAAGGGCATACAGCTGATATTTGAACAATTTATTTTCCCAAATCGGTGATATTTGCTTTTCTATTCCTGCAGTAACGGTGAGGTTTATGTCGTATTATCGTATAACGAGCAAAAATTTTCGCTTCGAAATATATATCGATATAGATGAATGATAATATATATGGTGCATTTTTCTCAATTATATATCGAGACGTGATAATTCACCGTATGCCCTTATACTGTGTAGCAATTAGCTCCTCAATTGTTTTGTTCATATTCCGACTAATATCTGGGATTTTATTTTACAAATAAATTCAAAAAAAAAAAAAAAAAAAAAAAGTGCGATACATCACCGATATACGAAATAAATGAAACTAAGTCAAGATTACTTTTATAATTGATTATAATTATACACATATCGATGTAATTAAGTGAAATAATAATATTGAAAAAGTAAATAAATAAAAAAAAAAAAAAAAAAAAAGGTGAAAAATTGGTCGTATATTCGAGATTTATATCGAAAGGGTTGATTTTGTTGCGTATATACGCATGCAGAATAAAATAGTAAATTAATATCGCATATTAAATATATTTAAGAAATAAAATATTCCATATCGCGCTATATATATTATTTATATAAATGTGAATAAAAATATAAAAAAAAAATTAAATTATTTTATAAATTATTTTTGAATGAATAGGTGGTGACGAAAAAAATCGAGACAGAATTCGTATCACAACGTAGTATGCTAATGAACGTCTATATCAGGCTGGTTTGCAAATGGTGGCAGTTCGCGGCCAGCCGCCATTTTTACGCGAATCCCACCTCGCCAATTAAATTGTCAAATTTGACGAAATTATTTGAATATTTTTACCGTTTTTTACATCGTTTAATCCCTGATGTTATCCCTAAGAAAATTGCGGGCTTTAATCATACCGATATCAAACTCTGATGCACTTTGCGGGCGATATACGCACCAGTGCATTCGACCCAAAGATATATCCAAATGGGACACAAGAAAAAAAAACAAAAAAAAAAAAAGAACGGTCAAGATTTATGCATATTTTTTTCCATTCATTGATTCGTCAAGAATTGTACAAGGCGAGAAGAAAATTAATTGTCGAACAAGAAAATAGCCCGAAATTATGTACAATGTGCAAAAATAGGTATTAGGTACTTGATAGCTGCAGGACTCATCAGCGAGTCGCAAAATTCTATATTCCATCGTTTATTCTCATCAAAGGAATAATTAGCTACACAGAAAGAAAGGTTGACTTGATTCAAGACAATTTTGCGGTCCAAAAATGAAGACCGAAATTTTCTCGGATCAGATCAAAATTTTTCTCGAACCAAGAAAATTGGGACAATTTTGCTCTGCTCGAGAAAAATTTTGATTTGATCCGAGAAAATTTCGGTCTTCATTTTTGGACCGCAAAATTGTCTTGAATCAAGAATAATTTTCTTGGCTCAAGTTAAACTTTTTTTTCTCTGTACGCAGTTTTGTAAACCGATGATAAGTTTAAACTGATGCATGTATTTGGTGACGAACTTTTAACGACACGAAATTAAAAAAAGACCGAGACGTGGTCAGAAATACAGAATCCACATGCCCTTAAATATTTCAACGGTCTGCAGTTCGGTTCGGTTACACAGTAAAAAAGAATAACTTGGGCCAAGCATTTTTTTTTTAACAACCGATGAACAACCGACAATCTCTCGAGCGAAGTAAAATTCTCTGGAATCACGAAAATTTTCATGATTCAAGAAAGATTTTACTTGGTCTCAGAGAATTTCACTTCGCTCGAGAGATTGTCGGTTGTTCAAAAAAAAAGTGCTTGGCCCAAGAAAAAATGCTTGGCCCAAGTTATTCTTTTTTACTGTGTACGACTGCATGCAGGCTTCTTAACCATCTGCAGGATCCGAGAATCAAGGTCTGATACGTACATTGCACAAAGTGAATTGCCAATTGATCAGAAATTTATATTCTCATTTATGTGGATATGAGTTTTTGAACATATTGCACTCAGAAAAAGGTCTTGTTGACACAACCAAAATTTGGGTTATTATATGCACAATCACATTTTTTGTTCAGTCAACCAAAAATTTCGTTGGGATAGCCAAAATTTTGTTGGGAGAACCAAATTTTGTTGGGACAACCAAAATTTTGGCTATTCCAACAAAATTTTTGGTTGACTGAACAAAAAATGTGATTGTGCATATAATAACCCAAATTTTGGTTGTGTCAACAAGACCTTTTTCTGAGTGTGTGATCGTCAGATCCTGCAGCTGCTTGAATAACAATGAATAAGAAAATGGGAGAAAGAAAGCGAATTTCTTTCTCATCAGGATAAACGCGGTTGCAGGTTTTAACTGCAGGATAAATTCGTTATACCTGAGATCTTCGCTTATAGTTGCCCAAATCGAGCCGGGAACTGCGGTAACATTTGGGACTACTTTGAAGCGCATATACCTAGTCGATGCCGAAGTCGGGTTCCAATAATCGGTTTCAACGCTCAAGGATCGTTTGGATTAGCATAAAATCAGGTAGAAACAGTCCCAAGATGTATTCTGCACGGTATAATACCTTCGGAAAGCGCATCGTCAGGTAGGCGTCGACCCGGTGTCGACCTTCTTAGAAATCGGTCAAAATCATCCGAGGACCGAATGCCGCCTGGGAGTTTGCAGATTTGCAGTTCGTATCGCGTTTTACATCTCCGTATTCCTTTTTTCTTCCTTCCTTTTTTCTTCCCCTGCAGTCTTTCTTTTTCTCTACTCGTTTCATTCGATCAGCGGGCTCTGATTCCCGGCGTCTGATCGACAAAGGAAACTCAACGTTTTCGAAAAACCTTTCGGCGAACGTTAAGTAATTTCGATTTTTCGTTCAAATTTATCATTTCACCGCGACAAACGGAAACGTTTTTGTGATTTAGACATACGTATTGGAGAAGGAAATAGAAAAGCCAGTTCTCTTATCATGCGGTCGAACCGCAATAGAGATAAAGTTCTCCCATGCACACGTATGTACACTCAGAAAAAAGTCTTGTTAGCACAACCAAAATTTGGGTTATTATATGCACAATCACATTTTTTGTTCAGTCAACCAAAAATTTTGTTGGAATAGCCAAAATTTTGGTTGTCCCAACAAAATTTGGTTTTCCCAACAAAATTTTGGTTAAACCAACGAAATTTTTGGTTGACTGAACAAAAAATTTGATTTACTGAACAAAAAATGTGATTGTGCATATAATAACCAAATTTTGGTTGTTATTTTTCTGAGTGTATTAGAGTCGTTGGAAGTTTTCAGTAACTATATACCACTCGAGAGAGTTTATACTATAGAATGAGAAGATCTGAGGAAATGAGAACGCTGTATAGTCGATATCATTTCGTCTTGATATTTGAACTCCGCGATGTTCTGAATCCCGTGGGACGTGCGCGGTACACTCAGAAAAAGGTCTTGTTGACACAACCAAAATTTGGTTATTATGAGGACAATCACATTTTTTGTTCAGTCAATCAAATTTTTTGTTCAGTCAACCAAAAATTTCGTTGGGATAACCAAAATTTTGTTGGGAAAACCAAATTTTGTTGGTACAACCAAAATTTTGGCTATTCCAACAAAATTTTTGGTTGACTGAACAAAAAATGTGATTTTGCATATAATAACCCAAATTTTTGTTGTGACAACAAGACCTTTTTCTGAGTGTAGCTGCATAGTGTCGGAATGAAAAATTTTATTTTTTCCACATCATTTTCACATGTAGAATATTATATATACGACTCGAATAACTTCACCCCTAACAAATTTTCGAGTTCTACTTTCTTCCGAGAGCGATAGAGAGATACCAACATTACCGACTGCAGTCTAGTTTCGGGATGAAACTAACGCGTTGAACGACCAAAAGATAGAGCCACAAACATAGCGGCGCCACCGTCTCCACGTCGCGGCGCAACGTAACGCAACGTAACGCAACGCAACTATAACATGAACGAATTTCATAATAACATTATAGAGGCGCGCATAATTCGTTGATGAAACATACCTGATGTAAAAAAAAAAAAAAAGAAAATTTCATACAATCATTATATTTTGTCCGTCTAAAGAAATTTAGGTACCTATATGCGATGATCAACTCCAGAGAAGGTGCGAATCAGATACGATACTGTATCTGCGATAATCAAACGATTTCGAACAATTTTCTCCTTCCACTCGAGTCGCGGTATATAGGTAGGTAGATATAGTATAATATGGTAACAATTTTCCGTTACTTAACGGGCCACCGATTAGCTGGTATCAAACGACAAACTAGATATACCTATCCAACGATGATTTTTATATTTTGTTTCACTTTTTTTTTTTTTACAACTTTCGTAGGGAACCGCGCGTGTTTATTTTTTATTTATATAGGTAATCGTCTGTAGATTGATGTGATGGGGTTTCGTCATTATATATTATATCCTACACTCAGAAAAAGGTCTTGTTGACACAACCAAAATTTGGGTTATTATATGCGCACAATCACATTTTTTGTACAGTCACCAAAAATTTTGTTGGAATAGCCAAAATTTTGGTTTTTCCAACAAAATTTTGGTTATCCGAACGAAATTTTTGGTTGACTGAACAAAAAATGTGATTGTGCATATAATAACCCAAATTTTGGTTGTGTCAACAAGACCTTTTTCTCAGTGTGAATACACAGAAAGAAAGGTTGACTTGATTCAAGATAATTTTGCGGTCCAAAAATTAAGACCGAAATTTTGATTTGATCCGAGAAAATTTCGGTCTTCATTTTTGGACCGCAAAATTATCTTGAATCAAGAATAATTTTCTTGGCACAAGTTAACCTTTTTTTCTGTGTATACAAAATTTCGTGTGTGGGATTTAAGACGTACATGCGTATACGTATCTGTATATTACCGATTATTCGCAGATTATTTGGTAATGCAACAAAAACGCGATGGTTGATTATTTGGTTTTTAGGATCCATATATGGTATATAATATAATATATATATATATATATATATATATACCTAGAGATTTGGAAAGTCTCGTATATTAGAGGAGGAAGTTTAGGTCACGGTGACCGCGTTTAAACTGCGTTTTATCATAGAGTAGTATGTTTTTTGAAAAGTTCGTAATACTATATATAGTTAGGTATATAACATTCGGGAAATGACCGCGTGTCCCAACGCTGTCCCGACTGCGTGGAAGTTTCTAGCTTCTAGATAGATAGATACACATTACATATATATATATATATATATATATATGTATGTATTTAGTCTTGGTATATAGGTATATATCTATCCCTAGTAGCTTTTCACGGGTCGGCTATATGTAACGCGTTTGTCGTTGTGAATTTACGTGTATAATGCACATACATATATATTTAATTATATATATTTATACGTGCGTTACTTATACATATCGGCGTCTAATATGCGTAATGACTAACGATATATAGTTTAAAGAATTTTCATCGAAAATCTATCAATTCAACAAATTTATCGCAAAATGGTTGCAACAAGGTCTGGGGAGGAATTGAGAGAAAAAATACAAAACACAAAAACAAAAAAACCACCGTCATGCCGAATGAGCTTATACTAACCGCTCAATATATTTTCTCGACCAAAAAACGATCTTCTTTATAATTTCTTGAATAAGAATAACAAAAAAAAAAACTTCTAAGAAATAGTGCGAATTACGCGACAGAACTCGAAACTCGAAATTCTTGAATATTTAATTTAATTTAATATAATATAATTATATGACGATGAAAAATTCGAAATTCGAGTAGGATATTCAATTTTTGACCGCATTAATATACTCATAGGTAGGTATAGGATATTTTTGGTACAATAATGCGGGAGAAGAATGCCGAGTATCGGATTTAGGATAGGATCGCGGTTGTTCCTCCAAAATGGACTACAAAGAATGTATTATTTTTGTTTTTTTCCGTTGATTTAGGTCGATATTTGAGTAGGGTTTTTTCTTCGGCGTCAATTTTGTCGCATACTTATATATTTATATATCTATATATACATGTATTCAAGTATTTGGGTATTTAGGGCCAAATTTTGTTGACTCGAATTTATATTTCTGAATTTAAGGTATTTTTATACATCGCGGGGCTGCGGACATAGCTGCTATAGTACGTCACGGAGCTGCGTCTGACCGATTCTATTAACCTAATTTTTTTCTTTTTTTTTGCTTCATTTCTTTCGGTAAAATGTTGCGAGATTAAATTTCTTTGATATCGGTTTATATACTACCTACACCTGTGCAGCATATGCAATTTATCGCTAAACACTTTGTCGATCCTATAATAATAATAATAATGAAACGAAGAACGGAATTTCCAACTTCGGTAGTAGGAAACAAGTTCTGTTCATTTCAAACTTCGGAATTCTTTCACCCGACATTTTGGATTGAAATCCGTAACGCCTGCACCGCGTATATAGAGAAAACCGTAATAACGTTATTTCATACAAATACGATATACTTTTCAAGCGAAATTGATAAATAACATAACGCCAATTAGACCGCCGCATTTTCGTATTACCCCGTTAAATCCGAAACTCATCATTTTCACCCTATGTTCCCTATACTTACACATCGGACATTTAGCTAATCGAAATTTATATGTAGGTACCTAAATAGTATGTGCAGAGTAATATTTCGTGAAATATTTATGCAGAATACAAAAACCATGAATCAAAATGCACCAAATTTTCTCAGAGTGAAAAATTTACATTAATTTAAAAGATGTCCTATGGACTTATTGACGTCTTATGGAGGTCTTATGGATATCTTTTGTAGTTTTGTGCTGTGTCGGTAAGTTGTGGAGCCTTTGCAGTGTGCACGACGATGTGTAAGGTCCGCCATATTGGCGCGGGAAACGCGTTTTCTGTTAAATATGAATTGTATGACGTAGATTAGGAGATCGAGCGGGATTCCGGCATTGAACCATAGTCACTACGACATTAGTCCGTCGCGGAGCTGCTCAGCTCGCGGAATTCGGCGTTGTGAACGACCCAGAGTTGGAACCAAGTCGACGCCATTATGGCGGCCGTGTGACGCCAGGCCTGAGGACGCGATAACGAGAAGCGTCGCGCCACGTGTGACACAAGTGAGCGAGAGAGAGAAATAGAGGAGAGAAAGAGAAAGAAAGATGAAAAGAGAACGAGTGAGCCGTAGGTGCAGGACGGGAGAAGAGCTTCGAGTCTCACTAATACACATCGGCTCTGCACCCGCACACGCATATGCGTGTACCGAGGATAAGAACGAGAGAGAGAGAGAGCGAGAGAGGAAGGGGTGGGGAGGGGATCCACGTGAAACGACGAATCTTGTGTCGAACTACGCGGCTCCTGGTTGGCGGGGTCGAGTGACTTTTACCTGTCGTCTTACCTGTCGAGATCGACATGGCACACAGAAAATAGAAAAAATGAAATGGAGTTAAAAGCTGTGTGTATGGGTGCGTTTAGGTGTGAACTGTACGACGGGAAAAAATAAATGTACCTATATTTCCAAGAGTTTCAGTTTCGAGATTCTTTGGGGTACCTATAGGTACACTCAGAAAAAGGTCTTGTTGACACAACCAAAATTTGGTCATTATATGTACAATCACATTTTTTGTTCAGTCAATCAAATTTTTTGTTCAGTCAACCAAAAATTTCGTTCGGATAACCAAAATTTTGTTGGGAAAACCAAATTTTGTTGGGACAACCAAAATTTTGGCCATTTCAACAAAATTTTTGGTTGACTGAACAGAAAATATGATTGTGCATATAATAACCCAAATTTTGGTTGTGTCAACAAAACCTTTTTCTGAGTTTATGTACACAGAAAGAAAGGTTGATTTGATTCAATATAATTTTGCGGTCCAAAAATTATCTTGAATCAAGAATAATTTTCTTGGCTCAAGTTAACCTTTTTTTCTGTGTACAACACACTTATTGGGGATGCGCAGGTGTCGCCGTTTATCGTAATATGATGAAATGACAAGGGTATTTATTCTGTAATATATGAAAGCAGATGGAGCATCTACATAGTATAATTAAAAATATATCGTCTAAAATATTGGGAAAAATTGATGCGTTTAATTTGTATCAAGCGGCCATGCGACGAAACGTTACGTAACGTACGTAAGGCATTGATGACTCTTGCGCCAGAAAAGATTTGCGAGTCGCCAACACTATAAATCTGCCTCTATAAATGCGTGATGTGTGATTATTACATATAGCTGCATAATTGGAATTTGAAATTATATACCTAATAAGCTACGATATAGGTGTTCAAAAAAAAAAAAAAAAAAAAAAAAAAAAAAATATGCAACTATATAGGTGCGTTTATTCGTATTCGAGCGTTGTCATATACCTAATATAATAAAAGAAATGAATAAACTGATTCATCAACTTAAACTTGAGACTTAATTATGTGTCGGAGACTCGCGGTTTTAATAATCTTTTATATATTTCTCTAGGGTTATATATATATATATATATATATATATATATATATATATGCGGGTATAGGTTCGATACCAACAATAAAACAAACGCCGGACGTTCTTCGTATTGCATACCGTGCGTTCCAGGTTACGTAAGAGGTATAGATATTATGGGTAACCTACTACGGTACCTACTGTATAGTTATATTTAACAGGGGGCGGTTGACTGTCACGAGAAAGTGGCGGGCTATGCGCTGCTTCTGCTTCTAGTGCTTCTACTGTTTCTCATGCTGCTATGGGTGCGTGCATCGGACGGGTTTATTTCCCGCCAATAATTGATACACCGCAAGGATATAGTATAGATATGGGTATATTATATACGTACGAATTAAGGACAATTGAGTAACTACAATTCCGGTGAATAAATAAACAAAAAAAATCTATGTATGTACCTATTACACAGAAAGAAAGGTTGACTTGATTCAAGATAATTTTGCGGTCCAAAAATGAAGACCGAAATTTTCTCGGATCAAATAAAAATTTTTCTCGAACCAAGAAAATTTTTCAAATTTTCCATGTGCCTGAAGTTCCGAACGTTCATTTGAACGAAAATTCGAAAATGGCAATCTTACCACGATTGTTAATCGACTAAAAATATCTACAAATTTGAGATACATTGAAGATCAAAGGTCAGTTAGGGGAGAGTTGCCACTATTGTACCGCCACCTAAATTGGACCGTTTCAATTTGGTAATTTTTTGCAACTGTATCTTCTCAATTTTGAGAATTGTAAAAATGGATACCATCAGTACTAGAAATTCTCTAAACATTCCTATTTTTACAATTCTCAAAATCGAAGAGATACTGTTGCAAAAAATTACCAAACTGAAACGGTCCAATTTAGGTGGCGGTCCAATAAAGGCAACTCTCCCCTATAGAGATTTCAAAATTTATAAATTTCGGGCCGTCAAATAAGTGTGATATAAGGTTTCTTCAGAAGTTTCATTCAAATGAACGTTCGGAACTTCAGGCACATAATTTTCCAAATTTTCTTGGCTCGAGAAAAATTTTGATTTGACCCGAGAAAATTTCGGTCTTCATTTTTTTCCAAATTTTCTTGGCTCGAGAAAAATTTTGATTTGATCCGAGAAAATTTCGGTCTTCATTTTTGCACCGCAAAATTTTCCAAATTTTCTTAGTTCGAGAAAAATTTTTATTTGATCCGAGAAAATTTCGGTCTTCATTTCTGGACCGCAAAATTTTCCAAATTTTCTTGGTTCGAGAAAAATTTTTTATTTGATCCGAGAAAATTTCGGTCTTCATTTTTGTACCGCAAAATTATCTTGAATCAAGAATAATTTTCTTGGCTCAAGTTAACCTTTTTTTTTCTGTGTATTACCTATAATATATAATATATGTTTTGAATAAAAGAGGAAAATCGGAAAAATGAAGAAATAATCCTACTAGGAATTAGAAATGAAGAATAATGTAGCTAAGAACCGTAAAATATCACCTGAATGTATATAACCACGTTATACAGGTCAAATATTATTTAGGCACGTGCAAGAGAGTAGCGCAATATTAGGTATATCATAAGAAATAAACGACGTTATAAAACGTATAGGTATTGGCGAAAATATTATTTCAACGATTAGGAAATTACCTGAGGATTAAACCTCGAATGCGGTTATGGCATATACGTATTTTTAAATGAACTTTCAAGAGTTAATATATATGGACCCGGTTTTAAACCGATTATCATTCCAAGAATCCTGTCCTAAGGACAAAAATATTTGCCATAGAAGGAAGTACTAAACGTCTGTAGGTACATATTACTACGATTTGGCTATAGATATAGATAAATACATAGATTCAGCGAGTTTGCGGGTTCACGGTTCGGTATTATACATACACATTTTCGAAGAACAATAATAAGTCAATTATATAGACATATTCTTGAGCCTAATATATATACGAGGATTATCGACATATATATAAATACTATATACAGAAATCGATTTCCTAACACACCTTTATCGAATTCTATAGATTGTGTTTGAAATTTTTCAACATTTTTCTATTATATTATCGAAAATATAACTTGTCCAATATAGTGAAACAGTAGTCGTAGTTATAAATAGTATATATTTATAGGTATATGTATATGTATATACGTGATAAGAAATTGGAAAGTAAAGATGTTTGTTTGTCGTTTAAATTCCAATGCATGGTCATGAGTAGGTACGATACTATATAAGGTATATATATATAATAAGTCCGGTCGTATGGTGTAGTAGGTATGCGCGTGATGGTTTGTTAATGCACAGGATATTAAGTTTACCTTTGACCATCGCCGTTGCGATCCTCGATATCTAATCGTTCCATCTCCTTCTGAAGGATCCCAGATTCTCCAAATTTATCCATAGACATAGCGTTCTCCTCTTTTGATAATATTACAAGTTTTTTTTTCTTTTAGTTCTTTTGTTTTTTTAATTTTTTTTTTTACACGCGAGTAAACAATATTATTATTATTATTATTATTATTATTATTATTATTATTATTATTATGTACAGTAATAGTAACTTTTCAATATATATACTTTATTATATCTTAATTGATAAGTTTTAGTTAGCTGCCGCTAACTTTGAGGTAGAATATACACTGGCACACACTGGATTTCTTTTTATTCTTATATTTTAAACTTCTTCTTTCTTTTATCTTCTTCTTGTTTTTTTACTTTTACTTGTTTTTTTTTTTTTTTTTTTCTTTTCTTCTTCTATTTATTAGCAACAAATCGAAAACAATAAACACAACACTGCTCTATATCTTCTTTTTGTTTTTTTTTTTTTGTTTTATAGGTTTATAGATTTTTCAATATATAAACGCGATTAACTTATATGTGAAATTATTTTATACGAGCACGAAAAACAAATTAATGATATAGTGTTATTGTTATTTATTTCTTGGTGATAATATAATATATATTTGAAAATTTAGGTAATCGCGTTGTCGTGGCAGTTTTCGAGCAAAATATATATATTATATACTTCTTCCTTGATTTTTCTTCTTCTTCTTTTCCTTTTCCTTTTCCTTTCCCTTTTCTTTATCTCTTCTCTATTCTCTCTTTTCACTATATATGATTTACCCTGTGATACAGTCTTTCGTAATAAATGAAATGAAACTAGGACTTAATAAACACAGGATCAAACTAAAGGAGGTAGTTTGCTGCAGGTAATTTGAGAGTTTTCAATTAATATATAGTAGATTTTTAGTATATATATATATGTATATCTATATATAGAGGCGAGGGGGATTTACTCTGTTGGTTCGTACTGATATATATTGTTTGAAATTTAAATTCGGTCGAAACAGCGGTACAACACGTGACACTTTAGTGATGTGATGGAATCAACGACGACGACGACGATGAAATACGAAGAAGAACCAACGTAGAGACACTCGCGCACGCACACTAATCGGCCGGTAATACACACACACTCATACACATATACACATACACACACACAATACTGCGCGCGATGTTGTATATACCGGACGAACTAAGAGAGGGATGCACAGGTACAAGACAGTCGTGAAGGGTATGGTAAAGAACCGCAGGAACTTGGTGCAATATCCTTTTATTACTCTCTTCTCTTTTCTCCTTCTCTTTCTCTTTCTATTTCTATTTCTATTTCTCCTTCTCTTTTTTCCTCTTCTCTCCTCTTCTATTTCTCACTTCGTTCTTGCCCTTTCTTTCTCTCTTCTATTTCTACACCGCGTCGCTGCAGCAGATTCCCATTAACGTAGTATATAGGTATTACGCGCGCGATGATTTCCTGTACAGTAGAAATGATCAGTGGTATAAATATTTTTCTCTTTTTCAAATGATCTTCGATCAGGGTATACACACTATATAATATGTATGCCCAATATATCGCCGCTGAACTTCTGGCGCGAGCTCTGACGCGGACCCGTAGTACAATACTGGTGTGTAGAGTGACGACCGAGCCAAAATGGTGGGTTGTCACCGATATCGCGGGAGCACTCGTTGAAAATTTTGGACAAATTCACTTTAGGTATTCCCGATATCCTGCGTCACCAACTATATTAACTCGATGCACCAAATAACAAATCCAAATTAAAACTGTGCGTGTGTTTATGCTATGCGATTTAAGGGTGCAGGCGTTTTCACTCGCGCGCGCGTACCGTGTCGATTCTCTGTATAAGTTTTGATTACCGTCCGAAAATATATATGTAACGACGATCTACCTCTCTTCCCATTTACTTTTCCACGTATTTTCTTATTCTTTGTATTTTTCTTCTTACTCTTCACTTTTCATTTTCCTTCTCCTTTTTCTTCTTCTTCTTATTCTTCTTCTTCTTCTTCTTATTATTATTATTATTATTATTATTATTATTATTCTTTTTTTTCTTCTTTTTCTTCTTCTTTTTCTTCGTCTGTCTCTTACAATTTCTTCTTCTTCTTCTTCTTCTTCTTTTTCTTCTTTTTCTTTCGAACTGAAGTAAATCGAGTTGAATTTTGAATCCGAATGATTTTTGTGGTGAAACGATCCCGTAGCGCAACACCGTGTGACAACGACAGCGTGTGCCTCCTCTCTCGCAGTGTAGTACAAGGGTATCTAGCGACAAGCGCGGCACACTGATATTATTTTTATAATCGTGTGCGGCGAGCGAACGGGGCGCCTTAGGCCGCGCCCAGCTTCCCCCACCCCTGTTACCTCCCCCACGCACAACCGTCGGTCGCCCCTCTTCTCTTTCCTCGTACGCCCTCCGACCCCCTCCAGCCCCGACGGGGTCTCTTGCCTCTGAGGGGCAACCCGGCGACCGGCGAGGCTCTCGCCCCCCCCCCCCCCCCCCCCCCTCAGCCCCGCGCTTCTTGCGCGCCTCAAACCCCAACTATCCCTCTGCCCCGCCGAAACCCCCGCCGACACCGAACCGATTAGAAAATGCGTACGTCATCGGAGCAACAGAGCCGTCTGGCGGATGCCGGTAAGCGTTAAACGAGGATCCCCTCCGCTGTTTAGGCGACGCCG
Organism: Tenthredo mesomela; assembly: GCA_943736025.1. Taxonomy (NCBI): domain Eukaryota; kingdom Metazoa; phylum Arthropoda; class Insecta; order Hymenoptera; family Tenthredinidae; genus Tenthredo; species Tenthredo mesomela. Next base: position 1,437,276 of record OX031016.1, read on the forward strand.
CGCCGCATGGGTTGCGCGCCGGGTTTTCCCTCGCTCGACGCCGATGCCCCTGCCGCGCAGGGTTTCGGCTGGGATAGCGAGTGCCACCGCGCCGATGCGGCGCGGCGCGACGCCGGAGCTACCGACGCGCCATCGACGCCGTAGAACCAACTAACGTCGTCGCTTCACTAGACGTGACACGCGAGGCGCTGATCTTGCCGCCAAAAATTGTGCTGGGGCGCCGGATAAACGAGAGGTGGAACGCGACGTGGGCGTTTTAACATCGAGGTGCGTTTTCAGGAGGCGACAAAATCTCGTAGATGACTCTAAGGCCAGAATTGAAACTCTGGAACGAGAGGAGACGGCGACGACAACTACGGATTGGCTTACTACGCTCTATCCCATGCTGCTCGAGGTCTCGGCCTATATTAGGACGCGGTATGCACTATACATATACGTCACGTGCGTATATGACACCGCGATTTCATACCTCAACCCGCAGAGTATGTCGCCGACGTATTTTCGCATTTTCTTACCAAACCATTCTTATGTATCAACCATAATGTATGAACCAAACGTTGGGATTGTCGCCTCGTCGCACTATGATATACGAAGGGAATTCGTTCGTGGCGTGCGCCTTGGCCATGGCCTAGTGACCGCCAAGGCTGGCCCAAATTCTTTAGGTCTATGAGAGTTGATCCAAGTTTCATCATACTCCAGTACCTATACGAATACCATCTCTGCGTTTCTACCAATACAACAATACCGAAATCGAAAGTCCTCGACCCGAAGTTGAACCAAACTCACAATCAGAGTACCGGAAGTAATCGACGATTGATAAGAGCGAATCGCTGTGATATTGAAAACTCGAACGGGTGCGGATCTTTACCGTATAGCAAAGGGGCTGAGTATTGGCAGATTGGTTGTACCGATGCGTACAGAGTAATGCGAGGAGAGAGTCAAAAATGAGAAATTTCGAATTCGCCGAAATCGAACCGCCCCGAGTTAGCTTTTCCTCTTCGCATATACCTAAAACTCGAATGTGAGACCCTTCTTATCGTCACGGCTGCGTCTACGCACCGTATAACATTTCTCTCGCAGCATTTTACACATTTTCACACATATAGTTAATCAATTTTTTCAACGCTTTGATATAGACACGCTGGAAGATAAGGCACATATTGTGGTTACCCACATAACTAATTGGCGCCCATGTGGAAATAAGGTTCGGAAATGCTTGCGGTGTATTTTACATCCGTTAGATTTGACCACGCTTATCAACAATGAATATATTCAAGAGAATAGAAAATTCGGAATCAAATTCAAAACGTCGGCTCCATTTCTCAACTATACGTCATCCTGGGCCTGCGAGGGATTAGACCCCTCGACCCATGATGTGTGCCTAGGTACCTAGCGCCCAATAACCTGCAGAGGTTTACGACTTCCAGTTGTTTCAACTTTCGGGACTTTTTTCCTGGAATATATATTTCCTCCCCCGACGAAACAAAACGAAACCTAACCGAACTCAGAACTAATCGGCCTAATCCTTCTCAACTATGTACCGACAACGGCGTAACCTTATAACATCCTCATGCTGCTGCAACTCTACGCGTCGACGCAAACGAGATAACAGCTAGGGAAAACCGACGACCAACTGTTGATGTGGTCGGGTATCCACGCCCTATTTTACTACGGCGAACACGTGACTTTATACTACTAGGAGATTTGAAGAAATGTGCGGAACAGGGACTTTTCACGCAATTTTATGCATTTTTTTTTCAATTTTGGATCCCATTGAGAACACAGCGATGTGTGATTATCAAATTAGGGTGCTTCTTTGAAATACAGGGGGTCACTAGTGCAGCGTTCAGTAATAATTCTATGAAATATTACTACCAACAATATACAGGAATGATGGACTGCTCGCGGGTATTCGTATACCTAACTGCAACGGTAAATGCTGCACAGTTCGTGTGCCAGCTTTGTGCTCAGGTATGGATACGGTTCTCTTGAAAATATTTCAAATTTACTGTGGGATCAGGTGTCGCATAGAATAACCCGCACCTAACCGACCTCCACCTTTTCGGGGAAAGTTTTTGATCAAAAGAATGAAGAAAGAAGAATGAAGAACGAAGAACGAAAGGCGATCGAAAGACTCTCGATACTCAATAGCGCTCGATATGCATCCCGCATGTATTCGTATGTGATACCTGAAAGAGACGCGGTTTGATGCGCGCGTCTCATATGGTAAATCAAACCTTAAGTACTAATTTGCTTAAATGGTAGCTAAATGCAAATCAATCGAGCGCTTCGCGTGTTTTGAATAATAGCGAGGAGAGAGAAAGAGATAGAGAGAGACGGAGGGTTTCTAGGCGTGCAGGTAGGTCGGTAGTCGAAAAACTAGATGGAAAAAAGAAAGAGAAAGAAATGCGCTGCATATTTGAAGGGAACTGGATTACACTCCCGTCCAGTTATGCAAAGCTGGTCACGATTTTCAGCCTATGTTCCGGGAAGGTATACCGTACCTATATACAAACGTTGGGTTGGGTACCTACATACATAGTCGCCGGGGAACCAGGAAGCCCAACGTTATACCAAGGGTACCCTTGGTTTCGTTGGTATAACGGTGCCTGCAGCTGAATCTAGCCTAGAGACGCCCGGATGCGGAGAATATCTCATGTACACACACTAGCGTACACGAACCGTAAAATCATAGACCTTTGGTAGACCCTTTGTAGACCCTTGTCGTATACCTGCCCTCTCCGGTATACATAAGCGTATACAAGGTGGTCAGGCATTGGCACGCACCGGCGCCGAATCTATTCTCTTATAGGAACGAAATGTGGACATTTTTTGTCTACAAATTAGACATTTTCAAAATTTCAAAGTCCCAATATCACGTGAGCAGGATTCTCCAAATATTTTTTGAGTGGCATAGCTTTTCCGCTACCTCCTGAATATTTGGAATCTCGAAATAGGGACTTTGTCCGTTTCGAAATGATTTTTCGCCGAGATATTTAGTGCCGAAATTTTTGAACGCCCTGTATATACCTATATACAAAAAGGATATCCATATATCTGTACCTGAAGAAGGTGCAGGACAACTGCAAGCACTAGATTCCAACCAGGGGATTTTCTCGTTCTACCTGGGCCAACAAAGAGTCCTGGGATTAACTGCGACGAAATCATCCCCTCGAACCCGGGGCGCTGTTAGAGGCTTACCCAGGGGATTGCATTTTCCAGAATTTCGTCCTGCCTGTTCGGCCGCCGTTCTAGCCACTTTACACCCGTGAAAGCGACGCTTTATTGGAAGTGTAAACAATTATACTTCGTCTTTTGGTATACGGTTTTCACCTTCCATGGTACAGTGCCGTCTATAAACGGGGTGTTCAAAAACTGATATTTCCCAAAATTTATTTGGTCTTAGTTTCTCTTTCCGAATGTTGGTTGAGTTAGACAAAAGTTTGCACACACGAGGAGTTAACTGCAGCAATTGAAACAAACTCACAGCTATGGTATTGGAGCATTTTCATTTTGCATGGAATACGTAAAAAAAAAATACGTATTTCACTATGTGCGATGACGATGATAGGTGTATATCTATTTCGTGGTCTACGCTATATATAGACTCTTCAGTAAGTATAGCACAAAGAATCTACCGCCAGAGAAAAGTTCGTTTCTATCTAGGTAAAACCTGGTCTTCCTCTTTGGCGTTGCACCGGGCCTTGCGACGTTGACCTGGGTAAACCTATAATAGGCTACAATTATACGCCTTATGATATATACGGACGTTTATATAACCTGAAATCAACGTTGAGAAACTGATCATCAATTCTGGGGTGGCGATAACGAATCTGAAGTATATTTTCCGCGCCGTTTTATTCATCAGTTTGAAAGCTAGATTATAGTCACCGTTACTATCGTTTCTGTTTATCGATTCGATTCTGACATAATTATCTTGACTTCGACGGTGTATAGGTTATTGTATGAGTATCCATACTTATATGGGCCATTCCATGCAAAATTTACCAACGTCCGATTCCTGAAAATTCAGCGATAAATACATAACGATGTATGCAAAGAATGTGGAAAGAATTCAAGTGTCCGTTAACATACTATGTACCAGTATCACTGGTCTGCCTGCTTCACAGTCAGAAACTTTTCCGGTGAAGCGGTGTTCCAAGTTTTCGGCGATACAAGGTAAAAAAGTATGTACATATATATATGGTCGCCCTTGATAGAGGCAATGATATATTGGTTGAGAGCGGATGAAAATCGGTATATCATAATCACCGGTCATCGCAAGGAGTTCGTTTTAACCTACACTGAGAGAAAGGTCTTGTTGACACAACCAAAATTTAAGTTATTATATGGACAATCAAATTTTTTGTTGAGTCAACCAAAAATTTTGTTGGAATGGTCAAAATTTTGTTTATCCCAACAAAATTTTTGGTTGACTGAACAAAAAATTTGATTGTCCATATAATAACCAAATTTTGGTAGTGTCAACAAGACCTTTTTCTGAGTGTAGTTTTGCGGTTACTTCAGTGTAGTTCAGTCTAGTTTAGTTTAGTTTAGCTCATAGGCATATTTAGGGCGATGAAGGAGACGGACGGACGGATGGACGGACGCCACGACGCTGGAATAGAGAATATACGGAAGCCGTCCAAGTTTCAATGGATTCACAGACACGACGTTGAACGCAGCCCTGGAATGGGCTATGAGGGGATGGAGTGGGCTTATGGGGGAGAGAATAAAGAGGGGTAGAGCTTTCAACGCCAGTATTACATACCTACCTATATCTACGCATATTTGTACTTGAGAACCTGGGCCAAGGCCATCTTCGGCAAAGAACTATAATACATATGAGAAACTCGCGCACTCACATACATATACATATTATATACAAGTGCCTTTAGTTTACATACACAGATATGCGTATACCCAAACACACGTGAATATGAATACCTACCTATTTACAGATATTATATGACCAGTTGAGTACAAAGCAGATATAGGTAGTACACTATATACGTATATGATTGCGTGGGTACAACTTCTAATGTGATTTCGAAGGATACAAGAATTACAGAATTTTGTCGTAAAAGTAAATCGGGGATAAATTCGTGTCGTTGGTCGTAATTAGTACTTATATCCCCCCGATTAGATACCACGGATCAACACCTAATCCCAAATCCCAACGACAAATACTGTATTGATTATCGAGTAAGTAAGTATGTATTCACCTTTCGTCACGATTATATCATCTATAGGGGTTGAAATTTTTTTATTTTTTTTTACAAAATCGCAATAGCGATTGACGTGGTTGCGAAATACTAGCGAAAACTTTGTTTCCCAATCGCTGCAGCTTATGTCGATCCTATATATATGTGAAACTGTCCGAATACTTAAGTGAAAGATCGTATTTTACACCAAACTGAAAGCATAGTAGTATCTAGGTACTTACTGTCAGATTCCTTTCTCCTATGTTTTAAAGAATAAAAATTTTGTCAGGTATAGGTATATTATTCAGTTGTATATAGGAAACAATACTCGATCACCTTGCGCGAAACTGAAAGGCAACAGGCTGCTGCCCTTGGAAATATATTTCTGATCGCAATTAACACCAACTATAATAACTACTGTTAATATACCTACCTATCTACCTACAGTTGAGAATCGCAATCGGTATATATACCGAGAAGTTTCGTGGACGCGGAACGCTAGGGGTACCAACCCGAAATTTTTGCTATTCCATAGGCGTAGGTCATACAGTAAATTGCAGCAGCAGTTTGGTAACTTACTAGATGTTTCTAGTAAGATCACTAGAAATCACTGGAAATCTAGTCACTAGATTTCTAGTCCAGAAATCTAGTGACCAATGATCACTAGATTTCTAGTGATCTCTAGTGATTTTACTAGAAACATCTAGTAAGTTACCAAACTGCTGCTGCAGTTCACTGTATGACCTACGCCTATGGAATAGCCAAAATTTTGGTTGTCCCAACAAAATTTTGGTTATCCCAATGAAATTTTTGGTTGCCTGAACAAAAAATTTGATTGACTGAACAAAAAATGTGATTGTGCATATAACAACCAAATTTTGGTTGTTATTTTTCTGAGTGTATCGTTAGTCGCTATATTTCGAGAAATTAATCGGAGATCGTTATATACGTACGTGGCTGACGTGTGGAGATCATTATTTGAAGGGTTAGCTCATTAAACGTCAAAGCAACGTCGTTAGACAAGGTATACATAAGATGGGATAGGATTATTAATCGGGTTGTGCCTATTAATTAGACCTCAACTCGCGCGGCCATTTTAATATTCACGTCGTACCATGCAAGGGGGAAGATTAGTGGTTTGAATTTTTTCGAAAGGATCATTTATATATACCCTAAGATCAGAGTGATTTGAAAAAAAGGTGTAGGTATACGAAATACTTTCAAATATTTGATATTTCAACTCCTTATGTAGAAAAATGATCCTTTCGATTCTGCGCGATTTTTGTCTGTATTTTTATTCACCTTGTTAAAAATCTTGGGTTTACACTCAATTCCCACGACTTATGCAAGGCGGAGATTACCGCTTCATATTTTTTTTTCTACCTGAGCAGTGAAAAGCCAATGTCTACTGAATACCCTGCGCATATGCACACCTGCCCTGCTGCTTTAACAACGATTTATAAAAATGATCGGTGCAAGTTTTCGGATGACCGTAAGACAACGGTGCAACCGCGGGTACGGGGAAAGTCTAGAAGCGCCGCGTTCTTCACCGTATAGGTAGGTACGCGGCTTTACGCTTCGTCGAGGAGATAATCGATTAAATATTTAACGAAGTTAGCTGATCGGACAAGGCTGCTGGTCAGGCGTTGTGTAAAGACATCCACTCGAACAAAGCCCGATTTTGAGATAGCCTCCACCTTTAACACAGGTGAGGACCCCGATCTAGGTATACATCTACCCCTTTTCGCACCATGAACAGATAAAATTTCATACCTTTCCTCATTCCACTCGAGGTACGAAAAAATAATTCTCATTTTAAGAAAAAAAAAAAAAAATTTCAAAAATATCAAAATAGACGTGAATTTCACAACTAAATTACGGTTATGGAAGCAAAAAACAAAAAACAAAAAAAACAAAACAAAAAGTTGTGAATGCGTTTCGTAGTTGGAGAAGAATGGTGAGAAAAATAATAGAACCGTATGGGTCAGGGTCAGACGTTCGTCTAGTCGGTACGGAATGCCCCATATGCATATAGAGTCGAACAGTTGCGAGGTTAAACCGATTTGGGAGACAGACCAGGTTGTGATGCCGGGTGTCGAGGAAACGCCAGCTTTTGTTTTCAAAGTTTTAATAACCGTTGGGGTAGGTTGCAAGGGCTGCGTGGGCTGCCTGTTCACTATACTCAAGGTTCGGCCCACTAAATAACAATGGTAATGGAGCGTGGCGTAAAATTATCAGACAGTTTCCGGTCCTATAACTGTGCATAGTAGTGGTCCCTATATTATATATATGTCGTAATTTTAGCCGCGTAAACAACAGCCGCGGATCGTCACTTAATCGGCTATACCTACCTATTACTTTAGTAAGCAATCGCAGACCTGAATACGACTCTCCCCTCACATTTTGATGAAGATGTTAAATTAATCGCTGAGATCAAAGGTCAAAAGGATTACATCTGCAATTTCAATTTAAAACTCTGCGCTTAATTTCAAATTTACACTCGGCAAAAGGTCTTGTTGACACAACCAAAATTTGGTTATTATATGCATAATCACATTTTTTTATTCAGTCAATCAAATTTTTTGTTCAGTCAACCAAAAATTTCGTTCCAATAACCAAAATTTTGTTGGGACAACCAAAATTTTGGCTATTACAACAAAATTTTTGGTTGACTGAACAAAAAATGTGATTTTGCATATAATAACCCAAATTTTGGTTGTGTCCACAAGACCTTTTTCTGTGTGTAAGAGGAAGATAACATTCAAGGGAACGATAAATACGCCGTTTAATTTATATATGGGCGTGAAAGAACTGATTTCGAACAGTTTCCGAAGACGAGGAAACGGAAGTTGAGTTCACCGCGAGAAACGCGAGAGAACGTTGAGATGAACGAGAGACCGTGCCCAGGGGCTGAGGAGGAGTTCGCGCGGACGGACGGGGGTTCGCGGAATCAATAGTGCCCACGCACCCTCTCGCAGGATTTCACACCGTGGGCTCGCTGCTGCTGCTGCTGCTGCTACTACTACTGCTCCTTCTGTTACGGGGCTGGGTCACGCGGTTTCGCGTAAATTCCCCGCGAAAATACCCCGAGGAAATCAACCTGCGTATGTGTTACGGCGACAGATATACACACATACATCTATATGTCACCGCGTATTATATGAACATCACTATTTGATAAGAAAGACGGAGCGATCTCTGTGACGTTGGGATCTTCTCGCAGAGAGTCATTAAAGATTTGATAATTACTTCGTTATAAAAATGATTATCGATTTTTGGGCGTCTATTTCGAAGATCTGATGTCTGCAAATTATTATTGCAGAATTGAAAAGAAGCCCGCGGAACTGTGACGTCTCTCTCTCAAATGAAAAGCTACAAATTGTATATTATATTGATTCGTCGATAATCTTATGTTGCATTAGGTTCTTCATCATTTAGTTGAATTTCTTGTTTGTTAAATCCTTCAAAATGCCATCTTGGTCAACAAAAGAAACTACTTCTTCATCTTCGTCACATATTTCACTACGAGATCCGTCTTACATATAATTAGCGTCTTTCTTTTTTCTCTTCATCGTGTACAGCCGCAGGACAATTCGATTTCAAATGAATAAATGAAAAGGAAAACTCCACGTAGAATTAGGTGGCACACCACGGGGTCCCACGGATCGGTGTAATTCTGGGTACTACAGCAAATCGCATCCAGGGTTAGAGCGCGGTTGGGGACGGGAAACGGCGGTCGAGACCATACGGGCATCGTCACCACCGCACCGCAGTCGCGTGGACAAAATTTTCACTTAAGAGGCTTCACCCGACTGAGCTTTCGCCTTGGGTTATACCTATCTACTTAACTCTCGTCCCTTCTCCGAACTAACGCCCAGCGATAGCTAATTGACTTTCACCTGTGATAGTTGCTACGATTATCATCAACATGTAGATAGATATATATCGACGAGGCTTGATGTCACAGTCAGCTGTTCCGAATAAATTAATGAAACAATATTTCGAAAAATGTCGGTTGCGTTATCGAACCAACTAAGAATTGGACTTGAAAGATTGAGAGAAAATACATTTTGGCATTCGGACAATTCACTGGAACTGCCCGCTCAAATGCCTGGAGGTATCACACTCAGAAAAAGGTCTTGTTGACACGACCAAAATTTGGGTTATTATATGCACAATCAAATTTTTTTGTTCAGTCAACCAAAAATTTTGTTGGAATAGCCAAAATTTTGGTTGTCCCAACAAAATTTTGATTATCCGAACGAAATTTTTGGTTGACTGAACAAAAAATCTGATTGACTGAACAAAAAATGTGATTGTGCATATAATAACCAAATTTTGGTTGTGTCAACAAGACCTTTTTCTGAGTGCATGAGAAATGATACCATGAGCGAATTTCTTAGCAAATCCATTCGACTAAAAATTCTCGTAATCATCGAAATTGATCGGTTCCAAGTATCGCAAAATTCTACCTTTGCGAAACCCGTAATTAGATAATAAAATTCAAGCGTACCTAATGATCTACTGCCAGTCTACAGTCTACAATCTACGGTATTAACTATTAGGGGAATAAAGCAGGTAGATCGGACTCACCTCCATCCATTTCCGACCTGGTCGACGGGAGATTCTGGCAATGTGGTTCCGCTACCCCTGTAAGCAGGAAGACACACTCTGTAGGTATAGGATGTTAAAGGATGTGGGGAACTCGAAGTGCATACTATCTACTGCGTAGCGTTGCAAAACGCATGTACATATATACTCACCTACGTTTTACTACCTACCACACAAAGAAACCCATGCTAATACACCTTGTAGCTTGAAGAGGTTTCTTATTTTTCCACCTCGATTAGTTTCGCATGTTGAAATAAGCAGCCCGTGGAACTAAATTATGGTAAAAAATGTACGTAACAAAAAAATAAGAATAAGAATAAAAATAAGAAGAAGAGGAAGAAGAAGAAGAAGAAGAAGAAAAAGACTAAAAAATAATAATTAATATACTCTAAGATGTAATCGTTCTTAGCGCCAGGTGCAACGGCTACTATTCGAAATGGGATGCACTAATACTTTCAGTATTTCTGCCAGCCCACGTAACACGGCAATTTTTCGCGGTGTGTTCCTTTAAACGACGTGGACTGCACGGCAATCAACTTAAATTACTCTTCAGAAAATTTCTGCCTATATGCCAAAGTCGTTTCACCTCAATGTTTTATTACGCTAACTGGTGCACCTGTATCTCACACCTACCTATATCTTGTATACCTATGTTGTTATGTAGTAATATAAATTCATCCGATGCTGCAGCTATACGTATAGACCAATTTAAATCAACAAAAATCCGAAACCGATTGGTTTAAATTCGTTTACCGCGGTATCGTCAATAAGAAAATAACTTGCCGAAAGTATGATCTGATCCTTACGACAGGTGCTGACCCGTCACCTGATCAAAACATGCAGGCTTGTACATATATGCGGTGAAGAAATCTGCACTGAGAAAAATAACAGCAATAATATTGCTCGAATTGCAATAAAACATTATTGCTGCATACCAACCTGCAATAATCATTGCTGAAGCTGTGCTATAAATATTGCAAGCTTGTACAGCAATATTGTATTGCTACATTAGCAAACAAATTGTTGTATCTGCAATATTTTATTGTTGAAGCAGCAACGTAACTGCAACAATAATTGGAAAGCATTATACTATTGCAAGAAAAAATCGTTATCTTAGCAATATTCGGTTAGCAAGCGAATGTTGTTGATATTACGATTCTCATTTTTCTCAGTGTGTGAACGATATATATACATACGCCGATATATGCGCAGTGGTTGAGAATTAATTATATTGAATAAAAATGAAGAGGAACTTTCTGCAAGGCGGATAATTAATTGGTGAAATTTTTAGCTGCACGAATGGGTATTCGGTGGTGGTTTTTATATTTTCTCACGGATGAATAGTTATTATTCGGTGTCAGATCAAGTTTGCATATAGAATAATCTCTTGACAGTTATTGCGTACCGTATTCATATATATATAGCTTTGAGATACTTTGAGCAAACATATTCGAGGCAGAAAATTCTTTTCAAAGTTTCGAGGGGCGATCAGTTTTTTAACCAACAACAACTCGTATACCTAGAGCCTGGTACAAAATTAATTCATGCCGGTCCAGTTTTATGTTTGCTTTTCGTCTTTCATACGTCAACGCCGAATAACCTCTTTGGCACCGCTTTGCTTGCTCGTAATCGCACATACGTGAATTAAACTGTATAATAATGCATTACGCAACATTTCTGATCTGAGATCTCTGATGCAGCATATATTTATAATATCATATAAACTGGTGCACATAAGAGTCGAGAACTTGAACTTGTGCGTATATCACTCCTCTCCACAAAGTTCAGCGGTTTTTAAATTTCGTCATTCAGCTATGTTAGCGAAAAAGGAAACACGAGTTCGAATTCGGATCTAGAATAGAACAGACGGAAAGTCATAAATAAGAGAAAGGTCTTGATCGAACAAAAAGTCACAACTTTATTGGAGTGCATGGAATTTAAATTCCTAACTGCTATGTCCAGAATAATGGAGGAACGTGTACCGGAAAATGTTCTGTGCGTAAAATGCAGCAATGAAATTTCAAACCACTACGTCTCCCACATTTGATTTCGAAATTGTTCTTAATTCGAGGAAAAATTTCAGCGCCTCAAGAAGTACCAATGCCACAAATTACATCGAAATCATACGAATGGATGTCCAGATATGAACGACTGATGAAAAACACTTCCTTCCCCAAACCTTCCGACAGATTCGACTCAGATTCAATACCTGATCTAAAAATCACTCGAAGCGTGTCTATGACTTTCTTGGGCACATCGATATATCTGAGCCTCTTCATATCTGAGAGAAAAAAGCTCGAAGGACGTATATTTCTTCAGGGGGAGCTAATTGTGGAAGAATTACGTAAATATCTTTGAAGACCTCAGAGAATATCCATTGACACCATAAGAAAAAGCATGCGCATACTGCAGGCGATGGACTATTCCCACGTATCTTGAAGCTTTTCCGTACCAACACCCGTAATCGGGTTAGGTGTAGTAAGCACCTACCATTCAGCGACCGAGGTGATACGATGCGTCGTGCTCGGCCCCCGCGACGCAACAAGTGTATCCGATGCACCTCGGCGTGGTTCTCTGGGTACCGAACAAGTAGCATCGAGGCGGGGGGATGGATAAAGAATAAAGGATAGGTAGGGATGGGGGAAAGAGAGCGAGGCTTTAGCCAGGGGGTGGGGTGGGGGGCACGCGGTTGGCACGCGCCAAGTGCAGCAACAGCGAGCGATTCATACGCCCGGTTGACTGAGAGATCAGAGACTTTCTCGCGAGAGCGAGCGAGCAAGAGAAGGATGAATACATGGAACATGAAAACTGCACTGATCTGCGGTGCAGTGCAGCAGTTGCACGGTGTTAGGCGGCGCAGCGGCTGCCAGTGGCGGTGGCGCTCCAGTGCTGAACACCCATACGTCGTATCTGACAATGAATGCATTGGATATATACGCTCGCGCCTGATGCATTATGGGTATACCTATACGTGCCTACTAACGCAGGTCGTAGTGTGGTTAAGAAATTCGTATGTATGTACAAGGAGGGGAGGTTTCCGCTGGTGGTATAAGTAATTGTGTATCAACCTGCAGCCCGACGACTCGTGTGTCGCTTGGGGTTTGCAGCCCGGTGCATTGCGCCCCGGTGCAGCGCTGTTGTCATTCAAATTAGAAAACTGCATTGCCTCTTTTGTAGGACCTGGTTATAATCGCAACAACTTTACTATACTCTCGTACGCAGACTAGGTTGGTATATAAATAACGGAGAAATGGCACCGACGAGAAGAGTAGTCGAGCACGCGACCTCATAAAGTTAAAACTATCATCGGATGACGACGACTCGTGTCAACCGGTGATCATCGACCCCTCCGGACATATAGCTATGCCAAACTTCATACATATAGAACTGTTTTGCGAGGTGTACACCACTTATATGTACTGCGAAGAGGTGCAAACCCCATCCCCGAGTCGAGAGAGAAATTCTAGTTTGATCCTGGGAAACCCTAATTTTTTTTTTTCTGCACTTTTTCCGACCGAAATATAATTCTGCATGACAGCGATCGAAAATATGATGAGCGTCCATGCATCCCACTAAATTTTAAAATTTTAATCACAACCACGAAAGTCTGGAAAAAACCAATACGATGATCAGTTTTATTTCGGAATTGGAATTTATTCGTCAATCAGTTCACACCACGTTTTATTGAAGATCGAGAAGCCATAGGTCGAAACCGCACGATCACGAGTCTCTGAATTTTCGGATCTGGAGGTTGAAATAAAAATGTCGAAGGCATAGTTTGCACCTAAACTTGCACAAAACTGACACAACTCTCACTTATATGAATACCAAATTGATGCGAAGATGGCGAGAGATAAGGAGCTGACGTTGAGATGACAAGTTGTACTTTCGCAACAGAAGCCAAGAATGTTATTGCTGCAGGCAACGGTTGGGTTGCGGAAAGAGAGCAGGTGCCATTATCTGTGCATTTCTTTTTTTTATGATCTGAAAATTTTTACGGCATGCGCCGATTCTCTTGATCTAACAATGAGGAGTACATTAGCCGCGCCTGCAAAGCCACGAATGCAGAGGCTCGCAAACAGGAAACTAGTCGAGTTTACATCAATTTTTTCATTATTATCGGTCGGCATGAATACTAAGAGTCGAATTTTTTTCTGAGGAATGTAAAAACATACAAAAATATTTTTCTTGAAACGGATTTTCTATTTTTTTTTTTTTTTTTTTTTTTTTTTGCTTTGCAAAAATCAATTTGCACAATTTTTTTCTTCTTTCTTTCTAATCTTCGAGAGATATTTACGTATTTTTGTTCTTCATGAATGTACATATAATAGGAATGAAGTTTTCTTTTGTTTTGTGTTTCGTTTTCGAAAGGTTGAAATTGAGGAAAATTTTGCAAAAAACGAGGCTTTCAAAAATCGTAGAATCCAATCCGGGCACTTACATAATATTATGCGAATACATATGAGCTCCACTGTGTTCTCTAAATTAGGTTCGCCAACTCAATTCAGTCTTGAACCCAGCCGAGTTTAAACTTTGAGCGTACACAGGCACTTAACTGCACGCACGCGCGTACGACGCATCGCGATGCATTTTTACTTTTTTTTTTATTTATTTTTCAAATTTACTCGTCAAACCTTACCGCGGCAATAATAATAAGTATAAAAATTACACTAGTTATTCGGTCTCTATATATATAAAAACCCGAAAGTGAAAGATATTTCGCCCCGATTGAATTGAGATGCGGATAATTGAGACACAATGATTTTTCCGAGTGATATAAATTAATTCACACCGCCTACGGGATCAAAGTTATCTGTATCTGAAATTTCTCCGTCTGATTATAATAAAGTCTTTCACTTTGAGTAGTATATAGTATTTGGAAAATGAATTTTTCGCATGTTTTTCTCCGCAAATTTATTAGTAGTATCTACAAACGTGATGCAGATGGTAATTCAGGCGAAGCATGCTACAGACATGTGATGAAAAAGGATGAGCAAGACTGTCTGATGAGGTAAAATAAAATCGAAGAACGGAGAGAGAAATAAAAAAAAAAAAAGAAGATAAAAAAAAAAAAAAAAGCGTACAGCGATAGCTTTCAAAGCGAGGGTAATCCACTAGAAATATCTTTGAAGGCGATTATATTCGTTTTTTCTTACCGTTTCTTGGCACCGCTGGCTACCGATGGCTCGACTACTAGCGATGATCCGAGATACGAGTATCCTGCAACAGGTGAAGATATTGGGTATAAAAAATCTGTTTGTTTTTGAGACAGAAAAATTTGTTAAAGAGGTAAAAAATGAGTTTCAATAATTATATTTGACTTGAAAAAAAGAAAAAAAAAATATATATATATTAAAACTTTTCCTATAATCACCGAATCGAATTTCGTTGGTTTTCGTCGAGAATAATAAAATGCTAAAAATTATTAATTATATTGCATTAATTATTGTTTAATTAAACGTAAAACGTGAATATTTTTTTTTCAAAATTCGTAAAGCATCGTTTCTCAATTATCAACTGCGTAATAGTATTGTAAGTGAATAAGAATTGGTCCGAGCAACAAACGTAAAATTATATGTCAATAAAAAGTTACGGCGATATTGAAAACCGTCCGGACTCACGTTACAAGATTAGTTCGCACCGCGCGTTCGTTTCGGACCGTTAACGGCATATATGCAAAAGCGATTAATCCGTTGAACAAAAAGGAAAACATTCCTCTTCGAATACTAGTCTGACAGGTTTTTATGATCCGCTAGGAATTTTCTCATGGTATAACATATACACGTTCGTTTTACCATAGGTATACCCACACCAGTGCACTAGCACACCATGATACCCATACACGTTGCATATACATACGTATGTCAGGTATAGGTAGCTGTATAACATAACGTACCTATATAACGAAATAATACATATACCATAGCATAAAGCGGTGGTAAGCCGCGGGGATGACAAACGGGATACTAGAAATCAAGTTGACAATCAACAAAGTGATTTTTTTTTTTTTTTTTTTTTTTCCATCGGGTAGGTATAACCATAGAGCGACTGGACACCATACCGTTTCTTATAGTATAGTTAGAACGCTACAGAAACACAAACACAAACACATATACTAGGTAGACTTATGTATGTTCGTACTCTCTTTGTGAACAGCTCCGCAGCATATCATCTGTATATCCTCGTCTATCTAGTCTACTGGCACGTGTTTTATACCCTAAGGTATGCATGTACCTTTACCTTTACCATTACCATTACCTCTACCTCTACCTACCTACCCACTGGATTTATTTCACATGTATCACGCGCCCGAGCTACCGAACTCTAGCTCATATTCTAATCAGGATCAAGAGGTTGTGTGAACGTACGTTTCTGCACCCTAAATTTTCGGGTTTCCTTTCCTTTCCTTTTCCGCCAGGTGTCTCGGCTACGAGAACCAAAAACTAAACTACTACCACTAGAACGTTTAGAAATTTACTATTATATATTATTCAAACACATATATCTATGTGTCTATATTAGGGTGCTTCTTAATTCAGTCATATTCGAATTTCGATACTCTCATAGGCCAGAACGTCTCCAAATATCTATGCAAAAAATAAAAATAAAAATGTTATCAAAACCACAGGTTTCTATCTCAATTCTAAGTACTCCATTCAGAAAAAGGTCTTGTTGACACAACCAAAATTTGGTTATTATACGGTCAAAGAAATTTTTTTGTTCAGTCAACTAAAATTTTCTTGGGCTAACCAAAATTTTTGTTGATACTACCAAATTTCTTGTTAGCACAACAAAATTTTGGTTGACTGTTGGTTGATTGTTGGTTGACAACTAAAATTTTGCTGGGCTAACCAAAATTCTTGTTGATACTACTAAATTTCTTGTTAGCACAACAAAATTTTGGTTGACTGTTGGTTGATTGTTGGTTGACAACTAAAATTTTGCTGGGCTAACCAAAATTCTTGTTGATACTACTAAATTTCTTATTAGCACAACAAAATTTTGGTTGACTGTTGGTTGATCGTTGGTTGACAACTAAAATTTTGCTGGGCTAACCAAAATTTTTGTTGATACTACTAAATTTCTTGTTAGCACAACAAAATTTTGGTTAACTGTTGGTTGATTGTTGGTTGACAACTAAAATTTTGCTGGGCTAACCAAAATTCTTGTTGATACTACTAAATTTCTTGTTAGCACAACAAAATTTTGGTTCACTGTTGGTTGATCGTTGGTTGACAACTAAAATTTTGCTGGGCTAACCAAAATTCTTGTTGATACTACTAAATTTCTTGTTAGCACATCAAAATTTTGGTTGACTGAACAAAAAAATTTCTTTCACCGTATATTAACCAAATTTTGGTTGTTTCAACAAGACCTTTTTCTCATGTCAGTGTGCCTAAAGCCTTAGAACTTTCCCATTTCCATCAGGAAGAAAAAAAATAAACCGCGAAACGTCAGAAATCGTATGTTTTGATAAAATGGAAAAATTCGAAGACATTGTGGTGGTACTTAGAATTGAGATAGGAACCTGAGGTTTTGGCTACATTTTTTGGAGACGAAGATGATCGAATTGAGGACCACCCTAATCTATACATACTATATCTATGCTCGATACCCTGTGCATTAAACTTTCATTTAATTTCCCATGAATCCTATTCTCTTATTCTTATGCATATTATACAGTTATATAGGGAGGATTTGGTTGCTCGTTAACAGGTCACTGTCCGAGGCTCTTCTTCTTTCTCCCTTTCTCTCTCTTTCGAAGTGCTTACCTGGCAGTAAGGAATCTTGAATATTTGGCCCTTTCTCTTCTCCACGCCACTCCATTCTCTTTTACCTTAAATTCCTACTCTTCTCCTAGCCTCCTTATAGCCTTAAGGCCTACGGTTAAATCCGTTTCTTTAACCAAACGGACGTTTATTTAACGCGCGAACGATGCAGCAGTAACCGACTAGGTACGGATATCGACGAATTTAAACGAACATGACCCAGGCTAACCCAAACGAAACCAGGAGAGAGAAAGGAAACGAAAATCCACCCAATTTAACGTTATAATCCGTTATAATAAAAATGTATAGTACAATATTTCGTTGCAGCTATCGTTTCAAGCAACGTTTTCATTCAACATAGGCTAAATTGAAACTCGTTATTGACGTCTTTTCCAGCTCTTGTTTGAATTCCATTTTACTCAAATTACTCGTATAGGCTTTGAAGATATGATCAGTTTTTCACAAATTATTTCAAACTACGGTCCACTGAATAGGAGCTAGCTGGCTATAGTTTACTATTCTCGATATTGCATTCGGTGCAATATCTACACTCAGAAAAAGGTCTTGTTGACTCAACCAAAATTTGGGTTATTATATGCACAATCACATTTTTTGTTCAGTCAACCAAAAATTTTGTTGGAATAGCCAAAATTTTGGTTGTCCTAACAAAATTTTGGTTATCCGAACGAAATTTCTGGTTGACTGAACAAAAAATTTGATTGACTGAACAAAAAATGTGATTGTGCATATAATAACCAAATTTTGGTTGTGTCAAAAAGAACTTTTTCTGAGTGCAATATCTACTCGTCTGCAGATATAGAGATGGTTGAATTTTTAGTATAAATTTTTCTTTACATTCTTATTTTCTTAATAAATTTTTCTTCACCAATTCGTTTTATAGAATCAGACTGATTTGGGGAGGCCTCGACATTATTATGAACAGACCCCGCTGAGTTCCAATGAGAATAGGGTGATCTGACAATAGTGTGTGGCGAGTGGTATAATTGTTAGCGAGGAGTCCATTAAATGGACCATACCTACCCCGCGCGGGATAAGTATAAGGTATAGTGTAGGTACGTATCTAGACACACATATATGTATATGCAGTGTGTATACAGTAGGTAGAGGTACACAATAGCAAGAGAGAAAGAGAGAGAGAGAGAGAGTAAGAGAGCAACTAGCCTGTTGGCAATGCGAGACCGAACACAAAATACATGCTTATAGCTCAGTAGGCAATGAATACTTAAATAAAATTGAAAGCAAAAAGAAAAGGTATAAAAAAAAAAAAAAAAAAAAGGGAAAGAGAAAAGAAAAGAGAAGAGGGAGAGAAAATAAAAAAATAGACGTACAACAAATGAAAAGAAGAATGAAAAAAAAAAAGGAACGAAAAAAAAAACACGCATGTATGCAGACGCGTCTCTAGATGGCTACTTAGAAAATGCCGACAGGTTTCGCGCGCGAGGGATACGCGTTACAATAATCTACATTTATATAGTACAGATATATAGGTGTATGTACACTCGCACTAGTTCAAGTGATATACCTATGTATGTATCCGCACGCACTTAGGTAGACGAATAATACAAAAATTTGTATCGACGGATTTTTGATATTTATAAGAAATTTTTAAAGTGCATAACGACTTTTTAACGTTGTCTACAATATAGAGAAAAATTATTATTTTTATAAAATTTAATAAAGAATCTGTCGAATCGACCGAAGAGTTCGATATACCGTACATGATACGTTGGAAGGTTTTAATCAAATGAAGCTTCATAATCGCGAAAATGAATAAAATTTTACAACCTTTTTTTTTTTTTGTTTTTTTCTCATTCTATTTTCAAACGAGTGTAAAAAATTTCAATTTTAATTATAGGTACTGCGCTAAAAGCGGAGATACAGTTTTTAGTTTACCTATAATCATTTATTTGAACGAGAATCGGACCGTATGAATATATAAGTGGATGATATGCATAAGTTTATTCAAAATTCATGTTAGGTACCTCGTACATACATTTGTACCTACATAGTACATACGAATCGGTTTCGCGGCTGATGGAATTAGAACGGGAATAAAGTGAACCGTACATATCCTATATACGTCGGGGGTAAGCGGTTTCTGGATCAGAAAGAACCAGAAAATTCGGTCAAGTTACCGCTGGTATTTACCCCTAATAAACTCGCTCTTCATAGGTATATATAGGCTTGTATATATATATATATATATATATACACATGCGTTATACAAATTATTTATACCCGCACATTCATCCCCACTGGGGTAGTTAGGTGGTTACTGTATCACGGCACAGGTATAATATATAAATACATTTTTTTAGTCCAAGAATCGTGAAAAATTTTCCTCAAAGACTGAAAAAAGAACGAAAACAAAAAAAAAAAAAAAAAATAATAATAATCTCATTGGATTTTGAAATCCCTTAGCGGTCTGCGTTTTGGAAAGTAATGGAAGATACTCTTATGGCTTGTTTCCATGCAAGCGTTGAGACATTCAACAATATTCGACAATCAAAAAACAATAAAAATCGCATGTATATGGAAACTCGACATTACAATTATAAAAACAAAAAACGATAAGGAAATAAGCAGTTGATGTCTTGAAAATTCGATAGGACATAGTTTATGGAATTTATGGTATTAATCACAGCCGGTCCCAGCGGTTAAAAGGAGTTCAAAAAATGAGCAGTTGCTATGCTAGGCAATGGTTCCCCGATCCTTGATCAACCCGCAAAATGATGGTAAGAGTGAATAGCGAATAGCCATGCAGCAACTACCTTATATACTGAATAGTAAAAGGCATAAGCAGTTCAGAAGTAGTATAAGAAAGAGCGATAAAACTGCGGTGGTGGTGTACCTCCTCGAATTTGTTCCTACTGCATACCTACGTACTTCTGTCACCCATACGTGTGTATATAGTTATGTGCAAGAATTCGTTGGTCACAATGGACGCCGCATCAGGACGCGCAGTGCACGCTAGACTCGAGCGTGTATCGTCATTCACACATCCGTAAAACTAATACCGAACACGAATTAGTATATCCACGTATCATACGTTATATATCTATATAGATGTGCCGTGTTACGTAACAACGTTTAACTCCAGAAGGTATGCTATAGGTTCTTCAACAAAAATCGTACAAGAATACATTTTCGGAGATGCGAATTATGCGAGGAGTTTTGTCCAACAAAGGTACATACTGAGCATATAATATGACCGTGTTGCAACAATCCAAAGGATTATCTCAATTAGGTATATCGAAATATGATATGTCCTTATTGCATGCGCAACTCCTCCATAATACATTTCGGTACACCTATGCATTTCTGCACGGTGATTTCAGGTCTGACAGACTAACGATTATCACGGGATTTTGAAGTCTTAGGGAACAGTGCTGCACGGAGTAGGTAGTCGGTGGATGTTGGGAAGTAGATATAAATGTATACGTATGGGAGTTGATCGTAGAGTGGAGTAGGTTAGCGGGCTCATAGAGCGGGACAGAGATGGGATACGGATTCGGGTCCCCAAGATGGTGAGACGAGGAAGAGAGACCAACAGAAAGAAAGAGAGACCGAGTAGAAGAAGGGGGGTTGAGAATGCCTCTATATAGTAGTGGGTCACCACTAGCTGGCACCCGACCGAGCGGGTATGTTCGGTTCTGTTCCGTTCAAGGTCTTCTGTGCCGCTCCCCTAAGCAAAATCTCTCAGGTAGAAGTAGGTAGAAGTAGGTAGAAGTAGGTATATTATCCCTTCAGATGCGCGGTTTCCTCAGCGTTGATCCTGTGCCCACAGTATTGCCTGTCGGTGCCAATTTTTCTTTTTTTTTTTTCTTATATTTTTTTCATTTTTCAACCATTTACGACACCGCATAAGGAATAATACCAACATGCTATACTGTGCGTATACCGTGAGGTTCTGTGGACGCGGAACGCTAGGGATACCAACCCAAAAAGGATGCTATTTCATGGGCAGTTCTAGTGACTAGATTTCCAGTGATTTCTAGTGATTTTACTAGAAACATCTCGGAAGTTACTAAACTGCTGCTGCAGCTTACTGCCCATGAAATAGCACCCTTTTTGGGTTGGTATCCCTAGCGTTGCGCGTCCACAGAACCTCACGGTATAATACGAGAAGTCTTTTCGATCAATCGAATCACGTCGAAGGAACAACGTCGCCGACACCCCATGCGGTTCGTCGGTTATTTTTCAATTTTTCACTCAAACCAAAAGGAATTCTCGTAAAGATGCTTTACAAAATTTCGAGAAAATATTCTGGAATTATGTTTAAAAAAAATAGATGTGGGAGCAAAACGTAATACAAATTCGTTCTGTATGCTTCAGAAATAGATGTTGTATGACCGCGCTTATAAGAATGACGTTCAAAACGTTTGAGATAGTGTTTAGCATTCAATTTGAGTCACTCTCGCGGTATTTCCGGGCACTTTTAATTAACATTTCGATACCTAGATTATCCGCGGCGGCGTTTGATTCGTATGCTATCATACGTGGAGAAAGTCGCCGGATTAATATATGTGACATAATCTATCATCTCGCGTGATTGCTCTTAGAAAATTCCTAAAAATTAATTAGCCGGACAGTATAAAGACGCGGTTATTTCGAAACTCGTTTTACTAATTGAAACAGCTGCTTACCACCTGAGAAACTCTTAAGGTTTGTTAATTTAACGACGCAGTATAAATTTGAAGGGCATATACCCTGATGGTGTGAGTAACCAACACACCAACACACCAACACACATGATCAGAATATACAAAATGCGTATTTTAGCCTGAACGTGGATGATATATCGTTCGGTTAGCTGCTCATACCTTTCATACAGGTATAATATGCAACAAACCGTTGCCAGTTTAGTAAAATCGCAAGTATCCGATATTCCAAGGACCCGTCATTTCCGAAGTTAGGAAATGCGATTCTTTCTCATTGTCAGCATTGGAGAGATCCGGATCTGGCGTCCTATAAATTTGGCTCTTCGATAAATGTCGTTTGCAGTTATTCGGTTAAAACTTATTCCTATGTATAATATGTATGTTATAATACCATGCCTAGTGAAAAAAAAAAAAGGAAAACAAAAAAAAAAAAAAAGTAAAAATTGTTTGGTGGGTTCGAGGTTGGCCTTGTGGCATACTTCGTTTCCCGTCTCATTCCCCAATGGCTGGGCTGGCGGGAGTGAGGCGAGGGACTGCACCAGGGAGACCCAGAGAGCCAGAGAGAAAGAGAACAAACCGCACAATGGATTACTTAGGCGGGTAGGTTAGTTTGGCGGTGTTGAGCCAGCCGAATGCCCATACCCCGGTGCGTTAAGATAGGTCCTGGCTCGGATCACGGGATGCTGGTACGAGGACGATGGACCACATACAGGGTGAATTTCTAACGTCTGAACACTCGGAGCAGCGTTGAGGTGGCCATCAGTCGGAATTGTCATTTGTTATAATGGTTTCATGATTTCTTATTCGTTTAAATTGGGAAAAAATTGCAGGCGTTGGACTCTCATGGCCACCTCAACACTACTCCAAATGTTCAGACGTTATAAATTCACCCTGTATACATGAATTTAGTCGGTACATTACATACCCTCATTTCTGCAGGTGTCCAATACGTAGAAAATGATCTTCTGCCGAAGATCCCAGGCAATTGCTCATTTCATCAGAGTATTGGCTGGGTGCACGCACATATTGTGTATACGTTAAGCATGGAAAAATGCTGAGCATGATTTTAGATGGCGCTGACAGTATGCATGAATATGTTGCACACTGATAATTAAATAGTATTAGTATTTTCGTGCACCCAGCCAATACTTCAGACTTGAGTTAGTATATGTCTTCGAGACATTAATTATTGGACTAAAAGCACATATGGGCTCAAGGTGCTGCTTATTGCATCGAACTTCTCTATTGGGGTAGGTATTCCGTTATCATACCGTAAAGATTTTCGTATTTCCATACGCATGTAGTATAATGTTTAAACGATATACGATTCTGCCTCAAACGATCAACGCGAAGATTAAAGGCATCTAAAAAAAAATGTATACCATTAAAGCTCAAGTATAGCTACTTTACCATGAAGTAGTTATATTACAAGATTATACCTACATGCGTATGTGTCTATTACACGTACTTAGATTTAGGTAGTATGTACGTATATCGTTAAGCGTAACGGTACTCACCGCCATGCTATCTGACGATGAGCCTCGTTCACACCTCGTTTACCATTTTTTTACGAGTGCATTTACATATACATTTTCATTTATCTAAGCGTCTTATCTATCATACCATTATCATAGTTTCGGTAAGGTTTTGAAACATATATAGTTGCACGTATTTATGTCGAAACTCCAACCTCGTATATCATATCTAGACCAATTGTATGTAGATATAGGTATATATATATATCTCGCGGTCATTTTTACCAGTAACTAATTAAAGGCTATAAATTAAGAGTTTATCTCTATACGATCCTTGGTGCAGGTAGACAGTAGGTACATACATGTATACCATACATCGTAGGCGAAACATGATCCGTAAAGTTTTGATTTGACACAGAGGTAAGAGAGAGAAAAAAAAAAAAAAATTAAAAAAAATGAGTGCAAGATCACCGCTTATGTGTGTATATGATACCGTATACTATATAGTTAAGAGAAATGACGGGAGCGGACGCCATTAATCTTTAAATGAGCCGATATTATTTTAATTCGTAAGTCTCGACCGTCGATTCTTGGAACGCGATCCTTTGTTCGACCGGCTGCTGCTGCTGATGGTGATGGTGGTGGTGGTGGTGGTGCTGCTGTTGCTGTTGCTGTTGATGCAGGAAAGGGAATATTACAAGCGAATCATTCGCCATTGTAAGTGTGTGTCTGTGATATATACGCATATACACGTATATGTATGTATGTGTTGATGTGCATGTAATGGGATCGCGAAAACATCGACGTTCTCAAAGTCTCCTTTCGAACAGCGGAATTTGCTTCACAGTTTCCGGAAATGTCGACTGGTTTGACTGCTCGAACGACGTTCGAATAGAAAGGGAATTTTAGATGAAGGCGAGGGAAGTCGCCCACCTATATCATCACAAAACGACGTGCGTGTGGGTGGTTAGGGTATGTGTGTTTAAAGTTTCGTACGAGCTCAAATCGTCCCAAAAAATAATTCAAGAAAAACAAAAAAAAAAAAACCGAAAAAATCGATAGGATGAACTGCAGGAGCTCAAAAATTTGATTTTTATAATTCTAGAAGCTAATTTTTGCTGATGCAGTTTGGTAAAAGTTCGGTCTGCCGTTGTATGTAAATTCTTTAGGTAGTATATATAGATTGTACGAATCAATCTTCATTCAAGGAACACATAGTATATCGTGATATAGTATATAGGAAATTATCAAGCGAAAGGTTTTCCCTCCTTTCGATAAGCGCGACCGAGAAACCGATAAATTTCTTTATGTATGTAATGGTGAGTTTGATCAGGGTGAGGGTGGGTATAGTTTGATCATTTTAAAAGCAACTCAAGGAGGTATATAACCTCCCTTCTTCTGATCCGGACCAGACACTCTTCAGCCTCGCCTAATTACGACGTCCAGACTCTAAGCCCCGTCGTCGTCGTGTTGTTTGGAGGAAGGAGGAAGTCAATGGCCCCGTATCTAAAACAAACAGATGTCGCCGCCATGCCCATACCCATGCCCGTGGGGACATTAGGGGAAACGCGGTATATGTATATCCACGTTGGATTTATAGTACTATACGAAGAGGAAAGTTTTAACCGCAAACGAAATATCGTCACTGAGAAATAAGATGAACAAGAAGAACAAGAAGAAGAAAAATGACAAGAAGTTACCCTAAGTTCATTCGGAAGTGGAGAAACAAGACTGGCACAATATTGTACATCGCGTACTGCACTTTCTCATCAAATTTTGTATATATAGACTATTTCAAAATCGTGCGACTCTTTACCACAGAGTGTTAAAAAAAAAAAGTGAAAATTTTCTCATCAAAAGTGAAATCTCAACTTTTTTTTTATTCTTTTCTTTGTTTTTTTCGAATTAAGAGTGGCACAATTTTTATTCTTGAAGGGGAGCCTATGTTGTGCTATGGGAACAGTGGTTTGAAATTTGAAAAAAATTGGACAGGGAATAGTTTGACGGGATTGATGTCGCATCGATTCAATACTCGGTGGAAAAAATTTGCTCAATTGTCTCTGCACGTACTTATATCTATCATCTAGTCAAGGGTCTGTATGAAAAGTACCTAGTTAGATACCTATACCAAGTGTGCGTTTAGAAATTTAAACACTTTTAATTCCAGCTGCATGCGAGTGCAGCTTTGTAAACTCCAGGCACAAGAAACGCCTAATGTAGGTATGTATACCATATTATACCCATATAGAAGATAATTTCACGGTTTGAAAAGCTTCGAGTGACACAAAAGAGGAGCTAATATAGCTGATACCATGTCGCGACGTGGGTGGTGTTTAAAATTCAAAATAGGAACACAACTATAGGTAAGTTTGATATTGTGTGCTTGGCTAATGATCAATATAAGTGTATTATTTATATTATAACTAGCTCATCTCGCGCGCTTCGCGCGCGTCTTCTTCTTTTCTGAGTTCTATTATCTTATTGATTATTCACGACACTATTTGATTTAGAATTCAAATAAATGAGAGAAACAAGAGGATACTCGAAAACAAATTTTGGAATACTCGAAAGCACTGAGATATATCAGTACCTATATATAACACCGGTCGACACGATTTTTGGGTCTGACTTCTGAATGTCAAATTTTGGTTTCTTCTACGTTACTAATAAAGAGAAAAATAATTTTTTTGATCAAAGTTTGCTTTTGTACCACCACCTGCCACACCTGCTGCTCGTAAAATCAATTAAAATTTTCAAAATTTATTATCGACGTAAAACAGACAAAAGCAAACTTTAAAAGCTAAGAATGGATATTTTGGTGTTTTTCGATGCCTAGCATCAGAATTTATGCATTAAAACAGAAACCCAAGAAGAAAAAGTTTTTTTGTCGACCTGTGTAATATATTATGTCAGTGCTCGAAAGCAACGTGAACACAGAGAAAAGAGTTTCTTTATAGTTAAAGAACATATATTTGTATATAAGCAAATAAATATTTATTCATAGTTAACAAATATCAGTTGATCCAAATGATATTCGGTTGAGTCAAACAATGACTAATACAAGATGAGTTCACTCAACCCAACATCATTCGGATCAACTGATATTCGTTAACTATGAATAAATATAAAGAAACTCTTTTCTCTGTGCAAGTGATCGACCAGTCCGTTGTAGGACTCCGCGCACAGTTTTTTCTGGTGCATTTTACAGTACACGGAGAGAAAAGAATAGTAATATTCACAATCTAAACATAGTAACCATTATTATGTCACATGGTAACGTAGATTTTTGAGGTTAACATCTGCTTAGTTACCATGCAGCATAGTAATGGTTACCAGAAACATGGTAATGATTCCTATTTCACATAGTATCAATTATGATTCTATAAGAAAATGAGTCTGGTTACTATGTAGAATGGTAAATATTACTATTCTCTTCTCTCCGTGTACTCAATGAGGATCCCGACATGACAAACTTTACGTAGGTGGCAGCACCGAGGCTGAAACCTAACTTTGGATTGAAATGAGTGGTAAACACGCGCAATGAAGAGGTTATACGGAACGTATAATAGCTATCAGCCATTTCTGTTCAATTTTCATCCTTCGGGAATTTATGTCCACCCATTTTCTTGCTCCCAAACACAGAACACATCGGCATTTTCCGTAATTAAGTTCAACAATCGAAGTAGAAGATCGAAGCTTTGAAACGTCATACGTAAACACACACAATATCTGAATTCTGCGCCGTTCACCATGGTCTCTGCCTCAGTAGCGCCCCTAACGGCACAAAGTGTCACGCGGCATCCTCATTCGATCCTTTTCAATTTTTACATAATTATCTACGGAAAATATGGCAGCTACTTTGTTAGTCCTTTGGAAGTTATACCGACGTTTATCGACTCCTGGCTTTAAAGTAAAAAGCATATGAAGCTCAGGCATTGGCTCATTGCTTTCTATTGATAATCGTCGTTGATTTGCTATTTCTTCGCCCATCATTTGATACGATAATTGTGCAAACACATTGTGCTCTCGCATTATCCCGTCGAGTATAAATAAAATTTCATCATCGAGTTCATAGTTTTGGTTCAAACGATGTTCTGCAGCTTCGTTGGAATCCATTATATGAACAGTTGACCATAGCTCGGAGGTTCATCCGGAGCAGAATACAATGATGTATTAACTTGATAATAAATCTGCCCTTGTATTTTAAAACAGTACGGTCCAGGGCGCCTCGCCGGAAAATCAACTATATTAGCGTTAAAAGAAGCAAATGAAAACGAACTATTGTAGCTTCTTATCCGTTTATAAAAATCATTTGATTTCGGATGTACTGCCTCAAAAA
Source organism: Tenthredo mesomela (assembly GCA_943736025.1). Lineage (NCBI taxonomy): Eukaryota > Metazoa > Arthropoda > Insecta > Hymenoptera > Tenthredinidae > Tenthredo > Tenthredo mesomela. Next base: position 1,465,356 of record OX031016.1, read on the forward strand.
GTTCGCGAAGTTCAACCGGGAATGTAGGCATGGCATCAAGTACTACATCACCGTGGCTACAGCAGTCGTTAAAAGAATTGCCTTTATTAGACACTTTCCCTGCAGAAAAGTGTTTTGCATTACAATGAATACATAATACGTCCATTCTTCCAATATAATGCTCTTGCAGCATTTATACATCATTATTTAACAATACTACGCGACCTGAGCGACTACAACTTGCTGCATTTGAAATCATTTATGCTCTACGTTTGCGTTGATTTGCATTGTTTCTCTCACGACGTAACCGCTGAAACTCCTCCTCTTCCACAACATTCCGATTAATCTTTTGATGGGGCACTGATAAATCGTGAAAAACACCATCGCCTAATTAAATATTCAGAATTAATGTGCAAATGATTAGCTAGGCCGATCAGACAATATTTTTAACTGTGAAATCCTCTTAATCATCAAGGTACTCGTAAAACAATCTCGTACTCGTTAGTATAGAATCAATAAGGTATACTCATAATACGCAAAAAGGTACTCTCGTTAACATTATTGTATACTCCTTAGAAGCATTTAAAATAATCAAACAACTAAGTTGAATGGCAGAATGCAGAATATGAAAACATAAAAATGAATATTTTAATCAACATTGAAATTGATACACCAAAAACATAATAAGAAATTAGAATAACGGTATCATGAAAAAACAAATATGCCAATACTTTACCAAAAAAGAAAGAAGAATATTATAATTGCAAAGTTTGATCAAACGGCAAATCGAACTCAGGAAATAAGAGATCAAGAAGACAAATATTTTAACACTATAAATAGATCAAATTTAAAGGCAAACTTACTCATAATCGGGCGTATCGGAATAAAACTTTGAAATCCAAACTGGAATCTCATGAAAATTCAAGATTAAGCATATACGCACAAAATTTTTCAAAGTATTCTGATATTACATGTAATCAATACATCTGTATGATAGCGTATGTAATCTGTATTATAATCCGAAAACATGAAAATTAAATATGATTTGATAATTATATTTTTCACAACCGCTGTCCTGTCAAAAAAGCGACCACAAAGCGACTTCTATCAATCAAACGAAAGCAGACTTCCTGTTAAACAACTTCAAATGGTTCAAATCGTCTGAAATTAGGTCCTCAGCACGTCACCGCTGGCCAACCGACGTTTCGGAAAAGCGGTGACGGAAATGCGAGGTTCGACACCCATCACTTTTTTAATATACGGATATTATATATATGATTATATATAGGTATATATTAGGGTGGTTCAAAAAAGACCTAATTTCTCAGATGTTGCTGCTCATCCGTGAATATGTTGTTTGTGATTTTTTAAAATTATTCCATTTTTTTTAACTCTATTGGACAATATTCACTACTGCCTCAGTGAAGTTGAAATTTCGAAATTTTGCCATTTTTGGCAATTTAAAAGTTCTCAGATCAAAGCGCTCATCTGGCTACTTCGAGATTCTCATTCAATGAGCATGTTGGTTCAAGATGAGACTCGTACGATAATATTTAGTACTGCCTCGGAGACATTGGAGTTTTTTTCAATATTTTGAGTTTTTTCGGAGATTCGATCGCCAGGTGCTGCTCATGAAACAGTTTCATCTTACCAATATAAGGAAGAAATCCAAGCAGTTTGCAGTCTGCGGGGCCATTTTTACTACTGCCTCATTCAGGGCGACTTTCCTTCAAGTAAAATTAGCAACATGAGGCAGTAGTAAAAATGGTCCCACGGACTGCAAACTTCGTGTACTTCTTCCTTAAAATGGTAAGAAAAGACTGTCTCATGAGCAACACCTGGCGATTCAATCTCCAAAAAAACCCCTAAATAGTGAAAAAACTTTAATGTCTCTGAAGCAGTACTAAATATTATCGTACGAGTCTCATCTTCAGGGTGTCTGGTATATTTTATCTTTAGAATTCCAGGATATTTCCAGGACTTTTTCAGGACCGGAAAATCGTTTTCCAGGATAATTTACGCTGCCGAATATCAATGAAAAAGGGAGTTTTCGACCGAAAGCAACGATTGTACTATTAAGTTACGAAATGCGCCAGCGGGCACGGTAGAGCTGTGGCATTACCGAAATTGCGAATATAAAAGTAGTACCCATCCAAGAATGAATAGGCAGTTTCAGGACATAATGGGAAATCCCAGGATATTTCCAGGACTTTTCCAGGAAGTCATTAATTTCAGGATATTTCCAGGACTTCCAGGATTTCCAGGACCGCTAGACACCCTGCATCTTGAACCAACATCCTCATTGAATGAGAACCTAGAGGTAGCCAGACGAGGACTTTGATCTGAGAACTTTGAAATGTCCAAAAATGGCAAAATTTCGAAATTTCAACTTCACTGAGGCAGTAGTAAATATTGTCCTACAGAGCTAAAAAAAAAAATGAAATAATTTTTCAAAATCACAAACAACATTTTCACGAATGAGCAGCAACATCTGAGAAATTAGGTCTTTTTTGAACCACCCTAGTAAATATAATCTACAAGTTTTAGTCAGCATCGAAATACTACCATATCGGAGTAGGTATATATATATATATAACCGTGTATATATTATACATTAGGAAGTAAAAAGTCTCCGATAATCTTTTCGTCTCTAATTAACATCCCGATATCTTCACCTCCACCTGTCCCTTATACACATGTAGATCATATATCATTAGGGAATACCAAAAACTGATGTAGCAACAGAAATTCCAAGATTTAACGACGAGATCTGGTGCAACGTATATATACTGATTCGACCCTGCACGCTTTAATCAAGCCCTATAATTACGATTTGACTATGCGTTTGTGTACGTGGATAGTAAAACACTGTAGATATACCAAACTAGTAATAAATATATGTATATAGGTATAAAGTGTACTGATTCTAAAGCCTGCGTGCGGGTAGTACGTTAGAATTAGATCTGGTGCAGGACTGCATGCGGGTGCTTGGTTGCCAATTGATGTCATCTAGACTTTCACGGTCACACGATTAATTCAAAGATCTCAAAGACCTTGCGACTGCCAGGATATGTAGGTATATTATATTTACGTCTAAGGGTTATATATGGTGCGACGGAATGATCGCCAATAAAACAACCAGCTCTCTCCCTCTCTCTCTTTCTGTAAAGGGTGTTTATTCACGATGATTATATGAATTATTCAATCATATGACGATTCGGTATAATTGAAAAAAAACGCTATTAGGGTGTGCCAAAAAAAAAAAAAAAAAATTCAAACGCACATGAAGATTTCGGTAGAGCATTTTAAACAGAATATCTCAGCCAAATATGAGCTCTTAATATTGATATTTAGAACTGCCTAACTCAGTTTTCCCATTTTTGATTTGAATAACATGTGAAAAAAAAAAATCGGAAAATTTTTGAATTGTTTTTCTCGTAAGCAGCTTGATTTAGAAACTATCCGAAGACAGATTCTTATAGGAAATTTTACGCTCTATAAAAAAGTACTGAGATAAAATTTTCCCAACTCTCACCGATTAAGAGATATTCGCCTATATAAACATTGAGTCATAGCGTCATGGAGACATTTGACCATGGGAAAAACAATTTTTTTTTTTTTCAACCGCGCATCAAAATTTCGGTATAGAGCATCTCAAATAGAATATCTCAGCCAAATATGAGCTCTTAATAATGATATTTAGAACTGTCTATTTCAGTAACTAAAATTCGTGACGAAAATTAGTAACTAAAATAGGTAGTTCTAAATCTCAATATTGAAAGCTCATATTTGGCTGAGATATTCTATTTGAGATGCTCTACCAGAATATTGATGCACGTTTGAATTTTTTTTTTTTTTTTTTTTTTGCACACCCCAATCTATATACTACTCATTCACGAATTCAACTATACCTGTATTGGTAACTGGACTCAAGATACTGTTTCACTAGTTCCAATTTCAAATACCAGATGGCGAACGCGTCTCCGCCATAAGGATACATGACCCGATTTGAGTAGTACTGGTTTTGACCACGAGGTGGCTACGCTTCAGATACAGTTACCAATAGGTGTGTTATACGATATCTTGCGAATCATCATTCAGATTATTGCAATAAGGGCATACCTAAATCTGTTCAATATATATCTGCCCCTATTAGACCGGTTCAAAAAAATCGACAATTCTTTTTTTTTTCAATTTTCGCATTGAAATACTTTCGGGGGGGGGGGGGGGGGGGGGGGGGAAGATGCCTGTTGAAAACGGAGCTCTTAATATTAAGATTTAGAGGTCGCTCATCGCGGATTTCTATTTTCCATTTGAATAGCATAGGAAATTTTTTTTTTTTTTTTTTTTAATAATTTTGTAGCTCACAAACCAATGAACAAATCCAAATGACTCATACATATTTTCATAGGAAATTGAACACTCTACAAAAAGCTTCTCTTATCATTTTTTGATAAATTGACTCCTTCCAAAGTTATTCAAGCTCAAATTTCAATTTATAGTTGAGTTAACTATTTTTTTTTTTTTTTTGATTTTTTTTTCCACAATGATAGATACATTTTTTAGAGTGTTCAATCCCCTATCAAAATAGGTAAGAGTCATTTGGATTTGTTCATTGGTTTGTGAGCTACGAAATTTTGAAGAAAAAAAAATAAAAATTCCTATGCTATTTAAATGGAAAATAGAAATCCGCGATGAGCGACCTCTAAATCTTAATATTAAGAGCTCCGCTTTTAACAGGCATCTTTCCCCCCCCCCCCCCCCCCCGACAGTATTTCAATGCGAAAATTGAAAAGAAAAAAATAGTCGATTTTTTTGAACCGGTCTAACCCCTATATATTGCATCGAACTCTTCAATTATTTATATCAACGATAATTGGAAAAAAAAAAAAAAAAAAAAAAATGGAAAATAATCGACAAAATTGTGTTACGATATGTGTGCATAAGCGTACACTCATAGTAGATTGTAGTTTGCCACAGCGTTGACAGATAATCGATGAGTGAGATAAAATACATCCTATATATCGCTACCGCGCGGGCCTACCAGTGTCAATAATAAGATGGGGGATATATATATATATATATATATATACAGTGCAAGGCATATAATATGGCGGTTGTATCATATTTATATGTACCTAATATTTATATGTATATATATATAAATATATACAGTGTAGAAATATATACAACTCGTTTGTGTACTGCGATATAGGTTGTAACTTACAACCAACAACGTTACGAGAGTATATATATGACTTATATATGTGTCGTTATCGTATCGGTGGCGCCTGCCTGCTGCAGCTCTATACGATCTCTGATTATCTATAACGATTATACTCACTCGCGCGGCGCATTACTAATCCTATATTATAGCGTATGTGAGTAATGGCTAATGATTTTTTTTTTTTTTTTTTCATTTTTTTTTTTCGTAATGATATAATGAATGATGCAGGAATATATAGGAATAGGTTCGTCGTACGTCGTTTAATGTATATAATATATACTTTTACTTTTTAGTCATCCATGGGTCACACCGTATATCCCTATATCGTATACATATATGTATATATATAAGTAGATAATGAGACTGCTATACGAATGGGATTTGGTTCTTTAGTTTTTTACACGCGATGTGTTATAATAATATATGTTAACGGTTGTAGGTACATACAGAAATGTGGAATATATAATATATATATATACATATTAGGTTTAAAGTCCGGTGATAAATTGGTATATTATGGTTAATTTGAAAAATTGTAGATATGAGTATTTTAATAATTTAATTAATATACATAAGATCCGGATCGTTTATTAAAATTCTCCCGGGATTAGATATAAGTTCCTTACATATATGTTTATATATATACCTCGCGAGTTCCGAATAATTATTATACCGCAAACACCACTGATATATATATATATATATATATAACAGTTATCAAATCACCAATTTGACCTGGTTGTACGCCAGGGGGCCAGAGTACACATTTTTAAAGATAAGGTGTAAACTACGATCGAGGGGATCAATGGAATACAACTTTTTATCAAACTTCACCTATATATGTTATACTTTTAATATCATCGCTTATATATACAGTAGCGTGGGCAAAGAATTAAATACAAATATTTGCGGGGAACAGGAAACAGATTTTTTCATATAGTACATACACATACACATATATATTTATATATATATATATTAGGGTGGGCCAAAAAAAACTTTTAATTTTTTTTTTTCTTTAGTTACCATGAAAATATTGTTCAAGATGATGAAAAAAAAATTCTCTGAAAATTTGAGCTCTTAATATTAATATTAAGAGGTGCCTCATCGCGATTTTTGATTTCCCATTTAAATAACACAGGAAATTTTTTTTTTTTTTTTTTATTTGGAATTTTATTCCGTTCCAATGAATCATCGTGTTGTAAAAATCAATACATATTCTTGTAGGAAATTAAACGATCTCCAAAAAAGGTCTGATGTAATTTTTCGCTAAGTTCACTCATTTCAAAGTTATTCAAGGTTAAAGTTCAACCTCAAACAGTGTATGACGACTTTTTTTTCGACTTAGCAAAAAATCACATCAGACCTTTTTTGGAGATCGTTTAATTTTCTACAAGAATATGTATTGATTTTTATAACACGATGATTCGTTGGAACGGAATAAAATTCCAAATAAAAAAAAAAAAAAAATTTCCTGTGTTATTTAAATGGGAAATCAAAAGTCGCGATGAGGCACCTCTTAATATTGATATTAAGAGCTCAAATTTTCAGAGGACTTTTTTTTTCATCATCTTGAACAATATTTTTATGGTAACTAAAGAAAAAAAAATTAAAAGTTTTTTTTGGCCCACCCTAATATATATATATATATATATATATATATATATATATATATATATATATATATATATATATATATATATATAGAAATAAGATAGAAATCAATATATTTTCAAATTTTAATCAAACGAATTTTTATGATTCAATTTCTATATTGTATGAATGAATTAAGAACGGATCATTTTTTTTTTTTTTTTTTTTTTTTTTTTTTTTCATCATCGATAACTTTTAAATCACGACTTGTCGTTATGAGACTGGTTTGAATCGTTCGTCCCCTTCCCGCCCTCTCTAGCTTTCTATGCGAGCATATTAGCACGCTAACGAATGTCGTCTATAAAGCGATAAGCGACAGCCAAATAAAGATAACGTTACGATCCCCGGGTATCGTTTTATATATATATATATACGATAAGCAATAAGATGAAAACAAGACGAAAAATAAGCGCGGGGAATTGTATTTCTATACCTATAGAATTTTAAAATCGAGTCAATTGTTCCGAAATGAATGAAAAAAAAAAAAGAAAAAAAAAAAAAAAAAAACTGCAAGAGTAAAAGAAAATTGCGGAATCAAAAATTGTTTAGAATCAAAAAAATTCGTACACTCAGAAAAATAACAACCAAAATTTGGTTATTATATGCACAATCACATTTTTTTGTTCAGTCAATCAAATTTTTTGTTCAGTCAACCAAAAATTTCGTTGGGATAACCAAAATTTTGTTGGGACAACCAAAAATTTGGCTATATTCCAACAAAATTTTTGGTTGACTGAACAAAAAATATGATTGTGCATATAATAACCCAAATTTTGGTTGTGTCAACAAGACTTTTTTCTGAGTGTATCTAAAAATGAAATTCAAGTTTCAATGAACATATCAATGATGGAACTATATCTACCCCCATACTTTTTCTTCGGTATATAATCAATCTGTGTAACTCGAAGTGAAATGTTAAATAATTTTGAATTGTGTCTGTGAACAAAGAGAGAGAGAGAGAGAGAGAAAAAAAAAAAAAGAAAAGTTGATTATTTTTCTTCGATCTGAATGTAATCGACGTGCAAGTAACGAACTGGCATTGGTATAGGGAATACACGCAGGGTATAAGGTAAGCTGTTTTGAGGCAGGTTGTGAATAAAGTTTTGAAGATAACGAGTAAAAAATTGTTCAAGTTAGTACGATTTGTCACATTATACAATTTCAGCTATTACGTGTGCGAGTGCAGCGGTGTATTATATATATACCTTACGGTATCATACACGTACCACAGTAAGTTGGCCGTCTTTTTTCAAGGGCAGGTGTTCGCCAAGCCAATAAAGGGAGTCTGGCACGCGACGACGAGTTGACTGAACCACGCGAGACAATTACGTTGCGTTGGTAGGTATAAGGTATACTTATACAGATATATAGGTATACGTATAACATATATACCATATATACCTACCAATGTAGGTATATCACCGAAAAAAGGAAGGCGATATCAAACAGGGTTCGAAAATCATCTGAAATCAAGATACGGTTATCTATTTTCACGTTCAAACAACATCTCCAAAATTTAGCCTTCAACTTTCGATATAATTTGAAATTTAAAACTGTACAATTTATTACAGACATATATTAAGTAGATACATCGAGGTTATTATGTCTGTATCAATCCAAAAGATTTATTTATTTATTTTCAATGAATTGTGAGCAAGAATGACTCATTATTACGGGTGCATAAGTGATCATACAAGAGGTAAGAAATTTTGGGCGAAAAACAAACCTTAAGGATGTTCTGGAGGTACAATCGGCATCAAAACAATAAGACAGACAAAAACCGAATTTGCTAATTTTGGATGATATTGATGCGAAAAATGATTGAATAATATCAAGGAGCGGATATTCCCACAACCTCAGAAAATGAAAAAACTTTCAATTTAGTGACAGAATTTCGAAAATACCAATAATCATGAAAAGTTGTAAAAACATTTTACAAGTATGTGCTGAAAATGGTGAAAATTGTTCATTTTTGATCCGATTTCAAAATTTCAGGGTTTGTTATACTCAGTGATAAAATCTCTACGAACTCACTGAAAAAAGTTTTGCATAAAACACTAATATTTGAGTAAGAATTGAGTTGTTCACAATCCGATACATTCTGAGATTCATATGATACATTTACTGTTACATTTTTTACTTGAATATGAGTGTTTTGTGCAAAACTTTTTTCAGTGAGTTCGTAGAGATTTTATCACTGAGTATAACAAACCCTGAAATTTAGAAATCGGATCAAAAATGAACAATTTTCACCATTTTCAGCACATACTTGTAAAATGTTTTTACAACTTTTCATGATTGTTGGTATTTTCGAAATTCTGTCACTAAATTGTGAGTTTTTTCATTTTCTGAGGTTGTGGGAATATCCGCTCCTCGATATTATTCAATCATTTTTCGCATTGATATATCATCCAAAATTAGCAAATTCGGTTTTTGTCTGTCTTATTGTTTTGATGCCGATTGTACCTCCAGAACAGCCTTAATTAACAGCCCGGTTTAGAATATACTACATATACCGTGTGTTTTCGTGGAAGCGTGACATGCCTAGATCCGAAGATAGCCGAACGTACGCCCTATTATATGCAACCGTCTACAATTGATTCGTTTTGAGGTGGCCGAGAGTCAGAATCGGCAATTGTTTCAGTGGTTACCAAGTTCTTGATAGGTTATGTTTAGTAAAAATAGCGAGGCGCGACATCTGACGGCTTGCCGCTTATTTTTGACGTTTGAGCCTTGACGGTAAATGCAATTGTTTATTACTAGACAATCAATCAAGGACTTGGTGTGAACGGTTGCATACAATAAAGCGCACGTTCGGCTATTTTCGGATCTAGGCATGTCGCGCTTCCACGAAAACGCACGGTATGTTTGAGGTTGTAGTATAGGTATGCAACATACATTTGGATTTTAACGTTTCACTTTTTTAGTTATTTTTTTCATATACACCTGCAACGGACATACGCCTTTGCGAATTAACGACTGTATTGTTTTACCCTCAGTTTCGTTTTAAATTTAGGTTTAGGTTTAGGTTAACGTTACCTGCTGCAGATTCAGAGAGGTAGGTATAATACACGTACATATATAGCTGCATCGTATAAGTATACTTATTCACTATATGCTACAGTATGCACACAGAAAAAGGCATCTGCTAGTCTAGCCGGGCGATCGAGCGGAAGAAAAAAAATAAAGATCACGAATTTATAACTAACCGTATACATATGTGTTGTATATATATGGGAAAGGTATACGACATTGAAACACTCTGGTGCTACAACATCAAATCCACCTTCAGGGTCTCGTATAGCTCCGAGTCTCGTGCGTGAACCCCAATTTTTCATCCTAATATCGAAAAGGCGTGAAATAAACGAGTATCGTTTGTTATATTAAAGTATAAGAATTTTCGGTTGAAAATTACTTAAATTCTATCACGTACACAGAAAGAAAGGTTGACTTGATTCAAGATAATTTTGCGGTCCAAAAATGAAGACCGAAATTTTCTCGGATTCAGATTTCTAAATTTTCTCGAAGTCCTTTCCGAATTATTTTTCGGAAAGCTGCGGAAACGCAAGACGAATCGATCCAAGCTGAACAAATTATTAATAAAAAATTCTTGCACTCAGAAAAAAGTCTTGTTGACACAACCAAAATTTGGGTTATTATATGCACAATCAAATTTTTTGTTCAGTCAACCGAAAATTTTGTTGGAATGGCAAAAATTTTGGTTGACCCAACAAAATTTTGGTTATTCCAACGAAATTTTTGGTTGACTGAACAAAAAAATTTGACTGACTGAACAAAAAATGTGATTGTGCATATAATAACCAAATTTTGGTTGTTATTTTTCTGAGTGTGGATTCCATAAGTAGTTCGATTTTGGAGTTTGGAGATCTCCGAATCTACAGGGTGCCTAAAAATTTGGAAAAAACTTACAGTTTCCGATTTGGACCTGTACCTTCATATAAATCACGGAAAAAGTTTCAATCAGATTCTAAGGGGTCAGGTTTGAAGGCATGTTGAGTTGAGATGGAATACCCCACATATAGGTGTGCTTATAGCATCTATATATAGGCATACAAGCTCGCAAGTAGCGCAGCACAGCGCCGAATGATGGCAAACTCGTCTATATATCTATATGCACATATGAGTGCGTACCGGCGTATGTATATAGGTAGGTTTTCGTGTATATATCACTATTTCTGTGTGTCTGACTGTATATATATATATACCTACGTATGCGGTTTGTTCGAGAGGTCGTCGAACGATAGATATTTCCGCCGCCCTCCACCCGCCTTACCCCGACCTTACGCGTATGCTAAGCAGACAGTTTTCATCGACGAATAGTAGTATAGGTATATAACTGCGAGAAGAGGAACTAGGAGTATAAGAGAGGACGAGAAGAAGAACAACTTCGAAACTAGAGATTCGACGCCGATCAACTATTTTACTAATATACCGTTACCGCATCATTTTATTACATTTTATTTTAATTTTCGTAAACTTCGCGAAATATCGCGTCACTAATGCCATAAGGTCGTAAGCGCAAAAAAAAAAAAAAAAAAAAAAATGTCGTGTTTTTGGTGGCAAAATCTTTTTCGTGCCATATAACATCGTTTGGGCATATCCGCAAAAAAAAATAATTTTTTCGCGCTTACGACCTAATTGTAGCATTAGTGACGCGATATATATCCATTCGCGTTACTATTATATTAACCATATATTGTACTACCTAGAATATAGTCTAGGTGCAGAAAAAAGATGCGGGAGAATCATATATATATATTTTTTTTTTAATCCCTCATTGACAAAAATGTAAATAAAGAAAATAAATGAGAAAAATGAAAACGCATTTATATATACTGAATAAATATAACGTGGACAGAGATGAAATTATAGAGATAACCCGAGTGCGAGAAAGCCAATTAGTTCTCTCTGCTCACAGGTGTGTGTGTATAGCTTACATATCGACGGTACTTTGGTAAAACCTCGTAATTCGATTTTTGACGGTTTTGAGTTAAGACCGTAAAAATGATCGGCACATGTCCCTTTATAACTTTTATAAGTTTTATGTAAAAATATTAAACAGTTTATTTTTTATCAAACAAATTAAAACCTTGTATCTCACGCCGCAATAAGTTGACAATGCAAATCCAGGCAAAACCTCGTATCTCAAGATATACGTATGAGCGACACCTCATTTGTTTATCGAGTATGATTGTATTTTGCTGTCAAAAATGTAACCTATGAATTTTCTATCAAAATAACTTTTTAAAATATTATTTCCGCTATTTAATTATTAAAAATCATTCTCAATTGAATCGAGTAAATCAAATAATATATTTGTTTATTTATTTAAAACTATCAATAAAACACGAGTATAAAATTTTTGTTTAAATTCCTTTATTTGCAAAAACACGTAAGTCGCATCCCAGTGTAAATTTAGCGTGTAAAAACCTCGTATCTTATAAAATTGATTCAAAATAAGGGTTAAAATACTGTGTTTCATTATATTTTACCCTTAATAAACTTAAAAGTACATTATCTTTAATATTCAGATGAAATAGTTATTAAAAATACTTTCTTATTATTAATATAGCGTTTTTTGTTGTTCCTGTAAAGTAGTGATTCCTGAGATACGAGGTTTTACCAAAGTACCGTCGATATGTATTATACATATGCATCTGTATGCGTGTATACATGGTGGTCCGCAAAGTAATTATCTCCCGAATTAATATTATTTAATAGATATATGTGGGAATCGTTATATTATTAAGAAAGAAAGAAAAAGAAAAAGAAAACGATATTTTTTGGCTTCTGTTTTGCGATAGTATTTATAAGATAAGTGTGTTATAGCCCATAGAAGAATCTCGTTCCTTAGGGGATACGGAATTCGATTCATTTCCGTCAGAAGAAGAAGAAGAAGAAGAAGAAGAAAAAGATGTCTATAGAGAAGATTAGGAGCGAATCAACCGACCCATTAAATGTATCGTTCCAACTCAATTACCAGTTATCGTCTCCCGATACTCCAGCGTCAGACATTAGACACCTGTGCAGCAGTTAACGGCGCCTATATACTCGTGTCTTGTCCTGGCGCTTCGTAAGACAATAAATGATCATTTATCAAGCTGCGCAGTTATTAATATATTTACGTAAGACAAGTTACTCGATTTATTTTTTCTACACAATATATATTTATATATATATATGTAAGTTTATGTAAATATAAGAAATTAAATGACAAAAAAATATATCAATTATCGATTACTAAACCGACCAAAAGAAAAAGATAAAGAATACACGATACTTGTAATAACAAACGTCAATTCAATGTTGACGAAATAATAATAAAATATAGTGATATATAATTGCTTCTTCATGAAAGAGCGGGAGAAGACGCGCGGTTACGAAGTATATGTAGGTATATATATATATATAAGCATTTATAAGTCAGCAGCTTATTATATATTATATCGTTATATAGGAATTCTCTTCGTATGACGTATACGTTACGTATTTCTAGCTGCATGCACAGTGCGCGTATAGATAAACCACATTGTTGTTACTGTTGTTATTATTTACATTATTATTATTATTATTATTATTATCATGATAACTATCATTATTATATAAGCTTAAGAAAAAAAATTTCTCTCGTCGTTATGATATACGAGAGCTGCGAGCTGTACCTCTATATGTAAGAATTTGTTATATATATTTACGAACGGCCTATATAAGAATAAGAATAAGAATAAGAATAAGAAGAAGAACCGAATATAATGGAAGAATGTAACAGTTTCCTGTTGTCGAGTCTCTGCGCTGCGTTGCAGAGGCCGCGGCTGCGCGGGGCGGGCGACTCGCTATACTCGGCCAACGGTCGGACGCATTGCTGTCTGCTTGCCTCTGCCTCTGCCTCTGCCTCTCAGCCTTCCAGCGAGACGTGAGTCAGTAATTCCAGTATACCATATCGTATTCGAGACCTAGGAACCGAATCGTCGGCCTGGCGGGCTGCCCGCTTGTTGCCTGCATGGCCTCGCCTCGCTACGTAACGCAGCTCGCGCCTAACTTAGTTCTAAAACCTAACCTACCAAACTAGTTCCATCCACTTCGGGAGCCGGACCGCTAGCGTTTGCTCATTGTTATAGCGTTCTACAAGTACTTATATACCCCAGAGTAAGATGTACACGTTTAGAGGCAGGGTGGAACTGTGGAAGAATAAAAATTGTCAAATAAAAAGAGAGTAAAAAAAAAAAAAAATAAAATAAAGGACCTCGATAGTATGGGAACGAACATTTTTTTACACAAAGCTATATTACAGTCTCGCATATTATATCCATACCATCATCGCCTGTGCGCGGTTTTTTTGGTCGAAGATTATTTTACATATATTCAATTTTCAGACTAGTTTGATGCTAGTGAAAAGTGGGCCGAATCATGAATTTACGATTATATGATTAGAACTCGGGTGTGTGCGCGTATATACTATATAATATATATCTGTGAAGTTGGGCATTGTCAAATTTCTTTTCTATACCGATATCGCTTTTGAATTATATACGGTGGGAATATATATAATTCTCTTCGCATATATGTTTCTATTTCGACCCTGCAGGCTTCCGGTTTATCCTATAGCTACTTTTAATAACCAGAATCCCTCGGCCCTTGACCTTCTATATCTTACAAATATTTTGAACGCTGCACGTCGTATAAGATTCCTAAATTTCTCTTCATTTAGTTTATACTTTACTTACTTATATACTTTATATAGATAACGTAAAACTTTTTAGTCTCTATACTACCCGAGGTTTAACGAATACTGCCGAACATAGCGCGCCAGAAATCTTCAACGAAGAGAACTGTTATCACGTGGAATTTTGATCCGGACTTTTTATCGGTCGGCAACTGACGTAGACTTGATATTTCAAGCTATAATATACTACGTAAATACAAACTACTCCTCGCACCACTCCCTCATTACTTTTTCAGATTTTTCATTATTTTATAGTCAATTAAAATATTAGTATATATCTATATATCGCCTCACTAATGCCATAAGGTCGTAAGCGCCAAAAAATTATTATTATTTTTTTTTTTTTTTTGCGGATATGCCCAAACGATGTTACATGGCACGAAAAAGATTTTTCCACCAAAAACACGAGAAATTTTTTTTTGAATATTTTTGGCGCTTACGACCTTATGGCATAATAGTCACGACGCGATATCTTAATTCTTAATCGTTTATTATTAAAACACTTATGACGTAAGCTTATTTTATTGTATATATTATTAATGAGAATTGATCACTTACATTATATTATACAGTCGCCATTATCCATGTAGTTTATAAAGCTGGCTGCAAGCACAAAGTAGAGTAAAGCGAAGCAGAGTTATAGGTAGAAGATTCCTCGTGTCGAACAACGTGTGTAGTGTAGCACACGTATCATGCGGCTGTGTGATATAGCTTATAGTTTAATAATAAGCATTGCAGTGTGTATAGAGGTGCGTATATAGGTATTGCAATTATGAGAAAGGAATATTATATACAGGAAACTGGAAATTATTGGAAATTCAAGGAGAAAAGCAGTAAGCACAATAGGTTTTGCTGTTTTTTTTTTTTTTTTTGTTTTTTTTATATTTTTTTATTTATTCTGTTTATTCATCGAACAAATTTCATATATTATATTATACGAGTATCAATAACAATTTTGTATATTGTATTACGCTATAAAAATTGTGTGGAATTATACCTATTATATAGGATATAAATCTATATGGGGGGTATACAATTTTAGTTATGGGTGTAAAAAAAAAAGATCGGTTGAAAACTGATGATTTATTATATACCGCGCAGCAGCTATACCATATATATAAAATTCTGAATATAATTGCGAGAAGATTAATAAAAAAAAAAAAAAAAATAAAAAAAAAAAAATTGAACGAACTGCGTGCGAGTTCGTCCATATGTTTTGAATCAATTCGCGAATAAACGTTTATACGCTAAAAAGAAAAAGAAAAAAAAAAAATTTCCACTATGTGGAAATTGAACTTTTCGTCACATTTTTTTTTTTTTTTTTTTTAATAGGAATTGACTCATCGGCTGCAATGTCATGCTGATTTTTGAGTAAAAAATTCGATTGAATATTAAAAACTGTATATGTAATAATTTAGTACCTACTAGTTATAAAATGTAGAAAAAAATAAAAAAAAAAATAAAAATCGTAAGTATAATATTCAACAGATTTTCATGCTGAAATATTTTCTTTACTTTTTATTAATTGAAGCGAAATCTGCGCGTGCATCTATATAGAGAAGATAGAGAAAGAATGAGAGTGAGTAAGAGATAGATAGAGAGAGAAAAAGAACGTAAGAGAGAGCGCGTGCGCGGGTGACCTTGCTTCCGTAGACAAACGAGCCGCCATCTTGGGCAATCAACCGGCCGGCCGGCTCCCGCGACAGCGTGCGCGCGCGACTTTTTACATGCGGGAGAGACTGCGAGACATAACCTCATCGCTAGCGAGAAGTCGTATACTCGTATAACGACTAAAACTCTATTTAATCCAAACGGTTAACCGCGGGCAGATGTAGCTATGCAAATTTCTAACCAGAGACTATCGTGTCTTCCGGATTAGATTAATTAATACACCGACTTTACCAGCTAACCAAAGAATTATAACCTATTATTAAGTATACATGTTATTATGTTCGAACTAGACAATACCGGAAACAACGATTTCAACATATTACGAATAACAAGGCTTAATTCTCGTTATAGTATATCGTTTTTATAGTTTTTATAAACAATTTTTCAGAACAACAACGCGTATTAACTATATTATTTGAATATGATGATGACAAGCTATAAGCGTTAACATTTCACACAGGCACGATCGGCGAGAAGGATGTAGATGTAGATATAGATATAGATATAGATATAGATATAGATGGATGTAGAGTCGGTTTTCGGTTGGCCAGACTACAGACTACAGCTACTTAAAGTCTATATAGTCTGAAGCGAGGTATAGGTATAGCGAAGCGAGCAGCAGCGAGTGAGTAGGGAATGAATCGAGGTAGGCACGTCCGCGAAGGCAAACACGAGAGGGTATTCACATTAATCAGTACTCACCGTTGAGTTTGTCGATCGCTCTATCGGCTGTGGACTGGTCGGAGCAGTCGACGAACGCGTACCCACCACGCTTAACGAGTATCGTAGTACAGGATAGATTGTGATCCTGAAATAGCTGGCGTAACGCGTTCTCGTTGCAATCCGACGGTAAATTGCCGACATAGAGCTTCGACATCGTGGTTTGTTCTGCTTTCGAAGCTATGGTGACGGCTTGATCAAATTTTTCCTATATGAAAAAACGTTTAAACGTTTACGCAAGTCGCAGGTCGCGTTAACTGGGGGAATTATCAAAAATATTACAAACTCTGTACCTAGTATAATATATGCTCGCGATCCCGCGCTGCTTTAGATCTAAATCCGTAAAGTGGGGGGATATATTATAATAAACTGACGACACACTCTAAAACACCGGGAAAAAATAAATATACATACACGTATTTAAATTATATATATATATATATAAATGATAACTCAGCACGAACGATCCAGACTTTTTTTTTTTTTTTTTTTTTTATAATCGCC
The DNA here is from genome assembly GCA_943736025.1 of Tenthredo mesomela. NCBI lineage: Eukaryota > Metazoa > Arthropoda > Insecta > Hymenoptera > Tenthredinidae > Tenthredo > Tenthredo mesomela. Next base: position 1,482,854 of record OX031016.1, read on the forward strand.
TCCTTATTTTTTTGCTGTAGTAGTAGTAGTAGGTAGTATGTAATAAACCCGCGTATATATCTTTATTCTCTTTACACTTTTTTTTCTCAACGTCGGATAGAATAGCGGCGACGCGGAGCTGCGCGATACTACGCGATTTTTTACCAAATAGTCACGTGTGCACTCGCCCCCGCCAAGCCAGCGCAGTCGAGTCCGACAGTCTTGCCAGGACTTGTATTATACCGGTGCAGGTATAATATTTATTTTCACGGTTTTGTAATATATATTCACACGCACAACTGGTATATAAGAATAAATTGGTATTATATCGTTTTATCACTGATACGGGTTTTATTTTTTACCTTTTTAATAATAGCTATATTACGAATCGGTAGAGGATGATGTATTTATGCGTTACGTACGTTTCACTGTTTTTATTAATATTTTTAATCTCCTTTTGTTTTTCTTGCTTTCGTCTTTTTTCTGTTTTCGCGCTCTTCTGTTCTCCTCGCTTCTTTCCTCGCCCCTCGCGGTCTATCGCTCGCGCTCGTGCTCTCTATCTCTCTCTCTCTCTCTCTCTCTCTCAGCTTCCCTTTCTATTTTCCGCCGTCTCTATTTCCCTCGTGTTTATATTATATTATTATCAATATTCCTCGATTATACCGCGCTTCTTTATTTTTTTTATTTTTTCACATTGAAATTCTTTCTACTATGGAGAAATAATATAATATCGCACAGTGCGTTGTTCGCGATGGTTGGTGCACAGCCTGACTCCTTCTAGCTCGCGGACACCGCACACTCGCAGCCTGCTGAACGGGCCTCCTTGCTCGGTTGCGACGCGCGATGCGAACTTGTTTTCTTCTTATTCTTTTTTACTCCGCCGCGAACTACACGCCGGGTACGCTTGAATCGAGACGGCGCGCTTACCTTACTGGACGAGGAGACGTCACGTGATCATACCACGACTCCCGCCTCTGAACGCGATTGGCGCCTATACACATAGGATATTGCCGATGTTTCATACGCTCCACATATCGGGTATGCAAGTTGCTTGCCAAATATAACGGGTGGTTTTATGCGATATACATCTTCCCGCGCTTTTCGAGGAAAAATTATTTAAAAAAAAAATCACCGCCGAACGCGGTACAAGGAAAGATTTTACCACCTAGTTTCATCGGATTTAAACAACAATATTTCTTCAAAGTTTCATTATTCGAGACTTTTTTTTTTTTTTTTTTTTAACTTTTTATTCATTTTTTATTCTTTCTATTTTTGCATATGTATATTATGTAATTGTATGTATTTCATAATGTAATAAATCGATTTTTCAAAATGAAATGTTTTTTCTTGATTGAATTGCGTAGAAAAATACTGGAAGAAAAAAAAAAAAGTATAGTTTTTTTTTTTTTTTTAATCCTTGTGGACTAGAAAAACAACTTTTTTTCTTCACATTAATATCTACCTATAGAAAATTGTGAGTCTGCTATTTACCTAATATAAAAATGCTAACCATGTCGATCAGCAGATTAAAAAATCGTAAAATTTCGTGTGAAGTACGGTCTCTCAATAAGATGGACTAATACTACTATACAGCAGATTCATATAGCCGTTATTTTTGAACGGTATTGGAATCGAATTTCGAATTAAAATTTCGCAATTTAAGAACATTCATATGACATTCTGGTACTTTAGTTACCAAATGTCCTACATTGGTGTAGAATTTCGAAATTTTTTATCGACTATAACGTTTGAAAAATCGTATAACGATCTATTATAACGTTCTGGACTGCTGCAGGTATTCTTTTTACTTTTTTCGACTTAACGCTCTTTTGAAGGACTGCTGCAGGTCCGCATCGCTTATTCGACTTTACCATTGGGTAAAGTTTACCCATAGGGATATACCTATGCAGGCGTGATATGCGGCGCCAATGCGAGATGCGCGCGCTTTCCGCAACCATCTAGGTATAGGATGTGTATATGCGAGTGTTTTAGGTATAACGCAGCTCATGTATACGTACATCATATATATACCTACATATGTATATATACGTACACTCGTCACTCCCGCGCGTACAATACCAGCTAGGTTATAGCGGAGGGAGCTAATACACGTGTCCCTATAGATGCGGAGAAGTGGCAACTTCTCCTCTGGCTTCTACCCCTCGAAGGCTAAAACCATCCCTAAAATACCCCTCATGACCTTACCGAGAACCATAAGTGTATATAACTATATATACTATGCGTATATATATACGCACAGCACCGTATCTAGTTGATTTCGCGCCAATTCCGATAAAATCTGAATCTATGGATGAACTGATTAGGTATAGATGACGCCTATTTACCAATCTTCAAATAATTCTGGACTAAAAGGGGAAAAAAGAGAGAGAAAAACGAAAAAGAAGAAATATTCTATGTGTATAAAAATATAGAAACTGATATTTATTAAAATATATAAACGTATTTTGAAATCGGGCGACCGCCCCAATTTTAACGTTATATACTGATATGTGGGAAAGAAACTACGGGGTGAACACATATTCGTAGGTAATGACGAATGTGCATAGATTTATGCAGTCAGAAAAATAACAACCAAAATTTGGTTATTTATACACAGTAAAAAAGAATAACTTGGGCCAAGCATTTTTTCTTGGGCCAAGCACTTTTTTTTGAACAACCGACAATCTCTCGAGCGAAGTGAAATTCTCTGAGACCAAGTAAAATCTTTCTTGAATCATGAAAATTTTCTTGGTTCCAGAGAATTTTACTTCGCTCGAGAGATTGTCGGTTGTTCATCGGTTGTTAAAAAAAAATGCTTGGCGGAAGTTATTCTTTTTTACTGTGTATGCAAAATCACATTTTTTGTTCAGTCAATCAAATTTTTTGTTCAGTCAACCAAAAATTTCGTTGGGATAGCCAAAATTTTGTTGGTAAAACCAAAATTTGTTGGAACAACCAAAATTTTGGCTATTCCAACAATATTTTTGGTTGACTGAACAAAAAATGTGATTGTGCATATAATAACCCAAATTTTGGTTGTGTCAACAAGACTTTTTTCTGAGTGTGTTTGTACAAGCGGTCTTTGGACAGTTTAATGGCGTGTCGTCACACAGATGCGCGTCCAATTTTTCCTCAATTTTTGGATTTGAAGAGAATCCTTTTTTGAATATTTGGAATTGCGTATGGGTATAGGTATCTATGCGGGGTTGTTTCGCGTCTAATCGGTTTTCCGAATTTCGGGCATTATTTTTTTATCGAATAAATAAATGATCAAGATTTTATTCATCGGCGAGATCTTCGCATGTGTTCGATCGCAAATTTTTCGAGTGTGGCGCAAAGTCTGCCGCAACCTAATCCAAAGCTGACACATATATATAACGCAGACTACACCTCATACAATTTTGAAAGAAATCCGCAAGGGTGCGTATTTTTGGAATCATATAGGAAATACGTTTCATAAACACGTTTCGCGGTTTTAGAAATGGTTTTAGAAACGTTTTTCACGGATATCTTCTCTATTTTCGCGCAAAACGAACATTTTTTGGGCTGTACATGTTCGGAGTCGCACATAGAATTGCGCGACGTATTTTGTTTCATTGATTTCGGTGCCCAGGCAGAGATATTCCGTTTAATATCACATTTTTTCACGATGTTTTCAGGACTGGTGGAATTGCCTAGGAAAGCACCTTAAGAAAACAAATAAAATGCTGATAGTTTATTTATGAAATAAAAATAATGTGCAGACTTCCCATTTTTTTTTGTTCAATTTTTTTCAAAATTCCTTTTAAGAAATTGTTACCTATCCTATATCTTGAGCTTATGACTGATTCGTCAATGAGATTGAATCATTCATCGAGATACACGTAACCCAACCTGATAATATAGTATTCTTAATTTTTCTATAATTTTTGGAATATTATAATCCGCTGTTGTATTCGGTCTCGCTAAAAATCTAACAAGATTAAGTATAGGAACTAGCTATAATCAAGAATGTAGGTAGTATAGTATAAGAGGGAATTGAACAGGCTTCGAATGACCTTTAATATTATACCGATATACCCGCAGAATTTCGAGTATTGTACCCACATCTAATTGAAATTATATTGTTACGCCTAAAATGTTACAAAAGATATAGCGGCAATTTGTTACCTATAATAATCTGTATATATACCTAACCGCGCAAGAAGGAAACGTGGGCGGCGCTGTTTCTTCCCTCATCATATTAACCAGCGCAATAAGGTCTCAATTAGCTTTATGATAGTATAATTAGAATTATAACTCCTGCTGCAGGTAAGGATATTTTATTTTTTCCGCATAGGCATTGAAAAGTCACTTTTTGACGCCTGTTTTCGATCCACAAAGTGTCACTTTATACGGTTGATTTCAGAACTGCCCTATAAAGTCTTTATACGGCAGTCTGGATGCGCAGTTCGAAGTGCGCATTCCAAAGCTGCCGTATAAAGTCTTTATACGGCAGTTTCGATGCGCGGTTCGAAGTGCGCGACAGATCGCACCATAACCTGACTCTTCGTCTAGTGAATCTCAACAGGCGTCAAAGTGACTTTTCATGCCTATTTCGAAAAAAATACAGTATGGGGCGCACCCGTAAACCGTTTTTGACTCGAATAATGATTTCAGAACTCCCTTACGGCTCGCCTTCGGCTCGCCTTTAGCTCATCCTGAAATCATTATTCTCGCCGAAAAACACTTGGTTTACGGGCATGCCACATAATATACTATTTTATTTTGCAAATCACTGTTATGAGTCAAATTTTTTTTTTCTCATCAGCCTCTGAAATTGTGTAAAATACGTACCTACATTGAATTGTTTACCTAACCCTGCCTGAATTGGTTCTTTTTTTCTTTCTTTAAAAAAAAAAAAAAAAAAAAACTGCAGAGCAAATTATTTCTGCTGATTAGGGAATCGCGGGACGTAAATTCGAGATCGTGTTGATAACGTCTAGCTGCAGCCCACGCGATTCCCGCGGCTAGCTATATAGCGCCGGAAGTAGTAATCAAATAGATTTGCCTTCTACTCAACTATGTACGTATATATCAGCGTAGAATAACACCGAAATGCAATTAAAATCTTTCGCCCTTTGATACGAGATTCCAACGCCATCGGAAGCGCCCATTTCCGGGTTCGATGCACACTAACCGAATATATATATGCCATGCAGCAATATCGTGCACTCGCTGCAACCGTTTCATCAAATTTCAACTAAATATGATGTTTTTAACAATAAAAAAATAAAAATTAACTCAGGGAGAAATTGCTTCTTCGTTTTAACTAATTTTCACATTTTTTAAATCACTGGATAGGTATAGGTACAGTTGCACAAGAGTATACTACATACTGTATTATAAATCCCCGTCTAATATTCTCATTCAAACTAGCAGACTAAGAAAATCGCGCCGATTGTTTCCAAAATAGAGTTAAGCAGACGTATACCTTTCTTATTTCTATACCAGTGCAGATATTGAAGACATTGAACGTATATTCGATTATCTTCGAAGGAAAATTAAAAACGAAAATATCATTTAATCCCGTTTTCCTCCTATCCATTCAGGAAAGATCATTAATTAAATCGATCTAAAATAAGAAAATTCAACCCCCACAATACGTCACTATTTATATACTAATTGATGGATGAATAATTATAATTGGTTATAGGTACCTCTTCGTCTAATTATAACTCTGTAATCGTATCCCGCCTATACGAAGACACGATTCATGTAACATCGTTATGACAACATAGTACGACATCTTGTTCATCGATTTAATCATTTATTCATCAGTAATGAGTTAGATAAGTCAAAAATTGTATACGAGTTAAGGTTTAACCGCCCATGAATCTTTCAACCTTCGCTATATTCTTCTTCTTCTTCTTCTTCTTCTTCTTCTTCTTCTTCTTCTTCTTCTTCTTCTTCTTCTTATTCTTTACAAGGCAGAATATACACTCAGAAAAAGGTCTTGTTGACACAACCAAAATTTGGGTTATTATATGTGCACAATCACATTTTTTGTTCAGTCAACCAAAAATTTTGTTGGAATAGCCAAAATTTTGGTTGTACCAACAAAATTTTGGTTGTCCGAACGAAATTTTTGGTTGACTGAACAAAAAATTTGATTGACTGAACAAAAAATGTGATTGTGCATACAATAACCAAATTTTGGTTGTGTCAACAAGACCTTTTTCTGAGTGTATCTTATAATTGCAGAGAATTGTATATATATAAGAGCTGGAAGAGATGCCGATTCCATTGCAAATCGGGTCGATATTAAACTAGTGTGTGTATTATGCCCATCATAGGCATTGTATCGAGGGTGGTAAGTCTTGGTTGAGTCACTAGTGTAGCCAGGCTGCATCATGGTGGTGCATGCTGGTAGAAATCGTAGGAAAAGCCGTAGCTATAGTTGCTAGCCGCTACCCCTCCGAGCTCATATAGGGAAAATGAAAATCATGTGGGGGTTCAAATACTAGGGTCTGCAGCTGCTGACGCAGACGTGCCTGTGCAACGATTCATTTTTAAATGCACTCAGCTCTTAGGTATATACTAAACTATTCCATAGAAAAATTATTAAACTGCTGCTGGTATGCGGGATCAGAAATCTGATTAACACTCCATAGATTAAATTCCCTCTTCGGTTATTATCAGTTTTATCAAACATTACGACTCACTTTGCAGTTCCATGCCATTTACCAAATCTTTCTAATCATCTCACGACAATTTTGCTACTCATCAAAATTCTTACTATTCGCCCATGATATTACTATCCGACATCGGTAATGGCGTATAGATTCGCGGATGGTCCCTTACTTGCCAACAAAGCAGCTGAAGCTTTGCCAAAAGCTTCTTTAGACCCGCGCAATTTCTATCACCCTAATGCTATAACATCTGCCGCAGATTGTTAGAAATATTCAGGTAGGTAGGTAGGTAGGTAGGTAGGTATACCACGTGTCTATAGGTATACAAGAACCTACACGGAGAGAAAAATCTAGGGTTTAATGCAAGAGAATTCATGGGATTCACACGCGGAGTATTTGTTATGCGAACACCGCAAGCGTCTCTTGCTCAATTTGCTAGAGGACCTCATGGGTTTAATGCGCGACATACCCTTTTGCCCTGAATGCACCAGCGCCCATGCGAAGATGCCAAGAATCAGTTGGATTCATAGTAATGCTGCCTTGCGCTAATACCGTGAAGTTGTCCGAGGGATATTTCCAAGAGAGCTCACGGACTTTTTCCGTGAAGCTCCTTGCGATTTCCAAGAGAAATGCTTGCTATTGAAGCGTGGCCAATGTTCACGCGTTAATCGCCAGTTTTTTCTCTCCGTGTAGGTATACGAGGTATCGAATATCGTTTAGAAAAAATGAATTTTGTTTAATTTTTTTTTTTTTTCTTTTAGCAGGTATAGGTAAAACTCTCGGGCCCTGGGGCGTATAATTGGTAAAATTCGTTGCGCTTTTATTTGCGATTGTTGGATAGGTGCAGGGAAACGAATTGAACCACGGGGAAGACGGCTACGACCGTTATGGGGTTTCGGAAAAATTTCAAAGAAATTTTCACCATTATTAAAAGTTTTCCACCCATCGTTTCACCGGGACGAATCTTAGTCCCTAGTATATCGAATGGTTGGTTTATAATCATTTCTGCGAAATCCGTGAAAGGTTGAGAAAATGAGGAAATCGTCGTATCATAGGTTCGAATTTGGAAACTCCATTTTTGGACTAATTCCCGATAACCTCGTACGGCCAACTCCATCGATTACCAACAAATACTGTTCCTTTTCCGAAACGTGCACCGAGCCACGTAGGTACACCCTGTGGCTACTGCAACGCACTGAAATGGCTCCTGGCTTAAATTCCTGTCCTTTTCTAGTTCCTGTTCCTTTTTCCTTTTCTCATATTCCTATGTATTCCTAGTCCCTGATCCTTCGCGCGTATGGATACTAGCCTCTCGTGTCAACATGTGGCTATCTTCAACACATGTATACTATACCTACTCCTAGACCCTAGTTCAATGCGGCACATATATGGAACTAGTGCATAGATGTACTGGTACCTTACATACATATACAGGAAGCGAAAGATAGGCATAGCTGCGTCGTATAGACTTGAACTACCTACCTACCTACCTACCAATCTACAGCCGGGTTTCCTTCGTTAGGTAGCTTGGTTATACGGCTAGTGCAGCTGGCATCCTCAGACCTCCCCCTCAATTGATCCTTGTCCCCATAGGTTTTGGCCCGATGTTTTTCCCCGCTGTCTCTAGTATAGTCCCTGGAAGGATCTAGCCGGTCGAACACACTGCTGCACTTCACCCCGTAGATCCTAGAAGCCTAGAAAAATATCCTCAGGCGGGTATAGTCGACCGCAAAAGTTCGCGTGATACCTATACCTACCCGTATTCAGGATAAAGATGGGAGACCATTTTCCTCAAATTAGTTTCATTCTTCTGCATATTTTACATCCTGCTTCATGTACCCGATTAAATGAATAGGTGCATATTATGATATGGACACGATGTACCCATCAAGCATGCAGAGTAGAAACTGGGGGGACATTTTTCTGAATTATTATAAATTTGCGCTAAATTTGGGATGAAATTGAACGGGTAGAAAATAAGTCTGTCGAAGATTGTACGAGAGGACGTATATACCATACACGCAAAAAACAGTGCTGTCGAATTTACTCTATGAGCAGTGAGTATATGGACAGCAATTTTTTGCAGTAGAAATTATCACAATTCTAGTATTGGGTACATTGGAGCAAGTGGCATTCAATGTCTATACAAGTGAATGTTACCACAATTGTGATAATTTCTACTGCAAAAAAGTGCTGTCCATATATTTACTGCTCACAGAGTAAATTCGACAGCACTGTTTTTTGCGTGTACGCGCAAGGATTTGTTGTATACAAGTGCAGCTCGTCTACTATACATTTACTTCCGGAGACATTTCGTCCATCAATGTCCATCTCTGCCCAGAATCCAGATTTACATGAAATTTTTCATTCTCTAGTGGGAGAGAAATGAATTTGTTGTTAATTTGCTGCACTGATGCTAAGAAATGTACTTGAATATTTACTTTATTGAACAATGAATCACTCCCAGGCTTGTGAAGTAGTATACCTCCACTTTTCGCTATCGGAAATGTAATTTCCGCATTATATGTCATAAATTTTACAGTGACATGAGAAATTCGACGTTTTGGGGCCACTTAATTGCGGTGGCTTGACGTAGGACGTTTTGGGTTTTGTTCTAAGTTGGTAATTAGCAATCTCTGTTAGATGTACAAACAAAGGTTTAGAAATCTAGGTCTTGGTGAACATAAGAGCTCGGCTCAAGTGTCGGCTAAGCGAGTAGGTATGTAGTACGAACCTACCTCATCATTCAAGGTCAAGACCATGACATAGCCCTTGTGAAGGGACAAAAAAAAAAACATATATTCGCTTATCTACAAAATACATCAACATTCTGGAAAACTGATTTTTCTTATTACACACTGCAAAAAGGCGAGTCGAGAATCAAGCATTCAATAATGAACCGTTGGATTTATCATACAGCCCATGGATGTATAAACTTCGGGATTGGAGTCAATGCTGCTGCAATATTGCAGTTTAACCTGGAACAGACTTTGGTCTGGCCACCATGTACGTACCTGTAACAAAGTGTGTCTATTATTCATGTGAAATAGATGTTCTCCATTCTCATTCGTGTATTTGAATTATTTTTTTTAGTTCTAGAATGGAGCATTGCATCGCGCAGCTTGAACTTCAAGCACCTTTTTTGGCGACTAAAATTTTTATTTTCGAAAATCTGAATATGCAGTCTTGAAGTTAAATAAATTGTCTACAAAAAGTGTCTGAACGTATTTTTAAAAAAAGTGCTTAGTTTTCGAGATATTTCAAGTCGCAAATCGCTTGGGGTAAATTTACTATACGGAGGTGTGCACTCAAAATAAGGGTTAAATTATTTCTGTTTCTGTAAAGAACATATAAGGGAACCAATGTAACAATATTTGGATCTTTTTCGGAGGAATTACCCATAAGCTTGTCCAAAACCGTACAATGCATATTATATGTCGTTACAAATTGAGTTATTGCTTTACAGCCTTTAGACTTATTTTCTTCAGATAGAAATGTACGATGCATGCGTCCTCCAAAACCAAAATATCGTCACTTATGGAATCTGTTTTTTGTTTTTTGTTGCAAAAGCTCTGCTCCTGTTTCAGGAATTCTTTTCCTTCACTTCACGAATTCGGTTATTCTCACAGTTTATGCGTAGCATTTCATGCTGTGGATTAATATATGCTACAGTTTTCCAAACTAATGTTTATCAAATTATTTGTCTGTGTTTTTAGGATACAGAAGTACCTATACACCGCATGTCTGAAGTTCACACGGAAAAAAAAAGCTGTAAAATTTACTATGTGGGCAGTAAATATAGGGACCGCACTTTTTTGCAGTAAAAATTATCACAATATTGTGGTGACATTCACTCATGTAGACATTGAAGGCCACTTGCTCCAATGTAGCCAATACTGCAATTGTGATAATTTCTACTGCAAAAAAGTGCTGTCCCTATATTTACTGCTCACATAGTAAATTTTACAGCTTTTTTTTTTTTTTTTGCGTCCAGGACGCAATATCTCACTTAATTCAATATAATATTTCTTGAATAGTATTTTTGTCTTATTCACAAATTTTTTTAGCTATCAGATACATCAAATGAATCATGGGTGGTATAAGCAGCTTAGAAAGAAAAAAGTACTGCAAAAGTTATTTTACACAGTTATACTACTTACGGTTCAAAAATATCTCTCTAACCTAGATTTCAATTGATGATCCATGGGTCCCATAATATTCTGGATTAATTCGTTCAAAGGTGTCCTATTGCGTCATATATAGGTACCTACACACATAGGTATACTATATCCACAGGGTTAATAATTTGCATAATTTTGATCTAGAAAACTTTTTATACAGGTACCTCACATAAATAGCAGCTGTAGCCGTTACAAATACGGGATAACGAGCGCATCCAAAGGATCACGGATCCATTATCCTTCTGTGAAATAAGGTGAAGAGGGGGGGAAAGAATAACAGGGGATTTTTTGAAAAGGAAGAACCATAAAAAAATCAAAAAAATAAGGAAAAAAAGAAACAACAACGTGAAATGGCATTAAAGTAAAACTTGTAGAAAAAAAAAGGCACGAATTTTTTTTATCCTTTTTATTTTATTTTTTTCATACAATTTTTTTAAAAGGTAGAAAAGAACAGATCTCATGGAAGATTCGAGTTGGTAGGTAGGTAGGTAGGTAGGTAGGAAGGTAGGTAGGTATAATAGGGTGGTAGAAAATCCGCAGGGTGCATGGTGCCGATTGTCCTACCTACCTATATATACCATAACGCGATTTTTCGACGCCAAACAAGAAATATTACGGGCACAACCCTGGAACCATAAGGATGCGAAAGAATCGCAGGAAATTGTCCTATGACTTTGAATTATCGTTATATTGCTGTCTCGCTCCGCAAATCCTCAAACAAAAACCATTACTATTCTTACTGAGAAATTTTGCAAGTGAGCAAACTATAGAATGGCAAACTTTCTCTTCGACATTGAACAGCTGGAACTAAATGGTATACCTAAACCTATACCTCTTGTACCTCTTGGAAAAGAAGAAGTAAAGTATATATAATTACAAAAGGAAAGTGGAAATTTTGCTGCTTTCGGAAATAAACGAAGAAATTTGATATTTAGTACACAGAAAGAAAGGTTGACTTGATTCAAGATAATTTTGCGGTCCAAAAATGAAGACCGAAATTTTCTCGGATCAAATCACATTTTCCAAATTTTCTTGGTTCGAGAAAAATTTTGATTTGATCCGAGAAAATTTCGGTCTTCATTTTTGGACCGCAAAATTATCTTGAATCAAGAATAATTTTCTTGGCTCAAGTTAACCTTTTTTTCTGTGTGCAGCAAAGTATAGAGAGCCGCAGAATAATTTTTCCCGAAGAGTTACAGTATTTCTCGCATGAGTACGTGGTGCAGGTCAGTTCTTACACAAATTATCTGCAATTTCTCGTAGATCGATTTACCCCAGTGAAAACGATCGAAATTTAGAATAGGGAAATGATTGAGCGAACCATATATGAGATCGTTAGGTTTATTGAAAGATTGAAATTTTAGTATCTTATCTGCGGCTGCAATGAAAATATGTATTGGGACAAAAATCGGATGAATATATAAAAAATCGCAATCGGTATATGACTATATTACATCAATAGGTGGTTACATCCGATTTTATACATCGCGATAAAAGGCAGGTTCGAAGCCTGCTGCTGGCAAAAGCGCAGCGTACAAATGGCGGCGCAGTAAAGTTTAAACGGGAGGGCGCCGCGACGCGTCAACCCGAGCCGGCCGCCATTTCGGGATCTGCAAATTCGCGATTTCGAGTTCGACTTTATTCCTAATCGTTTGAAAAAGGCAACGATTCATATAGCTTTCTCGCAAGTATATTACTTTAAATATTTGGCTATCACGCAAAAAACAGTGCTGTCGAATTTACTCTATGAGCAGTGAGTACCTGTATGGAAAGCACTTTTTTGCAATAGAAATTATCACAATTCTAGTATTGGGTACATTGGAGCAAGTGGCATTCGATGTCTATACAAGTGAATGTTACCACAATTGTGATAATTTTTACTGCAAAAAAAGTGCTGTCCATATATTTACTGCTCACAGAGTAAATTCGACAGCACTGTTTTTTTCGTGTACGATGTGTTTCGATGTCGATCGTTTGAACGCAATATGTTCATTCACTCGCACTGAGAAAAATGAGAATCGTAATATCAACAATAATTCGCTTGCTAACCGAATATTGCTAAGATAACGATTTTTTCTTACAATATTATAATGCTTTCCAATTATTGTTGCAGTTACGTTGCTGCTTCAACAATAAAATATTGCAGATACAACAATTTGTTTGCTACTGTAGCAATACAATATTGCTGTACAAGCTTGCAATATTTATAGCACAGCTTCAGCAATGATTATTGCAGGTTGGTATGCAGCAATAATGTTTTATTGCTGTTTTATTGCAATTCCAGCAATATTTTTTTCTCAGTGCGATTTCGTATATATAGAAAAACAGCCAAATTATTTTTCGTCTTCGATGCATATGAATCGGTTTCTTTCATATAAATCCATTTTTTCATTCTCATTCACATCAGATACATTTAGAAAAAATCGATGTTACATTTTATATTACTTGGATCGTCGAAATGAAATTCAAAGGTACACGGAAAAAAAATTGTTGCTTAATTTACTATATTGAGCAGCTACAAAGAGGACAACACTTTTTTGTAGTAGAAATTACCACAATTCTAGTATTTGGTACATAGGAGCAAGTAAATTTCAATCTCCTAATGAGCAGATGTTACCACAATTGTTGTCATTTCTACTGCAAAAAAGTGTTGTCCTATATCCAGCTGCTCATTTTTTTCCGTGTATTTTAGATTTTGGACCGAATCTCGATCTTATATACACAAAGATATATCGAGTCTATACCGAACTAGAAATGGTCGTTGCAGTGTACCTATACCTTATACACACTGTTGGAAAAATTGAAGAAAAAATAATGTTCCAGGAGGTCCACTATTATTTTATCTCAATTTCAACACTTTTTTAGTTAAGACAACCACTTTTTTAGTTAAAACAACATTATTTTCACTTAAACGACAAATTTTTCTGTTGTTTCAACGGAAAATAGTGTTGAAATCAACATAAAAATTATAGTGGACCTCCTGGAACATTTTATTTCTAACGGTGCATGTCGAAACTTTTTCTAATTTGGAGTAAATATTCTAAAAATGATGTAATTTCGAAGCAAACCAATAAAATATAGAGATATACTATATATGATCGCAGTATTCTATCATTGCGAGCACATAGACAGGCAAGGCACATTTTTTCATCAAAATATTGCCTCAGAATTTAAAAAATTAATGAACAAACACTTTATATTCAAAATTTCTAAATCCTGCAGTTTTATGTGCCACGAATATTATCCTCAGGAAATTTTATTTTTATCTGATTTATGAATAGATTTTAAGCGAAATCGTATATAACTATATATTATGTACAGACGTTGTGCCGGAATTTTGGCAGCTGCAACCCATATTATAAATCACATATCTGTGAGAAAATTGGTGTCAGGACGAGGGTTGAATTTCCTTCACGCCTGCAGGATGCGTTATTCCATTATTATTATTATTATTATTATTATTATTATTATTGTTATTATTGTTATTTTTTTTCTCGAGAAACAACATGGCGACCATATACCTATACTCTTTCAAAATTATTATAGTTATACGATACCTACTCGATCGCCTTAGAGACGAACCGATCTTTCGACGCTCGCCAACTGACGTTTTTTTTTTTTTTTTTGGGCGCCGTGTCTATAAGTGGAGTGTAAATATATGTATAGATAGGTGTATTATGTACAAAATGTTTTCTCAAATTTTGAGACAGAAAAATAAAAAATAAAACGAAAAATATAGAATTTAATAGCCAAATATGGCAAACTAGATGTTAAAAAAATGAATAGAAATTTTCGAAATTAGTTTTTTCGGTCCTAATACACGAAAGGGTTTTAAATATATATATATATTAGACCGGTTCAAAAAAATCGACTATTCTTTTTCTTTCAATTTTCGCATTGAAATACTTTCGGGGGGCTGAAAAAAGATGCCTGTTAAAAGCGGAGCTCTTAATATTAAGATTTAGAGGTCGCTCATCGCGGATTTCTATTTTCCATTTGAATAGCATAGGAAATTTTTTTTTTTTTTTTTATAATTTTGTAGCTCACAAACCAATGAACAAATCCAAATGACTCAAACATATTTTCATAGAAAATTGAACACTCTACAAAAAGCTTCTCTTATCATTTTTTGATAAATTGACTCCTTCCAAAGTTATTCAAGCTCAAATTTCAACTTATAGTTGAGTAAACTATTTTTTTTTCTGATTTTTTTTCCACAATGATAGGTACATTTTTTAGAGTGTTCAATCCCCTATCAAAATATGTAAGAGTCATTTGGATTTGTTGATTGGTTTGTGAGCTACGAAATTCTGAAGAAAAAAAAAATAAAATTCCTATGCTATTTAAATGGAAAATAGAAATCCGCGATGAGCGACCTCTAAATCTTAATATTAAGAGCTCCGCTTTTAACAGGCATCTTTTTTCACCTCCCCGAAAGTATTTCAATGCGAAAATTGAAAAAAAAAGAATAGTCGATTTTTTTGAACCGGTCTAATATATATATACATATATAAGCAAAAAAAAAAAAAAAAAAAAAAAAAAACAGATTTGCAAAATTTTAGACCTTAATTTTAATATTAAGGCAGCACGACGACCTCTCACTTTTTTTTACCAAAAAAATTGGCAATCAAGGGATGAGAGCCAACATGAAATTCCTAATAAATGTTGCCGAACTTTTCTTCTACTGGAAGGAAGTGTCATTACCGAAATTTTTGCCTTATTTTGGATTATTTGACAGATAATTGAACGTTCGAAAAGCTCATGTTATTCAAATGGCAAAAAAGAAGAGATTGTTGGCACACCTTGATGGGCTATTCAAAATTAAGGGCTAAAATTTTGCAGAACTTTTTTTTGTCTATTCATTTATTTGGAACCTATTCATTTATTCGAAGCGAAAAAATTCGTCCCTAATCAAAATACTGTCAGTCCAATAGATATATAGCGCAGGTATAACACATATTAATCTATAATATGCGTATACCGATTTATTCACCTAGAAATACAAATTATCAATTTATCTTGCATATATATATATATATATATATATATATCGTTGGGGTATTTCAGATAATCCGATTATATCGGATATGGGTATATCAATTATACACAGTTACGTTATTCACTCAAATTATCTATAATGTATATAGTACATGCATATACCTATATACAACCGGATAAAACGAGCTGCGGGAAATATTTCTCTGATTGTTTGTTCCGAATGTTCCAAAATTTCGATGAAAGTTTTTGAACTCGCGGTTTTATTAATGCCAAATAATTTTCGAAAATTTTACCCCAATCTAGCCGCAATATTATAGTATAGAAACCTAATATGCACAGAAAGAAAGGTTAACTTGATTCAAGACAATTTTGCGGTCCAAAAATGAAGACCGAAATTTTCTCGGATCAAATAAAAATTTTTCTCGAACCAACAAAATTGGGACAATCGTAACAAAGTTCAATCGTAGTCGAGTTTGTTTGATTGAAATGAAATTTTCTCACCGTTTTTCTATACACTAGGTAAGTAAAATTGATATTTATTTGAACTGATCGATGGTTCATCGAATAAATCGGATCTATTATTGGTTAAAACAAAATTATTCCTCAAAGTAAACGAATCATTTATGGTTCATTCGAAGATACAGTGCTCAAGCACAGACCAAATATTTATTTTCATGGAAACGAGCGAATTTATTGTATTTTCTGATATCAACCAAATTTCGGATTAATTTGATCAAATTTCTGTACAATATATATATTTGACCGATAATTATTGCCACTTCAGCTATATAATTCGAGCAATTCAAAAAGGGCTGAAACCGCAAAGTTACGATTTTTGTAAGATGTGAATATAGATTTCTAATTTTTTCAAATAAGAAATCCTATTCCATCGAGAACCTTGAATATATCAATTAATTTTTATAGATCGCTGCGATACCTCGCATCAAATGTAAAGGTAGGTGTATACTAATGTTATATAATTTTTTTAACCTGATACTGACAACATTTTTGTTCGGCTTACAAATTTACATCAAGTCTGTGTCTTATAAGAATATAAAAAACAAAAAAAAAAAAAAAAAAACAAATAATATTTATAACATATGAACATTTTTGCTGAACGAATTTGCTGCAATATTTAATACATCAATGAGGTTCGATGACTTAATTGAATGATCAAGTTTCAGTTAATGAGAATTAGTGACCTTTAGACATTCTTTGATTTAGTTCAAAATTTACTTACCGATTTTCACTATGCAGTTTTTTCGGCACCTGAATAATTGCAGGCGGTATACTAACCGATTTTTCTCCATTGAAACTGAACACCCTCTTCTTATTTCTTGTTTTACCAATAATTAGAAAACTCGCAAGAAATTTGCAGAGTTTCATGGAGCCACCGTACCGATATAGTAAAAATTTTACTCTAACTAGAGTGATCAAAATTGAATCATTAAAAACCAAAAGATTGACTTCTTACTGCAAAAAAATTTCATCATAAGAATAAACATTCCAGAAATAATAAGCAAGTCCTAATGAACCGATCGGCGGATAAAAAAATCTCATAAAACACTCAGAAAAAAAATTGCAGTCGTGTTAGCCAAATCGTTTTGTTGGCCATCTTTTGGTAGTTGCAACGAAAAATATTGTTGGCATTACGCATCATATTGTTGGCACAACAAATCAACAAATAGAATTCGCCTACCTTTGTTGCAATATTTCGTTGCAACTACCAAAAGATGGCCAACAAAACGATTTGGTTAGCACGACTCCAATTTTTTTTCTGAGTGAAGTATGTAGTTTGAATTAAAAATTTCGGATTGCATCTAACACAATCTAAAACTTTTAATTTTAGTTTTAATTATTAAAAAATACGTATAATTTGAGAGAATAATTTCTTTCGATAATAATGAAATAATTTTAATATCCAATAGGTATATCCGCGTTTCAAAGCATGTAGTAACCTAGGCTTAGGTATCGTTAGGGATTTTCCTGCTTCGACTGTACATAAAGGCAAAAAGGGAGACCAGCGCAGCAACCCCAACTATGTACTAGCCTATTTTTGGAGAACGGTTGCGCCCGTATTTCCCGATGCACCCTAAATTTCCACTCCCTCGTCGGCGTTACTCCCCTATATATATATATATATATATATGCATATATACCAAACTATGTTGCACCGCAGCCCTGCAGCTTTAGAACCGAATCACCCTTCTCGGATTGGTCGGCTTATACCTATCCCCGATGGTTAACAGTGGGGATAACCGCATCACTCGCTGCAATTTCCCCTTATATACAAATATATATATATATATATATGCATTATATACTATATTCTTCATGCCCTTATGTAGTTCGTGCACATAAGGTACCCTACCTCACCGTTGAACCTCATGGGTGCATCGAGCGCGAATAAATTGCATTATACGAGGCCGCGCAACGCGCAGAGTAACGCCTCAGCGCAGCGCATATATATGCATTTCCACATTGTGCAGTGCTGCGGCGATGCACCAAGATCCGATCGGCAAAGAGGGCGCAGCAGAGGAGCTGTAGAGAGGGAGGCTCGTATCAATGGAACGAGTAATGGTAGGGTGAGGCAATGGTGCAGACTGCACTTTGGTCATGGCATGCCAAGCATGTTTACCGTGCGCATCCGACATTTGTACGCCACGTGGTGCACGCTGGTATACATATACTAGTAGGTATATAAGAGTTTCTTGTGCTACTTGGACTTTTCGTTCTCTTATCTTCTTTTTTTTCCCCTCTTTTTCTTTTTCTTTTTCTTTTTCATTTTCTCTCTGTCGTTTCCAGGAAACTTTTATAGTACTCAAACGAATTAGAATCCTTCGTTGATGGGGGAAAAAAACTCGGGCGTTAAATTTCCTCGACAATTTTTCACCCCATTTATTCATTTCTAGTTTGTGAAGAGATCATCCTCATTGCTTAATTGCGCTATTTCGTTTTTATATTATACACTTTATTATTTTATTGGAGTGAAAATTGAGCCGTTTAGTACCGATGGAGTGAAGGTTCACTCTGATAGAGTGAATTGAGTTTTAGATACAAAGAATCAAAAAATTTAGAGCTTACCTAATATAATAATTGTATCAGGAGCAGGTCTGATCGAATTTTAGATTATTCTGAAAACACACTCAGAAAAAAGTCTTGTTGACACAACCAAAATTTGGGTTATTATACGCACAATCACATGTTTTGTTCAGTCACTCAAAAATTTTGTTGGAATAGCCAAAATTTTGGTTGTCCCAACAAAATTTTGGCTATCCCAACGAAATTTTTTGTTGACTGAACAAAAAATTTGATTGACTGAACAAAAAAATGTGATTGTGCATATTATAATAACCAAATTTTGGTTGTTATTTTTCTGAGTGCAGTTTTGATCGATTGATTTTTTTTTCTTCAGCAGTTTTAGTCACGTTTGTTTCGCAATTTTTTTTTTATCGCTGCAATTATTGTGCAGATTATTGCACTTCATTGTACCGTAAGCCATGAATCGTGGTTTTGTATCGGTTTAATCGCAACTTTGTTTTTTTTTTTTCTTTCTTTCAACAGCAATGAAACTCAGGGAGTATAAAATAGTCTATTAAATCCTCGAATACGAATTCCATCGACTTGTCTTAACCGTGTCTGTTCGAGCCTGAATATCGTTGATAGGTTTTCTCTGAAACATCGAGAAAATCAAACGGGTGGTTTTATCTAATAAAACCGAAGTTTATACCGGCTGAAAAATTAAATCGCGATTCATGCACTCCGAACTTTTTTTTACCAAATTGTAGTTAAATGAGCTTTCTTCTTGCTCATTAAATTTCGCCGTTAATTTGAAGCAAAAAGTGACTCGGGAAAACAGAAAAGAAAAAAATAGAAAAATTTTCTAACGGAAATGCGTAGTTCCTCGTATCTATGGTCGTCGACGCCTGTTTCAGCTTAGGTTTAGGTTTTGGGTCTGTTTGGCCCTGTTTAGACCGCCGCATCGTAGCGAGCTGTGAGGCCTAGGAATGCGTATGGTGGGGCCTCATTTTTTCAATGAAAGCTTCTTCACCAACATTCATATACGATACACGCGTAGCCTCGTAAACACACGTACACGCTTTCCCATGAGGCTCGAAACACCGCCGCCCGTCATTTGTCATATTAAAAAAAAAAAAAAAAGACTCGCATTATATATACACCATATATGACGTGGTATACGTGTATGACTAGGTATATACCTATATATGTAACATATGTCTATACATACACAGAAAGAAAGGTTAACTTGATTCAAGACAATTTTGCGGTCCAAAAATAAAGACCGAAATTTTCTCGGATCAAATCAAAAATTTTCTCGAGCCAAGAAAATTGGGACAATTTTCCCAATTTTCTTGGTTCAATTTGGTCCCAATTTTGCGGTCGAAAAATGAAGACCGAAATTTTCTCGGATCAAATGAAAAATTTTCTCGAGCCAAGAAAATTGTACCAATTTTCTTGGCTCGAGAAAATTTTTGATTTGATCCGAGAAAATTTCGGTCTTTATTTTTGGACCGCAAAATTATCTTGAATTAAGAATAATTTTCCTGGCTCAAGTTAACCTTTTTTTCTGTGTACACGTACACGTACTGCACCTATACCTATCTGCAGCTCTTACAGCTCATATCTTTCCTATACCTAAACCTATAGGTGTATCGCACATAGTTGTACCAACACAACTATAAATCTGTTTCGTTATCCGTCCATATACTTATATAGATATTATACACACACACACAGATATAGTAGCATCTATATAGATATATGTATATTAGGGTGTTTCATTTTTGAGCAATATTTTTTTTTTTCGATGGCATACCAGAAAATCTTATACTTTATAAAAAATAAAAAATTTTGCCGCCTGGTAAAAGGTTTTAGGTCTAATATCGGCTTAGCTCATTCAAAAATTCGATTTCCCACCTAAATAACACAGGAAATTTTTTTTTTTTTTGTTTAATTGAATTTTTCGTTGTTAAAAAATTTTTTTTCGAAAAAACCGTCGTCAAACTTTCGAAGGAAATTAAATTCTTTACAAAAATGTCTCTGTGGTCGAAGACCGTACAACCAGTAGTTTCGGAGTTATAGCGCGTCAAACATGAACAATATTCATACCATATGTGAATTTATCGGACCAGTCGAACCAAATTTTTAAGTCTTCTAACTGAAGCTCACCTCTATATAGAACGTGCAATCTTCAGATAGACCGGAAAAAACGGAAGTGCATCATAATTATTTTTTCAAGTAAAAATTGGACAAGGCGTCGCAGTACAAATGCGGAGGTCCCGGTTCAAACCCGGGCTGAAGGAATTTTTACTTGAAAAAATAATTATGATGCACTTCCGTTTTTTTCGGTCTATCTGAAGATTGCACGCTCTATATAGAGGTGAGCTTCAGTTAGAAGACTTAAAAATTTGGTTCGACTGGTCCGATAAATTCACATATGGTATTAATTAATAGGCTTCGAACGATAGAGTCACTACTCAATGAAATGAACAATATTCGCTATAACTCCGAAACTACTGGTTGTACGGTCTTCGACCACGGAGACATTTTTGTAGAGAATTTAATTTCCTTCAAAAGCTATATAAAGGTTTTTTCGAAAAAAAAAATTTTAACAACGAAAAATTCAATTAAACAAAAAAAAAAAAAATTCCTGTGTTATTTAGGTGGGAAATCGAATTTTTGAATGAACTAAGCCGCTATTAGACCTAAAACCTTTTACCAGGCGGCAAAATTGTTTATTTTTTTATAAAGTATAAGATTTTTTGGTATGCCATCGAAAAAAAAATATTGCCTAAAAATGAAACACCCTAATGTATATAGTATATGTACATAACATATCGGCGAAGTTCTGATTGTGAGGAAAGTCTTAGCTCTGAACGATTCGAGCTTCTATTAATCTTTTCACCGGCTATTCGTAATCAGTCGGAGCCATGAACCGGAAGGATTATTCACGTGTAGTACTCGTATAGTACGCATGTAGGTATACACACATTATTATCATAGATTACGGCTATCGACGCACCAATCTCCGTTTCCGGTTCGGAAAATACGGCCCTATATATGCCGATAGCCCGCGCACGTATATATCACGGTTCGACTGAACACCTATATTATAGTATATAACCGTTATTGAATGTTGAATTTTATTTAGGCTCTTTTTGTTTCTAAATTTTGATTATTTCAGGTACGTAGTGGAAAAAAATAAAAATAAATAAATAAAAATAAATAAACAAATTTGACAGATTCGATTATTTTATATATACGGAGGAAATTAATGTAGGTATATGGCGCGATCAAAGTCTCGGAGAATAACTCAAAAATGCGGTTACACTGAGAAAAAGGTCTTGTTGACACAACCAAAATTTGGTTATTATATGCACAATCAAATTTTTTGTTCAGTCAATCAAATTTTTTGTTCAGTCAACCAAAAATTTCGTTCGGATACCCAAAATTTTGTTGGGACAACCAAAATTTTGGCTATTCCAACAAAATTTTTGGTTGACTGAACAAAAAAATGTGATTGTGCATATGAAGGATTCTTTCTCAAGTGGGCCACCCATTTTCGTCGTGGTCTCGAATTAATTTGATTATTTCCTCCAATGATTACCCTACTTTTTGGGAGTTTTGCTGAATTTTTGCAGATTTTTAGCACTGAGATATACGAAATATCTGGATAATCTGTTTATTTTACGTATTTATAAATTACTGATAATGAAAGGAAAATCAAAATACATGAAAGTTATGTTTTTTCATCAGATTTCCAGTAAAAATATTTTCAATTTTAATAGAATGACAGTTAGGGCTAAAAATGCCAAAAAACCCAGAAAAAATGCGAAAAAAGGTGGTTTCAAGTTTTCGGGCCGCTTTGATTTTGATGAAAAAATTCGAGAAAGAGTCTCTCATTACTCAGAGTTTACTCTGTAAATTTTATTATGGGACCGCCACTCCTTCCTAAGAAGAAAACATCCGAAGATAGCCCAATGATTGTTTTTGTTCGTATGACAACTTGGAACGCTTTAGGAAGGATGGCGGTCCCATAATAAGATTTACACAGTAAACTCTGAGCAATGAGAGAGTCTTTCTCGAATTTTTTCATCAAAATCAAAGCGGCCCGAAAACTTGAAACCACCTTTTTTCGCATTTTTTCTGGGTTTTTTGGCATTTTTAGCCCTAACTGTCATTCTATTAAAATTGAAAATATTTTTACTGGAAAGTTGATGAAAAAACATAACTTTCATGTATTTTGATTTTTCTTTCATTATCAGTAATTCATAAATACGTAAAATAAATAGATTATCCAGATATTTCATATATCTACGCTCCTGCCAGTGCTAAAAATCTGCAAAAATTCAGCAAAACTCCTGAAAAGGAGGGTAATCATTGGAGGAAGTAACGAAATTAATTTGAGACCACGACGAAAATGGGTGGCACACTTGAGAAAGAATCCTTCATATAGTAACCAAAATTTTGGTTGTGACAACAAAACCTTTTTCTGAGTGTAATTTATTATCGGGATATCCTGGACATGGATTTTAGTCGCGAATTTGACTTTCTGAAAAATTCGCATAGCACGAATTTTCGAAAATTTCGGGTATATCGTGGAGCAGAGAGACCTGGGATATAACCACGAGCAGTTTATGGTATAGCGGGACAAATTGAGGGAAGAAGGGTTAGATGAAGGTTCACATAACGATGAAGGGACTAGATCGAACAGATCGTTGGTGTCCCACTACAGCCTAATACGTTTATCGACATGAGGTCGAGGATCGTGATAAGAGAGGTGAAAGATCATAGTTCGAAAAATTTTCGGGTTTTGTTTCTGACGATCTTTAGCATTTGAAGAAATTACTAAAAATACAGAAATCGATTCGATGTAGAGAAAATATTATTATAAATTTTTTTCTCGTGAATATGCTTCGCTACGATACGACAACTAGATTTCATGTTCATTGTAGAAGGAAATATCACCCATTGAGCGGAATAAATTGTTCAAATATTGCCTGTACGCTCTTGTTGCAAAAAATTGCATATAGTACAACATTTGGAATCCGATACGTCAAAAAATTATATAGAATTGTTATACTAATTGACGAATAGTAGCGCATGGACGAATTTTTTTGGTCCGAGTACATGAATCGTTTCCAAAAAAAAAAAAAACAAAAAAAAAAAAAGATTTGCAAAATTTCAGCCCTTGATTCTTTATACCTGTAGATTATTCAAGACAATATTAGATGCATACGAATGTATATTTACTGCTGCTATATAGACACACGAGCCACGCCACGTTACATAATGAATTATATAAATCAATATGCGATTATCGTGATAATATGCGCAAGAAAATTGAAATTATTTTTATCGAGGCATATTTAACCGTAATTAATTGTTATCTAATTTAGTAAGAGTGGCGTAAGTGATCGACTTTAGTTGCGTAACTTTTGCGTGAGATGGACGGAGGAGCGCAGAAGAGAGAGCTGCAGCACCAGGCCAAAGCGGAGGTGACAAGGTACTATAAATAGGAAGTATTGTTGTCAAAGGTTATTTTTACATAAACCTAGGGAACAAAGGCTTCAAGTTTCTTTTTTCGTTAAGAGGTAAAAATACTCGTTCGATCGATATATCGATACGGTGTATACGATTATTTTTCTCGGATTTATAATATGTATATATCGCACTGAGAAAAAAAAAACAGCAATAATATTGCTCGAATCGCAATAAAACATTATTGCTGCATACCAACCTGTAATAATCATTGCTGAAGCTGTGCTATAAATATTGCAAGCTTGTACAGCAATATTGTATTGCTACAGTAGCAAAAAAATTGGTGTATCTACAATATTTTATTGTTGAAGCAGCAACGTAACTGCAACAATAATTGGAAAGCATTATAATATTGCAAGAAAAAATCGTTATCTTAGCAATATTCGGTTAGCAAGCGAATTATTGTTGATATTACGATTCTCATTTTTCTCAGTGCGCCTTAAATCATATTATCACACATAAACATTTATTCACATATATTAATTTACCCTCGTTATTATTTAATTACAATTTTCTTTCCACCATTCGGTATAATTTTAATCAAAAGATCCTGGAATCCCCATCAATTATACCGCATCAGAAAATTATAGTATACACAGCCATCATACTCTGTATATAGTTATACACAAATCTAGGTTCTTCTTCGAGGGTTTCCGTCACTCAGATCTCAGGATATGAAAATCCTCTCTTCAGGCATCCGCAGGCCTCCAGGCTTCCAGGATCTTCACGGTTAATTCCTCGGAGAAGGAACCTCGTAGGTATAAGGGGGCGCGTGATCTTATGTACAACGAGAGTAAACCTCTTCTATAGTACTGCTTCAGGTGTGGATCTAGAGGCGTAAAATAGCGGGAATTAAGGTTTAATTCTAGGTGAAAAAATTTATTAGTTTAAACATATCTGCAATGAGAATTAATATTCTTACGGTTTTCAGATTTCAAGATTACCATAAAAGCGTATTTATAATTGCTTCCATATTAATATTCGAGTGTAAATTTAAACGAATGTTTTCTTCTTATACCGAGAGGTTACGCTGAAAGTGGAAGTGCGGAAAGCGCCCGCGCGCTTGGAACCAGCACTTTTCGCGTAACCTCTCGGTATATAAGAAGAAGGCGATATTCTTCCTGATACATACATACATACTAGGTGTATTGGTATTCCGATAAATTATTGTACAAGTGGTGTAGCGTTGTTTATAAGGTGTCGTGCGAAATGAGACTTATCGTAAAATGTATCTACGCGATCATTTCTGAAGATTCAAAGAGAAAAATGAAAAGAGAAAAAAGAAAAATGAAAAAAGGAAAAGGGAAAAACTTATTTTCCCCAATGACAGCGATCCCTTTAGAAGGAGATATGCGCCTGCCCACTATCTCTCCTACACACCGTTGGCTCTGAGGGGAACTAGGCGCTGGATTACGAAGTAGGGAATACAGGATCGCAGAGGCTGTAAAGGATGCCTGCGGTCTGAGGGGAAAATCGTCGTGTACGTATACAGAGTGGATGTAGCTGTAGCTGTGCGGATGCATATAGTCGAGTGTATTAGTATGTTTAGATATATTTACGTGCTTATATACGTATATAACCTCGTGATATACATATATAGAGATGAATAAAGACAGACGTTCGTCTGTATATATATATATATATATATACACACATATATCTAGTATAACAGAGGAGTTCTTTTTTGGCAGGGGTGAGTCACCCCTTGCATTAACCAGAACACGCCCCTAGCAAAGATGGCTGCTATTCCATCGACCAATTAGGACCTTGGTCGAAGGGCGCGCGGGAAAACACAGGGCGAAGACCCTACCATCGCTCCCTAGTTTGGGGTGAAAATTTAGGGATGGGGTAACCCCCGTCCCGTCCCGTTCCGTCTCTACCCTCTACTCTCTCTACCCTCTATACCCTTACTCTTACTCTTCCATCTCCACTTCCCATCCCCGGCAAAACTCGGTATCAGCCCTTAGCTACGAATACTTATACTTCGAGGGAAGAGCGCGGCGAGGGGTGGATCTATTTATTTTTTACTCGGGTCAAATTTTTTATATCTATACTCTTCAACGTTGACGCCCGAGATATTATAACTTTGCTGCACTGTTAGCGGAACGGATACATAATATACCTACCTACATAATATCTTAACTTGAATATACTATACTTATATTTACTCATGCCCTAACTATCATCTTTAAGGGTTTAATCTCTACCAAGTGTGTAGAAGAATGTTTACACACTGCACCAAGCATATATCGACGCCCGATACGAATAACAGCACATTTCAGATTCCGGGTGGAAAAGAGCACGTTTCAGATTCCGAGTGAAAAAGAGCATGTTTCAGATTCCGGATGGAAAAGAACACGTTTCAGATTGAGAATGAAAAATAGCACGTTTCAGATTCACTCGAAAACTAGCACAATTCAGGTTGAACCGAATATTAGTTATTAGCAAGATGTCAGGTAGGTTTATTATAAGATTGAATTAATCATTCAATGATAAAATTGAATCGAGTTTTTGTGCATAATTGTGCATTTCCAATTTCATAATAAACCTACCTGACACTTACTAATGAGTAATATTTGCTTCGCCTGAATTGTGCTAGTTTTCCGAGTGAATCTGAAACGTGCTTTTTTTTTCATTCTCAATCTGAAACGTGTTCTTTTCCATCCGGAATCTGAAACATGATCTTTTTCACTCGGAATCTGAAACGTGCTCTTTTCCACCCGGAATCTGAAATGTGCTCTTTTTCACCCGGAATTTGAAATGTGCTGTTATTCGTATCGGGCGTCGATATAGCGTATTTTATTCCCACCAGCAACTCGATCTACAAAATCCGAGATTTCGATCACGTCTTCGATTATTATCAAATGTGTTCTAAACTCTTATGGATTTTGGAATGATTTTTTTTTTTTCTTTTTTTTTTTATATTCGATAGAACGAGGCTTTTTTTTCTTTTGCCATTTTCAGACTAAGGAAATCTCTGTTTCGTTTACGCAAGCCTTTGAAAAATGTGCTGTCAAAAACCGCGGGCGTCCGCAGATGAAATTAGGTAATAAAATAAAATTCCGATCCTATTAACGTTTACTCCTGCGATTTTAGAACGGTATTATTTTATCATTTTTGTCATATTTCTTTCGAGCAACCCTTTGATGCGAGAGTTGAGGCAAAGAGGCTGCACGTAAAAAAACGAAGATCGATTATATCTCATCATCAATTTTATAATCTTTTATTTTTCGAACCGACAAATTGATCTTTCAGAAATTTAAATCCCACGTTAAATAGCAGCACGTACATATATTTTAAAGAGTTGATTTCTTGTTCTAAAACAATTATCGGCTAGATAGACTATAATTCTCGGAATTCTGTCACGCATCGGTTGATGCAACGTACCTACTATATCTATCAATTCAGCGTTCTACCATACGTAACGGGAATTGTTCACCATTATGTTTTATTTACATAATTTCCATTACCCCGGCTACTTATTGACAGCTCATTTTTCAACCTATTGGTTGGTTCTCGGTAATGGTGAAAGAATTTTTCAATATCAAATCGCCATCAATGAAAAGGGTTTTTTTTTTTTTTTTTCTCTCTTTCTTTATACTTTCCTTCGTTTCTCATCCAATCTCTACGGGTATAACTATACACACACACACCGGAATAAAAACTGTACGAAACATTTTTTTATTTTTTTTTTTACCCTATTTTATTTCGGATTTGCAATTCGTCGATGGGGCGGTTATACTATCATCAAAAGTAACATATATATTTATATTATATACGCCCAAGATTATAGCTGGCGTATAGCTTGTCGATATCAGACTCATTATATCATAAGCTAATGATACAGGATACTTCAACGTTGAACCTCGTAAACGGTCAAGACACGGAACTACGCGAAGTGGTAGGCGCCCTATCGATCCTCGGATAAGGAGGTCTTCGCTCTCAGCGTCCTTGACCAAGCTTCTGTTTCCTCGCGATTCTCTGCATCCTGGCCACTCGATACCTTTCGCAAAAAAAAAAAACGCGCTTATGAAATTTTGTCGTTAAATTGTTCTCTTCCCAAAAAAACAAAAAAACAAAAAAAAAAAAAAAAAAAGATTCTTTTGGAACTAGATAAATTTTACCGAATACGAAATATACCCATCAATCACTCGCCAACATCTATGAATCCAATATAATTAATTGGCGCGCTCGAGGGATTCCGGCGATTTCATTTGTCTTTCACAACGAGGCCCAACGAGGCGAGGCGAGTCGAGCTGCTGGGCTAGGCTACGCTATAAGGCTAACGGGTGGCGTCTTCATATTATAATGATATTCGTTAAGTGCGAGTTTAGAATTCCGAGTAGTCAATATAGCCGTGGTTCTACGCCCATGAATTCCTAGAATTGTGTCGGCTGGGCTGCCCGCAGTCTTAGTACGTCACAGGGTGATGGGATTTACGCGGTTCTTGGTTCTTGGCTGTTGACCATCCGTCCAGGGATGTTCCCGCTCGACGCACCCTGACTAGGAAGAGGATATATCCAGGATTTTGGGTATCCTTAGCCTGGTTGGTAAACACGACCAAAAATTATCGCCCTCTTTCGTCTCCCTTTTCGTTTTCTCTTTCCCCTTCATCCCTATACCGTATACATTTTTCTCTTTCACTCCATAGCCTCCAGACTTTTACTCACAGCCGGAAGTCCCCGAAGCAAACCATGGCTCATGGCTGGAGCATCGCCGAATCGTGCTTGGATTTATAAACTAACGTCTTGCTAGTGAAGGTATAAAGGTAAAGCGGTACAGGTTGGTGTAAGTAGGTATACGAAAGTTCTATCTTCATTTATATAGTTTCATTGAATTTGTCGCGAAAAACGAATGTAGGTACCTACTCTTTGTCCGACTGTCGCCCTAACCGAGAATAGAATCTCTCCGCATAATTTGGTGTATGTCTGAATTGTGAGCAGAAGGAGCTATGTCACGGTCAATTCTTCACCCGTATTCTTGGAATTCGTCTACGTTTATGACGGTAGCAAGTAGGTATAGCTGCAGGGCCAGAAACTGTTCAACGGATGAAATAGAGAAAACTGAGAAGGTCGTAGTGTCCGAAGAACCGCCGCAGGTGTAGCCGTAACATTAATTCGGTTACTCACTTTGTTTTCTTCGAGTATTGTATGAGACGGGTGTAATTCTTCTTCGGTAACATTCCGAAAGAATTATGATCAACGGCGTTACTGAACAGACATTCCTCAGAAGAAATGGAAACCCGTCGGTTCCCATGCTGCCACTCAGAAAAAAGTCTCGTTGACACAACCAAAATTTGGGACATTATATGCACAATCACATTTTTTGTTCAGTCAACCAAAAAATGTGATTGACTGAACAAAAAATGTGATTGTGCATATTATAATAACCAAATTTTGGTTGTTATTTTTCTGAGTGTGCATGACGGTGAACGTAACAAGGCTTGGTTTGGCTCGTATCTTCCTTGCTATAATGTTTCTGCCCGAGTTCATCTTGCAGTGGTACAACCGCTAACTATTACTATACAAGTACGTTGACATATATATGTATATGGTGCGCAGGGCAGGTAGCTAAGCTAAGCTCACACATTGACACTGGCCTAGTTTCGAGGCCGTTGGGACTGTTCAAAGACTGCCACCATTTGCAATCGAAAACAAAAACCCATGAGCGAACAAACGAAGAAGGTCTATACGTCTATCCTTCTCCGTAACTTTTCATCTGTCCATTTCTATCTCTCTCGCGTTTTGTTCCCCTTTCCAAATCCTCGCTTGCTCCCTCCCCTGCATGTACCAGCCTCCGCGGGGTCGTTACCCCCTTTTGGTTCGATGGACCTGTATAGGTCTCTCAATACAATATACCGGCTCTATTTGCGACGCGAAAGATTCTCAGGAAATCAGTAAACGGAATTTCATTCATTTCACATATTTACTTTATTCCAGTTGACGTGATTGATACGACATCTTTTTCATTCATGTGATACTACGACGTCTTCAATTATCAATAAATACCGTTTGGACTGCTATTAATTCAGAGCATTTGAAAGGTCAGCCTGCATCCGTAACTGGCGGAAAAATGATAAACTGTTGTTCCGAAGATGACACGCCTTTCCTGTTATGCTTCTTGAGATAATTTTCTGTTCTCATGATGTTTTCAGGGACTGAAGGTCGACTGTTGGCTCCGTGGGGGATGATATGCTGCTTTTTTACGTCCGGTATAATAAGTTTTCCAAAATTTTTTTTTATCGCTCTAGGTTTTCCGCAACGGATCCAAGGCGCGGATCTATATGCGATGGTTGAACTACGACGATCTGTAGTCTCGTCAGGCTTCGGAGGGTGAATCCTCCGTTCGTTCGAACCCCTGCAATCCCGGCCCCACCCTCACTCTCTCCTTCGAACTTCTCTCCCTTAGCCGCTCAGTTTTGGGGTTCTGTCGTTGGGGTGATATCGATCGGGCTGCATTTTCTCGCAACGTGGTCAACGACCTCGGGAAAACGCGACCCTCCATCGACCCTTAGGCGACCCTGAGCGAAAACTCGGTCGTGATCGGATACAGTATACGCCACCTTTACCTCAATGCGCGCGGAACGTACACCCAGGAAATGATAATGGATTGGCTAAACCCGCTTTCAGAGATGGAGTTTGAATTGACGTCAATTTTCGTTATCTTCACTTCCTTCGAATTCATGAAAACCGAGAATCATTAACATTTTGCAACAGTTGGGAATGCAACAAATGCATATAATTCTTGAGTCCAACGTGCTCGTGCCGTTAGATATTTAGGTTTTTCTTTATTCCTGCACCGCTATCAAAGAGGCCGAGGCCAAGGCGAAGGCCAAAGCGAAGGCAAAGGCAAAGGCGAAGGCGAAGGTAGAAAATTTCCCCTTGAGTTCCCGCGCGCTTTTCTGAGTGAAGCCCGTAGGCGTTGCCCTGGGCGACCGCGATCTAGCCGAGTCAAGGCATATGGTGCTGCTTGCTGCTTAGACGTGTCAGGAATTTTTGTTTTTTCCGATCTTTCGGAAACCATAAACTTCTAAAATCGGGCTTTGCTAAAGCCCTACGGAACTTGATCATTCGTTAAAAAATAGGATTGTTCCGTATTTTCGAACGTCTGCTCATCAGAAATGAAATCAATCGAAGAAATCTGCGTCGAGATGTTTTCCAATATTTTTTTTTAAGCTAATTAATGCGTGAAAAAAAAAAATGCCATCTTGTCATCGAAAGGATGACTGCACATCGAGGGTATATATCGAGAGAAAAACACAACAAACGGAGCGAATCCATTGCAAGAATCACGAAGGTCAAGGAAAACAGGAAGCAATTAAAATTCTATTGCAGGCATTTCCTGCTGCAATGTATGTCGTGAAGAAAAAGTATCTGGTCTGGTAGTTTAGTATTGTTGATTTTCGTGCGACTGAAATTAAAAAATGAGAATCTTGTCTTTTTTTTTTCATTTCATTACTATTATTATATCTTTTTTTCTCTTTTTTTTTCGGCCAAAGTGGATGTCGAATACTTGGTGGAAAATTCATTCGCGTAATAAACGAATGGAGTATCTGGCCCCGTGGTCCATTAAATGAATTATTTTTTAATACCGAGCGAGTAGCGTGACGTAACGATATCCCCGTTCTATCTACCTCATTGTTACTGCCCTGGCCCCATGTACAGATATAGAAAAACGTCTATAAACATGTCATATAGTTGCAGTTCAATTCATGAACGTGTACTTAAGGCAGAATTATTCCATATACATAATTTTTAGACACGAAACTATTAGCTAATTAAAAACTCTGCTGCAGGGATTCAAGTCTTTTACCATATGAGAGAGAGAGAGTTAAGGTGACGTGTGACACTCCCCACTACGTGGATTTCTAAAAATTTCCTCTTATGTAATCTAAGTTTCATGAATCGTTATGTTATTCGAATTTTATCATTCGAAACTTTGAATCGATGATTCAGATTAACGTTTTCAGCACATATCGTATAATCTGAAAGAAAACTATATCATCTGGCACTTGGCAGTTGTTTCCGTTCATTCACGGTTATGTATATGGAAAATTTTCTCATAAAATGCCAGTATGAACTTCCCTGTTTAAGATATAGAGAGAATTTTAACACTCGTCCGTTTAGTATACTATACTATAGGTACTATACATATATACGCTTGTTCGTATCGTATAAAAATACGAGTCATGCTGCGAAATGAAAATGGCGGCAAGATAGTAGATTATCACGAGGTACGCCCATGGTATGTTTTAGATACCAACGGCTACTAGAGACGGCGCCACCGGTTGGAATCAAAGACTTTTTCAATAGTTCAGGATCTATTTCTAGAAAGCTCGAATAATATTTTACATCAAGTCCCCATGCCTCCGCACGGAGTTTGTTCATGCGCCCCTTCATGCTCGTCCAATTTATTATTTCATATCACTACTATGATCATCATGTTGTAACATACCAATAATTTTATACCGAACATTTATCGATTAACAATAATATTAAAAATAACAAATACGACCATCAATTAACATAATTATAACTGTTGATGATATCGAAGACGAGAATTAGGACTAATTAGAATATCGAATTGAAAAATATACACCTCTGATACGATCCAAGTCTATTACTAATTCTTGTATCATTTTCGACTCCGTCATTACAGAAATAGTTGGATAATTGGACAATCAGAGATCCCGAATCGAAATAGAAAGTCTCGTACACTGAGAAAAAGGTCTTGTTGAAACAACCAAAATTTGGTTATTATGCGGTGAAAGAAATTTTTTTTGTTCAGTCGACCAAAATTTTGTTTTGCTAACAAGAAATTTAGTAGTATCAGCAAAAATTTTGGTTAGCCCAACAAAATTTTGGTTGACTGAACAAAGAAATTTCTTTGACCGTATAATAACCAAATTTTGGTTGCGTCAACAAGACCTTTTTCTGGGTGTGTCGTTATAAAATTTCTCGATCAAAAGTTGGAGGTGTAAACTAGAATTTCAGGGTAGGATATTGTGCATGTGATAAAATTCTTTTTTTGCACCCGAAATAAATACCAAGTTGAAAAGAATTTGAAAATTTAGTAAGACGTTGAGAGACTGATCAGAATTCCGACCGCAAAAACGGATTCTGATTCACACCTATACCAAGGACATAATTATACTAAAGCGGAATGACATTGCTGGTCGGTAAAACGTATTTGAAGAAAAAACGAATTTGGGTTTGAGATGATAAAACTAGAAATTCTATTCCGACTCGAAACGCTTCGTTGTAGTCTTCTCTGTTGATCCAGCGGAGATTGTTATCTTGATGCATTGAATGAAGGGTATAAATAGCCAAATTATCGTCTTTATATAGTAGAGAGGATATAAGATGTCGGAGCTGTAGGCTACGTTGTTTATACCGATACTCCGTTCGTCCAATTTCTAAATGTCATTAGTGTACAGCGTGTGTATTAGATTAGGTGTACATGTTAATTATTGTAATTGATTAGATATTCCTCCGGCACAAACCACCCCTTCGATTATTATCATATATCTGTGTAGCGGTAATGGCGGGTTCGGATCGCATTTGAAATTGAATCGTTTAACGTCATCACATTGTATTAGCGGAATCGAACTACTGTATATTATGTTGTTTGGGAAACGTAGACATGTGACGTAATTTTAGACTCAGCTGTTAGTTACTGTTACTTTACTGTTACATCTTTCAGCTTACAAGCTACGATTCAAGAGCGGAAGAAAAAAAATCGAAAGGAAATGCTGCGAGGCACCTTTGCAGCTTTTATACGGGTAAAATGAAACGCTGATATTAATTCGCAACAGTGAAATTCTTCTTCGGAAATAGGTAATTATCCGAAAGTGTTTCTACTGCGGTATTCTTTGAAGTTTGTTACGCATCGATGGAGGAATTATCCCCGTGGCGAAAAAGGCCTTCATACTAACAGATCCTACATACTAACAGAAATTTTCGTAACAATGAACCGAGGGCTTTCAAAATGGCGGCAAACGACGCCGAAATGCGGATCTCAGCATCGCGTAGCCTCTACGAGGCGATTTGCTGAGGGGTGATTCGCCCCGTTATCCACCCCTAAAATACCACCCATATACCTCGGTGCATAAAGCGCGGGTTCCCCTGCCGCGCAATGAAGGGACGTTAAAATTTCTAGCCCCCTAACCCTCGCTGGGTGCATGAATGCAGATGCACCGTGAGAAAAACGGGGCGGAAAATGATTGGAAAATTCAAACGAAGCGCTCGGAATATACTCGGATCTTTACTGTGACGGTATATCTTGAGTGGGTACGGTCGAGACCGATTTTATCTCTCGATGTTTGTTTTGCCTTCTCGAGTCACTCTAGAGATACACATCTTCGGTGGAAACGAGATCTCTGTTTGACCGATTTATCACAGATTTTTACACCCATGATAGTTTCTTAGATCATCGCTTCACTATGCGCAAATATTTCGGAGGGATTTTCGAAAGCATTTTTTCACAAAAGCTTTTGTTCGTCTGCAAATACCCATCAGGATAACCATGCACACGCTTCTTCATTTGAAAAGGCATAAAAGACTTCTGAAGCAGACTAGAATGAAAATCTGGTAAGTATCCAGCGTTGAATTACTGAAATCACTTCAGGACTTTTACGAAGTAACGTTTTTCCCCGCCCCCTTCCGAAATCCTGAAATTCCATCAAAATCCATCGACTCGTTTGAAAGTCATTCTCCTTATAAGAAATACCCAGGATTTCAACATTTTTCGAAAGTAGATGCCTCGATCGAAAAAACTGTACGGTGCACTTGGACTTCGTATGATTGGTGGAATCAGGTACTAAAGAGGCTAGATTGATCAAATATCTGAAGATTTCTATCATTCCGGAATCACATGATCGGGAATAGGCAGGCTGATATTGATGTATTGGTGTCAAGGGTTGGATGAAAATCTGATAACTGTACAGATAAATTTATTATTATTTTTTCGAACTGCAATATAAATATTTGCTGATAATATGCTGTAGCTGTATTTATCTAAACAGTTTAACTATGTGTTCAGAGTAGGTAGCATTGATAAATAGTATCTTGAAATACATTTTACTCAGTGCTATCGTAGGCCGCACGTATTGGAAGTTTGCTGTGAGATATTTCAGTGATTATACAGGGATAACTACTGTTGGCAGGAAAACATCCTATACTAGTACCACTTTCACCGTTAAAAAATCTGTGTTCCTGCAGAGTTAAAATAATCATGAGTTGACATTTTTTCATCTCAAATTTCACTACATATTCGAATCTTAATTCAATCGACAAATGATGCGTGTCGAACGAATTTTTTGTATTAAACTCCAAAGTTAACATATTAAGACAAAATTTATCACATATATTTTTTGTCAAATTATAAAGTCAACCCATCGATATAAACCTTTACATATTTTTTAATTTTTATGAATAACATAATGGTTATGTTAAATTTATTGATAATTATACATGTGATTGAAAAATATATCATCATTTTACTTTGAATTGTGTTAATTTCAATTCGCTAATGTGTCACTTCAACTGAATGATTTTTTTTCTTCTGTTAAGTTTATAGCAACATATCTTTATGGCTAGGGCATAATAAATCAATTTTATTCTATCTTGGTAGATAAAAAAAAAAGGCTAGTTTTAAGGCAGCTTACTCTCAGTTTGAGAATAACGTTTGGGAGTAAAAGATATTTTGCAAAATCGTAGTCTTCTCATCTTTATTTCGGTACACTGAAAATCCAATACGATAGAATTTTTTTTATTATAATTAAACTTGTATCCTGAAGTGCTATTAGCAGACAAACACGATGGCGTATGTGCTACTGCGATCCATATGTACCACAAAAAATATTGTCAAAGGATCGGGGTATCGGTCCTATCGATATTCTCGACAAATCTTTCAAGAGAATCGACTAATTCCTGCAGGGTGACTCTATCAAGAATATTTTATTTTTTATTTTTTTATATCCGAGAGGAATTTTTTAGCTTATGCGTGTCTATTTGCACAGATTCAATGCATCCGGAAAAATTTGCAATACAAAGATGGCGGTAGTCAGCAATAGTAACTATTCGGATCAATCTAAGAGTAAGTTGTCCAGCTGGAAGCGCCCGGAAGGTCCACCGCGCATTTGGAATACCTTCAAAGGTCGAAGACCGTCCGAGGATGGTACAATACCGCGATTTTCTATTCAGGATGTTCCAGAAGAGAGAATGGAAGATGTTGTTGAGTTTATGCTCAAATATCTTCCGGATGAAGAAGGTTTTTCTATCGCCCTCGGTGAGTCGTCAGTAATGACAAAGTCGGTTCCTGAATCTCAAAATATCTACTCTATTCGAATGCAATGTCGTGTGGGGTCGCAGATCGATGGGAATTTTTATAATTCAGCTTCTGTTTGCACAACAAGGTTAACAAACAATCAGACTTCATGACCAGGTTTGGCTAAGGATCCGGTCGCGTTAGAAGACTTCCGAACATATTGGATGAAAACAATACGTCAAGGAATGAGCATTGCTGTTTTTACGAAGAGTTCGGACCCTGATAAGAAGCCTCTAATTGTTGGTGCAAATCTTCTTACCGTTGTTACTCCACAGAATAAAGCCATATCCCGAAGTCTCGACCAGGTAGGGGCGTACGATGATTCATTTGACCAGGATATGAGGTCATTTAGTTGCCGATGTGATACAGAAACTCATTTCTTTCACAGTTTAAATCAAAGCAAAGTAAGACATTTTATGGCATAGTGTTTGATGTAGAAGACGAAGCCGACATACTAACAAAA
This sequence comes from Tenthredo mesomela, assembly GCA_943736025.1. NCBI lineage: Eukaryota > Metazoa > Arthropoda > Insecta > Hymenoptera > Tenthredinidae > Tenthredo > Tenthredo mesomela. Next base: position 1,520,014 of record OX031016.1, read on the forward strand.
TACAATGTTGATAAGTACTTGGGTTCTGTTGGTCTCGCCGCTCACATTTCCTTCAGAGGCAACGGCATAGGAGAGCAACTTCTAAAAGTTCGGTGAGTATTCACAATCCCACAGGCAATCGATCATCCGATTTCTTCCATGTTCTTCGTTTTTTATTTGCAAGGATTAGCGGGAAGATTCTACGTAGGATAACCTAATAGCGCATTTTATTTTCAGTGAAGACATTGGCCGTGCATATCAAATCACTGTGACCGAAGCGATGTTCACGATGAAGTCGTCTCAGATTTCAGCGAGTCGCGCTGGTTTCGAACTTCTGCTCCAAAAGGAGTATTCGGAACTCTTAGACTATAAAGGGAACCTTGCCTTTCCCGGAGCAACTGGACGCTTCATTCAACTAATGACGAAGAGGCTGTGTTAAGAAAATGTAGATAATTCTTGTGTCTGTATTCGAAAGTGCATTTAGCGTTCTATATTCTTAAATCGTTTCTGATATATTCATGTCAACATAAATTAGCAATAGATTTGTTTTTCCGCACAAGTAAAACGTTCAAAAGACCTTGAGTACACAATCTCTGCGACACGAATGCATAACTAGTGCCGACGAAAGATATTAATAAGATAAGTAAAGTGTGCAATTCCTGGATCAAAAGGATTTCGAAAGTGAATTACGGCTATCTATTCGTCAACAACGAATACGTGCTGATAACAGCCCAGGAAGTAGATACTGTAATAGTAATTTTATTGTACTGGAGTGATGGCTTGTCATATAACGTCTCAGATTGTGTTCTGAAAAAAAAAAAAAGAAAAAGAAAAACGCTCGTGTAAATCTTGAGTTCTGGTAGGTTTTACTTTCATCTAATTACATGCAGCGGATAATCTTATCGTCTATATTATAAGAAGATGTGCGATATTTACAACTGCGCAGTATCAGGACCCACTAAATTTGTCCAGGTTGATAGTCTGCATTAAAAATTGACTGTCTAATTCTTTTGAGGGTAGTATGATTTTTGTCGAATTAGAAAACAGCTCTCAACTACTGCATCGTATGATGGAATACGTGCTGGATTCCTCTGCAGCATGTTATCTGGAATTTAAGATTACACATCTCTGACCCCCACTCTATATCTTCGAAGTTGGTGTTCCACCACTCTTCCATCACTCGTTCGGGACGTGTCTGCCCAGTCACTGTGCCGTGTTTACCTAATAACTCCTTGCGCACTCCGCGAGTAAACTGTTTTCTCTGGCCCATTGGCCGTACCGGAAATTTACACAGCCGATTCGGTTTCCCGTAAGAAAACAACTTTTCGTCGACTTTACTCCATTCGAATTAGAAAAACCAATTCTCTTTCTTTGACTAGTTCTCGTGTCACGAATAATTCGTATATTTTAACCGTGAATGTGGACATAGTGGTCAGGATTAGCTACAAAGCCCAAAAACCGGACAACCGAGCTGTGCGTTCAGAATGAATGGTGTACTTGCTACGCTGGGCGTAGGATGTTTTTGCCTACTCCTGGTGTACGTGAATTCCGAAAACGGCGAACCTGTGGCGACGGTCAGAAATGGCACCCTCGTTGGCGTTTTTATGAAAACACGGAAGGGACGTGAGTATGCAGGCTTCAGGGGAATTCCCTACGCTCTTCCGCCTATTGGTGAACTGAGATTCCAGGTGAGGTATACTTTTCGACGCATACTTTTCAGTATTGTTTCAATTTATTGATAACTTATGGTTTCATCCTTCGAAAAAGCGTGTTTTAAATTCCGATAGAGATGAACAGTCACAGTCACAGGTATCTAATCCTCTTCATCTTACGCACTTTAAATTTGCAAAGCAGTAGACAAACAAATTTCAAATGCCATGATGTTATTACAGTGATTGCAGTAAGAAAAACATGTTTTTTTACTCATCAATCATCGCTCGCGGCTAAAAAGCCTTTTTGATTACCCCACGTGTGATCAACGCAACTGACTGTTAAGTTTGCGATATGGTAATGGGAAAGTGACTAATTATGCATAAAGTCTTTTATGGACTTATGTAATGGTCGGCAGTGACATTGATATGACCTCATGTAGCATTTCCTAGAGGTTATAGGCTGGAAAACCAGCTTGTAATTAGTTTATATGAATTGCTATTACTTGTGATGCAACTCATGAAACCAGAGGTTTATAATATCACTGTTTGTAAACACAGACGTGTTCTGAAGCGATAAAAAAAAATATCGAAATTTTTATTTCGCTTTTCTAAAACGTTTCGCTATTGTGTAATATCTCTGAAATGCCGGCGATATTCGTTGACATTGGAAGAGTGAGGCCTAAAAGCCCGTTAGTGAAAGTCTCTAGTTATTAGTACCTATACTGTTAGTGGGATGAGTCAAGGACAGTTAGATTTTGAATGCTCATCTACACTGTGAGTTTGAATGATTTTGCGCCTTTCTAACGGATTTCAAAGCGCAGGTATAGAGAAGTGACTTTTTTTTTGCCGTATAGTAGTGACAGTAATTGGAGTAAGATAAATACCTTTCGGCATATCAAAGTCACGTCAAATGCAATAATTGCTGTAATTTCTATTACAGTAAAGAATTTTTATTCCTATTTCAAAATTTGTGTATGGTTGTAAATCTCACAGAAACTTGTACGAGAATTGAGAAAAAAATTCCCCGAGGGGATCAACATTCTCGGCAAAATCTTACGCACTCGATTAATTTGCCCTTCGATACACATGACCCGGACTACTTAATTCACCTCATTAATTCTAAATATCGTTATGAAACCATTCAGCGATCAATGTCGCTCGAAAAACTTCATAGGCACCTTGTTTTTGATGATTCAAATGAACATTGACAGGCTCCAAGGCCGGCGGCGAGCTGGACTGGGATTCGATCTGCCAAACAAGATGCGGAAGTTTGTGTACAGCGAAACATCTACACTCATGAAGAGGACGTTAGCGGAGTTGAGGATTGCTTGTACCTCAACGTCTACACGCCAAACTTACCCACTTCTGATACCAACGTCCATAATCCTCATCCTGCACTTCCAGTTCTCGTCTGGTTCCATGGGGGTGGCTGGGTCACGGGTGCTGGACACTCGGATTACTATAATGCTAAGTTCCTCCTTGATCATGACGTGATTCTTGTTACCCTAAACTTCAGGTCAGTATTGGTTTTCGTTCAATTTGAAGAAAGATGAATATAGATAGAAAGAGCAGCCTATGAAGCGTCACGGATAGTTCTGATCCAATAAATTCAGGGAAAATTGTTCTTGTGCTCTACAGGCTATTAACAACACTGCATGTAGATTGATTTTGAGGAAAATAATCAATAGATTCAATGTCGGTTTCAAGGATTCTCCGTCTATCATATGCGTCTCGGTGATGTCACAACTAGCAGTTAGTTCAGAGATCGGCAATAATTGCGTAACATTAAAAGCTAATTGTACAGAAACGAGTGGCTATTGCGTTTTAGCAACAAAGTATGGGCTGACTTCTAGGTGCCTACATACCTACATGACGCAATCTATAGATCATTATGGAGTTTGATCGATTTTAAAGTGTAATGGTAGTTCTAACATCAGAGATTGATGTAGATATCATTACACCCATATAAAAAAGAGAAAATTTCGCAGGTTGGGTCCACTCGGATTTTTGAGTACAGAAGATCTCGCGTCTCCTGGTAATCAAGGACTCAAGGATCAAAGTCAAGCACTGCGTTGGATTCAAGAAAATATTGCAGCTTTTGGGGGTGACCGTAACAGGGTGACTATCTTCGGAGAAAGTGCTGGAGGCGTTAGCGTAAATTACCACATGATGAGTCCCCTATCCCGAGGTACGTGGAACATTTTAGATTGTCAAAAGTCGTTTTTTACCAAAAATTTGTCCATAAGATGTGCCAAATTCTTATGAGACCATGCAGGGGGGGGTGAAAACGGTTTTGAATCGATTGGTAAATCGGGAATAAACGATTAGTGAAGCGATGCTACATCATTGAAATTGATGACTATTGATTCTCGAAAATAAACCGGTGTAATCATCGATATTGTACCAATCGACAAAGTAATAAGCAGCCGCGATACACGTCTACCTATAAAAACACATCGCAGGACATAGGTGTGCATTTCTATGATGATTTATCTTGCGCAAACGTTGAGTCAGCTACCTGCAGCTAGTAATCAATGGGTTTAGAAGGTAATCACTTAGAACAACCATCAATACATATCAATATCTGATTGACAAGGTATGAATGGTATCGATTGGGTAATTTAGAGGAAGCTGTAGAGTCAGAACTACATGGGCCCATTGACATTTCAATTCACTTTTGATGTTTCGGACAGTTCATTTGCCGCTGGACTAAGTGAAACAATAAAATTCATACATATACCTATCATTGAATCATTGTAAAGGTATAGAACGCGATGAAAAACTTGATAATCGTTTACTTCGCGAGTCAATTAATGGCCAGGAATAATTCAACATAAGCTAAAACACGTTAACTTAGGTCTGTTTCAACGTGGAATATCTGAGAGTGGTACGGCCTTGTGTCCTTGGGGATTAACGAGGCCAGGACTTGCCATCAAACAAGCCAAACGAGTCGGACATTTACTGGACTGTCCAGAAGGAGATACGACCCAGCTAATCGAATGCCTCAGGACTAAAGATGCCATCGATATCATAGCGACTGATCGCGACTTCCAGGTAAGGATTGTGTATGCGAGAAAGAACTGGGAATACCGTAGGATAATTTTATGCACAGATAATCTCGCAGATCATGATTGAGGTGGTATCCCACCGTTGTAGAGCAAAGAAGGTCTTGTTTTGATATGCATTTATGGAAAAGTGATGGGCGCCACTTTTTTTTTTAATGTTCGAAGTGAGAAATTGTTACCTCATCCAATGCTTCACAATAGTTATTATGAAGACATAAGTGGTAGATTATAAATGCTCATAAAATAGGTATAAGGACATTCACGCAAATGAGAGAGATAGGAGCCGGTTGGAAGTCACATTCTGCTAAACAGGTATTTTCTGGGCGTCGTTACAGCCTATAGTGAAGAAGTGTTTTTCTTCCGATGAAAAGTAAAGACTCTATAAACGGAGAAGCAAATTATCTTAAACTGTGTTGCACGGCTGATAATACCTCGGTAATATCCCAATGCGTATAATTGATTGCCATTCTGAACACCTACATGAAAGTACGATGTGCAATACCAGGTACTCGTTATTCACCTGAAGGTTTTTTGAAAGGTTTCAATCTATGCAAAAAATGTCGGGTTTTGTAAACGTTTCAAGAAATATATCAACCACAATGTAGCAAACTCTCTGTATGCAACCTCTATTTACATGGAACGTAATACTTCCATTTGACAATCAAGATAAAGACGTGTAAAAAATGTATTATCATCACGATCGAATCAGAAGAATCGTGTGCTTCTCTGAGTGATGAGAGAAGGCCCCAGTTTATTTATACAACCATTTATCATTAAAGACAGCCTGATGTTTCATATTGTGCAATTATGTCATTATAAAGCGGCGAGTGAAAGCGTTAACATCGATTGATGCCTCTTCCACAAGATTCACGAGATCGCCAAGACGCTACCGGTATAATAATAATAGAGACTTGTACTTATATAGAAGGTAGATTGGATTGACGATTTCACCAAACTCTTTGAACTTTTATTACCGATTCCCGATGCATATCAGCCATCATAGTAGAACTTACCTCCGAAATGGTTGACCGAAACTGAAATAACATGGACCGATTTGTGTAAACGTAATGTTTTTTTGTTGTTTTGTTGTTTTGCATCGAATTATGTGTAAACAGAGCATGATTTTTCCATAATTCTCGAGGTCAACAACGTATTGAATTTCACTCAACCACGCGATATTCAAGAGAGCATGACTCCGTCGATTGCTTATTAGCCGCCAATCTGTATGGTCAATCACTGACCGGTTTCGTTACGCGTCCCCTATCTCATAAAGCCGTGTCATTTCAAGTCAATCTAGTTATGTAATGAGACGAATACATACATTATTCAGCATCAGCGAATTCTTTTTACACTTTCATTACTATAAGATAATAAACGGTGCAGTTCCATATCACTTACCTATATATTTATCTTTATTTAAGCTCTTGCACAATTTCACGTCTCATTGATTACACAAAGTGGCGCTTTCATTTACAGAGGAATAGACATATGTATTATTTGCGGAATAAATATCGACGGAGCATTCACGTTCCACGCATTAATTAACCATTAATCATACGGAAATCACAGTAGGTATCGATTGCTACCCACGCATGATACCAGAGTAGCTTTGATCGTTTCTTCGTCGCGCTATTAAAATGACTTTCAAAAGGCTTGTTACGGTTTAAACAGCAACTCGGATACTGTCCTATGATCCCGTTCCGACCCGTCATTGAACCTCTGCATCCCGGAGCATTCCTCATCGAGGATCCAGCTACTGCTTTGAAAGCTGGTCGTCTAGCCGATGTCCCTTGGATGACTGGCATCACTTCTCATGAAGGATCTCTCAAAGTTCCTGGTAAAATTTCCATCAATTAATAGTTTGAGAAAATGCAATTTATTTATTGCAGCATTTCAAGAACCGCAGGTTCTATTCAGGACAAGTCCGTTCTGCAATATAAATATCAGTAGTACAGCATTAATTATTACCTCTCATTCGTTATCATTAGAGAATTATGTATTCAAGATATTATTGAAACTAGATTGGCGTGACAAATAATCCAGCGTATCTGTCCTTGCAGAACTTTACGGTTTAAACTACGGCGAGCAAGCTAAACGGCTTGAAAAAGACTTCGAGAAATTGGCTCCCATGACGCTCTTGTACGAGCACTATTGCCCGGAAGATATACGGCCAGAAGTTACCAGGCGTATAAGAGAATTTTATCTCGGTGATCTGCCGGTCGACAATTCTACGAGGTTCAACATGATAGACGTGAGTATGGATTGAATTAATGAAAAACGGTGCTTTTTCCTCGTACTGCAATGAGACTCTTAAATCCAGCTCTACTCGGACGCGTGGTTCTACATTGCCGCTGATAACGCAGTTAGAGATTATCTCGACGCTATGACTGGGCCAGTATTTTACTACTACTTTGCTTACCAAGGCGAGATATCATTCAGTACTATATTCGGGGATCCGGATCAAGATTACGGAGTTTCTCACGCTGACGAACTCCAGTATTTATTCCCAGTCGGCGAACAACTATTCAAAGATACACCTTTGGGGGAGGAAAGTTCGAGGGTTATTGATATCATGACTTCGATGTGGGCGAACTTTGCCACGTCTGGGTAAGTCATTTGTAGATAAAATCTCTGTTTATTAAAATTTATGTTCAATCGCTGGTTTGTAACACTTCTAGAAATCCAACACCGGAAGTAACTTCGATTGTACCGGTCAAGTGGCTGCCAGTGAGGACACACAATTTAGAGTATTTGCATATCGGTGGTTCCCAAGATTTGTACATGGCATATGACCTCCTACCAGAAAGAACACAGTTCTGGGCTTCGCTACCACTCAAAGGACTATCCTATGTCGAGAAGGATCACAAAAACGACGAGCATAGTTCCAGAGACGAATTGTAGGGAAATTGATTGCGGATGTCTTGACATTAATCGATTACCCAAACCAGAGTGTGATTAACCGATGTGGTAGATATTTGTCTGCAAGTAGATTCACTGGAGTCGTGAGAAAAAAAAAAAAAATCACATGATGGTTACAATGGCTGTTACAATTAGTATGAAAATATTACCATTATTTTCTATGTATTATGAACGCCCGTTGCTTATCTGTTATGTAACAAATTGTCAACTTCTACCAAGCATGTTATACATATAATTTTCATTAAAATCGTAATAAATCATAATGAATTTATGTTACGTTTGAATCTTTTTTGAATATTACCTCTCATCACTATTGTTCGCATATAATCATGGAGCATCAGAAACTGAAAATTTGACCATTGAAAATATCAATGTTACAGAAGTTTCGGTTTTTTTTTTTTACAGTATCGTTTCCGACGCGAAGAAAACAACGAGCTGAGAAGAAAAATAACTAAAATAATAATCAAAATGGATTTATTCATCAACAAATTTCGAATCTCAGATGAAGTTAATAGCCTTCATATCATTCTATCTTGTAGCTTGAGGTACTTACCTTATTCTTTGACGCGGTAACCGTTACTCTATCAAACTGCAGATTTATTGAAAGTAATAGTAATAATAATAATAATAATAATAATAATAATAATAATAATAATTATAATCATGATTTAATTATAGTTGTCATGCACTACTCGACTAGCAATAAATTGTGTTAAACGAGTGACTGCTAGATCGATTTCAAAGCATGTGCATGCGCTTGTGCATTGATCGATTAAAGAACACTGCGAAGAGGTATAAAATGGACCGCGTTTTCTAAGTCTCCTTTGCCTTCTTCGTCACCGTTGTCGTCGTCTTCTTCTTCTTCTTAGACGACGACGTCATTGAAGTCGTCATAGAGGTAGACCTGGCCAAGTTTGTAGGTACCAGAGTGGGCAGACCCATACACGCTATCGAGTAATTCCCAGAACCCGTGTCAACGAAGGGTTTTTCAGTTTTTCCTGGTGTGACGTATTCTCTGTATGGAATTTCGGCCAGAGTTTCAAAACCGAGACGTTCAGCTATGGTCTGAGCAGCGCCGGAACTAAAAGCCCCAATGCACGTTGGTAGCTGAAGACGTCGGTAGCAATCGACGCATGAACGTACCAGAGCCGTGCCGATACCCTTGTTCCGAAAATCACTGTTCACGCATAAGACATGCACTCGGAAGTACTCGCTGATTTCGTACTTCTCGTATAGACGCGAACACCCAAAAACACTGCTCTTAAGAGTCAGGATGTTGAAAATTGCTTCACCTTGACTCATCTGGCTTGAAGAAAGACCGAAGTGATTTTTTTTTTCCAAACCTGAGCTCGACCAAAGCTTGAAGAAGTATTTTGTGGACGCAGTGTTTTCACAGACTGAGACATAATTAGAAATTATTTGGGATTTTATGAACTTCGCCTCACATGGATTGGGTCTAGGGAAGCAAAAGTTCACCAAAACTTTTTAGAATTCGGAAGAAGGATTCTAAAATGATGTAATTTGGGGGAAGCTATGATGTCAGTATTCTTTTGTTGTGAGCACGTGACACTTTTTCCCTCAACATTACGAAAAAAAAAAAAAAAAAAAAATGGCCCAAAAACACAAATTTTCGACCCCAAAAATCAAATTCATCGAATATGATTGATTTGCCCTAAACTCAGATCAGTGTAGAATACTCCTTGTAAATTTGACGAAATTTTGACGAACGATGCTACCCGTACTCCACGTGGACCACGTTTTCTTCGATGCGATTAATTTATCCAAGGTGAACTCCACATAAGACATCAAATAATTCTGAATTATGTCTGAAAATTCTAATACCGTATCAGTGATTTGAAAATAATTATTTTTTAAATGTATCTCCCGGGATTGCTCTCTCTTAAGTCAGTCAAACCTGTTTCTATTCATATTAGCTAGAAAATTATGTATACATTATTCAACACTTATGCCTACCCGTATTCGACTACATTCCTCCGACTGATCGGCTTTCCTGTTCAAAGTCGCTACTGCAATTCCAACTAGCTTTCCAGTACCCTCGTGTATCGCGCACATGCTTCGCATCTCTTTGATCCAATGAGTAATTAGGTCTAGGTAAGTGCGTACGGAGGTTTTATCTTTCGCGAGAAGAGTGGCCCTGCACATCGGCTCTGAGGTAAAAAAATGCTCCTGAAATTGTGTGAAAAACTATTACCAAGGTTCAGGTAAGAGCTGAAAATGTCAAATTTTGATATCGGTAACCGTGGAAATACTTTGACAAGTTCAAGTGCCTCGTCGAACTTATCTCTCCTGAGATCCATGATTCTATAACCGATGATCAACCTTTCCCAGACGATGCCTGCATCAACGTTTGCCGATCTGTCGATGGACTCATCCGAAGAATGTTGACAGAATTTTATGGAAAGACTATTTTTGTTTGGTTCATTATCACCCTCCATGTTTTTATCTGCTTTATCAAGTCCTTTCAGTTCAGAGGTTTGACACCACCCTGCAGCTGCGCTGCAAATCGATACATTTGAAGCATGACGATCATATCCTATCGATTTCGGCTCACAGATCAAAATTGAAGCAGTATCTTAAAAATTCATTTAACCCAACTTTAGGAAAAAGTGAATTCAAAATTTTTAGTCTCTTCTTCGTATGAAGCAATAAAAAGTAGCCCATAATCTTCCAGTAGGTGTTTCTCGCATAGGGTCGATCAAGATGGACGATATCGACCCACGACAGAATGAGGCTACGATGGCCGCCCAGGCTAGGATGTTTGCCCCATTAGTCTGGAACACGACTCCAGATTTAGAGATTCAGAGTCTGAAAGACACGCGTTATGACGAAGCCATCAATCTCATTAAAGTTTGTGATTCCGGTAGTGTAACAGCTTTTTATAATACTGTTCTACTTCCACGAATTGAAAGATTGATACAAAGCGCACAACGATGGCATGGTAGATTCTTTGAACTCTTTGTGCCCGTAGCATCACTACATAAAAGAGGAGCCAATGTGTGCGTCGATTGAAATGAGCCAGGATCCTAATTCTGTGAAAAGGTTTTTGGAAATGGCGCTGACGTGGATGAAGGATACTATCAGCATCTGCGCTTTGAGTGCACGAACCGGACGATTGGTAGGAGTAGCGGTTATGAGGATGAACGCTCTGATTGACAAAGCGGAGACCTACAATCGGATCCAGGTATAGAGGTACCCATAATGAAATTCCTTCGAAATTGTAATTCCTGCAACAAACACTTCAGGTATTCAACGGCGAGGTGTTACCGAAAATCATGCACTTTAGAGGCACGTTAGTCAAGCAGGCTAAGATTTACGAGACACTAAACATCGAGGACTACCTTAAGATCTACATTCTGGCTGTTCATCCGTCGTACCAACTGAAAGGAGTTAAATCAGCGCTTATTGAAGGCGCCATTTCGGTCTGCAGGTCATTGAAGGCGCCAGCTATTTTCGGAATATTTACTTCCAAGATCGATCAAGAGATCGCTGATAGTTTAAATCTGAAATTATTCTCGGAGATTGAATACAGTCGATGGATCATCAACGACGAAGTTGTATTCGATGATCCCGGTATTGGCAATTACTCTGCTGCTTTAATGGGCGCTTTGATACCTGAAGAAGAAACAGAAGAGCAACGCAAAAGGCGGAAGAGTGTTTCGAAGAGGGAAAGAAATCTAGAGCAAGGGAAGAACCCTTGTCAGCAGTAGAAGAGCAACGGCTTCGAATAGCTGCTCGTCCTACAGGCCTTGAAAGACACTAAGAAATCACACAACTTTCAGTTTTAATAGTAGATTAGACTTGTATAATAGAAGGTTTAGGAAAAAAAAAAGGACAGTTAAAGTTTACGGAACATGAAAAGAAGCAGTTTTCTTCCTATAACACCAACTTTTCGGCATTCTATGAGAAACTGATTCACCGTGGATCCATATTTAGGAAGTTCACCCTCTTCCATGCAAAGAACATCGTCTTTCTCGCAAACGGTAAAGCCCATGGGTCTGATACTTGTTGATTTGATTGTTTTGATAATAATCTAAGAATTGAAAGCCCCGAGTGTGTGGAGTATGGAATCGATGTGACTATACTCTCGTTTCGGTAACATCACCCATTGACTCCTCGAGTGATAATAGACCAACGAACCAGCTGTTGGTACACGAATGATAAACGACGAAAGATTGCCGTCAGTTGGAACCGGGATTTTACCCTGTATGTAACTACAATCGGTAAAGCTTATCCCTGATAATTAAGTCGGTAATTACCGCCACCTGTTTCTTCCGTTATATCGGTTCGTCCGATTGCCCGCTGGCCGCGGTGCCATGCGCTCGATCAAAGCATGCGCAAGTTCTCTACGTCGAAGGCGAGTTCACGTTCAGTGCATGGCGGCCCGGGGCCCTACTTCGTGCTCCGTACTCGCCTCCTACTCTCGAGTGTCGATTCGATTCGCAGTGGTTGACGATCGGTGCCTGTCGCGTATATTATACCTACCAAGTGTGTGTGATGGTGATAAGTTCGTTTATTTATTTCGTTATTTTATTTTCATTTTATAAATCATTCAATCTTACACAACGGTCAGTATCACTGGCTATTACACTTGATTATTGCAGCACAAAGTGCACCACTACAATATAATAGTACATTCATACGTCCTGGAGTAAGGACAGTGCTTCCTTTAAAACAACGAGGAGAAATCCACCACCGATAGGACTTGCGGGAAATCATTTCCGTGAGTATATAGAAATTCTGAGCTATCACTAAATCGGATTTTTATATCACCGTTATTCTATACTTTAACAATCGTTACTACAATATGAAACTCTGAAGGGTTGCAAACCGCGGCTGGGGTGCATTTATAGGCGTTTTCACCCAGCAGACGTTACATCGACCCTCGAACTATTACCTATGATAGCTCAATATCTCCGTTTGATATTAAACTGTGATGAGTGATGACTATTCCAATGACAGAGCTAATGAACTAACAATAAAGATACCGTCATTGTAGCTTGTAAGTAATGAATTGTGTCACCCTGATCCGTTCGCAGACAAATTTTTAAATATTCTTTTTATTGTTTGAAGATATTATTGTGTTGATTAGTCAGTATTTCATTCTGTTATATATAAGCAACAGATTTCTCACTCATATTGTGGAATACAGATGAGTAATAATGAAAAACGTTTATACCTATTCGAAATATTCTTGATCCTTGGACACACACACAAACGGCGTACCCCTGTCTCCTAAATTTTGATACTGTATATCGATCGTGTAGATCCTAGATTACCACGAAGTAAATGAAAAACATTGTAGATTTCTATCAGACGTATAGTATGTTTATTTCGTGTTTCGGCCTCCGGTGTTGCTCAATATTAACACAATGCTAAGTTAAGAAGTGGGAGAGGTTATAGTGCGAGCGGGGTCTGCCTGTGACTTTATAGAACTAAACTATAGTAGTGGGTATCGATATACATTAACATCACCACGAAGTTAGTTGGTTATACTGTAACCAACTGGCACCCAGCTCAGTTCACAAAGAAGGTAATATATCGGTCTTCAAGATTCTGATTATGGTTGTACCAAGCGGCAATAAATTTTTTTTCCTCCAAGTAGCTATAAGGTGAGTTGCGATAGTATTTTTAGAATATGTCTAAGGTAGTGTGTTTGTAATTATTTTCAAGAACTTGAAATTCTGAGAAACTTTATAACACGCGTGCAGGGTGCAGAAGATAAGAGGTTAGTTTTTGATTTACTAGCTTTGGCTTTCTATACGATCTGCATCAGGCTAGTACGTTATCACTTCCGGCGATGCAGTCATGAATCCTTCGCTTGTTAACAAATCGTGATACACACACTATGCAACGCTTGGTTATTATATACCTGAAGGAAGGTCACGTCCAAGATATAGTATATATTTACGCTTTACACACATCGAGCGTGACCAATGTAATCTGTCGGTTCAGGTCAAAGAAAATTAGCTGTTATAGAAACGCGAAAATTTTATACGAATCAACTATATTATTGCACGATTAATGATCGACGATACAATCTGCAATTTATAGCGAGACGGATAATGGAGATGGAATGAATAAATAAATATACGAATGGATGAATGTCTTTATCTATATTATATCGTTTTGTGTTGCGGCTAGGGATCAGACCGGGATCCCTAAACCTGATGGAGGAATAAGGAATGGAAAATAAATTAATAAATATAAAATCAACAAACACGTGTTTCGTATAGATATGAGAAAGTCCCTGAGGCATATGGCGGCGCAATGCAATGCAATAGTCCCAGAAATATCTGGCAGTACTATTAATAGATTTACTGGAGGCGGTCGTCTGAGACAGTCAAGGAAAGGAAGCAGAGTAAAGTGTCGGGGTGCGGAGCGGAGTCGAGGGTCGTGAGACGCGCGAGACGCGTCGGGCGCACCCCTTTTTCACGCTCTCGAGTCGGCGCGCAGACAGAAAAAATACCCAATAAAAATAACCTCCTATAATACCGAAGTGGTTTCTTTTGGGCAATAAGAAAACTGAGGCTTCAAAACTTTTCATGAAAACCTGGAGCCATACATCCTTTGGTCCATAAAACGGAGTCAGATGTTATCATTGAAGTGCGTGGATGCAACAATTAAGCATCCTCGAAGACGATATCCGCTCATTGCAATAATCTGAAGGCTGATTGACAAGAACGCGACACACTCTCTAAAATTCGAATTAGTGACTATTCACTAATGTCACTAATTCAAATTTAAAGAGCGCACCCTACGAAGAATACTCTGAAATGTTCCTTTACTGTGATCTGAGCAAGGGCACAAAATTTTTGACTATATTCGTTCTTCACCCAATTTCTGAACTCTATCACTATTATATTACCATCTCAAAAAATCTGACTCGTAAGATTCAAAAAAATATGCCAGTGTTTGGATTCGAGATGGGCTGTGCAATTTTTTGCAATAATTATAACGTTATGCTGATATTTAAACAACTTATTTTGTGCCCATTCGGTCATATTTTCTCTGCGGTGAACATGAGGTCTGGTTGGTGTCGTGACGGAGCATGTCTGAAGAAAAGATTGTCTCGAAATATCCATGACTGAATGAATGGTGCGGTTTTGTTGATTATCTTGAAACGTGATAATTACACTATAAATATGTCTTCATATTGCATCAAACTTCTCAATTGATTGAAGAAACTGTGCGGATGAGGCTTTTTTGTAAATCAGATTTCAGGGTATAAATATTTCAAAGGGTTTTAGACATTTCAAAGGATTTCAAGCTGCGTTGAACCAGTTCTAAAGATTTTAGTACATTTCAATAGATCTCAATGGATTTCGAGGAGTTATAAAGATTTCAGAATAGCCTGATGAATTTTGAGATCAGTATCATTCAATTCGGCAGGCTTTGTGCTGCGAAAAACCAATTATTTCAGATATTTAAAACATTATATATTACCTATTTATTTATAAGAATAAATTGATGGAAAATTGACTAGAAAACATCGCATATACTGCAAACGTAAGTTATCTCCGAAAATATTTACACAATTTCAGTCGGTCATTTCCCACATATTGACTGTCGAAATGACCTATACTAACGAATAGATATCTTTAGAGTACAAAAAGTAAGAACTGCGTTCAATGGTCATGGAAATTTTTGAGCCGTTTTTTGAAACGTATTTTCATCGTATTCAAGAAATTTACCGACTGTAGTCAAAGCTGGTGGATAATTTTGAGATAAAACACGAGAAAAAGATTATCCGGAAATTTGGGTGCAGTGGGTCAAACGGTTTCGAAGATATATCAACAATTTGATGTCGATGTGATCATTTGGATCCGAAAAACGATCATCCTCTAGGCTATAGTACGTTGTTCAATTAACACAATCGCAACATTGCGATAGTATAACAAACCGTTTAAGTTTCCGATATCTTGAGTATAAGAATAATGGAAAAGCATTTAAGCCGGGTGTTAATCGGCTCTTAATCGACGACCTAACCATCTTGATTTCACGTGGCAGTTCAAAGGCCCACTTGACGCGGTAATGCAGGGGCGTCGGCGTCGGCCTCAGCGTCGGAGTCGGCGTCGCGTCGTCAGTTTGAGATCTCGAAGCCCCGTGGGGTGAATTGCAAAGGGCGAAGGGGTGTTTGCCCGAGGTCGCGGTTATACAGCAAATGTTTACGGAATATACTATACCTACCATGCTCTGCTCGCACCCTCTGGTCATATTAAAGTCATGCGTGCGTGCATACGTGCGTGCGTAGTGTATAGGTACGCGTGGACACCTACATACATATCAGTTTAACTTACATAGGTATATAAATGTGTATACAAATACCTACATGTATATGTATACTATGTGTACTAGGTATACGTATACATTACATCACCCTGTACCGAGACTTGCAGTGCTGAGTTATACTTGAAGGGTTGCAGAAAAGAAGTAGTATTCCCGTGTTGTGACTGCGACACGTGCCTACGGGTTAATATAACAAGTGCGTGCAGTAGTTAGGTAGGTACTACATACACCCCATAAGGGTATGCAGTACACTTAATACCTGGGTTGCCCGTTAAAATTCGCTATCATCATTTGCCCCAGTATTTTAATAAGGTTACTATTATATTAATTCGCGATCAAATCTACCCTCGCGCGCATACCTATAGCTGTCCATAGCATACTATTATATAAACGCAGGGTACAATACATTCAATCTCTTTTTAATTCAATGCCATTCAATATTCTTCAAGATTTTCAGAGTTTTTCTTTTTTCTTTCTTATACAATATTCTGTAGATATAATCTTTAGAAATAATCTTTTGTGGGTAGATATTATGTATACTATAGGTATATATATATACGCATACATATATGAACGTTTATTGCGAGACCGGAGAAAAGAAAAAGATTACGACAATCCTGATGTGAAGGTAGAGATTTTCATCTCGAAAATTAAAATCCAGCCTCTCTCTCTATATTATCGCTGCGATTGGTAGTAACGAGTTACATATTGCAATTCAGAGTATACACTCAGAAAAAGGTCTTGTTGACACAACCAAAATTTGGTTATTATACGGTCAAAGAAATTTTTTTGTTCAGTCAACCAAAATTTTGTGGGGCCAACCAAAATTTTGTTGAGCCAACCGAAATTTCTTGTTGGCACAACAAAATTTTGGTTGGCCCAACAAAAAAATTTCTTTGACCGTATAATAACCAAATTTTGGTTGTTTCAACAAGACCTTTTTCTCAGTGTACGTTTTCGGAAACCAATCTCTAGACTGGACCTTTTCGAAGATCAATATTTAGATTTTACGAATGATAATTGACAGTTCCTATGCGATTGAAGTCGATATGGTGGCAAAGAATAGGTAATAGGGTACCTCTGATGAATTGCAACTGGATAGAAATAATGTTAACAATTACGTTAATTGCAAAGCAATGACAAAGATCTTCTATATAATAGTATATTATGTGGCATGCCCGTAAACCAAGTGTTTTTCGGCGAGAATAATGATTTCAGGACGAGCTAAAGGCGAGCCGGAAGCGAGTCCTGAAATCATTATTCGAGTCAAAAACGGTTTACGGGTGCGCCCCATACTGTATTTTTTTCGAAATAGGCATGAAAAGTCACTTTGACGCCTGTTGAGATTCACTAGACGAAGACTGAGGTTATGGTGCGATCTGTCGCGCACTTCGAACCGCGCATCGAAACTGCCGTATAAAGACTTTATACGGCAGCTTTGGAATGCGCACTTCGAACTGCGCACCCAGACTGCCGTATAAAGACTTTATATGGCAGTTCTGAGACCAACCGTATAAAGTGACACTTTGTGGATCGAAAACAGGCGTCAAAAAGTGACTTTTCAATGCCTATGCCGAAAAAAAGTATGAAACTTGCGATAAGATTGACTGCACAAATGAATAAGGATAAAAAATGAAAAAAATAATGGCTTATTGTTGTCCTTGGTATAACCTACGCAACGATAGTGTGACTGCGATGTGGCATCACATGGCATTGCATTGCATGGCAGTTCCCGAATACGAACTTCCTCGACGACCGGAAGTCTACCGCCCTTCTCGCCCCACACACCCGTCACCAGCCACCCACAACCCACAACCTAGAACTCGGTGTGGCGCGGCGTGGCGGGTCTCCGTACTTGACTCTCGAAATATACATATAACATATATTATATATACATACATTATAGCATAGATAGTAAAATACATGTATATATGTATATATATATATACTTGGAGCGATAACCCACGCGTGTTGCATATGAGGACCGCGGATATGCGGTAAAAAGAATAAAGATACGACTACGCATGCGGTTGGGTGACCGTAGCTGGACGCATAATACGTGTTGCTTATGACTCGGATATACATACATATAGATATATGACTTGTATATTATATATGTGTGTATATGAAGAAAATTTCGGATCAAGAGTTTCACTGAGGTGCTCAACCCCAAAGAATCCTTACATATACCCTAATTAAGGGGACCAGGACAGCGACTTTTCGAGAAATTATCATAGTCCGAAATCAATTTATTTCATAACCACAAAGTTCATTTCACATCAAAATATTTTTCTTTTTCAAAATCATGTGTCGTAAGGATTTTAGAGCACCGTTGGACCGATTCAGGTCATCTTGGATTCATTTTCTTCAGAAAACAAATCCTCATCATGTGAATGTAGGAATTTTATAATAAAAAATTATGTCATAAGTTATGATGAATTTATCAAATTTGCAAAAATTATTATCACTCATTTCTTAAATAACTTGGCCAAAACGAAAATTTTTCAAAATTCCTACATTCACATGATGAGGATTTGTTTTCTGAAGAAAATGAATCCAAGATAACCTGAATCGGTCCAACGGTGCTCTGAAATTCTTACGACACATGATTTTGAAAAAAAAAAAATATTTTGATGTGAAATGAACTTAGGTTATGAAATAAATTGATTTCGGACCATGATAATTTCTCGAAAAGTCCCTGTACTGGTCCCCTTAATCCTAATTAAACATAGTCATACTGCATAATTTGTTTCAGGCTTCCGAGAGAACGGACTCGCGGAGAAAAGTTTTGCTGATTCAATCCATAAGCATTTCGTTTTATTTGGCCTTTTTTGTATTTAATAGAAAACAGGCCAAAAATAGTTATTTTTGAGAATACAATAAATCCATTTGTTTCCTCAAAAATAACTATTTTCGGTTCATGCAGGTTTTTATGGTTAATTTAGAAAAATATTTTTTCTTGATGTGCTGAATTTGTTTGTTATAGTTTAAACAAATGTTCATTTGATTTGAAATTAAAAATGTACAGAAAGAATCACCTTGAATGAAAAAAACAATTATTCTACTGAGTGGCAATGAAAGTATTTTCTTTTTAATCGAAATCAATTTGCTCAAAGCGAACAAATTTGACAAAAATCGGTTCAAGTGTAATGAAACTTCCTGCGGTCGTTACTTCTTGATGCAACGAGCCTTTTTCGCCAATTATAGAACAATTTGGAAATCAAGTGTGGCAGAGAAAGCAATTTGAAATTTCATGCTGTATAGCTCAACAACTGTTCGATTGATTTTCCCAAAATTCACTGTAGTATCGCGTTATACTATAAGCAGAATACTTCTTGCCGATAAAACCTCAAAAAAGAAAACGGTATGCAGTATATACCGAGAGGAAATCTTGAAACCGTACAGCCGACTGCGCACGCGCCAAATAACTCAATTTCATTGGTCTCAGTGGCGGTGCAACGTCGCAAGAACCGTCAGGCCTGCGGTAGCGACCGTGTACAGTCTCGTCTCGTATCTGCTCTCGTATTGGCTAACTCTAAACAGTTATTATTCAAAAACGGCTTCTCAATCGACATTTTAGTATTGATAATTTTCGTTTTAGATTTTTATGAGGAATCCACTGGTACAAAGAAACTACCTCATTCTGTATCACCCTGTATCTGTATGCTCTTTAACCGTATAGGTATATGAGAGACTTCCTCTCCGACCATACTCGCTCTGTCTCATTCTCTGTAATTTTCTCTCTTTCTATATCCATCCGCATGTCTTCCTTTGTCGGGCTTATGCATACATGTAGGATACCTATTAGATTAGAATTGTCCGCGCATCGTTCGCGCAATCGTGCAGCAGTAAGAGAAGTTGCAGCGCGGCGGCGTGGCGCGCGGTGTAGTGGGTGGATGAACAACGACGAACCTATACCCAGAGGGCAGAGATCCCTGTGCAGTGTGCACGCGCGGCGCGGTTGCCCGAGTAAAGCGGCGCTGCATAGGCATATATAGTAGATATATATACATATATGTATATGTAAAATATATATACAGCTATAACTAAGTAGAGAGAGAAAATCCACGACGTGAATATAAAAGATTGCTTTATGGAAATTGGTCCAACTCCAACCACCGACCGACCTATGGCTGCTGTACCATGTTTCATATTTTCTATTCCGGTATCCGACCGCCCTTCGTGCTGCTGCAGCTTCCTTTCACTTTTATTTTATACATACTAAACGAGTATAACGTGTACTTATTAGGGTATGTCGTTTGAGGAGAATATAGATCTCCTTTTTGCTCTCGCACCTAAAAAATCCTGTAAAATAAGATTAGTATATATAAGAGATGATCATAGCGAGAGGAGAGCGCTAAAAATCCATCTTATAACGCAGCTGAATGATTTATAACCTTTTCCATTCGGATTCGTTTCAATCAGTATTACTCAATGATGCAAGAGTTTTCAGAGTAACGTTTTGTAGAGAATTGAATTGTCCGGAAAAAATGTCCTTGGCATTATTTTTATAATGTCAATGGTTCAGCCGTGACAAGCGTTCAAAGGTAACTTTCAACGTTTAAGACTTCCAAACAGTCTGAAAATTTATGTTATCATAAAATCCGGCTGAGTGATACCAATCAATAAGAAAAAAAAAGAAAATTTTTTTCATTATTTTTATTCTCGTTTCTATTGTTTGATGAAAATATTATCGGAACTCTGTTCATTCAGAGCAGAGTTATCCAAGCTTATCTCTTCATTTCGTAACGTTCGTATAGCGGCAGCAGCTCCATAGCCGGAAGCTACGTAAACTGCACTCACAAAGCGCAATCCCGTTCGAACCACGTTATAGAATTATTAAACTGCGCCGCGCTGCGGGCGCTCGTTAGTTCAATTAGTGTCCTAAATTTTTCAGGTTCAAGGACACGTGGGTTCATATGGACTAAAATCGCCTCGGCGCGACGTAGTTGCTCTGTAATGTCGTTTTTTTTTCTCATTGAGCAAAGTGGCGCGGAATGCCCCATAATTATATTTCTTTGTTCTGATTTTATATAGCAAAGGCCGCAAAGCGACTAGATAAAAGATTTATAGCTTATCTGCAGTAAGACAGAGTAATAGAAACACACACAATACTCTCTAAATTCGAATCAGTGGAAAGTCACTGATGGCAGTGGTAAGTATACCAGAATCACTGACAATCAGTAACATTTTCACTGATTGTGAAATCAGTCAGTGAAAATGTTACTGATTGTCAGTGATTCTGGTATACTTATCACTGCCATCAGTGACTTTCCACTGATTTGAATTTAGAGAGTACAGTGTCAGTACAGTACGTTTAATTGTGAAATCAATCAGTGAAAATGTTACTGATTGTCAGTGATTCTGGTATACTTATCACTGCCATCAGTGACTTTCCACTGATTCGAATTTAGAGAGTACAGTGTCAGTACAGTACGTTTAATTGTGAAATCAATCAGTGAAAATGTTACTGATTGTCAGTGATTCTGGTATACTTATCACTGCCATCAGTGACTTTCCACTGATTCGAATTTAGAGAGTACAGTGTCAGTACAGTACGTTTAATTGTGAAATCAATCAGTGAAAATGTTACTGATTGTCAGTGATTCTGGTATACTTATCACTGCCATCAGTGACTTTCCACTGATTCGAATTTAGAGAGTACAGTGTCAGTACAGTACGTTTAATTGTGAAATCAATCAGTGAAAATGTTACTGATTGTCAGTGATTCTGGTATACTTATCACTGCCATCAGTGACTTTCCACTGATTCGAATTTAGAGAGTACAGTGTCTAAAATACCATGAAAATTTGTAAAATCTCGTCTAATCAACGTCATTCTATACACGTGTTCTACAAAATTCCTGCACCAAATTCGACGAAGTTTCGCAAAACTCTATGAGATCTAATTAAATTCCATGAATCCAAATGGTGCGTATGTAGTTAGATGAAATACTTTGAAATTTAACGAAACTCAATGAACTCTCGTGATAATTGCCATGAAATTTAATGACGTTTTTGAAAATATTCCATGTTATAGAATTGAATGAAATTTTCACTGCAGAATCATAAATATTTAAAGAATTCTAAAAGCTTTTTCTATATCATATTCTAATCCGAAGATAATAGCTTAATTTCTTGCGGTTATGAAATGCGAACTTTCCATATATTGATCGCTTTTAACGAGTAAAAGCGCAACTCGCGAGGCGCGCTAGTACCGACCTATTTCGGACAAAGCGCTAGTAAAAGCATATTCCTTGAGTACAGCTTATATTATACCTAATGAACGTATATCTCGCCGCTCAGCTTACATTAGTAGCTCCCCTATAATACGGAAGTAGCGCTAGTAAAAATGTACTTTGAAAATCGCACTAATTCGCGAAAAATCTAAAGAAACTGCATCTCGTAGTTGCGCTTTATACCATATTTTTCCCGAATCGCGTTTATACTAGCGCATCTTTCGAGTTAGCGCGATATACTGAGCGAAGCGGCAAGATACGTTGATACAAGCTGGCATCACGAAATACGCTCTTATTTAGCACAATGTATGAGATAGCTCGGTACTAGCGGGCCGCGCGAGTTGCGTTTTCACTCTTAGAAGTCTTCGATATGCACTCAGAAAAAGGTCTTGTTGCCACAACCAAAATTTGGGTTATTATATATGGACAATCACATTTTTTGTTCAGTCAACCAAAAATTTTGTTGGAATAGCCAAAATTTTGGTTGTCCCATCAAAATTTGCTTTTCCCAACAAAATTTTGGTTAATATTTGGTAATTTTGGTTTTCCCAACGAAATTTTTGGTTGACTGAACAAAAAATTTGATTGACTGAACAAAAAATGTGATTGTCCATATAATAACCAAATTTTGGTTGTGTCAACAAGACCTTTTTCTGAGTGTGGTAATTATTTACATTTTGGTTGAAGAACAGAAGATTTCTTCAGCTTTCGGGATATTTTTCATATTTCAATTGATCCTACTTTATTCCTCTCCGCATCCACATCGGACTCTACTGCAAATGTTCCGAGAAACAGCATCTCTTGCGCGTATGGAGAATATCTCCGAGTTGCTTAGACACAAATATGCTTAAATCTGTACACTGCATGGACACAGGCATGTACCTCGGGAGGGTGGCACTATATATAGACACACTCTGCAAAGAGTGCATCCGCCACGTTCTCTGCCTCTGCCTTCACCTCCACCTCCATCTCTTTGGGGACGTCGGTCCTGCTCTTTAGCTGTTTCTTTTCTATTTATCTCTATCCCATCTCCGCAGCTCTTTTAAACCATGTTATAGCTTCGAAGTGGTACATCTATACTACGTATCAGGGGTTAAACCGTAGCACAGCTTCCGGAAATATAATCAGAAGGTCAATTTATTTTCTGAAGTAGAATGGGAGAGAAAAAAACGGATAAGGATATTGTGGATGAAGAGAGATAAAGAATTCGAGAATTGAATCTATAATCCGAGTAGAACGTGATCCGGATGATTTGGAATTTAGGAGAAATCGTTGCATCGATCTGCGGTAAGATTTCAACGGATAGTTCAAAGCTTTTATAGTCCTATCAGCCCCAATGATGAATCGTATTTTATTATTCATTCGTAATAAAGTTTTATACGGAAACGAGTTTTCGAACAAATATATCGTATCCTAAATTTCGTTAGATAAAATAATATATTTATAGCGAGTTGCGTGTATTGTTTACGATCGGTTTTCGTAGGCTGGGGTTTAATGAAATGGTGATTTATTTTATGGGAAAGATCAACAAGCGGCTCTTTGATCATTTCATGTTTGAAAATTGGTTTTATCAGACGCAAACAATTTTGATTTATTCATTCGATCGTATACGTGTATTCGAGATACCAAAGTCTCGAGGGGTTCCTTCTTCGAACCTTCTTGCCCAGTCTGGCTTTCAGTTTTCACGAGAATCAATGGGTGAGAAAGAATCGACGATATTATCCACCGGTCTTTCGGGATTCTCAGTAATGGGAAATTCCATCACGGGCTCAAAGTGAACGACGGAAATATCTTCCGGAATACCTTAAGCGATCAGGGGATGGCGTATCATCATCATTCGCTGATATTTACCCATCATTTACTTCTGTAATGGATGAATTAATCACGTTTCAAAAATTAATTGAAATCTTTTTCATTAATTTCACACACTTTTCGGCGGTCAATTTTTGGCGTCGTAAGTCTATGGAGTGTTTTCTCAAGAACTAGAATCGACGATAACAACATGTCAGCTGAAGGTATATACATTAGGGTGATTCAAAAAGGACCTAATTTCTCAGATGTTGCTGCTCATTCGTGAATATGTTGTTTGTGATTTTGAAAAATTATTCCATTTTTTTGAGCTCTATAGGACAATATTTACTACTGCCTCAGTGAAGTTGAAATTTCGAAATTTTGCCATTTTTGGCAATTTCAAAGTTCTCAGATCAAAGTCCTCATCTGGCTAACTCTAGGTTCTCATTCAATGAGAATGTTGGTTCAAGATGAGACTCGTACGATAATATTTAGTACTGCCTCAGAGACATTGAAGTTTTTTCACTATTTAGGGGTTTTCTTAGAGATTGGATCGCCAGGTGTTGATCATGAGACAGTCTTTTCTTACCATTTCAAGGAAGAAGTACACGAAGTTTGCAGTCTGTGGGACCATTTTTACTACTGCCTCATGTTGCTAATTTTACTTGAAGGAAAGTCGCCCTCAATGAGGCAGTAGTAAAAATGGTCCCGCAGACTGCAAACTGCTTGGATTTCTTCCTTATATTGGTAAGATGAAACTGTCTCATGAGCAGCACTTGGCGATTGAATCTCCGAAAAAACGCAAAATATTGAAAAAACTCCAATGTCTCCGAGGCAGTACTAAATATTATCGTACGAGTCTCATCTTGAACCAACATGCTCATTGAATGAGAATCTAGAGGTAGCCAGATGAGCGCTTTGATCTGAGAACTTTGAAATTGCCAAAAATGGCAAAATTTCGAAATTTCAACTTCACTGAGGCAGTAGTAAATATTGTCCAATAGAGCTAAAAAAAATTGAATAATTTTCAAAAATCACAAACAACATATTCACGGATGAGCAGCAACATCTGAGAAATTAGGTCTTTTTTGAACCACCCTAGTATACATACAATATACATGCATTAGATGTAGTTGTGAATAAGTTTAACGAGCTATATAGAGCATTGTTAGATTGTGAGACAATTTTCAGAGATTTTGCTATCGTAAGTTTCTTTGGTATTTAAAGACAAATATATACCAGCTGTGTATAATATATTATGTATACATATATATATGGAAAATATATATATTATACATCCTGCAGTTTCTTGTGTATACAGGCAAACGTGTATACTATAGGTATGAATCAGTCTTAAAATTGGCCGGTGACATACAAACCACCAGCCTCGAATGAGTTTCATGGCCTCGCTGCAAAAGCTAATCGCAGTCTATTTATTCTTGTTATTAACATACAAACAACAAGTTATTAGAGTTGGTATACAATTTAGAAATAACTTCGTATTATATATATACATATAGGTATCGGTATTTATCCAACCGAGAATAATCTCATTAGAACATCAATAATTGTACATACCGGGAGTATTCGTGGAAACGCTTCATAGGGAAGTGAAAACGCCTGCATACAGGCAATTTGACAATTTGACAGTCTAAAGTGATTAGGTTTTATTTCACATATTGCGTGCCCATTGGTTACGTGGGAACAAAACCTAATCGCTTGATGATTGAGTTGCCTGTATTCGGCCGTCCTATGAAGCGTTTCCACGAATACTCTCTACATATAATTGCGGTATAACTTCCGTGTTACACTTCTGAAAATTCAAATTTTGGGTCAAATTTAATAATTTAAAAATATTCTTTTCACTTTTAAATTTTTAGACACAATTTGATGATCATTTGAAATTTTGTGGACAGCTTCGCCTATAGTTGAACAGATTTGAGTCAATCGATGAAATATGATTTGGAAACGAAAAAAAAAAAAGAAGCTGTTTTCAGTCAGTAAGTTTTTGGCTATTTATTTGTCCACGAATTCCAATTTCAAATGGTATATGATGAATGAAAATACCTAGAATTCAGAAAATTTTAAAAATTCTCGGAAGCTCAAACTTCAGTTTTTATTGCTACTCTGTCCGTCATATATGTTGTTACCCACAGCTCTTTCGAAACGTTGAAACGATTTACCGTAAACAAGCGAGTAGATCACTGCAGCTGCATATCTCTGCCCCCAGAATCATCATAATACTTATTAAAAAATATTCAGTTCCTGGAATCTCCTTTACCAATATATCTATTATCCCCTTCCCGTTTCTCAATATGCAGTTAGATAAGATATCGATATTATATACCAGCGTCAGATGATTCCAATCTTTTTTTTTTTTTTTTTTTTCATTTTAAAGATAGGTATATATAGGTATTAGGTATATGTTGGTAAATATATATATATGTATGTGTGTAAACTGTGTACACAATACATAAAAAAATATATCTAGATACACATTGTATAGCGAATCGCGAAGGGGGTTCTTGGTTCTCGTGTTACCGGTATAAAAGCGATAAGAAAACTTGCAAGAAACACGTACAATAAGGAGTATTTCCGTTCCTCTATACGTATACGAGATCAAAAAACGTATATCATATCACGTATATCGTATCGTATCGCACCGTGTCAACTGTGCGTCAAATAAACATAAGCCGAATCTTGTGTGCAAAAAAAAAAAATAAAAAATAAAAAATACAGAGTATGCAGTTAAGAGTATGCTATACCCACTCTTTACCGACGTCGATATAATTTCGCGAATGAGTTGAAAACGACGATATAAAACGATCTAGAATTTATTTATTCGATCATTCATGAAAAACAGATTCGATCTAGCACGTGAAATTCACCGAAATTGTGAAGAATCGACTATGATTGCGCATCGCGAAGTTTGGGCGTGTCACGCATACACATGCGATTATTATCGAAGCCTACGCATCATTGATGCAAAAAAAAAAAAAAAAAAAGATAACCTTCATAGTGCCATTCTGTCTGCAATGCCGAACGTAGCTGTACAAAAAATTTGTTATTTCACGCAATAATAACGACTCAGATTGAATTCCTGTAAATAGTGGTGATTGTCGATTCTCAACGACTAGGAGACGCCACATGATCCTTCGACCGGATTTCCATGCAAGTGTCGCCACGCGACAAGATGCGCGCGCCGGTGCTTCTGATTGGATGTACACACTGCCGGTTGCGTTGCATGGGAATCCGAGCGTCCTTCAGCCGTTTCCAATCGACAATTACCACTATTTACAGGAATACTATTTCAGACGTGATTTTTGCGTGACACATACAAATTTTTGGATAGCTATGTTCGGCATTGCATCTAGAATCGCGATGTGGTATGTTTTTTAGGAAGTTAAAGTTCGTAACGTTAACGTAACACAGTTTTTGGAAAAAATTTACTATTTCATGACTCAAACGTTGGTAAAGTTGCCAAATAAGCAAGATAAGTGTGTTTTACACAGTTCGGGAAATTATGGATCGTATTTTGCTGTTTTTGAACCGTTCAAGTCATGAAATCCAGAAATTTGCACAATTATTTTGTTGCGTCAACGTTACGAACTTCAACCTAATGATTTTTTAGCGTCCGTGATAAATAAGCTTCGACAATAATCAAAATACAATTTTTTTTCAAATCTGTTGAACAAAAATGTGCCGAAAATTTTTTTGATTTGATCCGAGAAAATTTCGGTCTTCATTTTTGGACCGCAAAAATTATTTTGAATCAAGAATAATTTTCTTGGCTCAATTGTTAACCTTCTTTTCTGTGTGTAGAATGAGATTGATTGAAGCAAAAGTTGGATACGTGATAATATTATGTAATGGATCGCGTTATCATAGGCGACACGGTTTTTAGTGCGTCAATACCGTAGAAAATCGTCAATGAAATGGAAAGTTTTGCTCATGCACAATATTGCGTCAGTTAAATTATTGAAGCCTTGCTGCGGGTGGTTCTCACGAAAATTCGTTCTACTAAATTCGCACGGCTTTTCCGATTCCGTATAATTTTGTTGGATTAACCCGTAAGCTTTGTGGTCAATAAAGCTCGCAGACTGGACTAGCGAAACAATTCCTTCCGGCAAACGCGAACGTTTCAATTTCCCAATCGGTAAATAATTATATTACGTTTCTTCCGGGATTTCAGGGCTTCTGAAAATATCGCTTGTAAAAATCGAAAAAAAATAATAATATCTGTGAATTTTGAACAGTCGAAATCTAGATTTCAAATCAAATTCCGACGTCCTACACTCAGAAAAATAACAACAAAAATTTGGTTATTATATGCACAATCACGTTTTTTGTTCAGTCAATCAAATTTTTTGTTCAGTCAACCAAAAATTTTGTTGGGAAAACCCAAATTTTATGGGACAACCAAAATTTTGGCTATTCCAACAAAATTTTTGGTCGACTGAACAAAAAATGTGATTGTGCATATAATAACCCAAATTTTGGTTGTGTCAACAAGATTTTTTTCTGAGTGTAGATTTCCAGCTGTTAATTATATAGGTCGTATTGCGGTTCATTGCCGCATTTTAACAGAGTCTGAACTAACAATAACAAGTTGCAATTGGTAGAGTTCTTAAAAGTTAAGTTCTGCAGCACGAAGCGTAAGAATCAGGAATTAGAAATGATTGTAAAACTTTTTCATCACTGCAGTGTCGTGACTTTCTGGTTACTGATCTTGAGGTCGTCTATAATTTAAAACGAGCGTCTCTTACTTATCACACCTAATCATTAAATTAACGAAGAATTCCTTGCGTTTTGTAAATAGTTCTCGTAACAATAATGACCCAAATTGATTAGAACTGATCCACTCACGTAGCGATTTAGCTATCATGCTGCTGCACATATCGTATCCGAAACGACTATAGGCTTTAACAGTCGTTAATAATTATAACTTGGAGTAGGTACATAGATAAATATAGAAAAATGGATATAGATAAGTGTTAATAGAAAAAGCTGATAATTTTTATTTGTTATTCGTTATTTTCCCGTAAGAAATATGTAGGTATGCTTATATATCGGTTTTATCTCGAGGATTGACTATAAGTTTTAAAATTATTTTTCTTTTCTTTTTCTTATCCACCGCACAAGAATTATCTATATACTACGAGGTAAAAATCACTCCAAGGAAAATAAGAAATTGATTATATATGTAATTACAGTTATTTATTAAATGGACAAGAAAATTGAGCAAAATTGAGGCGGTTTTGACTTCGAGCTAATGCAATGACCCGTGCTCGATATTCGCGCGAGATACGTGGTCAAAGTCGGTTCCCACCGGCTCGTTAATTCCAATTTGACCGTCTGTATTGGCCTAGATTTATATCTTAGACGAACCGCGTTCATCGTCAAGTGGACGACAGCTCCGCGCGTTTTATCTTATTCGGTTTCAATTGACCAACAATTGGAAACACGTGTTATATGCACACATTTGGACTACTACACGTATATATATGGGTATCAGTGCAACTGTGGTACGTGCACATAGTATTTCTATGAGTCGTGTCTCGTTTCAAAGAAGACATTCTTTATTTTTTTTCGTTAGAATAAGGTGAACAAGAAATCCTCGTGAAAGAACAGCAGTTCAACGAGTTATAAGTTTCCTCATTCAAATAAAATATGAGGCAATGAGAAACCGCGGATTTCCGTTTTTTAACATTGTCGTTACGATTAGCCGTTCCTGAGATATCACTGTTGAAATGAAAAATGAAGAAACTTCAATATTCCGTGAAAAAAAATTTCAAACAATTTGAAATCTCGTCAATTAGTCCGTATCACATAGTCCGATTTGTTGAATTTCCCGTTTATGAAAGACACGATTTTTTTTGTTTGAATTGGTACTACTCAGCCAGGTTTTATGATATAAGAATTTGCAAAGTGCTGTTTTATAGAGAATCGAATTGTCTACAAAAAGTGTCCTTAGAATTATTGTCATAAAGTTGATAGTTCAGCCGTGAACTGACTCGTAAACCGTTGAATTGACCGATTTGGTTCTGAAGACATTTTCTGTAGCGAATTTGAACTTCTATAAAAATCGAAAATGCGTTTTCAGCGTCATACTTTCGCGAGTTTTCATCTTGCCTAATTTTGAATAATTTTCAGGTGAAACTAAGAAAAAAAAAATACATTTCCTTGAAACGACGACGAACACTAAATATCTACCGTGACATTCTGTGGATCCGGAACGCCAGGGATACCAACCCGAAACTCGTTAGCACAGCAGTTTAGTAACTCACTAGATGTTTCTAGTAAAATCAGTAGAAATCACTAGATTTTTTGTCCAATGAAAAATGTCCAATTTTTTTTTAAGTACATTTGTAATGTGAAATAAAAATCCATATTTAGGTAAAATTTTCGGCCTTATATTCTTTTAATTTTTGTATTAATTATAATTTAAAACGTTTGCGATAAGGATACTATTTCCGTTAAGAAATTCTCAAGGTCGGCAATCAGGACGAAAATCCTGCACCCTAGGGACTACAGATCGTATATAGTCTCGTATAAACTGAGTGTTAACGATGCACGAGCCTCGCGATAAAGTCGCGGTAGTCTCAGTCTCGCGCGCTTTATTAGCTCCCCCGCGTGACTTAATTACGAGCCGAGGTCACGATACCTATAATATATATATATATACCATATATACATACCATCGTAAGTTTTGATTCAGATTCACTGAACCCCCGCTATAGGTTGTCTAGATAGGAAGTCAGCTCTTGCTCGCAGTGACTAACGTCATTCTGTCATGGCATTCCGAGTGCAGGTATCTACGAAACGAGGGAATACACTATAACGAGCTGCTTCTAGGGGGAAATTTATTTGATAGGAATGCAGGGTGGTAAATTCTTCGGATTTAGAAAGAAGAATTGAAAGAACAAAAAATTGCAAAGAACAAAAATGATGAATATTTGTGGTCGTCGTTGTTTGCTGATTTTTGTAAATATACACTCAGAAAAAAGTCTTGTTGACACAACCAAAATTTCGGTTACTATATGCACAATCACATTTTTTGTTCAGTCAACCAAAAATTTTGTTGGATTAGCCAAAATTTTGGTTGTTGCAACAAAATTTGATTTTTTCAACAAAATTTTGGTTATCCCAACGAAATTTTTGGTTGACTGAACAAAAAATTTGATTGACTGAACAAAAAATGTGATTGTGCATATAATAACCAAATTTTGGTTGTTATTTTTCTGAGTGTACCTATTTATTAAATCTTCGGACCTGTGGATATAATTACTTATAGACACCTTCGGTTCGTATATCTCTTGGGATCGGAGTGTGAGGCGTCGCCGGAGCGTGTGGAAACGCACGCGACTACGGGGTGCTCGCGTCCGGAGCTGTACCCAAGCAATAAGTGGAAAGGGGGGAAAAAAGGGAGAAAAGGAAAAGGAAAAGGGAAAAAGGAAATAGAAAAAATAGTAAATGGAAGAAAAGAAGAAAAGACAGTCACGCAACCCCTGCAGCACGTGGACAAACTATCGAACCCACACGAATATTATTTTTATCTGTAAAATCGTATAGCAACGAATAACTGTACGTATTACCTCTGCAGCCTGGCTGCCTCTGCCTCGGCGAAGCTTCGTTTTTACCTCCTGCGGTGAAGTTATATTTGAGTAGCTTATAGGCCCCCGTGAGTATAAGTACGCGAGTAATTGCAAAAATTAACTCTCGAGTAGGTATCTGCAAGAGAGTCAATTACGACGGAGATACTCAAGCGTCTACTAATTATTGCGAGATTTACCTACTTACTTAGAAAATAATTTTTTTTCAAAGTCACTTATATACGTTGCGAAGATATATTCTACTGAATCTGATATACCTTTTTCACACTAATTAGTTGAAATTATTTCAAATTTTATAGATCTTTCCCTTATGGAAAAAACCCTTCAAGTTTGAGGGTGAACCTTCAATTCTGGGGGTGAAACCCTGAAATTTCAGGGTTCAACCTCCAATATTCAGGGTAATACCTTCAATTCCTATGGATGAACCATCAATTGAAGGGTCAACCGTGAAAAGTTGGTGGATCAACCCTGAAGATTGAGGGAAAACGCCCAAGAATTGTGGAATATCCCTCAAACATTGAGGGACAAACTCCAACAATTGAAGGATAACCCTGAATAGTTGGGGGTCAATATTGAAAATTGAGGGATGACCCCCAAGAATTGAGGAATATCCCTCAAACATTGAGCGACAACCTCCAACAATTGAGGGATAACCCTGAAACGTTCTGGGACAACTCTGAAAATTGAGGGATGACCCTGAATAGTTAGGGGTCAACCCTGATGAGTGGCGGGTCACTTCAAAAGTCACTTCAAAAAGTCACCTCAAAAACCCTGAAGTTGGAGGGACCCCCATTTGACGGTTCTTTCTCAAGTTGAAGGTACCCCTCAATTCAGGGTTAACCCTCAAGGTTGGGGGTACGAAATCACCCTGAAAGTTGAGGGATTAGTTGAGGGTGATATGTTGAGGGTTTTTTTTCCGTAAGGGTTGATTTATATTGATAAGATTTTACATACAGAAAAAAAGGTTAACTTGAGCCAAGAAAATTATTTTTGATTCAAAATAATTTTGCGGTGCCAAAATTTCGGTCTTCATTTTTGGACCGCAAAATTGTCTCGAATCAAGTTGACCTTTCTTTCTGTGCAGCGATTGGTGAATTACATAATTTTACAATATATTCCCTGAAAAATTTAAAAAAGTTTCGACCAACGATGCGCGACTTGTACCGTGTGCAAGAACTACTTTCCCTTCGGTACCTAGATATAGTTGAACGATGAATTTAAAAAGTTCAAGCAGTTAAATTAGAAAAAAGGTAATTGAAGATAGAAACAAAAAAAAAAAAAAAAAAAAAGGAAAAATGAAGGCAGGTCTTTTCAATCCAAAACTCAATTTGTCTACCCACCTGTACAACGCAATTTTCTGAGCTTTTATTAGCAACTAGATGAAAAGCTTTTGCTCTTCAGAAAGCGTAATAACTTGAGCAAGGCTATAGTAAGGAAACTGCTGTGGCTTAAAAAATTTTCAAAATTTCTTTAAAAATAGATAAATTTTGTTGATTTAATTATTGATCGATGAAGCGATTCGTGAATGTGATTCATTCTACAGGATTTGTAGATCTTTGAATCCCCACAAAACGTTATTTTTATCGTAAATTCGAAAAACTGATTTGTCCTTTCTCTGACACCAACGTCGACTTCGTCAGAGGTTTAAATTGACACATTAACCCCATGGTTTCGGTTTCTGGACCTTCAACGTTAGTATTATCACCCGTGGTAGCTTTTGAGGTTTAGGAAAGTCGTTCCGGACTTTATCGCTCGTTCCATCCTCGAATATCCTTTGGGAATAGGTGCGACCTACGGGGGGTTATTTATCACGATCATGTTCCAAGGGCCGAGGGGCCGAACATCGCTGGGTCCTCGGCAACAAGAAGTCTTGGGGGGATAAGGCTGTACCTATATACCTGCTACGTATAAATACGTCGTACCTATACGACCTGGTGAAACGATCCGAATACCCATGTAGCATATATACAGGAATCTAGAAGTGGGTCAACGATCTTTTACCTCTAAACCGTGGAGAATTAACCCGGTGCTCGCATATACGGGGACCTCCTGGCCACGCGTCGTGTTGTCCTCGAAGTTGTTGACGCCTCGAGCTCAGAGGAGATTACAAGTCGTAACAGCTCTAGAGTAGATAGCGGAATTTTTATAGCCTCTGCAGTTCGTATTTATCTATTCCGTCGCTTATCTCCAGTTGAATGTCACGCGGAATCACGAGTTGCAACATTACGTAAGGTTTTTTATTCACGCTTACGTATATTATATATAAACATGATGATCGTTATGCGACATAATTCCTTCCGCGTTTTGTGGTATAATCGTTATTTTTTTTATTATTCTTCAAGTGCGGGAAGAAGAACAGATGAATGAAATGATATGTCAAACCGATTCGAAAATCTTTTTCTGAATATGTAACAAACAAACAAAAAAAAAAAAAAAAAAAGATTTAAAAAAAGGTGGACTAAAATATCGAGGACTCATCAAGTTCAGACTGTATAACGATGAAAGTTCGTCAACCCTGGCTAATTGCGTTCCCAGTTCTTAGAGAAGGTTAATATTATACTAATTGCTAATTATATACGTCGCCTAATTATGCTTGGTCAGGGTTCAAATAAATTTTTACTTAGACACCTAACAACATCACGTGGTAAGCTTCTCCATGTTTTTTCCTCTCACTGAACTGTCCTGCAGAGACCGAGTCGTTTAGAAATAATCAAAAATGATAATTCGACGTTTTTTTTTTTCAAACACTTCGATCGCGAAGAATTCATCGAATCGATAAAACCGCAGGATATTTTTTCTAGAAAAGCTCTCTTGTCTTTTGGGAATGGAAATATAAGTTTCGTAACAAATCCGTTTATGAACTGAATGTACGTTCATGCGTCTTTATACTTATACGAAGTTCCTTGTTCCTCTCTTTCATACCTCGATACGCAAGTGGCAACGCCGGACTCTTCGCAGGGCCCTGTAATTACAGAATTTTTACCGCCTCATGAAACCAACTGCAATTTCAAATCCTCCACGATGTATACAGGATGACGTTTATCCAAGCCGGGTACACTCAGAAAAAGGTCTTGTTGACACAACCAAAATTTGGTTATTATACGGTCAAAGAAATTTTTTTGTTCACTCAACCAAAATTTTGTTGGGCCAACCAAAATTTTTGTTGATACTACTAAATTTCTTGTTGGCACAACAAAATTTTGGTTGGCCCAACAAAAAAATTTCTTTGACCGTATAATAACCAAATTTTGGTTGTTTCAACAAGACCTTTTTCTCAGTGTATACTTGACTAATTGAACTTTGCTTACCTCGCATACGAGGGTCCGCATGATCATGTACCGTTCTTCGACAATTAAAAGGTGAACGTTGCGTTTCCATGCAATTTTTTTTTAAAGAATTTATTTTGCTGAATCGTTGATATTTGCTTTCGCAGTGAACATGCGGGCTAGTTGGTGTCGAAAAGTACCTATCACTGAAAAATATCCATGACTGAATGAATGGCGCGTTTATTTTCAATCATCTCTTAATTTTCTTGGGGAAAAACTGAAAAACACCATAATAGTTGGGGAGCGTCTGTCTGACCAGTGGTATTATGGGTATAGGTGTGCCTACGCCATGGCGGTATCGAGAATCAAGTCAGAGTCGAGCCGCACGCGGAGCCCTTCGACCACGTGGTTCCATGGGTCCATATATGGTTCGGAATGCGTTGAATTACGATCGAGTGAAAAAAAAGCCCATTCGTCCGCGTCTGTTTGCCTTCTGAGCTCGGTCTGGTCCGTAAAATAAACACGATAACTAAATCCATGTAGGATATGATCAAGTAGGATCTATACCAATCTCCGATATCCCCGCTAGCATTAATGGTTTAAACGAAATTTTTCATCGTATTCTTATAATATACCTTCGCCGGAAAAAACAACTCTTTCTTTATACCCTTAAGACGTAAAATCACATCTCACCTATCTTAGATTTTTAATGTCAGCTATTCAGCATATGGAACTTTCGACCGGTTCTATTACAAGGTTTTAAAACGTGGGCGAAGAGGATATACGACGCCTTTTATCTACCAATAACTATATATATATATATATATACCTACCTAAACTCGGCGACAGGAAAGTTGCAGTAATTTTTATAACCCACGTCTGGGAATCCTAATTCCCCTAGGATATATAACAACAAGTCAATAAAGTATCGCTCTTGCGCTTCTTTGATGCGCGGATATATATTCTATTCAGCCGCTTTTATGCACCCTCGCACTCAGAAAAAGGTCTTGTTGACACAACCAAAATTTGGGTTATTATGTGCACAATCACATTTTTTGTTCAGTCAATCAAAAATTTTGTTGGAATAGCCAAAATTTTGGTTGTCCCATCAAAATTTGGTTTTCCCAAAAAAATTTTGGTTATCCGAACGAAATTTTTGGTTGACTGAACAAAAAATGTGATTGACTGAACAAAAAATGTGATTGTGCATATAATAACCAAATTTTGGTTGTGTCAACAAGGCCTTTTTCTCAGTGCGATTTATTCTCGGCTATAAGGGATGATGGCGTTCTATTATGTTATACGGGTCTCTTTCATGATTTATTAATCTAGCGATTAAAAGAGGCTTTGCACTATAGGAGTAAAGTGGCCGGTCACTATATACCTAATATAATTAAAGAATCGGATGCAATAGAAGCGCAATGTGTAAGTGTATATCGCGAGATATAGTATTACGTTTCAAACGTAATTGACAAAAATGATGCTCTTGTTGCGAAAAAATTGCATGAAAATAGAACAGAGAATTGAGAAGAAAAAGTTATTATTGCAATAAGGGCGTAGCTGTTCATAATGTACCCGTATTGCATGAAATTTCTAAATTCTATATTCAATTTCACTGGAGACTCGTATAGCAGTATATTGAAACGGAAGTGGATTAGCTGCAGCTATGATGGATGAGATGATATGTTTCTTTTTAATTATTTCCAGGAAATCAGATTCCGTCCGCCCGTATTATAAAATATTAGAAATTTATTATATCATGAGTGATCTCCTCCCGTCTCTTCAATGAAGAATATTCACTATCGTATACTATTCGAATTGAATAAACGAATATATGCGGTGAGTTGAATAGAAAGTACTAAAGCAATCTCTTTTTCAATTCTATAGACGTTGCTAAATCGAGTTTCATGCATGAATATGATTTTTCGAAATGTTTTGATAAATGCAAAGAGGACACATTTAAACGAACGAATATTTCATTATAGTTTTCTTATTATCGATCCGTGGGAAAAGCGCTGCAGAGCTGTCTATCTCGTTGTAAAAATAAAACTGATGTAAAAACGAAATGTAAAAAAAAAAAAAAAAAAACAGAAAAAAATGGTGAAAAAGAAGTAAATAAAAAAGGAATAACACTCGACGTAGCTCTAACAAAGTATAACTAACATCGTACCACTCCGTACTGCACTAGCACTGGCGACTGTACAGTTTAATGCGAAACGTTGCGTGCTACGCAGACCGCAAACTCTGTCCGCGGTCCGTCGATCGGGTTGTTTCTCTATACGTATATATGTTTATATTCGCAACAACCTGACGTGTTGTAATGTAGCCTGTGGGGTGTGTGTAGTACCAGGGCTTTGCGTAAAAGAAAAAAAAAAAAAAAAAAAAAAATACTGCCCTGCCATGCGCGTAGGATTATAATCCAGATTCAATGATCGTGGTGCAGGAGCAAACCGGCTTGTGCTCTCAGAACTGTGAAAAGATATCATACCTAGTGCTGCGCAGTCTGTATATAATATGCTATTGAAATAAAATAAAATGAAATGAAATGAAACGAAACGAAACGAAACGACATGTAACGACGTATAAAATGAAATAAGTTTCATTTAATTGGATAAATTTAATATTATATCATGCAGTAGATATATTTTTGAAAAAATATTTTATGTCCCATCTTGATATTATCATCGATTACATCGCGACCCTTGAGTTTTATTAATCGGCTAATCCCTACACGACCCTAACATAAGCTTCAGAGTTTATACCTATAAGTAAGTAAGTAAGTAAGTCTAGATTAATTCTAGATTTCTATACGAGAATTTGATTTGGCTGCACGCATTACCCAGTCACTTGCGTGACTACCTATATACCTAGTCGGTGGGGTTTGCACGAAGGATCAAGAACTACTGAGTAAACGGTTTTAGGATTTCTTGAAATTAATTTCCGATTCATTTACTGTCACAGTTCGTATAAATTGACGATATTTAATCATCATTTTATTATCCCCGATGAATGAGGCCGTTTTAATTATAAGTGCTATGAAAAACATTTCGTAAATTTCAAAAGTACATTTCAAATAAATTGAATGCAACTGTGAATAATTCCACGATTTCTCTGATGATAACTGAATCTGTAAAAAAAAATTTCAAAATTTCGGAAAAACGAAATACTTAGGCATTTCCTGCCGACGTAAAGTAGTCAGCCCGAAAGTTTCGTTGAGATTGGTTGTGTGGTAAATGAGAAATTACGAATCGCGTTTTCGAGGTGATGAGAGCGTGTGTCAAAACCCCTTCAGCCATTTTTCTTTCTTTTTATACGTAAACGTTGAAAGAAAAGTGTGTTACGTGCTAAATATTCATGGTTTTCCCCGAAATGAGATAATATTTTACGATATTTCCTAAAAATTTGAAAAAGTTTCTACGCACGATATGTAACCTGACATAATTAAGTCATGTGATATCAATTTCCTCGTATCACCGCAACGACTGACCTGAGGAGCGCAAAACAGTTCGGTCATTCACTCTCGCGAGTCTCGATCAATTGGATGATCATCATGTTGTATTATAACTACATTAACATACATACGTCGAGTTTGAGTCGAGTGAAATAAATTCAAATTTTTTTTTCTCTCTCTGCACGTATGTATAAGTAAGTAATTTATCCAGTTATTAGCGACTGACCACTCGCGTAAGATAACTAAATAATATATTTATTTAACAAATTGATAAAAAAGAAACTGGATGACACATTTTTCTTTGATTTTATATTTTAGTTGAGTCAATTTACAAAGAATCTAGTGACTGTTTTGTCACATTTATTTCTTTTCCCAGTCTCGAGCGATAGGTATAGGTATACAAAAGTAGAACTATTTTTTAAAACAACAATCGTGTTGACTAAGATTATACCTTCGCGGAATAAAAAATATAATACAACGTCGTATACGATTAACGATGACGAGATTTAACGATGCGTCGCGACGCCCCACGTGTACCTCGTGACGTAGGTATATTCTTACGAGCATAATATATGTTATAGTATTAGCAAAGTATAATTATAATAATTAACTACTACGATGCGGAGCGACGCAGATATCG
Source organism: Tenthredo mesomela (assembly GCA_943736025.1). Taxonomy (NCBI): domain Eukaryota; kingdom Metazoa; phylum Arthropoda; class Insecta; order Hymenoptera; family Tenthredinidae; genus Tenthredo; species Tenthredo mesomela. The sequence continues at coordinate 1,558,935 of OX031016.1, forward strand.
GTCACTATAAATTCCATCGAGCGAAACTAACAGTCCTGGCATTCAGACGCGCTACTTTGATCGGTGATACTAACGTTTATTAATAAAAACTTACGAGCTATAGTTGAGTTGCGTCAGAAATTAAGCATCGCGGTTCGGGCGTTCCGTTTCGTTGAGTCGCGTCGCGTCGCGACGTATGGCGTCGATGCGCGAGTTGCAAGATACAATCGGTTGTCATATTACGAACAGATTCTTATTAAATTATACCTTGTGGGTGGTCGACGATGATTTTTGACACATATAGGTCCGCGCGTATAAGTTTATATAATTATATATAGAAATAGAAAAATTCAGCTCAGAAATGAACACAACCGTATAATTATAATACCAACGCACCGTTTATTTATTATTATTGGTATTACTATTCATTTTTTTTTTTATTTATTTATTTTTTTTTTTTCACAAAAATATCAAAAAAATGAAAACTAAAAATAATCTGTCGATGATGATACCTGCGATATTTTTAGCAGCACACGTATATTATAATATATGCTCTGAATTTTTCGAAGATTATCTCGAAGCGAGAAGGCATAACGATATTGAGAATGGAGCTGAGACGTATATAAGAGTAGGCGAATCGCAGAGCTATACGTAACATACAATCGTGAAAATGACGATAAAATATAATGACCGACCCTCGGAGTCTTGAAACGAGCCCTTATTCTCTGTAACAACTAATTTTCCGCTTGAAATTTCTGTCGATTTTGTAAAGATATATATATGTCGTTGCCACGGATACGAGTTAGGTAAAGGTACTCTATTGAAATTTTCCCCCGCTCGCGCAGTGCGTAAGAGAGTTGATTAAACGACGTTCAAAGACTCGAGTCACTTACGCTAATTTAATTAATTTACAATTAGCTGCAGATAAAGGTAAGATAAATTTACCCCTTCTACTCATTAACTACACTCTGCGTTCGTTGAACGTGTATATATACCGGGAAGTTTCGTGGACGCGGAACGGTAGGGGTACCAACCCGAAATTTTTGCTATTTCATAGGCGTAGGTCATACAGTACACTGCAGCAGCAGTTTGGTAACTTACTAGATGTTTCTAGTAAAATCACTAGAGATCACTAGAAATCTAGTGATCATTGGTCACTAGATTTCTGGACTAGAAATCTAGTGACTAGATTTCCAGTGATTTCTAGTGATCTTACTAGAAACATCTAGTAAGTTACCAAACTGCCGCTGCACTTTACTGTATGACCTACGCCAATGGAATAGCAAAAATTTCGGGTTGGTACCCCTAGCGTTCCGCGTCCACGAAACTTCTCGGTATATATTGTATATTCAACAGTAATTAACATCCGTCTATCCACAGTTCGATTGGTTTTTTCCCAATCAGGACTGATATAATTTTATACTTAGCTAGGGTGTGTCGTTTCAGGGCAATAAAATTTTCTTTATTTTCCACCTGAAAATCCTTCAGAAAAAGGCTATAAGAAGAAAATCCTCGCCAACGTATCATGAGCTCAACGAATTATAAGTTTTTCCATTAAAATAACGTAGGAAAGTACATGATCTTTTTTTCTTCTTTGAATTTGTATTACTAAGCCGGGTCTTGTGATACGAAATTTCTCGAATTGCTGTTTTACAGGAAATTGAATTCTCTACTAAAAGTGTCCTTAGAATTATTCTCATAAAATCAATAGTTCAGCCGCGACAAGCGTTTGAAAGAAACTTTAAACGCTGATAACTTGTAATCCGTCGAATCTACGGACTCAGTTTCGAGGACACTTTTTGTAGACAATTTAATTTTCTACAAAACAGCTATCTGCTAAATCTTGTATCATCGAACCCGGCTGAGTAATATCAATTTAAAGAAAAATAAAAAATCACATATTCCCTGTCTCATTTGAAAAAACAAACTTATGATACGTTTTCCACACTGCGTGCGCAAAGTTCGATTTTGCATAAAATTCAACTTAACGCGCACGTTGTGTTAAAAAATCCATTCGATCCACGTGCGAAAGATTCTCGCACTTAGCGCTTCGCTAGGGCGAAAAACTTCCCAACCGTCCGAGAATCAACACTTTCGCACTAGTCTCGAAAAGTACTATTTCAGCTCTGCTTCTGCAGGATTTATTTCTGGCTATATTTCGAAAGATTCTCAGGTGTAAGATCAATAACAACGATATATTGCACCGAATCGATGACACTCTAATCAATCGCAGGAACCAAACGGATATTACTATGGGTCTCAAAAATTGTCCGCCATATACGTCAGGACAATTACCAATTAGCATTAATTAACATAATCAAGTGGTTCGCGTGGCATTACTACCTATGTGATTTGAAATCGAAATTTACACCTCGCAAATTGCTTCGCACAGTCTCCTTATACACGCGGTTAAGATATCATGCGTAAATAAATCGCGGTGCGATTCGATGTATAAGTATATGTAGTAGTATATATACGTGAGTATATTGTAAACTGCAGAGGCGATTGGCGAACAGGTTTTTGGCCCGGCTGCAGAAAGTTGCGATAATTCGTTTCGCTCGCGCCCACGTATACCTATATATGATGCCGATCTTACGTCGAGGTTTATAATATACGTGAATACGTGAATACCTGTATATGTATAAACGCGTGAATTTTATTTATGTATTCCGTTAGCCACGCGACTCACTCCGGGACGTATTGATGATGCCTGTATCGTTTGTATATGGATACGTAATATAGGTATAGTTATAGAGAGAGTTTCGCGTGGGCATGCACACACACACACCACGTAGTCACACACAACATAGTGCCGATATACTCGGGTCGCTGACTTCTCCCGCGCTAAGCTTATGAATGAAAATATGGTTTGCCTCCAAACCGTACTTATACATCTATATATGTATATCTATATCTATGTACATATATTATATATAATGTATACGTATGTGCCAGAGGCAGTTTTATTTTTTCTCGTGATGCTCGCTGGCTGCAGCTCCCGACACGACGCGACGCAACGCGCCGAGTTAAGATTTCGTATCGAGCCATGGCGCCCGCGTTTATCTGTACTCACGACACGCGCATCATTTCAGGAACGGATTTACTCTCACGATGGGCCCGCGTTTTGATTTATCAAGGAAATTGGCTCGCGTTATTTTTATTTTACATCTTTTGTTATGAAAAGAAGAATCGAATAATTAGGGATCAAAGTCTACCAGCACCGTTAAGGGGACCAGTACAGCGACTTTTCGAGAAATTACCATAGTCTGAAATCAATTTATTTCATAACCAAAGTTCATTTCACGTAAAAATATTTTTCTTTTTCAAAATCATGTGTCGTAAGGATTTCAGAGCACCGTTGGACCGATTCAGGTGAACTTGGATTAATTTTCTTCAGAAAACAAATCCTCATCATGTGAATGTAGGAATTTTGAAAATTTTTCGTTTTGGCCAAGTTATTTAAGAAATGAGTGATAATAATTTTTGCAAATTTGGTAAATTGATCATAACTTATGACATAATTTTTTATTTTAAAATCCCTACATTCACATGATGAGGATTTGTTTTCTGAAGAAAATTAATCCAAGATGACCTGAATCGGTCCAACGGTGCTCTGAAATCCTTACGACACATGATTTTGAAAAAGAAAAATATTTTGATATGAAAGAACTTTGGTTATGAAATAAATTTATTTCGGACTATGATAATTTCTCGAAAAGTCACTGTACTGGTCCCCCTAAGAGGATATGAAAGGTCAATTGTACACCTCGAATTTTTGGCAGCCCGTTTTCCAGCTAAAACACATCCGGTCGATATGTGAAATTGATATCAGTGACGCAGAAAAAGTGCATGAAGGGCACGATGCTCTTGGATTTCCAAAAAGCGAAAATGTTTCGGGTGTTTTCATATATTTATCAAACACATAATGTCAGCAACAACGATTATTCGTTACAAAGCACTCTTGATATAAAACTGTACATTTTATTTTCGCTTGTTGAAAATCCAAGAGCATCATGTCCTCCGTTCACTTTTTCTGCGTCACTGATATCAATTTCACATCGATCGGATGTGTTTTAGCTGGGAAACGGGGTGCCAAAAATTCGAGGTGTATAATTCATCTTTCATATTCCCTTAACTATTATTAAAAATTTACATAGATGCGCGATATGAGTGGATGAAATTATGTGAAAAAAAATTGTATCAATCTTACAAAGGATTTCATTCAGTTAACTTATTCTTAAAAGATTTGCGTACAGATAATAAAAGTCGAGTCAAGTCTCGTCGGGGGACTTTGGCCAAGAAGTTTATCGTCTGACAAAGACTGATCGCGTTCTATGAACCCCTCAGACCAAACATACTGCAAGTACACTACGAGTTGTAGACAAACGATACGTTCGTTATCATATGTAGCCAGTACTTCGTTCTGTATAATTATATAATCAAATTTCTCGTTATGTTTCAATCGCTACTTTTATCAACTACTAAGCTACGCGTAGATATACTGTGTGTAAAGTTAGATTTTGCGCACGCTTCGTGTGCATGAAATTCAACTCAACACGATGTGCGTAAAGTTAGATCTTGCGCACGCTTTGCGTGCATAAAATTCAACCTAACGCACGTTGTGTTAAAAAAAAAAAAAACACGTGTGAAATATGATTCTTTTGCACTAGTATCGAAAAGCACTATTTCCGTACTGTTTCAGAAATGACATAATCTTTACGAATATTCCTTGAAAATATCAAAAAGTTTTCAATCAACGATGCGGAGGCCCATAAAATTTCAAATATATAATTTCTAATTACGTATTGAAATAGCACACAGCTAGTATAATCAGTTGTGAAAGAACTGAGTGAATGTAATATTTTTTAAAAAGCGTTCCAATGATTTGAAAGAAAATAATATATTTTCTTTCAAGTCACGATTCTTTATGCTTAAGAATATTTTTTTTGTTCATTCCGTTATGGAATCGTCGGTGAGTAACGTTTCGATGCGTAAACGTATATATAAGTTTCGAAAGTAGTTTTTCGCAGTCTCGTTTCCTATGGTCTCAAGGATTTGTTGGGACGATTAAGTTCTACGACCCCGCAAGCTATTCATCTTAACGCTGCCGCTGTAGAAGGGCGGTAGGAAGGTATAGTATAAGGTAGTAGATTTAATATTGCACAAGCGAGGGAAACTTTCAGATGAGTCACAATTCGCATCACCCTCTTATAGAAACTCTTGGGGAAACCTTAGCTTAGCTTATTGCTATCTAAGGTTAACCAAAGACGGCGGCATGGCATAAGCCTGCACCAACTTCCCCATTGGAGTATTGCCAGGCTATGTAGTACCCAGATATATACATACGTATACATCCTATCCACCCCATACATATACAAGTTTTGCATCGTTATGACTTCCCATAAACCGAACAACGAGATTCGTGAAAATCTGATTCAGACAACCCCGAGAAGGGTCGATGCCCTTAGAATTACACATGGGTTTAAATTTTATGGAATTTCAGTCGAATAACTTTATAGCACGAGTCGAATGATTTCAACAAAATTTCGTACAAAATAATTTGGATATATAGGAAAGTATAGGAATAAGAATATGAAACTTTGTCATTCAGTCTTTAAAGGACCCCGCACATTTCTTATGGGAACTGGCTTTCCGATGGATTTGGCTGAATTTTTCAGGTTTCGTAGTTCATGCAATGCTGATCAAAAGTTACCATTGCCACAACTTCCAAAAGTGAACCATTCGACCTTGGTAAGCGGTTGAGGTTTAAAATCGGTCCATTTGTACTCGCGTTTCCCCTGATCTGTGAACGAATAGCCCCTCGCTTTTACCGTTAGGTGATTTTTTAAGTATAGGTTTTTCGACTCATCACTTCGTACTTGAGCTATTTGATAGTCAGATCCGGGTTAAAAGTTGGAAAGTACACCGAACGGAAATTCCTGCTTGCAAAATACCTGCACTTTTGGGTTGGAACTGATACTACACGAAATGGAATTTAAACTTCAACCGCTTACCAAGGTCAAACGGTTCACTTTTGGAAGTTGTGGCAATGGTAACTTTTGATCAGCATCGCATGAACTACGAAACTTGAAAATTTCAGCCAAATCCATCGGAAAGCCAGTTCCCATAAGAAATGTGCGGGGTCCTTTCTCTGCAGTAGGTACTAAAGGAGTTTGAGGTCGTCTTACAATTAGAACACGTAGACTCGTGCGATGAGTAACAGGATACTGAGACACGGCCGTTGACTGCTCCCGTACAAAAAGGTATCGCTCAGTTTCTCGGCTGTGTAACCAAGTAGCTCTAAGTAATAGGTAAAACTCGCCCCAGAGAGCCAATAGCCCTGAGTCCAAGTCCAAGTCTCGTTCCTCTATTTGTGACATCGAGAGAGTATGTTCGCGGTGAATAATATACATAGGTATAATAATAGGTACCGATTCGTTTATACAGGGTGAATTCTCTCCGCGGACGCGGAGGCGGAGTCTCAGTCGACTTAAGCCACACCCTTTCCGGACCCCGGAGAAGATTCACTCTGTATATTTGGACCGTTCTGGCCCCTGGGAGCATTGGAATCCAAAAATGATCGAATCAAGGACCACCCTTGTATCTGTGTCTATATATATACGTTTTCCTTGTGCACGTATAATAGGTGCATGTACTGTATTCCGTTAGTTGCATTATTTAACGGTCTATATCGATCGGTCTCCTTGTCGCTTATCCTTGGTGGCATTGGTTCGAGTCGGTGCTCGTATTCGTACATAGCACTATAAACGACCGCGAATGGAAGAAACTTATACTTACTGACATTAGCGCGAGGCGAAGGCCAACTACTGCAGACGTCTTACGTCGCGTCGCTCTTCGTGTCGAGCTATTCCATTCCTTCCTTATTTTCTTCACATTCTTGAAAGCCCCAGTCTCGATCGCTAATCGCAGAACCTTTTAGTCTCTCGTCGTGTCTAATTACGGATTCAAGTTATATTGCTGCAGCTTGCATATATGGGCAGAACATATACCGTATACGTTCACGTGTGACAATATGATCAATCGGATCTCTGTTTAATTTCAAAAATTCATCTACTATTGTTCTTGTCAAACTATGTTCGAATATCCATGACATGGACCGTTGTTTTCTAAGAGCAACGTGTCAAAGGTCGTGTGATCGATCCGCTCGTTCTCTTCTTCACTTTGTATTATCTAAATTCTGGATCTCACCAACCAACGGCATGAAGGCTCGATCCTAAGCCATACGTATAGTACGCAACGTATCGACTGAGTTCAGACGAGACTGTATAATGCATCGTATCTATTATTGAATATAGGAGAGGATTAAATATCCGATCATTTCTATACCGATCATGCATGAGGGATGAATAACGGCGTCCTTTCATACAACCATCACGAATAGTTTAACATTCGAATTCGTTCCAACTCCTTTTTTCCACTCCGTATCACCAGAATTTGTATGTGAATTGCAAAAGCTCGGAATTATGATGAATTTACGGAATCTAGTTTCCTGCACTGATGTATTAAATCTTGAATAAATGCTGCATCGATTCAGATGCGGCTATAAGTTATGAAACTATATTATAATTATCGTAATATATATTATATAGCCTGAGAATAATGAAACGGTAAACAATTTTCTTTATTAAATAATTTTTCTATTCTCTAACCAAAGCATTTGGCTTGAAGTATAATTCCTTTCAACGTTTTGATGTAATTAAAAATTCTTTCCCTTACCATTCCGCACCCTTCTGACTCAGACTCACCTTATACCAACCCCGTTTTAAAACGCCGCGCCACGTTGTTGAATCGCGCAACGTGAGAAGGGATAAAAGCTTTGGATCCATTGCTCATCTCTTTTGCATCTTTTCCATCTTATCAGTAGCTGCTAACGAGGCTTCGTTTCTTGGCTCATTATTCGATCGCCGCACTCATTATATAATATATACCTCAATTTATTAATTGATCGTGAGCTAAAGAATTGAAGAAAGAAAGGAAGAAAATAATATATCCTATTTTTTTCAAGGGAAAAATAATTAGAAAATTCGTATGGTATAAAGAATCGGAGGATTGAATTCTAAGAGGTTCGATTGTATATTCTGACATTAACAAATCTTCTCTTATATTTCCCAAGGGCTTTATAACAACAGTTCATCTTTTTTTTTTTTTTTTTTTTTACATATTTTGGCTCATTGAGAAATTGGAAACTCCGGTTTGGTATACAAATAGAAATGTTTTCCGATATATCGGAAGCTGAAACCTTAATCAGCCTTCGATGACTCAGCCAATCGAGAACAATGCTTGGCAGTCGAGCGAGGTTTATTCCCTATACAACCGCCTTTGTACCGGTGTTCAGAATTTTCAAGTAAAGTCATCCCTTACAGATTTTATCCCCTGGGCACGTTTATCGCACACATACATCTATATGTGTCTGGATATACCTACTCATTGCACGCAAAGGGACAATGAGATATGTACTCATCTTCATCGATGACGTAGAATCGCAGTTGTTTTTCTTTTTTTATACTTTTGTTATAATTTTGAAAATAAATGTTGTCACATATTGCAGTGAACATTAGGGTGGTTCAAAAAAGACCTAATTTCTCAGATGTTGCTGCTCATTCGTGAATATGTTGTTTGTGATTTTGAAAAATTATTCCATTTTTTTTAGCTCTATAGGACAATATTTACTACTGTCTCAGTGAAGTTGAAATTTTGAAATTTTGCCATTTTTGGCAATTTTAAAGTTCTCAGATCAAAGTCCTCATCTAGCCACCTCTAGGTTCTCATTCAATGAGGTGTTGGTTCAAAGATGAGACTCGTACGATAATATTTAGTACTGCTTCAGAGACATTCAAGTTTTTTCACTATTTAGGGGTTTTCTCAGAGATTGGATCGCCAGGTGTTGCTCATGAGACAGTCTTTTCTTACCATTTTAAGGAAGAAGTACACGAAGTTTGCAGTCTGTGGGACCATTTTTACTACTGCCTCATGTTGCTAATTTTACTTGAAGGAAAGTCGCCCTCGATGAGGCAGTAGTAAGAATGGTCCCGCAGACTGCAAACTGCTTGGATTTCTTACTTGTATTGGTAAGACGAAACTGTCTCATGAGCAGCACCTGGTGATCGAATCTCCGAAAAAACACAAAATATTGAAAAAAAATCCAATGTCTCCGAGGCAGTAATAAATATTATCGTACGAGTCTCATCTTGAACCAACATGCTCATTGAATGAGAATCTCGAGGTAGCCAGATGAGCGTTTTGATCTGAGAACTTTGAAATTGCCAAAAATGGCAAAATTTCGAAATTTCAACTTCACTGAGGCAGTAGTAAATATTGTCCAATAGAACTCAAAAAAAATGGAATAATTTTTAAAAATCACAAACAACATATTCACGGATGAGCAGCAACATCTGAGAAATTAGGTCTTTTTTGAATTACCCTAGTGAACATAGAAGATCGAGAGAGATCAAGATTCAAAACCATAATATTATGTATATTTGTATATATGGTTAAATATCGTTATATACATTTGCTTTGAATTTAAAAAATGAAAATATATATACCAAGTATGAAATCGTGACACCTCTGCTTATGATCAGTTACTTCTGCGCGGATTTATGTTTACGAATATAATCTGCCTGCAGGTGAGTACAATACGTGCTTTCAATTATCACATATGGCATATACCTATATATACAAGCTATAGAGTTACACTCGGATGATTCGCGATTCGGATAAAAGCTATACGCTTTTATATTTTCAGTCCGTGGGATTTCGACTGGCAATTCTGATCGTAAACCGAGGGAGACAAATGTCCGTATATGTATACATATATGAGGGAATTTTAATAAAATACGTTTCGTAGTCCAACCCCTTTTAATTCACACACGCACACATATATATGCTGGTTCGGATTATTGTGTAACTTTAATTAATGCGGATTTTAATGTCAGCCCGTTATATCTCCGATAACGTTTAATCGGTTTGATCTCAAAGCCAACTGGGTTATGAAAATGTGTGCAAAACCGAAAAATGAAAGTCTGCACGTAAATCAACCCTTCAGAATTCCTAAATGTACTACGCAGTACTATACCTAAAAATAAATTGGCTATAATTTGTAATCGCAACACGCACTTGAAAAGATATGAAACGTACGATAAGCGGGCGATAATCGATCCCAAGGCTTATTCCATACTTACTTATATATAAAAAGCTTTGCCTTATGCAGCTTCTTCATGGGCGATCGAACTGAATAACGTTTGTGTCGTGCGTGTGCAGACCTCGTAGTCGCTGTGTCCCCCGCAGAAACTGGAGAAACCATTACCGGTTTACGGCTTCGACAATTCGATTTATTGATCTACTTAGGTATTATCTACTCAACAGTGTACCTACTTTACTTTATTCCACTCCAACGCGCTTTTGTAAGCCTCCAAGCTCTATTTAACCACCTTGCCTCGTACATATACATATTATACACGTATACAAAGTGCAGTGCAGACCCTAGTTGGTGAAAATAATTAACCCTAGAGGATAATGGGCCTCCGGACAACGCGAGGGTCTAATATTGAATAGTATTCAGGTCAATGAAGGAAGGTTTGTCAATGCATAATGCAAGTACCTACTGGCTACGATCTAAGTGCTTCAATTTCAAGGGATAATCTAGTTTGGTACTCTGCCGTTAGAAACAGTGGTCCTCGTTGTGGCGTCTGTGAGATACAGGTCATTTACAAAGTAGCGCTAGCGCCTGCGTTTAGGCAGCCAGAAGCACAGCGGTGAACAGTGGGCTGTCTAGTTTCAGGCGCCCGCGACCGCTGAAGGTGTCATTACGCTTTTGCGGTTCAAGAATCACAAGAATCATTCTAAGCCTGTGTTAACTTACTCTTTAGTGAGCTGATTTGACTCGTTTCAGCGCTCGTGCACGCCTGAAACCAGCAACCTACATCTCGCCTCTGTATAATTGGTTGCCTAAACGCAGGCGCTAACGCGACTTTTTAAATGACTTGTACGTCACAAACGTCGCAACAAAGATCACTTTTTCAAATGGCAGGGTGACAAGCTAGACCCCTTTAATCATTCCCTGAAATTAAAGCACTGAATTCGCGATCACCTTGTAGAAGTTGACGATTTGTATTATTTCTTGTCATTTTCTGTTTGTGACGATGATACATGTTGCGATTCGTGTATCACCGTGTTCATTGTGCATACAGATGTATCATGTATGTACACTCAGAAAAATAACAACCAAAATTTGGTTTTTATATACACAATCACATTTTTTGTTCAGTCAATCAAATTTTTTGTTCAGTCCACCAAAAATTTCGTTGGGATAACCAAAATTTTGTTGGCAAAACCAAATTTTGTTGAGACAACCAAAATTTTGGCTATTCCAACAAAATTTTTGGTTGACTGAACAAAAAATGTGATTGTGCATATAATAACCCAAATTTTGGGGTTGTGTCAACAAGACTTTTTTCTGAGTGTACTATAGTTGTATATAGGTATGCACGTTACAGACCTACATTAAACTTTATTATTATGAAACACATACGTTATCGGTGACTCTGACCTTTTGTCGCACACCAACGATGATTATGGTTACTTGGAAGTGGGTGGTAGGTGGAGCTGTGGTACAATTCCGTGTAAAGGTGGATCAGGCTCAACCTACGCTATAATAATATGTGACTACCATATTTGTTACATAGATATATACAATATACATATAGTGGTGCATTTTAGTATCTTATTTATTCATTTTATATTCATAATTATCGTTTTAAAATGTGAAAAACAGAAAAAAAAAATATTCATGCTGTAAGAATCAATCCGCAAATTTATTTTCAGAATCTTGCGGATCTTAGAAAGACTGAGAAAACAAAAAGAGAGAATTAAAAAAAAAAAAAACGGAATGTCCGTTCTAAATATGTAACCAACGCACGGTCTGAAAGAGGTTAATCATATTCACCACAATTCCGATTTCCGCAAAATCGTATATTATAAATATTATTTGTCTATTAAGGCCCATCTCTAGTCGCCCACCTCCTTTTGGTCGAAATGTGTCACATTTCGATTATTATCTGAGCCCAGGCGTCAAAAACGCAAAAAAGGCCAACGTAGCGCAAATTCTATTTCAATTCCGAACACATACGTTGAAAAAAATGTTCGTTTCGTGCGAAAATGGAGTCTACAAATGGTTTTTACATTGTTACAAAATTATTCAAATTCGATTTCCTCGGCGAACAATGTAAAAACCATCTGTAGACTCTATTTTCGCACGAAACGAACATTTTTTTGGACATATGTGTTCGGAATTGAAATAGAATTTGCGCTACGTTGGCCTTTTTTGCGTTTTTGACGCCTGTGCTCGGATAATAATCGAAATGTAACACATTTCGACCAAAAGGAGGTGGGCGACTAGGGATGGACCTTAAAATAAAAGAATTTCATTTTTATTTCGTATCTCGCATAGAAATAGAAAGTCGTACAGGTTTTCGATAACTTGAATGAATTGGCTAATATTTTGGTGACTCTTTAATATTATGACAGCAATTTTTTTTAGTGGCCGATTTGAACCGTGCGCTTCTTCTGTCACTTGCATATAGCTGATACACGAATTTCCTTAGGCTCTCTAGATATATATAGTTATCGCAAAATGATGTATAGAAACGTTGAACAATAATTGTTGAGTTATGAGCTAGGCGCAACTAATTTAACCTATCCTCAACCTCCGCTCGTCTTCTCAACAAGATCATATGTAAATATGCACGTCGTATGACATCAGCAAAGCGAACGAAGGAATGACTGAGATGAATGAGATATATAGGTATACTACGTGTAAATAATATACAGAAAACAGGTTATACGGTATTATAATGTATAAAATGAAAAGATACTGACACACTATGACAAAAAATTAGTCATCGTATTACCAAGCCGCAAAGCGGTCAACCGACGTTCTATGTAAGCATAATTATCTTCCTAATGTTTAATATGACCGTTATAGCAAGTCTTTACAGATTTCATTCATTGTCTCCTCTTATCTTCGTATTACTGCGCGCAGATGCTATCAGAATTTTTTCTTATTTCACAATCATTTTCAATGGAATATTTTCGCACATATATAGCTAGCCACAATCAACGGGATTGAAGAGTGTATAAGTTGTGTGTAATCACGTTCTATAAATTCCATTTAAGTTTTATATCTCGAACCGTTTGGAGAGAAGAAAAAATGGAAAATTAATAAAAACTGAACGGTTTGGGGTATTGGAGAGTATACAGGGTGTCCCAGAACTGAATGCAAAAAATAGAGGGGGTCAAGCTGAGTAAATTGACCTATAAAAGAACATGTGGCCTCCGAAGTACCGATCGCAACCCGTGCAGAAGTTTTGTTGGGGATGCATAGAGGACCTTGATAGTTTTCCCCATTTATATTAGGGCGCTATTGGGGAAATGTAGTCGGTTGCCTACATGCCGGCGCCCGGCACGATTTTTCAAGCGGCCGTATCTCGCGACCGGTACTTCGGAGACCACATGTTCTGTAGGTCAATTTACTCAGCTTGACCCCCTCTATTACCCTCTTCAATTTTTGCATTCAGTTCTGAGGTTCAGTTCTGTATATAGTTCTCCAGAAATGTAGTCAGATTTCATCGAGAATCAGTAAACTGTTATATTATATGAATCGGCAGTTAATTAACTCGTATCATCGATCCCAAAATAGAATAGAATAGAATGGAATTGGTACACAATAATCCACCCCTCAACTCGTTTCGATCACTATTATGGTACATAAGAGAGTATCAAATAAGTATCTAATTTTGGTGTTTGATTTTGGCACACCTCGAGTGCGCGCCGGAGTTGTGGACCATTAAATATCACGCCCGCGCCATGAGGGCAATAACCATTACCATCACGTAAAAAAGGTGTGCATTGTGCATGATTCGGTCTTGTTTTCTCTCGAATCGACAAAGAACGCTCTTCCCTTTAACACTTTCAGAAAATCATACAATACAATAAAGCTACGTGCGTAGACCATGCATGGGGCCGAATAGTCAATAATGTGAGGCAGGCGAGTGACGATACGCACCTATAATAAACCATGACTGGCGTTTACGCGGGTTACTATAATAAACGCATTTCCTGTTTCCTGCGGGCTTTAATTACTCGTAGATCGCATATAATTGATAATATCCCTGGATATAGTATATGCTACCGATGGACAATGGGACACAGTCTAAACCCCGTAAGTGGTTACCAAGCCCACTGTACAGTGCAGACTTTGTATGGTGACCATTGATGCCGTCAAAGGAAGGTATAGCAGCCGATGATATAGTTACTGATCGAGTACCGTTGCAGTTGATGCAGTTTATGCTGCAGTTTATCCGAGACAATCGTTTGGCTCCAGCTTCGTGTGGCGCCAACAAGTAATTATCTGCTTCAATGAACGTACTACAGGTTCATATAGTCGCGCTCAGAAATTATTCAACGAAGCGTCTGCATTGAAGTATAATAAGAAGAAATGGAATACAAAAAAAAAAAAAAAAAAAAGGGAAGCAGAAACGAGATGAAAAACTTGATGATTTAATTATCATTAATCGAGACCCTCACTCTTATCGCTTCGATATAATGCCATAGGATCGTTACTGCAGTAGCGAATAACCATAGAATTAGTTGGTACATTAGAATTATAGCCCCCTGTAGGCGATAAATGAATATTATACCCACACTAATGCAATTCAGTATCCTGTCCCTGTGTAGGAGCTGCGGAAGTCGGAATCGTACGTTGATAAATTTTTAATCAACTTCTATTTAATTAACATGCGACTGTGAAGAAATTCGCGTTGATTTTTATCAATTTATATACCTAGTTTCGCAAAATGTTTCTTATCAATTTGTTTTATTTATTGTTACAGGCTAATTGGGGGCAACGAGCCAACTGAGAACGGTTTCACAGCCGTTGTTCCAGTTGATATAGAGAAAATTATATAAAAAAAAAAAAATATAATTATATATAATAAAATAATATAATGGAGAGATACGATGAGGAAGGTGGCGAGGATAGCGACAACGAAACAGATCCTGAACAATTACTCAATGAATGGTTGGGGGAATTGGACAGTCTCACTGTGGTAAGTTCTTTTTCTCATAATTATAATTTATACGGATGAATAAAAATATTATTTTTTAATGCTTTATACCTGCTCTAACGATTTTTTGATATATATATTTTTTTTTATCGAATGGAAACTCGCACGTCATAGCTATATATGGCTGTGAAAACGTTACATCAAGAATTTGATGAGCTAACGTTGATCAGATATAAACTGTGTACGATATCTATTCGCGGGTGTTATTAAGATAAATAAAGAAAAAAGAAAAAGGAGAAGAAAAAAAAAAAAAAAAAAATTTACTATACGTGTCTAAATCCGTAAATTTACACAATTTTATTTCACGCTCTGAATAAATACAGACAGAAATTTTTCTGTGTATATATATCTAAAATAAGAATTTAGAAGGATTGTAATTCTATATCTCTGATTTATTTTTAATTTCTACAAAAATTTGTATTTTATTTCATTTCATTTTATTTTATTTTATTTTTTTCTTATCGTAAAAAAGCATCGAGTTTCTTTCCCTCGCGTGGAAGTAACAGTATAGGTACACAGCGTGTTTTAATCATGGTCAGAATTGCGAGGATTGAAATTGCCAAACGTGCCTTCAGGCATATCGTACGGCGATTTAATGCTTCGATATACAAAAGATCGGGAATTAGTCCGTACGGAAAAGCAGATGCTCATGATATAATTCTAAAGTAAGAGAATTGTATTGTGAAACGTACCTACGCCGTTCAATTGGTGTCAATTGACTCGCGGTCCAAATATTTTACTATCTGTCATTTTTATTCGTTAAGAGAAAGACTCATATCGTATGTGAAAAAGGTCTACCAGCGATGCGATAATTAGTCTTCATTCTCGTATAGCCTTCATTCTTTCATAGGCGCACTACGATGGTCCTTTATTAGGGCTCGGACAAATTTCTTAGCAGACGCCTTACAAATCGGTTCCAAATAATTCAAAGACCCCTGTCCCTTAATTTTTTTTCAGATTTTTATATTCTCAACTCTAACCCCCTACCACCAAGAGGGCGTTTTTTTTATTTTT
This sequence comes from Tenthredo mesomela, assembly GCA_943736025.1. NCBI lineage: Eukaryota > Metazoa > Arthropoda > Insecta > Hymenoptera > Tenthredinidae > Tenthredo > Tenthredo mesomela. The sequence continues at coordinate 1,575,071 of OX031016.1, forward strand.
TAATCCCTTTAGTCACTAAAATCTCGCAGTTACAGATTTTCTTGAAAATTCGCGTTGTAGAAAAGTTCGGTCCTTTATTTTTTTTATTTTTATTTTTATTGGTAAGGAGTAACTAATAATTATATGCTACCGATTTAGATCGAAATCGGCAGGGATTTTCTATCTTTGCTGATTACAGTGCAGATTATTCTAAATTGTGAATACAATTAGCTGTTTTTTTTTTTTTTTTTTTTTTTTACATCCGAGCGCGAGATCTACCTAACGTAATGAAATGTATGACTTCAGTCTGTATCAGACTTCGACCTGAGGTGGATCATGACTCGGCATTTCCGATCTCTACTGTACTATATACAGCTACGCAATTTCAAGAATTAATCATACATTGCAGTGAATAGTACGGTAATTAATTGAGCAATGCTTAATCGTACTTTACACACTTCGTGACAATGGGTCGGAAACCTCATAATGATTATACATGAGTATTGGGTAAGAAATAGCCGCAAGATCCTTTCACCGATATCAAAATCCACGAAGATTAAGCCTTAGGGTATTTACTTTGAAGTCAAGATTCCCAATGACGATTATAAACCGTTTGATGATTAGGGTGCACTCAGAAAAAGGTCTTGTTGACACAACCAAAATTTGGGTTATTATATGCACAATCACATTTTTTGTTCAGTCAACCAAAAATTTTGTTGGAATAGCCAAAATTTTGGTTGTCCCAACAAAATTTGGTTTTCCCAACAAAATTTTGGTCATCCCAACGAAATTTTTGGTTGACTGAACAAAAAATTTCATTGACTGAACAAAAAATGTGATTGTGCATATAATAACCAAATTTTTGTTGGAATAGCCAAAATTTTGGTTGTTCCAACAAAATTTGGTTTTCCCAACAAAATTTTCGTCATCCCAACGAAATTTTTGGTTGACTGAACAAAAAATTTCATTGACTGAACAAAAAATGTGATTGTGCATATAATAACCAAATTTTTGTTGGAATAGCCAAAATTTTGGTTGTTCCAACAAAATTTGGTTTTCCCAACAAAATTTTGGTCATCCCAACGAAATTTTTGGTTGACTGAACAAAAAATGTGATTGTGCATATAATAACCAAATTTTGGTTGTGTCAACAAGACCTTTTTCTGAGTGTGTGCGAAAAAAAGGAAAACGGATTTTTCATGCTCCGAAGAGAAAAATGTTCGAATCAAATTTTTGTTTCTTATGATTTGAAATACAATCTTCATGGGCCCAAATTATTCCGACCAAAAAGCATAAACCAATAAAAAAAAAAAAAGGCCACGAGCTCTTTCTTTAAATTGTATCGTCAAATGAGATACAGAAAAGTAGGCACTGGTTGAAGTTGATCCGAATTTTAAAAGCCTCGAAAGGTCGAAATTGCGAAAGCTGGAAATCCCGGAGCCAAATCTACGAAACTTCGAATTCACGCATGTCTTCATTCAGTGTTCAATAACTTGGGCTGTATTGATCGCGTATCGAAGCCAATAATTGGCCAAATCAATCATCTTCAGATTTACTTTTTGGAAAACAAAGTTTCAAAATCCTATAAATTATTTATGACAATATTGAAGTAGATAAAATGGGTTTCCGTAAAGAGGGTCTCTATTAGAATGAATCATTTTTCGGAATCTTAATGTTGTATTGAAAATTCTGAATCGTCTCAAAAAAATTCGGAACTTTTCAAATTCGGAACCTCAACGTGGCACCATAAAAGTTTGAAAATAAGAACTCAAAATTTATGACGCATAAGGGGCTTTTTGAAAGCTCAATAATCGAGGCACAACAAAATTATTTCTTGCGTCACAAATATCGAATTTTTCCAATTCAAAGTTTACTGTCTAATTCGTAGATCCTTCAATCGCAAATAGTATTGCGATTTTTGTTTTATTAATTTACGTAAAACCCAAAGCTTTTCATTTCTGAACTGAAATACGGCCAACGCCTGCATCTGTGCACTTGCACTTGCACCGTAGCTGTCGGTCAAGGCGTATAGAGTACTACGGATCGATAACCCTCTAGTCAGAAATGGGAAACGCGTGCAGCTATTACTGTACGTAACGGTCGTCGTACCGTTGACCCCGCCTTGAAGACTGCCGCTAAGAGTGCGTGCGCGCATCTCTATTTATTTATCATTGCGAATCGAGTGGTTCTTTAAATGATCAATTTATTTCCGCGCTGTTGTAAATCTCCGGGTTTCAATCCTGCTCCGAACGTATCCCGGCTCCAATAGATGAATCCAGAATCTTAATGCCCGCAACTCGCAAGCTCCGTTTTTGAACTTCGAAAGAAAGCCATCTCGCGGTTATTCTCGGAATTGTAAAAGCTTCGCGCTTTTTCCTAATGCTGATATAACGCAAGATCTACGTTACCGTCTGCAGCGTGGATCTCTGTCTTATCTTCCGGTCTCTAAACCTCGGGCCTTTCCATATCGGTCGGTAACTAAGTGAGCTTTCGATTTTTATTACTTGGAGGAGCCTTAAATTTGATCTAATGTTACTGATTGATAAAAAAAAAAAAAAAAATCAAAAAAATCAAAAAAGAATCCAAGGTGATTAAAATTGGTCTTCATGGTTTCACGTTGAAAGATTGAAAGTCAATTTATCTTTCTCAAAAATAGTCACGCTTGGATAATATATCGATTTAAGATTTAACGTCCCGTTAGGTACTAAAATCGTATTTACGTGGCTTACAGTTAGCGCACTAGCATCGTATTTGTTCCAGCACGTTTCTAATAAACGTAATGAACGGCTAAGGATTTCCGGCTGGAATTAGTATTCTGGATCCGCTGTATCCGTACCCGAATAAGACTCGCTGGGTCCGTATCCGCATCCTAATCGTGACCACGTAATGAATTATTACTAGATTTACATTTTTTTTTTCTTTTTTTTTTTTTTATCATCTGTTGTTTTCTTCGGACTACGATATATACGTTACGATCTTATAGTATACGGTATAAATATACTATAAGTCTTACACCCGATGTATAATAACTAACTAGATTTAAATTTGATTTTTATTTTATTTTCACACATGTTTTTTTTTTTTTTTTTTTTTTTTTTTTCCAACCGGAAATTAATTCTATATAAATTTTATGATTATTACATGGATAGTTTGTATTAGTTGATTTAATTGAACTTGATGGAAAGTGAATAATCGTTAACAGAGGAACAGCTGAAATGGGTCACCATATGTGGTACATTCGATCACTTTAATTAGCTTCAGTAGCCGAAACCTTTCTACAGTAGACCCAATTAGGTTTTGGTATACCAACACCGAAATATGAAGCTCTTGATATGGGGGCAGGACCCTAACGTAGGTATACAAGGTAATTTAAAATTTCAGTATATAGATATATAAACAGCCGAAAACGAGATCCTATTTCCAATTACCGTATATAAAGCAATTGCAGAGAATATAGGAATTAGGTACACACTACTTTACTTTTTCCTATATGACTACTTCGCTTCAATAATTCACTGGTTTGATGAAACAAAAGCTACTTTTTACTTTACTGCGTTCGTATACACTCAGAAAAAGGTCTTGTTGACACAACCAAAATTTGGTTATTATATGTACAATCACATTTTTTGTTCAGTAAATTAAATTTTTTGTTCAGTCAACCAAAAATTTCGTTCGGATAACCAAAATTTTGGCTATTCCAACAAAATTTTTGGTTGACTGAACAAAAAAAATGTGATTGTCAATCAAATTTTTTGTTCAGTCAACCAAAAATTTCGTTGAAATAACCAAAATTTTGTTGCGAAAACCAAATTTTGTTGGGACAAACAAAATTTTGGCTATTCCAACAAAATTTTCGGTTGACTGAACAAAAAATGTGATTGTCCATATAATAACCCAAATTTTGGTTGTGGCAACAAGACCTTTTTCTGAGTGTAATATCATCTAATAGCCGCCGTGAAGCGAACAGTTGTTTCCATCCCCTAAATGGAAATGGTGAAGAAAAAAAAAAAGAATAAGTACCAAAAAAGGTAAAACTAAGTAAGTAATGGCTCAGGTAGTCCGCATCCGACATTGTAAGGGTCTGCCGCATTCGGCACAGAGAATTCTGCACACGCGCCTAAGGACAGCTGCGTCTTGGCGGTCATCCTCTCGCCGCTCTCGCCGCTCTCTTCCCTCAGGCACCCTCATCACGTTGCTTGTCGCCCTCGTAAAACGATACTTACTTCCGCGTGTTTTTTTGACCCTCTGATCTCCCCTACATAGATCTCTCGCTCTTCTTTCTTCCATATATATTCATATTCGTGTTCCCATATCAATCGTTTTAAATCCAGACGAGAATATGCATACTTGAGATGATTTGATACATGAATTTGAAGAATCGTATCACACTAGCTCGATGGAATCGCAAACAAAGTCCCAAACGCATACAGAACGATTTTCAATCAATATAATCATTGAAAATTTCATTCATACAATATCGATGTAAGTGTCTTGACAATTCACTGACTTCGTCTTACATTTGGATTGACTTCATAGTTCATCGAATATCTTATTCAAAATCGAACGGAATATATTCTACATCGATCTATAATTTCCTTGATTCGATCATTTTTTTTCATTCAGAATCTAAAACAGATGATAATTCTGAAAAGTAACAAAAAATTGGTTTAAAAAAAAAGAAAAAAAAAAAGGAAATTGATTATCCTATCCGGAAATTGGTATCCTGCTGCAACCTATAAAGCCATTGAACATTTTTATAGTATAATAATACATCCCACAGGGACGAACTTACTCGAAAAACATTCTCGGTGTCGAAGTGTGCACCGCGGAGATTTCAAGTGTATGAAAAACTACTATACTCAAAAGTTTTTGTACCCTTGTTTAATTTGATCCCTGCGTAGGATGAAGGGACTTCGCCCCTGTGCTTCAGCAGCGGCTATACCCTAAGATCCTAAGACGCCACGCGCTACGCTCGACATCTGTTGCGCCCCCGTGACCCCAAGGGGAAGCTTCTCTCTCGACTTGCCCCCACAACCTACCTCAACCAGAGATGAAACTACCTCCGGGCATTGGCAGTTCGAAAAAGATCGACATTTTTTTTTTTTTTTTTTTTCACGATATACGTATAATTTAATAATTTAGTTGTTTTTAGGAGAAAAAAAGAAGAATTGGGATCTCGATAAAACGGTCAATTAATCTTTCGATAGTATTTTCAGCCCATTCACTATCACCTTGATTATAGTCACAGCCCGGAGGCTCCGATATCAGATAATATACAATCTCGTTTCTAATAGGAACTGTGTCTAATTAAAAGGAAAGAATGCCATACTGCCATAGCCGAGGAGTTTATAGCTCATATAAACGATCCGTCTATAGTCGACACGATGTGTGTAGACGAGTCTTGATTTATCAATTAATTTCTTAACATTGATATGCCATAGGATCACTTCGGAGAAATTCTTAATTAGACTTATATTTGATTTTATCTGTGGGATTCATGGGCATAATCTTCCCAACTTCCGTGCACGATATCTCCGAGACTGTTCGACCCATAGGACCGAAATTTTCGGATTATATTTTCCTAATTTATCACCTGAAAATTGTTCAAAAGCTTTGCGACTACGGGCTCTAAGTTCGCCATATAGAATAAAAACATTTTCCACGATTGTTGAAAGATGTCAACTCCTTTAATCTGAAATATGGTGATTTTCGTATCAAAAAGTAACCAAATCGAATGGTACTGGTTAAAACAATTGGAAACCCATGTAAGAATGGAATGCAAATTTTTCGTCCGCATCGATTCAATGAAATCAAATATTTTTTCACGATCATTGAAACGAATCGAAAACTTTTATGGGTCCCAATTACCGGTTGGATGTCCCGAAACCGTTTTTGGCGCGAATGCTAAATCCGTAACGAAGGGAAGGTGCGCGCAGGCAAGAAGATCGGAGATTGAGGATCGGTTGTGCAGCTGCTCCTCGGAGGTTCGCCGCACGTGTTTCTTCAGGGCAGGTGGTTGCCGTCTCGGTGCTGAGGCCAAAGAAGAACTCGATGAGTCTGCAGCAGGGGCGAAGTAAAAAAGAACCGAGCACTGATTTGAACAGCACTTTAAGAAAGAGTGGGATACATGCTTGAGGAACATTGGAAAGACTGAGCACATTGCCAGCTCGAGCTCAACCGCCTGCGGGGATCAGAGAGTACGAGGACGAGGGCAGGTGGTGGTTTCCCTTGCAGGGCGAACTACAGTTTACGACCGATTAATAAGCTATCGTGATATCCCGCGATATGTACTTTATTTTCGCTCTTTTTATTTCCTTCAGTTTCTGTAAATACATCGATCTGGATGCACAACCTCGCTGAAAATGTTGGATACGGTGCGATTCTTTTCAAACGAACATTCTCGATATCGAAGATTTACATCAATAACCGATTTTCACCAATCTTATTAATATTTTTTTTCATTTTACATTTCGACGTTGATCGGTCGGCTAATATATCAATGAAGTATTGAAATATTGATAATAATTGACGCTCGGCCGTCAAGTATCTCGTACCCACTGATATTATCGAAGACTTACGTATATATGTACATATCGGTATATAATATGTCTACACGTCAAAAAGATCGGGTTGGCAGGTGGCAACTGATCAAGCGATTTATTGATCCTCTTGCCGACGCGACGTGGACGGGCCGATCTTATTATCTCTCAGGCGTCGTTCAAAGATTTTTTTTTTTTTCAACCGGTTGAGTGCGGTTGGGTGGATGTTACGCTCGATTGTAAAAACAAAAAATACAATTCGACAAAAGTTATACTTCAATCTTCTATACCACCTATGAAATTGCGCAATTTAACCAGCTGCAGCAGCTTGCGGTAATATCGATAAAACTAATTCGATCGTTGGGGGCAATTTTGATCGTTTCGTATAAAAATCGCTGACCAAAGTTTCGCTCTTTACCTCTTGTGTATCGTTTTGACTTTTCATTTTTGTTTTATTGTATATCTTTCAAAGTCGCTACCGATCTTTTGAAAATCGTTTTGACAAAAACGTTAGGCTAGATAGTAGCAAAAGAACGAGGAAGGTTCTTTCTTCTTTGGTGAATCGGATGCGGCTTCTCATCCAGCAGCAACAGTTCGGAACAATCCGATTCCGATAAAACTATAATTCGATCGTTGAGAGAAATTTTAATCATTTCGTACGAAAATCGCTTTGTCGATCGTTTTCGCTTTTTCTTTCTCTTTTTGGTTTTATTGTATGTTTTAATCATAAGGTAGTAAGACGCGTAACAGCAGCTTGCACGCAGGTTGACCGATCCAAGTCCTTACCGATCTTTTGACAATCGTTTTGACGAAAACGTGGGTCTAGATAATATAAAAAGAACGAGAAAAGTTCTTCTTTCTTCGGAACAGTTGGACAAAAATCCGAATCCGATAAGACTAATTCGATCGTTGAGGGTACGTATGACAGTTTGGTACAAAAATCGCTTTGTCTATCGTTTTCGCATTTTCTTTTTTTGTTTTATTGTGTGTTTTAATCACGAGGAAAGTCGTGTAACGGCAGCTTGCACGCAGGTTGATACAGAACCGATTCAAGTCCTTACCGATCCTTTGAAAATCGTTTTGACAAAAACGTGGGTCTAGGGGTAGGGGGTAGGTAGTAGGAAAAGATCGAGAAAGGTTTTTCTTTCTTTGGTAAATCAGATGCAGCCTCTCATCCAGCAGCAACAGTTGGCGAAGAGGAAACATCTGCCGGTTAAAATCGACGTTATACGCATGCGTACAACTTTGTGTATATCTTTACGACTTACCTGCCACGTTACCAGGGATTCTCAACGTATGATATTTCTCGGTATAAAATAAAGCATAGGCTATACAATCTCTGACCAAATAACCGCTATGTATATATTACGATGTGTGCGTGCATGAGTTCATTTTTAGAAAAAAATTAAGAATTCTACTGCTTTAATCTTCTAGCATCGACGTGCGCGACTGCTGATTGCTGGTTTCTGAGTAATTAGCTCTTTCCTCTAATTACGGGGCTCTTAGAATGTTTATGCCAGTATTCATCCCAGCATTAATTATAGAATCGTATAAATCTTGTCTAGAACGCGACTCGGTTGTGAACAGAATATTTTGACAGCCCGAGATTAGTGACGACACACCAAAAACAAAAAAACATAAAAATTCATGTATAAATGACCGGAAACTGACAACGAACCTTCGGGGCAAAGGGCTTTACACATTATCTTCGACCTTTTTTTTTGTTTTTTTTTTTTTGGTAACACAACTCAGCTCTGCAGCTTATCTCGAGTTACTCTATTATAGAACACATTCGATATGCTTGTTACTAGATAGTTATGTAACCCATATATAACGTGAAACTGAACGTTGCCCCATAATGCCCGCGTTCTAAACAATTTCCATATTTTATCGTATTCGAATCACCGGGTTTTAGTAACACTCGATACAGTGACTCACTACGAATTATTACATTCGCTTTTTATCGTACCACATTAGGGTGCACGGCACCCCTGCAGATTCATTTGACCGTGTCTAACCGTGTAGCCATCCGTGTCCGAATCTATATGACTACGATTCTGATGCAAATTAACCCTTTAGTCAGCACATGGCGGGGTGCCCAACCTGTAGACTGCAGTTACGCATAGTTTCATTTTTCATAAGACTCTGTCATTCCATATATCTGATAAATTTACGATGAAATGTCATCGGAACGATCTAATTATACCAATTACACGACTGCTACTGAAGGCGATGGATAAAACAACCGAGAATTGTTTACAAATCATGCTTTACCTTCGGTTATCTTACCCGCAATAACCGCAAAAGTCATTGAAGTTGTGTGTAGTGACTACGTGACCCAGTTTTAGGTCCTTCAAAGTCGCGAATCTTTATCATTCTATACGTTACGAGCTCGAGTGTGTGTATACACGCAGATTATATACTTGTTCGTAATACCAGGTAATTCTGAGCAGTCAAGTTTGATGAACCCAATCATACGCTGCGGGTCTCTCCCGCACGTTATTTCTCGAAATCTTAGGGAAAGAAGGTCCTTGCATAAATTCTTCGATCTCCTAGTCCCAATGCCGCTCAAAGTACAGATATTCATCATCGAAGATAAATCGAGTCCAAAAATGGAATGAAAATGGTAACATGTTGGTCTCCCCAATTGTTCAGCAGACCAACCTCAGTCCGGAATATTGAAGAACGATTGGAACAAGTTTAACAGTTTCGAAAATTTGAGGAAACGGATTGTTCACTGGTCTCATCTTCCGCGCAGTATCAAAAATCCGCACATTTTTTGAAAAATTGTTTTTATTCCGATGATGGAATCAAACTATGAGAAAAAATCAGATCAACATTTTTTCGGGACATTTGTCCAGCGAAGCTATCCTTTCATTGGGGTGTTCCTCGTTCATAGATTATGTTGAAAATGGTAAAAGAAAAAATCTTGAATTGTATCGCATGTTAAAAAGTCGGTTGTAACACCTTGAGAAACACTGCGACGAGGCGAGTATATCTTTCGTCGACGCCACGCGACCAGGTCGTTCGCAGTCTGCCGGGTGCTGTTGAAATCAACTACAGTGGTGGGGCTCAGGAACCTCTCTATATCCAAGCTCTTATGGGCTCAGTCGACTCCCGGCTCTCACTGAGTTGAGGCTGAGATTCTATTAATTAGTCTTATCCGGTGTAAGAGAGGCCTGCAGGACAACGAGTCGATAAAATCGTTACTTGGCATTTGTATTTGTTTTTGTTCAACCCGATCAATCGGTTGATCAGTAGTCGTCAAGTGATTAGTGCAGAATGTAGCTGCAGTGTTTCGCTCCGCTAAGTATACCGAATCACAATGTGAACTCGGAGCGAAAGGATATCTTCGAAAATCGCATTGATAGATCAAGAGTCGTGCTGTGCTGCTGTCTTCCATCACATATACATGCATATGGAAATAAGGATCTCTCCCGATCTATTGATTCAAGATAACTCAAACTCCATACGATATACATACGTGGATACTGGATTACGTTTGACAGAGTTGATGAGTTGATTTTTCTCATAGGAAAAAAAAACGTATTTTTTACGCTCATGGTATATCTGGTCTCGTCAATATCTTCTTCACTTATGAATATGAGAATAGTGGAAGGGTTGAATCAGTCCTTTTTCCCGTCTCAATACTCTTTCATCTTTCCGTCTTAACGTCTCATATCGAATGGATTGAAATATTTGACGGATCATCGATGCCTCGTTATTATTCAATCCGATAATAACCTCGATTAGTTTGATCCGGTAATCGAACTTTCATCTTATGATTGGTCAATCGTGGAGAGTAGTATACGATATATATAAAGTATATATATATATATATATATATGTTGAAGAAATTCCTGCTGCTCAATCCCACGAGTCAAACTTCTCGACTTGATGATGAGACGAGGTGAGGGGAACGACGAAATGTACAGGATCAAATTTTCGATCATTAATTAATGTAAAAGGTCTCACGCCCTATTTAAATAAGATATATAGCTATAGACTGGTGGGCCTATACAATATACATAAATACATACATAGGTACATGTATATATATATATCGAAGACAAAGTCTATAGTGGAGGATAAAAGTTAAGATATTCACGAAGTAGTCGTGAGGCGGTGAGGAGAAATAAAAGTAAAATAAGGAGGAAGAGAGGGCAAAAAGAGAAAGACAAGGCACAAAGGAATCTCTGCCCGGCGCCAGGGCCAAACGAGATAAAAGGAAGAAAATAAGAAGACGCAGCGTGCAGGGAACGAGCGAAGAGAAACACCTCCGAGAAGCTACGAGAATCCTTGCTGCACCAACGTCTGAATAATTCTAAGAGTTTGAACGTTGTTTTTTATACTAACGGTGCGGAATTGATATACGAGGGAATTTTCAACATCACGAATATGTTGTGCGGTACTTTTAACAAGAAAAAACTTAGACACACTGGCGAAGAGTATCGACTGGTAAAGACGTCAGCCTTGATGCCTAGGATCACACCGTTGAAAGAAATAGCCGGAAACTGCATCACCCCACGTGGAAACAAGTCGAGGAATCTCGTCATCAAGGACCTCCTGCAGTCGGTAAGCCAATTAGACACCAAGATATCCTCACGACTAGGAGGATAATTATATACTACGTAGTACTGTGGAAATACGGTATCTATGACCCATCTTCTTGGACCCTCTATAGGTGCAGGTTTGATTTCGTCCCGATTTTTTACCGCCATTAATTTGGGCGGGAAAACTAGTATGACGGTAAAAGATGTTAATTACTTTCTCCATCACAATCTCATCATCGTTCTCGTATAATTAATCAAAGTACGCAGAGGTGACGATAATATCTATACGAGCATTGAGATAATATATGATTTTTTCCTTGCTTTTATTGATGATGGAGAATAATTATAAGTGTGGAAAAGAATTGGACGATTTTTGACCCAAAAATATGCACTCAGAAAAAAATCTTGTTGACACAACCAAAATTTAGGTCATTATATGCACAATCACATTTTTTGTTCAGTCAACTAAAAATTTTGTTGGAATAGCCAAAATTTTGGTTGTCCCAACAAGATTTTGGTTTTCCCAACAAAATTTTGATTATCGCAACGAAATTTTTGGTTAACTAAACAAAAAATTTGATTGACTGAACAAAAAATGTGATTGTGCATATAATAACCAAATTTTGGTTGTTATTTTTCTGAGTGTACACTCAGAAAAAAGTCTTGTTGACACAACCAAAATTTGGGTTATTATATGCACAATCATATTTTTTGTTCAGTCAACCAAAAATTTTGTTGGAATAGCCAAAATTTTGATTGTCCCAACAAAATTTGGTTTTCCCAACAAAATTTTGGTTATCCCAACGAAATTTTTGGTTAACTGAACAAAAAATTTGATTGACTGAACAAAAAATGTGATTGTGCATATAATAACTAAATTTTGGTTGTTATTTTTCTGAGTGTGCGTCATAGCTTTTCTATCTTTTATTACTCTTCTTTCTTGGCTTCGATTTATTCAACTTTACGTCGATTTCATTCCGTTTGTATAAAACCGATGGTCCAGGTCGACCGAACTTCCCGAAGGACCGAAAACGATATACGTAGCTCTGGTATCGAAAGATCGTGGTGTGCGGAAGACGACGCGACGCCGCGGCTCCTTCACCGTGAAGAAGCCACGCGGTGGCTTACATCGAGGTTGTCGTATCTTCACCTTATAAGGCGTCGCTCGCGATGTCCACCGTCTATTAGAAACCCTTTGTTGAGATGGCCCCGACTTTTTACCACAATACGGCGTCCCTTTTCACCTCAGGTTCTCAGTCTCTCATTTCTTCTCCTCATACTGTCCTTATAGGATTTGGATAGTTCCGTAATAAAACGGCGAGCAAATTTTACATCCGACAAACTGGGATAAGGAGTAAATTCATCATCCAGACATTTACCGGTGCTTTTTTTACTCCAAATATCAAAATTCAAAGTGAGATTTTGAACTCCGCAATTCTGACTACGAATTGAAAAAGCGTACCTAGCACCAAAAGTTCCAGAGAATCGTTGAAATAGTTCCGAAAATAGGATGCGGCAAAACGTCATTTGGCGAAGAATTTGCTCTATTTTCATCACCCAGCATCCGGATATGAATAAAACTGAGTCCGGATGATCATCTTCCAAACCCAATTTCTGACAAATTCCTTAAATTTTTATAACTACACTCAGAGAAAAGTCTTGTTGACACAACCAAAATTTGGGTTATTATATATGCACAATCACATGTTTTGTTCAGTCAACCAAAAATTTTGCTGAAATAGCCAAAATTTTGGTTGTCCCAACAAAATTTGGTTTTCCCAACAAAATTTTGACTATCCGAACGAAATTTTTGGTTGACTGAACAAAAAATTTAATTGACTGAATAAAAAAATGTGATTGCGCATATAATAACCAAATTTCGGTTGTGTCAACAAGACCTTTTTCTGAGTGTATGCATACACAGAGCTTTACGAATTTTTTTCTCTGATCGTTTTTCGCGTTTTTCTTTTTCCTTTTTCTTTTTCTTTTTTATCATAAAAAAATTAGGAATCTCGCTCTAAAACTGACTTAAAAGCGTTCTTTTATCTCAGCTAATTTCGACTGTAGGTAGGTATACCTATATACCATAGAACGGCTATACCTGGTCTTTTCTGCACCCTATCCACTACCGCGGGTCTCTTTGTTCGCAGATTTTGCTTTGGGCAATCCCTTCGCTGTCAGACCTGCACGCGGACAGTCCATTCCTTTTTTTTTTTTGCCAAAAATACACTGTATATCCCTACCCGGGCTGCAGACGAATTTCGCTCTGGAATTTCACCCCCGCTCTTAGGATTATATCTATCTATCTATCTATCGCTATATATATAGGTATACATATTATGGCTAAAACTGCACCGGCGAGAAATATATATATTTATCTGAAGAGGTTTTATCTACCGACAAGTCGACATTCCTACGATCGCAACAGCAATTCGTTTCAATCAAACGATCGGCGCCGCTTCTTCTTCGTCTTCTTTGTCCGAACCCGCGGTCCCGGCCCTATAGCTGTGCGATGCTGCGGGAACCACGTGGCGCCATAAATGCGGTGTTTCTTCTAATTACGGCTAAGTGAACTTAATCGCTGCTTGCTGCTTCGAAGAGCAGAGCGGGAGTCAGCGGTCGCAAAAAAAAAAGAAAAAATTAAAAAAAAAAAAAATAAAAATGAAATTACATGTAAGTAGGTACGGGGAATTTTGATCGTATAAAATTTATTTTCAAATTCGAAGTTTGTATCTCTCCGAAAATTCACTCGTTCGTTTTTATGGGAGATTCGAGTCGTCCCAATTAAAAAAAAAAAAAAAAAGCGATATATTTTCAAAAAATAAAAATAAAAATATATTGCCTTCGCCTATAATTATAGTGGAATGCTTCATATATATTATATATATATATCTAAGGAAAATAAATTATAACGAAGAATTTACACCGCGCTCTTGGGTTATAGGTTGCATCAGCATGAAACGTAATTGCAGCTGTCTACTACATAAACATCTCGCTACCTACATATTTCTTTTGTGGATAATAAAAATAGTGATTTCTCGTAAAGAGACAAGAACAAAAAAAAAGTGACACAGTTGCGAAATGGTACTTTTTACGGAGTATAGGTATTCCTTCAGCTCGTGTCAATCAACAGTCAGATATATCTGTTTCCAAATCGATGCTAGGCATGATAATTATACATTCGAAATACATGAGAAAGAAAAAAAAAAAAAAAAAAAACAGACGCATTTGAATTGAATTTAATGATTTTTGAGAAGTGCTCGTCATCGATTATTAACTTATGGCCTATCAGATTATAACGTCGATCCTTGAGAATAAAAAGAAAAAACACAATTTTTTGTATACGTCTAACACTTATTCCGACTCGCTGCATAGTATAGTATAATATACGAGCCCCCGAAGCAGACTTAAATTAGAAGAACGACGAAGGATACATTCCGCGGCTGCAACAGCAGCAGCAGGATCGAGGCTCAAAGCCAACCCAAAATTACCTCGCCTGGATACCCAACCGAAGGAAAAATCCGCCTATACTAACCGGACACCCTAACAGTTTTTTGGCCAACACCGTTTTAAACCTTTTTTTTTTTTTTTATTTTTTTTTATTTTTTTTTTTTAATTTTTTTCTATCGTACCCTCTGGTCTTATGTTACACTTGTGTTTGAGTTAAACTGAGTGAGTCACGTGTGGCTGCTGCAGAAGATATTATACGATATTCTGGTCTCGCAAATATAGGAAAGTTATTTATATACAGACTATGATGGAAAGTTGACGAAAGAGATGAAGAAACAGCGAGAAACAGCATTTCGTGTTCTTTTAAAATGCGATAATTTTTGCTCCGTTGCTCACTTTGATCAAGGAACATCATCAAGATTATAATTGAGGAGTTAGATGCAATAAGGAGACCTAGCGGAATGTCACGTTTAGAAATAATTGAGAAAAAGGCACCGTTCATTCGGTTATGGAAATTTCAAAGTGATCTTTTTTTTTTTTTTTTTTTTTTTACAAGCATATGCTCGTCACTATACCAACTACATCTTTTGTGTATGTATGTATGTCACCGTTCGATCGAAATGAATTCTTCAAATATCAGCTGAGTGCCATAATTTTATTATTGCGAAAAATTTTATAGAAATACAACATTTGGCGTTCAATACGTTAGAATATCATAGAACTACTATTATTCACGAAGTATAGCGGATCGCAAGTCCAAACACTGGCATATTTTCGAATGTCCCGTGTCGGATTTTAGGAAATCGTATAATTTACAGATTTTTAACGACAAAATTTTATTCATCACAATTTGGAGATAGAATAGAATAGAATAAAATTCTAAGAAGATAAGAAATTTTCCTTTACTGCTCTGTATATAGCTTCGAAAATCAGTCGAATTTTCATGAGATACCTACTACTACAGGTAAGGAGTGTACCAAGTTTAAAATGTCAGAAATCGTGTTTTATTAATAAGGGGACCAGTACAGCGACTTTGCTAGAAATGATCATAGTCCGAAATCAATTTATTTCATAACCAAAGTTCATTTCACATGAAAATATTTTTCTTTTTCAAAATCATGTGTCGTAAGGATTTTAGAGCACCGTTGGACCGATTCAGGTCATCTTGGATTCATTTTCTTCAGAAAACAAATCCTCATCATGTGAATGTAGGAATTTGAAAATAAAAAATTATGTCATAAGTTATGATCAATTTACCAAATTTGCAAAAATTATTATCACTCATTTCTTGAATAACTTGGCCAAAACGAAAATTTTTCAAAATTCCTACATTCACATGATGAGGATTTGTTTTCTGAAGAAAATGAATCCAAGATGACCTGAATCGGTCCAACGGTGCTCTGAAATCCTTACGACACATGATTTTGAAAAAGAAAAATATTTTGATGTGAAATGAATTTTGTGGTTATGAAATAAATTGATTTCGGACTATGATCATTTCTCGAAAAGTCACTGTACTGTTTCCCTGAAAATGGAAAAGTTCGAAGGCTTTGGGACGTCGGTACTTATAGAATTGAGATAGAAACGTGGGGTTCTAGTTACACTTTTTTGTATATATATTTGGAAACGTCCTGGCAGCATTGAAATTCAAAAATGACGAAATTAAAGGACCACCCTATAAATACCCGTGCGCATAAATTCGCATGTTTGTATCCGCGATCTATTTGTATAGTAAAATATAGGTAGTACCCATACTACTATACATAATGCATATTGCAGAGCATGTTAACAGCGACAAAGAGAACACTGCACCGTGAACAAGGTACCATGTGAGGGCTATGCAGAATGGAGAAGGGTAGAACGAAATGAGTTGGAGAGGGAAGGGAAGATAAGGGAAGGGAAGGGGAGGGGAAGGGAGGGGAGGGTGAAACTTTGATCGACTCGCAACATTTTGTGCGTGCCAGTAAAATCAATTATATCCCACGTACTCGGTAGCGTATGCGATGAGTATATACATACATACATACATACATGTATATACAATATATTTGTTTATATATATGTAACACTTATGCATATGTATGTGTTTAGTAAATGTATTTGAACTGCGTATGAGGTTCCCTGCGGCGCCCTGCGTCCCGGCCCCACGTTGCACCCGTGTACGCTGCTGCGTCGTTGCTAGGGGCAACCCCAGCGTTACCGGCAGCAGTACCACCATACCAACATCACCGACAACCAGCCCGGTACGCGCCTCACCTCGCTTCGGCCTCGCCTTGCCTTATGCTTCCCTTCCTCCTCATGCCCATCGCCCTTCTTTCCTTTTTCCCTTTTTCCCTTCCTGCCTCCCACTCGACGGGACCTTTTACAACTATCTCGTTCTCCCGTTCTCTCGATACGTTAAACAGACGCAGTGTCGTATGAAAAATCTGTTAACCTTGGGGGACACGACAGGCCCGTCAATTATAAGAAACACATTTTTATCCTTATCAGCGTGGGCTTCGGAACATTGATTTTTTTTTTATTTTTTATTTTTTTTACCTCTTCAATTAAGACAATTAACACAATTAAGTTGCCCCCACAATGTTCGAATCAAACCTTTTGAACTGTAGCGACAGTAAAAAGTCTGCATTTTGACAGGATAGACGCTTTTCTGTTAAATATTGATAAGAAAACGTATCAAATTTTGTCAATTTTCGATCAAATGTAAAAAATTGGGTCGGTTATAGTTGAAACCGGTTTCGATTAAGACACACACACATATTAGTATACGGAGTCTAGTAATTTAGAACGCAATTTAGATCTGCAATAAAAATGGAAAAAAAAAATAAAATAAAAAATTACCCACTAATTGTGAAACTCGATTTATACGCGATGCTGCAAAGACGTTGCACCTTCAACGATCATTCGAACTTTGGAATCTGTATGCTTAAGGCTGTATATTATTATACTTTAATTTATTCAAATTTTTATACAGAAAAAGGATTTGACGTTTTTTTTTTTCTTCTTCTTCTTCAATGATATGATATTATTCTTAAGAATGTTAAACGCAATGAAAAATTGTCAAGGATTTAAATACATGGATATGTAGTAACGATAATTGGAAGTTTGTATAAACCTGGAAAACTGTATAGGTACACAGAAAGAAAGGTTAACTTGATTCAAGACAATTTTGCGGTCCAAAAATGAAGACCGAAATTTTCTCGGATCAAATCAAAAATTTTCTCGAACCAAGAAAATTGGGACAATTTTCTTGGTTCGAGAAAATTTTTGATTTGATCCGAGAAAATTTCGGTCTTCATTTTTGGACCGCAAAATTGTCTTGAATCAAGTTAACCTTTCTTTCTGTGTACATAATAATTATAAAATCGATTGGAAATAATCAAGACACGTAGATATATTAATCTTTCGCTTTAATTGATCTCCATAATCAGTTTCGAAAGAGAGAAAAAAAAAAAAAAAAATTATATATGAAATAACTTTAAAGCTAGTAATTTCTACAAAATGTTAGTTCGCATATTTTAATATAACTCGATAAAAATCGATGATCGACCCCTGCCTGCGCACCTGTCCTCATTGTTTTTACGCGAGCGTTAGTCCAGCGATTTAAAACCATTTAACCGAAACAATGAAAAAGAAAAATTTCGACCATCGAACATTCTCGATGGTATTCGTCACGGTCGCGTGACCTTGACTAAAAAGAAAATAAACCGATAAGACTGCAGATATATCAGAGAAACTTATCGAGCAATTACCAAAAACTAGACGATATACTGCGTCTATCGCTATATTTGACTTTATCGTGTTTTTTAATCCTCTTTGAAAATAGTCAAAAATATTCTATTTTACGATTAGAAAGTTCTAGAATATCTTAGAATATCACATATGAATTTTTGTAGTGAAGATGACATTTTCACAGTCTTAATATTGCATCTTAATAAACATATCGCGTCACTAATGCTATAAGGTCGTAAGCGCCAAAAAAAAAAAAAAAAAAAAAATTTCGTGTTTTTGGTGGCAAAATCTTTTTCGTGCCATATAACATCACTTGGGCATATCCGCAAAAAAAAATTTTTTTGGCACTTACGACCTTATGGCAGTAGTGACGCGATATGAGGAAACTTCCTTTGATCCTTTTTTTTTTTTTGTAAAATTTGTCCATCGTATGAATTAGATACGTAACGAATTGTAAATCGGTGACAATTAATTCTCAGAATAATATCGATCGTCTGATATAAATTAGAGGTTCTAAATAAATGAATGGTGAACTCGAACGTTACGTTTCCTTTCGTGGAATCGTTCGAACGTTTCATTGTTGTCCTGCTTGGGCACCGGAACACCATCCGATCCGCTGTAAGGATCGTCCCTGAACCCGGAGCGAGAGAGGGATTTGAGAACGGCGGCAGGGACAGGGACAGGGACAGGGACAGGGACACGGACAGGGGAAGAAGTGGAGGAAGAGAAAGAGAAAGAGAAAGAGAAAGAGAAAGAGAAAGAGAGAAGTCCGCCCCCGCCAATCTCCTCGCGGTCGGGACTGTCGGGAGCAGAGCTCGGCAAGCCGGCTCCGTGCCAGACGAACGCGCGCACACACGGTCAGAGTACTCTCGCTCCGTGCCACGAGACACCGACTCGACTCGACTCAACTCTTGGTGATCGCTTCTAACTCCCATTCTCGAATGATTTCAAATTTCATCGAGATCGGTTCTACGGTGTAGTTAATCGTGAAATAGTGAATCGTTAGACGAATCAAAGTGTGATTTAATATTCGCCTAACATCGTACCGGTTTTTATTAATTTTTTTTTTTTTTTATCGATTTTATCGAAATATTGTGAAAATTTGACATTTCATTTTTCGTCTAGTGTTTAAGACGACCTCATGCCGGTCACGTCCGAAAGGCAAATGAATCGTGAAAATGATTTTTTAACGCCTAAAACGAACTCGGTAACAATAAAATAATCGCAATTTAATATATAAGTGCCGATCGATTAAGAAATCTGCTTCTTATTTTACTTCGAGACATCAGTGGCGGTGGGATTCTAACATATACTAGAAATGGATTGGCTGAGGAGACAAGACAGCAACAAGCATCAGGAACTCGACTCCGTTACTCCGAATGATATAATCTGCAAGGATTCATCGACGCTGATCGTTAACGAAGAGAGTGAAGATTCTTACTTTGAGGAGGACGCATCGATCGACGAAGGAATGGTACGTGAAGTTGATCCGGTCTGAAAACAAGCGTTAGAATTTTTTTTTTTTTCTGTTAAATCGAAACTAAGATCGACGGTGGTTAGAATTCGATACCGATTCCATATCTCCCGACGATACTAAAATTTGTCTACCGATCTTGCCGGCTCGTTTAGCCAAGGTGAACTTTTTCGAACGAAACAAACGGCCCGATTTCAGTCAGCGGTAATTACCGATCAAATAGGCTCGAGGGTCTAATTCGGGGCCTCGTATTGCCTCCAAAGGGCCCAACGCGAATAAGAATAGGGAACACGTGTTCGCCCCACCGGGCGCTATATATAAACATACGGTGTACACCTATAGGGGCGAGCTCAGAATTTTCTCTTACCTCCTCGTTTCGATTTACCTTACAGAATCCCTTGGTTCGCTTTACTCCTGCAGCACTCTACTCCCCCTACATGCAGTTACCCGCTTTGTCACGGGTTACCTGATACCTATGGCTATATATAAGGTCATGAAA
This sequence comes from Tenthredo mesomela, assembly GCA_943736025.1. NCBI lineage: Eukaryota > Metazoa > Arthropoda > Insecta > Hymenoptera > Tenthredinidae > Tenthredo > Tenthredo mesomela. The sequence continues at coordinate 1,595,297 of OX031016.1, forward strand.
TACGGTTAGAGAGAGACTATGGCTAATGGCCGGGCATTCTACATGCGTTATAAAAATCAGTGCGACCATTTATCGCGGTGCGTCAGGGTCATACTTCGTTTCTATATTACCGATCTTCGCCGATATCGAGACGGAATTTAAAGACGTTCGAACCCAGGACTCAGTTCTCCATTTCTTAAATGAATTTCACGCCGTTTCGGGGTTTCGAAGATTCCTTTCACCCTTGTCCGAATGATTTATGGACGATCTTTGTCCCTGTTCGGTCTGAGCTGCTATAGGCTCCCAGGTCGCCCCGTTGCGAGTCTTAAGACCAAGGGATCGGCACGGAAGGTGCAGCAGCCATCAGACTCGTATAACGGACGCGGCAATAAGAGAAAACTTGACAACGTCGCACAGTAAGGCACTGGCAAGCCGTGGCATAGCCCTACGGAGGATGAATCACCGACGTTACGCCGCGACGGGACGCGCGACGCCTCTCCTCTCTACCATGAGCATATATATACTCGTCACAGATTTCTAATTCGTCTCTAGGGTCGCTCGACCTTTCCGTGAATCGAATCGGCCGAGAAATTCTCATCAACAACGATAAGCTGTTGTCAGAATCCACGACTGACTCGTGTAAAGGGATGAAACCACCCTAATCTGATTAAATTTCCGTTGACTCCGTTCTCAGCGAATAATGGAGAATGACCCATATTTGACTCGCCAGAAGCTTCTGCCTTGGATTCTTTGCAGTCAAATTTACCCCCGGGTAAGAAGGGTGTAGCAGGGGAAGGAATGGAAAAATATAATTTCAATCAGAGGGTCGGTATAGAGACCGCGTCTGTACACAGAGGGGAGGCCAGCCAGCCAGCCAGCCAGTCATCCAGCTCAGCTCAGCTCAGCTAGCTCTCACCCCCTGCGGGGGATGAAGCATGACTCACCGTCCGAAAGCCTTCGCTACCCGCAAACCCCGCTTCTAATTTTCCCCACCTCCACCTCCACCTCTACCTCCACCCCCGCCCCCCGTGCCAGTAACTCGCCCCACGGCTTCCACGACCGAGTAGACGAGGACTCATTTCATCCCGAGAGATGTAGCCGGAAAAAAAAAAAAAAAAATGAAAAAAAAAAATTATCATAATTCTTAGTGACGTAAACGCGGGTTCTGTGCAACTGCCCCATGGCTTACGCGTGGGTGGACGATCGAGATCGTCCGGTTTTTAACACTGCGAGAGAAGTTCTCGTGGAAGGCATATAGTATAACACTAAGAAACGATCGTTTTTTTTTTTTTTTCAAGGAGAGGATCTTTTTTCTCGAATTTCTGTATTTTATTTTTACAACGTTTCGAAAACGACACCTCTATGATAGCATTGTATAAGGAAACAACGTTTTGACTTCGGTGACGAAATTTTCGAATCGAGAAACTTTTTTCTTAATGTTTTATCTATTGAAAAATCAACATTTCAAACAGTTTTCTGTTTTTTTTTTTTTTTTTTTTTTTTTTTCATGAATTTCAGTAGCAGCAGCTGTAGGTACAAGGGTAACAGTTCGTTCTTTTTACAAGATTGGTTCAATTTTAGATAACGATCGGTCTCATTCTTTTCATGGAAATTACTGGGTGCATGGTGGCGTTAGCCGCACACATATAAAGTATTTATATATATAGTATGTATATACATATTACTCCGTGGTTATAGTAAAACAGGGGGAAATAAAATAAGTTAAGAACTGTGTAGCACGGGTGGCAGACAAATTAGTCTCATTATTTCTTTCTTTCTTTCTTTATCACGTTGAGTAGAATCACATCTGGAAATACGGGTATATGTATATTATATATATATATATGTAGGCATTTGCCACTTGTCGCTATAACCATATCAGTGTGATGTAAAAATGATATTGCCACGCGCTGGATGATCATATACTAATGCGTACCACTACCACCGTAACCATAATCGTTATAACGTTATAACTTATTGTTAGTTAAGAAGGATACACTCAGAAAAAGGTCTTTTTGACACAACCAAAATTTGAATTATTACATGCACAATCACATTTTTTGTTCAGTCAACCAAAAATTTTGTTGGAATAGCTAAAATTTTGGTTGTACCAACAAAATTTGGTTTTTCCAACAAAATTTTGGTTATCCCAACGAAATTTTTGGTTGACTGAACAAAAAATTTGATTGTGCAGCATATAATAACCAAATTTTGGTTGTGTCAACAAGACCTTTTTCTGATATGAGTGTATCATCAGATTATACCTATATGGGAATGATGCGTGAAAGTTTTTAGGCCGGGGGGTAGGAAAGGAAATGTTAGGGTGTATAATAAACCCACGATGTGGATGGATGTCTTCCGTGAAGGGAAGTACAAGAGATGCCTTCTAAATAACAAATGAGTTTGTGGCAACCACCTCGAGCTCGGTGGCTCTTGCCATTCATTTTCCTGCAACCAGTATGCCTATTATTCTTTCATCTCTTTGGCAGGAGCCAGGCAACCAGCTTCCCTCTTTACTTCTCAGCTAGTCGTCTCTTTCGTTGGTTGTTGTTTTCGACCAGGTAGATGCAGAATTGTACAACGTGCCGCGGTTTTTATGCGGTAAAAAAGCCGCGGAGGATATGGTAAACAATAAACAACTGAGTTTGACGTGAAATGGCGTACTACTACAGTTGCGCAGCTCGCAGCTCCCTCGTCATTTTGTGGCGAAAAAAGCCACAGCATGAAGTAACTTAACGCCGTGGGTCTCATTTTTCATTATTTCTTTTTTTTTTTTTTTTTTTTTTCCACTTAATTTTACGCTCCGTGTATTATTCACCCTTAAGTTTTCATCTCGTAGACGTTTTATTTTAAAAACATCAAGTGACGAAACGAGTTTCTTATTCCATTTCTTAATTCCATAGTTTACTAAATTTTGTTTATACAAATAAATGACATTATTCTACGATATTTCTTAGAAATTTGAAAAAGTTTCGATCCATAATTGAGAAAAGTATATACAGTAGGGTGCTTTCTTTGAAACGACTATTTTTTTTTTTTTTGCAATTCCCCATTGAAAATCTTGTTGTAGACGTCGAAAAGGGAATCCTGTCCAATTTTCAGCTCTTCATTCCAATTCCAGCACTTGCGCTTTTCTTTTTAAGTTTTCCCATGCTAAAAGCATGTAAACATTACGACTTTTTCTTTCGCCGCGCAAAACTCAGCCGCATTTCAATGGATTGTTCTCATCCTAGACTCATTTGACAGGGAATTTAGTGTTCTTCAAAAGTGCCCAAGATAGTTTGACTGACTTGAAAATATTGAACTTGACATTTTGTTGGAATTTTATATTTAAAAAAATCAAAGTCCTTATATCTTTTGAAATACTGGTTTGAGAGACTTTATGCATTGGACTTTTTTGTAGAGAAATAAATTTCCTACAAAATTGTTCCGAAGCTTTTTTCTCCAAGTCCAACTGTTTATTCGCCCACAGCGAGAAAGAAGAATTATGCATAAAATCGACTTTGAAGGCTCACACAGGTTCAGTGGTTGAAACCACAGCCAAACTACCAATGGCACTTTTGAAGAACACTAAATTCTCTGTAAAATGAATCTTGGATGAGAACAATCTATTGAAATGCGGCTGAGTTTTGCGCGGCGAAAGAAAAAGTCGTAATGCTTACATGCTTTTAGCATGGGAAAACTTAAAAAGAAAAGCGCGAGTGCTGGAATTGGAATAAAGAGCTAAAAATTGGACAGGATTCCCTTTTCGACGTCTACAACAAGATTTTCAATGGGGAGTTGCAAAAAAAAAAAATAGTCGTTTCAAAAAAAGTACCCTAATATACAGAGTGCATTAATCTGTATTCTTTTGTATCTCCACCTACTATATGTGCTTGTGAGCGCGCACGCCTTTGCTGCTCGTGATGCGGTCATGGAGTAAACGCGTTCCGGTATATCTAGAGGCATTTATCAGCATCGGTAGGGAGTGAGAAGGGCCTCGTGCCCAAGGGCCCCGATCCTGGCAGCACGCCGGAGCTTGGGTATTTTTAGAACGACGTCTGGTAAGGTTCGATATCGGTGCCGTCACGACGCCTCGCCTTGTAATTCACCGTCCCGTCTCTCTCTCTCTCTCTCTCTCTCTCTCTCTTTCTCTTTCCACGTTTATTTCTATTCGTATTTGTATTTTACTACGTACTTAAAGGCACATGGATATATATGGCATATACATATATATGCGTAGAGGGCGATCCTATAGACAGAAAACAAGAAAAATAAAGAAAGAGAAAGAGAGAGTCTCGTAGAGCGGAGATACGCCGCTATGTCGCGGCTTGTGCCATAAGGCCCAGAGCTTACACGGACCTTACAGGCCCTTAAGTCTCCTGATTAGGGCGCTGTGTGCCTTGGAATGCCATTTATCAACCGAGTTTGCCCCAAGGCTTGTACACTGTGTAACTCTGAAGAGAGGATGGACCACCGTTCATCGAAGAATAAAGTTAAACACCGCGAAAGTCCGCAATGTGGATTGTGCAAGTGCTCTGCCAAAAACTAAACGAATGGCAAAATCATTTTTACTATGAGAAAAGAAGATCCGCAATCGCGATCTCTATTTGCTTTTATTTTCAAACCACTCATCGCATTTCGTAGAGAAAAAAAAAAAAAAAAAATGGGAAAAAATAAAGTACACGCGTCAATCCTAATGAAAATTTATTACAAAAACGTGGGAGGAGATGATCCGTCATAGTTTTCTCCCGTCTGGCAAATAGATCTGTTTAATTATCTCAACTAATCCTCATAGTCGCTTCGGACTGCAGACCCGCATATATATATATGTCTCAATTTCGTTGTATAATAATTGTACTGCACGTGCGATGTGCTTTGAAATATAATATGACGTCAAATTTAAGTACGAATTTAAGTTTTACGGTCATATTATCTGTCCTAAAGAATTGATAACGAAACGAGACGTTATTCTGAAATGTGCACACTCAGAAAAATGTCTTGTTGACACAACCAAAATTTCGGTTATTATATGCAGAATCACATTTTTTGTTCAGTCAACCAAAAATTTTGTTGGAATATCAAAAATTTTGGTTTTCCCAACAAAATTTTGGTTATCCCAACGAAATTTTTGGTTGACTGAACAAAAAATTTGATTGACTGAACAAACAAATGTGATTGTGCATATAATAACCAAATTTTGGAATTGTGTCAACAAGAACTTTTTCTGAGTGCAGATCGCTTTATCCCCGTGAAAAATCTGGTCTTGCCTATTTTGTACGTTCCATTCTTTTTTTCTTCCTTTCTTTCCTTCTTTTTTTGTCTTTCACCCTAATAAGTACGCGACGCTCTGTAGTCACATGTAATTTAGTCACTCGATTCCCCATCGCCCTTTATATGCTCATGGTAGACCCTGAAAGAGCGGACTTTTTTTCCAGGCGTTAATCCTTACTTCAGCTGCCCTTCGAGGGAGGAAGCCTCGTTGATGGACGCCCGCACCCACTTATCTCCTCGTTTCTCTATGCTGCTGCAGTTCTCTGCTCTTTTATAAAGTACATATACATGGTACTGCTGCACTGTGTGCCCTATACTTTATACAGAGCATCCTCGCACTTCGCGTGCAGATCAACGACGCCTGCGTTACAAGCGTCCTTCAAAGAGGGTGAATCGCCCTAAGGGTCGAAGAACTGCCCCGTTCATTTTTCTTCACTTTATTAATTCTTCAATCGTCAGGGTATCGTCGAATCGTTCTCACTCGTCCTAGAATTTGCTCAATTTCAACAAGACTCAATAATTAAACAAAAAAAGAAATGTCAATTTTCAACCGATCTATACGAGCCGCGGAGATCGGACTTCGATTAGCCCTCCGATTCCACTCGGTTAATTAAAATTCTTCAGTTTTTTTTTTTTTGTTCTTTTTCGGAGGGACGTGTCCTTTCTGAAGAGGAATCGAATAATGGGGCAAGGAATTTGGTTAGGTGATTTTACATTTTTCTAATATAACTAAAAATCAGGATCTTCGATATCTTTTATTTTTTTTATCGACAATTTTTCGGCTTGCTTTAATCTGAACGAATCTAGTTTTTTTTTTTTTTTTTTTTTTTTTTTTTTTTAGACAGAGAAGTAAAAGACCTTGTGGATTCTGAGCTTATTTCGAAACCCCGCAGCAGTGCAACAGCTTCCGTCTTATTTTTTTATTTTTATTTTTTTTTTTCATCGGATGTTGTTTCATTTTATTCACGATTCTCTCACTGCACTTCCTGTGCTCGTATATTATAATGACCATACGCATACCTATATGCTTAAAGAAGAATTATTACAGACCTTTTAGAATATCGTTCGCCCGAATGAGTCACGTTGATTTTTTTTTTCGAACGCCACGTAGTAGCTGATGTGCGTTACGTAGTTTACTAAAAGTGTATAAGCAATATATTATATATATAGCAGTTCGAGGAAATAAGAAAAAAAAAAAAAAAAAAAAATTCACGGAGCAAACGAGGTAAGGGACATGTGAGAATATTATTATCAAAGTATAGTAAAGTAATTCTATACACTATTTAATAATGTCCAAAATTTGTAACGGGAAGCCAATAAGCTGCTGCCACACATCCTGCGCTGCACACCTAATCAAAAAGTTATCCTACTTTAGTCAGTCTCGAGAAAGACCTTACGATTAGTCTAGTTGAATACCTCTTACGGACCTTATCGTTAAAAACTGCTTCTGCACTCCGCTATTTTTGGTGTCTGAAAAAAAAAAGAAGAAGAAAAAAAAAAAAAAAAAATTTCAAAAGCTTTGGGGGTGACTATTTCTGTAACACTATGTGACCGGTGACACATCTTATCCAGTTCTTATATACGCTATACTTTATTGAGCGCACACTGATGCAGTGCGCGTTGGCGCACGTGTGTAAAAAAATAATGAATCTCACTGGAGCTTTGGATAGAAAAATAGACGAAAATCACTTACGATTTTGTTATTCGAATATAAAATGAAAATAAAAAATAACTGCAAATAAAAAAAAATTGAAAGATAATTTCTATCCGTTGTTCTTGGATTTGATTTTTTTTTTTTTTTTTTTTTTTTTTTTTTTTTTTTTTTAATTGATTTTTATTTTACAAACCGACATAGTAATTATAGCCGCAGGTTTAAATATAGCCGCAAGCCTACGTGGCGACATACTAATATATAACCGAAATAAAGCACAGAGTTTGCGAACGCGTCATGTCACCCGCAGATGTATAACAGCTGTTCATAGACACGATTATAATATATTTTATTCGTACACTTCTCTGCATATAATATATATATATAATATATTATAAATTAATACATGCAGCTTATCGCTTATAAAACATCAATTTTTTTTTTTTTTTTTTTTTTCATTTTTCTAATTATTATCGCATACCTACGCAAATAATTATTTCGTACAACGGAAGTAGAGCAGATGTCCCACAGCGTCGCATAACGGTTAACAAATTTCTATCTACACGGGTCATAATATCATGTCTTGAAATAATATAATATAATGCTCGATTTTAACCACTTTGTAAATGTAGAAACGTATACAAGACTATCTTTGAGTGCTCTTTATCTTGAAACTGCAATTTTTCAAACTTGTATATTTTACATTTTTTTACATTTTTTTTTTTTTTTTTTCTCTTTTCACTGATCAGTTTCAAGCCTCCCAGAATAATTCTTATCGTCAGAGTTGATAGTCTAATGACTCGTGCCTATACATATACGTGCAGGTATATAAATAAATTTCTTCCGCTTTAATTTAAGGTGCTTTCCTAGGCAATTCCACCAGTCCTGAAAACATCGTGAAAAAATGTGATATTAAACGGAATATCTCTGCCTGGGCACCGAAATCAATGAAACAAAATACGTCGCGCAATTCTATGTGCGACTCCGAACATGTACAGCCCAAAAAATGTTCGTTTTGCGCGAAAATAGAGAAGATATCCATGAAAAACGTTTCTAAAACCGTTTCTAAAACCGTTTTTCATGGATATCTTCTCTATTTTCGCGCAAAACGAACATTTTTTGGGCTGTACATGTTCGGAGTCGCACATAGAATTGCGCGACGTATTTTGTTTCATTGATTTCGGTGCCCAGGCAGAGATATTCCGTTTAAGGGGGGGGGTTTACCCAATCAGTTACCGATTTGTCTATTTTCTCCTAAACGGGGTAATCAATTGACTTGTCCTTTCGGCAGCCGATGTTTGACGAGTAATGAGTTCAAACTGGTACGTTTGATCGGATGAAATCGGGATTTTTTTATTTTTTTCGATCGAAAAGTATTGGCGTGCCATTTATTGCGACTTATATCAAAGCCCACGCATCAAAAATGCAAAATCGACTCCCTGAGCCCGATTCTGTGAGAAATTCTGAACATAACCATCCCAAAACATCTTTGTTTCCGACAACGATGAAGGTGGAAGTTGTATTCCACGTTTTTGTGGTAATTTTCGCGATTGTCAGAGACTGGGGGCGGCCATTGCCGCTACAGCTGCTGATATAACGCGGTGGTTCCCAGAACGCCCGTGAGATGTCGCCACGCGCCCATCTGAACTTCATCCTTTTACTATAGTATAGTATACTTTCACGGTGACATCTCACGGGTGTTCTGGGAACCACCGCGTTATATCAGCAGCTGTAGCGGCAATGGCCGCCTCCAGTCTCTGACAATCGCGAAAATTACCACAAAAACGTGGAATACAACTTCCACCTTCATCGTTGTCGAAAACAAAGATGTTTTGGGATGGTTATGTTCAGAATTTCTCACAGAATCGGGCTCAGGGAGTCGATTTTGCATTTTTGATGAGTGGGCTTTGATATAAGTCGCAATAAATGGCACGCCAATACTTTTCGATCGAAAAAAATAAAAAAATTCTGATTTCATCCGATCAAACGTACCAGTTCGAACTCATTACTCGTCAAACATCGGCTGCTGAAAGGACAAGTCGATTGATTGCCCCGTTTAGGAGAAAATAGACAAATCGGTAACTGATTGGGTAAACCCCCCCCTTAATATCACATTTTTTCACGATGTTTTCAGGACTGGTGGAATTGCCTAGGAAAGCACCTTAACATACTATCTTCGTTTTCGAACAAAGAAGAATAAGAAGAGCTGCTCTTATAGATATGACTCTTATGCACAGGTATATGTAATTGAATTCGTAAATCGACAACGTGTGTGGTACTACTATACTTCATAGACACGTGGGTACCCACTGCAGACTGCACCTGAAAACCACCTGATCAAACGGTCTAAGCTAGTGGTAAAATTTCTAGAAAGACGGAAGGGTCAAAGGCGAGTCCAGGAACGGTTCTCTTGTCTATAGGAAAAGGAGCCAACCCCTTTGCCCAAGAACCTAGGCAAGAGTGAAATTATGCATATCCACGTGGCTCGCCGTAGCGCATAAATAAGCGGGAAATTTTACTTTTTTTTTTTTTTTTTTTTTTTTTTTTTTTACGAGGAACCATAGCTTGTCCGAGGCGTTTATTGTACGGAAATAAAATTAAGGGAAGGCTTTTCGCACCGAGGGTGGTCACTTCTTTTCAATTTTAGTACATAGGGGAAGACGTACCTTTCAAACACGGGTCCTAGGGGATTTTTTTTTTTTTTTTTTTTTTTTCTTTTTTAGGGATTTTTATTCGGCTACAATAAATCTGCTACACTCCTATTTTCAAAAAATGAAGTGTTCTTCTGTATACGAAATCTAAAGAACCTAAAGAACCTAAAGTACCGTCGAATAAAAGTATGCTTATACATTTTTTGGACCAAGTAATACGTCTTTGATATCAATTTGTATGAGGTTTTAATTCCTGTTGAGTAGCAACAAAGGTGTTTAATTGAGCTTCAGGTAATTTCATATACCGTTATTTTATCATGTTATATAGTCTCGCTCTTCGCGTCTTCATACTTTATACACTGCGAGGGGTAAAGGGCCATTCACTTCCCCGTGTATACTTTATATTTTTACTTTTTTTTTTTTTTTTAAGGCGTGGTGTTTTCTTTTCTTTTCTTTTCTTTTTTCTTCTTTTCTCTTCTCTTATTTTCCTATTTTTCCTTTCTTTCTTTAGGTGTATATATATATATGATGGTCGCTGCGCTCTTTGTGGGTCCAGTATAGGTACACCGTCGTCGTGTCGTGAATAAAGCTTTCCCCATTTGTATAACTCATTGTTGTTCTATGCACGACGAGTTTTGTTGGGTATGCAGTGCTCGTGTCTACACCCTCGTTATATTATACTCGAGTAAATTTTTTCGTATTCGTTAATCGTTGCGGTAAAGAACAATAAAAAAAAAAAAAAAAATATTCTTCACTCATATACAATGAATGAACCCCACAGATTTCAATTTATCTTTATACTTATTTCACTTCAACACCCTTTCGAAATTGTCAAACAACATGCCGCTTTGTCTCTAGCTGAAACTATACGCCATTATTTATCATTACACAATAAATTACGAAATATCATTTCTAACGTAAGATATAGTCAATTATATAAAAAAAAAAAAAAAAAAACAACAACAATAATTAGAGGGATGATTTTTTTCTTCATCATTTTTCATGATATTTTCTTGAAAACTTTCGATGTTTCAACTCTTTCTTGACCCTCAGACACCTTCTTTTTACATACCTAAGAATACACCTACCTGGAGGGAACAGGCAGGTAGTTTTCAAGATCCACAGTTCGAGTCGAAGGCCTAATCGTAACCGCGGCCAGCAAGAGCTAGGCCACCCACACTTTCGTTAACAAGCCTTTGTTGCAGCAGTATGACATAGAGCCGTCATTTTTGTATGTTATAAGGCTAGCTTTGACGAATCTCTCTATATCATGATTTTTTTTTTTATTTTTTTTTATTTCAAGCCTCATGGTATGGAATTTAGGGAGTTATGAGACTTATGACTATCGCATAGGTGTATATATATATAATATAAAAAGATGAAAAATTCATTGCATAATCAAAAAACTGGAAGTAAAATATATCCAGTCGATTTTTCACAACGGAATATGACAATCGCTATATTGAATTTCTCTGGAGCAAACAGAATGGTGGGAATGAGGAAAGAGGGTATACGTAAGGGGCTGCGCGCCGATAACGTCGATCGGAATAAACCATCCTTTATTTCTTCGATTCGTTATCTTTATACTCGTATACCTACCTACAGAAGATTCACTCTATTCCAATAATAACGAAACGTTGACTTATCGGACTGGGATGAGAGTTTTATCTAACCCCAATATCAGCTTTGGATTTGAACAACGTTAGCAAGGCACAGTGTTTGAGTCTTTTTTAGAAACAGCACCGGATTTCCGTTACTTCGCTTGTCAGATTTACGTCAGTTCATTTTTCATTTCATTCCATTTCAATCCATTAGTGATTAGATGCTGAAGATTATAATCATTCCGCAATGAAAGCGTAGTTGCGTAATTATAGTACACTCAGAAAAATAACAACCAAAATTTGGTTATTATATGCACAATCACATTTTTGTTCAGTCAATCAAATTGTTTTTTCAGTCAACCAAAAATTTCGTTGGGATAACCAAAATTTTGTTGGGAAAACCAAATTTTGTTGGGACAACCAAAATTTTGGCTATTCCAACAAAAATTTGGTTATTATATGCACAATCACATTTTTTGTTCAGTCAATCAAATTTATTGTTCAGTCAACCAAAAATTTCGTTGGGATAACCAAAATTTTGTTGGGAAAACCAAATTTTGTTGGGACAACCAAAATTTTGGCTATTCCAGGAAAAATTTGGTTATTATATGCACAATCACATTTTTTGTTCAGTCAATCAAATTTATTGTTCAGTCAACCAAAAATTTCGTTGGGATAACCAAAATTTTGTTGGGAAAACCAAATTTTGTTGGGACAACCAAAATTTTGGCTATTCCAACAAAAAATTGGTTATTATATGCACAATCACATTTTTTGTTCAGTCAATCAAATTGTTTGTTCAGTCAACCAAAAATTTCGTTGGGATGACCAAAATTTTGTTGGGAAAACCAAATTTTGTTGGCACAACCAAAATTTTGGCTATTCCAACAAAAATTTGGTTATTATATGCACAATCACATTTTTGTTCAGTCAATCAAATTTTTTGTTCAGTCAACCAAAAATTTCGTTGGGATAACCAAAATTTTGATGGGAAAACCAAATTTTGTTGGGACAACCAAAATTTTGGCTATTCCAACAAAATTTTTGGTTGACTGAACAAAAAATGTGATTGTGCGTATAAAAACCCAAATTTTGGTTGTGTCAACATAAGACTTTTTTTTGAGTGTACCTACGCAGGTTTTTTTTTCATATGACTACCTAATATTTTATCATCTTAAAGAATTTGGCGAATTGAAAGAGCAGGAAATTGAACGTCCATGAGATCTTGGCGCGACGACGTCGCAAGCCCATGGCGCCTCTCTTTAGTCTGAATGGTTTGACTCTGTACTTGAATCACTATGCCAAAAATACCTCCAGTGCCGACAGTGTAATGCACCGAAGCTGCGAAGGGACGAGCGAGAAACTATGATAAATATAGATAGACGGTTAGGCTGGATCTCTTTGACGGTTCAGATGATGCTGCGTAACTGTATATATGCGGTATATGAGTTGATTGCGGTGACGTTTTCACTCCTTACTAACTCCTACACGTTTCCCGTTTTTCACCGTATCGCATATTCATCATTACTTTTAGCTTTCGATTGAACAGAAAATTTTCCCCGAATCGTAATTCATTCACATCCATAGAACTTGAGAAAATTTCTTGACTTTTCAATATACTCAGGACAGATCAGAGGTAAAACCCTCGCAGTTAAAAATAAAAAAGGAGCTTTTTAAAGAACATTTTTTTGGAAGGGGTACACAGTTTCGAACAGTTTTATTTCGACGACACATCGGTGTGAAATATTCCATTAAAATTTAAAGAAATTTCGTTGAACGCTGATATGTTCCAACCTGTTCCATGGCTACGATAACGACTTTTTATTCAATGCATAATCAATCTATGTAAGGCAAAGTCCATAAAATCTCGTATGTAAAAATCGAGGCTGTTGTCATAAGCCACCAATAATTCACTCAGTTAAGGCTGTAATTATTTATCAGAATAAAATTTCAAGAAAGTGAAATCGTGTGGTCGAAGGTTGGTTTCATCCTTTTTTCCACGCGAGTGCATCGAGTGGAGTTTTCCTCAGCTGCAAGTTGCTTAGTTATTTCGCGCACGAGCCGAGTTTGAGGCACGAAATGGTGAGCTAACAATAAACTGAAAGCCCCGAAACCTGCATCCCTGCGGTATCCAGAAACGAGCAAAAGAGCCGATAAGTCTCTAAAACGAGGTATAGGTATAGGTATAACACACATCACAGGTTTATGTGCTTTTTCAACAAACCTGAACGTGAACGTGAACGTGAACGTTTTCGTGGCGTCGCGCACGCGACCAGAACGTACAATCAAGTCCCTAACGAATGAATAAAAAAAATTGAAAAGCCTGTGATTATCTTTAAGTATCTACATACATATACCCAAATATATACGTATACTTGTATACGCAGTTAAAGATTCTGATTGAGATGCATGAAGGATTGGAGGTTTAAAAGTTCAGCGGAAAGTCTTGTATAGGGAGGATGGTGCGTGCGTGGTTATACCAACGACCGGAAGTAGCCAGCTGCAGCTGGACGTTTGGGCTTATTAATATTTACAGTGTGGTTGAAAAAAAGAATTAAGAAAACAGAAAGAAAGAAGAAAAAAAAAATGAGTCAAAGCTGCATAAACGGGCTTCCTCGATTTTTTTTTTTTTTTTTCTCTCTCTTTTTGATAACCAATACAAAATACACATATATCTCATATTACGCCTTGAATAAAGACAATCGATATCTTCCTCGTACAATATCGACACCATCGCCTCAAACGTATCTCTCGAAATAATTTTTAGCTGAAGCTGAATCCACTTTTTTTTCTTTTCAAGAACTCGAACGATTTAAACATCATCCGTCGTTTTGACGACGTAAACGGTCCGCAGAAAACGGTTCATACAATTTACTTTTCCTTTTTGTTCTCTTGCCGGCCTGTGATTACCTACACAGACGTTTAGATCTATACTTATACCTATATAGGTATGTTCATTCCGTTATTTTATTTTTAACCGGAGTTTTGAGAAAACAACTGTTATTAAAGGGAGTGATTTTTATTTAGTATACCTACAGCTATCGTTGGGTAAATTAATGAGGAAAGAAATTTGCCCGTGCATGTAAAAAAAAAAAAAAAAAAAAAAAAAAACTTCTCGAATCCCTCGCAAATTGAGAACCGGCTAATTATTTATGAGAGACGTGTTGTAGGGAACAGGTGATTGCCCGTCAGATACCCAGGATACCTATACCAACTGCATTTCTTATTACCGGTGCAGAAAGCTCGGGTAAATCAATCGCTCAATTAATTCGCCTGTCCGGTCACGAACACCTTGAGAAAGTCTCGAGATTTTCTCAGCTTGTATTGATTCGCTTGTAAAGTTTTTGAAAGAATTGATCGATTTTTAACAAATATCCGTTGTACGTCTATATTAGAGCGGTTCAAAAAAATCGACTATTCTTTTTTTTCAATTTTCGCATTGAAATACTTTTGGGGGGGTGAAAAAAGACGCCTGTTAAAAGCGGAGCTCTTAATATTAAGATTTAGAAGTCGCTCATCGCGGATTTCTATTTTCCATTTAAATAGCATAGGAATTTTTTTTTTTTTTTCTTCAGAATTTCGTAGCTCACAAACCAATGAACAAATTTAAATGACTCTTACATATTTTGATAGGGGATTGAACACTTTAAAAAATGCATCTATCATTGTGGAAAAAAAATCACAAAAAAAAAAATAGTTGACTGAACTATAAAATGAACTTTGAACTTGAATAACTTTGGAAGGAGTCAATTTATCAAAAAATGATAAGAGAAGCTTTTTGTAGAGTGTTCAATTTCCTATGAAAATATGTATGAGTCATTTGGATTTGTTCATTGGTTTGTGAGCTACAAAATTATATAAAAAAAAAAAAAAAAAAATTCCTATGCCATTCAAATGGAAAGTAGAAATCCCCCCCCCCCCCAAGTATTTCAATGCGAAAATTGAAAAAAAAAGAATAGTCGATTTTTTTGAACCGGTCTAGTCTATATATATAATTATGAACGAAGGCAATCAATTTTGTTAATTATTATTATCGTTGAGTAGAAACACTTATTTATATATCCTATATATTAATCGATGCCTATTTATTACAATCCTTGGGTTTGTATACCTCTCTAATCATCGCTAGGGATAATTTTGGGGAAACTAACGACCCGTATATAACCGCTGAGAGATAGATAATTAATGGCAATTCGATTTAGCTTCCGCAAAGGATTTATCTTCACCCTTACAACGAGTTATGAGATTATATCGGTCCTCCAATTTATTCCCTCCAGTTTCAATCATTTGATTAATTATTGCACATTCATTACAAGGATTCATGTAAATTCCTTACTCAAAAATTCTCTTGTTCGAATCGCTATACGCAAACTTAAACCAATGTAAAACTTTGTTCTTACTTGGATAGAATTAACGAGGTACGATTAAAATTCTAATCAAGCCTTTGGGTAAAGTGGAATCCTTATGAGAGATTGCCGATCTAGCTATTAGCTCGTATAGAGTTTCAAGTTACCAATTCTCTGATGTGCTTGTAGAAATTCTTACTATTCAAAAATTGAATGGGCAAATGTTTTTTTGGTTTTATTCGATTACTAATGAGTAATGACGCTACTAATTAGTGATAATAAAATTGAAAGATGAAGATGTACAATTGCAGGCTATTGGTCAGCCTAAATGCTCCTTCCTTAACTGGCTAAGTAAGAACGAGGTGCGGTCAATTAAAAACAGCCCTATCTAACAATTTCAGTCTCTGATTGCTCGCCACTTCCTGCGAACCAGTTGAGTGACCAATATATGAATATATCTATGTACTATATGTGGTATTCCACGTGAACCGGATCAGTTTTTGGCCTGAGGTCATCGAATTTGACGCTAATGCAGATTCAGATTCCTTGTTACTACATGAGATGCCCGCAACAGTTACAGAGCATGAAAATAATTGGTTCAATTTATATCGCTGTCATAATTATACCAAAAATTTAATTACCACATTTTCAACTCCACTTATCTCAGCCATGCATAAACAAAATCATAACTTCCCATGGTGCATTCTACGCGCATAAATGAGCTCATTCGAAATATGTAGCACTTCAATTATTTTTGGAATTCTTAAACATGTAAGTCTTTGAAAATATGCGATTTCTTTGTTCTTCTACCGAAGGGTCACACCAATTGCCCTGAAATTTTCACCGAAATTACTTCGAGGTCGCACTAAGAAGTGATCAAAATTTCATCCTCCTTCTTCTTTTTTTTTTTTTTCCAAAAACCGGCAAAGCATATAAAACTTGGAAAATATGTGTTTCTATTTTTTTTCTACTTGAAGGGTCACATGGATTGCCTTGAAATTTTTACCGGAAATACTTTAAGGTGTCACAAAGAAGTGATAAAATTTCCAGCCTCCCATTTTTTACTTTTTTTTTCTGCCAAAAACCGATCCGGGTCACGTGGAATACCCCATATCTATATCCATGGATATACTTATATTTTAACGATGTGATGTCTTGTGTGTACAAACTTTTCGAACAGTATAAGAAAGGGAGGGTTCTAGAGGTCTGCGAATGTTATCGAGCGTTCAATTTTCCATCTCGTGTTGAGAAAGTGGAATTTCCAAGTTGTCAAGAAATTGGAAAACTTTATTCAACAAAATCCAGTAATTACTTAGGATTGTTAGGGTTGAAGACTGATTCGAACTCGATTGTTATATAACGTAATATATGTAGCTCCTGCATGCAGGAACCTTCGCCACGGCTGTCATTCGATATCTCCGCAATATCTCCTGCGGCTCAGTCTCCCCTGATCATAGTGTCCTGTCGAGTCCTCGGTAAACAGCGCAGCGCGTCCTTTCACGATATTTGATAAAGCGCTACATCAGACTCGACGTGGATATTTGAAAAAGCTTTCAAAATAATTTCACCACTTTAACTCATGCACTTCGGTTCATTTCAATCGAAATTCATTCATAAACTGAAATTCCGATAATTGGATATGAGCATATACTAGTACATGATCAGGAAAATGACAAGCGTTGCACAGCAGATGAATGGATCAGTTCCTAATAGCGCACCGGATTTCATTTCCCTGACTAAGCTGTTCGATATTACTTTCTAGAGTCTAATAGACACGCGGGTCTGGAGCCAATTAGTGCGGCTGCTGTGGCAGATCGTAATTAAATCAACGATCTGAAAACCATTTGGGTATACGGCAGAGAGTTATGGTTAGTTTGAATCTGTGTAGGGTAATTGAGTTTCAGCCTTCTATGATCTTCTGACGTATTGGAAGTCGAATTTTGTGTTTCTGTGTGATGATCAAAATTCAGAATATCCATAACAGAATCAATCCATGGTGTGTTATTCACAATTATCCATCGAAACTTGATACTTCGCTGTATTTCCTCATAATTGCATCCGATTCCTCAGTGAAAATTACTGTGAATCCAATAATCTATGAAAGTATCTATTCGGTTGAATGGCGAAAGACTGAATTGTTGCGCTTATAGTAGATCGCTGACACCGTGAGTATTGATAAAATAGTCGATGAAGAGAAAAAAAAAAAAAAAAAAAAAGGGAAAAGGAAAATACGTTGTATGCGGGTTATTGTTGTTAGGTGACGATGAAATCGCGCTAGTGCAAGCAACTCTCTAGCATCGAACGGGCATTGTATGCATGCTATGGATCGCTAGTCGTGCAAAGAGGTTTTACAACAAGATACGCGTGCAGGTATCTCCCTGAATTGTTATCTTATCGTTATACTCGCCGAGTTTCTTCTTCGAGGATCGTAGAATATCGTATTGGAATTCGATGGGTTAGAAAAATCTGCACACTTATACCTTGAGGCGATTCAATAGACGTTGGGAAAATGAAATTCGTTGTGAAAATTGAGAAGTCGACAATATCGACATAAAGCCTTGATATCTTATCGGAACGAATTCTGCGAGCTTTAAGGATTGAGAAATAGCTCCTAAATAAGTCCTCGTTATCCTTGTCATATACGCCTTGTCGGAAGTGGCGTAATTGCTATTGTAAATTTCTAGCTTCCTGGGTAGGCTTGTCGACGCGGGTATGACAAACGAGTGACCTTGAGGTTTCGCGCCGCCGAGGGTCCCTCTCTTTGCCCGGGACTCCGTGTTCGATCGTGTCCCGTTTTCACTCGCATTTCAACGAGTCCCTGCGACGTGCGTATAGCTTTTGCCCGTCTACGCAGGCCTCGACCTCGCCAAATTTACAATGGAGAAGTAAAGGTGAATTGCGAAATTGGCACGGACAGGTGTAGGTAGTACGTGTCCTACACTACGTCCGTCCTTTCCGCTTACAATCCTAACTCCAATTTGCGTTTCAATTAGGTACCTCCATCGGGATTAACCGATCCTCGGTCTTGTTTCTCGACAATTTTCATCCACGGATTATATAAAAATGGGGCAACATAAGTCTCGGAAAACCAACAACTGGAAATAAAACAAAAGGGGTGGAAAATTACACTTCTCACTTCAACCCCCAGCCAATAAAATTACCCGCTCGAAATACCCTCTAGACATTTTTGTACCTCAAACAGAAGTCGAAATTCTAAACGCTGAAATAAGCGATTCGAAAAAGGCCTTGCTGGAGCCAATGATCGGGAAGAAGTAGTACATGGGCACATTTCTTTTTGCGGAAACCGAAGCTTTGACACAAGTCATCTGAAGATGGAATTGATCGATTGTCTTGTCTCCCGCTATCGACGTCACGTCGAGTCGGTAGATTTATTAAAGACAGAAAAGAATTTGGCAAGAAAAGCACTCTTCTTGATTTTGAGAAAATTTTCGGCTGATATGGTTGGCCTAGTCAGAATCTTGGAAGACGTCCGGACTCCGACGTCGGACGTCCATAACCTCGGCAGGGTTTGACCCGGTTGACCGGGGCAATCTTTCACTTCTTCCTACTACTACTACTAGTCTCAGAAAACACGGGATATAGAGGGAGAGAGAGCACCAGGTATAGACTCTTCAACATGTCGCACGCGGACAAGTTTCCCGTTCTCATCCTCCAGGAGCAAGCGGAATCGATAGCGGCACATGCGCCTTGATCACTACGGAGTTTTCGCTATATGTGTGCGTAGGCGGATGCGTGTGCGTGTACTGGCTCCACGCTGCATCCTCGATGCTCGGCTAAGCTAGTGTAGCCGCCTCCGACGGCCGAGTAAGTCGTGCCAACCGGAAGTTCGTCTTTATTCTGAGCTTTGGTTAAATCGGTATAATACACAAGGGATAACCGGTCAATTTTGTTCGGACATTATTTTTACGGCACGAATTTACGATCCTTGTTAAACTAGCCAATCTAATTGTGAAGAGGATTGTGTCACCTAAGTGAATTTCAAAAGCTGGATAACTCAATAAGCGTCGATCGATAATTGACCAATGACAATCGCCACTGCTCATGATTTACCGGTTTCAATCACTTCACACGAATGTGTCCAAGGTGTCAATTGGCACTTGACGATAGTCACAACCGCATGAGATTGGAGATGTGATAGTTATCGACATTCATGGCGTGTATAGAGAAGATTGAGGGAAACCGAAATTGCTGGTTGCGGTTTACGATGATCGGTTGAAAAAAAGACCATGAAAGAAATTGCCGGTTTCATTGTCGTTTTCGTGATGTATTTGAAACGAACATCAGAGGCATATTGCTGCCGTCCAAATAGTAATTAACGATCATCATTAGTTATCGGGTAATTAGAAAACGCGAGTTATGGGCTGTCGTTTCTTTACAAAGCAAACCCTTTCACCGTCTAATTGATCGTTAATTATCTTCTAAACTCTTTGAGTATGTCAATTACCTTCTCGATTGCGTCCAGTAGTCGGAAGAAAGTAGCTATTTGAAATATCAAAACCCCGATAGTCGATAGTTTTCGTGGCTTATTGTATACCTACACTGATATGTGCAAGATGCTGCACCTCAGATCAGCTCAGTTACGAAACCATATCCCATAAAGATTTATCTAATATCACCGGTAATGGGTACAAGGGCGAGATGAACGGTAAGGTAACTTGAAAAAGCCATTGAGTTTCCGGTGACTTCCGGATCCATTTAAGACTACCAAATGGATAAGTTATTCCGTTGGAAGAGCCACAAGAACCACGAAAATGTGAGTATATGGTAGATACCGCGTTTTATGGGATAAATTTACATTCAATTATGCAAAACGTGTTTAGCGCTTAGCAATTCATAAACTAGGGTCCCTATACCATATCGTCATCTTTCCATGAAAATTGCTAGCTAGACCCCGGGCTAAAGCGGATAAAGATTGCAGTTAAGTGATTGCGACAGGTTGCGCCTATCTAACTCGAGAATAAAAAATTCGGAAAAAATGTAAAACTGGAATTTGATGCACGAAGAACTTAGTAATCCATTAGGTTACCGCATCTCATCACCCATTCTCATTTCTTGATTTATACATTCATACATTCAGGACTAAAAGTGCCTTATGGTACCTGAAAGGACGAATATAGATCATTTCTCATCTAAGTTTTGCTGCCTAACGGAGACACTAATTTCTACACTGCGGCAGATATCGGTACAGGCCATAGAGAGGCATTCCCCAATCGATTTCTAGCTGCGCTGAGTGAATCTATCTCTTATTCAAAGTCACGAGTGAAAGGGTGATACAGTATTTCTCTTTTTTCCCCTCAACCAAATGACGGGTTATAGTTATAGTTATAGTTACTGAAACCCGCTAGTTCTGACTTCATTAAAACGATTTTCCCTCGTTATATCGTCGTTCAATTTGTTAACAAGAAGTTCCACCAGACGGAAATAACTGGGTACATGTTCCATCCCTCTACCACCGTATGCTCAATCCCAAACCAGTAGTACCTACACCAGGGCCAAAGAAGTTCACAAAAGGACTTTCGACGTTCATTGTTCGTCTCAGATTTACCGAATCGCATTAAGGTTTTCTCCTCTCCCAGATTTACTCAATGTCCTATAATCCTCGGTCGTTCGCGGTATCACGTCCTAACTTCTTCACAATGGATTTGACAAACAATATGATGAACAACCTGGCGGAAATTCATCCTGTGCTGCCAAACTCAACACCTTCGCATTTTTCGTCAAATTAACTTTGATGAATTTGATTTCTGCGGATGTACGAACATTTTTTTTTTTTTCATTCCAAGCCATTATTACGTAAGGCGAAAAGTTCATGAGATATAATATGTTGAATAATTTCAATCTTCCGAATATATAAAAATCTCATATAGTTGCAAAGAGAATACTATGAGTGAATTGAATATTTTTTAAGGTGCTTTCCTAGGCAATTCCACCAGTCCTGAAAACATCGTGAAAAAATGTGATATTAAACGGAATATCTCTGCCTGGGCACCGAAATCAATGAAACAAAATACGTCGCGCAATTCTATGTGCGACTCCGAACATGTACAGCCCAAAAAATGTTCGTTTTGCGCGAAAATAGAGAAGATATCCATGAAAAACGTTTCTAAAACGTTTCTAAAACCGTTTTTCATGGATATCTTCTCTATTTTCGCGCAAAACGAACATTTTTTGGGCTGTACATGTTCGGAGTCGCACATAGAATTGCGCGACGTATTTTGTTTCATTGATTTCGGTGCCCAGGCAGAGATATTCCGTTTAATATCACATTTTTTCACGATGTTTTCAGGACTGGTGGAATTGCCTAGGAAAGCACCTTAATCAAAGGAATATGCCTTGTGATTTAAAACACACATTACCACATATATATATACATTTGCCGCACTGCCTTCTAGAGTTTAGTGGTAACCGCGCTCAGCTCGGCAATCACTCCTACGCAACTTAGTGTGTATTTACACAGAATATACTAGTAGTAAAGACGTTGTGGTCGGACTACAAGTGTGCGCAGGACATGCCAGCCTCTATAATAGCTAGTTGAATGGTATATGTATGCGTGCGCGGCTATATGCCTGCGAGAAACGTTGTTCCATAAAGAGAACAGTCGACCGGGTATAGCGTCGTATATATCTATACACCTATATACCTTTACCTATAGCTATACCTATATAGGATAACCGAAGAGAGCGAGGACCGAAGAATAAAGTTGAACGGTGAACGGTGAATACTGAACACTGAACATTGAACACTGCCCGATTAACTGCTCGGGTTTGCGCATCGGTGGGTCCGCGTGCGACTGAACGCTCGCTGAAGTGTCTGAGGGCGTCCGAGCGCATCTATGGTCGCGTTACATACCAGTCGGCTTGGGCGCTCGCGTTATGCACGGGTAGTAAGTTCGGTAACGCGGAAGCTCGTCTCCTGAGAATATATATACGTGCAGTGCAGGAGTTTTGTCTCCGTACATGTGCGACTCTCGCATCTCATCGTCGCGTCGCTGGATTTCAACTTGTACCTACATCAATTTCCACGGCGATGCAGTCTCCAGGGTATTACACTCTTTTGCGCAATCCTACTGCGTTCGTTACTGAACTATACGTCGCTAAGTTTAACTCATTTTTATTTTATTTTTTTAGGTCCTACAGAATTATTTTTATTTTATTTTTTTATTTTTCCGGACAAGCGGACCATGACGACTTCCAGCGTAAGCCGGGAATGGAAATCGCTAGTTATTTTTTTACTCTTAGCTTTGTTATTATTTCTCTCGACTGCAGGCACTATACTAGGCGTTAACCGGTTTAGAGTTATCGCACAGGCGCCACTCGACGCGCCACTCTTATATTCCCTTTTTTTTTTTTAATGGTTTTTTTCTTCGGTTATTTTTTTCGATGCTGCAACAATTCACAAGAAAGTAGAAACACGGTAGATACGCACACGCACGCCACAGGTTGTCGGGCAGAGCCGAGAACACCTTCTATCTCGTATTGACTCGATTTATTCCCCCGATGAGACGAACGTTTCATCGATGGAATTCTACTCACCTTAATTTAACTCCAGACGTATTTCACCACCTGACAAAATCGAAGGCTCTCCCTCTGATCGTACAAGCGCAATAATCCACCCTTTGAAGGAAATTGAGTGTGAGTACTTGCGGGGTAAAGCGATCCGATACAAATTAAGTTTTCAAAGGCTAGTCGCGTTCAAGATTCACAAGGATGTACCGCATGTACATTGTACATGCTTTACGTACTCGTATAGCGGCGAGCCTCAATCCCGAGATATCGAGGGTCGAAAGTCATGGAGATTATTATCCGCTTATTTATTATTCATTTATTCATGTTTCTCAATTTTTTTTTTACCTCTGATTTCAGGGTCTGGAAAACGTTAGCTCGGCGACACTGAGGCCGTTCAACTCGGACATAAACACACCGAGAATCGACAGCTACAGATTTTCTATGGCAAATTTAGAAGGTGAGTTAAAAATGTCAAAATATTATTTTTTTTCGGCATAGGCATTAAAAAGTCACTTTTTGACGCCTGTTTTCGATTCACTAAGTGTCACTTTATACGGTTGATTTCAGAACTGCCCTATAAAGTCTTTATACGGCAGTCTGGATGCGCAGTTCGAAGTGCGCATTCCAAAGCTGCCGTATAGGGTAAGGTTGCTATCGATGGACCCCCTAAGCAAAATTGGTCATAAAAAGTACATTTTCATGTCAAACATGAAAAATCAATGGTGGATCTTTTCGTTGAAACCTTTCCTACAAAACGTTCACATGTAGAAAAATTTATCGTTAATTGTCGACTCAGCAAAACCGATTTTGTATTTTTTGCATTTAGTCCATCCATGGCAACCCCTCTCCATGAATGGACCACTCGGTTTCCTTCGTTGGACCACCTAAATAATGAACTTAAAACAGTTCAATGACTTGATATTATTGGTGTCAATAATGCATGGATGAACTATGGGTAGATCTTTATGTAAACAGCAGTCTCAAAAGTTATATCATACAAAATCGCATTTATATTAGTACGTTATCTAATCTTGGATATCAGTTTGAAAGTACAAAATGAAATTCTTTGATTTTACACGTCTCTGCATAACAAAACAATATCTTATACCTAGATTCATTGAAAACTAGGTAAAAATCTTTCTGTATATACCTATTCTTTTTTTTCAATTATTATAGACTACCGTGAATGGCCCAGTTTTCGGACATGTAAGAGTGAGCCGCCAGTCAGACATGAATATTTTCATATTTTGGTAACAATTTTTGCATTTCATTGATGAAATATTATCTTTGAAGTTTTCTGAGCTGAAATAAGCAGAATTCTCATTCCGATGTATAAAAATAAAATAAATATTGAATATAATAAGTGAACTGTCGCATGGCCTAGTTCTCGGACACCCAAATCGGACTTGTACCTGATTCCGGACATCAGAAGACCCACTTTCCGGACAGAGTGGACAGAGAAAATAGCGTGGTAGAAAATCATACAAAGCAAAGTAACTTGGTCATATTCGTAAGAAACAACATTAGAATCAGATTCAGAATCTCTGATTACCTGATGCAACTTTTTCGGAATATGAATGTTCGAAACGAAAAATAAATCCAGGTTAGCTGTCAAAAAATAGTGTGTCCGAAAACTACAACGCGACATCAATTCACCCGTCCGAGTTCTCGGACACACGATTTTTCAACGTAGAAAATTATTTATTGTTTTTTTTTCATTTTTCTTAACATTCGGTGATCAATTATCTATCGATGGAAGAAATTTCATTTCATTTTGCACTTGCATTCTTATATTTTTTCACTCTGACACGAAGCTCGATTCTAACCGCTGTGGACAAGAGAACGTCCCGAATGCGAAACGAAACGATGGATCACCACTTTAATCTCGATTTTTACCTTTTCACTTATTGGAGAGAAAATAATTTTTGATGTAATCTTGCGGTATATTTATCTATGCAAAATCTAAAGGAATATAAGTGCATAAAACGAGAGGATTTATTTTTAATGAAGAGAAAATTGGTGACTGGTGTAGCTTTGTCCGGGAACTCCTACATGTCCGAAAACTGCCATTGTAGATTACTGGTCCATTCATGGCACTGTTTCATGGTCCATCCATGGAAATTTGCAAAGCAACACATAACCTGATCTACTACCCCCCCAGTTGGGACATATAAATAAATGTCTAGTAACGTTTCGAATTTTGAAACCTTCAGCTATCGAAGCATGCAAGGCGAAATTATCCCAATAAATGGATAAGGGTTCGAACACATTTTCAAAATCATTAAAAATTAGATCAGAGAAGGCAAATTCTTATTTTACTAGATTTCAGCACGCCTATTGTAACCGAGTGACTCTTTTCAACATTTTTTCAACTCTTTCCAACTAGTACACTCAATTTCAACTGAGAAGAGCTCTTCCTACCAACGCGTTTTTGAAATATTCAACTGGTCCATCGGTTGCACCGGTCCATCGATAGCAACCTTACCCTAAAGTCTTTATACGGCAGTTTCGATGCGCGGTTCGAAGTGCGCGACAGATCGCACCATAACCTCACTCTTCGTCTAGTGAATCTCAACAGGCGTCAAAGTGACTTTTCATGCCTATTTCGAAAAAAATACAGTATGGGGCGCGCCCGTAAACCGTTTTTGACTCGAACTCGCCGAAAAACACTTGGTTTACGGGCATGCCACATAATATACTAATACCGATTATAGCCGATTTTCGGCGAAACAACAAAAATGGAGGGATGTGAAAACTCCCCCTAACACACATTCATTCGAATACCTACATCTACCCTGACCGTAGGTTCGAATGCCGCATAAAACGTTCCCTTGATCTCGTCGCGTTATCCGGTTCAAAAAACCAAGAGATATTATTTCGCTTTTTCGAAGCATAGAAGCTCCTTTTTCTTTTTTTTTTTTTTTTTTTGGGATACAGAAAAAGCTTGACAAAGAATTCAAAGGTTATATTCTTCTTTTCCTCTATCGTGGCTTCTCGGCCTTTTGTATTACATGGCGCTATATAGGTAATATCTATAATGCCGGACAAAATTTCTGAAAGATAATTTGACCCGTATTGTATCACCGCGTGTATGGTCCAGATTTGACCCTCGACCGGCACCATCAACCTCTCACAGGAATCAATACCGTTACCATCCTGCATGCGCTAACGCTTATCTCGCTTACGCGAATCTGAAACAAATCGGACTCTTCGTCAAGTAGGTATACTAGACTCACTCGACCTTTTGCGTCATGTACAACATCATTCGACGCAGTTATCCTTTTCGTTTCGTTACATCGTTGTCAAGAAAGAAAGAAAGAAAGAAAAAAGAACAGAAAAATTCATCGCATTTTCATCTCAGTGATGAAATTATTCATTGCATATTTTTATGCATATACTATGCTGATATAGGATGAGGAGAGGTGGACATATACCTTGAGGATGTTCTGGAGGTACAATCGGCATCAAAACAATGAGACAGACAAAAACCGAATTTGCTAATTTTTGATGGTATTGATGCGAAAAATGATTGAATAATATGTAGGAGCGGATATTCCCACAACCTCAGAAAATGAAAAAACTCTCAATTTAGTGACAGAATTTCGAAAATACCAACAATCATGAAAAGTTGTAAAAACATTTTACAAGTATGTGCTGAAAATGGTGAAAATTGTTCATTTTTGATCCGATTTCAAAATTTCAGGGTTTGTTATACTCAGTGATAAAATCTCTACGAACTCACTGAAAAAAGTTTTGCACAAAACACTCATATTCAAGTAAAAAATGTAACAGTAAATGTATCATATGAATCTCAGAATGTATCGGATTGTGAACAACTCAATTCTTACTCAAATATGAGTGTTTTATGCAAAACTTTTTTCAGTGAGTTCGTAGAGATTTTATCACTGAGTATAACAAACCCTGAAATTTAGAAATCGGATCAAAAATGAACAATTTTCACCATTTTCAGCACATACTTGTAAAATGTTTTTACAACTTTTCATGATTGTTGGTATTTTCGAAATTCTGTCACTAAATTGAGAGTTTTTTCATTTTCTGAGGTTGTGGGAATATCCGCTCCTCGATATTATTCAATCATTTTTCGCATTAATATCATTCAAAATTAGCAAATTCGGTTTTTGTCTGTCTTATTGTTTTGATGCCGATTGTACCTCCAGAACATCCTTAAACTTAAAAATTTTCATTGTGAAGGTAATAAATTTGAAAATTGTACACATATATACGACGAAAATTTATATCGCAATAACTTGGCGACGTGTAGACGACCTCGATTCTAACACAGAACTACCCTTACCACGTTGGAGTAGCTGGAGTTTTGGAATTTGTTGGTAAATTTAAGGCGCCCTTCAGAAAAAGATGAATAGCCTCTCATGCTATATAGCCGTGGACCGCGTATCTCCATATAACTTACCGCAGAAACATAAACGACGTAGTTTCTAAGCTTGTCGGTTGAGTTTGGAGGCCTTATTTCAGAAGTTTTGCTCTTTGGTATATAAGGACCTCTGAATGTGTGTTGCGGTATTCGCGGATTCTGGAAGTCCGCCAGACTCGCTGATCCCGCGGTTCCCAATCTTATTACAATTTTCTGCAGGACGTTATGCTACATATATATATAGCTACGCCGATGAAACTACCTCAGATATTCTTTACTTTACTTTCCATTCCATTCCATTCTGCAATGGGTAAAAATAAGTATACCCTTTCCCTGCGGTATAACAACGATCGTTATTGCTATAGGCGCCTTTATCTTTAATCTGTAAAACTAAATCGGGTTGTAATAAAAATTCACGCTTTCACGATCGGGATTTCTGATCAGGTTATAGGAATCGCGCACCCGCACCAGAGAATTCATCCGTTCATTGGTTCCGCGCAGTTATTATCACGTATAGACAAAATTTTCCGACGTTATACTTAAATCGCTTGGAATAATTCAAGACTGCAGTTAGCAAAATCGTTTTATCTCCTAATTCCCCTGCAGGTCTATATAGGATATTATATGCAGTTTTATAACAGATATACGTTGAATCAAACCTATCGCTATTGCTTCATAACAAGGAAACTTTGTTCTGGAGACAACACGAAGTATATCCAACCTCGCAGCGATCTACTTTCTCATTTGATATTTAGCCATGTGATTTATATAGATCTATCTATATCGTTGATCACGAATAATCGCGGTGCTGCATAGCTTTCCGAAGTTACTATTAATAGTATGACAATGATTATAATATAGAACTCTGTCTGCATCCGACCATAACAAGTCATATAATTTAATTCCTCGATTAACTTTCGGTGTTTAAATTTAACGGTGGAAAATTGTTTTTTTTTTTTTTTTTCTTTCTTCCATTTCGGTAAATTATTTTCCTAACTTAATAAATTGCCGCGGTATATAGTATAGCCGCGCAGTATAACTTAATGCTGTTTTGTAAAACTTTTCACCGAACTTATAACTCGAGAGCTTATTAAGATCGACAAAGGTTTTGGACCTCAATTCAGCAGGGTGTTTGTTAAATTATGCATAACTTCTTTGTTTGGTAAAATTTCTTATAACGGTACTTGACAAATGGCTTGTCCTTATCCCCTCTTCTATTCTCAGCAGATATTAAATTTCCAACACTGGCGAGTTTCGAGCGACCTAATTATTGTCAGGTGAACAAAATTCAACAGAAAAAGAAAAAGAAAAAAAAAAAAAAAAAAAAAAATAGCTGAGATGATATTTTCCACTAAGTTATACACACATATAGGTATATAAGAAAGTTTCTTACGAACAGAACCTTTTTCACCCTCATTTTTCCCAACTAACAGCACGACCTAGTTCTACATACTTAAACTTTTATAAGGGCTGTAGTGGATCGCTGAAACTGAACGAGTAAAATCCGGCTGCCTACTACTATATGGCTTTGGCTCATGCAGCCTCGTATTATAGAGATAGAAATTATGCAAGTATAGTACTGCTGCAGCATAGTCAAGCCTTACGGCGTACACGGGTGTATAACGGGTTGTATAGCCCCAGGCGTTAGCATAATAATTCTTAGCTTTAATTTCTTGATATAGTATTATATTATATGTACGCAGCTATACTGTCACAGATTCTACGGATAAAACTGTTTCTGGTCCGAGTTCTTTATTTTCTATTCGGTATGAAGTTGAGTAACGAATATATATAGCTATATACAGGGCCGGCGGAACACAATTTTCCGAGGTCTGGAATCAGGATTATTGGGGGGGGGGGGGGGGGAATGACATTTTTGGGTATTTTCAAAGTGCGAAGGTAGATTTTTGTCCCAGGCTTAGCAGCATTTCAAACATTTTACAGAAAAACTGAAAAAAGTGAATACAGACTCAAAATTTGAGGTATGGAATTCCATACCCGCTAAAGTCTGAGGTCTGGAACGACCAGACCTACCAGACACGTTTCGCCGGCCCTGGCTATATAGATCGTGAAAGTGCATAACCGTTGTCAGGACGTAATTATTATTATATCACCTAGAAGAATAACGGTTAGTTAAGTTTTTCGATCCTGATGAATCCGTGTATAATATAATATCCATGTAAATTGTAGGTATATATAATTTAATACGTATACCTACTATATATATATATATATATATGCGCTGCACTTTCACAGATCCTCGATCCGTCGTCATGCTCAATTCATAGGCACGCTATACCCCCAACTCGTATTATACATGTAACAATCCTTGGAGAGAAAGGAAATGTATAAGAAACAGTCCAGATACTGTAATCTTGCGGTTTTTATCATCAGCTGAGCTTCTCGGCTTGAGGAGGATGACATTAATAACCAGGAAACGCTGCAACTATCGCAATTCTTCATATATATGCGTCATTGTCTAAATAAATTGTCTTATAGGGGTCCTTCCTTGAGCCAAAATATGAACTAGCTGCTGAATAACTCTCCGAATTGGGCCTTTACTCTATCAATTTACATAAATTTACAATAGAAATCAGCGTAACCTGGGTTTTGCAAATTGCCATGAAATAACTAGTTTTTGTGCTAAAACCTAAGTCCCGACTAGAAATTCTCGCTCGGCATGCTCGAGTTATATAAGGACTCGATCAGGCTGTTGTAAGGCACGCCAAAGTACGGTATGCACGATCAAATCCCGATCAGACAGTTGTGAGACATGCCAAAGTCTGGTATGCCTGATAAAATCCCGATCGGGACTGACTTGCCGATAGGGTTCCACTTCGCCGATAGGTGGCGACAAACAGAAAAACATTTCTCACTAGCACTGACTGGATCAACGTTTGTATATAAGGTAGAGGCATTCACCGTACTAACATGTTACTGCGATGCGTCCAGACTTGCGAGCGAATAATAATTAATATAAATTACAGATTGCTGGAAGTTAAGATAGTGATTAGGTTAGCCGAGAGCGAGATGTATATTATTAAAACCTAATAAAATACGTGGATATGGTGAATATAATTTTGCAATTATTAATATTACCGGGTGCCGAACTAGAATTTCGATGAGGCACTGATACTGAAACCCGATGCAAACCTGACAGGGTAAACCTCATACGGTCCTCATAACCGAGCTCCGTTACATGTGTAATCGGGTCCTGATCGGGCTGCCTGATCTGGACCTGATGAGGACGTATGGTCAACCTGATTCGGTCCTGATAGAATCCCTACCACAATTTCTAGTCGGGGTTACGCTGATTTCTATTGTACATTTAGGTAAATTGATAGGGTAAAGGCCCATCCCGGAAATTATTTAGTAGGTACTTGATATTTTGGTTCAAGAAAGCACCCCTATAAGATTGGTCAAGATCCATGACCCGGAGGTGCAATACTCTCCTACACGGAAAGATTTAAACCCGACTGGTTACGGTTCTGCATACGACTCAGTCAGGTGCTAGCGAAAAATAGCGAACTCTGGTGCAGCACCACACTGAGTACTGTTTAGAACACAAACCATTCATGTGCGCACATGAATGAGTCGTGTGCGCACAGTAACGAGTCGTGTTCTAAACCGCACCTAGTGTGGTGCTGCACCAGAATTCGCTATTTTTCGCTAGCACCTGACTGAGTCGTGTGCAGAACCGTAACCAGTCGGGTTTAAATCTTTCCGTGTAGTCAGTGCGTGAAAACGATGAATAATTAAATTTCGACTTTAATTTTCTTCTTCTTTTTCTTCTTCTTCTTCTTCTTCTTTCTTATTTCTTATTCCTTACCGCAATAAGGCCAACCCCCTCTAACAAAAGCACCCATTTCCTGAGCTTTTCGCTGCCAAGCAAAGGGTCATGAGGTCTAACAATGAACGAGGAAGAAGAAAAGCCCGCCTTTGCGCGGTTTGGGATTAACGCGAACGTTCACCCCTGCGGAAATATCTTGACTGTCACTCACCACTCGGGGAAAACCTTCCGCTTTACGTATTTGACGAGAAAAAAAATAAAAAATAAAATAAATAACGCGATTTAGTTTATATCTTAGTATACTTATACCTACTATGCGAACAGACTCTGCGGGTGTTTTCCTCCGCTCGATCTTGCTTTGTGTGTAAATACGTGATAAATGTGCGGTAAAAGAATAGGAAAACGATTTTAGGGACTCCCTGCGCATCAGTCTCGACCCTCCGCTTTTTCGAGAATTGGTTAATTTATTCTATTTGAGAAATTGTTTCTACCGCGAGGAGATTTACCGCAAGCTTTTCGAAAATTGAGGGAGGTGTTCCCCTATGTTTGCCACATAGTAGACACTCGGGATCTCATCCCTACCCGCCGCGAGGGTATTACTTCTTGTTAGCTCTATACTCGAGCAATAGGGTCTCGACGGTATTACTTCACGGTTTGAATGAAATCTCTGGGATTCCCTATGTAGTCGCCTGTAATATTTTCAAATAAAATAAATAAATAAATAAATAAATAAGATCTCTCCTATGATATCGAGCAACTCTAAATCTCTCCGAATGCTGTGCTGCATGTGTATCAAATTTCGATCTCGTATAACGAGGTAAGAGCTTGTTTTGTTCAAACATTTATGAAAGGTTCGAGCCTGAGCGATTCAAGATATTATCATCGCAGTTAGACACAATGTGGTATAATAATTATACTATATGAACGGACAATTGAATAAATAAACAAATAACTATCATCAACGTCGACGGGGCTTATGGGGTTGATGCAGATAGTCCATATGAAGTATTACATGTGGGGGTCAGCTCGTGACCCGCAGGGCGGGGCTCGTTAGTTAATTAAACGAACTGACCACGTTGTCACGCGTGTATCACTTCACGGGATTGTTAGATGCGTGCACGAGTCATATATAGCTGGGTACATCATGCGTATAGATCTACACACACATATACATATTATACTCATAACGCGCCGTTTATAACAGGGTCTCGATTTTCTCTACTGCGCTGTTTCAAGGTGATAGCGATATAATTGCTCCGATAATTTCTCCATGGGACAATTATAATCACACTATATACGCTTTTGTAATCAATTCACTCATCCCATATACTAGCACATATTAATTTATTGACACTATAGTCCTGAATTTAGTATACACCTACATTAGGGTGGTTCAAAAAAGACCTAATTTCTCAGATGTTGCTGCTCATCCGTGAATATGTTGTTTGTGATTTTTTTTAAATTATCCCATTTTTTTAAGCTCTATTGGACAATATTTACTACTGCCTCAGTGAAGTTGAAATTTCGAAATTTTGCCATTTTTGGCAATTTCAAAGTTCTCAGATCAAAGTGCTCATCTGGCTACCTCTAGATTCTCATTCAATGAGCATGTTGGTACAAGATGAGACTCGTACGATAATATTTAGTACTGCCTCGGAGACATTGGAGTTTTTTTCAATATTTTGCGTTTTTTTGGAGATTCGATCGCCAGGTGCTGCTCATGAGACAGTTTCATCTTACCAATATAAGGAAGAAATCCAAGCAGTTTGCAGTCTGCGGGACCATTTTTACTATTGTCTCATTGAGGGCGACTTTCCTTCAAGTAAAATTAGCAACATGAGGCAGTAGTAAAAATTGTCCCACGAACTGCAAACTTCATGTACTTCTTCCTTAAAATGGCAAGAAAAGACTGTCTCATGAGCAACACCTGGCGATCCAATCTCTAAGAAAACCCCTAAATAGTGAAAAAACTTCAATATCTCTGAGGCAGTACTAAATATTATCGTACGAGTCTCATCTTGAACCAACATCCTCATTGAATGAGAACCTAGAGGAAGTCAGATGAGGACTTTGATCCGAGAACTTTGAAATTGCCAAAAATGGCAAAATTTCGAAATTTCAACTTCACTGAGGCAGTAGTAAATATTGTCCTATAGAGCTCAAAAAAATACAATAATATTTCAAAATCACAAACAACATATTCACGAATGAGCAGCAACATCTGAGAAATTAGGTCTTTTTTGAACCACCCTAACTTACATATCTTTCAGCCGGATAATTTTATACGACGATAATGAATTTCAATCCGCAAATATAGGATTTGAAGCAGTTAATTGATCGTCGCTCTGTGCCCATACTACGTATAATACAATTATGCCGTATACCCCCTCCTCGGTGAACGAGCAACTTCGAACGGAGGTGATCGTCCTCGTGGGAAGATATAAATTACCTGCAAATATAAGTGCCAGAGCAGCAGGCGTGCTGTAGCAAGGAAACGTCTAAATACAATTCTTCCAACTTTCCTACGTGTGTGTATATAACTATCCAGGAATATGTTTTATGGTGTACTTCATGTGTGAGTATATACTACGTACTGCCCATGTACACGGCTAACCGTTCCCTGTAATCTCGATTAATAGCCATAAAACGATGGGTAGACAGGAGGACAAGCCATCCAAACTTGATACTGTACTATCTAAATATCTTATCCCTGTGCTGGGTAAAAGCCAATATTATATGAGTACGATGACGGTGTATAGTACAGTACACAGATGTAACAGGGACATTTAGTGCCAAAACTCTGCCTAATCGCAATCATACATATAACATCAGATTTCTCATAAACTTTGATAGCTTTTGATATAAACGCATGATGTTTGTTATACTTTCCATTCAAGTTTGTTCGAAACATCGCCGTCAGATCGAGATCAATCGTAAACCACTGCAAAATCCAAGATGAATGTACAATAGGAAATGTAGAAAATGGGAAAAGAGTCGAAGTTTCGTTGTGTGCAGGGCAAAGCCCATGAGAGTTGATTGGGTTCTTTAACGAGCATCAAGCACAAACTACACAAATTTTCTCGCGATTAATGGAGTTTAATCGTAAAAAAATCGTATCCACTCTCGGTGTTTGATTTCGGGAATGTAATTCACCGATATGAATGATATAATAGGACATTCGTCTCTGTATGGATCGCGTCTTTGCCTCATGGTTCGTATAGTATAGTAGTACCTACCATACCATAACGAACCTCTCGAGTCTCGAATCGAGAAAGAGTGGAAGTGGAAGTGGAAGTGGAAGTGGAAGTGGAAGTGGAAGGAAAGGAGTTGCGAGTAGAGGAGAAAAACGGAATGCAAGTAAGTGTGGGTTGCGTGGTGGTGCGTGACGATGCGTTAAACCAAGAAAATCACCTCTGTATAGGTACGCCGCAATGGCACATACACATTTACGCATAACGTACTTACCTTACGTATATGTTACACATATACATTCACATACGTATACACACATGTATACTCATTCCGCGCAAGAGCTGTCGAGCTGAGAGTATAGGGTACAGAGAAGTAGGGGTACAGGCCGAGCAGCTCGGTGCTAGTTACTCGCGATCGCACGCGCGTGTCGCACGGGTTGCATTAAAGGCAGCTCATATTCCCCGAACCTTAGCAAAAATTTCGTACTACAGTGGAGGTTACAACACGGTCCGTATACGCGCGCGGTTTTTGCAGAGTTAGCAAATTTTTACGTGGGAGAGAAATTATTGCACTCTCCTCTGTGCGTCTCTTTTTTTTTTTTTTTTTTTTTGCGTAGCATGACGAGGCCCTCTCTCTTTTTCTATCCTTTCTCTCTTTTTATTTTACCGTCCTAGTCCACCTCCTCCTCCTCTTCTTCAAATATATCCCCGTTTTCCCCTCGTCGACGACACGCGACTCTTGGTGCCTACGCAAGCGAAATATTTTCTGTGATCTCTGCAGTTTTGCATCCCTTCGTTTGAGCCGTATACGTACGTTCTGTTTGCTTCGGAAAAAATTTATTTGCAGCTAATTTACACCGTACATCGCAGTTCACTAACGCGCGATTTATTATAAACCGATGGTGAAACGTGTGAAAGTGAAGATCGAATTCGCCGAAGGCATAAAATTGTGACACGGTGCTCCGGAATTCACATCTAATAAAATTCATGAAATCGGATCATCATTCATAGATTGTTTATTTCTTATAGTTTTTTTTTTGGTAGAAAACAAAAAGTTCCTATTCTGCGCACAATTATCGCTTCGTGAAATATGTAACCCGTGATTCTTCATCTTCGTCCAAAATTCAATCAAATATTTCAGAGAATTGGATTCCAGTGTGTTGATCTTTGATATAGAAAATGCGAGGGAGGCAATTGATTAGATGTGACGCTAAAGTCGGGTTAATATTTGAACCGTTATGGCCTAAGCTATCGACTTTTGAGGATGTCGTAGTGCAGCAATATACATATTCATATGTAACCAATGTGAATGATAATTAGTTGACTTATGACAGAAGTTCGTTAGTTATAATTAGTTTAAAAAAGGCTGAGTGCACGCGAGATTTCGAAAACTTTATTGTTTCATAAAAAAATGCTCGTCTACCCTGGAAGCAACGAGAGTATTCTGGGATATTTCACCGTCAAAGGTAGTAATATTTCCCTTCCAGACAAAGCCGCACTTCTTCTCTCTTCATCTTTCACTCATTTTCTCTCTCATATTTCTAGTATACTCGTTTGTGTACTCACGCGTGCGTCACCTGTGTGTAAGAAAAAAAAATAAAAAAATGAATACCTATACGTGATGTGGCGTGTGCTGCACGCGTATACCTTATACACACATATCATCGACGCGGAAAAGTATTTCAAGTGAATGAATTCACTTGAAACTTTTTCGTCTGCGCGCAGTCGTCCATCATTCTTCATTTCTTTCTTTTCACACATCGATATTTCGGAATATGTATCTTTCTTTCTTTCTTTGTTCATAAGATACAAACCATTATTTGAAAGGACTCGAGTTATATGTGACGAGAATATAATATCTAGACATACGTTAAGATTATAGTATGCTCTGCCATTCGCCTCGTACACATATATAGTATATATTATGCACATACGAGCGCGAGCGTTACGTCTTGCAAGTGTGTGACTCATACTGAATGAATTAAATCGTAGAAATAAGAATCGTACCTATACCTACTTGGTATACCTATGTTAATGATAATGGATCAGATAATCAAATCATAATTCATCTGGCATACTATAATAATTGAGACAAAAATAAAAAAGAAGAAAAAATAAGGAAGAAAATGAAGAAAAATCGTCATATAGTAACATATGTGCATATATAAAGAAGCGAACTGGCACGGACAGATAAAAGCTTGCAAAGGAAGGAAACAGAGTCATTTGTAACGCTCGTTATCAATCTTATCTCGCAGAACGTGGTATTAAATACACAACGTGTATACCTAAACTAGACATCGGATAAAATGAACAGTCCAAAATCCCACGCACGGTAAATTCTAGCGTATGCTAGAATATATATATATATATATGTAACGCGCGTGCGCTTGGAGTTACGCGATGGAATGTTACGCCTTCGCGTCCACTTGAATCACTTGAATCGCCCGAATTACGCTTAACGAGTTGTACTCAACCGGTTTGAAAAAGGCAGTTTTTTCGTTTTTTTTTTTTTTTTTTCTTCCCTCTTTTTTTCACTCTCGAAAACCTGCACTGAACTGCACTCTTTGTTCTCGTACAAAACTGCACACATATGTAGGTAATATCCCGAGTAGAAATTTAGCGCCTACTTTGATACTCATAGCATCCAACTCAACGTCTCTAGACCTTATTTAGACCTCAAACTCTTATTTTGAATCTACAAGTCCTCCATAGCCGAAATTTAGCGCCTGCTTTGATACTCATAGCATCCAACTCATAACGTCTCTACAGATCCTGTTTAGACCTCAAACTCCTATTATGAACCTACAACTCTGTAGTCGAAATTCAGCGCCCGCTTGAGTACTCATAGCGCACAAATGAACCTCTTTTCAATCCGTAATAATAATTTAGCGCCTATTTTGATACTCATAAAGTCCGATCACCATGCAGCCGTGCACCGCTACGCGGCAGGACGCAGTGAGGGTTTTGCGAGGTTCTTGTGAGATCCTCATTTGACCCTAAAATGCTGCATTTGTCTGGTAACTACGAGTTTTAGGCGCTAAAGAGGGTTTCAATTCCCATACAAAATAAACCTCTCTAGACCCTCAAAAACCTCCCAACGGTAAAATTTTGAGGTTCTAATGAGGCGTTAAATTTCGACTCGGGATGTGCGCGGAATGTGTGCATATAATATAGTATAGCTGGACCTCGAACACACACGCTGAGTTTTCATTATTAGCAATTTTAATGCTATCGAATAACATTATCACCGTGAAACAATGCGAGTTCGCATATTCCGGTCAGATAAGACTATGCCGTATAGAAGTGTGATATAATTACGCGGTTGCTGGTTGATTATATGTTCATTCAGATATCCCACGATTCGTTAATGACGTGAGCGTATATACATATACCTATACTACGTGATAACGTATACTACGCGGTTTTATAGATCGTAAAAAAAAATTCGAGCTAAATCGACGATGAAGGGTTTCACGAAACGCGAAGTACTTTTCTGGAATTAGCGACCCGATAGCGTCGCTGCGTAATTATCTTAATTAGCGTTTAACGGACCTTTAGCATCGTCGCCGTTGGTAAAATGGATAAGCTGTTGGCTCTGAACCGGGATGCTCGAATCCATATAATAATAATAATAATAATAATAACGATAATGATCACGAGGGACATCTTGTTACCCTAGCTGCGTTTTAATACCGCGTATCTATCCCAGAAGTGAATTTAATACTCATTCCCTCTCCTGCTGCCAGACACGCGAACCTTAACCAGTAGACTAAATCCATTACTGCACGAAAGGTGAAATGCGAGATTAGTCAAGGTGAAAATGAAAGAGAAAAATATAGTCGTACCTGCAAAAAATGAAACTGAATGATTTCTACGCTAAATTCACTTATTCCTGGCACAAGAGAACGGGATTAATGTTCTAGCTCTTTGTACATCCTAACATATCTACGTTCCATTTACATTCGACGTACCGTTCAAAGTGGAGATTATTATAATTAAGATGATGTTTAGATTTTCACACAGATTACGGTGATCCGGTTTCCTAATGGAGTTTGTCGTTGAATCGCCGTTTCAGTAATTGTTTAACAAAGGTTTTTTTGCCGTCAAGCAAAATACGCAAACTTATAGTTTTCAGCGGGCGCATAAACCATATAGAAACTCGGGCTTAATTTTTCGTGTTTCCTTATTATCCACTGCGTGTCTCTTTTTCTTCGTCGCAAAAACATGACATCTGCGCTCAGCGTACCAAGCCAAAAGACTGACTATTCTGTAGTTAGATAGGCGCGGTATAGAGTATCGAGCAGAGAAAGAAGTATACAAGCAATTAGCCTGAAACTGGTTTTCTTGGTAAATTAGCCAGCCATAGGTTGCGCCATTCGCAAAGGAAATAAACTGCATAGTCTTAAAGTCTGCAGGGTATATTGGCTCCTCCTTGTACCAGATATAATTGCGAAAGAACTATTCGCGGGGAACATATAGGAGTACACACTTGTAATTGTTTTTACCCAACCCCAAGATCACCACCTTCATTATTTCTTTACAGATTCTCAAGATGTTGACCTGGACGCGATCCTCGGCGAGTTGTGTGCTCTGGAGAGAAGATGCGATGGCGATATCGCCGCAACTCCAGCCCCAGACTCTCAGAGGCCGGGGAGACCGAACAGCACCAGAATCAACCCCACAGACAGCACTGACATCGGCAAAAATGATGGAGGTACACATCGTCGAAAGAAATCTATAATGTGCTCGTCATACTCATTGTCATTTCGATGCTTAACCGACAAATACTTTTCATTTTGATCAGGAATGCGCACAGACAGTCCTGACAACGACAGTGCATTCTCAGACACGGTGTCCATGTTGTCCAGTGAGAGTTCTGCCAGCAGCAGTGGTTCCGGACACAAACCGCCTCAAAACACTATGCACACCGTTCCACAGCAGCAGCCGCATCATCTTATGGGTAAGTTCGTCGTTTGCAAGCTTTTATCCAAGTGTCTTGGCCTTTGAGCTCTTCTTGAGGACGGTACAGCTAACCGAGGCTCCTAATTCTTCAACAGACGCCGCAGGCAGAGCAAAGGCCGAGAAGATTCGGCTTGCACTTGAGAAAATCCGAGAGGCAAGTGTGCAAAAGCTCTTCATCAAAGCATTCACGCTGGATGGTAGCGGTAAGAGTCTTTTAGTCGATGAAGGAATGAGCGTTGCACACGTCTGCAGACTCCTGGCTGACAAAAATCACGTACCGATGGATCCGAAGTGGGCAGTGGTGGAACATCTCCCTGATCTTTTCATGGGTAAGTTCTCAGCTCCCTATAATGGCAGAACCTAGACCTATAGTAGTTTGAAGTGATATTAATTTCTTTAAACTTATCTTCTTACGGTTTTACTTATTTCTATTTCGCAACGACAGAAAGGGTGTACGAAGACCACGAACTGTTGGTTGAAAATCTCCTGCTCTGGACGAGGGACTCGAAGAACAAATTGCTCTTCGTTGAACGTTCAGATAAAACTCAGCTCTTCCTTACACCGGAAAGATTCCTACTTGGACCATCCGACAGAAGTAGTGCCGAGTACGATGATCACTCGCGAAATATTCTACTGGAGGAGTTCTTTTCCAGTAGTAACGTCGGCGTTCCAGAGGTAAGCATGGGTTCCAATTATTATACACATACAGAGCACACTGAACGCTCTGAAATTACTTCAGGAGAAGACGAAAGCACACTGATTTACTTTGGCTTTCAGGTCGAAGGCCCGTTGTACCTAAAATCTGACAGCAAGAAGGGATGGAAAAGGTATCACTTCATTCTCCGAGCTTCGGGTCTTTACTACTGGCCAAAAGAGAAGGCAAGAAATGCGCGTGACCTAGTCTGTCTAGCGACCTTCGACGTTAACCAAGTCTACTACGGTGTGGGTTGGAAAAAGAAGTACAAAGCGCCTACGGATTTCTGTTTCGCGGTAAAACACCCGAGGCTTCAGCAGCCAAAGTCAACAAAGTACATAAAGTTTTTATGTGCGGAAGACAACGCTGCGCTTGAACGTTGGATGGTTGGTATTCGGGTGGCAAAATACGGCAGGCAACTAATGGAGAACTATAGAACTCTCGTTGACGAATTGGCCCAAGAAGATCTGGACCTATTAGCTCACGCGAGATCCTGCTCCGTCAGCTCCATAGCAACGCCTCCAAATCAAACCCAGTACAACACTACTAATGAAAACGCAAGACAATTTACAGAGAATTCAAGACACGTAGTAAACGAAGGTAGACTCAGCAGAGCAAGCAGCTCCAGTTCATCTGGTTGTATGTCGGACGGAGCACCGAGCAGCTGTGAGGTAAATTAGCACTTATAATTCGCTCGCTTATATGCTTTCAAATTTAATGACTACAACGTTTTGTTTCCTGGAGAATGAACGCTCGTTCTAATCGCCTCTTATGATCTCAGGTCGCCTTTGAGTGCGGTGAATTTCCCACGGGAACCATCAAGCGAAAGCCTTCAATGAACCCGAAGCTACCGCTGACATCGATAACCCGACAACTAAAAGAAGTCGGCGAAACTGTACGCGACGAACCGGACAGCTGTCCGAGCCCAACAAGTTCAGGGTCTGGTACTTTGACCAGAAGACACAGCAGGCGGAGAAGCGGGACCGACTCAGACGGCTCTGGGACATTGAAGAGACACCACAGGTCTGGGAACGCGACTCCTGTCAGCCCTGTTCCCCCGGGTACACCCGTCAGGGAAAGAAACAGTCCCATGATCTATTCCAGGACGGAAAGTATCGAGTCAAAAACTCCAACCAGCCCGATACAACAGTGCATGGTGAGTTTTTGTGGAAAATTGATACTTGCAATATAGTGGAGAAGAGAAAAAGTATTGCATCAGATATTTCTGATGAATTAATAACGATCCGGTGACAATTTCCACACGCATTAATCAACCCGTTATTTACAGATGGACTCCATCACGTCCCTGCCGCCACCACCGTCACCACCCAGGGGAGTTGACGAGGCAGAATCGGATGGTGAACCCCTTCCTCCACCGCCCCCGGAAATGTTCCGGTCTAA
Source organism: Tenthredo mesomela (assembly GCA_943736025.1). Classification (NCBI taxonomy): domain Eukaryota; kingdom Metazoa; phylum Arthropoda; class Insecta; order Hymenoptera; family Tenthredinidae; genus Tenthredo; species Tenthredo mesomela. The sequence continues at coordinate 1,636,735 of OX031016.1, forward strand.
TTTGTCGCTTGACAGTCTGCCGCCACCCCCTGCACCAGGAGAACTGCCAACCTGTCACAGCCCAGACCTTACCGGTTCATCTCTTAGTCTCGCGTCTTTGCCGCCACCACCAAGTCCTCTAGTCGGTGAAACGGGAACCATAAGACGCGCTAGACCCAAACAATCAACACCAACGAACTCGCTGTCTCCTGACGGTACACCGACGCGTTCGCCTAGGCCAATCAACCCGATTTATACATCGCAAAATAATAACGGTCAAATTTATCCCGGAAGTCCAACATCGCATGGTACAAACGGAACGAACAGTTCTAACGGATCGAATTGTTCAACTCCTACGAATTCCTATCCTGCAAGTATGGCCCCTGGCTCACCAACGACGCCGACGAGTCCAGGTTCGCCTTGCTTCGCTGCTGTCCCACCGCCATTCGTTCCACCACCGGCTTACGGAACGCAACACAACTCTCTTCCCGCTAGGCAAAATTCAAAGACCGAATCGATATACGGTGGGTCTTTGCAGATGGGAAGTCAGCCCATAAGGCCAAATCCAAACATGGACACGGTCCGGCGAAGCGCACTGAAACAGGGAAGCGGACACTACGCGGCCCCTCCTTACCTTGCCGAGCTTAAAGCAACCGCCAGTCCTCAGCCTCAAAGGAGAGTGACGATACAGGAACCCCCGATGTCTCCTAAGGCGAAAACTGGGACTGGGAAAAAAATCTCGTTCAATTTACCCCCGCAGCAGGAACCCGGGAGCCCAGCTTTGCCTCAGAGGAAACCAATGCCCCCAAGGAGATCGGACAGCACCAAACTAACGTCACCTAAGAAGCTTGCAGCCTCTGATCAAGCGCCACCTGGCGACTTTTTGAAGGATTTGCAGAGAGTTATGAGAAAGAAGTGGCAGGTGGCGCAAAAGTGCAAATTGGATACGACCACGACACCCCATGAGGTACTTGGGTTCAGAGATCCTCCGCCAGCTATTGCTGATTACAGAGAAACAAACGTTTCTAATTGGGTGCAGGAGCATTACGGATGTGATAATCTTTACGAGAATGTTTACGCAGCGGATCCTAACGCTCCTGTTGAATATGCTAGCAGTCCAACCCGGCAAATTGGCGGTGTTAGATTCGCGGATGAAAATCGTACGAATAATATCGCGAATGCTATTGCTGGCAAGAGAAGGCCGCCTCCGCCACCCCCCAAGAGGGCAGACACAACTCACCTAACGACTAGAGCTATGCACTGACAATAGCCAACGATCGAATCTCGCTTTGATCAAGAAGATGGAGAAGTACACCGTTGGTGGAGCTGCGGCTGCATTTGGTGAATACATTGAGGAGCTGTTTCTTTTTCTTTGATTTTTTTTTTTTTATTTTTTTTTCATTGGGGGATGGTTTTCCACGAGGGAATTGAAGGCGATTTATAGTTAGCGAGAATTTTCACTGCCAGTATAGCTAAAATTATCTTATTTCATCTCGAGAGGTGTATTTAAATATGCCCGTATAGTAATTTTATACAAGAACCGATGTCACCAACCCCATAGAAAAGAATACCAAATTGCCAAATTAAAATTCGGCAAGCTCTGAGATATTCTTTATCGAAAAATAAATAAATAAATAAAGAAATAAAAATTGAAAGAAAAAAAAAAAAAAAGTTATTAAAAAACAAAGCGAGATGATGGATCGAATAATTAAGGCCGATAATTACAGGATTTCGGTAAGCCTGTGACACCCACAGCTAATTTTTGTATACTTTCTAACACGTCGTAATTAAACAACAAGGTTTTTTAATCAAGGTGCTTTATACTATACTTTATAACATTATATACACTGTGACTTTATCGTATATTATTATTATTCGTAAGAAATAATATACCATATATATATATATATAATTATATATTACTCAACTATCTCTCTGCACGCCTCTTTGTCTCCATGTGTAGGTACAAAGTCTTTCAATACTTTTAGTCCTCTTTTTCTTCTTCATATTGTTCTTTTTTTTTTTTTTTTTCTTTTCTAATCTTTGTATTGAATTTATTCACAACTCTTTTCTCATCCTTCAGAAATTAGTTTTGATTGCTGGACGTTATTTTTGAAAGACTTTGTATCAGCTTATAGAGACGTATGCATATATACACGGAGAGAAAAATCTAGGGTTTAATGCAAGAGAATTCATGGGATTCACACGCGGAGTATTTGTTATGCGAACACCGCAAGCGTCTCTTGCTCAATTTGCTAGAGGACCTCATGGGTTTAATGCGCGACATACCCTTTTGCCCTGAATGCACCAGCGCCCATGCGAAGATGCCAAGAATCAGTTGGATTCATAGTAATGCTGCCTTGCGCTAATACCGTGAAGTTGTCCGAGGGATATTTCCAAGAGAGCTCACGGACTTTTTCCGTGAAGCTCCTTGCGATTTCCAAGAGAAATGCTTGCTATTGAAGCGTGGCCAATGTTCACGCGTTAATCGCCAGTTTTTTCTCTCCGTGTATGTATACTATATGCATGCATGCGAGCTACGTGTAGTAAAATATTAATTGCAGTTTACACCCTTATACAGTCTACAGTATATAAAACAATATGGATATGATAATATAATAGATGTAGGTGAATACCTTGATGTGTGATTTAAGTTTATGTGTCGCGTTGGATATTTGCGTTTTTTTTTTTTTTTTTTTTTTTTTCTTTTTTTATCTAATAAGAGAAAATACGGTAAAGGTAAAGTTTTTTTTCGAAAATTAATTATCATCGTTGCCCGTTTATGTGCTGCGTGTACCGAAAGATCTCGTTTATGCCATTCTTTTGATAACGATATACATATATTTATGAATATATAGATACATTATTATATGCATAAAATAAAAAAATGAAGAAAAATACAGAAATACAATATAAGTATATATATATATATATATATATATACTATAAAAATTGAAGCTAACCGCAGATCCATAATAAATATTAAACTTATACTTTAATTAATTATAAACGTAAGTTATAATATTATCAAAAAATACAAAATGGAATAGAAAATATAATATAAAAATCCAACCATAATCTACCTATACTTTATATTATATAATATACCTAAACATATTTTATATATACATGTATATTATATTGAAAAAGTGAAAAGATAAATATGCATATATATATATCATGTATACGTATTTATATATTGTATATTGTGTGTTCGATGATTCACGGGCAGGAAAAATTTTAATCAATTTTTTTTTTTTTTTTTTTTCGGTTTCTATTCTATATAAGCTGTAATGCTGTATTATGATGTGAACTCATCTGATCTGATATTAGTTTTCTGAATTAATCATACTTATATTGAGAGATATGAGGATTATAATGTATACTATATGCTATATCCGGATATAAATTTCTAATAATGTGTCATATATTATATAACTACTTCGCTGTATTTAATCGCGATAAATGTTCAATTAAGGCGAGAAAAATCTAATAATTATGCGAAATCAATAAAACTAAAACCGTAAATACTACTATTGTACACGATGATGTTGAATTTAAGATTTGTTAGAAATTATTCAAATTCTGCTAAGTTTAAATATGCTAAAGTTTCTTTTTTCGTTTTTTTTTTTTTTTTTTTTTCTCCTTTATTCGTACAGCTAATGAAGAGGCTTGCTAAAATCTACTTTACGGCCAAAGTACTTTTCGCGCCTTTTCATTCGATTATCATTAAACTATAATACCTAATACGTGCGTGTAATAATTTATGTAATTTTTGCGATTACGAGGTGGGCAAAATTTGTTGGAAAAAAAAAAAAAAAAAAATGTCTCTATTTCAATTATTGAGAATAAAATCAACGGGATATTATATATTATATAATTATATAGATATATAATATATAAACAATGATGATTAATGATAATAATTATTAGATCATTACTTTGCGGTTGGGAGCAAAGTCACGGGTATCACGTGCTTAGGATTAATTATAATATATAAAAAAAAAAAAAATAACAGAAAAAAATTTACAAAATAAATAAATATTAAATAATGAGTAAAAGTAAACTTAATTTGCTGCCAACGACCACAACATAATAATATAATATCATCGTGTCTAATAAAATTAAGCTGGAGTCAATGGTAACTCTAACGACTAAACCGACCAAATTATCGGTACTTTTATAATTTTAGGTATACAAATTTTTTTTTTTTTTTTTTTTTTTTCGCTAACCATTTGTCGTTTTTGTATTTTTATTCTACAGTTTTTAAAATGATTTCTCTGTACAACATACGTTTCGCTGATGCGAATTAAGAATTTAGTTTTCTTATCTAAGCAAATCCTATATTGAATTCGTTTTATAAAAAAACAAAAAAAAAAAAAAAAAAAATTGTAAATGTTCCAACGATGATATTTTTGACCTGTATGTCAGTAGGAAAATTTTCGTTTCCATTTTATTTTATTTTTTTTCTTTTTTTTTTTTTTAATTAAAACTATAATTGTGTGTTGGATTTGAAAATTTTCTTTCTCGCACCCATTAAACGAGGCAATGAGAGATTCTCAGCTTCGCAGTGTTAAATATTAATTCACGATTTATTGCTACCTGTTTAAGTGAATTGAATTCATTTTCGTATACGTATAACATCTAGAAGAGAAAAAAAAAAAAGAATGTTTTCTAAAGTTTAAGTAAATTATTAAAAAAAAAAAAAAAAAAAAAGAAGAGGAAAAAAAAAAAAAAATTATTGAAATTGATAGCGAATTAAGAGTTTTTAAATAAATTTATTGCTCTTCGATGAGCATATATAAATATATAGTGCAATTGGCAGACGCATATAATAAATTCTGAATTATTATAATAAATAAATAAATAAATAAATAAATATAGGCGTATATAAGCGAAATATTTTATTATATCGCATATTATCTTTTGAATCTATTGTTTTACGTTTTTTTTTTTTTTTTTTTTTTTAATTTTTTTCTTATTTTAATAAAATTTTTTTTTTTTTTATCATTTTTTAATTTTTATTATTATTTCTAAGTTGTACGTATGTTTTTGTAAATATTGTAACGAATGGTACTACGAGGAAAATTATTATTGCAAATATTATGATCGATTAATATAAACACACTATTTATGAATGAATAAAGAATAAATAAAAAAAAAAAAGTAAATAAATAAATAAATAAAAAAATAAATAAAAATAAAGTGGGTATATTCTCAAAAATATCGTTTGTCACAATTTAAAAATGTTTCATATGAATATTATACTATAATATAATACATTTGATTATCATCAGTTCTTTACGTTATCGCAAAAAAAAAAAAAAAAAAAAAAAAAAAAAAATTATTTCACATCTGAGCACGATATGATTTCTAAATTCCATAATAATTATAGAAACAATTTTTCAGCTTTTAAATTTTCTTTCTAATACTTCGGCAAACATCTGTATCACGTTATGAAAATTCAAATAAATAGTTTAATTGTTTGAATTTTTTATAATATGAACTGGTATTAAGTTTTGAAATTGTGACAACACTATATCATTTTGAAATTACATATATGCCAATCTATATCTATAGGTACGATACAGAAAAGGAAAAAAAAAAAAACAAAAAAAAAAAAAAAAATGCGCAGCAGTTGAAATATTATAGGTATTATATTCATGTTTTTATGTAAATAAATTTTTCGTATATTTCAAACACTTATTATTATTATTATTATTCATTTTACCCTTATAATTTCATTTCGGCATCCTCCTGAAAAAAGAAGAGAAAAAAAAAGTGATCAAATAGGCAAAACTCTCACCTTTCATCATACAAACCCATAAAGCATTAAAAGATACGAGTTTGCTGACTAAGAAAATACATTTTTATTTTAAATTCATTCTCTCAGTTTTATGCGAAATCTGAATCCCTACATAATCATCTGTCGGTATCATCCCAATAAATCATTAAAGATCTAAGCAGCATCAGATCAGTAAGGAAGCTGCTCGTACCATCAGCTGGTAAAAAATACTTGTCGCTGGATCGTTACATATCCAACGATTGATATTCAGGCGCGTTATCATCAACCGGTTACGTATATATCTCTACCCGACAGAGTACATCGCATAGATCTTAAATACTATCACCAAAAAATCTGTTTTACCGATCTACAGAAGAGTCGAGAATAATGGTAATAATGTTTCGCGTAATTTATCTGGCGGTCTATTCAATTCCCTTCTCAACCGGATAAGCTTTGCAGTTCATGTAATTCCCTGGTGTAAAATGACGAGTAACCCAACGTAACGTAACGTAACGTAACGTAACGTAACGTAACGTAACGCAACGCAACGCAACGTAACGTAACGTAGAGTGAAGTAATATCAACGCTGTGATATATACGTTGAATTTTCAACCTCTTCGAAAATAATTACTTGCGGAACAATATATTATTATCCTCGGCCAATTAACCGTCTGGAATAATGAAATTTTCTTTAACCAACTAAAAGTACAAGTAGCTTTTAGATAGCCAGCTAAAAGTTGGAAAATACCTTGCAAAAGCTCAAGCATTTACCTCATGCGCCATTTACTTCTCTAATTTCCTATACCTTTTACCTATACCTATATATAGTACCTAATCGAGAGAGGCGTCATCGACGAAGCATTATAGGAATGACGTTCTTTTTTTTTTTTTTTTCTTCCTAATTGTACAGGGTTCATTTTTTATTTTTTTATTTTTGTTTTGTTTGTGTTATTGATCAGTGTATTATTATCAGAAAATCCTGTTGAGTTAGTCCACCCAGCGTGTAGATAGATACAAGATTCATGTATCTACACACGTTTGTAGGTATATTATACATATATAGTATGTATATATATATGTAACGCAGGCATATATATATATATACTAGGTTGTATATATACATAAGACGTAAGCGGGTATGCCTTTGGTCATAAACCACCTTAATAAAATGCCTTCGTTTCTAATACCACCCCCAAAGCAACCCTCTTTCACCCTCTTTCGACACCCTTCTTCGAGGCTCCGTTCATCCCCATACATCTCATATGGGAGCCTGGCTGCCGCACATAAAGTTTTACTAGATTGAATTTTCTAGCAGCAGCCAAAAGCGCGCTGTATATGTATTACATACATACATACATACATATATATATATATACCAGGATATACAACAGCGCTATTTTTTATGTATACAGCTACGTATGTATACGTAAATATATACATAGATACCTAAAGTGTGTAGATACATAAAAAAGACGAGGGTGGCGCTCTCTACGTGGTTTTATATCGTATGCGCAAGAGACATTACATAGATACACGTTTACGTTCTTGTTAGATTGCAACCTCTGTACATATGCAGCTTTACCATTCGAAATGGTATATGACATCGGTGTGCGAAAAACTATTTTAAAATCCGTGAATTTTTTTTATACACATAACCTATAGATTCACATTGCAGTTTTGTTCAACACCAATTTTTATATTCAATTATAATATATGCTCAACCGAGTTCACTATATTTTATTACTTTTTGATTACCACCGCGCAAGCATGCGCAGTGATAGAAACTATAGCTTTCAGGTGTCAGTATGCGCCCACGTGATCATAAATTTGGTAACTTAATGCGGGAATGAAAAGAGCGTTAACTGTTCCACGAATATATCGCGTTAAATCATCAATGCAGACAACGTATTTGCAATTTCAACCTTTCTTTATTTCATCCGTGTGAAAGTAATATGCAGGGTAAACTTTCAGGTGTAGTCTACACATCTTTAGTCGCGCTCGTTTTTATAACACGGCGATATACTAACCTCAAAAAATTAATAGATATGTACGGGTATCACTTCTTGGAGCCATTTTTGACTCTATAAGATATTGCAACGTTGATTCTTTCATAGAAATGAACATTTTTTTTACGTTTTCGTACAGCTTTTGAGTTATAAAATTGAAATTCAGTACATATACAGCAATTATTTGAATTGAATTTTTGACTGGGTGGAGAAAAATGTAAATGTGATAAAAAAATAAAATAAAAATAAGAAAAATGAGCTACCTGGTGGTTTTCAAAGGATAAATTAAATCCCTCGTATAGCAGGAAAAGATATTTTCGTCCTGCGGTTATAACCGGAACTTGACTCTCTCGGAAAAATCTTGTGGCGCCTAGTCGCAAAGACCGGGCGCGGGCAAAGACAAAAGGCGAAAGACCTGGACGCGGTGGAGCCCTGTACAAAGAACCGCGAGAGAGGAAGAGAAAGAGAACGGGAGGGAACGGAAAAAGGAAAAGGAAAAGGAAAAGAAAAAGAAAAAGTAAAAGGGAAGGGAAAAGGGAAGAGGGAAAAGGGAAAGACAGAGTACAGAGCCAGAGCCCTGCAGAGAGTAAAGAGGGCAATTTGGAATTTGGACGTCGACCACCGACGCTCGGTCGATCGCGTCGAGTTTAGCGCCGGTGGACCAACGGGAACTCTGGCTCCAAGGGAATCGAAACTGCTTTGACCCCCTCTCGCTTTCGTTCTCTCTCACCCCAGCCTTTCTCTCGCTCCCTGTTCCTCCGCCCGCGTAGATGTGGAGGAGTCTTAGGGCGAACTGGTTAGTGTGGCCTGGGAGAGGCGAGGAGAAGAGAGCCAGCAAAGAGAAGAGAAGAGAAGAGAAGAGAAGAGAGCAAAGGGAGAGAGAGAGCCAGAGAGAGAGGCCGATGCCGGCGAAATTGGTACGCCGGGAGGCGATGGGGAAGGGAGAAACGGGCCCCTAGTTTTACAGTTTCGTTTTACGACTCGCGGGTGTCGTGTGCTCGCCATAGGGTTTACGCTCTTCCCGTGTCTTGGTGCCTCTACGTCAGCCCGCCACTACTCTATACTCCTATTCGGCCTCTATATAACATCTTCCTCTTCCTCCACCTCCACCTCCGCCGCCGCCTCTGTAGCCACCATCTCCTACTCGGCCTCCACCGTCGTTCCTCTTGGTTCCCGAGGTTCGTTCATTCGTTCCTTCGTTCGTTCGAGGTTGGCTCTCGCTTTTCCTAAAAATTCTTAAAGCACGAGGAGCCTGGGATGTACTTAAATTTAGCTTCGGGTCTTGCCCTCTACACCTTTTATGGTATGAACACCTATATTGTATCATAGGCTGCTGATGAACGTTTTTTTCACAGTCCAAAACCACTGCCTTTAGAACACGTATACCGCGAACACGAAAAACTGTCTGCTTTTTAAAGAAAATGTATACGCTTCAAATAGAGGTATTTTCGAATCTCTAATCAACCAGTTTCATTACAGTATAGCTGACCAATATTTTTGCAGTGAAATTAAGTCAAAGTTAGAAATTGCAAGTCTTCGGATCTCAGAATTAAATGCAGTCAAAGTATACAGCACTCAATGCAAGAATTTGGATCAACCGGTGCTTCGGTTTCAGATATTTGGGTCTCCGATTGTCCAGAAGACAAAGCACTGTCCGAAGAGCAGATAACTCTTCTATACTGCAAACGTGATTCGAGTGATCGATTTTTCACTGCCAAACTTTTTCTAAACTCTTTTCCAATTTTCTGGAACGAAAACCAACGCATCAAAAATTTCTTCATCTATCGGATGGAGGTTTGTTTTCGGCACAATTGGAGACCCAAATATCTAATATCGAAACATTGGTTGATCCAAGTCGTTGCTTTAAGTGCCTTTACTTTGAATGCATTCAACTCTGAGACCCGATGACTCACAACTCTCAACTTTTACTTGATTATGCTAAAAAAGACTGGCGAACTTTTATAACAAGACTGCAGGTTGTTTGTAAAAAAAAAAAAACTGGACACATGCCTGTCCTTGAAAAAGTCCCTTAAGGTGTATGTAATTCCTTGATAAATCGATACTACACCAAAAGCTCATGATGAAGTTCGATATTTTCGGCAGACTGTTTGTGGTGGAGCGGGTTGATGCGAAGGGGTTTCGAAGATGTATTATTTTATGTATAAGTTGGATATAGGTCTGGATATACTTTTGAATATTTCGGCGCATGCAAACAAAGAATATAATCGCGATGATCTCAGCGCGAGTTTCGCGTTCGACGCGAGTTTAGCGAAAATAATAATTAGCTAAAGGTCAGTTGACGAAGGACCGCCAACACAACGCGCGCGTTCCTTATTCTACTGTTTACTGTCGAGTTGGTCTGCTTTCCGGGAACACGTGCGTAAATCACTATTTTATTACGGATAATTTTACGAGGCGAACGCCGCGGCCGGTGCGTCTGATGGCGGCTACCTTAAACCAAGTTAAACCACCTTAAACCAAGCTAAACCGTCTTAAACCGTCTTGAACTACACGCGCAGGAAACCATCGCCACAGCTCAGCTTGCAATCGAAGGCCGTGCCATGAATTTACGGGCTTTCATCCCAGTCGGAGTCTCGTTAGCGATCAGTTACCAGCTGACGCAAACTCCCAGAACTCTCAAAGATTTACCCATATATACACATACACGTACACCCCATTGCAGAAAATATACCTTCCAATTGCCAGTTCTTATGAGATCTTCTTACATATGAGAAAAGTAAGAGACGAATCAAATGCGCCGGCCAATTTTTCAAATTTTGAAGAAATATTCAAAAAATTACTTCATCTTGGGGTAAACCTAGTTTTGGGTAAACGATCCGATCACTACCCTACGACAATATTATATTGTGACACAAGTAAAGGCGAATGCCGTAATGACACGAGACAGAAATTGCGAAAAGAAGCACTAGCGAGTAAAGTAGAGTATTTGCAATATGCGCATGCGCATGCGCTAACTCTTCTTTTTTCCACTTTTCGGAAATAAGGTACTTTCCGCACCCCACACAGGCCTCGGAAATCAAATTTTCGAAGCAGGTGTTGCAAAATAGAACTTTTCATAATACGTGCATGAAATGAGCCTTCTTTCATGCTTGTCGACCGAAAATCGAACTTTGCGCACGCTGTGTGGGAAACACGATTTCTTCAGTGCAGTAAAAAGCTATGCAAGGAGAAGCCATGGCGTATTCAATTTACCTGTACCTAGGTAAATCGGACATCAAATTATACCAGCTGTCAGCCACCTCACATTTTTGATGCGGATGTGTTCGTTATGTTTCCCCGCGACCGCAGTGATAAACGTTTAATTTGCGCGTCGAATTCCGGACACGTTTATGGTATTTAGCTGTTCTCACATTAAAGGATCAGCGGATGAGTATACCGTCTTGTTTGTGACCTTTCTTTTTCTCGCACCTTTATTTTTTCTTCTTGCGATATTGTCACGACCCTAATAATTTGATATACATGCCACGGAAATTCCACTGGCAACTTATATCTGCACACGAAAATATGATTACCGTAAATGTTGTTCATCTAACACCATAAAATCATCAAGTTTCGGCTCCCATTGAACGTATTAAACTTTTTCACTATTTTCAATATTCTGCGAATATCAGTCCCAATTTTTGGAAGGGTATTCAACTGACGAAGAGCACCGTGAGTCCATAATGTAACATCATAGTTGCAAAATGGGTACATAAATGTCTATATAATGGGACCGTTTGTTGCTCCGCATCTGCAGTGTTACTAATCGTATAAAAGTGACGAAAAATGGGCTTTGATATAACGAGACCCACCGCAAACATGAGATAATAACAATTCAAATGCTATGGCGATCGTCGTGCGATCATCAACCACATAGTCTGCGGTTTTCAGAGGAAGAAGCTGTTAGAAGAAGAGGATCTGACGCGGCTCGACAGCGACTATTAATTACGTTCAGTCTAGTTTTCTCCTTCGTATATAACTGTAGATAGGTGTATATATACACACGTAGGTGGCCGATGCAGACCCTTACCTACCTAAGTCATTTCCGCGAAGTTCAGTTCTTAGCGCCATGCCGATCAGCTTTGTTGCCGACCATATGAGAGTAGAATAAGATTATTTCACACAGCGGGAGACACAGTGCCTCCAAAGATGTCTACAGCCCGGGGATGCGTTGTAAAACAAACACTTTCCCTGTTAGCTATGCCCATTCTCTCTCTCTCTCTCTCTCTCTCTCTCTATCTATCTATCTCTTTTTATCTCTTTATCCTTTCCCTCTCGTTATTCACCACCGATTATACTATACATCTATTCTCCTCTTTATCTTTTTCGTTTTCTTTCCCTTTCCCTTTCCTTTTTTTGTTCTTCCTTCTCTTTTTTCTTTCTCTCTCTCCACGTGTGCTGGTGATTTTTAATCTCACGCCAGTTCGGCGGCAACGGCAACGGAGGCGCGGGCAAACGGGCATTCCTCGACACCACAAAAATGTCGGTCAGTGTGCGAGATTCTCGATCCTGTATATCCTATCGTATAACGTCGGTGGTCCATATTGTACGGGGCACGCGATTCTACACGATAATTCTCAATTTCCTTTCCCTCTCAATTTCCTACTCTCGCTTAACCCATACGTAGTATAACTATACGTCAAGTTCCGTTTGAACGACCATCATTTCACCGAAACGAATTGTGGCCGTGAAAATTTCACACATTTCCGGCTACCCTTCACTCCCGAATAATTCTCCTTTACATATATGTTTTAATTCTGTAATAAATTAGCCGAATATTTTTTAAGGACTGACGCATGTGCCCAATTTTTATTTTCTCTCCCTTTCTTTTGCTTTTTTTTTTTCTTCTTTTACCAACAACAAGTTTTTATCACACAAGATTGCTAGTCTTTTCAAGCATGATCAAATAAAAGTTGCGAATTTTGAGTCATCGTGGTTCGATTTTAGATACCTAGGTCTCAAATTGTTCAAACAAAAATAAGTCAAAAATGTGTTTTCGAATTTGAAAATTTGGCAGCAAAAAAAAAATGATTACTCGTATCACGTTTTCATTATCGAAGAGTTATATCTGTTAATTGGACAGAGTCTTGTTTCCTGAACAATTAGAGACTGATGGGATATTTGAAATCGAAGCATAGGTTGATCCCTATCTTTGCATTAAGTGCTTTTACTTCGATTGCATCTAACTCTGAGACCCGATGACTCAGGAGTTCTAACTTTGACTTGATTATGCTTTAAAATATAAGCAAACTACTGTGATAATATTGGTTAGCTAAAAGACGATTTGAAGACATGCCAGTCCAATCAGGATGTACATACTACTTACCCCCTCAAAGTCGAAATTTTCTTTTGCACGGAGTTTATGTATGGTTTGAGTCATAGTGCAGACTGTTGAAATAATTACCGTCGACGAAAATTCCATCGGTTAGATTCTCACGGATTGTCGGCGACTTTGTTGTCAGAAACAATATGCTAATTTTAAAATTTATTTCATTTATTTAATATATTCACATCGGATTCTTTGACCAAACTCTAAAAATTCATTTCGCTTACGTAAATCTTGAGCGAACTTTAGGACACGTATAGGTATATAATAAGTATAAGTATATATTTATATATATATATGCAATAATTTAACACGCTACCGCAAATTTCTAAGAACATGTAGGTATATACAAAATGCCAAATTAATTTCAAATCTATAGCTTCATTTCTTTGAGTTTTACGATTGTTTTACACACCGCTTGCTCGTTCGCGGTGAAGACCACCCATCGACAAATACGTTATATATGCGATGAGATCAGGAGCGTTCATATACATATTAGCAAAAAATTAATGGACAAAAGTGGTTATACCTGGCTGGAGGATTAGGAATTGTTAAAAATTTATGTATGTACACTAGGGTGGTCCTTGATTTGGTCATATTTGAATTTCAATGCTCTCATGAGCCAGAACGTCTCCAAATATATACAAAAACAATGTAATCAAAATCTCAGGTATCTGTCTCAATTTTAAGTACTGCCCCAAAGCCGTTGGACTTTCCCATTCAAATAACACGATTTTTAGTGCTTCGGGGTTATTTTTCACTTCCTATCGCATTATCGCTTCTCTGAATCTGAAACTCCTTACACTTCTTACCTATAGGGGAGAGTTGCCACTGTTGGACCGCCACCTAAATTGGACCGTTTCAATTTGGTAATTTTTTGCAACTGTATCTTCTCAATTTTGAGAATTGTAAAAATGGATACCATCAGTACTAGAAATTCTCTAAACATTCCTATTTTTACAATTCTCAAAATCGAAGAGATACTGTTGCAAAAAATTACCAAATTGAAACGGTCCAATTTAGGTGGCGGTCCAACAGTGGCAACTCTCCCCTATAGTAGTAGGTGTACGTGACTAAATTTATAGATTTTTAACGACAAAATTTTATTCATCAGAATTTGGAGATGAAGAAATTTTTTTTTCGGTGCGTTGTAACTTCGAAAATGAACTTTGGGACTGTACTTAGAATTGAGATAGGAACCTGGGATTTTGGCCAGATTTTTTTGTATACATTTTGGAGACCTTATGGCCCATGCGGGAGAATTGGAATTCGTAAATGATGAAATTAAGGACCTCCCTAATGTACGCATCTATAAATGCAGATTACTGTGAAGAAAAATGGCGCGAAATTTCGACGAGAATACGGGGCTATAAGAGCTTCTTAAAGCGGATGTATGGGATTAAGATAATAGTCTCGGTATACAGCGAAGCGCCGTCTATAAATTGTATTAGTCTGTATAGATATAGACGTACATATGGGTATAAAGAGAAGGCGGGACGGGACCTACTGGCATATATAGTATATAGGGTAGCAAAAACGACTGATATGATGTGGGTCAAAGTCTCGAAGACTGGGGCACCAAGTCGCTTGGGTTCGACGCGGTTTTCCTGTGAGTCGTAGACGTGCGGCTGAGGGTATGAGAAACGAGAACACTGCCACGCCGCGTGGAGTGGAGTGGGAAAAATATCTTTCAATTCAAATGATCGCGATTCTTTTTTTTTTTTTTTTTTCTTTTCTTTTCTTTTCAATCTTTAGATACTTTCAAACTTATTCTGAGGGTTTCGGTTTTTTGAGTTTTCTTAAATATCGGAAGATAGAGACACAGAAAAACGTCTAGAAATCGGTCAAATTTGTTTGCTAGGTTTCTTTTCCAAATTTTCAAAATAATTAAAAAAAAATAAAAAAATAAAAAACGCACAATTCATTCGGTTATGGATATTTCGAAGCGATTTTGTTTTTTTTTGCACACTCAGAAAAAGGTCTTGTTGCTACAACCAAAATTTGGGTTATTATATGGACAATCAAATTTTTTGTTCAGTAAACCAAAAATTTTGTTGGAATAGCCAAAATTTTGGTTGTCCCAACAAAATTTGGTTATCCCAACGAAATTTTTGGTTGACTGAACAAAAAATTCGATTGACCGAACAAAAAATGTGATTGTCCATATAATAACTCAAATTTTGGTTGTGGCAACAAGACGTTTTTCTGAATGTGCAGGCATGCTCCGTGACGGTATCAACTAGACCTCATGTTCATTGCAAGAACAACTATCGCCGATTAATCAAAATAAATTGTTTAAATATCAGTTGTAATGCCATTATTGCGAAAAATTGCATACAAATACAACATTTGGCATTCAATACGTTTGAAAATCACAAAACTGCTACTATTCACGAAGAATAGAGCATCGCAAGTCGAAAAATTGGCATATTTTCGAATACTATTAGTCAGATTTCGAGAGATCATATTAGTAAATGGTTCTTCGAACGCGAGTAGGTGAATAGCGATCCTGTGAATCATCCTCCAGATTATTGCAATAACTTCCCTCGTTGCATTTAACTCGTCAATTAAATAGCAATAAGTTAAGATGTGAAAATGAATCTTTAGAATTCTTTCGAGTGACACCAAGCAGTGATTCAGGGATTTTCCATCTATGAGGTGTATACATGGTGTTAACGGGATGGTAAAGGTTTTATTCTGACAAGAGTAGGTAATAAACGCGTCGGTCTGTGGTGCAGGAGGCACAATTTTCGAAGGCTAAAAGTTGTTCTTATCTTTAGGTGCGGTGTCGGGCCGCTTTAACCAAGGAGGAGGTGAGTTTAGCCGAGTTTGAGGCTCGAGGAGTCGAGGAGTTAAACGAAGAGCGGGGTGGAAGAAGAGCTGAGCGAAAGATCGCTTTATATGATGACTGATGGGCTGTGGGGTAGGTTCTTGGCTTTCTTTCATTTTTCTTCCACACTACCCTCTGCCCGCTCAAACCCGGCTACCAAAACCGTCGGACATATCCACCCCTCGGCTTGGGGGACCCCGACTACCCTAATAAGATAACGATAAGGACGAGAGCGAGCCTCCTTATCGCTACGGATCTTAATCTCGCGTCCCGCCAACGCCGACGCCGACGCCGACGCTAGAGGTCCAGACCGCAGCTCTCGCCCTCACTTTCCCTTTCCCTTTCCCTCTACCTCTCTATCTCTATCTTCCTCACTGTCCCCTTCGCTCTCTTTACGTTTCCCTCTCTATCTATCGTGGTCCGTGGACGCTGGCCCGGAAAATTGGGATGTAGATCTAATTACGCCAGTGGAAATGGAAAATGTTACGGCGTCGCGACGCAGCTCTGCGCCTCTCTGCGCGTTTGGATTTACTTTGACGTCACTGTCGCTAGTTTTCAACAGACGTTACGATATTCTTGTATAACTATATATTTAACCGCATCTGGTCAGTCAATTAGTTCCATCTTTCTCATCGAGACTTTTGGTTTCGGAACGATATCTCGACGGTCGAAAACGTTGAGGGAAGGTTATTTATCAAAACGATGGATGACACGGTCGAAAAACTCGATGAAAATTGTAATCCTATATCAGGTAAATTATCCAACGAGAGAGAGAGAGAGAGACGAACAAATTGAACATTACCGAAATAAATCTTGTATTTTTTCTATCGTCGTATCAATTGCGGGTCTTCTTTCTTTGACATGCCGCATGATTGATGTGAAATTATTCTCCCCATTCGTGTAAGATAAATCCGGATGCTTGTTAAGGGTTGAAAGAAAATTCCTGAACGAACGAATCCCAGTCTGCTGGACGTACCTACTAGGTCGATTTCCACCGGTTGACAGCCCCTGGCCTCGACGCGTATCTAAGAGATGGTTTGGGGGTGCGGGTGGCGCGCGCTGCAAGAGTGAACGGAACACCGTGTAGGTCCTGCTATACCTATACTTCCGAGCTTGGGGCAGCTTCGCAGGCCGGACCTCGTGCCTCCCCCTGTACCACCCCAGCCCCCTGCGTCGTATATATATCGTGCGCCCTCTTGGCCCCCGGTAACACGTAGGGGCTGTTCGTAAAAGGTGGAGGCGAAGGTGGAGCTTGGGGGGAGAAGGAAGGTGGAGAACGAGGGGAAAGGAGGAAGTCGGCTGGAGGAAGGCTAGATCAATACTGGCATCTCCGCTAGCTGGACCAGGCTGGACATTCGCGGCGTGCCTGAGCCGAGGTGTGGCGAGGCAATCTCTACGAAATTTACATGCGCGCGCGCCCCAGCGAACCCCAACGACGTTTTAATTATATTATTCCACAGGTATATGTACGCCTAGCTTCGTGCGTAGGATAGAACATATTCCAAACATACGCGTATGTCTGGGTGAAAAGAGGAATCGAAACCTCGAGGCCTTCTTGTCGCCTACTCCAAGACGAGAACGAAAAAAAATTGAGGAATATGGATTACACGCCAGTTTCCATATATTTCTTAAAGTTTCTCAAGTGATCGACTCGTTTCCTCTTCATGAAGGAATAAATGTTGGAATTTTTTTTAAATCACGGATCGTTTCAACCCAAGATCGATTTCTTTGTGCTTGCAATATGTGGCGAAGATCGAGGATTGAAGCACGTCAATCCAATCCACATAGGCACTTTTGACTCATTACTCTACGAGAAGCTTTGAACTTTGAAAAATGGAAAAAGCTCGGCTCCAACTGGCGCTGATTTTTCTAAAGTGGACCCTGCTGTTTACAAAGCTCGATTAAATTGAATTTTCCCGTAGGTTGGTTTTGGGTGACGTGATATTCAGTAATATGAATTTACTTCACAGGTTGAATTACACTAAGTGTTATTTTGGACAGGTTGGATAAGCTCGGATTTCAAATTGCGGGGCAGTTATACTTCGATCGATTTTATTTTATTCCTCGGTCCTGTGTTACCAGAGTCGATTAACGATTAATTGCAGGGAAATCAAAGCAGGCGACGAAATCCTACCGTGTCAGGACGAGGCTAATGGCCTCTTGTCGTGAGATCGTAGAGGCATGGGACGAAGAGAGTAAAAGAGGAGGTCCACCCGCGCAGAAAACCTTCTTCATCAGCGCGACTCTCGTTATTTGCTGACCGCGCAAAACTATATACCTTACCTTACCTTACCTTACCTTACCTTACCTTACCTTACCTTACCTCACCTTGTACATACCTACCTGCACCGGTTCCGTGAGAAATAGGAAGAGAGAATAAAACTTTGCCAGCATTGCCCGCTCTTAAGATCATCGCTCGGAGCGAGAGAATGATGTTAGATTCTTAAGGGTGCTCCTTTAAAGAGCGATGAGCACCACTGACCTTTGGCCACTGGGTACTGGTCAATTTCCCCTTAGACTCGGCGAGGGTCCACGACGACGAGCTCCTCCGCGAATACGCTTCTACGTTACCGTAAACGAAAATACAGGGAAGCACCCATCGTATGTACACGTATCAACTGCACATGCGCAAGTGTTAGGGAAAACTGGACTGGACTGGACTGGACTGGACTCGGACTGGACTGGACTGGACGCCCCATTTGCATGCCTTTCTTTTTTCATTCTCTCGCCCTGCCACCCTCGCCGTCACCCTATCCTCTCTCTATCCTCATCCCCGTTCCCTCGCTCTTTCTTCGTGGCCCTTGGCGCCGCTCTTCGAGCAACGGTAGGTAGACTACATCCGGAGCCGTGGCTTCAAGTTCTTTAAAGGTTTTATTCCGTGTAGAGTGAAAAAGTACATAAAGAATCCTCACGGAATTTTAACGAGCATTATGCATTCTCTCTTCTTACACATTGGAGGCCATGGCCATTTCGCGAGCCACTGTCTATATTCGTGAATAATGTAAAAAACAAAAATAACCAAATGAAAAGAGATAAGAAAAAGTAAGGGAGAAAAAAAAATAAGACATTCTCCGGAACTCGATATTAGCGCAGATACATTCCCACTCCCGACGAGACAGCCTTAATATCGTACGGGGTCAAAGACGAGGTCAGAGACAGGGTTCGCGCACACTTCCCGGCGAGTTCCTTAAAGGAGATCTCCTCCTTCCACCCCAAAGTTCCTCTTTCGTTTTTCTTTGAGCTCTAATAGGGTCGCCTTATTGTCTTCTTCTTTTCTTGTTTTCTGACGTTGCCCCGGTTCTGGAATTTCGGCGTCGCGGCGCCGAGCGACCAAGGGGGTGGGGTGGTAAGGGTAGGGGGTGACGAGGGAGGATTTATCGAGAGGCATTTCTCTTTATCAGTTTTTTTCCTCGTTTTTCTTTTAATTTACTTTTTTTTTTTCTGTTCTGTTATTTTATTTTTATTTTTTTTTTTGTTACCATTCCGTACACGACGTCCGGTTGTCCGCTCCGGTGGCTCTTATTCTCCACATCAAAGTATTTCCGGTAAAATTAATCAACCTTGAGCGTTGAGGTAATGAAAAACAGTGATCCTTTATTTTTTTTTTTTTCTTTCTTTTTTCTTTTACGGTTTGTCTGCTTCTTTATATTCTCTTTTTCTCTATCTCTTCGTTTCTTCAACCCTGTGATAATACACCAATGATAATTCTAACCGTTCGATTAAACATAGAGGCTTCAGCTGTTGCGGGATAATCGATCTTTCTCCATTACCTGGCTGAGGTGGAGGTCCGAGGCTTGCAGGAACGGAAAGTGCTGCTAGCTTAAATTTAAGCTTCAGCAAATATTTGAACGACCTAGCGAGGATCTTCACCCCCATATCCTCCCTTTTCCTCCACCCTCTACAAACCGAAGCGTAACGTGTACAGTTTCGCACGGTCTTCCCTCCACACATTTGCATTGGAATGATTCCGATCGAGTTTGAGGAGAAAAAACACGCAACTCTTCCTTTTCTCGTATCGTCCCCCTTTCTTTCCTTTCTCCTCTTTGGCAATGATCGCGGATATATCCGCGAGTACATACCCAACATACGAGAACGCGTGGTTCCACGAGTATAGAGAATCGAGAAGAGAAAGATGCAGGGGGAGAGAGAAGGGGAGAAAAAGAGAGAGAGTGTGATGGTATGGCATCGCATGGTCGCGGTATTACTAATCAATATCCAAGCATGTAAGGCTCCCTCTTTCTCTCTCTCTCTCTCACTTTCACTCTCTCCTTCTCTCTTTCTCGCGCCCTCGCATCCCTTTCACTAGCCAACCCCCCTTGTAGCCTGAGCCCAGAGCGTCCCGTAGCTCGCGCAGTACCAACGCACCATACGCGTGTATGTGCTCTCCAACACGTGTCTTCGTCCTCGACGTCGTCGTCGTCGTCGTCGTCGTCGTCGTCGTCGTCCTCCTCCTCTTCCTCGTCGTTGTCGTTGTCGTTGTCGTTGTCGTTTTCGTTTTCGTTGTCGTTGTCGTTTTCGTTTTCGTTGTCGTTTTCGCGTAGTGTGGATAGGCTAGTAACGGAGGGTGTCGAAGCTGGCACAGGAGTAAAGCTCTCGTCCGCAAAGCCGTATATAGCTCAGCTCTGCGCTTGATTCTTCGACAAACATGTTTGCCAAAGAATATCAAAAACTTTAATCCGTCGGGTTTACTTGGCCACGGTGGTCCTCTCCCTTATACCCTGCAGTCGAGGACCTGCAATCCGCTAGAATTAATCCAACTAAGGGTATATCTCGTATAGATTGAAGCTGAAACGCCATAATATGATGAGATAATCAATCAACACGTGTTCTTGAGAATTTTTCAATCGAAATCATTGACGCCACAAGAATATGTTAATTAGAAAATATTTACACGTATCATCGAGGAGGAAGATGAGGTATAGGTATAATACTGCAGAAATCAAGATGGACATTGTAAAGGAAACGGAAGAAGGTTGAGGTAAGGGTGACGTTTCTAAAGACTTGGATCTATCATCTACGTGTAGAGACTTAAGATGTGTGTCGTACAGGTGCCGAGGGTTGGCTACCACTGTCCACTTTCTCTCTCGACGGAGAGGAGAACCCTTTTGGCGTCTCACCCTCTCCTTCCCTGGTTCCCCCAGTCCTTGGTAGTCCACGCAGTCCTTTCCTCTTGCCCTCCGCTCCACCTTAGCTCTCTGAGCGTCCCTTACTCTCCGCGGCTTTCGCTCTCGGTCTTCCCCACCCCCTAACTCCCTCACCTACGGCAACCCAACCACCCATCCACCCAGTCGCCCAGCTTCCCTCCCACGCGCGCACCAAGTGAGAGTGGACCTTGGGTCCAGCGCTGCTGCATCGACCTGTCCTTTCCCCGGCATCTTCGCCTCCCTTGCCTACAACACCCTTCATCGCCGCACCCTAATCCTCATCTCCGAATACGTCTACTCTCACACGGCGTATCGATTGGTGAACGGACCGGCAGAGTGCGCCACTAAGGTACGAGTTGACCGGATACTAACGCGTCACTATATAACATGTGTGGAAGTAAGTGAGGAATATAATTCCGAGCTGCCTTCTTGTTATTCCTCGATTCCCTAGGCAGAGACGTCTGTCGTCTGTCGTATTCGGTCTCGACACCTCAATTCGAAAGGGGTACAAGAATAATGGAGGAGTAATCGATCGCGGTTGTTGTTTCTCGCTTCTTATAGAGAGAGTTATATATTTGATCTTTCGGTAGAGTCGTATCATAGTCAAAGGATCACAGGACGACTTTATAGGGTAGCGTATCATACTTTCAATTGAAACGCATTGCGGGTGAATGAGATTTTAAAAGAACGATACACCTCTTTGAATAAAATTTAATACCGTGGGCGCGTATCATGTATATTATATTATGTTACAGGTGTGAGGTTGATGGTGATGCGAAACATCATCGTTTCGCGAGGGGGAAGAGAAGGATTAAAAATTTAAAACACGTTGAATCAGCTCGGCAAAGTGGAGGACTATAAAAAAGCAATTAGCTTGGAACATGTATAATCGGGGAGGGATTGTGACTGGTTGTCATAAACGGGACGAGGAATGGCCTGCGCTCTTCTCCCTCCGATGTGGTCTCTCCTCTTTATCCTCGTCCTCGTCCTCGTCCTCCTCATTCCCCGTCGGTTCTTCCTCCGGCAGTCTAACGGCTTCCCAATTTAACACGCAATAAAGTTTATCCGCCGGCACCGTCGCCCGCGGGGATTTTCAGAATTAGCGGCCCATTGACGGGAAACAAAAACGTTATGACAAATTAGGCCAGCTCGCCCTCACCAGGAACCAAAAGCAAGCGTTGCGTTCCGTTGCGTTGCGTTGGTGGTGGCAGCCAACCCTCACTCGCGGAACGGCGCCCCCGTCGACGTCGCCACCCTCCGCAGGGAGGCCTCACCCTCGTCAGCAGAAAAACGCGCGGAACCTACCCCAACCATAAATATGTTTAGCGGTCGTTAGCTCCCTCTTCCTTTTTTTTTCTCTCTCTCTCTCTCTCCCTCTCTCTCTCACACCATTTCGTACTCCCACCCCCGTCCCAACCTCTTCGGCCCGTCAAAAGCGAAAGGCTGCAACCCGAGCAACAACTCTTCGATCTTCTACTCTGTTGTATCCCGCGATCCTTTTCCCTTTTCTCCATCTCTATCCGGGCATAGGGCTCTTTCCTCAGATGAATAAGGAGGGCGAACTTCCCTCTCGTCATAATCGTCGAGACCCGAATCTCTGGACCCCAACCCAAGAATTACTTACCGCTGTGTGTCTCGATTCCCAATTCCCAATTCCCAAACCCAACCACTGCCTTACCTTCTAAGTCTCTCTTGTATTCATTAGACAAGTATTATGTTGTTTCGGTAGTAGATCATCTTTCCAGGGTTTAGGTACAAGTTTCGTTCCCGCTTCGGGTATAAGCGGTTCTACATATAATCGACACTATTTCATTCCATCAAAACCAAAACACAGGGATCCGTGTGTCGCATCATCATCATCATCATCATTCTGTGATATTCACAGCAAATAATTTGGAAATTATTCTGCTGGCGTAATTTACGTTCACAAGTATTATATATATTATGCTATCTATTATAATTATACAGATAATATAATAGCGATGCGTGTAAGAAGAGAGACGTGAATTTTTGAGGTAGGATGCGGAATTCGTGTGAAAGAAAAAAAAAAAAGATAAGTACCTTTTTACGACGAATAACACCGCGGAATGGACACTTTCGAAGATCCAACCAGAAACGAGCGGTGAGGGGGAGCCATGTTTTATTTCTTTCGTAATGCCCCGTGGCTATTTTTCGGTCATTTTCACTGGCATCGTCTTGCCGTTGTAGTGTTCATCGTAACATCGAGAAATCTTTGGACCGATCTGACCTCGTACCGGGATCATCAAAGGTAAGAAGAAAAGTCTTTAATTAAGGCGAATTATCGCTTTGTGCAGAGAGAGAGAGTATCGATTAATCGGAATAGTATAACGAACTGGAGGCAATATTAAGCGAATACCAGGACGAGGGCCCCTCTCCAATCGGGGGTTAATTTGATTCGCGATTTTAAAATTCAACGAATCAATCGAATTGTGCGGGTGATTGGAATTTGTCTCACGACTCTGCATCAGCAAAGGAGAGAAAGGGATTCGGGCGGATATTTTTTTTCTTCTTCTTTTTTCCCCTTAGTAAAGGGGGCCGAGCTTACACCCTTTGTGCTAGTTAACTTTTCTGTTTTTCCAAGACCCTCGTATAGAGATCAAAGCCTAGCTGTTTCGGCTTTTCAGGCGCCAATCGATGCGATGGACATCGCGCGATCGCCCCTCTTCTACACTCGCTTGATACAAAACTGAAGAGAGTTTCTTCGTGGTAACGTCAGCCAAAGACCCGAAACGATGTTCTCCCGTTGCATAGATTCGAAATTTTTTTTCTCTTTCTTTACATTTTATTGCAAATTATCAATCATCTTTGTATTTACATACGTAAGTCAAGAAAACGTCGTTAAGAAATGAGTGCGTCATCTCCTGACATTAAGGGTGTTTGTTTCTGTCCATCTATCGATAATAGCATAGTTTCTAATGCCAGTAGAACTTTCATGAAGTTTTGAGTAAAATAAATACATGTGCTAACAGTAGCTACCCCTTTAAATGTAGAGTTCTTTTTTTTTTTTTTTTTTGTTATTCTTTAATTTCAGTTTATTTTTTTGGTCCGTTTCGTACGTTTCTCTTTTTTTTTCGTGTTTTGTTACTTTACTGTCGAGTTCCGCTCTGGGCGGAAGTAACGGGCTTGCGGGTTCTCGCATTTTAATGTGTCGACAAAAACTTTTACTGTGGTTTCAGAAGAAATTTATGATGATCAATTTGCTCCGAAATTTCAATTTCGGTTTCTTAGGCGTTCGAAAGTGTCAAAGGTCTGCGCCGAATCGGGACCTGCACGACTGACATGGTCCAGTTACTAGAGGACAAACGCATGGCTTTGAGAATAAACCCCCGTTGGACTCGGAGCCTGGCTGGGCTGTTTGTTCTCTCGTTCTCCTCTTCTCATCCTCATTCTCATCCTCACACGAACAACCGGCCGCATGAGCGTGTTCACGGGTGAGATGGGGCCAAAAGCGGACGCGTGTGCGTTATTGGAGAACCGGGCGAGACACGGGGGTGGCTCTCCGCGATAACAAGACTCGGGCGATCACGTGACTCCAATACGGAGTAGCTGGCCAGGGTGAAACTGGGAAACGTGGATGTGGATGTGGATGTGGAGGTGGAGGTGGAGGTGGAGGTTGAGGTGGAGGAAGAGAAAGACCCTGAGGATGAGAAGGAGATGGGTGGAGGAAGAGGAGGCTGGTGTATCAATACACAGGACAGGACACACTTTTCAATTGGAGCGAAATAGTTGTACGCCGGTTGGATACGAGAAACGCGATTCCACCTCTGATCGACCCCTGCGCATGGCCCGGTATTAACAGCTCAAAGAAGGCCAGCAACGCTTTCCAAAACTTCTAGAGCTCAGTCAGTAGGTTATTGTCTTCCATGGTTTGCACCAAGAATCCGTTTCACGATACTTGATCATCACATCGTTGCTCCATTTCGTCAATTAGCTTTCGCCGACTGAATCCCTTGCTGACGACTTCCAAAAAATGTCTACAAAATCAGCATGTGCCGATTATTCACGATGCAGTCTTTTATTCTTTTCAGAAATTGAACCTCCCTAAAATTGTTTCGCAGATTATACGGAATCTCGAATTGACATTTGATATTTTACTCATTGGATGCACCCATTTCATAATTCTCGATTAATCTGCTGAATTTATTCGCCTGCATGTTCATTTTCGTAACCTATTTGGAGGTATCTATATTCCGACCATGAGAATGTAGAGAATTTTCCTTCGTCACTTATATTTCGCCTTTACGGTCTACTTGGTTATATACAGACCCCCTTCGTGCCAGGCTCGGAATTAGCCACGGAATTGTCAGTCAAACGAGTAACCTCTTTGAATGGAGAAACCAGCGACGATCAAACGAGACATAATAGGGCTACGTACGTAGAACGTAGTCGATAATAATAATTATTTGCCTCAGCCTCAGGCGATGGAGGCGTTTGAACAAAGTGAGATTTTTAAACGTACGAAATATACCCTACGTCACGGTGTATGGATATGGATCAGTTAGTTTTATCAGAGCGATCGGGTAGCTAATGAGAGAAGATAGCGAAGCATGGAGATTGCCAGAAAAGCTATTAAAGCTTTCAAAAAATTCAGTTGAAAAATTTATTGTGAATTCTTTTGTAAGAGGGTCGTGATGTGCGTGATTCTAAACGTTTGTACTTCACAAATGCGAGGACTGCATGGGTTCGAGAAGTTTCTAAGAAGTTGGTAAAGCGCGAGCGAAGCGATATAATAGTCTGCCGGATGATACGCGAACAATGTTCGGAAGCCAGTAGGTAGAGGAAGAAGCACATCCAGTTGTTCTCCCAGGAATTATACGGAAGTGCGTTTCATTTCCTGAGAATAGTTATACCCAGTAGTAGAGTAGAGGAGAGCAGCAAGGCTCGGTTCGGCTCCCGTTTTCAACTTAGTTGAGACTCATGCGTGGCATTTTGCGGCGAGCTTCCTGACACTAGTCGTCAACCTTCCAAAACCCTTTTCCCGCTCTTCGCCGGCAAAGTCTACGAGGAGATGACGCGGGATGAAGAGGATGAGGATGAGGATGAGGATGAGGATAGGGGCTGGGGGATGGGGACGAGGACGGGGATTGGGATGGGGATGGGGAACTCGAGTACCTACCATGGACCAAGAAGGAAGTCCTCCGGTCGTACGAGACAAGCAAAACTCACCTAACAAATGATACCGTTTGCAGTCGTCAGAGAGTGAGAGAGAAGATGAGGTTTGCTACCGCCACCACCGCGACCGCAGCAAAGTTTTCGTGAAATGATGAGGTCAGGGGTGAAAGCAGCGGCCCAAACTCTTTGGGTCAACGTGACTGGAGCCTCGCCTGGCGTGACTCGGGTAGCAAATACCTTGAGCAAAGATCCGCTGGTCTTTCGTCTCGTTACAAGAATTCCCCACCTCTTCCTCCCTCTCTGGCCCTTCCCTATCGTACCCGTGTAACTTATAACCCGAAATGTAACCGAACACAGTTTTACTCTGTATAAAATATACCGCCAGCTCTCGCAACTACTAGTCCCAACAGAACGCTGACATATCGATGTCGTAAATCAGGGCTGTAAACTTTTGGTGACATTCCAAGGCACGCAGGCCGCCAAGTTCGTCATTATACCGCTAATTGTTTACTTGCTTGATAAACAGAGTTTAGGAAAAAGTTTATGCCAAGTTTTTAGACCGTTCGGCTATAATGACTACAGACACGAGACGCGAGACATTCTGACTTTAGCGATCATATTATCCATTCGGAAACCGAATCTGTTTACGTTAATTATTACCAAATGTCATATCATATGAAGACTGAGAACTCAGTTATGAGGAGAATCGACAAATCGTATGCAAATAATCTGGAAAATAATTCGCAAGAATTACCCCTGTATCCAACGTCTTGCGATTATGATTATGTGGAAAAGTATACACGGAATTAATACGACATCATATCGACGCTGCTTACGAAGACTAGCACGTTTCAGATTTCTTACGAAAACTAGCACGTTTCGGCGTCTCACGAAGACTAGCACGTTTGGATATTAACCGCAAAGACTAGCACGTTTCGATATTCACCGCGAAGACTAGCACGTTTCAGTTATTGCTACGGAAGCTAGCATGCTTCGGTTATCCTTGCGAAAATGATTATTTTTAGATCAATGCAACAAGGATTTTCTGAAGATTATCATGCGGTGTCCGGTAATTAAATTGAAAGTTAATTTGCGAATGCAGGAGGGCGTTTTTCGCGGTGATAACCGCAACGTGCTAGTCTTCGTGGTGAATATCGAAACGTGCTAGTCTTCGTGGTTAAAATTGAAACGAGCTAGTCTTCGTGGTTTATATCCAAACGTGCTGGTTTTCATAATAAATCTGAAACATGCTAGTCTTCGTAAGCAGCGTCGATATAGAGACATGTTTGTCGTTAATCTTGACGATGGATTTCTGGTTTAATTCCGATTATGAAAAGGCATTAAGGTGAAAACGTCGGGTGATATCGTAAGGCATAAATAGATATAGATAAAATGAAGAAGGGAGTTCAGGTGTCCCAGATATCGACATAAAACGTCGATATATAAAGGGTCAGTGAATCTAAGCCATCGTGCAGGTGCGTATTTTGGATCTGAGTAGACCGCAGCACCGTGTGTTGGCTGGTGAACCATCCAGTGAACGCACAAATTTGTCAGAGTAACTTGGGCGCCGCAAGGTGCCAGAACTCCCGAAGCGAGCATGCGATAATATTACTGCCTGCTAGGGGTTGAGGGTTGCCGAGGGTTGGACTGCACGCCAGTCCGTGCTCAGACGTGACTCGTGATAGTAGTACGACTATATTTTTCTTGTTTCCTCTGCCCTGTTATTTCTTCGAGGTTGCAGCCATGTGAGCGATTATATTTACTCTTGGCTGCACGTCAACCGTAGAATATATATTTTATAGAATTAAATTTATACGAGCGATGAATGGTAAAAAAGATTCGTATTCGATAAGGACACCGAAATATACTGGTAATAAAACATCAGGATTGCTTAGAATCAGGTTTCGTTATAGTTTACGTAGTAGTTTAATCCTTTCCAACCCTGCAGCAGCCGCACCTATAAATACTGCATACGATATTCTTTTTGCACCACGCAGAATTTTCTGAAATTTGTTATTTCCATTGCTGATATAAAAAAATTAAAAATAGAAAAAAAAAAACAAAAAAAAAAACAAAATGCAACTTTTTGAACGGCAGCGTTTGACAGAGCCTTTTTAAATCACGGTCTCCTCGAATCTCTGATCCTTGTTCCCGCTCAGGCGAGATAAACGTGGCCGTAAAATTGCTCGAATAAATATGACGTTCGGAGAGATTCTTCAAGCGCAATGAATTGGTAAGTAGATGTTTATAAAACAGCTCTTTGATCCCACGGTCTACCGTAAATTATCGCACCATGTAAATGCGAGTATAACACATATCGCACCTTCACTCGTACGGGTAGTATAAAAAAAAAAAAACATCGCATTTTTAATATAAACGAAATTGAATTTGCACAGCATATTATAAAATTGAAGAAGAAATTATAATGCGTATAGAACACTATATTGTCACACAACTTTTATAGCAATAATTTCACCAATTTTCTATAATAGTTCAATTATTATACGCCTAGTGTAGTTCACAACGTTCACGTCTCCATGTATGTATAGGTATTCCAATACCAATATAATGCGAATCGTTATTTTTATCGAGGCGACGAAAGAGAATCCTTAACCTTTTCGCCCGAAAAGAACAAAGAGCGGGGCAAATCGATTGGGTCCGTTTGTTACATAAGTGCAGGTAAGCACGTGTATGTATGAGTACCAAAAATCATATAATGGCTTGACTGAGTGAGTGTAACACGTATATCTAATGCTGCCGATTTATGGAATCGTGTGAGTCGAGAGATTCGCGTACGGTAAATTTATTCGCCATTCGTAATTGAGTCAGAATTTCGCGGAAATATTTTAGCCAACAAAAACCTAAGATAGCTGAGATGACCAAGAGAAAAAAAAAAAAAAAAAGAAAAAGAAAAAAGAAATACAGTCGCAAGAACTTCCGCCCGCGAAAATACGCCGAAAGCAGACCCCATAGCCTTGATATTTGCCGATTGATTGGCAGCCAATTATAAACGCGCGTTGTCCTTTCGCGAAATGCCAATTCAAGTTATAAACACACACGAAGCGTTTAAGCGACTCGGACTAAAGCGCGCGCAAAAGCTATTCCTGCGCTCTAATTTTTACACCTTAAATTCTCTGACGTGGCGAAACCGTATTTCTATTCTTTGGCAGCGCAATCCTGCGGACCTTTTCTGCGGAGGAAAGGCTATAAAACTGGAGAGGTGCGTCGCTGCTATTGATTCCGCGTGTTTCCTTTCGGAAATTACGCAGTTTTTTTCTTCTCCTCCTCTTCCTCTTCCTCTTCCTCCTCCTACTTCTACTCTTTTCCCGGTTTCGTTCGAGGTCGATAGGTCACCGGCACAAGGCACTATCTTATATATAACCTATTCCTATATAGTAGATATAGACCGATACCAAAGACATGCGAGACCATAGTCTCCGAATAAATATAAGTAACACGAGATCTATGCATATACATATCTATATACTATATGTATATAACACCAAAATCGTTTCCTCTTATACCGATCTGCATCACACACGATTTCAAACACCTTCTATAACTATATTTCGTGCAGAACTTGACTTATACTATAATACTTATCTCGGAAATGTCTGGCTTATAACCTGGATTCGATATCGACTAGGTATATCCATGATGGGATAACTTTTCAATAAACATCGATAAGCCCGGTACTTATTTATTTATATATTCGTTAAACACACACACACACACACACACACACACACACACACACACACACACACACACACGCAGGAACACACTCTATAAGGTGTTCGACAGAAGGAATCGTATTTCAAGATGGCCGTCCCTTGGGACTACGCACGTCGTAAAAAATGCCCAATTGTTAACACTTAAACGGGCAAGTTGATCGAAGAATCGAATCCAAAATTCAGCACGATGTCTCGACTAGAAATTGTGGTAGGGATTCAATCAGGACCGAATCAGGTTGACCATACGTCCTCATCAGGCCCGATCAGGACCCGATTACACATGTAACGGAGCTCGGTAATGAGGACCGTATGAGGTTTACCCTATCAGGTTTGCATCGGGTTTCAGTATCAGTGCCTCATCGAAATTCTAGTTCGGCACCCGGTAATATTAATAATTGCAAAATTATATCCACCATATCCACGTATTTTATTAGGTTTTAATAATATACATCTCGCTCTCGGCTAACCTAATCACTATCTTAACTTCCAGCAATCTGTAATTTATATTAATTATTCGCTCGCAAAGTCTGGACGCATGTTAGTACGGTGAATGCCTCTACATTATATACAAACGTTGATCCAGTCAGTGCTAGTGAGAAATGTTTTTCTGTTTATCGCCACCTATCGGCGAAGTGGAACCCTATCAGCAAGTCAGTCCCGATCGGGATTTTATCAGGCATACCAGACTTTGGCATGTCTCACAACTGCCTGATCGGGATTTGATCGAGCACACCGTACTTTGGCGTGCCTTGCAACTGCCTGATCAGGTCCTCATCAGGCATACCGTACTTTGGCATGCCTTACAACAGCCTGATCGGGTCCTTATATAACTCGGGCATGCCGAGCGAGAATTTTTAGTCGGGGTACCGTGTACCCAAATTTGTAAAAATTGTGCTGTTTTTCGTGAAACCCGTGCAGAAATTTGAACTGGAATGCCAGGCTACTGTCCAGCGCCTGAAGAGATTCACTGCCTAGCGTGATCTCTACAGGCTCTGCCTCGGCGCTGGCTAGTTTTGCCAATTCCGCGTTCCCTGGCCAGTGCCAGGTCTGGCCAGGTCTGGCCAGGGGGTGAAACGTCCTGATATGGGGCGGTCAGTCTTGTGTTTTAGTTCCTACTGAAACTGGGTCATAGGGCTGGGGGCGCTGATGGTTGACCGACAACGGGTGGGGGACGACGCGAGACGACGCCGATTCTAGTCGCCATACTTTTTTCGTATAGAATTGTTGACGTGGACTTGTGAAATTTGGTACTTGCCTCGAGCTCTGGCTCAAGAGGATATAACCATACATGAAGAAGAAGAAGAAGAAGGACTTGTGAAATAATATCTGAAGCATTGAATCTCCAAAATTCCACTTGTGCTTCGAGTGAAATATTCATCAACTTTATATATTTAGGCTTTAAAGTGAATTTTATTCTAATCTTGATAATAAAAGTACAATAATATTTAAGTTAAATTCAGAAATCGTATCGGTATAAAGCTTGTAGATTGGTCACGTAATTCTGGCTTGACACTTTCGATATTAGATATATTATTAACCATGTCAAATAAGAGATTTGGTATCAATAATAAGGAGGTTAGTACACGTAATTGTAGCTTTATAATTCACTTATTGAATATAGCATTAAAATCTCAAGGTGGATATTCAGCATGACATTGATAGGTCGGTTAACGTGAGCTTAGCTCTACACTTCGGATATTGAATACAGTATTAGACATTTTAAATTAGAGATCTAGTATTAGATAACATATTACTTAGGGTTAGGCAAAATTTTGTTCTTATAGAGTCTTATAGGATAGTTGTGTAAGGTAGGTTTTATATATTTATAGAATATACATTGACGCAAATGAAGAAAGGCCAAGCTTGTATTGTACGTGGGTACAAAAGTACGAAGCGCAGTGTTAGACACCGCTTCGTCACATCGATATAGGACTCTGCAATTCGTCAAAGCACCAAGGTTATTAATATGTCAGATATGATAAATGATAAATCATTTTAATAGAATGAAGAAAATAATGACTAGAAATTGATTATAATATTTATT
Source organism: Tenthredo mesomela (assembly GCA_943736025.1). Lineage (NCBI taxonomy): Eukaryota > Metazoa > Arthropoda > Insecta > Hymenoptera > Tenthredinidae > Tenthredo > Tenthredo mesomela. The sequence goes on from OX031016.1 coordinate 1,668,716, forward strand.
GTAAATGATGAGGATTTGTACAAATTATTTAATGATAATAAAAACATGCATTCATTGCCAAATACTTGTACTGCATTTTCTTTTTCATAATTATGTGAATAGCTAATTTCAAGAATTTTGGCCAGACCCCAGTCAGATCCTCTGGCTAGCGCCTAGTCAGATCCGCTGGCTAGGCATTGCAGATACTTTTGTTACAGGCCAGGCATGGCTCAGGCCAGCTAGTCTGGCCATAGCCAGTCCAGATTCATGGCAAACTGGGCAGGCGCTGGGTCGCGCCAGAATTCAATTTCTGCACGGGAATAGGTATATAAAACCGATTTAGTTACTAACGAACAGGTAATTCTATACGTGATGAGTTTTAAATTCGTTTAGGTGGTTTTAACTCGAATTTATGATGTCCATTGATGGGAAAGAACGGAACGCGACGCCCATCATCGGTTTACCTTTGAGTTCCCGCGGAGCCGAGCTTATTAATCTTTTCTGCCTCTCGTGATAGCGGTCCGCCGGTGTGATCTTTAAAGACGAGACAGGTTAATAGGCGTGTATATAATTTGCGAAAGATTTAATGAGAATTATGTCTTTCTGTTCGTCTAAATCTGGCAGTCGACATATATACCGGTTTTATATATGTATCGCGGTCATATACTTGTAAGATTTTCCGAAAACCGATCATCCGAATCGTTTTAAGACGAGAAAACTCATCAGAAATGGAAAAAGAAAGAAAGAAAGAAAGAAAGAAAGAAAAAAAAAAAAAATTTGCCTTTTGTTTCAGGCGTAATAAAACATGGAAGACGATGGATGTCAGACGAGAAATATACACGCGAGATGATATGCATAGGTGTATTTGTTAACGTGTGCAAGGTGAACACGCGATAAATGTATGTATGGTGCAGTTCGACGTCACGCATAGAATATAGCGAAAACCAAAACGAAAAAAAAAAAAAAAAAAAAGAGAGAAAGAGAAAAAAAATAAAATAAAAATAAAGAAATTTATAAAAACCGATGAAATAATAAAAATAAAAAAAATTAAAAGAACCAAAGCCAAACTCGTTAAGCGGTTCGCGTATTTTATTTTTACACTTTTTATACTTCGCGGTTAATGTAAACATATTCCTCGAAGAGCCCGCGCACTATATACGACGACGTCTCGCACGGACCTCGCCAGGCCGCGGTCTACTTTGAACAAGAATTAAGGCACACTAACACATACGCATGAATTATGGGAGAAAATTCCACATTTTTATGCGAAACATCTTGTTATTTCGCGATTAAATATTATTTCTTTTTTTTTTTTTTTCTTATTATTTTATTCACCGATTTTATTACTTCAATATATATTATCCTCATATAATAACTCTCGCATGAAAGGACAACCGTATCGCGATGATTGATTCTGACTTTTATTAATTAAAACGTATTTTGGCAAATAAACGAGTCGCAGCGATTTTTCGCGGCTGTTGCAGAAATTTCTGGTTTTCATTTTTCCCTCTATAGTTTTAGTTCGATTGATTAGTTAGCGAAATCGCTGAATTCGCTTTGGTATAAACTTACGCGGCGCGTAACGTCGCGTCGCGTAGATCCTTTTATCTCCGATCGCGTCGCGGACCAGGGCTACATTACGTATTTACTATCCTGCGACCGGACCCGCGCCGAGGTGGTCCCGCGAAACTGGGTGACTCAGACGTCGCCCTCGTCGGCGCCGCGCCGGCACCGGCTATGCGAAGATACGGAGGTTCGGCTCACCGCCTGCGGCAACTAGCTCTGACAGCTACATGAGAGACTTGACTAATCTATCCCACACCTCTGACGCGACGCTCCGTTGCTGTTCTGAATTCTATACCTAGAGATAAATAGAGAGACAAGGATCATCCACCCTTATCGAAAGAAAATAATTATCAAATGGTTGGAAGTATAAGAATTTAAAACGATTTTTTTTTTTTTTTTTTTTTAATTTTTTTATTACGAAAAGTTTATTTCACGGTATAAGGTACATTTTTTTTAGCTGATAATTAGGAAGTGCTGAAGTTCAACTTCAGCAAGTAAAATTACGTGTTATACGGTTACTACCGAGGCACGGAGGAATCGTGCCTCGAAGTTTTTGTTTTGCAACCAACGTGCTCGTGTGTCAGTCCAGTTGCACGCCACGGGCGCAGTGCGGCATAACACATTAATCAAACTTCATCAAAACCCGGTTCAAACTCCACTTTCACTATATAAACCGGGTCGGTTGTGCTGCACCGAACTGCACATACCTATACGTGCCGAATCGTCCGGATTGAACTAAACTCAACCCTATACACACATTGCATATATATATATCATGCGATTTGAACCACTGCATCAAATCTTGTCGAAAGTCTGAACATCACTCGATATACCTTTTTCGGACTTTAAGGGAACCAGTACACTGTTAAAAATGCTTGTGAATTCACAACATATTTACTAAACAAAAGTTTTGCAGAATTACAAATGTGGCGTAGCAAAAGTAAATTGCTAAGCTTGTTTTAAAAATTTACAAACAAATTCTCGATCTTACTGAACTTCCATAGGAAAATCACAAAATTGTATCTGAATTCGCTAAATTGTTTAGTAAATTCGAAGTGTTTGTGAATTAATCTTACTGGAAATGTCTTGTAAATTCACTACTCATGTGTAGGCATAAAACTTCCAACAAATGTTGTAAATTTAACTCAGAAATTTTTGAGAGTGTAGGTATAGCGACTTTTCGAGGAATTATCATATATAGTCCGAAATCAATTTATTTTATAACCAAAGTTCATTTCACATGAAAATATTTTTATTTTTCAAAATCATGCACGGAAAAAAAAACTATTGCTGCACTTACAAAACAAGATTTGTAAAAAATTTTACTCGACTTCTTGTTATACTGACAGGAGAGGAAGTCATTTTGACTATGTTATCATGTAATTCCACACGCCAGTATTGTTACAGTAACATAGGCATTCGAGTAAGAATATTTAGTAAGCGTTACATTGGAAGCTTGTACATTCAACAGAAGATATTGTAGCTTTGACATGGCAACTTCCACATGACTCAAGAGTAATATTAACAACTGTGGAACATTTGTTCATTTGACAAAGCATTTTGTCATTCCAACTGATCATGGTTACAAGTTTACCCTTGTTAACGTGACAACAGACTTCGCTTGTCCCCTATTTAGCACAGGAGTTCTGTAAAGTTAACACTATTTTTTGTAAGTGTAACATTTTTTTTTTTCCGTGTGTGTCGTAAGGATTTTAGAGCACCGTTGAACCGATTCAGGTCATCTTGGATTCATTTTCTTCAGAAAACAAATCCTCATCATGTGAATGTAGGAATTTAAAAATAAAAAATTATGTCATAAGTTATGATGAATTTATCAAATTTGCAAAAATTATTATCACTCATTTCTTAAATAACTTGGCCAAAACGAAAAATTTGTCAAAATTCCTACATTCACATGATGAGGATTTGTTTTCTGAAGAAAATGAATCCAAGATGACCTGAATCGGTCCAACGGTGCTCTGAAATCCTTACGACACATGATTTTGAAAAAGATAAATATTTTTATGTGAAATGAACTTTGGTTATGAAATAAATTCATTTCGGACTATGATAATTTCTCGAAAAGTCGCTGTAACTGGTCCCCTTAAATTAAGAGAAATTTTAACGTGATGTTCCTTAAGAAGTACCTAAGATTATAATTTTTTTTTTTTTTTTTTTTTAGCGGAACAATGGAAACGTAGCTGACGAAGTTGACGACATAAATTCTCGGTATGATCGTGGACGTCGGGGGCGGTGGCCATTGATCACTGTGGCTTCGTACAGAAGGAGACAACTCCTTGCGGAGGAGGTCCCAGGCCTCTATATTCGACGGTTGACCCTTGAGGATCCGAAAGGCGCGAAAGACCGGTCTCAGTCATCGTCAGCGCGTCACGTCTGCTATCCGCGGCGAAGACCTTCCCCACCATTGATTGGACCAGGACGAAAAACGTCAAGGTAAAACGCGCAGAATTTTAAATCGAAATAACCAAATTCTCACATACTGCGATACTCCTTCACGTTTGATTCTCGTTTTAATCTCTCTTTCTTGAAAAAAAAAAAAAAAAAAAACAAATTTCGCGAATTAATTCGTGGCTATAATTTGATACAATAATTTCATCCGATCACATTATACATTCGGCTATCCGACGAGAACATTTTTTTTTTTTTTTTATTAACAAATATCATTAAATTATGCAGCATTAATACATCGCGGAATGATATCGAGTTTCGTTACGCCGATTTATGCGCCAACTCGTTTTACTCAATCGGCAATCTCGGCCGAACCTCGGCCGTTTCAGACCTATAATTAAATGTACTAAAATTTAATCGTTTCATAACCAGCATAAACATATTAGGTACAGATCGCGTCGAACTTCTCTTATATATTATATCTTCATAGTATGATTACCTGCGTAATTGGACGAAAACGTCGAAACAGAAACTGCAGAAATCGGCGTGTCATACATATATGCATATATATGATCATCTATATGATCATCTGCATGGGATCAGAGAATATCACTGCGCTTTATGCCCACGTATATTATATGCATACACATATATATCTGGGTCTACCTGTTGTTAATCTCTCTGTTATGAATAATCACCGTTAATATATTTTCGCGAACCGGAACGCCGGCAGGAGGAATGAGCTCGTATTTTTTCCAACTCGTATATACTGTATAGGTATAGCTCGTACGTGGGCATATGGCATACATATGTATATACTACTAAATCTATGTATATAGATCTATACATACATGTATACCAATAACACGAGCTCCATGGACGCCGCTCGGTATTCGAATTTAATCTTTAATGCCAATCTCCTCTAGGCAGCCACGGCTATTGTATTTCAAAGCTGACCCCTACAGCGCGAGTGTACAAGGTTACCAAGTTTATTGCAATTTTCGAACTACGAAGTTCCATGCGCGATATAGTAGGTACGAAGCATAATTTCTTGCCTCCGTTACGTACGGAAGACCGTGCGAGAATCAGGGACCAAGAACTTTAACTGTTGCCGATTTTTATATAGTAACGTGTTTTTGCCCGCCCTTATTCAGTTTGTCAACCTCTAGCTGATCACCTTTTTTCTTTCATATTCAAAGAATAATCAGCGATGCTCGACCAGGCGCAAAGTGTCCATGTAAATTACCGATTTTCCGTAAGCCGCAACGTGATTGTTATTTAGATAATTAGAATTCTTATTCCTATATATAGCTATCGTAGCGTGACGCAGTGGTTAAATCAGATGAAAGACGACGCCCCAGCCTTTCTTACGATCACCTCACTTCAGCTTCCCGATTCTCCCATTCCTCTGATCGATTCTCAAGCCATAGCTCGGTCATGCCGATCGCGGGAATCGACCTGCAACAGGAACGATGACAAAGATGCAATTATGGACGAGCTTCTCAGGAAGGTCGTAGCCGTCAGGGGTCAATCCGAAGGTCTAAGATCTAAGAGGAACAAAGACCCTGTCTCAAAGTGTAACAGGGAGTTCACCGATCTTGAAGAATGCACTCGACGGATCATAGAAGGTTTATATATTTTAGTATAAGCTCATCACATATTTCTCCACAAAAATCGGTTCAGGCCTTTCAGAAAGGGATTTAAAAACGTGCTCTCTAAGCTAGATTTGAATTAGTGACATTAGTGAATAGTCATTGTTTTGCAGTGACACTATTTTCAGTGATTTTCACCAATTCAAATTTAGAGAGTGCTTTCAATATCGTGTCAATAGCTCGGCAACCGATCGTAAGATTTCAATGCAACAATTTAGAAATCAAGTGTAAGAGGGCAAAACCGTTAGAAATTTCATTTTCATCCGATTTCACCGAAATTTATAGAAGAATTGCGCTTCTTGCAATTCCAAGCACTCGTTGTCTCAAGCTTTTTTTCTGGGATTGGTTTAATGATATCTCGATTTCAGGTCCTGCGGGTTTCAGCAGAAAAAGAAACTCAAGATCGAGCAAGACAGCGATCACGACCGAAAGCGAAGACTGCATATGTTCCGAAGTTTCTGAAAATCTGCGCATTAATATTCGCAAAAAAACTGAAGTCCGTCGATCGTCACGCAGCCCAAGTCCCGAGGTTACGCACATAATACGAATCGCTATGAAGTACCACGGCCAGCAGGATCAATCCGCGGAGAAAATATCAGAGGAAGAATACAAATCCCAAAAGCTGTCCGATGAAGAGATAATTATTGACAAAAGGGACGCTGATCAGCCAGATTTTAATCAAAGACAACGCTGTCCCGGGGTCAGCGTCGCTCTTGATTTTACCTTAAACTGTTCTAGCCTCCAGCTGACGTCACGAGACGTTTGCGTCAAGACGTTGAATAAAGGCAAGGATCAATCGATAGAAGATCAGACAGGACTCTGATCAGATTTATTGATTGGTGAATCGATATCGTTCAATTTCGTCATTTGAAAAAAACACGATTTTTGAAATTTCGCGGTCAATTTTTTTTCTTCCTATTGCAGTATATAAGCTCCGAAAAATCTCAAACCTGGTACACTCCTTGCCTGTATAGTAGTACGTGTTTCATAAAAATTCGACAGATTTTTGACGATATAATTTTCGAAGCTAAACAGAAAAAAAGGTTAACTTGAGCCAAGAAAATTATTCTTGATTCAAGATAATTTCGCGGTCCAAAAATGAAGACCGAAATTTTCTCGGATCAAATCAAAATTTTTCTCGAGCCAAGAAAATTTTGCAAATTCCAAAAATTTCCAAAAATGAAGACCGAAATTTTCTCGGATCAAATCAAAATTTTTCTCGAATCAAGAAAATTTGGCAAATTCCAAAAATGAAGACCGAAATTTTCTCGGATCAAATCAACATTTTTCTCGAGTCAAGAAAATTTTGCAAATTCCAAAAATTTCCAAAAATGAAGACCGAAATTTCCTCGGATCAAATCAAAATTTTTCTCGAGTCAAGAAAATTTTGCAAATTCCAAAAATTTCCAAAAATGAAGACCGAAATTTTTTCGGATCAAATCAAAATTTCGGTCTTCATTTTTGGACCGCAAAATTATCTTGAATCAAGTCAAGTCACCTTTCTTTCTGTGTACAGCGCACCGAAAAAAAATTTTCATCTTCAAATTGTGATGAATAAAATTTTGTCGTTAAAAAATCTGTAAATTTTGTCACGGATGCCTACTACTGTAGGTAAGAAGTGTGCGGAGTTTCAGATTCAGAGAAGCGATAATGCGATAGGAAGTAAAAAATAACCCCGAAGTATCAAAAATCGTGTGTTATTTGAATGGGAATGTTCAAAGGCTTTGGGGCAGTACTTAGAATTGAGATAGGGACCTGGGGTCTTGACTAATTTTTTTTTTGCATATACTTGGAGACGTTCTGGCTCATGGGAGCATTGAAATTCGAAAATGACCGAATTGAGGACCACCCTAATATATATGTATATATCCGCGGACTAACCAAACTTCGGATTATTATCCCACGCAGCGTCGCGTCGCATAGCGTCGTGCCGCGGTATATACCGTGACGTTGAAACAGGTTTTATTTACGACACCGATCTTTGTGTTAGACCGTAGAGTACCTACCATATACAACTGAGGAATTTCCCACGTCCGTGACAGTCCTTCAAGATTTTAATATCGAGTCCTTTAAGCTTATGATTTTAGTCTAAAAGGTCCTATATATAAGCTCGACCGTTATTCAAACACTCCGAATGATAATATAATATATATATGAGCCACGAGGTCGCAGTTTCACATATCCATGCAGTATATGTATACCAAAGGATTTCCAGCCTCCCCGCAGCTACTGGGTTCGTTGACAAGATGAGAGATATATATTAAAAATGGAGAATCCAGTCGCCAGGATCATCAGGATTCACGAATGAACTGAAAACACGATGATACTTGACTAACCATTCATTACCTGTCACTCGCAATTAGCGACGTTATAAATATCACATGGAAAAAGATATCCACTAAGGTCCATCTCGTTATGCAGGTTCCTTTTTCCCCCTCCGACGAACAGGGAAAAATAAAACTGTGCAAAAATTTGAAATCTGGGTTTGTGCACGGAAAAAAAAATTGTTGCTGAATTTACTATGTTGAGCAGCTACATATATAGGACAACACTTTTTTGTAGTAGAAATTACCACAATTCTAGTAATTGGTACATCGCCCGACTAGAAATTGTGGTAGGGATTCGATCAGGACCGAATCAGGTCAACCATACGTCCTCATCAGGTCCAGATCAGGCAGCCCGATCAGGACCCGATTACACATGTAACGGATCTCGGTAATGAGGACCGTATGAGGTTTACCCTATCAGGTTTGCATCGGGTTTCAGTATCAGTGCCTCATCGAAATTCTAGTTCGGCACCCAGTAATATTAATAATTGCAAAATTATATCCACCATATCCACGTATTTTATTAGGTTTTAATAATATACATCTCGCTCTCGGCTAACCTAATCACTATCTTAACTTCCAGCAATCTGTAATTTATATTAATTATTATTCGCTCGCAAGTCTGGACGCATCGCAGTTACATGTTAGTACGGTGAATGCCTCTACCTTATATACAAACGTTGATCCAGTCAGTGCTAGTGAGAAATGTTTTTCTGTTTGTCGCCACCTATCGGCGAAGTGGAACCCTATCGGCAAGTCAGTCCCGATCGGGATTTTATCAGGCATACCAGACTTTGGCATGTCTCACAACTGCCTGATCAGGATTTGATCGTGCATACCGTACTTTGGCGTGCCTTTGAACTGCCTGATTAGGTCCTCATCAGGCATACCGTACTTTGGCATGCCTTACAACAGCCTGATCGGGTCCTTATATAACTCGGGCATGCCGAGCGAGAATTTCTAGTCGGGAGGAGAAAGTAAATTTCAATGTCCTAATGAGTAAATGTTACCACAATTATTGTTGTCATTTCTACTGCAAAAAAGTGTTGTCCTATATCCAGCTGCTCATTTTTGTCAGTGTCATATGTTGAATTAGTGTGCTCATTTTGACCATTCTTTGAAATCGATGTAGTAGCTATATATTTAAGGCCCATCCCTAGTCGCCCACCTCCTTTTGGTCGAAATGTGTCACATTTCGATTATTATCCGAGCCCAGGCGTCAAAAACGCAAAAAAGGCCAACGTAGCGCAAATTCTATTTCAATTCCGAACACATACGTCCAAAAAAATGTTCGTTTCGTGCGAAAATCGAGTCTCCAGATGGTTTTTACATTGTTCGCCGAGGAAATCGAATTCGAATAATTTTGTAACAATAAGTTGGCCTTTTCTGCGTTTTTGACGCCTGGGCTCAGATAATAATCAAAATGTGACACATTTCGACCAAAAGTAGGTGGGCGACTAGGGATGGGCCTTAACAAAATCGGCATTGTCCTATATAATTTCTCCGTTTTGTTAATCTGGATGCATCTTATTTTTTATTTCGTCTCGGTTCCTAATTATGGCACGTTTTTTAAATGAGTTTTTAAGATCACATTGTTAATCTATCCACCGGTTAAATCATGGGATTTTTCGCACCATATAGTCGCGGAGTAAAATACCTTAAGATTTAATCGAGAAAAAGAAAATCGAAAACTACGAGTCTGCAGCCGCGGTGCTTGAGATTCGCGAGACTGCAGCAGCGTCTCGGTGTGGCTGTGGGGGCGACTGAGAGGAACCCCCTTCGGCGGAGAGAAAGAAGAAAAGAAGAAGAAGACGAAGAAGAAGAAGAGGAAGAAGAAGATGAAGAAGAAGAGGAAGAAGAAGAGGAAGAAGGAGGCTGAGGAGGTGATGGAGGACGAGGGGACCACGGGGAATGGCCATGAACCATTTTCGCCCTTAGAGCAGCGTCGAACGACGCGCTGCGAGCCGGCGAGAGCACCGTACAACACAGACAAAATAAAAATGAAGCGAAAACCAGCGGAGAACGCGCGGAGCCAAACTTCCAGTCTGCAAGTCGGAGAACGGATCGCCAGGACCAGGGGGACCGATCGTTGCCTCAGACCAAGAGACTATATGGACCTCCGGAGGCAATGGAGAGCGTCATCTCTCTCGCCTATATATATGCTTTATATATATATTCACTATTTATTAAAGAACTTAATTGATCGCGGACCGGTACTGATCTATATTAGGTTTAATATATATACATATATACATATATGTAAATACATACATACATACCTGTATACGTATATATGTTACCATGGCTATATAACGACGACGACGACGGCTTTGTAAAAAGTGGTTTGTTGCGGGCTCCTGCGCAACGGATTCGCTCTGATTGAGGCGAGAGAGTATATATAAGGTATAGGCATACCTACATATGTGAAAAATTCCCTCTTCCATAATACAATATGTTGTCTTTTTTCTCCTATATAATCTTCAGACGTATTGTATTTCCTAGAATGTTTCTGTCGTTTTGCATTTTTTCGTTTTTTCGTTTTTTACTTTAAGATTAAGACATATACGAATGATTTTCATATTATATTTTCATAACGATGTGTGCATACTTTACTTACAGGCAATTTTTTTTGTCCTCAATTTTCATTCATCATTTTTTTTTTTAAAGTAAAATTGTTTCGTATATTAGAAAAAATGGAATTGAAAAATCAAATTGATCGAAAGATGAATGGATATTAGGCTGTTTTAAATTATTAGTACAGATTGTCTAATATTATATGTATTATAATTGAGCTTGATGCTTTAATATTGTAATTAAATAACCTGTATATTTGTCACATGTTTGTTATTATAGGATTAATAAAACTGATTGTAATTAACTATATACCGCGTTTCGATAAAAACGTTACGCGATTTTTGTTCTCTTCTATTGAATGAAATCTATATGAATTCATTATTCTTAGAATTTCGTTAGTCTGTATTTCTGTAAATCGACAAAACGTTGAACTTTGGCTTAAATCAAGAAATTTCGAACAGTGATATAAAATTCATATTCTCATTGCACACGTTCTCAAAACGCTCTGAAAGTGTTCACAGAAATTTCCAAATCTCGAAGTCATATATTATTTGAATTATTTTTTAATTTTAATATCAAACAGCCCCGATAGTTGCCTGATTGATTTAGCTTGGCGTTATAAAGTTTAAAAAAATTAGGAACAATCAAGTGACTATTGTGCTCCAATTTGACAGGAACCGGTCGAGTGATGGAAACAGCTTTGCCTATCTAGAAACGTTAGTCGTATAACGACTCGAATTACATCGTGGACCTATTCTCTCTTCTCCTCCCTTTGCAGCTCTTCGTTCTTCCCTCTTTCCTCTTTCCTCTTTCCTCTTCTCTCCTCATTCCTCCCTCTTTTATATCTCGTTTGTATTCTCGGCTTGTTCTTCGGCCAGCCTCTCTTACTCGTCTGCACCATAGAGTCTGGAGCTGGTATAACGATGACGTAATATAGCTGGACGCACATGTGTATCGCTATTTCCAAGAATAATTTCATTATATGCGAAACTCGCGAGGAATTTACTGACGCGTATCCTCCGCATAGCTCGAACCGTATATCTCGTTAGCAAACCTTGTAGTACCTATATCGTTATTTATTGCATATATAGCGATCTTTGAATCGATCAGATCGGGTCACCGCAAACTCGTGGCAGCCAAGTTTTACACACACCAAATTTAACCTAATGAACAATAAAATGAAATACGGAAGAAAAAGTTCAGAGACTAAATTAAACTCGATGTAATATATATTGTGGATGAAAAATGGTGAAGCTGATTTTGTTTTTTGATAAGACAATTTTGGATTTTAAGTCATTTATGTTTTTTTTTTTTTTTTTTTTGCTTTTATTGTAAACTCGGAGAAAAGTTTCACCATTTCGATTAACGATAAGAGAGAATCACTCTTTTTTTTCGCTATCCAAGGCGAGGGGGTAGAATATTTTTGAAAATTGTATCAGTGATTTGAGAAAAAATAAATAAAAAAAAAAAAAAATAATTTCACGGTGTATCTCGTTGAAACGAAATCTGTATAGTATACCTATACAGTTGATTTTGAGTTCAAAATTGAGAGAGTATAGTGAGCCGAGAATTTAGCGGGATTTTAACAAAGCCCGCCAAATTTTATAGTCCGAGCAATAAAGAAATCGTTAATCTTTGTCAGTCTAAGGGGGCGAGATTCAACAAGACAACGATTTTGATATTAAACGACTGAATGCAGCAAGGGTTGTCGTCGCTTTCCACCCTCGGCAGGATTTTCTATCAACACGATCATTACGAAGTGTTTGGATATACACACTCAGAAAAATAACAACCAAAATTTCGTTATTATATTCACAATCACATTTTTTGTTGAGTCAATCAAAATTTTTTGTTCAGTCAACCAAAAATTTTGTTGGGAAAACCAAAATTTTGGCTATTCCAACAAAATTTTTGGTTGACTGAACAAGGAATGTGATTTTGCATATAATAACCAAAATTTTGGTTGTGTCAACAAGACTTTTTTCTGAGTGCACAGCGTGAAAGTGGTATAGTTTTCTGTATCTCGTATAAGCGTCGCGTCGGTGCAGCGCAGCTCAAAAATATTTATTATCTCCCCCTTGTTTAATTTTTTCATTTTTCTCGTCGTTTTTTTTTTTTTTTTTTCTTATTTTATCTTTCTTGAAAAATTAATCTCTCCCAGCTAGGATCATCCAGTTAATGAGAATATAATCTCTTATGTGCGTGGGCTCACTCGTTCGCGTGGATATAATCTTCGCCATTCTTTCTGGACGCCTCATTTTTCTATATATACATATATCCTAGTATTTTTGTTAAAAAAAAAAAAAATAAATTATCCGCACTCTATCTGAAATCTATTTATATATATATATATATGTAATATAATACATACATACATACACGTATTTACGTATTCGAGATATCGTAAGATTGACAAATATTTCTTAAATTTGATAAATTCGAAATTCTATGGAATCACCCATAGTTCTAACTCGAACTATATTGTTTCAAATACGATAACGAATGTATAGATATATACTTTGTACCTTGTACTTTTGAATCTTGCATATATGGTTGTTTTGTTTATATGTTATGTTTAAAAGTTTTGAGTTTGAGTTTTGGAGTCGATGTTAGTGAGATATAGTGACGCAACCATATATACATGTATATACGTTGAATAAATATTCTAATTGCTTAAAATTAAATAAATTTCAAATAATCGACTAAATTGCCTTCCAAGGCGCTGTTAGACGAATTGTGCCAATTGACATACGATTTAAAGACTCAAAGACGGAATGATTAACGTTACAATGGGAGGCCTCACAGGAAGGCTTCCATCACCGTTGATTTAGCTTCATTAGTATTCTTATTAATAATTTCACTAATTGCCGTTTGGGGAGTTAATTGTCTATGTCTGGGAACGACTGGCTCGCGCGACAACCCTACGCGATATATATAGTGTCTATACGATCCTAGATATTCCCCGAGCTCCCTGCAGTCAGTCTCTAATACCTCACGTCACGAGGGGGTTGAAACCCTCGTCAATTATGATGAAATAAAATAAAAAAAAATTGATACAACAACCATTTCGGCAGACAGAAAATTGATAAAATATGAAAATAATACTCCGCACAGCATTATAGGCTTCAGATTTTTCTATATACGTTTTCCTATACCTACCATAGTTGCAGAAATAATATTTTTTTTCTATTTTTTTCTTCATCGTTACTCGAACTTTTATCAAGTTGAGTTCCACTGTTTAACAACGTCTGATTTACATGCGAGTTCTATAGCGTGAAACGCGAAATGCACAATCAACCATGCCATGTGCCCCTAAAGCTTTCATTATCCACGGGTTCTTTTGGCGAGTTGAATTTAGTCCTGAGTTAAAGCTAAGGTCCTCCTCGATTGGTTGGGCACAGGAGAATTGGCAGGAATGCAGTTTGCAAGGCTATACGCGAGCTATGTGCGAAGAGCAAAGGTGGCGTGCGATCGCTGCTTGATAACACGTGCCTTCGAACCTTCCTACTGCATCAGGAACGCAACTTTTAGTTTTCTTGCGCCCGATTTAATGCTACTATACTACCCATATACGAATTTATCGCTCAATTTTTCTAAACATTCGTAATCGTTGTATAAGAAAATATTCATTAATTCACCTGACATAAATTCTGCAGTGATTATATTTCTATATATTGTTGTTCCCGATATAGAAAATGAAGAAATTTCGTTCTAACAGGTGGGAGTACAGGGTGATCCGCGAGGTCTTGTGTGTCACGAGTTTGTCGACGTCTTGGCGGGGTCTTCATCCCCACAAGTTGTATACATATAATCTGACCCAGATCCCCGAGTCTAACCGAGTAAGTGAGGTCTAACAGGGAGTCGGAAGGGTCGGGGATCGGGGATGGAGATGGAGACTGAGACTGAGACTGAGACTGAGACTGAAGCCGGGGGACGAGCGAGGAGAACCGAGGAGGTCTCGAAAGCACACAAACAAAATATAACAGCGCCAGTTACAAGGAAGGTTGCCTGCCCCGACGAGATGAGGAGGGCTCGCGGAGGACGTAGCGAAAGAGGACGTAGGGAAGGGAGGGAGGGTGTACCCTCTTGAAGCATGAATGAATTACGGAGGGTAAGAGAGGGCCGTGTTCATTCATTCGCTTCTTAGCGGCCTAGAAACCCACAAAAAGTGTATCTCTAAAACCAGCGGCGTAGCACCGCTTAAACCAACCCGCGGCAAACCGACTTCCTACTCTATAAGGAACCCTAATTTCTCTTGTCTTCTTACGTCCGATGTTCAACACCGCAACTCCTTATACATTCGTGTTAAACAACGGCTATAAGCCTCTGCGCTCTCACCTCGCATACTGATTCGTTAAACGGGGTGGAAACGAGTTTACTTCAAATCACTGCTATAGCTACATTATAAAGAAGTATTTTTTTCAGACGAAATTTCGCAGACGCGATTAAAAATTGTTTCTCATTTCACAGATCATCGTCCATCGCATAGATTTATCGTAAGAAGAAATGAAATCCCGACTAGAAATTGTGGTAGGGATTCGATCAGGATCGAATCAGGTTGACCATACGTCCTCATCAGGCCCGATCAGGACCCGATTACACATGTAACGGAGCTCGGTAATGAGGACCGTATGAGGTTTACCCTATCAGGTTTGCATCGGGTTTTAGTATCAGTGCCTCATCGAAATTCTAGTTCGGCACCCGGTAATATTAATAATTGCAAAATTATATCCACCATATCCACGTATTTTATTAGGTTTTAATAATATACACCTCGCTCTCGGCTAACCTAATCACTATCTTAACTTCCAGCAATCTGTAATTTATATTAATTATTCGCTCGCAAAGTCTGGACGCATCGTAGTTACATGTTAGTACGGTGAATGCCTCTACCTTATATACAAACGTTGACCCAGTTAGTGCTAGTGAGAAATGTTTTTCTGTTTGTCGCCACCTATCGGCGAAGTGGAACCCCATCGGCAAGTCAGTCCCGGTCGGAATTTTATCAGGCATACCATACTTTGGCATGCCTCACAACTGCCTGATCGGGATTTGATCGGGCATACCGTACTTTGGCGTGCCTTGCAACTGCCTGATTAGGTCCTCATCAGGCATACCGTTACTTTGGCATGCCTTACAAAAGCCTGATCGGGTCCTTATATAACTCGGGCATGCCAAGCGAGAATTTCTAGTCGGGATAATGCTCGAAAAAATGAAAAGTTACTGGTTTCCACCGAAATTACTTAAACAGTTTACAATATTCTCTTCAAATTTCAGAGATGTTTCGATCGATGATATACGAAACTGCGTAATCTTCGATAGACAAAGTCCACACATAAGTATCTAATCAGTTCTGAAAAAAAAAAAGAAAAAAAAAAAAAAAAAAAACTGTTCAAGACTAGCTTTCATAGATGATTAGTACTATAAAATCGTTTTATTTTATTACGTCATTAAGTTTGAGATGTCTTTATCGTATATAATGAATTCCTTAACTGTGATATCACATGACATAATATGCACTAGTATATATATGTATGTATAACGTTTCGGTTTCGAAATGATGATAAAGAATCGGCTACAGGTTGAGTCCGCGCGGTTGAACCGTTGACCTAGGTCAGTTATCGCCCGGCACGACCCACTTAGGATTAACTTGGGATCTTTTCAGAACCCTCAGCCCCGTGGTCTTCGATTCGATTAGGTGTGGATTTGTTACGGGACGATGAAAAAATGAATTGGTATTAAACGGATTCTCTTGTATTAGGGGTTTCCTTCGGCAAGGCAGCTCCTCGAAGGGATCTTGTAAGGACGTTACCCGAGCCTGTTACGTCATAATCCACTTATCCTTTTCATCGATCGATCGCCAATGGTGGCACACTTTTTCTACCTATATACCGCATCTATATACTATAATATATCTTTCTTTCGACTCATCCTTGTCCGCATATAGGACTTATTCAAGCCTCTGTCTATACACATACACATACATATACCTATATATATATATATATATATATATATATATATCTACACCGAAGTTTATATCAATCGGTGAAACCTCATCGGTAACGTCTTCATGATACCTAGGCTTATACACCGAACGAAGAGGGGGATTTCCCTCTATCATCTCGTGCCTTACGTATAGTATACACCGAGGCCTCGGGACTATAAAAAACGAGGCTTGTTATACCGTGTTATTATAGATCAGAATTGGTATATATCCACCAGTGGTTACCGATGATTGGTAAGTATTTTTAAGTATCCTTTTTTTCTTTTCCAACTTTCCATTATTTTTTTTTTTTTTCAACTATTTTTAATTTTTCAACCTACTAGGTAGTATATAGGCGGTTCGGTATATATATATAAGATATGGGATAACTATATGGATAAGGTAATATACTTTCGTGCGGTAATCGACGGGATGCCGCGGTTCCTTCATCCATAGTTCTCTTGTAAAATTAATAATATGGTAAAGTGCGCGCAGGATAAAGGATAAGCTAAGAAGTATAAGAAAATGTCGTATAAGTAAGAAAAAGGAACTGTGCTTCTGCTGCTGTTGCAGGATGGGAAAAGTGAACCGAATAGAAAACACGAATCGATGAGGGGTTTATAGGTCAAACACCAATACAACGGTTGATATCGTACGGCTTAGCAGACGATCATCCCCGGATCCCAGTAATGACAAAAATATGATCTTTGCGGGGTCGGGATGATACGGGATACGCGACTTAAGTAAGTCTCTAGGGCCAGAAAGTGCGGCTCGCTTTTCCTCTCGGTCTCTTCTACTCTTAGCAATTCCCACTCTCTTTCTCACTCTCTCGTTCTCGTTCTCTCTCTCTCACTCTCTCTTGATTCCTCTCGAACCCCAACCGCCCCGGATGAAGGATGGTGTCGGGGATTCGCACCGCAAAATATTACTAGCGGACTACCCAAAAACCAGATACGGAAGAGAAGGACGACGCTAAAAGGTAGCGAAGGATAGTAGAATGAGAAGGAAAAGGAAAAGGAAAAGGAAAAGGATAAGGATAAGGTGAGGGTAAACATAGTCGCAACTTCTTGCGCCTGAGACTTCGCAACCCAAACAACGCCACGTGTTCGTTCCGCGGCGTACCCCGAATGATTCTCTTATCATATACAATAGCCGAAAAAAAAAAAAAAAATTCGCGTCTAATTATTATTTGTTAGGCTGCGATTTTTCATACATAAGGGTAACAAAATACCGAGGGGCTATTCACTTCAATTTTGAATGTGTACAAGTGACTTCCGACTTCCATTGACTTCCATTGACTACCAATGACTTCCAATGACTACCAATGACTACCAATGACTACCAGACTTCCAATGACTTTCAATGACTCCATAGTGACTTCCAGAAGACTACATGTGACTTAATAGTGACTTCCAAAGACTTCCAAGTACTTCCATTGACTTCCATTGACTACCAATGACTTCCAATGACTACCAATGACTACCAATGACTACCAGACTTCCAATGACTTTCAATGACTCCATAGTGACTTCCAAAGACTTCCAAGTACTTCCATTGACTACCAATGACTTCCAAAGACTACCAATGACTACCAATGACTACCAATGACTACCAGACTTCCAATGACTACCAGTGACTACCAATGACTTCCAAAGACTTCCATTGACTACCAAAGGCTACTAAAGACTTCCAAAGACTTCCGAGACCAGTGTACATAGGACTTCCCAAGTGAATAGCCCCTCGCAAAATACCCTCGGTTCATAAACGCGCGTATAATACTAACTATAACATTAACCGCGTTAATTCTTTCATCTAAAATAGCCTCCTCGACTCCGAGCGTCATCCTAATGCTGTAAAAAGCTCCAGATGCGAACTGTGCTTTTTGCACGTCTGCGAGCAGATATATAGTATAGAACTAAGGATCGACCGAATGTGAGAATCTTTTTGCTATTTATCTAATCGAAAACGTGCGGAATGAAACTGTGGGTATTTACGCCTCTTTTGCGCCACATATACAAATGATGGTATAGTGTATATATTTTTAACATTAACAAGTGCGCTCTTTGTCGGTGCGACGATAAACCCTCGGATTAAGGATAGTGCGACGTATTAACCTGGGCTTAGAATAGTTAAGTGAGTATACGAAGTTCCTAAATCCTGGTGCACGATATTGTTATTACCTTAGATAGAAAGGTATTTAGAAATCCCTAATTACCCGGGTGTATGTATGTATTTCAGTGATTTTCTGAATTGCATCAGCATGCTTCGGACAAATGATGTCTTCGTGATGTAAACAAGATAATAGGTTTCTTTTTCTACTCCACGACGTGAAGGATAATGACGATGATCTTGGCATTATAGTTCGAGTATTCAGAGGCTCTCAACCTGATCCTATACAGGCTACAATATATTCAAAGACATTCGATCGTCGGCCGATTCTTTGCCGATATAGTCGATATGCTCTTTGTGAATTTTCGAAGAATTGAGTAAACCGATGAATATCTTCATTCTCCTTATCTGTATCGGTATTGGTTATACCTAGTCTTGCAACTCTCATCCTTATAGGTATATTACCATCAAATAACATCGAAGCAATTTTAACGTCTTCTTCGACAGCAAAAAATGCGAGCCTCTGCCCTAGACTGAAGAATGATCGGCCAGGCGCCGACCGCCATCATTCTCTCTTTCCCCCTGTATACCCCCTTGGCCATCACTCTATCTCGCTCTTTCTCTCGCTATGGTACTCTCATGGACTCGTTAGATTCACCCCCAGATTAGGCCTCGTGCTATTATAGCTCCAGAGGCGGTTTGGTGTAGCGTGGTGATTCGAAACGTTCATGTATTCACGTGTCTATGAATCTTTGTTTAAGTGTATGTATGCATGTGCGTGTGTGTGTGTGTGTGTGTGTGTGTGTGGATGGATGGATGTGTCTATCTATCTATCTTCCATGTATACTTATGGTAGTACATTATCTATACTTATGTATATAGACGGTGGACTTTGGCGCTTACGCATATTGAAATTGGAGAGATTATTCGTTCATAGAAAACAAGAGAGAGAATTCGAGTAATTTTAAATCGGGTTAGGAAGAAATTCATAATAAAAGATATTGGAAGAAAAAAAAAAAACCGTGGATACACTGAAGAATTTTTCAACTATAGTATATTCAATCGTATTTTCAATTCCACGAACATTCCACGCCATAAGGAACCAGACTTCTTCGTCTCTAATTAAAGAGTTCGATGCGATCAGATATTATGCTCTTATTGCAGTCGCCTGAAGGATCATTCACATGATTTTCAAACGTAGGTATCGGACGTCAAATTTCGTATTTATGTGCAATTTTTGGCAGAAAAGGCAATTCGTTTCGCTCGATCAGTCATATTTGCTTTTTCAGTGAACTCAGGGTCTGGTTGATGTCGCGATGGAGCATATTATTCTTCGAATAATATACCAAAACGTGATGTTCCAATTGTCCAGAAATTAATAAAAAAAAAAAAAAAAAAACGACGGTTCAGAACATACCGTGAATAGTCGCAAAAGTCATCCCAAACCAACGCTATTGTCAAATCAACAAAACGTGTATTGAAGGAAAGAAATCTCGTAGAGCCGAGAGTTGAGTTCGGCGATGGATGTTAGTAGATATATTATACTTCGGTAGGGCGGTAACACTTGTTTGATTCAATTCCCGGAACCCGATGCTCTCCTGGTTTTGGTCAATTTTTCTTTTTCGAAAAATCCAAAGTGGCCTCTTCGTTCCTTCGTATATCCGTTGCAGGATACCGGTCGCCGTAGTGCATTATACTCCCGGCTAAAAAATCCACTATGCGCACCATACATGTATGTCCGGGGATCGTAATTTTTTAGTGAAATGACTTCACAGTTTGATCCGTCACGCGTAATTCCGTAATATTTTCGGTGTTGTGGATATCTTAGACTGCCGATTTCACGCATTTACCTGCCTCGCACGAATCTAGTAGGTACCTGTTGCAATAAAATTCATCTCATTTAAGTCTATCTACCTGCGCGGGCAGGAGGAGATCGGGATCCATTTCGTGGCATAATCGAGTGCTACCTGGCCGGGGATACCCGGGCGTCTCGTAGTAACTGGGTAAAAGGTGTCGTCGGACGAGGGCGTCGAGGAGGTCTGCGGGTCTGGAGCCACGCGACCAAGCCATCGCATCGTCTGGAAAGGAGCACCTCGGTTGTGTCCCGAAAAAAGGTAAAAAATAAAACGAACCAGGCCTACTTTAATTCCGGCTATTATTGAAATACGCCTGGCACGTGCCACGCCGATCCCTTGAGTATCCTGGAAGAGTCCTTGTCTGTCCGTTCGTCGAGAAGAAGTTGGGGAGAAAAATAAGAAAAGGAGAAAATAAGAAAAAATCAAAAAAGGAATAAAGGAACGAGGGAAGGAAGGAAGGAAGGAAGGAAGGAAGGAAGGAATCAGGGAAGGGTGCGGGACAGATCCATGCATGCAGGCATATAAAAGTTACTCGCAAAAACAGATTTTGTGACCTGTGGAGACCAAAAATTTCGGGGCCATTCCCTTTCAGAAGTCCGCAGAACCCTCGGGAGAAAAAAAATGGAGAAAAAAGGAAAAAAAAGGTCAAACGATTAATGGGCACCGACTCTCTCTATTTATCTTGACCCTCCCTCGGACTGCACGCGATCTAAATGCTGTCTTACAGAAATTGAAGGTGTAGAAAGGTGCACTTTTCTCGGCCACAAAAACCCGGAAATTCCAAAACTTTTGAATTAATAATTCAGGGGTAGGAATCATGGGTGCATATCGCACGTAATCACTTCCTCGGATCATAGAAGGGTTTCTGAAATTTCTGGAAAGCTATTCATAAATATGTGACGGACGACATAGTCAATGGAAATTCACCCGCAGTGTTGGCTAATAGTGGCGGTTTGATAGCCGATAATATAACGACTCATTCAAGTCCAACGAGTCCATGCAAACATCTTCAACTATGGCATGGCTCCCGTACAGCTTAAACTCAAGTATCAAGACGAAACCGAGAGATAACGTATATAGATGGTCAAATTTCAGTTGTTATCGCGTTATGACACCAAAATCTGAATGATTCGAGTTCATTTTCACATCTTTTTTTCCTCAAATCTAAAGATTTACAAAATTCTTTTAACCGTCATCAAGAATTTCTTAAAGTACAGCAACTTTCAAACCAGTCGTTAGTCTCTTACAGAATCTGCCACAGAAATGGATTCAACAATTTGTAGATACGTTGTCAAATTAGAAAAAAATCAGTCAAGTGGTTTGGAAATATGAGAGTAAAAATGCGTTTTCAAATAAGTGTTCATATCTCGGCAATCCTTCGTAAGATTTCAATAAAATTTGGTCGATTGTCACTTCTTGAGACGCTGAACATTTTCCCCAAATATAGAACAATTTGGAAATCAAGGATTATACGGGGGTAGCAGTTAGAAATTTCATTGTGGCATAGCTTGATGACTGTTGGATCGATTTTACCGAAATATTGTTTTAGAAATGCAGAATATTTGCTGATAGATATTCTGCATCAACTTTGAATTCTTGATCCTCCGAAATTATCAGTCGTTGTATGGTTCGTCCCCGAATTTTGATCTCTTTTAAAAATATGCATAGATTCGCGGATATTTCTTTGATCTGTTCATTAGTTGGGTTTTGGCCAAATATTTATTCAACGAAGGACTACGCGTTGTTTGCTGTTTACATTCTAGCAGTCGATAGTAGGTATATAAGGTGGTTAGGTATACGGCTTGCTGCGTGTACGGCACCGATAAGACCAAAACTTTATCAACGCTGCAAATATTGGTTGCGCACCCCAAACTCGAGATTACAGAGAATTAGAAAATGTTTTCACTCCACATATAGCATATCCGTTTGAATTTCATGTTAGCTCCGCGCCCAGTCGGAGATATCGTTATCACAATATGCCGCCGCGGAAGCGACAAGAATTAACTATTCAAACGAGGAACGAGAAGAAGAAGAAGAAAAATTAAAGAATAATAAAAAAATCAATTTATTTTTATTATTCCTGTATGAAGGAATTATTTACACTAGCTGATCAGATAATTACACATCAGAGTGCAGGTCCTTGAAAGGGTGAATTTTAAAATCTTCAAGGTCCATCTCTCGAACGGTTCCAAAAATATAAAAAAAAAAATATAAAAATTAGGAGCTAAAATTTTAGGGTAATTTTTTGTGTTTGGAACCGATTGAGTGATGGACTTTTAAAATTTCTTAAAATCGCTCTTTGATAAGGACCACTATGTGAAATACATCCTTTTGGTATAACAGCCGGATAATCTATTGCGTGGTGAAAAACATATTCAGTGTTTTAAATATTCAGTTGAAAACCGGCGCTGACGTAATTGCCGATAAACACGGATAATGGCATGATAATATTAGTGCTATTACTGCAGGCCTGTATTATACGAGCTGGTATCGTAATTCGTGAGACATTAGCGCCTTGTAAACGTGAATGTCAGAGCAGTGAGCACCCACCGCTTTATACCATGTTGGCATCTCGTTAGGTACGGAGTACATACCTACTATGAGCCTTCGTTAAACTTCACACGCGATTAAAACGAACTTGGAAATACACGTGTATCACACTTATAACACATACCTTCACGATCGTTAACGTACCGTGAATTAACTCTGTACAATAAAAGTATGAAATAGGTACGAAATTTGGGGACCGGGTTGAAGTCACGAATTTTTTTTTTACGACGATTTTGAAGTTTCCAAAAATATATACGTTTAAGTTTATAACACTAAGATTCCGAAATGTCAAAGCGCAGACAACTCAGAGATCCGAAAGTCCGAAGATACAAAAATTTTCGTCTATTTCTCAGGATTTGAAGACAAAAAAATAGTTCATTCGGATCGAGACCCTCTCTACGAAACTTCGATGTCATAATTAATTGATAAGATTTTGAAATTATTTTTGTTCGAAAAGTGCATCTCAAGACGATTAATTTGACCAGTGAATCGCGTGGATTTCTTCAATATTACACTCAGAAAAAAGTCTTGTCGACACAACCAAAATTTCGGTTATTATGTATGCAAAATCACATTTTTTGTTCAGTCAACCAAAAATTTTGTTGGAATAGCCAAAATTTTGGTTGTCCCAACAAAATTTGATTTTACCAACAAAATTTTGGTTATCCCAACGAAATTTTTGGTTGACTGAACAAAAAATTTGATTGACTGAACAAAAAATGTGATTGTAATTCGATGTATCGACATGAGGACGGTGATAAATGATAATAATAAGAGTAATGAGTATCTTCCGTTGTATTAAATATACGAAAAGATTTTCGGTCTCATTAGCCTTTGGCTCTTGAAAAGGTCCGGGTTTGAACTTTGTGAATGTTCTGATAGCTTGCGTTATCGCATTTCTCACGGTTGGGTGACACAGTAAATCTGATAATCTAAGACGAACGCGAAGATTAGATTTTTACGAAAAAGAGTATCGCTGCCACAGCTATCGCTATACTACGTCTTAAACGAGACTAGAAATTTTTTTTTATTTACGACGTACATATATATATGGTACATAATATATACAATTATCTCTATGTTTTATGGATTTCTTATAATATTGTTATCTGGAAAATTACATTCGAAGATATGACTGGATAAATTTAAAAATGCTCAAAATATTGTTGACACAATTTTTCAAGGCTTGTATTTGAATACCCGAGTCTGAATAGGAATATTCGAGTTTTATTCTACAAATTTGAAAAAAAAATAAAAATCTGGTTTTGGTTTGGATCCATAGCTGATCTTCGATCTTCACTAGAACGTTTTGTGAAGTGATCGACGAATGGATTCGAAATCCATCAAAAACAAGAAAATGAAAAAAAATTGTTCGTTGATTTGATATTTCGCAGACTTTTAAATTTATGTGTAAAATTAAAAAAAAATTTATTATAATTTCGAGATATGCTGATAAGAATTTTGAGTGCCGAATGCTAATTCTGATTCACCTAGCTCTGAATCCTCACGTAGCTGGGCATAATTCAACTAAAACCGAATTATACCTCTCTCTCTCGTCAAAATTGAATAACAAAGGAATTGAGGTTCCATATAGAATCGAACTAGAATTTCTATTCCTATACATACTCTGGAAACACGTGGGCGAATGTATCTCCGCGATATTTATAACGAGAAATGAACGAAAGAATATATCGTTGCAGCGTTAGTGTCTTTAATCTTTTCACGGTGGTCTGCATCGCGAGTGATTTAGAAAAAAAAAAGAAATGAAGAAAAAAAAACTATCTCCGTAACCGGGAATATCTTATCAATCTTCGTCAGAAGAAAGAAAGAAAAAAAAAAAAAAAACGTGTTTAAGAAAATCTTACGGTTTTTGTGTTTTCTTTTCCCTTGTTGCTTTTCAGTTTTTATTTCTTCTCCACAAAATACTTATAGCAGCGTTATAGTTAAACTCAATCGTATAGTCGTAGACAAGTGACAGTTTTCTCAATCCATCAACTCTTCTTTAATTGGATATATTTACGTTGGGTTGGAGAAAAAAATAAATGAAATCTCGAGCCTGTTAGCTCGAGATTTGAATATTCAAAGGATTACAGTAGGGTTAGTAGGTGTAAAAATCTCTGAGAGGTCTGAGAGGCACTGCATCCGTTGCATCCGAAGAGTTGAGAAACTGCGTAGGGAAAAAAAATAAATACGGAATACCAGCTACGGGGGTTGGCTTTACGAGAGAGACGCGCAAGGGTTGAAGAGGAAAGGTAGGTATAACGGGATTTTCTACCTGGCCTTGGCCTCACTCCCACGACTCTTGGATGAACACGATATTCCCTGCAAACGTAGATACCTATACCTACTATACAATGCTAGTAGTTTGCTAGCCTATTCCTATACACCATGCAGTCCAAAAACCCTCGTATATATACGATATACGCAGGCAAAGTAAGAATAAGAATAAAGCCATGGGAAAATCGAACAGATGCAGATTGACTCGCTTTTGTATGCATAACCAGAGTAAACGACAAATAACTACCGCGATCTCTTCACCCCTTGACTTCCGGTATTTAAAGATATATACCGAAAATCGCAGTGGGGGTGAACACGATGCGATGATGCATGCGATATATACTCGTATATCTGTAGGAACAAAGAAAAGATAATATACCGTGAGGTTCTGTGGACGCGGAAGGCCAGTGATACCAACCCAAAAAGGCTGCCATTTCATGGGCAGTTAGCTGCGGCAGCAGTTTAGTAACTTACTATGTGTTTCTAGTAAAATCACTAGAAATCTACTGATTATTGGTCGCTAGATTTCTAGTCCAGAGATTTCCAGTGATTTCTACACTCAGAAAAAGGTCTTGTTGACACAACCAAAATTTGGTTATCATATGCACAATCAATTTTTTTGTCCAGTCAACCAAAAATTTCGTTGGGATAACCAAAATTTTGGCTATTCCAACAAAATTTTTGGTTGACTGAACAAAAAATGTGATTGTGCATGTAATAACCCAAATTTTGGTTGTGTCAACAAGACCTTTTTCTGAGTGTAATGATTTTACTGGAAAGATCTAGTAAGTTAGTAACCTGCTGCTGCAGCTTACTGCCCCTGAAATAGCACCATTTTTGGGTTGGTATCCCTAGCGTTCCGCGTCGACAGAACCTCACGGTATATACTGTATGTATAAAAGTGAATAAAAATGAGAAAAATTTAACGACCGGAAATGGTCGTCATTCTTTATCGGATTTTTATTTCCTGGTATACATTTATCTCGATATATTTCGATTTCTCGAAGAAGAGCTGAATCCTCCGGTCCGGCATAGAATACCAAACTAACAGACCGAGAGAAGAGTGTATAGGAATACGTTCACAGGCTTCGTCATTACAGACGGTGACTCAGACCAAAACCAGTTTGATATTCCTCTTATTTTACACCACTAAGTATATTATATTAGATTTTATACACTGTCATTGATTATAGACACCGATGAATATATAGTACGACTATATATCTATATATACTATATATGGCGAATAATTTGATACCATGCGCGGATCCGGTGCGAGGAAGAAAAAAAAAAATAAATAAAAATTCGTCGATGATTAAATAACGAGATTTTATATCCTAAAATGAAGTTCAAAAATGTGTATTACTATATAATATAAAATTTACTATATTTGTAGAAATAAATTTCAATCGACACTGATTGCCGCCGATTCATAAGCTGTTTGCTTTCGAAAGTTTTGAAAAATTCTACAAGAATGAATAGACGTTTTCATAGAAAAAAAAAAAAAAAAAATTCAACCGCCCGTATTTCAACGCGGGAAATACATAGTATAGCTAGGGGCGGTCGTCGAGGGGAGGGTAAAGAACCATTATCCGTGAAACTAGCAAATCTCCGGGGGTGATTTTGAGTTTTACAACTTTTTTTTTTTTTTTTTCTTCTTCTTTTTCTCTTTTTTCACCGAATCATGACAAACCAGGGTGCAGAATGAAGGAATTACGGTCCTTCGGGGGTGGGAAAGTTTTTCTTAAATAGAAGAGATTTAATATTAACAATTCGACTATTACTATAGCTGGTAAAATTAATGCGAGAAAGAAGCTTAGTTTTTATCGTTTTTACATCGAAAACAATATAATTTGGCAAATAATTATCTTATTGTGATACAAAATTCACGAATTTTTGGTCCCGCAATTTGTGACGCGTTTATAGTGACAGCCTAATTCTTGTTTTCTACCGCGATCAGAGCGGGGATGACGTCCCAAGGTTCGTACTTGCGACTAATAACTAAGAAATCAAAGTCAATTATAAGAATATATACGACAGGATATTTTCTCGTGATATATATACTAATTTGAATAGGAGTTGGGGAAAATTATATAGAAACAAAAAAAAAAGGAAGCAAAAAAAAAAAAAAAATAATAATAATCATTACCTGCGAATTCAACGGCTTTGTTAATTTCGCATAATATGAGAGAGTCACACAGAAAGAAAGGTTAACTTGATTCAAGACAATTTTGCGATCCAAAAATGAAGACCGAAATTTTCTCAGATCAGATCAAAAATTTTCTCGAGCCAAGAAAATTCTCCAAATTTTCTTGGTTCGAGAAAAATTTTCGATTTGATCCGAAAAAATTTCGGTCTTCATTTTTGAAAATTTTTGGAATTTGCAAAATTTTCTTGACTCGAGAAAAGTTTTGATTTGATCCGAAAAAATTTCGGTCTTCATTTTTGAAAATTTTTGGAATTTGCAAAATTTTCTTGACTCGAGAAAAATTTTGATTTGATCCGAAAAAATTTCGGTTTTCATTTTTGAAAATTTTTGGAATTTGCAAAATTTTCTTGACTCGAGAAAAATTTTGATTTGATCCGAAAAAATTTCGGTTTTCATTTTTGAAAATTTTTGGAATTTGCAAAATTTTCTTGACTCGAGAAAAATTTTGATTTGATCCGAGAAAATTTCGGTCTTCATTTTTGGACCGCAAAATTATCTTGAATAAAGAATAATTTTCTTGGCTCAAGTTGACCGTTTTTTTTCTGTGCAGAGGGATTTGCTATGGATTGTTATTATTTTTTTTTTTTTATGAAGAAAGTGAACGTGTCTTTTTATATTATAATATGCAGTTGAGTTCTGTGAACTGTGAAATTCCATAGGGACAGAATCATCTTTCGCGACCGCGACGGAAGCCTCGCGGGGTCCTATATTCTCTCGAATATATATAATACTATATATTCTTTTCCTCCGCGGTCTTTTCTCTGTTCAAGGTAAAAGGTAATAGCAGCTCAGCTCTGCAGCGTCTCTATACTCTTATACACTCGAAAGTTCATATTCTATGTAGTTCCAGACTCTACTTATGTTCGTAGCGGACTGGAGGAGACTGGAGACTGAAGACTGGAGACTGGAGACTGCGGAGATTGGAGAGAGCCCAGTATAAAATAAGTCGATGCAAAGATCGAGATGCAATTTGATCCTTTTGGTCCTACGCGCGGTCGGTAAAGTTGGTAGTCGTTGAGTTTTTGACATGAATGAGGTGACAGGCATTGTCCCACGTGTCCTCCCGTAGGACCATATACGCTTCTTTGATCATATAATATGCCTAAGCGTGCAGTGCGGTGCCTTTAATATTATTCTTTACTTTTTATTTTACCATTTCTCGTCCTACTCTATTCTTCACTATCTCACTCTACTTCTGCGTGATTGAATGCCGTCTGTTACGCACATGGGTTTTATTTAACCACTTCAACGAGTCACTTTTTTAAACTCACTTTTCCAACGAATCATTCCGCGTTTCGATTATCTAATTATTCAATTTCATTAATTATATAAATGAAGATTCGATCTTAATACAAATTTTCACAGTTTACACAGAAAGAAAGGGTAACTTGATTCAAGAAAATTTTGCGGTCCAAAAATGGAGACCGAAATTTTCTCGGATCAAATCAAAAATTTTCTCGAACCAAGAAAATTGTGCCAATTTTCTTGGTTCGAGAAAATTTTTGATTTGATCCGAGAAAATTTCGGTCTCCATTTTTGGACCGCAAAATTTTCTTGAATCAAGTTACCCTTTCTTTCTGTGTAGTTATAAATAAAATTTGCACACAAAAAAAAAAGAAAAAAAAAAAAGAAGTTTTAAAATTTTATCAGATTTTTGTCTGAAAAATGTTTAAAAATTTGACCGTAAAACTTTTCATACAAAAATCCAAATGGAATAAAATTTTTTTCAAAATCTTTGATAATAAACTCATATAGAGTATTTCAAATTTGACAATGATATAGTCGCGTTTGATAGTGTGTTTAAAAGTTCAGAGGGCGCGAGAGATGAGAGGTGTTTCACCTGTATAAGGTGCACAGGTATGAATTTGGTTTAAAGTTGGCAAGCCGACTCGGTGTATCCTCGGGTCAAAGGCTTTGTCAAGAACGTTGGGTTAATCACACCTAAGCTACCGAGGAAATTAATTAACGCTAGATGAGTAAGCCTGTGATTAAATCGCCTTCAAATCACCGGCCGTATAATGAATATTCTAGTACTAATCAACTCAAGCGCATTCCTTACGCAATTAAATTCAATCTGACCTTATATATGATATTATATATCACAGGTATGTATGTACACGTCTTCTTACCTTACACCGTATATATCACCCTCAGATATCTATTACTATAAAATCATTTTCTCGAAACAGGGAGGATACTAATTAGCTAGTATTTTCAAATATAATTCAAATTTTATGAAATTCGTTTTCACAAAGATTGAATTTACCGAAAAGAAAGTGATTTTTTCACTAGGTCGTATCGTTGATAATGACGTTTTTTTTTTTTTTTCTTAAAAGCACGGAGAAAAGTAGTTCACGAAACTTTACTGAACTGTTGAACAAAGTTGGGACATAGAGACAAGTTGGTGATTTTTCACATTTTTTTTAGTAATCAGTGACATACTGAACGTTACAAAATACATGACAGTTTGGTAAACTTTAACCCTTCGTAGTCACACTTCTATAGAATCACACGGTAGTCACACTTGGGTGAAATTCACCCAGTCAATTTTCAAATGGTTGCTATGTGAAAACTATCAGTTCGATCGGGATCAAAAAAATACTAGAAAATACTTCAAACATTCTAGAACATGTATCAAGAGTCGGTATGTCAAAATTCAAATGACAACATATTAAAAAAAAAAATCGTAAATAGGTCAATTTGTCAAAGAATGGATATTTGGGCCAGAACGCCTGGGTGGAATCCACCCAGAGTGACTACGAAGGGTTAATAATGTACAGTAAAATTTTAAAGTTTACCAAACTGTCATGTATTTTGTAATGTTCAGTATGTCACTGATTACTACAAAAATGTGAAAAATCACCAACTTGTCTCTATGTCCCAACTTTGTTCAACAGTTCAGTAAAGTTTTGTGAACTACTTTTCTCCGTGTGGAAATAATATTCGAAAACGATGTAATTTTTGGATAAATCAATAATGTTCATCGATAATCACCCCTAAATTATATCAGGGTAGAATCATCCCCCTAAAATTTCGAAGTAGTTATATTCGATAAACAATGCAGCCCGTACCTTCGCTCAGCTACGACAACCACTTTTTTTTCTGTAGGCTAAATCCAAATGAAAAAAAAAACGCAAATATATAAAAACAAAAAAAAAAAAAAAAAAAGAACAAATTCTCGAATTTTTTTTTTTTCTCTAAAATTTCAGATAATTTGCTCTGTATACAATTATTTTTCCATAGAATTTTTGAACTTTGTTGTATATATATACTAACGGTTGTATAAGTTTTGAGTATTTCTTTCTTTTTTCCCTCTGTAAGATTTTTGTAGAATTCTGGCGCCGCGACGCGGGTGGTGGTGAGCTTCCTACGGCTAAGTCCAGCCTACTTTGGGTCCCTCTTTTGTTGACGTTCCGGAGTAGCCATTCAGCCATTGTGTTGTACCGATGTAACACATTGCAGAAAGCATTATATATACAGTAATACCCCCAAACCGTGGATCACTTGGCCATTCAAAATCGAAGCGAATATTTTCGGAATGTTTGATCTTGGACACACAATGGCGAATAAGAGTTCGCTTTGTTTCACGCATATAATACATAGCTGCACGTGTATAAAATATACATATGTATATCAATTTTGATACGCGTCCTTTGAAGATCAAAAAAAAAAAAAAAAAAATTTTTAATATATATGTATCACATGTCCTTTTCTTTACTCGCTCTTTTACTAAAAATATCTGCGAAAAAATCAAAGCTTTTTCATATTATGCGAGCGATGTAGGTATAGGTGTAGGTATAGTATATTGGGGAGAGCGGGGCAAAGAGGGCACCTCCGCCAAATTTTCGAAATTAAATTTCCAAAAAAATTAAATTCCTTCGGGAAACGATTTTTCTTGAAAAAAAAAAAAAAAAAAAAAAAAAAAACAAATCGAAAATTTGCCAAGAATTTTTTTTCTTTTTGGCCGAGGTGCCCTCTTTGCCCCGCTCTCACCTATGTATATCATTCGATTTTAGAAAATAGAAAATTACCTTTAAAATCTTTTCTTTCCGTCAAGTTTTATAACATTTTTAACAAACTGTCAGAATTTGATGTGAAAAAAAAAAATCTTATTAAATAATGCCTTTTTTTTTTTTCTTTTTCTGTAGCTTCATTTTTTTTTTTTTTTTTTGCAAGCCTCAAGCAATCAGTCATTTAGGTTGGGTTCTATTAACGTTCTGAATTCCTGCATCACAATAAAATATTTGCTTTTCAGCCACTCTGTTTGTATAGGTGCAGGGGCTCAAGGTCTTCTGTCTTTTTTTTAAATTTTTTTCCTCTTTTTCTCTCTTTTTTTTTCCCCTCTCTTCCTCCCTCTTACTAATGCTATCTCTCTCGCTCTCTCTCTCTCTCTTACTCCTCTCTTTCTCGTGCCGCGGATCTTTCATCTCCAGTCAGCGTGTCTACTAGCATTTCTGAAAATATCAGTTCAAAACAACACGTGGTTGTTATATGTATACTCCCACAACTTGCGCGTAGATGTATAATGGTCTTTCTCTCTCTCTCTCTCTCTCTCTCTTCTCTTCATGTGGTTAAAAACTACATCGAAAATCACACGTGGGTTACTAATAATAATATCCATAATATGCCTCATGGTATTAACATTAAAACTATAATATTTCACACAAATCGTATAATATATAATAATAAAAATATTTTATCATTTTATTTATAGAAGAAAATTATTGTTTTTTTTTTATTTTTTATTTTTTATTTTTTTTGTATAACCTGATGCGGCCGTTACTCACATTATTATATACATTACCCCGAAACGCAATGATAATAAAGATATATAATATAGTATACTTGAATTGTATATAGGCCCGATTGGCTAGAATTCTTAATCTCACAGGAAAACTAATATAATAACAATAATAATTAATAAATTTTACTATGCACTTTTCGTTCTTTTCGTTCTTTTATATATTTATTACGAAAAACGTTATTACTTTAATGCCATGGACGGTACTATTCGTAAAGAGGTGCAATAACCATAATGTATATGTATATATATGTAATTGTAAAAACTTATTGTTGAGATTATGAAAATCCTGGAAATCGTTAAATATCCATTGCTGATGCAGGTGCTAGGTATAAGTAATAACGTATTGTACCTGTATACCTGAGAATAGCAGCTATTTACTCGTTTTACTTGTAGATAATTATTTTCAAGGGTATGACGTATAAATTGGGCAAAAATTAGGATTTTTAAGGCCCATCCCTAGTCGCCTACCTCCTTTTGGTCGAAATGTGTCACATTTCGATTATTATCTGAGCCCAGGCGTCAAAAAACTCAAAAAAGGCCAACTTAGGCCAAATTCTATTTCAATTCCGAACACATACGTCCAAAAAAATGTGAGTTTCGTGCGAAAATAGAGTCTACAGATGGTTTTTACATTGTTAAAAAATTATTCGAATTCGATTTCCTCGGCGAACAATGTAAAAACCATCTGTAGACTATATTTTTGCACGAAACGAACATTTTTTTTCGGACGTATGAGTTCGGAATTTAAATAGAATTTGCGCT
The DNA here is from genome assembly GCA_943736025.1 of Tenthredo mesomela. Lineage (NCBI taxonomy): Eukaryota > Metazoa > Arthropoda > Insecta > Hymenoptera > Tenthredinidae > Tenthredo > Tenthredo mesomela. The sequence goes on from OX031016.1 coordinate 1,701,776, forward strand.
AAGTTGACCTTTTTTGCGTTTTTGACGCCTGGGCTCGGACAATAATCGAAATGTGAGACATATCGACCAAAAGGAGGTGGGCGACTAGGGATGGGCCTTAATGTTAAAAGTATGAAAGTTTTCAAAACTACCTACATAATATAATATGGTAGAAGTGTAAAAAAAAAAAAAAAATAAATAAAAAAATAAAAAGACGAACGAACGCTGTGAAGGATAATGAAAATAAAAATTTGACAACCATTTTGGCTACAATATATATGGTGAATATAATTTGAACGCTGTTACATTGGAATTCTGGTGGATAAGGTTTCTAGTTTCAGGGATCCCGCAGGAATAATTTTTAGTATATGTATGTCCATATAAAGGGGTTGAAAAAAGCAACACTGTTGCACCCTACTCAACTAATCGAAGCTCGCCTACTGTGAGGGTGCCAAAAGGGAATGAAAGAGAAAAACCAACGATGGGGGGGCGGGATATATGCACTGCCTATAATTTGCGGTTACCTCGCAAAACGAAGGGGGTGCATACAGCATGGTGCACCAGTCCTTGGAATTTTTGTAAATTGTATTAAAAGGAACATGTAATTTTCGTTTGATTTCCTTTTTTTTTTTATATTGTAACCATGCGGTCAAAAGAAGCTATAATTTTTTTTCATTCTTTCTGTATTTTTTTTTTTTTCTTCGCACCCTTATAATATGTAATACCTTCGGATTCTTATTTCTTTATAACCAAAACTTTTTTCCTACCGTCATATTATACAGAGGTACAATTTTATATCAACACACTCGTACATTATGTCCTTAGAGCAGGTTACAAAGGAGTAGGTATTTTTTTTTTCTTTCTTTTTCTTTTTTTAATGTTTCATTTTATTTTTTTTATTATTTTTCACCCGTCATACATATTGCAACTGTGACGCGAGGGTGTTGTATGTGCGTGCTTGCTTGCTTGCTTGGAACTCAGGCTAAATGGCTAAATATCTTGTTACAAACGCGGGGAGAGAAAAGAAAAGAAAAGAAAAGAAAATAAAATAAAAAATGAAAATAAAATACGAGAGAAGTTTTGGGAAGGAAAAAAAGTTACTTAAACCGGATACAGTTTGCCACAGGAAGTAAATATTATTCCCTACGTTTCTTACGCGACTCTCTCTTTCTCTCTCTCTCTCTCATCACTGCAACCCAGAACTCCCAGGCCTTGACAATGCCGCAATTGTACCCGCTCGCGTTTACTCTGGAAAATTTTCGTAAAGAGTTGCGGACTCTAATCTTTGTCCAAACTCTCATATGACAGACCGTTATACTTTTTATCGCAATTGAAGAATTTTATGCAATAAGATAACATCGAGCACATATGCAATAATCTAAAAAATGATCTACTAGAACTTATAATTAATACTTAATTAGACTAATACTCGATAGCAAATATATAGCTAGATGGATTATTGGTTATTAAAATTGTATATTGTGATACAAGTGCGGAACGCAGGCAATATGTTGTTTGCTGAACGATAATCATAACACATCGCTACCGCCAGCCGCCAGGCCATAATGGGCGAAAAAGAACACCAGTGCGTAAAGTAGAATATTTGATGCGTGCGCATGCGCTAGTTCTCATTTTTTTGTTCACTCTTCGGAAATAAGGTACCTTACACACGCTACACGGGCCTTGGAAATCAAACTTCCGAAACAGGTGTTGCAAAAACATGTAGGGGAGAGTTGCCACTGTTGGACCGCCACCTAAATTGGACCGCTTCAATTTGGTAATTTTTTGCAACAGTATCTCTTCGATTTTGAGAATTGTAAAAATAGGAATGTTTAGAGAATTTCTTGTACTGATGGTATCCATTTTTACAATTCTGAAAATTGAGAAGATACAGTTGCAATAAATTACCAAATTGAAACGGTCCAATTTAGGTGGCGGTCCAATAGTGGCAACTCTCCCCTATGTGATGCCAGTGTTTGGATCTGCGATGAGCTATTGTTTGCGAATAGTAGCAGTTCTATGATTTCCCAACATATTGAATGCCAAATATTGGCAATTTTTTTCAACAAGGACATACGGCTGATATTTGAACATTTCATTTTGCTCAATCGGTGATATTTGATTTTGCAGTGATCACGAGGTCCAGTTGGTATCGTGACGGAGCATCCCTCTCAATTATATCATCATTCCATAAAACTCCTAAATTTTTTCTCACAATTATAATATTAACGCTTGTAAATAAAAATCATTTTCTATTTGATCACCTGACAAATGCCATGTATATATATATATAGTTATAGTTATATACGAGGCGTCGCATTTTGGGGGCTAGTTTATGCGATATATTCGACTGTGAGCGTCCCATTGTCGGATACGTTTAGAACGTAAAATAAATTTCCTGCGGGGGGATGAAAAAAAGATAAATATACGACTGGCCAACGGCTAGCTAAGAGTAAAATAAACGTCCTTGCGAGTTTTTGGAAAAAAAAAAATACATTTCCAAGGACTCTTCCTCGCTAGGGCGGGACAGGAGACTCTAGGCCAGTCTAAAGCCCCCTTTTTCCTTCTCTTCGCCCCTCGAAAATCCCCCCGAGTAATGACGGAGTTTAACGAAAATCCCCGAACTACCCTGACTACCCTGACCACCCTGACCACCTTCAACTCCTCCCCCAAGCCTCGTCAGCCTTGGGGCGAGTCGATTCTAGAAATTCTCGAGGGGAGTAAGGGGCGTCCTGTGTTATGGCCGAGTTCAACTTGTTTTCTCGAGAAGTAGAATTCCGGGAAGTGAAGATTTATTTTTCTGAAAAGACTCTAATGGCGAGCTCCAACTAGCGGGTCGCGTCTTCCTCTAAACTAGTTGAGTTACTGCCTTGTAAGCATGACTCCCTCCCTCGACCCTTACTCCATTCTTTCACCCTCTCCCTCGCCCTCTCCCTTTACCTCCTCTTCCTTATTCCTTAGTCCTGCATCCTGCCTCCGTATTATACCTATGTAAACCGTATACCGCACACAAAACCGAAGGATGCATCATACCAAGACCAAATTTCACGTAACGATGCTTCACCGCTTTACAAGACTGTCTCCAACCCCAAAACGAACATCACATTTATCTAATAAATGTAAAAAAAAAAAGTATGTGGCGTCTTGAAACTCCAATGCATTGATTTCGTATTTCATTTTTTTTTTTTTTGCTAATTCAGATTCTTTAGATCAAAATTTTCTATGCACCCTTTTATCGCATCTTTGATAATTGGGGGAAAGAAAAAAAAAAAGAAAAAGACAAAATGTATGAAAATTTTGTAAAAGAATGCAGCTGAGAAAAGAATTTCGACGTTCAAACGATGCAGTGAACATGCTGAGTTATACGTATATATATATATATATATACATGTATGTATACGTTGTATATATATATGTTGTACCGTGCGGTGTTTCTATACGTTGCGTTATGTTAGACGAAGCGAAGTCGATGTTTTTTGAAAAGTTATTAGATAGGGTGGCTAGAACAGCTTCCGAGGGGTGAAACCTGTTGCCAAACCTCCCCTTCGTCCATCATCCCCCTTACCCCTGCCATACCGAAGCCCCACCACCACCAACTCTCCCCCGAGAGTTGAAAAGAAACTTTTATCTTCCTTTTAGTTTGAGAAATAAAATCATCCCCAAGGAATGTAAATTGAGCGCGGTAGATAATTACTCCTCCGACGCTAGCAGATATATATATATATATATATATAATATATCTATATACATAATAGATATATAGATATATCTTTACCGATACGCTCCACGGTCCTTCTTTACGACCAATTTCTTATCTACGTTAATCTTTACTCGCATCTATTATCTGCCCATAGTAGTACGGTATATGGTTATAAACATTGGCAATAATTTCTTGCGGCTTTTCAAAATCGGAGAAATATATATTTCATTAAAATGATCAGTATTTTTATTTCAATAAATCAATTTGAGAGGAAATTAAAAGGTTAATAATTATATACACCTCGAATTTTTGACAGCCTGTTTCTCAGCTAAAACACATCCGATCGATGTGAAATTGATATCAGTGACGTAGAACAAGTGAACGAAGGGCATGACGCTCTTGGATTTCCAAAAATCGAAAATAAAATTTACAGATATTTTATCAAGAGTGCTCTGTAACGAATAATCATTGTTGCCGACGTTGTAGTACTTGATAAATATGAAAACATATCGGAAACATTTTCGCTTTTTGGAAATTCAAGAGCATCATGCCCTTCGTTCACTTTTTCTCCATCACTGATAGGTACTCTCTAAATTCGAATCAGTGGAAAGTCACTGATAGCAGTGATAAGTATACCAGAATCACTGACAATCAGTAACATTTTCACTGATTGTCAGTGATTCTGGTATACTTATCACTGCCATCAGTGACTTTCCACTGATTCGAATTTAGAGAGTATATAAAGACGTCGAGAACCCCTAAGTACCTGAATTTTTAGTTTCTTCTTTAATTTCTTACATACCGCGAAGTTTTGTGGACGCGGAACGCTAGGGGTACCAACCCGAAATTTTTGCTATTCCATAGGCGTAGGTCATACAGTAAACTGCAGCAGCAGTTTGGTAACTTACTAGATGTTTCTAGTAAAATCACTAGAAATCACTGGAAATCTAGTCATTAGATTTCTAGTCCAGAAATCTAGTGACCAATGATCACTAGATTTCTAGTGATCTCTAGTGATTTTACTAGAAACATCTAGTAAGTTACCAAACTGCTGCTGCAGTTTACTGTATGACCTACGCCTATGGAATAGCAAAAATTTCGGGTTGGTACCCCTAGCGTTCCGCGTCCACAAAACTTCGCGGTATGTATATATATATACGTGCGGTCGTATCGTCGTAAGGCGATACAAATACAAGATAATATGATAGATGATTAGTAATTAATCAATGAAATAGAAAAAAAAAAAAAAAGAAAATATAAGAATTACCTTATATTTTCTAATTAGATATAACATGCCTGTCTGAATTACAGGTAGTTAGAAGTTAACGGAGGTATGTATTATAGTATGTATATATATACCTGCGTATACATAGACCGTTTACAATTGACTATATATATATATATATATATATAATTGAATAAAATTACCATTTTCATCTTTGGCAAGCAATTAACGTTTCCCTTGATTTATTCCGGGGCATAAATAATTTCAAGATGCACTAATTATTGCCGGAGTTCTATGTACGCGTGTGTATATATGTATAGTCTCGCAGCATTATATTATATACATATACGTGTATAGATAGGTATACACTAAGCTCGAGGTATACATCCATCTCCTCGTAGATAGAAAGATGAAAGACTCCGCTCTTTCGGATAACCAAGAGTGGCCAAACTTCCCGTGAAGCGATAAATTTAAAAAACAATAGGAAACACCAGCCATAGACAATGGGAGAAATATAGGTATCGTTTCAGACCGCCGGTAGGCGGAAGCGGTCTTTTGAGGTTATTCAAAACTGGGACATTTTTTTGCCTCCTATATAGTATACTATACTTGATTGTCTCTCTTTTTTTTTTTTTCTCTCAACATGGGATGATGCACCTTATAAATATAAGGGTATTTTTCAACCTCTTGTCCTTCGGACCATAATCAAGTCAAACTTACGAGTTTTGAGTCATCGGGTTTCAGAGTTAGATCCAGTCAGAGTAAAAGCATTTAATTCAAGGATTTCGATCCACCGGTGATTCGATTCCATAGATATTCCATGATCTCTAATTGCTCAGAAAACGAAACTCTGTCCGTTGAACAGATGACTAATCGATACTGCAATTTTTTACCGCCAAATTTTCACACGGTAAAAATTTTTGCGTCATTTTTAACACAAGACTTTATGTTAAAAATGACGCAAAAAATTGTACTGTGCAAGTTTACAAATTTCTTTTTTTCCCCTCTGACTGTCTTATAATTATTTCGGAAAAAAATCAACGCTTTGATATAAATTTGCACTGCATCTAACTGTAAGAAAAGCCCTATTCAAGGTGTATCTATCTCCTCGGGGGGAAAGGCTAGAATTTTATACTTTTGGAAAAGCGTAGGTGAATTTATTTTTGAGTGACGTTTGCAGCCATGGTCATAAGTGACGAGAGCTGTGTCTAATAATAGGATGGAAAGATTTTTGGTCATGGCTATATATATTTCGCGTCTGTAATAATTTGGGAAAAAATGAAATAACAAAATTTTTCCTGAAATGATCCGAAACGTCCATCAGGTGTCGCATGTCTTCAGCATTTATGCTATGTCCGAAAACGAAAACGGTTCCCGCCCACAACACCCTGCGCTGCATCAGAACAAGACAATATGATTTATTCAAAATGCAATCTGTAAGACGCTTGCGTGAAGGGGGAGCGCGAATGACGCGTAGACGAAAAGATGCCCCGCCAATGACCGAAAAATCACCTCGGTGAAACCAGTTCGCTAGAAAAGAAGAAGAGGAAGATGATGAAGAAGAGGGAGAAGAATTTCTTGGACATGACGCTAGAACGCGGAGCTTCAAGAGAGAAAGACAGACAGACAGAAAGAGAGAGAGAGAGAGAGAGAGAATAAGGAGTGAGAGAGACAGACTTAATTACGTGGCATTTTTCGTGTCTTCTTTGGGATGCAGTCAACGCCGGTTCTCGATGAGAGAGAAGAAAATGGATAGCAAGATTAAAGAGAGAGAGAGAGAGAGAGAGAGAGAAAGGGAGAAGGAGAAAAGTTCTACGAGAATCTCGGTGGAAGGCGTGCCCGTTACCCGCATTATCGAAGTAGAGAAGAACCGGTGAATTTTCTTCTCTTCGCGTCCAAAGATGCAGCGGCACGCTCTTCAGTTTTACCAAATTATTTTTAAAACGATTTCGAGTCCTTATGGTCACTACTCACCCCCGCGACCATATGCCCCTCAAACATGATGAACTTGAAGAGCTGACGAGCTGACGAACTGGACAGGTAGGTAGATGAAACTTGTGCTCGAACGATCTCGCCTGCTTCGGTTACAGCTACTTCTAAAGAGAAAACTCTGCGACTCCCTGGAGAGAAGAGAAGACAGGATGAGGTGGCGGTGGAGGTGGAGGTGGAGGTAGAGAAGGTGGAGGAGGTTCCATCCCCTAGAAACCAAACCGTTCCGCCGTCGCTCGTCTCCTTGCGGACGTATCAAAGTTGACGGTTCGACGGAGCGTATTGTCTACCTCTCTCTCCAGGCTAAAGTCGCCTAGACATCATTCGAATGGATGAATAGGTAGATAGATAGATAGATAGATAGATAGACAGATAAATGAATAGTCTATTAGTCTGCTTGGCAAAGAATGTTTTCTATACTTGAGAAAATAAAAATAATAATAAATAAAGTCATTACCTACTCCCACGACACGATGCTGCTGGAGTCTATTCGCTGTGTGCAGAAAACCAAGTAGCGCCGCGGCCGGCTGAATTCAGCATGTCTTGCTGGACTAGCTGGCATTTTTTTTAGGTGAGCGAGATTTTAATTGCGTTGAAAAAAAATCATATTGACAAGCATTTCAAAATGAGCCTTGTCATACGGACGGGGTTTGGACATATCACTGATGATATTGAGTTCAATCCTAGTGTAATTCCAAAAGGGAAAGCTCTAGCTGTTTCTCATGTGGTTCGCGTTGAAGAATTGCAGAGTGAAACCATCAGCGAATTAATAAGGTGCAGTGTAATACCACAAACGTCAGTCAATGCCACTACGCGAGTCCAGCAAAATTCGCACATTTTCGCCACCATGGGCGCTCTATGTCGTTCTCCACCGCTATAGTATGGTACTGCACACAGCGAATAGAAAATCTCGAAAATTAATTGAGGAGTTATAAAGCGTCAAGTTTCACGTCAACTATCATTCATTCTATCGATATTTCGATGCGATCATTTTTACAGGCATGCTCCGTCGTGCACGGAAAAAAAAGTGCTGTTGAATTTACTCTGGAGCAGTAAATATAGGGACGACAGCATTTTTTTTTGCAGCAGTAGAAATTATCACAATTCTAGTATTGGGTACATTAGAGCAAGTGGCATTTAATGTCTATATGAGTGAATGTTGCCACAATTGTGATAATTTCTACTGCAAACAATTAATGCTTTCCCTATATATTTACTGCTCCAGAGTAAATTCGACAGCACTGTTTTTTCCGTGTGCTACCAACATAGACCTCATGTTCACTGCAAAATCAAATATCGCCGATTGAGCAAATCAAATTTTTCAAATATCAGCCGTATGCCCTGGGCGGTTTCAAAAAATTGCATAAAAATATTTGGCGTCCGATATGTTGGAAAATCATGAAACTCATACTTTTCGTAAAGAATAGAGGTCATACAAATTGGGTGCAGAATAAATATCCTGCTCTCGTTCAATTGGGCATCACATATGTTTTCAACAACCGATCCATATAGCTGTAAATAATTTTCAAGTGTTTTTTCGGACTTTATAGTAGGAGTGTTGGGGTCTTTTGAATCATCCCTAAGATTATTGCAATAAGGGGATATCCGCTCATAAACAAAAACATAATTTAATTAACTTTGAGGGATGATTTGGAAATATAGTAAATGGACGATGAAGAACCGTTGTATTTTCATTATTTTCGAAGGTATGTGGATGTGGATACTTCAAACAATACTAAAGTATGGGAAACGTAAGATCCCTTCGACTTTCTCCCTCGGCTGTCTCTCATCTTCCCAACACTCGCGCTCGGCGCCATTCGAATGAAATGGAAAGGCGAGTGACATCGACATCTCCGGGGCAACGGATAGACAGACATCCCCCGGCCTTCATACGCTCTTATCTATATCTACACATGCCTATATACAGGGTGAGGCGGTCAAATTCGAACGCCCAATGCAATCCGTATTTTTTATTTTATTTTAGTTTTCTTTTTTTTTTTTTCTTCACGCTTTTGAAGAGAGTTGATGAAATTTTTTCTTGGATCGAATACACGCCGATTTTCAACACTTCTTTTTCAACTATACACTCAGAAAAAAGTCTTGTTGACACAACCAAAATTTGAGTTATTATATGCACAATCACATTTTTCGTTCAGTCAACCAAAAATTTTGTTGGAATAGCCAAAATTTTGGTTATCCCAACGAAATTTTTGGTTGACTGAACGGAAAATTTGATTGACTGAACAAAAAATGTGATTGTGCATATAATGACCAAATTTTGGTTGTTATTTTTCTGGGTGTATCATAAGAACATTGGAAAAACTTGAAAAATTTCTGCTAAAATATCATTTTTCCAATTAGTACATTTCTATCATTAGAAAGAAAAAAAGGATACAATTTTATTCAGAGATTGAAGAAGAAAGAGAAATTTTAAAAAATCACGAGGTGTGTAAAGTTTTTAATTTCTTTTTTGCATAACACAAAGCTGAATCCGTACATTTATGGTATATATGGGGAATTCCACCCCAACCCGACCCACGTCTGACCCTCACCCCTTTCGATGTGGATCATAATTTTTTATATTGTTCCACCTTTTTGAAAAAACACTCTGAATTTTTTTGAGATTTTTTTGAAACCGTCCGTTTTACCTATGATTTTCGAAAATAAACACACCGATAGCCCGAATCGACAAATCTGAAAAAATTCTCAAAAATCTTGCTTGAGTTATCTTAATTTTTGGGCCTATAGCCAAAGTGGGCAAACGTTTGCTTCTCGTATTGTTTAACGTTGTTCTCGGAAAAAACTCTAAATATCATAGAAGCGAACGTCTGCGCACTCTGGGTCAAGGCTTGAAAATTTTGTTTAACAAAGCGGGATTTTTGAAATTTTTTTCAGATTTTTCGAATGAGGTCAACATTTTGAATTTTGGGAAATTTTGAAAATCTTGACCCCAATTGAAAAATTTGAAAAAATTCTCAAAAATCCTGCTTTGTTAAACAAAATTTTCAAGCTTTGACCCAGAGTGCGCAGACGTTCGCTTCTATGATATTTAGAGTTTTTTCCGAGAACATCGTTAAATAATACGAGAAGCAAACGTTTGCCCACTTTGGCTATAGGCCCAAAAATTTTGATAACTCAAGCAAGATTTTTGAAAATTTTTTCAGATTTTTCGATTCGGGCTATCGATGTATTCATTTCCAAAAATCATAGGTAAAACGGACGGTTTCAAAAAAATCTGAAAAAAATTCAGAGTGTTTTTTCGAAAAGGTGGAACAATATAAAAAATTATGATCCAAATCGAAAGGGGTGAGGGTCAGACGTGGGTCGAGTTGGGGTGGAATTCCCCATATATATATAGTGTACATATAATGCGAATCAACGTGTACATGGTTGCGTGTACGTATATTTTATACACACATATCTAGTATATATATATATATATATATATCTGAGAGTGTCGACTGCGGACGTATTCGCGCCAGGCGTCAGGATCCCATCAGACCTCGGCGTGGCCGGAGGGTCAACGATGCCAAAGAGTGGCCGAGCCCCTCAAATTGATATCTCAAAACTAGGGTCAACTGTTATTCTACCGCCGGACAAATTGAATGCCGATATTTTCACAACAGTGCGAAGCCATCTTTCTTTAAAAATGAACAAAAAATAAAAATGAAAAAAAAATTGAAATTGAAAATGAACATAATATGAACATGAAAATATCTTATACACAATCTGGAACCTGACGATAGACCTATGCACTATATGTTACCTACTTTTCGCTCGAAGCGGCAAAAAATAAAGAAAGACAGTAAGCGAAGAAAAAACAAAAAAAAAAAAAAAAATAGGAAATTGACAATTTATTCGGAAAATTGCTGGCAGCTACTTACCTTACCTCGTCCTTCAGATGAATACCATGGATAAGGATAACGAGGATGAAATGTATGTTTATCTGTCGATCTTAAGACTTCGACTTAAACTGCCGGCGTTAAATCATGCGGAAATATACGCTTAGGTTAAGTATAACAAGGAGAGTATCGTGTCTGATGGACAGATACTGGATCGACCTTGATCGGTAATTAAGTTTTTGCTGTGTCTCGCGGGTAATTAATGAATCCTGTTTTTCAACATTGCAGATTAATCTCTATACCGGTATATGCGAGATACATATCTATATCTATATACATAATATATTATAGTATACGTACAGACGCATGTATACAATTTTTACGTTCAATTGAATTTAAGAATAGAAAGCAATTCGGTATAAGTTCTGCGACTTGTTTCTGCAAGCGTCTCAAACTCTGACGGTGAAACACGAAAATGATCCTTTCAAGCTTGCATACTTTATCACTGGTTCGTTTAAAGTTACAGTGAATCGTTGTCGCGCTATTCTTGCGGTCTGAAAACTTGCGCAGGTAAAAGGTCTCACGGTAAAGCCGGAGAAACGCAGCTCGGAGTTGAACAGGGAGGCTTGATTTTCAAGTGCCTTACCTACCCAACTTTCGCTTGGGGGCAATTCGCTAATTGCCTCTCTCTCTCGGCTGTTTTAATATTGCATACTATACTCTGTCAGTGTGTCAGTGTGCCGGCGAATGGTTTGACTTGGCTGACAGCTCGAGAGTCTACTATACGATGGATTATAAAAATTTCATACGATAAAGTATTCACGCGAAACGGGTGGGGCGGGGTTCTCTATCTATTTTCAATACACGAGAATTCGATACCCCCGGCGAGATGTCCTTTAAATAATTTAACATCGGTAATGATTCTGCCACCGTGGCTTCTCGGTGGATATATCCATACACCCACACAAAGCCTGAGATACATCTATAAAGTGTTCGGAGTCTATCTGCCTTTGCAGCCATTCACAAAACAGAACAAGAAAACAACAGGAAAAAGAAAAACAAAAAATCAAAGAAGATCTACCGTCGAACTTTTCGCTTTTCCTCGTTCCATATCCTTGTGACTAATTTCAAATGATAAAAGGGTTCTCATGAAATTTGTGGCTCTCCACGTTTTGTCCATTTAATAATTTACCACTATACCATAATATAATGACTTCGGTAGAGAAACCCACTTCGAGTTTGCCGATGATAAAACCAACTAGCCATTCGAGTAGTGAGTACCTACCGTGGTCCGAAATTGGTAAGACGATTTTTAACCCCAATTTTCACATCCTTATTTTCATCATCGAGACTCGACTGGTGCAGGACATCTCGTCTCATCCTCAAAGCGTGAGATATACTTATTTTTCGTCTCTCTAGAGATAGGGATGAAGAGAGAGAAAGAGAGAGAGAGAGATGAGAAGTTTGGAAGGGACAGTGGTGTGTCCAGTCGGTGGAGATGAGAGGAGAGGAAAATCGGTGCGTGTGTAGAGGGACTCTCGTCTTAGGTCCCCACGGTTACGACACCCGAATTCTGTGCAGTATTGACGTATTTTGAATACAGGGGCGAGAGAGAGAGACAGAGAGGGAGATAAAGACAGAGAGAGAGAGAAGAGAGTAAGAGAGAGAGAGAAGACAGCTCTGCCGAGGACCATCAGCGAAGTCCACGCGCTCAGTTTCGGCAGAGTATGGGTGTGTCCTCGCGTCTTCGTCTCGCGCTATGGTCCACCTCGCTCCCTCGCGTCCTCGCCACCCGGACTCTCACTTCTCTATATATCCATACATACTTACACACACTCCCTATCCATCCTCTCTCTCTCTCTCCTTCTCTCCTAGCACCCTCGCACCAGCAGCCACCCCACAAACCACCCAAGCCATCCAAGCCGCGCTAGATATCTCCATACGCCACTTACCGAGACCAGGGTGTTCTCCGCTCGCCATTTTACTCAGCCAATGTTATATACCTTCGTTATATATTCACCAATGGTCAAGACGCAGGTGTGGTTGATGAAGGAACGACCATATCCATACGGTCGCTTAAAACGCCGAATCTACTTGATTCCGTTTATGATACCATCGTGTAACTGGACTCTTCAGGAATAGTTTCCACCTTTAATGAACCTCGACTAACATCCGAGGAGGACCTTGATCATTTCCTTGAGCGTCACTGGACCTGGTTTTCGCGTGGCAAGGACCACGAGCCGGTGCCAGGGGTGATGTAGAAGGAGGTTGTTGGTGGTGGTAGGAGTAGGAAGCGACGGTGGTGGTAGTGGCCACCCTCGCTGGTCTGCAGAATGTTGTCGCTGGAGGCAGCGGTCGTGGGGTGGCCCAAGGGTGGTCCGAGGGTGGACTCTAAAGTCCACCGAAGGGGAGCCCTACAGCCACCGAGAGCAAGGGAGAATTTACGCCTGGCAGCGAATTCCTACCGGGCCTCATATCACGAACACGCACACACTCAACCTACCAAAATTCTCATACACCAGACTCTGAGCTACAGATCGTTCCACAGAGACTCGGTGAAACTACCTTTATCAAACTGAATTCAATTTATACTCGCAGCTTTTCAATTCCACAGAATATCACTAACGTCTATAATCACGTCACCGATCGTACTCCGTCTCCTCTCATCGTAGGTATGCCATGAAGCCGGCTAAAAATCCCCCTTATGTTGAAAAAGAATAATTAACAGGGTGAATTAGTCCACCGCGGAATACAAGCTATATAGCCAATTGTCACGCACTGCCAGAACGGTAAGGCTGGCTTTGTATTCACGTGCCTGTAAACGGTGACAAGAAATAATTTGGTGATGAACTTTCGGGGTGAAAATTATAAGATTTGGTAAATATTGAAGTGAACTTTCACTTCGACATAAACTAATGAATGAATGAATGAAGATGATGATGATGATAAATTATTGTTGGATATCGCAGAATGAATCTGGAGGTCAGAGTTTTGGTGGAACTTCCTGTAGATGGTAAAGGGAATATCCACGCGTGGTTTCTCTTGCGTGAGTCTTGACACACACATGTAGGTACATACATACATAAGACTTGGAGTCGTACGTGACGGTGGGTTGGCCATAGCACGTCATAGGAGCGGCAACACCAGCCGGGCAATCACGCGCAAAGACAAACAGAGGCTGCGGACCGCTGATTGCTGAAGAAGAAGTCCTCTGCGGCGGTCGTCGTTGTCGTCACCACCGCGGATGCCGCCGTGCTCCGCACCCTTCTTGGGAAAGCGCGGGAGGTAGATTCAACGACGAAGGAAAACCGTCAGGCAAGTCGAGATGCTGACGAACGCGGAATACCAAATCGAAGACGTGCCCCCCCCCCCCCCCCCTCCTACCCCCTACCAGCCGTCGAAAACGGCCAGCTTATTCGATAAGGTCAGCGAAACGAGTCCCTCTCCTTTCTCACCCAGCGCGAAACTCGTATACCTGCTCGAATTTATCTACGGAGTAAACGGCTGATTGCGATTATTGGGTCGGCGAGTGACCCTCGTTGCTGTTTCTTGTCAATCAAGTCACCGACATCGTAAGAAGAAGAAGAAGAAGAAGAATAAGAATAAGAAAAATGAAAAGAAAAGAAAACATGATGGTTTACGCGAAGGGGATGCACACGTGTGTCTTCGTCAGAGATTTTTCGCGAAAACCTTAACGTTAGATGTCAAAAGAGCGGAAATCGAGGTACAAGGCGGGGGGATCTGTTTCGCTTGTCCAGGGCCTCGCCTCCTGAATATTCTAAGCTCTAAAAGCTTCCCTCCCGCCTCCCTGCCCGCCGCTACCGTTCGCCCTCGCGTTAGGTACGGAGGGTCCATCAGGTCCATAACAAGCTCTCTCTATCCTAGGCCTCGCTCTTCGCTTCGCCACAGCCGCCAGCGCAAGGAGGGAGACCGAAAGCGAGAGCGAGAGTGAGAGTAAGAGTGAGAGTGAGAGTAAGAGCGAGAGTGAGAGTGAGCGTGAGAGTAAGAGTGAGAGTGAAAGTGAGAGTGGGAACGAGAGAGAGAGAGGATAGACACAACCCCCGCAAAGCCACCTCTCGCCACCCCCAGCCATCCACCCAGCCATCTCCTGGTAGCTCGCTTGCTCGCTCGCCCACTCGCTCACTCGCTCACTCGCTCTACGCCTACGTTAGGTAAATTCGGTGTAACGTTGAGGGTGTTGGGGGCCGATGGGGACCAAAGGAGAGAAGAGATGGTTGGGGGGAAAACCACCCCGGGGGTGGACCTCCCGGTGATCGATAGCCACACACACGCGTCCATCTCCCCTTCCTTCGTAAACCACCCCCACCTGCCTCTTCTCTGCCCCTTCTCGACCCCCGGCTACCCCGGCGTCTCAACCTCGAGAAATCGAACTGGTCTACGGTTTTGGACTAACCGTCAAACTCTGACAAGGACTTGGCGTTCAATTACAAATCATCTTCAACGATACAACAAGCTGATGTTTGAAATTTATACATAAACTGGTCCACAAGTTTCGCTCGAGGAACGTTTCCCTCCGAACCTTTAAAAAAAAAAAACATTTCAAATATTTCTGGCCAAGTGGAAATCCACGAGAATTAAATGAGGATGTGTGTCTTCGAAGTACTTAAAGTCAAATTTTCGGTCAGGATTTTGTTTAAGAGAAAATCATTTCCACTAAGGATCATCAATATTACTCGAGGATACATATACTTTGTGAATATTCGTGTATGTAGGGTAAAGCTCCCAGGTAGCTGGCAGGCTGGTGCTCTGGTAATAGTTGTTCAGGTGCCCGACCGGATTAGCGACTAATCCGTTGCGTAGATTTGCACTAGTTCAAGATTTCCCTAAATTCATGACGTTCAGATTTTCCGAAATCGCCGGACCCCAACGCACACGTACCGGCGAGTGTCTCTCTTATTCTGGTTTCTGCTTCGAGTCTCGGTCTCCTTGAGCCGTGGTAATTGGGCCTTCCCACAAGCTGTTAGCGTCTCTCTACGGGCGCATTGGATATACGTGTGTTGTGTGCTTCGAAGCACACGATCATGCGTATACCCTCCACTCTCTCAAGTTACACAACAAAATCCTGCGTTTTGATGCCTCACGTTTTGTCTTCAGTGCTGCAATGATGGGGATGGAAGAGTGTGAAACCTGGTATGGTACACATGTCTTGACTCTCGCCTGATTATATTTGAAAAGACTTCCTGGACTGCTCTGATAAAGCTGCAGGGGGTTCTCGAAAGATTATTTTCGACGCATCCATAGTCAAGACGTTCCTTTGAAAGGAATAGGCCCTTAAATTTCTCCAGAGTCAAAGGTCACTGTGAGTGCAGGGTTGTGTCGGTGACCCTACCACACAGTAGGCACCATGGCGTCGTTGGAGTCCGAGCAGTCCCCAACCGCGGGTAGGATTATCGGTGGCAACTGGGAACCACCTTCAGCTATAGTGCCGCGATTCTCTTCAGTGTGGTACACCGCCTGGCCACGCGTAACTAATTACGACATCGCGAACATATTTCAAAGCAAAGAGGGGCGAAATATCCACCACACCACACCACACCATGCCATGCCACGCCACGCCACACCACACCAACCTTCGAAACGACGTGCCGTGTAAGCCTCGTAAAAAAATATATATATTGTACCAGGCTACTGTTTGAGTGGCATTTCGAGACACGTGTTGGCGGCATGTTTTACCGCTGACAACCTCCGAAGACTAAGCGAATATACTTTTTGTTTTCCATTCCTTTTGCTCGCAGATTTTAAACAGATGTGCGGAGAAACGCTTATCGCTACGTTTTACAAATAAATTCTTTACTATTCACACGGAAGTACCTATTCGTTTCTTGGAAAAATCACTTCTCACTCTATAGCATCCGGAAAACAGATCCAAATAAAGATGCAAGGTCTGGGGCACGAAAAATTGCAATTTGAAAATTCGCTTGATACTGTTTCCGATAATATTACATGCTTTTCTGTGGTCATGAAAATCTATCGAATTTTCAGTTATTTAATCTTGTCATAATTTTGGGTAAAAATTTCTCTGCTTGGTTTAAACCTATTGAGAAAATTCTTGAGGTCTGTATGGGAGGAAATGAATTTCTGGGAATGTAGTTGACTAGAATCGTGTTGTCCGAGAGGCTGAAGGTGTAAATTTGGAATCTCGTTTAAAATCAGAAAATAGTTGTGAGGTGGAGTGATGGGAGGATGATGTTTGCGTAAGGTAACACAGACTGAGAGCGAAGGAAAGCGGCGTCGGGTTCCTCCTAGTCGTACGCCTATTTGGACCAGGCGCGCAAACAAATCCCGTTTCGGTTCTTCATCCCAAGGGAAGGGACGGGCCTCGCTTCAGCGCCATCTTTTGCAGGAGATCTCCTCGCTCCTCGTATCTAGAGAACATGAATAATTTGGTCTACTTTGCCCGGACGGAGATGATGGCCGCGAGACACCGTCCGCCAAAACCCGAAGAGAACAAGCGAAGAGACATTTTCACTCTGAATCATCGCAACAATATAGTGCATTGTTGCCTTATAAACCGCCACTTCTTCCTTGGAAGTTATTTATCCCAACTGAACCCAAATGCCGTTTTTCGTTTATCTTAACTTCCGATTTTCCCTCGTGACAAACTGCACAACGCTTTTATTTTTCTTTCTCTTCCTCAGATTTTTGACGTCGCAAAATGGTCGAGGATGCTGTGACGTACGTTCGACCCTAAATTCTCGAGCATATAGATTTTTTTTTGAAATATTTTACCCTCAGTTCAAAGGACGAATCTATAATTTTGTATCTTTTATCGGGTTTCAAAAATATCCAACTTTTAAATCGCCCTGTACCCATTCACGTCGAATTGACAATCTCCCGGTGTACCAGACAGCGGAGAGAGTCTCAGGCTTGTGCGCCCTAATCGCAAAGGGCATTAGCTAACTTGGCTCGACGAAGCCGAATGAGAGAGACGCGCAGCACGGACTTGGGGTCCGAGCCAGACCGGGCCTGTGTTTAACTCTCGAAAATGACCGAGGAGGCTCAGCTGCAGTAATTGAGAAAATAAAATTAAAGAATAAAAATGAACGTCCGCGTAATCAACGAGTAAAAAGATCACGAAGAACCATCAGCCTGAAGCTCGTGCAATTTTCGTCGGTTTCTTCAACAACTATTTTACGAAAAAAGTACCCCTGATCAGTGATCGTACAGGAGAAGCATCGACACACGGCTTCGGACTTCCACCTTGTCATCCCCGATCCTAGGTACCTCAAAGTGCTTAGGTTCTTCTTTCCTCCCCGAGAATCGCGTAGCCCTGGCAAAGTCGACGCTACGAATACACCCCCTAGGTTCAAGCCTAACCACCCGCTGTGCGCACCGTTGTCGAAGGGACAATGGTGTCCAACGGCTCAACGACAATCGCTCTGAAATCCTGACGGTTTTACTGTCGCTAGAAATCCATGCAAAATATACGGCTGCTGTGAATGGGCTTTTTGGACAGTGCAGCGCTGCAGCGAAGCAAATGTATGTTTCCGAGAAAATATTTTATTCCTACAAGGCGGTGTTACCGCTTATTTCACGAATTAATCTTGGCTTGACTTCGCCCTTCCACGACACGCTGTAATACAGTTAGTTACCTACTCGGAACCAATCGTGCTGGGAATTGGCTAATTGCAAGTCCTGTTTCGCTCCCCATTTTAATAGAGCTTCACACCTGACCTGGAATTTATATAAACCGTAGATATTTATATATTTCAGGACAAATTGTACGCTATATGGTTTCGTCAGAGTGATTCTTTCATACGAAGGGTTTCCTTGATCGTGAAAGTATCGAAAACGATACCTTATTGTTAGGTGCGAGTAACACGAGATTTGCGAACCCCATTTTTAACCTCATCCTGACAAAGAAAAAAAAAGAACGACAAAGTTACGCAACGCGAAACGATCGCCAGTTATATTATTTCCACTGGTTTTCTCTCTCAGATTTTTTACAGTAAGAAAAAGAAAAATAAGTGTTAAAAATATTGCAACATAAAAAGAAGAAGAAAAAAAAAAAAAAAAAATACCATTTTCTAAAACAATTTTCGAGGTAACCTGCAGTTTGAAAGGGAAGCTTTTGAAGGGCTGAAAAATCAATCACCGGTATCTCAAGATCTTCAAGACTTAGCGAGGATTCATTAGGACGATGTTCATTAGCGTTTGAAACTAAGTGTTCCATCAGAAAGCTGGCATTTTACTACCTTCACCACGAACGAACAACCTTCGCCGTTTTCACTGCAGTGCAGTGCATTATGCCTAACCCTCTTCGTCTAAGCTCTGATTATCTAGCCTATGCCACTGACCAGAGTTTTCCAGCTTTGACCATAAATAGACCTAAGAAAGTCCGCTGGACAGTTCCTTCTATTGTCTTCGCTCATCGGGTGGCCGCCGCTAGATCGTCACGGTTTTCAAACGCACGGCTAGTCGGGGAGTTGGGGGTGGCGGTAAGAATTTTGCACTTGAATGCAGATTTACCGATACGTAAACCACCTCTATATATATACTCGTATAGGATATACGTCATATAGTATATATTGGGGTGGTCCTTAATTTGATCATTTTCGAATTTGAATGCTTCTATATGGGTCAGGACGTCTCCAAATATTACATACAAAAAAATTGAGCCAAAAACCTTCGAATTTTCCTATTTGAATGAAACACGATTGACCCTAAAATAATATACCTAGATACCTACTATATAGCAAAATGGCAAAGATTTTCTCATTAGTGTCAAAAATTTTCGAAATTGTTCCGATTTTGCAAAGTAGGTACTAGAACTCATAATTGTCGATATTTTTCTGGTCTAGCTAATCGCAGGATCTTATCGCTACAAGGTAGACAGGTCAGAATATTAAAATCACGGAAGGACCAAGGTGATAATTAGTCCTCGAGCTAAGTGACCAACAATTGAATTTCACATGTCAAAACTATTGCCGAAAAATTCGTCCAATTTATCCGAATTTAATTCGGATAAATTTTTATCGAAAAGTCCGAATGATCATTTTTCGAATTGTCTTACCTGTGACAAGTAAGATTTTTTTTGTTTCTAATAAACGTTACACACCGCATGACAGACAACAGGTGGATTTCTTCAGCTTCGCCGCACCGGAAAGGAATGATAATTTTTTTGGTCTTAGGACGAATAGCGAAGAAAAAAATGAAGTGTTTACGAACTGCGATTGTGAGCTATCGAGATAACTGATAGTTGTATACATACATATACCTATAGTTATGCGAATTACGATACGCCGGTTAATTTTAAGATTTGATTATTAGTGACGTGCAATACTCAACGCTGTACACGGTTCTTGGTAATAACTTAATAACCAATCGACGAAATGAGTATTTATTTTACTTTTTACTGCTAATCGCATTACCGTATTCCTAGAAGCATAAGCAACAATCAACGAGCTTGGTATGGAGAGGTAAGCCGTCCATTGTGCCTCGGGTTCTTGCAATTTTTATTGCTTTAAGCCGCAATATTATTTTAGGCTTTGTGAGGATCCAAAGGCAGGACCAGTACTCGCTTTTACAATTCGGAGGAAGAGTATAACTTTTTTGCTCTTCAAAATATCGTTGTATTTATTGAGAAATAAGACTCCATTATTTTAGACGCTATTTGTTATCACGAAGGAAACGAGAAGCTAACAAACATGATATTGAGATGGTGAACTGCATGAGAATCACTGCAGGCTAGATGTATGTCGTTAAAAGTTTAACCGCAGCCTTGAACATCCTTTATGCATGGCCTGTACTGATGGAAGACGATCTTCGTTCGACTCTTCGTATCTCGGTCTGAAAATCAAAATCAAAAAAAAAAAAAAAATAATATAAAGAAATGCAAGAAAAACGGTACGAAAGAGTTCGCAAAGAAATTTAGAGCGACAGATAGATTCTTGCAACCCTTTGAAAGGGGAATTTGAAACGAGGTATAAAGAACGCCGCACGCAAGGCAACGGGCAAAGGACTTTTACGTAGGGGTATATCCTGTATTATAAAGGAATAACTGAGGACTAGGCCACCTCGCCATACCCCGCGTATCTTGAGAAAAATGTATTATGGGAATCGAGGAGGAAGATCGAAGGAAGAAACGCGAAGGAAGGACTTGAGGACTCGAGGACCTCTTCGGCACACTCGCTCTCGGTTGCCGCGTGCCCCATAATCCTCTGCGAGGATTCGCGATCAGACAAAACACACAGCCAGGCCTTCAGGCACGCTCTCTGAATAGAGCTCCTGTGATGTTTCTAATGCGAAGCTTAGATTCACTTCGGGATCGCATATAAACGAATGTCAGCGTCATCAAAGACGGGTATGGCCTGCCAAAGGACGGCAAGGTTGAGATATTTTTTTTCAAATTTATAAGCGACGAATAAAGAGGACCAGAAATGGTCGGAAAATATATTTTTGCGATTAAATATTTGACTGATATTGATACCAAGTAGGTAAACGATTTTTGCTGATAGTTCAATGAAAGTAAGTCTTTCATCTTCTTTCGAAAAAAGTCATCCGAAGGTGCGCGTTTGCACCCCAACCAAAAGCACCCAGTAGATTCTAGCCGAACCGTACGCCGAATGGAGCGTGGCGTGATTTTGATAAATGCTTCAGCGGACCCTTCCGCATTGCAAGCCCTTCTTCTTACCCTCTTTCTCTCGTTTTCCGTCTGTCTTTAGGTTCCTCTCCCTTCTATCTCACAACGTTACGTTAAGTTACGAGTTAGGTGATGCAGGATGCAGTGGAATTCATCTAATCCGACATGCGTAGGTACCTATACGTTTCCCATGAATATGCATCTGCTGGTTAATGCGATTTGATTCATGTTCGAGAATCCGGCAGGAACAATAGACGAAATTTCTTTGAACTGTAACGATCTTTTTCTTAGATCAGATTTCTGTACATAGCGATTGATTTATCGCCATTGAAGCAAACTTTCGATCATCACGGATTGTCAATGAGTATAAAAAAAAAAAAAAAAAAAAAAACAGGAAGGGTGAAATTGGGAAGAAAAAGTCTTCGAAGACGGAGGGCTAATTCGCAAATGAAATTCTTATGGTTAAAATCGTTTTTTCATATCACCATCATTTCAAAATTAAATTGCACTAATCGATTAGAATAAAGTATGTACCTTGTAAATATGTATATCCTGTACGTATATAAACATAAAGTTTACAAGGAGCACGTAAAGCGATATTTTATGGTTCGAGCTTAAATTTCAGTTCTTAGAATCGTGATGGGAGCGTATGGTCGTAAAGCAATTAAAATTTTGCTTAGGCAAACACCACCACCGTGGGCTGCTAGCTGCCTCTGTCGCATCGTGCCGTTCCTTCATTGAGGGTAATTCAGAATTTGA
This sequence comes from Tenthredo mesomela, assembly GCA_943736025.1. Classification (NCBI taxonomy): domain Eukaryota; kingdom Metazoa; phylum Arthropoda; class Insecta; order Hymenoptera; family Tenthredinidae; genus Tenthredo; species Tenthredo mesomela. Next base: position 1,723,873 of record OX031016.1, read on the forward strand.
AAGGGGGACAATTTCGAAAAATCATAAACTTCAAGGAGGATATTTTAACGGTACGAGCCATTATATATATCTGTCCATGCCGATGTCGATGTCGATGTCGATGTCGATGCTTATATTAATTATTCCAGACTGTCCATAATTTTCAAAATTAAATGCCATTATATACGAGCCCTTTGAAGCCACCGCTTTCTAGATACGCCTAGTTCCTCTATAATCATAGTCTTTTCTCGGCTTGACTATGTATATATATATATATATATATATTTATATATGATCATCCTCTTTCTCCTCAAGCTCCCTTAACCGCCAATAGTCTTAATGTCTTATACATGCATATTAGAATTTTCAAAATGTACCGCCGGACTGGCAGGGATGGCATAATTATCATTAAAGCATCTTTTCCGATCAAGAACTTATAGGCTTTATAGTCTCTCGAAAAAAAAAAGAGACACTTGTTAATATCCGTCCATGCATCAAATCTCAACAAAATCTGGTAATAATTTGAATAATCAGTAGATCCGTGATTGAATTTAGTAAAGGGATGAAAAAAACGTTTGTTTAAAGAAGCGTCAATATCTCGTCCATCCTTCATAACATTTAGATGAAATTTCTTCGTTTGCCAAGGGTAACAGTTAGACATATTTTTGCTATGAAGTATTTTAGCCCACTTTCATAGGACAGGTTGATTTATTTTTTTGAAAAGCTGTATAATCTGCATTTTTCTCCATAAAATGAAAAATGAAATTAACCATCAGAGAAAAAGATCGGGAGATGGTGTTAAATAGGGAGACACCCTTAGCACTGGCATTGCTCCATTCAGGGAAACCGGAAGGCACCTGTGCCCACCGCGCCACTCCGGTGGGCACTTCCTGTATCGAGGGTAACCAGGTTAATCCCGACTGACCCCCACGTGCAGGTTGGTCCGCATGCAACCTGCCCACAAAAAATATTCCGGTCCGGCACGCGACCACACCGGCGCCATGCCACCACCGAGTGACAAAAAGGTCCTCTCCTTGGGTCGGTCCCATACTTTGGGACTTACGACCATACATGCATACTGCATACACCTATGATGGTGAAACTTGGGAGCGTTTTAAACTCAGGGTTCATCCTCTCATCTTCGGACGATCTTTTACCGATTTTACGCCTCACATCGATGCCTGTCGAACAGGAGAGCTCACAAAGAAAGGGTTGCTTCGAATAGAGAGAATTCGTGCCTCGAAATGTTGAGTTGATCAAAATTCGGGTCGGTTATATCGTGTTTTTCTTAATTTGAATATATATAAATTTTTTTTTTCTTTGATTCTGAATTCTTATGCAGGTATATTTCCATCGCTGCAGTAGGTGTGTACGCGTGAACCTATGGGAGGTATGAGAGTTCTGAAAATTTTCGATGTAGGTCGTCTTATTCACAATTACAAGGATATCCTGTCTATAGATTTGGAAAACACACGTATGCGTGAAACTCTCGCATGAATGAAAGCCGAAAACCTGCCCAAGGTACGCAACGCACTTGCTTCTGCCGCCCCAGGCCTCTGGAGACACCCACTTCCGGTCTACACTGAGATTTCGGGTCTACACCCTAACCCACCTACCCTATAGGCCACAACTGTCATTTTTAGGAAACCTGCCTCTGGCTCTGAACGACAAGTTCAAAAAGTGCCTTCGACTCGTTATTAAAATTTTAACCATCATTATATCTGCACCCCTCTTCGTATGATCCTGTGAATTTCAGAATTTCACATCTTATGCCTTTTTTGTGACAATTAGTCGAGTTTGCTGGACCATCTTTCCATCTCTCCGTTTCGTTGAAATTGACAAAAGCCACTCTTATACGAAATCCAATGATTTTCTTATCGCCAAATAAGGTGACGAACCCTTTCTCATTCGTAGGTGCGAATTTCGCCTTTGCGAAAGTGCAGGTGATTTTCTGAGAGTGAAAAAAAATTTCTTTTCCATATCGAGTAGAATATCGAAGTCTAGATTCGTGTTGTAACCAACCCTTTCCATTCGCGGTGGTTGACAGGCTCGTGTGAGCTCGTAATTTATACTTTATACACGAGCGGTTGCGCGACGTACGGGGATATACCCAAGAAACGTTTGGAAAATCAAAGGATCGGAGAATCAGAATGGAGTATCTTAGGTTGCAGGAAAGCGTAAGCGAGACCCTGGTAAAGTGACAGGCGTTTCCCTTCTCGCTTTCTTTACTTTTTTTTTTCCAAAATTTCTGAAATCCAACTCTTGCCAGTCGGTCCCCTACTCGTTCCCACGAATCCTTTGCTTTACCGCATGAAAAACTACGTGTTTGCACCGCGTCAGGGAACAACGCTCAACGCTCTACCCCTTCCAAAGATTCGTTTCACAAAACCTGGAAAACTCAGTGAAAACTTATCACCGGGACAAAAGGGGGACTCGTTCTCGTACCGAAAGGAGAACTCAAAATGGGGGAAAAGGATTTTCGGTCAAATCTTGATGGACGTATATGAAATGTGAACGAGCTACGGAGAAACGATGAGGATTCTATATACTGGTAACAGATGTTCGCTGCTTCACCATTTCAAGATCTTATACAACATAACGTTGACAAAAAAGAATTCTCTCAAAAATTGCTAAAGGATTTCAAGTTGACGTAAAAAAATGGTGAAAAAATTTTCACTCAATCAATTTTAACCAATTCTTATTAAACAAAACAATTTATCTCTTTCTCACACTACGCGAATACCAAGATTCTTTTCACCCTTATACCATGTGAAAAGGCTACGTGAATCTCCGCAAATTATGTCTGAAAACGATCTAGAAATATTCAAACTAGAGTAGAGAACTCAAAATTTGTGCAGAGGAACATTTTTGGAATGATAAAATTCGACGAAAATTATTTTGCAACCTTTGGTCAAATGTCAAATCATTTGTATCCGTGTGGCTATATTTCAGAAATTCCAATATTTGCTTTTCCGGTTTAAACATCGAGAGATAGACGACCCAGATATCAGTTCGCATATCGCTATTGTGCGAAAAGTTATATCAGATTTTAGTATCCGTTTCGAAAGTCCCATCAAGAACAGTGGCGAAATTTAGGTACGTCTTCAGTCTTTTATCTTTCGCTGTCTTTTATTGCCCAAGCACATTCGCCAAACGAAGTAGGGATTTATCGCGTTTCAAACTTCGCCAATTGAAAGTGAAACAAGAATCACTCCAGATTTTGCCTTTCTCTAGTTCTGGGTTCTGAATTCTACCAAAGACACTATATGTAATCCAAAACCATATGATCCTAATTCCAAAAAAGAAAGCTAACTCTATATAGAGACGGAAAATTTCCAGCGTGTATTCTCATAATTGACTTTGGACAGCTACTCTCGACGTGGAACAATGTAGCACATAATACTTCCATCGAGGGTTACGCTTGACCGGAAAATTGGCCAGCAGCTGATTGGGATTTGGTATACGACAAGGATTACGCTTTAAGGATCCCCTCGAAAATGTCATTGCAGTAAATTCGTAAATATGACAATTTTCACGTTCATTTCATGTTGAAAAGTTCAATGCTGGCTCTAATCAGATTTTCAGTAAATCTTTTTTGTCCAAAGAATAATTATATTTTTTGTTTTCTGGTTAAAAAACTTGGCCTGAATTAATATACATTTTTTTGTTTATGCTCTTGTTTCTTTCTATTATTATAAATATAGGTATAAAAATGATAATTCTTATATACGAATGATTAAAAAAAGACGAAAAAACAATTTATAGCTCATAGCATAAGTATTTCATGTCCAATTTAACGCACGCAAGGGAAACGGGCGTCGACGGGCGTTGACTTCGCCCCATTAAACCATCCACAGCGTGTATAAAAATGCAAATATCTTTCCGAGTTAAATCTACACAGCTAAATATATGTACATGTATATATATATATATATTTAGCATGTAATATATATGTATATACATAGCTTTACGTATAAAACACCGTGTGGCACGCTCGAAGAAAAATCGATTAGGTACTCGATGAGTTACAACGCTTATACCCCAAACCACCCCAATCCACCTTCTCGTTGAACACAGGGAGAGAAATCACCCCATCATCAGGTTTATTTAATACAACGCTGGCTCATGAAGACCGGGGTGGGTTGTGGGTGGGTGGATGGATGGCAGGGGGTGAAGCCAGCAACCTGTTGAGTCCGACAATATCGCGTTTTTACTAATGCTCCTCTCACCACAGCCGCGGCTGCGGCTATGAGGGTGAAGAAGCCAGGGGCTGGGGGCTGGGGGCTGGGGGCTGAGGGTTGGGGGTTGGGGTATGGGGTAGGGCTTGGTAGGGCAACATTTTTAGCGGATGGGTTAGCTCTCTTTTCCTCATTCTACCTCGTGTTGCCTTTGAACGGCTGACGAGCAGTTTACCGCTTGGGCGACAGGGTGCGAGAGACAGCCGGTGAGAGGGAGAGAGAGAGAGAGAGAGAGGGGGAGTGAGAAAAAAAATATGGGGAGATGATGAGGTGGTGTAGGTTAATATTATCAGGCGAGGGTGTGTTTTTTTTTTCCCTCATCTTTTTTTTTTTTTTTTTTTTTTTTCGTTCATAATTTACTTTTTTTTATTAATTACATTCAATTATGCATTTATATATTTTCTCTTTACGTGTATATTATACAACTGTCATTTATGCCGAGAAGTTTATTTCTCAAACTGCGCCATTTATATCTAAGGTAATAAACGAAATTCTTTACAGTTTGAGAGTTTGAAAATTAACGAAAAAAAATCTGTGAGATTATTTACATTCCCTTTTTTTCACACGTCGTCTAGAGAGAGATACGCGCAGGTATGATTAGGAATTTTCCGTAATTATCAGGAATGCGTCGTAAATTATTAGGTACACTCCAGCATCGATTTATTGAATTATGCGATTTCTCACCCCTCCCCTCCCCCTTCCCTTATACCTAATTGCTAAATAAAAATGAAATAAAGTCTGAAATGAAGTTAAGGTTCTAATATTTTCTCTCAAATTACGTTTTTTTTTTTTTCTTTCCCCCTTTCTTTTTCCCCTCTTCTTTTACTCTCTAAATGTTCCCCCAGCGTCGAAAAATGGGAATGGGAATGGGAATGGGGTTACGGGGGTAAAATTTCGCGGACGGTTTTGCACCCCCGCTAACAGTTTAACCCTGCTTTTGGAGGGGGGGTGAAAGGGGGGGGGGGGGGGGCAGAACGTAGAGGAACTTCAGTGGAACGGGGGCGTAGGGTGAGGGTGAGAGTGAAAAAAGAGAGAGAAAGAGTGGCTTGGATTATTTAATTTCGACGGGCGCTTGCAGGTTGTTACGCTTGAAATCTCGGCTTATTCGTGTTCCCTCGGCCCTTACCTCAGCCGCCCTTCTCTCAACCCTTATACAGGCGAAACGGACACGACAGCTTAACTCTTTATTTTCAGAATAAAAAATAAAATAAAATAAAAAAAAAAAAAAGAAGGAAAATAAATAAAGAAGAAATTCACGCACTTTCAACGAATGACTATACAGCAGCAATCTACACGCCACAATTGTTTAACACGCCCTTCTACAGTTGGGGACGTTTCATCCCCTCGTCCGTACATAAAACTTAACGCAAATTTGCAATTTCATAACCATTCCGTAAGAATAATTTGAAACGTTACCTTTTTTTTTTTTTTTTTTTTTTTTTTCACTCAATTTTTACATTCATTTTTTCTTCACAATTTCAAAGCAAAGCGATAGCAAAAATTGTTGTTTTATCCTTTTTTTCTTTTGTTGGATTTTGCTTATTTCGGAAATTTATCATTACGATGCTCGCAATGAAGAACCAATTTCTGTTTTCTTTTTTTTTTTTTTTTTTCTCTAATGGTTGTGCATTCGCTCTTCCGTGAAGCCGGATCGAAACCAAGATTGTCGGAGATCGGTGGAGATTCACCGCTCAGTTTCCGTAGACAAACAAGCCTCGCATTTCGAATACTAGCTGCATCTGCCGCCACCGCCAACGCCGCTGCTGTTGCTGCTGTTGCTGCTGCTGCTGCTGCCGTCATAGTCGACACAGAGTTTGAGCTTCCCAGGCTCAAGATGCACCTGGTCCTCGAGGATGACGACTACTACGAGAATAGAAAAAGAGGGAAAGATGAGAGAAAAGAGAGAGAGATGGACCAAGTGGCTGCGCCTCCTTCCTGCAACGAAAGCACGGCATCGTGCACCTCAATAGCTCTTTTCAATAGTGAATAGTACCCTGCTGGGTAAGGGAGATTTATCTGGCCCGTCCGTGTCAACGCTTCTATGCAGAATCCCAGAATCCTAGAATTCTAGAATCCTAGAATCTCCGAATCCCCGTTTCCCGGTCCCCCTTATAGGATCCTGCGGAATCGATGATTCAATAAGAATCTTTCGATCTTTTGAATCAATCAATAAAGCACTGATCGTCCGTGAGGGACTTCTGACTTTAACGAATACCTAATGAAAGTGGAAGCACGTATTTGTGAGGAGAAAAAATTGACCAGTCTTAACCCACAGGTCATCAGACACAGGGGACTCGACGAGAAAGAAAATCCATATTTCTATACGAGGAGCGACAGTAATATAAGAAAAAAAAAAAAAAAAAAAAACAGTTTAGCTACCGCAACAAATATCTTGCAATAGCGGCAGGCGAGCGGTGACAAAAAATTGGCCATTGACCCAGCCGGAGATCATGCCGGAAAAAAAGACTGGGTAAAAAAAAAAAAAATTAAATAAGACTGAAATAATTGTTGTATAGTTAATACTTCGAGACTCATCGTTGTTTTTTATTTTTATTTTTTATTTTTTTTTATTTTCTTCCAAACGAAATCTTTTAATCATTATTCGCAGCTAATTAAAACCGTTCGTATGATCGTGAAGAAAAAAGAAAAAAGAAAAAAGAAAAAAATAAATAAAAAGAAGAAAGACTGTATACTTTATTTATAATCGACGTGTATATGAAATTTACAGATGATTTATTATCGTTGATCGATATTTCAGTTTTATAAGTAAGACTTACGACGTCCGACAGGACCCAGGCGCAAACCATCTGTTGCGATTCAAATCCGAAAATTATTACTATATGCATATTATAGGTGTGGGTAAAAGTGTAACGGTAATAAAAATTTGAATTAAGAATAAAAATAGGGAGAATTGTTATTATTTTAAATATTTAAAAGCAATAGAGTATAAAGAAACGATGTAGGTATATATTATATTATGTGGTATGGTTGAATTGAAGTTATTTTAACGATCATATACTTATACGATGGTATAGAATTTTTGGTTATTATTAAGTGATTGGTGAATTAATTAGTTAATAAATCATAAATGAGATAACGATCCACTTGACACCTTGCTATCTCATTCGTTCCCAACGCTATACATTCTCGATCAATCAAAGACCAATTAACCAAAACGTTCGAAGGATCATAGATCGAAGATATTATATACTGCAGGGAGAAATTCAACTCTAATTATGGTAGGTAACCGAGATGTAATTATAAAAATATTACCACAAAGTTACTGGATCAAAAGAATCAATCTTGATATACTACTTCGGTTTAAAAACGAGATGGTAATAATTCAGCAGTTCACTATTAAATCGATCTCTTATCCCAGAGAGCAGAGGCGCACGGATATCATTCGAGAAACAGAGAATACCTAGGGATTTTTTTTCAAATCAACTTTTACGATCTGAAGTAATATTCTATTAACTCGGTTCTCTTACAACTGCACACTCAGAAAAAGGTCTTGTTGATACAACCAAAATTTGGTTATTATACGGTCAAAGAAATTTTTTTGTTCAGTCAACCAAAATTTTGTTGGCCCAACCAAAATTTTGTTGGGCCAACCAAAATTTTTGCTGATACTACTAAATTTCTTGTTAGCACAACAAAATTTTGGTTGACTGAACAAAAAAATTTCAATGACCGTATAATAACCAAGTTTTGGTTGTTTCAACAAGACCTTTTTCTCAGTGTGCGATTGTCACTATTTTGAGACACGATTCAAACCTATCCTAGATTTTATGGATCCTCACCTTACATGGATTGATTGTACTGAAGAAAAAGTGTTTTCCACACGGCGTGCGCAAAGTTCGATTTTGTGCACGCTCCACGTGCATAAAACTCAACTCAACGCGCGCTGTGTTGAAAAATGAAGTTCGATACACGTGCGAAATATGATTCTAGACCCGTGCGATTGGCACTCTTGCTTCGCTCGGGCGAAAAACTTTACACTCGTCCGAGAATCAACACTTTTCGCATTAGTATCGAAAAGTATAGGGTACAGATCGCATCGTTAGTTAAAACTTCGTCAAATTTGGAGTGAATATTCTACATTGATGTAATTCTGAGGCAAACCGATGATATTTCATGAATTCCATTTTTACATATGTGGTATTCCACGTGAACCGGACCAGTTTTTGGCCTGAGGTCATCGAATTTGATACCAATGCAGATTCAGATTCCTTGTTACTATATGAGATGCCCCCAACAGTTACAGAGCTTGAAAATAATTGGTTCAATTTATATCGCTGTCATAATTATGCCAAAAATTTAATTACCACATTTTCAACTCCACTTATCTCAGCCATGTATGAACAAAATAATAACTTCCCATAGTGCATTCTACGCGCATAAATGAGCTCCTTCGAAATATGTAGCACTTCAATTATTTTTGGAATTCTTGAATATGTAAAACTTTGAAAATATGCGATTCCTTTGTTCTTCTACCGAAGGGTCACACCAATTGCCCTGAAATTTTCACCGAAATTACTTCGAGGTGGCACTAAGAGGTGATAAAAATTTCAGCCTCCCGTTTTTCTTCTTTTTTTTTCAAAAAACCGGCGAAGCATGTAAAACTTGGAAAATATGTATTTTCATTTTTTTTTCTACTTGAAGGGTCACACGGATTGCCTTGAAATTTTCACCGAAATTACTTCAAAGTGTCTCAAAGAAGTGATAAAATTTCCAGCCTCCCGTTTTTTACTTTTTTTTTTGCCAAAAACCGGCCCGGTTCACGTGGAATACCCCGTATACGAAATTTTTGTATTTGAAACCATTTTTTTGTAAACGTTGAGAAAAAAAGTGTTTCACGTGCGAAGACTGATCAATATTTTTTCAAAATTTCAAAAAATTTCAATCTATGTGATGCGAAATCTGTAAAATGTGAAATCATCTCGAACTTGACCCTGCAGCAGTAAAAACCGAGTCGATCGAATATTTTTTAAGTGATTAGAATCGATGTAGCGTAGTATGACAATATCTGATCTGTGAGAAAATGAAGATGTAGCTGCTTGAGAACTAAAGCCGTGTAGAAGATTATCCATAAGGGATATATAAAGCATAAAGAAAGAAAAAGAAAAAGAAGAAGAAGAAGAAGAAGAAGAAGAAGAAGAAGAAGAAGAAGAAGAAGAAGAAGAAGAAGAAGATGCGACGCGACGACTCTTCCTCTCCCGGGATAATAAACTCGAAGTAACTTTCTGAGGAGGAAATAACTCAAGAAATAACAACACCAAACTCAATCTCTTCGGTGTACTGCTACTGCTAGCTGTTGATGCTGCGTGGACTTCTCTCGAGGACTCGTAACTTTCTATTACGCGACCTGCCTCACTTCTGTCAACGCCATGTGAGTTATGAAGTATATCTTACTTGGAGAACTTGCCTCTAGCTAAAGACAATCATTACACCATAATATTGTCTCATTTAATATATATATATAAACTATATATAAGTAAAATAAAGTAAAAAAAAAAAAAAAAAAAAAAAAAAACACTCCATCACAATTTAATTTTTATCAAAATTATAGATAATGACGATTACGATTTTTTTTCCTCCCTCATTTATTATCATCTCAATGTTCATTCATTCTGGCATTGATTTATTAATTAGCAAATTTAGGCCTCTTTTTTTTATACCAAAAAAATAGTCGTTGCACCGTCTGTCATGCTCTGGAGTCTTCACACTTTGAGAGGAAGAGATATATATAAAAGGGAAGAGAATAGGAGAACTTGCATTGTCACGCACTCACCTCAACGTGAGGATGCAACTCATTACAACAGCTGTGTCTAGTGTGAGAAAACCTTCGCTACACGCATCAATGGACAGAATCAACGCCTGTTTTTCAAAACCCTGGGGGTTCCATAGATTTTTATTCAATATACATCCGATATGGCGACGAATCTGATCTCAAAATTTATTAACGAAAACAATCAATGCAAGAAAACGAATTTTTCATGGTAGTATATTACCATGGGAATTTATTAAAATCATCAAAAGTCGAACCAATATACTTTTTGTAACACATGCACGATTTTTGCGTTTTTTTGACCTATTAATAGGGCTAAAAGTAGCCGTTTATTAACCGGTGGGCAAAATAAAGTCGGTAGCGGGCAAAAATGAACTTTTTTTGCCCGTTACTGACTTTTTTTGCCCGTTACAGATTTTTTTTGCCCGCTTCCCTAAAATCGTTCAAAAACGCGAAAATCGTGCTGTCACAAAAAATATGATGTGCACCAAAGGCTAAGTGGGCTTTTTGACTTTGGTACACAATATACTATTTCGTACCACCTACACGGAAAAAAAATGAGCAGCTGGATATAGGACAACACTTTTTTGCAGTAGAAATGACAACAATTGTGGTAACATTTACTCATTAGGACATTCAAATTTACTTGCTCCTATGTACCAAATACTAGAATTGTGGTAATTTCTACTACAAAAAAGTGTTGTCCTCTTTGTAGCTGCTCAATATAGTAAATTCAGCAACAATTTTTTTTTCCGTGTACCAGGTGATGAAAAGTAAAAAAAAAGATGTAAGCTCTCATTCTGCGACGAAAGATTCGAAGAACCGCTGCGATGTTCTTGAAGATTTCAGATTTCGAAGCGATGCCTCAAGAGTTACACACATCTATTATATGCATGTAATGTAGAACAAGATGTAGTTTCGGCTTGTTTAATGACATGGCTAACTTACTTAGGCTTCTCTTACGCCGTTATACTAACATATTCATATACTTAAAGTCGTAGTAACTCACAGTGACTAGTCAAGCTGTTGGTAGTCTCTATACTCTATAGCCTTGGAAGTTGGAACAGTCGCTCACGATCACCAGATAAATAGAAAGAGAGATAATGATCAGAGAAAACGAAAGTGCGAGAGGGATGAAAAGGGTGGGGGGAGTCGGAGAAGGCAAAGATGAAGGAAGGGTCCGACATATGGTCCATGCCAAAGACTGGGACGAGAAAGCATCTCGCACTCGCACTCGCATTCAGTCTTTCATTGGTAGGTACTTAATCTCGCAATTTATCACAGGAAATATTTCTAGGACAGGAAAGAATAGCATCTAACTTATATGAGGAAGCCAAGGTTAGATCCAGGCCGTAATCACCTATAATAAATAAATTAACCCCTTAATTATAAAAATTATTACAACTTTTACTTATCAATAAATGAGGCGGCAGCTGTTCTTTGCAGGATCGGATCGAGTATATATAGATATACAACAACGGTTTCGTATTATTGATGAGGAGTTCTAGATCGTTGAATTCTTCTTTTTTCTTCATATATTATTAATCATGGATATATATGGGTCAGGCGTATAGGTAGTATATAGAACGAGACAATTTCAATATGGATATTCATTATTTATTAATTAGCTATTATTCTGAAAACGTATGAACATTTGTACATGGATTTTGTATCATGAGGTACTTGTGTATGGCATCGTCAATATATAATTCATAAATTTCACAATACCAATAATAATGTGTTTTCTATCTTTCTGCTTCTTCTTCTTTTCTCTATCTATTTCGTGCAATCATTTTTTTTTTTTTTTTTTTTCTTTTTTATTCTCAATTTTTTTTATTTTTTTTTTATTGTATTTAGCATACTCGTTTGTCTTTGATCATATATATATATATATATATATATATAACAAATCAAACGTCCATTATACATACTATATATAACATGACACGTGCGCTAAACCTTGTCATTTATTTTATACAGTCGAATAAACTTGCTACAATAATCAATTTCAAATATAACCGATACAAGGTTGCGTATGTAATGATTCGTCATAAATAATATATAATAAACATTCCGGAAATCCGGATGAATTTTTGATCGTTTATGTATTATGACGTTGTTGATGTGTTTAGAATATTAATTCAATAATTTATTTGGTTTATTTTATTTATTTATTTATTTATTTTTTTTCTTTTCTTGATTTTTTTTTGTTTTTTTTTTTTTTAAGTACGCTCAGTTTATTAAGATAATGTTACTGAATATTATGTAGGAAAAATATCTCTGTTATATACTTATCATTATGTATATAGTTTTATTTAACACCGCGTGCGATCAGAAGTTATTAATTTCAATTTTTTTTTTTTTTTTTTTTTTCTCGTCTTGGAACAAATTTAATTTCATAAATATCATTTTATTTGATGTGCGCGGTATACAGTGAAAAGAAATAAATAATTCATGACATTATTAGTTATTAGTTATTAGTTATTATTATTGGCGAATATAAATGATATCGTGTGTGAAAATTATGAAAATTTTGACAATGCTTTATTTTAATAACAATTAATTCATTGTTCTCGACTGTATCATTTTTTCTTTCTTATATATTTTCTTACGATATCATAATATATATATATGTATATATATTATATATATTTATTATATACCGAGAAGAAATCTTGATACTGCACAGTCAAAGTGCCTGACTGCGCATGCGCGAGTTTCGTCGTCCGCTGAGGCAGGTTAGCCATCCCGAGTTTTAGCTGTCAAACTTTGTTTTTGGCGGCGATGTAATTGATACGAATTTTTTAGGTTATAATCTCAAATGACACTTTTATTTTAATAATTCACGTTAAATAAAAATGAACAACAACATAACCTCAACTGACTAGTCTACGCGCGAAAGTTTGACAGCTCTTGCTTCATTTCTCGCAAGTTGGCACCCCTGCTTCATACGTCATAATATTATCGCGGGACCATCTCACCGACCAATAAAATTGAATTATTTGGCGCATGCGCAGTTAGGCGCATCGACTGTGCAGTATCAAGGTTTCTTCCCTGTATATAATAGATAAAGCTGTTGCAACGCGGCTATCAGCTCTTCATTGATGATTTCTTTACTTTTATTATAATAATAATTATCTTCATTATTATTATTATTATTATTATTATTATTATTAATATTATTAATATTATTATTATTATTATTATTATTATTATTATAATCTTATATATTTATATTATATACCCAAAACATTCGTTCACAACGAATTAAAAAACATAAAAATTTAGCTAGAAGACGTACAGTATAGAGTAGACTACACCTAACATCATTTTTTATTTTCGTTTATTCATTATTTACTTTTAGATTTATCGTAAACAGGATCGTTCAATATTGCTTCGTCATCAGGTAAATTTTCACTTAAACCTAATTCATTGAAATGTAATTCATTATATAGTGAGACATATTTGCTTTAGTTTTTTTTTTCTTTTTGTTTTTTTTTTTTTTCTTTCTTCTTCTTTGTTTTCCCCCATATTATTGTAAACCTATATATAATCCGCATAGATTATTTTATGTTTTCATTTTTCATTTTTTATCGTTATTTTTTATTTCTCTCGCGTAAAACAATTATTACGTGCGTAATATCTATAAATTTAGTATTTGTAGTTTTACTCAAAATTTTGTTCGAAGAAAAACACGATTCTCGCTCTATATATTCATTGATCAGCTCATTGACGCACATTATATTTTATACACTGCTCTAATAATAACGTAACAAATGTTTTTTTTTTTTTTTTGTTTTTTTTTTTTTTTTTGTTTGTTTCTGCTTCTTTTATACTTCTGACTGCTCTGCATGATCTGCACTATAATAATATATTCATTATATTATTTATTTATTTATTTATTTATTTTTTTTTATATATTCATCTTAGAAAATGCCCGACAATCGATAATTTATTATGCTCTCTATACGCGCATAATATAACGAACAGCTATTTATATATAAACTCTTGGAGATATTATCAATGATTGATATTAAATATACTTGAAACTTAATTCAAGATATGATATTATTTCGTACCGCGGTTGTAAACGTATATATATGGGGAATTCCACGTGAACTCGACCAATGTTTTTCCCTCATCATTTTTGATTCGCTTCACAATTTTTTATTCGATTCTACGATCTCGAAAAAGTACTGCTGAATTTTTTCAGATTTTTCCCTCCAACCGTTAATTTTCAATGATTATTCAAACCCATTTTGAAAACGGCATTTTTTAAAAATCTCGAAAAATTCTCAAAAATATTATTTTTTATTTCGATCATTTTGACACCCCTCCCATGATGGGATCATTATTGCTTCTTTTTTTTCAGCACTTTTAACATTTTGATAAAACGAAACACCATGTTCCAACGTTTCGAAAATTCTTGAAAAATTACCAAAAATTCTGTGTTCAATTGTGAATGTTTTCGCGTGAGACCCACGATGACGGACGGAGAATACTTTTTTTCGGAAAAAAATACTTTTTTTTTGTCCGTCATCGTGGGTCTCACGCGAAAACATTTAGAATTGAACACAGAATTTTTTGTAATTTTTCAAGAATTTTCGAAACGTTGGAACATGGTGTTTCGTTTTGTCAAAATGTTAAAAGTGCTGAAAAAAAAGAAGCAATAATGATCCCATCATGGGAGGGGTGTCAAAATGATCGAAATAAAAAATAATATTTTTGAGAATTTTTCGAGATTTTTAAAAAATGCCGTTTTCAAAATGGGTTTGAATAATCATTGAAAATTAACGGTTGGAGGGAAAAATCTGAAAAAATTCAGCAGTGCTTTTTCGAGATCGTAGAATCGTATAAAGAATCGTGAAGCGAATCAAAAATGGTGAGGGAAAAATATTGGTCGAGTTCACGTGGAATTCCCCATATATATATATATATATATATATATATATATATATATATATATAAATATATATATACCTATATGTAGTATTTCTGTATATGTAAAGAAAAAAAAAAAAAAAAGAATTAATAATAATAATAACAATATAGTAACAATTATTATATATTTTGATAAATAAAATTAAGAATAAGGAAATAAAATAAAAAATCGTTTATGTCATTTTATCAAGGTTGTAAGAAATAAAATATATTTATAAAAACATAATTATAAACACGTATAAAATAATACAGGTCGTAATATTATAATAATATTCTATCTCAATAGTTTTACTAACGGTCGTATACAGGAACAGAAACCACATTATAATTATAATTATTATAATTACTATTATAATTATTATTATTATTATTATTATTATTATTATTATTATTATTATTATTATCATTATCAATATTATTATTATTACAATTATAAAAAAAAAAAAATTTCTGAATTTCTGCTGCTATATGCATAATAATATATATAATATTGTAGTATCAGAATGTATTTCGAAGTCGGATGTATATGAATTATTATTTCTTTATATTTTAATCTTATGGCACCGCACTATACATAAACGAGAATATGATATAAAGGAAAGGAGAGAAAAAAAAAGAAGAAAAAAAAAAAAAAAAACAGTTATAACGTGACACGTATATAAGTATGTATAATAATATGTATGTGTATAATATAATCTAATAGGGCGGTTAAAATACGTTTTTCGAAAATCCCGCGCAACGCTCACTTTTTTTTTTTAAATTTATCTCAATTTTCATTCTCTTTCTTTTTTCTTTTAAATTTGTTGACTGAACATAATAACATGTATATTATGTATGTTGGAAAATGAAAAGGCAAGATTCTAATGAAAGAAAGATGAGAAGAAAAAAAAAAACAGAAAGACGAGAGAGAGAGAGAGAGAGAGAGATAAAAACGGAAGATAAAGAAATATAAGAATATATAAGAATATAAAAATAAAAAGAAAACAAATTGTTTGGCACAACCAATCATTGTTTGGTACTGTATTCTTTCGAATTAGGTATATTTATTTATATATAATATATATATATATATATATATATATAATATAATAATAATAATATGTATATATCGTCGTACAAGTAAATATTGTAAATACGTATATTTCTTAAACGAATGCCCAAGATTTCTTGCTATAATATATATTGTATAATGTATAATGTATAATGTATAATGTATAATGTATAATGTATAATGTATAATGTATAATGTATAGTCAAAGATTGCTTTGCAAAAATGCCCAGATTTCGTAATGATAACGCTAATGATATGAGTACAATATATGTATCTATTTTCTTCTTATCTTTTAAACTGAGTACAGTAATACTGCTTGATATGTCTAACGTACGCTGGCTATTTGTAGTTATTATTTTAATTTATGTCTATTACGCTTAGGGTTACTGGCGGACGTTCGAAGGAACTAATTGTAGGAATAAATTCTCGTATTGACAATATACATATACATATTTACACATATATACACATAATGTATACATAAATATATATATGTACATGTATATATATATTTACTTCATCTTCTTTCATCTCAAATCGACAGTCAAGTCGTATTATACTATGGCAAGTTGCTTTTGGTACGATTTATAGTATAATAATTGTGTAGAATAATATAAGATTTGGAAAAGAAAAAAAAAAAAAAAAAAAAAAAAAAAGAAAATCTCTCTTCTGCATTATATATATGTTGAATAGTTACATATATACGTATGTAGAGAAAAATGTATGTAGGTAGTATATAAAAATGATTATGTCCGCCTAGTAAAATATTTTTTGTTTTTTATTTTCTTTTATTTTTATTTTTTTATAATATTATTGCATTGGTTTTTTTTTTTTTTTTTTTTTCTTTTTTTTTTTTCTCTTCTATTTTATTCATTTATTTATTCATTTATTTATTTAGTTAGTTAGTTATTTTATTTATTTAATTATTATTCTTTCTTTATTCTATTAATATTCTTATTATTCTTTCTTTTTCTATTTTTATTTTTATTTTTATTTATTTTTATTTATTTTTTTTTCTCTTTTGTCGTAGTTTTAATATTCCTGAACTCTGAGGTAGTCTGTTCTGAGATTTTACGTTATAAATGGCAAGTGCTAATTCGTTATCATTCAATATAACTAAAAGATATTTACAACAACATGGTAGACCTCGGCCTAATGAAATTAATAGCAATTAAAAAAACAAAAAACAAAAAACAAAAAAAAAAAACAATCAAACAATTTTTCCTATGAATCACAATTAGAGTCACGCAAATTTGAACAAACGCGAAGTGCAAACACAACAACGAAGCAATGAGACACAAACTGGCTCGTATAACCACAACACTTTTCAACACTTTGTTTTTTTTTTTTTCTACTTTTTTTTTCTTTCTTTCATTAACTTATTAATATTCATTAAAATGAGTAACTAATATTCAACAAAATAACTATATTTCGTTTTGGCGAGGTCAGCATTACCTACATTGCGTGTCAATATTCCTACACCATTTCTTTCGAGATATTTGCGCTCGCCATCTTATTCATCCAAATTTGATTAACAACAAGAGAAATGAAAAAAAAAAAAATTAGCACAGTTCTTTAATTCGTCGTGAAACGTTGGAGAGAGAGAGAGAGAGAAGAAGAGAAAGACAGAAAGTGAGATGGAAACAGATAGCGCGAAAATAGTATTCCTACATATATATTGTGCAATATAGCGAGCGCAAAAATCATTGGCGAAAGAACGTGAGATTCGTAATAACTTAGGCTATCTTAGGTTTAGAAAAGGAGCCAGTGTGAAAACGACCTGCTTTTTGTACGTAATTCATCATTTATTAGATTGGGAACTTTCAGGATTTTGACGGGGTTCGCGTTTAGTGAAGGGGGGGAGGAGGAAGGGTACAAAATTTTATTTTTAAAAATAAAAGAGAAGAGAAACAAAATTTGAATTGGTTGAGGCTTGTGTTTTGTATCGTTTTTTTTTTTTTCTATGGTTTTATTATTATATTTATATTCGTGTGCAACAAAAGTTGTCATTGTCAAAATGATGTTCGTTTTATTAATTATATATATATATATATATTATATATATCCGATTAATTTCGGTGGCAAGAATAAATTGTTCAGTGAATTTATGAACTATAAAGCATTC
This sequence comes from Tenthredo mesomela, assembly GCA_943736025.1. Taxonomy (NCBI): domain Eukaryota; kingdom Metazoa; phylum Arthropoda; class Insecta; order Hymenoptera; family Tenthredinidae; genus Tenthredo; species Tenthredo mesomela. The sequence continues at coordinate 1,741,995 of OX031016.1, forward strand.
GTTTTCACATTGGAAGAAATATATTTATTACTTCTTATAGAGTAGGTATTTACTATAAAATACGAGTATTAGGAGTTAAGGTTTTAATCAATTTCTAATTATTTAATATTAAATCAATAATTACAATAATATGCCTATACATTTAACGTATTTTGTACAATTGATAAGCTTCAAGGTTTGATATCGTTTTTTTTTTTTTTTTTTTTTCAATATTAATTATTACTGCGCTTTCATTTATAATTCTTGCGATTTACAATTGTTTTAAGTCAATTAGAACTCGAGTTATTTTTTAATTATATATCTCGAGTTCTCTTAGTCACCCGTCTTCGTTCGCGGTCTTAAAAACCAAGCAAAAATAATTGGTCAGTTTCGCCTACCGCGAATAGCCAGTCAAACATCTTAACATATTTGAAAAATTCAATTCGAATGATATTAATAAAGAGTCGGGAAGACCTTTTTTTTTCGTGAAAACAACAAAAAAAAAAAAAAAAAAAAAAATAGAAACAACAAAAACAAAAAACGAATTAGTCTAAGAAGATTCACCCTCGCGAATTATCTGGAATAAAAAAGAATGACTCCCGCATGATTAAACGATTACTAATTAAAAGTAATAATCACATATCAAATCCGCCAAGGTGAGATATACCTATAACAACCGTTAAACTAACGTCATTCGATTTGAAACTGTAAAAGAAAAATAAGAAAGCCGCAGGAAAAAATGTTTTTTTTTTTTTTATGAAATAATATAAATATCGTTGAGCAAAATCAATATATAGTATAGAGAGCCGTTGTCACCATGTATCGTAGAAAAAGAAAAAAAAAAAAAAAAAAAATTCATTTTCAAAGTACTTTCACAATATTCATTTCTCACATCATTTGATTAAAACTTTCCTTTGGTACTTCAGCGAAAGTGATAATATTAGAACGATTCGTGGCGACAACGGTTTCCTCTGGCTTGCGCTTTGCCAGAATCGTCAAGTTTTATTTCGGGCTTTTATGGAGGATTAATAAATACAGGGGGTCGAGGGGGAGGGAGAGTTCTTGCTCATGGAGTCCTTGGGTTACGCGTTCAAGTGCTGCATACTGTGATGATTCTGATGATTGTGCTGGCTGTGATGATTGTTCTTCTTCTTATGGGTCTCCAAGTGTTTCATCATGTGATCTTTCCTTATAAAACCCTTCCCGCAGGTGTCGCAGGCGTAGGGTTTCTCGCCTGTGTGAAGGCACATGTGCCGCCTGAGATCGGTCTTGTGATTGAACTGTTTCGGGCATATCTCGCACTTGTAAGGTTTGTCGCCAGCGTGCTTCTGGAGGTGTTCGGCGTGCAGGTACTCGAGGGGGAATCGTTTCCCGCACTGATTGCATTTGAACGGTTTGTCACCGGAATGAAAGCTTTTGTTGTGCTGGGTCAAGTAGCAGGCCTTGTTGAAGACCTTGTCGCATTCTATGCACTTGTGAAACCCGTCCTGCGAGATATAGTGCGAACCGGTATTGGTGCTGGTCACCTGATGCTCCTTCGTAATCAGCGGGGACTTTTTTTCTTCCTTTATTTCGTCCTTGACAATTATCGGACTCGGTTCCCTCTTCACCTGCGGCGGCAGGTTGTTGTTAGCTTCGAGGGTCTTTTGCTGGCGGTGTTGTTGTTGTTGTTGCTGCTGCTGTTGAATATCGAACGGCGTGATGATGAGAGGGTCCGTTTCTTGGACGACTTCCATGGCGGTCAGTGACTCATACCTTGGTGGTGAGTTTCTGTAAGGATCGTAGTTTGATCCTGGGGAATCAAAGGATCTGTCTTGAGGAAGGCTTTCCCCCGGACTTAGCCCCCCCACGTTAACGGCCTGTGGCTGGTTCTGGCCTATAAAAAACCCGGTAATACCGAACTGGGTGAAGCTCGGTAGGGCCCTCTGGTGATTACTAAAGGTCCCAAAACCGGGCAGCATCTCGTGGCTTTGCTGCTGATGTTGATGTTGTTGTTGCTGCTGCGCTCTAGGGTCGTTACCAATAGTAATTAGTTGGCTGGTGATAGACTCCAGTAGACCCGGGATGCTGGTAGTAGTTGTAACGTGGGGGGGCAAGGCGTTTGGGTACGGCTGATGAGGCATCGAAGTACCCCCCATCGGCGGCGAACTCATTGGCGCTCCCATTATTGGCGATGGTGAAGTCATGTGGTGCGGATGCGATGCCATTGGGGAAGGTGAATTCAGGTGCGGATGCACCCCCATGGGAGACATGGGTGAACTCATGGGGTGATGGGCCCCCATTTGCGAGGGTGAACCCATTTGGTGTTGGTGGTGGTGCTGATGCTGGTGGTGCGGATGATGGTGGCCCGCCATTGGGGATGGGATTGGCGAATTGAGCGGTACCATTGTGGATGGGATGTGGATTGTTGAAGGCGGTTGTTGTTGGATGGTTGCCGAAGACTCGCTGCTGTTGGAATTGCTGCTGGTGTAAAGGGTGGGCGTGTGGAGCAGGCCCCTCGCCGCCTCGCCCGAGGGACCTGCCATCAAGTTTGGGGGACTCCCCGAAGAAGATAGTTCCGGTGATCGTGCCGGTCCTCTGCCAGGTCCCATTACCGGGTCTCTGCCCGGATGGTGATGTGCGCTAATCGGCATATTCGCCGGATCCGGTTGCCCGCTCTGTTTCACAGCGTTTTTGTGAAGCGTCGTGTTGTAGTGTCGCTTCAAGTGGCCCGAGCTGGTGAACCACTTGTTGCACGCCGTGCAATTGTAAGTCTTTGGTCTACGCGCCTCGTTGCTCTTCCACGATTGATTTGTAACCGGTGGTGGTTTCGGGGGTTGTGGCAAAATCCCTGACATTTGATGAGGCGGCATCTGTTGCGTGCTAGTTATTATAGGCGATCCAGGATGCCTGGGTGGTTCAACGGCCATGTGCTGCGCCCTGAGAAATTGGCTTTGGTCTGGGATCGGCGAGACGTTGTCCATCGGTCCCATAGGCGGCATCGGCGATACACCAGGATGATAGTCGTGGGGCTGTGCGGAAGGCCATCCTAACATAGAACTCACCGAGTGTGGTCCGCCTCTTCCGGGATGCTGCATCGCCTGTTGTTGCTGCTGTTGTTGTTGTTGCTGTTGTTGCTGTTGCTGCTGCTGCTGGTGCATCTGCATCTGCATTTCTTGCTGCTGTTGCTGATGCAACCTCATTAGCTCTTCCTCGTACCTGTGCGTCTGTACCTTGTGCGAATCGAGATCAAGTATCTCGGCTTGTTCCTCAGGCTCTTGTTTTACCTCCTGCTTTATGACCCGCGAATTGTTATAGTCATAACCAGCTGGTTGTTGTTGCTGTTGTTGTTGCTGCTGTTGTTGCTGCTGCTGTTGTTGCGAGTTTGTCTGCGGCGGTGAGGCGTGCATTTGTTGCTGTTGACTCTGTTGCGACGGACTACTACCGATCTGTTGATACTGAGGTTGACCCGGATACCCACCGGGTGATGCCGGATGATTGGTACGTACATGCTCGCCCAATTGACTCGCATTTTCGTAAACAGCTCCGCACTTGTCGCACTGTAACGGGCTTCTAGGGCTCGTTGAGCTCACAGAATTCGCCCTCTCAGGTGGATAGTGTTGCGGATGTTGGTAGGGATGATACCTGTAGCTGCCCTGGGTGTCAGGTTCATGACTGGGCGAATATTCGTTGGGTATAATATAGGCGGGTTCATTTTGCAAGAAGTAAGTCGTCTCGTTGAACATCGGCGTCGGATAGTGTCCGAATGATTGGGGCGTAGGAGGCTGCTGTTGTTGCGGCGGTATCGGTGTTGGTTGAGCATTTTGTTGTGCCGGCGACGGTCCCTCGGACGGCGGCCTGGACGAAGGCTCGCTTGAATCAGCCGGCGCGCTGATGCTCTCCGAACGTTTTGAACTCACGTGGCTGTTGTGATTACCAGCCTTGCTGTTGTTGTTGTTGCTTTCCTCCTGCTGAGCCTGACTCGCCCATTGGCTGAGTAAATTTTCTTGATGATAACGCAGATGTACCTCCAAACTTTTATCACTCTCAAAATAGAGGCCACAGTCTTTGCAGTGGTGCTCAGCGCTCGCGCTGCTACCAACGTACTGTTGCTGCTGCTGTTGCTGATCAACACTTGCCATTTCACTCATTATTGTCTTTATATCTCAATCTATTTTACGCTTGCTCCAGTGACTTACGCGATATCAACACGTGTCCGTATACATATATCGCGTCTTTGTTTATTCAACCATACGTAGAGCTTCGTTACGGATCACACTTGTTGAAATTAATTCAACCGTGCGCGTCTGTCACGTGAATTACAATTTTTCAACGTTTAACGTTCGGCATATCGCGGTTTAAACACACGCGATTTTAAATGGTTCACGCTTTTTTTCCGATTCACGATTAACTTTTCAATTTCCAATTTTCAATTCAAAAATTCAATTTTTCTTTTTCTTTTTCTTTTTCTTTTTTATAATTACGCGAACGATAATCACTCGTTACTTGTTATAACAATATATATTTTAATATTAAACGCGTAAATAAAAAATGGAAAACTAAAAATATACAACGTGTTCTACATTTATCATATGATCCACGACATAACAAACATATCGGCCATTGTCCAAAGTACGGTTAGCGCGAATGTTCTTTTACTCGACATTTTATCTTTCGTTTATTTATTTCTTCTTCTTTTGTTTTTATTTTTTGTTTTTGTTGTTATTATTATTATTATTATTATTGTTCTTAAACGATAAACGGAAGAAAGTTACCACCGTATATGCGTATATATATATATATATATGTTTATCAAGTGAATTTAAGATGAACAAGAAGAAGAAGAAGAATAATAATAATAAGGAAATAAAACCAATAAATAATTTAAACGATAAACTAAATGTTAATCATTAAAAAATAAAAAAATAAAAACAAACTTTTATCTCGTTTGATTTACATGTTAGACGATTTCTGTGGCCCGATACCACCGAACAATCTTCCAACCAAACTGTCTTCAGGTCACAATCTATCACTCGACACTTTGCCGCGCACTGATCGCCGCCGCATCTCCGATGCGGAAACTTCCTTATTTACTTATATATTCATCAATGTTCTTTACACGTATTATCGTATTATCACTAGTAACGAAGATAACAACCAACAACCTTTCAGCATGGGGTAGCGCGCGCATATGGTCTGCGTATCTATATATATACATAGATTTCAATATCTATATACACACATATTATATATATGCATTTTAGCGTGTAGTTGCGTAAAAAAAGAAGAAAGAAAGAAAAAAAAAAAAACCAACGAGAAATAGAAAACAGCACACGTTGATCAGATTCGAGTATAATGTAGAAGCCGAACAATAAACGCGGTCGGAAACAATACGGTGTTGATTAAGATTTGTTCTTTTTTTTTTTTTTTTTTTTTGTTGTTGAGGTGGTTGGGGTGGGGGTTCGGCGTTGGTTGGGGTTTTGGTTTATGCGATGCCGTGAAAACGATTTAAACGAATGAAAACAAAAAATGAACCAAATAAAGCAAAACAACAACGAATTTTTCTCAACTTGTTGATAAATAATAATATAGAAATATAGAGCGTTGTGCGACGCACTGTTGAGACCCGCGTCGGGCGAACGCCGGTACAATTCTGTCGGTTGGAATTCAGGAGATTCGAGTCCTCGGCTCGCGCCAAGGCGCCGCTCCCCTACTCCGCGTCCCAAGCAACCGGCTGCTCGAGGTAGCCAACCAAATTTGAGATGTTGAGCGCTCCTTGCCCCCACCTCTTACTCCTTGACGATTTCTCTCTCTCTCTCTCTTACTAGGGGCGGACGTATACCAAAGTCCTGCAGGACGTTACCTCTCTCCTTCTATCCCCTTCGCAGCGTCTATCCCCCCACTCGAGACTCGAACCAACGAAACGAACGTATAGTACAGCCCGTTGCCCGTCGACAACGCGCGTTGCTGTGTTTCGTTCGAAGATAGACCTGCTGATGCCGATGTTGCTGCTGCTGCTGCTGTTGACGTTGTTGTTGTTGTTGTTGGTGTTGTTGTTGTTGTTGTTGCTGCTGCTGCTGCGCATGCCGTGAGATAAAGAGAGGAGAACGATAGATGTAGGGGGACTTTGTGAATATCCTCGCTATGTCCGTCCTAGTGGAATTCGCGATAGGTATAAGTCGGCTGTCCTTCCAATCTCGCGATTTTTATCATCACCCACCTATAACCTCCCTAAAATCCGGCTAGTAGTTACCGCGAGGAGAGTCGAGATCAAACGAGTAATCGCGCACCGCACTCGAGGAGCGTTTACTCCATTGGCTACGATTTCCTCGTTACGGTTCTCGCGCGGCAATTACCTTGTTGAGGTATTTAAATTACCCGCAATTTTCCTTTTCGCTGGGACAAACCTTCCCCTTACCTCTTTACCCCAGCTCGTTTGGATTTACTTGGCTAATCTCAGATTAGCCATAAGACTTTGATGTCGTTTTTAGTAAACTTTTAAGAAATTAGCAAAGAGTGCGGAGAAAAAGAAACTGATTAAATTCTAATTCACCATAGTACATTCAACATGGAATTTTATTTTATTTCATTATTTGTTATAAGGTCTAATCGAGTACACCTACACCTACACCTACGACGGTGTATATATATATTAGTACTCGATGAAAAAATGTCACCCGCGAATTGAGAGAGACCAGTGATCGTTTATGCGTCACCTGCGGGATAAGCCTAAGAAAATAAATGAGGTCGTGGATTTTTTTTTTTTTTTTTTTTTCCAAATCCTAAGCTGATCCGAAATTACCTGATTCCGTTGGCAATAGGCGTAAGTTTCCTCGCAGCTCGCAGCCCGGTCCACTAACTTTTTATTAGCAACGGGGGTGTAGGGCACGAGGTCGAAGAGCGCGTTGGAAAAGGTTCGACACAGATAGCGGCGCTCAAGTGTCCGCATATATACATATACGTATCTGTATATATAAAAATATCTATGTACATACATACGTGTATAATATATATGTATAGATATAAAAATTGTGAAAACGTGTGAAAATCTTTTCAGGAGAAGAAAAACTGAATGTATTATCATAAGCAAAGTCCTTATAAACGCCCCCACCCCAATCCCCGTCCTATACAACCCCCTTTTAACCCTCGCGCATACCATTTTGGGAATAAAAAATATGTGCGGGGTAACCTTGCATTTTCTTTCTTATATACCTTTTTAAAACTCCGTGATACAAGTTCGAGCCGATGTCATCCTCTGCTCCTATGCTGTGCTGCTGACTTCGTGCACTTTGCATACAGAGTGTCTTACCCCCTATGAATATGTTTATTATATTGCACTGTAGTCGCCTAATAAAATCTCTGCTCTCGCGCCTCTGCAGCCCGTTCTGCGGTGCTGTGGGACGCTCAAGAATCACCAAATATCGCTTACACCCACGTATCATACCTATATGGTATACTTCCACCTAATGGTATCACCTAACTCCTTTACCCGAGTAAATAGATTTATACAATCATATATATATATACGTCTGCATTATTGTGTACTTCTACAAGGTGGCCCGGCTGTTGAATATGAAAATTATTTTTCTTTTTTTTTTCTTAGTACCGTACATGTTCATAAATGTGACCCGAAATAATTCTCCTATCATCCAGTCGCATAGATTTCTTTGATCTTCAACTGTTCGGTGAATAAGAAATCTCTTTCGGACCACTAAAAATCCATAAGAATCAGCAAGAAACAAATTTGATCGATTTGAAAAAAAATTGGTTATTCAAGTTGTTCTTGCAATATCGAAACGTTCACTCAGAAAAAAAAATTGGAGTCATGCTAACCAAATCGTTTTGTTGGCCATCTTTTGGTAGTTGCAACAAAAAATATTGTTGGCACTACGCATTATATTGTTGGCACAACAAAGGTAGGCGAATTCTATTTGTTGGTTTGTTCGGCGAACAATATGGTGAGTAATGCCAACAATATTTTTCGTTGCAACTACCAAAAGATGGCCAACAAAACGATTTGGTTAGCACGCCTCCAATTTTTTTTCTGAGTGTTGTCTGTTTCGAAATAATACAGCTAGATTCGTTTTCTGCACAATTGGCGACTGAAATATGTCAAATTTTTTCTCATCGACTGAATTTAAATTTGAAACGGAACATGGTCCGTAAATATTGACACAGTAACTCCTTTTGGATACACGCAGGGTCCTTGAAAAAAATGTGTTAGCAGGCCATCGAAACCTAATTACAATTACTTTAAGATTGTTGTATAGTTGCGTGGATGTGAAATTATCGTGTCGTTGCGCGTATGGAGTTGCGGTTATAAAGGAACGTCGAGTAGGTAGGTATCGCGGTGTGATCGAATAATAAATAAACTGGCAGTAAAGCTTGTAATGCGACGATTCGTACGCAAAAAGTGCCCATAACCTTCTAGCGCGGCACTGCGGGTGAGGTTGCCTGAGTTTGGTCGAGTTTCGCCGAGTTTACCGTCATGTTTATGGCATTGCGCTTTCCTTTTAGATTCAATAAAAGCATCGATTGAATATTTGATTCAATTTCCCGAGACCTGGCCACGCATAACGTACGCCAAACCGCAGTCGTAGGTTTCGACCAAAAAACGTGCCCCACAACGAAATATCTAGCTCCTATACACACATACATACATATACGTACCTACAAGCATTATAAGCTTGCGTCTGCGGTAAAAACTAAAAATCGTTCATTGCAGCCGTTGCAGTTTCGTTATCTGTGAGATTTTCAAAACTTCATCAAAAAAAAAAAAAAAAAAAAGAAAAATATAGAAAAAAAAAAAACACAAAAAATAAAGAAACAGTTTAAACTTTTCGTCAAACTCTTTTGCTGGTCTTGGCAAAAGATTGAAAAGTTAGAATGGTGTGTAGCGGGCGATGGGTTTGAAAAACTCCAAATAAATGAAATGATGATTTTTTTGTAATCATTTCTAATATCAGAATTTGACAAACGTCGTGTACACGACCACGTTACGTTTACAGTCAAGTATTACAAAGAGTATATAACCCCATGAAAAGGGGTGCAGGCGCGTTATATTTGAATAATATTTTGTGACCGAGCAAAGCCAGCCCCCCCCCCCCCCCCCCAAGAAATCAGAGGGACGGATAACACAGGATTAAAGATCGTGGCAGGGTCGCGACGCCGAGTGATGGAGGAAAATTGCGAATACCGACTGCAGCGTTGGAAAAGTATAAAATATAAAATGAAAAAAAAAAAATAAATTCCGATATATTTCATCACGACAAAACATATTCTTTTGGTATTTACGTCTATGTACATTAGGGTGTGCAAAAAAAAAAAAAAAAAAAAGAAAATTCAAACGCATATCAACATTCCGGTAGAGCATCTCAAATAGAATATTTCAGCCAAATATGAGCTCTTAATATTGATATTTAGAACTGCCTAATTTCGTTACTAATTTTAGTTACTAAAATAGGCAGTTCTAAGTATCAATATTAAGAGCTCATATTTGGCTGAGATGTTTTATTTGAGATGCTCTACCGAAATTTTGATGCGCGGTTGAAAAATAAATTGTTTTTCCCAGAGTCGTATATGACTCTATGACGCTATGACTCAATGTTTATAGGCGAATATCTCTTAATCGGTGAGAGTTAGGAAAATTCTATCTCAGTACTTTTTTGTAGAGCGTGAAATTTCCTATAAGAATCTGTATTCAGATAGTTTCTAAATCAAGCCAGTTACGAAAAAAAAAAAACAATTCGAAAATTTTCCGATTTTTTTTCACGTGTTATTGAAATCAAAAATGGAAAAACTGAGTTAGGCAGTTTTAAATATCAATATTAAGAGCTCATATTTGGCTGAGATATTCTATTTGAGATGCTATACCGGAATGTTGGTGTGCGTTTGAATTATTATTTTTTTTTTTGGCACACCCTAATGTACATCGATTTGAATATTCTAAAATAATATAGCTAAGGTAAATTCTGAACAGTATTGTCTTTCCGTGTATATACCTATATACCTATATCCATTCCCAAAAATTTTACACGGAAACCTATAATCAATGGAATTCATTTGCCGTGACGTACCTTCATAATATTAACGGCTAATCTTGACTAATCTGCGTATTTACCATTCAAATAGTAAACGATATGGTTACTGAAGCCTTCTTTAGACGTGTATATATACTTACTGCAGGTGTATATAGGTACAAAGCGGGCGATTTAATCGAAATAGGTTGAATTTATTCCAAAACAATTACAATACACAAGTGTATGCAATAATATATGAACTCAAAAATTGTTATATAGGATTATGCGTTTATACCTGACCTTTAGGTAAACATACTGTATACATATACCTATAATACCTATAATACCTATATAAAGGGAATATAATTCTCGGAGACTCGTCGAATAACTGGAATTTTTACGGGTCTTAAAGTACCTTCTGATTATTCTTCCGGTTCTGATTGCAGTGGAAGGATCAACAGGCACACCTGGGCCTCTTACGGAATTAAGAATTAATGGATATTGAATGTAGGTACCTATATAAAAACTGTCGCGGCAAACTTTGTGACATAATAAGTGTTCAAATTTTGCCTTCAATCAATGACTATGGCAATGAATAAACTCTATTTTGAGTAACTATAGTGTGTGCATTTGTAAATGTTGTATATGAATGTGTACTATACGTGTTTGTGTAACAGTAAGAAGAAACCAGGTAAACAGAAAGCTTAATGAGTATATAGCTGCGTGTAATTGACTGATATATTTGTACATATTTATCTTTCCTCGATTTTATTCGACAACAGAAGTGATAATTCATTGTATATATTGCGCAATTGCATCAAGTTCCTGAATTACTAAAAATGTTTAATTACCGCGCTATATATATAATAATAATATCATAACATAATTGAAATTGATTTAAAAATAGTGCGCAGCCCATCTTGCGATATAATTTCTATGGATAATAATTTCCATATTAATGTTATCGTGCAGCCCTTCCTCCAACTCCACGTGCCGGACTTGGAATAACGCTAACTTGGCAAAGGGGGAATCCCCTCTTTCCTTTACCCGCACCCCGTCTCGCCGTCGAATCTAAAGCAACTCGGCCCTTGCGGTGCCAAAACTGGCCAAAATTTCCGTTAGATCTGACAATAATGTGCCTATATAATACATACAATGCTGCGTGGAGAATTTATTTCAGCTTCTTTGTTCTATGCGTAAATTTATATAAAATCTCTAACGTAACGCGCGTCTGACGTTTTTATTTTATTTTATATATATGTTACATTCTAATGACTACCGCGTGAACAGGTATAACATCATTTCGTATAAGTTATAGGTGATTATTTTTTATTTTTATCTATAGGTATATGTACATAAAAATCGGACAAAGTTTAAAGAATCAAATAACCATAAAAGTCGTGTTTCAGTTCCATACGGAATTATGCCACAAAGAAATATTCGTAATTAACTAAGTTTTTATGACATATTATAAAGGCAAGAAGTCCATAGGTCAATGGTCAAACTGTTTTTGGTATATAGAAACTTCAGAAGACACGCGAAATAAAAATGTAGTCTGAAAACGTGTGTTGCGGTTATATTAAGGTGATTTTAAAGTCGAAAGAGGAGAAATTAATGTCTGTATTGAATGAATTTACAACTCTGGGATATCTTATTGCTGGACTTCTAATTCCTGAGAAGAAAAAAAGAAAAAAAAATTCTTAAAGCTGTAATAAACGTGTATGAATAACCGGGGATGGGTTGGTTCCAACGGAAACACGTCTTACCATAGTATCCGGTGGCTGCGAGGGGCTTTCTGTCAGATTGAATCAGCCTAAGCAACCCACCCCCTACGTGGAAACTTCCCTAGCAACCCCTCCAGCGTTGGTACCGGACTGTGGAACGAGATCGAGGCCAAAACTGGACACGCCGAGCTGACCAAACTACTATCGGTCAGATATTTGCTGGCCTTGCTTTCACGCCCCATTTTATTAAGGATATATTCTAACGTTGGTATATATAGAGGAGAAAAAAGAAAATAAAAATTCGCAAATGCAGAGCTAGAAAAATAGCCTATACGTAGGTACAATAAATTATCTCACACGTCATTTTCGTCAATGAAAAAATCAAATTCTGACAATTATTCATTAGGGTGGTTCAAAAAAGACCTAATTTCTCAGATGTTGCTGCTCATTCGTGAATATGTTGTTTGTGATTTTGAAAAATTATTCCATTTTTTTGAGCTCTATAGGACAATATTTACTACTGCCTCAGTGAAGTTGAAATTTCGGAATTTTGCCATTTTTGGCAATTTCAAAGTTCTCAGATCAAAGTCCTCATCTGGCTACCTCTAGGTTCTCATTCAATGAGGATGTTGGTTCAAGATGAGACTCGTACGATAATATTTAGTACTGCCTCAGAGACACTGAAGTTTTTTCACTACTTAGGGGTTTTCTTAGAGATTGGACCGCCAGGTGTTGCTCATGAGACAATCTTTTCTTACCATTTTAAGGAAGAAGTACACGAAGTTTGTAGTCTGTGGGACTATTTTTACTACTGCCTCATGTTGCTAATTTTACTTGAAGGAAAGTCGCCCTCAATGAGGCAGTAGTAAAAATGGTCCCGTAGACTGCAAACTGCTTGGATTTCTTCCTTATATTGGTAAGATGAAACTGTCTCATGAGCAGCACCTGGCGATCGAATCTCCGAAAAAATGCAAAATATTGAAAAAACTCCAATGTCTCCGAGCCAGTACTAAATATTATTGTACGAGTCTCATCTTGAACCAACATGCTCATTGAATGAGAATCTAGAGGTAGCCAGATGAGCGCTTTGATCTGAGAACTTTGAAATTGCCAAAAGTGGCAAAATTTCGAAATTTCAACTTCACTGAGGCAGTAGTAAATATTGTCCAATAGAGCTAAAAAAAAAATATAAATAATTTGAAAAAATCACTAACAACATATTCACGGATGAGCAGCAACATCTGAGAAATTAGGTCTTTTTTGAACCACCCTATTATTCATAGTTTGTTGAAACTTAATGCCAATAATCTGAAGGATCATTCACTAGAACCCAACACATTCACTCGAATCCGAATCAGCTAAGACTAATACGGAATTTAACGATAACACGATATTCATTCTGCACCCAATTTCGGACCTCCATATTGCTATACGAATACGATCTCCCAAGATCTGACATGTTTGGAATTTCTTCTGCGCTATTATTCGCGAATAGTAGCAGTTATATGATTTTAAAACGTATTGGACACCAAAATATGTTGTATTTCTATTCTATAGAATTTTTCGCAACGAGGTCGTACAGCTGCAGATATTTGAAAAATATATTTCGATCAATCGCGGTGATATTTGCTTTTGCGGTGAACACGAGGTATAGTTGGTATCGTTGCGGAGCATGAGTCTGAAAAAAAAAAGGCGAGCACAATATATCGAGAAATGTTAACGGATTCGAAAATTTGTTTAACCGCGTGGGTTGAGGATCGTTCATTTTGAACTCGGAGCTAGAGCTCAAGTAAAGATGTTTCTTCTATAGTGAAGCAATAAGAGCATTCTGCAGTCGACATTTGTGGTTCTCGGAGACATTGAGGTAGAGACGTATCATTAGAGAGAAAATTATAACAAAGTGTAGTGCTCCGTGCCTCCACGAAATGCGGAATGCTCACTGCCAGCCGAGCGAAATGAGGTTGGTTTGTACCAGTACGGCGGTAGGCCGACGATTCGAGTCGAGGTACGGTGAACCAACCCCGAGAGCCGAGTCAGTCCACGCGGAAAATGAATTGAAATTTTAATCATCTTCCAGCTTCCCTCTTCCCCATCCTATCCCTCTTTACCCCTACCTTATTCTTTTTTTCCTCCCTTATTCCCCGCCATAGTACCCTTCCTCTTCTTCCTCCTCGTCCTTCTCTTCCTGGTTCTTGCGTCCTCGTATCTCCACTCTGGAGACCAGGACTCGCCGTCAGCTTATATGATCTGGACAGGTATATTCCCAACATATGAGAGAACCGCGTCATTTTGATGGAAGAGAAAATACAATTCTGCACTGTTTTAACCACATAGCTATTCAATATTTAGACAATTTTCAACTAATTATTTATACCCACATCTCGGTTTCGTCTGCGCACTGCGGTACAGACCACTCAATCCGTCCGGGAAATACCTGACCGATTTCCGCCGATTTCTATACACGTTAATAATAATAATAATAATAATAAAAAAAAAAAAAAAAAAAAAATCCTTCCGTCTGTGAAGGGCAATCATTTAGCAAGCGGAAAATCCTTGTATTGTAGTTATAATTACGGTTGCATACGATATGTGCCACACCGTTGGAAATAAAATGTTCCAGAAGGTCCACTATAATTTTTATGTTGATTTCAACACTATTTTCAGTTGAAACAACAGAAAAATTTGTCGTTTTAGTGAAAATAATGTTGTTTTAACTAAAAAAAAGTGTTGAAATTGACATAAAAATGATAGTTGACCTCCTGGGACATTATTTTTCTTAAATTTTTCCAACAGTGCACGTGGGCGTCTGTCTTTTCACGGATTTAAAACCACAATGCTTTTAATTAGATTATCGAATCAGTTTGAAGATTTTTTCGTTCATGCGATAGACGCTTTATTGCCATCGAAAAATTTTCAAATTATTACCGATCTGTGACAAGTTTTTCGTCAGAATCAAGTCGTAGTGAATTTTTATCATTTTCAGAACAAAGAGCAGCCTCGCAGGTTCCTTTTTCTTCGTATTCAAATTTGAATGAAATCTTGAAAATCCGATATTTTGAATAATTGTGTTGTAAAATAAAGGCAAAAAAATAAAAATAAAAATAAATAACGATCCGATAATTGGTATAAAACAAATTAAAATCGATCCGTTTAGGTCTTACGTCTGTTATTATCGAATTATTTCTCGCTTTAACAGCGTAGATTTCCGCCGATCGGGAGTCGATATGAATGAATAATTAGCCTGCGACGACTGAGTCTTTGATTTCTTTTTTTTTCTTTTTTTTTTTTTTAATTTTTATTCACCGCGTTTAAACATGGAGTATAGACATACATATATATGTGTGTATAAACGAGAGACAGCGGCCATTTCGATTGCGTATCTCCCACCTCCTAAATACCTGGTTCGATTGCAGCGAGATAGTTTATTGAGAAATCGCGAAAGGCGACGAGATCCTATATGCCGCTATGGTTGAGTTAATTTATGCGATTAGAACGCTTTTCGTATATAATATCAGAGCGAGGACCACGTGCGGTTTCTATGGGTAAACCTACCTAAAATATACAGTGTGTAGTATACATCATGTACAGGTATTATAGGTGGAGGAACAAGCAGCGCCGGTGCCTTCCGAATACTCCAAAAGCGGTGCTGGGGCTATTGTGTGAAATTAGAGCCCTTCTTATGGTAATTGGACCGTCGTAAGATTGCCAACCAGCCAGGCCAACCCGCCATCCAGCCTCTGCTATATTATATCTTCCATGTGTAATAAAAGCACGCCTCTTACCTTTTACTTTTCGCTTTTTATCGCGCCCCTTAAGTCTTTGATAATTGTTCCTATTTTCTCGTGGACAGGAAATTTCCACTTTTTCTTTTTTTTTTTTTCTTTTTTTTCTTTCTTTTTTTTATATACAAAATTACCGCATTTGTAACCATGGGTAACCATGGGGAACGACGTTTATACTATTTCCTATCATTTATAAAGCCTCATATCCCGAAGAAATAATTCGAAAAAAAAAACAAAAAAAAATTGAAATTTTTACGGCGCATATCCTCCACGAGTCTGAAATTTTATTTCGAAACAAAAAGCAAAGTAAAAAATAAAAATACAAAAAATCGCACTTGATTATTCAACGCGAAAGTTTATTTCGCAATTTTTCTTTGTCCCTATATACAGGCCTCGCGGCTCGTTTATAAACGGTCTAAAACTTAAACTAGTCTGTAATGTGCTGCAGCATGGCGTCATTTCGCGGTATATAGTATCCTTGAACAATTTTTTTTTTTCCATCGCTCAAGGTCTACGGCAATTAAAATTTAGGCTCTGAACTTCGCCGGCTCTTCTCCCCCGCAACGAAATTTATATATTTCATTGTGCATACCTATTCTTAATACATAAAGAAATTTAGAAAAACAAAAATGTATGCAACATCTTTATTTGATCATTACATAAAAGCATATAAAAAGAAATCTGATAAATCAATCCATAATTGTGTCGAAATACATTCAGAAAAAAGTCTTGTTGACACAACAAAAATTTGGTTATTAATATACGGTCAAAGAAATTTTTTTGTTCAGTCAACAAAAATTTTGTTGGACCCACCAAAATTTTATTGGACCAACCAAAATTTTGTTGGGCTAAACGAAATTTTTGCTGATACTACTAAATTTCTTGTTAGCACAGCAAAATTTTGGTTGACTGAACAAAAAAATTTCTTGTTAGCACAACTAAATTTTGGTTGACTGAACAAAAAAATTTCTTCATACCATATGTGAATTTATCGGACCAGTCGAACCAAATTTTTAAGTCTTCTAACTGAAGCTCACCTCTATATAGAGCGTGCAATCTCCCTGATCTTAAAAAAAAGTCCCTGAGTCCCTGATCTTAAAAAAAATTTCTTGTTAGCACAACAAAATTTTGGTTGACTGAACAAAAAAATCTCTTTGATCGTATAATAACCAAATTTTGGTTGTTTCAACAAGACCTTTTCTCAGTGTATGATGTAAAGTATTGAATCGGTATCAAAATGCATATAAGGGCTTGTTTTTTTCCGACTACTCTTCGATTATATGGGTGTGCTTAATTATTTCTTAATTATGAGATATTTTTATCCTTCATTTTAGGATCCATTGCATTCTCTCTTCATCCCTCCTCTCCTCTTATTTTCGTTACAACTCTTGGAATAGACCGAACCGACGGACAAATCCCGAGGCCAGAACCACCGAGGGAGAGACATATAAAGGTATACCGATATTGCGGGGTGAGGGAGAGAGAAGAGAATATAACTCAAACCGCAAAAACCTATAATTTTCAGCTCGGCCGGGTGAGATCTTATCTTGAAAAACGAAGAAATATCATTGAAACTATTGGTAAATACAGAAATACCGTTCCCTCGGTTTGGTCCGGACGAGAGACCAGTTTACCGGTATTCACATTAATTTTCGATACAGCATCGATGCCAACGTAAATCAGTCTATAGACAAGTATTTTTCGTATACGGGATCGTTAGGTGGAAATAAATAACGTCATCGTCTCAGCTTCTTCTTCTTCTTCTTTTCTTCTTCTTCTTCTTTTTCTTTTTTTTTTATTATTATTACTATTATTATTATTATTATATTAATCGTTTCTTTTTTTTCACCCGGTTATTCGCCTACCGATTTTTTTGCCCCCGCTTAATTACATTATTAACTCTTAAGTAGCCTGTTTCTGCAAACACGTCGATTTCGTTATTTATTACCTCGCAAAATTTTTCGCAAACCTTTCAAACTCTCGTTCTATGTAATAGCTATACCGCAGAAACTGTAAGCCTTTCAAAAATAAATTGCCCCTTGTTCACACTCGCGTTTACCATTGACAGGGAATGTCCCTGTATATTAGGCCGATTTCAAACAATAGTAATGGATTTGTATGCGGGTCATATAGAATGACAGTAAATGAATGGAACGTTTCATTGTGCCAAATTTCAGGTGGGTCCTTGTTTACATAGCTGTACGGTCACCGTCCACTTGTTACGAGGGATTATTGGCAGCGATTTAACGATTGATCGCGCATCGGTATTAATTATCGTATTCCGGGAACAAAAATTCAAAAATTCGTTCGGGGAATCGGTAATATTTTTTTTCAAGTCACATCGGCGCCTTTTCAATTTCCGGTATTCAGTCACCGCAGTATACTATAATTTTTAATTATTCACCTACCCGCGATCGTTTCGCATTCAATTTATATCTTTGATTTACTACAACGCCAATTAGACCGCTGATATTTCATATTATGCTGTTTTCAATACTCGATTTTATTTTTCGAAATAATCCTGCACGAGTATATATATCGATCACGACAATAATTTGAATGAGAAAAATCCGACAAACAATCGATAGCTCTTACGATAATCAATCATTCACGCTGGGGATGGAAATCTGGCTTTTCTATTGGTCGCCAGGAAGGGATCGCTCGAAAATATCAGCTGCCTATTGGCCGGGGCGAGTGTGAGAACGTTTTTAAACACGGTGGTATATCCATAAGCCACGATACTTTGACGATACATCGATAACTGTCTTCCTCGAATGATTTATTGCAACTAGGGCATTTTCGATTTCTTTTTTTCGTTTTTTTCTTTTTTTTTATTCTCTTTCTTTCATTCTTTCTTATCCCATTTCTGGACCCGTGACTCTCTCGATCTCATCACCCCTCGGAAACGAGTCAACTACCAGAGCTTAGAATTTTTTTTTTTTTTAAGATTGACACTCGCCCATATAGGATCGATTTTGAACGCCCAATATCTAGTTTCTTTTTACTTTTTATCCACATATAAGTTTTAACCTGTTTAAAAAAAAAAAAAAAACAAAAACTGAAACATTTTCTGACCACAATTCGCCAAAATTTATACGACAATTAAACTCGTAAGTAATTCTTTCGTCATACCCGTGTCTAATGAGGAAATTTGAATAATTTCCAAGTACTTAGGTAGTAGGTACCTACATGCGTTAGGGTGGTAAATTTTTACAACCAAATTTCCCCCAAATGATGATCCGCTATTTTTAACAGGGATGTTACCAGATTACGCGATGAAGCCAAGGGATGAAGTACAAAACTCTTTATAAAACATATGTCAATGACCTGGTTTCGTCGGAACAGTGGGGTGGGTTTTCGTGGTCGGGGGTAAACCTGGGGTGGGAGATGTTTGGGAGTGTTTCGGCATTTTTCTGACTCTGGGGTGAGTTTGCCCCGGCGAGGATGTTGGGGTAGGACAGGAACGCGATCTTCGTATTCTGCCAGACGGCGGGGAAAAAAAAAAAAAAAAAAAAAAAAAAAAAACAATATTCTTCTTTCACCTCATCCTACTTCTTCAGAATAAATACGCAACAATCACCCACAGCCACATATTTATTCCAATTATTAGCATCACTTTTATCATTATTAAATAAATATCAACATTCCTTATCACTATTGAATTATGTTTATAATATCAAAAAGGTTCACTGGATATTCTATCAAGATTAATTAGTCTTCTCCGCAGAGCGGGTTTTATTGAATTCGAGGATACAACAAGCTTTTTCTGATTTCTTCAGAAGATAGAAAAAAAAAAAACGCCCTACGGTATTATTGGAAATTTTTGGAAAGAAAAAAAATTAGTTTCAGTTAATTTTTCGGCTTCTCTTTTTGGTTTTTCATCGCCTATAGATTTCGATAGGGAATCGCGTCGATCAATCGGTTTTGGGTGTAACCTGAAGTATGAATCCGTAGTAACCAACATATTCGAATCATGAAGATCGATAAAGTTGAGAATTAGCCTGGAGCCATCAGTGTGTCCGATCATCCATTCCGGAGAGAACTTGAACTAAGCCCAGGATCGCCAGATTAGTATCGCATCAACCTTGGTTCCGCGAAAATGAAATACGACGCGTCAGGCTGCGGTGCGAGATCCAGCCAGCTCCCGCTCGCTTATCAGTCGGTTGGCCAGGTGGAAAGAGGGGCGCGCGGTGGTGCGAGGGCGGAAAAGCCTTGGCGGGAAAAGTGGGGTGAAGGGTGAAGGGGCCAAGATAGCCGACGTCCATTTGCAATATCTAATCTTATGTCCGGCGCCTAGAAACCCACCAAATACAGCCGGTACCATAGAGCTAGTCTCACCAAGGGCACAATGCGTGTCGTAGAAACGACTGGTGCAGATACAAATTATAGTATGCGTTATAGAAATGCGTGGATATCGTACGAAAAGTGTCCGATTCCAATTTCTTTCCGGCTACTTTTCATCACCTTAGAAATAATAATAGTGCAGTGAAGAATATAGGTTGGCGGTGAAAAATTAAAGCTTCAACTTTTTTGTTCTAGAGAAGGAAATGCTAGAATTGATGGTCCATCATCTGCGGATGTAGAAGAAGAGATCATATCATGTCTATTCTTATTAAAATTATTTTCCGTCACAGTTTTCGAATAGGTATTATACAATCTTATACTCAGAAAAAGATCTTGTTGACACAACCAAAATTTGGGTTATTATATGCAAAATCACATTTTTTGTTCGCAGTAAACCAAAAATTTTGTTGGAATAGCCAAAATTTTGGTTATCCGAACGAAATTTTTGGTTGACTGAACAAAAAATTTGATTGTGCATATAATAACCAAATTTTGGTTGTTTCAACAAGACCTTTTTCTGAGTGTATTCGATAGTGTAGTAGTATATGCAGCGATCTAAGCGCCATAGGGGTATATCAGTTATCAGCTGTGAACTAAAAACTCATTTGAATAAGATATGAGATAAAAATTGTTACTATGTTACTAATTAGCGATAGAGATTGCGGTTAACCGTAACGTTGCGCGGTATGATAGTGGTGATAAAATTCTACGGAGATTCACGTTGACCACAATGAAACTAGCGCGAGTTTTTAGTGACGATGAAATGGTCGAATATATATGCACGGTGTATATATATATATATATATAAGGGAATATAGGTGAAAAAAATGTTTGAAGATTTTTAATGTGATAACAGCGGTGTATGTACAGTTAGGTAGGTATATATATATGTCTAGTATATAGAAAGATCATTAATATCAATCATTGTTTTCTCGGACGAACAGTTTTTCCCACGCTTTCGGTTACTTTTCTGAGCCATTTTTCAGACAGGTAAAGATAACGCGGAAACTAGTTTTAACGAGCACTTAACTCGAGCTCGGTCGATAGCCTAAGGAAACCTCTTACCAAGAGGAAAGACCTTTATAGTTGACCGCCTTGGCATCAGTTGAGAAAATACAATTTCACACTTTTCCTCTTCGACGAACCCACCTGACTTTCAACTCTTCAAATTCGTATCGATAATCACGAACGACTAGATCGTATGGATATTCATGGCTTATGTCTTCTTGAAACGCACTTTTTTTCAGGAATGTTGCGTCACGATACCAAATATTCCATCGTTGCGAAATAAGTTAGGTGCAGAATGAATATCGTGTTATCGTTTGATTGGACGTTACATGTGTTTTCAATAACCAATCAATCGAAACTATATATTTATTATTGGGTATTAGTAGATGTATTGCGTTCGTGTGAATCATGTTTCAGAATATTGCAATACAGGCATAATCTGGTCAATATGCGCCGTTATCGCATCCAGCTTCTGAATTGTAATGATTTTTCTGGACGAAAAAGTATCTTTCTTTTGAATCTTAATTCGGAGCCAGTGGAAGAAGAGCATAAAGCCTCGGTCGGTGGTATATCTAATCTCAAAAATGGCGTGTTTTACCAGAGCTACGTTGGTTTTGTTTGCGCGGGAACGGCACGGGAGGTTGCCTACACCACCCTAAAGTAAAAACACACTTGGGCTACCGTTGGATAGCCGTTGGCGTGTTCTCCAAAGGTATATATACCCGAGTACGTCCAACGATTACTCGAGAACCGTATACCTACATAAGTGTATTCACTCACGTAATACGCCCACGTACGAGTACCTAAGTTGGTAGCCGGTTCCTGAGCTATACATGCGGACGTATAGAGACCACCCATACGCATACACATGTACATACACACATTTCGAGATAGTGAGAGTGAGACCGAAAGCGAAAGCACTGAGCAGTGCTTCGTGGCCATACAATGTTATTAATCACGCGGGGTTGCGCGGCAGCAAATGGTAACGGGGTTTTCGGGGGCGGGAAATGAGTGGGAGAAGAGAAGAGAAGAGAAGAGAAGAGAAGAGAAGAGAAGAGAAGTGAAGAGAAGTGAAGAGAGAAGAGGAGAGAGGAGGGTGGCAGTCTCGCGAACTTAATTAATTAAATAATATAATGGCCAGAGAAACCAGGGAGGCAGCTTTCCTATCGGAAGCGTCCATCAGCGGCAGCCGCCCGGAGGCATTGTTTCGCCAAGGTCTTCGCCGTCCGAACATCACCGGGAACACAGTAAGATTTCGTCGCCCTTTAGGGGCAAAGGTCGTCTTGTGTCTGACGATCTACCTGCTGCAATTTTTCTGATATATTTATATCGAACTCTTTTGATGAAGCGTTCAGCACTTCAATATTCCTCGAATTGGAAGGGAGACTGTATGGTGAAATGATTATCATCGGTTTCACGATTCTTGAGGGTTTCATTTGGTTTGGCGATCAATTTTCACCTCTGTGACCGCAACGGACAAAGCTCGAACCTAAACTGACCGTTTTGGGTGTGAAATACGGGCGCCGTTTGTGACATTTATGCCAAATTGTATGATTAGTCTTCGAGATATTCGGTATCAGTTAGATCGTCTTGCCTCAAGGTTTGCACGGCGACTTGAACTGCTTCTGAAAGACGTACTACGTCGTGCGTGCGTCAATTTGATCGAGGCCTGTACACACGTCATAGTTATAAACGAGAGTGAATGGTTGGGATCGCGTCGTGCGTCTGTTCTTGACCGAAGCCGTTCAGGGGAGGCTTTAACTTTGGACAATGCCCTCGAGAACTTTCTAGACACCCTGAAAGCCGGTGAAATTGAAAACTGTCCGTGACTAAAAGCACCAACCCGCGGCGGCAGCTCCCGATCAGGTCAACATTTTTTCCCCTCCATTTACAATCCGCATGTACATAATTATGTAACGGCTACTGTTGTCTTCGTCATCCGTGTTACAGTTCAGGAACAGTGCTAGGCATACGGAGGCATCCGGAGACTCACGTCAAGGTCCTTTATCTACGGATCGAGACTTAGGATCGGCCGAGTCGCCGGTGGATACCGGCGTGCGAAGATAAGGGGTAATTTCTAGGCAAGGGGTGGGTCCAGAACTGCCCGTAGCTCATCTCTCTAGTCGTACGGGACTGGGAAGCTTTCACCCTGGTGGGCACCCCCAGCGAGTAGCCCATCTCCGTAGTTCCCGCAGGCGTACGAGGAAGAGGATGGGAAGGGGGATGGGTTGCCGGTCGTTCTGGCGATCTTAGCTTAGCTGGCTTAGCCGGGATGCAAATTAGATGCGGGATCTTATAGTTCGAGATATGAGGGCCAGGAGGTTCCCATAATTAACGTTGTACGTCACGTCTGTACAGTGGGTAGGTATACTACCTACACGAACTACACAGCGTTGGATCGTGAAATTAAACTGGCTGAACTGT
Organism: Tenthredo mesomela; assembly: GCA_943736025.1. NCBI lineage: Eukaryota > Metazoa > Arthropoda > Insecta > Hymenoptera > Tenthredinidae > Tenthredo > Tenthredo mesomela. The sequence continues at coordinate 1,765,254 of OX031016.1, forward strand.
ACTACGGCCGCTTTCGTAATGGGAGTCTGCAGCGAACGAAGTTCCACCGTGTGAGTGGGCCACAGCCTTAGAAGGACGTCGTCGTCCGAGGGAGAGTTGAAAGGGCGCTGAAGCGATTCCCCCATATCATGCAGCCGCGAATCAATTGAGACCTCGTGCAGTATTCCACCTATACGGAAATTCTCCGAGACGGTGAACGTGTCGTCCTTAAGGCTCAATGATATTTCCCGGTACAGAGATTAAACCGTGAGGAGTGGGGGGCCCACCTCCTCTTCGTGGTCCCCGTCGTAGAGGGCACACACGCTCACGTACGCACGTAGAATGTAATTAAGATAAATTAGCGTAAAGGGGGAATCGGGCTAAAGCCTTAACGGGTGAGGATAGAGTGGGTGGCGGTTCGCTGAGGGTTTGCAGGAGAGTTGGAGAGGGGTAGGGATGCAAGCAAACTCGGAGCCTAATGATGCATGCCGGACTGGCCGTTTCTCGCTCGTTTCTAACTAACCAAATAATGACCGGTGGGGGTGTGTTGGGGGTTGGCGAGCGGGAGAGAGAGAGAGAAAGAGAGACAGAGGGAGAGAGAGAGAGAGAGTAAGAATGAGGGTGAAAGGGGTCAGGGGAGAATGGGGTAGTGTGAGGGAGAGAGGGCGTGAATTTTAGACGTGGAGGACGCGGTCTTGCCGGTCGTCGAAAGGATCAATACCGAGTCGCGAGTGAATACTGATCTTAACGTTCCGAGCTTGCGGCAGGGGTCAAAGGGTTTTCATGTCTCATGGTCAGCTAACGTCTCCTAGAATTTCTCACGATCTACCTATGCTCGATTGATCGACCGAACCGATTGAGAGACCAGAATCTGACACTTGAACGGAGAAACTGAGCACTAGACGGAGGATGGGCCTTCCTATAGACTCGGTACTTACACTATTGCAGGGTTGAATTATGTAACGGAAACCGACACTTCAGAGAACAGTCTTCGGCTTAAATGTATGCCCTAATTATTATGAAACTATCATTCAAACTGAACTTTTCTAGTTACTGATGCGAAAGGACAAATTTTTAACACCCATACTGCCCACGACGATTTCATTCCTCGAAAAGTGAAGTTTTTCATTTAACGGAATTTCAATTCCTCCGATCATGCGAGAACGACGCGAAACGATTCTTTATTACATTTCGAAATATACAAGACTTGATTTCACTTCTTTCATTGTTATGAATTGTCAAAGGATCCGCGTATGTTTCTGATGGAAAATGAATTCGATCAAGACGTCGATGAATTTTTCGTCGGAAACCAGAAGCGGTTAAGAGCCAAGTTTAACAATAAGCTCGCGAAGTAGGTTGGGGGTAAGTTATCATGGCTTGATCGGACTGTCAGTGGTTCGGATCGATTCTCCAGATCGAGCGGAAGCGATCTTTGTCGGTGGGGCTCGTCCACTGTGAAGAAAAGTGGGCTGTCAATCACTACGGGCTAGGAGAACCGATGCATTTACAGATATCTGACAACAATCGTTACGTCCACGGTGGTTTCCCGATCGGCGTTTGTCTCTGAGGGGTATAGGGTGCCGCACTAGTCCCCGGAAGATTTCGTTGAATTTTCCCGAGGAACTAGGAACTGAACTCAGCTCCAAGCAAAGAGCTCCAACCCCTTTGGTTCGCAGCGTCCGGCCGACGCGGTCGACACCCCAGCGGCCATCTCTGACGTCCAATGGCGCAGGAACCAAGACTCTGCAATCGAGTCCTTAGATTTACTTGCTCCTTCGAGTATCAGTGATGAATAGAATTTTACCTCACCACTCCGACTCGGATAGACTTTTGTGAATTGCTTCTTTTTCATCCCTCCGTGTTCCTATGCAAGACTTTTCTTCCTCAATTAGCAAACACTGCTTTGAAACCACGTGATTTTCGATTTTAATCAAATTTATGAAGAACTTGTATTCAGACTGATCTGATGGTGATCTTCCAAGATTATGTTAGACAAGGAATGAATTCCGAATCAGCTACTGCGTGTGTTTCGTTATTGAGCGAAAAATTTTGTCCGAGATAGATCGAACTCGGACCTTCTTTAAAGTGTCCACTACGCCAATGTCAAGTCCACCACCCTTAGCTGGAAGGGGATTGGCGTGGGCGTATAAGCAAGGGAGAGGAGATAGCGGGAGAGAGACGGAGATCCTGAGAGAGAGATAGAGAGAGAGAGAAAGTAGCCTTGTCCAGGCTCTCCCTCGGGAGAGGTGGTCGGGCGAGGGTAGAGGCTGAGGGTGGAGGCCTTCTACGTCGTCCCCCGCGCCTTGCTCCTCCACATTCACGGCCGTAGCTCGCTTCTATCTCCTGCACTCCTAACTAACATGTATTTTGCATAAAGCTTACATTACTTGAATTACAATGCCCTTCCTCCCCCTAACCCGGCTCCCACTTCTCTCTTGCCTCCCTCTCTTCATACCGTCTCTCCACATCCCCATGAGACGTAACGGCGAGATGCTGCCCTGTAAATTGCTTCGGAGTCGTACGAGCACCATCAACCACCCGCACCATCGTCGCCAACGCAAAATTCATCCCTTCTTATGTCCTTCCAGTTTTCGACCCGTTTTTTTTTTTTTTTTTTTTTTTTTTTTATTATTTTTTCTCTTTCTTTTTTGGATCGTTGACGAAATTGATTGTGACGTCACTTGTCACTCGACTACCCAACGACCCGATCAATTCGACCGTGAGTTCGGATTGACGAATCAAACTTTTGACCGTTGATCGTTTTCGACGAACCCCGTAAGATTGTTCTCAGTTTCGTGCTGTGTTCTTTCTTCTTCTTCTTCTTTTTTTTTTGTCTGACATTATACAGGGAATCGTTTTTTACCAGAGCGATGGAGCGTGGAATTAGAATCTCTTCTGTACCCTTTAAAGGGGTTATAAGAGTCTTCCACAAGGATTCGCGATGAGGAGAGAAACTGGAAGTATATATGTTACATACTTATACCTACTACCATACCAGCGACAAGTAAAACGTGCGAAACGAGCCGGAGGATACTTTGCCTGAGGAAAATACGTCGGCTAGTATTTGACCTTCTTCCGGAGCTTATCGAAGCGGTCAATCTCTTCGTTATTATCAATTCCAAGCGTAATAATGTCCCGAGATATTCGCCAACTGCTGCCCGAGTTCTCGGGGATGGCATAACCCTACATGGCACCCTATACATCCCCAGGGCTATCTCGATCACAATAAAAGAATACCGAGAGCTCGGCAACTCACGCACGGTGCTTTGCTGACCTCAAACATTGTCAAGTCATAGGTATACCTACTCTCAACGATTCCACACCATCTTCCATCATCTCGACGAATATATGTACATATCTCCTCAAATTCTTCAACCCATCAAGAGTCCAGCCAAAGTATAAGGTTTCCTTCGCCACTATTCAATCATCGGAGTATCAAATACCGCTTAGGTATACTTGGCCAGTTTCTCTTCTCACAATGGCGATAATGATGCACCGATCAACCCGAAGTGCAAGTCGAGTACCATGAGAGTTGGAAAGCCATGCGAATCAGGTTCAGTATAGTTTCATATTTGAATGTAGTTTTAGTAAAATATTGTCATGGTATGAGAGTATTTGATTGTTTCGCACGAGTTGGAGAACATTCTCATCAGGATATTAGGTCCACGTTATACGGTCAGCCGTGGCGGACGATAGCCGGTACAGAGGTGGCATCGTTGCCGTTCGTTGTAGGCAGAGGCTACTTTGTATGTACGTACGCTGACATCTTATCCACCCGGTCCTCCATCCACCCCGGGGGTGGGCCGCGAGATCAATACTGGCGCCCCCTGGACCAGAGCCACTCCGTTACCCCCCGTCGCCCGCGCCACGCACCAAGCAGCGTGTGTGAGCGCCGGACCTCTTAGAATCACCAGCCCCTCGTCCTCGTCCTCCTCAACCTCCGGCCACCCGCCTATCCGCTCTCACCCTCGCCGGTTTTAAAGCGATGTGCCCATATTAGGGAAGCCCGGGAAACGCCGTTCGCTGAATTTCTCGAAAACGGTTCATCGTCGTTCCACGTTCACGATATTCCGATCTTCTGCCCAGAGAGCTTCTAGGCTTTGTGTCCGACAGGAGAGATGCGCCGGATCCTCCGTCATACTTCTTCTGCAAGACCAGATACTCTCTATAGGCTTCAAGGAAAACATCTCGGCTTTGCATACACCAGACTCGCGAAAAGTTCAATTCCGATTCCAGGACCACATAGGTATACCAGTCGTAAAACGTTCCAGCGACAAAGTTTTGGCTATGTAACGATAAAGCATGGGATTTCTTAGCGGATATATTTTCGGTAAGCTCTAAGGAAATATTTTTCACGGTTGAAGAGGAGCGGCACTTGACCGTTGAGTAGTAGACTTTGAACAGGAGTTCTGTTTCGTAAATTGACCCGTTGCCTGGTATCTCCTTGTTTTTCCTTTTCACCGGGAACTGATCTCGTTAACAATTCCACACAACAAGTCCAACGATACTAGACAAGGTATAATTTTATGAACCATGCAGCACATCATGTGTGATGGCAGATGCAAGTGGGTTTATTATGCAACGTGGGATTACCGCGCCCTCGCGAGATCCGGGGATTTAAGATGCAGGTCATCTCGCGTCCTGAAATTCTCTCTACCGCCAATGAAACTGAGGCGACCAATGGATCGCGCTCATTGTCCTTCGGGAGGTTGGGATGTCGGGACCAGGTGGCCACCAGGACCACGGCCATTAAGTACGAGGATTAATTGTCATGCAAAAACACCGATGGCTATAACGGAATGATGGGACTAACCTGGTGATGCAGAGTCCGTCTCTAACGGTCCGTCTAGGACCCTTGGCCGTTGGTCTTCGTCTTGGCGTTTGGTCCTTCGCGTCCCTACGGATCAGCGAGAATTTCTTTCAGCTTTTGTTTCTCCCCACCATCAGCCGTTGGGATGAATTTGTGAGATCGGAATGGCTCGAGCTGTAGGTGTGTGAACCGATCCTGTTGCGAATTGTAACCACACAACGAAATCCGTTCAGAATCGTCATCAGCGAACTGCGATTATCTCGTTAAGTTTAATTGAAGCCTAATTCGAGAAAAGTCATCACTATAAAGGGAGGAAATCAGTCAGGTTCGTATCCCCTCAGCGGCAACCTCTGACCGGTACAATTACACGCTCGTCAAAGTTAACGACGATATAATGATTGTTGGATTACCATAGTTTCACGTACGCACACCGCATTCAAACTACCGAAACCCGGGGGACGTAGACGCTTACTCGTTGCAGAGTTTATTTCCTATGACCGATCGACGTCGCATGACCACTTGACGCTCGATGCGGACAACTTGACGGACGCCAGGGGTCAGATCTTTGGCTAATCCTGATTAATCATCAGCTGCAGGTCAGTCACATCATTTATTTTTTTTTTTTCAAGTAGCTAGAACAAGGGTTGCCAAGACCCAGGTCAAAGGTTGGTTGAAAGGCACTTGAGGTTACAAGCGTTTCTGTGGTTTCTCTTTCGAGTGACCCTTTGTCGAGTCAAGCATTTCTCCTACATTCATATATCCACCAATCTTTCTAAAACATGAATCTTGTCGCTGGAAGAACTCGGATTTCCATTTTTCACCATCCAACGGTGGGACGCTGTTACATATCGTCAACGGAATTGAGAGACTTATCAAAATCAAATACCAATTCCAGGTCCTTCACCGGAAAACTGAAAATTTATCCATTCTGAGTTAATGTTGTCTCGAAAGCCATCAACTTGCGATAAACTTTTGAAAAGTGTGGATACAGCATGACGTCACGGGCCACCATTCTTACCTATATGAATATTATCTGTCATCGTTTGCAGCAGGTTGTTGAAAGGAAATCGTCCTTTAAGTATGACACACCTGATCACGGTCGAGAAAATTGTAAAAAAATAGCCTGCCTAAGATTTACGGGTCCGTTATATAACGGCCAACGACTTCGGCCGGCAACCTTATCCCTATAAACCTTTTCGGTCATTGATACAGCCCGTTGACTATGTAGGTATGTAGTACATGTATCTCAGCTATATTTTCAAACCATGGTCTAACGTATTTTTTAGCAACGTCTAGTCCTAGATCACACTCGGTCTGTCACAGTCCAGAGAAGGTATATCAAAGTGAGAAGGACGAAGGACGGACTGTGGCTACACACACAAGTTCGAAATAAAAGCAAAAAAAAAAAAAAGACACATTATAACAAACAGAAAGAGAGAGAGAGACCGGCTATTGTTATCAATGCGCGTTATTTCTTTGTGTTGGTATGAACGCGATCACACCGATTCACGGCAACACATCAAATTCTTCGACCAGTAGCCATGGTGGTAGCCACAAGTAGCCTGCGCGACCTGCGAATGTAACTGGATAGCCTAAAGTTGGCAACGCCCAAATGTGACCCGGGCTACTCTCTCGCTTTCATTTTATGTTTCTCACTCTAACTTTCTCTCTCTTTATAACTCTCTCTCTCTCTCTCTCTCTCTCTCGCAATCTTTCTATCTCTCTCTTTCTGTATGTACAGTGCTTCTATATACAAACGCCTTGTGAACGAACCACCCCGCATAGGAAGGGGTAGGAGTCCGCCAAGAATTTCATTTCCATTTCTACCTCGTCGTCGTGAAAATCCTACCCACGTTTTATCGTGCCAAGTGATTTTCCTAGAGCAATTAAATCGCATGGCATATTTTTTTTTTTTTTCAGCGGCTATCTTGTGTATTTTTATGCAATTATTCCTCACGGAGGGGGAGAGGGAAGAATATGAGTGATAGTATAGAGAATTATTCAAATGAATGGTGAAATAAAAATGTCAAGTTAAAAGGTCGAATTTCCTTCCGTAATCAAAAGCAAAAGCACTTTGATCTGATTTTTATTCCCCCGCTTTCAAGGCCCCATAGTGGATTAGAATTAATTCATTTTCTCTGACACTCGGCTCACTCTTGGGCCAATTACCAATCGATCGATCACTCGCCACTCTCGGCGATAAGATGAGGGATTAATTTGCAAAAATTTATCGCACTACACGGCTTGTCGGATCTCGTTTAACATAAGCTCTTCGATTCATCGGTAGAAAACAATGCCGCACTGCATTTCAATGATGAAAAAAAATTGATATTTCAATAGTTGACGAAAGTTCGAGCACAATTAGTGTCAAACGGTCGCGTGCGCCGGTGTCTTTTCATCGAGTTTATTTTTTTGTTCCTTGACGTTTTTTATTCCATCTTTTTTTTTTTTTTTTCCCCCACTTCCGTCCTCCCTCAGAAGTGGTCAGCGAAGAAGGCGAGTCGCGCTTCTTCGTTTGACTTCTTTAAGAGGTATAAGATCTAACGGGTGTTTGTTGCTCGGTCTTCGCCGCGTCTCGTCTTAATCCGAAGACACGCGGGCTGGACACGTGTCCGGACCTTGGACGATGCCTTTTTGTTTGTCCGTTGAGTGTGGTCAGTGGTCGGTGGGTCGGGATGGACCCAGAGGTCCATATAGACGGATGCGGCTACTACGAGAGCCTGCGAACCCCGAACACGGGGTTACAGATGAGATACAGTCCATTACGATTTCAGACTTTTTGTTTCATTCCTAAAGATCGGAGCATCATATAAAATAAGACGTGGGTGAAAAAGTTGGCGAGCAAGAGAAAAAAAAAAAAAAAGTGATTGTCAAAACTTACTCGCAGTTTAGAAACTCTTCTCTCTAAAGATGCGAGACTCGGATTCTCACACGAGAGAAAGAAGAAAAAAAAAAAAGCTTTTCTCCACGATGAAAATATCATAAAACGATTTCTTTAACCAGGTTCAAATTTTTGATGCTGAAAATCTACACGATGTTATATACGACCGTTAAAGCTGAGCTGTATTACCCATATTATACTTTATACATACATTGGCCTGGGATGTTGTTGGAATTCGCAGACTCGTCGTTGATCCGATTCCCAGCGCAAAAAAGTGACGGTTAATTTATTCCCAATCGTATAATAACTTTGGTGTGGACGAAGTCTGCATTGATAGGGGCGTGAAAATGAAAGAGTTCAGCTCTTCGGTGGCAGCGAGGTAATCCCGTAATACCGACACTTCGAATTTCCCTGCGTGCACTTTGCCAACGGTTTTGCATTGATTCCCCATCGAAGCATAACATTTCCTTAGAATTCACCACCTATAGCCTATAAATCGGTGCGCAAAGGGGGGTCGCGGAGGAATTATAATGTTAAAGGGATGCGACCGCGCTTCAGCAGACCCCAGACTTTTCAAAAGCCGAGCGTCGCGACGCCTCTAAAAGGGGAAAAAAGGGGATAAAATTAAAATGTAAAAGGGATGAGATGTGCGTGGAAAACGGGACGAAACTCTTGCTACTTCTCTCTTTCTCTCACTTCTTTCTCTCTCTCTCTCTCTCTCTCTCTCGCTTGCTTTACAAAAGGGGGATTTTGGTAGGAAATTAAAATTAAAAGGGGAAGACGCCCAGGGGTTCTTCCGTCTCTCCGTATGTCCGTTCGCTTCGGTTATATACTGCAAGCAAAAATTTCTATACTTCTCATCTATCCGAGAAATCACCCGTTTGCCCTGAGAAAGATGCGGCTCACAATACCCCCAATCTAGTATTCTACTCGTTCACACGGATAAACTACTATTCACTTTCACGAATAACTAAAAATTGGTCACGTTCATACTTCAACAAAACCGTTACCTTTCCAATTAACAAATCTGCATGCTCGTTTCACGAAACGACAAATTTTTGCTATGTTTCTTCGATGTAAATTGTGAAAAATATCTATAAGCATCGTAATCTGTTAATTTTATCAAACTTTGATGCAAAAATGAACAAATCATTCAGCATAATCAAGTAAAAGTTAAGAATTGTTAGTCATCGGGTTTCAGAGTTAGATCTAGTCAAAGTGAAAGCACTTACAATTCTAAAATTTTGATCCACCGGTGCTTCGATTTCAGATATTCGGATCTTTACTAATTGTTAAGCAAAACAAAGTTCTGTCCGATGAACAGATGACTCTTCTTCTAATAAAATAAAATAAAATTCAATGCCTCAATGTACGCTCTTATTGCATCGGCAAAAAATATTGATAATTGGTGCTTCTGCAGGGGGTTAACGAAACACGCAGTGCCTATAAGGAGAAATAGATCTTCACGTGTATTCGCCGTATGGGTACGTGGGGTAGAATCTGGAATGGGGACGGGGTTAGGGATGCTTTAGTGGATACAGGTGATCTTTGGATTCTGTGAGAAGGTTCCCACAGGGTTCCCGTCCCCCAAAAACTATTTCCACATGCACCCATTCGCTCATCTCGCGGGCTCCTGCATCTGAGCGTAGAGTTACGTGCTGAGCACAAGAGCATCCGGGCTTGCACAAGGTGGTACATACATGCGATCGCACTGCCAGAAGTGATGTCTGTAGTCTGTAGTTTGTCTGTGAAGAGGGGACGGGGTTTTCTCTCCACTCTTTACGGAGAGCGAAGAACGATTCACCCTTTGCGATACCCCTTGATACCCCTTGATACCGTATAAGGGATCGTGAAAGATTATAATGGAAAACGGTTGGGGCATATTTCTTCCGGGGAGAATATCCTGGTCTAGGAAAAAGAAAGAGAAAGAGAAAGAGAATAAGAGAGAATGAGAATGAGAGTCCCGTCAGGGAATCCGCTGCGAGGAGTTCAACGGGGGGCCTTTGTCCTAGATATACGAAGCTTCACAACAAACCGACCATCCGATTCTCGTCACGGACTCTTCTTTACCTGGAAAAAAAACCGAAGAAACTATCGACGCATATACCTGGACCGAAGATATTGCCTCGGTGCAGGTGCCGATGGGCCAAAAGTCGAGCGACAAAAATGCCGAAATCCTTTATGGGGTAAAAAGTCGATCAGAACTCCAAAGAGACGTTGAACCTTGCCTCGTGTATGGTTTGTTTTCGGAACGCAGAAAAGCTCGATGGCCCACTGGGCTTTATTCAGCTGTTTTACCAACAGCCCTGCCGCTAAAGAGCCATGAATTTTTAACAGCACTTGCTTTTCGACTAAATGTTTTCGCAGACATTAAACGTTAACCGGAAATGTTTTTCCAACGAAATGAAAATCCTTTCGTATATAAGCCGAACGGTGTAAAGATTTTTATACTCCTGCTCAGGTGATGTTACTCGCTTGCACTGTAATCACGACTTTTGCTGTTATTCGAGGATGTCAGACCTGCACTGAGAACACACGGTTTAATCATCAAACCGTAATTCAACGCTGGTTTTTTTAATCCGTTAAATAATAACAGCCGTTTATCTTTTCGCACGATAATCGGTTCTAACAAAAATTGATAAATTGCGATGCAATGAGGGCATGTAGTGAATTATCACTTCTTCAGATAATTTAGACAGTTTTCTGTCAAGTATGCTATGTCACTATACCAACTAGACCTCATGTTCACTGCTAAAGCCAATATCACTGATTGAACGGAATAAATTCTCCAAATATCAGCTGTGTCCCCTTATTGCTGAAAATTGCATAGAAATGTTAGAAAAATTATGTAACTTCATATTAATGCAATGATCCATTATTCCACCCAATTTCTCAATCAGTTTCACTTCACCCCATAAAAGTAAGAAAAATGGTATTACGCCTGGGAGTTTATCGCGTACATATATTAAATGTAGTTAAATTCGTCGAAAATTTATCTGTAGAAGATTAAGTTTTGACCGATGAAGAGAAGAGGCGAAGTAGAGTGAAAAGATTCGCGGTGCCGAGGACTAGGTGGAAGGTGGAGTGAAACGAGGGAGAGGTAGACTTGGAAGGGTCAGCCGGCCCGCGGCCCCGGGTTCAGGCGGTTCAGGCGGTTCAAGGGAGTTCGCTCGTGTCCGGGACCCCCGGGCAATAATACACGCGTTACCAGTTCTAGTTTCTAAGTTCCAGTTTCTTGAATCGCCATACTTTTTAAATTGAATCCTTTTAGCGGGTAGGTAGTAGGTAGAGAAATAAGGACGCAAAGGAGAACCGAGGAGAGACTCGGTTCGCCTGTTCGCCCCAGCTTTCATTTGCTTTTTACATCGCGGACCTATGCAAATAGTCCTGCTAAAAGCGCGTGTAATGTATATCTCTGAGAAAAATTTACGATCTTTTCAACATATACTCAGTATACATCGTTCAGGCCTTTCCCGCATGTCCCCACGTAAACGTACGTTCATATTTATATTAAATATGTATAAACTCAAAGTCTGGATAGGTCGTTATACACTTCCTTCGTAAACGTTTCCTTCGACGTGAAAATAAACATGCCTCAAATCATACTCACCAAAAATTTGAAACGAAAAGTTATACATACCTACAAGAAATACTACATTCCAAACTTTCGTAAGAAACGAAAAGAAACAAAAAAAAAAAAAAAAAAAATTGCAACGATAAAATAAGGACGATATTGATCAAGTAGTACCAATGGCATTTATCTTGATCTTGGCCTTGAATTCTGTCCCCTTGCCTCAGCCTTCTACTTCTCTTTGTGTCAATAGACAGTTGGGTAATTGAGATGAAGATTAGAGCGGTGTTATAGCCGGTCTAATAATAAATTCGCGCAACTAGATATAGTAGATAGAATTGGCGATAGAGTCGTTAGCAGTGGTTAAAATCTCGTTGGTAAAGGACGAGGTCGTCCCGTGGGAGCAACGGGTCAGTAGAGTCACGCCTACGGTAGGTTGGGATGTGTGTGGGTATAGGTATAGGTATGTGTATAAAAACGGTCTGGACATCGGTCAAACTGGATACATAAACTCTTTGAAAAGTGTTCGGTGTCCAGGTCTGTTGGAATCCAGTTTGTCGCAAGAAAAACAACTCGAGAAAACTCGGCTGACCCGTACCGTAGAATCGCGGCAGCACGCGCTAAGGGTCAAGCGTGTACCTTTGTTCAAATTATTTATAACAACTCCAACTCTCCCCATATCATTGAGGGAAATCTAGTTTTTCAACGATGACCAGTGTCCAGTCACCGGCCGCCTCTCGGGAATGTAACGGTCAGTTAAATCGAAGGACAGGTTGAACGGGTCAGGGTAAGGGTCACGATCAGTGATCGCCATCGCGTGGACAGGGTCGAACGAACCAAACGAAGAAGTCATAGGACAACTAGGAGTGCACGAGCTGGTCAGTACCCATCAAGTGGACAAGTAGTATGCTCTTGATCATCTCGTCGAGGAACTGGTATGAACTAGGAGATATCTTGTTCCTGAAGGTACGTATGGTCACTATGGGTCATATGTCACAGGATTATAAGGTGAATACCGGAGCTAATAGTTTTGTAATGATCCTGACCCGTGAGATATGACCCCGTAGTTATACCGGCATACGCTTATTACGGTACAGAACCAGAAACAGAAGCGGTCAAACACCCATGACGAAATCTCGTCTTATAAAATGGTAATAAAACAGATTTGTGACTCAAAATAAGACATCAAAGACTTTACGACTTGGTTAGCTAAGCTTGTCAACTATCAAATAAAAGAGTCTAATAGTTTTTTTTTTTTTTTTTCAATTTCTGCACGATGATACGAAAAGTATTTTGGTTTTATTCCACATTTCGACGAATCCTCACGTTTCCGGGATTCTAGTATTGCAAAAATAGTTCGAAGGACAGATGAAGGGTCTGTCCGAAAAACTCGCCGAATTATCTCACGGAAAATTGCCATAATATATCTATGAGTGTAAAATTTTCTTTAATTTTTTACCGCCAAGACATTTTTCCGAATTCTGTTGCATCCCAGCCAACAATCACAGAGGTTATGTAACAAGGATGTAACGGCCATGCCAAAATGTCCGGACATCCAGAGTCCGGCTACATATCTGGTACTTTGACATCGCAGGTATGTACCTGAGACATCAAAGTACCGGCTATGTAGCCGGACTCTGGATGTCCGGACATTTTGGCATGGCCGTTACATCCTTGTTACATAACCTCTGTGATTGTTAGCTGGGATAGAGTTTCGCCCGTTGGTCGTGAACAGTGAGATTTTGTCGAACGGGTTATTTTGCATCGATGTGCATAAATAAAAAAAAAATGAATATGAGAATAGGTATAAGGTATACATCGCCGTCCCTTCTGCGCTCATTAGACCACATTGAGTCAAACCCCGTTTTTACGCAGCTACTTAGACTAATCTCGCGATCAATCTTTAACCCCGTCATAGCAAGCCAGCTGTTTATAAATCTGATGACGTCACGAGACGAAATCATTCGTCCACACAGCATCCCGTTCCATAGTCGCAGTTGCAGTCGCTTTTCCCACCCCTCCTTCCTACCTCCTCCTTACAGCCAAAGAAGAGAGAATATCCTCTCGCCGTACAACCCCCGCCAAATTTTACCTCATATACTTGTGCAGCCGAAGCCCATCTGCTTTATCCTCTTCTATTCTCTCCTCTTTTCTTCTCTCGTTCCTTTTCTTTTCTCTTCTCTGATCCTCGACAACTCATCCCTGCAGCGTCAAAGACGCGACAATGTTTACTCGGTTTCACCAACGGTGCTGTGCCTCTCGCTCCGAGACCCAAAAGGATCAAAGCTTTTTTCGGTTGCGTATCAGCTCACAGATATTTGGTAATAAGATAAGTCAATGAGGTTACCTAAATTGTGCTTTTTCTCACGTTAAAACATCTGCGGCTTATGTTTTTACGATTATATATACATATATGTACATATATATGTCACGGTTACCGTTCCGTCAACGACATATGGCGTCACCTCCTTCTTTTTAGAACTGTTTCATTGATTCGTGTGAAATTTCGTCTCCAGGGTCTCCTGGTCTCGCCCTTTTATAATTTGAGTTAACAAATTGTCTATATTCGTCAAAATTTTGCTGCATTATCAATCCTGCAATCCGCCATTTGGGATCTGCTATATGACATTTTGCAATTCTTAGAGAATCAGTAGACCGGAGGGAAAGAAATTCAAAAAGGTCGCACAAGACATAGTCCGCAATTAATAAATGGCGCCGTTGAGACTGAATTGAATTCTGCGGGGACCCGCGCACATATATGCGAAAGTTAGCTACGCAGGATTTTTCAGGTGTCCGTTTGAGATATTACTGCGCTTAGAAGCAATGCATTTCTTGAAGATTTTCGCAGCCGGGTGCGTCCGCGAGAAATGAACCTGTTGCGGAGGTTTATGAGCGACATTAACATAGTTTCTTGGTGCCTTCTCTTCTCTTCTCTTCTCTTCTCGTCTCTTCTCTCCTCTCCTCTCCTCTCCTCTCCTCTCCTCTCCTCTCCTCTCCTCTCCTCGTCACTTCTCCCATCTCTTACCTCTCTCGTCCCTCGTCTACCCATTCTTCGCTGATCCTATACCCTCTGCAGACGAAAACGAGCCTTGAACCTTCAAGACGTCGCGGTGTCCTACTACACGCAGCGTCGATATACCGCAGCGTAACAAAAATCACTTGTTGCACATTCATCGGAGCTGTGATGGTATATGACGAACGGACTTTTTCTTCCTTCCAAAAAATATATAACAACGGAATTATAATGATTCTTTCCATCTTAGCGGGGGAAACGTGTTATCGTATTTCATAGTTCGCAAAACTAACAATGATCCATTGGTCTCATTGTATTCCTATGTTAGAAGACCCAAGCTGTGAAAATAATTACAGATCGAAAGACAGAAAAAAAAATAAAATAAAATAAAATAAAATAAAAAAACTAACAAATGAATGAACCGTTCCGTTCCCAGGACTAGAATAGCTATTCGTATGTGTCTCTTATAAAGGGAAGATTGTGCTGCGGCGTGCCAAGGGGATGTTTTAGATATGGGGGACGTTCGAGAGACGTCACACTGGAGCTAGTAGCTCACTGGGGCTTCGGGAAAGCTACGGGGTTGTCTAAAGGAACTGGGGGATGCTGCTGCATCTGCCTGATCGAGGAGGTAATTATATCAGGGAAGAAAAGAAATTGAAAGAAAAAAATAAAAATAAAATCTATCGAAGGAATAGATCTCTCTACGCTTTTCATTTTCAGGTGTAGAATCACTCTTTATCGATATCTCTTTCACAATTCTATAATCAACTATTTGTCATGAATGCTATACGATGTTTTCTATAAGAATTGAGGGATGCTACTGCATCTGTCTCATCCACGAGGTAATTACATCAGAGGAAGAAAAAAAATGAAAAAATATATCGAAGGAAGGGGGCTGCATTTGCTTTTCATTTTCAGGTGTAGAACCACTTTATCGATATCTCTTCTGCAGTTTTATAGAATCGACTATTTGTCAGGATATGATCTTCTCCGCTTCCCGATGCAAACTGTTCTTTCACAATTCAACCATTCTACAGGATATTCTCAACGTTTGAAATTCCTCAGGCAGTTACGAGAAACCTGGGGGCTAACAACGTGATAAATCTTCATCAGGATAGATTTTTGGATGTTAAACCACGGGAGTAAAGTGTCTGCGATCTTTCCGCCGTAACGATTTGTCAATATCCAATGAGAATTTGGGTAGTTTAACCACTGGCCAATCAGAGACCTGCTCTTAGAGACGCGGAGGCGAACGGCGGGGCAAAATTTCTACGCGCATTCGGTAAGGGGCAAAAGCGCATTTCGAAGAAAACGAATTTTCAGGCTCTGAACTAAGCGAGGACGAAATAAGGGAGAAGTGGGGGAGGGGGCAGAGGTGAAAAGAGATTCCTGCCAGGGGTTCTCATTTATGGCATCCTTCATTAACCTCATCTTCCTTTTAGCCAAAGAATTCATTGAATTACCGAAATAGGGAGAAACCAAAAACAAAAATCGTACGATTCCTACTGGTCATATCTTCACTCCGTAAAAATAAATCGTTCTCTTTCTTAGACCGATTTCATCCCGATTTTACAGGAGCACAATTGTTTATCAAAAATTCGTTTTCTGTAGATATTGAGTTCCTTCAATAGCTGCATCCTCCTAGAGGTTGCGACGCCTGTTGAAATGGTGATCGTGGAAGCAAAGTTATCGAGTATCTCATATAGCTAGGATAAAATTTCTCGAATTCCTTAGTACCGTAGAAACTTTTAGCCTTCAGATTATTGGATGTGGGTTTCGTAAATCTACTATATTGTTAGGTAATGGTAAGAAATTCCGCAGCTGTAATTATACGTACGTATTTTATTTATACGAAGTCAAAGATCCCAAAAATATACATAAACGTATATACCTACTACGTACAGAATTTTTTCGTCAGATTTTTAGTCAGCTCATATGTATATGTGCAGGACCATAAGGTCAGAATTGTTTTGCTGTTTAAATAATCGAAAGGATAAACTAATAAACAGACGCAGAGAACCTCTGCTAGTTAGGGGTGGATTCTGGCCAGTTTTCTAACAGCACCCTGCAATTATGTTGTACCACACAAACTCGGGATCTAAAGAACCCCATTTCTACACCCGCACGTGTAGAATCTGCAGTATTGGATGAAACTGCATGGATGAAGTAAGAGGTTCGATAATAAATCGGCGAAATATAGGCATATAGTTGAATGAAAATATGCGCCATGTTTAATTGCGGGGTTTGTGTCATGAAAGAAGAGGAGATTTGGCTCCGAACAAAAGCCACGATTCATCTTGAACGTATGAGGCGATGAATAAGACTGAAAATATGATCTTTTGGAAGGGTTAATCAAGGATGTGACGTGATGACGGAACAAAACTAGGCTCTCCGTTGAATCGTCCTTCTTTCATAGTTCATACTCGTTGATGATGAAACGAACTGGGCATGTCACAGTCCATCCACAGATGAGCATATGTCGAGGTGAATCCTTTACAATTTTAGCCGCACGGGTGCCATTCAAAAGTACCAGCTACCGCGTCTCTATTCGTCTCGAGGCATTTCGTTGCTCGTTAAATTTTTACAAAAGAATCGACAGTTGAAGGGTAAAGGCGAATTTCAGTTACATCTCCGAGTTTCCTATGGGTGATAAGATTTCGATGTAAAGAACTAGAAAAAATTAACTGAAAACGGTGGCTTATGCACACAGGATTAAAATATGATAGAGTGCATAGAAATATGGTTTCCTTTGCTATTTTTTTTTAATTTCGCTTGTCAAATTTTCCGCCGATCTTTCGAAGAACCTGAATCAGGATTTTCGCATATATACGACTATGTGTGTGTGAGTTTGCGATAGGTGTGCCTCAGGACCCTCGGCCATGCCTGTTGGATCTTAGAGCATTAAGAGATGATCATTTTTCATGTAACACGACCACAATGCAAAAACTGGAAAAGCTGAATGGTCATTTCACGGAGTGTCTTTGTCAGGTTGGCCCGTAGGACTTTGATACCCTACATTTGTGTCTCGTTTTACTAAAAGGTGATCGTATTTCACAATTTCCTTCTCCGCAGCGATCGACAATGGTCGATTTTTTCGAATCTTTTTTTTTTTTCCTTTTTTTACATTATTATTCTACCCCTCGTTCCTGAAAAGTGTTTTTTTTTTTTTCATTTTCTTTTCGGAAACTTTTTCCAAAATCATTTTATCGAAATAGTAACCTGACTTCTTCTCTTCGCTTGAGTCTGCTCCATTGAGTGAAGCTGGTCATTTGTCCGCAATTTCACCATAAATATAGCCCGATATTTACTTAATGGGGTAGTTTTTTTTTTTTTTTTTTTTTCTTCTTTCCTTTTCCCCATTCCTTCGATTCTACTATATATAGGTACCGCTGCAGTTTAACCGAACTAAAATATCACTTCTAGGATCAAATGACGTGATCCTTACCAAGGAGCGTGGAAATTTCGAATTCTTCAACATTCGTAACGGTCTCTTATATTTAGGTAAAAACATACGTATAGGAATACAGCCATATACGTGAGACGAATTGTATAAATGCAAAAAAAAACACAAAAACCTTGCAGCTTTCTTGCATATAATTCTATCAATATTAACAACGAAATAAATGGAAATTAATGAATTTATTGAATTATATTATACTATATATACCCTCGCGATAAGATAACCGATTGAGGCTCCATAAAATCTGAAATAATTTTGAATTGTGTCTCAAAATATGCTATTAATCAGATCTTAAAAAACTATGAGTGAATAAGATTTTTCTTCAAAGCATATATACAGCAGTGATGTAAAAAAAAAAAAAAAAAAAAAAATGAATTCCAAAGTGGAGATACCATACCCCTTTAAGTAATTTTATCATTCCAGATCGTTGAACATTGAATAAAATTGTCCGGTGCAAGGAAAGGTGTCTCGGAATCGTTATAAAAAGGGTAATCGGATCTGCGCAGTTGCGATGTGAACGTTGGTCACGTCGTATGTACGCCTTATACCGTCCGCACTGCAGTCTAATCGTAAAGAAGTAGTATGGACATAGAAGGGAATGTCGTTGGCATAGTAAAGGTGCAAAAAGAAAATTGTTCACGCACAATAACGCATTGAATTTAGTACAGCTAAGGGAGAGAGAGAGATAGAGTAAGAGAGAGAGAGAGAGGGATGCCGATATGGCCGATGGGGAAATTAGAAAAAAAACTAGAAAAAACAGGGGAGAAACATAGCGAAAGAATCTTCACGAAGGACTTAGGAGTGGCTGGCTGTCCAGAGGAAAAGGATATCCATTGGTCGTCGGCTACAAAGGTACTTGGCCGTTGGAGATGGTCACCGTACGGGTACGCGCGTGGTTCCTGCGGATTTGAATATTAATTTGGGGTTGCCCCTAGGGTCACCAGGTCCAAGAGGAAGCGAAGAAGACGTTTAATTGCGTTAACCACTGTCTGGTCTCTCCGCGGCCATCCGGCCGTTATATGCAAACTCAAGATCACCCAGCAGGCAACCGAGATTCTTATTTTCTTTTTTTCCAATCCAAAAGCCCTAGCAAAAGAATTTCGACTTCTTTCAGATGATTTAAATGATAGAAAATGGGCCAAATTTGACTTTGTTGCATCGAACTTCTGATTATTACATAACGTTTGCATGTGACCAGCGATTTTAGTACGAATCGTTTTAGGATGTGAAAAAGGTTTGAACAAACATTAGTAAAAAGTAATATTTGGGTTTAGGTAGGCATAGGGTATTCTTGGTTCAAACAAAAGCGTCGATCCCAGCTTTAGTTCGTTGGCTAAAATTCGGCAATAATTCAATTAAAAGGAAAGATTTAGTACACTGGACTCTATAACTCACTTGTGATGTATGAAACGCGCATGAGAGAACCGTGAGGTATTGCCCGCGACATTAGGCAAAGAGAGTAAGAGAGCCAGGGAGAAATATAGAGAAAGAGAGACAAAGACCTGGGCATAAATTAGAAGAACAAAGCCTGGCCTCTCTCTACCCACCCCGTCGAGACTGCAGGACGCCACGTTAAATATAATAATAATCATCATAAGGACAATAATAATAGTAACATCATATATATGTATACATATAACGCAGTAGGTATACAGTACGAATTTCATATAGGTATATATATATATTCATATACAGTGTACACGTTAAACTATATATGCAGAGAGCCAAGGCGAAGGGTGGACGATGGACGGTCTCTACGGTCACAAATAAATTTATATACCTATCGGCCTCCCAAACAATTAGAAAGACCCACGGAGCATATCGGCCGAGGGTTGGTTGCGTTTTAATTTCATTTTAACCGTTATATTGCAACGTCTTAGGAAATTAGAACGCTCGAACTGTTTTTAACGCGCGTTTGACCGAGCTACCCTCGGACTTACCCTACTCGCCAAACTCAGCTAGGTATCTCACCAATTTTCCTTTGCATATTTCTTTTGCACGCTTTGTAGACAAGAATTTTCAATCATTTTTTTTTTTTTTTTCTATCTATCGGTGTGTTCAGAACTCTACTGGATCTAACTTTCCCAGAATTCGAAATTGAGTAACAAAACGGGGGGTTTCACTAGATCTTCTTGTTTTGGAATCCAGAGAATCATCTCTGACCATTTATAAATCGACGTCTCTCCGTGTGTGAATATGGTCAATTTTTTGGCCGACTATATCTTGAGACTAAATGCATAGATTTTGACTTACGTTGGATCAATCGACGCGGTTTTATGTACCTTAGAACTGATTAGATTTTCAATTTTATCTATAGGGTAAATTTCGAGTTATTGAAAAAATAAAATTTCGACATTTATTTTTTTAATCAATGATATCCTGAGAACTGATCCTAGGATTTTGGTGAATTTTTTTTTAATCGATAAAATATTCTTCGACCTAAATCTGGGTCAATTTTAGAATCATTTGATCCAGTAGTTTCAGAATGAAACAAAGCTAAAGACTAAAATGAGGCCATGATTCGTCCGAGTTTCAAAAATCAAAAATACCATTTTTTTCGCGACCAAAGCTCTGCAGATCGCTGACTATACTTTCTAGTAATTTTGAGCTTTTCATTCCGGATTTGCGAATAGGAAAGAGGAAGAGAGAGACGGATATAAAAACGACCCAAAGGGGGTTAAGACCGGTATACATAGACCCGTGCCTTGGGCCAGGTCGAATCTTTCGCAATTGCAGGTAGGGTTACCGAAGGACAGGGTGCAGGTCGATTCGTAGGGTCAATCCATGGGTCACTCTACGGGTCACTCTAAGGGTCAGTGATGTCCGACCGATGACCTGCCCCGCCCCCCGTATACAATTATAAATGCATTACCCCCACCCTTAACATGATAATATTTAAATCAAAGAGGAATTTAAACGATCCTTCTCGCCCTGCCCCTTGCATATAGAGTCCAGGTAGACGCATGTCCTTGCGACATATTTTATTGCTTGTATTTTCTGTTATAAATTTTTGCTACCCCTTCATCCAACGATGCATTAGGTAAGGGCAAGGAAAGAAAAGGAAAGGAAAGGAAAGGCAAGGCAAGGCAAAGCAAGGCAAAGCAAGACGACGGTCAGACTGACCCCTCGGGGCCCCGGGACGCGCGGTGGAGAGTAGCGCCATGTGAAATCTTCCTGTTAGAAATTAGATACGATTCGTAAGGGCACTTTAGTACGTGTAAACCCCTCGTTTGATCCTCGTATCTCACGGAGAGATACATAGTATTTCTCTGTAAATGTATACACTGTAAATATATGTCTGTAACGTATCGTTACGCACCGTACTACTACGGAGACTATATATAGGTACCTACGGATTTGAACAACGGAAATTTCACCCTGTGATATTCTTGTTATTTATTTTACGTTTATTTTTATTTTTTTCTTCTTCTGCACTTCAATGAATTCTACACTCGCATTTATTACATGATGCATAGTCAATGAGGTAATGAGCTGATTTCGCGAAATTTGATTGAACAGATTTTAGGGTTTTCAGAAAATAAGACTTGAGATTTAGTATCAGCCGAAAGTTTGTGACATCAATAATTGTAGCCATTTCCGAAAAAAAAAAAAAAGGAACCAATGGTCGAATCGAATTTCGTCTTGTTTATAGAAAAACGGGACGGAAAGTTTTTCGACGGATCAAACTTTCTGTCTTGTGAATATAGCAGATGATTTTTTACGTTAGTTAGCAACGTTTTACTTAAAAAAAAAAACCTGAATTGGAAGGTTTTGAACTCTCTGATAATTGTCATTTTATATTATAATACGTGTTTTGAGAATTTCTTTTATTTTTAATAAACATATTGCAGTGAGGGTAAAACGATTGAAAAATTTCATTCGTGTCGAATTTTCCGTTCCTGTCAATAGAGCTGAATGGCGGGTACCGGGTCACAGGGTCAGCACGCACGCGGGCACTGAGGATGCAGGTACGCCGCGATCCGGCGCCCTGAATAAAGGGTTGTTCGACCGAGGACCCGTAGGATCGAGGACCTCGGACCGTCGGTCAACGCACGCTCTTCCGGGTGCCGAAACAGAATAAGAAAGAAAAAAAAAAAAAAAAATAAGAGGGAAGAAGAAACGGTGTCTTTTAATTCGACAAAGAATTCTTCGGGCCTATACCTTGCCTTCCGATTCAAATTCAAATTCAAATTTTTATTTCAATTGTAAAACCAACGGAGAAAATATAAGGCAGCGGCGATGGACGGAGTCGCAGGGACTCCGTAAAATTCGTTACATAGTAATTCAAGTTGATTCGAACCAATTCAAGACGCGCATAGGATACTTCCACGCGGCTCAATGACCACGAGCTACCGATGAAAATAAAAATTGTAAACCGTCGAAGGCCCTGTTTCATCCCAACTTTGAAAAGGGTCACTCCTTTCCGTATACGTGTTACATGTTACACGTTACGCGTGTACACGTGTATCCTATAGTATATAGAAACGAAACGGAGCGAGAGAGACTAGCCGCCGCTGGTATTGGCCTTTGTCCGTAAATTCGTTCGCGCGTACTTGCGTAAAATTATTTAGGCCTCATTCTAGACCTTCGAACAGAATTTGCTATTCGGTTCGTGATATACAGCCTTTAAAATATTGACTTACGAATTTTCGTTGCCACAATTGGCCCCGCCGCATAAATCCCATTAGGTATATCTACGATAGATCGGTCAGCTAATACACCGGACACTCGCCTCACTCCCAAAGGACTTCAGACTCGCCTCGCTTCTTACTATATTGAACAACTTTCACTAAAATTGGTCCAGAACCATCGGAATACCATATTTCGTTGCGTGCCTAGTAGACAAACGATCATTTCTCTTCTCGGATTAATGTACAGGGTGTCTATTCGAATATCTGAATCTAAGGTACAAAGCGTGCTCCAAATCCAAACAAGACCATTCTTCATAGCCATATCTTTTCAACAATTATTGTGGATATTTCGAAGCGATCTTTTTTTTTTTTTCCAGTAATGCTTCGTCACGATACCAACTGGGGACCTCACGTTCACTGCAAAAGCAAATATCACAGATTGTGCGAAATGAATTGTTCAAATAATCAGCTGTATGCTCTTATTGCGAAAAATCGAACAGAAACACAACATTCGACGTCCAATACGTTAATAAGGGTATATCTAGTCTACGTGTCCTCGACGCATTTAATTCGAAATTTTTCGTATCGATAAGATAAGTTTTTGTCAAGAGAGATTCGAAGTCCCCGAAGATTCTAAGGATCACGTAGCAAGATACCGGCGAAATATCCTTGGCGAATCCACAATTCGTCGAAGATCACGTCGTACCGAGTCGTCGGAACAGTTATTGGTCTGGTGTAATTTCCAACTAGGAACCCGCCCGCCTTCTAGAACGTAATCTAGTATAATAGCGATCTTGAGCTACCCCTCTACGTCGACGATCCTCGAACGGTTCTCAATCCGTAAATATCATTTCTGTAGTAACATTCACGGTCAAGAATAATAATAAAAAACGTACTAATCATCCCTCACCCCCTCCCCCCCCCCGGGTTTCTGCTGCGCGATCATTAATTCCTAAAAACTTTCCAGACAATCCCCCCCCGCCGCCACTACGCTGTAACCCTATACCGTCCAAACTTCGGTATAATTATGAGTAATTTTATCAACAGTTTATGTGCCATAACGGTATTGAATTATAGTTTTTTCTTGTTGTTTCATTTCGCCGTTTTTCTGACTGAATTCGAAACATCTGCGTCTCGTAAATGTTGTTACATGATCCAGAAAAATAATCGGATTAACAAATTGTCATTATATTCGTAATCGAAAACGATCTTTCGAAGCAATATTTTCCTACCGCAGTGACGAAACCTTATACACTCAGAAAAAGGTCTTGTTGACACAACCAAAATTTGGGTTATTATATGCACAATCGCATTTTTTGTTCAGTAAACCAAAAATTTTTGTTGGAATAGCCAAAATTTTGGTTGTACCAACAAAATTTGGTTTTCCCAACAAAATTTTGGTTATCCGAACGAAATTTTTGTTTGACTGAACAAAAAATTTGATTGACTGAACAAAAAATGTGATTGTGCATATAATAACGAAATTTTGGTTGTGTCAACAAGACCTTTTTCTCAGTGTAGATGAGAACGTTTTGACGTCGACGATTTCGTATACATAGCCATCTATACGTCTATTATAATATCGGGGAGCAAAGTGCGTGCATTAAACATTACACGGGAGCGTCTTATACCTCGGGTAACTGGGCGGTACCTGGTATAGTGTTGCAGCAGTACGTGTTGCGTTTATACCTTAGTTACCCAGGTTTATGTACGTGTAAATATAGTGTATATACCTACCCATGGAGTTATAGGTGTAGGTTATCGTCTAAGGGCGTATAAGACGTTTCTGTTTACACGTACCACTAGGTGGTTGTTAGAAGCTCCCACATCTATATCCATACCTAGATATAGGTTTCAATGTACAGGGTGCCGTGATCAGTCCTATTGATTTTTTTTTTTATCGATAAATCCACATGGTATTTAATCAAAGTTAGTCTGTTTGTGAAATAAGGCAGACGATGCATAAAAATTTGTCAATTTTGTTTGCCCATCAAGAAATTCATACCTTTTTAGGGTACCTACTACATTACATACGAAAATAATTCAAGAAACATCAGGAACATCGTAGATCTTGAGAATTTTGCAAATGGATCAGGAAATCGAAGCATCCTAGCGATGTAATAGTTGGTGTGTTATTTTTTCATCATCACCCTGTATGAAGGTTATAAAGCATAGACCGCGGTGGTCGGACCTATAACTATGTTGAATTGTACAGAACGTGGAGGTACGAGCCGCTCGATCGAGGTGAAGCGATCCGATCGTGTGTTATTATATGCTATGGTCTGGGAAAATTTTCATTAACAAGCATCTCATGCCTAATTCATGATGTGATGGATGTATACTTCGCTATCAATAGGTATATACCTATATATATTACATACCCGGATAGGTATACTATATATACGATACTGTCATCGCGTGACGGAGAATTAGTTCTTATACACTGCATCAGACAGCTGTAATCTCATCTACCGATTCGCACGCGAATAATACGGAGAAAACGATTATAGATCGTTTGCGAAAGTCGAACAATTAGCTTGTGTTGTTTTACGTCCGTTTTGTGGGAATATTTTGCATCTTTTTTAACGTCATTTACAATCGAATTGTAAACGAATCAGTAGGAAGAATTCGCAAGTAGAGAATTTTTTTCAGGTTTTTAATGAAAATAAATGTTTATCACACGGTACTGTGATAATCCGAACGCTCGCTGAATCAATTTCTTGATTTTTCTCTCTATGTATGTATTGTTAACTAGATATCATAGGATTCGGTTATTTGTCTTCTCGATTTTGGTAAAACGGTGCAAAACTGTTACTAATAAATATCATAGATCGGCAATGAGTATTACAACTGTCGGTAATTCTGTGCAATAACAATCGGTCAGTGTTCGATGGATGTTGATGTCCTGCTGTAGATACTGAGGTTTCCTACTTTCACGGAGCTGGATGCTACCCAGTGTGTTAAAACAGTTTCGAAACTGATTCCACGATGGTAAAATGGCTTGAGAAAATTTATGCAAAAAGAATTTCAATGGATTTTAACCAGATTATTTTTCGTCGTGATGCACCTGGATTCATAAAATTATGTTATTCGTGTGTTTTGATAAAACCGAGATTGTCGGTATTGAATTATCGATTGTAAATGAATATTACAACGGAGGGTAAGACTATATGCAGGCTTAAAAATCGGTTGGTGTTCGATGGTAACTGTGGATACTGAGGTTTCTTTACCTTCATATCGACGCTGCTTACGAAGACTACTCTCTTAAAATGAATCAGTGGAATTTCACTGACTTACCAGTGGATCTCATTGATTGCCCAGTAAAATCTCACTGATTCAACCAGTAAACATAGAAGTGGGGATAATTCACTGATTCAACTAGTGAGTTCCACTGATTGAACCAGTACATGTGAAGTATGGCCGCGATCACTGTTTAAACCAGTGAGTTTTACTGGTGAATCAGAACCACTCAGAACATAACCAATATAATTATACTTACGCGCATGCGAGCGCACAGCTGATCGAGGTTCACTGGTTAAATCAGTGAACCCGGACTCACTGGTTGAATCAGTGAAATTCCACTGATTCATTTTAAGAGAGTACCCGAGTCGAAATTTAGCGCCTACTTTAATACTCATAGCATCCAACTCAACCTCTCTAGATCCTATTTAGACCTCAAACTCCTATTTTGAACCTACAAGTCCTCAAGAGTCGAAATTTAGCGCCTACTTTGATACTCATAGCATCCAACTCAACGTCTCTAGATCTTATTTAGACCTCAAACTCCTATTTTGAATCTACAAGTCCTCCATAGCCGAAATTTAGCGCCTGCTTTGATACTCATAGCATCCAACTCATAACGTCTCTACAGATCCAGTTTAGACCTCAAACTCCTATTATGAACCTACAACTCTGTAGTCGAAATTCAGCGCCCGCTTGAGTACTCATAGCGCACAAATGAACCTCTTTTCAATCCGTAATAATAATTTAGCGCCTATTTTGATACTCATAAAGTCCGATCACCATGCAGCCGTGCACCGCTACGCGGCAGGACGCAGTGAGGGTTTCGCGAGGTTCTCGTGAGATCCTCATTTGACCCTAAAATGCTGCATTTGTCTGGTAACTACGAGTTTTAGGCGCTAAAGAGGGTTTCAATTCCCATACAAAATAAACCTCTGTAGACCCTCAAAAACCTCCCAACGGTAAAATTTTGAGGTTCTAATGAGGCGTTAAATTTCGACTCGGGTAGCACGTTTCGGATTTAGCCGCGAAGACTAGCACGTTCCAACTATTCCCACGAAAACTAGCACGTTTCAGCTATTGCCACGAAAACTAGTATGTTTCGGTTATTCCCGCAGAAACTATCATGTTTCGATGAGTACAACAAGGATTTTCTGGATGCTTTATGCGTTGTGCGGTAATTGAATGGAAAGTCAATCTGCGAATGCAGGAGTGCGTTTTTCCGCGGCGAAATCCGAGACATGCTACACGGAAAAAACAGTGCTGTTGAATTTACTCTGGAGCAGTAAATATAGAGACAGCATTTTTTTGCAGTAGAAATTATCACAATTCTAGTATTGGGTACATTAGAGCAAGTGGCCTTTAATGTCTACACGGAAAAAAATATAAAGCACTGGTTACTGTTCTGCACAGTAATCGATGACAGACGTGACTGATTCGTATTAAAACAGGAGTGAATACTGTGTAGCATAGGACTGGTTACTATTTGAATAGTAATAGTACGGGTTCAAACATGATTCACTCCTGTTTGAATATGAATCAGTCATGTTTAAGAGTATTTTACGTTGTATTTTTCGCCGATTATTGTGCAGAACAGTAACCAGTGCTTTATATTTTTTTCCGTGTATATGAGTGAATGTTGCCACAATTGTGATAATTTCTACTGCAAACAAATGCTGTCCCTATATATTTACTGCTCCAGAGTAAATTCGACAGCACTGTTTTTTCCGTGTAGCCTTCGCGGCGAAATACGAAACGTGCTAGTCTTCGTGGTTGATATCGAAACATGCTAGTTTTCGTAAGGAATCTGAAACGCGCTAGTCTTCGTAAGCAGCGTTGATATAGAGTTGTGGTGTGTCCTAGTGTGGTAAAACAGTGTCTGTGATAATTATTCACCTGTAAATATTATCCGAGGTATGAAATGTTTTCACCCCACAACATGGACACACCTGAAATTAGTTATTATTTTTCACTAGTTACCAAATATTGCGGTCTATGTGCTTCCGCGATAAAATAATCAATTCTTTTCTATTTTGAATGAATCTCAATTCTTTATACGATCTTTCAAGTAAGGCCCGATGAATCGAAAAATATTTCATCTCTGGCAATTATAATCTAGCCAATGTGATATGATAAGGAACGAGCTATATCAGTGCAGATCCACCCATAGAAAGTTTATCGAGCGTACAAAGTGAAAACGCGATTTATCAATCTGATTTATTCTTCAAATTTGGAATCACTGTGATACTGCAGATTTTCTATCTGCGAATACAGCGAGATATATACACGGAGAAAAAAATATTATCAGAATGACTATCCAACGTATCCTCAAATGACGTATCGTCAGATAACCAATTCGATTTCTCATTATAACGATACGTTTACCTTATGTTTAATATTCCGTAGTATGATCAAAATAGGGATATAAGTTTGAGTTACGATAAGAATTCGTATATTTGATTTAAATTTACGAATTATTAAAATAGCGATACGTATACTCATTCTGACAATATTTTTTTCTCCGTGTAGATATAAAACGATGATATCTACAACCGCGACCGCGACTACGGCGAGACAATCACTTATCGTACAGTATTTCAGAATCTGAATACGTAGCCCAGAAGTACAATGTCATCGCAAGGATTTGATCGCCGCAGAATATGGATCGTTGTCTAATTCTGCAAGTGATTGACCGCTCAACTCATAATTGTTTTTTTCTTCTTTTCTATAGGCGTGAACTAAATGCGCTAATTTTAGGGGATGATGGACGCTGTCAAGTTTGGCACCCTGCCGTTTGAGATAGCGCAGGATTCCGTTGTGGCGTCTGCAAGAAAGAGATCATTAAAAAAGTCTCGCTAACGCCTGTGTTCAGGCAGCCAACTACAAATGTCTGGTTCCACACGCGCACGACCGCTGACTAACTAGGAGAGTATCAAGATCCATGACCCTGAGGTGCGATACTCTCCTTAGTAAGTATTACAATGCAGAATAGAAATGAAATGCCTCCTTATATCTGGGTGAATTGACACAATTTTCGGCACCATTTTCGGAGGGCGATCTTCCATGTATGCGCCGCATCTTATCTGACTCGAAGCTGTTTGGTTTGCGCAATATATATTCACATGAATTTTAATCGAATTGATAACATTTATATACACTGAGAAGAAAAATGTGGTTGATTTGAATGAAAACTGATTGTCTGAACTAAACTCGGCGGTCACGGGCGGCGAAACGCCGTTTTGGTTGGAACAACGATGTAGTAATAAACCCGGTGGGAGCACTCCTATGCCACAGGCGCGAGAATGTGAAGACAGTTTTTGGGACAGGTAGTTAGTTTGACACTCCACCGACCAGTTACGCTGGCATCGCATCGAGACCGAAATTCAAACGTACGGGCATCGCACAGGCGTCGTTTTCGAATGAAATGAAATCAATGAGATCACTTTTTTTTTTCATTTTCATAGCGGGTGCAACCCTCGTATGCGGGTGTATTTTTACGACAAGTGTTATCATTCATTACGAATTATTGAATGTATTGACTCATTTACCATATATTATATGCAGATTAGCTTTTTCACTTTAAAAAGAAAAGATATGCCTTTTTTGCATTCATTTTTGACCATAAGCCCTTTTGGTTATTGGAAAACTATTTTTTTTTTTTAACTGAAAAACTAGAAAAATGCCTTTCTGGTTCTAGACTGGCTTTAGAAGGCCGAAAAGGCATATAGTAATCAATGTATGCCTTTTCGGCATCAGAGACGCGATATAATGAAACGGATTGAAGACGGTCCATTCATGATAAGTGAAACGAATTTATTTGAAATAAATTAGAAAATATTATTAATCATTGAGAATAACGTTTTTATTTATAATTTTGCCTGTTTGGCCATGTTCCTTTTTTTATCTTTTTTTTGTTGAGCAGCTTTGTTAGAAGCTTCGCACACAAAATGCATTCTGCACGTTAGATAATAGTACTTTTCGATATAAGAGCGCAAAAGCAGCAAAGCGCGTACGAGTGTGAAGGCCCGAACGAGCCCGAAGGCGAGCCGAAGGTAGCGAGTGAAGCGCCTTCACACAAGTATAAGCGATTGCTGCTTTGGGCTCGTGTATCGAACACTATTTTTCTCGACACATGCAACGCAAGGTCCTCGTCTGTGTGCCGTCTGCGGGCACCCAAGCGGGCTTTGGCGTACCAGTGTGCAAAATTACTTTGCGCACCGCGTAGCGGTGTGCAAAATACTTTGCACACCGGTGCGCAAAAGTCTGCTTTGGGTGCGCGTAAACGGTGCGCAAAAGAGGACTTTGGGTGCATGTGTTAAGAAAAAACTAATAACATCGTACGTGATTTTTTTTTCGTGCTCTTTGCATCCTACCCGGTCAATCGGACCTCCGGTGAGGATTTCTTCTAATATGGCGAAGAAAGTTGACCTGTTCAGATGTTGTGAGGCAACAGTTTGTGTGATTGATTTTTCAAGCTGAAAATGGAGAATATATCATGAGGGATCATAGGCAGCGGCCGAAAGATGTTCAGTAATTTTCACTGTATAAGTAATATGTACCTGAAAAATCAATGAAAATAACTCTTGCGATGGTCTTAATAACCCCCCATAACTTTTAAGATTTAACAAATTTTCTCTTTCTTCCAGAGCCGTATCTGTGAGAGCACAGAGGGCTCTGCAGCACTCACTGCATTCCAGACACTGGCGGGTTTTTCGTATTTTTCTGGCGACGTAACCCGCGAATACTGTAAGAGCGTTCGCGTCTATTGGCATCGCTAAGTAAGTGTGGTCGCGTCGAAGTTAAAATCATCGTAAAAGTTTGGTGCTGTGTTGTCGATGATGCGATCAATTTTTTCGTGTCTTTCTTTCTGTAATCTCGTATTTTTATCAGCTGTAATATCTTCTACATCTATGAGACTAGTTAAGAGTTCTCCACCACTGACATTGCTTCCGCGCGGTGGCTTCACAAGGGAATATGTTGAAATCAGTCTGTAGACTTGAATAAATATCAATGGATCCGGGTGGGTATTCGAGCCGCAAGCTCCTCTCATCTCACCAAAGAAATGCTGCAATGAATATATATGGAGGAATTCAATTATGTTTGAAATTCATCAGTGCTTCGATTATAGGCAGCTTTTTAAACTCCATTAACCTCGAGAGCATCCTGATTAATGCGCCTCGTCATGAGGTAAGAGTAACCCACTTCCTTTGCCAAGTATGACACCAATTCAATGGCTGTTCTCACGGTTACGACTAATCCGAGATATGTAGATAAAGTAAATTCGTCGTTATCTCCCATTTGTATCTTTTTCGGTAGCTTATTTTTAGTTTTTCTCTTATTGCCATCAGTCCTTGTTTCATCATTTTTCAATCTTTTATTTGCAGCCATATTAGCCAGTTCATCGAGGTAAGTTAAAAAGGAAGTCAGTGTCTGTGGCATCAGAGATAATTTCGATTGAACTGTGTAACCTGTGCAATATTGTATCTCTAGTTCTAATAAAATCCCGGGAAAAAATGATCAGGCATGATCATGCCTGTTCATGTATGATCAGGCATGAAATTAGACATGATCATGCCTGTTCATGTATGATCAGGCCTGAAATTAGACATGCTCATGTCTGTTCATGTCTGATCATGCCTGATGTCAGACCTGATCCTGTCTGTTCATGCATGAACAGGCATGATCATGTCTGAGGCGCTAAATACGTTAAGGCCTGTGCATGCATGACCATGCCTGTTCATGTATGATTATGTCTGATGCCAGACCTGATCCTGTCTGTTCATGCATGATCCAGCCTGGAAGGTTTAAAACCTCCAGCTCTGATCAGGCCTGATACGTTGATTCATGTCTGACTAAACATGAACAGACATGATCATGTCTGATATTATAAATTGATTCGAACATGATCATGCATGACCATGTCTGTTCATGTCTGATATTTTGGATTATCTGTATATAACTTTAATAGATACTTCAAATAAGTAATTTTTTTTTTTTTTTGCTGAAAAAAGTGGAACGGGTCATACTGCCTCACATTCCCTAAAATACAAAAACAATCTTAGAATCGTTCGATCATCATAATCAATAAAGGGCATCGTTAGGATTAATAAAAACTTCGTGACGAATACCATATATATACTACACATTCTAAAAGTTTCAATTATCAAATACGTGAAGTAGCGAAGTGGTATAAGCTTCGACTGATACGCAGAAGGACCTGGGTTCGAATCCCAGTACTAAACAGTGAAAAAATTTTCATCCACAAAAAAAAGTTAATGATCAGAATTAACCATAATTTCCGATCACTGCGACGTATAAAAGATATAAAAACGATAGTTCATATAATTTTTTAATTCAATCAACTGGTTTTTTTTTCATTTTCCCGGGAAAAAATGATCAGGCCTGATCAGACATGAACGGGCGTGAGTCTTCAGACCTGATCAGACATGAAAAATGACCGGGACTGGACAGGCCTGATCAGGTCTGTTCATGTCTGATCAGGCCTGTTCAGTCCCGGTCATTTTTCATGTCTGATCAGGTCTGAAGACTCATGGCTGTTCATGTCTGATCAGGCCTGATCATTTTTTCCCGGGTAGACATCAAGTACAACTACATTAAGGCCCATCCCTAGTCGCCCACCTCCTTTTGGCGAAATGTGTTACATTTCGATTATTATCCGAGCCCAGGCGTCAAAAACGCAAAAAAGGCCAACTTAGCGCAAATTCTATTTCAATTCCGAACACATACGTCCGAAAAAATTTTCGTTTCGTGTGAAAATAGAGTCTAAATACCGATTTTACATTGTGTCGAATGTTTACGAATGTTTACGAATTCGACACAATGTAAAATCGGTATTTAGACTCTATTTTCGCACGAAACGAAAATTTTTTTGGACGTATGTGTTCGGAATTGAAATAGAATTTGCGCTAAGTTGGCCTTTTTTGCGTTTTTAACGCCTGGGCTCGGATAATAATCGAAATGTAACACATTTCGCCAAAAGGAGGTGGGCGACTAGGGATGGGCCTTAAACAAAAAGTAGAAGATAAAACTGTTCATGTCGAATATATTAATACCAAAAATCAAATAGCTGATAGTTTAACAAAACCAGTGAGTAAGCAAACCTTTATACACTTTGTCAAAAACCTAAGTTTAAGTCACAAGGATATTGATATTGAGGAGGAGTGTTAAAACGACAATACCAACATCCTTACAGTAGAATAAGAAGCGTCCAGAATAGGAAGCGTCCAGAATAAGAAGAGTCCAGAAAGGTCTAAAGGTAGACGCATCTAGAAACATCTAGACATAGGTTAAGGCTAACATATATAAGGGAAGCTGTAACTAAGAGCCTCACTTGTGCAAAGATCCTCGTACTGTAAAGATAGTGTACTAACGTGTGATAATAAAGCAAAACAAAACATAATACCTCTTTTATTAAATAATAACCCAACAAATAGTGTCATTCAATAGCTTTGAAATGGTTCTTGAATGAAGTCTCTACACAGAAAAAAAGGTTAACTTGAGGCAAGAAATTCGTTTAGAAGACCGAAAATCTACCGAGCGAAGTAAAAACTCTCTGAAACCGAGAAAATTTTTTTGGCTCAAGAAAGTTCTTACTTCATTTCAGAGAATTTCGGTCTTCATTCCCAATACCGCGAAATTATATTGAATCAAGAATAATTTTCTTGGCTCAAGTTAACCTTTTTTTCTGTGTAGGATGAATACAATCAAATATATGAACGTTTGAATGGGAGTATGTTTTCGATTTTTGGCCATTTTTCCTGAATTTCACCCCCGTGTAACTTGGAAACAAAAGCGCAAAAAAAAAAAAAAAATCGTTTGATCAATTCATTTATTCCATAGAACCCGTAAAAAAATTATAGGGTGGTCAGTAACATCGAGGTCAGAAAGCTGTCCGGTTTATGAAGAGTGAAATCGAATTTTATTTCTTTACGTCAAATTTGAAGCAGCCACCTGTTTCGCTGCTGAATTTGGAACTTCGGCAATTACAATATCTCTCTACACTACCCAACCTGTAGCCAAATATTGGGATCCTTGGAATGGGCGTGGCTTTGAAATTTTAGCCTTCTTTGAGTAGTTCTATTTTCGTCACTAGTTGGCGTATCGAGGATCTATGCCCTCTCATTGGTTACTGTAGCCTTCTTTGAGAAGTTCTGTTTTCTGCCACTAGTTGGCGTATCGAGGTTCTAAGGTTCCCAATAGAATCAAGACTACAAGAAGCGATAATCTCATCCGTGGCAAATAGTCGAGGTGAAATTTTGGTTTATTCGATGTAAAATTCAATTCATCGGGTTTTCGGTCCGGACTACTGCTATACTTATCGAATGTCATCAATTTCTTACAACAATTATGAAATGTTGTCGAAGAATGACCAGGCCGAATTTAGAGGTCTTATACATGAGATGTACTTTGAAATACGGCGCTCAGAGCTAACATCATTGTTACCGGTCGAATTCTTATCGGTAGACTTATCGGTTTTCACTCCGGACTACTGCTAACGTATCAAATATTTTCAATTTCTTGTAAATATTATAAAATGCTGTCGAAGAATGGCTAGACCAGATCTGAAGGTCTCATATAAAATGTATTGAAGTTCGGAGATATCATTATTGTTATCAGTTTAATTGTTATTGGTAGCAGCTGATCAGTTGATCACTCTGCACTTGGAATAGTGACGTAAGAGTTCCGCAGATAATATTGAAGCAAGATTAATGTACTGCTATAACCTTCGCAGGCTCGAAAATTTACTTATCGCCTCCCACCTGATGCCGCAAGAGCGCCGTTAAAACCGGACAATCGCCTAAAATTTGACCACCTCGTCTTATTCTATCACTAGCCTATCTCTCAGTCTGAATTCGGCACCTCGGGTATCAAGCAAAATATAATCCATATGATTTTTTGATATTGCCCTACTGTCTGCCCCAGGATTAGGAAGGACCAGATTTTAAGGTAAGCGTCTTCTAGTATAATTGCGGTAGAGTTTGTACGAGCTTTAGGTTCTTCTGGGCGAGTGTTGTCTATCCTATACCGTCTTTTATCGGCAGAAAAAACTTTTCATGCCTATTCCAAGAAAAATATGGTATGGGGCGTACCCACTGATCTCTATACCAAGTGGATAGACGATCCTTGAGTACGGCGTTGAGTTTATACGTATAAGCCCCTCTGCAGCGCCTCCGATTATTACTACGCGTACTAACATTTACCTTAGTGTGCTTGCTTGAGTGGCTCGAGTCAGATGTAAGTGGTGGGTTTATTGACCCCACTACCCGCTTTTTCGACGCGCATGCGCACTAACATCAGGTTTAGTACTTTTTGTCATATTTGGCAGCGCTGGCTCACACTTCGATTCTCCTCGATTTTGGCATACTCGGGCCATATGAATCGTCTATCCAGTTAGTATACCTATATAGGAGCTCAGTGGGCGCACCCGTAAGCCGTACTTGGTTTACGGTCATGCCACATAATATACTTTCGCGCGGTACTTAACATTTTTTGATAAGATCGGCCAAAAATATGAAACATCTATTGATGTTGGGTATTTTACGGAATAAATTCGTTTCTACAAAAATGAAAAAAATATTGTGTTACATTGTAATTTATTTTTATTATAATATTGTTGATCATTATTTATTGAATCGATTTCATTCACTTTATTCCTTTCATTAGCTTTATATATTTCGTTACTCCATTCATTTTAATCATGTTTTTCATTTTTTTGATTTCGATCTTTATTTACTGGATTCATTTTATTTTATTCACTGACAATTTCATAATATACAATTTATAAAATTTATGAAAGTTGTAAAAAATGTATTATGCCATCAATTTGTTCTGGGTTGTTTAAGGTGCTTTCCTAGGCAATTCCACCAGTCCTGAAAACATCGTGAAAAAATGTGATATTAAACGGAACATCTCTGCCTGGGCACCGAAATTAATGAAACAAAATACGTCGCGCAATTCTATGTGCGACTCCGAACATGTACAGCCCAAAAAATGTTCGTTTTGCGCGAAAATGGAGAATTTATCCATGAAAAACGTTTCTAAAACCGTTTTTCATGGATATCTTCTCTATTTTCGCGCAAAACGAACATTTTTTGGGCTGTACATGTTCGGAGTCGCACATAGAATTGCGCGACGTATTTTGTTTCATTGATTTCGGTGCTGAGGCAGAGATATTCCGTTTAATATCACATTTTTTCACGATGTTTTCAGGACTGGTGGAATTGCCTAGGAAAGCACCTTAAAGTTCCGCTGGGTTGTTTCGGGTTTTGTTGGGTTGATTCGGGTTTTGCTGCGAAAGAGATAGTGCTATGACACACCAAATACCATTTTTTTTTCGTGTATAATGTATCAATGACTGCAAAAAAAAAAAAAAACGTGATCAATTGACAATTTGCCACCCTGCTCTGCCCATTGGTAAATTCACCCCTGTATGCATTCCTGCATATTGTTCCCAATAAAGTCGATTGAATTTTGTTTTTCAACGTCCGGTGTCGTATGTCCTCCATGTATACCATTTCGGCCCCTGTGGAGGCCTCCCTACAAGGTTGGGCCCCTAGGCAAGTGCCTAGTTCGCAAAGGCAGAAGTTTGGCGTTGATTTTCAGACAAAACAATCCAAGACAACGAAAATCGAAACCGAAATTTGCAAGATGACATTCTTGTTGGAGAAATATTGTCAGACCAAATACTCGACCGACAATTTGAGGTTAGAGTCACTGAAGCTGACATTGATGACCTCTGTACAGAAAATCTACTACAAGATGTAGATCCCGAAAACCCCAAGCTGTTGGCTAGCAAAGCACAACCTGCAACCTCGAAAGAATTAAACGAGGAAACGAGGAAAGTGCTCGGGGTTGACCCGATGATGAAAAGAGCTGAGGATTTAGAACTTCATCCAGATTTGGCGTCCCGTTGGACGTCATACTTGACAGAAGGTTTGTCAAAAGAGATCATGGATGATCCTCTATTGGAGCATTCAAGGAAAGGAAATATTCATACCATATGTGAATTTATCGGACCAGTCGAACCAAATTTTAAGTCTTCTAACTGAAGCTCACCTCTGTATAGAGTGTGCAATCCCCAGAGAGACCGAAAAAAAAACGGAAGTGCATCATAATTATTTTTTCAAGTAAAAATTCCTTCAGCCCGGGTTTGAACCGGGACCTCCGCATTTGTACTGCGACGCCTTGTCCAATTAGACCACTGAAGGACTGAAGGAATCTTTACTTGAATTTCATGTTATTGTCATTGACCTCTTAGTACACAGGCCTGTGTTTATTTCATTGAGTGACTCTATCGTTCGAATCCTATTAATTCATACCATATGTGAATTTATCGGACCAGTCGAACCAAATTTTAAGTCTTCTAACTGAAGCTCACCTCTGTATAGAGTGTGCAATCCCCAGAGAGACCGAAAAAAACGGAAGTGCATCATAATTATTTTTTCAAGTAAAGAAGACTTAAAATTTGGTTCGACTGGTCCGATAAATTCACATATGGTATGAATTAATAGGATTCGAACGATAGAGTCACTCAATGAAATAAACACAGGCCTGTGTACTAAGAGGTCAATGACAATAACATGAAATTCAAGTAAAGATTCCTTCAGTCCTTCAGTGGTCTAATTGGACAAGGCGTCGCAGTACAAATGCGGAGGTCCCGGTTCAAACCCGGGCTGAAGGAATTTTTACTTGAAATAGTATATTGTGTAGCAAGGGCGTAAAGTGGGATTTTTTAGACCGAGTGTGGAGTTTGCAGTACTAGTCGGAGGCGAGGGAGCACGAGTCGAAGACGAGTGCATCCGCGAGCCGAAGACGAGTACTGCAACCACACGAGATCAAAAAGCCCACTTAGCCCTTGGTACACACCATATTTTTTGTAACGCATGTATTGATTTCTGCGTTTCTGTGCCTATAAGCGGCATATATATGGGGAATTCCATACCAACTGGGTCCACTCAAAACCCTGACCCCTTTCGATTTTGTCGATAATTTTTTCTTAGATTCAACAGGCTCAAAATAATTCAGTGTATTTTTTTCAAATTTTTATCTCCCATGGTCCTCGAGTCTCAAATTTTTGAAAAATATACATTTTCAATCATCACCAATCATTAGAACGCCTATATCATCGGTTCCTCGCTATGGATTTTCAAAAACATTGTGATGAAATTGATCAGCAGGAAACGTACTTTCTGGAAAAAATATTCGTAAATTGTTATGGCTTAGTCTTCACAGTTGAATCTCGAATCAAAATGTAAAAATTGAATTTTCGACATGTATGCCCCGATTGAAAATTATGAATAAATTCTCAAAAATACTTGCTTCAAAAACAAAAATTTTGAGCCGTGTCCGATCGTGGAACTATGATTCCTTCATATTGTTTTTAAATTTTTAAGATTTGGAATGATGACATTTTTTATACACCTCAGCCGCTCAGCACCCCAGACACGTAAATAGTTCAAAACATATTCTTAGACTTATTTGATATTATGTACAATAGGGTGGTCCTTATTTGGGGTATGTTCGAATTTTTTTCGACGATAGTCTTAAATCAGTTCCAAATAAATCAGAAGAAACGCCTGCCAAGTTTAAGCTCTTAACATTAATATTAACCCGGCCCCCACGACAGTCAAAGTTTTAAATGGGAAATTGCATGTATTTTTTAAAACTAAACATAGAATTTCCACAACTCCCGATGATTGTTGATGAGAAAATCTAAAATTTAGTATTGTTATTTGCACTTGTAGGATGTACAAAACAGTGCATTCGAAATTTTTTTAGATCATTTTATTCTTACCTTTCAATGTGATGAAAAAAAAATTTCCCTTAAAGTTAAGCATCAAAAGGTAAGAATATAATGATCTAAAAAATTTCGAATGCACCATTTAGTACATCCTACAAGTGCAAATAACTATACTGAATTTTAAATTTTTGCATCAACAATCATCGGGAGTTGTGGAAATTCAATGTTTAGTTTTAAAAAATACATGCAATTTCCCATTTAAAACTTTGACTGTCGTGGGGGCCGGGTTAATATTAATATTAAGGGCTTGAACTTGGCAGGCGTTTCTTCTGATTTATTTGGAACTGATTTAAGACTCGTCAAAAAAAATTCGAACATACCCCAAATAAGGACCACCCTATTGTACATAATATCAAATAAGTCTAAGAATATGTTTTGAACTATTTACGTGTCTGGGGTGCTGAGCGGCTGAGGTGTATAAAAAATGTCATCATTCCAAATCTTAAAAATTTAAAAACAATATGAAGGAATCATAGTTCCACGATCGGACACGGCTCAAAATTTTTGTTTTTGAAGCAAGTATTTTTGAGAATTTATTCATAATTTTCAATCGGGGCATACATGTCGAAAATTCAATTTTTACATTTTGATTCGAGATTCAACTGTGAAGACTAAGCCATAACAATTTACGAATATTTTTTCCAGAAAGTACGTTTCCTGCTGATCAATTTCATCACAATGTTTTTGAAAATCCATAGCGAGGAACCGATGATATAGGCGTTCTAATGATTGGTGATGATTGAAAATGTATATTTTTCAAAAATTTGAAACTCGAGGACCATGGGAGATAAAAATTTGAAAAAAATACACTGAATTACTTTGAGCCTGTTGAATCTAAGAAAAAATTATCGACAAAATCGAAAGGGGTCAGGGTTTTGAGTGGACCCAGTTGGTATGGAATTCCCCATATATATATATATATATATATATATATATATATATATATTATTGAAGAAGCGGGCAATAAAGAATCCTTTATTGCCCGCTTATTGAAGAAGCGGGCAATAAAGAATCCTTTACGCCCGCTTATTGAAGAAGCGGGCAATAAAGAATCCTTTACGCCCGCTTATTGAAGAAGCGGGCAATAAAGAATCCATTATTGCCCGCTTATTGAAGAAGCGGGCAATAATGGATTCTTTATTGCCCGCTCTTTTCAAGTGGTCAATAAACGGCTACTTTAGGCCCTATTTTTAGGTCAAAAAAACGCAGAAATCATGCATGTGTTACAAAAAAATAATTATGATGCACTTCCGTTTTTTTCGGTCTCTCTGGGGATTGCACACTCTATACAGAGGTGAGCTTCAGTTAGAAGACTTAAAATTTGGTTCGACTGGTCCGATAAATTCACATATGGTATGAATTAATAGGATTCGAACGATAGAGTCACTCAATGAAAAAAAAAAAAAAAGAAAGGAAATATTGTTTTGGCACCGCCGATCCTAAATCAAGAGATAACAGCAATTCTTAACGAAGCTGGATTAAAAAGAGATATTCTCTTCATCCAGAAACAAAAATGGACTGGTACAGCCCTTTCATCACTGGGCTCAGCTATCACCATGATTTTGAGAGATGGTGATAAGCCTGTAGATCGATTACAACTTCTCGAATACCTTGCCGATGCAGGAATGTGTTTAGTTCCTTTGTTGAAGAATAACCGTTTTATCCGGTATAACTTTCTTTAATTTGTGTTGCGTCTTAGCACAAAATACGTGATGAAGACGTGGCATCCCGATGGAAAAAGTTTTTGTCTAATCATATGTAATCTGCATGCATGATCATACATGAATCTATATATAATCATGCATGATTATGAATAGATTCATGCATGATCATGCATGATTATATAGAGATTCATGTATGATTATGCATGATTATATATAGATTCATGTATGATCATGCATGATTGAATCTTACACCATATATGCTTATACATAGATCTATATATAATCGGATCTGATCATGCCTGGATAAGACTACCATGTCAGTGATTATATATAATTATATATGGACCTAGATATGATCATACATAGGTCCATGCATTATTGGACCTAATCAGATTTAACTTGAATAAGTTTATACATAGGTTTACTCATGATTATATCTGATCGGATCAAACTATATTTACTTATATATAATCAGATCTGCTTCCGTATATGATTATCAAAATTATTTCACGCATTGATCTGATTTAATTAGATACTTCAAATTAGTAATTTTTTTTTTTTGCTGACAAATTTAGAGCGGTCATATTGCCTTACATTTCCTAAAATACAAAAACAATTTTAGAATCGTTCAATCATCATAATCAATATGAGGGGAAT
This sequence comes from Tenthredo mesomela, assembly GCA_943736025.1. Taxonomy (NCBI): domain Eukaryota; kingdom Metazoa; phylum Arthropoda; class Insecta; order Hymenoptera; family Tenthredinidae; genus Tenthredo; species Tenthredo mesomela. The sequence goes on from OX031016.1 coordinate 1,805,980, forward strand.
CGTTAGGATTAATCAAAATTTCGTGACAAATACCATATACACATTCTAAAAGTTTTAAGTATCAAATACGTGAAATAGCGAAGTGGTGTAAGCTTCGACTGATACGCAGAAGGACCTGGGTTCAAATCGTAGTGGGAAACAGTGAAAAAATTTTCATCGACAAAAAATAGTTAATGATCAGAAATAACCATAATTACCGATCACTGCGACATATAAAAGATATAAAACGATAGTTCATATAATTTTTTCCATTTAATTAAGGTAGTACGATCGCAGTAGCTAGTCAATGAAAAGACTATGATTATAAAAATCGCGAAAAGCGATATAATAATAAATTTAGGTATGATAATAATAAAAGTAGAAAACGATACGATTTTAGCAATATGTATCATTAGGGTGCTCGTTAATATAGCTATTTCGGAATTAGATTCATTCATACCCTTCATTCGAAAGTAAATAAAAAAAAAAAAAATTTTGACCCCAAATTGAACCCTTTATCTCAATTAGAAAGGGTGCCTGTAAAGGCTTACTTTTTTGTATTGATTTTACATTACTTTCGGCTACTTTTTTATAAAATAAATATTTCGGCACCTCTTAAACGACTTAAAAATCCATCGATCATACAGATAGTTCATAAAAACAACAAAAAAAAATACAAAAAAAAAAAAATAAAAAAATACAAAAAAAATACAAAAATACAAAAAAGTAAGCCTTTACAGGCACCCTTTCTAATTGAGATAAAGGGTTCAATTTGGGGTCAAAAATTTTTTTTTTTTTTTTTTTACTTTCGAATGAAGGGTATGAATGAATCTAATTCAGAAATAGCTATATTAACGACCACCCTAATGTATCATGCCCATGTGTGAAATTATACGACACGAAATGTGTTATCTTAATACAGTAAAAGTCTGGGCACTGTGAAAACTGAGATGTGGGCACTGTGAACAAAATTCGCTTCTGATTGGGCACGGCCCTGGTGCCTTCACCTGATTGGTCAGAGCAATTAGGTTAGGTCGTTTACAGTGCCCGTTTCGCCCGGTCCCGACATTTCATAGTGCCCTGACTATTACTGTAGTCAGATTTGACTCACATTTTCTAACCGGCCACGAAATCGGCCGATGCACGCGATAATTAGTCAATACAATCGACGATTTCTGATCGAAATGTCCGGTGACCCTAATTTTTTACGGGACGTACGTAATCGTGACATATTTTTCAACATTTAACACTTTTATTTTTTATGTCTAATCGCGAAAGGTCTATATTTCTGTCTCAACCTCGTGTCAACGCAGATTTCTGATATGGCGTAGGGCTAAATATCTTAATTTCACACATTAATTAATATAAGTATAGACGCACTCCCTACAATGATTGAAAAAAGAATAAAAAAATTTTTGAGCGCAAGTTGATCCTTCTATCTCAATTGAAAGGCGTGCCTAAGTGTCCAAATACTTTTCCATTTGAATAACATTGATTTTGATCATTTTTTTTTTTCAATTCCAATTTTTTACGTAGCCAAGAGAAGGTAGAAAGAATCATTCGATAGTTGAAATCTCCCTCATATAAGTGGAAGTACATAGAAAAAAATGGGGCCGGGTCGGAATTCCGAAGATTGAAAGCGCCGAAAGTGTAAAATACCGAAGTTTTATGTTACGATTGCTAAAATTATCAAATATAAAAATTCCAACATTTATAGAATAGAACCGTAGAATACCGCATAGCATGAAATCGATAGGTAAAATTTCCGAAAGATGACTGAACAGACTCACATAATACCGACCTAAAAAATACCGACTTTTCAACGAATCGAATTCAAATAGTCCGAAAGCTCAAAGTTGCGAGCGTGTAAAATACCGAAATTTGAATATTCCGAAAACTGACAATTTTGAAATGCGCACTAAAATTTCCATAATTCCGTCAATGAAGTACACTCTGTGCATGAATCTGGATTTTCGGAATTTTGCGGTTCGTAAAATTAACTGTTCGGTATATTTATCTGTCGTTCGCGTACTCTTTCGGTGGGATACCTTGTATGTTAAATCATTATCGTATCACTTGTATTCAGCATTTAGACCATTCTACGCTTCAGCCTGTCGGCCATTTGACCGTTCGTTTTAGCACACTGTATGAAAATTTAAGTTCGGTGTTTTGAAAATCGGTATTTTACACTTTCGGCGCTTTCAATATTCGGAATTCCGACCCGGCCCCAAAAAAATCCTCCTGGCCGATTATCTTGTATGTACGGAAAAATAAATTTTTAAATGAAATGAAAAACTGATCCTTTCAATAATGCAATGGACAAGAAAGTACTGATTCCATCAGGCTGGTGTTGCACGTCACGGTTTGCACGTGAAAAATTGGAATTGAAAAGAAATGACAAAAATCAATGTTATTCAAATGGGAAATTATTTGGACACTTAGGCACGCCTTCCAATTGAGATAGAAGGATCAAGTTGCGCTCGAAAATTTTTTATTTTTATTTTTTAATCATTGTGGGGGGCACCGTCTAGTCCGATTCAAAATTGGGTTTTTTAACGGACACCCTAGTCGACATAGATGTCGACATACAGGCCGCAACATTTATGTTGACATATATCCGACATTTTATATTAATCTTATAAAAATATATTTTAGCGCAAAAAACAAATATGTCGCATATATTTTTCGCATATATATATATATTTCTGTGCGGGTTAGCGGTAAAGGATTGAATGTTGGCACTTGAACCATTGGATACGGAATATCATGTTCATCGCATAATACAGTCCGATCCCTCAATAGGGCCTCCCTCAATAAGCCCGCTTCCCCAGTTTGTCGCTCGCAGCGTTCCCCCACTCCGCCTATTAAGACATAGCGTAGCGAGGAAAGAGAGAGAAGGAAAACTATTGGTGCGACTAGCGAAGAAGGCAGAGTGGGGGTACCTCATTTCGTGGAAAAACACTTCCCCTTGGCGGCTTGGGAGGGCTTATTGAGGGATCCCACTGTACTGACTTCTTTTCAGCTACAACATGTCTCTGCTAGCGGTGAGCTGGGCCATCTATGGGGTCGGCGTGGTTCTGTCCATCTTCATCGGATCGTACCTCTTTATGACACGTAACTTTGGCTACTGGAAGAAACGAGGTGTATTCGAACTGCCACCAGTACCTTTTTTTGGAAATTATTTTGACTGTTCACGATTCCGGACGTCAGTTCCCGAGTTCCTTCAGTCCGTGTACGAACTAGGCAAGGGCCTGCCATACGTTGGCATCTACCTATTCGACAAGCCGGTTCTCGTGCTGCGAGACCCTGAGATACTCAAAGGCGTATTGGTCAAGGATTTCGAGAACTTTTCGAACAGATACATCGCTGGGCATGATACGGACGTTGCGGGGGCCTCGAATTTGTTCCACTCAAAAACCCCAAAATGGAGGAAACTTCGCAACAAATTAAACAGTGTATTTTCATCCGGGAAAATGAAGGCAATGTTTCCGTTAGTGACAGCCGTCGGTGATGATCTTACATACCATTTCGAGAGTCTTGACCTACAAGGTGAGTGCAAGTGATATAACTATGTAGCGATTAACAACTGTGAGTTTCTTGTGATCGCGGTCGAGAGATAATAATCGAACGATAATTTCGTTCCTGATTACTATGGGTGGAGGCCGAATGGTCGAGCTGAAGGAAATATGCGCCAGGTTTACCACGGACATGATAGGCAGCTGCGTTTTTGGACTGCGGGTTAATTCGTTGGACAATCCAGATTTGGCGTATGGACAATGCGGAAAGAAAATATTCCAGGTCACTTATATGAGAAACATCGAGCTTATGTCGGTCTTTTTCAGACCACGTATCATCAAGCCATTGAGATTCAAGATTTTTGAAGCGAGCTCCGAAAAATTTCTACGAAAGGTGTTTTGGGATACGTTCAACGATCGTGTCAAGTACGGCGAACGGAGGAATGATTTTGTCGATCTTCTGATAGAATTGAAAGCAAGCCAGACGTACGATAACGATCCTCACGCATTCAGTAAGACTGTAGATTCATTTATTGACGAGAAGTTCATTCCGGTTAAGAATTTTCGGAAACCTTATTTCAATGCAATGTTGACGTGTATTCCCCATGTTTACACAGAATTTGAAGCCGATCATCTGGTCGCCCAAGCTACCGTCTTTTTTGCAGCAGGATTTGAGACTTCGTTAACAATGATGTCTTTCACTTTGCACGAGTTGTCGCTGCAGCCAGATATCCAGACGAAACTTCGTCATGAGATAAACACAGCTATAGAAGAAAATGGTGGAAAACTCTCCTACGACTTGGTGAGTCATCAGCTCAATCACTCATTCTATTATTGTTAGCGTCCTGACGTTGATCCGTGAATTTTCACTGCGTTAGAGAAATAGTCGCTTCACATCGAGCGCATCATGATATTGTTGATAGATAACGATGGAATTAAACAAAAATCCAATCACCTAATGAACCTTTTGATTAATCATGTCATCAGGTACAGTAACTTCCGTACTTGGACAAGATTGTCTGTGAAACTCTCCGGAAGTATCCTTCAGTGCCGTTTTTGGACAGACTGACCGGTCGTGATTATACAATTCCGAAGACTGGATTAGTGATAGAAAAGGGAACGCCGATCTATATTCCATTGCTCGGGCTCCATCGTGACCCCGAATATTTCCCCGATCCCGATAAGTATGACCCGGAACGATTCAGTAAAGAGAACAAGAAGAAACGTCCTCCTTTTGTCTACTTACCCTTTGGAGACGGTCCTCGCAATTGTATTGGTGAGCATCGGAATCAATAAATCTCTGTGTATATAGATCTCGAAAATTTAACGACGCGTTGACGTAATTTTATTGTATACTTACTCCGCTCATTTTCAGGCCTTAGATTTGGACTGATGCAAGCAAAAGTTGGCATCATCAAAGTGATTTCAAACTACGAGATTACTCCATGCGAGAAAACGCCTATTCCTGTGAAATTAGATCCAAAAGCTGCTGTTATCTTGGCATCTAAGGATGGTCTGTATCATCGAGTTCGCCAGATCCGAACAACCGCGGTTGATTAGACGAGTCAAGGCTATGAAATTTGTGGATATTTGAGGTTTTCCTTAATAATGACACCCAGGTTATGTCTTTGCTTAATGTAGTCTTTTTATTCCTTCTACAAACCACCTCTTCATGACCTCTTTATTTTACGTCACAATACTCAGTTTAACGCGTATGCATTGTCACGGTCGATCGCAAGACTCATATCCCCCACCTTATAGCCCAAGCGGATTAGCATATCAAAAAGAAAAAATTCTAAGTACTATAGCAATTTTCCTTCGCGAATCGTTGGAGGGGGTCACTGAGAGTCTAAATTTCGATCTTCGGGAATCCACCCCATACACGGAGAAAAGAGTTTACTAAATTTCCTCATATTAATATAGTAATGGATGGATATCTACAAATATGAGGATCATTCCTATACTTTATACCAAATGTCACCATGCATATAGGAATATTTCTATTATGCATGGTGACATTTGGTATAAAGTATAGGAATGATCCTCATATTTTCAGATATCCATCCATTACTATATTAATATGAGGAAATTTAGTAAACTCTTTTCTCCGTGTAGAGATATAACAGATGGAGTACATGAGTCGGCCAATACAGCCAGCACCACTGATCTCTATACTAACTGGGTGGGGTATCCCGTGTAAAATTTTTGTGCCGAATTGAAGCTGTGTGGCAGCCTTATTGCTTGTAGTAGATTTTTCAACTTGAGCGGCAGATTCAAATAATGATATAAAAATTCCTGTTGAAAGGGATATAACTTGGGTGAAAATCAAATATTTGTATAAGAATTCTGTATTGTAAACGTTTAGGTGAAGTTGTAATTCCATTTTTAGTAAATAGAATGTGTATTGAAAATAATCTTCATACGAAAACTGCATAATAAACACATGTGACAGAATATTTGATAAAAACCGCTGTATTAACAAAAATAACATCACAAAATGATAAATTTCCTTCATAATTTAGATTGTCCTGAAAAAAATTGATTAGGGTTCAGATTAGGTTCCAATAAAATATTGATTGAGTCGACTACGATCATGTGACATATATACTGGGAGTATTCGTGGAAACGCTTCATAGGAAAGTAAAAACACCTGCATACAGGCAAAACCTAATCGCTTGATGTTTGAGTTGCAGTTGCATGTATACAGGCGTCCTATGAAGCGTTTCCACGAAAACTCCCGGTATATTATGTACAGATATAAAACAAAAAAGGGTATAAAAGGTGGTGTATCATTTATTATGCACAATTGTAAATAGATTTTGTCATTGCGATACAAAAAAGTGCACACAGAAAAACCTAAGCCTAGATTACGATTGAAAAATCGTAATTTACGATTTTCATAAGCGTAATCTACGTTTTTAGAGACAACGTGAATCATGCTCTATATTGCCGTAAAATAGGATCGAATTGTCCTTGAATACAGGAAAACCTGAACGTACTATAGTAAAACGTGATTTACGTTAAAGTTTTCCTTAGTGTACGAATACGAAATCGTACGTCAAGGACAATTCGACCTATTTTACGCCAATACAGAGCATGATTCACGTTGTCTCTAAAAACGTAGATTACGCTTATAAAAACCGTAAATTACGATTTTTCAATCGTAATCTAGGCTTAGGTTTTTCTGTGTGTGGGAGTGGGAGAGTTACGGCTTTTTTAGGGGGAAATGAATTCAGTCTAGGGCAGGGGTCAGCACACTCATAAGGTCAAAGAGCCAAAGCTGTAAATCCATTCAACCCGTTCACCAGCGCTAATTCTTTTAACGCCATTTCTTGGATTTTCGTATGCATGGGTGGGGGTATGCAGGTACGAAAAGACTTGGACGGTCAGCGGCAGTTTTTGCCGTCCTAAATAGACCGCACACCCCTTAGTTCTTTTTATTTCTCCTGAACGCTGCCCCTACCATCGAATTTTCAGGTAAGGACAAGTAAGTGACCGTTTTCAGGTAGACCGAGGGGACTTACGGCCGTAGTAATTGACACTTAGAGCCAGGCTGGCCCTGAGAGCCCGGCCGTGCTGGGCCCCTGGACAAGGGGGCACGACGCACGGACCATCTGGCAACACTGCATTGCTATCTGAACTGCTCTGAACAGATTCTGCTGCTGTCAAAATATCGATTCTAGGGACAAAATAATAAGCACCATAGTTGCGGCAAATTCAATTTTCAACAACTTTGGCTATCACCATTTTTAGTGTCAAATTGGAAATGAACGAGTTATTTGATAAAAACAAAAATCCACCCTCAAATTAGAGATGGCGGCTGACGCAAACAGGGTGCCCTGCTTAAAATGTCAGATAGGTTTCGGATAGCATATGGACTGTGAGTTATCCTATCCGGAGATCTACTCGGTTTTTGATTCCGCTTTTCACCCGGCTGTACCCGGCATTTTTCCGGCGAATCGGAACTTGCGCTGTACAATTGTCATACGGTTCTATCCGTCATTGTTTCGGTGAGTCGGAACTTACGCTATACGATTGTCATTCGGTTCTATCCGGAATTGTTTCGGCGGGCCGGAATTTGTCCGGGATTCCGGTCGTGTCCCTATCTGGTGCTATGCGGGACCTATCCTGCCATTCTTGCGAACATACAGATAGGCTTCCTATCGGGTTCTATCCGGAAAGTAACCCTGCCTTAGGCATTTTTCCTGTATGGTTCTATCCGGATCCATTTTCCAAAAATTGAAGCTTTTTTTTTTTCTTTTCTTTTCTTTTTTTTTTTTCTTCTCAAGTATCAGTGCTTCAGGGGGCGCAATATATATCGACAACAGAAATACTGATAACACATAACCGATACAGGACTTAGGCGACGCATATATATGATATTCTCCGCCTCTATATATACTCACCAGCTCCTATAAGTGGTACTCGCGAGAATATCGAAAGCGGTGGTCGCCGCCTCACGAGAAAATATTGAAGTAATGTACATTACATGGAAACCGGATAGGTACGGACAGAGCCCCGATTCCAACTTTGAAAATCTTTGTCCGTATCTATCCGGTTTCGGTTCCGCAAATCATAAGGTGATTACCAATTGATACAGCACGAAATCGGATAGAGCCCCAATTCCAATCAACTTAGAATATTAGCTGTATTGATAATCACGTTATGATTTGCGGGACCGAAACCGGATAGGTATACGGATAGAGCCCCGATTCCAACTTGGAAAATTTGATGTAAATAATCACGTTATGATTTGCGGGACCGAAACCGGATAGGTGAGGACAGAGCTCTGATTCCAACTGGGAAAATTTGATGTAAATGATCACGTGATGATTTGCGGGAATGAAACCGGATAGATACGGACAGAGCCCCGATTCCAACTTAGAATATTAGCTGTATTGATAATCACGTTACGATTTGCGGGACCCAAACCGGATAGATATGTAAACAGTTCCAAAACCGATTTGAGTGATGGACGGGACCGCACGGGGCGGGTCAAAGATTCCGCATAAAATGCGGACAGAACGATACGAAACAGATCTATTAAACCGCCGAATACGATGCGCATCCAACCGGATAAACTTCCGAATAGGTGATGCGCTTGTTCCGGAAACAGTCCAGACAAAACCAGTCTAAAAACCAGATCAATTTTCTCAACCGACAGGATGCCGAGTGGTCCAGATAAGTTACCCTGTCGCGGATTTTCCGAGCCGGATTGAATGCAGACAAGGCTCGCGCAGATTCCAGACAGGAATTTTCGACCAGATAAGGTACAGACCACAGGCAGACAGATACGCGATCTGGTCTTGTCTGGAATCTTGTCCGAAAAGCCATCCGATCCTGTCGATTTCAGTCTGGGATTTTGAGCAGGGATGACTAACTGTAAAACCTATTCACCGAGTACCTATATAATATGACTGTCGCCGATTGTCACTATGATTATACATTTATAAAATATCAGTTATAACACACATATAGGGGAGAGGCGGGCAAAATGGGCACTATCGGGCAAAATAGGCACCCCTGAAAATTTTTCTTAATTTAGTCAAAATTGTGAAATGTTCTGAATTTCATTATTTACTTACTATAGCAAACTTCAAACACCAAATCAACAATATATCTCGATAACTCAGGAAGTGGGGGGCAAATTAAAATGGGCACCCCCGAATTTTCGTTTGTACCTATAACCTTCTCAAAATTAAAAAACGTTCTGAATTACAAGATTTACCTGCTCTAGAAAACCTCCTGAACATAGCTAATTTCATGTTCAAGTATTCTCAAGTGAATGCGAAAATGAATTTAAAACCTTTTTTCGATTTTGAAAAATTTCGACAAATTTTTGGGGTGCCTATTTTGCCCGCAATTTTGGAACTTTTCAGGCGAGGGCGTTCAACACTCGGATTTGATCAGGTTATCGTTTTTCGGACAAAATTCGAAGATCCATCGATTCAAACCTGTATTTGAAGCCTTAATTTCTTAGGGTGCCCATTTTGCCCGCCTCTCCCCTACATTCGTGGTATTCCACGTGAACCGGATCGGTTTTTGGCCAGTGGTCATCGAATTTTACGCCAATGCAGATTCAGATTCCTTGTTACTATATGAGATGCCTCCAACAGTGACAGAGCATGAAAATAATTGGTACAATATATATAACGCCACCGAAAATTTAATTCCACACATTTCCAATTCCAAGTATCTCAGCTATGCATGATCGAAATCATAACTTTCCATAGGGCATTCTACGTGCATAAACAAGCTCTCTCAAAATATGTGACACTTGAATTTTTTTGTCTTCAATTTGGAGCAAGTAAAATTTCGGAAATTTATTAATCATATTCTTTCCACTTGAAGGGTCACATGAATCACCTTGAAATTGTTACCGAAATTACTTCGAAGCGGCACAAAAAAGTGATGAAATTTTCAACTTGCCTCTTTTCGATGACCTCTGGCCGAAAACCGATCCGTTTCACGTGAAACACCCCATATGTATGTGTATTCTTGAAGTATGAAACAATACAACAATTACTCACATATTTCTCGAATAAAATCATTTCTCTCACAATGCATTCTTGTTCTTATACGATCCTCAATTTATACACAGTAAAAAAGAATAACTTGGGCCAAGCATTTTTTCTTGGGCCAAGCACTTTTTTTTGAACAACCGACAATCTCTCGAGCGAAGTGAAATTCTCTGAGACCAAGTAAAATCTTTCTTGAATCATGAAAATTTTCTCCGTTCCAGAGAATTTTACTTCGCTCGAGAGATTGTCGGTTGTTTATCGGTTGTTAAAAAAAAATGCTTGGCCCAAGTTATTCTTTTTTACTGTGTACCATTGACAATTCCGGTAATATACGATAATATAATATTTAGTTTATAAGATTGTATTATGCTATCTCACATGCAATTTATTCATATTTTCCCCAGTGGTTCAAGGGCATAATAAACATTTCAATCAATTAATCAATATAGTGAAAAAGATCATTTTTCAAAGATTTATTTTATTTTATACGCGCGATGAGTTCCGGATAGACAACGATACATGACCGTTGCAGAACTTTGATATAGATTTCGGTTCTTGAGAGCCGACGTACGAGTCCCGGATAGACATCGTCGAATTCCCGGATGGGAACTTGCTCGATTTAAGCGGTCAACGTCGCCTGTAGCAACCTGAACAGGACCGAATAGGTATCGGTATTTCAAGACGAATGGTTCCGGATCAATGCCACACAGGGCCGCGTAAAGTACATTTCATATTTCCTACCGGATGGATTCCACATAAAAGCAGGTAGGTATTCGGATGATGGGAGTGAACGCTCCGGATGAATGCCGGACAGGGCCGCGTGAAGTACATTTCATATTTCCTACCGGATGGAATCATCATAGAAGCAGATAGGTATCCGAATGATGGGAGTGAACGCTCCGGATGAATGCCGACAGGGCCGCGTAAAGCACATTTCATATTTTCTACCGGATGGAATCCACATAGAAGCAGGTAGGTATTCGGATGATAAAAGTCGACGCTCCGGATGAATGCCGGACAGGGCCGCGTAAAGTACATTTCATATTTCCTACCGGATGGAATCCACATAGAAGCAGATAGGTATTCGGACGATAAAAGTCAACGCTCCGTATGAATTACTGACAGGTCCAGATAAGATACGGATTGAATCTCGTGTACCGATAAAGTCCGCATAAAAACGGATAGAAAATCGATCGGACTCTATCCGAAATTCTATCAGAATTCTTATACGATTCTATCGTAACCTATCTGACATTTTAAGCAGGGTGGATTCCCAAAAAAACTTAATATATCTATGCATTTATTGATATAAATGACCTGTGTTGATATTGCGAAACTGTAGACAATTAGTATTCGTTCGACGTATAGTTAGTCCGACTGATGAGCCAAGACTGTTCTTTCGAATGGTCATAACTCATAACCCACTGTCATTATTAGAATATCAATATCAATCGCCCGCTATCAATGATTGCGTATCATATCGAATAGTTTTCATTCACCCATATACCAAAATATAATTCCAGGCAGAGAATATTCCGACTAAGTAATCGCTTCAGTATATATAGGTATATATGTTAGCATTTTATTGATATATAAATACCGAGATGGTGGTCAATAATAATGAGGAAAACATTTGTACGCTGTCGATTTGAACGTGGAGAGATAATATGATCAGAATTACTGCGATTGTGGTTGTCGCTTTGGGTTTTTTTACATAACGTGAATTAGAATATGTGGTGAATGATTTGCGTCCACGATTCTCAGTAGCAAAGTTGAGTCCGAATATTGTGAGTGCGGCAGCGTTAATCTACAGTTGAGAAGACTGCTTTACTGCTGTGAGAATATGTCGGAGAACCAGGATAACCGGATACTGTAACTTTACGAAATATATGATCTCCTGTCGTGATCCTATCGAGAAGCTGAAGGATCCAACGATAATGCGGTTATTGTTATGCTAAACGTATACTTTATTCTTACTTCAACAAATAATTCCAGAACGACTCAAATGAACCCTGACCAGCGCACATACCGTTATTCCATTTTCTCATTTACATGAAATAAGATAACTAAAATGAACTCTGACTGCAAACATCTCGTTTCTCCGAGACTTTACGAAATCATCGCTTCTGACGCGAGTCTTTATCTTTCTCAACCAATGATAGATTCATATATAAAGGTGTATCATATCATACAAATGATCCTGAGTTCTATAGACTTAGATCCTGAGTAAGCGTTCAGTCTGCTCAGTTGCGGTGTTAACCTAGACAGTCTTCAGGGTATAAAACATCGTAGTCGTGCAGGCTATCAAACTGTACAATAAAACATTCAATTTCTGTAAAAGACGTCAAATTATTGAGTAACCTTTCATAGTAGAACCCAAGCCCTTCCCTCAGAACGATCTTTTGTGCAACGTGAATGGCGGCACAATATTATTTCTAATTTTTTACAGTGTTCGTCGCGTCTGTAAGATACTGATCATTCAAAAAGTCCCGCCGACGCCTGTGTTCAGGCAGCCAACTACACAGAGGCAACGCTGAACTGTCTGGTTCCACGCGCGCACGTCCGCCGAAGAGGTTCCCGGATAACAATTTCAAGTGGCAGCGGTACGGCCGTTATACCGCCATCTACCTAACCAATGGGGCTCCCATGTCGGCCGTTGGTGTGTTTTATCTTATGGCATTTACCTGATAACGACGACCAACCCATGTCGCCCTCCGATGGTAGCTAATTATTTATGGCTTCGACCTAGCAGCGACATGACAGCGCTTCCTCGCTGCTATAATATGTGAATGCCATTCAGTCAACGTGACCAGTAACTTGACGCCTAGCTGCAAAATTGGCCCCAGAAGAAGAAAAGAGAAAAAAATAAAATGAAAATAGGCGATTGCTGAAAGTCCAGTTTGAATCTAGTTCTTTTTTTTTTTTTTATATAATACTCAATCACTCGGGTAATTTTACATCGATTCGAGCGAATCGAAAATTTTCTGAAAGATCATTAAGTTGCGCAAATTTTTCAGGAGAAAAATATTGCAAACAGATTGATTTTTGCGAAAGTTATATAGTCATTTGAAGAAATCAATAATTATGAAATCGACGAAAATTGGTGTCGCCATCTGTGTGGCGACAACTACTTTTTCTTCGGCAGAGTCAATCTATCTAAGACGAAGCTCCATAAAATGTGGAATGATTTCCAATCATTTCTCAAAGTGCTGATAATAAACTGTTAAAAATTTGAGCCAAAGCATATTTCTTCAAAAAGTATCAGTGATTCGACAAATATTATTACCAGAGTATACACGTATACCCTTCTAAACTGACGTATACATGTAGTACGTGACAATCATTGATCTCCACAATTGTTCATCAATACTCAAGCAGTTGCTTGATCAACTAATTTAGTAGCGTGTGTACAAAAGATTGAAATTGACTAATTGAAATTGGATTTGGCAACCAAATACGTTACGTTACATAAAACCTTGAATTAAGAGATCTAACGTGATTCCTATATCGTTCGAAGCGTTTACTGAAAAATTATTTTCCCACACCGAAAAAATATGTATGTGACGTATATTTTTAAATATATTTGAAATGTACTTGAAAATATATGTAAAAATATACGTCACATATAAAAAGTTTATATGAAAACCATATGAAATTTCGCCGATTCGTATATGTCAAAAATATATTTCAATATATATGTTAAAATATATTTATGCATATATGTTAGAAGATATTTACGCATATATGGCAGAATGTATGCGTGAATATATGTGAACATATATATATTAAAATATATGTATAAAATTATTTGCTTCTAGTATGCAAAAATATATATTCAAGTATAGACAAGAATATACGCCAAAATATATGAAAATAATGATTATTCAAGCAGAGGTAAGTACAAATTTATGTAAAAGTTTCCCATCTAAAACACATGCATTTTTACGGATCTCAATTCGAAAATGCACTGTGAGATTAATTTTATTTCGAAAAATCCTAAACTATGCGAAGGTATCAGGTATGTGTACTACTACATGAGGAAAAATCGAGGATATACTGTTGAATCTGATCATGATTCCACTCCAAACTAAAATTCTCTTTATCTCTCAATCTTGAGTTAGAAATACATCGAAAATATTAATTTTCACCAGTTTTTTTCCATAAACATCGATATATCAGAAAAAATTGAGAGTAGAGTTCTTTTTTATTGGTTCCCCTGAATTTCTCGAGGAATTTTATTCGAGAAATGATTTTCAAATCGTCATAGAATTTTCATCCGCCGGATACTTACTGAAAATTAAAATTTTAGGCCGTAAAATCGATACAGAGAATTTTAGTTCGCAGTAGACTCATGATCAGATTCAACGGTATGATGTCCTCGATTTTTCCTCATAGTAGTAGTACACATACCCTGATACCTTCGCATAGTTTAGGATTTTTCGAAATGAAGTTAGCCTCACAGTGCATTTTTGAATTGAGATCCGTAAAAATGCATGTGTTTTAAATGGGAAACTTTGAGACCTTACCGGCACGTGTTAACTTCATTTCAGAAATTTCGTTTTGGGAACAATTTTTTTTTTTTTTTTTCTCCTTTAAACTGTGGGGCTTCACTCCTCAAGATGGAATCTAACGTCCACCCTAATGTATACTGTGATGTGAAAATCCCCCAAGTTTCAGACCCCAAAGCCGTTCACCATAGATATTGTTCACTTTTACATTCGAATTCTTGTCGTGCCCGTATCATGGAAAAACATTATCCAACATTTTTTTGAGTGTTACCACAAATCGCACTATCAGCTGAATTACGTTATTTAATGTAGTGTAACGTTTCCGGTTCTCCCAGGCTGAAAAGAATTGGAGAATCGGGATGTTATTGTGAATTCTTTGTCTCGGATGCAAGGATGCGGATGGTATCGAGAAAGTCGGGACTCTTCAACGCGCTTAGGTGGGGAAAAGTTGGTTATGCCACAAAAAGCCACCTGATCTTTATGTTATTCCCTTTTTCTAATTGCGGACTCAGAGTTAACTAAGCCGTCATATTTGCACTCGGAGTTAACAAAGCGCTTTCCTACACAGAACCGGCGCTTTCGCACTAGCCTGTCGTCCTATCTGTTCTTTACTCTGACTAGATTTGATCCCAAGGCCGTTCACCAGACTCAGCGCTTTCGCACAAAGCTGTATCTATGCTAACCTGTCCTTGGTTCAAGTGGCATGGGATGTGAGGCATCTGGAATGATCAAAATGTCGAACAAAGAACGTTTTCCCTTTAATTTAGTTTTATTCAAAACAAGGAAACAATAATGAGCATATGATTTTTCAATAAATTGTATCAGCGAAATCAATAATAAATCAAACCAAAAGATTAACAAAAGAAACTTAAAATTAACTACTTAATCTAACGGCTACTTTCTTCTATCGCGGTTTCGTATAAATGTTTTATATTTTCAATTTTCTATTTAATTTTATAAGTGCTAACACTGTTTTGGATACTGCCTTGAATATTTAATGAAGTTACTATTCTTTGAAAAGTAATAGATTTCTAAATTTTGTTATTTGAATTCGGTGAAATTTGACTATAGATTTATATGACGCTAAATTATTAGTCCGAGAAGACCTCAGATCTAATATACCAAATGAGTCGATTAAGCTCTGTGCTGTGAATTGCTGCCGAGCGTTGTGCTCGGTGGCTTTTATATACTATGCCTGCCTATCGATGACGTCACGCAACTCGAATGTTCGATGAGCGACGTCGGGTCTTCGCTGACCACCGGCTGATCTGTTTATTTCGTATCGCCTGTCCTTCTCTCTCCCATAGCTGACTAGCCGATATCGTTTCAGTAGATGTCTGGCCAGATAAGACTGAAAAAAGAGGCAATCTCTTTTGTAGCAGAAAGTCGAAATGGACTTATGGCTCAATCGATCTAATAGTTCATCCATCGGGTGTGCGCTTCGGATTACTGCTACTCATCAAATGTCATCAATTTCTCACAGCCATCAAGAAATGCTGTGGAATAATGACTTGACCAAATCTCATATAAAATAAACCTTGTTGATCACTTTATACTCGATACAATGATAAGTGATTTGTGAGAATAATATTTATGTGAAAATGCCGCACTCATGTAATCTTCGCAGTTTTGTATAATTGACTTATCACCCCACCAGATGTCTCAAGAACAGGGCATAAAAGCAGGGCTTTCGCTGATTGCAAAGTCATAAGTACGACACTCGATTTGACTACTCTTCGTCTTATTCAATCGCTAGCCCAACGCTCAGTCTGATTTCGGTACTTTGGGTGTCAAGTAAAATATAATTTGAAAGACCTTCTGATCTTCATATCTACGGGCTGGATTTTACCGTGTAGTCAACCTATTTCGCAAGTTTTTGCGGCCTGTTGTCTACCTCGGAAACAGGAAGGTCCAGATTTTAAGGTGAGCGTTTTCTAGTATAATTGCGGTAGAGTTTGTACACAGGGGCGGATTTAGGGGTAGGCAGAGTAGGCCGCGGCCTAGAGCGGCAGATTTTTTGGGGCGGCAAATTTCCATTTTTTTTTTTTTTTTTTTTTTTCCCTCAAGCTTACGATTCATGTAAAAAAAATGTAGACGAAAGAGGTTGTAATTGGAAAAAATAAAATACTGCAAAATGTACTACTTGGTAATGATTTCCTCTCAAAAATAGGGCGGCAAAATTTGTTCGGCCTACGGCGGCAGAATTGTTTAATCCGCCCCTGTTTGTACACAGAAAGAAAAATACTTTGATCCAAGAAAAATTATCTTGATCCGAGAAAACTTCATACTACCTGGAAGCAAAACCAAAATTTTCTCGACTAGAGCATCAATCTTTCTTGAATTTTTCATCTTGATTAAATCGAATACTTCTTATCTTTTTTCAAAACTGTAAATGTATCAAATCTTCAATCTGAACCTTATTACTTTTCATTCAACTTCTGTCACTATATATTAGGGTGTGTCAGATTGACTTTTTTTTTTTTTAATTTTAATGGTGCTACCTTTTAAGTCACTAGGTCTTATCAAGAAGAAGACATCCCGCATAGTAAAACTTTTTTCCGTCAAGTCTAAGTGGTTCCGAAATTTTTTTTTTTTTGTTTTCCATTTATTTAACACACAAAAAAATCTATTTTCGGGGCAATCCACATAGTTTCGTAGTTATCCAATATTTTTCAAGTCTACAGAAAGATTCTGAAAGCTGAAGTTTTTATCTTCGAAATGGTTAGAATTAAACTTTATTCAAAAATAATTTTCTATAGGTGTGGTTAACTTAAATGGAAAACTAAAAAAAAGTTTCGGAACCACTTAGCCTTGACATAGGACATTTTCCAGGGGGGGAATCTTTCTGTCTTGACGATAACTATCCGTTCAGAAGGTAGCAAAAAAAATTTTTTTTCGGTGAAACACCCTACTATACAGGGTGACCCAAGACCCCCGGACCGGAAGGAATGGGTGAATTCCTCGTTGGATTTTGAGACGAAATTTCCTTTTCGAAAACTTCGTCCGATCAACGGTGTCCAAGTTATTAAAGATAAAGAGTAGCCAATCAGCGCCTCGCTTTAGGTCCGTGCCAGTGCCGGGTCAATAGTGAACGGCGGGCAGGGCCCGTGGTTTATAATAATGATAATAATAATACGCGTCGATCGTAAAGTGAAGAAGAAAGTAGCCAAATGTAAAATAAACCACGGGCCCTGCCCGCCGTTCACTATTGACCCGGCACTGGCACGGACCTAAAGCGAGGCGCTGATTGGCTACTCTTTATCTTTAATAACTTGGACACCGTTGATCGGACGAAGTTTTCGAAAAGGAAATTTCGTCTCAAAATCCAACGAGGAATTCACCCATTCCTTCCGGTCCGGGGGTCTTGGGTCACCCTGTATATCAATCGAAAGAGTTTTTCTTCGATCAAGATAAACAACATGCCTTCGTGGGAGAATACGATAATGAAGACCAAATTTTTGATTATTCACGACACTATTTGATTTAGAATTCAAATAAATGAGAGAAATAAGAGGATACTCGAAAATAAATTTTGGAATACTCGAAAGCACTGAGATATATCAGTACCTATATATAACACCGGTCGACACAATTTTTGGGTCTGACTTCTGAATGTCAAATTTTGGTTTCTTCTACGTTACTAAGAGAGGGGAAAAATAATTTTTTCGATCAAAGTTTGCTTTTGTACCACCACCTGCCACACCTGCTGCTCGTAAAATCAATTAAAATCTTCAAAATTTATTATCGACGTAAAACAGACAAAAGCAAACTTTAAGAGTTAAGAATGGATATTTTGGTGTTTTTCGATGCCTAGCATCAGAATTTATGCATTAAAACAGAAACCCAAGAAGAAAAAGTTTTTTTGTCGACCTGTGTAATATATTATGTCAGTGCTCGAGAGCAACGTGAACACAGAGAAAAGGGTTTCTTTATAGTTAAAGAACATATATTTGTATATAAGCAAATAAATATTTATTCATAGTTAACAAATATCAGTTGATCCAAATGATATTCGGTTGAGTCAAACATGATTTGATAATTATATTTTTCACAACCGCTGTCCTGTCAAAAAAGCGACCACAAAGCGACTTCTACACTGATAGAAAACATGTATCACATTTTACCACATATCGCCGACAAATTACTACTTTTCATGGCAAATTGACGGGTGGTCGAAAAACCAGGAAAGGTAGCTATTTTTCATTCAATAGTTCGTAGCAGGACTGGGATACATTACATGCTACTCGGACTAAAATTACAACTCGGCATTGTAATTTTCGCTAATGGCAATTTTTACAACTTGAGATAGTAAAAATACGTATCGCGTATAGGAATATGGCGGACATCCTAGTTCTGCGTTATGCCGCAATGTATACCTCCATATATTCCCCATTAGTGAGTTTAATATTTATTTTAAAGTAATCGTGATTTAGAACTAAACGAAACAAATCTTGAATCTTTTGTTTTATTTTTATTTTGAATCTGTTATTTTGAATCGGTTGGAATCAACAGGAAATACGCCTCGAACTACACGGCTGAGTTTCTCGCAAGTGGTATCTTTCGCCCAATGTAGTATATAAGCACGAAAATTTTCTCCTCTATATCTTCGATTTCGAGGCGTCCGCTAGAGCGTTAGGGTACTATGCGTTCTTACCGACTGCGTTAATTATACGAAACCAGTTGTAACAGCGATGCACTGAAGTCAACTACATGTAATCTACGTTACCATCCAGCCGTCCAGTACCTCACCCTACTTCACCGATTCACAAAACTCCTAACTCAACCGAAAGGTGAAAATAATAACATGCGAGTCCACTCTGCGATTGGCAGCCGAGGGCGCTGCAGACCAACTTTTTTTTTGTTGCCAGACTTCATTTTACTATCTGAGATAGTAAAAATTTAGACCCCGCATGGGAATCTTTACCATTAGTAGAATTTACAAGGTGGATTTGTAATTCTTTCTACTGTGTGACCACCCGTCATTTTAGCACCAAAAAATAGCAATTTGTCGGCGATATGTGGTAAAATGTGTTACATGTTTTCTATCAGTGTATCAATCAAACGAAAGCAGACTTCCTGTTAAACAACTTCAAATGGTTCAAATCGTCTGAAATTAGGCCCTCAGCACGTCACCGCTGGCCAACCGACGTTTCGGAAAAACGGTGACGGAAATGCGAGGTTCGACACCCATCACTTTTTTAATATACGGATTTTTACAATCTCTTTTTTCCCTTCAGTAAAAAAGAGATTGTAACGGAACTTCCGTCACCGCGAAATGCGCGCTACGCAATGCGCAGGCAAAGAGCAACGCGGGGTTTTTGTTTGAAAAAAAATATCCTGTCAAAACTGTCAAATCAGCGTGTTGTCGATGCAAAGCAGCTGAATAAAAACAGCTCAAGCAGAAAAGATTCGTTAAATAATATAACATCTGTACAAATAATATGTATATTATACTGTAATACGTGATATAATATCTCTATATTATCTACGCGTCATTGTCGGTGATATCTTCTTCTTCTTCTTCTTTATCCGTCTGGCATTGTCGGTGATATCCATCAGGTCGGAATTGCAACATATCAGGTACGTAACCCAAAACTGTTAGATTCGTTAAAAATAAAATATGAATAAAAATTCTCATTCAAGACTTCAGAGTCGATCGAAGTACAGAATACAACTTTTGTATTTACAGTGCTCCCTCACTAATTTTCACGGATCCGGGGTATAGAGAATATTAGCGAGGTCCCCCACTATGTCCATGGGCGGAGTTTATGATGTGTGCACGGGGAGCTGAGGGGAAATAGCTGACAGCTGACTTACTAGTATGGAGTCTGTATGTTAGGAGACCGAACTGAGTCATCCCCACCCCTGGAAAACGTCCCTGCTTTTGCCGCCGTATATCTATAGCTACAGATACACTAAAGTTCGCTGCGCCTCTAGTGGCGCTAAGTAAAGGCTCAAGTCGTCATGGGAACCGCAATTAGGAACCGCGATGTTCAACTGTTATTTGAAAATCTGCTAGAGTCGCATAAATTATAATAGAAAATATTCTGAATTAGGAGTTTTTATATTCAACAACTCTCATTATTGAATAATTAATTGCGAAATGGGTTGTTCGCTTCCTGGCTGCAATGTTGGGTACTCATCAACCCGAGATAAAAATAAGCGGAGAGCTATTCGAAATAAAAGTTTATTTGCGGTTCCTAAGGCGAGCCCAAAACGTGCAGTCATAATTCTGATAGATATTTCAATTATACTCGGCGCGTTTATATAGAATGTAGTGTGCTTGAGTCATTTCCGTGACCTTTAGCGTATTTCTGTACATCGTTATACGTACAATTTGGTTTCAAGTTCACTAAATTAAGTTTCATTAAAATCACTAGGCTTGAGTTCTCATCCTCCTGCTTATTATTGTCATATCGTAATATTAGTCTTGTCCTATCCGTATTGAGTAAATAAATGGATGAATAAATGAACTTCATTAATATATAAAAAACTTATATATAAGTTTTTTGTAATAATTGTTTATTGAACAATTATGATAATACTATGAAGTGGACCCTTATTTCACACGTGTTTTAGAAAACCGGTACTTTGCGATACATTATGCACGTGGAGACTATTACTCCTGGCTGCCGGTAGAGGCGCGTCGAACGTTAGTGTATTGTATATATATGTATACAAAGCGACAGAACTTGAACCACTTCCGTACTACAGAGTTCGGTCTCCTAACATACAGACTCCATACTTACTAGAAAACCACAGGTTTGTTGAGGTTATGTGACGTGGTTACTGCGCATCGTTATGCGCCGAACCAAACGACCAGGCCATAGTGGGGGAGCCTACTTCCCTCCGACGGCGGAGAGGTAAAATGTTAGAGAGGTTAAAATTAGTGAGGGAGCACTGTATTATACTTTTATTTTTTTCAGGTCAGCATTAGAAAGAGTACACCCATTTAAAAAGTATATGGGTCTGTCCACGTCAACTCGACACGGCTCCAGACCTCAACATCTCCGATTTGATTTTGAATTTTATATGTTATTTCTCCATGTCTGGAGAACCTTCCAAATTTTTTTTGATTTTTCAAATTGACGCTGTCGGAGCTATGATTTTTTTCATCCTTAAAAAAAGGACCTTTTTCAAAATTCTGAAAAAATTATAAAAATCCTGTTGATGATGTAGAACTACCTCCCACTCGCAGAATCGTGGGCAGAATTTTCCTTATATTTTCTTTTTTCCTTTTCAAAAAAATTATCTTGAACATTATTTTTCTCACTTGCTCAAAAATCAAGTTACAAAATGGATTGCGGAAGAGAATTTCATTGCGCATCTTTTTTTCCTATAAACTATATCAAAATTTTTTGTCATTTTTACGATAATTATTAATCATAATAATGTTTTGCCAATAAATGTCATTAGATAAGCATTTTTCGGAAAAAAAATTTGTTGAAAATGAAAAAAAAATAATAATTTCAGGAAAATTCTGCCCACGATTCTGCGAATGGGAGGTTGTTCCACATCATCAACAGGATTTTTGTGATTTTTTTCAGAATTTTAAAAACGGTCCTTTTTTTAAGGATGAAAAAAATCTTAGCTCCGAAAGTGTTCATTTGAAATATCTAAAAAAAATTTGGAAGGTTCTCCAGACATGGAGTAATAACATATAAAATTAAAAATCAAATTGGAGATGTTGAGGTCTGGAGCCGTGTCGAGTTGACGTGGACAGCCCCATATATACAGGGTGTTCCAGACCTCGCGACGAATATTTCACAGGGTAAATCTTGATCAAAAATGGGATCGAAATTTCCTCAGCCGATTTTTTCGGAGATGCATGGATTTTCCGTTATAATTAATTCAATTTCAGTCAATGACGGGCGGCTTACGAACGGCCGCGCGTCGGTGTGCTTACCGCTCGGTTGTGTGCACTTTTTTCGTGGCGACAATAGGGCGAGAGACGCGCACACAACCGAGCGGTGATTACACCGACAAACGGCCGTTTATAAGTCGCATGTCATTAGCTGAAATTAAAATAATTATAACAGAAAATCCATGCATCTCCGAAAAAATCGGCTGAGGAAATTTCGATCCCATTTTTGATCAAGATTTACCCTGTGAAATATTCGTCGCGAGGTCTGGAACACCCTGTATAGCAAAGTAATCGCAAATTGTCACATCAATTAATAGTTTTTAATGTTTGCTCTGTATATTTATTGAGATTTGTTTGCCAATAAAATGGTAATATTTGAATTTGATTTTTTTTAAATATATGAGGTGATTGATAAAATAAACATCAAAAACTGTTAATTACAAGAAATATTTTTACGAGTACTTGATTGATAAGACCATACAAGGATATTATACCTAGATATAAACCCTACGAGTATCTATCTGAATCATACGAGTGCCTATATGAATCCTACGGGTACGTACTGATGAAAATATGAGTACCTATGGGGAATTCCACACGAAACCGACCAACCCGGAACCCCGACCATTTTTGATTTTGTTGAAAATTTTATATTTTTTTGTTCCTACCGAAAACAGTATTTGGGAATTTTTTCAGATTTTTGTCTCAACCCGTCCAAACACGATGAATTTTTCAAAATTTATAAACTTGGACCATTTTGATTTTATTGAAAAAAAATCACCAAATTTCAAGAGACATTTTTACAAGTACTGACCAATTTGTAGCTTGTGATATTCATAACTTCTATTTTTTTTCTATTTTTCAAGTAATTAAAAAAAAAAAAATTACACTGATAGAAAACATGTATCACATTTTACCACATATCGCCGACAAATTACTACTTTTCATGGCAAATTGACGGGTGGTCGAAAAACCAGGAAAGGTAGCTATTTTTCATTCAATAGTTCGTAGCAGGACTGGGATACATTACATGCTACTCGGACTAAAATTACAACTCGGCATTGTAATTTTCGCTAATGGCAATTTTTACAACTTGAGATAGTAAAAATACGTATCGCGTATAGGAATATGGCGGACATCCTAGTTCTGCGTTATGCCGCAATGTATACCTCCATATATTCCCCATTAGTGAGTTTAATATTTATTTTAAAGTAATCGTGATTTAGAACTAAACGAAACAAATCTTGAATCTTTTGTTTTATTTTTATTTTGAATCTGTTATTTTGAATCGGTTGGAATCAACAGGAAATACGCCTCGAACTACACGGCTGAGTTTCTCGCAAGTGGTATCTTTCGCCCAATGTAGTATATAAGCACGAAAATTTTCTCCTCTATATCTTCGATTTCGAGGCGTCCGCTAGAGCGTTAGGGTACTATGCGTTCTTACCGACTGCGTTAATTATACGAAACCAGTTCGACCCCTTAGTGGTAAAACATGCTACCCGAGAATATGCTGGGAAAACATGCTACCCGAGAATAAGCTGGCAAAACATGCTACCCCAGAATAAGCTGGCAAAACATGCTACCCGAGAATAGGCTGGGAAAAGATGCTAGCCGAGAATAGGCTGGGAAAACATGCTACCCGAGAATGAGTTTCAAGAACATACTATCTCACGTCAGAAATTTTTTGGAGCAAAATTTGGTTGGTAACACTGCTGCTCGCATAAAGACAAACAAAACGATCTTCATTCCAATTTTTATACAGAAAGTCTACACAGTCTAACTATTACCTAACATTTGTTGACATACTTGATTGCGGATACTTGTTTTTTTTTTCTCATGTCATATTTATTTGAAAGATCGTGAAGAATATAAAATGTTATTAAGGGGACCAGTACAGCGACTTTTCGAGAAATTATCATAGGCCGAAATGAATTTATTTCATAACTAAAGTTCATTTCACATCAAAATATTTTTCTTTTTCAAAATCATGTGTCGTAAGGATTTCAGAGCACCGTTGGACCGATTCAGGTCATCTTGGATTCATTTTCTTCAGAAAACAAATCCTCATCATGTGAATGTAGGAATTTTGAAAATTTTTCGTTTTGGCCAAGTTATTTAAGAAATGAGTGATAATAATTTTTGCAAATTTGGTAAATTGATCATAACTTATGACACAATTTTTTATTTTAAAATTCCTACATTCACATGATGAGGATTTGTTTTCTGAAGGAAATGAATCCAAGATGACCTGAATCGGTCCAACGGTGCTCTGAAATCCTTACGACACATGATTTTGAAAAAGAAAAATATTTTGATGTGAAATGAACTTTGGTTATTAAATAAATTGATTTCGGACTATGATAATTTCTCGAAAAGTCGCTGTACTGGTCCCCTTAACATTATGTAGATATCGCACACCTAGATCTAAACTGAGACAAGTCGAAAAATCTCATTTTTCAGTATGAGGAAGAAACGTTTTGTTCCAATTATGCTTTTGGATAAATAATTCATTAATTACACAACGTGACGTTTTTTCCTCATACTGAAAAATGAGATTTTTCGACTTGTCTCAGTTTAGATCTAGGTGTGCGATATCTACATAATGTTAATAACATTTTATATTCTTCACGATCTTTCAAATAAATATGACATGAGAAAAAAAAAACAAGTATCCGCAATCAAGTATGTCAACAAATGTTAGGTAATAGTTAGACTGTGTAGACTTTCTGTATAAAAATTGGAATGAAGATCGTTTTGTTCGTCTTTATGCGAGCAGCAGTGTTACCAACCAAATTTTGCTCCAAAAAATTTCTGACGTGAGATAGTATGTTCTTGAAACTCATTCTCGGGTAGCATGTTTTCCCAGCCTATTCTCGGCTAGCATCTTTTCCCAGCCTATTCTCGGGTAGCATGTTTTGCCAGCTTATTCTGGGGTAGCATGTTTTGCCAGCTTATTCTCGGGTAGCATGTTTTCCCAGCATATTCTCGGGTAGCATGTTTTACCACTAAGGGGTCGAGTTGTAACAGCGATGCACTGAAGTCAACTACATGTAATCTACGTTACCATCCAGCCGTCCAGTACCTCACCCTACTTCACCGATTCACAAAACTCCTAACTCAACCGAAAGGTGAAAATAATAACATGCGAGTCCACTCTGCGATTGGCAGCCGAGGGCGCTGCAGACCAACTTTTTTTTTGTTGCCAGACTTCATTTTACTATCTGAGATAGTAAAAATTTAGACCCCGCATGGGAATCTTTACCATTAGTAGAATTTACAAGGTGGATTTGTAATTCTTTCTACTGTGTGACCACCCGTCATTTTAGCACCAAAAAATAGCAATTTGTCGGCGATATGTGGTAAAATGTGTTACATGTTTTCTATCAGTGTATATAACTTCTATGTTTTTTCTATTTTTGAAGTTTATTTACTGGTGAAACAATTTCGTTTAATCACATCTAAGAAATTTATTGGTGAAACATATATTTTTTTTTTCATTCTCATCAGATATCTCGAGAAGGATCGACAGCACGTGAAAAAGTTACAGGACTTAAATCGTAGAGCGCAAAAAACGCGAGGCTTAATCAGTCAGAATTCTCGTATTACGACGGGGAGCCAAGTTATCGCGAAAAAATCAAAATTTACCCCTTTTTTCAAGATGACGGAGAAAGCACATAGGAAATCTTGGTCGACAATTTGAGGATAAGCTTTTCTAATCCCTCCCCTACACAACATCCAAAAATCAGCTTTCTCGGTTCATTTTCATGTTCAAATGTATATTTAATGGATGGACTAATAATGCAAATCAATGTCTGCGTCGTCAGAGGCAAATCACTATTAATGAACTGTTAAATTAACCAATTATTCGTCAAGATGTCAATATTATCGGTTGAATGTTGTTGAGTTGAATGCATTCTGAAAATGAGGATTAACATATCTTCATTATAAAACTTTAAATACAAAAGTTGTATTCTGTACTTTGATCGATTCTGAAGTCCTGAGTGAGAATTTTTATTCATATTTTATTTTTAACGAATCTAACAGTTTTGGGTTACGTACCTGATATGTTGCAATTCCGAAAAATGAGAAAATATATTATTAATATTCAATTGGTACAAGCATAGTTGAGGTGACCGCGAAATGTGCAGGGAGTGGGTACACCACGAATCACCTGCCGGAGTGCTTACACCAACGTAGCAAATAGGCGTAACTAATAATAAGTGAATATTTACATGATGGCAAATACAGTCCGATCTCCCAATAAACCCTCTCTCTATAAACCCGCTTCCCCAGTTTCTCGCTCGCAGCGTTCCCCCACTCCGCCTATTAAGACATAGCGTAGCGAGGAAAGAGAGAGACGGAAAACCATTGGTGCGAATAGCGAAGAAGGCAGAGTGGGGGTACCTCATTTCGTGGAAAAACTCTTGCCCTTGGCGGCTTGGAAGGGCTTATAGAGAGATCGGACTGTATATATTCGAGGGTATAGAGTTAAGCCGGGATCACGATGAACTTAACGTAACGTAATGTAACACAACGGAACATACCTATAGTTCTGAAACATCCATCAAAACGCGGGCGCGCTCACTAACTTTCAAAACTATAGGTATGTTCCGTTGTGTTACGTTAAGAAGAAGAAGAATAAATCAGCGAACGATTCAAAAATACAGATGCGGAAAATTAATATGTTATAATATGTTATGTTATGTTATGTATGTTATAATTTTTCTAGGCGAGATTTAGCTGTCACCGTTTTTTATCGGCAGAAAAAATAACGCGCAATTTGCAAAGTACAGACGTATCCCGTGTGGAAATTGCCCGGTTTGGCCCGGTTACAACAAGGTTTCTGGCCGGGCGCTAGCCAGGCAGTATTTTTGTCAAAGTGCCTGACCGGGGACTGGCCGGGTGCTAGTCTGGCGAAAACTCTTTCATGGTGCTTTCGCAGACGCTGGGTAGTACTGGTCGGGTGCTGACCGGGAGCTAATTTAGCAGTTTATTATTTAAAAGCCTGGCCAGGGCCTGGACAGGCACTAAGACGGATAAAATTATGTCATAGTTTCATAGGAATCAACTACTTCAATAAACTTTCCAGCAAAAATGTTATTTGATTATAGAAAAATATGAAATTGAAAAGAAATAAAATGAAAAAATAGAAAAAAATATGAAATAAAATAAAATAAAATAAAATATGATATTGGCAATATAAATCATATGGTAAATTACATGCAGATTTCTTTCATATTATTATGTGATTCATCACATGATGATTTTCAGTAGGGATGTCCGTGTACTGCGTTTGCGATTGTGCACGGCAGAGTCCGCTCCTGCGCTTACTATCACATGTCGGTGACATCCCGCACTTGGCGTCACGTAGTTAGTGATCGAGTCTTCGGTGAAAAGTGTTCATTTCTAATTAACTTCTAAGGCGTACTATTAATCAGCTGGTGGTGATATAATACAACACGCAGAGTTTGTAGAGCGGTAACAACGAATAATTTATGTAGGGTCAGCATTTTTTCATGCGCAAACTTGCACAGAATCGCATTTTAAGTTTTGTAGGTTATGTTGTCGCCCTCGTGTTGGTTTGGTCTTTCATTGGAACAGTACGAACTGAGGATTCATCTAATTGTCTAATCTGAATTAAGAAGCTGTATTGTAAAGACATACTAGTTGATATTATTTGATATTGAATATGATACTTTATTAATTTATTTTCATAATGAAAGTATAAATTTACTATTTTATTTTAATATTAGTGGGATAGTATTAAAAATATTTTATCCTTGGGAAAGATAAATTTTACCTTAAAATTTATGAACTTGATTTATTTTGAATTAATTTAGCTATAGCTATATATGTAATATAGCTATATATAGCTATATATTTAATATAGCTATAGTTTCATCATTTTATCATAAGCCCTAAAGACTAAGCCCGCATCTAGGGTGAAAAAAATATAAATGTTCGAAAACATGAAAAGATGAATATTCGAAGAAATGATTTAAAAATCGAAGAAACTCGGTTCGTGATATTAATTCAAGACCGGTTAAAGGTTCTATTTGTGATGATATAACGCTTGAAACTACAGGTTAAATTATTGTTCCGAATATCTATCACAATAAGAAATATTGAAATGAATGGAAAATCAATTTATAAAATTGAAAACTTGATTATAATTTGCTTTCATTTTTCAACTGCAAATAATCGAATAAACTTATCGCAATATCCCATAACCCCTAGTGAAACCTGGTCAGGCTATGGCCGGATAGCCCGGCCATAGCCCGGTCAGGACTCCTGACCGGGTGCCGAATAGCCGAGCGTGACGATTCTGGGCGGGCTATGGTCAGACCCACCCGGCCAGCGCCCGACTAAAAGCCGGGCTTCCCGACCGGCTCCCGGCCAGCACCCTGGTTCGATTTCCACACGGGATATAGATTACAATGTCAGGCACATCAGTGTTCAGAAGTGAATGCTGCGATCTGGTTAGCAAAAAAGTATCACTGTATTCTAAGACGATTATATCATACGTTGAAGATAGTAACAAATATTCATGAGCGTGTGTGTAATTCGGAATCTTCAAGGCTATCAAGTTTTTTTCACACACTGATTAACGGTACTTTATGATATGTTTGTAGTACGATACTCGAAATGACTTAATGCCTAGAGTCTTTTCACGCGCGCTCGGCGAGGCTTAGTCAACGCCCGGAAGCGAAATTGACAAAAAATGGAACTTCAAATGATAACAACGCGAAACGATGATTAATATTCGAGTACTCGGGATTTGTGTCGTAATTAAGATCTGGTAGCTGATACGTAATCTGGAATACGAACGAGCGTGAAAGTCGGTACACATATATGTATCAATATATTGATTGAATAAGATCCTGCTGTTATAAAAGTAGACAAAAAGGAACTACCTTTGTTTTAGAGAAGCATGTTACAAATTTTAGCGATGCACCTCATTCATTCTTTCTTCATTTTCATCCCAAACGACTACGCTCCACATTTCTCTTAGACATTAGGATATATTTCACTGATTGCATGACTGGTTGAAGAATCGAACGTTTTTTGGAAATAATTATCGATTACATGTCCCGGCTTCCTTCACTATCATCTGAAATTAAAATATCCAAGCCCGCATGAACAAATATGTATGTGAGATATATAGCGAGATATATTCAATATATACAATACAAATATACCAAATATATGTGTGGCAAAATAAATATATGTGAAATATATTGTAAATTCTCAATATATTTCGAATATAAATCGGTTATATTTTCCGCATATATTTTGCTTATATTTCATGAAATATATCCTGAGAATATAACCAATTTATATTGAAAATATTTCGAATATATTTATTTTGCCGCACATATATGTCGTTATATTTTTCGATATATTTCACATACATATTTTTTCGTGCGGGAGACTTCAATCCAATATCTGATCGTAAGTTCGATCACTTGCCATTTTGACATGCACAAGCCGGTGTTAGGGTACAATTTTTTTGCCCTCGTCTCATCGCCGCAAAGTTTGAGGGGATGGGGCGAAATAACGTTATAACTCGGAAAACATATACACTGATAGAAAACATGTAACACATTTTACCACATATCGCCGACAAATTGCTATTTTTTGGTGCTAAAATGACGGGTGGTCACACAGTAGAAAGAATTACAAATCCACCTTGTAAATTCTACTAATGGTAAAGATTCCCATGCGGGGTCTAAATTTTTACTATCTCAGATAGTAAAATGAAGTCTGGCAACAAAAAAAAAGTTGGTCTGCAGCGCCCTCGGCTGCCAATCGCAGAGTGGACTCGCATGTTATTATTTTCACCTTTCGGTTGAGTTAGGAGTTTTGTGAATCGGTGAAGTAGGGTGAGGTACTGGACGGCTGGATGGTAACGTAGATTACATGTAGTTGACTTCAGTGCATCGCTGTTACAACTGGTTTCGTATAATTAACGCAGTCGGTAAGAACGCATAGTACCCTAACGCTCTAGCGGACGCCTCGAAATCGAAGATATAGAGGAGAAAATTTTCGTGCTTATATACTACATTGGGCGAAAGATACCACTTGCGAGAAACTCAGCCGTGTAGTTCGAGGCGTATTTCCTGTTGATTCCAACCGATTCAAAATAACAGATTCAAAATAAAAATAAAACAAAAGATTCAAGATTTGTTTCGTTTAGTTCTAAATCACGATTACTTTAAAATAAATATTAAACTCACTAATGGGGAATATATGGAGGTATACATTGCGGCATAACGCAGAACTAGGATGTCCGCCATATTCCTATACGCGATACGTATTTTTACTATCTCAAGTTGTAAAAATTGCCATTAGCGAAAATTACAATGCCGAGTTGTAATTTTAGTCCGAGTAGCATGTAATGTATCCCAGTCCTGCTACGAACTATTGAATGAAAAATAGCTACCTTTCCTGGTTTTTCGACCACCCGTCAATTTGCCATGAAAAGTAGTAATTTGTCGGCGATATGTGGTAAAATGTGATACATGTTTTCTATCAGTGTAGTTGAATGAGAAAAACGTAGATCCTGATATAATTTGACATACCATGTTATTGTTAGTACATACTAATGCTTTCGATTATATGAATAGAACCAAGGCTGTTCCGCATTCTTTTTTGATATGCAAATTGCAATTAAATTAGCGTAAAAAACAACAACAATTCAAACTATATCTTAAAGGCGGTAAATCGCCGTATGTTGGCACTTACACCATTATAGATGTACGGAACATGACTCTTATCGCGTATTACTGACTTCTTCTCAGCTACAACATGTATTTGTTAACGATGAGCTGGGCTATCTATGGAGTCGGCGTGGTTTTGTCCATCTTCATTGTATCGTACCTCTTCATGACACGTAACTTCGGCTACTGGAAAAAACGAGGTATACTCGAAGAGCCGCCAACGCCTTTTTTTGGAAATTTTCTTGACTGCTGTCGATTCCGGACGTCAGTTCCCGAGTACCTTCAGCGCGTGTACGAACTAGGGAAGGGCCTGCCATACGCTGGCTTCTACCTCTTCGACAAGCCGATTCTCGTGCTGCGCGACCCCGAGATAATCAAAAGTGTATTGGTGAAGGATTTCCAAAACTTTTCGAACAGATACGCCACTGGGAATGAATCGGACGTAGTGGGAACCTGGAATTTGTTCCACTCAAAAAACCCGATATGGAGAAGTCTTCGCAGTAAATTAACCCCCTTATTTTCATCCGGCAAGATGAAGGCAATGTTCCCGTTAGTAACAGCTGTCGGTGATGATCTCACAAACTATTTCGAGAGTCTCGACCTACAAGGTGAGTGCAAGTGATATAACGCAGCGATTACAACCGTGAGTTACATACTTGTGATGGCGGTCCAGGAATGATAATTAAACAATAATTTCGTTCCTGGCCAGTAGGTGGAGGCAAAATTGTCGAGCTGAGGGAAATATGCGCTAGGTATACCACCGACGTGATAGGCAGCTGCGTTTTTGGACTGCGAGTTAATTCGTTGAACAATCCGAACGCCGAGTTCAGACAACACGGAAAGAAGATTTTCGAACCCACTTATTGGAGAGGCCTCGAGCTTATGTCGGTCTTTTTTGTACCTGGTCTCGTCAAGCTGTTGGGATCCAAGGTTTTCGAAGCTGGCCCCACGAATTTTCTGCGAAAGGCGTTTTGGGATACTTTAAACGAACGTGTCAGGTCCGGCCTGCGGAGGAATGATCTTATCGATCTTCTGATAGATTTGAGAAATAGCCAGACGGACGATGACGATTCTAACACATTCAGTACGTTTATAAATTCATTTACTGACGAGAATTTCATTCTGGTCAAGAATTTATAGAAAACTTATTTCACTGCATGAAAAATCTCGATCTCGTTCTGAGAAGGGTCCTCACCAGGACCGAAACGTCAACCTGATGTTTTTTCTAAACGACCTTTGTCCAAGATTTTTCATACATCAACTACAAGCTCAAAAAAAAAACTACTTGTTTATTTCACTGCAAGGTTCACGTGTATCTCTTATTTTTACACAGAATTTGACGGCGATTATCTGGTCGCCCAAGCTGCCGTCTTTTTTGCAGCAGGATTTGAGACTTCGTCAGCATTGATGTCTTTCACCTTGCACGAGTTGTCGCTGCAGCCAGATATCCAGACGAAACTTCGTCATGAGATAAACACAGCTATAAAAGAAAATGGTGGAAACCTCTCCTACGACTTGGTAAGTCATTAGCTGAATCACTTATTTCATCATCGTCAGCGTCCTGAAGTTTATCCGTGAATTTTCACCACGTCAGAGAAATAGTCAGTTCATAGAGCGCATTATGATGCATATATTCTCAAAGCGTAGATATTATTAATAAATAACGATGGCAATGAAAAAGTTCGAATCACCTGATGAATTCTTTTCGATGAATCATGTCACCAGGTACAGCAGCTTCCGTACTTGGACAAGATTACCAGTGAAACTCTCCGTAAGTATCCTTCAGCGCCGTTTTTGGACAGACTGACTGCTCGTGATTATACAATCCCGAAGACTGGATTTGTGATGGAAAAGGGAACGCCGATCTACATTTCTTTGCTCGGGCTCCACTATGACCCCGAATATTACCCCGATCCCGATAAGTATGACCCGGAACGATTCAGTAAAGAGAACAAGGAGAAACGTCCACCTTTTGTCTACTTACCCTTTGGAGACGGTCCTCGCAATTGTGTTGGTGAGAATCTGAATCAATCAATCTTTGTGCACGAATCTCAAGAATTCTGCGACACTTTGACGTATATTTACTCTACTCACTGCGCTTATTTTCAGGCCTAAGATTTGGACTGATGCAAGCGAAAGTAGGCATCATCAAAGTATTTTCAAACTACGAGATCAGTCCGTGCGAGAAGACGCTCATTCCTATGAAATTCGATCCAACAGGAGTTGTCTTAACACCTAAGGGTGGTCTGCATCATACACTTCGCCGGATCGAGACAACGGCTGGTTAGACGAGTCAAGGCTATGAAATTCTATCGATACGTAAATGCGAAAATCTGAAATCAGGTGAAATGGCGAATGAGAGAACCTGAGAATCAGACAAGCAATACACAATGTATTATCAGGTCGAACTAGGCTGTTGGTATAAAATTGTATAAACTTATATGAATATGTATCCCGGATAACAAAATCCAGATTTTATTTCTAATAAATATTTATCGTATATCACGGTTTTTGACACAGCGTGCGGTAAGTTCGATTTACCATACCTGTGGAGCGTGCGGTAAGTGAATGTTACCGTCACAGCGGTCCTATAGAATTGTAATAACACACTCCCGCGCACTGTTTACTTATCAGCTTTAACTGGTAATATTTGCATGAATGCATATGATTTACTACGATTCGGATGTATACCTGTAGCTACTGCGCGGCAAAATTTTTCAAAACATTATGGGTCAATTGATGTAAACAGACGCCGCGCTGAGTCACAATCAGGGCCGGCTCAGGGTATTTTGCCGCTCTAGGCAAATCAGAAAATGCCGCCCTTTTGATACCACAATAGAAACTTATGAGCTTGTTTTGGTTACCGCACTTTGATTAGCCACGTCCGATACACAGAGTGTAATGAAGTGCCTTATACGATCGTCATTTGAGCACGGTCGTGCCTAAAGCAGCAGGTCCACTGCAGCATATTATCATTAGAGCCGCGCGGTATTGAGAATTTGATACCGATTTTCAGTATGTGTTTTATCGGAGTTTCGGTTCACCAAAATATCGAAAGTTCGGTGAATACTGAAAAACCGAAATTTCAGTTTCGGTATTCGAAACAACAAAATATCGGTAGATATCGAAATACTTAAAAACCGCAATTTCGATAGACCTTGATATTCTTCAATAGCGAATTATCGGGCAAAAAAAAAAAAAAACGGAAAAAAACATAGTACAAATCGAAATACTCACCAGGCCTTAGGTATAGTCAGATATTTCGGCATCCACCGAATATTGGATGTTGTCTACCGAATTCTCAATATTTCTGTACATACCGAGCTTTCAATATTTCGGTACTGGTACTGACAGTCGATTTCCATACCGAAACACTTTTTGAGGGATCAGATAGGTACCAAAATATCACGCACCTCTAATTATCATACTACAGTTTGCTTTTGTCGGACGTCATTTTAACCAATGAAACGACGCGGGAAAAAAAAAATTTCATGAAGTTTCATAAAATTTTATGCTGAAAATGGCCTGATGAAATTTTATAAAATTTAGTGAACTTTTATGAAACTTCATGAAATTTCATAAAATTTAGTGAACTTTTATGAAACTTCATGAAATTTCATAAAATTCCAACAATTTTTTTCCCGGTATAGGATATATTCAAATTTCATAAAATTTCATGCTGAAAATAGCCTGACGAAATTTCATAAAATTTTGTGAACTTTTATGAAACTTTATGAAATTCCATAAAATTCCAACAAATTATTTTCGATATAAAATTTCATAACATTTTAAAATTTTTAGAGGAAGGTCTCAATCAATCAAGTCGAGTCACTTTTTCTTTTTGGTCAAAATTGCCTGACGTTTCGGCAGTCATGTTCTGCCCTCATCAGAGGCTTAATCAATTGGTGTTAGGTGAAAAGCTCATCCTGTTGTGTGACAATGGCTAAACTAAGTGTGCCAAGTTTTTTCACCTAACACCAATTGATTTAAGCCTCTGATGAGGGTAGAACATGACTGCCGAAACATCAGGCAATTTTGACCAAAAAGAAAAAGTGACTCGACTTGATTGATTGAGACCTTTCTCTAAAAATTAAGAAGTTCGAGTGTTACTTTCACGATGAATAATTTTGAAATTTTATACTGAAAATGGCCTGATAAAATTTTATAAAATCTCATGAAATTTGACCAGGTCATTTCATAAATAAAAATTCATACTGAAAATGGCCTGGTGAACTGTAATGAAATTGTATTAAATTGTATCATATCTCCAGTTGTACATTTAAATAATGGATATACTGAAGGAAAATCATGAAACATACAATATATGAAGTTGATTTTTTCAAAACGGTAGTTATGTAGATATGAACTCTCTTTAGAAAAATGATTTTATCAAATTATACAAAATTTTATGAAAATGTATCCGTATTTTTGGAATAATGAAATTGAATTCTGTGAAATTCGTATATAGAAATCCGGGACAGTACGAATATACAATAAGATTTTGTAAAATTTGATCGAATTTCATTTCTATGAAATATATTTTCGGAATAATGAAATTAAATTCTGTGAAATTCGTATATAGAAATATACGAATTGTATTATATCTCCATATAAATATACGAATTTCACAGAATTTAATTTCATTATTCCGATAATATATTTCATAGAAATGAAATTCGATCAAATTTTACAAAATCTTATTGTACATTCGTACTGCGCCGGAAAAAAATTTCTTCGTAAAATTTGATAAAAATTTCTTGAAAATGTATAAAAACTTGTAAGAACTTATAAAATTTCATAAAAACTTATGAAATTTCATGAAAGCAATACTGTCTGCACTCGATTCTAATTTATAAAATTATATGAAATTTCTCAAGTTTTTGTAAAATTTCACAAAATTTCGTAAAATTATATGAGATTTTGTAAAATTTCATAAAAGCAATACTTTTTGTACGCGATTTTAATTGTCTGTAATTTTATGAAATTTGATAAAATTTCTTGAAAATGTATAAAAACTTATAAGAACTTATAAATAAATTTCACGAGATTTTATGAAATTTTATGAAATTTCGTGAAAATTTTTTTTCCCGGGGAGTTGACAAATAGTGCTAGTTTTGCACTTGGCTTCAATTTATTACCGTGAACATGCGTACACACTTCTGTCAAATTGGAAAAAAAATTGATTTAATTAATTTGATTATTTAAAAATAAAAATTTAATTTAACAAAAAAATTAAAAACGACTATTTTGCCGCCCCCAAGAGTTGCCGCCCTAGGCAGTTGCCTAGGTTGCCTATACGGTAGAGCCGGGCCTGATTAGACCTGGCTAATTCTTGGATCTGATCATGTATAGGCGATTATGCATGATCATATATGATTAGACAAAAACTTTTTCCATCGGGTTGTTTGATAAAAAATGAACTGTTTAATATTTTTACATAAACCTTATAAAAGTTATAAAGGGACATTTTTACGGTCTTAACTCAAAACCGTCAAAAATCGACTTACGAGCTTTTACCAAAGTACCGTGGAAATGGGATTTGTTTGGACGGCGTGCGTAACATGAATCTTGTTGTGTACGCTAGACATGCGCAAAACGTTATGCGCACGTTTGGCGTGCAATATTGTTTCATGTTGGCATCGCCTACGGAAACGTGAGAGAAGTGCCACAATATGACCGCTCCATAGAGCCCCAAACAAGCGACTTTTTCATGCATGCGTCATAAAAACAAGCATTACAGGTAGTCACAATAATTAACGGTAAATTGAATAGGCAGAATTCATAATTCATCGAATACTTCATTCTTTTGAATGTTGTAATAACAAGATTCTGCTCCAAAATGGATAAAAGTGAATATCAACTACTTTTTTTTTGGCAGCTGAGTCAATCTATCTGAGACAAAGCTCCATGAAATATGGAATAATTCTCAATCGTTTCTCAAAGTGCTAATAATAAACTGTTAAAAAATTGAGCCAAAAGCATATTTCTTCAAAGAGTATCAGTGATTCGACAAATTACCACAGTGTACGGTAATGTTCATTAATGGGTTCGCAGTGGCTTACTCTTTTTTCTGACTTTTTCGAAAACGAGACTCCATTCTAGTCGTATTTCATGTGCCCATGGCCGAAATTTTAATAATAATAATTATGACCCCTTATAAAAATAATAAAATATTATAGGTATTTATTTGATTCTATCCGAAAAAGTCAGAAAAAAACAGTTAGCTGAGCCACCGTGAACCCATTACTGTACACGTATACCCCTCTAAACTGAGGTATGTAGTAGTACGTGACAATCATTGATCTCCACGATTTTTATCAATACTCAAGCAGTTGCTTGATCAACTAATTTAGTAGCGTGTGCACAAAAGAATGAAATCGACTAATCGAAATTGGATTTACCAACCATCTACGTTACGTCACAAAAAAACCTTGAATTAAGAGATCTAACGTGATTCCCATATCACCCGAACCGTTTACTGAAAAATTATCTTAGGAAGGAGTCATCTACGAGTTTTGTATCTCAAACTTCGATACTTATTTAAAGGGTCATAGCAGGTGGACATCCGGTAACGCAGAGCACAAAGCTATAATATCGTCTTTTAAAGCTTCCAGTATGCAAGCAGGACCTTTTCTTGTCGTAATCTGCAATGACTCTCTGCTCTGCCTCTGATAAGAAAAAAAAACTCAATACAAGCAGCGACAATGACATCGAGCAAATTGTTAATGCTTCATCATTTAACTTGATTGACCTCAGGCGAACGATAAGATTAACAACTTAATGAGCATCGGTAATGCTGTATCATGCATCTGTTGACCTCGACCAAAATAATATGACTCCATTTATTTGGTTCAAGCTATCATTTACAGATTCGTGAATGTCATGATTCGCGTAATACGCAATTGCAGTCAGGATGAGTTCTTACGTCGGTTAATACTGCGGAATAAATTCATCAGGAATTATAGAAATCATAGATCCATATATCGATTAGTGGAAGCATAAAATAACTTCGTGATCATGTCAGAATCATGTCAGTATCCAATGATTCCCATCGGTTTCAGGCATTTCGCTATTGCGAGATTTACATCCGGATGTGAGAATCCAGAAACCGTAATAAAACGTGTAAAACCGAATGAAATTTTTCTTCACGTTTCTATACGTTTCACAGCTGTGCTATTTGGTTTCTTTTGATGAAGATAAGTACGGATTGCGACATATTACGACTGGTAGAACGAGTCTTATCACAGATCAGATACGCGTGGCCTCCCACTTGACCAATGATTTTTGTTTTCGTTGTACTTGCGGTCACGTCTCCAGATTATTGTAAGACTGGCGGCTTTTCATACAACAACAAGTTGACATTCCTGAAATAATAGAATTTTTATCAACGATTAATCCCACCACGTCGACTTCGAAAATTCTGTAACCAAGGTGAGTTAGACTTATACTTCGGAAGACTCTAACTTTGTTCTACTGTTACTATAGCATGAGCTATATCTCCCCCGGTTGTACCTACTACATCTTTTTAATTCACTAATAAATTTAAATAACTCAAAAATTGAACTGAATCATTGACCCTGTAAATGGACCTGAAATTATCAATATTTAGTAACATCGCTTCCACCAAACACTGCGAGCCCCGATTGAAATGGAGAGCTGTTCTGTCCTCAGATATTTTATCATCGATCACAAGATTGTATCGATTGAAATCATTTAAGCGATATAATTGAATGATCCTGCAGTGTCTGATAAATCGGTTGATCAAATAATCGGTCGATCAGCTTTTCGATTGGTAGTCGATTACGTATCAAGATAGGATGGAGAGGGAATTGGAGTAGAACTTTGGGTCGTCTCATAACGTCGCGATATCTCTCGATGATTTCGGCAGTTTAGCCACGTTTCAGATGAGAGCATAGAAGGTCATTGACGATTATCAGAAATATGAAGTGCGCTTCTAGCAACGTGACGTTCAATGTTTTTAAAATCTCGTTCGATTAATATTTCGCATTCGGAAATTTGCAGATGAAATTAGATCGATCATAGAGTTTATATTCTCAAAAAGTATTCTAATATACTTTGGTCATTTTTTAGTGAAACTGAAGTATTATAACAGTAATAAAATCTCACTTCCACTTAGCACAATTTGACTAAAATATTTTTTAAATTATTCCTGGAATATTCCTGCTCGTTTCTAAATTTCCCATCATTACGTCATTACTCAACTTTCTATTAATCATTTGAATGCTAATTTTAACGAACAATTGAGGGGATGGGCGGAATAACGGTATAAGTCGGGTTATACCGTTTTTCCGGAGATTGCATAAAAATGATCAGTGACCATAGATCTACATTATATTTTTATTTGATAAAAAAGGGTTGAATATTGAGGATTGAACTGAACAACATTCATGGAAGAACGGTATAACTCGAGTTATTCCGTTATTCCAAATATCTAGATGAAATGAGATGGAAACGTCGGAGTGATGTTTTCGGATGATCACTTAAAACGCGAAACATTTCGGGTATGGAAACGTATTTTCGATAGCGCAGAGACTATCGAAGAGATATCGGACATTGCTTCAGCATCATCTCAGCTTATCATCGACAAAAATAGATGACCTACGAACTTTGATGAGAATTGTGTCAAACGAAGCGTAGATATAATGCATGTTATCAAAATATATTCGAAGAAGCATCTGCTAAAAATCGGGAGTAAACTGTTAATACGTAGACTAGAATTAAAAAAAAAAAAAACGATATAGCTGGGGATATTCCATGCCAAATCGACGTGGTCCTGACCCTCGACCTCTCAGATCTAGTCCGCGATTTTTTGTATCATTCTTCTGACTCTAAATACACTGATAGAAGGATTTGTTAATATTTAATTAAATTTATTCATATTTAACAAATGATTTATCAACTCATGTACTACTTAATAAATATTTGTTAACTGTTAATAAATATTTGTTGTGCACAAAGATGATTTGTTAAATGTTACAAAATATTAATTTATAATTAAAAAATCAAACAAATTTCCAAATAAATGTGTTTATTAATAGTTAAGAAATCCTTCTATCAGTATAGCAATCAGATTTTTTTTTCAGATTTTTCGTAATAAATTTGAAAGTCGTATGAATTTTCAAAGTTCTTTTTTTTTCCAACACCGTTATGGCCGTGATCGAAAAATCTAGAAAAATGTTCGACAATTCTGTGTCAAAAATGAAAATTTTTAAACCGAAATTCCTAATGTCTGGACTTTTGCTCCAACGTGTTTTTTTTTTTTTTTTTTAATTTCTTAATCATAATTTACATTTATATTCCAGAGATACAAAATATGTTTAAAAAAATCTGAAAGAATTTCTAAGAATCCTTGGCTATCGTTCGAAATATTCAAGCAGCAGTCCACAGTGTATTGATCACCGCTTCTATTTTTTTCAAATTTTTACTTAGAAAAAAGCTAAAAAAAGAATAGTTTGAAGCGAAAGTCCAAACTGCTCAAATTTATTCTGAAAAATTTGAAAAAAATTTGGATTGCTATTCAGCATCAGAAGAATGATACAAAAAATCGCGGACCCGATACGAGAGGTCGAGGGTCAGGACCCGGTCGATTTGGCATGGAATGCGATGGAATACCCCAGCTATAAACAATTTCTTGTATAATTGTTTTTAACTGTTTGTACTCATTGTCAAATTTTTTTATGTGTCATAGGCCGTAAAACTGCGTTTTTAACCTCGCTTCGCTCGGTTAAAACGCGGTTTTTGGCCTGGACACATAAAATTCTGTATGCCACACGGCCCAAAAAGTATTTTCTGACGAATTTCATCATAATCCTCGCCTTCGGCTCGGATTATAAACTCAAATTCGTCGGAAAATACTTAATCGGCCTAGTGACATAATGTACTATTGTGACAATAAAATTTGAGATAAGTGAAAAACAGCCTTGTTATCTGGAAGAACAGTATAACTCGAAAACTTAATTGTTCGTTCATTGTGAAGGATTTGAACTTTTTGTGGTTCTATTTATATAATCAGAAGCATTATTATGTACTACCATGCTATGTTAAATTATATCAGGATATGTTGAGTTGATCTTGGTTTCCTACGTTTTTCTCATTTATCTCAAAACCATGTTTTCCGAGTTATACCGTTATTCCGCCCATCCCCTCAATTGATCGATCGACAAATTTTGTCAATCAATCTATTCAATAATCGAATAAGTATTTGATCGGTTATGCGATTTATTAATTAAACATTCGATCGATCGACTTATAAATAGCTAAATTCCGTTTTTTCACTCTATCATTCTGAAAAAATATATATTATGTTTTATTTGTGTTAGTCATGGCGTATAAGATATTCGATTCGGTCGATAGCAGTCAATAACACGAGCGAACTACGAGAAGCTGTCACGATCGCTGATTATTTTTATTCTCCCAAGATGATGTCAAGCCATTCGTTTCATATTAATATTTATGTGTTGAGTTGTGACAACGAGAAAAACTGGCCATACTGTGAATTTTTTTACTAGGAAGTAGACTTTAGAAAGAATTCGGAAATCACGATAGTTGAAAATATCGTTGAAAAAAAAATCGACAGCTAGAGTTCAGGGCTAGTTAGTGAGATCGCATGACAAGGCAAACGATTTATTGTTATGAAATCAATATGAAGACTTCAGACATCCAAATGAGGAACAGAAAATATTTTACAAATAAAACTTGATTCGATGATAAAATAAACATTATTCACCCAGCTGAAAATTTACAATATAATTGAGAGGAGAATAATAGTTCGTACGAATTGTCAGAGGAAACGTAACAAACACCAATACGTAACATAAACCAGGACGACAATCAAGCTGGACAATCTATCGGAATATCGCTTAAGGCACATCCCTAGTCGCCCACCTCCTTTTGGTCGAAATGTATCACATTTCGATTATTATCCGGGCCCAGGCGTAAAAAACGCAAAAAAGGCCAACTTGGCGCAAATTCTATTTCAATTCCGAACACATACGTCAAAAAAAAAGTTCGTTTCGTGCGAAAATAGTCTACAGATGGTTTTCGCATTGTTACAAAATTATTCGAATTCGATTTACTCGGCGAACAATGTAAAAACCATCTGTAGACTCTATTTTCGCACGAAACGAACATTTTTTTGGACGTATGTATTCGGAATTTAAATAGAATTTGCGCTAAGTTGGCCATCTTTGCGTTTTTGACGCCTGGGCTCGGATAATAATCGAAATGTGACACATTTCGACCAAAAGGAGGTGGGAAACTACGGATGGGCCTTAATTGGTTCAAATTATAAAAAACATAAATGATAAAGTAATATGTAATATACGATACAAAGTGGACACAAAATCCTGTCTCTGAGGTGATGGCGTCACTTCAAATTTTAATTACGATCTTCGACTTTAAATCAAGCGCGTTTCCGTGCTAATTCGAGAGCTCACCTACAACAGAAAATGAACGTACACAAAACTTAAAGAAAGCTAAGAACCTTAAATTATCTAATGAGCAACGTAGTGGCTTGAGAAATATTGACAAAAGACTCAATGTGACTATCTACTCAAAAAGCTCGACGACAAGTGTTGCGGTTATCGGCACTGATATCGCGGACTATTATTGCAAGGAGGAAATGTGTCATTGTAGGAATGGGGGGGGGGTGTAGAACGGGCCTGATAGCATCTCCCAGTTCTCAGAGGTTCATGTGACTAGGCAAAAATAACTATTTATCAAACCTTATATTTATCGATTGAGCTAATCATTTCTCGATTGCACTGACATTAAAATAAAATCGGTTATTCCGAAATAAGATACATTTGCGTATTTTCATTGCGGATAACAGTCATTCTGTAAATTTGAAATCCCAATTCTGTAATGAATAAATGATATTAATTATTAACATACATAATATATTCACTGTCACTCATATATGACCTGTGACACATCGAGCT
This sequence comes from Tenthredo mesomela, assembly GCA_943736025.1. Taxonomy (NCBI): domain Eukaryota; kingdom Metazoa; phylum Arthropoda; class Insecta; order Hymenoptera; family Tenthredinidae; genus Tenthredo; species Tenthredo mesomela. The sequence continues at coordinate 1,849,050 of OX031016.1, forward strand.
GTTGTCTTGCAATGTTTTCTATGACTAGTGTGTTATCTCACTTTGGCACACTTGAGTGATCATTACTGATATTATATATTATGTATAATGTACGTGTTCCCCAAAAGCACATCTGGTGCAGAAACCTTCCGCCAAGTTCATTGATGTGCCACAAAACAATCGGTGAATTATCTACCTATAAGAATTAGTTTTCGATATCCACCTACAACAATTCTTTTATTATTCATCTACAAAAGTATGGAAATTAGATACCACTATTGCCTGTACGTATCGCCAAGAAATTATGCGATTATATTCAACTTCTTCTTCTTCTTATTTCTCCAGTCTCTCTCTCTGTCTCTCTCTCTCGCTCTATCTCTCAGTTTTCAAAGGGTCATTGACGAGGCAAAAATAACTTGTTATCAAACCTATTATCTATCGATTATTAAGCTAATCAGATCCCGACTGCACTGTCAGTTCGAATCTTCATCCTATAGTAGCTCGTCAATGTAATCCTGACAGGAAAACTGACCTGAGTTTGTCAACGTTTCAGAAGATACACCATGGCTATCCTGACGCTACACTGGGCCCTCGATGTCGCCCTTCTGTTGCTGCCTGCCTTTTTGGGAGCATATCTCTACATGACCCGAAATTTTGGCTATTGGCTGAAGAAAAGTGTGAATGAGTTACCGCCAATACCGTTTGTTGGTAACTTTCTCCAATGTTGTCTTCTCCGCATATCACCTTCTACGTACCTTGCATCTGCTTACGTGGAAGGCAAGGGTCTGCCGTACGTAGGCTTTTACATATTCGACAAGCCTGCACTCCTGATACGAGACCCGGAAATCATCAAAAGCGTTTTGGCAAAGGATTTCAATTACTTTCCAAACAGATACGTGGGTACAGACAAATCCGACACTCTTGGATCCGCGAATATGTTTCTCATGAAGAATTCCCAATGGAGAAGCATTCGCCATAAGGTATCTCCAATTTTCACGTCCGGAAAGATGAAGCAGATGTTCCAGCTGATGACGGTTATTGGCGACAACCTGGTCACTCACTTGCACTCTCTGAAATTACAAGGTAAGGGCGATTCAGCCATTTTCAGCGAACCTGAAACACTCATCTCTGACTTGATCGGTTTGGTTTTGTTAAAGGCGACGGCGGTGTGATCGAGGTGAAAGATATCAGCGCGAATTACACGACAGACGTGATAACCACGTGTGCCTTCGGACTCCAGGTCGACTCATTGAAGGATCCTGATACAGCGTTCAGAAAATGCGGCGTAAATATATTCGGATTTACCACCTGGAGGCGCGGTGTTGAATTCACAGCCTTTTTCTTCGCACCGATTGTAGTTAAACTACTGAAGTTGAAGTTCTTCTCAGAGGAAGCCTCCAACTTCATGCGAGAAGTATTCACCAAGACTATGGCCATGCGGATTGAGAGTAAAACCCACCGGAATGATCTGATTGACATGCTAATTCAGCTGAAAGAATCTGAGAATAACTCGGAGGAGCCGGATGCTTTCAGTAAGTGGACTGCAGTTCTTTTGAACTATATTATGTGTGCCCCCAGATTTTTCCCTTCATTGATATATAAATGCCCTTGCGGCTGATTCTAAGTACGAAAGATATCAAATCGAATTGTTTTTTGCACGCAGAACTTGATGGTGACAATTTAGTTGCACAAGCAGCGACCTTTTTTGCTGCTGGATTCGAATCCTCGTCAACTACGATGGGATTCACTCTGTACGAGCTGGCTTTACAGCCGGATATACAATCGAGGCTTCGGGAAGAAGTTACCTCGGCTATTGAGGATAACGAAGGAAAACTTACATACGAAATGGTATGTTTTGTCGATTACAGGTATTTCTGTAAATCGCAGTTTTTCGACGACGAATCATTGAGGTATTCTCTTAACAGGTAATGAACCTTCCATACTTGGACATGGTCGTATCGGAGACGCTCCGGAAGTATCCTGCTCTGCCGTTTTTGGACAGAGTAGCCATACGCGACTACAAAGTACCCGGGACTGACCTCGTCATCGAAGAAGGTACTCCGGTTTACGTTTCCCTCTACGGCCTCCATTATGACCCGGAATATTTCCCTGACCCCTTGAAGTATGACCCGGAGCGATTCAGCCCCGAAAATAAGAAGAATCGTCCATCCTGCGTTTACATGCCTTTCGGTGAAGGTCCTCATAATTGCATTGGTAAGCTACTTGTTCATATTCACAGAAGACGCATCTTTTTCCAATCGATCCATTAATACAATCGCTATACTCTTTCAGGTCTTCGGTTCGGACTGCTGCAGTCTAAGTTAGGGATCATCAAATTCATTTCGAACTACGAAGTAAGCAGATGTGCAAAGACTCCGATTCCCATCCGCTTCGATCAGAAGGCTCTCCTTACGGCATCAAAAGGTGGCCTATATGTTCAAGCTCGCCGGATTACACCAGTCGAAGATGATTGAAGGTAGTTTTGGATTCCAGGAGCCCAGATTGGTAAAAATCCGAATTCGCAGATTACCAACCCACAGTTTTGTTTAGAAAGGGCATTTACCCGTCTTAATATGTACATTTCAGGACAAAAGTTTGAAACTTCTATCAATTATTTATGGCAGCGAAGTTATCGATTAAAGTAGATAATATGGGTTTTCGTGAAGAGGGTTTCGATCAGAATGGATTATTTTCTGTTTTCACATCCTGAGAAATAGATCAAAGTTTTCGGATCTTTGGGTTATCGGGGTTCTTTCTCGGATTTTTGATATTATAAACTTTAACGCTTTTGGAAATTTGGAATCGCCTTGAACGAATTCGGAATGGCTATGATGTTCGAAGGTTTTAAAAATCAGAACTTCAACCTGGCTCCATTAATTCAGAGCATTATTCAATATATGAGTGTTATATATGTAATATAATCTATAATTACTCGATAGAATCGAAATAAATATTACTTTAGCGTTAAATAAATAAATAAATATAAGTGTTCATTCAACTACCTGTCCCTTGGTCCAGCCAAGGATAATGCGGAAGGACGGATTCTGAATGATATTCTAGACCCGAATTGAAATTTTTCAACCAACTTCTAATGAATGTTTGATATTTTATCAGCCGAATGACTTAGTTTATACTTCTCAAATGATCATTGATCGTTACGACCGTTTGTCATTTAAAACAGTTGCTTTCCGAACCGACTGAGTGAAAATCTAACAAGAAATGTCAATCGACCAAATGGAATCGAATTTCGGTACGTAATTTTATACGTGATAAGCTTCAACAGCTGACTATTGACCGTCGAATAAGCAGCAGGCAGAATAAGTACGCGTGTAAGTAGATAATGAGCAGCAAATTCATGAAAGCTCAATAATTAGATTGTCATCAATCCAAGGTTTCAGGTAATGGCAAATTTAAATCGGAGCTCAGATAACTGCGTGATGGAATCACCGATTGTAGGAAAGAAATGCACAACACTGATTGAAGCTATGGATGTCGTTCACGGTCAAACATTTTTTGTAAAATTTAACACAAAAGTTTGCGTTGACCACTTTTGTTACACAAAATTTGGGTTATTTCAACACAATCCATTTGTGTTAAAAAAGTAACACAGCTTCATGTCAAAAGTAACAGAAAACTGTGTTAAAATTTTGTGTTGATTTTAGAGTAACATCTAGAAAGTGTTACTTTTGTATCAAATCAATATTTTAGTGTGTCAAAAAATTAAAAACAAAAGACAACGCTGAACCATTGTTTGAGACCACGGAATTTTTTTTCACACAATGACGAAATTTTTTTTACTGTTTTTACTAATCCAGTCTAGACGCGTAACAAGAATAGTGTTAGAAATGATGAAATACACGAGACTGGAAATCTGTAGAGTGCAACATGCGAAGAGAACTTTGGGAGAAAACCAAAATAATCGATTGGCCTTTCATTTTTCAAATAGAAGGCACCTAATTCGTGTGATTAATATTCAATTTTCCTTCGCGTTTGCGAAAATACTATAACTGATAATTCGAATTTTGTGACCGGAATGAACTAGTTCTATTGGGATGAATGCAAAAGACTCTAAACTGATGCTGGTACATAATTGGAAATGACTTGGTTACTCATTTGGTCGCTAGTCATTCACACGGTAAGGGAGAGTCAGTCAATTTCAATCAACCCAAACCTCATCGAAACGTATATCATTCCCTAGATTTAGCATCTTTTGTAGAACCACAGAGGAGAACTTTCGGAGAAACGGAAATTGCGTTCTGCTTTTGTGGAAATGAGAATAAATTTGGGAGATGCGATTTGCAATCTTTCTCAGGGATTTTGAGTTCTACCAGATCTAACACAATTCCTTTAGGGTCAACGGAAGTAATATTTTATACGCCACTCGATTTTTCCATCATTTTCTCAGTATGAAGAGTGAAATCGAACCATCTCTTCACGCCGAATTTGAAACAGGCACAGGCACCCTTCTTGCCGCTGAATTTTAAACTTCGGCAATTATTACAATAGCGTTCTCTCTATATACGAGATGTAGCCAAATATAGAATCAAGACTCTAAGAATCTCATCTGTCACAGATAGTTGAGGTGGAATTATGACTCATTCGATTCGAGAATTAAACCATAAGGTTTTCGCTCCAGACTACTGCTACTTATCGAATGTTATCAATTTCTTACAACGGCCATGAAATGCTGCGAAGAATGACCACGCCAAATCTGAAGGTCTTATATAAGATGTACTTTGAAGCACGGAGCTGGGACCTATTATCATTGTGATCGGTTAAATTCTTATCGGTAGCCTAATCAGTTGATCACATTATACTAGAAAGAATGATAAGAGTTTCGTGAATAATATTGATGCAAAAATGCTGTACTGCTGTAACCTCCGCAGTTTTGATTATTGACTTGTCACCCCACCAGATGCCTCAAGAGCGCTTCCAAAGCAGGACTATCGCCGATAGCAAAGTCCGAAAATCGGTGCTAGATGTGACCACTCTTCGTCTTATTCTTTCACTAGCCCATCGCTCAGTCTGATTTCGGCACCTCCGGTATCGTGCAAAATATAATCCAAAGGACTTTTTCATCTGCATATTTTACGGGCTCTATTTTACCGTGTAGTCAACCTATTCCCAAAGTTTTTGGGGCCAAAGGTCTTCCCCAGGATCAGGAAGGTCCAGATTTTGAGGTGAGCGTTTTTTACTAGAATCGCGTTAGAGTTTGTATGAGCTTTGAATTTTTCTATGCGAGATTTATCCGTCACCGTTTTTCATTGGCAGAAAAATTACGCTCAATTTGGAAAGTATAAACGCCGTATATAGATTCTAATGTCAGACATATATCAGTGTTCAGAAGTACGTGCTGCGATCTGATTAGCGAAAAAGTGTCACTGTATTTTTAGACGACTACATCATACGCTGAAAATAATTATGAATCTTCGTGAACGTGTGTGTAATTCGGAATCTTCAAGGCTATCAAGTCCTTTTACACACTGATTTACCGCACTTACATATGTTTGGAGTTCGGTACTCGAAATGACTTAGCTTACCGTATAACTTATCTCGTTTCAGCATTCGAGCTCGAATGCACAAATACACACCTAGGTGTGTGCCTGCTTGACGGAATTTCAATACCTAATTAGATGGCAAATAAATGATCAATGAGGGTACTCTTGAGAGACGATTCTTTTCATAAAACACTCATTTATTATCATGACGATTCATCATGTCGATTTGACTTTTAACATGTATGATTCCTACAAATTTCAAAGTTATTAATGGCATGACTTTTTTAAATATTGCTCGTTTGATGGCATAACATCACTAAACAGCCGTATTTAGTGATATGGGGTCGTATTATTTTATAATTCGATATGGAAATGATGAAAACGCATAAATAATTGGAGATTAAGAATTTGAAAACCTGAAAACCTGCTTTCAATTATTAAATTAGTGATTTTTAAGTTTTTCACAAAATTTGTATGTATTTACTTCTACAAATGACAGAGAGTTGCGCAATATCGCTTACGTCTTTTTGAAACTAGTTGACGTAATTATTTTACATTCAGTTAGATCCAAAAGGATTTACGACGTTTTGCTTCCGTAATTCGCCAATTTTCAATTGGTACGTTTTTACCGTGGAAAGCCGAATTATCAATTTGAGAAGAAGTGAATGTGAGTCGGTACTTGGCAGTAGCATCTGATTTCGGATCTTTCCGTTTACGAGTATACCGAGAGGTTACGTGGAAAGTACCGGTTCCAAGCGCGCCGGTGCGGATTTATTCGAATGTTACGAGGGCCGCCAATTTCAGATTTGCGACGAATACCCTGAGAGTCCCTCTGCTATTTGATTTCGATTGTTGGCAAACAAAAATGGCGCTGCTAGCGCAATTATGCCACCAAAGATATTCGCATAAATGAGCGCCCGCGCGCTTGGAACCAGCACTGCGACCACGATCCTGGCTGAACTGAGTATCCGAAAATAAAAAACTTGGGATGGTCTTGTTGGTCAAGGTACCCTGCATAGGCTTCTATGCGACAGATTTTTGATTGATTGCAATTTGGCAGAATTATGAATTTTTTCAACGAGAAAAGTCCGTTTTCTTGATTTTGAGTAGAGTTTTTACCTGTATTTTGGAAATCGAACGACGGATCAAAAATCTGTCGCATAGTAGCCTGAAGGGTACCTTGACCAACAAAACGATCCCAAGTTTTTTATTTTCGGATACTCTGTTCAGCCAGGATCGTGGTCGCAGATTTCAGCAGAGCTTTTCGCCGACCAGTACTTCAGTGGCTGCAACGGCCACAATTTTGATGCTACAGTGACCGTTTTTTTTTTTTTGTCAAATAGAAGCTGAAACTGTACACTTTGAAACGGTATCATTTATATTCGTGTCCGTACTTGTCCATCAATGCTATACCGTTGTGAAAAGTTTTAACGTTTTATGCATCTCGAGACTTAGATACCCCCTTAAAAAGGTAAAAGGTCGTATGTGTGCACTTTGACCATTAGATACGGAATACGAAGCTGATCGTGTAACTGACTTCCTCTCAGCTACAACATGTCTCTGCTAATGATGAGCTGGACCATCTATGGGGTCGGCGTAGTTCTGTCCATCTTTATCGCATCGTACCTCTTTATGACACGTAACTTCGGCTACTGGAAGAAGCGAGATATACTCGAACTGCCGCCAACACCTTTTCTTGGAAATTTTCTTGACTGCTTACTATTCCGGACGTCAGTTTCCCACTTCCTTCAGTCCGTGTACGAACTAGGGAAAGGCCTGCCATATCTGGGCTTCTACCTCTTCGACAAGCCGGCTCTTGTGCTGCGAGACCCCGAGATAATAAAAGGCGTATTGGTGAAGGATTTCGAATGCTTTTCGAACAGATACGCCACTTCGACTGAATCAGACATCGTGGGAACCTCAAATCTGTTTTTCGTCAGAACCCCATTGTGGAAAAGTCTGCGCAATAAATTATCCCCCATATTTTCATCCGGGAAGATAAAGGCAATGTTTCCGTTATTGAATGCTGTCGGTGATGATCTCGTACACCATTTTGAGAGTCTCAACCTACAAGGTAAGTGCAAGTGATACAACACAGCGATTAATAGCCGTGACTTTCAACTCATCAAGGTCCAGAGATGATAATTCATCGCTAATTCCGTTTCTGGTTAAGGTGGAGGCCGAGTTATCGAACTGAAGGAAATATGCGCTAAGTTTACCACCGACGTGATAGCCAGCTGCGTTTTTGGACTGCAGGTTAATTCGTTGAACAATCCGGACGCGGAGTTCAGAAAATACGGAAAGAAGATATTCGAGGTCACTTTCAGGAGAGGTTTCGAGTTTATGTCGATCTTTTTCATACCGGGTATCGTCAAGCCGTTGGGATTCAAGACTTTCGAAGCTAGCTGCACAGACTTTCTGCGAAAGGCGTTTTGGGATACGTACAACGAACGTGTCAGGTCTGGCCTGCGGAGAAATGATCTTATTGATCTTCTGATAGACCTGAAAAAAAGCCAGACGGACACTGACGATCCTCACACATACAGTGAGATTATGAATTCATTACTGACGATTATTTTTAGCAGTCGGATTCTGGCCAATCAGAGCGCGGTATTTGATGATGTGAAGGACATCCCAATTCGTTATTATACTGATTATTTTTAGCACTCGGATTCTGGCCAATCAGAGCGCGGTATTTGATGATGTGAAGGACATCCCAATTCGTTATTATACTGATTATTTTTCCCATCCGAATTTCAGCCAATAGAATTGCACCATTCGATGTTATTTTGCATAGCCTACACGATATTTAACTGATAATTTTGACAATTCCACTGGTAATTTCACGTGTGCTTTCACCGCGGTAATTTTTCATGTTAGCTATATATAAAAAACAAAAGATTTTCCAATACAGTTAACGCTCCATTGAATCTGACAGATTAAATTATAATTATGATTCTGTGACCTTTAAATTTTGATTTTTAACTGGATTTTGTCTCATGATGCAATTCTATGGGCCCAAATTCGGATGGAAAAATAATCCCCCGAATACCACTCGAGCTTCAAAATTAATCGGGTATTTCCCTCAAGGTTCCCTGCAATCAAACGAACTCGTCAAGTTTTTCAGAAAAATCACTCGCGCTTCGCGCTCGTGATTTTGTAAACTGAAAAACTTGACTCCTTCGTTTGTTTGCAACGAACCTATCGGGAAATACCCGATAATTTTGAAGCTCTTGTGGTATTATATGTGATAATTTACCCATACCCTACTGAAAATTTCCAGATGGATTCATCTGGTCGTTCGAAATTCCTATGGATTCCATCTGAAATCTAGTGGATTCCTAGCAGAATCCAATGAATTCCATCTGAAATCTACTGGATTTCTAGCAAATTCCATAGGAATTTCGAACGACCAGATGAATCCATCTGGAAATTTTCAGTAGGGTAGCTTTTGATAATTTACCTCTAGCTTTGCAAATGTTTTTATAACTGTCAAATACCGCGATAAAAGTCATGAACTTCGTAAATAATTTCTAATTTTTTCTAACCTGCCGCTCTCTGCTTGGCCAAATCCGAATGCGAAAAATAATCCGTCGAATACCACTCGACCTTCAAAATGAATCGGTTATTTCTCTCATGTTTTGATCCTGCGTGGCAACGAACGGGCCAAGTTTTGCACAAAAATCCCTCGCGCTGCGCGCTCGTGATTTTAGATCTGCAAAACTTAGCCCTCTCGATGCCCCGCAGGAAAACAATCGGGAAATATCTGATAATTTTGAAGGTCTTGGGGTATTACTATATACAGATAATTTCATTCTGGTTGAGAATATTTAGAAACGTTATTCCACTATGATGTTCATTGTTCACGTAAATCTTTAATTTTTACATAGAATTTGACGGCGATCATCTGGTCGCCCAAGTTGCTGTCTTCTTTGCAGCAGGATTTGAGACTTCGTCAGCAATGATGTCTTTCACGTTGCACGAGTTGTCGCTACAGCCAGATATACAGACGAAACTTCGTCATGAGATAAACACAGCTATAGAAAAAAATGGTGGAAAACTCTCCTACGACTTGGTAAGTCATCAGCTGAATCACTTTCATTCTTTTTTTCGGCATAGGCATTGAAAAGTCACTTTTTGACGCCTGTTTTCGACAGTGGCGTAGCCAGCATTTTTTCTGGGGTGGGCCTGGGGGGGGGGGGGGGGGGGGGGGGCTGCCTTGACAAAAAAACAATTCGTCACATATATGATAATATTATCGATAATCTTAATCGATTATTTGAATTCAAGTACTATCGTTTTTTTTCTGGGGTGGGCACCGGGACTTCTGGGGGGGGGGGGGGGGGGGCGTGCCCACCCCTGCCCCATCCTGGCTACGCCACTGGTGTTCGATCCACAAAGTGTCACTTTATACGGTTGATTTCAGAACTGTCCTATAAAGTCCTTATACGGCAGTCTAGATGCGCAGTTCGAAATGCGCGACAGATCGCACCATAACCTCACTCTTCGTCTAGTGAATCTCAACAGGCGTCAAAGTGACTTTTCATGCCTATTTCGAAAAAATACAATATGGGGCGCACCTGTAAACCGTTTTTGACTCGAATAATGATTTCAGAACTCGCTTCCGGCTCGCCTTTAGCTCGTCCTGAAATCATTATTCTTGCCGAAAAACACTTGGTTTACGGGCATGCCACATAATATACTATTATCGTTAGCGTCTTGAAGTTTTGCCGTGAATTTTCACTAACTTCGAAGAAAAATCGTCAATTAACAGAGCGCAACATGATACGTTTATCCTCAAAGCGTAGCTAATGTTATTAAGTAACGATGGAAATGAAGCAAGTTCGAATCAACTGATGAACTTTTTGAATAATCATGTCATCAGGTACAGCAGCTTCCGTACTTGGACAAAATTGCCAATGAAACTCTCCGGAAGTATCCTTCGGTGCCGTTTTTGGACAGAATGGCCATTCGTGATTGTACAATCCCGAAGACTGGGTTCGTGATAGAAAAGGGTACGCCGGTCTACATTCCTTTGCTCGGGCTCCACTATGACCCCGAATATTTCCCCGACCCCGAAAAGTACGACCCGGAACGATTCAACGAAGAGAACAAGCAGAAACGTCCATCTTTTGTCTACTTACCCTTTGGCGATGGTCCTCGCAATTGTATTGGTGAGAATCGCATTTAATCAATCTCTGTGTGTAAATTTTACAAATGTCGCGATACGTTTACGTAATTTGACTCCACTCACTGCGCTTATTTTCAGGCCTCAGATTTGGACTGATGCAAGCAAAAGTTGGCATTATCAAAGTAATTTCAAACTACGAGATCAGTCCGTGCGAGAAGACGCTTATCCCTATGAAATTCGATCCAAAAGCACTGGTCTTGGCATCTAAGGGTGGTCTGTATCATCAAGTTCGCAAGATCGGGACAATGGTTGGTTAGACGAGTCAAGACTATGAAATTCCCATCGATACGTAAAATACGAAAATCTGGAATCAGGTGAAATGGAAAATTAGGAGACCTGAAAATTTTATTATACAAGCGGTAGACAATGTATTATCATGTAAAACTAGGCTGTTGCTATACAATTTCATAAACTTATATATATATATATACACTAGGGTGCTTCAAAAAAATTCTTTAATTTTTTTTTTTCAACTCTTACCCTCCCAAATGCTTGAGGTGGGTAAGACAAAAGACCTCGCGAAAGTCGGTCGCTGTAGCTCAGCTCTAAGAGGTTGCTATTTTCATTTAATTTCGCCATTCATTTAACATAGGAATTTTCGTTTTTTTATTCAAACTGAAATTATACCTATTTATTTTGATTTTTCAAAAAGATCTATTATATATTCGGAAAGCTGGTTTTTTAAGCTTTCCAAACCTATATAATAAAAGTCGATTACCTTAATTAGAAGATTAAATAAAGTCATTCAAAATCTAGAGATTTTTCTGTAGCAACAAAATTTCTAGATTTTAAATGACTTTATTTAATCTTCTAATTAAGGTAATCGACTTTTATTATATAGGTTTGGAAAGCTTGAAAAACCAGCTTTCTGAATATACAATGGATCTTTTTGAAAAATCTAAATAAATACGTGTAATTTCAGTTTGAATAATAAAACGTAAATTCTCATGTTAAATGAATGGCGAAATTAAATGAAAATAGCGACCTCTTAGAGCTGAGCTACAGCGACCGACTTTCGCGAGGACTTTTGTCTTATTCACCTCAAGCATTTGGGAGGGTAAAGGTTGAAAAAAAAAATTGAAGAATTTTTTTGAAGCACCCTAATATACACCGAGAGAAAGGATTTTTTGAACCAAGCAAATATATTTAGTTGAGGCATATTTAACCGATCAAACGAACTTACCTTAAGTGATGTTCGATCGTAATTATATGAAGTCCTCGCTCGATTACATTACAATTGTAGTTATCCTGTATTCGCTCTAGCTTGCACGTATTTAGAGTTTTTAAAATCACAGGGCGCCCTCTATATCTCCCGCGCGGCGCCCCGAACTTCATATTTCAGAGTTATAGGCCTATTTCATAAGGGTAGGGAAACAAGAAAAGGAATCCAACTTTTCCACTTTCTTGAAGGGTGGGTTGTAATGTAATCGAGCGAGGACTTCATATAATTACGATCGAACATCACTTAAGGTAAGTTCGTTTGATCGGTTAATTATACTGCGTCCTCGCTCTCATACATTACAATTGTAGTTATTCAGAGTGATCTGGCAAATTATACAATAAGACAACTTTTATTCGGTTTATATATAAGGTACCACCTTGTGTACATAATATTATTTATTTATCTTGAATCACAGTTCTTGCAAAATCATATCCATTTTTAATGATTGGTCTTTTATAAAACCTTGCAAAAACCTGCGAACGTTCTGACCATCCAGCCGTTCGCCTTATAGTATCGAAATCAATGCCTCTTTCAAAAGCAGCCGATGTAGATGCGTGTCTGGTCGAATGAGCAGTAAACATGTCTACATTTATCCCGCTTATTTCCAGACATTTTTTGACCCATCTGCTAAGGGTTGACGTTGTTACCGCCTTAAACGGTCTCTTTATACTTATAAAGAGCTGCTCAATATCATTTCTGATTTCTTTCGTTCGACTTACATACAATATAATCACAGATACGACACATAATTTTGGTTTACTTTCAAATTTTGGCAATTGTAATACTGGTTGGTATCTACCAGCACCAGACGTTTTCAAAGTATCTGGAATGACTATTTCTAAGCCTTTTTCTGTCTCTCGTATATTACTTAACTTAATCTTAGTTAGAGTCTGGGCTCTTTGCGCAGTACTTAAAGCTAATAACATTATTGTTTTAAAAGTTAAATTCTTTAATGAAGAAACGTCCCATTCTTCTAAGAATTCTAGGACGATAGAGGCATCCCATGTACACGCGTACTTTGGTCTTGGGGGTTTGAGTTTTGACACACCCTTCATAAATCTACTAATATCGGGGTGATCACCCACTTTATTCTTTGAGATTAAAGAGATTGCACTTCTACATGAGTTTAATGTGCCATAAGAAGCTCCAGAGTTGAAGCATTCCGTGAGGAACTTTAAAACATTCTTTGGTTTTAAGCTTAAAAACCCTATAGAGTTTTTCTCTGAAAAATCCTTCCATTGCTTAAGTGCGCTTCCATATTGCTTCAAGGTAGCCTTGCTCAATGAAGATAAGACAATATCAACAGATTCTGGAGGGATCTTTTTATTCAAGAAGGCTTGCCTGATACTTTGCTCGCAATCAAATTTAGATGCTTCGATCTCGGATGTATCTGTGACCTACAAGGTGACAATAATAAATCAGCATTAGCATCAAGAAGGATTGGTCTGCCTACAATTAGACTTTCAAAAAGTGGGAACCATGGTTGGTTTTTCCAATAAGGTACTATCATAATGCCATTTGCTCCTTCACGTTTTATTTTTGCCAGTGTTTTTAGAATTAAAGAGAATGGTGGGAATGCATAAAAATAAAATTCTGCCCAATTTTCTGTAAAAGCGTCAATAAAAAAGGCACCTTTTTCAGGCTTCCAAGGAACAAATCTTTTGCATTTTGCATTAGAATGAGAGGCAAATAAATCAATAGTGGGCTGTCCCAGTTGATTTGTAATTACTTGAAAATATTTATCGTTCAATTCCCACTCAATATCTATGTTCTTCATTCTTGATAGCCTATCCGCAACCACGTTTTCATTTGAAGGTATGTAAGATGCCAACAATATAATTCTTTTGGACTCAGCCCATTTCCAAATTTGTCTGGCTAAGTTGCAAAATTTATCCAGTCTTATGCCTCCCATCTTGTTTATATACGACAACGCGGTAGAGTTGTCTACTCTCAGTAAGATTTGAGCATCTTGAACCTCTGATGCCAATGATTCTAAAGCTAATTTTATTGCCATTAGTTCAAGATAATTTATATGAAATTTTTGTTCGCTTTTTGTCCAAAAACCGAAAATTTTTGCCTTCCCATTTGAGGCTCCCCAGCCCGTGGTAGATGCGTCGGTGTATATAGTCATCTTAAAAGAACTATCCTTGATAAAATGAATGCTACTCCTGATATTACTCTTCCACCACAATAAATCTTGTTTTACCTTCCACGGTATTGACATCTTACTATTATAACTATGGTCATTAAGCATAAGTTGGAATAATTTTTCCTTCTCTAATATTTTTGTGTACAACCACGCATATTCCACCGCTGGGCAGCATGAAATGAGTTTTCCAATTAACCGTGCAAATTCTCTAACAATGCAGGTATCTAATTTTAGGAATTTCTCTATTAATTCATATGTCTTTTCTCGCTTTTCTCTCGGTAACTCGATAGCATATTTCTGAGTGTCTATAATGAGACCTAAAAATTTACATCTCTGGGATGGTAGCAACTTTGACTTCTTATAGTTCACAAGAAAACCTAAAGATTCTAAAAGCTTTATAGTTTGATTAACGTTCTTGACGCATCTTTCTAGTGTACTCTCTATACATAATATGTCGTCTAAGTAGATAACCGAAGAATAGCCTTGATTTCTCAAAAATCTAACAACCACTTTCATTACCTTTGTAAAAACGAATGGTGCCGTACACAGACCAAAAGGTAAGCACACAAACTCATATAATCTATCGTTGAATCTAAATCTCAAGTATTTTCTACTTTCTTGATGGACCGGGATGAGAAAATACGCATCCTCTAAATCTACTGAACTAAGGAAATAATTTGGAAAAATTAACTGCACAGCGGTTCTCAGATCTTCTAGTTTAAAATGTTGTTTGATTACAAAATCATTTAGCTGTTTTAAGTTTAAAATAAACCTGTGTGAACCGTCAGGTTTGTCTACCAAAAAATAGGATGATAGGAATTGTCCCTTGCACTCTGTACAAGGAACTATCGCTCCTTTTTTCAATAATTCTTCTATTGCGATTTTTAGATCTTTGTCTTCTTTTTTATCTTTTGAGCAATACAATCTTTTACTAGCCTTTTGATCCTCTATACACTCTAGAAGTGGAATCTTATACCCTGATATTGCCCTGAGAACAAATCTATCATTCGTTACCTCGGCCCATGACTTATAAAAAAATTTTAACCTGCCAGCTTTTGAACTTACATTTCTTAATTCTTTTTCTCTTGTCTCTGTGGCATTCTCTGCCGATATGGGACTTGAGCTCTGTTGTTCACAAACTGCTGTCTGTTTTTGAAAAACACTCTTGGTTGTGGACGTCCTCCGGTATACGTAGACCCCATCTGACCTGGCGGTGGACGTCTGGCAAATGGGGCTCTGGCGTTTAAATTCTGCTTGTTCGATGCAGCTGTGTTTTGCTTCGGTTGTTGAAGCTTGAGATCATCGGCAACCTTTGATAAAGCCTTGGCTTCCTTTATCCTCTCGCCCAATTCCTTACCATACAGGAATTCATCAATTTTTGTTTGCTTTAAGATGCTCTTAGTTTCCCTTGATAGACCCGGTTCGATAAAGGCCTTTCTTGAAACAGACTGTTTGTGTACAATTGCCGCTAACAATTTTCCGGCATCACACAAGTGACTCAAATGGACCTCTAGATCTATGCCTTCATCCTTATTTTCATATACTGAGGTAATCAAATTACCAACAATGGACATGGCTGTAACAGCCATCTTTTGCGTCTCAAGCATGTGCTTGTCTCGCGCAATTGCAATCTCCTTCATAGCGGTTGAAATCTGTGCATTTAATTTTGGGGCCTCTAATTCCTCTACGCAGGAATATTTCTTATCCAAGGATTCTAAATCCTCCTTTTTAATTCCTTCTCTACACAAGAATTGCCATCTCTTCAACAAATCCGGGTGTATAGTCATTTTTAATGCCTGGCATTCAGTAGGATCATCGCCGAGCTGTTATCAAAGAAAAAGAAAAAAGGAATATATATCTCGTCCTTTTTTTTTTTTTTTTTTTTTTTTTTTTTACTAATAGACAGAAATCGTTATATTTGTATGTGCGTATATGCCAGCACTTCTTGACTCGACCAAGCTAATCTTCCGAAAAGGAAATAATAACATCTACCTTGTGTCATCACTTGTATGAACACGTAGAGAATAGTTCTATCTTTTGTCTAACCACTAAGTTAGCACAGATATATGTATAATCTCATCTTTGTCTTACCACTTAGTAAGCACAGATGTATATGTTTGTCTTTGTCCTACCACAAAGCAGGCACAGACTCATGATCACGTCGTAACCTGTCGAGGCAACGTCTTTTCTTCTTCTTTTTTTTTTTTTTTTTTTTTTTGATTCAATTTTTGGAATTTACTTACGATTTGCAGCCATTCCGCATCCTGAGATTCGGGTGAATTTCCTAATTCTTCTATTTCTACCGAAGATTCTTCTTCGCCAACGTTCGGTGATGAATTTTCTTTCTCTGTCTCCGTCGACATTTGCAGCGTACTCGTGGGCTTCTCACCCTTCTCTTTTTCACTCAATTTTTCTACCTTATCTTCTATTACCTTGAACTTCTTCAAGAGAAGATCAATTTTCTCGTTTCTCTCACGAGATCGTTTACGCATATTGCACGAAAAGAAAGAAAAAATACTTAATAAAAGAAGCTCTTGAAAACACGTGCGTCGCCATGCGTGCACGAAGGAAAAGTGAAGTTCGGGGCGCCGCGCGGGAGATATAGAGGGCGCCCTGTGATTTTAAAAACTCTAAATACGTGCAAGCTAGAGCGAATACAGGATAACTACAATTGTAATGTATGAGAGCGAGGACGCAGTATAATTGTTTCGATTGAGTATTCCTCATTTGACTTGAACATCACGTGTTTATTCCAACCTTTTCGGTGCAGTTGGTTTGACCAAATAATTCAGTCAAATAAAATTGTTGATCGGACTGAACCTTCGCTTGTTTCAATTGAAGTTTCAGTCGATTTCAGGGGATTGAGTTAACTGATTACGCATTTTATTACAACGTATATTTAGTTCTCATAAGTCAATTTCTGTTGACTGGAATATAATATTCATTCAAACTAAATAAAAGTATGAATTCAACTGACAATCTCATGTTTCGACATGAACCACATATTTTGTTGATCGAATTATAGGTATTGATTGACGTAATCGAATGCTTGATTTGTACAAATTATGTCAACGAGTAATACGAACTCAACGTGTTGTTGTTCCAAACAAATGTTGGATTCATAATACAAAATTTTGTATTGCTCTGAATGTATCGGATGGTTTTTATAGATATTATTACATATTCATTTTAAGCGTTACAGTGAGTCAGAACTCTTGGAACTCTAGGACAGAAATTGAATTGAGAAGATATTTGGAACTCGGATGTTCAGTCTAGATATCTTAGCTGCATTAAAACGCTGATAATATTGAGACAGATGCCAAGTTCGAAAGAAATAGAACAAAGTGATTACTTATTTCAATAAATAGTTTGGCGTAGTCGGTAGAGCGTGCGACTAGTAATGCGAGCGAATGCGTGCGTCCCGGATCGAATCCCGGCCGAAATAATGCGATGTTTTTCTAATCTAAAAATCCTTACTTTGTATTAATATGCGGTTGATTACAATTAGTAGGTGTTGTTCAAGGCATCATACATTGTAATAAATTCATTATAACAATCTGAATTTATTTTATAACGTTCGACCTAGATCCCTATCTGACATTTTTTACATTGCTATTAGTCATTTCAATTCAATATTTTGTTAATATAACAGCACGAATTATCACAAGGAATGGATACGTTGTGTTACTGACTGAACACTCTGTTAAATCAAGCATTTATGTCGCCAAAATGATGCTTCCATTACTTGGTTCAACTGGATATTGAGTTCCGGCAACTATTTTATACAACTAAATAGTTTGTTTCAATTAACACAACATTCACTTCCCCATATTTGATCGCCGCATTTTGCTCAGTCAAATGAATATCATTTGCTCCAACAAATCCTTTCTCTCGGTGTATATGGGCAAGTCCACCAATTATCAACGAATGTTTGGGCCCTAAAAAATCGATTTACCTCAATTTTTTTCCTCGCAAACTGTGAACCAAGATTGGCAGATTCACCAAGTTTTAGCCCAATAGGACGTACCGTTCACGAGGAATACGATATTTAATTTTTAGGACAAAATTTTTATGCGCATTTTTAACGTATTTCTATCGTCTCAAAACAAATTTGGAAAAATACGTTTTATTTGTGAAAAACTCTCAGCTTTTTGAATCCATTTTTTATTTTTTGTCAACTTTGCTAAAACCCCCTCAAAAATACGTTTTTTGGCAAAAAACAGCGATTTCTCCAAGTGCTCAGTGTTTTGTCATTCTTTTGAATTTTTATTCTGAAAGCTGAGATTTTTTAAGTAAGGAACCCAAATTTTCAGAGTGGGACGGCTACGGGGTCGCGCGTGAGCTACGATTAATTAATAAAGAGCGATGAATAAAATTCTTCCGTAGGGAAGAAAGACTAAACACGGCCTTTCTACCAAGGGACGCAAAGCTTCTTGTTGCTCCCTCGCTACTGGGAGCGAAATAAGCCTTTCCGTTCGTGTGTGAAGAAAAAGATATTCCGTTGAGAATTGGGGCCGTCCATAAATTACGTAACGCACTTTAGGGGGGGGTCTGACCGAGCGTTACGCAGCGTTACAGGGGGGGGGGGGGGGGGGGGGGGGGGAGCCTCTGTCACGTAACGCAATTTCTTGCTTTTTTCGTGAAAAAAGTGATTTTTCATTCGAAATTATTATAATCGTTGGAAATTATGAAAATCGTTATTGTTGACACATCAGAATAAAACCTGGTGTTGCGTTACCTCCTGGGGGGGGGGGGGGGGGGGTTGCTTAGCGTTACGGAGAGTTACATGGGGGGTGGGAGGGGGGAGGGGGGGGGGGAGGGGGAGGGGGGAGGGGGGGAGGGGGGCAAAATCGCCCAAAAAAGTGCGTTACTTAATTTATGGATGGCCCCAGTTCTCAAAAGAGAATTTTATTTACCGCTCCTTATTAGTTAATCGTAGCTCACGCGCGACCCCGTAGCCGTCCCACTCTGAAAATTTGGGTTCCTTACTTAAAAAATCTCAGCTTTCAGAATAAAAATTCAAAAGAATGACAAAACACTGAGCACTTGGAGAAATCGCTGTTTTTTGCCAAAAAACGTATTTTTGAGGGGGTTTTAGCAAAGTTGACAAAAAATAAAAAATGGATTCAAAAAGCTGAGAGTTTTTCACAAAGAAAACGTATTTTTCCAAATTTGTTTTGAGACGATAGAAATACGTTAAAAATGCGCATAAAAATTTTGTCCTAAAAATTAAATATCGTATTCCTCGTGAACGGTACGTCCTATTGGGCTAAAACTTAGTGAATCTGCCAATCTTGGTTCACGGTTTGCGAGGAAAAAAATTGAGGCAAATCGATTTTTTAGGGCCCAAACATTCGTTGATAATTGGTGGACTTGCCCATATATGAATATTTTGATATAAATGATCTGTATCTGTGGCAGATAGTCGAGGTGGAATTATGGCTCATTCGATCTGATAGTTAATTCATCAGGTTTTCGCCTTCGACTACTGCTACTTATCGAATGTTATCAATTTCTTACAACTATTATGAATTACTGTCAAAGAACGACCAGGTCAAGTACCTTAAGATCTCATATGAGATGTACTCCGAAGTACGGAGCTGGGAGCTATCGTGATCGGTTAAATTCTGATCGGTAGCATAATCAGTTTATCACTTTATACCGAGAAGAAATCTTGATACTGCACAGTCAAAGTGCCTGACTGCGCATGCGCGAGTTTCGTCGTCCGCTGAGGCAGGTTAGCCATCCCGAGTTTTAGCTGTCAAACTTTGTTTTTGGTGGCGTTGTAATTGATACGAATTTTTGAGGTTATAATCTCAAATGACACTTTTATTTTGATAATTCACGTTAAATAAAAATGAACAACAACATAACCTGAACTGACTAGTGTACGCGCGAAAGTTTGACAGCTCTTGCTTCATTTCTCGCAAGTTGGCACCCCTGCCTCATACGTCATAATATTATCGCGGGACCATTTCACCGACCAATAAAATTGAATTATTTGGCGCATGCGCAGTTAGGCGCATGCGCAGTTAGGCGCATCGACTGTGCAGTATCAAGGTTTCTTCCCTGTATACTCGGAATACAGAATATAGAAGACTTTCGTAAATAATATCAATGCAAGAATGCTGTATTGCTGTAACCTTCCCCCACCAGATGCCTCAGGAGCGCGGTCAGAGCAGGACTATCACCAATTACAAAGTCCAAAAATCGACGCTACATTTGACCACTCTTCGTCCCATTCTATCACTAGGCTATCGCTCAGTCTGATTTCGGCACCTCGGGTATCAAGCAAAATATAATCCAAAGGACTTTTTGATCTGCATATTTTGTGGGCTCTAGGTTTCACCGTGTATTCAATTTGTTTCCAAAGTTTTTACGGCCTATTATGTTGTCTTTTCCAGGATCAAGAAGGTCCAGATTTTAAGGTAAGCGTTTTCTAGTCTAATTGCGGTAGAGTTTGTACGCGAGCTTTAAGTTTATCTAAGCGATATTTATCTATCCTACCGTTCTTTCCCACATCAGTGGTCAGAAGTACGTGCAGCGATCTGATCAGCGAGAAAGTATCACTCTATCTTTAGACGACTACATCATCCGTTGAAAATAATTCCGAATGTTCATATGAACATGTGTGTAACTCGAAATCTTCAAGGCTGTCTATTTTGGTCACACACTGATTTACGGCATATACTTATATAAATATATGTTTGAAGTTCGATACTTGAAATGGCTTAGCTAACCGTACCTCATCTCGTTTCAACTTTCGAGGTGTCAAGGTGTCAATACCTAATTAGACGGCAAATAACTGATCAATAAGGGTACTGTTGTAATACGAGTATTTCCATAAAACTTTTACTCATAATGCTCGACTTCTCATGTCAATATGACTTTCGACATATATTATTCCTACAAATCGCAAAGTAATCAATACGCGTACCTAATGGAGCGTTATGCTTTTAGCATGCGCTGTATGCCTTTATGGCATCTGCAGGGATGCGAATAGCAAGACGGTTTTAAATGTCGCTTGTTTGATTACATAAAATCGTAGGCACTAAAAAGCCGATTTTGGTGATATGGGGTCGTACAATTGTATTTTCATGCCCTAATTCGATATATGAAAATGATGGAAACGCAGAAATGATTTGAGATTGAGAATTTGGAAACCTAAAGATTTGAATTAATCAATCAATAATTTCTTGAGTCTTGTCACTGGTGAACGTCCTTAACCGCGCACTTCGGCGTTGACTCTCGATAATTGAAGAATAAGAAAAATCTCCATTCGGGCGCCAGACGCTTTCACGTCACTAAGGATGATGGAAAAATAGAGAGTTTGACGTCGAAAATTATGGCAGATGGCTCATAATGTAATTATTCATACTACGAGGTAGAGGGACAGGGTGCCAGATGAAATAAAATAATGAAAATTAATCATCCAACCGATTTATTCACAATTGTGAGTGAGAATGACGGGAAAAATCCTTTTTCAACCAGACCAACAATAAAATCCTAGAAAAATTACCGGGACGAAATCTAAAGACCTCACGTACACTGTTAAAAATTTCTAAGTGGAACTTCCTACATTTTGTAGGAAGTTGCGATGCATATACATGGTAGTAAATTTACAAGACATTTCCTTCAAATTAATTTACAAATAAGGTAAACGCACCAATAGTGAAACACTAACCAATAGTGAAACAGCGGAGTTATTTCTCTTTCTGCAAATTCTATCAATAACTTTTTTTTGGGGAATTCATTGCTTTAGTTAAGAAATATATTTACAAAGTAAAAGAAAATTTTTTTTTTCGCCGAAAACGTTTGGAAGAATTTTAAAATGTCATATTTCTGTTTCCCCTTCCGACGAGCGGGCTCTTTAGCCTCCGTCTGCCCGTCGCCGGGATGCTGACGCTCTGCATCGAAAAGAGAGCTAGCACGTAATTTCTTTCAATCAAGTGCTGAAAAACTCCAACAACGGTAGCAGTGACACTTTATTTATCGTTGAAGAGCAGGTAAATAGAATAAATTACAGTTTTTCCTATAAAAAAATCCGCGTTTCACTTCTGGTTGCCTCGGAAGAGCGATGCAACCAGAAGTGAAACAGCTCCTTTTTGTGGTTTTTTCTTCAATTTTCTGTGCCCAGACAATGTTAAACTGTGAATTTCTTTATCAGATTGATTTTTTCGATAGTTTTACATAAATTTTAGGTATGAAATTCAAAGAATTTCGAGTTTCAAGGGCAGCAAATGGACGAATCATTTTTAGGTTAGGTATATGCTGTTTGACAGGTGATAGCGTTTCACAATTGGTCATCTAGCTGTTTCACTACTGGTTCCCCACTCATTTGGCTGTTTCACTTCTGTTCCGAAAATCTCGAGTCTTTGAAATTCTTTTAAAAATTCATTATGAGCTAATATAGACCTAATATATGGTTAGTTTACAGCCCCAAAACTTGACTGTGAGCCCAGAATAAAAATTTCTCCAGAACTTTCAAATTTATTATTTTTATTGCCGTTAATAATCGAGACACAGCGGTGGGCGTTTCACTATTGGTGCGCTTACCTTACTTCAAATTTACTAAAAAATTTAGCGAATTCAAATAAAATTTTGTGTTTCTCCTATGAAAGTTCAGTAAAATCAAGAAATTTATCTGTAAATTCACTTTACTACACCACATTTGTAATTTTACAACCTTTTGTGTAGTAAATGTATTGGTAAATTTACAATAATTTTTAACAGTGTACAATAATCGGGGTCTACGCAGCACCAAAGGTCATACAGAAAAGAGCAGCCCGAATAGCGCACTGTTGAATCTGTCTTCACTTAATGGTTACGAATTCAACTTGATCAATTATTTTTTCATTTTTGTTTCAAACGATTATGCTCCACACATATCTCCGTCATTAAGATCTTCGCTGATCACCCGACTGGTTAAAAAATCGCACGAATTTCGAAAGCAATTATCGATTACATGTCCCGGTTTCCTTCATTATCATCTGGAATTGAAGTAAGTAACCAAAATTTCAATCCTGTAATATTTGTATTCAAATTCCGGATATCTTGGTATGTCTGTGTGTAAATTGTAAGTCATATGAAGTAGTTATTAAAATGTTGTTTTGGCTCGTGAATATTATGAAATAATGTGAGGAAGACAGTAATTCTTCCGTCTCCTACTGCGTCAGCCAACTGGCAGACTATCAACATGTATATCAGTGCTAATAACGATTTTTTAGTTGATAAGTATTTATTAAATATATTTTATAATTATAAATAATCTTGTGTGATCAATCGACACTCAGGCATCACAAATCCAATATTTGATCATGAATTCGATCATTTGCTATCTTTACATGCACAAACCGGTGTTGAGCTGCTATTTTTTTTCTCTTATCTCATCGCCACCAGAAATGATGTAATTTCCAGTCATTTATGAGTCTTGACCGTGTAGAGAAGAAGAAATAAATTGCCTATGGATTTTTTCAGGCCATTGAATTCTGATCGATGATTCGTTCGAGATAAACTGCAGAACATCATCAATACGAGAAAAGAGGAAAAAGCCGAGACAACCCGAGTTGAACAGATCAATCACATATCAAAGTAAGAACAAAATTTGTAATAAGGAAGGGTGGAGCAAAATGGACCGGCGGGGCAAAATGGACCGTGGAGCAAAAAAGTTCATATTCATGATCAAGTTTCTTAATTTCTTAATCGTCAATCAGTATTTTCTTTTGCAGTGGTCCATTTTGCCCCACCCGCCCCTACGTCCAATCATAGAAGTCATTAGTCGAAGCTGCAGTCAATATATCGCGTGTCTATAATAATACGAGGTCGTATAGTTGCGAAAGATACGATTCTGGTCGTAGAAGAGCGTATCATTCTTTTTTCCTGCAACATTCACTCTAAAAATACTTGGAATGTCATTAAAATTGTGAAAAAAAAAAAAAAAAAGATAGAACTAACTTACAAAAAGTAAAAGGTCATATCTGTTAGCACTTATACCATTATAGATATACGGAATATGAAGCTAATCTCATAACTGACTTCTCCTCAGCTACAACATGTCTTTGCTAACGGTGAGCTGGGCCATCTATGGGATCGGCGTAGCTTTGTCCATCTTCATCGCATCGTACCTCTTCATGACACGTAACTTCGGCTACTGGAAGAAGCGAGGTGTACTCGAACTGCCGCCAACACCTTTTGTTGGAAATTTTCTTGACTGCCTACTACTCCGGACGCCAATTCCGAAGTTCCTTCAGTCCTTGTACGAACTAGGGCAGGGCCTGCCATACGTGGGCTTTTACCTCTTCGACAAGCCGGTACTTGTGCTGCGAGACCCTGAGATAATGAAAAGCGTATTTGTGAAGGATTTCGAATACTTTCCGAACAGATACGCCACTTCGACTGAATCGGACGTCATAGGAACCTCGAATTTGTTCCTCCTGAAAACCCCAACGTGGAAGAGTCTCCGCAGTAAATTAACCCCCGTATTTTCATCCGGGAAGATGAAGGCAATGTTTCCGTTAGTGACAGCTGTTGGCGATGATCTCACACACCATTTGGAAAGTCTCAACCTACAAGGTGAGTGCGAGTGATATAACACAGCAATTAATAGCCGTGAGTTCTGTCGTCGCGGTCCAAAGACGATATAATTTAACGATCATTTCGTTTCTGGTTAAGGTGAAGGCCGAGTTATCGAGCTGAAGGAAATATGCGCCAAGTATACCACCGACGTGATAGGCAGCTGCGTTTTTGGACTACGAGTCAATTCGTTGAACAATCCGGACGCGGAGTTCAGAAAATACGGAAAGAAGATATTCGAGGTCACTTTCAGGAGAGGTTTCGAGCTTATGTCGATCTTTTTCATACCGGGTATCGTCAAGCCGTTGGGATTCAAGGCTTGTGAAGCTAGCTGCGCAGAATTTCTGCGAAAGGCGTTCTGGGATACTTCGAACGAACGTCTCAAGTCCGGCCTGCAGAGGAATGATCTTATCGATCTTCTGATAGACTTGAAAAAAAGCCAGACGGACAATGACGATCCTAACACATTTAGTGAGTTTATAGATTCATTTATTGACGAGATCTTCATTCTGGTTCGAAATTTTTGAAAACCTCATTTCATTATACAATATTCACGTATATATCTCTCATTTGTACACAGACTTCGACGGCGATCGTCTGGTCGCCCAGGTTGCCATATTCTTTGCAGCAGGATTTGAGACTTCGTCATCAATGATGTCTTTCACGTTGCACGAGTTGTCGCTGCAGCCAGATATCCAGACGAAACTTCGTCATGAGATAAACACAGCTATAGAAGAAAATGGTGGAAAACTCTCCTACGACTTGGTAAGTCATTAGCTGAATCACTTCTTCTATTATCGTTAGCGTCTTGAAGTTTATCCGTGAATTTTCACTACGTTAGAGGAATAATTGTCAGTTCGCAGAGCGTGGCTAATGTTAATAATTAACGATGGAAATGAAGGAAGTTCGAATCAACTAATGTACTTTTTGAATGATCATGTCATCAGGTACAGCAGCTTCCGTACTTGGACAAGGTCGCCTGTGAAACTCTCCGGAAATATCCTTCACTGCCGTTTTTGGACAGACATGCCGCTCGTGATTATAGAATCCCGAAGACTGGATTCGTGATAGAAAAGGGAACTCCAGTCTACATTCCTTTGCTCGGGCTCCACTATGACCCCGAATATTTCCCCGACCCCGAAAAGTACGATCCGGAACGATTCAACGAAGAGAACAAGCAGAAACGTCCATCTTTTGTCTACTTACCCTTTGGAGACGGTCCTCGCAATTGTATTGGTGAGAATCGCATTTAATCAATCTCTGTGTATAAATTTTACAAATGTCGCGATACGTTGACGTAATTTGACTCCACTCACTGCGCTTATTTCTAGGCCTTAGATTTGGACTGATGCAAGCAAAACTTGGCATCATCAAAGTAATTTCAAATTACGAGATCACTCCGTGCGAGAAAACGCTGATCCATATGAAATTTGATCCAAAAGCACTCATCTTGGCGTCTCAGGGTGGTCTTTATCATCAAGTTCGCCAGATCGAGACAACGGTTGGTTAGACGAGTCAAAACTTTCATATTTCATCAATACGTGAATACGAAAATCTGGCATCAGGTGACTTGGCAAATTGAAGGACCTGAGAATGAGACAAGCGATAGGCAATGTAGGGGAAAGCGGGGCAAGTTGGAGACGGGGGCAAGATGACGAAATCGTTGTTTCGCGAATATTTCAAAAGATGATGCCAGCTAAGTCATCAAGTAGTGTTAAACAAACCCCCACGCAGTAATAAAACTGGTGTAGACTTGCATGACAAAGTCATATGGCTTCTCACAGAGACATAGTGGTTTTTGGTCTGCGCGATGTAATATTTTGTGTTCGGAAAACGGTTTTACAGAACTACAGGTGAGCAAGATCGTACTTGTGAATTAATCCTTCATTTATGTAGGCATATAGATCCTACAGATCATAGGATTTCCAAACTGTCACCAATGTACTGGTTGAGGTTATTCTTTTATGAAAATAGCGGCACACGGGGCAAGTTGGTGGGGGCAAGTTGACGATCCACAACTTGCCCCTTTTTGCTATCCCTGCATATGGTAGGTATTTAGGCTATATGCAATTTCAGCTTATTGAATACATCAATGAATAAATCAATGAATTGGTATGAAAGAACCAAGTCTTGAAAGAGCCACCTCCATTTAATCATATAGTTTCTGCATGCAAGCGGCTCTTTCAAAACTTGGCTCTTTCATGCCACTTTTCCCCTACCTATACATAAAAAAATGTAACCATATGTGTGTTTCCTTTCTGGATTTGAATGAACTGAAGTATTTTTTGACGAAAACAACATTTTTATAAGCCCATTGAACCGAAATCTAGCATTCGCCAACTTGCCCCGTGGTCGGGGCAAGTTGACGAGTCTGCAACATTTTGGAAAAATCGAAATCACACAGTTTGTAAATAACCGAATTCAATGTCCATTTTTTTTGTAACAGCTAACATCTCATAGTTTGCGAAAATACCGAAAGATTTCAAATTTCACTTACGATTGATTAAAAAAACGCTTCCAAAGCTTAAGGTCTCCAACTTGCCCCGCTTTCCCCTATCATCGAGTAAAAATAGGCTGTTGTGATAGAATTGTATGAACTAATATGAATTATATATCAATATCGATGACCTGCGTCATCGTACACCCTCTGAATTTTATGTCTACAAATTTCATTGTAGAACAAGATCGGCATCATCCTCTCCCGTCTGCTACTGATTCGGATGGAACGTTTCCATTTGAAATTACGTTAAATTACATCGGCTTCCGAAAGGACAAGTCGATTGATTACCCCGTTTAGGAGAAAATAGATAAATCGGTAACCGATGGGTAACCCCCCCCCCCCCCCCCCCCCCCCTTAATGAAACTTCGTTTTGCTTCGCTTCGGCATAGTGCGCGTTGACCTTTAGCGAGCGTGCGGGCGTTTTGAAAAAACGGTGATCGTGGTGGATGTTTTAGAACTATAGGTACGTTCCGTTGTGTTAAGTTATGTTACTTCAAGTTCATCGTAATCCCAGTTTAAGTATTGCAATACAGAGTATAATCAGAGTGCCCCCTTATCTCACTGAATTGACGCAATTTTCGGCATGACTCTTCAGAATTGATGACATTTAAGACTGCGTGCAGACTATCTCTCGTTTTGTAGCAGGTCATCATTTATGGTCTTTACCACCCGGTTACGTCACATCTCGTAATAGACTGGGAGATAGTGACACAAAAGTCCGAGTCATTTGTTTTAAAGATGGAGCTTCTTAAGGGTTCTCATTTCATAATTATTCAAACGAAAATGATGGCCTGAGCGCTGGACGTCGGGGTTTATTCGCAGGACGATTACTCGAACTTTTTGGAAAAATTACGGATTTCAAACGATTTTTTCCTCAAGGATTTGATTGAAAAAAAATTGACGGAAGCCGAATGTCATACCGATCGAGTGGGGCTAATAGCCCGGCATCCTCATTGAAGCAGGTCAGTTTTTTGAAGTTTTCAAAACGATGTTCTTCAGGCTTTTTTTCAATCTATTATTTTTCAGTTGTCATTCACGAAAATGACTATGCCATACCGCTCCGACGGTTCCAAGTAGTCGCCATACTGCCGTAAACTAGTAGATTTTCGGGAGTATATGCAGAACGATTTGCTTCAGCCTATAAATTTTCGAGAATAATTACCTCAGTTAGTATCTACGATTCCCAAAAATAGCATCTAGCTTGCATTTATATTTCGGGGCGAGAAATCAATGTACAGAGCGATTCTCTGGAAAGTAACGCGCTTAAAAGGTAGGGTAGGGCATTGAGCAGCTCAAACATAGACGATTGGGTTTTATTTATTATGTGGCTGGTACATGCTTGTACAGCTTCCGCTAAGTCGACTGAAGGTATCAGTCATAGGCATATGAAAAATCAGTAGATCGCTTTGACAGCGTTGTCATTGACGAAAAAAAAGTAAGTGCGCCTCCATTAGACTGACCGGTTTCCACAGAACATCTCTGTATATATATATATATATGCCACATCTTATCTGACTTGAAGCTGTTGGGCTTGCGTAACATATATTCACATGAGTTTTAATCAAGTTGATAACATTAAAAGAGAGTGTGTCCCGCATGAAAAAATATGTATGTGAGATATATAGCGAAATATATTCAATATATATAGTACAAATATAGGTACCATATATTAGCTAATTCACAAATTCCCGGTGTGGTTTTGTACCTCAAAATTTTCGACCATTTTTTTCTGTCATTAATGGGTTATTTCCGTGGAAATGAGTCGGAAGCCACTGCAATATAATTTTTATCAGTGCAGCTCATGGCATTTTTGATATTTCGCGTTTTCAACGGTTTCTTTGAGAATACCCGAGAAGTTGATAGTCTAACAGAAAAATTTCAATACATTTTTCGAAGGAAATTTTCCGCTCTTTTCATTGGTAATATTTTCATGCACCACAGACAACCGGAAGTTCAAAATACATGCGGCTGAACCTTCTTCCGCAAGTTCAAATTCGATTTTTTTTCCGTCATTCAACAACTTGAAATATTCTCTGTGACATGTCAAAAGTATAGACTGGGCAACCACATACTTAAGTTACACTTACTTAACAGTCTATAAGCACATACTCGAGTATGTGGTTGCCCAGTCTATACTTTTGACATGTCACAGGGAATATTTCAAGTTGTCGAATGGCGAAAAAAAAAATCGAATATTTGGACTTGCGGAAGAAGGTTCAGCCGTATGTATTTTGAACTTCCGGTTGTCTGCGGTGCATGAAAATATTTTCAATGAAAAGAGCGGAAAATTTCCTTCGAAAACGGTGTCGAAATTTTTCTGTTAGACTATCAACTTCTCGGGTATTCTCAAAGAAACCGTTGAAAACGCAAAATGTCAAAAATGCCATGAGCTGCACTGATAAAAATTACATTGCGGTGGCTCCCGACTCATTTCCACGGAAATAACCCATTAATGACAGAAAAAAATGGTCGAAAATTTTGAGGTACAAAATCACACCGGGAATTTGTGAATTAGCTCATATATGTGCGGCAAAATAAATATATGTGAAATATATTGTAAATTCTCTATATATTTCGAATATAAATCGGTTATATTTTCCGCATATATTTTGCTTATATTTCATCAAATATATCCTGACCCGACTAGAAATTCTCGCTCGGCATGCCCGAGTTATATAAGGACCCGATCAGGCTGTTGTAAGGCATGCCAAAGTACGGTATGCCTGATGAGGACCTAATCAGGCAGTTGCAAGGCATGCCAAAGTACGGTATGCACGATCAAATCCTGATCAGGCAGTTGTGAGACATGCCAAAGTCTGGTATGCCTGATAAAATCCCGATCGGGACTGACTTGCCGATAGGGTTCCACTTCGCCGATAGGTGGCGATAAACAGAAAAACATTTCTCACTAGCACTGACTGGATCAACGTTTGTATATAAGGTAGAGGCATTCACCGTACTACATGTAACTGCGATGCGTCCAGACTTGCGAGCGAATAATAATTAATATAAATTACAGATTGCTGGAAGTTAAGATAGTGATTAGGTTAGCCGAGAGCGAGATGTATATTATTAAAAACTAATAAAATACGTGGATATGGTGGATATAATTTTGCAATTATTAATATTACCGGGTGCCGAACTAGAATTTCGATGAGGCACTGATACTGAAACCCGATGCAAACCTGACAGGGTAAACCTCATACGGTCCTCATTACCGAGATCCGTTACATGTGTAATCGGGTCCTGATCGGGCTGCCTGATCTGGACCTGATGAGGACGTATGGTTGACCTGATTCGGTCCTGATCGAATCCCTACCACAATTTCTAGTCGGGGAGAATATAACCAATTTATATTGGAAATATTTCAAATATATTTATTTTGCCGCACATAAGTACCGCGAGTATTCAGTGAATCTGAACGACCCCTCTCTACGGCAAAACCAACACAGGCGCGCACTGCGTCGGTGGAAGCACCACTGGCCGCCTAGCCCCGCTCGCCGAGCCTCACGCGCGCACTGCGTGCGTGTGTTGGTTTTGCCCCAGGGAGGGGGTCGTTCAGATTCACCAAATACTCGCGGTATATGTCGTTATATTTTTCGATATATTTCACATACATATTTTTTCGTGCGGGGTCACTATCTCTCGTATTTAGCAAATCATTATGAATTGAACAAACACGTGTTACGTTATAATATCGCGCAATCCCAGGTCTGGACCCCTATTCAGCAACTTTTCGTTAACGAAACTATCGGAACAGCTTCTTTTGTCTTGTTTCCAATTGGGTAGATATGTCTTTCTTGAAACCTTATTGGTCGCTGACGTCACACTCGATCGTAAAATTACCAATACGATCGTAATCGGAGTTACTAAATAGGGGTCCTGGAAAGCAATCATTCGGAGCGAGAACCTCTTTGTTCGTTTTTTTAAATATTACGTGTCCATCACTATGACTCGTTTCAGATTCTCATGCGCATCACACAAAGTCACAAGTAGCAGCATTGTTTTTTTTTTTTTTTTTTTTTTTTTTTTTTTTTTTTTTTTTTGTCCTAGGAGACAATTTTGAATCGTCTCACCATGTATATCTGTCTGCTAGTTTTTTTCATGTTTGATTCATGATTACTGCTTATAAGTCACTAGTACCGTGATACGAACATCTTCGATATCCCTATTATTCATATCCCTGAATAACTTAAGGGACCATTCTAGTTTGAAATTTTTTGAAAATTGTCGAAATGAAATGAAATGAAATTTCTGCTGAAAATTAGCAATTCGAAGAAGCCGAAAGAATATTGTACGGAGCTTGCATCGCGGATTAATCGTAGGTAGACAGTTCATATGAAATTCTCGGATTCGAAACTTTAAACGCGTTTTTCTCTGAACATAGTTTTTCAAAACGGTGGAAGGTTTTGAACGAAGAATTTTCAAGCTATCCGTCTCACATTTTGCCACAGCATTCTTCACGTCATCCCTCAACGTGTTACGGAAGCTTTTTCTTTTATTTAGAAATTTCGCATTTTTTTGAACGAAAAACTGTCGGAAAAAACGACCGAATTTGACATTTTATCTTAAAATGGCCACCATTTTGTTGATTGTCATCGAAAAAAAAAAAAATCCTCCGTAAATCTCTACAATTTTTCATACTGATTGATAGACCTTTTGGTTTTTCCCTGTCAGACAATTTTTCGAGGAGTAGGACCTTCCACCATCAGGCGCTATTTTTTTCAGGCATTATTTTGCAGTGGCCAAAAATATTGTATAAAAAATAAAAATAAAACATTAAAAAATATTTTTATGTACAACATAAGTCATTTGAATGAACTAAAAAAAAATTAAGCTGATTATCGAATTATATTTAGAAAACAAAAAATTATGAAAATAAGCAATTTTAATGCCCGTCAAACTAGAATGGTCCCTTAAGGTGATGTAGCACTTATCACCGGGAATTGAAATTGCAGAATACGCGTTTACTTAAAAATGGTAGCTCGGATCGAGTTTTCACTTGGTCATTCAACTTTTCGCACAGTTAGGTATTGTTGTAGTCCAAGAAACCAGTGAACCAGTGACCACGTATGCTTGGATAATAAACAGTACATACGGCGTTGTCGTCCGAGCCGTCATCACGAGGCCTCTGCGTGGTGCTGTCACGCAGAGACATAATTAACGAAATAGAACTTATTTTTTCGAATTTCTCGGGTTTTTTGGTCTACAACAATACCTAACTGTGTAATAAGTCGAATGGCCAAGTGAAAATTCGATCCGAGCTTCCATTTTAAAATAAAGGCGTATTCTGCAATTTTAATTCCCGGTGATAAGACCTTAAACGTAACCCACTACGTGATATTAATTTGGCGCGTAGTCAAAAGGCCGAGATCAAATCTCGTCTCGGACCCGACTACTGCAACAGATTATTCGTATCATTTCGCAACTTAATGTCGCTACCAAATATGTCATCGTCAGCTATATCTCTATATATGGTCTGTATATTGTGATAATGTTGATATGTTGTTACGTTATGTAAGCGATAAGAACGAGTATTTATTTACGGCTTGTGAGTGCAACTAAGGACCAGAAACAGTTTCGGAGGAGAAGAAGCTTGACATAGGTTCAACTTCGGATCAAATACTTGGTATCGAATGCAGCAAAGATTGATTTTTGTGCATCATTCTGAAATTTCCATTCACGGTTGATTGCTCCATATTTAAGCTAGTACGATATGGGTGTCTCAACGCAGAATTGGGTCCTTTACGGTGTGGTCGTTATTCTAACCGCATTCGTCGCAGCGTTTTTTTACATGACGCGAAAATTTAACTACTGGGCTAAAAGAGGCGTGGTTGAGACGAAACCAATACCGTTTTTCGGTAACTTTCTTCCCTGCACCTTGTTCAAAAAGTCTGTTAGTGGTGTCGTGGAGGATCTATACTTCAAGCACAAAGGCCATGGTCATGTTGGTCTCTACATTTACGACAAGCCCTGTCTTCTCGTGCGAGACCTAAAGCTCGTGAATCGCATTCTTGTGAAAGATTTCAACTCATTCGCGAACAGATATGTTTCCGCGGGTGATCACGATCCTTTGGGATCAGCAAATTTGTTCATCATTAAGAGTCCGCATTGGAAGACTCTGCGCACAAAACTATCGCCGACCATGACTACAGGGAGGTTGAAGATCATGTTCCAGCAAATGGTAAATATCGGCGGGGATCTAGATACTCATCTCAAGTCTCTTAATTTGGAAGGTGAGCTAGGAATGGATTCAGACTTCCCATTTAATCTGAAACGGTTTTAAATTGATCGGTTCATTCTTCTTCAAGGTGAGGGCGGAGTGGTTCAGTTTAATGAGGTCTGGGCGAAATACACCACCGATGTAATCGCCAGCACTGCTTATGGCCTACAAGCTAACTGCTTGAACAATCCGGAAGCAGAATTTCGGAAGTTCGGCAAGATGATCTTCGAGTTCACTTACAAACGCGCTTTTGAGTTCGGGGCAATATTTTTCGTCCCGAGTCTCATCAAGCCGTTTCGCCTCACGGTTTTTTCACCATCTACTACTGAATTTTTGCGAAAAGCATTATGGGACACGTTGACCCACCGAATGAAAAATGGCATTCACAGAAATGATCTGATCGATACCCTCATCGAGCTGAAGAAGGGTCAGTCTCAGGCCGAGCTCGATGATCCCAACTCGTTCAGTAAGTCAGCAGAGGTTTCGTTCTGACAAAATGTTGAATACAATATTAAGACTTTTTTGTTTACATCGTAGAATTTGATGGGGACAATTTGACTGCACAAGCTGCCATATTCTTCACTGGGGGATTCGAGACCACGTCTTCAACGTTGTCATTTTGCCTATACGAGTTAGCTTTGCAACCGGATATCCAATCAAAGCTCCGAGAAGAGATAACCTCAGCTCTCGATGAAAATGAAGGAGAACTGCTTTATGAATGGGTGCGTATATTCTATACATATACCTATGTATGCTGATGTAATCCGACAATTTTCGTTACAAATACACCTCCGATGTCTATTCACTTATGTCAATTGCATATACGTATACTTACAGGTCACGCAGCTTCCATATCTGGACATGGTTATATCGGAAACTTTGCGGAAGTATCCTATCCTGGGAATTTTAGACAGAGTGGCTGTCAACGACTACATGGTACCGGACAGTGACCTCGTGATCGAAAAAGGTACACCGATTTTCATCTCCGCGGCCGGATTTCAACATGACCCAGAATATTTTCCTGAACCCGAAAAATTCGATCCGGAACGATTCAGCGGTGAAAAAAAAAAGAAGCTACCATCCCACGTCTATATGCCTTTCGGAGATGGTCCTCGGAACTGCATAGGTGAAAAAACAAGCTGATTTAATTTCGTCTAGCCGGGTTATCAACAAGCCTCAGATTTTTATTCACCTTCTTTTCAGGTCTTCGGTTTGGGCTCATGTCAGTTAAAATAGGCCTCATCAGGACAATCTCACAATACAAATTCACTCCATGCAAGGATACCACGATCCCCTTACGTATAAACCCGATGGCCGTTTTCACAGCTATGCGGGATGATTTATTTCTCAATGTCCAAAAAATCGACCAGGCACCTCGCTAATGAAATACTTGTCATTGCGAAATCGAGTGGGGGGTTATAGACACTGCGTAATTTCGAGGCACTGCAATGTATTTGAGGGGTTGCGCGGAATAACGGTATATAAATCGAGCACAAAAATGATCAGTGAGTAGTGACCATAAATTTACATTATACGTTGATTTGATGAAAATGGATTGAATTTTGAAGGGGTGAAATTGAACAGCTTTTATGGAAGAACGGTATAACTCGAGTTATTTCGTTCCTTTAAATATCCAGATGAAATGAGATGGGAACATGGAAGTGGTGTTCGCGGATGATCACTCAACCGCGAAATATTTTGGGTATGGAAACGCATTTTTGATAGCGCAGACATAATCGAAGAGATTTCGTACATTGCTTCAGTAGGCTTATCATCGGCAAAAATAGATGACCTACGATCTTTGATAAAATTTGTATTTAACGAAGCGCAGTTGTGATATCAGAATGTATTCGAAGAAGTATCTGATACAATTCGGGAGTAAACTGTTCATACGTAGACTAGAATAAATTTAAAGAAAAAAAAAAAAAAAAAAAAACGATATAAGCACAAACCGTTCGTTGTATTACTGCAGTTTGTAACTGTTTATAATCATTATCAGAGTTTTTTGTGAAAATAATATGTGGGATAAAGTGAAAAACAGCCTTATGTTATTTGGAAGAACGTTATAACTCGAAAACTTAATCGTTTGTTCATTGCGACCGGTTTGAGATTTCTGTGGTTCTATAATAATGGATGCGTTATGTTTTTTTTATTTATCTAAGAACTATGTTTTTTGAGTTATATGGTTATTCCGCCCAACCCCTCATTTATGGGTGATTTTTTTTTTAACTTAACACCCCTTTCGACTTTATGTATAAGTTGCCAATGTCTATAGTATGTACTCTAAAATATATTAATAATAATGCTGAATGTACTAGTAATGTACCAAATGAATTACACAGATCTAATGTCATTTCATTGAATATGACTTATATAGAAAACAACAACAATATTGAGTTGATTTCGGAATGCATCTAAAAAAATTGCACATTGTCGTTTATCATAGTTTAATTCATTCTACGAGCCGAATCTACAAATTGCGTATCTCAAGTGAGAAACAAAAAAATATAGGAATCCTATAGTATACCTATACGTCCCTGGTAGAAATTTTTCCCATAATCTGTCTAGATCTAGCTAGATTCGCGAGACTGCCATCTAGGCCTATCTAGTAAAACTGTACAGACGCCCGGACAGAAATGTAACACTTGTCCCTTCTAGACGCTATCTAGCAATGCTATCTAGCAGTATCTAGTAGCGCTAGATTATATCTGTACAGTTCTGAGCAGTACTAACGTGTCCTTAGGCAGGTTTTGTTAGAATTATTTTCTAAAAACGATGATAATGAGAAACAAATTTCTTTTGAGGTGCACGTTTATTTATAGATACCGACTGACTGCTGTGTACATTTTCCATTTACGTAATTGAAAGAAGGTCGATCACATTTACAATTAGGTGGACGTAGTACTTGATAATTCTTGACAGTAGTATAAAATTTCTTTGTAATCTTGAATATCATTCGCTGTCATTTTACTCTACTCTTCTCTTCGACACCCGCCCGTGATTCCAAAAATTAAAGCATTCTGTAATCGTATAAATAATCATAACTCTAGTAAAATTTCAAGTGATAAGATTTTATACTTAACGAATAGATTAATTTTCAGTTACTTTTGTTATGCTAAACGAATTTGATCGGGAGCTTCGTTCGGAGATTTTTCAACGTCATCTGATGTTAGGACTTTGGACTTCTTACTTTCGAAACCAACAGCTTGTTTTTTCATAAAAGCAATGAGTTTTGAATGCGATTTTATGTAAATTTTGCTTATATTTTCACAGCTATTATTTATTAATGATTATTAATTGATTAATATTGATTATTTAAAACTGATTCAATGGGGTTGAATACGCAAAGCTTTTCCAGGTGGCGCCAACGAGCCAAGTAACAAAAATGGCGCAGATTACTAATACATGTCTGTTATTAGTGTGTGTCAGTGACCATGTGTGTAAATGTGCGCGTGCCACTAATGGCGGTTCATTTGAATTTTGAAACAACCGGCTATATTGGAGACACCATGTTGGTTACTTGGCTCGCTGGCGCCAAAGTTTTACCGGTAGCCAACCTCATTGATCGCGTCTTCTGATGAGTAATGTAACAAATGTCAATTTGTTTTGTAATGTGTGAACGTAGTCAGAACTAACTTGACTATGTTTATTTTAATGAAAC
This sequence comes from Tenthredo mesomela, assembly GCA_943736025.1. Taxonomy (NCBI): domain Eukaryota; kingdom Metazoa; phylum Arthropoda; class Insecta; order Hymenoptera; family Tenthredinidae; genus Tenthredo; species Tenthredo mesomela. The sequence goes on from OX031016.1 coordinate 1,886,045, forward strand.
ATATTCATATTGTACGATAATATTTCATCATTTCGACCGCTCCTAAGAGAAAGAACGTAACTCGCGAAGCGCGCTAGTAACGACCTATCTCGGACATAGCGCTAGTAAAAACCTATTTCGTGAATCCGGCTAGTATGAACGTATCTCGCCGATGCGCATAGTAAAGCCCTAACTCGGAAGTAGCGCTAGCACAAACGTAGTTGGCAAATTCTGCTAGAATAAATGCAACTTAAAAAAAAAAATAATAATTAATAATTAATAATTAATAATTAATAATAATTAAATTAAAATAAATTAATTAAAAATTAATAAATAAAATAATTATTGAATATTTAAATATTAATATTAATTATTTTTTATTTTTTATTAATAATTATTAATTCATTAATTAATTATTATTATTATTACTAATAATTTCCCAACTACGTTTGTATAGCGCTACTTCCGAGTTAGGGCTTTACTATGCGCATCGGCGAGATACGTTCATACTAGCCGGATTCACGAAATACGTTCTTACTAGCGCTTTGTCCGAGATAGGTCGTTACTAGCGCGCTTCGCGAGTTACGTTCTTTCTCTTAGGAGCGGTCGATTTGGCTTCTGTCCTATAATCTTTCACTCTATTTTAACGAATCTAGCAAATTTAGAAAAATCTGGGCAGGTCTGTATTGCAAATCACGAAAACCTAGCGAATCTAGCAAATCTTGAAAAATCTAGACAGGCCTATATTGCAGGCTAGCAGATCTAGATGAATTTCTACCAGGGTACTATCTGCAAATTTTAGCGGACCACATGCAACTCGCATGTCCAGGAGCTGTAATATGGTAGGTACTACTGTTGTAGGAATATAGGAATATGCAATTGGTTTAAAAAATTATTCTACAAATATCTGGTAAGCTGATGCATTTATGTCCCTTAATTTTATAGCCTGAGCTGACGATATAGGTATATATCGATTACTAAGATCATTATCGTTAAGGGGTTTCCCTATACTGTGAAATTTTAAAAACAAATTTCATTTTTTCTTCTTCGAAAAATAGTTTGAACTTTCAAGATTGATGTTCAGAAGGACCCATTCAGGTATTCGAAGCATTTTTCAAGTTATAGCATTTTAAGCGAAGCTCGCGTGAGGTATAAGGATTTGACTGAGTAGTCATAAACTTTAAGGGCTTTTGAGCGAGCTCCGACAACTCCTCGTTCTGAAGAGCGCCTCTAGCGGCCAGCTGAAGAACCCTATCGAAATGACTACACCTATAGGGCAGTATCTGCATGTGTTCGTGTCGACGCTAGCCTGTCACTTCGGATTTTAGTCCACGGATGTTATCGCTCCTGCTGCTCTGATTTACCGCGGAATAATATTAAAAGATTGCCAACGAGAGCCTGTACACCGCGCTGGTTGTCCCAGCACCGGTTTTCTAGGTAAAGTGCAGAAAATAATGTTATTAATACCCTGTGTCTGTGTATCGGCCATGGTATTAGTGTCAGCTGATTTTACAGCTTCGTATAAATAAATCTATTATTAATTGGAATTTCATTCAATTATCTGTCGAATACCAGCGCGGTGTAGCTGATAATCTGAGGATCACCCCTACGAAATCTGAGAGTGATTAGTAGAGCGATAGAGACGTGATCCGTGAACTAAATTGCGGTTATGAGAATTGGCCAAAAATGCTACTCCGTCGGTAAAACAGCAGAGCGCTCAAAAGCCCGTAAACCTTAGAGCATTTATACCTGGAGGGAGCATGTCGTATCTTTTCCCATAAGTGGCGAATGCAGCAGAGACAGACTTAGTAAGCTGATAACCTCTCTTTGTCGCGCAGGATCTGATTGGTCGTCACGTCGTAGTCACGTGACTAGCTACACCCGTAAGTAAAGAGTCGAAGAGAGAGGTTTCAGCTTACTGTTTCCCTCTCTGTCTGCACGCTTTTCGACCAAGATGCTCCCTCCAGGTATAAATGCTCTAAGCCTTAAACGCATCCATGTCGAAACTGTGTTTTCCAAAACGGTGTACACGATATCTCAGGTTGAAACTCATAAATTGATTCGAGATTTGGTACACATGATTGAGAAATAGTACTTTTTGTCTCCCGGACGATTTTGTTGATATCTTTTTTCTTTCACTGAATATTAATAATAATCATGCGCATTTTTGGGCCAAATGTGGCGAAAAAATTGAAAAAAAAAAAAAATTCTCGTAAGCTTCGAGTAAAAAAAAAAAACTTCCGGAACCAAAAGTTAAAACAATATATTTCATAAGCATATATATATTTTTTTTCAATCCAACCATACGAACCAACCTACACTGAGAGGTGATTTGTGTAGGTACTAGAACTCGCTAGGCTAACAGCGACTCCTGCCGTATGTATAGAGAGTGAGCGAAGAATGAGTAGTGGCAGCGGATTGGGCGAAAAAAGTTCGAGTATACAGGCTAAAATCCGCGTAGTGCGCTGCTACTATACATTTTATGGCTAGTGGCTACACAAAAGTGTGCAGCCACTGCTCATTTTGCGAGATAGCTACTAGTACCCTGTTTTGAGCTCTTGCTACACATCAAGGGTAGTGTTACTATTGGAGGTAGGGGAGGGGGGTTGGAGGGAGGGGGGCCACCCGCCCACCAACTACCCCCCTTCCTCCAGGGGGTTACTTGGACTGTGCACTGCTTGAATGATTATTCATCTCAAGGGTAGTGGCTGTACATATCACCTCTCAGTGTAGGTACACCATGAGCTCATCGTAATGTGTACCTACACATATCGGTACGTGAGTCGAAGAGTATGGCACCTCAAATTAACGCCCAAAACTATGCCACCTCAAGTTAACGCCCGAAACTATGCCACCTCCATCTAATTTAACATGGAGGTGGCATAGTTTCGGGCGTTAACTTGAGGTGGCATAGTTTTGGGCGTTAATCTGAGGTGCCATACTCTTCGACTCACGTACCGATATATCGTGGGTGATAGTGCAATACCGCGTAGCTAACATTTGCAATACCGCGTCTAAGTACAAAAATAGCAAAAATGAGATTTGGTGTGCATTCTATGCAAAAATAAAAAATATGTAAATCATAATATGCACACCAAATCTCACTTTCGCTATTTTTGTACTTACGAGTTACGCGGTATTGCAATATGTAGTTACGCGCTATTGCAAATGTTGGTGACGCGGTATTGCACTGTCATCGACGATATCTCTATTTAATCCATACTTCGTGTGGTTCCTAATCTTATCTCAGACAGAGTATAAATAGTTGCAGGTGGTTCTGGATCAACTCTGTGTATTTCATCAAGTTGGAGCAGAGCTATATAAAGATTAACAGTAACTTCAATTTAAAACTGTTGTGAAGAAATTGCATCATTTAATTGTCAACATTTTGATAAAGTGATTATACAATCTATAGGTAATAGACGAATAAAACCAAAGGGTGATTTATTGCTCTGGATCATTCTTGCTCATTGAACTCCTTTTACCCTAGCAAATTCAGTTACACCAACATTACACCAAAAGTACACGGTGTAGGTCTGCGGTGTAATATTGGTGTAATTTTGGCAAAACTCTATAATGCGTCCAAAATTACACCAAAATGGGTCGGGTGTGAAATTGGTGTAAAGGTGGTGTGAAAAATTCTGAGATACACCGTGTGATTTTGGTGTAATTTTGGACGCATTATAGAGTTTCACCGAAATTACACCAATATTACACCAAAATCAAACCACACCCAAAATACACCAAAATGACACCAGAAATATTGGTGTAAATGAATCCGCTAGGGTATCTTAATCATTAGCAGCTCTCCAACCAGAATCCATCTCATCACCACAACACCGCACTATTGTGACTTTTCGAACTACACGGAGAGAAATTCGGTACGCCTGTTGTGCCACGCGTGGTGGCGCTGCTGTTCCTTACTTTGGTAGCTGATACGCACTTTTTTGGGAGAGCTGCTGCACCAAAGAGAGCAGACCAGGGAGAGCAGTTATACCAAAATATGGAATAGCTGCTCGCCCGGCCGATTAGTATACAATGTGTGCCTCTTGGTACAGTAGCGCTCCTAGCTTGGACTGTACATTATACCCATGCGAGTGACGCTCGCTGTACTTCAAAAAGGATAGCACCTATCGGTCGCGGTATACCGGGATTATTCGTGGATGCGCACCATGCCCAGAACCGAAGATACCCGAACGCGTACGCCGTATTATAGGCAACTTAAGATACACGTATACATACACGCATATACACGTAAGTACTGCCTGTGTGTTTGTTTCGCTCTCGCCGCAGAGTTCAAAATGACGGCAAGCTGTCATCTGTTGTAGCGCTTCTATGTGCATTGGTTTATAGGTCTATGTTTATAGGTTATTCTTCAATTACAAAACTTGTTAGTTAACGCGGATCAGTGATGAATCGATTTCGAATAATTACGTATGATTAATTAAAAGATATGGTTAAACAATTTGATCTGCCAGCCTGTCGATGCGATGATGTCTTATAGGTTAGAATGTATTCTTCTGCACCGCAGATGTGTTCCAGGTGAACGAAAATAATGTTTCGTCGTATTAGCGATCTACGTGTCAGCAAATCAGGTAAATTCCATTATAATAACTCATTGCAGCATTAAATTTCGATAACCAACGTGATTGATTTACAATAGTAATTATACTCTGTTTGTGAGCACCCTCAGGTAGTCAATTTTTGCGGTCCACAGGTACAGCACCTGCATGATCGCTGGCATCGACCTCCTACTTCCTATCCGACATCTTTCCTGCTCGCTATACCAGAAATCACCATGAACATCACCAGAATTCCCAGAATCGCATCGTTATCCCGTAGGATTCATTCCCATGGTACTGAGACCCTATGCTACAAGACCATGTCGCAAGCAGCATTAAATTTTGATAACCAACCTGATTAATTTACAATGGTAACTATACTCTGTTTGTGAGCACCCTCAGGTAGTTAATTCTTGCGGTCCACAGGTACAGCACCTGCATGATCGCCGGCTTCGACCTCCTACTTCCTATCCGACATCTTTCCTGCTCGCTATACCAGAAATCACCATGAATATGACAGGAATTCCAAGACTCGCATCGTCATCCCGTAGAATTCATTGCCATGGTACTGAGACCCTATGCTACAAGACCATGTCGTAAGCAGCATTAAATTTTCGATAACCAACGTGTTTAATTTACAATACTTATTATACTCTGTTTGTGAGCACCCTCAAGTAGTCAATTTTTGCAGTCCACAGGTACAGCACCTGCATAATCGCTGGCACCGACCTCCTACTTCCTATCCGACATCTTTCCTGCTCGCTATACCAGAAATCACCATGAATATCACAGGAATTGCCAGAATCGCATCGTTATCCCGTAGGATTCATTCCCATGGTACTGAGACCCTATGCTACAAAACCATGTTGTAAGCAGCATTAAATTTCGATAACCAACCTGATTAATTTATCACACTAATTATACTCTGTTTGTGAGCACCTTCAAGTCGTCACTTTTTTCAGTCCACAGGTACAGCACCTGCATAATCACTGGTACCGACCTCCTACTTCCTATCCGACATCTTTCTTGCTCGCTATACCAGAAATCACCATGAATATCATAGGAATTGCCAGAATCGCATCGTTATCCTGTAGGATTCATTCCCACAGTACTGAGACCCTATGCCACAAGACCATGTTGCAAAGACTCTGCAGCCTAGACAAGCAGGATCATACTATGAAAATTTGATTATGTAAAAATTGTTAAGGGGAGACTTTGATAAAAACGATTTTTTCATGTTTTAAATTAGTAAAAAAGATCCAATCAAAAATTTCTTGCATCAAAATTTAGATTATGGTAGTATGGGTATTGAACAAAAATGTCAATCCTCTCAGTTGAAAGTGTATGCGCAAGGAGTTTTTGGCAGCGCTGCACAAATAATTTTCTGCTAAAGGTTCCTTGGGCATACACTTTCAACTCAGAGGATTAACATTTTTTTTAAATACACATAATACCATAATCTAAATTTTGATGCAGTGAATTTTAATTTGGATTTTTCTAGTCATTTAGAGAATGACAAAATCATTTTTATCAAAATTTCACCAAAGTCTCCCCTTAACAAAGACAGATAACATATTTCGACACTCATGTAATGTAATTTCATAAGAGAGACTAGTTTCATATCCAACTACGAAACGACACAGGATAATCTCACAAGTTCTTCTATGCCAGTGTACAAATTGAATCAGTTTCACAATACAGGGTGCCGAATATTTTATATGCAAGTTCTTTAGAGTTTAGAGTTTAGAGTTTAGAGTTTATTCACCAGAGATACAGATATTACATAAAATATAACGACAATATCTGTCCTAAAGAGGTGTTACCACCTGTACATAGGCCTGGAAAGAGGAAAACTTAACTAAAATAATATAAATAAACACTTTATTCAGTAATAATTTTTTTATGACAGTACACATTAATCAAACTGGTCAAAAAATGAACAAATAGACCGACTAAGAGGTTGAGATCAATTGAGCCAAGAGTTAGCCAATAAATATTCCAAAGACGACCTTGGATAATCACAGATACAATATTCCAATTTAAAGGCTGCATTCAACAATACTACTAAAACTTTTAAAAACGGTGAAACTTTTTCTGATGAGTGTTGCAATCACACGAGATCAGAGGAAGTCTTTCAGTCGGGTATTGTATACAGAGCTATACTTTATGAGGTGTGAAAATGAGGGTGTTACCCACTCGGAAAAGTTAAAAAAATATTTTCTCGTCGTCTGTGATAGTATTCTAAGTCTTAGTCCAAGAATTGTCAAAGTTTTTAATGTAATTTTGTGAAATACGAGTAGTGTATGGTTTTATTTTTCTAGAAACGATCAGTCTGAGCATGTATTCTAATTCTGTATCCAATGAATTTTTGAAGTTTCATAAATGTATGAATGAAATCGAATCATCCATATCTCGTCATTGTTATCTATTAGTAGCGTGTTGTCACGTGCTTTCAAATTTTATGAACTTTTCTCTTTCTCAATTAGATATTGATATATTAAATATTTATAATACTTATACCGATGATTACTTTGGAAAGTAAATAAATAATCTGCTGCAACATACGATTTTCATGCACGCATTTGTATTTATTTAGCTTGAAGTCTTGAATTTTACATTATCAGAAGCCAGCAGTCGTCCCTGATAATATTTTAGGTCTCAGTCTAAGAATTGTCAAAGTTCAAAATGTAATTCTTTGAGAGATGATTAGTCGCCGGAGAAGGCATTCTAAGTCCTAACTACGATTCCACCTGAACGAGCTTATTACAGTGAATAAGTATTGAATTATTTTATTGACTTATAGATACAGCGTGTTGTAATAGGGTAGCTACTTTTCATGAATTTGCATCGTTAAACTAATGTATGCCCCAACTGGGGTTGAAAAAGTAATTGCTTGTGCATTTGAACAATTAATTTGATGGGGTTGAGGTTGCCATGAACTGTGCTTCACTATACCGAAAGTGTCACTGCACTAAAGTTAAAAATTGGGTAGAGCGTCAACTGCAAGGACTCTTACTACTGAGCTGAGATGTGAAACTTGAGATTTGAGATTGTACCGGATTCATAATTAATTAAAAAAAATTAAAATTCACTGCATCAAAATTTAGATTATGGTATTATGTGTATTTAAAAAAAATGTTAATCCTCTGAGTTGAAAGTGTATGCGCAAGGAACCTTTAGCAGAAAATTTGTTGTGCAGCGCTGCCAAAAACTCCTTGCGCATACACTTTCAACTAAGAGGATTGACATTTTTGTTCAATACCCATACTACCATAATCTAAATTTTGATGCAAGAAATTTTTGATTGGATTTTTTTTACTAATTTAAGACATGAAAAAATCGTTTTTATCAAAGTCTCCCCTTAACAATTTTTACATAATCAAATTTTCATAGTATGATCCTGCTTGTCTAGGCTGCAGAGTCTTTGCAACATGGTCTTGTGGCATAGGGTCTCAGTACTGTGGGAATGAATCCTACAGGATAACGATGCGATTCTGGCAATTCCTGTGATATTCATGGTGATTTCTGGTATAGCGAGCAAGAAAGATATCGGATAGGAAGTAGGAGGTCGGTACCAGTGATTATGCAGGTGCTGTACCTGTGGACTGAAAAAATTGACTACTTGAAGGTGCTCACAAACAGAGTATAATAAGTATTGTAAATTAAACACGTTGGTTATCGAAAATTTAATGCTGCTTACGACATGGTCTTGTAGCATAGGGTCTCAGTACCATGGCAATGAATTCTACGGGATTACGATGCGAGTCTTGGAATTCCTGTCATATTCATGGTGATTTCTGGTATAGCGAGCAGGAAAGATGTCGGATAGGAAGTAGGAGGTCGAAGCCGGCGATCATGCAGGTGCTGTACCTGTGGACCGCAAAAATTAACTACCTGAGGGTGCTCACAAACAGAGTATAGTTACCATTGTAAATTAATCAGGTTGGTTATCAAAATTTAATGCTGCTTGCGACATGGTCTTGTAGCATAGGGTCTCAGTACCATGGGAATGAATCCTACGGGATAACGATGCAATTCTGGGAATTCTGGTGATGTTCATGGTGATTTCTGGTATAGCGACCAGGAAAGATGTCGGATAGGAAGTAGGACGTCGATGCCAGCGATCATGCAGGTGCTGTACCTGTGGACCGCAAAAATTGACTACCTGAGGGTGCTCACAAACAGAGTATAATTACTATTGTAAATCAATCACGTTGGTTATCGAAATTTAATGCTGCAATGAGTTATTATAATGGAATTTACCTGATTTGTTGACACGTAGATCGCTAATACGACGAAACATTATTTTCGTTCACCTGGAACACATCTGCGGTGCAGGAGAATACATTCTAACCTATAAGACATCATCGCATCGACAGGCTGGCAGATCAAATTGTTTAACCATATCTTTTAATTAATCATACGTAATTATTCGAAATCGATTCATCACTGATCCGCGTTAACTAATAAGTTTTGTAATTGAAAAATAACCTATAAACATAGACCTATAAACCAATGCACATAGAAGCTCTACAACAGATGACAGCTTGCCGTCATTTTGAACTCTGCGGCGAGAGCGAAACAAACACACAGGCAGTACTTACGTGTATATGCGTGTATATATACGTGTATCTTAAGTTGCCTATAATACGGCGTACACGTTCGGGTATCTTCGGTTCTGGGCATGGTGCGCATCCACGAATATTCCCGGTAGGTGGCGTACCAAATTTGTCTCCGTGTAGATATACTAAAATTGAACTCAGAATTAACACCACGCTGATTGAACTACAATCGTAGCATTATGGCTACGTATATTTTGGCACTGGCTATTTGTGAAAGTCCTGATTTTAGCCAGTGAAAATTAGAAATTTACCTTACGTCAATAACCTATAGTGTTAATTTTCCAACAGGAACACATCAAATCTAACTTTGGGACCACGTTCTCAGACGAATAAAAACCAATTAGGCTGAAATATACGGAGAGCTAGAATGGTTGTTATTGCCAAGAAGTATCTGATCACTAAACATTTTCAAGGACTGCCGAAGCGTTCGGATCTGACTTTGGTTAAGGAAGAATTGCCTCCTCTGAAAAATGGAGGTTCGTATATAGCTACCAGCTTTTGAATCTATACTATTATATCTTTGAGGAAACGGAATGCCATATTATTGAATAGAATTGGGTGAATTCAATACTAATATCAGTTAAAAACAATTTCAGAGTTCCTTCTCCAAGCGGAGTACTTGACCGTTGATCCGTACATGAAATTGTACAACGAAAAGCTCCCACTAGGATCAACAATGATCGGAACGCAACTCGCTAAAATCATAGAATCGAAAAATGCATTCTTTCCAGTCGGTAGGCGTGTCTCCATTGATGCTGGTTGGCGGACACACACAGTAGCTAGTGAAACTACAAAATATGGTATTTTCGAACTGGTTCCAGACCTAATACCTGATTTCGATGACCTTCCGACGTCTCTTGGTCTGGGAGTACTAGGCGCGCCAGGGTAAGAAAGCCGATCATTTGAAACTGTGACCAATCCTTGATAACCCCCCAGCATTTTGATCTTATCGTGAAGTTTGAAATTTATCTAATCATTTTATGAATGAAATTGATAGTGATTGTTATGGCTCAGTTACACAGAGCGCGTCGCGTCACGCGGAGTGGCAAACAATTATATGCAGTAACCAATGGGAGGGCTGCTTTTGACACGTATATAATGTCTTTTTTTGAAAAAGCAGCCCTCCCATTGGTGACTGCATATTGTTTGCCGCGCCGCGTGACGCGACGCGTGACGCGACGCGCTTTGTGTAACTGAGCGACATTTTTGCACATGACTTTCATCGGAAAGGACCCCGCACATTTCTTATGGGAACTGGCTTTCCGATGGATTTGGCTGAATTTGTCAGGTTTCGTAGTTCATGCAATGCTGAACAAAAGTTACCATTGCCACAACTTCCAAAAGTAAGCGGTTGAGGTTTACAATCGGACCATTTGTACTCGCGTTTCCCCTGATCTGTGAATGAATAGGCCCTCGCTTTTACCGTTAGGTGATTTTTTAAGTATAGGTTTTTCGACTCATCACTTCGTACTTGAGCTATTTGATAGTCAGATCCGGGTTAAAAGTTGAAAAGTACACCGAACGGAAATTCCTGCCTGCAAAATACCTGCACTTTTGGGTTGAAACTGATACTACACGAAACGGAATTTAAACTTCAACCGCTTACCAAGGTCGAACGGTTCACTTTTGGAAGTTGTGGCAATGGTAACTTTTGATCAGCATCGCATGAACTACGAAACCTGAAAATTTCAGCCAAATCCATCGGAAAGCCAGTTCCCATAAGAAATGTGCGGGGTTCTTTCCTGAACTTTCAGAAAAAAAATAATCATCATTTTTGAAAAATTCAGAAAATTTCCGATCGACGACTGTGTGTTTTTAATCTTGTTTTGAGGAATTTTTTGAATTTTTTTTGAATTTTTTATTTTTTTTCTATGATCAAAGGGGAAGGATTCAGATATCTGAAAAAAATGATCTCCATGAATTTCTCTGAGTCCCGCGGAAGTGGCAGCGAAATTAAAAAAAAAAAAAAAATGACGAAAAAAAATTAAAAGAATTTTTTTTTTTCGAAAATCAAATTTTTCTTATGAAAGCGCATTCCTTTACGAACAAAATGATTCCAGGATCAGTCCGCAATCCTATCAGTCCGAATACTTTCGGAGATATGGATTTTCAAACATAGCGGTGCAACAGCGATGTACAAAAATTGACATAGCTCTAACTCCGCCATTTTCGACAAATTTTCAAAATCCTTGAAGTTGTATTTTTTTTTCCATAGTAGGTACTAAAGATATTCTGAATGGCGCAAAGATCTGTGACTTGACGGTTTTTTTTTTTTTTTTGTTTGAGTGAGGTGATGTGGATCCGCTCATGTAGAAGTTATTAATTGGCGGATTAAAATCGACATTTCCCAATGTGGAAACTAAATTGAAAATTTTCTTGACAATGCCTATTTGTAATGCAAGTGGAGAACGCACATTTTCGGTTCTTAAGCGCGTGAAGAATTAATTACGAAATAGCTTACTAAGTCAGTCGCATTTGAGTGACCTATCTATTATTTTCATCGAAAATGATATCGTTCAGTTATTGGATTATGAATCTGTCATAGATAATTTCGCGAAATCGAAAGCACGAAATAGTATATTTCGATACAAGAGCGCAAAAGCAGCAATTCGCGCACGAGTGTGAAGGCCCGAACGAGCCCGAAGGCGAGCCGGAGGTCGCGAGTGAGGTGCCTTCACACGAGTAAGCGATATTGCTGCGTTGAGCTCGCGTATCGAACACCATTTTTCTCGACACATGCAACGCAAGGTCCTCGTTTGTGTGCCGTCTGCGGGCACCCAAGCCGATTTTAGCGTACCAGTGTGCAAAATTACTTTGCGCACCGCGTAGCGGTGCGCAAAAGTCTGCTTTGGGTGCGCGTAAACGGTGCGCAAAGGAGGATTTTGGGTGCATGTGTTAAGAAAAGTCGTAATTTGATTTCATGAATGATATCACGATATCAGGGGGCTTATTCTGTAACTTCATAACTGCAGAATAGCTGCACAAAACAATGTCAATCCATGAAAAAGAAGCAGCTCATTGGCAGCCGCCTATTGTTTTTCATGATTTCAGTGCTATTTTGCAGTTATTTCCGCAGCTATGAGTTACAGAATAAGCCCCCAGGTTTCATACAAAAGAGGTGTTCTTTCGCCTAATTAAGTTTCATTCGTTATATTTCAGTACCTGCGGTTCACGTACCTTCTTAGTGATAACAAATAATATTTAGAATATTAATAATAATAACTAATGACTATTTGCTTATAAATTTAAATAAAATATTTTATTCCCAGGTCTATATGTATTGCAATTTATTCGTTGTCCTTTTAAAACTGCGTTTATTCATTATTTTGAATGTTCAGTAGCCCCGAACAGGTTGAACGTTTTACTGACTTCCCATGTAGGGCCTCAAAATCTGTTTGCGCCTGGGGCCTCCAAGTACCTTAACCCGCCACTGTTACAGCATACTAATATCGCGTACTAATGGTTATAGGCACACTTCATATATCTTGATGAAAATCGGTTGCGAGGCAAAAGCTGGTGAAACACTAGTTGTTAGTGGGGCGGCTGGTGCATGCGGATCTCACGCAGGACAGATTGGAAAGATTCATGGTCTGAAAGTTATCGGAATCGCGGGTACCGATGCCAAGTGCAAATGGCTGAAGGAAGAACTGGGATTTGACGAGGCGATCAATTACAAAACCCAAGATGTAGCCACTGCTTTGAAGAAGGCTGCTCCGGAGAAAGTCGACTGCTACTTCGACAACGTATGTATAAACTTCGATATACGGTCAATAATCACGACATTTTTCCATTTCAAGTGATTCCATTACATCCCTTGACTGCTGATTATTCAAGCCTTGATATCTACCGCATAAAACGTTGTTTCTTTTTTTCACTCAAAAATAGGTGGGAGGAGAGATTTCCGACATTGTGATAAGCCAGATGAAAGATCATGGTCGTGTCGCGATATGTGGTGGTATTGCTATGTACAACGACGACCCTACTTCATGGATGGAAAATCCACCGGTAAATCCAGACGTCGCTCTAAAGAAAATAAAAATGGATAGATACCCAGTGCACAAGTATCAGCATCTTTGGGCTGAAGCTTTCGAGCAGAACCTCAAGTGGGTAAGGGAAGGCAAGCTGAAGTATCGTGAAACAATTACGACAGGATTTGAAAAAATGTATGACGCATTCGTTGGTGTGTTGAAAGGAGATAATGTTGGCAAAGCTGTTGTGGCAGTTTAACTTTAATTCGAAATCAACGAAGTGGTGTAAATATTAGGTCACGTTACAATTCATGTTTATTGCATATGGGTATGAGGATGCACACAGCTATGATGAGGATGTATCTCAACGATGTTTCAATTTGAATAAATACAAGAACTGTTTCCAACATTCAATCGCATCATTCTTTACCTGCCGCAAATACACGTATGTTCCCTACCTCTGATAATAATTATTGTGCCGATTACAGGTGGCTGAGATGAAAATCGCGTATCCATTTTCCATGAATCCACGGATACCCTACAACCCTTCGTGCAATAAAAATGCTTGAAGATGCCCATGTAACACTGATTCGTAGAGTACAAGGGTGAGGCGTTTAAAGTGACCCAGGCAATTTTCTTCCAAACGAAGAGAGATATGAAAAAATGTTTCAGACACCACTTACATGGTTTCAAGGGGGACACAAGATAGTGCTTTCGACTGTTTTCCAAAGTCGAAGTGTCAAGGTCGTTTGAAGGTCAACTCTGGTTTTTCAAATAGAATACTGTATTTTTTTTACGGAAATCGAAAGAGCATTCAATTCCAGTTCTAAAAGTCGCCGTATACTTTTGTCTTGAATTCAAGGGATCATGGGATATTCATTGAAAACGAAAAATAAATCGGTTCTGTGCATTACCTGTAATCAACGGCGTAGACATTGCGCGGACACGATTCTTTCATTAAACTTCGACAGCAAATGTTCGAAATGATGGCCATTTGTGTCGATACACTTCTGATAGCGCCCAATAAAAGAACGTTGAACTGCTATCAGAGTTCCTTCCTTGACACTGGCACAGGCATCGATGATTCTTTGGCGCATATTCTCGCGGGTCATCGGTACTTCTTTATAAACTACTTCTTTTATGTATCCCCACAAAAAAAGTCCGGGGAAGTAAGATCCGGGGAACGGGCAGGCCAGTGAACAGGTCCTCGACGTCCTATCCAGCGATCAGCATAATCTCGATTTAATATCTCACGAGCTTGAGCTGCAAAATGAGCTAGACATCCATCATGTTGATACCACATATATATTGGATCGTTCCAGGAGTGGTATGTCTTCGAGCAATGCTGGAAGTACCTGATCCAAAAAGTCTCTGTACTTCTATCCGTTGAGTGTGCCTTGCGAGTTATCTTACGAGAATATAAATATTATATAACATGTAGGTATCGTGCATGTAAGAATAAATCATAACTTTTATATACCATTGTTACATATTGATACGAAATTAGCTTTCGTGAGTTTTATAATCAAATCAATGAGGATCCCTGAGTTGAGAAATGAAGATTCAAGTCTAAATGCAAGAAATAATTATCAAGAAAAACGCATATATTGAAAAATGGGACAGTTTCGTTTAATGTCTGAAACAAGACTGTTATTTACAACAATATTCGTTGATCAGCTATCTGTATACATCTTTTATTTGTATTCATTTATCTTTATGACTGCTAGACTGAATGCGATATAAGGGAAATTTAATGTCAAGTGGAGGAGGAAAATACACCTTCGTAACACTACCCCCCCTTCAGAAGAAGAGTCGTCCCGACTCGAGCAAATCAAAAAGTAAAGAAATCAAAATCAAAGTCTAGCATTCATTTAGAGTGTGTGAGTGTGCGAGGCGAAAGTTGGAGCTGTGGCTCAAAAATTTAAAAAAAAAAAAACTTTCCGAAAACTATCTGACATTAGTCTCACTTACATTCTCGTATGATCTCAAGGGAAACCACAGAAAACCTTGAGAAGATAGTCAACTAAAACTTATCAAAATGAGCAATTTTAATATAAAAATGTTCGTTCTTCAAACTTGAAAAGTCGTCAATGAATCCAAACTTGAAGAGAAAAGGAGAATCTGGAAAACTGGAAGTCGCCTAGGGGTAAAACCGGTTCACGATTGATCAGAGAAAGTCAGGAAACAGGAAAACGGGAAACAGGAATCCAAAATCATGAACCGCTCCCAGGTTAATCCAGAAACGACAGCAAAACAGCACACCCTAGAGTGGAGGACAAATGTGAGTTTCTCAAAATAATAAATTGTTGACCTTCAAATAATAAAAACAGAGCTAAATAAAATCACAATTAAAGAATAAAAATGGAACGATCTTATCTCATCAAAAGGGGCAAAAATGTTCGTCAAGTCCCGAAAGATCTGTCAGAAAATCATTTTCCCTTCAGGAACACCAAAGGAATCTAAAAAAGACTAAAAATTCCTTGGACAAAAAGAAAGGTCAAGATAAATTATATAAAATCATTCAAATGTAAACAAAAGTTAGTAGCACGATCGATAGTTGTCTAATCGATATGACGCGACTGCGTTCAGAATAAAAAAACTAACCCAAAACCTCTACTTCTAACCTCGAAGCGATGACAGCCCTACCAAACCTCCTGACTCTAATTTTTTGAGGTAGAGGGTTGAGAATCGGAGGAAGTATTAGACTTCCTCCACGAATTTTGTCGGTCAGATCTAGTGTCACGATTCTCTTCAGACGAACCTTTTTGTTTTTCTATTAATTTATAACAATATTGAGCATTATGCCCGGATTGATAACAGTAAAGACAAACTGATGGAGGTCTGGTAAAGCCGGTCTCTCTGAAAGGACGTTCCTGTCGATTATTATCTTGTCTACGCTGTTGCCAGGGAGTATCTTTAGGACGACTGCTATTATCTCCATGATTACTTGAAGGATTCCTCTCTGTTTCTACCCTTCTAACTTTTCCTCCTACTAAATATTCTTTATCGAGAGCTTCTATTTCTAATCCCTTTATTACTGCTTCCCTTAAAGTTGTGGGTCCTGCCAAACTCAGTGCATGTTTTAAGTCACCGTCTTTTATGGCGTTAATAAATCGCGAACAAGCTAATCGATCTCTTGTTAGATCGTCACAACCGGGTAAAGCTACTCGAGCCATCCTTTCGATGTCATGACCGAGTGTAGCAAGACTCTCATCTCTATTCTGTCTCCTATTCTCAAGCTGAGTTAAATGCAACTTCTGGAGATGTTCACTTCCATATTTAACTCTGATCGCTGAGCTGAGCTTGTCATAATCCTTCAATTCATCACGAGCTAAGGAGGTAAGAACGGACAATGCTGCACCTCTCAAACTGGCAGCTAAATTTCCAGCTTTAGTTGAAACATTCCAGCCATTTATTTCGGCTACAATTAAAAATTGACACTCGTACTCGGCCCATGAGGTGGTACCATCATAAGTAGGAACGCGGATTACTTTGGAAGGATTTATGACAGGCTCGACTCGGCTTTCTACTGCTACCTGTCTTTCTAATTCAATATTTTGATTGGTACTCCCGGCGCTATTCTCTTTTCGTACAAAATTGCTTATTAATTCACACAAATTGTCAATCCTATCGTCATTAGATCTTTTGTGTGACGAACTCGGGAACTCAACTCGCGAGAGATGATCCCCACACATTCTATTAGTCGAAGTCTGATCACGAGCAACCTGAGGCAACTGAACCGGTGATTCGATCGTAGTCAACTCACCAGTCCTTGGCCTATCAATAACAGGAGGAGGAGTTCTTCCTCCATGAATATTTACAGACCTTTGTTCGGGTAAAATCTGTAACAACTCATCTCTCGCCAAAGATAACCTTCGAGGAGTAGGAATCGGGGAAATTCGATCGGGAAGTCGGGGAACCAGAGTTTCTAGGCTTCTCTGAAATGCTAGAAGGTGAGCGTCACGATCCTCTCGTTGTGAATTGCGTTGGGCCTCCAAGATGTGATGGAGTTGTGTCTGCTGGACCTCGCGTTCCTCGCGGTGAGCCTGAAGTTGTCGTTCTACCTGTAAAAGAGAAGTCTCCCGGTCTCGTTGCCGGTCTTCTCGCTGTACTTGAAGTTGTCGTTCCTGTGTTTCTCGTTGTGCTTGAAGAAATACTTCCCGGTCTTCCCGTTGTGCCTATATGAGCTGTTCGGTCTGTCGCTGTTGAGCGAGCATGACCATTTGTAGGACGGACTCCATCTGGGCCATAGGATTAGGCAGAGGCGGTAGCTGAGATTCAGCTGGTTGGACCGGGGTAGGTGCAGAGAGTTCGTTTAAAGGGGTTGATCGAGCGTTACGAGTATTGCGACTCATTTTTCAAGCAATTGCAAAGGAAATTGAAAATTCAAATTGACAGACTTGTGGCACTAAAAATCTCAACTCAAAAATCACACTTCCGACACCAATGATACGAAATTAGCTTTCGTGAGTTTTATAATCAAATCAATGAGGATCCCTGAGTTGAGAAATGAAGATTCAAGTCTAAATGCAAGAAATAATTATCAAGAAAAACGCATATATTGAAAAATGGGACAGTTTCGTTTAATGTCTGAAACAAGACTGTTATTTACAACAATATTCGTTGATCAGCTATCTGTATACATCTTTTATTTGTAGGGGAAGATGGGGTAATTGCGAACACCTAAGGGAGATTGGAAAAAAACCGAGGAAATCACATAGTTATGAAATTTTTCTTTATCGCAACCTCAACTATGATATCTTATCTTGGCAATCCATCACAATTTATATCATTAAATCAAGAATTAGGTTAAAATATTGAATAAATACGAAACCCTTGCATTTCGCAATTACCCCGACCCCCCTGGGGTAATTGCGAACAGCACTTGGGGTAGCCCGGACGACTAGACTTGAGATAAATCCGATAATAAATAGGCGTAAAACATCAAAAATCAACCGAGTACCTGCAGATAATCAATATTCCAACAACACATGGTGAAGAAATATCAGCTCGGGGTAATTGCGAACCTGTTATTACGCAATTCGCAATTACCCCAAACGATCAAATCGATAGAAAGTAACATTGCAAAGAAACACGGCCTCACATTCTGAACTTGAAGGTGGGCGATGATATCGTCATGGATTTTACTTTCTGAAGCTAAATATTCAACACTATATTACATAAAACCAGGTCATTTCATCGATTTGAACACCTAAGAATAATTAGATCAAATTCATTGAAATGTATTTACGGTTATTACCTCCAACATCTTACGAGTTTTTTTACATTTGATAGCGCGTCAACACTGCAATTTGAGACAGCTCTCCATATGCACCGGTTTGCGGAGATTGGGTAGAGGAAACATAGAGAAATGGCCTGTTCGGATTTACCCCGCGTTCGCAATTACCCCACTCTCCCCTATTCATTTATCTTTATGACTGCTAGACTGAATGCGATATAAGGGAAATTTAATGTCAAGTGGAGGAGGAAAATACACCTTCGTAACAATATATATAATTGTTATCCGCAAGCGCCGGCAACCCGCACGACAATCCCCGCGCGACCGAAGTTAGAGAGGTGGCCGCCTGCAGCGCTTCGCTCAAAAAACCTTTCTCGCAATAGAAATAACTTTTCTTCTTAATGAGACTCGACGATTTTCTGAGTAAAATCAGCAAACTACAGATATCAATAAAGCGGCTCAATCCGTAGTAAAGACTAGTACTTCATTCTTTTACAGAATATTCGATCTAGTCGAAATATCATACAATTGAGTTTATTGCAGTAGTAACACTTATTGTGAAATAGACCATTATGTTACCGATCAGTTATATGTATGCAGCGTTATTATATACGCAACATCAATATAATAGGGTAAGGTTGCTATCGATGGACCGGTGCAACCGATGGACAAGTTGAATATTTCAAAAACGCGTTGGTATGAAGAGCTCTTTTCAGTTGAAACTGAGTGTACTAGTCGGGAAGAGTTGAAAATATGGTGAAAAGAGTCACTCGGTTACAATAGGCGTGCTGAAATCTAGTAAAATAAGAATTTGCCTTCTCTGATCTAATTTTTCATGATTTTGAAAATGTGTTCGAATCCTTATCCATTTATTGGGGTAATTTCGCCTTGCATGCTTCGATAGCTGCAGGTTTCAAGATTCGAAACGATACTAGACATTTATTTATATGTCCCAACTGGGGGGTAGTAGATCAGGTTATGTGCTGCTTTGCAAATTTCCATGGATGGACCATGACACAGTGCCATGAATGGACCAGTAATCTATAATGGCAGATAGTCTATAATAATTGAAAAAAAAGAATAGGTATATATAGGAAGATTTTTACCTAGTTTTCAATGAATCTAGGTATAAGATATTGTTTTGTTATGCAGAGACGTGTAAAATCAAAGAATTTCATTTCATACTTTCAAATTGATATCCAAGATTGAATAACGTACTAATATAAATGCGATTTTGTATGATATAACTTTTAAGACTGCTGTTTACATAAAGATCTACCCATAGTTCATCCATTCATTATTAACACCAATAATATCAAGTCATTGAACTGTTTTAAGTTCATTGTTGAGGTGGTCCAACGAAGGAAACCGAGTGGTCCATTCATGGAGAGGGGTTGCCATGGATGGACTGAATGCAAAAAATACAAAATCGGTTTTGCTGAGTCGACAATTAACGATAAATTTTTCTACATGTGAACGTTTTGTAGAAAAGGTTTCAATGAAAAGATCCACCATTGATTTTTCATGTTTGACATGAAAATGTACTTTTTATGACCAGTTTTGCTTAGGGGGTCCATCGATAGCAACCTTACCCTAAATACATAACAGACGTAACTGTTATGTAATAGTTACAAGCTTGAGAAGGAAATAACAACTTACCCAACCGTTACATGTAATGAACAGGTAATATTACACGTTATATTCGGTTATATAGCTGTTACATAGCTGTTACATAACTGTGTTTGCTGGGCGAGAGTCATTTTTTTCTCTCAACAAATGCCTGATTACTAATGACAACCGTTGTTATTAGAAGTCATTCTTTTTCTTGATGGATTGCCACATAAGTGCAACACTGAAGTATTGCCGCTGTGATTAATAAGAATAAAAATGGATCGATATACGATTGCTGAAAAAATCGATGTGCTTTTCATTTACGGTGAAACTCAGAAAAACGCCCGTGCAGCTTGTAACTTATACGCAGAACGATACCCGGAGAGGAATAATCCCATGCCGTAGAACTTTCGATCGAATCATACAATCGTTTATGGAAACGGGTAGTGTCGCGGCTAAAGAAAGGAAACAAAGTAGGCCTGTAATTGGAGAAAATTCGGAAATTGCTGTTTTAGCTGTACGCAGTAAAAATTTTTGCGTCATTTTTAACATAAAGTTTGTGTTAAAACTTTTGTGTTAAATATTTAACACTTTCTAGTGTCAATTTTAACATAATTGTGTTAAATTGACACTAAAAAGTGTTACGTATTTAACACAAAAATTTTAACACAAAGACTTTATGTTAAAAATGACGCAAAATTTTTTACTGTGTAGTAGCCCGTGATCCGGAAATAGGTTGTCGTCAAATTTCAAATGACTCTGGAATCTCTCAAAGAAGTGTTCTTCGAATACTCCATCGTCATAAATTTCATGCTTCTGAAATGTTCGTTTTCATGTAACTTTTATGCAACAATGGTATATAATGGTTATGATTCATTGTTACATGCGCGATACCTACATGTTATATAACATTTATATTTCTGTAAGATAACATGTGTAATGTTATTTGTTAGACCGTGGTTATATAACCGTAACAGTTTGTGTTTGCCGGGCGATAACAACCAGGAATTGTTGGTTGCCAATGTTAACGGTTGTTATCAAGACTCATTGTTTTTCTTGATCGGTTTCAACCGTTTCAACAAGTTCAAGAATAAAGTATTGCTAGTTGTGATTATGTGATTATGATTAGTAAAAATGAAAATGTATCGATATACGTTTGCTGAGAAGGTCGATATAATTTCCGTTCACAGTGAAGCGCAAAAAACAAAACGCCTGTGCAGCGTGCATTTTATACGCGGAAAGATACCCCGAGAAAAACAATCCATGTCGCTTCATTTTTTTTTTTTTCAATGAATATCCCATGATCCCTTGAATTTGAGACATATAGGGGAGAGTGGCCTAAAGCGGGTACGTTAACGATAAAAGCCCAAAAATCTTAGTTTTCGTTTGATTAAAATAACAATTTTGGTTTTTTTGATTAAGAGGATTATCGAACTTCAAAATAATAAATCATAATTGTATCATTTTGTATCAAGTAATCATTTATTATCAAAAATTCAAAACTCCTCAAAAACCCGCGTTGCCCTGATAGGGGGCCTAAAGCGGGTATGAGCTATAAGCTTGATAAATCTTGGCACATATTAATTTGTCTGAACATTAATGATGAGACTTTAATCATACATCTAATTATCGTAAAAAAAAATGACTCTTTAAATAGTTATTTCAGACTCATTTCATCAGTCTTAATTAAGTAACTAAAAGTCGCTAAAATTCGCTAAAAGTCTCTCTACCCGCTTTGCCCGGAATCACATTTTTTACTTAAATGCATAAATAAATGTACTACTTTTCGACTGGTCAAAAGTTACATACTTTCATTTTTTTTCAAAATTCACCAATTTTTTTTATATTGCCCCTAGTTACGCCATGTCACACCTCCGATCCTCGAGTGGGACTAATTGAAACTTGGGAGTGTTTGGGTAATCACGGTATACGTACACATTTACACTCGCGTTGCATGCGGCCGCATACGAACGCCTACCCGCTTTAGGCGACCTACCCGCTTTAGGCCACTCTCCCCTAAGTATACGAGTACTTTGAAAACTGGAATTGAATGCTCTTTCGATTTCCGTAAAAAAAAAAATACCCCATTCCATTTGAAAAACCAGAATTGACCTTCAAACGACCTTGATACTTCGACTTTGGAAAACATTCGAAAGCACTATCTTGTGTCCCCCTTGAAACCATGTAAGTGATGTCTGAAATATTTCTTCATATATCTCTCTTCGTTTGGAAGAAAATTGCCTGGGTCACTTTAAACGCCTCACCCTGTATTTTGGTAAAACTGGTAGAATAAAGGCCCATTCCAGAGAGTTATATAGCAGGTGCTTCATTATTCGATCCTGATCAATCGACTGTTGAATGACTCGGAATTAGTCTAGACTTACAATATTAGACTTTGACTGATTGAAACTGATAGTAGAGATAGTAGAGATAGTTGACGGGTCCTAATGAAACAGCGCTATCTCGTCGTGCTGGTTAGAAAAGCGCTATTTCGCCATTTGGCGTTTATTTTAGCACGGCTGAACGGCGAGATAGCGATTTTTTTCTAACAATACGGCGAGATAGCGCTGTTTCAATAGGACCCGTCAATATGAGATAATTATATCACGTGACCAGCACTAATCAAAATATGCTGCTCTTACGCTATAACCAAGGGCATTCTATCTCATGTAATTAAATCACAATAATTTGGGGCATCTATCAGGTTGAGAGGGGGGAATGATAGAGACGTTCACATATCTTACAAGCCGAAAGATTCTGACTAACAGTTGATCGCGGACATGGAGCAACATCTTTCAACCACCTTGACACTGACTTTGGACTGAAACTTCTATTTCCAATTAAATTCTGATAGCTTCAAGAACATTGATACAACGAGAATAACGTTCAATCCAAGTCGAATAAATCACGCGAATATCAGAGTAAGAGCACAATCTATTGTGCTAACTTTTAGAAAAAAAACCTTCAGAAGCTGAATTCAACATATTTCACTGCTAATATTTAATTTCTTCGTAGCTGCGACATGGCTGGCTTAACGTTCAGCTGGGTAATATATGGCATCATCGTCATTTTAACTGCCTTATTCGCTACGTACCTTTATATGACACGGAACTTTAACTACTGGAAGAAGAAAGGTGTAGTGGAAAAAAAGCCAGTACCATTTTTCGGCAACTTTTTCCCCTGCATTAGCTTTCGAAAGTCTGGAAACGACTTGCTTAAGGATCTCCACGCAGAGCACATTGGCGAGGATGTAGTAGGCTTCTATCTCTTCGATAAACCTTGTCTTTTAGTACGGGATATCAATCTTATTAACCGTATTACGGTCAAAGATTTCCACGTGTTCACGAACAAATACGCCTCTTCGGATGACCACGATATCCTAGGATCATCAAATTTGTTTATGATAAAGACTCCCCATTGGAAAACTCTACGGTCCAAGCTGTCTCCGGTCTTCACGTCAGGAAAGTTGAAGAATATGTTTCAACTGATGGTCGACGTCGGCAAGGATTTGGACACCCACTTGGAGTCATTAAACTTGGAGGGTGAGTCAAAGTTCAGTCAGTCATGTTTCGTTCAACCCTGAACGGGTAAACTGAACGCGAATGTTCTGATCGATCGATCTTGAATTCTGAAAGGTGAGGGGCGAGTAATCGAACTGGAGGATATCTGCGGAAAGTACACAACCGATGTGATTGCCACCAGTGCTCACGGTCTGCGAGCCAACAGCTTGAACAATCCGGAAGCAGAGTTCCGAAAGTACGGGAAGAAGATCTTTGATTTTACTACCAAACGCGCTCTAGAGTTCGGGGCCATCTTCTTCGCCCCGGGTATCGTCAAGCTGTTTGGTCTGATGTTTTTCGAGAAATCTTGCAGCGACTTCCTGCGCAAGGCACTCTGGGATACTCTGACACAGCGGATGAAGAGTGGCTTCCGTAGGAACGATCTGATCGATACTCTTATCGATTTGAAGAAGGGTCAGTCTCAGGCCGAAATCGATGATCCCAACTCGTTCAGTAAGTCAGAAAATTTTCAGTCTGATTGAAAATAATACGGAAACATTTAACCGAGATCTAAAAAAATTACGATTCATATAATATGAGAAGCCCATCGTTTACTTTTCCATTGTAGAATTTGATGGGGACAACTTGACTGCACAAGCTGCCATCTATTTCACCGGAGGATATAAAACAACTTCTGTAACGTTATCCTTTACGCTGCACGAATTGGCTCTAAATTCGGATATCCAGTCAAAACTTCGAGATGAGATAACCTCAGCTCTGGAAGAAAATAAAGGAGTACTCGGCTACGAATGGGTACGTAGATATTTCGTACTCGCTGATATGTGCACTCATACATATATGAACCATTCTCCACCAAACGAGCCACTTTTCTTCGAGATCCTTTCAAAAAAAAAAAAAACGGTTGGATTTGAATCTGAAGTAATTAACTACTTCTAGACACTGGCATTGTTTAAAAAATTTCTGGGAGCGTCACGAAAAAATGTCGCTCGTTTGGTGGAGACTGTTTCATACTCATCTGTCGTTATACTACAGCGACTATCTAAGAACTGCTGCAGTGCCTATATCGCTTCTCAATTATCACTATAGATCATACAGCTTCCGTACCTGGACATGGTCATCTCGGAGACGCTCCGAAAGTATTATGTTGTCGGATTCGTAGATCGTGTATCTGCCGCCGATTACAAAGTGCCTGACAGTGACCTGGTGATCGAGAAAGGTACACCTGTGTTCATGTCGGTCGCTGGAATTCATCACGACCCGAATTATTTTCCTGACCCTGAAAGATACGACCCTGAGCGGTTCACCTTTGAAAATAAGCAGACACGACCATCTCGCGCCTACATGCCCTTCGGAGATGGTCCACGCAACTGCATAGGTGAGTAGCCACGCCAATATTTTCCATGTAGCTATCTATTGTCTGTAGAATACGCGATTTCAATATGCAAATTTTATACTGCTATGTTTTCAGGTCTCCGTTTTGCACAAGCCTCAGCGAAGCTCGCTATCGTGAAAATAATTGGGAACTACAAAGTCGCTCCCTGCGCGGAAACTGTGATCCCCTTACGTCCAAACCCGAGATCTTTCTTCAGTGAAATGGATCATGGCTTGTTTCTCAATGTACAGAAAATCAATAACGCAGCTCTGTAGTTGAGCCGTTGGAATAAGAACCGACATGGATTTTAAGGAAACGCGAAGGGCTCAGATTTATATCATAATTCGAACATCTCACATCACTGTCTTTAACGTGAAAAGTTGATGGAAAAACTGAGAAATATTCCGCCTCCTATACACTCCCGTATGTCCTTTTAGCTCGAAATATTTTCTTCGAGATGAATTCTTCTGTTTTTGTGTCTGTCTAGTGAAGTTTAACTGTAAGATTTTGGTTCTACTGTATGAAATTATAAAATAAATGTACTATGACTTTCAAAATATACCCCGACAATAACGCTATATATGTGTGACTATATTAGAGTGGTCCTTAAAAGTGTGATTTTAAAAACATTTTTCAATTTTCACCTCTCAAATGGTTTCAAATACAGAGAAACAAAAATTCCGCCGAAATTTTAGCTCTTAATTTCAATGGGACCACCTGTGCAAATTTTTTTTCACCCTTTCAAGGACCACTTCAATACCGTAATGGCGGGCGGCTGGTTGCCGTCCACCGCTACTCCGCGGTGGCGTCGCAGCGTTAGTTTAAAGTCATTTTCACGATGTAGGACATGATTGAAAAATCTGAAAGAAATACTGTACCCTCACAAGGCCTACTCGAAGCGATAAGTGAAGTTCCAAGAATGTGTTTTTCACCGTTTATCTATTACAGAGATTCAAAACAACGGTTACATACCATGAGAGTGCACATAAATAATAATAATTACAAAACTTGCAAAAATTACATAAAACTGTAGAATGTAGGGTTTACTCTTCCTCTGATGAGTCATTTACCCGTAAATCTATGCGCTAAGATAGCCATGTAAGTTATGACAAAAACTTTTGCTCACATTTCTAAGTTCAATGCCCAGTTTGATCAAAGATTAATAGTTTGTATCCACAGAATAAGCGATTTATTTGTATAAAATATATAATTGTAAGTGCGTTCATTTCGCAGCTTCCACATATCTTCGGGGGTGATTATAAGTACTAAAATAAGTAGCAAGTTTTGTAATTATTATTATTTATGTGCACTCTCATGGTATGTAACCGTTATTTTGAATCTCTGTAATAGATAAACGGTGAAAAACACATTCTTGAAACTTCACTTATCGCTTCGAGCAGGCCTTGTGAGGGTACAGTATTTTTTTCAGATTTTTCAATCATGTCCTACATCGTGAAAATGACTCTAAACTAACGCTGCGACGCCACCGCGGAGTAGCGGTGGACGGCAACCGACCGCCCGCCATTACGTAGAGACTCGGCGCGCCGCAATTTCATGCGCATCGACACCTTCAATGATTTTTTACTCGAAAACGAAGAAAAACACATCTCTGGAATTAATTCACATGTTGTAGTATAGTTCAAGAAACATGTCAGAATTAAAAAAAAAATTTTTGGTCGTGTTGCTCACTGTTTTAAAAATCTTTGAAAACTTAATTGTTAAATAAACAATGGATGAACAAACTTTTTTCGAAGTACTTATTTTTTTATACATTCTATGACTCTTTCCGCGTAAACTAAAAAAAGAAAATCGAATCTAGTGTCATTTTTGGCGGAGTTATGAATTTTTGAAAAAAACCTTGCTCGAATTTGTTTATGCAAATAACTCAACGAATTTTGCACTAATTGAAAAATCCTTTGGCACAAAAATCTAACTCCCCGAGGACAATCGACATGCAAAATTAAAAAAATATCTGAGAGATGACTGATCCGGTTGACGCGGAATAGCCCATATCCATAATTTTTATCATATGTCGAGCCAAAATAATGTTTCAAGAATGAAAATGTAACTGCAGCGCCTTCCTTATTCTCAAAATAAGTCTTCATCCGTATAGTATAGTACAGGCCTGTGAATTTTCCATCCCCTTCGAGACAAGGAAGTAACTCTTGACTATGAAAATGATTCATTACGAAATTCGGAATCGGCGCTGAACTCCCCTTACGGAAAATACACTCAATTTCTGAGTGTGAACACTGAATTTTGGGTGTAAAACTCTTAAATTGGGAGTTGATTTTCAAATTTCGAGTGTTGAACTCCCAAATTGAGAGTTAACTTCCGAATTTCGAGTGTCGAACTCCCAAATTGAGAGTTAACTCCCGAAATTCGAGTGTCGAACTCCCAAATTGAGAGTTGACTACCAAATTTTGAGTGTACAACTCCCAAATTGAGTGTTGACTCCCAAATTTCGAGTGTCGAACTCCCAAATTGAGATTTGACACCCAAATTTCGAGTATCGAACTCCCAGGTTTAGAGTTGACTCCCAAATGTTGAGTGTCGAACTCCCAAATTGAGAGTTGACTCCCAAATTTCGAGTTTCTAACTCCCAAATTGAGAGTTGACTACCAAATTTTGAGTGTCCAACTCCCAAATTGAGGGTGGACTTCCAAATTTTGAGTGTCGAACTCCCAAATTAAGAGTTGACTCTCAAATTTCGAGTGTCGAACTCCCAAATTGAGAGTTGACTCCCAAATTTTGAGTGTTCAACTCCGAAATTGAGGGTGGACTCCCAAATTTTGAGTTTCGAACTCCCAAACTGAGAGTTGACTCCTAAATTAGTGACACCCAACAGAGGGTCAACACTCAACTGAGAGTCAACACCCAAGTTAGGTGTACGAAAGTACACCTCAGTTGAGAGTCACTACTGAGTGTTATTTTAAGGGTTATTTTGAGTGTTTTTTCCGTAAGGGTCATTCGTTTAAATTATAACTAACGCAAGTGAAGAAAAGTGATCATTTGGTCAGCCATTCATAGTGACAGTCATTTCACGTACAGCAGTAAAATTATGTAGCATTATCAAATGATGATGGGATGCTCCGATTGATATGGCTCGTCACTCTTATCGTCAAATATTTAGAGCAGATCGATCAAGATTATTATAAAATAATTATCAGAATGAATGTATTTAAGTAAAAAAAAGGCGTGAAAAATTCATAACAAAAAGAGTGGAACTGAATAGCTACTCTGCTCAAGAATATGAAAAATTTATTTTTTGACAAAAAATTTTGAGGAATTTGTTCAAAATTTTGAATTTCCGTGCGAACCACATTATTTTTTACTTTAAATCATTATTTCGTCGTTACAACAGCGTTCGAAATATTTTTCGAAAGTTTTTTCAAAAAGTACATTTCCTGAAATCTGGAGAAGCTAGGGAAATTCTGGACGTGTCAAAAACTGAATACCGATGTGTCATGATTGGCATTGTTTTCCAATCTGCTTGAATGTTTGGTCGCCAAATGTGGGTGACAATAAAATCGCCAGTCGCTCAAAATGAGGGACTCTTGTGAAACATAATGAAATTCCCTCGTGTCCCTAATTGTCTCATTGTAGATGGGACTCACGTGTGTTAAGGGGTAACACCACTCTAGAGTCAGCAAAAAAGGCCTAAATTTCATGACTTTTTTCTAGAATATTGGAGAATCGATGGGGTTTCTTTTTTCAGGGCTTATTAAACACATATTAAAGTATGTAGAAAAAATTTGTGATTGCATTTTTGATACAAAATGGCGGCGACAGAGCCAGTCTTCAAGAACGCTTTTTTTTTCTATACCTCCACGGGTGGACGTGTAACTCCGAAAGTATAAGAGGTGAAACAAGAAAATCAATTTTTTCCCAATCTATATGTCATTGGCTAGAGAAGTACATAGGGTTTTTCTTTTAAATCCATTTTCGCAAAAATGGCACAAGTTTAAATGAAATTTCAGTTTTTCGGCAAAAAAATTTGCAGTAAATTGTTTATAAAGAAAAAAGTTTACATTCAATCGAAAAACGGCTATGTTCTTCTTTAGATAATGTGATTGTGAAGCTACAGTCAAAATTTCAAAACAATTCATCAAACGGTTTTCGAGCAGCGTTTCCGCCCAGTTTGAAGAATGTGATTTCAACAAAAACGCGTTCAAAGTTTTATAAGTACTTGCACATACACGAATATTATAGTGTATATTATAGCATCAGAGCACCCTGGTGACCTACAAAGGTGACCTAATGACCTTCTACTCTGTGAGTAAGAGAGGCACTCATTATTTCGACAGGTAAAAGCAAAATATCGAAGCGTTACCGCAGAAACGCCGAACGTGTGCTCCGAGGCGTTGCGGCAAAATTAAAAATTAAAACCTGTGAAATTTTTTTTTTTACCATAGGACCAATTGGTTATTGTATTTATGACCCTAAAGTATTGTTTAAGCAAAAAAACAAAAATCGATTTTTTCAAAGTCCTAGAGTGGTGTTACCCCTTAACCGAGCGATCACAGATTAGAGAACAACGCGGAATTTTTATACGCAGTTCAATGTCGAATTGGCTCTGAACGCTGGTTATATAAGTTTATGCGATAACAAATTTCGTGTAGGTCGTAAAAATGAAGATATCATTTTATTTCTTGTGTGAATCCCTATCCGTGCATCTTTGATTTTGAAGGACTATCATATCATGTGCCTGATGGCACGAGGTCGTATGATATTTTCAAAGTAGTGAGTCCCTATAAACATCATGAAACCACATGAATGATTCGAAACTAAGAATTGGAGAATACGACTCGTGGGATTAGTTCATGCGATTTTTTTCCTCCTGAAGTTTCAAATGCTATTATTCGTTGACTTAGTCATGTTGAGCTCTTTCTTTCCTGATTTTTGAGTTCCTACTTTTACAAATGACAAATGGTTGTATAACATCGCAGCTACGACCTTCTAGAATTATTTTGCATAATTATTTGACTTCCAATTGAGTCCCAAAGGTCGTGTGCGCTACTCGCTAGGAATTACGACATACCACTTTCAATTCACCGATTTTTCATTTCAACACGTTCTTGGACATATTTTTACGGTTTCCGCGTAAATGCGTACACAGTGGGGAAAAGTTGAAGAACTTTTTGATTTAAAAATGGCAAACTGTCGTATAATGCCACCAACGACTTATGCCATTGTATAAGCGATATACCTATACGCTGCTAGGTCAGGAAATTTATTGAATGATTCATGGAGGATCAGTTCCATAATCCATTTGAAAAGTTGTTTTAAATGGTCATTACCTCTAAGTGTCTTTCTGTACAATTCGAGAAGAAGAATATTCTGCCACCTGAAGCAAATTACTCCAAGACATTCGCCTCACGAAGTACATCGACAGCATCGTCAGTGTTAGCAGGAATAACACGCAGGCCGACACGAATATCCAAAATCTGATAACTTTTCGTTTGATCATTTTGCTAGCCTGATTCATACTTTTCAGTAGATTTGCGTATAAGTTATTTTGATGTGTTCCACAGAATCAGAGATGCTTTCTAAGTAAGCATTTTCCATTTCTGTAGTGAATTTATCTCCGTTTTAGAATATTAGACACATCATTGCGATTGCTATTCATAAACGTTTGAGCGATTTCGCATCTCTCATAAATTCAAGGCTATCTGCATTGATTCCACACTGATTTACGACATTGGTTTGAACTTTAGGCTGCTTAACATAATTGTAAAACATCAAATTATTTATCCCGGCGAAACAGTTTTTATTCAATTTTTTTCTCATACCATGTGGCACCAAAATCGACAAAACTGAAAAAAAATATCGAGTCAAAGAACATATAGAAGACCAGTATTTTGTTAAGGTTTTACTATTGTACCTCGGAATGAACACATTGAAATGGCCATTTTCAATTTTAATTTCATAGTTAACCCTCCGTCGGCAACCCATGACAATATCGTCGTACTTGACTCTTGGTTAAATTGTCGAATCTACCTATTTCGCGTTTTTTTTAAATTTCTATTCGATTTCTTGAACATTTAAATGTCGGTGGGGGTCAAAATTTCGAAAGTCCAAAACGTAAACTGACCAAAATCTCGAATTTTGAAATGAGCGAATACCAAAATAACGAGAATTGTGATTTTGCATTTTTTTTATTTCCGACAGACCACTGAGTCGAATAAGTGTTTCGTCGAATAGTATTTTTTTCGGCATAGGCATTGAAAAGTCACTTTTTGACGCCTGTTTTCGATCCACAAAACGTCCATAAAATCCCCATTTTCAGACCTTATGAAGTAAAATTTTGTACTATACTCGACGGAAAAACTTCTTCTGATCTCGTGTGATTGCAACACTCGCCTTCGGCTCGTGCTGCAACCTCACACTCGTCAGAAAAAGTTTTACCGCACTCGTATCGTAATGTACTATTATGTGGCATGCCCGTAAACCAAGTGTTTTTCGGCGGGGATAATGATTTCAGTACTAGCTGAAGGCGAGCCGGAAGTGAGTTCTGAAATCATTATTCGAGTCAAAAACGGTTTACGGGCACGCCCTATATACGATATTTTTTTCGACATAGGCATGAAAAGGTTATTTATCCGACAGGTCGCTTATTCGACAATGTGTTTTCAGATCATTCGTACTTCGAATGAGCAAAATATAGATTATAATAATATGAAAAGTTTATATTTCCAAAACTAAAGATCGAAAATGGCTAATATTTTAAACAGCTAATAAACCAGACATAAATATACACCGAAAAAAATTGTTTCTCAAAGTTAGTACAATATACTGAAACTTAGTATGTTTCCGTCTAAAATAGGCGGTATAAGTATATTTTCTAATCTTTAGAGGAGAATGATTTAATAAACACATACTGATGTGAATACATACTATTTAAGAATATCCTCTAATCTAAGTTTAGTATGTCATATTCTAAAGGTAAGTATTCCCTCTGAACACCCGTAAAGGAGACATTCCGGAAAAGAAATCAGTGAAATTATAAAATAATCTCTTTATTTTAATTTTATATTCATATTTTACATTCCTGGTATAAAATATTTATGTATAATATTTCCTGTTCCACTACCTATATCTCGTTTGCCTCTCGTGGCAAAATTTTGTAGAATTAACCTATCATTCGTGGTCTAAAATCTATCAATTCTATCCTATTTTCATACATTGAAAGGATGACATCATGTAGAAAAACAACAAAATAGATTCGGGCCTTCCGAAAGCTGGTTTTTGTGCCTTGTATAATTTGTTTTTTTATCCATTGCCGTGGAGTTCTTGTTGAAAGTCTCCTCATATACCGTGAATGGCCCAGTTTTCGGACATGTAAGAGTGAGCCGCATGTCAGATATGAATATTTTCATGTTTTGGTAATAATTTTTGCATTTCATTGATGAAATATTATCTTTGAAGTTTTCTGAGCCAAAATAAGCAGAATTCTCATTCGGATGTATAAAAATAAAATAAATATTGATTATAATAAGTGAACTGTCGCAAGGCCTAGTTCTCGGACACCTAAATCGGACTTGTACCTGATTCCGGACATCAGAAGACCCACTTTCCGGACAGAGTGGACAGAGAAAATAGCGTGGTAGAAAATCATAGAAAGCAAAGTAACTTGGTCATATTCGTAAGAAACAACATTAGAATCAGATTCAGAATCTCTGATTACCTAATGCAACTTTTTCGGAATATGAATGTTCGAAACGAAAAATAAATCCAGGTTAGCTGTCAAAAAAATAGTGTGTCCGAAAATTACAACGCGACCTCAATTCACCCGTCCGAGTTCTCGGACACACGATTTTTCAACGTAGAAAATTATTTATTGTTTTTTTCATTTTTCTTAACATTCGGTGATCAATTATCTGTTGATGGAAGAAATTTCATTTCATTTTGCCCTTGCATTCTGATATTTTTTTCACTCTGACACGAAGCTCGATTCTAACCGCTGTGGACAAGAGAACGTCCGGAATGCGAAACGAAACGATGGATCACCACTTTAATCTCGATTTTTACCTTTTCACTTATTAGAGAGAAAATAATTTTTGTTGTAATCTCGCGGTATATTTATTTATGCAAAGTCTAAAGGAATATTAGTGCATAAAACGAAAGGATTTATTTTTAATGAAGAGAAAATTGGTGACTGGTGTAGCGTTGTCCGGGAACTCCTACATGTCCGAAAACTGGGCCATTCACGGTATCATTAGCTATTCATAAAGGTGAGTGCGAGTGTGAGTAACATTACCTGAAAATGGTTCGTCTGTCAAATAATAATTAAAAACATTATCAACGAGCAGTGGGGTACATTGTGACAAGCTTTCATGGGGCTCGTGAAATTAGTGAAACTCGATAGGTTAGGTGTCTGTTTTTCCTACGTGGCACACAGTGCCCAGTATATGTCACATTCTACCCCACACCGTGGCACAAGGTACCCCGCACATGGGGCACCTTGTGCCATTTGCACTCTCTTGAAAATCGGTTATTTTTTATCATCACAGCAACATTTATATGTTAATTGACTTTGATTTACGTAGTTGAATATCTATATCATACAATGGATACTGAGATATGTTGAGTTGAGTAGATCAACAGAGTGAAATTCTAGATAAGAAAAATGTGTCACAGAAAACCCCACTCTCCCCTACATGTATACTATATTATATTCACATATTTTTTATATTTTCATAATATATATATGTATATTTATTATTTATATTATAAACCTTTCAATCATACAAAACTATGAGATAATTAATTAAATTAGAGACAAAAAAATGTTCAACAATTTTAGGAAATATATTTATATTTATATAGATATTTATTCGTATCAAAAGTGTTGGTTTCAAAACATTTTTTCCAGAAAGATAGAAAAAAAATTCTTACAATCAAAAATTTCTGTGTCTAAAACAATTCATCAAATATTATTGGTTTAAAGTTGAAGGAATTTTATCCAACGCAGCAACCTGTACCCTATGACAACTGCTTTTTCTTCGATGGACTGAATTTATGTTCAGCGGAGGACATAAAATCTGGAAAAATCATGAACTTTGTATCAAAATATCACTAATCAACTGTAGAAAAACTGAGTCACTAGAATATTTTCTCAGAGCGTAGCAGTAATTTGGAAAAAATTATTTTATACTCAGAATTTTAGGTTTACTTACGTTCAAATGTTTCGACCAGTTCGCCTGGATCGTTTTTGATGATCCACTTCACGACTTCGTCCATTTTTTCGAATGAAAAATATAACTTGATCACTCACACTCAAAGACAACGCGACGCACGACACGATGCTGGACCTGGACGCGGCCATATGCAAAATGCGACAAGTTTTGATTACGTGATCACACCTTAATAGACGGCATACTAACTTTAAGAGGATATTCTAATACTTGAGCATTCTACATAAAAATATACTAAACATTTAGAGGATTTGATTAGTATATACGATTAGTATGTTAATAAATTTCTTTCGGTGTAGCGGGAACCAATATTCGGAAGAAGCAGAACTCATAAACGCAAAATGTAGAAAGGTCAAAGTTTCGAATAATAGAATTTTCATGAGCTCCTAAGTATTTATGGACGACGTCGACATTCTTCGTTGATTCTTAAAAATTAGCATTTTCGCTATTTCGGCACGTCTATGTTTAAGGTTGTTAGCTTGTCAAAGCGGTTTCCGACAGATCTGTGTGAAATCTTACTGGTAGATAAGTTGAAACAAGTTCTACAACATGATACGTAGTTCATTAATTTTTGCCGTATACCCAGCAAACCATTTCGGAGGTTACGTAACAAGGATGTAACGGATATGTTAAATGTCAGCACATTCAGAGATCAGCTACATATCTGGTACCTTTGACATCGCAGGTACACGGAGAGAAAAGATGAGTTGAAACGACTCATTTACTCGAGTAACATTTACTCGACTAAGCATCAAGTGAGATTGACTCGACTAACTCAGTGAATTTTACTTATGACTGAGTGAATTTTACTTAGTCGTGAGTGATATCAACCAAGCCGACTCAATAAATTTCACTCAACCTGGCTTACTTAGTCTTTTAAGTGAATATTGCTTAGGTTTCAAGTGGTTCTTACTCAATATTTCTCTCCGTGTATGTAACTGAGACCAGATATGTAGCTGATCTCTGAATGTGCTGACATTTAACATATCCGCTACATCCTTGTTACGCAACCTCCGAAATGGTTTGCTGGGTATTAGTGATGAAACAGATTATTGAAGTTTACATTATTTGCATACGTACATAGGGAAAATACCAACATTTATCACTCTAACGTTTTTTATGATTCAACTAGGCGACAGATTTCAATAAAAAAAACTAGTATGTTATGT
This sequence comes from Tenthredo mesomela, assembly GCA_943736025.1. Lineage (NCBI taxonomy): Eukaryota > Metazoa > Arthropoda > Insecta > Hymenoptera > Tenthredinidae > Tenthredo > Tenthredo mesomela. The sequence continues at coordinate 1,921,285 of OX031016.1, forward strand.
ATTGAATTTTAACGAACATTTTGAGACTAGAAACAAAAGTATTTCCCGTGTAATAAGAAAGATATTGTTAGTTAAACTCAAGTCTCTCGTCGATATTTGCGTGTGAATCAGACGCTGATGTGATGGATGCGGCAACAGCACTCACGTAGCTCAAACGGATGGCTCGAGCGGATTCTTCCGTTATATACACGCAATGTTGCCACGATCTATTATAACTTCGACTCAATGTGCGTGTGCCTATGCCTGAAAGAAATGTGAACTGGACCTTGACAAAAGTTTGACAACGTGGCCGTTTTAAAAAAATCTTAAAAAATATTAGAAAGACTTTGTTTAACCATCATAACATTCTGATACGGTTTGCATAGCATGTAATTGATAGTGTGTATATTTGATTTTGTGACTTATTTATTACTGTGGTCATTCTAGAACTATCGTCAACTGAAATAAACTTTTGGCTGTGACTATAACAAGCTAACAACCTTAATCGATTCGAGATTCTGATCATTCCAGTCCTTGACCTTTCGTTCGAATGAATTAGAATTTTAAAGCCGTCCTTAGATTGACTATTCTAGAATGAAAAACAATCCAAATTTCGTATAGGTATTTGATATTTTCACTAACTCCATATTTTGCCCTTCGTGATCTTGTCCATTCTGAAATTGGTTTTTCGATTAAATTTGCTTGTGATATTTCCGTATTCATAATGATCTTTTGTATAGGGTAATTCCGGGTGAGATGGCCATATGGGAGAGATGGCCTTCGATGATATTTCTCATGCTATTCGATATATGAAACTTCCTATTTAGAGTAGATCGCTTCGTACGAAGTACTACTACCGATCTACCCTATGTAGAAAATGTAATATATCAAGTATTATGAGAAATATCATCATCGAAGGCCATCTCTCCCCTATGGCCATCTCACCCGGAATTACCCTACTTTATAGAGCATCGCGATATTGCCTGTTCTGAATTTTGCGTTTCGCGAACTTTGAAATTCGATATTTCAGCCAGTTTACGTTTTGGAGTTTCGACATTTTACCCCCCCCCCCCCCCCCCCCCCCCCCTCCGTTGTGAATTGCCGATAACGATATCGTCATCGGTTGCGGCGGCGTAGTCAAAAAAATAGTTTACCAGCGGAGAGTTGAAAATGAAGTTTTGCTTCGAAATATTTGAGAAGCCTATTTGTTTCATTTTTTTGAGTATCATTATATGAAAAAGAAGTCAACATAAGAGTCCATCGTGAATATCCAAGTTTGAAAAAAAATAAAACAAAAACTGAAATAGTATATTGTGTACCAAGGGCGTAAAGTGGGCTTTTTTAGACCGAGTGTGGAGTTTGCAGTACGAGTCGGAGGTGAGCTAGCACGAGTCGAAGACGAGTGCATCTGCGAGCCGAAGACGAGTACTGCAACCACACAAGGTCAAAAAGCCCACTTAGCCCTTGGTGCACACCATATTTTTTGTAACAGCACGATTTTTGTGTTTTTTCTTCATTGGTGATAATTTTCTTGAAAATATGGAAAAATATTTTAGCGGGCGTTTTCAGTTTATTATTGCCCGCTTATGCTCGAGTAGCGGGCGATAAAAACTGAAAAACGCCCGCTACTCGATTTAGCGGGCGATAAAAACTGAAAAACGCCCGCTGCTCGATTTAGCGGGCGATAAAAACTCAAAAACGCCCGCTGTTCGACTTAGCGGGCGTTTTCGGTTTATTATTGCCCGCTCGTCTGAAAACTGCCACTTTACGCCCGCTTAATGGGTCAAAAAAACGCGAAAATCGTGCATGTGTTACAAAAATCATATTTTTTCTCGATTACTCGGAAAATAATTAGGTGTGAGCTGAAATTTCGAGGAATTTTTAATTTTTTAATTTTTTTTTTTTTTTTTTTTTGTTAGGATATGGCAGGCCAAATGTCATCTAAAAACTCGCTGGGGGCAGTTTCAGTATTCTTATTTGGCTGTGCTCTTTCAGATTCCTTCATCTCACCGTTTCTGAGAGCTGGCTGAGAGATCGATATCCTAACGCCTGTTGAATTCTTGACGGCGATATCGCCATTCTGTCAGCATTTTTGGCAGCGTTTCTTTAAATGACACGAACTTTCAGCTACTGGACTCAGGAACGCGTGACTGAGCAGAAGAAAATATCGTTTTTCGGTAACTGTTTGTGGTGTCGTGGAGGGTCTATACTTCGAACACAAGAGCCAACCGGTCAAAGGCCCTGGTCCTATCATAGCTTTCGAAAAATCTACCACTGAATTTCTTCGCACTGCTTTATGTGGTACTTTGAACCAACGAATGGGTAGCAACATTCGCAGAAATGATTTGATCGATACTCTCATCGCGCCATGAAGAAGGGTCAGACTCAGGCCGAGCTCGGTGATCCCAACTCGTTCAGTAAGTCGGTAGATGTTCGTTCTAATGAAATTTTGAACAGAATAGTGTAGCTAATATTTACGAAAATTTAGGGTCACAATAACGGTTTTTTCATTCACATCGTAGTATTTGATGGTGACAAATTAACAGCCCAAGCTGCGGTCTTCTTTACCGCGGGACTTTGGACGACACCATTGACGTTGTCATTCTGCCCAGACGAGTTGGCGTTGCAGACAAAAATTCAATGATGGTGAGTCCACAATGGGACTCGAGTACGCGGAGGTTCGGAGCTACGCGTAGTTCCGCCCGGCAAAACCTTATGGGTGACGTCAGGCCTACGCGTACATTTCGGTCCGCGGATATCCCATTGTGGACTCACCATGAAGACTTCGAGAAGAGTTGACCACAGCTCTTGACGAAAATGATAGAGAACTGCGTTATGAATGGGTGTGTATTTCGTACGTATGATGATCTAGTCAGACAATTTTTTTTTACGAGTACAGCAATTCTTCGATATCTGTTCACTTGTGTGAATTACATCTATGTAGATCGCGCAGCTTCCATATCTGGACATAGTCGCATCGGAAACTTCACGGAAGTATCCTTTACCCCGCAAAAACATTGTAAATGTAAAAAATTACTGTCATGTACAGAAGTGGTTTCGCCAGCCAAAAACTCAGAAGCATCACATTTTTTTTCGGCGACGGTTTACAAACATAATTTATTCAGACAAAATAGTACAAAAACCTTCAGCGTGAAATCAGGCAACAAAGCCAATATTTCGAATTATGTTTTTCAAATGCCAATCAATGGAAATCAATAAAAACCCAATAAGCAATCATTTGTTGCTTTCAACGAGATAGCATATTGGCACAATTCGTTTGATAGCCCCGTTTCGGAAAAATTGAAGAAAAAAGACGAGGTCGGTAAAAATCGGGTAGACCGCGGCCCAGAGAAAACGATATATCACAAAAAGAGTAAGACTACCCCCGGAAACAATACTTTTAGTACCTCCACCTTTGAGTTCTGACCACCTCTCACCTCTGTCGCGCACAACTCCCATATAACCGTTATACAACTCTGCTATATCACTACGAAACCTACGAAAACAACGCTACTATGTACCTAAAGAGTTAGCGCTTGAGGGGACCTATCCCAGAGCGCTTAATAAATTATCTATCTCTACGTACGACGAAGTGATAGTGTATCTCTTTATATCTTCGAACGTTACTCCAGCGGTTTGCGTATCGGTAGTGATCACGTTGCCGGTGCTGTTACAGTTCTACTTTTACACAGCGGCATTTGCCTTCAACAAATAAATAAAATAAAATAAAATAAAGTTCAGGTAAATAGAGAGATGATGAAAAGCTAACTTTGTTTTAGCTGTATAAAGTCTAACAAGGTCGTGGTTCGTTCCAAACGCGATTGCCTATAAGGGTATAGGTATAGGTATTGCAATACCCATGCGTTGCACTTGGTTCAATAAACTCGTCAAGATTTTGTGTATCAGTTTATATTATTTCGTTTCAACTTCATAGACATATATTTTTTTTCCCTAAAAGCAATGTATAAATGAAAATCGTTCAAGTGATTTACGATCGAATAAAGTGATTGTGCCAAAAGTTGGTTTTCTTTTACTTCAATTTTCTTTTCACAATATTAGTCGTCGGACGTCTATTGCTAAAAAATTTTTATTATCTCAGGCTAATGATTTACTGGAAATCAATCCCATTACATGTCCAAGTATTTGTGAACTATTCTTGTTTCATAAGTATAGCTTTATTTTGCAATTGATTGACCGATCTAAGTAGAATATTTAAGCTACCATTATTGATATATGATTCATCTATGAAATATTAACCGGCTTTTATTCATTTTCAAAGTGAGAAAAATAAAGAGAACTTTTGGGATTCGAAGAATATGTTTTTTGAGCTGGCGCTATGGATACTGGCTGCAGTTTTCATCCCATGGCTACTGTTGCACCCAATAACAAAAGTGGCGCGAGCACTTTGGGGAATATTTCGACTGTTCATTGAATTATCGACTGTTGACCTGAGGTCTAAATTTGGTGAATGGGCGGGTGAGTTAGAGGCGCAGAAATAGTTGTTAGTTCCACAATTCGTGTTCAATCTTTTTCTCCACACCGCTATAAATGTTGCAGCGTTAGATCTGAAACGTTTGGTGTCATTAGCCTTGAGGGTTAATAAAACTCGGCAGATAGAAAACAAGAAAAAACAACCACAAATTTTACCTATAAAAATTGACAAAATTCATGGAATTTTTTTACGCATCCTGATATGTGGCACAACAGTCTAATGGCCATTCCACAATCAGCCCTTCCGTACCATACCGTACCGTACCGTAGAACAGGCGCACGCGCACACCGACAGCGCACGCGCACACCAACAGTATCATTGATGTTTCGCTATTGCGCCTGCGCCCGTTCTACGGTATGGTACGGTACGGAAGGGCTGATTGTGGAAGGCTTAGACCATACAGGATGGACTGAGCATTGCCTATGCTGAAGCATTGTAAGGTTGTTGCTGGGTAATGAGAAAAGGACAGACGTGAACGCACGATACTGAATCGTTCGTCGGACAAGGAAGCAATAGTCCCTAACGGGAGTAGCGCTTATGGGTTACTCGGCAACACCCCCCACTACTCCAATGCTCAGTCCATCCTATATGGTCTAAGGTGGAAGGCCATAAAGCCTGGAGCACAGACTTTTCGTTTCGGCTCACCTACAGAGATCGTGACCAGTGTTCAGTCACTCACACGCAGCGCCGACCAATCACAGCTATGTGTGAACGATCGTGGCGCCTGTAGGTGAGGCGAACACGGAACACGAAAAGTCTGTGCTCCAGGCTTAAGCCTGGAGCACAGACTTTTCGTTTCGGCTCACCTACAGAGATCGTGATCAGTGTTCAGTCACTCACACGCAGCGCCGACCAATCACAGCTATGTGTGAACGATCGTGGCGCCTGTAGGTGAGGCGAACACGGAACACGAAAAGTCTGTGCTCCAGGCTTTAAAGCCTGGAGCACAGACTTTTCGTTTCGGCTCACCTACATAGATCGTGACCAGTGTACAGTCACTCACACGCAGCGCCGACCAATCACAGCTATGTGTGAACGATCGTGGCGCTTGTAGGTGAGGCGAACACGGAACACGAAAAGTCTGTGCTCCAGGCTTAACACTTGATCACGCATCGTGTTACGTTCGGCCTGTTTTACCTTCCGGGCCCGCTGAACTCGGCGGACAACTCTCACAACCTTGACCGCCGAAAAAATTGACATTCGAATAACGTGAAAACAATCTGTAGAGTCTATTTTCACATCAAACAAACATGTTTTCGGACGTATCCCTGCTTAAAATGACCGATAGGAAACGATAGAACCGGACAGATTTCCGGATAGGATTCCGGATAGACGTTCCATCCATTTCTACACAGAGAGAAATGTACAGTAAATGTTACTAGGCTTTCTGAAAAACATAGATGAGACGACTTTACCAGCACGGTAAATATTACCATGCTGCCTGCTTCAGCGCGATCCATCGAGTATTCATGGGACTAACAACACTAAAAATAGTAGAATTTACCATATGACATAGTGATATTTCCAACGTTTTGTTTTTCACGGACTGAATACTAGGTAGCAAGGTAATATTTACCCTGCTTTTCTACGTGCAAAGTAATATCGACTGTACATTTCTCTCCGTGTATACGTACAGTGCCGTCTTTATGCACAGGCCTGAAAGGCCCGGGCCTAGGGCCCCAGGCATCCCCAAGGGCCCCCTGCCAAGGAGTACTTGCTAAAATTTTGAGAAAGATATAAAAATTTCGAAAAAAAATTCCGAAAACTGTATTGAATACAAAAATAATTTTCAATATATCTACAGAAATATCGAATATCGGAAATGTTCTCTTTGATTCAAACTAACTAAAAAACTAGAGTTAAAATTAAGCCATCGTTTCGTAAAAATTTACATTACATATTCATTTCATGAGATTTTCGGCGCCTTAAGAGGGCCCCGCCCCGGCCCATCAGGCCTAGAGCCCCAAGGTCGATAAAGACGGCACTGTATACGTATTTCATCGGTCACGAAAGTCCTGTCCGGATCCTATACGTTTGTGTCCGTAATTCGTCGGAACGAACACCCGTAGGCTCGGTTATCTATCTGACTTCATTCGGAAAGTATCCGTCACCCGAATCGGTTTTGGGACTGTGTACGTTTCTATTCGGTTTGGATCCGGCAATTCTAAGTTGGAATCGGGGCTTCTGTCCGTACCTATCCGGTTTGGATCCGCCAATTTATAACGTGATTATTCACATGAAATTTTCCAAGTTGGAATCGGGGCTTCTGTCCGTACCCATCCGGTTTGGATCCGGCAATTCACAACGTGATTATCAATGCAGCTAATATTCCAAGTTGGAACTGGGGCTCTATCCGATTTCGTGCCGTATCAATTGATAATCACGTTATGATTTGCGGGACCGAAACCGGATAGATACGGACAGAGCCCCGATTCCAACTTTGAAGATTTGATGTAAATATAATCACGCTATGATTTGCGTGACCGAAACCGGATAGATGCGGACATAGATTTTCAAAGTTGGAATCGGGGCTCTTTCTGTACCTATCCGGTTTCCATGTAATGTACATTACTTCAATATTTTCTCGTAAGGCGGCGACCACCGCTTTCGATATTCTCGCAAGTACCACTTAAAGGAGTTGGTGAGTATATATAGAGGCGGAAAATATCATCTATATACTTGAGAAGAAAAAAAATGAAAAAAAAAGAAAAAAAAAAAAGAATAAACAATGAAAAAAAAAAACGAAAAAAAAAAAAAAAAAAAAAAGCTTCAATTTTTTGAAAATGGATCCGGATATAACCATATAGGAAGCCTATCTAGACATTCGCGAAAATTGCAGAATAAGCCCGCATAGCACCAGATAGGGACACGATCAGAATCCCGGACGAATTCCGGACAAGCCCGGACCTAGACAACAATTTCTCTACTTCGAAAATATATAAGAGAATATGATACAGTTGATGTAGATTTTATGATGTATAATATATGATCTGGTTCAAAATATAGAAATGATGCATCATTTCCCATAGGTATAAAACCTCGCGCGATGAATTATACACTTTGTTTGAATATTGGAATCTACACAATATATACATTGATTTTTTCCGCATAAAGATGAAAGAAGAGTTATGCCTCAAATATGCATACCAAAATTTGTAAGAAATACACAATTACAGGGAGAGATGAAGTTCGATATCACAAATTCACAAAAATTATATAATTTTTCTGCTTGCAATAAATGTATATCAGTCGGTATATATGATGTGGTGCATAATATTTTCATAATCAACGTTGCCAAAACATTATAGCTCTTTAATACAGCATTGCTATGTAAATTAGCCTTGCAAATAATAACTTAAATCGAATTTGATATTTATTTCATATCTACGCCTGTGAAACAAGTATATATATGAGGTATTCCACGCCGTTTCGAACGGTCAAAAAAATCACCGCTTCCGAAAAAATCGTAATTTGGTCCTCGAACACAACTATATCGAAAGAATTTTTGTGAATTTTTTCAGAATTTTCGGATCGCATTTGTGGATTTTTTCCAAATTCCAACTTTTTCTACAAACTTCCGTATCTCAAAAGTATAAGATCCTACAAGAAAATTTATGAGACACAAAAGTTGCAGTTTCGAATCAACTTTCTGAAAAAAATATTTTGGGAATTTATCGAATCCCAAAAATACCAATTTTTATCAAAAATACACAAAAATCGATTTTCAATCAATACGTCATCTTCGATTTGCCTCAATAAATCACAGAAAATACTCTCTAGTGTGAAAAACAACCCTGTATTTTGGTTGAGATGGGTGGCGCAATCGTTTGGAAGATATGCATTATTAATTTTTTTCTCAGAAAAAAAAAAAAAAAATTTCAGAAAAAAAAAATTAATAAAGCATATCTTCCAAACGATTGCGCCACCCATCTCAACCAAGATACAGGGTTGTTGTCTACACTTGAGAGTATTTTCTGTGATTTATTGAGGCAAATCGAAGGTGACGTATTGATTGAAAAATCGATTTTTGTGTATTTTTGATAAAAATTGGTATTTTTGGGATTCGATAAATTCCCAAAAAAATTTTTTCAGAAAGTTGATTCGAAACTGCAACTTTTGTGTCTCACAAATTTTCTTGTAGGATCTTATACTTTTGAGATACGGAAGTTTGTAGAAAAAGTTGGAGTTTGGAAAAAATCCACAAATGCAATCCGAAAATTCTGAAAAAATTCACAAAAATTCTTTCGATATAGTTGTGTTCGAGGACCAAATTACGATTTTTTCGGAAGCAGTGATTTTTTTGACCGTTCGAAACGGCGTGGAATACCTCATATCTAATCTTTCATTATTTTTTTGTAATATGAAAATTCCGTAAATTTTCGAATACATCCATAAGATAAAATATACACAAATGTTATCATTTTTCGCACATTTTGGCGACAGAATAATAATGCCTAAAGAATACGTATTTTTTTACATCCCATAAATAGAAGCGCGGTCTTTCGAAAATACCGCTTGTCAGTCTTAAATAACGCTTCGTGTTGTTCGGGTCGATGTGCAGTGCGTATATAATACTTGTGATTCACGGTAAAAATGAATAGATTTAAAAGTTGATGGTTTATGAGATAAGAGCTGGGCAAGTTGAGTCAAAATAAGAAGTTTAAATTACTTGAATACTGTTCTTAAGTTTTTTCGAAAGTGTTTGAGATACTTTTCTACTTGGAGTTGTCAAGATTAGATATCACGGTCAAATAAGTTGAGGTCAATAAATTTTATTAATAATGTTATCATCATTACTGTCATTTCTGCCTTCAATCAGTTTGTACCAACTTGTAATTTTTATTTTCCACAAAAAAGTATCTCAGACACTTTCGAGGAAACTTAAGAACAGTATTCAGGTAATTTGGACTTACTCTTTTGACTCAACTTGCCCAGCTCTCATCTCATAAACCATCAACTCTATAAAATATCTGTTTAGATGTTTTTAATGTAGAATCTGATGCTCTTTCAGATTCTGTGAAAAAAACTATACCATTCCATTTGAAAAAACCAAGTTGACCTTCACCGCAGCTCAGCGCCTCCAGCTACAAAATACACTCAGCAACAAATTTAACGGCGCACCTGGCACTCGGCGAAATTTTGCCGATTTTCAAAACGCTGTAACTCCATGAAAAACTGTCGAAAAAAATCTTTCGGGAAGCATTTTGAAGGTTGAAACTTCATCTTCAAGATGGTTTTTGAAAATTTTTCCTACGGCCAATTTTGACCTCATGGCGTAGGTTTGAGTGCCGGGCTGCGGAACGTCAGAAAAAACAAGTTTTTCAAAGTTCTGTACGGGGCGTTAAAAAAATCGAAGGGAACTTTCGAGATAACCATTTTGTAGCCTGAAATCTCCTCTTCAAAATGGTTCCTAGAAATTTGTTGCGCAATTTTTTTTCACTGAGTTATTCAACTTTTGGTGAAGCAATGTCAATAGGGCACTGATTTGGCGTTATCCAGGATGCACCGCGAGGAGGTACAGTCTACCATGTATCCCATGTGTGTGTGTGTGTGTGTGTGTGTGTTGTTTAGGATATCTAAAGTTCAAAATCGGGTATTGCCACCTCTACTTCTTATCACCGCCTGCAAGCGTTCTCTCATGTTGATGCAACTCGTGTCATTCGACAGTGTTGTTGGAGTTTGCAGTCGACGAAGCATTGACTTGAGACCGCCCGCTGGCGGTGATAATACGTAGGCAGACACCCATACACACATACGCGCGCACACACGTGCACACACACACACACACACACACACATGGTAGACTGTACCTCCTCGCGGTGCATCCTGGATAACGCCAAATCAGTGCCATATTGACATTGTTTCACCAAAAGTTGAATAACTCGGTGAAAAAAAATTGCACAACAGATTTCTAGGAACCATTTCGAAGAGGAGATTTCAGGCTACAAAATGGTTGTCTCGAAAGTTTTCTGCAATTTTTTTAACGCCCCGTACAGAACTTTGAAAAACTTGTTTTTTCTGACGTTCCGCAACCCGGCACTCAAACCTACGCCATGAGGTCAAAAATGGCCGTAGGAAAAATTTTTAAAAACCAACCTAAAGATGAAGTTTCAACCTTCAAAATGTTTCCCCGAATGATTTTTTTTGACAATTTTTCATCGCGTTACAGCGTTTTGAAAATCGGCAAAATTTCGCCGAGTGCCAGGTGCGCCGTTAATTTTGTTGCTGAGTGTATATGATTGCACCATATCCTTTCCCCCTCGATTTCCTATAAGTTTTGTCTGAGGTGTTTTCCCGTATCTTGCTTGGTTTTGAAGTTATCAGCCTGGGGCGATTAAAAAAAATCACCCTGTATATATCGACAGCCTAATAACATAGTCACGTAAGCGCCATAATTTCGGCCTTTTTTTATATTTATGTGATAGAAACGTATCTTCATTTTTCTTTCATTTTCGCACTCGTCAATGTACTTGAAACATTTTGGCGGTATAAATAAAAATTTGAAACACAGAAGCTTAAGTGCCATTTTTTTGTGTGAAACAGACGTATGTACAGTCTGGTTCGGTAACAGAGGAACGTATCTCCACAAAAGAATGGAGATACGTTACTATGTTATAAATCATTTGACACTCGGAAAAGTTGAGACCACGTAAGTGTGGAGTTACGACTGTGTCACACAAAAAACGTGGAGATACGTCACTATCACACCAAATTATGGATGATGGCTCTATGCATTCATCAAAGAATTTCCAATGCAGAGAACCATTTTTTTGGAGATACGTTTGTCTGACCTCGAAAAAGACCATTTTTGGCGCTTACGTGACTATGTTATTAGGCTGTCGATATATACATTATTATAGAAAATAAAGGATTCAATGTTCCTATTATACGATAAGTCTATTATATGCTATGAGTGAAATCTCGTCAAATAAATCGATTAAATATACCTGAAGTTTTTATTCAATTGCTTACAAAAATTAGTAATTTAAGACAAAGAACCATCAGCACTTCTTTCCTAGCGAATATTACTCACGACAATATACCTGAAGTTACTATTTAATTTCCAAGAAAAATTAGATTTAAAAGAGAATTAACCGTTACCAATGTTTTAGACATTGAGTTACGGGTAAAATAACTAATGAACGGCAGTATTTTTCACCGTACGGAAAGTCGTAATAATCGTATAAGGAATATGCGTCTTCTGATCCTACGCTGCAGTTGAAAGAAATGGCATTCCAATTCAAAATTGAAATGGTAAGGATAATTGGTAATTCGTTACCCAAAAAGTGTTGCAGCAGTATGGAATTTGTTCCTAATTATTTTATAAGAAAAATTACTAATGTCATAATATCCGATGCATAATTCTTACCAATAAATTATGGAAATTGTTGTCTGGGGGAGGTCTACCGGACCCAACTTACATATAGAACCGGACACACTGCCGATCCGGTTTCTATCCGGCTTTTTAAGCAGGGATGTGTTCGAAATATTTGAATTGGCGCTGTGCATTTTGTTCTTGCGTTTTCGATGCCTGGGCTCGGATAATAATCGAAATGTATTTTTTCGAACAAAAGGAGATGGGCGACTAGGGATGGGCCTTAAAGACACCTATAAGCTGCACGTGCCAAATTCTGTATTTGCCTAAAGCGTTAGACTGCTGGCAAAACATATACCATCCCATATTTCAATAAACCATTGTGTTTCTCTTCCATCTTACTTTCAAATAAATTTCACACTTTTGCAATAACTGCAGATTTCATAAAAATCGTTTACACAGTTATCACGGGGTCTACAGACGGTATCGGAAAGGCATACGCCAAGGAGTTAGCAGCGAGAGGATTGAACCTGGTTCTGGTGAGCAGAAATCTTGAAAAGTTAGAAAAAACACGTAAAGAAATATGCGACACACATGAAAATATCGAGGTGAAAATTATAGTCGCCGATTTCGCAAAGGGAAAAAAAGTATTTGAGAAAATTTCAACTCAGCTAGACGATATACCTGTCGCTATAATCGGTAAGAAAAAAGAAATATCTAAATCCTAAAACATCAACAAATATTTGGTGAACAATTATTCTGTCACATATATCTATACATCCATAAAAAGATTGTGTACAATCAATAAGAATGCAGTCTCCATGATTGTGAAGAAGATACATGACTGAATAGACGAAAAAACTTGGAACAGCAGCGTTGATCATTTTTATTTTAATTTTTATTCTTATTTTAGTAAATAATGTCGGCAAGCAATATGAGTACCCAATGTACGTGGGTGAGGTTCCAGAGGAACAGCTTTGGGGTATAATTAACGTTAATGTGGGAGCGACTACGATGATGACTCGTATGGTGATCGGTGGTATGGAAAAACGGGGCAGAGGTGCGATAGTCAATGTTTCATCAGGCTCCGAGCTCCAGCCAATGCCATTGATGACTGTCTATGCAGCTACAAAAATCTATTGTAAAAGTTTCTCAGAGGCGATACGCGCTGAGTATTCAAGATTTGGGATAACCGTACAGCATCTCTCACCGCTATTCGTTAATACGAAAATGAACGCCTTCAGTTCAAGACTTCAGGTAAATATCATAAATACTTCCATGAAATACTCTCTTAAAATGAATCAGTGGAATTTCACCCATTTACCAGTGGATCTCACTGATTGCCCAGTGAAATCTCACTGATTTAACCAGTAAACATAGAAGTGGGGATAATTGACTGATTCAACCAGTGAATTCCATTGATTGAACCAGTACATTTGAAGTATGGCCGCGATCACTGTCAGAACCACTCATAACATAACCAATATAATTACACTTACGCGCATGCGCGCGCACAGCTGATCGAGGTTCACTGGTTAAAACAGTGAACCCGGACTCACTGGTTGAATCAGTGAAATTCCACTGATTCATTTTAAGAGAGTATTTACTCTAAAATCTATAATATGAAATCCGATTGGGAAACAAACCCTAACTTATTTTTGACATTATTTTTTCTTCATCCATTTCAACGAATCTATTTTCAACATTCAGGTATCAAGTTTGTTTGTGCCGGACGCGACAACCTACGCAAAAAACGCGGTGGCAACTCTTGGTAAAATCGACTCCACTACTGGCTATTGGGCCCACGAAATACAGTACTTTTTCACAGTCCTTTCACCGGTCTGGATTAGGACGAAAATCGGCCAAATAATGACTCGAACATTCAGAGATGATTATTTCAAAGAAAAGTGCATCTCATCATTTTCCTCTTCATCTGTAATATCTGATATATCAACAAAACAAAATACATAATACAAAATACATACTATCGGGCCGTAAGGTCGAGGCACTTGGGTTTGACACATTATATTTAGGTGAAAGAAAATCGGACAACCTCCGGATGTGAATCGTTTTCAAGCTTGTTTTATTTCCTGTTAGATCAGCCATAGACCATTGTTGTGTGAAAATCAGGAGGGAAGTTATCGTTCAATGTATGCGAAAAAACGTAGTCCTTGTGCATTTTTTTCCTTATATTAACTTGATTAACTCGTCGCCATTCTTCTGAAATAACCGTTAAAAATATTCAAAACATTATGCTCAATCTTTGAAGCTTCTTGAGTGCAACGCGCTTTGAGTTTTTGAGAAATTCCCGAAATTATGGTCATGGCAGTGGAAAATATCCCAAGTGGTGATCTCGGAGACGGGTAACAATAGAAGGTTCATCAATAGCTGAAAAATTTAGGAAAAAATTATGGTAAGCAAGTGCCATTGCGATTTAATATGTTCGATGTGTTGTTTAACAGTTATTGCAAAGTTATCGCTCCTGCAGTCATAGGCGCCGCGCGCGAGATATTGCCCCGAAGACTCGACACCCTATATAATTTTATGGTTAGTTCTGAAACACACTGTATTATAGTACAGGCCTATGAATTTTCCCAAACCATGAAAATTATATTCATTACGCAATTCGGAATCGGTGCTGAACTCATTCGTTGATATTTATAACTAAGGCGAGTAAAGAAAAGTGATCAATTGTTCAAACATTCACAGTGACAGTCATTTTACGTACAGCGGTAAAAAAATGTAGCATTATCAGATGATGATGGGATGCTCTTTAATATAGTATGGCTCGTTACTCTTATCGTCAAATATTTAGAGCAGAGCGATCAAGATTATTATAAAATAATTATCAGAATATATGTGTGCGAATAAAAAAAGGGGGTCAAAAAATTCATACCAAAAAAAAAGTGGAACTGAAGCTACTCTGCTCAAGGATATGAAAAATTTATTTTTCATTAATAATTTTCAGGAATTTCTTCATAATTTTGAATTTCCGTGCGAACTACATTTTTTTTTTTTTTTTTTTTACTTTAAATCATTATTTTGTCATTACAACAGCGTTCGAAATATTTTTAGAAAGTTTTTTCAAAAAATACATTCCATGACGAAGAATTTGATGCAATTGCAATCTGGCGATCCAAAGTTCTGAAATGTGGAGAAACTAGGGAAATTCTGGATGTGTCAAAAACTGGAATACTGATGTATCATGATTGGCATTTTTTTTTTTTTTTTTGCCAATCTGCTTGAATATTTGGCCGCCAAATGTGTGGGTGATAATAAAATTGACAGTCGCTCAAAATGAGGGACTCTTGTAAAACAATGAAATTCCCTCGAATCCCTAATTGTCTAATTGTAAATGGGACTCACGTGTGTTAACCCCCCACACCGAAAAAATATGTATGTGAAGTATATTTTTAAATATATTTTAAATGTACTTGAAAATATATGTAAAATATATGTGACACATAAAAAGTTTATATTAAAAACATATATATTGAAATATATGTAAAATTATTTGCTACATATATGCAAATATGTATATTCAAGTATAGATAAGAATATACGTCGAAATATTATATGAAAATAATGATTATTCAAGCAGAGGTAAGTACAAATTTATATAAAAGTTAACTTATATAAATAACATTTTCTAAACATCATTTGTGTGAATTATTAATTAATTGGCTGCTACTGCCTTGACATGCATTCTGCATTTTGTTCGTTTTTATTTCAAATAAATTCACCATCTCTGACAGAGCTGAAATCACAGGAACATAAATATATATTTATATTTATATGGAATATCAAAATACTTTAAGGAATAAAAACCTTTTTTTAAATATTCTTTCGTGACGAAATTGTTTGACGAAGCTTCAGGTGATTTGACACTCTTGTTTGAAGTGCTGTGAGGACTCGTCTTCACTTCATGATATTCCGGCATAATAATTTCTGAATCATCGTGTTGTACAACTTCTCTCAAGATTTTCAAATCCGGTGTCTCTATAGAGTTTGTGTTTGAGATAAAATTATATTTTTTAGTGTATTATATTATCCGATCAGAATTAGTGTTCTTGTCGGCTGAGAAACACTTTTCCCTGATCATTTACGGCCACTGACGAAGTATTAAATTGGAAAAGAGGGTTTCTTCAATGAGTCTGCATTTTTTCTTTCCCAACTTCAATTTCGGAATATTGAAGTGGAAAGAACGAGCTCTCTATTAATTCTAAAAAAAATCGAAAAAATAAATCCACTTTTAGAGAATTGAAAAAGAAAGAAAAAATTCCTGAGACAGTCATATCTCTCAGATCAGTATGTAAGGCTTGGTGGCGTGCTTAACAATTGAAAGAGCGAAAACGCGTTCACTATGAGGTGTGAAAAAAAATGGAAAGAATCCGTTTTTAGGGAATCTAAAATGGAAGAAAAAAGTCCGTACATAGTTATCTATTGGGGACATAGTTTGACCACTACAGGTTGTCAAAGTTCATTTTTGCAGATATGCAGATATCTTTGGGGTCATTCAGCTTGTAGCATTGTTGTCCTTGACCGTGTTTTTTTTTTTAACATGATTAACAATCTGCTGATAAGCGTTGTCCCGCCGTTGAAGTGGCAGGAGTTCATCTTGTTGATAGGCTATATTATGACGAAAAAAAAAAAAGATAAACCAAGCTTTAGCTAATATAGCAATGAAAAGTGACGCTGGCTCCCGGACCAGAACTATCGTACTATAATGTTGCTTAAGGTAGTTATGCCGCGACAGTCTGTCCCAAAATTCCTGCGCGCAGTTTCACAATCGAATCACCGAATATGCCAAAAATTTTCGTCTGGGAGTGTCGTCAAAACACTATCACAGAGAGAATAGATCCCTATGCCGATACACGCACACTATGACTGATTGTTTCGTGTATTGTTTCTTATTGTTTTTTTCACCGTATTCTCCCACCACTCGGTCCGTCCACGCGAAATTTTAGTTGAAATTGAATTACTTTGATTGATTTTGATTGATATATCAGCAAAACTATGCGGTAGATCAATCTGATTTTTCTCATGAATAATCATGAAATATTGTTTGACCATATGCTCGTTTTCCGTAACGATCTATAGAACCGTTTAAATATTAAAATTTAGAATGCGCCATTTTCATGTACTCTACACAGGCAACATGTATAAAAAGTATCAACTTTGAGTGCAATATTATCCCGCGTTTCAGACGGTCGAAAATTCTAGAAAAAATCGTTTGGGTAGATACCACGTTATTAAAACTATAGTCAAAATTTCAGATGATTCTATAGAAATGCACTTCGCGGCATAACTACCTTAATTACGCGACATTACACGATATATACGGTGCTTTATCTTTTCAAATATTGAGTTTGTTTTTTTAGTTTATAGCGTACGTCTATTATAAATTAATACATCTATAGTATCTAGGCGCATCCGTGTGCCTGGCGCTCAACACTACCTCTCATTTTTGCCTTATCTTGCGTACCGTATTTGAGTGTGGATTACGTTGGTACTCTTTGTGCCGGATCTATTTTTCTGAGTGCGTACTTCAGGTAGAAAAATTGCTCGTCATAGTGTGTAGTACATGATGTTGCAAATTTGCCTTATTTACGACAGCATTTCAAAAACGTGGCTCAAAGTATCACTCATATCTCTTCCGAATAGCCCTCATCTCAGTTGAATTTGCTAGTGAAAATCGTTGGCTTGCCTTCGGTAGACTGAATTTCTGTTGCGGTTCAAGCAATTCGCCAATTCTTTTTCGTGCAAGTAAATTGAAAGCCGGGGTCCGAAGCAGGCGATTCATCTAGGGAAACATGGCGGAGGTGAGTAAAATACACAGGGACGCTTAAAGTGTGAGTATCAGTGTGTCATTTCTTCACTGAGTACCTGGAGTGGATCTCTTGCGATGCAGTCGTCAATGGGTCAGAACTTTGAACGAATGGTAAACAAAATTTTTCGAACAATCGCGAAGTGGGATGCTTAAGAGAAGACCGTATTGGGATCCTTGGAATGGGCGTGGCTTTGAAATTTTAGCCTTGTTTGAGTAGTTCTATTTTCGTCACTAGTCGGCGAATCGAGGTTCTAAGCCCTCTCATTAGTTACTGTAGCCTTCTTAGAGCAGTTCTATTTTCTGCCACTAGTTGACGTATCGAGGTTCTAAGGTTCCCAATACAAAAACTAAAAACTTGGAAATTTTTGTCCATGATCGAAATCATTTATAGATCATGTGAAAGTATACTCAGGAAGTAATGAAGACCCACTTCGAACTCATAGATTACTTGAGAAATGTGAAAGTTATGCATAGTATTCAATGATAAGACCGTAGTGAACTTCAAAAGGCTCGTGGCGTCATAATTTGAATCACATCATATTCATCCCAAACTATAGTCTTCAGCACACTGAGGTAAAAGAATCTACGAACGGGATTCTAGGATAAATTACTTGATCTTTTCAAGGGCATTTAATATTTTGACATCTAGATTTTGTCCATTTTGCAGCTTCTTCGAAAATTGAAACGTCTGTTGCTTTTACAGTAGGAAAAATCCGCTCCGTAATTCAGTGCATACTATAATGTATGTACGTGCATTTCCACTGATGTCGTTTTGAGTATACGTCGCATTCGTATGAGAACTAGTTGTTCAAATTGATTGAATTTTTCAGAATGTATGGCCCAGGATAATGAAATGGGTCATGTCATCTGACTTCCCGTTCCTGATCGACATATCTCAGATTTTGTATTTCCTCTACCGCGGCATCGCAGACCGCAGACAGATCTTTTTTGCCCCACATTTCTAGATTCACTGTCACATGCAATAGTCTCGTTCTGCGCTATTTTCAAGGCGTTGCATCACGCCTCACTAATTATTACTAATTATTTGAGACGGTGATGGGAACAAGAACCGAGTGATGCGTTGTTTCAACATCACCAACATTCCTTTGATTTATTGGAACTTCTTCAGCGTTCGTGTTATTTTTAACGCCGTCACTTCTCCTTGAATCCGTTCTATATTTTTCGTCACATAAAAATACTGAGTCATCCATAACTTAACATAAGTAATACCGATGTGCGATACTATACCAACCATATTCAATTCACTACTCCGGATTGTTTTCAGAACGGTGCAAAATTCAAAATTGAAAACAACATCCTCAAGGGTCGAGAGGTTTCTTATGCAATTGACCACACGAGCCTCGGCCAGTTTGTACTGGATAGTCTGGAAGGCATGCCAGATTTCGTAGGTCAGGTAAATGTTTAACGAAGTTGCATATGCGAACAAGTCACGCACATACCTATGAGAAGTCGAGAAGCATTCCAATGGCACAAATCAACGAGACAATCAATTGATGGGACGGTCTACCTCTCGTTCTCTCAAAGGCAGTATACGGATAACAATTTGTTACAGTGCAATCTTGACGAATGGTGTTTCAGGTAGATGCTATCAGCGGTGAAGAATATACGTATGCAAAGATGCGCGAACGGAGTGTCAGGTGTGCCCTATGGATGAGGTCGCAGGGTCTGCTCCGAGGAGACGTCGTAGCCATCTGCTCTCACAATCAGCTCGACGTCGCAATGGCCTGCTTCGCGGCGCTTTACCTCGGAGCCGCCGTCAGTTTTTGGGATGATGGGTTGAACACAAGTAGGTAACGCGTCCTACAGACCGTACAAATTTCACTCATTGTCGAACGAGAACTGCGATTGAAATTCTATTCAATTCAATCTAAGATTTAACAATTACCTATCAATTAATACGTGCACTCTGAGACTTTAGTGCATGAGAGTATCAATAATGATGATAAACGTGTTTATGTCATCATGGAGCAGATATAAGTGGGAGTAAGTTTTAGTAGTGCTCGTAATGATACAATATATTTCACCGGCATCCGCAATTGATTGTCTTGCAGAGGACTTGCTTCACCTGTTAAACCTAATGAAACCAAAAATGGCATTCGTCAGCAACAAGTCGGTTACCGCTGTTGCCGAAGCTGTGCAACAAGCAAGCATTGACTCAAAAATAGTAAATTTTGATCAAGCATCTGGGTTCCCTGAGTTCGAAAGTGTAATCACTGAACCGAAAACCGAAGAGGTCAAGAACTTCAGCTGCGCCCACATCGAGTCGTCGGACGAGATTGCTCTAATAATATGTACGTCTGGAACAACAGGCCCACCGAAAGGTGCTGCGGCGAGCCATGCAGCTTTCCTAAGACAATTGTATTGCTGGATGGAATTTGTAGGGGCCGGAAATGATTGGGCTGTATTTACGAGGCTCCATGTCACGAAAACTTATGCTCAAATAACTGCGACAAAATAACTCGGGCACTACAACTTTGGTGAAAATATATATGCGACAAAAAAACCTCAAATAAAATTACTCAAGAGAAAATAACTTTGGCGAACATAACTTTGCGACAAAAAAACCGCGAATAAAATTACTTAAGACAAAATAATTTTGGGCAACATAACTTTGATAAAAATAACTTGGCGACAAAAAAGCCTCAAATAAAATTACTTAAGACAAGATAACTTCAGGCAATATAACTTTGACACAGATATCTTTATAAAATAATTCTCATTAACTCATTGAATTTAATTTTTCAATGAAAATATTTTCCGATAAAAAAATGAATTTAATGGTGAGTGAAAATATTTTCCATTGAAAAATTAAATTTAATGGTTAATGGAAATATTTTCCATTAAAAAATTAAATTTAATGGTTAATGGAAATATTTTCAATTAAAAAATTAAATTTAATGGTTAAGGGGGGGGTTTACCCAATCAGTTACCGATTTGTCTATTTTCTCCCAAACGGGGTAATCAATCGACTTGTCCTTTCGGCAGCCTATGTTTGGCGAGTAATGAGTTCGAACTGGTACGTTTGATCGGATAAAATCGGGATTTTTTTATTTTTTTTCGATCGAAAAGTATTGGCGTGCCATTTATTGCGACTTATATCAAAGTCCACGCATCAAAAATGCAAAATCGACTCCCTGAGCCCGATTCTGTGAGAAATTCTGAACATAACCATCCCAAAACATCTTTGTTTTCGACAACGATGAAGGTGGAAGTTGTATTCCACGTTTTTGTGGTAATTTTCGCGATTGTCAGAGGCTGGGGGCGGCCATTGCCGCTACAGCTGCTGATACAATGTGGTGGTTCCCAGAACACCCGTGAGATGTCACCGTGAAAGTATACTATACTATAGTAAAAGGATGAAGTTCAGATGGGCGCGTGGCGACATCTCACGGGCGTTCTGGGAAGCACCGCGTTATGTCAGCAGCTGTAGCGGCCATGGCCGCCCCCAGTTTCTGACAATCGCGAAAATTACCACAAAAACGTGGAATACAACTTCCACCTTCATCGTTATCGAAAACAGAGATGTTTTGGGATGGTTACGTTCAGAATTTCTCACAGAATCGGGCTCAAGGAGTCGATTTTGCATTTTTGATGCGTGGGCTTTGATATAAGTCGCAATAAATGGCACGCCAATACTTTTCGATCGAAAAAAATAGAAAAAATCCCGATTTTATCCGACCAAACGTACCAGTTCGAACTCATTACTCGTCAAACATCGGCTGCCGAAAGGACAAGTCGATTGATTCCCCCGTTTATGAGAAAATAGACAAATCGGTAACTGATTGGGTAAACCCTCCCCTTAATGGAAATATTTTCCATTAAAAAATTAAATTTAATGGTTAATGGAAATATTTTCCATTAAAAAAATTAAATTTAATGGTTAATGGAAATATTTTCTATTAAAAAATTAAATTTAATGGTAAATGGAAATATTTTCCATTAAAAAATTAAATTTAATGGTTAATGGAAATATTTTCCATTCAAAAATTAAATTCAATGAGTTAATGGAAATATTTTCCATTAAAAATTTTACAACCCTGGTGTGGTGTTGTGGTTTCGCATAAGCGACAGATCGATGGAGTCCTAACCTATTCTAACCTTTGAAGGTGCAATACTAGTGTCCTAACCTCTTCTAACCTTTGAGGGTGCAATACCAGGGGTACAGTACGTTTCGGCGCCGCCGTTTCGGCGCGAGTCCTTTCGGCGCTGGGACGTTTTGGCGACGGCCGTTTCGGCGCGAGTCCTTTCGGCGCGGGGACGTTTCGGCGCCGGACATTTCGGCTCGGGCCGTTTCGGCGCGATGGCCACTATGAAATGATTTAGGTCACTTTATTTTTTCTAAAATGTGTAATTGAATACACAACTGAATTAAATACTCGAGTCCTAACCTATTCTAACCTTTGGGGGTGCAATACTAGTGTCCTAACCTATTCTAACCTTTGGGAATGCAGTAACCACCGACTGCGCGTTCCGTACTGGGTATGGTGTTGTGGTTTCGGATCAGCGACAAATCGATGGAGTCCTAACCTATTCTAACCTCTGGGGGTGCAATACTAGTGGCCTAACCTATTCTAACCTTTAGGGGTGCAATACTAGTGTCTTAACCTATTCTAACCTTTGGGGGTGCGGTAACCACCGACTGTGCGTTCCGTATTGGGTATAGTATTGTGGTTTCGGATGAGCGACAGATCAATGAAGTCCTAACTTATTCTAACCTTCGTTGAAGCAATACTGGAGTCCTAACCCATTCTAACCTCTGGGGGTGCAATACTAGTGTCCTAACCTATTCTAACCTAAAGGTATTTTGTCGGAAATTTTTTTTCGGGAAGTTATTATTGCGAAGTTTTTTTGTGCGATGTTATGTTGTCAGAATTTTTTTTTTTCGCCAAGTTATTATTGCGAAGTTTTTTTGCGCGAAGTTATTTTGTCGCAAGGTTTTTTGTCGCGATGTTATTATCACCAATGTTTTTTTGCGCGAAGTTATTTTGTCGCAAGTTTTTTTGTCGCGATGTTATTATCACCAAAGTTTTTTTGCGCGAAGTTATTTTGTCAGAAATTTTTTTGTCGCATATGTATTTTCACCAAAGTTGTAGTGTCCGAGTTATTTTGTCGCAGTTATTTTAGCATAAGTTTTCGAGACGTGCTACCTATTTACGACCATCTCCTGGATGAGTGGGATACTTTATTTGTTCCTGAATCTGGCCTCCAACATCACGAAAATCGTGCGGCCGACATTTGATGAGTACTCAATAGGTCCACTAATCGAAAAGTACAAAGTAAATCGTTGACTTCACGATATTCCAAGTGTTTAATTGATTTCAGATTATTTTATTCTGTTTTTATTCTTCCACCAGCCGAAAGTTATTTTTCTTGCCTCCGGCATGATCAATAGATTGATGAAATCCGATGTTCTGGGTCAGTACGATTTCTCTTGCCTGACTCGCGTCATCTACGGTGGAACAAGCCTGGCCATTTCGTCTCGCGAAGCCTTCTCGAAGCTCGTTCCAAACGCTTTTATTTCTGCGGTATACGGGACGACAGAAATGGGTGGCGTATTATCGATGCAGACAGTGACCTCGAAGCCTGGATCGTGCGGTCAAATCATTGAGAACGCCCAGCTAAAAGTGATCGATCCAAACACAGGTTGCAAGCTGGGGCCCAATCAGAGGGGTGAACTGTCGATGAAGACCGCTAGCCAAATGAATTTCTACTATAATAACCCGAAGGCTACAGCTGAGAGTGTTGACGAGGAAGGTTTGTGTAGTAATAAAATGTCTACCACATATCTCTACGTCTAGTACATTTTGAATATCATTATTAAACTTCGCTATTACTCAAGGATGGTTTCACTCCGGGGATCTTGGTTACTACGACGAGGACGGGGAGATTTTCGTGATCGAAAGATTGAAGGACTTGATAAAGTATCGTGGCTATCATGTAGCCCCGTTCCAAATCGAGACTGTGATATTGTCTCATCCCGGAGTGAAGGAGGTGGCTGTCATCGGTGCTCCTCACCCTTTGGACGACGAACACCCAGTTGCGTTTGTAGTCAGAGCAACAAATTCGACTCGTGATGACGAGCAGGTGATTTTCATTCGAAATCCCAACAGAATGAATGTTCTGATCAGAATGGAAAAATTCTAATCGTTTCATAAAAATACTGTCATATTTACCCTCACAACTATATACTTCAGGTTACTCAGACGGAGTTAGTTGACCTCGTTGCTGCTGAACTATCTGACAGCAAACGACTTCGTGGTGGTGTCAGGTTCATTGATCATCTACCAAAATCACCGACTGGCAAAGTTCTGCGTAAGACATTACGCGATTCAATAATGTCCGAGTCAACAATTGGAGGCAATTGATGAATCAACTCTGACTCTTGCAATCAGTTTGGGAATAAGACTTCTTCTGAGTGCACAAAAGTATCGACAATTGCTAGCAACAGAACGTGTAACGGATACTTATTGGAAGGTTGAACAAAAGATTGTTGGGTGTTATTTTATCACAAAAACCGAGACGAGATATAATATGTTAATTATTCATCATGAAGGTAACACTCGAACTTCTTAATTTTTAGAGGAGGGTCTCAATCAATCAAGTCGAGTCACTTTTTCGTTTTGTTAAAAATGCCTGACGTTTCGGCAGTCATGTTCTGCCCTCATCAGAGGCTGTTTATTAAAGAAATAATTACAGAAAATTATTAGATGTCTAACAATGTGTACAAACTATTAAAATTATGTTGAAAGTCAATATGATTAAAAACAAGCTTATCGCAAATAATACAAAGGAAGTCAAACATTAAATGGAAATCACATGTAGTACAAAGTAGAGAGACGGATAAGACCTAATGCTAAATCGTAAACAAAATCTAATTACCTTAATCGGTTGGTGTTAGGTGAAAAAACTTGGCATCCTTAATATAGCCATTGTCACACAACAGGATGAGCAGTCTGTCATCCTGTGATCGTGAAACGTTTAATGAACAAGAGGGGTGTGACAACTCTTATTATATACGGACTCAGCTGAGGCTCGTCTTGTTGACATACATCACAGGTAATAATGTGAATATTTCAAACTTTGTGACGTTAGCGAATGACGTCAATGACTGACGTCAATGGTTGTTTATATTTTTTTCTTCCCGAATAGAGCCCACTCTCATAGTCAAGTTTTTTCACCATTAACAACATCTAATAAAACTAGGAGCAGCTTTTTGATCTAAATCTGTGTAGCATGTTGGAATAAGGTAAATGTAATTTTTTAGTGTCCTCTTTCTTGTTGAGGCTATTCGGTTGCAAATTTATTCGTAACATCTCCGAGGTGATGCGCTTGGACCAAACTGCTTCCCTATCAAGTATAACTGTCTTATCCCAATCAAAAACATGGTTGTATTCAATTTGGTGAGAGGAGACTACAGAATGTGATTCTGGATTTTTCTTAAGATTGTCTTGGTGTTCTTTCAATCTAGTTCTCAGTTCACGTTTGGTCTCACCTACATAAGATGCCGAGCAATCTTCGCATTGAATCTTATAAACTACATTACATTTATCCAGTTTGTCCGTGAGGTCTTTACCTTTGGTAACGACCGACCTAAGATTACTGTTCACACTCATGACGGGTGTTAAGTCATATTTCCTAAGCGAGCTACCTAATCTTTCAGAAAAACCTTTGACGTAGGGTATCGGTACTAGTTTACGTTTCGACCGGACTGGACCACTGACCACTGTGATAACGGACGTGTTCTGTTCTGGGTCGGTTAACGTGATCATTATGTTGGTATTCTTATTATGTAGGCTCTTAAATTTCAAATGTTTAACCCTATCGATTATTAACTTTTCAAAGAAGGAGTCAGGAATAATTATTATCACGTAGCAAGGTTCTGACCAAATACAAATTCTCAGTGTGGAATTTTGGGTGGGATAGTGATATCGCTCTATCCACTAAGTTGAAAACCATACCACGCTTTTGAGCCTGAGGGTGTGATGAGTTGAAATTTAAAAACCTACCAGAAAACGTTGGTTTACGGTACCAATTAGTAATTATCATGTTAGCATCATCCCGAATTACATGAATGTCTAGAAAACTAAGCCTACGTTCATCCTCCAGTTCATGCGTAAACTGGAGGCGGTCATGATAACCGTTAAAAATATCAGTTACATATTCAACGTTAGCCCTAGGTATGCACATGATGATATCGTCGACGTACCGATAATAAAACAATGGTTTAAAGTTCAGTTTAGACAAACACTCCCGTTCCAGATCTACCATTACGATGTCCGCTAAAACCGGTGAAATTGGGGAACCCATGGGTGACCCGAAAATTTGTTTATAGTATTGCTTATCAAACTGGAAATAGACGTTATCAAGTAAATATGTTACACCCGCTAATACTTCACTTAAGGTTGTTGTCGTGCGACAGTCCGACCCAAAACTTAAAACCCATAATATTCGTACTAGTCAGCGACAATGTATGGCTCTGTGAGAGTGAGAGCCAGGAGATATTCACTCGAGAGCAAGAGAGATACGCGCCGCTTCATGTTTCAGTTTTAACTATAAAATCCAAACGAGACGGTCGAAAATGCTGAATGATGAATCAAACGATTCAGAAGATGACAATTTACCACTAGATATTTTTTTTATCAAAAAATTTCGAGTTGTTCGTTTTTTAATAACTAAAACCGGTGAATTTGCATTTAAACACATTAAAATTCGAAAAAATTCAAAACTTTTTATCTCGAGTTTGAGACGGTCAATTGCGATCATCCTAGGCTTATTTTGTAGCTAATTATTGGAGCTATTTACGATAAAAAATTCAAAAAACATTGTCGAAAAAAAAAGTTACAGGCCAACAACCTTAAAGGCATGGTGGAATGTTGCGCTATAAAGGAGTATCTATTTACTATCGCTGACTTGACTAATTCACTAGGTACATTCGTAAACAAGGACGTTACATCTAAGGAGACTAAAATAAAATCATCAGGTACCTGGATATTGCTAAGCTTTTCAATAAGGTCCCAACTATGTTTAATGTACGACTCAGGTTTAGGAATGCTCTTGATTAGTAAATTACTCAGAAACTTGGAGATCGAATACGTCGGACTACCTATGGCTGAGATGATGGGTCTCAGTGGTATGTCTTTTTTATGTATTTTCGGTAGTCCATACCCTTTAGCTAAACAAGTGTTAGTTTGCGTTAACTCAATCCCATAAAAACGAGTTAACGCAAACTAACACTTGTTTAGCTAAAGGGTATGGACTACCAAAAATACATAAAAAAGACATACCACTGAGACCCATCATCTCAGCCATAGGTAGTCCGACGTATTCGATCTCCAAGTTTCTGAGTAATTTACTAATCAAGAGCATTCCTAAACCTGAGTCGTACATTAAACATAGTTGGGACCTTATTGAAAAGCTTAGCAATATCCAGGTACCTGATGATTTTGTTTTAGTCTCCTTAGATGTAACGTCCTTGTTTACGAATGTACCTAGTGAATTAGTCAAGTCAGCGATAGTAAATAGATACTCCTTTATAGCGCAACATTCCACCATGCCTTTAAGTGAAGTATTAGCGGGTGTAACATATTTACTTGATAACGTCTATTTCCAGTTTGATAAGCAATACTATAAACAAATTTTCGGGTCACCCATGGGTTCCCCAATTTCACCGGTTTTAGCGGACATCGTAATGGTAGATCTGGAACGGGAGTGTTTGTCTAAACTGAACTTTAAACCATTGTTTTATTATCGGTACGTCGACGATATCATCATGTGCATACCTAGGGCTAACGTTGAATATGTAACTGATATTTTTAACGGTTATCATGACCGCCTCCAGTTTACGCATGAACTGGAGGATGAACGTAGGCTTAGTTTTCTAGACATTCATGTAATTCGGGATGATGCTAACATGATAATTACTAATTGGTACCGTAAACCAACGTTTTCTGGTAGGTTTTTAAATTTCAACTCATCACACCCTCAGGCTCAAAAGCGTGGTATGGTTTTCAACTTAGTGGATAGAGCGATATCACTATCCCACCCAAAATTCCACACTGAGAATTTGTATTTGGTCAGAACCTTGCTACGTGATAATAATTATTCCTGACTCCTTCTTTGAAAAGTTAATAATCGATAGGGTTAAACATTTGAAATTTAAGAGCCTACATAATAAGAATACCAACATAATGATCACGTTAACCGACCCAGAACAGAACACGTCCGTTATCACAGTGGTCAGTGGTCCAGTCCGGTCGAAACGTAAACTAGTACCGATACCCTACGTCAAAGGTTTTTCTGAAAGATTAGGTAGCTCGCTTAGGAAATATGACTTAACACCCGTCATGAGTGTGAACAGTAATCTTAGGTCGGTCGTTACCAAAGGTAAAGACCTCACGGACAAACTGGATAAATGTAATGTAGTTTATAAGATTCAATGCGAAGATTGCTCGGCATCTTATGTAGGTGAGACCAAACGTGAACTGAGAACTAGATTGAAAGAACACCAAGACAATCTTAAGAAAAATCCAGAATCACATTCTGTAGTCTCCTCTCACCAAATTGAATACAACCATGTTTTTGATTGGGATAAGACAGTTATACTTGATAGGGAAGCAGTTTGGTCCAAGCGCATCACCTCGGAGATGTTACGAATAAATTTGCAACCGAATAGCCTCAACAAGAAAGAGGACACTAAAAAATTACATTTACCTTATTCCAACATGCTACACAGATTTAGATCAAAAAGCTGCTCCTAGTTTTATTACACGGAGAAAAAAATATTATCAGAATAAGTATACGTATCACTATTTCAGCTATCCGCAGTTTAGTTGTTTTCGAGTTGTTTATCTTGACAACGCGCCGTATAGCCAATTCAGCTATACAGAGTTTCCTCAGGCGTAGAAGAAAATATTGTCAGAATGAGTATACGTATCGCTATTTTAATAATTCGTACATTCAAATCAAATATACGAATTCTTATCGTAACTCAAACTTATATCCCTATTTTAATCATACTACGGAATAATGAACATAAGGCAAACGTATCGTTATAATGAGAAATCGAATTGGTTATCTGACGATACGTCATTTGAGGATACGTTGGATAGTCATTCTGATAATATTTTTTTCTCCGTGTAGATGTTGTTAATGGTGAAAAAACTTGACTATGAGAGTGGGCTCTATTCGGGAAGAAAAAAATATAAACAACCATTGACGTCAGTCATTGACGTCATTCGCTAACGTCACAAAGTTTGACATATTCACATTATTACCTGTGATGTATGTCAACAAGACGAGCCTCAGCTGAGTCCGTATATAATAAGAGTTGTCACACCCCTCTTGTTCATTAAACGTTTCACGATCACAGGATGACAGACTGCTCATCCTGTTGTGTGACAATGGCTATATTAAGGATGCCAAGTTTTTTCACCTAACACCAACCGATTAAGGTAATTAGATTTTGTTTACGATTTAGCATTAGGTCTTATCCGTCTCTCTACTTTGTACTACATGTGATTTCCATTTAATGTTTGACTTCCTTTGTATTATTTGCGATAAGCTTGTTTTTAATCATATTGACTTTCAACATAATTTTAATAGTTTGTACACATTGTTAGACATCTAATAATTTTCTGTAATTATTTCTTTAATAAACAGCCTCTGATGAGGGCAGAACATGACTGCCGAAACGTCAGGCATTTTTAACAAAACGAAAAAGTGACTCGACTTGATTGATTGAGACCCTCCTCTAAAAATAATATGTTAATGTTACTATTGGTGGTAGGAGAGGGGATGGAGGGAGGGGGGGCTACCCGCCCACCCACTTCCCCCCCTTCCTCCAGGGGGTTACTTGGACTAATTCCACTGCTTGAAAGATTATTCATCTCCGACGTTTCGGGCGCTAAATATCTACTCCCGTCCTCAGGAAAGGTTGTCTGGCGACTTCCCATCAAAGAGTGATCAAATTCCGCGCTCCCACCGATATATATAGGTTGGTTGTAGGTGGCGCCAGCTACGCCTGGTGGCGCCGCCTTGGCCTGCTCATGGCTTCCCTCACTTCATCCCTGTACAAAGGTAACCATAATTTGTTAAGTTCTATGCTGGGTTGACTTACAGCATTTGGTGTCACTGCTATGCAGGCTGATTCCTTCAGCTTCCGTTTGATAGGATTGGATTCCTTCAACAATATCCGAGCATCATCCCACTGGAAGTGGTGTTCATTTTCCCAGGCGTGATCGGCCAATCTCGATTTCGATCGTTCGCACATTTTAACGTTTTTCCGGTGTTCCTGGATGCGAACGTTCAAGGGCCTTCCTGTTTCGCCGATGTACACGTCCCCACATTGGCATGGGATTCCATATACACACTCCTTGCTTTCTTGCGCAGCATGTCGGGGCTTGGTTTCAGTCAACAAGCCACGCAAAGTGGACGTTGATTTGAACCGTACCTCAATGTCATATGCTCTGCATATGCGGCGGATCTTCTCTGCAGTCCCCGCTATATAGGGAATCGTCATGGCGAAACTCGGAGTGCCAACGTCCACAGGGTGTTCTGACCTCATTCTTTGTGTAGTGGTAGTCCGGTGTTGCGCTTTTTGCTGCGCTTTTTGAATGACCCTCTCAGGATAGCCGTTATTACGTAGAGTTTTTCGCACTATTTCTAGTTCCTTCCTTAGGCCTTCCGGCGTCGTACTGATCTGGAACGCGCGATCCATGAGACGGTGCGCCACACCTTTCTTCGTGCTACCTGAGTGGTTCGACTGGTAATCTAGATATTTTTCCGTGTGCGTGGGTTTCCGGTAAACGCTTGTTTGTAAGGTATTTTCCCAGCCTCTCTCTACTAGTGTATCCAGAAATGGGAGCGTATTGTTGTCTTCGACTTCCATTGTAAAATGGATCGACTCCCTTACGCTGTTTAGATGGTCTCTGAAAACCTGTAACTCTTCTTTTCCATGTGGCCAGATCGCGAAGGTATCGTCAACATATCTGACCGACAGAGATGGTTGGAGTTTTGCCGTCCGTAAGGCCAGTTCTTCGAAATGTTCCATTTATAGATTCGCCATCACCGGTGACAAAGGGGAACCCATTGCCATACCTTCGTCTTGGCTGTAGAACTTGTCCGATACCTGAAAGTAGGTGGTGTTTAAACACAGACCGAGTAGTTCGATAATACCTTCTACGCTCAGTTCCGTTCTCTCTTTCAACGTCAGGTCCTGTTCCAACCTTTCTCTGGCCACTTGCAGAGCTTCTACGGTAGGGACATTAGTAAATAAACTTTCAACATCAAAGCTCACCAAGACGTCTCCGGGTTGTACTCTTTGGATACGCATCAGTTCTACAAAATGCAAGGAATTTTTAACGTACGACGGGCTCTTTCCAATGAGTGGTCTTATAATTGGTACGAGATACTTAGCCAATGCATAACACGGCGAGTTCCTTGAGCTGACAATTGGCCTGAGAGGGACTCCAACTTTGTGGATTTTTGGTAAGCCATACAGATGGGGTGGTTTGCTATGGTGAGGCGTTAGCCATGTTCTGAGCCTATCACTCAGTGCACCGCCGTGCTTCTTCAGTGTTCTGTACACCTTGCCCTCATGACTAGTGGTGGGGTCTTTCTTTAACAAACTGTACTTACCCTTCTGCAACACTTGGTTGATCTTCGCTTCGTAGCTGTCCGCGTCCATGACTACTGTGGCGTTCCCTTTATCGGCCGGTAATATCTTTATAGACCTGTCCTGCCTCAGTGTTTGAATCGCTAGTTGTTCTTTCCTGTTTATATTAGACAAAGGTTCCACCTTTACGGCTTTTTCCAGGGTAGATCTGAGTCTGTAGCGGAGTTCTTCCTGCTGTTCTTCCGGAATTCGGGCGAGTACACCCTCGGTCGCACTGATGGTGTCCAACACAGGTACTTTTTTCGGGGCAACAGTGAAGTTCAAGCCTTTGCTCAGTACCCTCTCCTCCGTAGGACTGAGATTGCGCCTGGACATATTTACCACGGATTTAACTGGTTCTATTGTGTCCACCTGCTTACATGTCCTGTTGTTGTGTGATGTTCGCTTCAGCGCTTCCAGTTTTTTGATGTGTTTGGGTTTCAAGACTTCGGTTGACTTCCGTACTCTGGCGACAATGGTTTCCTTGATTCGATTGAATTCCAACGGCTCCATCACACCTTTGATGTCCTGTTCCTGCAAACTGATGTCTTTCTGCAACGAATATCGTCTCAACCTGTGATAGTTGATCCGTTCCTGCCGCAGTTTCTTGTTGGCTCCGTCCAGGATTTTCCTTGCCTCAGCAGTGACAATACTACTTTTTAGGGCTATACCCTTGGGGATGACGTTCTCCTGTTTTGCACTCATAAGAAATGCGAGGTGCTGATGTTCCTTATTCTCCTTCCGGTATAGGTCTTCTAGTTTGCGGAATTTGAGGCTAAAACCGTGTCCATAACGGTTGTTAAGTTGTTGACTGAAAGATAATAGCAATGGTGATGAACTGTTACTATTGGAGGTAGGAGAGGGGATGGAGGGAGGGGGGGCCACCCGCCCACCCACTTCCCCCCCCCCCCCCCTTCCTCCAGGGGGTTACGTGGACTAATTCCACTGCTTGAAAGATTATTCATCTCCGACGTTTCGGGCGCTAAATATCTGCTCCCGTCCTCAGGAAAGGTTGTCTGGCGACTTCCCATCAAAGAGTGATCAAATTCCGCGCTCCCACCGATATATATAGGTTGGTTGTAGGTGGCGCCAGCTACGCCTGGTGGCGCCGCCTTGGCCTGCTCATGGCTTCCCTCACCTCATCCCTGTACAAAGGTAACCATAATTTGTTAAGTTCTGTGCTGGGTTGACTTACAGCATTTGGTGTCACTGCTATGCAGGCTGATTCCTTCAGCTTCCGTTTGATAGGATTGGATTCCTTCAACAATATCCGAGCATCATCCCACTGGAAGTGGTGTTCATTTTCCCAGGCGTGATCGGCCAATCTCGATTTCGATCGTTCGCACATTTTAACGTTTTTCCGGTGTTCCTGGATGCGAACGTTCAAGGGCCTTCCTGTTTCGCCGATGTACACGTCCCCACATTGGCATAGGATTCCGTATACACACTCCTTGCTTTCTTGCGCAGCATGTCGGGGCTTGGTTTCAGTCAACAAGCCACGCAAAGTGGACGTTGATTTGAACCGTACCTCAATGTCATATGCTCTGCATATGCGGCGGATCTTCTCTGCAGTCCCCGCTATATAGGGAATCGTCATGCTAAACACGATTTTATTTTTAATGATTTTAGCTGAAAAGAATTTATAATAAATAAACAAGGAAATAATACACGAAATGAAAGGCAATTTGGTTCGATTGTTTTTTATTTATTTTTTTTATTGTTTTTTTTTTTTTTTTTTTTTTTTCGCACTAGTATCGAAAAGTACTATTTTCTCGATTTCGACGAATCTCGCGTGCTAGATCGAACCTATTCGTCCCTCATCATCGAATAAATCTATTATATATCATTTTTGATCATCGTTTCCGAGTTTTTGCGACTTTTTTGTTTTTTTCTCAGCCGATAACTATATGACTAGGACATGCTCTTAAGCATGAAAAAGTGCTGAGCATGATGTTAGATGGCGCTGACAGTATATGCATGAATATGTTACACACGCTGATAATAAAATAGTAATAGTATTTTCGTGTACCCGGCCAATAGCTGGCTTGTCCTTGAACTCTGCGAAAATTTATAATCGTTTCAATTTTCCTGATTCTTAGGTCTTCGGTTTGGGGTCAAATATCGCTTAATCTAGGCCTCATCAAGACGAACCCACACTACACATTCACTCCATGCAAAGATACCACGATTCTATTGCGTTTAATTTCAAATTAAAGATTTTTAATAAAAAATAAACTGAAAATGATGGTGAATTTATTTTCCATTTTTGAATCTACATCAAGAATGTTTAATATATCAATCCCTCAATAATCTTTGTTGTACAGTAGATGGCAACATGAAAGTGATGTTTTCTACGCCAGAGATTATCGAGAAGATTTCAGACATTGCTTCCGCAGGCTTATCATCGGCGAAAATAGATGACCTACGATCTTTGACAAAATTTGTCTAAAACGAACCGCAGTTGTGATATCAGAATATGTTCGAAGAAGAAGCATTCGCTGAAATTCCGGAGTAAACTATTGATACGTAAACTAGAATCTAAGAAAACGATATAGGTACAAACAATTCGTTGTATTATTGTTCGTAACTGTGGATACTCGTTATCGAAGTTTTTCGTGAAAATAAAATAAGGGATACAGTGCAAAACAGTCTCGTTATTTGGAAGAACGGTCTAATTCGAAAACTTGATTATTTTATCATTGTGACGGGTTTCAATTTTTAGTGGTTCCATTTGTACATTTAGAATTGATATCTGGTGACATTAGTTCATAAAATTATAGGTGAATGAATAGTATATTACGATATTAGTGCGGTAAGTTCGAGATTACACGTGAGTGCGGAGGTGGCGCACGAGCGCAGCGAGTGCGAGACCCCGCACGAACGTGTAGTCTCGAACAGCCGCACTAATATCGTATACTATTTTATGTAATACGTACGTGTTAGGAGCGGTAGATGGCAGTCACATTGATTTGCGTGAAATAATCATTATTTCACGCAAATTCTGATTATTTCACGCAAATAGCGCACTACTCGGTAATATGTCACTTACCGACCGGAAAACATCACCGGTAAACGCCTCCTAACACGTACATATTACATAAATAAAATTGATATTCAGTAACAAGAAATCATTTTTTTCACGTAATAAATCTGAAAATATTCGACAGAAAACTTTCTGATAACACGTTGATCCCTTTTCCTAAATTTGATCGATATAAATTTCAAAACGTAACGCTGAGTGTTGCGCGTGGATAAAGTGTTCCAACTGACACCCGTGCCATCATTTTTATTCTCAACTATTTTCCAGAATGGCTTGAATGTATAGATAAAATAATGTATGAATTAAAATAAGCATTCGCGCGGTGTCCAATCTCACTCCAATCCTAAATTGAAAAAAATACCTCGAATTTAGTACCTATAAAGTCGTTTTGAAGACCCTATCCCGGTCACTAAGAATTAGGCTTTGTGGAAAGCCATACTATCAATAATTGAGGAGCTGGAAACGAAAGGGGCGCGTAACTGAAATCTGCCGGGTAAGTTTTGTCCATAGAGCCTCGGAATCGAGAAATTCAAATCTTGATTTTTTTTGTTGTGGGATCGATAGAGTAGGTCATTCCGCACATTTATTGTGTTGGAACTATATGAAAATTCTTTTTCGTTTTCGAGATATAAAAGAGGAAAATGCCAATTTTTATGATTAGCAATCGGAATACTTTTTTCAGTTCAATTCGCTGCCATTTTTTTTCTATTCATTATTTTGATTTGAAATTTTTACGGAGCCTTCCTTGAAGCCTTTTGTGAGACACAGTATAAGATAAAAGTCTTAATATTGAATAGAAAAAAAATAGCGAATTTACCAGCAAAAAAACTCTGAAAACCAGAGTCATCAACTTCCGAGACAAAAGTTATCATACGAATTTTCGAATTTCACAAATATAACTGTTGATTATTGAAATTAAATAACAAAGTAAGTTTTTAAAAAAGATTTTAGATCTAAAAATACCATAGATTGCGAATGGCAGCTACTTTTGTAAATGAAAAGTTCGCGCGGCGGCAGACCGTGCGTGACTCGCTCACGGCTGCACTCGGACGTATACCTACATGACGTATTCGCCGAGTTCTTCACAATTCACAAACTCATTCACCATCCATTCGTCTTGTACTTTTCTGCCAGTGCACAGTGAAGTCTGTTAACCCTCAGAAAACTGAATTTTAGGAATATTAGGTAAGGATACTGGAAAAAACAGATTCATCTAAGAATTAATGAAATAAACAACGCGAAAGGACGTATAAGCAAACCAGAGACGAAAGTCAATGGAAATGTAACCGAATAAAGAAAGCTAGGAATGAGGTATTGTTATTGTTTTTGTTTTCTCTCTCTCTCTCTCTATCTGTCTCCGAATTTTATCTAATTTCATTTTATTTCATTTTCATTTTCATTTTTATTTCAAATAAAAATAAAAAAATAAAAAAATAGAAAAATAACATAACGTAAAGTTAAATTAGTAAGTAACATGACAAAAATAAAAATAAAAATAAAAATGAAAATGAAATAAAATGAAATAAAATGAAATAAAATGAAATTAGATATCCTTACTTAATATTCCTAAAATTCAGTTTTCTGAGGGTTAACAGATTTCACTGTACACTGGCAGAAAAGTACAAGACAAATGGATAGTGAATGAGTTTGTGAAGAACTCGGCGAATACATGTATAGGTATTGTAACGTGTCCGACCGTCACGATGGGGGTCGGCTATGATTGGTCGGCGTAAATACAGCAAAACTGGACAAATTCAGATTGTCCAGCGATCGACGCTTGTGACGTCACAAGCGTAAGAAGAACAGTATATAAACACGCGTCGACAGAGCTCGACAGCGCATTCGAGGTAGAACACCCGGGCGACTCATTACTAATAATAATCAGAGCGCACTTGTGGTATAGCACCCGGCGTCTCACAATCACACATTGAGCGTAGTCAGGTAGAGCACCGATATGACTCCCATTTAGATTCACTTGCTTAGACAATTTCAAATCATATAATTCATTTCTAGTAACGCCAATCCGGGTATAGAAACACATAACATTCACGAACATTAGCTAAAGCAGCATTGTTGCGAAAACTTAAAGTAAAAGAGATAAATACGGTTCAGGAAACCTTTAACGTAGTATAAGATAGGATAAGTGCATTACCTGAAATCAACGGCGTAGACATTGCGCGGACACGATTCTTTCATTAAACTTCGACAGCAAATGTTCGAAATGATGGCCATTTGTGTCGATACACTTCTGATAGCGTCCAATAAAAGAACGTTGAACTGCTATCAGAGTTCCTTCCTTGATACTGGCACAGGCATCGATGATTCTTTGGCGCATATTCTCGCGGGTCATCGGTACTTCTTTATAAACTACTTCTTTTATGTATCCCCACAAAAAAAAGTCCGGGGAAGTAAGATCCGGGGAACGGGCAGGCCAGTGAACAGGTCCTCGATCTTCGGCAAAGCGACCGGGTTGACTCACCGCGTATCTATTAAACAGCAATTCTACGGTATAGCACCGGATTGACTCACAGCTCTCTTGCAGATCAGTCGCAATAGGCATAGCGCCTTGCGAACTTGTAGCTTCACTCAAATATTATATCGCTCTATCACAAATCGCAAATTTCAACAAAAATTAAAATAGAATCAAGAAATAAAAGAAAAGAAAATATCAGAAAAGAAAATATATAACTCAGAATATTAGAAAATTAAAATATAAAGAAAATTAACGGAATATTCATTTGAAAACGACATAACTGTCAAACATCGCTTAGCGATCAAAATTAGTCTTCAAATCAGAAATTAGTAAGTAAGGATCTCTGTAAATATAGAATAAGTATCTGGAAGCAACCGCTAGTTTTAGTAGAATATAATAAATCGAATTCTTGATTATTTAAAGAAAAGTAAGTTACTCTATGCAGATCCCTTATCCGCTATTTCCAGGTCTTTCTTCATCGATAAAACTAACCAAAGCTAGATACAGCCTTAGTGTGTCTCTGACGCACTCAGGTCTGGCACAGCAGGTTCTATTGTTTAGAAAATTGGGAATAAACTAACTTTAACATAACTAAAATCAAAAGGTTAGGTGGGTAAAGTGCAGCCTTAGTGCGTTTACGTGTTCAGGTCTGTGGGGAGGCGGCTTTAGTTGCACGGCGACTCAAGTCCGTAATAGGGAACATTGAATTATTGATATAAAGGTCTAGAACATTAAAATCGAGCAAAGAACTCACAATTACACTCGGTTCGCGATACCGGTGGTATCGCACAAGAACCGAAACGTAACAATATATTGGATCGTTCCAGGAGTGGTATGTCTTCGAGCAATGCTGGAAGTACCTGATCCAAAAAGTCTCTGTACTTCTATCCGTTGAGTGTGCCTTGCGAGTTATCTTACGAGAATATAAATATTATATAACATGTAGGTATCGTGCATGTAACAATAAATCATAACTTTTATATACCATTGTTACATATATATAATTGTTATCCGCAAGCGCCGGCAACCCGCACGACAATCCCCGCGCGACCGAAGTTAGAGAGGTGGCCGCCTGCAGCGCTTCGCTCAAAAAACCTTTCTCGCAATAGAAATAACTTTTCTTCTTAATGAGACTCGACGATTTTCTGAGTAAAATCAGCAAACTACAGATATCAATAAAGCGGCTCAATCCGTAGTAAAGACTAGTACTTCATTCTTTTACAGAATATTCGATCTAGTCGAAATATCATACAATTGAGTTTATTGCAGTAGTAACATTTATTGTGAAATAGACCATTATGTTACCGATCAGTTATATGTATGCAGCGTTATTATATACGCAACATCAATATAATAGGGTAAGGTTGCTATCGATGGACCGGTGCAACCGATGGACCAGTTGAATATTTCAAAAACGCGTTGGTATGAAGAGCTCTTTTCAGTTGAAACTGAGTGTACTAGTCGGGAAGAGTTGAAAAGATGGTGAAAAGAGTCACTCGGTTACAATAGGCGTGCTGAAATCTAGTAAAATAAGAATTTGCCTTCTCTGATCTAATTTTTCATGATTTTGAAAATGTGTTCGAATCCTTATCCATTTATTGGGGTAATTTCGCCTTGCATGCTTCGATAGCTGCAGGTTTCAAGATTCGAAACGATACTAGACATTTATTTATATGTCCCAACTGGGGGGTAGTAGATCAGGTTATGTGTTGCTTTGCAAATTTCCATGGATGGACCATGACACAGTGCCATGAATGGACCAGTAATCTATAATGGCAGATAGTCTATAATAATTGAAAAAAAAGAATAGGTATACATAGGAAGATTTTTACCTAGTTTTCAATGAATCTAGGTATAAGATATTGTTTTGTTATGCAGAGACGTGTAAAATCAAAGAATTTCATTTCATACTTTCAAATTGATATCCAAGATTGAATAACGTACTAATATAAATGCGATTTTGTATGATATAACTTTTAAGACTGCTGTTTACATAAAGATCTACGACCCATAGTTCATCCATTCATTATTAACACCAATAATATCAAGTCATTGAACTGTTTTAAGTTCATTGTTTAGGTGGTCCAACGAAGGAAACCGAGTGGTGCATTCATGGAGAGGGGTTGCCATGGATGGACTTAATGCAAAAAATACAAAATCGGTTTTGCTGAGTCGACAATTAACGATAAATTTTTCTACACGTGAACGTTTTGTAGGAAAGGTTTCAATGAAAAGATCCGCCATTGATTTTTCATGTTTGACATGAAAATGTACTTTTTATGACCAATTTTGCTTAGGGGGTCCATCGATAGCAACCTTACCCTAAATACATAACAGACGTAACTGTTATGTAATAGTTACAAGCTTGAGAAGGAAATAACAACTTACCCGACCGTTACATGTAATGAACAGGTAATATTACACGTTATATTCGGTTATATAGCTGTTACATAGCTGTTACATAACTGTGTTTGCTGGGCGAGAGTCATTTTTTTCTCTCAACAAATGCCTGATTACTAATGACAACCGTTGTTATTAGAAGTCATTCTTTTTCTTGATGGATTGCGACATAAGTTCAACACTGAAGTATTGCCGCTGTGATTAATACACTGAGAGAAAAAAGTGGTTGAATCAAACATATGGATTCTGTTGTTAATAAATAGTTGTTTCAACCATAATTTTGTCTGAATGAATAAGCCGTAATTACCATAACACCTCTTGTTCATTTGAATCAAACAAATTCAGTTCAAGCAACCAATATTTTGTCACATCAACATAATATTCATTTCGCCACCCGTAACCGCCGCGTTTAGTTGGATCAAAGAATATTTGTTTCGTTCAACCACTTTTTTCTCTCAGTGTAAGAATAAAAATGGATCGATATACGATTGCTGAAAAAATCGATGTGCTTTTCATTTACGGTGAAACTCAGAAAAACGCCCGTGCAGCTTGTAACTTATACGAAGAACGATACCCGGAGAGGAATAATCCCATGCCGTAGAACTTTCGATCGAATCATACAATCGTTTTTGGAAACGGGTAGTGTCGCGGCTAAAAAAAGGAAACAAAGTAGGCCTGTAATTGGAGAAAATTCGGAAATTGCTGTTTTAGCTGTACGCAGTAAAAAATTTTGCGTCATTTTTAACATAAAGTTTGTGTTAAAACTTTTGTGTTAAATATTTAACACTTTCTAGTGTCAATTTTAACATAATTGTGTTAAATTGACACTAAAAAGTGTTAAGTATTTAACACAAAAATTTTAACACAAAGACTTTATGTTAAAAATGACGCAAAATTTTTTACTGTGTAGTAGCCCGTGATCCGGAAGTAGGTTGTCGTCAAATTTCAAATGACTCTGGAATCTCTCAAAGAAGTGTTCTTCGAATACTCCATCGTCATAAATTTCATGCTTCTGAAATGTTCGTTTTCATGTAACTTTTATGCAACAATGGTATATAATGGTTATGATTCATTGTTACATGCGCGATACCTACATGTTATATAACATTTATATTTCTGTAAGATAACATGTGTAATGTTATTTGTTAGACCGTGGTTATATAACCGTAACAGTTTGTGTTTGCCGGGCGATAACAACCAGGAATTGTTGGTTGCCAATGTTAACGGTTGTTATCAAGACTCATTGTTTTTCTTGATCGGTTTCAACCGTTTCAACAAGTTCAAGAATAAAGTATTGCTAGTTGCTACTGTGATTATGATTAGTAAAAATGAAAATGTATCGATATACGTTTGCTGAGAAGGTCGATATAATTTCCGTTCACAGTGAAGCGCAAAAAACAAAACGCCTGTGCAGCGTGCATTTTATACGCGGAACGATACCCCGAGAGAAACAATCCATGTCGCTTCATTTTTTTTTTTTTTTTTCAATGAATATCCCATGATCCCTTGAATTTGAGACATATAGGGGAGAGTGGCCTAAAGCGGGTACGTTAACGATAACAGCCCAAAAATCTTAGTTTTCGTTTGATTAAAATAACAATTTTGGTTTTTTTGATTAGGAGGATTATCGAACTTCAAAATAATAAATCATAATTGTATCATTTCGTATCAAGTAATCATTTATTATCAAAAATTCAAAACTCCTCAAAAACCCGCTTTGCCCTGATAGGGGGCCTAAAGCGGGTATGAGCTATAAGCTTGATAAATCTTGGCACATATTAATTTGTCTGAACATTAATGATGAGACTTTAATCATACATCTAATTATCGTAAAAAAAATGACTCTTTAAATAGTTATTTCAGGCTCATTTCATCAGTCTTAATTAAGTAACTAAAAGTCGCTAAAATTTGCTAAAAGTCTCTCTACCCGCTTTGCCCGGAATCACATTTTTTACTTAAATGCATAAATAAATGTACTACTTTTCGACTGGTCAAAAGTTACATACTTTCATTTTTTTTCAAAATTCATCAATTTTTTTTATATTGCCCCTAGTTACGCCATGTCACACCTCCGATCCTCGAGTGGGACTAATTGAAACTTGGGAGTGTTTGGGTAATCACGGTATACGTACACATTTACACTCGCGTTGCATGCGGCCGCATACGAACGCCTACCCGCTTTAGGCGACCTACCCGCTTTAGGCCACTCTCCCCTAAGTATACGAGTACTTTGAAAACTGAAATTGAATGCTCTTTCGATTTCCGTAAAAAAAATACCCCATTCCATTTGAAAAACCAGAATTGACCTTCAAACGACCTTGATACTTCGACTTTGGAAAACATTCGAAAGCACTATCTTGTGTCCCCCTTGAAACCATGTAAGTGATGTCTGAAATATTTCTTCATATATCTCTCTTCGTTTGGAAGAAAATTGCCTGGGTCACTTTAAACGCCTCACCCTGTATTTTGGTAAACTGGTAGAATAAAGGCCCATTCCAGAGAGTTATACAGCAGGTGCTTCATTATTCGATCCTGATCAATCGACTGTTGAATGACTCGGAATTAGTCTAGACTTACAATATTAGACTTTGACTGATTGAAACTGATAGTAGAGATAGTAGAGATAGTTGACGGGTCCTAATGAAACAGCGCTATCTCGTCGTGCTGGTTAAAAAAGCGCTATTTCGCCATTTGGCGTTTATATTAGCACGGCTGAACGGCGAGATAGCGATTTTTTTTTAACAATACGGCAAGATAGCGCTGTTTCAATAGGACCCGTCAATATGAGATAATTATATCACGTGACCAGCACTAATCAAAATATGCTGCTCTTACGCTATAACCAAGGGCATTCTATCTCATGTAATTAAATCACAATAATTTGGGGCATCTATCAGGTTGAGAGGGGGGAATGATAGAGACGTTCACATATCTTACAAGCCGAAAGATTCTGACTAACAGTTGATCGCGGACATGGAGCAACATCTTTCAACCACCTTGACACTGACTTTGGACTGAAACTTCTATTTC
The DNA here is from genome assembly GCA_943736025.1 of Tenthredo mesomela. Classification (NCBI taxonomy): domain Eukaryota; kingdom Metazoa; phylum Arthropoda; class Insecta; order Hymenoptera; family Tenthredinidae; genus Tenthredo; species Tenthredo mesomela. The sequence goes on from OX031016.1 coordinate 1,963,516, forward strand.
CAATTAAATTCTGATAGCTTCAAGAACATTGATACAACGAGAATAACGTTCAATCCAAGTCGAATAAATCACGCGAATATCAGAGTAAGAGCACAATCTATTGTGCTAACTTTTAGAAAAAAAACCTTCAGAAGCTGAATTCAACATATTTCACTGCTAATATTTAATTTCTTCGTAGCTGCGACATGGCTGGCTTAACGTTCAGCTGGGTAATATATGGCATCATCGTCATTTTCACTGCCTTATTCGCTACGTACCTTTATATGACACGGAACTTTAACTACTGGAAGAAGAAAGGTGTAGTGGAAAAAAAGCCAGTACCATTTTTCGGCAACTTTTTCCCCTGCATTAGCTTTCGAAAGTCTGGAAACGACTTGCTTAAGGATCTCTACGCAGAGCACATTGGCGAGGATGTAGTAGGCTTCTATCTCTTCGATAAACCTTGTCTTTTAGTACGGGATATCAATCTTATTAACCGTATTACGGTCAAAGATTTCCACGTGTTCACGAACAAATACGCCTCTTCGGATGACCACGATATCCTAGGATCATCAAATTTGTTTATGATAAAGACTCCCCATTGGAAAACTCTACGGTCCAAGCTGTCTCCGGTCTTCACGTCAGGAAAGTTGAAGAATATGTTTCAACTGATGGTCGACGTCGGCAAGGATTTGGACACCCACTTGGAGTCATTAAACTTGGAGGGTGAGTCAAAGTTCAGTCAGTCATGTTTCGTTCAACCCTGAACGGGTAAACTGAACGCGAATGTTCTGATCGATCGATCTTGAATTCTGAAAGGTGAGGGGCGAGTAATCGAACTGGAGGATATCTGCGGAAAGTACACAACCGATGTGATTGCCACCAGTGCTTACGGTCTGCGAGCCAACAGCTTGAACAATCCGGAAGCAGAGTTCCGAAAGTACGGGAAGAAGATCTTTGATTTTACTACCAAACGCGCTCTAGAGTTCGGGGCCATCTTCTTCGCCCCGGGTATCGTCAAGCTGTTTGGTCTGATGTTTTTCGAGAAATCTTGCAGCGACTTCCTGCGCAAGGCACTCTGGGATACTCTGACACAGCGGATGAAGAGTGGCTTCCGTAGGAACGATCTGATCGATACTCTTATCGATTTGAAGAAGGGTCAGTCTCAGGCCGAAATCGATGATCCCAACTCGTTCAGTAAGTCAGAAAATTTTCAGTCTGATTGAAAATAATACGGAAACATTTAACCGAGATCTAAAAAAATTACGATTCATATAATATGAGAAGCCCATCGTTTACTTTTCCATTGTAGAATTTGATGGGGACAACTTGACTGCACAAGCTGCCATCTATTTCACCGGAGGATATAAAACAACTTCTGTAACGTTATCCTTCACGCTGCACGAATTGGCTCTAAATTCGGATATCCAGTCAAAACTTCGAGATGAGATAACCTCAGCTCTGGAAGAAAATAAAGGAGTACTCGGCTACGAATGGGTACGTAGATATTTCGTACTCGCTGATATGTGCACTCATACATATATGAACCATTCTCCACCAAACGAGCCACTTTTCTTCGAGATCCTTTCAAAAAAAAAAAAAACGGTTGGATTTGAATCTGAAGTAATTAACTACTTCTAGACACTGGCAAAGTTTAAAAAAATTCTGGGAGCGTCACGAAAAAATGTCGCTCGTTTGGTGGAGACTGTTTCATACTCATCTGTCGTTATACTACAGCGACTATCTAAGAACTGCTGCAGTGCCTATATCGCTTCTCAATTATCACTATAGATCATACAGCTTCCGTACCTGGACATGGTCATCTCGGAGACGCTCCGAAAGTATTATGTTGTCGGATTCGTAGATCGTGTATCTGCCGCCGATTACAAAGTGCCTGACAGTGACCTGGTGATCGAGAAAGGTACACCTGTGTTCATGTCGGTCGCTGGAATTCATCACGACCCGAATTATTTTCCTGACCCTGAAAGATACGACCCTGAGCGGTTCACCTTTGAAAATAAGCAGACACGACCATCTCGCGCCTACATGCCCTTCGGAGATGGTCCACGCAACTGCATAGGTGAGTAGCCACGCCAATATTTTCCATGTAGCTATCTATTGTCTGTAGAATACGCGATTTCAATATGCAAATTTTATACTGCTATGTTTTCAGGTCTCCGTTTTGCACAAGCCTCAGCGAAGCTCGCTATCGTGAAAATAATTGGGAACTACAAAGTCGCTCCCTGCGCGGAAACTGTGATCCCCTTACGTCCAAACCCGAGATCTTTCTTCAGTGAAATGGATCATGGCTTGTTTCTCAATGTACAGAAAATCAATAACGCAGCTCTGTAGTTGAGCCGTTGGAATAAGAACCGACATGGATTTTAAGGAAACGCGAAGGGCTCAGATTTATATCATAATTCGAACATCTTACATCACTGTCTTCAACGTGAAAAGTTGATGGAAAAACTGAGAAATATTCCGCCTCCTATACACTCCTGTATGTCCTTTTAGCTCGAAATATTTTCTTCGAGTTGAATTCTTCTGTTTTTGTGTCTGTCTAGTGAAGTTTAACTGTAAGATTTTGGTTCTACTGTATGGAATTATAAAATAAATGTACTATGACTTTCAAAATATACCCCGACAATAACGCTATATATGTGTAACTATATTAGAGTGGTCCTTAAAAGTGTGATTTTAAAAACATTTTTCAATTTTCACCTCTCAAATGGTTTCAAATACAGAGAAACAAAAATTCCGCCGAAATTTTAGCTCTTAATTTCAATGGGACCACCTGTGCAAATTTTTTTTCACCCTTTCAAGGACCACTTCAATACCTATATACAGTCGACCCTTTCAATAAAGCCGGTCGACGCGGAAAGGGGAAGAGTTTTTCTGAGAATCCTAGTTCCCCCATTCTGCACCGTCGTGCTCGCCGGCGATGTTTACACAGCAACTATTCTCAATAAGGCCGGCACCTCGTGCATATCTAAATACTGGTTTTACATTTGAAAGTATATGTAAAAAGCCAGTGCGTCGAGCGGCCTTATTGAGAATATTTGCGGATGAAATTCGAGCTCGTCTTATCTGCTTGAGAGTGGGGGAACTGCTCGACATGCTAACCTGGGGAAGCGGCCTTATTGAGATGGGCCTTATTGGGAGGGTCGACTGTACATAATTTTTATCATATGTCGAGCCAAAATTATGTCCCAAGAATGAAAATGTAACACAGCGCCTTCCTTATTCTCAAAATAAGTCTTCATCCGTATAGTATAGTACAGGCCTGTGAATTTTGTAAACCCTTTGAGACAAGGAAGTAACTCTTGACTATAAAAATGATTCATTACAAAATTCGGAATCGGCGCTGAACTCATTCGTTAAAATTATAACTAAGGCAAGTGAAGAAAAGTGATCATTTGGTCAGCCATTCATAGTGATAGTCATTTCACGTACAGCAGTAAAAACATGTGGCATTATCAGATGATGATGGGATGCTCCGATTGATATGGCTCGTTACTCTTGTCGTCAAATATTTAGAGCAGATCGATCAAGATTATTATAAAATAATTATCAGAATGAATGTGTAAATAAAAAAAAGGCGTGAAAAATTCATAACAAAAAGAGTGGAACTGAAGCTACTCTGCTCAAGAATATGAAAAATTTATTTTTTGACAAAAAATTTTGAGGAATTTGTTCAAAATTTTGAATTTCCGTGCAAACCACATTTTTTCTACTTTAAATCATTATTTCGTCGTTACAACAGCGTTCGAAATATTTTTAGAAATTTTTTTCAAAAAGTACATTTCCTGAAATCTGGAGAAGCTAGGGAAATTCTGGACGTGTCAAAAACTGAATACCGATGTGTCATGATTGGCATTGTTTTCCAATCTGCTTGAATGTTTGGTCGCCAAATGTGGGTGACAATAAAATCGCCAGTCGCTCAAAATGAGGGACTCTTGTGAAACATAATGAAATTCCCTCGTGTCCCTAATTATCTCATTGTAGATGGGACTCACGTGTGTTAACCGAGCGATCACAGATTAGAGAACAACGCGGAATTTTTATACGCAGTTCAATGTCGAATTGGCTCTGAACGCTGGTTATATAAGTTTATACGATAACAAATTTCGTGTAGGTCGTAAAAATGAAGATATCATTTTATTTCTTGTGTGAATCCCTATCCGTGCATCTTTGATTTTTAAGGACTATCATATCATGTGCCTGATGGCACGAGGTCGTATGATATTTTCAAAGTAGTGAGTCCCTATAAACATCATGAAACCACATGAATGATTCGAAACTAAGAATTGGAGAATACGACTCGTGGGATTAGTTCATGCGATTTTTTTCCTCCTGAAGTTTCAAATGCTATTATTCGTTGACTTAGTCATGTTGAGCTCTTTCTTTCCTGATTTTTGAGTTCCTACTTTTACAAATGATAAGTGGTTGTATAACATCGCAGCTACGACCTTCTAGAATAATTTCGCATAATTATTTGACTTCCAATTGAGTCCCAAGGTCGTGTGCGCTACTCGCTAGGAATAACGACATACCACTTTCAATTCACCGATTTCTCATTTCAACACGTTCTTGGACATATTTTTACGGTTTCCGCGTAAATGCGTACACAGTGGGGAAAAGTTGAAGAACTTTTTGATTTAAAAAATGGCAAACTGTCGTAGAATGCCACCAACGACTTATGCAATTGGATACGCGATATAGCTATACGCTGCTCGGTCAGGAAATTTATTGAATGATTTATGGAGGATCAGTTCCATAATCCATTTGAAAAGTTGTTTTAAATGGTCATTACCTCTAAGTGTCTTTCTATACAATTCGAGAAGAAGAATATTCTGCAACGTGAAGCAAATTTTCGCATTTTATAATCATTACTCCAAGAGGGTGGGGGTCAAAATTTCGAAAGTCCAAAACGTAAACTGACCAAAATCTCGAATTTTTAAATGAGCGAATACCAAAATAACGAGAATTGCAATTTAAAATTTTTTTATTTCTGACAGACCACTGAGTCGAATAAGTGTTTCGTCGAAAGGTTATTTATCCGACAGGTCGCTTATTCGACAATGTGTTTTCACATCATTCGTACTTCGAATAAGCAGAATATAGATTATAATAACATGAAAAGTTTATATTTCCAAAACTAAAAATCGAAAATGGCTAATATTTTAAACAGCTAATAATTAATAAACCAAATATAAATATAGCGGGAACCAATATTTGGAGCAGAACTCATAAACGCAAAATGTAGAAAGGTCAAAATCTCGAATGACAGAATTTTCATGAGCTCCTAAGTATTTATGGACGACGTCGACATTCTTTGTTGATTCTTCAAAATTAGCATTTTTGCTATTTCGGCATATCCATGTCTATGCGATTCAAGATTCTGATCATTCGAGTTGACCTTTCGTTCAAATGAATTAGAATTTTAAAGTGGTAATTTTTTTTTTTTTTTTTTCTGTATGATACAACAGGCCAAATGTCATCTAAAAACTCGCTGGGGGCAGTTTCAGTAGCCTTATTTGGCTGTGCCCTTTCCGATTCCTTCATCTCACCATTTCTGAGAGCTGGCTGAGAGATCGGTATCCTAACGCCATGTTGAATTCTTGACTGCGTTATCGCCATTCTGTCAGCATTTTTCGCAGCGTTTCTTTACATGACACGAAATTTCAGCTACTGGACTCAGGAAGGCGTGACTGAGCAGATGCCAATATCGTTTTTCGGTAACTGTTTGCCCTACACCTTCTCCCAAAAGTCAGCTGTTAGTGGTGTCGTGGAGGATCTAGGGTAAAGGACCTATTACTGCGGGCGTTCCTAATACTGCGATTTTTGAGACTCAGTAATATAACCGAGGAAAAAATTATAGGAATACACTATCACGACTTTTTGATGTTAAATTATATTTTTATTAGGTTTATTTTCAATAGTTTTATGCAAAATTATCAACAATAATACATTTTTATTTATTCTTTGGCCGTTTGAATTTAGACTTCCTAAACCTCTTCAAATTTAGTAGCGTATCTGCCAAAATTGTCCCTTATACGAATGGTCATATTAATCGCTTGGCATATAAGATATAGTAGGGGAGACTGGAGTCGGATGAAACACGGAGTCAATTGAAACACATCCTCTCAGTTCACTATTTAATATTACTTATCGAAATTTTATCGCTAATCAGTCACTTCATCACACGACAAACGTGTGATCAAAATTTCAGACTAAAGTTCAACGAAATGCCCTGGCTATGCTCATTTGAAAAAAATTCGTTACTGAATTTTCGCGAAGTAAATTTGTTCACGTCAGAATATTTCTTAATTGCATAGCCAATATTACGTTTAATGACAAGTGCACTACATCAATGAGCCGGTTAGACTGCGATGTTTAACATCCAGCATTCGCAATTTACATCCATACATCAAAACCATTTCGATAAATAGCTGAGAATAAAAATTATGACACGGGCGTCAATTGAAACAGTGTCGTACGGTGTCAGTTGGAACACTGTATCCAATTATAAATCACAAGGAGGTAGAAAAATTGAAAAAAAAAATTGAACATCGCTCATTTTTCCGAGCGCTCGCAATCTTGCCGCGACAAATCCAACACGAAATTTCCAAATTTTCCTCCAAATACACTATACTGCGCTCGTTTCAAAGCTGTTTCAATTGACTCTAGGTGGTGTTTCAACTGACCCCCGTGAGCTGTCAATTGCAACATATCGCTTGCTCATCATTTATGATTTTTATCTCCAGAACTGTTTGTTCGGTAAAATTTAACTATTGGTGCTATGTTGTAAACAGTATAAAGAATATGTGCTGAAAATTGCAGCACAGCATTGTTGATGGATTGTGAGTTATCTACAATATTAATTTTTGTGTTTCATCCGACTCCAGTCTCCCCTACTCATAAAATATTTTTGAAGTAAAATAAGGTCCAATTTTTGTAATAAGTCTTTCAAATTGAAGTATAATGCATTATTATAATAATAAATTAGACCGCAGCATTATGTACGTCATATTCGGTCTTACCCAGATACTGCGGTGCTCGAATCGTGAACAAGAACCGACAAGAACCGACAAGAACACTCTAACATAACCTCATAATGATACTCGCGTCAAATTAGTTCAAGCAGCATGACTGTTGGACTACCTTAGTTTTATGTTAAATTTAGTTAATTTAGTATTTGAAACATGCCGAAAATTAAAAAAAAAAAAAAAAATAAAGGAAAAGTCGCGATTGCATAAAGTTAAAAATAAAAGTGTGAGAATGTGTTATACTGTGGAAGATATGAAGCGTGCGGTTGTGGAGGTTAAGAATAGAGAAAAAATTAGTTTAGTCAGCAAGAGGTATAATATTCCTGAATCTATACATTAAGAGCAAAAAGGTTCAACGTATTATCATTTCATTTGACTATTTATTGTTGTACCCTGTTGAATAAAATTACCATTTCATTATTTACCTAATGCTATTCAATCATGAAAATATGTACCGCAGTAATACGTACACAGTAATTGGGTTTTTCGCAGTAACTGAGGCGCTGTAATAGGAACGGCCCCGCAGTAATACGTCCATTTAGAGTAATTATAAATTTAAAGGTTTTAATACGAAAAATATCATTATGTCTTGTTAAAATCAGTCCCTTTGGAAAGAAAACCACATGCATTTTCATTAAAAACCAAAAAAGTGCGAATATTTTTACATGCATGTATTATACAGGGTGTCCCAGAACTAAGTGCAATAAATAATAGGGGTAATAGAGGGGGCCGAGCTGAGTAAATTGACCCAAAGAACATGTGGTCTCCGAGTCCGCGTTCGCGAGATACGACCGGTTAAAAAAACATGTTGGGCGCCGAAATGTAGGCAACCGCGGACACAGGAGGCAGCGTTAGTAGTCTTTTGGATAAACGCGATCTTTCTGATGCGAGTCGTAACACTTCTGAATCCGAAAATTTCCAACAAAAATACTTTAGATATCAAATTTTAATATGGAAACAAGTAATGTTGTTGTGTTTGGCGGAAAATCAATGTCAAAACTGTTTCTGTTTGAAAGTTTCTAATTCAAAAGTGTTATGACTCGCATCAGAAAGATCGCGCTTATCAAAAAGACTGCTAACCGCTGCCTGCTGTGTCCGCGGTTGCCTACATGCCGGCGGCTAACGCGATTTTTTAACAGGTCGTATTTCGCGAATGCGGACTCGAAGACCACATGTTCTTTAGGTCAATTTACTCAGCTCGACCCCTTTTATTGCCCCTATCACTTATTGCACTTAGTTCTGGGACACCCTGTATATTTCATAGCTTAAATACGCACTACAACCTAACCTCCGCAGTAATAGGTACATTTACCCACTTCGAACACAAGAGCCAAGAGGTCAAAGGCCCCGGTCCTATCAAGCCGTAGGCATCTCATAGCTTTCGAAAAATCTATCACTGAATTTCTGCGCACTGCTTTATGTGGTACTTTGAACCAACGAATGGGTAGCAACATCGCAGAAATGATTTGATCAATATACTCTCATCTCGCTATGAAGAAGGGTCAGACTCAGGCTGAGCTCGGTGATCCCAACTCGTTCAGTAAGTCGGCAGACGTTCGTTCTGATGAAATTTTGAACAGAATAGTGTAGCTAATATTTACGCAAATTCAGGGTGACAATAACGGCTTTTTCATTCACAAGGTAGAATTTGATGGTGACAATTTAACAGCCCAAGCTGCGGTCGTCTTTACCGCGGGACTTTGGACGACACCTTTGACGTTGTCATTCTGCCCATAAGAGTTGGCGTTGCAGCCAAAAAGCCAATCAAGACTTCGAGCAAAGTTGACCACAGCTCTTGACGAAAATGATAGAGAACTGCGTTATGAATGGGTGTGTATTTCGTACGTATGATGATCTAGTCGGACAATTTTTGTTACGAGTAGTACAGCAATTTTCTGATATCTGTTCACTTGTGTGAATTACATCTATGTAGGTCGCGCAGCTTCCATATCTGGACATAGTCGCATCGGAAACTTCACGGAAGTATCCCTTACCCCGCGAAAACATTGTAAATGTCAAAAATTACTGTCATGTACAGAAGTGGTTTCGCCAGCCAAAAACTCAGAAGCATCACATTTCTTTTCGGCGACGGTTTACAAACATAATTTATTCAGACAAAATAGTACAAAAACCTTCAGCGTGAAATCAGGCAACAAAGCCAATATTTCGAATTACGTTTTTCAAATGCCAATCAATGGAAATCAATAAAAACCCAATAAAGAATCATTTGTTGCCTTCAACAAGATAGCATATTGGCACAATTCGTTTGATATCCCCGTTTCGGAAAAATTCAAGAAAAAAGACGGGGTCGGTAAAAATCGGGTAGACCCCGCCCCAGAAAAAACGATATATCACAAAAAGAATAAGACTATCCCCGGACACAATACTTTTAGTATCTCCACCTTTGAGTTCTGACCACCTCTCAGGGTTGTAAAATTTTTAATGGAAAATATTTCCATTAACCATTAAATTTAATTTTTTTAATGGAAAATATTTCCATTAACCATTAAATTTAATTTTTTAATGGAAAATATTTCCATTAACCATTGAATTTATTTTTCTAATGGAAACTTTTTCCATCAACCATTAAATTCAATTGTTCAATGGAAAACATTTCCATTAAAAAATTGAATTTCATCATTTGATGAGAAAAATTTTCATCAATTTTTGAATATTTTTTTCTATTCGGAAAAATTCTTATCAACTGCTGGAATTTTCTGAAATTACTTTGGATCACTTTTAATTTTTAAATAGACTTGGCGGGAAAGTAGAAAGCCATTCGCTGTGTGCATGACCGTGAGCGGCTCAGGGTTGTAAAATTTTTAATGGAAAATATTTCCATTAACTCATTGAATTTAATTTTTTAATGAAAACATTTTTCAATAAAAAAATGAATTTAATGGTGAGTGAAAATATTGCCCATTAAAAAATTAAATTTAATGGTTAATGGAAATATTTTCCATTAAAAAAATTAAATTTAATGGTTAATGGAAATGTCAATGCATTAAAAAAATTTAATGCATTATTTACAACTTTGCCACCTCTTTCGCGCACAACTCCCATATAACCGTTATACAACTCTGCTCTATCACTACCGTATGTACGAAAACAACGCCACAATGTACCTAAAGAGTTAGCGCTTGAGGGGACCTGTCCCAGAGCGCTCAATAAATTATCCATCTCTACGTACGACGAAGTGACAGTGTATCTCTTTATATCTTCGAACGTTACTCCAGCGGTTTGTGTATCGGTAGTGATCACGTTGCCGGTGCTGTTACAGTTCTACTTTTACACAGCGGCATTTGCCTTCAACAAATAAATAAATTAAAGTAAAAAAATAAAGTTCAGGTAAATACAGAGATGATAAAAAGCTAACTTTGTTTTACCAATATAAAGTCTAACAAGGTCGTGGTTCGTTTTAAACGCGATTGCCTATAAGGGTATAGGTATATAGGTATTGCAATACCCATGCGTTGCACTTGGTTCAATAAACTCGTCAAAAGATTTTGTGTATCAGTTTATATTATTTCGTTTCAACTTCATAGACATATGTTTTTTTTCCCTGAAAGCAATGTATAAATGAAAATCGTTCAAGTGATTTACGATCGAATAAAGTGATTGTGCCAAGTTGGTTTTCTTTTCGCAATATTAGTCGTCTATTTCTAACAAAATTTTATTTTCTCAGACTTAATGATTTACTGGAAATCAATCCCATTACATGTCCAAATATTTGTGAACTATTCTTGTTTAATAATTATAGATTTATTTTGCAATTGATTGACCGATCTAAGTACAATATTTAAGCTACCATTATCGGTATATGATTTATCTATGAAATATTAACCGGCTTTTATTCATTTTCAAAGTGATAAAAATAAAGAAAACTTTTAGGATTCGAAGAATATGTTTTTTGAGCTGGCGCTATGGATACTGGCTGCAGTTTTCATCACATGGCTACTGTTGCACCCAATAGCAAAAGCGGCGCGAGCACTTTGGGGAATATTTGGAATATTTCGACTGTTCATTGAATCATCGACTGTTGACCTGAGGTCTGAATTTGGTGAATGGGCGGGTGAGTTAGAGGCAAAGAAAAAGTTATTAGTTCCACAATTCGTATTCAATTTTTTTCTCCACACTGCTATAAATGTTACAGCGTTAGATCTGAAACGTTTGGTGTCATTAGTCTCGACGGTTAATAAAACTAGGCAGAAAGAAAACAAGAAAAAACAACCACAATTTTTACCTACAAAAATCGAGGGGCTATTCACATTCGAATCGAGTGACACCATGATTGCAAAAATGTAGTCGACTACATGAGACTACACTACTGACTACGTCGACTATACGACTAAAATGACTACAACTACCTCCAATGATGACTACATGATTACAAATGATTACAAATTAACCCAATGACTTCAATTTGATTACAATGATTTCATTGATTACATTGCGACTACGGATTGACTACAGTCGCAAGTGACACCATGACTACGGCTGTGAATAGCCCCTCGACAAAAATCGCCAAAATTCGTGGAATTTTTTTACGTATCTTGATATTTGGCACAACAGTCTAACACTTGATCACGCATCGTGTAACGTTCGGCCTGTTTTACCTTCCGGGCGGGCTGAACTCGGCGGACAACTCTCATAATCCTGACCGCCGCGCCAAGAAAATTGACATTCGAATAACGTAAAAAGGAGGTGGGCGACTAGGGATGGGCCTTAAGGGGGGGGTTTACCCAATCAGTTACCGATTTGTCTATTTTCTCCGAAACGGGGCAATCAATCGACTTGTCCTTTCGGCAGCCGATGTTTGACGAGTAATGAGTCCGAACTGGTACGTTTGATCGGATGAAATCGAGATTTTTTTATTTTTTTCGATCGAAAAGTATTGGCGTGCCATTTATTACGACTTATATCAAAGCCCACGCATCAAAAATGAAAAATCGACTCCCTGAGCCCGATTCTGTGAGAAATTCTGAACATAACCATCCCAAAACATCTTTGTTTTCGACAACGATGAAGGTGGAAGTTGTATTCCACGTTTTTGTGGTAATTTTCGCGATTGTCAGAGACTGGGGGCGGCCATAATCGGTAACTGATTGGGTAAACCCCCCCCTTAAAGACACCTATAAGCTGCACGTGCCAAATTCTAGATTTGCCTAAAGCGTTAGACTGCTGGCAAAACATATACTATCCGATATTTCCATAAACCTTTGTCTTTCTCTTCCCTCTTACTTTCAAATAAATTTCACACTTTTGCAATAACTGCAGATTTCGTAAAAATTACTTACACAGTTATCACGGGGTCTACAGACGGTATCGGAAAGGCATACGCCAAGGAGTTAGCAGCGAGAGGATTGAACCTGGTTCTGGTGAGCAGAAATCTTGAAAAGTTAGAAAAAACACGTAAAGAAATTTGCGAAACATATGAAAATATCGAGGTGAAAATTATAGTCGCCGATTTCGCAGAGGGAAAAACAGTATTTGAGAAAATTTCAACTCAGCTAGACGACATACCTGTCGCTATAATCGGTAAGAAAAAAGAAATATCTAAATCCTAAAACATCAACAAGTTTTTGGTGAACAATTATTCTGTCACATATATCTATACATCCAAAAAAAAGATTGTGTATAAACAACAAGAATGCAGTCTCCATGGTTGTGAAGAAAATAAATGACTAATTAATAGACGAAAAAACTTGGAACAGCACCATTGATCATTTTCATTTTTATTTTTATTTTAGTAAATAATGTCGGCAAGCAATATGAGTACCCAATGTACCTGGGTGAGGTTCCAGAGGAAGAGCTTTGGGGTATAATTAACGTTAATGTGGGAGCGACTACGATGATGACTCGTATGGTGATCGGTGGTATGGAAAAACGGGGCAGAGGTGCGATAGTCAATGTTTCATCAGGCTCCGACCTCCAGCCAATGCCATTGATGACTGTCTTTGCAGCTACAAAAATCTATTGCAAAAGTTTCTCAGATGCGATACGCGCTGAGTATTCGAGATTTGGGATAACCGTACAGCATCTCTCACCGCTATTCGTTAATACAAAAATTAACGCCTTCAGTTCAAGACTTCAGGTAAATATCATAAATACTTCCATGAAATATTTACTCTAAAAAATCTATAATATGAAATCCGGTTGGGAAACAAACCCTAACTTATTTTTTATATTATTTTTTCTTCATCCATTTCAACGAATCTATTTTCAACATTCAGGTATCAAGTTTGTTTGTGCCGGACGCGACAACCTACGCAAGAAACGCGGTGGCAACTCTTGGTAAAATCGACTCCACTACTGGCTATTGGGCCCACGAAATACAGTACTTTTTCACAGTCTTTTCACCGGTCTGGATTAGGACGAAAATCGTCCAAATAATGACTCAAACATTCAGAGATGATTATTTCGAAGAAAAGTGTATCTCGTCATTTTCCTCTTCATCTATAATATCTGATATATCGACAAAACAAAATACATAATACAAAATACATACTATCGGGCCGTAAGGTCGAGGCACTTGGGTTTGACACATTATATTTAGGTGAAAGAAAATCGGACAACCTCCGGATGTGAATCGTTTTCAAGCTTGTTCTATTTCCTGTTAGATCAGCCATAGACCATTGTTGTGTGAAAATCAGGAGGGAAGTTATCGTTCAATGTATGCGAAAAACCGTAGTCCTTGTGCATTTTTTTCCCTATCTTAACTTGATTAACTCGTCGCCATTCTTCTGAAATAACCCAGAAAAATATTCAAAACATCATGCTCAATCTTTGAAGCTTCTTGAGTGCAACGCGCTTTGAGTTTTTGAATAATTTCCAAAATTATGGTCATGGCAGTGGAAAATAGCCCACGTGGTGATCTCGGAGACGGGTAAGTGGGTAACAATAGAAGGTTCATCAATAACTGAAAAATTTAGGGAAAAATTATGGTAAGTTAATGCCATTGCGATTTAATGTTCGATGTGTTGTTTAACAGTTTATTGCAAAGTTATCGCTCCTGCAGTCATAGGCGCCGCGCGCGAGATACTGCCCCGAAGACTCGACACCCTATATAATTTTATGGTTAGTTCTGAAACACACTGTATTATAGTACAGGCCTATGAATTTTCCCAAACCATGAAAATTATATTCATTACGCAATTCGGAATCGGTGCTGAACTCATTCGTTGATATTTATAACTAAGGCGAGTAAAGAAAAGTGATCAATTGTTCAAACATTCACAGTGACAGTCATTTTACGTACAGCAGTAAAAAAATGTAGTATTATCAGATGATGATGGGATGCTCTTTAATATATGGCTCGTTACTCTTATCGTCAAATATTTAGAGCAGAGCGATCAAGATTATTATGAAATAATTATCAGAATATATGTGTGCGAATAAAAAAAGGGGGTCAAAAAATTCATACCAAAAAAAAGTGGAACTGAAGCTACTCTGCTCAAGGATATGAAAAATTTATTTTTGATTAATAATTTTCAGGAATTTCTTCATAATTTTGAATTTCCGTGCGAACTACATTTTTTTTTTTTTTTTTTTTACTTTAAATCATTATTTTGTCATTACAACAGCGTTCGAAATATTTTTAGAAAGTTTTTTCAAAAAATACATTCCATGACGAAGAATTTGATGCAATTGCAATCTGGCGATCCAAAGTTCTGAAATGTGGAGAAACTAGGGAAATTCTGGATGTGTCAAAAACTGGAATACTGATGTATCATGATTGGCATTTTTTTTTTTTTTTTGCCAATCTGCTTGAATATTTGGCCGCCAAATGTGTGGGTGATAATAAAATTGACAGTCGCTCAAAATGAGGGACTCTTGTAAAACAATGAAATTCCCTCGAATCCCTAATTGTCTAATTGTAAATGGGACTCACGTGTGTTAACCCCCCACACCGAAAAAATATGTATGTGAAGTATATTTTTAAATATATTTTAAATGTACTTGAAAATATATGTAAAATATATGTGACACATAAAAAGTTTATATTAAAAACATATATATTGAAATATATGTAAAATTATTTGCTACATATATGCAAATATGTATATTCAAGTATAGATAAGAATATACGTCGAAATATTATATGAAAATAATGATTATTCAAGCAGAGGTAAGTACAAATTTATATAAAAGTTAACTTATATAAATAACATTTTCTAAACATCATTTGTGTGAATTATTAATTAATTGGCTGCTACTGCCTTGACATGCATTCTTCATTTTCTTCGTTTTTATTTCAAATAAATTCACCATCTCTGACAGAGCTGAAATCACAGGAACATAAATATATATTTATATTTATATGGAATATCAAAATACTTTACGGAATAAAAACCTTTTTTTAAATATTCTTTCGTGACGAAATTGTTTGACGAAGCTTCAGGTGATTTGACACTCTTGCTTGAAGTGCTGTGAGGACTCGTCTTCATTTCATGATATTCCGGCATAATAATTTCTGAATCATCATGTTGTACAACTCCTCTCAAGATTTTCAAATCCGGTGTCTCTATAGAGTTTGTGTTTGAGATAAATAGTATATTACCCACCTAGGGAGGAAAGTATGACTTCTCGACCCGCGTAGAATTGTCACCCGAGCCAAAGGCGAGGGTGACAAAAACGCCGGTCGGGAACTCATATTTTGCTCCCGTGGTGAGTATACAATTTTTTATCGCCTCGGGATCGAAAGTTCGCCTAAAAATCAAATAATAAAATGTAATATTTTCATGTTCGTACGCATGCTATGTTTAGCGCATGCAAACTTGTTTCATTCAACCACGTAACTTGGCAACGAATTATAAATAATATCAATAGAAGTTATTCATTTTGAGTGAAAAATCAAATAATTTGGTGTAAATGAGAATGAATTAAAATAAATCAAATAACAATTCTTCATACTATAATCGTAAAAAAATCAATAAGAACTAAAACATAAAACTAAATACTTTCATTGTGCATAACTGAAAATAAAAGGAAATAAAAATTTAGAAAGTTATTAATTTTAACCTGAAAAAAATTCAAAATGAGTTCAGATGAATTATCTGAAAATGATGAATTGAGTGAAGAAGAAATAATTCGAAACTTAAATGAAGAGGCCAAAATGATTACGCATGATTTACTTCCCAAAAAATCGAAGGAACGATATGAATTATGTTACAAAGAATTTTTAAATTGGAAAATTAAAAATAAAACTGATTCATTTGACGAGAATGTTTTTTTAGTTCATTTCAACGAGTTATCAAAAACTCTTTCCCCATCAAATTTGTGGAGTCGATGGTCGATGCTTCGAAGTACAGTCCACCTTAGACATAATATCAATATTAATAATTATTATAATCTAAAAACATTCTTGAAAATTCAAGCAAAAGGGTATAAACCAAAAAAAGCACAAGTTCTTACGCTAACCCAAATTAAAAATTTTTTAAACTCATCCGATGATCACATTTACTTGGCAACGAAAGTAAGTAGTAAAATTTGTTCATAATTTAAATAGCTACAATTATAGAATATACAATTATTTGTAAATTAATCATGAAATTTACTAATCCATTTAATATTTACATTTCAGGTTATTCTCATTTTTGGAGTATGTGGTGCGTTAAGATCTTGCGAATTCTGCGATCTCTATGTAAAAGATGTTGAGGACACGGAAACACAGTTTATTGTCACGATCAAAGACACAAAAAACTATTATCCCCGTAATTTTGTAATTGGCCAAGAGTTTTACAGCACAGTGAAGAAGTACATTTTACTCAGACCAACCGACATAGAGACACAAAGATTTTTTATTAATTACCAAAAAGGAAAGTGCTTGCGCCAAGTCATTGGAAAAAATAAAATCAGTGAAATACCGAAAATTATTGCCAACTATTTGCGTCTAGAGAATCCTGAACTTTTCACCGGTCATTGTTTTCGTCGTACTGCTGCGACATTACTTGCCAATTCTGGGGCAAATTTGACTGCAATCAAACAACTCGGAGGATGGAGGTCAAGCACGATAGCGGAAGGATACGTTGAAAATTCATTAGCAAATAAAAGGAAAATTTATAATCAAATTTTAATGTCAGAAGAACCAGTACCATCCACTAGCTATCAAGCTCCATCCGAAGTTCAGCCTAATATTGAACTTGTCAGTCCCGAACCTGAACAAAGCATCGTAGCAGCTGACTCAAAAGAAGAATCGACGACGAATAAAAATTCAAAGACATCTCAAGAAAAAGAAATTCCTGGATCTTATGAAGAAAATGATCAATCGAGAAAACCTCTTCATAATATCGAGAATTTTGTGTCAAAGAACTACCGAAAAAAATCAACAGCTAAGAAACATGCAAACGAAAGCAAAATAGAAAATGAAATTATTGACTCCTTAACAATAAACTCCTCCCCTCACGTCACATTCAAAAAGTGTAGGATAAATCAATTAATTATTAACAATAATAAATAAAAAATATATAGGGGAAAGTGGGGCAGAATGGCCGGATGGGGCTAAATGGCCGCCAAAAAAAAAATTGACTTACTAGCATTTTCGCATCAAGGAGGATCATATGAGACGCCATACAACGGGATTCCGCTGAAAGTACTCAAAAATTTTCAGGGTGGGGCTAAACGGCCACCCTAATAAAAGTAGCGAAATTGCATTTTCACGTCGAAGTGAGTGAAAATCGGTTAATTTCATATGATATTTAATCATACCAATTGAAATTTATTTGTTCCGAATAAATATTTAATTGCGACTATTGAAAAAAATATTTCGTTAATTCAATTATATTTTTTTCTCAGTGTAGGGTGAGCGACTTTGCCCCACCCTTTCAGTTTTGCATCGTTTTCAGTGGAACCACGCTGCATATAGTTTTATCTCACTCACTTCGACGTGAAAATGCAATTTCGCTACTTTTATTAGGGTGGCCGTTTAGCCCCATCCTAAAATTTTTTGAGCACTTTCAGCGGAATCGCGTTGCAAGGCGTCTCATACGATCCCCCTTGGTGCGAAAATGCGAGTAAGTCAATTTTTTTTTCAGCGGCCATTTAGCCCCATCTGGCCATTCTGCCCCACTTTCCCCTACCTACCTATACTAAATACTGAAAAACAAACAGACAATAATTATGATGAAGAAATCAAATTCGAAACCTTAACAAGGTTTATTCAACTATTTATAATTATTAATTGTTATTATTAACTGTAATTATTTAACGGAGCTAGTTATCATAGTTGAAAATAGCAAGTCGTGGCTTTTACGATTAATATTTAGTCGAAAAAAGATAAATACATACATACCTACCCCAAAAGATGAGAGAATGAAAAAAAAAATTTTTTTAAAAAATCAAATATTATGGTATTATTTACCACAATAAATAATACCATAAAAAAAACGAAATTGTTATTATTAACTGTAATTATTTATCAAAAATAATTGTGATTTGTTCAATTATCATATATTTTTCAGTTAACACATCTAATTGTGAGTTAAATAAATGTTTGTTGTAAAAAATTTATTTCAAAATAATGTTATTATTTAGTTACCGCATAATGAATGAATTTATAAAATTGTATTCGCTCCGTGCACACCTATACACTCACACCAAAGTGAGAATGTGTATTCGTGTACATACATTCATTTTGTCCAGATAAAATTCCGATCCCTAGTATCACTAGTATCATTTGACTAGTATGCATGTACACGACTACATATTCTTCCTTTGGTGAGTGTGTATAGGTGTGCACGGTCCCAATATTCACCACGGGAGAAAAATATGACATATCTATTAAAAATTAAACAAGTTCGCATGCGCTAAACATTTGGAGCATGCGCACTAATTTATCAAAACATTTGACTGGGAGAGAATGTGACACTTTCGCCCCTAAAAATAGGGTCCGAAAGCGAACTTTCGATCCCGGGGTGATGAAATAGTATATTGTGTACCAAGGGCGTAAAGTGGGCTTTTTTAGACCGAGTGTGGAGTTTGCAGTACGAGTCAGAGGCGAGGTTGCACGAGTCGAAGACGAGTGCGTCTGCGAGCCGAAGACGAGTACTGCAACCACACAAGGTCAAAAAGCCCACTTAGCCCTGGTGCACACCATATTTTTTGTAACAGCACGATTTTCGCGTTTTTTCATCATTGTTGATAATTTTCATGAAAATATTGAAAAATAATTTAGCGGGCGTTTTTAGTTTTTATTTGCTCGCTTATGCTCGAGTAGCGGGCAAATAAAAACTGAAAACGCCCGCTGCTCGATTTAGCGGGCAAATAAAAACTAAAAACGCCCGCTGCTCGATTTAGCGGGCAAATAAAAACTGAAAACGCCCGCTCGTCTGAAAACCGTCACTTTAGGCCCGCCTAATGGGTAAAAAAAACGCAAAAATCGTGCATGTGTTACAAAAATGATATTTTTTTAGTATATTATATTATCCGATATTATCAGTGCGTGTTTGTTTTTGACCGATACGAAATTGCACCAGATTCATCTATCCTCTGTTTTTAACATTCTATCTTCTTTTTTTACATTTTGGACATTCTACTGTTTTTTCTGCATTATCATGTCTTTCAATTGACTTTTCAATAGTCTGTTATGAACAACTTTGACATATTCTCTGAATTTCAATTGCCATAGAATAAAGATTAATTAATATAAATATATATTATGTTCCTGTGATTTCAGCTCTGTCAGAGATGGTGAATTTATTTGAAAGAAAAACGGAGAAAATGAAGAATGCATGTCCCCACACAGCACAGGTTTTGATAGATGTTCATAGGATATCCATGGGGCATCCAAATGTCCGCCCTGATATCCTATGGATATCCAGGACATCCATAGGATCCATTTATCGAAATCTGTGCTGTGTGGGTCAAGGCAGTCGCAGCCAATTAATTAATAATTCACACATGATGTTTCGAAAATGTTATTATATAAGTTAACTTTTATATAAATTTGTACTTATCTCTGCTTGAATAATCATTATTTTCATATATTTCGACGAATATTCTTATCTATACTTGAATATATATATTTGCATATATGTATGTAGCAAATAATTATACATATTAGGGTGGTTTTTTTTTGGGGACTATTTTTTTTTCTTTGCTCCCGGCCTGAAGTTTTGTTGAAAATGCCAAAAAAGAAATTCCCTCCAAATATAAGCCCTTAATATTAATGTTAAGTACTCGCCCAGAACGTGAGAAGATTTCCCATTTAAATAACATGTAAATTTAGATTTTTTTTTTTCAAATTTCTATAACTCAGCGGCATTTTGTGTTATCATAGCGCCCAAACTCGGAAATTACTCAGGATTAAATGCTCTACAAAAGTGCCCATTATATAAAAAATAAAAAAAATAAAATAACAACAAAAAAACAAGAAATTGTTCTTCAAAATTTGTTTTCAGTGACCTGTACTACCTCACCGGTGTGAGTTACAGTTAAGTCGCCGGGGGCACTTTTGTAGAGCTCTTAATCCTGAGTATTTTCCGAGTTTGGGCGATATGATAACACAAAATGCCGCTGAGATATAGAAATTTGAAAAAAAATCATCTAAACTTACATGTTATTTAAATGGGAAATCTTCTCACGTTCTGGGCGAGTACTTAACATTATTATTAAGGGCTTATATTTGGAGGGAATTTCTTTTTTGGCATTTCCAACAAAATTTCAGGCCGGGAGCAAAGAAAAAAAAATAGTCCAAAAAAAAAAAAAACCACCCTAATACATATATTTCAATATATATGTTCACATATATTCACGCATACATTCTGCCATATATGCGTAAATATATTTTAACATTATATATTCCCTCACGGATCACTTGAGCGGGGAATCAACCTGTGCACTCAGTTGATCATAAGTTGAGTTTCGGTTGATCCCATCACACCATCAACCAAAACTGAACTCATGACCAACTCATGGCCATTTCATGACCAACTTACTCATGACCAACTGAGTGCACAGGTTGATCGCCCGATCAAATGTCGATCAAGTGGGAATCGAACGATCCGTGAGGGTTGGAATATATTTTTGACATATACGATTTGGCGAAATTTCATATGTTTTTTTAATATAAACTTTTTATGTGTCACGTATATTTTACATATATTTTCAAATACATTTCAAATATGTTTAAAAATATACTCCACATACATATTTTTTCGGTGTGGGCTAGCGATCACAGATTAGTGAACAACTCGGAATTTCTATACGCAGTTCAATGTCGAATTGGTTCTGAATGTTGGTTGTATAAGTTTATGCGATAACTAATTTAGTGAAGGTCGTAAGAATGAAGCTATTGGTTTATGTTTTGTTTAAATCCTATCAGTGCGTCTTTGATTTTTATGGACTATCATATCACGTGTCTGATGGCACAAGGTCGTATGATTTTTTCAAAGCTGTGATACCCTACTAAATAAAAATTATAGTCGTACTTACAATTTTTCAACTTTAAATAATAGTGCTTATACGGACTTAAAATAATGTACAGTATACCTGTTACCGATAAAAAAATTGTTGGTAGAACTAAAATTTCTGGTTATGACATTTTTACCTGCTGGCTTGAACTCATTCCGAACGGTTGTAATAACGACGGCTCATGATACGTTGGAAACACATTTTTAGTTCCTCACGTTACCAAATGGAAATGGCAGATGGAGCTAGTCGCGTCCGGCCTTTCACTATTCTGGTCCTTCCCCATTTTACCTATCCAAGTTTGCTTCATTCCCAATTTGTACTGTTAAAATATTACTTTTCGGTTTACCAGCCATTAAGAATATTGACGAGTCTCCACTTTGAATTTCAGAATTATTGACTTTCCGCGTAAATAAAACCTATATTTTCTTCATTCATGATACGGGATATGTGAAAATAGATTTTCGTTGTACGACCATTCCAATAAATCAACTTTCGCTGAGACAGTTACTCGACCTTACGATCTGTCAATCAATTTTTTTTTCCACTAATTCCTCTTTCGATATTTTAGCATTCGCAATTCTAAACTTCCAAGTATGAGCCCTTCTTTATTTTCGTCGTTCAAAATTTTGACCAGCACCCCGTGCAGTGAAATACATGATTTGCGGCAAGCTGGCTTATCTTTTGATTATATGATAGCATATCCGAGTGGGAATGATCAATTTCTGAAAAGAAGTTCAAAGTATTGTAGCTTCCGTTGAACATTTCCACGTGACAGAATTAGTGTTATTGTCGGCTGAGAAACACTTTTCCCTGACCATTACGGCCACTGACGAAGTATTAAATTGGAAAAGAGGGTTTCTTCAATGAGTCTGCATTTTTTTTTTCCAACTTCAATTTCGGAATATTGGAGTGGAAAGAACGAGCTCTGTATTAATTCTAAAAAAAAAAAAAAAAAATAATCCACTTTTAGAGAATTGAAAAACAAAGAAAAAAATCCTGAGACAGTCATCTCTCAGAATTACTAAGGCTTGGTGGCATGCTGAACAATTGAAAGAGCGAAAACGCTTTCACTATAAGGTGTGAAAAAAAATGGAAAGAATCCGTTTTTAGGGAATCTAAAATGGAAGAAAAAAGTCCGTACATGGTCATGCCGATTTTGATATTAAGGCACGCCACAACAGGGCCACTTTAAGGCCCTGGGTAACGGTGCAAGTCTGGCAAGCCACATATCCGCCCGATATGGCCCATGTCGATATTAGTGCATGCCACAGAAAATTTCTACACGGGTACTGAAAAAACCGCCGCATTATTTGTCCCCGCCGGGACTTGAACCCACGTCCGCTCGGTTACCAGTCGCACGCCCTAACCACTACGCTAAACTACCTTATGACATACGACCCAACACTCACCTACTTGTTTAGGGCTTATCAAAGTGTCAAGTTATTACTAGCGTGCCTTCCCAAATATACGTTGCAATATACTTTGACTGTCTTGTTCATTAGTCTATATAATGCCATAAGTACTATTATGATACAGGCCACAAGTATACAATGCCAACCTTTTCCCAAGGCTTGGTGAACTCTTGGTCCAAAAGCCAAACGTTGGCAAGCTCATCGCAAGGCTTCCGCAAGGGTCTTTCGAATCAAGGTGTTGCCAAGTGTTGAGATCAAGTGTTCGCCAAGGCCAATGCCAACCCTTCCTCAAGGCTTGGTGAACTCTTGGTCCAAAAGCCAAGCGTTGGCAAGCTAACCGTAAGGGTATTTTGGGCCAAGGTGTTTCCAAGCGTTGAGATCAAGTGTTCGCAAAGGCCAATGCCAACCCTTCCTCAAGGCTTGGTGAACTCTTGGTCCAAAAGCCAGCTCATCGCAACGAACTATTTCGAACGAAGGAATTACCAAGTGTTGAAATCAAGTGTTCGCCAAGGCTAATGCCAACCCTTCCCCAAGGCTTGGTGAACTCTTGGTTTAAAAGCCAACTAATCGCAAGGCTTCCGCAAGGGTCTTTCGAATCAAGGTAATGCCAAGCGTTGAAATCAAGTGTTCGCCAAGGCCAATGCCAACCCTTTCCCAAGGCTTGGTGAACTCTTGGCTAAAAAGCCAAGCGTTGGCAAGCTAATCGCAAAGCTTTTAAATGGTTTTTGGGCCGCTTCAAGGGTTTTTCAAGCTATACACAAGACTTAGGCAAGCTTTTCTATTTTGCACGGGTACGCTGCTTTATCCAGAAGTTTATTGAATGATTCAAAGAGGGTCAGTTCCTCCACAATCCATTTGAAAAGTTCACCGAAAAATCCGCACACACGGCACACTCGTCTTTGGTATATTTTCATATTAATGCGTTCCTTTAATACAATCATTTAATTATTCGAGTATGTAGGGGAGAGCAGGCTAGTAGGCTAGTACCACTTTGGACTTTGGAATTTTTTAAATTTTATCACCAATTCAGATGTCATGGACATATTTTTTTTTTTTTTTTGTACTCTACATTCATTTAAGAATCAACAGAAAAATCAATTTCATGGTAAAGGTTTGAAAACAATTTTTTTCTAAATCCCTGCAAACGGTACGATATAGGGTAAATCGTACCACCGTTCGGGTAAATCGTACCACCCCAAAAACAAGGAATATCTAGCATATCACTGGTAACAAATATCACTTCATTAAGGTTGTTGGCCTGTAACTTTTTTTTTTCGACAATGTTTTTTTGAATTTTTTATCGTAAATAGCTCCAATAATTAGCTACAAAATAAGCCTAGGATGATCGCAATTGACCGTCTCAAACTCGAGATAAAAAGTTTTGAATTTTTTCGGATTTTAATGTGTTTAAATGGAAATTCACCGGTTTTAATTATTAAAAAACGAACAACTCGAAATTTTTTGATAAAAAAAATATCTAGTGGTAAATTGTCATCTTCTGAATCGTTTGATTCATCATTCAGCATTTTCGACCGTCTCGTTTGGATTTTATAGTTAAAACTGAAACATGAAGCGGCGCGTATCTCTCTTGCTCTCGAGTGGATATCTCCTGGCTCTCACTCTCACAGAGCCATACATTGTCGCTGACTAGTCCGAATATTATGGGTTTTAAGTTTTGGGTCGGACTGTCGCACGACAACAACCTTAAAGAAAACTTCGAAATATTTATAATATAATATTCTATATTAGTGAGATAGCATTTTTCGATACATATATACATTTTTTTTTTCATATTTTTTTTTTTTTCTTGTATTGATGCTGCTTACTGCAACTGTCTCTATTTGCAAGAAAAGCACAAATATTTCTTTGTTCCGGGCTTACATCCAGACTAGGCTTCATGATACCAGCATCGGTACTCATTAGCCGACTACCTGTTTTTTTAAGAAAGCAACTCGCATTTGGCTCATAGCAAACATAATCTAAATGTCTATTTTATCGTTAGCTTTCTGTACTTTTTTCTTGTACCATTCTCTTCTGTGCGAAATCGGAATTATGTCGCCTCCGTTATCCCTGTTGTATCGTTTTATTCTCCTGATTTGCTCTATATGACTTTTTGTAATTTTTTTGATTTTGTTTTTTTCTATTATCTCATTAGAATCAGAACTAAATATTTATCTTTACCGTTTCCAATTAGTCCAGTCACCAGGTAAGTCTACCCTACAAAAATAGAGAGTGAAGCGAATTTTAGTGAAAATGGTTCATTTCGGGGTGTATCACGAGAATCACTTCGAATCCCTGAAAATTTGGCGCCGCGCCTCCCTCCAGGGGGGTGAAAACATGCGATATTTCAGTTTTCACGCCATACGCGTAGAAGGGTTGTTCCTACGACCAAGATAGTTATTATCATCTTTGTAGCCGACAAAATTTCTGACAGAATTGTCCCACAGCAATTTCTTGTGCGGGGGATAGCTGCCGAGATATAGCCATCTCAAGATGCGACTAAAATCGGAAAACTCGGCTGACGCGCCAAATTTGCAGTGATTTGCGCGGATCGTTGTGTCGTCGAGCTGCTTCATCCGTTCTGGAAATGTTCTGACACTTTTTTGCAAGGGTTGAAACAACCTAAAAAATGAATTTTTCGAAGCTTCTCTAGCTTAAGAACGCTGCAAGTTATGACCGTTCAAAGTGGTACCTTAAAAAAAAAAAAAAAAAAAAACAGTCATTTACTCTTTTGCAAATGCTGTTATTGCAGACTTTTAGGCCGAAACCGCGAATTTCGGCTGGTGCAATCGATAGAGGATTTCACGATCTAAAAATGAAGTCTCTTGCATTACCCTGCTAGCGCAGACGGTTTTCAAATGCGAGGCGACATAACGATCCGCGCGAATCACTGCAAATTTGGCGCGTCAGCCGAGTTTTTCGATTTTAGTCGCATCTTGGGATGGCTATACGCGTAGAAGGGTTGTTCCTACGACCAAGATAGTTATTATCATCTTTGTAGCCGACAAAATTTCTGACAAAATTGTTCCACAGCAATTTCTTGTGCGGTGGATAGCTTCCGAGATATAGCCATCCCAAGATGCGACTAAAATCAAAAAACTAGGCTGACGCGCCAAATTTGCAGTGATTCGTTATGTCGCCTCGCATTTGAAAACTGTCTGCGCTAGCAGGGTAATGCAAGAGACTTCATTTTTAGATCGTGAAATCCTCTATCGATTGCACCAGCCGAAATTCGCGGTTTCGACCTAAAAGTCTGCAATACCAGCATTTGCAAAAGAGTAAATGACTGATTTTTTTTTTTTTTTTCAAGTACCACTTTGAACGGTCATAACTTGCAGCGTTCTTAAGCTAGCGTAGCTTCGAAAAATTCATTTTTTAGGTTGTCTCAACCCTTGCAAAAAAGTGTCAGAACATTTTAAGAACGGATGAAGCAGCTCGACGACACAACGATCCACGCGAATCATTGCAAATTTGGCGCGTCAGCCGAGTTTTTCGATTTTAGTCGCATCTTGAGATGGCTATATCTCGGAAGCTATCCCCCGCACAAAAAATTGCTGTAGAACAATTTTGTCAGAAATTTTGTCGGCTACAAAGATGATAATAACTATCTTGGTCGTAGGAACAACCTATCTACGCGTATGGCGTGAAAACTGAAATTTCGCATGTTTTCACCCCCCTGGAGGGGGGCGCGGCGCCAAATTTTCAGGGATTCGAAGTGATTCTCGTTATACACCCCGAAATGAACCATTTTCACCAAAATTCGCTTCACTCTCTATTTTCGTAGGGTAGACCTGCTGTACGGCCCCCGGTGACTGGACTAAATTTGCCGTATGTAAATGCGCCAACGAGCCCATTATCTTTTCAAATATTGAGTTTGTTTTTTTATTTTATAGCGTACGTCTATTATAAATTAATACATCTATTGTATCTAGGCGCATCCGTGTGCCTGGCGCTCAACACTACCTCTCATTTTTGCCCTTAGAGCATGTAGACATGGAGGGAGCCTTCTGGCTGAAAAGCGTGAAGACAAAGACGGGAACAGTAACGTGATAACCTTACTCTCTCCAACCGCTTGGCACAGCTCTGACGTGGTCACGTGACTAGCTTAAATCGACCAATCACATTTTGCCAGAGAGAGCGAGGTTATCACCTTACTATGTCCATCCTTCCTGCGCTTGCCACTTATGGAACAAGATAGGACTGGCTCCCTCCATGTCTATATGCTCTAAGTTTTTGCCTTATCTTGTGTACCGTATTTGAGTGTGGATTACGTTGGTACTCTTTGTGCGGGATCTATTTTTCTGACTGCGTCCTTCAGGTAGGAAAATTGCTCGTCATGGTGTGTATAGTACATGATGTTGCAGATTTGCCTTATTTACAACAGCATTTCAAAAACGTGGCTCAAAGTATCACTCATATATATCTCTTCCGAATAGCCCTCATCTCAGTTGAATTTGCTAGTGAAAATCGTTGGCTTGCCTTCGGTAGACTGATTTTCTGTTGCGGTTCAACCAATTCGCAAATTCTCTTTCGTGCAAATAAATTTAAAGCCGGGGTCCGAAGCAGGCGATTCATCTAGGGAAACATGGCGGAGGTGAGTAAAATACACAGCGACGCTAAAAGTGTGAGCATTTCTTGACTGACGAGTACCTGGAGTTCATGTCTTGCGATAGAGTCGTCAATGCGTCAGAACTTTAGAGAACACCCTGTAAGAACTAAAAAATTTGGCATTTTTGTCCATGATTGAAATCATTTACAGATCATGTGAAAGTATACTCAGGAAGTAATGAAGACCTACTTTGAACTCATAGATTACTTGATAAATGTAAAAGTTACGCAACATTCAATGATAAGACCGTAGTGAACTTCAAGATGCTTCTTGTGTCATAATTTCAATCGCATCATATTCATCCTAAACTCTGGTCTTCAGCACACTGAGGTAAAAGAATCTACGAACAGGATTCGAGGATGAATGAGTTGATCTTTTCAATGGCATTTAATATTTTGACATCTAGATTTTGTCAATTTTTCAACTTATTTGAGAATTGAAACTTCTGTTGCTTTTACAGTAGGAAAAATCCCCTCCGTGATTCAGTGCCCTAACGGCTTTTGACATACTCATACATACCCTATTATACCGCTGAACACTATTGACGTACGGTATGACAGCCGTTATAAACGCTCGAATTTGTATGACTACCGTGTATCTACAGTCGTTCTACGGTCTATTGGGGACAAGCGAAACACGGTGTATGCACCCGGTATACACGGTTTCATAACTGTGTCTGTACCGTATTTATCGCGCCAAATATCATTCGATGATCTCTGGTGTTTTCGTTAGCTAATCAACGTGGACATGCTGGAGACCCACCGTACAAAAACCGTGCACATCGGTACTATCTTGGTATTTACTTTTCTCAAACATACTCCGAACACACAGTTCGAACATGGTTGCAATAACGTAGTGCGACCGTGAACATACGCATACTTTGTTGAAACCGTGATTACCAGGCATTTTAGGGGTATGTCAAAAGCCGTTAGGGTGCATATTGAGGTATCCCAGCAAGCACAGATATATTGCCGCAACGTTGCATTAATATAATCGAATGTAACGTGCAATATAACGTAGATGTTGCATGTGAGCTGCGGGTAAGTTATTAGTTCCGACTCAAGAACAGATTGATGTAACAAGAAAGTTAAATTTTTGTAACTTCACAGTTATGCAACGAGCGTGTAACTGTAATAAAAATGTTACGTGAACGTGATTTGGATTGAGAAATAGCTGTCAGAGCAGTGCAATTTTCCAACTGTACGACAGTTTTTTTTTTTTTTATACAGTACAAGGCACCGATGTGACCTTAGTGGCTCTATAATAAACTGTAGTACCATTGAAAATCACTGGATTTTCTAGTTTTTTTTTTTTTTTTTAGCCTTTAGTGACTTATCGCCTTGGTATAGGCATGTAGTCACTCTGAATTTTCTAGTCCACTTAATTTTTCGCTCGTTATCCATAACTTAATCAACTCAGTGAAGAAATCGAACCTTCTATGAAGATGTGGAACTGCGTTTCGTCCGGGTGTACTCGGTCGGACTCATCAGTGGGGCTTAGAGCCGAGAACACCATGCCCTTGACGCGGGGTATCCGGTGGTAGACATGGGTAGTGACTTAAGATTGGTATATGTATATGCGAAGCATAGTCCTACTTTGATAGCGAGAGCGAAGCGAGCTGGATGCACCGCGTAGTGAGCGTGGAGCGAAACTCTGAGATGATATTGTGTCAAGTTGTATTTTAGAAACATAACACTTATATTATTACCATGTATCATCTGTTATATTACCATGGTATAACAATGTTACGTAACTTCGATATAACATATGTTATATTACTAAATAGTCTCGATGTTATATAACAAATACACGTTGTGTTTGCTGGGATGTGTGCACTTCCACTGATGTAGTTTTGGGTACGTCTCGTTTGCATGAGAACTTGTACAAATCGATTGAATTCTTCAGAATATATGGCCCAGGATGATGGAAAGGGTCATGTCATCTAACTTCTTGATCCACACATCTCAGATTTTGGATTTCCTCTACCGCGGCATCTCAGACCGCAGGTTTTTTTTGCCCCACATTCCTAGATTCACTGTCACATGCAAGTCTCGTTCTGTGCTATTTTCAAGGCGTTTGCATCACGTCCTACTAATTATTGCTAATTATTTGAGACAGTGATCGGGAAGAAGAACCGAGTGTTCTGTTGTTTCAATATCACCAACATTCCGTTGATTTATTGCAACTTCTTCAGCATTCGGGTTTTTTCAACGCCGTCAGTTGTCCTTGAATCCGTCCTACTGTGAGGTTCTGTGGACGCGGAACGCTATTAGGGAAACCAACCCAAAAAGGGTGCTATTTCATGGGCAGTAAGCTGCAGCAGCAGTTTAGTAACTTACTAGATGTTTCTAGTAAAATCACTAGAAATCACTACGAATCTACTGATTATTGGTCACTAGATTTCTGGACTAGAAATCTAGTGACTAGATTACCAGTGATTTCTAGTGATCTTACGAGGAACATCTAGTAAGTTACTCAACTGCTGTTGCAGCTTACTGCCCATGAACACTCTTTTTGGATTGGTATCCCTAGCGTTCCGCGTCCACAGAACCTCACGGTATATTGTTCATCAAATGAAAATACTGAGTCATCCATAACTAACATAGGTAATACCGATGTGCGATACTATATCAACCATTCAATTTACTTCTCATTTGTGGATTGTTTTCAGAACGGTTCCAAATTCAAAATTGAAAACAATATCCTCAAGGGCCGAGAGGTTTCTTATGCCATTGACCACACGAGCCTCGGCCATTTTGTACTGGACAGTCTGGAAGGCATGCCAGACGTCATAGGTCAGGTAAATGGTTAACGAAGCTGCATATGCGAACAAGTCAGGCACGAATACCTATGAGAAGTCCAGAAGCATTCCAATGCCACAAATCAACGAGACAATCAATTGATCGGACGGCCGTCTACCTCTCGTTCCCTCAAAGGCAGTATACGGATAACAATTCGTTGCAGTGCAATCTTAACGAATGGTGTTTCAGGTGGATGCTATTAGCGGTGAAGAATACACGTATGCAAAGATGCGGGAACGGAGCGTCAGGTGTGCCCTATGGATGAGGTCGCAGGGTCTGCTCCGAGGAGACGTCGTAGCGATCTGCTCTCACAATCAGCTGGACGTGGCAATGGCGTGCTTTGCGGCGCTTTACCTTGGAGCCGCCGTCAGTTTTTGGGATGATGGGTTGAACACAAGTAAGTATAACGTATCGTTACCAGGCGGTGCCAATTTCACTCATTGTCAAACGAGAACTGCAATTGAAATTCTATTCGATTCAATCTACGATTTAACAATTACCTGTCAATTGATCCGTGCACTTTAAGACTTTAGTGCATAATTTATCAATAATGATAATAAACATGTTTAAGGGGACCAGTACAGCGACTTTTCGAGAAATGATCATAGTCCGAAATCAATTTATTTCATAACCAAAGTTCATTTGACATCAAAATATTTTTCTTTTTCAAAATCATGTGTCGTAAGGATTTCAGAGCACCGTTGGACCGATTCAGGTAATCTTGGATTCATTTTCTTCAGAAAACAAATCCTCATTATGTGAATGTAGGAATTTTGAAAATTTTTCGTTTTGGCCAAGTTATTTAAGAAATGAGTGATAATAATTTTTGCAAATTTGGTAAATTGATCATAACTTATGACATAATTTTTTATTTTCAAATTCCTACATTCACATGATGAGGATTTGTTTTCTGAAGAAAATGAATCCAAGATGACCTGAATCGGTTCAACGGTGCTCTGAAATCCTTACGACACATGATTTTGAAAAAGAAAAATATTTTGATGTGAAATGAACTTTGGTTATGAAATAAATTGATTTGGGACTATGATAATATCTCGAAAAGTCGCTGTACTGGTCCCCTTAAGCCATCATGAAGCAGATGTATACGTGCATGGGAGTAAGTTTTAGTAGTGCTCGTAATGATACAATATATTTCCCCGGCATCTGCAATTGATTGTCTTGCAGAGGATTTGCGTCACCTGTTGAACCTCATGAAACCAAAAATGGCATTTGTCAGCAACAAGTCGGTTACCGCCGTTGCCGAAGCTGTGCAACAATCAAGCATTGACTCAAAAATAATAAACTTTGATCAAGCTTCTGGTTTCACTGAGTTCGAAAGTGTAATCGGCGAAGCGAAAACCGAAGAGGTCAAGAACTTCAGCTACACCCACATCGAGTCGTCGGACGAGATTGCCTTAATAATTTGTACGTCTGGGACAACAGGCTCACCGAAAGGTGCTGCGGTGAGCCACGTAGCTTTCCTAAGACAATTGTATTGCTGGACGGAAGTCTTAGGGGCCGGAAATGATTTAGCTGTTTTTACGACAATTTCTTGGATGAGTGGGATACTTTATTTGTTCCTGAATTTGTCTTTTAACATCACGAAAATCGTGCGGCCGACATTTGATGAGTACTCGATATGTTCACTGATCGAAAAGCACAAAGTAAATCGTTGACATCATGATATTCCAAGTGTTCAATTGATTTCAGATTATTTCATTCTGTTTTTATTCTTCCACCAGCCGAAAGTTATTTTTCTTGCCTCCGGCATGCTCAATAGATTGGTGAAATCCGATCTCCTGGGTAAGTACGATCTCTCTTGCCTGACTCGCGTCATCTACGGCGGAACATCCCTGGCCATTTCGTCTCGCGAAGCTTTCTCGAAGCTCGTACCAAATGCTTTTATCTCTGCGGGATACGGAACGACAGAAATGGGTGGCGTATTATCGCTACAGACAGTAACCTCGAAGCCTGGATCGTGCGGTCAAATCATTGAGAACGCCCAGCTAAAAGTGATCGATCCAAACACAGGTTGCAAGCTGGGGCCCAATCAAAGGGGTGAACTGTTGTTGAAGACCGCTTGCCAAATGAATTTCTACTATAATAACCCGAAGGCTACAGCTGAGAGTGTTGACGAGGAAGGTTTGTGTAGTAATAAAATGTCTACCACATATCTCTACGTCTAGTACATTTCGAATATCATTATTAAACGTTCGCTATTACTCAAGGATGGTTTCACTCCGGGGATCTTGGTTACTACGACGAGGACGGGGAGATTTTCGTGATCGAAAGATTGAAGGACTTGATAAAGTATCGTGGCTATCATGTAGCCCCGTTCCAAATCGAGACTGTGATATTGTCTCATCCCGG
Organism: Tenthredo mesomela; assembly: GCA_943736025.1. Classification (NCBI taxonomy): domain Eukaryota; kingdom Metazoa; phylum Arthropoda; class Insecta; order Hymenoptera; family Tenthredinidae; genus Tenthredo; species Tenthredo mesomela. The sequence continues at coordinate 1,996,145 of OX031016.1, forward strand.
AGTGAAGGAGGTGGCTGTCATCGGTGCTCCTCACCCTTTGGACGACGAACACCCAGTTGCGTTTGTAGTCAGAGCAACAAATTCGACTGGTGATGACGAGCAGGTGATTTTCATTCGAAATCCCAACAGAATGAATGTTCTGATCAGAATGGAAAAATTCTAATCGTTTCATAAAAATACTGTCATATTTACCCTCACAACTATATACTTCAGGTTACTGAGACGGAGTTAGTTGACCTCGTTGCTGCTGAAGTATCTGACAGCAAACGACTTCGTGGTGGACAGCAAACGACTTCAATGATGATCATCTACCAAAATCACCGTCTGGAAAAGTTCTGCGTAAGACATTACGCGATTCAATAATGTCCGAGTCAACAATTGGAGGCAATTGATGAATCAGCTCTGACTCTTGCAATCAGTTTGGGAATAAGACTTCTTCTGAGTGCACAAAAGTATCGACAATTGCTAGCAACAGAACGTGTAACGGATACTTATTGGAAGGATGAACAAAAGATTGTTGGGTGTTATTTTATCACAAAAACCGAGACGAGATATAATATGTTAATGTTTTCAAATTTTTCTGATTATCAATAAAAAGTCATTGAATTATGTTTGATTTTAGGTTGGCTTACAATACTTTACCATTGGTTTTTCGATACAATCACCTCTGGAATCTCATTTCCACACCACAGTAATACCCGTCGTAGCGCGCCTCCTTGTTTTATTACTCGGCGTGAGACTCTACCGAGTCTCTCGATTAGAATATATCCTCTTGATGACATTAGAGGATATTCATTATGATTAGAGGAAAATATACGTAATGCCACGGGTGGAGGATTAGAGATAAACTAATGTTTTAGAGGAAAGCATACTAAAAAAGTCAGATTATAGATTATAGATTTATTTTTCTAACCCTTATCTTTCCAGCTTGGCCACCCTTCAAATCGCAAAGTGCGCACAGTTATCCCCAACGACTCTACTGCAAGATTCCTGCAATATAACTTGGTTATATTTATGGGGTGGTCTTCCTCAAGCGGGACACTTTTCTGCGCATAGGTCACCGATTTTGGTGCCACGCGAGATTTTGATTTTCAACCGATCCCCAACAAGAAATCTCGAGCCATTCGCCTTGGTATCAAGTGGTTCGGAAGTTATTCGATGTTCAAAATATGGAAAAATCTGTTTTCGAGCGTATCGGACGATCTTTAGGCGTACGTAACTGCGGTTTGGGCGATCATAAAGATGTTTTCCACTAGTGATTCCGAGTCGCAAGACTTCCACCTTTCACGGTGTGAGCTCAGAAATTTTTGAAAAAAAAATTTTGACCACGATTTTTTCAAAAAACTTTTATCTTTCAGTTTTCAAAACGCAGGTAATAATTTTTTTTTATAGATATTTCACCGCAGGTAGTCCTTTGAATACTGAAGAATCTCTGAAATTTGTGAAAGGGTGTTCGGCCTCTTTTTTCTTCAAATAATTCGACGATGAATTTCAATATTGGAGTAACGCGCTGGAGTCTGTTTGTTCAACCAATAGGGCATCATTTTCATTATCAAGATTTTACGGAACTTGACATATATAATACTGAAAAATTGCTATCAGAGAATCACGAAATTATGTTATTTTCGAATCGATCAAAAAAATTTCAGATTTCGTCTCCTTCGTGATAAGTTTCAGGCAGTCGAACGTAGACAATCCATGGACACAACGCTACAGCTCCGTTTGCCATATCTTACTTGTTGCTGGACAAAATTTCAGTTCATTCTGCGTTCGTATAAATTTTCGCAAGAGTCGCCAGTTTGCAAACAATGCTAACAATTAATTGGGATTGATTTCAAAATATCATGATTTTGTGATTCTCTGATGGAAATTTTTCAGAATACGTCGCAAAAAAATAAAAAATACGTCCCAAATGGTTGTTCCATAAGACTACTAGAATATGAAATAAAAAAAAATCATGCAAAACCCCAATTTCATGATACTTGGCGGGCCAATATTTCATATCACTATGTAGGATTATTAGCAAAGTTCAATGGCTGTTTTCTCGTACTTATCTACAAGAGGCCCGCCAAGTACCACTACCTCCAAATCTCCAGGTATCGTCGAACGAAAAATTACACACCAGAAATCGCCGAACAACGAATGTGGTGATAAAGAATAACAAAAAAGAGGTGCCAACGAAATGCGGTGTTCCGAAGTGGCCACCTGTTTAACTTCGTTGATCGGACGAGAAACAGTGATTTCAACGTCGTATGGTCGTTGCCGTATGACGAGAGACTCTGTTCAAAGTCATCAGCAGAAAAAAAAAAAAAGCCGGAATGTACTAGCTCATTTATCATTGTTATTATATGTGTGTAACTTGTCTTCAAGCTCATTTATTCCTGTCAAAATTATCCGATTGTGTTGTTCGCGTCCGAATTAGTCATTTTGTTTGTGTGTGTAAGCTAAGTGTACCTATAGGCCTCTTGGATAACATACAGACACGCTACTAGTGTGCGTGAGAGCTGTGTACATATACGGCTGATAGCGCCGCCTAACGTGGACGTTTGACAAAACTTGGACGTGAATTTCATGCATCAATACGCCACACAAGCTTAGTCCACTTTGTCTGTAAAGGTATCCAAGAGGCCTATACCCCGATCACGTGTAGTTCTTCTGTGTTGTCGTGTGATTATGAAATTATATTTCTCATTTTAATCTACGTCACGTGAGTCGAGATCCGCCTTTCGCAGTGCGTTGACTTTTTCTTATAGAATTTTCAAGGTTGCAACTGAGACGGCGTGTTCAGATCTAACGTCTTAATATTTGGTTGACTATCCAATGGATGAACTCTTGTTACAATTCTACTCCAATTTCCTGTAAGAACCTACAGAGACCGATTTTGCATTTTTGATGCGTAGGCTTTGATATAACTCAGAATAAATGGCACGCCCACACTTTTCCTAAAAAAAAAAAAAAAAAAAAAAAGAATCCCGATTTCATTCTATAAAACATACCAGTTCGAACTCATTACTCGTCAAACATCGGCTGCCGAAAGGACAGGTCGATTGACAGCCTATCGTTTCAGAGAAATTGGAGAAAATAGACGGGTTCGGTAAAAATGGGGTAGACCTCTAAGACTTGCATAATTCCACAAGAAATGTAAGAACAACAGAAATATAAAATGAAAAAGGGGCTTCCTAAATAATCAAGTTCTCGTGCTTTAGAAGGAAAAAAACAAAAAACATTTGGACATTTCGACAAATTTCCGATTATACGTACGATCTTGTGCGAAATTGAATATTTACCGTCACCAACATGATGAAAAAAAAGTGTCACAGTCGGATTACAGAGAATAGTTTCCTGAAGAAAATAGGCCGTCGTAGACTGTAATCGAACCAATCTACTGGATTTTTTACTATTTTAAGGGGGTATGTACACCTTTGGAGGAGTAGAAATTGCCAAAAAGAAATTAATTTTTTTCTGTGACTTAAGGACTCTGACCAAATCCAGAAAAATCATGATGTTTGAGGAGGGTTTGACCCTCATTACGCATATTTTACTTCATGTATTACTTTCAGTCTGATAGTGGCTATGCTAAAGATAAAAAAATACAAAATGACTCGATTGTCGTAAAGAATCAGGACCACCGTTGGATCAATCTTGAAATGTTTGGTCCTCAATTGTTCATAGGAGATGCCTCTATGGTATGAACGTAGGGATTTTTGATATTACAAAAATTACTTGAGTAATTCAATTTTTTCGATTTTTTTTTTTTTCATTTTTCAAATTCTTTCCACTTTTTTGCCAGTATCTCAATCAAAAATGAGTTTATCAAAAAATCCTACGTACATACCATAAAAGCGTCTCCTACGAACAATTGAGGACCAAGCATTCCAAGATTGATCCAACGATACTCCTGATTCTTTACGACAACCGGTCAAAATATTCATTCTCCAGAAATCAACTTTTAAACTTTTTTTTTTTTTTTTTTTTTTTTTATTCTCTACTTCTCCCAGAGAAGAAAATGTAGCTACAGAAAAGTTCTAAGATTTTGCTAATGATTAATATGCATATGCTGGATCCGCAGCTGCTCTCGTATCGATGTGTTATGAGTCGAGTCTAGACACATGTGCCAGGCGGAGGTTGGTAGTGAGTTTTGACCTGTTCTGTCCAACAACAGTGTCCGGTAGGTGTCCAGTAAGACTGCTAGAAAAAGAATAAATTGCTTCAGTGAAAATCTGACAAAAATTTTTAAAAACATAAAAATTCTTCATAATTCTTGATCTTCAATATTTTGAGATTCAGAAGATGCTAGGTATTGACAATTTTTGTCAATACTCCGAAAATTCTCTCATCTTTCATCAATCATACCTTTTTTCTTATAATATTTATCAAACTTTCGCAATTAATATATGATAGAAATACTCATCTTCTTAGTAGTTGTGTGTAGTCTCCTGGCATCGATTTCAACTGCACTTTTCGATGGATCATCTTCTTTCGATTCCGAAGTCTCATCTCAGACATATATACACTGTGTTTGTTCAATATTAAAAATTACTATTGGCTTGAATTCGTAATAAAAGCACGACATTTGACAAACAAGTGGACACCTAACCTCGAAAAAATATAGATCGCAGCCATGTGTTCTGTCAATGATCACAATTCAAAAGAATATTGAAAATTAAATATGTATAAAAATCATAATTACAAAGAATTGAAAAATCACAGAATAAAATTCAAAAGCAAAATATATGAAAACGTCAAAAAAATCGAGACAGTGGTGTTGGCGGTACTGTAGATAGTGAACAGTGTAGAATATTTACGAGACCAATAAGAGCGTCCGCGCGCCGCGCGGCGGGCTTTTTCGCTACTCGGGACCGTCATGGCTATAACTTTTTAAATCCTCTAGATTTTCTGACGCCAATTTATTTGCAGGTAAAGTAGGTCAATAGCATTCCAAAAAAAATATAAAAACAAAAACGATTTTTTGAAAATTCAAAGGTGTACATACCCCCTTAAATCAATTGAAAATGAAAAATCGATAGGTATATAGCCGTTTGTTCATAATTTCGGTATTATTTTTTTCTGAAAATTTCCCGAGAATCATCAATTTAGGAATATAATAATTTGATGAATATTCAATGTGACGACTATGCCGTAATAAATTCATGAAAAACTAGGCATTTTAGACTAGCCAACCTCCTTAATGTTCATCCAATATGCTCTGGTTTTCGAGGTATAGTCCATTCAAAAAAGTAAGAAATTTCGAAAAGTTACTATTGGAGGTAGGAGAGGGGATGGAGGGAGGGGGGGCCACCCTACTCGTACTGTACGAACTACTCGGTCTGTGTTTAAACACCACCTACTTTCAGGTATCGGACAAGTTCTACAGCCAGGACGAAGGTATGGCAATGGGTTCCCCTTTGTCACCTGTGATGGCGAATCTATACATGGAACATTTCGAAGAACTGGCCTTACGGACGGCAAAACTCCAACCATCTCTGTGGGTCCGATATGTTGACGATACCTTCGCGATCTGGCCGCATGGAAAAGAAGAGTTACAGGTTTTCAGAGACCACATAAACAGCGTAAGGGAGTCGATCCATTTTACAATGGAAGTCGAAGATAACAATACGCTCCCATTTCTGGATACACTAGTAGAGAGAGGCTGGGAAAATACCTTACAAACAAGCGTTTACCGGAAACCCACGCACACGGGAAAATACCTAGATTACCAGTCGAACCACTCAGGTAGCACGAAGAAAGGTGTGGCGCACTGTCTTATGGATCGCGCGTTCCAGATCAGTACGACGCCAGAAGGCCTAAGGAAGGAACTAGAAATAGTGCGAAAAACTCTACGTAATAACGGCTATCCTGAGAGGGTCATTCAAAAAGCGCAGCAAAAAGCGCAACACCGGACCAACACTACACAAAGAATGAGGTCAGAACACCCTGTGGACGTTGGCACTCCGAGTTTCGCCATGACGATTCCCTATGTAGCGGGGACTGCAGAGAAGATCCGCCGCATATGCAGAGCATATGACATTGAAGTACGGTTCAAATCAACGTCCACTTTGCGTGGCTTGTTGACAGAAACCAAGCCCCGACATGCTGCGCAAGAAAGCAAGGAGTGTGTATACGGAATCCCATGCCAATGTGGGGACGTGTACATCGGCGAAACAGGAAGGCCCTTGAACGTCCGCATCCGGGAACACCGAAAAAACGTTAAAATGTTCGAACGATCGAAATCGAGATTGGCCGATCACGCCTGGGAAAATGAACACCACTTCCAGTGGGATGATGCTCGGATATTGTTGAAGGAATCCAACCCAACAACTGAAAAAGAATTGAATCGAATTGACAATTCTCAAAACGGTCCAATTCGATTTTTGAATCCCAGCAATCGTATTGAAACGTATAGAAAGATTGTTGTTCGTATAAATTCGAATAGAAAAGAGTAGATATCCAACAAATAAACTTGTTGTAAATGTCCAACTAAAATATCTTTTTTTTTTTTTATCACCATCATTATTTTAAGCATTTCGCAATTTAGTACATTTCAGTACGACTACAGAGAGCCTTAAGCCTTTACGTACAAGTAACGATCATTACTTTTCATCATGGAATCCGAGAAATCGCGACGAAGTTGCGATTTTGAGGTTAGAGTGATGAAAAATAATTGGTTATTAACGTACATATTACACATTTAGATTTATCGATTTTTATAAAGTCACGATCTGACTACCCTGCTTAAAAAAAATTATTCAAACCAATAGAAGATTTTGTATGGGTCGTAATCGGATTTCTGTTTAAGTTATTTCCTATTGAAAGGCCCTTTTCCAATTCATATTTCCAATCCGTTTGTATCGGTGTTACCCAATTAACTTCCTCATTTTGTATATAGGATTCTATCGGTTTCAATCGTTTCTTCTAGCACGAAAAGAAAAAAAAAAAAAAAAAATCATATTGAGATTTTTTCACCAATAGTTGTTTGTTTCCTTAGCGGTAGAGCACAGTGAATATTTCAGGGTGTTAGAAATTATTTATTCACAGACTGAATAGATTTTTATTCATGTCGGTCACCCATCCAAGTTCTGGTCGCAGTTGGAGTTGCTTAACTTCGTTGAGCATCTGATGTCCGGTGTCGATCTGGCTCTAATCGTCGACTGTTGCGATTTCGAACACTTTTCGACTCGATACGTAAACTTTGATTCGTGAGGATTTACCTCGGGATTTATATCAATATGTATGTAACTAACTGTTGACCCGTGGTGGGTCAATTTTCAGTAAAATAAAAATAAATGATTAAATCTAGTGATAAATTCTATCACCATATGGCATTCAAGTTACAGTTAATTATGAGTGTTAACGACGTCGTCGCCGGGAGTTGTCTTCGTAGAACATACGCTTTCGTTATCTGTGACCTGGAGCACCGCTACGTTGGTTTCGTCCTCAAGGTCGACCGCATCATAGTTTTCGTCCTCCAGGTCGACCGCTACGTAGTTTCCGTCCTCCAGGTCCACCGCACCATAGTTTCCGTCTTCCAGGTCCACCGCACCGTAGTTTTCGTACTCCAGGTCCACTGCACCGTAGTTTTTGTCCTCTAGGTCCACCGCACCGTAGTTTCCGTCCTCCAGGTCCACCTCACCATAGTTTCCGTCTTCCAGGTCCACCGCACCGTAGTTTTCGTCCTCCAGGTCGACCGATTGCAAGTAATTATTGATGAACAATTGATGTTGTACACACGACGTTGATAATTCATGCATCATAATTAAGTAAATTGTTAACTACGGTGAGGTGGACCTGGAGGACGAAAACTACGATGCGGTGGACCTGGAGGACGAAAACTACGGTGCGGGGGACTTGGAAGACGGAAACTACGATGCGGTGGACCTGGAGGACAAAAACTACGGTGCGGTGGACCTGGAGTACGAAAACTACGGTGCTGTGGACCTGGAAGACGGAAACTATGGTGCGGTGGACCTAGAGCATGAAGACTACGTAGCGGTGGACCTAGAGGACGAAAACTACGGTGCGGTGGACCTGGAAGACGGAAACTACGATGCGGTGGACCTGGAGGACAAAAACTACGGTGCGGTGGACCTAAAGCATGAAAACTACGTAGCGGTGGACCTGGAGGACGCAAACTACGGTGCGTTGTACCTGGTTACAGATAACGAAAGCGTATGTTGTATGAAGACAACTCCCGGCGACGACGTCGTTAACACTCATAACTGTTGTATTTTTCATGCGAAGCGGTCGAATTTTTTTCATAATAGTGAAGGCTTTATTATTTTTAATATAATATACACCGATATAAAAACCCTATTACCGTATTTACACGTAAATAAGCCGCACCTTTTTTGTTCTTTAATGTCAGAAATATATTGTAAAATCGGGTTTTGGGAGGATTTCGGAACGAAAAAAGGTGCGGCTTATCTACGTGTAAATACGGTATTTCCGATAAGATTTCTTTTTAGGTCTGTATCAGCATTTCACAATTTCCTAAGTCGCAGAATAATGGAAATATGATTGAGTCCGATAAAACTTGAAATCCGATTGAGAGCCATTAATTCCAATTCATTTTCTATCGGCCGCCGAAAGCTACACCGATTGCCCCAATCAAATCCGATTCAATTCTAATTGGTTTCTATTGGATTTTATTGTTTTCTATCGCTTTTTTTAACCAGGGTAGGTATTTCAAGCGACGAATCAAAACGAATTCATTCGTAAATATTTTTATCTGAGAATTGATGCGAATTGAATTTGGTTTCATTTTCATTCTAAATGGAGAATTAAATCGGATTCACCTCTATCGAGAATTGTTTCGAATTTGAGTTTCTTTGAACGGATTCAGATATACGTATTAAAACGAATAGAACTTACTACTAGAAAAGATCCGAATAAAAAACCATCGATCTGAATTCAGCAGTAGAAATTGAATCGAATAGACGAATTAATTCGAATAGAGGTTTGCCATGACCTAATTTTTAAAAAGTATTGAAACGAATAGACCGAAGAGTTGCCGAAGAGATAGTATAGATACGTGTAAGACCGTATTCATTTTTCTGAAGATAGGGTGGAATGGTTCGAATATGAACGAATTCGCGAATTGAGAAGGATTCGATCTCATAGGTACAACTTACGTTCTATACGGAAATTTACAAAAATGGGATTCGTAAGTGGAGTTGTCTATACGGTTGAATTCTTTTTCAGTTGTTGGGAATCCTATCAAACGGAGGCTGAAGGAATCAGCGTGCATAGCAGTGACACCAAATGCTGTAAGTCAACCCAGCATAGAACTTAGCAAATTATGGTTACCTTTGTACAGGGATGAGGTGAGGGAAGCCATGAGCAGGCCAAGGCGGCGCCACCAGTCGTAGCTGGCGCCACCTACAAACAACCTATATATACCGGTGAGCGCGGAATTTGATCACTCTTTGATGGGAAGTCGCCAGACAACCTTTCCTGAGGACGGGAGCAGATATCAGCGCCCGAAACGTCGAAGATGAATAATCTTATAAGCAGTGGAACTAGTCCAAGTAACCCCCTGGAGGAAGGGGGGGAAGTGGGTGGGCGGGTGGCCCCCCCTCCCTCCATCCCCTCTCCTACCTCCAATAGTAACAGTTCATTACCAGTGCTATTATCTTTCAGTCAACAAATTTCGAAAACTTCAACTAGGCCATAAAACATAAAATAATCAATCGAATCGAATAGAACCAAAATCCAAGTCCAAAAATTGTGATGGTGTTCGGATGAAAATTTAACGTGGAATATTGTACGATAAAATAATTCTGAGTATTTATAGAGGTAGAACGCGGAAGAACCGAGATAACGACTAGATAACACGCAAGGACTTTTTTCTTAGCATGAGAATGTCTGAAAAATGACTCTTCGATACCAAACGAACTGATTATCTCATCAGTAGGTATTTCATTTTTCATCGTAGGTATGGAATTCTTTCCACTCGTTACATTAATTTGACTACGTACGGATTATATTAACAGAACGTTCGCGAATTCCGGATTTTATAAATTGGTCCATAAATCTGAACGACATGACAGCAGCTTCTCTCACTTGATATTGATAAAGTGAGGTCACCGTACCTATAAGACAACGAAAACTTTCAAACACGTCCGTAAAATATGCGTGAGTCCGAGATCCTATTTGTTAAAATTTTTTTTTCATCTGAGACACGTAAGTAACACGTACCCGTTATGTGTATAGCATAGTGTGAATTAGTATCTGCCTACGGGTTGAAGTCGTGCCATGCCGAAGTAATCGTTTTTGATGTATACACGGAAAAAAAATTGTTGTTGAATTTACTATGTGAGCAGCTACATATAGGACAACACTTTTTTTTAGTAGAAATTACCACAATTTTAGTATTTGGTACATAGGAGCGAGTAAATTTGAATGTCCTAATGAGTAAATATTACCACAATTGTTGTCATTTCTACTACAAAAAAGTGTTGTCCTATGTGTAGCTGCTCACATAGTAAATTCAACAACAATTTTTTTTCCGTGTAGCATTTAAAATAAAAAAAATAAAATAAATTTAAAATTATTGTGATATGAATCGTAATAAAAATGAAAAAAATTCTTACGTAAGTCTTCTATCGGTAGTATAGTATAGTCAACCAGGATGAGAACTTCCACGCATTTCATTCGATAGAAAAATATAAATAGGATCAGTCAAAGCTGCAGAATCAGTGAATCTGCCGCGCACTGGTTCCACCATACGTATCCAGTCTCTCAAACTATATGGGTCCTATATAGTATATACAAATCTAGTTGAACAGCGGGAGTGAAATTAATCATTTTGTTTGTCGAAAGTCGGATTTTTTTATTTATTTTCACAAACAACATAACTTCCCGTAGATCGATAGGAAATTACAACATGTCTTTCACATTAGCTTCTATTGTTATCACTGCTGCCCTGTGCTATGCAATATTTCAAATTACGATGTGGCACTTGCGAAGGCGACGACTCTACAAACTGGCTTCGAAATTTGATGGGCCATCACCACTTCCGTTTATAGGCAATGCACATTTGTTCATCGGAAATAGCGAACGTAAGTGATTATCCATTTGGAGCTTGTGACAAATTTCACCAAATTTCATATATCTTATGGAATTGCAGACCTTCTGAGCAAGATTGGCGAACTGAGCAATTCTTATCCATCGCCATCCCGACTGTGGCTTGGCCCGCATTTAGTTTGTTTCACTGCTGATCCCGAACAAATTAAGGTGAGGTCATTTTATTGATCGCAATCCGCAGGCAAGGGATACGAGTGTTTGCAAATGCTTTATAAATTCTAGGCGATATGTCTTGATCCAAAGACCCTCGGGAAAAGCCACTTATTTACCGATTTTACTCGACCGGTGATAGGTACGGGAGTCCTGACGGCTCGTGGTGAGTGTTTGTTTGTTTTTTTTTTTTTGTTTTTTTTTCAAATTTGTAGAGTTCAAAATTCGGTTACAAGTCGCGGGCATCAGAAAACGGATGAATGGAATTGAGTACCTGGGTGCAAGAACAACCTAAGTCGACTTAGGTTTTGACACCAAAACCGTTGATTGAAATTTAAAAACTGAATTACATCCACGAACGAAACCACAATGGACTTTGTTGAATACTCATTTTGAAGGGCGATTCTTCCGGAATACGAAGCCCGTTTTGTTTTTGCTCTCAAATAAATAGGAATCTCTATAATAAATAAAACACGCGCGCCGGCTTAGGTCGTTCTTGCTAAAAACGAAATTTCTTGCGAATATTCGGTCCGTCTCGACACTTACGACTTGAATTTTGTTACTTTTCATGTCGAAACACATATTTTATGCAGTCTTCAAGAATTTGAATCGACCAGTGAAATAATAAATAAGACAGGAAATTAGAATAATTTTTTTTTTTCGAACAATACACCAATCTTTGCAATTAATTAAATAAATAATATTATATAAAGCATATTTTCGGAAATATATAAAAAGGGATTGATGAGCTCTCAATTTATATAGGGGAGGGTGGGGCAAAATGGACCACCGAAAAAAAACTATTGACGATTAAAAAACTTGAATATGAATAATATGAACTTTTTTGCCCTAAGGGGTCCATTTTGCCTCACCCTAAATAAGAACTTGAGGAGTGAAGTATGGCAATCTTCAGACAAAAATAAAAAAAAAAGTGGTCCCCAATATTAGACCCAACAATCGAATGTCAAAAAAAAATCGCAAGATCCTGTGTTATTTCAACGGGAAACTTCAAATCTCTTTAAAATGGACATTTAAACTTCAGAAAAGTATTATATTCAGAAACTCAGTAACTGCCACAGACCTGATTTTACCAGGCTGGCGAATGAGCGAGCACTATACTTCATCGGACTCACGCGCTCTATGCAATAACAACCTAAGTAGTAGCGTTAGGTTGTTCTTGCATAGATCGCGCGTGGCGGGGTTGACGCTCCGTACTTAAAAAATACTTTTCACTAAAATGAGACATCCCACAAACCTGAAACTCACAGGGTAGGTAGTTGGGATGTTGTACAACGCGAAAATGATGGTGGAAGCAAAAACGACCTAAGTCGACTTAGGTTGTTCTTGCACCCAGGTACTCAATTGCAGTGCCAAAATGGAAAGTCCATCGGAAGCTCATCCAGCCTACATTCAATGCGAAGATCTTGGACTCTTTTGGCGCAGTATTTGCTGCCCAATCAAAGATATTGACCGAGAGAATGGAGCAAAATTTGGATGGTCAGGAATTTGAAGTATTCAATTTGGTATCTAGGTGCACCTTAGACATGATATGTGGTACGTCTGCTGCTATCAATGCACAATTTTCTAATGACTTATCATATTCTCCGTAACCGTTGGATCGCTTCGTTTCTTCAGAAGCGGCCATGGGTGTCAAGATGGAGGCGCAGACGAACAAAAGTTGTTACTACGTGGACGCAGTACAGGGGTGAGTAGATTCATACACTCGAGCTTTCGAACGAATTTCATCAACATTGGCTACATGAACTATAGAATCTCATCAGATCTGAATCTCACAATCCACCGAGAGTACACCGTTGTATTTCAGGGTAACCGCCGCTGTTTGCACACGAATCTTCCATCCCTGGCTGTCCCCGGATCTCATTTTCCATCATACGCAAATTGGCAGAGACTATGAGAAATACGTCAAGTACATGCACGAATTTTCTAGCAACGTGAGTACAGAATTGTTTTTTCCGTTGCTAATTATAATCAGCGTTTGTTATCATATTACTCTAGGTTATACAACTGAAGAAGAAGCAGCTCCTCGAAGGCAACAGTCAACCAGGTACAGCTGATGATAGAAATGATGCATGTCAGTGCAATTGTGTTACTATTGTGTTGGGGATACATCATAACAGGAAACTTGTTGTTGTTATTTCTATAGGCAAATCGCCCGCTCCAAGAGCAGCATTTTTGGATTATCTCATGACGCTTCCCAACGGTTGCGTTAGTTTGTCAGATGTAGAACTCCGTGAAGAAGTGGATACAATGGTATTGGCTGTAAGTATTTCGTATACGTGGTAGGTCGGTGTATGATCGCGTTAATATTGAGATCGATGTATTTAATTATATGTGATTGTTTGTGATCGGTAATCCGAATACTTTTCCGCAGGGAAATGATACGAATGCGATGACGGGTTCGTTTGTGATGTTGATGCTCGCATCTCATCCAGATATCCAGGTATGTAATGAGACTTTATCGACGCTTCTTACGAAGACTAGCACGTTTCAGATTTCTTACGAAAACTAGCACGTTTGGATCATAACCACGAAGACTAGCACGTTTCGATATTCACCACGAGGACTAGCACGTTTCGGTTTTCACTGCGAAAAACGCACTCCTGCATTCACGAATTAACTTTAAATTTAATTACCGGACACCGCATAATAATCTTCAGAAAATCCTTGTTGCATCGATCTAAAAATAATCATTTTCGCAAGGATAACCGAAGCATGCTAGCTTCCGTAGCAATAACTGAAACGTGCTAGTCTTCGCGGTGAATATTGAAACGTGCTAGTCTTCGCGGCGAAATCCGAAACGTGCTAGTTTTCGCGGCGAAAGCTGAAACATGCTACTCTTCGTGGGAAGCCGAAACGTGCTTGTTTTCGTATAAGAAATCTGAAACGTGCTAGTCTTCGTAAGAAGCGTCGTTATATACTGCACGTGATACATATGTATTAATTTACAATCGATATTGTCACAAGAAAAGACGTATCAAGAACTCTATGAAATTTATGGAGACGATGATATCGAGGATCATCCTATCGCACCCGAAGACATACCGCGTATGAAGTACTTGGAACGTGTGATCAAAGAGACGCTACGTCTTTTCCCTGTGGGTCCTATCATTATTCGTGACGTGACGGACGATTTGAACTTAGGTCTGTGGGTTTACCATATTCCATATCGATTAACCCCTTGCAGGGAATGAAGCTCCAATAATAACGGAACCTAAATCGTCCTCGGAATATTCAACATGAACGTTTATATCTTGTTTCTGGTTATCAATACTGCAGGCATAGATATTGGGTATTGTAAATTTTTTCATCTGCCCGACGACATTGAGCGGTCAAAATTGAACTGCTGTGCCTATAGGCTCTGTCAGCTACTGTTACATGATATACTCGGGGATGATGATTCTAGTTGTCAATAATATTCCTTTACTAAAAAGCAGTGGGACTAATAATTTTCGGGCTATAGAAAGTCTTAGTTGACCAATCACAGCTAGCCTACAGCTGATCAAGTTTTTTGACAGGTGAAAAAACTATACCGAAAGGAAGTTCAATCGCTAATGGAATTCTATCACTTCATAGAAACGAAAAATACTGGCAAGACCCGCTCAAGTTTGATCCGGACAGATTCCTTCCCGAAGAAGTTGCGAAACGACACCCCTACGCATTTATGGCATTCAGTGGTGGACCAAGAAATTGCTTAGGTCAAGTATATCTATCTCTATAATTACTGGTGCGGGTATCGACCGTTGTGTCAAAATATTTGACCTAAATGACCTCAATAGAATAAAAACACTAAGATGTAAAAAATCTAGAAAACTTCGACAGTCATGGCCGGATTCAAAATACCTACCCATCATCAACAATAAGTGCCGATTTATTGACTGTAAAGTTTTTCTTAATTTCAGGCTACAAATATGCTCTGGTGTCATTAAAAACGCTGGTTGCAACAGTTCTGCGAAGATTTATCTTAAAAAAGGATGATATTATACCAGTGAAGAATATTCGATTGAAGATGGACCTCGTACTGAAACCAGTTGATCCAATCAAAATAAGAATCGAGGGACGAAATGGGACTCGATTCGCATCGCTCCGGCAGGATATAGATAGTGGTTTTCTTTGATTCTGACATCCATGCATAAAAAATTAAAGCTTGTGAACGAAACAGAATCGTATACTTTTTGATTCTTATATGAAACGACTATTGTACGTACAATATACTACCGTGCGATTATGTGGAAATTACAGGTTCCAAGCGCGCAGGCGCTGATTTGTTCGAGTATTACGAAGGACGCCAATTTCAGACTCGCCATGAATATTCCTAGAGTCCGTTTGCTATTCGTTTCCGATTGTTGTCAAAAACAAATTGTGGCAGACCGTGGCAGCAGACGACAGAACTAGGGTTATTACTGAAAAGTTGGTGAAGTTGCTAGCGCCATTCTGCCGGCCAATGATATTTTAATAAATTAGCGCCTGCGCGGTTGGAGCCTGTAATTTCTACATAATCGCACGGTATATCTCGCGTAGTCCATAGCGCCGCTACATCCTTTTATGAAGCCGACGATAAAGCTTCGTCTTATCTAGACATTTGAAAGGACGAAATAACTCGAGTAACACCCTTCTTCCATAAAAGCTATTCAGTTCAACCATATAACCTTTCAATATTTAACCCATTTTTATCAAATGAATATACCGGGAAGTTATTTGGAAGCCGAACGATGACCACACTATAGCTCGACCAACACACGCTCGCGTTGCGTTCGTGAGCTTCTACTCGCTGCAAGTGACTGCCATCTCGACTCGCCCGTCGCCTGGCTCACACTATGGATGAGCGTGGCCTTGACGACAGGCGCCGGGCGAAACGAGTTGGTAGTCACTGGCAGCGAGTAGAAGCTCACGTACGCAACGCGAGCGTGTGTTGGTCGAGCTATAGTGTGGTCATCATTCGGCTTCCAAATAACTTCCCGGTATAATGTAAGTCTATGGTCACTATGATCATTTTTATGCAATTTTCGGACAAACGGTATAACTTGACTTATGCCGTTATTCCGTCCGTCCACTCAATCGCCTCATCATTACCTTAGATGATAATACAAATTACATTTTTTATCATTTTCAACATTCCCTAATATTCAAGTTATTTCAACAAATAATGTCGAAGTTGGGGATGGCCGTGCCGGAATACGGTGCTCAAGGTGAACATAAGGTGTAAACCCGGTTGCCTGCCTCGGGCGCACAGCTTCACACACGAGCTTCACTCGCGTGCCACGTTTCTTTATGGAGCCATGCAAGTTGAGTAAGGCGGATTTGTAGTGATGTAACTTCGGTTGCATATTTTCGGCTTGACAAATTCGGTGTCGATGGGTATACGTTACACGTCGACCGTATTGTTATAAAAAGTACGTATAAGACTGTGCTTTGCATTGCCCCTTATAAACCAGCAAAATACAACTATGACGCGTCTATTGAAACTAGTATAAGTACTACCAATGTGAGTAATGAATCGCAACCCTGATAGTGACATTCCAGGGGAAAATTATCATATCGTATGAATTATGCCATTTCTTTTCTTTTTGTATTCATGCACGAAGCATGAAAATGTGTTCAGAAACATTGAAATTTCTCAATTCGTCAATTACAGGTAGAACGCCGCAAGTCCTCGCGGATACAACTCTTTGGCCTCAACAAACACAAATTTCTGGAAAATTAAAGCCCAAAGGTTGCATCCGTCACATGGAAGACCTATGGCTTTTGAATGTTCGAATTCTGATTTTAAATTGGTTTTGAGTTTCATCCTTTTTTTTTTTTTTTTTTTTTTCACGAATTTGAAAGTACACGACTTTTGGCTTTGAAATCTAGTCTAGCACAGTTTCAGAAAATGTTCGATATGACAGTCACCGATAATAATTGATCAGTCTATTAAATTAACCGACGAATGATCATCATGAATCTGACGAAATTCAGTCAGGGTTTTTGACAAGATATGATGTTTCTGCATTACCTGGATTTCAGAATATGCAACTGACTTCTTTGGCAAACGAAGAGAGAGAGAGAGAGAGACAATTTAACTTTGAGCCCATCAGAAAATAAAAATACATAAATTTCATATTTTTTCGTGTCTATCAAATACGTATACGTCTCAAGTGAATTGCGACGAGGAGTGTAGAGAGAGAAAGACATTCGTAGTTTACTGTTTTATGTATTTTTAATCGAAATATTTACAGCATTTTGGGGCATTACAAATAAAAATAGTGTAACAGTAAGATGGTGCATTGCGTTGCGCCTTATATTCTAAAAAGATATTATAATTGAAACGTATTGTTGAGACTATTTAAAGTACAATATAATGTATAATAAGTGTAAAGAGTTAATAATTAAATAGGAGTACACACACATTTCAAGTCGAATTAAATATATAATAATCATCACACAATTGGAAATTAGCCCAACATGTTATTTCAGATAATAACGGTTCGTTTTTTTTTTTTTTTTTTTAATTCAATTTTTTCAACCTGTTATCAGAGAAAAACCATTAGAATTGATACGTTTATTATACATGTAATAATTATTCTTGTTACTAACATTATTGTCATCATTATTTCATTTTTCATATTTATGTATTTGCGCTTCACATCATTTTCGGTCGAGCAAGCTGTTGCTGTTCATTCCAATGTAATAAAAAAAAAAAAAAAAAAAAAATGGCAGACAATTCCTAGTGAAAATAACACGATCAGATATTGTCATCATCGATCGCAGCGCAAATTACGAGGAAAAAAATATGACGTCAGCTGCAGCGCAATTCGATGGTGACAAAAATTCATCTGCAGTTCTCGAGTATTTTAATGGTACCCACCTCGCGCAATTCGTTACAATTCGAAAACTTCAGAGAGAATGCGAAGTAACGACAGATGCTACATTATACGAACGATTTCTTTGAAATCACAGACTTCTTACAGCAAGATTGATGAAAAAAAAAAAAAAAACATTAAGAAAAATAAAATTACACAAAAATACGTATTCGTAAAATTCTATACCTTTCAATATGCCAAAATACGTAGCAGACTATCCGCAGATACATTATAAGGCATACGGATATATCTAAGCTCTCTCTTACGCTACCTAAATCGGATTTTCGTCACAATGGCTCCTAAACGACGGAGCAGTATTTTTCCCTGCGATTATAATCGTCGTTTTATTCCCTGGAAATCGGTTGTCCAGGACGTCGTGGCGCTATCCTACGTCTTGGGGCCAAAAGACTACTAAGACCTCTAACTTCTTCTTGTTTTTGGCTCGCGGCAGTGCTAGTTTCCGGTAACGCCGCTTCCGTAGGTTCAGATTCCTCGTCAGTTTCTTCTGCCGAAGCTTGCTCACTGCTTGCTTCTGCTACCGGTGCCTCGGTGGTCCTTCTCCTTGGCAGAAGAGGCGATCTTCTAGGGGTAGGTGCAGCTGCGACTCGAGGTGCTTTCGGATGAACCTGGAGTCGGTTTCGATTCCTCAGCCTCGTCAGTGGGGTTTCAGGGGTCGTAGGCAATGGTGGACTGGTCTCTGCGGGAGCCTAGGAAACAAAATATCAAAACAGATGTGATTAGCAGTGATCAGGCAACAGTTATTCAACTGCATCAAAGCGTCACACTCGGATTCACCGATCGGAATGTCACAGTGCACAATTCCTGTGCTCGATTCATTCCTCAAGGACTGTTTCTTCTGTAGATACACTAACCACAGGTTCATACTTTAGTATGTGTGTTAATTATGCGAAGGTGGGTCGAGGTAGGAAACTGGTAAAAGATTGTCATAGCTAAAGTATGGATTCATACTTCATACAAACGAGCGCAATGACATTTTGAAAGGTCAATCAGTGAAAGCGACTCTGCAACGTTCGTCTTCGGTTCATAAGAGATTGTGTTATTTCAGCCATGGTGCAGCTTTCGCAAAGAAGTGGGAACGTCGCCAGACACTAAATACTTCATCTTTGTTTCCCGTTTTTTTTTAGAAATTCGTTGATCATTACCTGACGATTACAGATCGTCTATTCTTGTCTTCAGAACACAATGCATCTCATTCAAACCCCTCGAATTTACCGCTTCGGAAACAGTGACTTGCGAAAATGACTGATCGATTGATAATCAAATTAATGTAATGATCGATCGATTCTTCAGCGATTGAAAACTGCTGGTGTAATTTCTACCCGTGATGTAATCGCATCGAAGCAATCGGTCACTGATAATCTAGTCAATTACAAATTTAATGGTTAATGGTAATCCTCATCGATTTCCGCAATGCCGAAAAGCAATAAAACCGACGGATCATTCCGCGTCTAAATCCCAAAGTTCTCTGACACCATCAAACCAGACCGCTAAAAATGTCAGTCTGATGTAAAACCCACCTCATGGGACTCTTCCTCTGTGCCAGCACCAGCAGGTTCCTCAGCAGATGGTTCCGGCGTTTCAATAGGCGCTGCTGTCGTGGACGTCGTCACTCCTGGTCTCAGTCTGAGATTAATTCTTGGTCCAGGTCTAAGTGGTCTGGGTCCAATTCCAGGAAGTTTCGGCCTCGGAGTAGGTCGTGCAGTGGTGCTGACTGCTTCCTGGTTTTCGGGTTGTGCTGTTTCCTCGGATTCCTGTGCTTCCGCGCTAGTCACGGGCGACGGTGTCGTCGGTCTTCCGCGTCTGCGATTTATATTAAGCCTGTTGAAGGCTGGGCGAGCAACGGTGGAGGTAGTTTCCGCCGACGAGGATGGTGAGGAAGCAGATTCCTCTGCAGAAGTAGAGGCAGAGGGAGCCGACGTGGCTGTAGAAGTCCTGGAACCAGCTACGCGGAATCTTCCACGAGCAGCAAGGCTCGGTCTCTCAGCATTCACTGAGCTGCTGGTTTCCTTCTGGGCTTCTTCTTCTGCCGCGGGCTGCTCTGTCTGTAGACGTTGTCCGGGACGCGGCCTCTTGAAACCACCGGTGTTAGAACCGAATCGACTACGTGGTCGTGGCGTTTGTTCTACGGCTGGTGATGCCTCAGTCGATGTGGTGCTTGATCCGCTTGATCCACTTGACTTGAATCTGTCATTAGAAATGTTAGATAATGGATTAATTATACAGCTAGATGAAGACGACGGGTTACCTACAATGACATTCGCCAAAAAACGGTGAAAAACAGTAATTATGGTGTCTAGCAGGTTCAGAAATTTGAACATTCCTGCAGGACATTAACAAAACAGTAAAACTTAGCTCAAAATTCGAGAAAGGAATTATTCAACATCTTGATCATAACTTGATAAAAATTACCTATTCCTGTTGCCAATGCCTCCCGCAGTTCCTGGCCTTCTGAACTTTCCTCTTCCAGCCGGAAGTTGAGTCGTAGTAGTCGGAGCTTCCGTAGTAGTAGTCGTAGTAGTAGTAGTAGTAGTTGGTTCAGTGGTTGTTGTGGTTACCTCTGTCGTCGTCAGAACTTCTGTAGTCGTCGGTACGTCGGTCGTCTCGTCATCTTCGGTCAGGGTAGTCGTGTCGTCAGTGTCAGTGTCGGCTGTTGAAGCATCAACAAGATTGCTCTGACCCTGAAGTAGGAAGGCGTATAAATCGAGGGCGACTTTATCCATCGCTGAAGGGTTTTCCGTGGTCGGGATTTCGGTCGTTGATATTTCCTGGCCTTCCGGATCTTTGGAAATGCTCTCCACACTGGAAGAATCCTCTTCGGTTACTGGTTCGACGGAAACAGATTCTGATTTGGTATCTGTTTCGCTCGATTCGTCGTCATCTTCGCTTTCCTCGTTCGAAGGATGACTTGGTTGACCTTTGGTCAATTCTATCTCAACCTGAAAATCAATTTACTTGAATTTTTTTGGCTTCAGAAAACTGAAAGACGAACGTTGAAGACCATTTTTGGGTAGCTGTATTATTATTATTAGAATGTCCTGTGCACGAAATGTCATCAAATTTTGTTAAATGGTATCCAAAATAGAACTGACCTCAGGTTGAGCTGTGACAGGCCGTCTTCTGTGAGGCACGATAGGCTCTTCAGAGGGTTCATCAACGGGGGCTGGTTCAGCGACCTTGGAAGGCCTTGTGCGAGTACGAATTGCGGGTTTATCTTCTGTTTCCTCGTTGGGAGTAACACCAAGGAATCTCAAAGGTCCTTTGGGGAGATTTGTCGGGAATTCAGGTCCTTCCTGATTGGTTCGGAAGCTATTGGAGTCGACAAGGTCCAAGTTAGGGCGCGGACGATTGCCTCGGGCACGACTGGGCTCGGTAGTTCCTGTATTATGGTTTGACCTGGACCTGAAAATTGATTTTCATATGAATACCATATTGAACCGAAGAATCCAGCATGTGAAACAGAATGATAGTACCGAAAACAAGTTTTAACGAAATTTATAACTATTTACACAGTTTTTAGATTTTCGATTCCATTCATGACAACATGATGACATAAGTGTTACATATTAATTCGTAGTTATAAAGTAGTATCAGTCCCAACTGGCATAATACATAAGGTGGGACTATAACTTTGAATTACTATAGACTATCAGATAACCGCATCAACAGCACACGGAAATACAACTTCATTCTCAAGTTTCACATCCAATGTTGGAAGTAAAAATTTTTTAACTCCAGTAACAGTGGCTATAAAATTTTTAACGACGTAGTTTAACTCGTCGTTAACTTACCTGGGTGGGAATCTGGTGTTTGCTGGTAGTCTTTCTTCAGGCACGTCTTCAGCTTCAGGGATTTGTCTGCCTCGAGCGTTTGTGCGGCTAGGAATGACCTCGTTAGTAGCCGGTTCTACTGTCGTACTACGTTCAAATGATGAATACTTGTTTCTACCACTGGGCAAACCACGTCTCGATGTCGGAGCTGCAGGCGTCGTCTTGGCTGGACCGTCATGAGCGTTTGTCTGGGAACCAGCTTTACCTTCATCTTCTTCGTCGTAGTAGTAATACACGTATTCGTACTCGTAGTCTTTACCGTTTGGTCCTTTTTTGACCTGAATTGAAGTGAAGATAAAGATCATTCGTTTGTCATAAATGAATCAGGATTTCTTCAAACCCACTGAAGAAGAAAGTCTGGCTTTATTTACCTGGATACGAGAGTTTGATCCAGCTGGGACAAGGCTAACGTCACTGAGGTCACCAAAATTACGATCTGCATATGGGGTGTAAGCGTCCTTACTGTCCTCGCGGATAATATTGACGGGCACAAAGTCGAAGGCTCGCACGTCGCGAGAGGTCGTTAAAACCGGCGTCATGGTAGTCGGGTTCTCTGCACTGAAAAATTCAGAAAACCATTTTTTTTTTTATCCAGAACCAAAGAAGTTTTTTTTGAGACTGAAAGAGTCACACTGGTGATAAATGAATGGAAGATCATTCTTCGAATTACCTCACTTGTACTCCAGGAATAAGTGCGTCAATTTCATCGTCAAATTTCGCCCTGGCGAGTTCAATCTTCTTAATTCCGTCCTTTGACAGGACGCCGGAGTCACTGAAGTTCTCTAATTCCACACGAGCTAGCCTCTTAGGGCCAGTCTTCTTCAATATTGTGTCGTCTTCGTAAGGGGTGAAAATTTGCTGAGCAGCCTTGACTTGCTCAGCCTTTTTCTTCTCGGCACGTTTATCGAGGTTTTCGACTGCCCGCTGAAGGACTTCCTTCGCGAGTTCAGCCTCCATGGCTATTTCAACCTCCTCTTCTTCATCCTCGTCAGAGGGCGTCTCGACTCCTTCAGGAATCTTGTGCGACGTAACGAAATCTGCAATTCATCAGCGGAAGATATGTAGCAATAGACTTTGACGACTTGCGCTGATTTTTGCAACCATTGAACTCACCTCCTACAGGAATCGCCCGACCTTGAAAGGGGGCTGATTCACCCACGGAGGAATCATACTGCACAAACTCTTGCCCTGGTCTTGCCTGAGTGACGATATCGTCGTCGGCTAGGACTGCTGCGATCACTGTGCATACCCTGAAGAATAAGAGACGAGAATTTGATTAGCTCTTTGCGTTTGAGGGTACAGGTTTTTTTTTCTTTAAGACCAAAGCCAATAAAAGTAGCTGAGTGTACTTGGATTGGAAGGTTGACAATGAAAGTTATCTTCTACTGTCTACATTCTAGGTACTCTGGAAATTATTTCTTCGAAAGGCAAGATATTTACGTAGGCGATAATGGTAGGAAATAATCAATTACTAAAATGTATGTAAAAACGAATTTGAAAATCGCCCCGAGGCTCTTTGGACCTTGATCCGTCTCTTAACACGTGGAGGTTCAATTGAGATCAAGGAGTAGTATAAAAGATGTAGATTATCAAGATCGTCACCGAAGGTTCTCCGGCTAATAGAAGAGCTTTTTTTATCTGTCTGCCGGGTACCGAATGCTCGGGATAAGCACAGCAAGGAATAATTAAATGCCTGAGGAAATGAGGCGCGGGTATATTTCGATATAATTATTCTCTCGACTAGTTCTTGCAATATTGTCATTGGCATACGGATACAATATTGTCGCCTAGCGCTGACCTTACTCCCGTTTCAAATCGCACCATATTATCCATTGTCGTAAACTCAGGACGTTTGAAATTCAAATATACCTACACACATCCGTATTTCTTGGTGAGGCTAGAGTCAAACTTAAAAATTTGCACGTTTGACACCACATACCGTGAAATGAACGTATGAATTATGAAGTGTGAAGGTACTTGTCGCCGATTTTCTCAATCGGTAGCGAAATCTTATAATAACGCGTGGTGTCAGATGGTTGGATATTAATACGCGCGTGGAATTCATCGAGAAATCATACGGAGAAAGTGGTTTTCTACATAGGCTGATTGGCTGGTTGGTTGCCAGCAGCCAGCAGCCAGCAGGGAACAAGCAACCTGGAGCCCAGGTATAAGCGCAGACATCTATCGGCCCAGGTTACGCAAGTTGAAGGCGCAGCGTCACCGCAAAACCGCCTCTAACCAACCCACAGATGTTTTAACGAATATCTTATAAAGATTGATTTTTTTTTTCATTTTTTTTTTTCATTTTAGTGTATATCTCCCGGCTACCGGTCCGCAATACACACATCTTTATCATCTACCGATTTAATGATAGTATATTAGACCCGGCTACCGGTCCAGTATCTATCCCATTCCCTCAGGACACCCAACCCGACCTCGGAGGGATGGCCTAGCCCTGAGGCGTTATACTTTCAAGATTGGAACAGTCGAATGTCAAAATCGGCACACGTGATCGCCCGGTTGCGAAAGCTGAAATGCCAAGAGTGTCTAATCACTCTCATCGCCCCTTCTCGTCACCCTTGCCTTGGGGAACCCCCCAGGGTCGTAAATAAAAAGACATACTAGAAATTGAATGGAAAAAAAAAAAAAAAAAAAATCGGCCCGCTACTCGGTAGCGAGG
Source organism: Tenthredo mesomela (assembly GCA_943736025.1). Classification (NCBI taxonomy): domain Eukaryota; kingdom Metazoa; phylum Arthropoda; class Insecta; order Hymenoptera; family Tenthredinidae; genus Tenthredo; species Tenthredo mesomela. The sequence goes on from OX031016.1 coordinate 2,020,765, forward strand.
CGTAACCATTAATCGGTAATTAAAATATGGCATCATCCTTGAAGAGAACTAAAACCCGTAAGAAATTCCGAAAATTCCTATTTCACCTGTGCCCATAGTGTCTTCTGACTATCACTGTAATGTCACCTATCACGGAGGCTGGGCATAAGGAAATGTCTATTAAGAAATGGAAAATAGCTGTGATAATATTATAATACCGTGTGCATGTATATGTATATGGATGTAGTATATATATATATATATATGTACATATATATATTCATGAAGAAGAAGTGGACCTCGAGACATGCGACCAAGGCAAGCGAGTAAGAGAGCGAAGTTAAATGCCTGCAGGAATGAAGTCGCAGTTTTATTTTCTAAGGAGATGAAAGTAGTCGTGGTTGTATACACAGCCTCGGTAAATCGTGGCTCGTCTTCCAGCGAGAGGCTGTGGTCCGGGTTATTCCTTTTAGAAATCATATAGTTATACTGACGCTGATTTAGACTGAGCAATACACCAATTAACCTTGGTGTTAACTAGCGCTACTTTTTAACTAAGCAAAAAAAAGAAATACCAGAAGACACTCTTTCGTACATCAACCTGTTCCATATAATAGGTACCACATCAAAATTGATGTTATACACGTATATGTGTATTATATTATATTATGGGTGTGTATACACTGTCATGGGTATTCGGTTGTGTGTACAAAGTCCGTTCTGCTAGCTGTTACGCACTGGTAATATATCTGTAAGAAAATTTATGTTAATTTTTAGAATACCGGCTGTTGCACCATTCCGAATATTCTGTAGAAAGTAAAACCCTGACAAACATAAACACGCACGCCCCAAGCTGTGTATCAAGGCATATCCACGTAGTACATACGTTTTAATATATACGTGTACACGTTGTATCTTCGTACATCGCATGGTTCACACTGTATACCTATAAATATATTATGTACTAACGAGACAGGAGTCATGTGCAACGTGGATCGACGAATTAATTTCCTTATAAAGTATCGTAAAAGCATATTTGTGCAACCTAATGGCTTAGAACGTTAGGAAACTTGAGTGTGACGCTCGCGGTTCCGATCAGTTTCTTATGGAAATAACGCAACGAAATGATTTCTATGATAATGAACCACTGGCTCGCGAGGTAAAAGTCAACTCGACGTTTCAGCTGCGCAGGACCATGATCACTGATTTAGGACATGTCGAGATACTTGGATTTCTAGTAGGTAATACACAACGCCGAGACGCGTAGCAATGCGAGTTTCGACATTACCAGGGGTTTGTTTCGACAAAAAGTTATTATACTGCACTGGCTGGTGTCTTGGAGCCAGAGGCAAAATCTCAACTTCTGTATGTATGTGTATAATAGTGAACGGACGATAATTACTCTCGATGTTATTTATTAACGGAATAAGAGAGCTCGATTTTTACCGCGAAAGCAGAGAGCTCGACGCCCAAACAACAGGCGAAAAATTAACCGCATGTGTCGATTTGCGCTCATTAAAATTTAGTATACCAGCTCGAGTAAAAGTGCGTCTGATTACACCTTGCGGAGATAAATAGAGCTTGGATTACAGTGCGAAAATAAACCAGTTAGCTTATGCTTCAATTTATCGAATAACGATCTGCGGTTTTATCTCATGCACACTGTACATCCGGGATTTCTATGCTAGACGCTCGGTTTACATTTCTACATACAATCTGCACTCCTTGGAACAGATTTGACTCACGTTTCATTACGAAATTCGCATTTTACAGATTGTACAGTCTGTTTAATAATCTTTGCGAAATTAGGTCGGAGGTGACAGCCATGAACTTTAAACTGCAAATCAGACACTCGCATATGGCGTAACTATATCAGAATTGCATGCAGTTCATGGAATTGAATATTTCCTTTAAAAATGCAACCGGATGAAGAGAAAGAATAGATTAAGTGCATGAAATACTACTTACAGAAAGGCCTTCTTCAGCCACATATTTCCACGCCTCATTATTCGAGATTTTCTCAAAAGAACTTTAAAGAATTTAAAGAACGAGTCCCAAACAATTCGGTATCCACCGATTAAAATCACTAGATATTTTGATTAATCTAACGTCACTGGTCACTTGTCCGCATCTCTACTTCACGAGCACAGGCGCTCTTTTATTGCACTCAGTTGTTGTATAATCTTTAGTTTATTTTTCGTATTTATTAAATATATTCGTAACTTCGTTTTTCCGGGTACCCGTCGCCCCCCGACAAACTGTATAAAAATTGCGTCGGTGGAAGCGACACGAAATAGTTTCAAAATATTTTTAATCGATCGACTTATTTTTAGTTTTTATCCCGACAGCCGCTGGACGCAGAAGGACACGGTGAGGGTATGAGGACGGCCGCGAAGCCAGACCCCTACTTATACGCCACCCACCACGACGACCACGGACACCCCACCAGCTCGAAGAACGGAGTGCCGGACACCACTTCTATCCTCTTAGCGTCAACTTCGAAGCTGGCTTGCCTCTGTGCTCGGCACACAATGCACCTGGTTTTATGATGAATCTACTATTCGAGTTGTGCCTAACTTGTGCAGTATAGCGTGCTGGAATTTCGGGGTGATTTTACTCAAGGATTTTTATCAATTAGTAAGTGGGACATGGATTTCGGAAAATTTTTGAAAATTGGAACAGACTGTCTCTTCGTGGCTGGTTACTTCTTCACTGTTATACAGTACTTCGGGGAAGTCCAGTTTGCGGTTCAGCTGGATACTTAAAAAAAATTACTAGATGTGAGTCAGACTGTGCTATTCGGACGGTACGTGGTAGACCCTCGTGGTGTCAAGGTCCGTGGAAGTAGCGAGTGCGGTAAGAGTTCGATCCGGATAATCAGGACGCCGTTACCTAGGCCGGCACGAGATTCGCTGTGACGTGACGAATTTACGTAATAACCAAGACGTCGAGGAATCGGCTATTAATCATAATCCCAGATGGTGAAAATTTAGTAGCATAAAGAATTCCCAATTCGTAAATAAAACTATGGAAACTAGGATCCTGCAGAATTAGATAAAGACGATGACTGAATTATGGTCATTGAATAAAATTTCACTTAACAAAAGTGACAAATTTCCAAAACAACCGGGACATCGTACGATTTCAAATTTCGTGGCCTGTTTTTTTTTTTTTTTTCTTCCGTTTTTTTCTAGTTTTAGGATTTTATTGAACTAGAAGAAAAAACTTGAACTGCAACTGCAGCTGAGTCCGTTATTCTTCAGAACCCTACAGGCATCCAGATCCTCTGGGACCAGTTCTCATTCGCTTTATAGATTTTTACTTCGGTTTTTCTAAAGAGAACTCACCTCGCGTCCTTGCTGTCCGCGAAAATCTGCCCGGTTCACGGTAAGTCACGAGTCCAATATAATTACCATTTTATTATACCCGCGCGCTTCGAGTCTGGCTCGTCTTATTAAATCGCAATCTGAAACTTGTAATTTAAAGCTATTCAGCCCTCATGGGATGGCGGCAAAAAACCACGAAGCACTTCGAACTCCAGACTGTTTTGTTTTTTTCGGCACCAATGAAAACGGCAAACACTTATAGGTGTATATAAATATAAAAAAGCTGGTAGCAAAATTGAGGCTCAAATTTTTAGGATAATTATATCTACTCGAATTTTTTCCAAATAGAAAGGTGTCCAAAAGTTTTACGTTCAGAGAGAAAACCAAAGAAACACACAAGAAACTACGAAATGGTAATTAAGCGATCCACTCACTACAGTCTATCTTTTTTTTTTTCCGCTAGGATTAAACTTGATTTACGTCAGTGATGAACTGCTCCTGCAGAATCGTGTACCAATCGATAGAATTCCAAATTTTCTTCAACGAATTAACACAATATTTTAAATTCGGACATCAGACCGTTCGATATTGATAGTAATTATGGGTGAAATTCCATTCAGGACATACTTCTCTCTCACACTAAACCCGAACCACATTTCTGCATAAGTGGCTCCAAAGATCACAGCTTGAAGCATTTACAGATGATGATCTACCTATAGCATTGGTACTTTTAATTTCTCTTATTATAAAGGCTATTCTGTAGGATATATTCGTATCTGATCATCTCTCACTCTTGTTAATGAGAGAGTACTTCGATGCTTTAATTATCCATTTATAAAATCGTATGACGAAAAAAATGACTTAATTTCCAAAATTTTCGTATCCAAAAATTGAATTCATCGATTATCAATATTGTTTGCCCCGAAATTACATTAATTTAGAATATTTTCTCCAAATTTGAAGAAGTTTCGATCAACGATGCAATCTGTACTCTGCAATAACAACTTTTTCTCCGGTGCAATTAATTTATGCAATGAATAGACCCATACAATCTTAAAAAATGCGGAATTATGTTTAAAAATTCGAGTAATCAGTTGTGAAAAGACATAAGTCTGTAAAATATTTCTTCACAGCATGTAGCAGGGATTTGAGAAGAAGTTATTTCCACACGCCGCGCACTGTTGGAAAAATTTGAAAAAAATAATGTCCCAGGAGGTCCACTATCATTTTTATGTCAATTTCAACACTTTTTTTTAGTTAAAACAAAATTATTTTCACTCAAACTACAAATAAATCTGTTGTTTCAACTGAAAAAAGTGTTAAAATCAACATAAAAATTATAGCGGACCTCCTGGAACATTTTATTTCTAACGGTGCGTGCGCAAAGTTCGAAAGTACGTGCGTAAAATTCAACTTAACGCGCGTTACGTTAAAGAATAAGGTTCGATACACGAGCGAAAAAATGATTCTCGACTCGTGTCATTGTGAAAAACTTCACCCTCGTTCGAGAATCAACACTTTCGCACTAGTGTCGAAAAGTACTAATTTCCAAAGTGCATACATGTTGATTTCTCATTGCATCTCTTCCGCCAGTTCTGACAGTGAGTGGCTTAAGGGGACTAGTACAGCAACTTTTCGAGAAATTATCATAGTCCGAAATCAATGTATTTCATAACCAAAGTTCATTTCACATCAAAATATTTTTCTTTTTCAAAATCATGTGTCGTAAGGATTTCAGAGCACCGTTGGACCGATTCAGGTCATCTTGGATTCATTTTCTTCAGAAAACAAATCCTCATCATGTGAATGTAGGAATTTTGAAAAATTTTCGTTTTGGCCAAGTTATTTAAGAAATGAGTGATAATAATTTTTGAAAATTTGGTAAATTGATCATAACTTATGACATAATTTTTTATTTCAAAATTCCTACATTCACATGATGAGGATTTGTTTTCTCAAGAAAATGAATCCAAGATGACCTGAATCGGTCCAACGGTGCTCTAAAATCCTTACGACACATGATTTTGATTAAAGAAAAATATTTTGATGTGAAATTAACTTTGGTTATGAAATAAATTGATTTCGGACTATGATAATTTCTCGAAAAGTCGCTGTGCTGGTCCCCTTAATAAGCCTTATTTTTTACTATACTCTGCGATACGTGGTGCCTAAGTCCATACAGTATATCGTAAAGTACCGTCAGTTCTAATTACAATTCAATATCACGTCTTCCACATCCGCTGCAGTCTGGAACAAGGTATAACTTGGGCGTTAAAAAGACTGGCCGAATAAGGCCCAGTGCTTTCAGTATAGGGAAATAATACCCGATAAGGTCGAAGCAGCGATGCATGAGGCCGGTCGTTGACTTCGTCTATAAACCCTAATTAGAAACGCTGAAAGAAGAACGTGTCTGAAGTCCGAAGACGAGATTGATGGACTAAAGCAATCCAGATCACCTCGATTAAAAAAGGTGACCAAGAAATCGAATGGATACAGATTTTCTTTCGCTTTTCTTTGCCGGTCTTTTTCTTCTACCTTTACACACCGAGGACAACTGATTTCATTAAACTCTTCAGGGGCGCTGAGCTCTACCAGTTTGCTCGGCGTACAGCACCAGCGTGAATCAACTCTAGTCTTGCAAAACTAGACCGTAGCTGGATTATTCATTCTCTAATGACGTAATCGCCGTTTGATGGGTTTGCGGTTACAGGAACTAGCGCCGGTTACACTTATGCTGCCACGGTTCGCGATTCTGGACAAATTGTATCAGTACCTATACCAGTTGCTAATTGTCTACAAAGCTTGAGTCACCAGGTGGAACAGGATACCCGCCTAACAAGCTGGGCGATCAAGTGACGTGAATTCTGTGACATTTGTGGCCGAGGTTACGTCCGAGTAATCAAACCGATCATGATCGAGCTGTTCGATCGGCGAGCTAATTCTGATGGTGAATTACTCCGCGTTTGAGGTCATTCACATCGTTCATTTACACGATTCACTGATTTCTCATGCCGATCATGATTTCAGCGATTCCGGAATTAAACAGGGAGAAAATAATCGGGGGGTTGGTTGACCTCGGATTTCGTGGCGACGTGACATTCGATTATTCTGATTTTTCTCTTCACTCTTCCTTTTATTTTTGCTTTTACTTTGACCTCTTCCCGCATTCTTCAACGCTGTGTCAGCCGCGGTACGAGTGCATGAAAAAAGTTGGCCTCGGTCCAGCCACGACTAAAGACGAACGTTCGATTGACACGAAGGAAAGAAGAGAGAGGGAGAAGAAAACCGTCCGTTTCGTTAATTTCAGTTTCATCATGGATTCCGTGAAGACGAAGAAAAGGATAAAAATGTTCAGGGTCGCGTGTCCGACGCACTCTCTGTCATATTTTTATTTCACTCGATTCAGAGGTGTGTAAAGTGTAAATTTATTGCCACAGGACGCAGGAATTGGCAGGTATTGGCTACAACCAGTTCGAGCAGTGGAGGAGGACGAGCGACAAAATTCGCTCGGAGAAAACCGAACCGGGTTTTCACTTTTTAGGAAAGGCAGACTTCGCGTGACTCGAGTCATTGATACCTGCCACTCGAGGTAATCGAATTGTTTCAACGATTTTATGCTCTTTGTCATTCCACGGATGGATTTTGGGCATTTTCGAAGCATTTCGAGAAGCTTATCCTCAAAAGGCGAGTATAGGAGTAGATCACACCAGCTACTCTATACTCTGTTTATAATGAATTCGATGTGCGACGATCTCAGAATTTATTAACCCAACCGGTCGCGGTTTTTGAAAGAAATAAATAAACGCGGGTTCAGGAATTCAGCGGATTTATTCGCTTTTTATGAAAATGAGGAGATCTGCAGGAGACGCCCTTGGGACGCTTGCAAGAAATCCCTTCGTTCTTTCAAGAATCAAGGTCTGACCGATTCGTGTTCGACGTGGAACTCGATGATATAGGTAAACTCAATGTCGTTTTGTGCCATTTGGTCAACTCAAGGGAATGGAATGTTTTTTTTTCCACTGCAAATTCCACATTTTTTTTTTCCCCCAAAATCGTATACACTGCGCCTCTTTCTCTTTCCCTTTCTCTTCATTCTGTTATTCTCTCGTTTAATTGATCTCCATCATCGTTCTCTAAACGTGAATAAAATTCATCAAACATTTTCATTTTCTCTATCTATTTCTCAATTACCGATAATTTGACTGTTGCCATAAACCGAATAGAAGTGAGAAGATAATTGTGGCATAATAATTGTCGGGCTCTCGTTTCGCGTACGTATTATATAGCGAATGACTTATTTAAACGAACAATTACGCAGCAAAGGTTCAAACAACATTCTCAATCGCTGTGAACTTCGACGTTAAATCTCCTCCACCGCTTTCAGGAAACAAAGAACATAATATAGAATGACGGGGTTTGTATATGTGTATATATATTGTATGTATGTAACTACAAAGCATCGACTTTCGCTGACTTGTTCCTTTTTCTTTACTTGGCTCGAGGATAAAGGCCATTAAATAATGGAAAAACCGTAACCCGGAGCTCAGTACTGAATTCTTGACTCATTCAGCACATTGTACATTCAGTAGATCACCTCTTGCTACTGAAACCCATCTTACCGTTTTGTTTTCTGCTGACATTCAATGAAGACTGTCAAAAGGTCGTTGAATTCGGGGACTTTTAATCCCTCAGAACTCCTGTTCACATGATAATCCGAGTAAATAAAAAAATCGATCGTTGAAGACTCGGAGGTGCAGACCAGAATTTGAGGGTAGAATTGTGCGTGTGATGGAAATTCTGATCTTTGCATCTAAAAACGGGAGTGATGTCCGTATCGAGCAAATTTAAGCGAGAACTAGACGCTTGAAATTCTGGTTTGAACCTCTAGATCCTAGAATTTAAAGGCTTCGTGATTTTAGCTTTGATCTATAGCTCCTTAGTCCTTGATAAAAACTTTTGTGAACTGACTGAGAAATAAATTCCAAGTCGAAAATAAAATTGTTCATTGAGTTGATTGTTTGCAAAATTTTCAGGTCGTGAACAGAATTTAAAATTTTGGTAGGATGTAGAGACGCTGATAAGAATTTCAAGTTCAACTGCTGATGCAGATTCACATATATCTGAATCCGCACATGTAGGAAATGATTCTGCTTCAGTTTGCAGAGCTAAACTATAACGAAGGAGTCAAGGTTTCAGAGGATCAAACTACAATTTCTATACCATTGTCACCAAGTCCTGACTCTCGGTCTATCGATGTCACGCTTCGGCAATCACGAGATAAATAAAGTATGACGGAACCGCGAGCATGCCATAGCGAGAAATTCTGGGCGCGGTTGAAGGTACAAAGAATCTAATATCGTCGTATTATACGATTAAATCGGGTGTGTCGCTGGATGTACGATCAAAGGTGACGACGTTCAGGGATTCGGACAATGTCTCCAATCGATTATTTCCTTTTTTTTTTCTTTGGGATTCCACGGGGCGTTCGCGGTCCTATCACGACCATATATAGGTATACATATGTATAGAAATGTCAAAAGATTGACAGATGCCTCTGCTTTGCTCTGGGCTTCAATATGGCGTCGATGACGTTACACCAAAAAATTTTAACCGCTGTTTCAATCATAAGTGAATATCTTTCGACTACACGATCAAGGACGTTAAATGCACTTTCAAGAAGATGGCTGACCAATGTATGTACATTTGTACATATACTTTCGAAAATCGGTTACGCCTACCAAGTGACATATCACGACCTTGAGCCTTTCAGAATTCGAGATGAGCCGCAAATTATTTCCGCGAAACACTGTGTCCAACTTTGAATTATTGATTTGTTTCTTCTTCAACACCGGCAGCTGATACGAGTATGTATCGATCCTTGATCTTGTGGGTGCAATAGTTTCAATCTAATCCTGCGCAAAATACCAAAAGACCCAATTCACTTCGGATGAAGAGATGCTGATGGCACAAAAACAAATGAACAAAATCGAGTTTTAACATGTATGCGTCTGTGTCTATGTGTTAACTTACCGAAGAGAATGTGCGGAAGTAGTTCCTCGCACATCCTGTATGTACATACATACATATATCTGTAATAAAAGATCATCGGTGTAAGATATCGCTTCGATTGTGATTTGAAGTGCGTAGTTTTAAATCGACAACGCGCGCATTAGAATAAGGATGTTTTCTCCTGATGATCGTCGCGAAATAGTGAATGATGAACACAAAGGTGAGTCAAGGCAGGCCTTATAGCGACGCAAACAACAGCATATATATATATATATATATATATATATATATATATATATATATATATGCAGCAGAAGCAGCAGAAGGACCATAAAAATTCCTATCATGTGTGATCCAGACCAACGATAGCTACCTTATAATGGATATTTACACACGCCCGTGATCGAACGTGTGAAGTCCATAGAGAGTGAATTTGAATCTCACTTTCTCCGGTATAGGATATAGTGCTCGTCGTCGTCGTCTGCGCGATCATTATAACGCCTGCAGTAGGCATTACACAGATATGAAACACTCGGATATACTCGTATGTGTATCTGTATCGAAAGAGTGTTCTTTCGAACCCGTGACGTCACAAGATCAAAATTTCGGCGCCTCATTGCAGGTCGCACGTAGGCGAGGGAAAACGAACGACATAAAGATCAAGAAAGTTGGCTTCTGCAGTCTCGTTCTTAGATCTCTGAGAATGTGCGAATGGCATCTTCTCTCTTAATTTCATGTTATTTTTTTCGTCTTTATTTTTCGCACAAAGATCCTTTTTTTTTTTTTTCAAGAATATAAAAAAAAAAAAAAAAAAAATGAATCGAGATGCTCGTACAGGTTGACAATATCGAGGTAATTGTCTCACTGACTACAACTTTTACAACATTTTTATACTTTCTCTGCGCGGGTGTAACTTTTTTTTTTCTCAGAACTGTGCAGGAGGAGTGCCTCTTCGCGATCTTGTTCGTTGTTCGAATACACAAACAAGGAAAGTTACCTGTTGGTTGGTTTCAACGACCTTGACGAATATCATCGTGCAGCGCAGGTAAAATACGGGTTTTCATTTTTGACAAGTTTCATATTAGTCGCTAATGGTTCTCGACGTGTAAAACACATCATCCGTTCACCCATTCATTCAATCGTCAGAATTCGACAGGACGATTTCTGCTGGTTTTTTTTCTCTTCAATTTTTGATCGACGATCCTTCTGCAGCCTGAAGAGAAAATCTTTTCTCTTTTCTATATAGTATATATCGTTGATTGATTCAAAAAATAAGAACAAACGAAATCTATTGCGATGTTGAGCATAGTCATGCATTAATTATATTCATAATTATTCACGGCTTAGACGCTGGTTTTTACACATTATTTACTCTTTCTAAACTAACCGTTAGCTATGCGATCAGTGAAAATAAAATAAAACAATAAAATAAAGAAAATGAAAAAAACGCGTTATAGAAACTGTGACACAATTTCAAGATTAAGGTTTAATTCCGCTTCTCTGCTTCTCAATGTTAAGGTTGGATTTCTATACCGGAAATTTATTTAAAGCAATTGAATTCGAATGGCTTAAATTTTCGTGTATTTATACATACGTATGTACAGTCTACATACATGTGTGTGTACCTAATATCATGTTTCACGTTTCTTGCGATCGTGTCTCGAATCTCACTGAACTATAATCGGGTAAAAAATTGAAAACGACGCACCTCAAACCGATTGAAATTCATGTAGGTACACGAATATTGTCGGCGTACGAGCCAACGGAGATATGTCAAATGACATATGTTAGTCATGCTCTCGAAAAATCCTTGATTTCTGTATTCTTTTTTTTTTTTTTTTTTCTTCTTTTCTTTCTTCTCTCTCATTTGTAATCATGAGATAAATTATAATGAAACTAAATCGAATACAATGAGTGCTTATGTTCGAAATGAACGCACAATAATTTTGTTAAAAAAAAAAAAATACCCATACCTACCTATAAAGTCGGAAAAACTGAAAAAAAAATAATGAAACCAAGAGTGACTCTCGTTCGACGATTTGACCTTGTCTAAAGATCGAGAATCCGACTGGAATAAGGAGTTGATAATAATTGGTATGTAACCAGAGTGAGAGTGAACCGAATGGAAAGCTAAAAGCAAAGAATGTGGAGGAACGTGTTTTAATAAAGACGTGTATTAGAATTTAGAACCGATGTGAGAAACGAAGAGAATTCGAAGCCGGAGGTTGTAAAGAAAAAAGAAAAAAGAAAAAAACACTCTTCAACGCGACCAGAAGACCAAAAATATTTCATTTAGGTCGGCTCCAAAGCTGGACATCATTTTTATTTTTTATTTTTTTTTTTTTAACTAATCCTCATTTCTTGATGTAAATGCTCATAACAACTTTGAAAGTATCCTCTGAAAGTGTCCATACAGTATTTAATATGATACAAAAGTCACACACATGTATGATAATGAAAATAAGAAAGAAAAAAAAATTAGAAAAAAAAAACCGCAAGTTTGGCGAAGAGATTTCTCAATTTCTCATTCATTTATACTGTGCGCGCGGCGACTGCATTGAAATATCGAGTATTTATAATTTCGATCTAAAGAAATGATTATCTAGTATATCTTCTGCGCTCCTGCCAGTTTATGATTTAGTATTTAAACCAGAACCGGATATCAGTTCGACCCAGATTCAAACTGCGTGGTAAAAGGGGCTTCGATGTCTTGTTCCAATCGCGTCTGCTCACTCGGTCAGTTATACCTATATACCATTTACCATGGTAGGAGAAAATCTGTGGATATAGTAACCTTAACATTGAAAGAATCGCTGTCCGTTCGCTCCTCCACTTTGTATAGTCGTCAATTTTTGTTACTCGAATAACTATTTAATCATTATTATAACTATAACGCTCTGAGCGTTGCTCAGAGCAATAATCCTCTCATCTTATAGGTACTCGCAGCTCTCTGTGGATTCGAGACAAACATCGTTGTGAGGCACCGATCGTTTCTATAGTTTGTTTGTAAAAGTTTCTTCCGATATACGCGCAGGTAGGTACTGTACATACATGTTTTTACGTATGTGTACTTTTGGGTAGATAGGTACTACATATTCTACAAGCTCGTCATCGTCATTCGCGATTGCTAATAAATCGGCTCTCTTTTCGTATCTCAATAATTTATCATCATTGAGCCTCTAGCATGGATTTTGACTCATAAATGACAGCCTTGAGGAAGGGGAGAGATTGATCATCCGATCTTCGAATTCAAATCATTGAAAACACCTTGAAGATGATTTTTCTCAAATCAGTTAAGAGTTTTTTGATTGAATCGATTTTTTCTCATAAAATATATAGAAAGAAAGAAAAAAAATAAATAAAATACAAGCTGCATCCTTCAAAAAAATTTCTTCAAATTTATAAAGGATTGGCACTCGGCCCAAGAGAATATCGCAATCGCTTAATGATATCAAAATAACATGGAATTTTCAACTATAGGCGACAAAACAATTGTTTGACAAAAATAATCGTCATCGATTTCGAAAAGTTTTGAACTCATTGACTCGCGATGTTCAGCGACCTCGATGACGATATTTCAGATTTTATTAAGGGGGGACAGTACTGAAAATTTGACAAAAACCGTTTTTTATTATTTTAAATCACCAAAAAAGGTCCGATCAAAAATCGCTTCCTACAATTTTTAGATATTGGTAACATGTGTATTGAAAAAAAATATCAACCTTCTGCGATAAAAGTGTATGCGCAGGAGATCTTTTGCAGAAAATTTCCTTCGAATCACTGCGAAAGGTCTCCTGCGCATACACGTTCATTGCAGAAGGTTGATATTTTTTTCCAATACACATGTTACCAATATCTAAAAATTGTTGGAAGCGATTTTTGATCGGACCCTTTTTGGTGATTTAAAATAATAAAAAACGGTTTTTGTCAAATTTTCAGTACCGTCTCCCCTTAAACGGAGGAAAAAGTGGTTGTCGCATCGTTCGTCGAATATTAGAATTTTTCCTGAATTGATCAGAGATTTCAATGAAATGTTGTAAGATTTTGAGAATATATATACACATATTATGTGAGACTAAAATCTGTATTACAATTTATAATTCGTTATATTAGGAAAGTTTTGAATAACAGGTAGATTTGACTACGACGATATCTTCGATCACGATAATCATTTTCTTTAACGATAATTCTAAGCCAGTAGAAAGTGATTTTGTTGGTTCAAGTGTAATATTCTAATTGAGTAAACTGGGTATAGGTAGGTATACGTATAAGGTGTTTCTTCATCGTTTCAAAAAGCGTATATTTATACAGATAATAATTCCTATTTACCAATACTATAAAATCTATAGTGTAAAAAACCTCCTCGGTCATGTCTAACATAACCGGTACTCTCCCTTGTACCTACATTAACTATCATATTTGTTGCATTAATTTATGGATTTCAAGCCCAAAGATTAGATCATTTTCAACTTTCTTACGCATTAGGTATGTATATTATTACCCAACGGAAATTTCGTTTCGTTTCCGAATTTCATTTTCGAATTTCAATGCTCCCATGGGTCAGAACGCCTCCAAATATATACAAAAAAAAAAAAATATAGTCAAACCCCTACACAGAAAAAAAGGTTGACTTGATTCAGGATAATTGGATGAAGACCGAAATTTTCTCGGATCAAATCAAAATTTTTCTCGAACCAAGAAAATTTGGAAAATTTGGAAAATTTTCTTGGGTCGAGAAAATTTTTGATTTGATCCGAGAAAATTTCGGTCTTCAATTTTGGACTGCAAAATTATCTTGAATCAAGAATAATTTTCTTGGCTCAAGTTAACCTTTCTTTCTGTGTAGGTTCCCATCTCAGTTCTAAGCATACATGTCTCAAAGCCTTTGAACTTTCCCATTTAAATAACGCACGATTTTTAGTACTTCGGGGTTATTTTCTACTTCCTATCGCATCATCGCTTCTCTGAATCTGAAACTCCTTGAACTTGAAAGAAATCCGTGAAAAATTTACAGATTTTTAACGACAAAATTTTATTCGGCTTCGAAAATTATATTGTTGAAAATCTGTCAAATTTTCATGAAATATTTACAACTACAGGTAAGGAGTGTACCAAGTTTGAAATTTTTTGAAGCTGTACTGCAATAGGAAGAAAAAAAATTGAATGCGAAATGTCAAATCGTGTTTTATTCAAATTGGAAAATTCGATGGCTTTGGGACGGTACTTAGAATTGAGATAGGCACTTTGGGTTTTGGCTACAGTTTTTTGGTACATATTTGAAGACAATTTGAAATCCGAATTTTGCAATATATCCTGAAGCTATACGGAAAAAAATGAGTAGCTGGATATACTCTCTAAATTCGAATCAGTGGAAAGTCACTGATGGCAGTGATAAGTATACCAGAATCACTGACAATCAGTAACATTTTCACTGATTGTCAGTGATGCCATCAGTGACTTTCCACTGATTCGCATTTAGAGAGTAGGACAACATTTTTTTGCAGTAGAAATGACAGCAATTGTGGTAACATTTACTCATTAGGACATTGAAATTTACTTGCTCCTATATGTACCAAATACTAGAATTGTGGTAACTTCTACTACAAAAAAGTGTTGTCCTATATGTAGTTACTCAACATAGTAAATTCAGCAACAATTTTTTTTCCGTGTACCATCACGATTATACCTTCAACCTTGATTCGTGGTTTAAATTAGATACAAAAATGTCACTGTAACCATGATAATGGCAAAAACAACAATATCTAGACTCTATCTATATGACATGGATTCGACTGTAAAACCTAATGTGAAAAGCCTTATTGTTAAATTCATGCGTCTATAACCAGTATACTCTCGCTTAATTAAATTAAATATAACATTAGTTACATAAATTAATAATATAATTCAATAGCAAATAATTTTATATTATTTAAAACTTTCTTACGCATCATATATATATATATGTGTGTTATAATATTACCTAACGAAAAAACGTTGCGTATATAAATTATTGTATATATACAAGCATATTTATGATAGCCTGTATCGTATTGTATAATAAAACGCATATATTTCTCGTCATTTTTGCCATACTAATTCCAGTAGTGCAGCAAATAGGTACTAGCGCAGTAATGGCAACACGCGATGCTCGTCCAAAACTTCAAGCCTTACCAAATACCATTATCATAATTCTTCTTGGTAAGGTAAGATAAGGTGAGGTAAGGTGAGGTAAGGTAAGGTAAGGTAAGGTGCGGGCGACCAACGTAACCAACTATACCTATATGTAGGTATATATGTACACCAGGGAAAGCGTATAAGGATTTCTGACCGAGTGAAAGTCCTCGGATCTCTTCGTATCACCCCCGCGTCGACCGGCTCGGATTCAACTTATTTTATATTTATAAATACATGCGTATGTTTGTGCGGAGGCATATACGTGGCCTCTAGATCTACATATAATATATGTGTATAAATGTCACCAAAAAAATGTCAAAAAATTTAAATCTCCAAAAAAAAAAAAAAAAAAGATAAATATAAATAACTGTAAATATTAAATAACACTAAAAGAAGAAATATAATCGTTTCGCAATATATTGATGAATAAAAAAATCTACTTGTCTAAGTCAGAAACTAAAACTATCTAGTATGTGCTTCAATTTTATTTGGGATTTATAGTTTGACCTATTCGATGCATTTTTTTTTATTTTTTTATTTTTTTCTTATTCGATTTTTGTCTCCTTCTATTCCGAAGATATATACGTCGAAGATGACCACCGGTTGGTTCGGTTTCTAATTCTTTAAAAAAAATCTCTTCCTATCTCTGAATCTTTAGAGAACAGTAATTAGCCTCTTATTTCTACTATATTGTGCAATGAAACTCTCAGAATGCTGTAAAATAATAGGTACACACTACTAGGCAAGCTGCACACTCCAGGGTACATATATCTTATATACTATACCAGAGATATATATATTATCTACGCGAGACGAGATATACAGAATATAGAACCAACAAACTTTTCATAATTATTTCCTAGTCTTTCACAATAACTCGATGTTTGCGTCACGTTATTTTAACTGTATTCACAATTATTTTAACCGGTTTTTTTTTTTCTTTTTTTTTTTTTTTTATTCGAGCTATTCTCCACTTACCTTCATCTTTTTTTTTCTTTCCCTCTGGGTTAATTGAACTCTATTCTTTTTTTTTTTTTTTTTTTTACCGATTTTAATAAAACAAAACGATTTGTCACATATCGTTAATTTTTTTTTTTTTTTTTTCTTCCAATTGCAGTATAGTTCCAAAAAATCTCAAACTCGGTACACTCCTCACCTGTAGTAGTAAGTATTTCATAAAAATTCGACAGATTTTCAACGATATAATTTTCGAAGCTACAGCGCTACAAAAAAATGTCTTATTCCAAATTGTGACGAATAAAATTTTGTCGTTAAAAATCTGTAAATTTTTCACCGATACCTACTACTATATGTAAGAAGTGTAAAAATACTAAAAATACTAAAAATCGTGTGTCATTTAAACGGGAGAGTTCAAAAGCTTTGGGGCAGTGCTTAGAATTGAGATAAGAACTTGGGATTTTGACCACATTTTTTTGTATATATTTCGAGACGCTCTGGCCAATGGGAGCATCGAAATCCGAATATGATCGAATCAAGGACCACCCTAATACGTACAGCTCTCAAGTCTCGGACGGTTTTGTCAATACTCGACCTTGAACGATTGATTCTTTTTTTTTTTTTTTTTTTTTTGGATTAGTTAAAGTTCAGACACATTCATATATGTAAAATGCTAATTTTCAATAAATCAATGCGTCACTGAGTGTTAAAATAACCGCGATGAGAAAAAAAAAAACCAAAACACAGAATAAAAAAACAGTGTTTTATGTGCAAAGATTTTTATGACAAAAGTTGAAGCTTAAAAAAAAAAAAAAAAAAAAAAATAAGAAGAAGTAGGATTTTACAAATGTGGAAAGTTACATCATACATCGATGACCATTTTTCGTAATGCCAGAGTATATAGGCGGGGACGATATATTGAAGCCAGCTGGTATAAAGAAGCCGAAATTTATCAAAAAAAAAAATTATGAATAATAATTTGAAAACTCTTTCTTCGAATTAGTATAAGAAGAACGCGTTTTTTTCATCAACAATTTATTCC
Organism: Tenthredo mesomela; assembly: GCA_943736025.1. Lineage (NCBI taxonomy): Eukaryota > Metazoa > Arthropoda > Insecta > Hymenoptera > Tenthredinidae > Tenthredo > Tenthredo mesomela. Next base: position 2,038,252 of record OX031016.1, read on the forward strand.
AGACACTCGGGGGAAGCTGCGATCCGGAGTTTCGCTCCGTTGGTTATATCGTTGTATCAAATAAATCCTCAAGTTTTACAACTTGGAAAAAAAAAAAAAAAAAAAAATCACTCAAAGCTATATACGTTACCAAGTAATTAGTATAATGAAATCGAAACTAATTATAATTGACACGGGATCGAAGCGGAATTTAATGTCGTACAGCAATTTCATTTCGTAAGAGAAAATGATGCGACAATTTTTTTTTTTACATAATTTTAACCGGTTTCTAATCGTTTTCCAACCGGTAAGGTAATATTTATTCTAATCGACTTCCTCGAATGCTATAATATGTACGTTTATATTTGGTAAAAGTAAAGAAAAGGTGGATTCTTTGATCCGCCAATAAATTTATACGGAAGCAATATTCCAATAGTATTTTTTATTTTATTTTATTTTTTTCTATTTTCAAGTCAATTACGATCATCTTAAACCCAAAATTACTTCTTCTCAAATGAATTTCTTTAGCAGCTATATCTGAACATGCCCGAGCTCAGAAATCGTTGGCCTCTGAGCACCTGAGTTGACTTTAACCAAAGGTCAGAGAAACCGCGAGTCTTGCGTGATCGTTGCTGGTATTGACCAGCCCGTAGCCGATGCTGAGAAGATGCAGAAAGCCGATATATAGGTAGAAGCGAGAGAAGTTATATATGTACGTATTACACTGATATTAAAGAAATTTTTTTTTTTTTTTTTTTTTTTACGCAAATCCCATTCCTACATAACACGGGGCTCATCTTCTTATAACATTTCGTAATAGCTATGCGCGGAACATAAGGTAGTAGGTACTTGCAATTTGTTTTGAAATTAACAGCCTCATGCAACTAGGTCAGGTATCAACCGTTACCACATGAGATTTTTAGGCCCGCGCGAGAAACTCCTTACACAATTCAATCGCCGCCCTCCCTACCCGTCTTCATCATCTTTAAATTCTTCTTCTTCTTCTTCGTCCTCTTCGTGGATCCATCAAAAGGTCAGGTTGGAGGTTGCGAGTTGGCGTTTACCGCCATACGATCAGATCGAACTCTCAAAGGCTCAAAACCGATCCAATAGAATGATGGTACATCATCAGCATTACCCGGTCTCTTGAGGGGTCTGTGCATCTTGGAAATGGATTTTTCACACCTGATAATTTGCCTCTTCATACATAATCAGAAATTGTTTCAGATTTTATGGACTTCGTCTATTTGACATTTCGTATGAAAAAAATTAAATTCATCATATACCTATCATCGTTTTTCCCCAGAATTTCATCAATGTGTAGTTACATGCCCTTCGAAATTTGAGATATCTTCGAAATGGTTGAATATCGCAAGCGAGTGAGTTAAAATGAAAAGAAATCGATGACGCTTATTTTTTTTTTTTTCGAAAATATTGTTTTGTCGTCTGGTGAATATTTCGAATGATTTTGATATCCTCCAGCGATTACTATATAATATCGTATTAGGCTCAATGCTCATCGGCTCTGATCGATGCTCCGAGCGATAGTCATACTCGTAGACTCGTAGACGTATATAGGTAAGTGAAATGTTCTTCTCCATGTTACCAAGGCCGTCGACGTTCCACTCCTCTTACTTTCATTCCTTGTCAGTATGATTTGAGTTTACATTCAGAATACAGAGAGGATGGATATGGGGACTTGGGAATTTGAACAAGAGATTCAAGTTTCTCCGCAACAGGATCTATCTGTTTTAATTTTTCTCTTTTTTCTTTTCTTCATTAATTAAAAAACTGATTTGTGATAGAATATAATTTTTCATTCACTATACAGATGCAGTGACTAAAAATTAATCGAAAATATATATATAGATACGTTAAATCTGAATAATTTCTTCACCGAGAGATATAAATTTTTAGATCAGAACAGATTGTAAAACGACTGATAAAACGCGGACTGAAAGTGTCAGATTGTGAAGGTGATAGGTACACTTCGTACACGGGAAGTTGATATCAGTTTATTCTCGTCTACTTCCACGCTTAAGCTGTGATTATTATTTCATAAATCATTGAGGTTCGGGGAAGTGGAAATAAAAGGTCAGAGATTATCTATCCCTGCGGTTGGAACTGAGAATTACTATTTAGCAAATTATCTGATCCAGGAAATTCGTATGGAAATATCTATCTCCTAATTATAAGGTTGCAATGTTCGGATTCATCGAAATCGATAACGATCTGTAGACCTAGGTCGATGCAGAAGAACTAAAAAAATTCTGAACGAAAGACTAACAGTAAAATATAGACAAGAAGATAATTTGAAATCTGAAGTTTATGATTATCCTGAAGCTACCATCACGAAATACCTTCAAACTTGACTCATTGTTTCAATTAGATATCAAAATGTAACTATATCCAAAAAAATGGTAAAAAAAAAAAAAAAAAAACATTTTTGAGATCCATCGATGATGGAATTCAGTTTTCAAAAATCTGTACACTAAACGTAATGGATTCTGATCCGGACGAGTTGGACAATTCTAGAAACAGCCAATCGGCGCTCTGGATTTTTTTAATCCAGAGCGCCGATTGGCTGTTTCTAGAATTGTCCAACTCGTCCGGATCAGAATCCATTACGTTTAGTGTACATCACAGCTTTACGGATGCAGATGATGTAGTAATAAGTTAAAACTAATCATCAACCTCGATTCATAGATTGAATTAGACACAAAAACGTATTTTCATTCATAAAAATGGTACTAATTGCCATATTTTTGGATCCATTGATGATACAGATGATCTTCTACACTGAGAGACTCTTCGTGTCAATAAATGGTAAAACTATATCAAAGTTTAGTATGGTAGGGTTCGAAAGTAGGGAAGACCGGGCGTACGTTTCAAAAATTCATATGGTGCATACTAATGGGTAAAACTGATATTTTCCTTTCAATAAGTGAAAAAGGTGTTTCAATGTTTAATGAACAACATAGTAATATTCGGAACGCACCATATCAAAGTTAGATAGCGACTTGACAAACACGGTTAGTATGGTGAATATGAAAGTTTGAAATAATCGTCTCCAGTCGTCACGAAGAATATCAGTTTTTCGTACGGACCATATGAAAAATCATGACTTGCCGGTGAAAAAAGAAGGGAGTGAGCCGAGGCTATCACCAACACCAGTATCGTCAGGAAGTAGAGGTCACACGCACTGAAAGGACATACATATCGGGTATACTATACATGTACACAAATATACACAAGTTACATAGGAGTATCGCGCAACACACTTATAAATTAGACCGAGAGACTTATACCTATACATTTACAATATACAAACGTAATACAATTACGTGCGGGAAAATTTCAGAAACTTCTATATATACCAAGCTGGTAATAATCCACTGCTTGTGAGAAAGGACTTGGAGGGTTCTTTTCTAAATAACTCGTTAAAGAATCATTCTTTTGGAAAACTGCATTTGCAAAGTAGACTTTATTTTGGAAAGGTAATTTTATAACTTGAAAAAAAAAAAAAATCCAATTAATTTTTTAATTATGTATTATTTTTCAATTGAAACATGTATGGGCATCACAGCAAACATGATGGTAGAAAATTTTGAAAATTTGGATCTTCAGATTTTATCCTAGAAAAAATTCAACAAACGCTTCAAGCTCTTTAAGACGTTTGTTTAGGAGAAAATTGGATTAGAAAAATTGACAAATTAACATGTGTTCTTATGGGCAAAAGTGGAAAAAAAATTATATCTGTGTTAAAAATGACGGAAAAAATCTGAAACTCTTTAGGTCAACGGGGAAAAATATCTGATTCTCGCCTAATCATTTTTGCATTGATTAGGTAGCTCGTTTTCGAAAAATGAAATAATTTTTCCCGAGTATTGAGAATAAAAATCACTCCGCGCCAATTTGAAGTTAGCTGATATGGAGTGAATTGCCCATATACATCCCTATTCCTCAAACATGAATACTTTCAATTGAGGAAGTGTTCAGAATGAAATATTTTCTACTTTTAAATAAATTCAGATAATTTGGGAGTATATAAAATTTTAGCTCTATTAGAGTCTAGATATACTATAATAACTTTTATTCTGAAAAGATGATCTAATTTTTTTTCTAATCTTTGAATTTTTGTATTTATGACATAATTTTAAATGTTACAAATAAACTAATCATAAAGAATCGAAGGTATCAGAAATAGAACTTTTTATAATTAGAATTGTCTTCATTTTTAGAATTCAACATTTTCGTCGTTTGAAAAAAGAAATAGGAAAAGTCATACATAGGTAATCCTAAAAATATAGCCAATTACAGAGATATACAAATCTCCACATTCACACGGCACATGGCAAGCGAATTGGCAGGATTTTTCCTTCGGCTGTTTCCGAAACAGAGCGGGGCCTCGTGCGTTCTCGGTGAAGATCGTAGTCGCTCGGGAGATTCAGGAAATATTTTCATACGCACCATACGAAAAATTGAGACTCTCCGTTTCAATTTCTAATATCCTTTGCAGTTTCACGGCTGCTTGATATCAATGTTGATATTGACCATGTTAATTTCTGGAATATGCTTCTCGAATGATGACAGTCACTGTGTTTATAAGTGAGACGACTTTGTAGGAAATTTTACTATGGAGAATATCGATTTTTCGTATGGAAGATTTCTGACATAGAACGTTCTAATATTTCATATTGACCATACTAATATCTCGTATTTTCTTGTTAAAATCTGCTATGGCAATATGAAACTTCAGTATAACGTTACGAATAACTAGTGTATTTTGCGCTGTCTTCCCTACTTTCGAACCCTACCATACTAAACTTTGATATAGTTTTACCATTTATTGACACGAAGAGTCTCTCAGTGTAAACACGAAGTAAAATTTAGCTTCGACTTTCAATCATGGCTTAAATCCGAATTCAGATACAAGAATGTCCCTGCGGCCATAAAATGGTACGATAATTGCCATATTTGATAATTTTGGTTCCGTACGTGGATGATAGAATCGGGTGACCAAAAACGCTTAGATGGTCTTTGAAAAATGAAATGAAATTGAGCTTCGACTTTCAATCATGACTTGGATCAGAATTCAGACATAAGAATGTCCCTGCGGCCATAAAATGGTACGATAATTGCCATATTTGATATTTTTGGTTCTGTTGATGTTAGAATGGGTTTCCAAAAACGCTGAGATGATCTTCGAAAAATGAAATAAAATTGAGCTTCGACTTTGAATCGTGGTACGAATCGGAATTTCAGACACAAGAATGTCCCTGCGGCCATAAAATGGTACGATAATTGCCATATTTGATATTTTTGGTTCTGTTGATGTTAGAATCGGGTTTCCAAAAACGCTTAGATGATCTTCGAAAAATGAAATAAAATTGAGCTTCGACTTTGAATCGTGGTACGAATCGGAATTTTAGACACAAGAATGTCCCTCCGACTATAAAATGGTACGATGTTTGCCATATTTGATAATTTAGGCTCCGTTGATGATAGAATCGGGTTTCCAAAAACGTTTAGATGATCTTCGAAAAATGAAGTAAAATTTAGCTTCGACTTTGAATCATGGCTTAAATCAGAATTCAGATACAAGAATGTCCCTACGGCCATAAAATGGTACGATAATTGCCATATTTGATATCTTTGGTTCCGTTGATGATAGAATCGGGTTTCGAAAAACGTTTAGATGATCTTCGAAAAATGAAATGAAAGTTAACTTCAACTTTGAATCATGGCTTAAATCAAAATTCAGATACAAGAATGTCCCTGCGGCCATAAAATGGTACGATATTTGCCATATTTGATATTTTAGGTACCGTTGATGATAGAATCGGGTTTCCAAAAACGTTGAGATGATCTTCGAAAAATGAAATAAAATTGAGCTTCGACTTTGAATCGTGGTACGAATCGGAATTTTAGACACAAGAATGTCCCTCCGACTATAAAATGGTACGATGTTTGCCATATTTGATAATTTAGGCTCCGTTGATGATAGAATCGGGTTTCCAAAAACGTTTAGATGATCTTCGAAAAATGAAGTAAAATTTAGCTTCGACTTTGAATCATGGCTTAAATCAGAATTCAGATACAAGAATGTCCCTACGGCCATAAAATGGTACGATAATTGCCATATTTGATATCTTTGGTTCCGTTGATGATAGAATCGGGTTTCGAAAAACGTTTAGATGATCTTCGAAAAATGAAATGAAAGTTAACTTCAACTTTGAATCATGGCTTAAATCAAAATTCAGATACAAGAATGTCCCTGCGGCCATAAAATGGTACGATATTTGCCATATTTGATATTTTAGGTACCGTTGATGATAGAATCGGGTTTCCAAAAACGTTGAGATGATCTTCGAAAAATGAAATAAAATTGAGCTTCGACTTTCAATCATGACTTAAATCAGAATTCAGACATAAGAATGTCCCTGCGGCCATAAAATGGTACAATGATTGCCATATTTGATATTTTTGGTTCTGTTGATGTTAGAATCGGGTTTCCAAAAACGCTTAGATGATCTTCGAAAGATGAAATAAAATTGAGCTTCGACTTTGAATCGTGGTACAAATCGGAATTTCAGACACAAGAATGTCCCTGCGGCCATAAAATGGTACGATTTTTGCCATATTTAATATTTTTGGTTCCGTTGATGATAGAATCGGGTTTCGAAAAACGTTTAGATGATCTTCGAAAAATGAAATGAAAGTTAACTTCAACTTTGAATCATGGCTTAAATCAAAATTCAGATACAAGAATGTCCCTGCGGCCATAAAATGGTACGATATTTGCCATATTTGATATTTTAGGTACCGTTGATGATAGAATCGGGTTTCCAAAAACGTTGAGATGATCTTCGAAAAATGAAATAAAATTGAGCTTCGACTTTCAATCATGACTTAAATCAGAATTCAGACATAAGAATGTCCCTGCGGCCATAAAATGGTACAATGATTGCCATATTTGATATTTTTGGTTCTGTTGATGTTAGAATCGGGTTTCCAAAAACGCTTAGATGATCTTCGAAAGATGAAATAAAATTGAGCTTCGACTTTGAATCGTGGTACAAATCGGAATTTCAGACACAAGAATGTCCCTGCGGCCATAAAATGGTACGATTTTTGCCATATTTAATATTTTTGGTTCCGTTGATGATAGAATCGGGTTTCCAAAAACTTTTAGGCGGCCTTAAAGATTTTTCGGAGTGCCTAGAGCATTTGGTATTTTAGTATACTATTAATTAGGTACTACTCGTAGGCTCATCTTGAAATAGCTACTATACAACGAGCCGAATATAAAAGGTATAATAAAGTTGCACAAGAGGTGATTTTAAATGTCAGATTGTCGCAGTTGCAGTCAGTCCAAAGCGCTTTGCATGATATCCAATGTGGCATATAATCAGTAACTGATTTCTATGTAATAAATAAAGTTACGTATCTGTCGATATAGGTAGGTATACATAAAATATTGGAATATATATATCATGAGATTAGGAACGTGCGAATTTTAACGAACGATAAATTATTATTACCATATAAAAAAAGAAAAAATAAAAAAAAAAAGAAAAAAGAAAAAAAAAAAGAAAAAATAAAAAAAAAAAAAACTACCAGTTAAATGAAAGAGAATAAAAAAAAAAAAGAAAAATGTCACAGTAAATAAACGCTCGCTAAAAAGTTCGGAATGGCTTTAACTAGTTTTGCATGTTTATCTTTGGAGAGATTATATGCGTTATCTAATATCTTACGTCTGTCTCTCATAGTGAAACTTTTCGCATTGACTGCGTAATTAACTTGCATATAATATATAACATCACCATCAAGCTTTCTTGTTTACATATCTACCTGTAAATGTGTAAATATATCTTTAGGCGCCTTTTAAAAGTACATTTTTGAATCGGTAAGTCCAAAGGTCATAATTTTGTACGTGAACAAGTTCGAAATATACAAAGTTCAGGCGTTTTTAGCAACCTGCACGATCTTCGAGGCTGTTTGCTTGCCTACCTTCCGGCGCTCCGTCGTTTCTATTATACGAAAAACTCCTGAGCGTTGATTACTGGCCTTTATAAATATTTTCTAATTTATCTTCGAGCTTAAGATTCTCTTAACAAAAACCGGAAACTTTTGAAAATAAGAGAACAACGTGTTTGATTATGCCTTATCGATTTATTCGATATCCCTGCATTAGTGAGTCGAAAAAGCTGTCGGTAAATCAGAACCGAAAATTTCGTTCAGCTTTTTAATCGATTTTTAGATTTTTTTTTTATTTTTAGGAATCGATTCTGTACCCATTTTTTTTTTTTTTTTTTTTTTTGTACTTCAGTGTAAATCAACGAGTAGGATATGGGAAGATTTTTATCAACACACACATATGATATAATTTTTTAATATTTTCTTTTATTTTCATTAATTTACATTTATACAATATTTTATGTTAATCAGAGAACGCGGCAGTAATCTCCTATGTACATGATTATCGAGTAACCTTCGTAGTACAAACTGCATAAACATTATCATTATAGTATAGCTTTCGTATTTGCAATCTGTACTCCATATACTATATTATGTACTCTCCGAGTTATTATTATTTTATTGTTTTCTTTATTTTCAGTTATAGCATTTCAGTCATAAAGGCGGATCTGAGTTTTAATTTAAAAAGACAATATACAATACAATACAATACAGCTGGTAGTTAGCACTTTTAAAACTGCTATCACATATTTTATATAGGTAGTATATATAATTCACAAGAAAAGAAAAGAAAAAAAAAAACAAAAAAAATCATGGTGGGGTATTAAAAAGTTGATGAAAACGATGCAAAAAAAAATTTTCCGAAAATTTATCAAGAATGAAAAAAGAAAAAAAAATAATAATAATGAAAAAAGAAACATTATGGAATAGAAATGAAAAATACGGACTCGTTATGCTGTTCCGCCGCACTGTGCTATTCGGATATGAGTTCTTTTCAATACTTATAGTTTATTTATACAGCGACATTTTTCGCGGATTAAAAAAAATCTTCTAACCCCTGCGGAAGGGCTTGGACTTAACCTGGACTTCATCCTGCTGAGTTTCCTCCTCGACTTCTTCTTGGACTGGCTTTGCAGCGGCTCTTGTAGCTCCAAATCGGCCTCGGGATGACCTCGACGATGTATCTGACGCTTGACCACCTCGGCTACGACTGTTGTTCGAAGAAATTGACCTGAAGATTTTTATTTTTTTTTCAAAAATAAGTATAACGAGTTCATCGAATATTCACACACACTCAGAAAAAAGTCTTGTTGACACAACCAAAATTTCGGTTATTATATGCACAATCACATTTTTTGTTCAGTCAACCAAAAATTTTGTTGGAATAGCCAAAATTTTGGTTGTCCCAACAAAATTTGTCTTTTGTCAACCAAAAATTGATTGACTGAACAAAAAATGTGATTGTGCATATAATAACCAAATTTTGGTTGTTATTTTTCTGAGTGCACATTTCCTACAAACAAATTTTATCAATAATTATCTACTTACTTCGGTCGTGGGGTTGTCGGTTCTGCAGCCTCCGTTGCAGCTGTCTCACGGATGCTGTTGCTGGTTCCGACTTGGGCTCTTCTTCTCTTCAGGGTTTCAAGAAGATCCTGATTCGATCTATAAAAAATGAAGAAAAACTCTTGGTCAATAAATTTTTCAATCGTTGAAATACCGATTTTATTTATTTTATGTAAAGGGATGAGAAATCTCAATCTTTGATACGATTCGGGGATGAATTAGCGAGATTTCCGATCGGACTAATTCAAGAACCGAAAATTCACTTCCAAATACATAAACCAATAACAATTTACCTGAACGGCCTGACACCACCGCGTACTTTCTTCGGGGCCTCAGTCGTCGTCGTTGGTTCCTCTTCCTCTAATTCCTCGAATACTTCGCCTTCTAGGTCCTCTTCAGCAACCTCTTCGACGGGCTTTGACGTCGTAGAAGGAGCCTGAAAACGAAGCACGAAAATTGAATAATTTCAATCAATAATTCGTATCAAAAATTATTAATAAAGTGATAAAAGTGAAATTACCGCCACTGGTTTTCTTCCCACAGGACCTCGTCTAGGCGACAATAAACCAAGACGACCGGCAGTCCTGGATGGCGCAGGAGTCGGTGCTGGTACCGGTGCTGGAGCCGGTTCATCCTCGTACTCGTATTCTTCCTCGGCACAGCTGCATGCAGCCACGAGGCACAGAGCGATTATCCTGAAGCGAAAATGTAAAGAAAAATTAATTTCCTCGTAATTTGAATATTGGAAGTCTTTTTTTTTCCCCCATTCGGTCGAAACGTTTCATAATTCGTTTTTTTCGGCATAGGCATTGAAAAGTCACTTTTTGACGCCTGTTTTCGATCCACAGAGTGTCACTTTATACGGTTGGTTTCAGAACTGCCATATAAAGTGTTTATACAGCAGTCTGGATGCGCAGTTCGAAGTGCGCATTCCAAAGCTGCCGTATAAAGTCTTTATACGGCAGTTTCGATGCGCGGTTCGAAGTGCGCGACAGATCGCACCATAACCTCACTCTTCGTCTAGTGAATCTCAACAGGCGTCAAAGTGACTTTTCATGCCTATTTCGAAAAAAATACAGTATGGGGCGCACCCGTAAACCGTTTTTGACTCGAATAATGATTTCAGAACTCGCTTCCGGCTCGCCTTTAGCTCGTCCTGAAATCATTATTCTCGCCGAAAAACACTTGGTTTACGGGCATGCCACATAATATACTATTTATCCAAAATCAGAAAAAGGTCTTGTTGACACAACCAAAATTTGGTTATTATATGCACAATCACATTTTTTGTTCAGGCAATCAAATTTCTTGTTCAGTAAACCAAAAATTTCGTTCGGATAACCAAAATTTTGTTGGGACAACTAAAATTTTGGCTATTCCAACATAATTTTTGGTTGACTGAACAAAAATTGTGATTGTGCATATAATAACCCAAATTTTGGTTGTGTCAACAAGACCTTTTTCTGAGTGTAGAAAGAAACCAAAAAATGGAATTCGTTGATCGATTTTAGCTTCCTGGTTTGATTTTCCATTGGCTGAACGGCATTGGCGATAGGAAATTTTTCCGAGGTCAGTGCGACAACGAAAAGTTGTATTTTTCAACCTGTTGACTTTTTTTTTCTTTTTTTTTTTTTTGTGTCGACCGAGAGAATCTACTCTTGGATAAGATCCCTGGTAGCTATAATCTGTCTGGAGGTGAAAACGTATAAGAGAGAACTCATGCCAGTGGTATAATCCCAGTGGTATAATTGCAATTGCAAAGATTGTGCCACGCAACCCATAATCCTGACATGTCTGGCGCCGCACACAAATGTCAAACATATCTGTACCAGCAATATTCATGAGCCTGGGGGTATTAAACTGTCTATTTTACTACGTAGGTATGATTCAATATCGAATAAACTTGAATTGTGACACGTAATATTGTAAAATGTCACATTTATCAACACTGAATCGACGGTCACATTCGAAAGAACTGATCGAGTATTGAGAAGAGAGAGAGAGAGAGAGAGAGAGAGAGAGAGAGAGGCTGTCTTCTTTCTCAGTCTTTGCGTGATTACGTGATTGAATCAATCCTTTTTTTTTCTTTTGGTTTTTGAATCTGATGAAAGGAATTGCTATTCATACAAAGCAAAATAAAACTTGGTGGCATTGAGGCTTGTGAGGTATGGCAAAGTCTGCAGCCACATCACGTATTGTATGGCAAAAAATGTTCGATCTTCAAGCTGCCTTGAACAATCAGTGAATACTTCCCGATAGAAATATCTCGCAGGATTATGTTGTTAGAATGACACTATGACGTGATTTGATATCCTTGGGAATCGAGCTGTACGATACCACTTACTTTTGCTTTTTGTTTCGTTTGGTTTAATTTAATGCGTAAATAACATCCGGTTGGATTTCGAGTGATTTGTTAAACGACGTACGTGACGAACGACGAAGAATTTCATTTCAGGAATTGATTTGGTATGATCAAAATTCAACTCAAATAGGTACTGAGGAAAATTATCTGCATTATTCATTCTGTTAAACGTATGTATGTATGTATGTATGTATGTATGTAATGTTTGTATCCCTAGGCAGAACGTGTCTTATGCTCAAAGCCGTTTACAGACTACAAAGAACCCGTAGATTCGCAATACTACAAACCAGATTCTTGCTGACCTATGACATTCACGTACGAAACTACTGACTTTCTCTGCAAGAAGCCATTATGGTATATACCTACCGATACTGCAAACGATCCCAGCTCGTGGCATGGCTTCTTAGGATTGCGGGGCACGAAGAGATTACAAATGTCACCGAACTCCATCGGTTTGGCCTTTGTCTAGCAATAATTACCAGACAACTAGGCACGATCTTATGAACGCTTCAAAAATCCGAGTCAAAAGAAAGGAGGAAATTGAAAAGAAGTGAATAGCTTGGGTCCGTCTTCGCAAATTTTATCATTATTTAGTTTTTTGAGTTTAATTAGCAGTTTCACATTTCTACGTCGACAGATACGAAATCTGAACCATATCAGATGTAGAATGTTGATCGTCGAGATTTGTTAAATAAAATTTCTCAAGGTCTTTGGGTCTATCAGTCTCGCCAAAAAAAAAAAAAGAAAGAAATTCTCAAGTAGCTATCCGTTGAACAGATTACTTTTCGATTGGTATGAAATTTGGATTTTGGAGTCACTGATCTCTTCGCGAATCGTTGTAATGTCTGATAAAGTGAGAAGCACTGTTTACCAGCTTTTTGCAACGGAGTTTGTGCAAATATACAATTTTGTTTGAAAATTGTGCAGGAAGCCACGTGGAACAAAGTTGTGTAATAATTCGTTACTTCATACTTTTCCTCGATATGGTTAATCGATTTTCTGACCGTTCCATAAAAAATCTGAGAATTTCCAAAATTCACGAACAGAATTAATTCTGTGCACTAAATTTACTCCGATACGATATAACGTATCGATTTTCAAATCGGCCATATCTTCCCAAGTCAACAAATTTCTGTTCATTCATTTATCATCGGGTAACATTATGAAGCTCCCCTGATTTCGTTCCTCCAACAATAAAGCGACTAGTCTATAAATATAAGTTATAATATTGTCGCAATGTTTTTTTTTTTTTTTTTTTTTAATGAACTGAGACTGGGAGCAGCTGGGACGTAGAGACTGAGGCCATCATGGCACCAGGTTGGGACAGTGAAAGTGAGGATCTCCGTAGACGGCTGTATTTCTAGCTCGCGAGAGGACGCAGGTTCATCGTAATAAATCGAAAGTATTTTCGAAAGAAGCCGAAAGCGTTATATTACCTATAGTACGCTAATGGTTGAGTTAAGTAGGTAGACACTACGTCTATAAGTATAGAAAAAAAACGAACTAGATGGAGACAGCGACACTTCGGAAGAAACAAAAATGGTGCAATGTACAAAAAGTCACGTTTCGCCCTGTGGCAGCAGCAGCTATTGCGAAAATTATATTAAAATTATTTTTATGTAACCGCGCGTGTTCGCGATATATATTTTACTTCTATATCAGAACGAGATACACCTGCATCGAGACGGTCACATTTTGGTAATAAATATATTATAACTATTATTCCGAGAATAATAATCTCGAAGAAAGGATTACCCTCGACGCATCCTTGAGCTAATAAACTCATTGCTCAACCACAATGCCTCTGCACAATATCATGCAGATATCAACTTCAACAGAAAGCATGATCACACTTTATAATATGATAATTAGACCCCCAACCGCAGAAGACAGACGAGAAAACGAAATAAGAAGAAAAAAAAAGTCAAAAAAGAAGAAATTAAACAATTTGCATTAATTTTACTTCCGTCTTTAATTAATTCACTTCGAGCTATCAGCTGGATTCGCAGTTTTCAATTTGTCTAAATAAATTGTAGATATTTTACTGATTTCACAGTGGGATTTATATATTTGTCCTGCGGTTGTTGGCTTGGATATCGCTGTTTCGAAAGCTAATTTGAATGAATGAAAGAAAAAAAGGAACAAAAAAAAAATGGAAAAATGATTAGAGTGAAAACGATTGCAGTTTTTTTTTTTTTTTTTTTTTTTTTGAGGGCACAAATTTCGTTTTTTAAATAATTGGAATTTTTTCCCACAAATTATTTCAACGATTTGTTTTTCCGGTCGAAAAAATGTATCTAGAATTGTAGGCAGTCCTGCAGGCAAGTTCCAGCAACTTTGCCAACGGGTTTCTGTACGCGACGTTGATCGGGCTTCTGGTCTGGACACTTTCAGTTGACCCCGATCGAGTATATAAATGTGGTGTTTGCGACCACCGTGGCGACCCTTCACTAATGTATAAGAACCGAAGCTTTTGCTTATCGAACGACGATATTACGCCTGTTTTATTTACCCAATACCTAAATAATAGTCCACGTGGGTGCGCAGGACGTAACGTAACACGGTTAATTCAATCACTAACATGTTCCTCATGAACAGCAATCCTTTTTTCAAAAATTTGAAACCTGCTGAATCATTCATTCATTTAGTCTAAATGAAAATCCGATTTTTGACCGTTGGGAAAATTCTGGTGTTTTCAATTTTTGTTACAAAATGGCTTGGAGCAAGTCATCCGATTTCATAGTGAGAAATTTGCTATACGGTGTCACTTGAATAATTATTCAACGAAAGTTTTCTGATCGGAAAAGAAATTATTTTTTCTGTTAGTGAATTTATCGGTGAATTTTTTGGTAACGTTAACGTTATTGACGACCCCGCTGTTGGGTCAGCTTTGGGTCAACGGACTCGCTGGTCATGAGGAAGAACCAGACCCGTGGTTCTCGGCCTTGAACAAAATATTACATAATTTGACCACGTATGGAAAGAAGAATACGATATAATAGCAAAACGGTTGATTTCGAGAAACCGTAAATGAGAAAGAAATCGAAAAATCGAAACCGGTTTCAAGCATAATTTCTTCATATCCGTTATAAGGTTTATTGAAATTAAATTCACATAGAACTAAGTCCTGCTGTTTAACGAACCTGCCTATCAAATCTCCTTTCAACTTCTCGGTATAACTGTAATTATTATCGATTCTAATAAGAGCGTAGATCAAAACCGCGAGTCAATTACGCAAAGGAATTTTTTTTTTTTTTTTTTTCTCAATACCCAATCCGCAAATTGCGGCTAGCAATATTTTTTAATCGAAGGTTCGTTATTCATTATTCTTTAATAATAAATTGATTAATTTTTTTCAAAGCCTCTCCAAATTCTTATCACTTATTGAATTTATCTATTCCCAAATTGATATCGGCCGATTTTATCTCCGGGCTTCCGAAAGTAGAAAGCGGAAGGGTCTGAAATGTCTCAATCCGTGTTCTCCGGAAGGTATAATAATCACACCCATGTACTATATTATAGAAACGCCTACGCAAAGCCGATCTCACATGCAGGAACTACCGATTTCTGATCAAATTGCACCTTTGGTGGATTATTTTCGGCGATTAAAACCGTCGTTGAATAACTGGGATGCGGTGTTATTGCGATATTCGCAATCTGTAATACCGATCAAAAGTTGAACGATAAATTGAACGATATTTTCTGCTAAAACCACTTTCCATTTCGCACCCAAGTTGCCACCATATGTTTTCTACCGACGCCATTCACTTGTGTAGTTTCGAATCGCCTTTACTTTCATCGTGTTTAAAAAAGATCTTTTCAAATAACGATTTCGAGGCAATTAACAACGATCATGAACCATGAGTGAGATGGAAGCTTTTGAGTCTGCATGCTTTTGCTCAAAATTTGAGAATAAGTGGAAGACTAGATCAGAGACAAGCCTGGAGCAGGCTTTTTTTTACCTAATGAAAGTTTTCTCCGAAATACGAAGAGCCACTGGTTATTTAAATGTTTTTTGTGAACGAAAATCGGTACTTACGTTAAAATGGAAAATCTCATATTGGTCCTGGTCCGGGGTACTTTGTGGCAGTTATCTTCGGTGTCGTTTGATATCGACCCGGAGATTTTGTTCCAAATAGATTGGGTAAGGTGCGGGGCGTAGATTCGAGGGTAAATTTTATTTGCAATGAAATTATGAAGGGGAATATATATAAATATACGATATAAAGAACGATCTGACACACTACAGACGCGGAGACAGTGTACTGCGAAGTGCACTGCTCGTTCCCCCTTCCTTCTATATATATGCCACTCTCACTCCTACCGTTCACGACTTCTTCGATCGTTCAACGATCATCGTAATCCCGAGGGAATCGATCGGGGAATCGTTATAATAACAAACAATGCATAATATCTGTATTAAACAGAAAATCGTCGATTTCGAGGTCCAAAAGAGAGCTTTTTCGGTAACACATCAATAAATATCGATCATTTAAGCTCTGGAGGTACTACAGACTGCACTGTTAGAAATTTCTAAGCAAGTTCCACCAAACATGCATTGGAAGCTGA
The DNA here is from genome assembly GCA_943736025.1 of Tenthredo mesomela. NCBI lineage: Eukaryota > Metazoa > Arthropoda > Insecta > Hymenoptera > Tenthredinidae > Tenthredo > Tenthredo mesomela. The sequence goes on from OX031016.1 coordinate 2,054,708, forward strand.
CAGGCAAAACATCTAGCCAAAATTACAAATCGGGTATAGTAATTATATACAAAACTTTTTTATCGGTATTCAAAACAATTTTGTGAATTCAAGTACAATTTTTGTGTTTTTCTTATGAAAGTTCAGCAAAATCAAGAAATTATTTGGAAATTTACAGAACAAGCTTAGCAATTCACTTTGCTACGCCACATTCGTAACTTTGCAAAACTTTTGTACACTAAGAAAAAGGTCTTGTTGAAACAATCAAAATTTGGTTATTATACGGTCAAAGAAATTTTTTTGTTCAGTCAACCAAAATTTTCTTCTGCTAACAAGAAATTTAGTAGTATCAGCAAAAATTTTGGTTGGCCCAACAAAATTTTGGTTGACTGAACAAAAAAATTTCTTTGACCGTATAATAACCAAATTTTGGTTGTGTCAACAAGACCTTTTTCTGAGTGTATACTAAATGTGTTGTAAATTCACAAAAAAATTTTACAGTGTGTCTATAAAGCTCTAATGATGAAAATGAACAAGATTTCATGGGTTTTTCGGTTCTGGGGTTTCACTCGCACAAAGAGAACCGATTTAGGCGATTTTCGGAGAAACGAATGGTGAATTTGGCTCTCGGTCTGTCTCGAAGCTCCCTCTGTAACAGAAGCTCGTAAAATTTGATTGCAGATATATGTCAGTGGAACCAGGAGTCCGAAAGATGAAAGGATGGTTCTCAGTCTTCGGAATAAACCGATTGAAATTAAATTAGAAAGTGAGAAGACGGTGAAATTTTTGATTCGTTTAAAAAAGTAATTGATCCAAAATCAAGAGAATTTTTTGTGTCACTGCAATTTATTGTCCTAATGATCACAGCTGACAGCGATACGTTGTATAAATTGCAACCACTGCAGCATGAGAACCCGTGTTTTGTATTCACACCAATGAATTTATCGACGTGAACTTTACGTATGAACATTTTTTTCAACGACATAAGAACGTCTTTTTTTTTTCACAAAAATCGCAGGCGCAGATTGAACCGTGGCCTTTTCACTAATGTAAATGTGATTTAGGAATATTTCAAACTTTGTCTGGATGTAGCGTTAGAAAAAAACAAAAAAAAAACTCTTTCTGGATTTTGGATGGAAAAATTTCGAATCAATATAAATTATTACAATGAAAACCGCCGATTCGAACTTTTCGTTGATATACATAAGGCTATTTTTTCACCCAAATCGTTGATAAAATAATAATTAATTTAATTAGTACGTGTTTCGGTGAATACATATTAGACCGGTTCAAAAAAATCGACTGTTCTTTTTTTTTTCAATTTTCGCACTGAAATACTTTCGGGGGGGTGAAAAAAAATGCCTGTTAAAAGCGGAGCTCTTAATATTAAGATTTAGAGGTCGCTCATCGCAGATTTCTATTTTCCATTTAAATAGCATAGGAATTTTTTTCTTTTTTCTTCAGAATTTCGTAGCTCACCAACCAATGAACAAATCCAAATGACTCTTACATATTTTGATAGGGGATTGAACACTCTAAAAAACGTATCTATCATTGTGGAAAAAAAAATCACAAAAAAAAATAGTTGACTCAATTATAAATTGAACTTTGAGCTTGAATAACTTTGGAAGGACTCAATTTATCAAAAAATGATAAGAGAAACTTTTTGTAGAGTGTTCAATTTCCTATGAAAATATGTATGAGAAATTTGGATTTGTTCATTGGTTTGTGAGCTACAAAATTATATAAAAAGAAAAAAAAAATTTCCTATGCTATTCAAATGGAAAATAGAAATTCGCGATGAGCGACCTCTAAATCTTAATATTAAGAGTTCCGCTTTTAACAGGCATCTTCCCCCCCCCCCCCCCCCCCCCCCCGAAAGTATTTCAATGCGAAAATTGAAAAAAAAAAGAATAGTAGATTTTTTTGAACCGGTCTAATACATATACTGTAATCAGAGAGTTTGCCATTGATCAGTGAAAAAATTCGATTTGAATTACAACTCTGCGGGTTTCCTTTTCCTAAATTCATCTTTCTCAAAAAATGGTAGTATTCGACGATCGTCGTTATGTGGTTACTTAATTTTGAAAAAAAAAAAATAAAATAAAAAATGATATAACTTGCAGACATGTGTGTGTGTGAGCATCTTGATTGGATAATTATAATTCTGGCTATAGAAATTCATGTGAGGGTCGTATATATATGCATCCTTTTATATACATACTTTAGCAAGGAATATAGATAGTCAGAAAAATTCGCGAATTTACACTTTAAAAAAACCAGCTAGACACGTTCGTTACATAATTTGAACTTTGAAAAGTATTAACGAAACGATATTTAAACCTCCTGCAGTAACTTTTGATGGCTTAATTAATTTCAATTATTTGCAACCGCAGCATAGACGGGAATCAAGTCCACGACAAATCAGTCTTTTCGAATTTTATAGACGTACTACGCCCTTCAAGATCTGATACTACTTCTTCATCCCCTAAATAAGCGTTATTCTTTCGATAAATGATAAGAAAATATATTTATATTAAAAATAATCGACTACACTCAGAAAAAAGTCTTGTTGACACAACCAAAATTTGGGTTATTATGTGCACAATCAAATTTTTTTGTTCAGTCAACCAAAAATTTTGTTGGAATAGCCAAAATTTTGGTTGTCCCAACAAAATTTGGTTTTCCCAACAAAATTTTGGTTATCCCAACGAAATTTTCTGGTTGACTGAACAAAAAATTTGATTGACTGAACAAAAAATGTGATTGTGCATATAATAACCGAATTTTGGTTGTTATTTTTCTGAGTGTACCCGAGTGTTTTTTCAAAGAATAAGCCATACATCAACGTCTGCACCTATTGTAAAGAAATAAAACTATCACTTTATGGAATTTGTCACTGACCCAGAGACCTTCAATATCAAGAATAAATATCCCAGTGTTATAATATGCTGTTAGCAATTTACATAATTAATATTTTTAATCTGACATTTTCTGTGGCTGAACTGATACGATAGATTTTAATTTGCGCAAGGAGCATAAGTTGTCCTTGCGTATTCTAGGCCTCTTCGATCCAGCTAGTATAGCTATCGAATAAACAACGACGTGTATCATTTTCGGAACAAATTTTAATTCGTTTGCCATTGCGGAAGCGAATTAAACAGCTGGGAGGTCTTCCGTTCAATTAAAATTCGAATGTCCTTAAAAGGATAGTAGAACTAGGTCATATATTTTTCTATACCAATTCCGCGACTAGCCTACGGCTCAAAAATTTATTATCTTAAATTCTGCATTTTTTTTTTTTTTTTTTTTTTTTTATACAAGCAATTTACAAGAAATGAATGAATTAATTAATAATTCAGGAGAAAATTAATCGATAATATTATTTCTCCGATGTGTAAATTATTCTCAACAATTTCTGTATCATGTTTACCGTTTGTTTAGCAATGTTTATTCCGTGTTTAACATATAATACACTTTGCACTTATATCTGCAGGGCATCTAATATTTTATGCAAATACATCGTAAAGTGTTTCCGTAAGACGTGCGCGCAGGGGGCGTTTATAAATAATTGAATTTGTTATATGAGCGTGAAATAAGATAATATGGATTTCGTAAAATAAACAAAAAGCTATTTAATGTTTTTGCAGCATGTGGCAATTATCAGCTTAGATATAAATTATCATGCAGCCTTTCGTAAATTTGAAAATACTATATGCTATACTATATATCCTTAGAAAGAATTTTTATCCGGGAATATACTAATGCAACCCCGACCCAAATTATCAGCCGTTTTATTAGCAATGCAAAACTCTTTCGTTTGATTAGGTATATTGCTTTGAGATGGTGAGAAAAATGAGAAAAAAAAAAAAAAAAAAATTTCAACGATGATTTATAAACCGTCGTTTAATGCCACGTCGATACATACATACAGCTTAACTGTATAAATTAACAAAGGCCAGCTAAGGTCGTTCATCAACGAGATATTAACAATAAATTAAATTCACGTAACGAAAACCTGTCGTCAATTTTTTATTTAATTTTTCTCAAATCGTCATCGATTTTTCCATAAATGCAATTATTACTGTTTTTTTAATCAACGTAATTTGAAATTGTTTCAAATTTTTATCGGAGTTCAGTTTATTATTACACGCAGATTTATTGCACGGAATAAAAATGGTATTCGAAAAAAAAAAAAAAATTGTTGCCAATGAGTATTTCAGACCCAATAAATTATCGCGAAGAAAGAAAGAAAAAAAAAAAATGTAAATCCAAATTATTTTCATTCAATTTCATGGCGAAATCGCATTCGCCTGAGTCAATTCAAAACTCGTTTATATCCATCGCTAGAAATCGGTCTAGTAATTACGCGAAGTTGCTCGACCTGCCTCAACCCAGAGACAAAACGGTTTAAATGAGAAAAAAATAAAAAATAAAAAAAATAAGACAAAAAATAAAATCAATTAATTGATTACACTAAATGAGAGTTAATTAGCTGATAAATAAATAATCGTATACATCTGTCGCTATATATCGTATATTTATATTTTATAATATAGAACGTATATATATATATATATATATATATATATATATATATTGTATAACCGATTGATTAACGTTTCACATTTAACCGCGATTTAGGAATAAAAAATGACGATGGTTTTAAGAAATTTCAATATTGATGTGCAATTATGCAACAATGAGGAATAAGGAAGCACTGAAATTTGTATGGGTACAAAAATCAGGCCAGAGTTATACTGTCGTCAAATTTATTGTTGTAAGCCGATCGAATCAAGAGAAGCGAATATAATATTCTCGAAAGTCGAACTCATCATCGTTTTGCAGGAGTGTCCCGAACAATGGGATTTCAAATTCCATGTATTTGCAGCTATTAAAAGTGTAAAACTATTGACCGAAGTCTGTTTAAATTTTCAGAATTATATAAGCTTTTACAGTTTCTAACCGCGATTTGTTTTACCACTTTGACTACATAGCACAATGCGGATAACCTTGACATTTGAACGATGATTAAATAGCCTAAGTCCTAACGGTTTTTTATAGAATTGTAAATTATACAACTGGACAACGCGTCTCAGATCTACAACGGGCAGTGAAAGTAATACCGCGACCTCGCACCTCGATGAAGGCAAGAATTCCAGTGGTGTCGCTGATCGTGTCTCTCGTTTCGTTGCCTTTTGAATTTCAATTATTTTTAAAGATATTCTGGTTTATTTTATCTCCTTTTTTTTTTCATTCTTTTTCATTTTTACATACTCGAAATATAATGGTGGCACAACCGGATAAGAAACCTGCGGAACTACCCCCCAGCAAGTTTTTGAACGACACTCGTTACTAAAAAAGTAAAATTTCCTGAAAATTCAATCATTTGGTGCAATATGGTGAAAAAAGGATAAAAACTTGTGAAAATTTAGTTTCAGTGGGTATTCTTATTTGGATATGCCATTTGGAATCAATTTGGTCCAATTCTATTCATCTTTCGTATCTAGATGATGGAATAGATCGTAAATTGCGTTCAGATCTCGAAATTTAGATATTTGTAATTTGTCCAGACGAAGCGATAACAGATAAACTGGAAAAACGCGATTTTGATGAGATAAAATTTCAGCTGGACTTATCTGGTATTTATTTAATTATCTAGGATTAGTGTAATGGTATAGATAAATCGTATAGAAGACGAAAACAAGCCATGCATGCACTATCTCCAATAATTACCCAATGCGGAATACGTATCCTGAAAACATTCCTAAAAATAATTGTATACCTATACATAAGAGAAAGGTTCTTTCCAGTGAAGAAGGTGTCGTCCTTGGGATTCCCCTCTTCACAGACTGTGAAGAAGACAATAGAATATGGCTTCACACTATCTGATTGGATGAAGTTTATTTCCTTGTATACGTAATAAAACGAAATTGAAGAGTTGAGATACTGAAAATTCTGTTTTTGTGCAAATTTGAAGAAATGTATACAAAAATCTGGACGGATTTGTTCTAATACAGAAGAATGGTCGTTTTTTGTACACTTCTCATTGCAATTCTAGCTACAACCCAGACAGCATCAAAGTTCAAAAGATATCCATAACACATCCATGGGACGTCGCAGTATGTTCATAGGACAACCATAGGACATATTTTGAAGTTTGATGCTGTCTGGCAATAAAATTAACGATAATATCATTTCCAGCCAAAGAAGATGAAGAATGATTTTTTTCGAGGAATAGCACATTTCTGATTTTTCTATAAAATTCAAAAAATCTTCGGAAATATTTAGGAACAAAATTGATAATCAAAATTTGCAGCGTCGTACTCCCATCGTTCAAAAGTTAAAGAAATGAAATGAACGCAAATTGCGTAAATCCGATAAATTATATATCAGTTTTTCATCATGGGTTGTGGATATTGCAAAAAATTCTGTAAATTTCACAAAAAAAAAAAAAAAAAAATGGACGATTTATCGTTTATGGATGAAGATGATCTTTATGATCTTCTTTCACTGAAAACGGTCTGAACATGGTGAAAATTTTTTTATCTAAAATTGTATTGAACATCTTTTTGTACTTCTACTTCACCCTGACAATCTATGATTTTCATAAAAAATGAAAAAACAAAAAAACGGAAAAGGTCTTTTCGAGCAGCATAGTACCAAAAAGTGACAAATTATAAAAAAATGTCCAAGCTAGAGGTTGATGAAAGAATGATGTATTTCAGTTGAGGAATAATGGTACGTAGAAAGGTTCTTCATCAGCCATGAAGGTTTATCTCGTAAGGCAAACTGCTGCAGATATCCTGAAAAACAAGAAAGTGAAGTGACGAAATCGCATACCTACATGCATAATATCTTATGACGAAGAGGAAGAGGAATTGACAATTATTACAAATTGATATAATATATAATATAATAATGTGTGATTCACATGGAAATGAATATAGTATCTAATAATAATTATTACACACGCGAGAAAGTAAGCAGACGAGTTGTTCGATGCACGTGAAACCGTTTGTCCGTTCATTCCCCTTATGGAGGAACCCGGGTGATCATGAAGTTCATTTAATTACAACTATTGATGACCTTTTGTGAAATGTCTTTACGGTATATACTACCTACGGTTTACGAGCAATGATGCCTCCTCTTCCGTTAATTAAATTTAATGCCGTAATTATTGAAGTAATCTCATAGCTAGGCGGTAGCTCAACGGACTTTCAACCTCTCGAGGAAGCGCAATTGCTTCAAGATGTACCATACTACCGGAAACGAGACCGCGTGCCGAATGCTCAACGCTATCGCAGAGTGCACTACCTTTTCTAATCCCAGTGTTTTCAAAATGCCACAATAACAAAAGAAAAAAAATGAAGGGTAGGATTGGGCATGTAATCGATTTTTGATTTGCACCCAAAAGTGAGAGCTACCTTTAACAACTAAACCCACCGTGAGAGTGACGTGCGTTCCGTTTTCTTTTCTCATGCTGACATCCAATAAAAACTTTCAGAACGTCGTCGAATTTGGGGACTTTTCATCCCTCAGAACTTCTGTTTACATTATAATAATCCAAGTAAATAAAAAAAAATCGCTCGATCCCGAGTCGGAATAGAAATTCTAGTTTCATTCTACAAGTTCTCGTTGAAGACTTGGAGGTGCAGACCAGAATTTGAGGGTAGAATTGTGCGTGTGGTGAAATTCTGTTCTTGGCACCTAAAAACGGGAGTTGTATCCGTTTTGAGCAAATTTAGGCTCGAACTAGACTTTTAAAATTCTGTTTTGAACCTCTGGATCCTAAAATTTCGAGGCTTTCCTTAGTCCTTGATGAAACGTTTTGTGAACTGATTGAGGAATGAATTCTAAGTCGAGAAAAAAAATTGATCATCGAGTTGATTTTTTGCAGAATTTTCAGTTCCTAAGTAGAATTTGAAAATTTAGTAGCATGTAGAGATGCTAATAAGAATTTTGAGTGCAAGCACTGATCCTGATTTACACCCTGTCTTGGTGCAAGAAATTTTTGTGATCCAAAAGAATCCGAAAAAAGAAACAGTGTCAAAAATGAGTATTAAATACTCGGCACAGATCTTTTGTCTCTAAAAAGTCAATGAATAATTAATGAGAATTATTTAACGTAGAAATTGAGCGTCCATGCGAGGTACTGGTATAGAATAGATGCTGGGCGTAACGAATAAATATGTATTTAATTGCTCCACATGACGCAAGACGTCTTTTGGACGGGAATGCTACTCGCTTGTGTCACATACATACATCATAAATTCTCATATGTATATATGTACAAATACGTTTTAACCGAAGTATTTCTCTACCTGTATACCTTTACTGCCATTACGTAATCATGCCTGCCTCTGTGTTGCTTTGCCTTAAATTCAAACAGACCGCATTCCTTGAAAGATGTGGACCCTCTCATTCCTCAAGAAATGGATCAAAAATTATCGACTAATTGAAATCTCATTCACAAAGCACGTGAACGTGAAAAGAAAGCCGATCATCTCCGAATCTTAGAAATTTCCATACATAGATTATACATTATGTGCTTATATAATAATTTTGATGAAAGTCTGCAGGATAATGAAAAGCAAGGTATACGAAAATATTTTGGGAAAAACGAATATGCATCCAGGCATAAGGATAAGAAAATCGTCATGTCTGCAAGATATGTACCAGGAAAGTCGGATTGCGATGGAGTTGGAGTTGGAGTTGGAGTTGGAGTTGGAGTGGGAGTTGGAGTTGGAGTTGGAGTTGGATGAGAACCGAATACATAAACTTTGACTAACGTATATAAGATTAATCAGAGACGCGAAAAGAAAGTCTATATGGAATCGAAGCTCTTTCGTATAGTACAGATATGTGTTGTAGGTATATATATGTACGAATTCACATATATATACCTATATCTACGCATATACCTCAGATTCCTACCTCAGATTCTTTCCATTTGCCAAGGAGTGGCCGATCCACCCGGTACTTCAATAAGGTCAGGTTCAATTTCTCTGATCAAATTATAGCGAGAGCTACGAACATACGCCAGCTTGATCGCTACAGGATTTTCAAAAAAAAAAAAAAAACGATTTTTTTTATAATTCCGGACAAGAAATGATTCGTGTATCTATAATTAACAAATAATTATACATGATTGCACAAATCTTAGATACTTTATTATAACATTTTAGAAAGAAAGGCACCACTGACGATTATGTACTTCGATCTTTATCCGGAACAATCGTAAATCCGCATTACAGGATATATTTTAGGAAATTTGCCATATCAGACAAACTATTGCTCAGCCAAAAAAAATCGCTGGCATTATGTACAAATTTGAATCTAATAGTAGGCAATGAATTTGACTTCGAGACATTTTGGTAATTTCCGAATGTGTGTTGGGGATTTTTTCAAATCTCTGATACATAGTACAGTTTGGATAATCATATTCTACCAATTCAGTTTTTTCACAGCTAATTGCTTGTTTTATATGTATAACGGAATCCGAAATTATTCTATTCATATTCTACCGAAGGAAGAATACAAGTCGCATCGTTCATCGAAACTTTTTGAAATTTGGAGGGAATATGCCAAAACGATGGTATTTTTGGGTAAAATAATAATATTTATAGAGATAAAGTCAGTCTTCTATCGTATCGAGCATTTTTTTGCCTCAAAGTTTACGAAAAAAATGGCCTAAAATCGAAAACTTTAGTATCTAATAATAAAATCCATCGAATATCATTGGCTTGCCCCGAAACTACATCAATGTTGAATATTCCCTCCAAATTTGAAAAAGTTTCGATGAACGGTGCGACCTGTATCCTGTGAAAAAGTACAACGTAGCATCGTGAAGATGCGGATAAGCTTTTTGATATGCTTCAAATTTCTGCTCCTTCAGACTAATTAGGGGGTTATGTGTAAGATCAGCTTCTATATAGTGCAAATGTCTATAATTATATAATATTTAGAAAAATTGTATCAAGTTAGAATCTAATGTGATGACAGGTATTATAAACTTCAGAATAAGAAAGGCTTGTATTCGCTTTGTACATATTATTATACCGTCTATTAAACGTAACAAAATTGACGTATTGCTTGCGAAAGTAGGCAGTTATGATATCTAACATAAGTATCTTGTGCACGCCGACCCACGGTGTTGTATAATGCGTATAACCCATATTGAAATTCGATTAACTCAAAAGAAATTGTATAACAACTAGGTCGGTTGGATTGGATTAGAGTCTAAGAATCTCAGACACAACTAGTGCCTATATATATTAGGGTGATCCTCAATTCGCTCATATTCGAATTTCAATGCTCCCATGTGCCAGAACATTTCCAAATATATACAAAAAAAAATGTAGTCGAAACCGCAGGTTCCTATCTCAATTCTAAGTACTGCCTCAAAGCCTTTGAACTTTCCCATTTAAATAACACACGATTTTTAGTACTTCGGAGTTATTTTTTACTTCCTATCGCATTATCGATTCTCTGAATCTGAGACTCTGTACACTTCTTACTTATAGTAGTAAGTAACCGTGAAAAATTTACAGATTTTTAACGACAAAATTTTATTCATCACAATTTGGATATAAGAATTTTTTTTTGGTGCACTGTGGCTTCGAAAATTATATTGTTGAAAATCTGTCGAATTTTTATGAAATACCTACTACTACTGGTAAGGAGTGTACCAAGTTTGAGATTTTTCGGAGATGTGCTGCAGTAGGAAGAAAAAAAATTAACCGCGAAATGTTACTAGTTGTTTTTGATGATTGTTTGATTTGCGTTTATTTTATTTTACGATAACGATAATCCGCAGAACGTAATAACATAGTCTAGTCTAGTCCAGTTTAGTAAACAAATTGCTATGTTTCTTTCATTTTTTTCATTTCGTGACTCCAGAAACGTTGGGATCGTCGCGTCGCCTGGCTATATAACTACAGTGACGAGAAACTGGATAAAATGTATGAGATAACATTTTGCCAGGATAATGTCAAACAGATGCTGAAATTATACCAGATATGATTTCGACATTATATTGCAACAATTTTGCTTTTTTTTGTATACCTGAACGTCAGCTTTTCAAAACCAGCTGGTACACCCAAAGAGCACTATTTCGACATGGAATAAATATAATAATTCTATCGCGAATAGTTTTAGACTTTCGGAAATATTTTGGCATTGGTACCTATAGTATGTGCGATCGAAATCAAATTATTTGCCAATTATAATTTGAAAATGGATTTATATCCAAGGAATTGAGTTTTAGAAATTCCGAAATTTTCGACTGATCCTCATGCTACGAAGATGCATTTTTGAAAATACATTTACTATAGGTGTAATTGTAGATTTTTTTTGTCGAATTCTTGTTCAATTTTGTGATCGAGTCGTTCTGATAATGTGAACATATTTCAGCAAACGGAGATGTCTCTGATATTAAAACCCGTGAAATATATGAACTACAAGTAAGATATATTCATAGGTCTACGAGAAATTTTTCAATGCCAGAAATCAATGTTTTTGAGACTTTTCGTCAGGACTCACTCGAGCACCTCCTTAAATCCCCGAAGACATGGTTTACCCACCGAATACACGATATTTCAAAATTTCAATATTCAAAATGTATTCGAAAAGTTGAATAGGCTGTAAAATTTTTCCACGGAATCGAGTCGAGACTTGACAAAAATTTCAAAGATCACAGGGATTACACAAAAAGCTGAGAAGAGCTCACAGTGGAGGTAGACCAAAGATTCTGCTCGTCTTAGCTTCTGCCGCAGTATTTAAGAAAAATTTCAACAGCTAAGTTCAAAAGAGTTGAAAACATTTTAAAAGATTATTATCTATAAGAATTTCGAAAGATGTAGAAAACTTTCAACGATTTCACGTAATTCAAGAGATTTATCAGATGACACAGCAGGTATTGATTTCGTCGAATTTGAAAATATATCAAGGTTTTACAAAAGTTTGACTATCACACGATTCCAAAGATGAGAAAAAAGAAAACAACATTTTTGTAGTTTTAATCGGTGTCACATGATTTGAAAAGATTTCAAATACAATTACATCATAATCGAAGCATCTCATTTCAAAACTGCAAATTGATGTAGTATACAGGGTGAATGTTCTCCGAGGTCTGATCAGGGAGGAACTTCGACGTGCCTAAGCTCCGACTGCTTCTATTCGTGTATTATACGTGTGGATGTAAACAAACTTGGAGATTCGGGTATCTGCTTGATAATCACACACTATTATTCTGAAGCGAACGAGTATGAATAGAAGAAGGCGGAATTTCGGCACGTCGAAGCTCCTCCCAAATCAGACCCCGGAGAATATTCACCCTGTATATTCAATTTTTATTTCCCATAATTTTCAAGTTCTCCTGTAATTCTTTACCATTCAAAAGACTGCACCTATATATATTCTTGTCTAAAAATCCTGTGAATAGAAAAGAGGAGAGTAAAAAGAATAACAAGAAGAAAACAATTTATTCGAACAGATTTTTGAGATTTTTGAACATTGTTTCACACACTAGTCTACTATTGTCAATTTGTTACAGAATTTGCTACATCATATGTAGTTTTACACCTGTATAACTAAGTATTACTATTGTTCGATATACTATATAACAATTATTGTGGATTTACTGGATTCCCATTGAAAATGTGCATTTATTTATCAAATCAATTTATTCTATGGATAAGAATAACGTTTTATCCATAGAATATACCTTAATTCACCCAATAAAACTTACATTTTCAATGTAAAAATGCAATTCCTAAATCAGTGACTGAAGTTATTCGACAAATAAGATTTAATCGTCGCTGGTGTAACCATCCATTAGTCAACTGTATCATAACGAGTTTCCTGAAGTTAATAGTCATATGTACCCAGGAAAAAATGGATTAGATCTAATTGTATCAATGAATTTGATCAAATTTGATCTAGTTGTATCTAAATTTTGGGAAAAATTAGATCTAAATAGATCTCTCAAGATCTACTTAGACCTGACTAGATTTAAAATTGCATTTGTACGTTTATGCGAATTAGATCAAAGTAAATGTAGTGAGATCTCTCGAGATCTGTTGAGATCCAATTTTCCCAAAATTTAGATCTAACTTGATCAAATTTGATCAAATTTGATCTAATCCATTTTTTCACGGGTAACAATCAAAATCGACGATAGCAGAAACATGTATGGCTGTTCATATTTTGAGCGAATGAACGGATATAAATTATCCTGATACAAGTCAGCAGTGTCGAGATCTTGTAGCAATCGTAGATAACTGTTACACACAGTGTCAATAAGTCCTCGGAGTTTTTAATATCCTGATAATATATCTCTTGTATATACATATGTACCGATCTAGCAAGGTACATGAATAGCATAGCCTCCAGATCCCGTCGTTGAAGTTGCCTCTTCTCTGTCCAGAATGCGACAACGTAACCATCGACAAGTGGCGCTATCTTTTAAACGGTGTTGTGATAGATCCTGGAACTACATAGTCGTTCTTCGTCACTTGTTGCGTCGCCGTGCAGTCGCCCGGCACGGCCGACCTGCGCGCTCAGATTCATTCCAAATAATTGTCAATTCAGATACAGGTGCTTTTTACCGGGTTGTGGTTGCAAACTGCTGACAGTGTCGTGCAAGAAATATAAAAAAGAAAAAAAAAAAATTTGTATGTACATAAATAAAAAAAAAATAAAATAAAAGATAAACGTGATCTATAGTGTTATTTTATGATCAAAAATAATAACGTGCCATAAATTAACGAGTGAGTGCGAGGGATAAAATATTTGAAATATTGTGATCGTTGTGATAGTGATACATATTCTTCGGATGATCTTTCCTCGGATTTTTTTTCATCACAGAGATTTGATTGTTTCCATTATTGATTAATCATCTTAAAAAAATCATGGTGAGACACGCTTATTTTGAGATTAATTTCAGCCTCATTATTTAAACGAGTTTATCAATTAATGATGTTTTATTCAATTACAAAAAAGGAACTGATATATACACGAGACAAAAAATACCAGAGGCGATAAAGTAAGCTGAGAAGAAAAAGCGAGACGCTGAGATATGAAGCGCGTCGTATAAGATACACCGAAATGATTTATAAATTGATTCTTCGACGATTGGAGAGGGTCGTTGTTTCACATTTTATCACTTCTCTATCCACAAAAATGTTGTAACAGTACGTAAATCACGAAGATTCTACATGTCAGAAAAACCCGTTGAAAAATCTCAGTGACAAATACAGAGACTGATATGTCCGGATAGAAATTATTCAGCTGCATTAAACAGAGCCTAAGGTACACACGGACGTAGTATTATAACATCAGCTAGTCTGTATGAAGAAGCGGATAATCTGGTGTTTACGTTTTAATTCCATGTTTCATTGTCAGCAGAATTATCTCCTAATTATGGGCTTAATTAAAGTCAAACAAAGTGAATGAAATAATTCATAATCCACTTCAGACAATATGCTTGACGTCTACAATCGTCGAAACCCTTTTCCTATATACTTTAACACAATACGAAAGGGGTCACTATTTTGCTACATGAGTTTTAAAATGAACGAGAATGAACCGAAGCTATATAGCTGATCACGATTGGAATCACGTATCTTAAAAATAAATAAACCGACGACAATCGATCAGAGTAAAAGATATTGGCTGATTTTATAGTCGCATTCCTCTAAAGGCTATGCACATCGTACAATGCTGTTCAAACTCCGAGACTTCGACGGAGGTTTGTTGGGCGGTTAAAGTGGGAAAGGAAGGAAGGTTCCTCCACACGAAAGAGGTCCTCTTTGCTCTATACTACCTGACCTTCCAACGCGTTTGTATTAACGCGCATCAACTCACCCACACAAATTATATACGTATAGGTGTACATATGTGTGTACGGTGTAGGACGAGTTTTGTACGTTACATATATATATATATATATACCTGCATGTATATATACTGGTTTAATGTTATTCATCGTTCGCCAGCGTTGGCGTAAAATAAAGCCACAACTTGCTACGAAGCGAGTGGCTCGTTTTTCGTCGTACGGACTAGCCTAGGCTGGTCTTAGGTGGTCAAGGGAACAAATCTGTACAGAGTTTTGAGGTATTCACTCAAATTCCCATTTCTGGGAATATCTATGCAGGAACCGCGTGCAGGATTTTCGTCCATCACCTTTACCCCAAGAGTTTAGTGGAAACGATTTTTTGTTCTGAATAGAATCCCTTCAAGAAATGCTGTTCGAGTTAGCCTAGGAAAAAGGATCATTAATAAAAGACTCGGGCCGGCCTGCACCTTAGACGGAAATAATGTCTTTCCCCCCCAGCTATTGCTTGACGGTGGAGGGATGAGGCGAGGATGCTGTGCGCGTAGCGGAGCGGGAAAGCAAAGATAGATAAAGGGAGAGCAAAGGGAATGAAAGGGAGACGGGTTTAACCGCCCAAAATAGCGAGGAACGAAGAACGTATGCGTACATCGGACCCCGCATCCTTCCTCTTTACTTTCGGGCTTCCCCAGGGAGTCGGCTCTCATTCACAAAGAGATCTATAATAAAAGAGCACGCATCCTCAACACGCATTCAACCAATGCGACAATCTCCAACTCGTATGTAGTAGGTACATTCGTGTATCCATACAAAAGCACTGCAGCATTTATCTATATTATGACTTGTTGTTAGTCACTTTGTTATTTTTATGATTCGTGTTCGGGATCGCAGATTAATCAGCTTCGGCTTATAAACAGGCCTTTTGTTTGGCCATCATATGTGAGATTACCTTCTTCATTTGGCTTTTCGAAAAATGATACGGTAAAAATTCACATTTGATCTCTGCGATCTTTGAATTACAGCAAAGAGACAATATCAAACCGATCTGTTGATGTGTTTCGTTGCTGGAACAAGTTCATCTACTTCTGGGAAGATTCAAAAGTGTTTGATTTACTATGAGAAGAGTTGTCGCAGATTATTTTCATCCTCAAGAATTCCAACTCAAAAATCGGTTTTATGCACCAGTTATAAATTTCGTTTTCATTTTCTTTACTGAATCGCAATAACACTCAGTGCACTTGTGTACTCTTTGATGTGATACCCTCAATAAATTAGTTAAGATATAAACTGCATCAACGGGTGTGACAAAACTCCATTGAATTTTGCCTCTTCGTCTTCGTCTTCATCTTATTCCATTCAGTCTCTATCGCTTGTAGGGTTATCTTTTCAACCTATGTTTCTTCATCAGCGTGTATCTAATGTCCTGCAGCAACCTCCGATCCATAACTGTTATATTTGAAGTTATACACTCGGTATCCGAGAGAGGGATATGTGATGAACCGTTACATCTGTGTACATTAAAATCCTGTTCACTTACAGTTATATAGATGAATAGAGAATATCTGAAACATTAGTTTACTCGATCAGTATGGTGTAGCTGTTACTTGGACGACAAGTTCTCTTGAATGAAATCTAGCCAGTGCAGCAGGATTAGCCCCGTGATATAATTCGAGTGGAATTTTGGCCTGGCCACAGCAGGTGTTAGCCTGGTACTACGGCTACCACCGACCCTCGTCTCTCTATACTTACAACCACCTTAACCGACCTACCCTCGCCGACTCAAAATCAAACGATGCTTAAGAAGCCCGGATGAGGCTCTCCTGCGTTTCTTGGCTTTACCTTTCATCCGCATCCTCGTCCATCCATCTAAGTTTCCTAGAAATAGCTATACCATATTTGCTCGTTTCTTTTTTTGTTTTTTTCTTTTTTTTTTTTTATCGATTTTTTGCACACGAAAATGTATCCCCAACTTGGTACAGCATAGGGTGTGTTTTATGGAAGATGGATAGAACGGTTATAAGTGGACGCCAATTTATGGACTTTAAATATTCATCGTTATTAGAGAGCGAAAGAGAAGGGGAGTTATAACGGCGATATATTTTGCGAGGGAGAGTCACTAAGGGCTTATAGCGTATAGACCATTCAAGGAATTGTCAGCATACGCTCGAATTTTAAAAAACTAATCTCACTCCAGCTTTTAGAGCTCCTTAAGCCCATCGAGGGATGCGAAATCCTGTATTTTCGGAATGCCACCAATTCTAGCTCCGGAAAGAAGCGGCTTTTTCTAAAACAAGGGTAGTTCACGAACCCCTATCGATCCCACTCTGGGAATGTTCCGTTTGTAGGAAGGATTACGATCTTTCCGATGAAAATATTTTTTTAGAAATTAGAAATTCATTCATTATGTGAGTAGTTTCCAAAAAACGATGTGTTGCGTTCAGAAAAAAAAAAATTATTTTTCTTTCCAATCAAAAAATTTGGATGCTTATACATCTCTCGATGGTTGTATAATAAGCGGGCAAGACTATATATAGGAAAATTAATTTTTTAAATCGTATCGTATTATGATAATTGGTGGAACGGCCCGTATACATCTACAGTAAATATGTCTACCTATACAACACGTGGTGGAAACGTATACGTAGGAAAGAGAGTGGAGAAGAGCCTCGTGGGTAGTTGATTATACAATGGAACACAGATGCAGCGAGGCGAGTAGCGAGTCGTTCGAATGCAGCGGACCAATGTAGGTATAATATTGGCAGCCTCCCTTTCCCTCGTTTAGTCTTTTCGAGCCAACGACATGGAAAGCTTAACCACGGAGTCGAAATTGTGCGGGTGTGCGTTAGGGCGTTCGTATATTTTAAACGTAGCTATTGAAAATACTAAAAACTACAATCTAGCTTATAGTCGTGGCTCCTGTTGGTGAAGAAAACAAAGATGGAAGCACGGAAGCTTCGTTTACATAAATCGTGACATGACAACCATATGGGGGTCGGAAGGGAGGCCGAAAATAGTCACGGTTTTAGCTGCGCAGAGATTTTCATATATGCGTTAGGCGTGAGAAGCATATGTGTGCGTCCACGTGCTTCTCAAAGGTTTTTAGCTCCATGCAGCCTGCGACGTATTATGTTTACATATAGTTTTTCAAAAATGTAGTTCAAGAACGAGCTTCAAAGTTTGAACCGGGTTTAGGATATGGAAATCGAACACATCTTCGGGAATTTTGACAACTAAAGTGAATAATACACAAATGTCCTGCTCTAAGCTTTCATTGTGCGTAATGTCACTTACAAATATCAATGTTGAAGACATTGAAGTGAAGACAATCATTTGGCCACCAGCATAGATTGCTCTATAAAATTGACATAGGACAATCCCCGAAAGTGTGTCTAATTTCATGACTCAAACGTTGTTAAAGTTGCCAAGTAGGCAAGATGAGTGTGTTTTACTCAATTCGGGAAATAATGGATCATATTCTGCTGTTTTTGTACCGTTCAAGTCATGAAATCAAGAAATTTGCACACTTATTTATGTTGCGTTAACGTTACGAACTTCAACCTCATAACATATAGACCAAAAATTAGCTTCATTTCTTGAGACATATATTGAGACTATAGATACATTTTGTATGCTATAAGAATCTGGCTTTTGTTCCATCATCGAATATCTATAAACTCAATAGACTGTTGAGATAGTCTCAACTCCAAAGCACCAATGCTCGATAAGATGGAGTAGTTTCAGATTCAATAGAGAATAGAGCCTATAGGTATAAGGTGAACAATGTTTGGCCGAAGAATGAATGACCTAAATTCTGAAAAAATGTAAGACATCGTGCCTTTTTTGTGCCACTGATTGCTGATATAATATACGAGCGAAACTATCATTTCGCACAAGTAAAATAGGGCAATAAATAAATAAATAACGAAATAAGTAAACGAGGGAATGGACGTGATTTATACCTAAGCGACCCGAATGAATGAATGAAGCTGAGTATTAAGCGGCGAAGAAATGTTCCCACACAGTATAATTCCCCATAAAGCAGGACAACAAAAACGAGGAATTCGGGTCGGTACGTGGAAATTTCTTGAAAGGAAAATTGGGAATAGGAGCTGTGAAACATCTGGCAAGCGGTGGGTCAAATCCTGCAGGACAAAGGGATAGGTATATAGTACCTGTCCGTCTCGTTGGCAAATTTCTCTGGATTTTCGATTGCGTTTAAATCACGTTCACCAAAAAATGCACACTTATCAACTGCAATACTGTATCATCACTCTTCGCCATGTCGTTTGCTGCCCGGATCAAAGAATGCTTCAATTTTTGTCACCACACGGAAAAATTCCTCCTATGTACCAAATACTAGAATTGTGGTAATTTCTACTACAAAAAAGTGTTGTCCTATATGTAGCTGCTCAACATAGTAAATTCAGCAACAATTTTTTTTTCGTGCATTTTTCCTAGATTCCCTGACACTGCTCATTCCCGCGTTCTTCGCCCCCTGGAACAGAGTCTCCAGTATTTATTATGGTGCAAAAAAAATCGACTTCTACCTACGGCCCTGTCACTGGCTGTAGGGTTTTCAGCTCTTATACTCGCTTCGCCATTGTGGCCACAGAGCCAGTACCTGTTCCGTCAGTTCTTGGTTCACCCGGAGGGTGTTAATATTTCCCTGCAGTTAGGTTCTTGACCTTCTTAGATTCTATTGTGCAAAAATATAGAAGAAAGGGTCAGCCTTAAAGCCTCACTGTATAGTACACGGCTAACATTAGCCGTCTGCTTCTATTTATGGTACCTACATACATATACAACAAAAGTGGCCAAAGCAAGACTGAATATCTCGCCGTTTTATCCTACGCAAATCCTTCGCCAAGCCATATGCCTGCACCATCAATTATTATTCTCTCATAGGTCTGATCCTCACTTCGTTGCTATTTCATTCATCCCACCATGGAACGTGTTTCTTATAATTCGATATGCCGTTCATCTGACTACTTTGATATCGTTAAGGGTGTCTTCGCAGCTTTCCTTACTTTACTCAGCAGCCTGCTATTAGCGGTTTGAGATACTTCAAGAGAGTTTAATGCTGCCAAGTTACACTTGAGTAGATTCGATGCTCGGAAGTTCCCATAATTAGCGACTTATTTACTTTTACTTACAGGATTATTGACACTAATGAATACGTTTCTGCTGATATTTCTTTGCTGAATATATGATCCAACGGAAAAACGATCGGTTCTTTTGATGCGATTTGAATTTTTCGACAGTATTTGCAGTTGAATCAATTTCACGGTATGAATATTGATGAATATTAACATGCGGGTTCACGAGTCGCCAGTTACAAAGCGAGAGAGCCAAGCCCAAATCATTGATAATTATGACGTCATGAGTCTCCGGAGAAAAGGGGATAAACGGCGTATATTATGGGTCTGAGCTGTGTACACAGACTTTTTACGCTCGTGTATATATATTCATGGCCGCGTGCCGAAGGCGAGTTTCTCGGAACCTATAAGGACAAAGCAAATTGAGTCTTCAAACATTTGAAAAAACAGAATCGAAATGAGAGAAAAAAAAAAAGGTTGGAAATTCACGGTGAAAATTAGTCACACGTTTTGAGAAAGAGAAAATAAACTGTGACGGGGAATACGAGGCTGTCCTACTTCTCGGTTATGTCAACTTTGACAATATACCGAAGTTTGACAGTTGATTGACCCGAAAAGATCAAGAGGACACTTTTAAACCCATATAGTATCTGCGGCTTCTCGTAAAGACTCGAGACTCTTAATGGTTTGATGACGTAAGATTAGCTCGATTGATCGTCTTATGCGGTGGCGAATACTATTAAAATGCAATCGGTCTGGTATGTCCGATTTAGCGATTTAACATCGCATATATTATGCATATTACGTCAATACATAATAAGCATATGAGTATCATTTTTATCCCATCCTGAGACTGAAAGCAATACGGACTGGATCCTCACTGATAGTTGATTCTCTTAAAGTGTGCGTTAATCCACAGAAGTTCATTTTTATTGTATTTTTTATCGCCATTTTCTTTTGTACGAAAAGTATGAAGTACCATGAAACTGTCGAGGCCTCGTTTTATGCGGACGTGCATTCATACCTCATAAACGTCCTGTTCATGACGTTCAAGTAGAACGCGAGACTGTGGCAATGCAACGACCGACTGAAGAGTAGAGTAGACGATTCATGAAACTACGTCGATAAAGAGCCAGGTCTCTGTACTATGTATAAATTGAGGCCATTGAGGGAGAGTAACTATCGCTAATTAAATGAACTCACTATTTTTCGCGAATTTATGACAATTCAATACGTGGCTTAGTCTGGCCAAATTCACAAAATGATTACAAAACTGATGGTTCATCCAAATTTGCAAATGGATCCAATTTTGAAATTTTTAATAATCGTATAATCAAGCCATAAAAGGATAAGAAAAAAGTCTTCCAAGTAATTAAGAATCATGAATGTCAGAAAAAAAAACGTCTAAGGCTGATCACTTTAGTGTTTTTTTTTTTTTTTTTTTATTCCTAAGTTATGAGACAGTGTTGGTTATCTTGATCCTAGATTATTGTCATTACATAATAGGCATTGTTAAGAGGCTTTATTGTCAGGGAAATATTACCGTGCGATAAAGACCGGGACCTGAGATTGGAACAGGGACGTGCTTACCCGTGCTTAAAGCATAAGACATTCTTTCTTTTCATTAGCAGAATTGAGAACGCTGCTCTACTTTACCAACCGCACAACGTAGAATGCACACTTTCATACCACCGTCGGTCTTTCAGGTTTTATCGATCAATCTCCGTCAAAGAGACAGACGGGACAGCGTATAGAAAAAGAAAAAAATGAATGAAGCGTCTTATAGAGATCCAAATTACTACAATGATGCCACGATTTTTTTAAATATATCAACATTTTTCCATTTTTTTGTGTCTTTTTTGTGCATTCTATGATCTCGAATCAGTTTCTGATGCATAGAATTATTTATGATCCCTAAAGCCACGTGTCAGTTGAATAATTTCAACCGATTGTCTATCGCATAGTTTTTCCGCTCTTCTATTTCTTTCTTGGGAAAGGGAGCGCGCCACTCCGTCATCAGGGCATAAACCTTACCAAAGAATAGCCAATTCTGAGACGATATAATCAGCCGCCTCAGGGTTAGATCTAATGAATAATTTACCAGATAAGCGACTCGCCACGATCTCGTGCACACTCCAGCTTTCTTCAGCTTTTCTAAATCAGATTATAACCATTCTTGTATAGAATGGAACGAAGACTTGTTACTATTCGTTGCTCAGGTCATACTGGCAATCATTTTTATACTTTAAGCCCGAATCCAAAACCAAGAAGGATCAAAAAATCATTAATTCGTCCTGTTCTAAGGAGGCCTGCACTTCGTCGACGTGCATTGAAACAATTGTTCTTTTGTTGTATGTATCGGTAAAACGCCGAGGGCCTTGCAGGCATGGAACGTAATGAAACGTATACCAATGTATAACATAACACGTTGAGTTTGTAGAGTAACATTTATAACACATATATACCTACCTAGAAGATAGAAGTTGCAATTCGTACCGATCTACGTATAAGATATACGTAGTTCGTTGTATTCTGGTATCCCGGAGCCCGCAGCTGTTTACATACTATCCCCGCACTTCAATATCGCCCAACTCCTTTGTCTCGCTTCATAGTCGCGCTTCGTGTACCTATTATATGTTTACACAACGAAACTTCACTCCTTACTTCTCTCGGTACGTATCTGTACGTATGTATTATATACATATAGGCACATATAATGCTGTGCCTCGAGTGGCACGACTGTTACAGCGACATGATGCTCACTGCAAAAAGACAACAGCGAAATATACCCCATACTGCACCCTGAAGATGAATGAAAAAGGTAGCTCGTGCACATCGACGCGGAAGAACTCCCTCCAAGAGATGTACACTAATGACAGATATATATATATATATATGAATATGAATATACGAAAATGTAGGGGTGAAGTATGCGCATACTGCACTGCGTCGTATAAAGGAATACAGAAACCGTTAGCTTTTCGGAAATGTAGGTCGACCCAAAATCCAAGCGTTGGACCACCCGCGTCGTCTTGCCTTTACGTCAAAGCAACTTTTTCGTGGACTCTTCAAGAAGGGGACATATGTCTACACCTTCGAAATCATTTCATTCGAAGGGGACATATATCTGCACCTTCGAAATCATTTTTGTTTTTAATATTACCATTGACTTCGAAATTCTTTGAGATGCAGTTGAAATTGATCTAATAGATTTCGCAGAAGCATGCACGCAAAAAACAGTGCTGTCGAATTTACTCTATGAGCAGTGAATATATGGACAGCACTTTTTTGCAGTAGAAATTATCACAATTCTAGTATTGGGTACATTGGAGCAAGTGGCATTCAATGTCTATACGAGTGAATGTTACCACAATTGTGATAATTTCTACTGCATAAACGTGCTGTCCATATGTTTACTGCTCACAGAGTAAATTCGACAGCACTGTTTTTTGAGTGGCAGATTGAAATTGCAGTTTAGTTATAGCAGTCTAAAAATCGTGTATAGTAAAAAGACAGAGAATATACATCAGGGTTTCTTCATCTGTTACCGTTTGTAGTTTTAAACCGGAAGCGATTTGATGTCACATTTTTTTATTTTATTTTTTGAAGGGTTCCGATATATGCCCGCGTTTGAAACCGCTCCTGGTCGTAGCGTATAGTTTAATTTACTACGACGTAATACGTCAAAGGCAAAATATACGAGAGCCGGCTCTCGTGCTCCGCGGTGAGTCAGCGTCTCAGTGAACGCTGGAGAAGTTCAAGTCAGGTTAACCCGTTCTATCCGTCTACAACTTCGAGAGACTCTGACTGCAGTGCTTTGGCTGAAGCCGGATGGAGGAGATCGTCATTGAAGAAGAACCTCTCACTATAGTTCAACATGCGGCGATGATCAATCCAACGAGCTGCCTCGAACCAACCCGTCAAAAGCCTACAACAAACGCCAAATTGCTCCGGGATAAGGTTTCGACATTTTTTTTATTTGATCAACGATCCGAACTTTTATTAGAATTGACAGCCGACCGGTCCCAGTTATTGTTAGTGAGGAAGAACCGAATCAGACATCATTTTAAAATGCGTTTTGTGCTCTGTACCTACATTATAGTGCACATATTTTGGTAGAAGAACGAAAGAAAACGTATCTTCGTTTCTTTTTCAACTGAGGATTCATTTTTTTGAGTATTTCACTGATTGACGTTGTTAAACATTCTATGGGAAAAAAACAATTCACCATATATTGGTTTGATTAGGTACTTGCGAAGTCCTTTCATTGACCAGTGTGGGACTTAGTGTATCTATCATGTTTTCATCTTTCTTGCTTTTCAAAAATTTGAATTTGAATTTGACGTTTACATAGCAGTTTGCACTGCCAGTGTTATGGCTACCCATACAGCACCCAATATTGTAGCAGTATTGCTCATATTGCTGCAATGTTGCTACAATGTTGCTGCAATATTACTACAATGTTGCTGAAATATTGCTACAATGTTGCTGAAATATTGGATGCTGTATGGGTATGGCAATTGGACGCACTTCGTACTGTACTAATGAATTTTTATAGTAAAATTCGTCAAGAATTGAAAGAATGGCATTGCTTTCCTTTTAGTTTTGAGCTACCGAAAAATTCTGCTCTTGGCACACTTTTTACGGGTTTTGACGTAACACCCTTCGTTTACGGAAGTCCTTTTGCTTCAGGGTCCAAACTACGAACCCTATGACCAAATAACTTGATAGTTGCGTAAGAGATCTCTAAGTCACGCGATCGGCACTGTATAATATAGTGAAGTGAAGAATAAATCTTGTAGAAATCGATCGGCTAGTGAATGAAACTTGATACTTCGGTGTAACATAGACTTGAGAGTATACGGACTGTATGTATTTCAACAATCGCTGAAATCAAAGCTTTATTTACCTGTTTCTCATGCATCGCAATTAACACTCTTAGTGAAAAAAATAATTAACAGAAAGTTCATCAATTAAAATCACCTTGAAACGAAGTCTTCTTCGGTATAACAAAACTCGCTTTCCATCTCTCTACAGCTTTAAGAAAGTGACATTGAAGTACAAGTTACATCGAGGACGAATGATCCCCTGTAAAAAGTTCTAAGGTTTGAATTTGGGTTCGGGTTCTCGTTCGCTTGTTCTCGTTCCTCGGGCTGACCGGACGTCTTATAAATGTGCGTATAGCTGGTCGAGGGTATTGAGTCAGAACACGAGTCGTGACTTAGTGAAAAACACGCTAGCTGTAGCCGAAAATCTCCGGACAAAAGATCGGCAAGAAAAGAGTAGAACGGTACCTAATACCGAGCTACAAATCCCTTCTCATTTACTTTCACCGAGGTAGGTACGATAGATCGAGTTCTAAACTACAGATTACGAGTTATATTGTATGTTGTAGACGAATCGCACTCTTCGTATTCAACAGAATTTTTACAGATCTTCAAACCATTCAAGAATTACGTGAAAAAAAAAACACTATTTCCTAACTACTGGATGTCTTTTCACATTTACAAGTCGCTAAAAAGGAGTCGCTAATTATTTAAGACACAATACTAAAGACTTGTTATAAAGCCGAATCAATGAATGACTTCAAAGACTGAAATGAAAGACGTACGACTTCACGGGCGAGCAATAATTCCCGCAGATATTAGACAGCTAGTTAACCTTATTCTGCATCACTAAATACTCCAATGAAGTCTATGTATACACACTTCTTATACCGTTACATATCTCGCTCGCTCAGAAGTGATGAGGTACAATTAAGAGAACTGATTTCCTACTGTATGGCACGATATCTTGCGCGATAGGAAACACATACCTATATTTATTCAATCAACAGTTATCCGGTTTTATTCTCTCGTCTTTCGAGATCTATTTTGATCAATATACAAATTGCACACATTAAAAGTACGAGAATTATTGATTTCGAAGATCTTCCTACCTCCACGCATATCTTTATCTATATAAATCGCTCCGGAGTTGTATCTGTCCTCGCTTTCGCAGCCTCTCGATAAGAAGAGAAGAGGAGTGTGCAGGAGGCAGGAGGTCGAGGTCAAGACCTGACCATAATCCCATAAATTATACCGTGACGTAATACTTTGTCGAAAATGGGGTTACAGAGCTTCAGGTTCTCATCTTGATTTCAATTCTACCTGCCTCCATCATATCGGTGGGAATAAAATCGAGACTTAAGGCCCATCCCTAGTCGCCCACCTCTTTTTGATCGACATGTGTCATATTTCGATTATCATCCGAGCCTAGGCGTCAAAAACGCAAAAAAGGCCAACTTAGCGCAAATTCTATTTCAATTCCGGACACATACGTCCAAAAAATGTTCGTTTCGTGCGAAAATAGATTCTACAGATGGTTTTTACATTGTTACAAAATTATTCGAATTCGATTTCCGCGGTGAACAATGTAAAAACCATCTGTAGACTCTATTTTCGCACGAAACGAACATTTTTTTGGACGTATGTGTTCGGAATTGAAATAGAATTTTTGCGTTTTTGACGCCTGGGCTCGGATAATAATCGAAATGTGACACATTTCGACCAAAGGGAGGTGAGCGACTAGGAGCCTCGAGGACTTTATGCCCCTCGATCCTTCCTGCATGGCTGATATTTCAACGAAATTTTATCCACCAAGAGGCCTTCTCCCAGTTTTGACCTTGTCATAGGTATATTTATAATGTGTGGAAATTGTTTCCCCTATTTATTCGAGGTGAACTTTAAAGTTTAAATAACATATGCGTACCTACCTCCGTCCTCGTATAACGATAAGCTATCACTATCAAAAGCTATCAGTCTGCGCGGGCAGGCGTGCGTCGACACACCAACGCAACGTCAAGTAAAGGTATAATACATCTAGAATCTACAAATAGATATTCGTACAACTATACCGGATAGGTAGAGAAAAGTACACACCTAGCTCGCAAGCCACATATCGCTATCATACGTAACAAGCCTTATTTCGAAAGTTTTTATACTAAGGTATATTATATCGGTGCACTGTTGCTGCCGATCGCGTGATTGGAGTAATTAATCCATTCTCTGTACTAATTGGAAGATAATTATATTTGTTTTCTTTATACGAGAGTAAAATTCTCACAATTATATTAACGATATATCGTTGATATAACCGCAATACAGACTTTCCTTTCTTCGCACTATATTTATGTAAACAAAATCAACTGGTCGTTGGACAAAAAATAGCTTTTAGCCCATCGATAACGTCCGAGATTAATAATAACGATAACAAATTAGATGGAATTTAATTCCTTAGATTATTTTAAGCGTTGATCATTTCAGGCGAATTTTTCGGCTCTACGGAATTTCTGATAATAATTGAAATAATCTGAAACGTCAGCATCGTTTTCATTTATACCGATATGATCAGAGATCGCTGGAAAATTGTTAGACCTGTGTATAGGTACCGAGGTATAATTTCCGTGTATAATGAACGCTAATTTCTGTTCGTTATATAATAAGCAGTTCGCCTTGCAGTTTTGCATAATATTTTCCTCTCCTCTCTTCGATTCTATTTTTCTATTTATTAATATATATCATAACCGCTGTATGTCTCTAGTGTCTAACTCTAACCATATGCCTCCGTGTGGGAATTTCAAAAGTACTTTACATGTCATGTCTATTCGACGATACATACCTAGTTAGCTGACAAAAATTTTAGTAGATAGCTGCATGCAGAGAACGAAAGACTCACGCTTTAACTTACTCTGAGAACGATTCAGTTTCAACAGACAAAAACTAACAAGGTTTTCGAATTACACATGTCACTGTAGAGTTTTATCTTGAAACCTGCAATTACCAACACACATGGGTATGGGTATAGGTATAGGTATAGGTATATCATATATCCATTTAAAAAAGTCGACAAAAGTCAGACAAGGTATAATAAACAAGACAAGACTGCATCAGTCGTCTCAAGATAGCTTAGGCTTGAAAATAACATTTTCAGGCTTTTCTAAGCTTTCTTCGAAACATCCAACCCTCGTATCAACTTCCTGAGTTGAAAAGCAAATGCAAGGTTGAGTTTTCACAAGATTCACACGTTTTGAGATTAGGTAGTGAATGATCAATTTTTTGTCGAACGATATCTGGAGAACCAATCAACGGATTTCATCCTTTCTTGTATCATTCGAAGCGGCTTCCTTATTCTTAAAACTGATCGAAATTTGGGTTCGATCGGTCCACTAGTTTTCGAGTTATTGGAGAAACAAAATTTCGCCACGAAAATAATTTGATTGATGGAATCTCGAGAACTGCTCAACGGATTTCGATGAACTTGGTGTCAATTGATAGTATTTGCTTCCATGCAAATCTGGTTGAATTTTGGAATCGATCGGTCCAGCAGTTTTTGTGTTATCTGCTTGTTTCACTCCGAATAGCCCTTTACACTTGTGCGCAACATCTTTGGAGTGGTTATGCTATTCGGATTGAAGTCATTGCTGCCCCGTCATTTTTGGAACAATTAATATTCCCAATAACTGGAATAGTCCACATCAATCATCTCGAAGCATTATGATATCCTTTTGAAACAGAGTATAGAAATGATTTCGAACGGCTGAATATGAACATTATCGAAGCCTCCGATCTCCCAGAAGTCTGCAGGGCCTAGTTTTCGCGGGTCAGAAGTCACTCGATGATACAGACATGTCGAAAGTACATGAATATCAGTGATTCTGCTCAATCTACGAACATCATAGGTATATATAATAGTGCAGCAACTCTCTGTGATACGAAATACATACATAAAATCTACCTGAGAGGTGAGCGGCGAGTGAACTAAAGAGGGGGATCTAGATAGAGTGAGAAAACAAGGGGGGGGGGGGGGGGGGGGAGTTGGAAAGAGGAGAGTAAAATAGGGAGGGGGTTCACCTGTGACGACGCCGGTTCTTATCAGTCTTCTTCAACGCGACGCGGGACGAGCACATCACGTTGTGCACCGTTTCTGTCTGTTTAGTTATATACCACAATGATATGTGTGCATTATCAGATCTACGTCTTCGCTCTCATCTAGTATGAGTATACTTGATATGAGTCAGTATAAGTTAGTTCATGTGCGCCCATCCGTCCGTCCAACCGCGAGGATCGCGGCAACTGGCAGGAGTGTGGACTGAGGAGAAGACTCGAGTCTGTAGTCTCTCGCGTGTGCGCGGCAGTATTGTGTTCAGACTGCTTCACTCGGTACTACCTACGTATGTAGTACATACCTACGGTATACACCGTAATACAAGTTTATTGCTTCTCATATCGGCCGCGGTTTGTTAAACGAACAAAGTTTCGACGCTGGTTATAAACGTCATATAGTGGGTTTAGTTATTTTTATTTTCATTTTCGTTCCGCGGTGACATGGATCATTCCCATCATGCGAATTACCATAGGATGTATAGTTGCTGAAGGAACTGCGGCTGCTTCCTGGACGCTTCACCGTAGATCAACGAGGTAGCGAAGTGATTTCATTCAGTTTAAATTAGTTCCGCTATATCGGCGCCGGTCAATTTCGACTTCTTATTACTTTGCCTTCGAATTCTTTCGCGTGTTCTATCTCATGAAATGTCAAGAATCTCGCTCTTCCGAGCGCCAATTACCCCACGTGTTCATGTGCGGCGACTTCCGTTTCGTTTGGAACTCGCAGACACCGATGAAATTCTTCTGCCTTCGTCCTTTGTTCAGGTTTTTAATAACTGTCGTTTGCGAGGTTCGAGAATGCGGAGTTTTACGTTTTACTTATCGCGTTGTGTTCTTCTGACACAACAAGAAATAAATAAATTTAATTACATTTACGCTACGAGTTTTAACCGCCGGTATAAACCGTGTATAAGGAGAACCAAGTTTCTTGTACTAAATTTTTTCACCGTACCTACAATCGCATTTAACAATCTGTTGTTTTGTGACCAGTGAGTAAGTCGCTCAAACCGTTTCAAAGTCACGTACATCTACCATACACCTAGCTATATGGCGACCGTAAACGAGCGCAACGGTTCTGTCAAAACGATTCTGACCAGCGCGTTTACGGCTGCAGGTATGTATATCAGAGTATCCAGTTTCCACAGCGTTTGCTCGGGCACAATTAGGTTTCTTACATATGCATGAACAAACGAAAAACAAGAAAACATGAAACAGAAGAAACGGAGCCGAAGTGATTTAAAATCAAGGAACGCTTTCGTAACGCGGTGTGAATCTTGGCTCTGGATTTAGAGCGTTTAAAATTGCCTTCATCAACCGTATACTATACCTACGTGCTATCATCTTATCGTTACCCGATTGTCCTCCAGCAAACAAAGTTGTACTCACCTATATGTATGTAGGTGCATAGCTACAGGGCGATGGCTAGAACCACGCTGACACGGTGACGCAATGCTTTCTAATCTGTCCACACCGCGTTTATTTCTTTGTATCTTTTGTCTAACGCATTTACTAATATGTGAACGTACCTCTGCGTGACGTATGCTCAATATGTATATTACATAGGTGTGCATTACGCGATTTTCTATTCATCGCGATTTCATCCGACTGTATGTGAAATAACGATTATGCAATGGCGACAAAACTCGCAGAAATCTATCCGTCACGTTTTGCAGGAATCCGCATCGTTTCAGCCATACCACATAGAATGAAGAAGACTTTGAAGTAAAATCGTCGATACTATATAGAAGTTCGAAGTTTTCGAGCTGCAAATTTAATGGCTCTGTCGTGTCATGGATGCAAATTGAGATCGAGTGATTTATCTGCGTATAGTTCGTGGGCCGCAGTAATCCGATAATGATTTGATTTATTTGATACATCGTTGGAGCTTTAGTTGGATGCTTTTATACCTTACCGAGTGTCATGAGCTGAAGTAATGTTTCATTGAAACAAACGCAGAAGAACAACCAGACGGTTCGGTGCATCAGCAAACTTATTGGCAATTATTTGAAGACCAAACATGAGAATATATATTGCAACTCTGTAGAGTTCGAACTCTAAGAACGAATGCAAAAGTCATGATTCGGGAGGAAATTGCGAAGGAATATAGTGATTCACTCGATGGTGAAAGATCGTACGACTGTGCGTGCAAATCTTATCGCTGTAAGCGATATTCTTCCGTAACTCATATGCTATATTCCAATGTGTCATGTATGTTCCCAGTTCCAATAAGGCAATATTATAATGTCCATAAAGCCCGTCTGTGCGGAAAAGCGAGTTTCAAAATAATTTCAATATATAGATTGACGTGTCTGGCCCCTGTAGCTTTTGTGTCTATCTATAAGTATACCTGGACTTATATTTAAATTTTAAAGTATCTCTGTTGGTACTAGAGTCATGATATGCCTGGATGGCTTAGTAAAATCTATTCCCAGCAGACCGCAGATAGGAATAAATTAAACGCTGGTGAAATACAATGGCCATAGAAGTCGCAGTGAGGAACAATCGTGATTACATTTGGCAGGAGAGATGTACCTATATATGCCGGTAAGAATTCTCTCCTGAAATGAGAACATTTTTCTGGATAAAACCGGGCGTCTGAAAGATGCATTGCACACACTCGAGGGTTCAGTCCCCAAGTAGAGTTTAATCAGATTAACGAGAGTGAACGGATATTAAGTGGCAGTGGGCTGATTTCAAGGAATTAAACAAACTCTTAGTTGTCCCAGGAGGCAACGTACGATACGATACGTCGCCTATGTCCCGAAGGGATAAGTCGTACAACGCATCTAACCGACGTTGGTTTTATTAATACAAATAAGATCTGATCTAAGTGTTATACACAGTTATTCTGGAAATAAACTAAGCACCTATGTCGTATATTTTATGAAGGAAAAAATTACTTGCAAATCCATATAATATACATACATACTGTATACATTACATACGTACACACACACATATATATGTATACGAACAACGATAAGCCAGAGAAACGGCTGACAGTAACCGCAAGATAATACACAGGCTGCGTTTCACGCATGAAAGCATTCACGTATACTAAAGTATAAAATGATGTGTGTGTACACACGTGTAGTTTTGTAAACATGTTGCAGTATTCACGTTCCCGTAAAACTGTTAGATTAGAACATAAGCCTATAATTAAACCGTTAGTATTTATGGAATTGACAAAGTTTCTGAGAACCCCGTGCGTTTCATGGAATGAATTAATCAACGATAAACCAAAAACCTGCAATAGCTCTATATAGTTTCTCGGAGGGTAAAATTTCGATCCATATAATCCACGATACCATTCAGATTACAGAACATTCTCAAACCAATAACTCAATCTATGACGATAAATTTTTTTGCACCGGTTTCAGGACTCGTTTTCTCGTTGCATAAAAGCATTGCTATGTTATTAATTACGAGAATGAAATGTGTAAAAAGGTGAAAAGAGAAAATAATACATTCTTTGAATAACAAACTCACGGAGTTATCTTTGATCGATGGTCAAGGCGGATTTGAAAACTGATTAAACATGCATACACCATGTGCTGGAGCTAATTGCAAGAGATGCAGAGAACGCTTATCGCTCATGCGAGGTCAATTAACAAATTCTTTCAATCCATATCCATACATACCTATAATATGTCTGATCTGCGCCAGAGTTTTACTTGATGAAACTTCGCGGTTGTTCCCGTAGATGGAGTCACTTTGAAGATAACTAACGGTCGTTACGAATACCTCCTGCGGCGGAATTCAAAACGCGATGGATCGATCGTGTTGAGTATATGTGAAAATCTATATTAAGGAGAAAAGGTGGAACAGTTCACCTCGAATTTGATTGGCATATGTTTCTACGCTCAATTCTGGACAAAACACCTTCTAATTGCGGTTTTTTTTTTTTTGTTTTGAAAGTGCTAATGTACGGCCATGACCCGGACAAGCATTATTTTCTATTGAATCTGTCGGTAAGCTAGAAAACGGTGGAACAAGTCGAACTCGGCAAGTACCCGCAATGTGTACAATCTAGGAAGGAAGAACTCTTGCCAGCATTTAACGATTGCCTTTATACACTCGAAGTTCGGAGTCAGGCCGGAACAATTTCACGAATTTAAACGAACGAATTTAGCTAGAGTGGTTTCAGTTTTCTGTTGGTATTACTCGACCGATAAGAGAATATTGGATCATTAGAATATGCGGTAAATCATAATATCTACCCGGATATTCGTTTCTGTAACGTGTGGTAATCGATTTCTTATACGGTGAGAAATTCGAAACGATAAATTGTAATGCAACTTGAATTGATTTCAGTTGTTATTTTATTGCGGGAATAATTTTTCGTCCAACTTGTAATGTTTCTTTTTTATCGTTCACAGGCGACCCAGATAAGAATCCCGTGGAAGAATTATGGGGGATTCGACGGAGCCTGAGGGTAAGGAAAGCCCAAAGACTGGGACGAGAATAAACAAGCAGTCCGTTGATCACTGCGAAGATATTATCCAGCCCATTGACGGAGTTAGAATAGTATCCTTGGACAAGGTGACCGTAGAAAAGATTGTCTTGGAGGGTGATGGGTCGAGGGAAGTTTTACTGACAAAGACTGAAAGTTCTAAAAAGATATCGTCCTCGGAGAGCGGAAAGAAGTTGGGAGGAATTGGTGCTAAGGTGGTTTCAGAAAAGTCGGAGAAAAGAGGGGATAAGTCGGAGAAATCTAAGAGCACCTCGAAGGGATCAGGTCTTAACGGCATCTCGGGTTCTAAAGCAAAGTTGAATCCTTTGCAAAAAAATTCTCAATTACCAGTCTTAAAGGCGAAGAAAAGTGGCAGCGTATCGTCCCTGATAGAAAAACGAATCAGTCCAGTCAAGTTGACCAAAAGTTCTTCC
The DNA here is from genome assembly GCA_943736025.1 of Tenthredo mesomela. NCBI lineage: Eukaryota > Metazoa > Arthropoda > Insecta > Hymenoptera > Tenthredinidae > Tenthredo > Tenthredo mesomela. The sequence goes on from OX031016.1 coordinate 2,088,430, forward strand.
ATTACTAGCATCAACAAAGAAACTAAGAACCCGAGGCTCTCCGGCTCAGCAAAACTCCACAAAGTTCCACCCAAAGTTCCAGACAAACCGAAAACCAAGAAGCAACCGACTGCCATCAGCTATAAAGCCTTTTCAGTCTCTTCTTCAGCCCTTGTTTCACCACCAACGAAAGTCTCGGCTCTACAAGGTAACTCGAACGATTCTAACGTTGCGGACAAAAGCAAGGCTGAGAGAAATCCGGTAGAAATTCCAGTTGCGATTAGGGATGATTCGAAATCCTTCGCATCCAGGAAGTCGGAAATTTCGAGACTTTTTAAGCCAAGGCCGGCCTCGAGCGTAGAATCGACTGTATCGCAAAGACCTGTGTCGGTCGGTGAACCTGTGAAGATCAAAAGTTTGCAGGATGAGGCACTAGAGGCAAATGCAGCAAATTTTGCCGCCCAAACGCATCTGCGGAGAAGCCAGTCGAAGATTGAAGAACTACAGCGAGGCTTACGGACGAAAATAAACGCCTCAACTGCTGAAACTTATAAGCAAAGACTTCCGAGCTCGCAATCTTCTGGAGTCAAGACTCGTTTGGTGAAGAGTTTAGATTTGAATGAAAATGTGACCAAAGAGAAATTCGACGAGGAATTCTTGAAGAAGCATAACTTTGACAAGCAGTTGAAGATCGAGGAGAAGCGGGTGCTGGAAACTGATTTGGACTACGTTTCAGACGCTGAGAAGACCGAGACGCGGTCTGTCATTCCACAAGATATTGTCCGCAGAGTCGATAGACGAGAATACAGCAAAACTGTATCAGAAATTGAAAAAAGATGGTCCGGTGAGTTCCTGGAAGGTCATCTCGATCACAATTCGTCAGAATCGTCGAAATCCTCCTACATTGAAGAGCTGGGTAGTATATCCTCCCACGAAGATATAGTCGCCGACAGCAACGCGAAATTTATCGAAGAAATACGGAGAAGATCCGAGGTGTTTCCTACTGGAAATACAACATTATCCCTCAAATCAAACCCCGAGGAACTACTCGAAGACACCGTCAGCACTGTGGGATCCAACTCTTTCGTTGAGGATAGGATCAAGGACATTGACGATGAGGTTGATGTGGTGGTAACCAAAAACGAGGAGTCCAACGACTCGAAGGATAGTACTCTGAAGGAGTCTTCCTCGTCAACGGTAACCACCTGTTCTAGTACCCCAAACGACCACAAGACTTTGGAAAAGCTCCTAACATCGAGCAACGCAAACGCAACCAAGGACGGAAATTTGGAAAGTTTGAATAATTTGAAAAACAACAACATCAACAAAGCTGCTGCGGAATCTATCGACGTCGACAACAATAATGTTGAAGCATCCTCATACCCTGAAGTAAATCAATCCCTGGCCGACAGAACAACGAACAAAAACGTAACAGAAAACGACGTGGAAATTCGTCGTCACGAAGTTGCAACAGAATTCGTAAATCCTGATCGTTCGATTTTCGATAAAGACGGTTACGCAGACTTAATCAAGACCTTCACCATGGAAGCTGGGACGTCGAAAGCTCCGAAAGAGGAGAAGAAGCGTAAAGGATTCCGCCGACTACTTCCTGGCCTTTTCTCGCCAAAGGACTCGCGCAAAGAGTACAAAAAGGAGCAAAAGGAACGTAAGAAACGGGAAGAGAAACAGTTCGGGCAATACCAACAAAATGGAAATTACACGCGATCTCCAGACACTATGAATCTGAACGAAGACATAAAGCGAAATGTGAAACTAAACACGAGTCTGAATAGCTCGATAATCGAAGAACGGTTGAACGAGATCAAGCAAGAGTTATTTCCGGAACAGGGTTTGACAACGAGCACCCCGGATCATTTTCTTCAGGCTGAACGAATCAGTATGCGACCCAATAGCAGAAATCAAAGATTCTATACCGCGGACTCGTCTCTGAGCTCCATCGCACCTGAAGATAAGTGGATGGATCAAAATATCATCAGTGGATCTCCAGACATGCGGAACCTCAAACAAAGGAAACCAGAGATTGATCCTAAGTGCAGTCTGGAAAGAAAACACAGCCTTCAAGAACCCCAAGGTAGATTCTTCAGGAACCACGGTCCTTCAGGAAGAACTTCCGCACCGCCAGGCGAACGATTTCTCATTAGACCCAGGGCCGTTCATCCGGTGGACAGGCCTCTCCCGGCAATACCTCAAAAGGTCGAATTTGTCAACTACGAGAATCACCACGAAATGCAAAAGTATCCGCGTGAACCCTACGCCCGTCAGGCTTTGGATTATCAGGAAAATGGTAGCCGGCTACAGTACGACGACAGAAATAACTTGGACAAATCTGAGCAGAACAGAAATCTTAGTATCGACTCTGGATTTAATTTGACTCCTGTGTCAGCGCAGGTTAAAATCACTCGTCAGCCGGTTATCAATCAAAACCAAAAAGCACCGTTGGTACGCCGTTCACCGAAGTATTCACCAAGTTCGAGTCAGAAGTCTGGAGACTATGCGGACTCGAGTTACACACCGAATTCCAGTCAGAAGAGCGAGTTTTCTCCGAGTAGTTCCAAAAGCGGTGAATATTATCTGAACTCTCCAAGGACCAGCGTTCAAACGTCACCGAACGACAGCTTGACGGATAAAAGGGAACAGATTTACGAGAACAATCTACAGCCGCCCAAAATTCCTTATCCTATTTCGCCGAACGTTAAAATTCAGAACAGGATCGAACCGGTCTACGACGTTAGCCCAGTACCGGACGGAAACCCCAGCTCACCGGATAGAGCCATGTCCCCCGTGACCTACGACGACACGCCGACTACTCCCAGGAATTTTAAACCAGGGTCTTTAACTGTCCTTCCACTTCACACAGCACGTGACACTCCAGAGCCGATTTATGTCCAAAGAAGCTCACCACACATTCCAATTTCCGCAAATCTTGCCAAGCTAAGTGCTCATGCAGAAGACGCACCGCTAACATCACTCGGCTCATCTTCGGTGGCGGAGAACCATCCAAACAGACGGCCGGAGTTTGAAGCAGGCTCAGATTCCCCGCTGAGGAGTATGGACAACTCACCGAGGAATAGGACCATATCTCCTGTACAAAATCATTCCCCAGCCTTTCCACCGTCAGCCACAACCCATGTCTGTAGAACTCCGAGACCCACTGTCTCGCCAACGCAAAGATTAGCGTCTCCCTTGACCGTTTTGCCCCTAGACGTATCCAGTTCTGGGGGTTCTCCAAATTCCCCAGTGGTTCAAATGAGGACTTCTGTATCTCCGCTAGCCAGACCCATGTCTCCGTGTGACGGAACACCAAGCAGAGTTAACGACCAATTAAGAACGCCAACGACTTCGCCCAGGATGAATGAAACCAGGCAAAGAACTCCCGTCAGTGGTCCCTACGTTCCAATGGCGTCACGACGCTCCCAACCGAGCGAACAGATACTCATTGCTTCACCGAAAAGAGACGCGTTCTACGAACCTCAAGTCCGTCGACCAACCAATACCAGGATGACTGAATACCCCGCGTCTCCAGTCCCCATGACGGACTCCCCGAACATCATCGTTCAATCTCCCGTCTCACCTGCAAAAGAATCAATGTACAATACTTCTGGCGGTAGAACAGCCTCCCCAAGATCGATTCCTGGTGAATCGCCAGTCGAAAAGCAAGTCAGAACTGCAGGGCAATCTGTGAATATTCAGAGACCCGAACCGATCTATGGTCAGAGAACAGTTTCACCGGCTCGGAACCAGGAATATGTCTATGGACAACGCGCTCTTTCACCATCAAGGGGACTGGAAGTCTACAGTGACGGTGGAAGCCGAGGAAGCACATTATCGTCACCTAGGAGTCCGGCAGTCCAAGTATCAGGATCTCTATCACAGGATCCCCGACAGGATACTCCTGTGCAAAGATCGGCACCGAGGACTCAGCAGCCAAATTTGTCCGAAAGTCAACAGTCGATATACTCGACGAGACAGACATCGAATCCGGAAGCTGTTTATTCTCAAGGACCAAGCCGGCAACCTTCACCCTCGAAGAGGCAGACCATGCAACACCTAGAGGCTTTTTATTGGCAGCAAAAAGCTCTCGAGTCACAAAGGAAAATGAACTCGTCACCCTCGACCACATTGCGACAGACTGAACCCAGAATCGATCACCCTGAAATACGAGAGGCGATGTACTGGCAGCAGCTCAAGAAACTCGACGAGGAACAGCAGAGGCGAATATATCAGCAGAATGTTCCTGACGAACGAAACGACCCCCTGTACTGGAGACGGAAACTTCAAAGTCCTCCGACCTCACCCACTACAGTTCCATCATCTAGACACAGTTCTAGCCCTAGTCTTCCGAATCAGAACTATCAACCTGCCCCAGAAACAACGGAAAATATATACTGGCGAAGTAAACTCCAGCAGCCAAAAACAACGGCGACTAGTAAGCCACCCATCATGGGGCAAAAGGGTCAAAACCAGCCTGTTCTAGTGGTAAGACCGCAGCCCGTTTATCAAGAGAAAGACTTTGACAATCGTGAAATTTACTCCGGGCGACGGGAAGCTAAACGTGACCCACCCCCGAGATCGAAGAGCGCTTCGCCACTATTTACGAGAGGTGAGGAGCGTCGGAGTCTCAGTTTGCCTAGAAAAATTGAGACTGATGATGGGGGCTTTTTGAGAGGAAGTAAGGAACGAAACAGCATAGCTGCATTGCGTAAGACAGAGACGCCACCGATCTATGAAGAGGATACTGATCAGGGCGACAAGAAACCTCCACCGATTTTTAAGAGGGGCAGCTTGATCAGCAATTCCAGTAATTCTGTCGACTATGGGACTGGTCAGAAGAGAGTCAGCTTTTCAAACCAGGCAACCAAGGCTGATATTGGAACCGGGATTTGGCCTACGAAACACGGAATGGCACCAGAGCCTCCCACCAGACAGCACCGCATCGATAGAGCCTCAACGACGTCTGACAGCGATTCCGTGTTTATCCACGATGTGGAGAACCAAAACAACTCAAACACAAATGTTTACGGAAACGTTTTGGCCCGCTCTTTGTCCCAGTCTGATTCTGCGGCTACGACTTCGGGGACCCACCTATCCTTCGGGACAAATCCGACTGACTATGACGCTGACAGACCCTTACCACCACCACCACGAGAACCGCTGAGATTGTTGAGGCGTAGCAACAGCGTCAGGGATCAACCCAGAGGAAATACGGCTGTATCTAAAACAGACTACGTAGCTGATATTCGGGGAAAATCAGGGAATAATCCACGCAGATGGCCGGCCGTCAGTGAAAGCGAAAGCGGAAGTGAAGCAGGCGAAATTCAACGGATCCTCCGCCGACGGAATGGTGAGTTTTTGCATATTGTCAAATTTTTGTTAAACTGTTAGGTCGAAGTGTGACACTAACGATCAGTCGACGGGGCAAAGTTGGAATGATTTAGTAACCAAGCATTGAACTTTACCGAGTAAGAAACTCCAGAGAACTCAAATTGAGGAAGTCGCACAATCTATTTCATTAGTTTGGTCTCCTTAGATAAGTTCCGCACTAACGGGGTCACGTCAAATCATTGATGTGGTAAAACCTATTTCTCCGTCAGTGAGTCAACGACCTAGCGTCTATATAAGGATGCGCCAACTTACTCAAAAGGCAAAATGGATCTGGAGCCAAACTTATTTCGTCTCCGTTCAAATTCCACTTACGAAATGAATTCTGGTTGCAAAGCAACTTCTCGATCAATGTAAACGCGTTACCCGCACAACCAGATCCAACATTTCAAAGATTGTGTTCCATTAGTGAAGTTAACCCTTTCCTGTTCCAATGATATTCTGAGGAATTAGTAACTCCGTGATTCTGTGCCATTGTTACATTAATGTGCTACAGCGAACACGGTTTATCAGATGGGAGGTAAAGCGGCATCGAAAATTACGTTTTTGTTACATCCGGTACTTAGTTGATGTTTCCTAGCGGAATTTCCATACGATGCCGTAGCGCAAACAAGGCGGGCGTGTATGCCGGCGCATTCCAATGAGCTTCTTGTCCCAGAGTCTTCAAGCTCCTTGCACCTTGCAGGCTAAACAAGGCGCAAACAGAACGACGCTCTCCGCCGTCATACCTCTTTAGCATTATATACACAGCGCTTTTGTCGTGCCTCGCTCTTTTAACCACACGCACCATACTATTCCAGAGTAGGTATCTACATCCACGAAGACCGGATGCTCGTGGTCCAAACATTTACGAACTACTTTGGCCCTTCGGTTGACGCAGAGAACCAAACACCGATAAATATTTGTTCTGTGCCTCGCGGGGCTCCCCTTTTGTCTCACTTCGTTCGATTCGTAATTTCTTCCTTCCGGCTCCTTCATCGCCCCATCACAGACGATACGAATCGCCCTTGATTATTTGACTGCTATAAATACACCCGGCATATATGCGATAGGAATAGAACGGTATGGGATTGAACGGTTATTTCGGTCCATTCAAAAAATGACCTTTAAAAAAAAGCTCCCTCTTCTTCATTATTCTTTATACTCTAAATATTCGCCACTATAGACTCTGCTACATGTCATGTATGTGAACCAGGCTTTCTTCCGATGAGCCTTAAAAGTATTTCCAATACAATTGAAAGTATCTATACACAACGTGGTGCTCCTCTTGGATCCTTACTCTTGGCAGCACTCAGCCTCTGAGCGCCCCTAGAGAGAGGTCAAGCTGCCGTTCGAGTGGACGGTGCTGAGCGCTGCTCAGTGTTGAAAACCCCCTCGACCATTGGTTGATCGAGAATGATCGGTGACGGTTCGGGTTCAGATCCGACTTTATTCCTTTTTCAAATTCATTTGTTTTTCATTTTCATCCGAAAATCGAACATAATATACTGTTAGAATTATCCCGCATTGACGTCATCATATGCTGCATTACCTCTGAGCTATTGAGAATCATTATAGCAAATGGGAGATAAATGGCTCGACTTAGTTTTGAAAATCGATATACAAAACTGACGAAATCGATGATGATAATAATGGCCAGTAATAAATAGGCGATTATGCGGATTAGCTGGCTAGATAAAACTCTACGGTTCTTACTCCAATATATCGTACAGAACCTCAAGACCTACGCCATTGTACCTCTCTCCACTTGACGGCTTCCGAGGGCGTGGGTAGTTTTGCAGAGGGATGGAAACTGGGGAGCTTGGAAGGAAAGCTAGGCGCGAAGAGCTTGCACAGTAGGTATACCTTTGCCTTCAAAGAACCTTTGCAGTTTGCTTATGCAAAATCTAATACTCACACCAACGGCTCCTGCTTTCGCATCGTAGATATATACACCTTCTATACTTACCTTCACACCATCTACTGGGTGGTCAAAAATCGGTTGATAAATACTAATTGACAACGATGCCGATTAAGTCCTTCAAAGGTATACGGACAAATTCGACACATCCATAATTCTTCTTACCAAAAATTTGAAGAGCTATTATATCCATGGAACCTGCATTAATTAGTGATGATCAGACCGGCCTTTATCCTCTCTAATGGATTGATCGATTTGACTCGTTACTCTTAAACGGATTTCGATTCATAGGCATGAAATATTTAGCGTCTCATTATAGTGAGCCTCTCATCAGTGAATTGCCATTCTTCTGGATCGGCAGAAACTTGAAGGTTTTCTTTTTGGTTTAAATTCGGGAAGATTGGCAAGGGAAGAATTGATTAGTAGTCAAAGAACCGGGTCGAAAAAATAGGTTCATAATGCAGTAATTTTTTTTTTTTTTTTTACACGACAGAGGGGTGCCTTCTGAGTGTCAATTGAAGTTAGCGTGGTTGAGGGGTTTTGCTGCAACGACCATCTTGGAAAATGGTTTTTCTCAAATATATCGTAAACGGTACATTTTACGACAAAAATAGTTCCAAACTTATGTCTAGAAAGTACAATCCCCTACAATTTTTATTCAGAACTTTTTTCGGTAGAACTACTATTTATTGAGTTACAGTGTGCCGAAATTTTGTAAAGATGGCTTTGATGAAATTCTCGTTAACGGTTGATCGAACCGTAAAAATAGTTATTATAAAACTTGTATCAACCATTAACGCGATATTTCATAAGAACCATCTTCACAAAATTTTGGTGCACTGTAACTGAAAAAAGATGAGTTTTATCGGAAAAAGTTTCGAATAAAAATTGCAGGGAATTTTATTTCCTATAAGAAAGGTTCAGACTATTTTTGTCGCAGAATGCACCATTTACGAGATATTTGAGAAAAACGATTTTCCAAGATGGCGGCTGAAACATAACCTCCCTGCCTCAGCAATTTGCAGTCAAACTCAGGGGGAACCCCTCAATCATTTCCAAAATAAAAATCACCCGCGTATAATTAATGCAGCAAAAAAGTACCTGGCTCTTGGACCAATAATTGGATTGATAAGGAAAATAACGAAGGAGTTAAAACCACCCGGTATACAATACCTCGTAGAAGCCGTCGTCCTCGGGTTTGTCCGCGCCCGCGCCGGTGCCTGGGTAAATGTTCTCCATGTAGAGAATAGGTTGGTCCAGGTAGGAGAGTCGATGTTTGGTGGACAGTTAGTAGGGACGAGGATGTTCGGGGATCGATCCCCGACTCCCGTGACGTCACGGGCCGGGACACGGCTTCTACGAGCACCGGCACGTCGCGGCGCGCACCTCGCGCTCTCGGAAAGTTCCTCCTGGACCCGGTGCAGCGGTCCTCCGGTCGTGGTTAAGCTTCACAGAAAATGTCAGTGGAAAAAGCCGCGTGATTATAGTTACTAAACAGCGCCGAACGAGGCTCCGATATCATTGAGTTACTCGAGTTTCGTTCAGTGAAGAATTTAAGTGGACAGTTTCGATAATGACGCGTGATTTCTTGACATACCGGGTAATTTTAACCCTTTATCTTCAATTTCGAACAATATCATCTCGTTCGCTATTATAAATAATCATTGAATCGGAAACAGAAACCGATGTGTCAAAATGTGCCTCAAGCACCTCTTCATGCCCTGAGTTATTTTCATTTCATTATTTATCTTCGATTGAAACGTTTTTTCATCAATTGTTTAGCCTCAGTTTTTTTCCGATGTAAAACACTATTGCCCACGCTAATGAAGATCCCGAATCCGCCTTTGATCCAGTAGGAGAGATCTGCATTTTCATTTCCCTAGTAAAGTGTCAACCCCTCGAACAAGGTTATCTTTTTAGAGTGTCTTGTGTTCAGTCAAGTGGGTACGTACTTCGTCAAGGTGTGAATTGGTTTGGGGTTGAAAGAAAAAAACTGCTGAGTAACACAAATTCAGCGTGCAGAAATTTGGAACAATTTTAATGGAAAGATCAGTCAGGGTCAGACCCGTTCCAATTATTCAGCATCAATTTTTTCTGCCTCGGAATATATACTTCTAGAACTTCTTCATCTCATGTATTTCACAATTTCACAATCAGTTTTCGATCATGAATCCGCTCATCATTTTTACAATTGTTTATCTCGTATATCGTCTGAATTCCAATAGTTTTGCTATCAAGTGAGAGTAGTTGAATGAAAGTGTGTTCAACACCATTTCGTTACCAAATTGATGGGGAAAGCTCGTTTCTATGGATAAAATAATTTGGCACAGGAATCTTTGAGGAAATAAATTGGTATTATTTGATCCGACGATTTTATTGCAAGAGGTTTTAACGTAGCGGGTCTTATAGTATAGGTGACTGGAGAATACCGTATCACCTTCCGGATCGTTTCGTTTCATTCTAGTTGAAGTTATTTCTTCTCCGATTCGAATTAACCGCGGACAAGTAAAAGCTATAAATTAGGATCAAAGGATTACACCGTAACGTCCGCTCGGTATATCGCTCCCGAGAACAATCACCGACCACCACCCTTCGCCGAGCCACGCCGTGGCTCCCACCTCTTATTCATCTCTCTCAAACCAAACCCACCACCCTTAAATTCTAAGGGGTGAATTCCGCAACGAGTAAAACGGTTTATTTCAGAATTAGAGAAATAGTTGAAGATAAAGAATTCTCAGATATCTGAGAAAAATCCGAAACATTTTAACTGAATTACTTACGAATTGCTATCACAGTGATGCAGTATTTCTAGAATACATCTTTGCGGGCGAAAAGGAAGAACCTAAGGAGTGAAATTCTTCCTTGTTTTTTAATTTGTTTTTTTTTTTTTTTTTTTTTTTTTCATCTGGTATCATAGCGTTTGCAAAATTTGGATTCTCGATATTTGACACAAGTGCATTGCCATTCTTTGAGTCATGGTCACGTCTAACTGCACAGCACGGTTTCTAAAATACTTGTGTAAAAATATTTCTCGTTAGTTTATTTAAACGAAGTTTTTTGTATGAATTCAGGTATCAGAAAGTCCGATAAGTCAATTGCATGGGTTTGATTGATGGTAGATACGAAAGTAGAGCAGATACAATCTGGGATGAAGAGGAAATAGAATAGCAGAGAAATTGCGAGTAGAAAATCAGAAGCTAATTAATTTAATGAGCCAATAACGGCGAGACGTGACAATTACGAACATAGTAGGTTTCTTCTTTTCTTCTTCTTATTTACTAATCTTTTTTTACTTTTTATTTTTTATTTTTTATTTTTATTTTTTTTTTTAATTAGCCGAGGGGAAACGATCTAATTGAGCAGAGTGTAGCACTGCTCGAGTAACTTGAGGCGAACGTAATCTTGTACTAGCACGCTGCTTAGGTCTGTTGATTATTCTAATTGGTCTGGAATTTCGAGTATTGTGTACGTTTGGCCGAAAATTTGTAGTCGCATCAATTTTACGGAGAAACGACATTGCCATGATCGAAAATATCGTTGTTGATCGAATTTCTGATAATCGGTAAAAAAAAAAAAAAAAAAAACAACTGCTTCGAAGGGATGTTGAAAATAAAAGATTCAAACGTATTCCCATATTTTCTCAACCCTCTTGAAATTCTGTATTTTTGTTTGTTTTTTTTTTTTTTTTTTTTTGTAAATTTTGTTCCATTAAAGGCATACCGTGATTTTAAAATAACAACTCCTTTTTCTCGCTTGAATTGCGAGCTCCCATTCATTCCGAGTCTTGATCCACCTTCATTCAATCCTTTGGCAACGGGCGAGGCGAGGTTTTAGTTGAGGCCTCGGCAACGAGATGGCGTCGTCGACGCTGCGCCATCGTCCCTGAGCTTTCGCTACCCTTAATGTAACGAAATTTAAACCTTTGTACCCCTTAACGGCGTTAAGGTTACCCTGATATCAGCTAATCTCCTTACTGGTCGCCCAAAGGTCTTCTCGCCCATTTTCTCGAGACTAGTTTAGTTAGCCGAGGTGTAATTTCCTCTTTGTTTTAAATATCCTTGACGTAGCGACGCGACGTTTCATTCGAATCGCTAAAAGATTGATGCGGATTAACTCGGATAATAACAAACTTGAAACTTTTTTCATTACAAGATTTCTGCAACCACACTATATAAACCGTATTATTCACTATCAGATGAACAGATCCGTAACGAGAAATTTTCTCTCAAGGAATAAAAATGTACATATCGCTTATTTTCACGACATGAAATAAAGTGCTTTTCACAATCCACAATGAAATATATTGATGATAGCAAATACTGTATAGAATATGGCCATTTCGAATTGATAAATGAAAAATGGGATTCGATTTCTTCGATTAATTTCAGACAAGAAATTCACAATGGACTTTCGAAATCGATCGCACAACGCGATTATCTCTTTCCTCGAATTTTCTGGGTTTTTTTAATAGATCATCAATCATTTTACCCCATGAATGTACGAACTGATTGAAAAAAGCACTTTGCAATTACTCGTCTTTTTATTTTTTATATAAAACTAAAAAGCATTTTGAAATATAAAAAAAAATACCATTTTTTGAATCGTTGTTGTTGATTTTTTTTTCCTCGTGGATTTAGTAATGATTATTATTCTGACGAAGTAATTCTAATTTTTTCAGTCGCATGAAGATTGTAATGAATTGATAATTCCGGGTAGTAGGACAATTGTTGTTAAATCAACGCGAAAATGAAAGTGTTTATAAAGAAACAATATCGAACAATGTTGAACGGTGTGAAAACCGGTTGAATAAATCGCATCGTATGTCGCGTTGTTGAAACAATCATGCGATAAAAAGACAAAAATTTCATAAACCATTTCGAAAGATGCTTATCCGTTGGAAAAGCAAGGACAAAGGTTCGGGGAAGAGTTCTTCTGGAAGCGGAAGCGGCAGTAAGAAGAAACGGAAATTTGGCCGAGAAGGTGAGAAAACAATGACAGAAAAAGCTGAAAATTAAAATAAATTTTAATTCCAAACCTGTTATGTTGCAAAAATACTTGTGTTCGTTTTTTTTTTTTTTTTTTCATTATTTTAGTTCTTCCATCCTTTTTTTTTTTTTTTTTGTTCTCATTCATTTTTCGTGAGAGAAATTCACACCGGATGGAAAAGGATGCTCGGCCCAGTTGAAACTCTTGTACCTATAATGCAGAGCTGTTATAAAGCTCGGTGGTGTTCTTTTTTTTTTTTTTTTTTTAAATTATAAGGCATCGCGGAAAGGCGCCATTAAAGGTGATTTAACGACCTTTTTGTTAGCAATTCACGCTAATGCAGTCTCAACAATAGACCCGAAGTACAACAATGCAAAGCAAGTGCCGCGGCTGTACAGAGTACACCGCACGGTTTGGCCGCGTCTAATCTTCGCGTCAAAGTTATTGGAGCTCTATAATGGGGATGAAAATAATGAATGCGACCTTGAATTTAACCCAAGTACCTATATATACCCTCGTCACACGGTATACCATTGATTTCCCATCAATTAGCCGCAGAACGTCGAACTCTAATTTTTTTTTCCTATTACATATTTTAAGGGGGAATACGCACCCAGGAGCCGGAAAAGAAGGTCATTTTTGTGAATTTTTTGAAGGAAAACTGTTTGACATTTCGGATTGGGGTTTTAATTATCTGAAAGTACATACATTCAAAAATATGTCCAATTTTTTTTATTTAAAAATATCAAAAATATACAAAGATATTGTATTTTGATTGTAGTGTCGTAAAAAAATCTGGGTTTACGGTACCCACTGGCGTTTCTTCAAAAATCATCTGAAAACAAAAAACCAAAGAGATTATTAAATTAGATAGTATAATCTAGTACTTGTCATAGCTGATTTTAAAAATATCGATTTATGACAAAATGGCGGACGTTTGAACATAAATAGTGATTTTTGGGCCAAACATTAGTCATTATTTTGCCTATAAAACAAAAACTAAGTGACGGAAAAGAAAAATCCTATGACAAGTACTAGATAATGGTGTATAGAATAACCACAAAAAACCTCAAGGCAATCGGTTCATTGGTTTTCGAGAAATTTTGGGTACCGATTTTTTTACGACACTACAATCAAAATACAATATCTTTGTATATTTTTGATATTTTTAAATAAAAAAAATTGGACATATTTTTGAATGTATGTACTTTCAGATAATTAAAACCCCAATCCGAAATTTCAAACAGTTTTCCTTCAAAAAATTCACAAATATGACCTTCTTTTCCGGCTCCTGGGTGCGTATCTCCCCTTAAACAAAGTTTTAATCCGCCTTATATCTCCCGTTTCAAAAACCAATCACTGCTTCTTCGATGATCCACTTCTAATTAGATTAGAAATTTTTCTAAATTTTTCGAATTCATTCGCTTGCCAAGAAAATGGACACGTTTTTTTTTTTTAATTTTATTTTTGCATGGAAAAACAGTGCTGTCGAATTGACTCTGGAGCAGTAAATATATGGACAGCATTTTTTTACAGTAGAAATTATCACAATTGTGGTAACATTCATTCATATAGACATTTAAGGCCACTTAATGCTCTAATATGTACCCAATACTAAAATTGTGATAATTTCTACTGCAAAAAAATTCTGTCCCTATATTTACTGCTCCAGAGTAAATTCGACAGCACTGTCTTTTCCGTGTACTAAAATTGTCATTCGATTTCCGAAAAATCAAGCTAGCGGTTGTTTGGAGAGGGGTAGCCCTGGTGGAAATGATTCTACGAATATTTATGACCAATTAGGGAAATTGGAACATTTCGTAGCATTTCATAAGAAATTGTAGTTTTTTCATAATATGATTGACGAAAACGACGAATTTTTCCGGAAAGATACGAGAATTTACAATTTTTTTATGATGATCCGCCGAAATATAAAATTTTCCATAAAATGCTGAGAAAATCTACAATTTTTTCATGAAAAACTATGAAATGTTCCAATTTCTCTGAAAATTCATAAAAATTCGTAGAAGTAGAGATTTCTACCAGGGAGGACAAAAAAAAATACATAGTAAGAATGAATATAAAGTAAACTAGGTAGTTAATTATTGGATGAACGTAGATTTTAATGCGGATGACCAAACTCTGGCAAACACTGGTTTGGGAGACTAAAATCTACCCCAGCTGTTGGCTACACTGATTTTGCCCTAATTGAGGGGTTGAAATTTGGACCTTACACTTGAAGGCCGGATTGATCAACCAAGTCACGTAAAATTTGCACTTCACCGCAGCCTGAAGAGAAGCGCCTAGAGTTCAAATATTCATATCGTGACATAGCTGCTAGATCTCGGATCACAGGGCTTGAGAAACGACTCGCAAAATGATGAATGAGAGGAAATCGTGGCACTATGATAGTCTCGGAGATCCTAGGATTTCAAAACTGGGTCAATAATCTACAGATTTGAGAAGAGAAACATTTCCATTCTTTACTTTGTCAAATTTCAAACCTTTTGGCAGAATCATTGATGCCGTCGATTGTTAGCCAAAGAAAAAGAAGAAGAAGAAGAAGAAGCAAGAGCAGAAGTAGAAGTGAACGTTTTTTGAAGTTTTTCGAGAGATCGTGAAATACTTTAGCCTTCTCCCTGTGCTTTCGGTCTTTTCGCTCTTATCAGATATCCAGAGTCATTATTTTCCCGCTTGATTTTAACTCAGCAGAAGAGGTATGGGGCTGCTCCTTGAGTTAAAGAATGGGGTTCGAAATAAGACGCCGGGGGTTTGTGGGTGAGTCGAGGCTGCGCCGGTTTTAAGAAAGCACAAAAACGCAATGAGTGGCGAAGGAACAGCCCCGTATTTTTAACGTCGAAGCCAGGTGCCCGCAAATCGCTTGTATTGCTCGAATGATCCACTTCCGCGGACCACCTCGTTATCTGTTTAATGACTTTTTCCCAGTTTGGCATTGGCAATTCGAAGCAATAAATCCCGAAATGTACGTCGGTATGTACCTACCTACCTCGCAGGCCAGGAAGGACGGCAAGCCAAGTTTGTACATCTGTCGTTAAACCGACGAGGACTAAATTAGACGCTTTCATCGCTTTGAACCTAACAATTATCCAGCATCACAACTCGTCAAATAAAATCACACCGCCATCCCTCCGAATGTACCCCTTCCACGGCAGGCCAAGTGGCAATTACGTTCAAGAGTCACCCTTTGCGACGAAAAGTTACTTTTTTTTTTCCATTTTCGTTTTTTTTTTTTTGTTTTTTTTTTTTTTTTTTTTTTTTTTTTTTGCCCCCCGGAGAATTGCTTTTCGAAAAAGAAACAACTTCGAGGGTGTAAATTTCACGGGTTTTTCTATTCAATTAGATAGACTGTTTTTTTTTTTTTGTTTTTTTTTATTCTTGTTTAGTGTCTACTCAACAAGGGGCTTCACGTGAAATTTATATTAACGTAGATGTTTCGTCCCTTGTTCGTGATTTCGAATTTTATTAATTCGAATTACACACGCAAAAAACAGTGCTGTCGAATTTACTTTATGAGCAGTGAATATAATATGGACAGCACTTTTTTGCAGTAGAAATTATCACAATTCTAGTATTGGGTACATTGGAGCAAGTGGCATTCAATGTCTGTACGAGTGAATGTTACCACAATTGTGATAATTTCTACTGCAAAAAAGTGCTGTCCATATATTCACTGCTCACAGAGTAAATTCGACAGCACTGTTTTTAGCGTGCAAATTCAGCGAAACCAAAGATTGGCACTTCGATTAAATCTCTACTTTATTCTTAAGGGATATCTCAAAATCATGTCATTTTGGGGAAAGCCGATAATATTTGGAGATAAGGTGTGACCTGTGCCCAACGAAGACCACCTTTTCATCGAGTGCAATCAATCCATGTAGAACGAACTCCATAAATTCTCAAATAATTTCCAATTGTGTCTCAAAATTCTAGTACTAAGCTGCGAAAAAGCTGAATCAATGTAATATTTCTTTACAGGCTATCGCAGTGATTTGAAAAAAAAATTATGAACCCACACGCAAAAAACAGTGCTGTCGAATTTACTCTATGAGCAGTGAATATATGGACAGCACTTTTTTGCAGTAGAAATTATCACAATTCTAGTATTGGGTACATTGGAGCAAGTGGCATTCAATGTCTATACGAGTGAATGTTACTACAATTGTGATAATTTCTACTGCAAAAAAGTGCTGTCCATATATTTACTGCTCACAGAGTAAATTCGACAGCACTGTTTTTTGCGTGCAAATTCAGCGAAACCAAAGATTGGCACTTTGATTAAATCTCTACTTTATTCGGAAGGGATATCTCAAAATCATGTCATTTTGACCCATGCATCGAAAATTCTGAAATGTGAATTTTCATGAAAATCTAATTACATTTTGACTTCTTGTCAGATTTTTCTCCGATGATTTGTTTCTCACATACATATACAGCGGTGTATTATAACATATCCTGGAAAGATACCAGTAAATTTTCTTCGCCCCCAAGTAAAGAAGAATTTTAGTTATCAGATGAGGAGATCTGGTTCATGAAAATCTATTGCATCTGTGGGGATTTGTTTGGGTTATTTAACTAACGTGGTTTCCGTGTTGGGTACTGATTTATTCCCGCGTGGGTGTACTCAAAATTCAGCTGCGAACTTGAACGAGAGAATTTCTAGATTTGGGTGGAAATTTGAAATTGTATAAAATCGAGTTGCCACATATTCAACCCATGCTTATTTTTAGTAACTAACGACCGACCACTTCTCGATCAATACAAACGAGATTTAAGAAACGTAAATCCGGTTCAAAGTTACACGAAGCTTTTATTACGCAGAATTATTGAGAAATATAAGCTCATTCAGCATACACGAAGATTTCTTTCGACTTTAATGAAAATCTTATGAATCTCCTGAGACCTTAAAGTCATTTTTTATTATCAGCCCGACCTTTCCGCAGATCTTTTCCGGCTCCATGTCAAAAGCACTGCAGCAGCTTTTCGTTGTCTTGCCAACGACATTAAGCATCCGGTAATGCGAAACTCTAATTCACCAGAGTTTTGGCGAAGAATATTTTCAGAAAGTTGGATGATAAAATCTGTAACTGTAACAATTTTTCTTGTGACGTGTTTTAAAACAACACATTCGCGTTGTCATTCCATGAACATTTTATGACAAGGATTTTAAATGAATCTAAAATTGCGATGCACACATTTCTTTTTTTGTTTTTCACAAAAATCTTTATAAACTTTTAAAAGCGTACGAAAATTGTGAGTTTGTCAAAATTACTGTCCGAAATTCTGAGAAAACTTTTGGAGATAATGTTGTAAAAAATTTTGAGATTTGTTGGATTAACGGAGAGCAAAAAATTGATAAGATTTATTCCCCAAATAATGTTCCGAGAAAATTTTCGTATAAAAATTTATGAAAAGGAAAAAGAAATTACCTAACATTTCCAGGTTGTTATCAGCTACTCCCTGATATATCACATCGATTTAATGAATTGAGGCAATTTCCGGAAAAAGGGCCCATAAGCCAGTTTAACGTATCGAAAAACACGCGTTGAATAGTTTGTTTTCTTGTGTAAAAAATAAGTCGAAAATTTTGTCGAACGATTGAACTATTTGTCTCTTGAAGAAGAGCTGCGATTCTTGAAAAACCGTAATTTACAAAAAAAAAAAAAAAAAATCAAAAAAAAAAAGCAGTAAAAGCTCCGAATTTTCAGAAAAGTTCGAATTAGAACATTAAGATTCCCAAATCCCAAAGATCCGAAAATTTTGGTATATATTTCTCGGGATGTGATGACAGCAAATATTTCATACTAATCGAGAACCTCTTTACGGAAACCCATTTTATTTACTTTAATCGATAACTTTACGATGTCATAAATAGTTGATAAGATTTTGAAACTTTTTTTCAAAAAAGTAAATCCCCAGATGATTAATCTGACCTCTTATTAGTTTCGATTCGATCAATACAGCCCAAATTATTAAACGCCGAATGAATACATGCGTAAGTTTCAAGTTCAAGAGTTTCAACCTTCGGATGTTTACTTTTCGGAATTTTGAATCTGCGGTATTCTTCGTTTCAAAATTTCTAAGTGTAGACTTTGGGAAAACTACCCTTTCTAAAATCTGTCAGTCGTTAATATTCAAGATCGTAATTTTATTTACCGTTCGGAAGTTTGAAAATTCATACTCCAACCAAGTCTAAATAAATTTTCAAAAAATTTCCAATTACGTTTTGAAATGCAGAATACTATTTTTTTAAATTCAAATAAATTACCATAGTGATTTGAGAAAAAAATTAATCCTAACTTCTTTCTCACTTTTTTTTTACATCTAATGTGAAAACCATAAACTAGATTTTGAACATCCATGGCGCTTGTCTTCTGTTTAAATATTTAATCAAAAAACAAACACGGAGAAAAATGTATAGTAAATTTTCTCATACTCATATAGTAGTTGTGTCATATACTTTCAATATGACGATTGTTCCTATACTTTATACCTAATGTCACCATGAATATAGGAATGTCTTTCTCACATTCATGGAACATTGAGTATAATGTATCGGAACGGTCGTCATATTGGAAGTATATGACACAACTACTATATGAGTATGAGAAAATTTACTATACATTTTTCTCCGTGAAAAAAAAAAAAAAATAAAAATAAAAAAATCTCGAGTAATTGTAAACTAAAGATGAATATGAATCGGATGAGAAATTTAATACAGTTAAAAGCGAGCTATGTGCCCGTTTTCTGTAAACAGCCTCAATTTGCACAGTCGTTAAAAATATTTACTATACGATATATAGTAAGTATTCCGAGGTCAACATGATGCAGTCTCATATTAAAAAGCGAGTTCGTATATTAAAGCAGGTAATAGTCCTGAAGTGGCAAGTAGAAAAGCATAGTATAGTAGCTAGGTCCGTGAAAGCATCGGGCAAAAGAGGCACCCAAGTAGTAGAAATGTAGGTAAAAGGTGAGTTCCGTAGGGGCGTGGATGGGGCAACCAGGGACCAGGGCACAACCTGAGCCTGAGCCTGAGTCTGAGCCTGAGCCTGAGCCTGAGCCTGAGCTCGGGTTTGTTTCGCGCATGCGCATAGATGTTTAGTCCTGTCCGGCGTCGCGGCGCGCCGCCCCTGTTTAGGGGTGATTTCGCGGTGATACCGGGTCTACCAACAGTAGAACGGGACAGTACCAACACATCTCCCCACCACGACAGATCATTATCGTCGTATGCGTGTCCGGCCGTCAATCGTGACGAGGAACGATAAAAAAAAATAGTCAAAAATAGAAGAAAAAAAAAAAAAAAAGAAAAGAAACAAAAACAAAATTATCGGGGGTTCGACAAAAGATGTGAATTTTTTTTTTTATTTTTATCTCGCGCGTCCTAATCATTATTATTATTATTATTATTATTGTTGTTGTTGTTGTTGATGAAAAAAAAATAAAATTGTTCGAAGAGTAAAATTAGTCGTAAATATAAGAAGAAGGAAGAGATAAGATATAAAATAAAATAAAAATTAAACAAAAATTGAAGAAAAAAAAAGATAAAAATAATTTTCTGCTAAAATCTACACCCGCTGCTCAGATGCAACGTTTGCAATTTTATGGGGGATTTGAATTGAGGGTGAATTGAAAATGTTTATAGGTAACTTTGCTAAATAAACACGGTTATAAATTCGGTTTGAATTAACGTATAGATTCGAAACTCGGTCGTATGTTTGCGATTAATTAATTATTGTTCGTAGACTGTGAAAATCAGTGTAATTTGAACGAGAAATCGTTCGCTCGTAAATCTATATACATACCTATGTATAAATATATATTTAGTATAGGTACGTAGGCCTGTGGGAATATTATTGACGAATCGGCAAAGTTTAGTGTATTTATGTAATTTGACGATTGATTGCGCGTTTGTACCTAAACCGCGTTTATCGTATTAAAATCGATGAGTTATAAACCAAAATACTAGCATTTATATGTAATAACATAAAATTATCAAAATTGATGAATATAAATTTATAAATCGATGTATTAGAAGAAGAAAAGAAAGAATAATAAGAATAAGAATAATGTAAATTTATTGATAAATATAAAAATAAAATTCAAATTTATATACATGTTTAAATCGTAATAATAATAAATATAATTTTAATTCGATGTTCAAACAATTAAACACACACACGCACACACACATGATAATAATATACATGTGTATAAGCTGGATTAATAAATAATCATTTATATATATATATATATTAGCGTGTAAAAATAATTATATAAATAAAATAGTGCGATTATAAGTTTAAAAGTTATAAAGTTAACACATACACACACATACCTGAATAAATGCTCAATTAAGTAGAGGATATCTAATTGCATATACCTAAATATTATTACGTGTATATATAGTATATATATATATATATATATATATAGAATCGAATTTTGCAAGGTATGAAATCAATCAGCCTGCTTCAGGGACCAATTCGTGAATTCAATTAAAGCTTTACACTACGTATAATTCCTAAATCAATTTGTTGTTTAATATAATTATATAATATAATATAATATAATATAATATAATATAATATAATATAATATACTGTGATAAGTTGAGTATTTAAATAGTTTATCGTATTGTTAGAAGTATAATATAAATATAAAGATTTATTTTCTTTAATTTGTTATAAAAAAAAAAACTTAAAATAAAACTAATATACCTAATACTATATATAATTTTTTTGAAAAATTAAAAAAAAAAAAAAAAATTAAATAAAATCAAATTAAAAAATAATGCGAATGTTTGTGTGGAGACACTGCGTATCACTAGACGGTAAGAAGTCAATTATTATAATTACGTCGAATATTTTTTAATTATATATTTAATTGAGTAATTATATTAAGGAAAAAAAGGAGTGGAAACGTTGATCCTATAGTTCGCTTCGGATATTCAAAGATTTTAAATTTTCTATATAGCATCTATAAGCTTGAGACGCTCAATAATTTTGTGCAAAAATAGAATAATTATATTTGTGAGCACGTACGGGCATATTAAAGAAACGAGGTGACACAAAAAAAAAAAAAAAAAAAGGAATGAAAGAAAGAAAGAAGGAGAGAAAATACAGAAAAAAAAGAGAAAAACGACATCGAAAATTAATTCAATAAACACCTGCGCCCTAATTCCTTCTCTCCCCCGTCTATTTGCACGAAAATTTTTCCCCCGCACAACCTTTCAGCGAGTTTATTCACATTTTTATTCGCGAACGGGTTTATAGGTATCCCTCTGCTCGTACAAACAAACCCCTCAGTTTTTTTTTTTTTTTTTTTTTTTTTTAATTCTTTTTTTTTTTTTTTTATTTTAATTTTTTCCTCCTTTTCCACCCTTGTATTATTATTTTTTTCTTTTTTTTTCTTTTCTTCTCGTTTATTTCCATTCTTTTTTCTTTCTGTTATTATTCAACCGTTGTTAAAGCAAAAATACGACTATCAGCCCTTGCAAGTTTTCAAATTCATTAAAAAAAAAAAAAAAAAAACGATATTAATCAATTTTTTATTCTTTTTTTTTTTTTTTTTTTTTTATTGATTTCTTATTTTTACTTATTCTCTTTTTTTTTCGGTTCTTTGAGGTAAAATCTTCGGCAAGGGTAACAAATCCAATGCATTTCCCCCCCCCCCCCCCCCCCCCCTTTCCTTTTCAACCAAGAGAAAAAAAAAAACGAAATAAAAAGTAAAACTAAAACAAATATACATACGAGACCCCACGGAGATATGGGATCAAATATTCTCTAGCTGTACCCTATATATACGTATAAGGGTACCTACCCGAGACATACGCGTGTTTATTCCCATGCCGTTGGTATCACCTAGCCAGAATGCGAAAGAGGGGTAAGAAACATGGGAAATACTTTCGGTCAGTCGTTCGTACGAGCTGTTCCCATGGGTATAGATGGGGCAAAAATAAAGGGGGCGACCACCCTTACATGTCTTAAATATTTGATAGCCAAGACTCCTTCACCGAATTGGCCACAGAGCTATTTCCGTCCTTACATTTTTACCGAAATTTCACTCACTTCCCTATATATATATATAATATCTGTCCTTTACCCATACAGCTTCCAGGAAATTCCCTTGATCCATATCAAACCAGGTTCAACGTATATAAAACAAAAAAGAAGTTCATATATCATCGCCGGATGTCAGTTTAGAATGTTATCGTTTTTTTTTTTTTTTTTTTTGTTCTTTATCTTTTTTTCAAATTATATTATATATCACGTAATTTTATCATGTGAACACAAATATTGTACTCAATACTCTAATTCATATTGATAGTAAACAATTCTTTTCTTTTCTTCTTCTTAATCTTCTTATACTCAATTTGTTATTTACAGTAAAAGACTGATCTTATTGATATAGTAAGTATTATTTGTTTGCCCCGAGATGAAATCATTTCTGATCCTGTTTAGAAATCAGATGTGAAAAAAACTGGGCCATCGATGATTCGAAAGAAATTATTTTCGAGCTATGTATATCGCTATTACCTTAAGGGGACCAGTACAGCGACTTTTCGAAAAATGATCATAGTTCGAAATCAATTTATTTCATAACCAAAGTTCATTTCACATCAAAATATTTTTCTTTTTCAAAATCATGTGTCGTAAGGATTTTAGAGCACCGTTGGACCGATTCAGGTCATCTTGGATTCATTTTCATCAGAAAACAAATCCTCATCATGTGAATGTAGGAATTTTGAAAAATTTTCGTTTTGGCCAAGTTATTTAAGAAATGAGTGATAATAATTTTTGCGAATTTGGTAAATTGATCATAACTCATGACATCATTTTTTATTTTAAAATTCCTACATTCACATGATGAGGATTTGTTTTCTGAAGAAAATGAATCCAAGATGACCTGAATCGGTCCAACGGTGCTCTGAAATCCTTACGACACATGATTTTGAAAAAGAAAAATATTTTGATGTGAAATGAACTTTGGTTATGAAACAAATTGATTTCGGACTATGATCATTTCTCGAAAAGTCGCTATACTGGTCCCCTCAAGGCCCATTCCATAAGGGTTGGGCCTTAAGAGACTGTGATACTCGCGTGGAAACTTCGGCGCGGAACCACTTTTACCGTGTGAGATTATGTCGCTACAAATTCTCGACTGCGTAAGATGTCGGCGATTTTTGTATGAGACCTAAAACCGTAATTTCTTGGTAATTTCTTTATCAAATGAGATGAGATAGTGCTAAAAATGTGCTATTCGCCATCGTCGAATGTCTGAGTATTTGAAAAGTTCGATAAATCGAGTGCAACAGTAAATAATTCCACGATTTCTCTGATGATAACTAAATCTGTAAAAAAAAATTGAAAATTTTGAAGAAATGTAATACTTGGGCAATTTCTGCCGACGTGAAGCACCAATCCCCAAAGTTTTGTACCGATCGGTTGTGTCGTATGGGAGAAATTACGAATTTCGTTTTTGAGGTGAACGCAGAATGTGTAAGAGAACTTAATTCCAGGTTTTGCTGAGCTTGTTTTAGCTGTTTTCCAATTAGCATGAACAAACTGCGTTACAATTTTTTTTTCTTTCCTTATTTTCTACTTGATCGTCCTTTTTCGTACTTTCGTTTAATAATTCGTACTTCTTATACTTCTCATACTTCTTACATCCAACTTTTAACTTCAATATCCGCCCTTGTTTTCTCCCTTGAAGAAAATACCCATTTTATTCTGGCGAGGCTCCTGGGATGAACTCGAGCGTTAAACTGTCTTATTAATTGTTTACGCAGGATATTTTGTGCCACTTCAGTAAGTAATTTTTCTACCTTCTCAAGAGTCGTTAATTTTATTATTATTATTATTATTATTATCGTTGCTTGCATGGTCAGAATTATAATAACCACCTTTGGTAATAATTATGGAATAAAAAAAATTGCACCGGAATTTTATTTTCTTCGTGCTGAATGATGATGAAGAAATTAGAAGAAACAAAAAAAAAAAAAAAATGAAAAATAGATTCAAAAAAAAAAAAAAAAAATGATACGAAATCCAACGCAATTAAAAACTAAATTGGTTCGACGTTCATAGCAATAGAACGAAGAGAGCGAGAGAGAGAGAAAGAGGGATTTTGCGAAATTCCACCGCAGAAGATCGCGACGATTGGCATTGCCGCGGGCAGCTGAAAGGATCCTCTAAAGTTTCGAGGGTTAAAGGTCGCGGCAGGGTCGTTGTTCCATTGATTTTGATATGCCTCGAGAGTCGAGACTGGAGTAGAGAGATATCTATTTAAGTAAATTGTTTTAAGGGAAAAAGAGAATAACCCTCCCCAATTGTGAAATCGAATTTTTTTTTTTTTTTTTTTTTCTTTTTTTCTTTTTTTCTTTCATCTCCTTCAACAAGAGGAAAAAGAAGGAGAAGAAGAAGAAAGCATGAAAAACCGGAAACTGTAACAAATTTATCGAGAGAGCTTTTCTTACCTTCGCATTTTTTATTCATTCATTGCTGTTCTTTACTTCGTTGTTTTTTTTTTTTGTTTTTTTTTTTTTTTGTTTTTGTTTTGTTTAGCCGGATCCTTTCCTTATTCTATATAGAAAGAGAGACGAAAAAAAAAGGAAGATTATTTATCTCTTATTGTTTTGTCATTAATTTCTGTAATACTTATTTATATGTATTTAATGACATTTTCCATACTTGAGCTGATTTTTTAGTAGAAAAAAATAATTTTATAATTTCCAAACACAACGTTCTGAATAACACGGTTACTCATCTGCAATTTGATAGTTAGAAAACCCAATTATCCCGAAAATTCCGCCGAAAAATTGAAGTGCCGTTACCAAACCACTTTATCAAATATTTGTATACACACAGAAAGAAAGATTAACTTGATTCAAGACAATTTTGCGGTCCAAAAATGAAGACCGAAATTTTCTCGGATCAAATCAAAAATTTTCTCGAACCAAGAAAATTGTCCCAATTTTCTTGGTTCGAGAAAATTTTTGATTTGATCCGAGAAAATTTCGGTCTTCATTTTTGGACCGCAAAATTGTCTTGAATCAAGTTAACCTTTCTTTCTGTGCATATTTTTCATACCCTTATCGAATTATCGAAGCGTGGCTATATCGCCGTTAAACTCACGAGTACAAGGTATACGAGTATATGTATAAGGTGAACACGGCGAACAAAGTTAGTAGTACGAAGAAGTTGGACAAAGTGCAATCAAGAAAATACGTTGGAGATGGAAATCCTCGGTGAGAAAGTGGGATTAAATGATTAAAACATTTCAGCAAACTACGTATACCTTATATATACAGAACCTGGAGGCGTATATATATACTCGGGTGAAACACAGCTAATCAGAACCCTCTTCTATACTGCAGAGTCCATAAAAAAAAAATAAAAAGAAAAAGAAAAAAAAAAATGAAGAAGTAAAATGTCTTTAAAACGAATTGCTCCGAGGGTTTTTATTTATTTGTTTTTCTTTTTTACTTTTTTTTTTTTTTTTTTTTCTTATTTTTCGCCATTTTCTTGTTATATAAGGTATACAGATATTATTATTTTCCTAATTTATTTTCACGAAGCCATGGAGGTAATGAAAATAAAAACGAGTCATCCAACTTCCGAAAATAAGAAAAAAATAAAAATAACAAAAATTGTTCATTCGGTTTTGAAATCGCGATTTCTTTTTCCCTGATGCTTCTTACCTTTATACGTATACGACTATAGAGAGACACGATCTTTAGTAAAATGGTTTATAGTTTCTCGATCTATCTTATATTTTTATATTCTTCAAAGAAATATGCAAATAAATAAATAAATAAATAAAAATCGCCTGTCTGCAAAGTCCAAAACCTGTGTCTGACAGGTATACGATATAATTCTACTGCGCATATCAGACGCATGGAATCTTCACCAGGTGACTCTAGTGGAAGTTCAAAGGATGAAAGTTCAAAGAAAGTTGAAAACAATTCAGGAAACAAATCAACCAGATTTACTGGACAGATATAATAATAATAATAATAATAATTTAAGTTATATGGATGTATTCAGATGTATTCAAGGCGTTAAAACCAGGATTTCAAATCGTCAAGTCAGTTAATTTATTTCCCGCTGGCTTTCATCTTCAAAAGAAATTCGTTTTCCGTTTTCTTGTTTTTTTTTTTTTTTTTTTTTTTTTTTCTCTCATTTTTTTCTTTCTCCTTTTCCCATAATTAATTGAAATTTTTTTTTGCGCAACGTAAATTGATTCCCACGTCGTCGTCTGAGAGGCACTGCGAAAGACTTTAAGGCAAATTTTACAAAGCTGAGAGGCGAGCCATCTCGCGTTCCTCGTATCGGTTTTATATAGTGTGGAAAATTAGTCGGGTGTAAAATTTGACCCAAAAAGCACCCTACACCCTTTCAGTTCCTGGTGCGTCAGGGTAAAGTTTTAAGGGTGGCTATGAGGGGGATCAAAACAAGGGACTAATGAAGCGCCCTGTACAATGACGTATATATATGTATATATGCATATATACATATACTTGCTATCCTATACCAACGGCTTTTCACCTTATATACTTACTTTACTTGAAACACACAAAATTTTGGCATAATCTGCATGTCCGCGATCGGCTCAACTTCGAATTATGTTAATTTATATACGTGAGGTTTCATACCACGGTAATTCTTTCAATGGTAATTAGTGTCAATTTAACACAATTATGTTGAAATTGACACTAAAAAGTGTTAAATATTTAACACAAAAATTTTAACACAAAGACTTTATGTTAAAAATTACGCAAAATTTTTTACTGCGTGCGTGTAAGTCTCAGGATTTTTTTTTTTTTTTTTCCAATTATCTAATGCTCAGCTGCATTATCTATGATATCGTTTTATGATGAAGATTAACATGTAGGGAATTGATTATTCTTCAAAAGTGCCCATTGTGATCTTAGTGTAACTCGAGTTGTTTCACCATGTATCAACCGCAAAAGTTATTTTTTTTTTTTAACATAACTCACATGTTTTCGTTGATATCTGGAAAACGGATGAAGCTAGAAGAAATATGTGAATGACAAATTTACACAAAATTTAATTCTCTACAAAAAAGGTCCTATTGTTTCATCGCCTAGAATTCATAGTTTAGAAGATAGAAGGACTTGAATATTTATAATGTTGTAAATATTTATAAATACAGGTGAAACAACTCGAGTTACACTGACGTGAGATCACGATGAGCACTTTTGAAGAATAATCAATTCGTTACCAACGTTAATCTTCAGTATAAGACGATATCATGAAATGCAGCTGAGCATTGGATAATTGAATGCTTTTTGAATGAGAAGATTTAAAAACTGTTTAGATTGGTGTTAGAATTGGAATTAAGGGTTGGACTTTGAGGAAATTTCTTTTTAAGTACGTACAACGCAATATTTGGTAAAAAAAAAAATGAAATGTTCGTTCAAAACGAACATAATTCTGTATTGTAAAAGTGAAAATTAGAGAGAATTCCATTGCCATTTTATTTGGAATTATTTTATTCCTCGTCGCCTTATTTTCGCATTTTTATTCTTCATGTTCTCCATTTAGTATATACAGCTAGATAGAGGAAAGTATAAAATGAATAAGAAGAGAACTTGATACGCGAGGGTTGGCTGGAATTTAAACATCAATTGTTTTACCCTCTCGGGTATCTTTAAATAAATCGAATATACTTGATGAAATTTTGACGAGGCTCCAAAGCCTTCGACCAATTTTATCTGCAATTTCAAATAACGAAGGATCTTTTTCTTCTAACTCTATATAGTATAGCTACGATATAAATTATTAAACAATCTTATTAAAATACAATTTTGATTATTTTTTTTTCTTCTTCTTCTTCTTCTTCTTCTTCTTCTTCTTCTTCTTCTTCGAGCCTTTTTATTTATTTATTTATTTTTTGTTCTTCTTCTTTCCTTCTCTTCGTTTTTTATCACTCGCGAAAATCTACCGGCTTCGCGCTACCCCCTTCGAAACTCCATTATCTATGTATATCCAGGTTTTAGTTAGCAAATAAAAAAATCGACACGGTTTCGCATATACAGGAAAATGCACGGATATGGGTTGAAGGCGGAAGCTGTAGGTCGGTCGTTGCGTACGGCTTGAATGTATTTTCCTATAGGTATATTACACTTTGTGTGTATATCTTTGAGCCGCAAAAGCTCCGGCATACATATACCTATATATATATATATATGAAAGCCGAGATGAAGTAGATTGGAGAATTTTCTTTATTTTTCATTTAGCTGTTTTGCTTGTTTTTGCTTTTTGCTTTTTTTTTTTTTTATTTCTTTTTGCTTTGCTTTTTAAGCACATCCCCATCTGCGGTGCTGCACACAACCCATGAAGTAAAATGACCCTAAATATTTAACCGTTTACTCTTGCGGAAATAATTTTCCAAAGTGCTTTCTTCCAGGGAAGAAGAAAAAAAAAAAAAAAAACTGGTAGTCGGTTGCTATTATACGTTTACGTAGGTGTAATACCTATACCTACCCTGCAAGGTATCTCTAAGTACCGGCTTTTATCATCTTTTTAAAATCTACTGTCCAGTATCTACGACCCCATACTCAAAAGATACTGCGATATGGTTCATATATTTCTGTAAACAAAATATCAGAAGAACATTTTTTGAAACGAATTAAATTAAGTCTCTGATGTACATAATCGTATTTCACATCGTGAGATGATCAGACTATGTGAAATGGAGATTAATATATCTCGTGAAAATATTGTGGGCGAAATATACTAAGAAATATCGATTAAAAATTGATATTTTTATATCCGAGCGAAAATTTGCATCAACAAGCGTTGTTTGCGTTCATTAAATTAAATACAACTCGGTTTTTGAAGAGCTGGGGTTTCAATGTCTGTAATTTCATACTTATATAAATGTATAAAGTTACATTTTAGCACGAAAATACGTGATATACGAGCGTTATTATATCAATATCAATATAGAATAAATAATTGGTTGATAATATCGACAACATTTTTGATAAAAATTTTATCAAATTACTCAATTTAATTTTTTTTTGTTTTTTTTTTTTTCTTCAAATCGCTGAAGTGTGCAAGAAATTTTCAAATTTTCAAAGTTTCTGTTCTTCTAGCTTTATCTATATAGACTCACGGATGTACATCGTTCTAACGCAGAGTCATGTTTTCCATGGCACAAGAACCACCCCTATACCTTAATCGAGGTCAGTTTCTGCTCTATTTCGCGCACTCGGAGTGGTTTCATCTCGCCTGTAAATACTACCGCTGTCCGCTACCCACGTAATCTGCGACCACAACGTCATTTTTACTATTTTTCTTTTCTCTCGACTTCAGGGTAGTCAAAGAACTGCACGTACTTTCAATTTTTCAATATACAGGGTGAGTTTCCGGGCTACGGAAAGGGTGGGGCTTAAATCGGCTGAGACTCCGCCTCCTTCTATTCATACTTGTTATTATCAGAGAAATGATTGCCTTCAGATATAATAAACAAAACAGCGAGAAATTAGGGTAAACTATGGTATCAAGTAGATATACCTACGTGAAGAATGTAGAATGTAGATTGTCAGTAAAAAAAATTAAAAGTTCAATTTTTTTCACGTAGAAGCAAACCTTCGAATTAAGGTGCTTTCCTAGGCAATTCCACCAGTCCTGAAAACATCGTGAAAAAATGTGATATTAAACGGAATATCTCTGCCTGGGCACCGAAATCAATGAAACAAAATACGTCGCGCAATTCTATGTGCGACTCCGAACATGTACAGCCCAAAAAATGTTCGTTTTGATCGAAAATAGAGAAGATATCCATGAAAAACGTTTCTAAAACCGTTTTTCATGGATATCTTCTCTATTTTCGCGCAAAACGAACATTTTTTGGGCTGTACATGTTCGGAGTCGCACATAGAATTGCGCGACGTATTTTGTTTCATTGATTTCGGTGCCCAGGCAGAGATATTCCGTTTAATATCACATTTTTTCACGATGTTTTCAGGACTGGTGGAATTGCCTAGGAAAGCACCTTAAGGGGACCAGTACAGCGACTTTTCGAGAAATTATCAAAGTCCGGAATGAATTTATTTCATAACCAAAGTTCATTTCACATCAAAATATTTTTCTTTTTCAAAATCATGAGTCGTAAGGATTTTAGAGCACCGTTGGACCGATTCAGATCATCTTGGATTCATTTTCTTCAGAAAACAAATCCTCATCATGTAAATGCAGGAATTTTGAAATAAAAAATTATGTCATAAGTTATGATCAATTTACCAAATTTGCAAAAATTATTATCACTCATTTCTTAAATAACTTGGCCAAAACGAAAATTTTTCAAAATTCCTATATTCACATGATGAGGATTTGTTTTCTGAAGAAAATGAATCCAAGATGACCTGAATCGGTCCAACGGTGCTCTGAAATCCTTACGACACATGATTTTAAAAAAGAAAAATATTTTGATGTGAAATGAACTTTGGTTATGAAATAAATTGATTTCGGACTATGATAATTTCTCGAAAAGTCGCTGTACTGGTCCCCTTAAATGAGACACAGCAATTTTTTATGCCGATCATTTGATTTCAAAATCCTGTGAATTTCAGCTTTTTTGAAATCGTCATTTCTGAAATCTTTCGTCAAATTTCTCGCACAGACCTTTGATCTGTTTTTCAATCTGTTTTTATGATATAAGAGTTTCGAAAACATGGAGATTCGTTTAAATTAGCTAAATTCATTAATCGACCGAAACCGTGATACTTTCTTCATCACCAAGCTAATGAAAAGTCTAAATAAAAGGAATTAATTAAGTAAACGAACGTTGATTGAAATTGATTGGTATGGAGACACGAGTCTGCAGCTGAGGTATCACCGAAGTATTAAAATATCGATTTTCAATTACCTATCTACGTGTAGGAGTAGGAAACTTGAAGGTTTCAAAGTCACGTGATTAAGGGACAAGCTGATTCGCTGGGTGAAGCTTAAACCCGCGAAAACACTTCCGCTTGAGAACACAGCTGCCCGTTATGGATGCGGTAAACTTGTTGTCCTAATCCCAGTCAGTTTACACGCGACGTTTCGAGGCACAGTTTGTAACCTCAAACTGTAATTAACCGCAAATCCGTAGTAGCTACGTATCGCGATGACCAAAATTCTGGCTCGATAATCCTTACAACGCTATAATAAGTTTATATACCGAGAATATTCGTAGAAACGCTTCATAGAACGCCTGCATACAGGCAACTCAAACATCAAGGCGATTAGGTTTTGTTTCCGAGTTGCCTGTATGCAGGCGTGTTCACTTCCCCATGAAGCGTTTCCACGAATATTCCCGGTATATGTATTAGGGTGCTTCGTTTGGGACGAGCATTTTTGTTTTTGGCAAAAATTGGCTAACTTGCTAAAAAAAAATTAGCATCAGTCAGGCAAATTTTTAGAGCTTTTCATGAGCAGAATGCAAACAGCAAAAGAAAGAAAGAAAGAAAGAACAAGATTTGTTAACAGCTTTTATCCGAGGTGAAAAATACACCCCTTATATTATACCTGTAGGTATACCTTATACTTTTGATGTGCGTATATTTATTAGGGAAGCGAGCACAAAGCGCCATTTTTAAACACTCACCTTGGTAAGGTAAATATAAAGTATATATAGGTATGTATGTATACATAAACCCGGGTGCCTTATTTGAGCGAATTTATCTTGAGGAAACGAAAGAAAAAAAAAAAAAAAAGAAAAAGGTTTGCTTCGTTTGCTTTCAAATTTTTTTAATTTATATTTGGGATCATAAAATAACCTCTGAATCGATTTTTCAAAGATATCCGTTGCATACTTCGATGTACAATATCTCAGACTTTAGTTCGAAGTTTTTTCTATCCGTTCAACTCAGTCTTATAGGAGTTGAAAAATTAATAATAAAACTTTGGATAGAAATAGAGAAGAGAATAAAAAAAAGAAAAAAAATTCAAACGCTTTATACAAAGGTAACGATTCGTATTGTGAGAAAACTATAAAGATGCTACGATATGTGATTTTGAAAAATTGTTAGTCGCATGTCTGATTTATTTTCTTTTCAATTTTTTCTTGTTTCCTTTTTTTTTTGTTCTACTTTTTTTTCTTTGCTTTTTGCAAAAATCTATCCATAGTATATACATAGATATAGTATATAATATACACATACTATACTATATACGAACACCGCGTGTCCTGAAACAATAAGGAGAGATTCTCTCCTAACGCCCGGCCCCGTATATTTTATCTCTTCGTTTTACCTACTATATACCCCGCTAACTTTTCGCACGCGTATTTCAGCCTGGTTTATGGGATGAGCGGATCTCATCCGTACAGGATTTACGTTACATGTTTAGTTCGCTCATGTCGTAAGGATCCGCGAACACTAGGAGACAGGTAACTGCCTATTAAACTGATGTATGTATATAATATATATATATATATGTAACGTCGACGTATAGTATGCACATACGAAGTATAGTACCTATACGAAGTTCCTCATTTTTATTTCCTTTTTTTTTTAACAAAAAAATATGCTTTTCAGTAGGAAAATAAAAAAAGAAATAAAGAAAAAAAAATACATCATTAAGAAAAATAAGACGCGAACGATTACAGAATAAAAACTCAGTCGAATGTCAATTCATTCGTATATATGGGGAATTCTACCCCAACCCGACTTACGTCTGACCATCAACCCTTCCGATTGGAGTCATAATTTTTTATGTTGTTCCACCTTTTCAAAAAAATACTCTGAATCGAGGGGTCAATCACTGGGCGAAAATGGCGTACACCGATTACAATTACAGTGATTACAAATTGATTACAAGGATTACAAAGATTACAGGGATTACAAAAGATAACAAAAGATTACAAGAGATTACAAAAGATTACAAAAGATTACAAAAGATTACAAAGATTACAAACATTCCAAAAGATTACAAAGGTTACAAAGATTACAAACATTCCAAAAGATTACAAAGGTTACAAAGATTACAAAAGATAACAAAAGATTACAAGAG
The DNA here is from genome assembly GCA_943736025.1 of Tenthredo mesomela. NCBI lineage: Eukaryota > Metazoa > Arthropoda > Insecta > Hymenoptera > Tenthredinidae > Tenthredo > Tenthredo mesomela. The sequence goes on from OX031016.1 coordinate 2,121,736, forward strand.
ATTACAAAAGATTACAAAAGATTACAAAGATTACAAACATTCCAAAAGATTACAAAGATTACAAAGATTACAAAAGATAACAAAAAAATACGAAAAATTACAAAAGATTGCAAAAGATTACAAGAGATTACAAGAGATTACAAAGATTACAAGAGATTGCAAAGATTACAAAGATTACAAAGAATACAAAAGATAACAAAAGATTGCAGCAAGATTACAAAGATTACAGCAAGATTACAAGAGATTACAAAGATTACAAGAGATTGCAAAGATTACAAAGATTACAAAGAATACAAAAAATAACAAAAGATTGCAGCAAAATTACAAAGATTACAGCAAGATTACAAGAGATTACAAAGATTACAAAAGATTACAAAAGAATACAAAGATTACAAAAGATTACAAGTGATTACAAATACCTTGTACACCAGATTACAACAGTGATTAACCCCTCGCTCTGAATTTTTTTCAGATTTTTTGGAAACCGTCCGATTTGTCAATGATTTTTGAAAATGAACACATCGATAGCCCGAATCGAAAAATCTGCAAAAATCCTGGTTTTGTTATAAAAATTTTCAGGCCCTTAGCCAAAGTGGGCAGACGTTTGCTTCACATATTATTCAACGTTGTTCTCGGAAAAAACGTTAAACATGATAGAAGCGAACGTCTGCTCACTCTAGGTCAAGGCTTGAAAATTTTAATAAACGAAGTAAGATTTTTCAGAATTTTTTCAGACTTTTCGATTGGGGTCAAGATTTCCAAAATTTTCCAAAATTCAAATCTTGACCTGAATCGAAAAATCTGAAATAATTCTGAAAAATCCTGCTTCGTTTATCAAAATTTTCAAACCTTGGCCCAGGGTGAGCAGACGTTCGCTTCTATAATGTTTAGGGTTTTTTCCGAGAACAACGTTGAATAATATATGAGAAGCAAGCGTCTGCCCACTTTGGCTAAAGGCCTGAAAATTTTTATAACTAAAGCAGGATTTTTGAGAATTTTTTCAGATTTTTTAATTCGGGCTATCGATGTGTTCATTTTCAAAAATCATTGGTAAATCGGACGGTTTCCAAAAAATCTGTAAAAAATTCAGAGTGTTTTTTCGAAAAGGTGGAACAACAGAAAAAATTATGACTTGAATCGGAAGGGGTGATGGTCAGACGGAGGTCGGGTTGGGGTGGAATTCCCCATATATATAAATTTATTTAAATAACAAAAAAAAAAAATTGCCACACATGATTCCTATAAGTAAATAAATATTCGAACCCACGTCTGCTGCCCCTACGGTTTAGCGAGTCTTAAGCTCTACACACCGTCTGGAATGACTACATGCCATCGCTTTGGGGTTTGAATCTTTTATCATGCGCATAGTGCTGCAGCCCGGTCATGCCAGCCAGAACCCTCATTGGTGATAAACAACAAACCCCGGAGGAGTAGAAGAGCTCCGATGAACTAAACTTCAGCGACAAGTAGTACTACGTATAGGAAAGGCTAGAAGGTCGGTAAAACAGTCCGAATAATTGCGGGTAGCTTAAAACCCGACAATATCGACAGCGCGACTTTCTCCGCTTCGCGCTGTATGTCGCATCGCATCGCGCAGTTCAAGAAAATTCTGCATATCAAGTTGCAGCCTTCGCGGCGTAAATAAGCTGCAGCTAGGCTGATAAAATGCGGCTGAACATACTCGGTCGCTACTACTCGCCGTTCGATCATTCAATTATTTTTCACTCTAACTGCGCGTCTAGAGTCCGCTCTCACACTTACCGCTTCGCTCAGGCTGAGGAGATACTTATTTGCCCGACTAGTTACCGGATCGACTACTTGTCTGACCAGATAGTAAAGCGGTCTTAAGTGGTTCTGCGTTCCTTGTTCTCGCATGCCACGGATCGTTACGGGTCGGTGAATCTAAGAGGAAAAATAAACTACATAAGAGTTGTTCGAGATACGTTAAATGGGTATATACATTGATAGATGTATAGATGCATGATTAAGTCTTGAATGAAAAACTTTTTAAAAATAAAATGGTTTTTTTATCCATACATGTTACCTATAGACTGATTTTTTTTCTTTAGATTGAAATAAGCATTGATATACAATATACCTATATTGCGTCACTAATGCCATAAGGTCGTAAGTGCCAATAAAAAAATTTTTTTGCGGATATGCCCTAACGATGTTATATCGCATGAAAAAGATTTTGCCACCAAAAAGACAAAAATTTTTTTTTTTAGCGGTTACGACCTTATGGCATTAATGACGCGATATCTTATTATTACAGTTTTATGTATGATGAAATGATTATTGTTTACTATGTATACTCGGTTTATTCATGTTTATTTTAACCTTCAGGCTCGATCGACGCGTCCATTTTTCAATGCATAAAATAATTTGTGTGCATATTTGTACCGCATACACAGTTAAATTGAAGCGTAAAGCGTGCTATGCGATATATAGGTATAAAATAAACGCGCTCGACTAGTGTTTATGTACGCAAAACTCTGACCTAGTTAATATGACGTGGGGGTATATAACGTAAAACTGGTAATTCGCCCTGATGCACACCTGTGCGAAACGAGTTATTTTTTTTTTTTTTTTCTTATCTTCATTTTATTCTTTTTCCTACTTTTAGTTTCATTTTTATTTTATCACTGCGAATTTTTCCTTCTCTTAAACTCTTTCTATTATACAGAGCGATTCTATGGAAAGTAACGCGCTTCGCCGGCATACAGGCAACCCAAACATCAAGCGATTGTGTTTTATTTTTTAAATAAAACCCAATCGTCGATGTTTGAGCTGCTAGATGCAAGCGTCTTCGCGCTTGCCTGCCTTTTAGGCGCGTTACTTCCCTGAGAATCGCTCTGTATGTGGCGATATATACATACAACGTGCCGAGATGGTATAACAAATTCCAAAACGTCCGATTTAAATTCACCGAACGTGCCGATAACAATTTGCTTGGAAATGTTCGGACCCTTTTCAGAAAGGAGGAAAATATTATCCCGCTCTTTGTATGTGGGAAATTTTTCAATTGAATAAGATGAGCGGGAAAACGTCACACATTTATATACCACACGTATTGTTAAAAAGTTGGTAAAATAAATATATGAAAGAACAAACTCGTCAAAGTTTATTCTATTGATAATCATAAAAAAAGATGAAAAAAAAACGTCCGATTCAGGAATGAAAATTAAAAAAAAAAGTAAAGAATATAAAGAATTGAATTACGGAAATGGATAATTAAGGTCGAGAATGCGGCACGCGTGTCTACATCACCGCCTGAAAACAATAAGTCTTATTTATGAGCGTCCAATTCCTCTGAATTTAATTAAGAGTTCCAACTTAATCACAGATATCTCTTGGGGCATCTTGATTTCTTCACTTAAACTCTCAGAGTCGCGAAGTTTATACCCGTGTCTCACATCAGTCCCGCGTTCTCAAGGTATATACGTGGTAAGGTATAGATATATCATGCGCGCGCATTCACGCCTAACTTCGTACTGGTTCACGGGGTTGGCGGGGCAGGAGGTGGGGTTCGCGCAGACGGCGCGGCGGTTCACTGAGGTTCATCGAGGTTCGCTATACGGTCACGTGACGATTTCGTACAGTACGAGCCACGCCCACTTTCGGTATCGACCCTTGGTCTGCAGTCCGGAGTCCGCGGTCGACACCGTCGCGTCGTCGTGAGGTTAGACCTTCTCACGCCGGCGCTGAACCTAATTTTACTCACTACTATACATCTTCAGCTGTTTCTTAATCCATTAAAATTATCAAATTAAATTATATTCACCATACAGTATATTCTAGATTAAATATTTCACCAAAATTCATTTGAGATAAAACATCTAACCGCATATCTCCTCAAAAATTACCTCGTCCCCACTTCGATTTCTCTTTTAAGGTTCATCTTAGATCTCGTCGAAACTATTAAACGAATTTTTCTTTATACTAATTGATTTCAGCCAAGACACGTTGCAGAGATTTGTTGCAAATTTTTATCAGTTTAATCATTATTGAACACTTTATGAAATTGTAATTTATTTTTTGGCATTTTAACAGGAACATCGAATCAGAATGAGTGTGAAATCACGTTATCGTAGCAATAATTTAGCAACGATAATTATTTTTGCATGCTATATCTACACGTTAAATGAACACAATATTATTTTTTTTTTTTTTTTACAAAAAAAAAAACATCAGCGTAGTTATAAAAGAAAAAAGAGGGAGGGAAAACTATTTCCGCAGTTAAAAATAGAACTAAAATTGACTCCCACTTGTTGGTTCACTTCATGTTTCGGATTCACTCTGATCCTGGATAAACCCAGTTTCCATATTTCGCATCGTGCATCGATGTCAAAACGCGTTCTCTATATATTTATGCGGTTTTTAATTCTGCGAAATTACTTTTCAACTGTACATATACCTTTATATGTATGTGCAGGGTGTATTCTTCGCTTGGATATATACATATTTGGTTGCAGTTTAGTTTAGCCGAAAGTTGGCAAAATATTAAGTAGCTTTTCTATGCAAATTTTTTAGCCGTCAGAATTTTCTAACAAAAAAAAAAAATAAATAAAAATAAAAATAGAAAAGCACGCGTGCAAATTTCCGCAGCTTCTACGAATATAACCGCGATTGAAATAGGCCACGGTACTTTTGTCCCACTAGATGAATGCCCTGGTGCAGGGTATAATGTGAACGAAGCCTCCCTTGGAACTCAACAGTTTTTTCAGCTTCTGCAAGAGCTATGGGTAAAATTCACCGAGGTCACCTGCAGCAGGCCGCAGGGACCAGCTAGTCGACGTATACAAACAATGGTTTCCGCTTCCAATTGTACTCGAGAAATCAGTAAATTGCTAGACACGAGACTGCTATCTAATTGGCACTAAATATGGCAAGAAACCGATGTTATACTCATCGCCACAAAAGCAGAAGACTTTAGCCCGAAATTATTCGAGTCATCTATAGGGAAATAACGGATGCATTGAGGATGTTCTGGAGGTACAATCGGCATCAAAACAATAATATAGACAAAAACCGAATTTGCTAATTTTGGATGATATTGATGCGAAAAATGATTGAATAATATCGAAGAGCGGATATTCCCACAACCTCAGAAACTGAAAAAACTCTCAATTTAGTGACAGAATTTCGAAAATACCAACAATCATGAAAAGTTGTAAAAACATTTTACAAGTATGTGCTGAAAATGGTGAAAATTGTTCATTTTTTATCCGATTTCAGAATTTCAGGGTTTGTTATACTCAGTGTTAAAATCTCTACAAACTCATTGAAAAAAGTTTTGCATAAAACACTCATATTCAAGTAAAAAATGTAATAGTATATGTATCATATGAATCTCAGAATGTATCAGATTGTGAACAACTGATTCCTTACTCAAATATGAGTGTTTTATGCAAAACTTTTTTCAGTGAGTTCGTAGAGATTTTATCACTGAGTATAACAAACCCTGAAATTTTGAAATCGCATCAAAAATGAACAATTTTCACCATTTTCAGCACATACTTGTAAAATGGTTTTGTAACTTTTCATGATTGTTGGTATTTTCGAAATTCTGTCACTAAATTGAGAGTTTTTTCATTTTCTGAGATTGTGGGAATATCCGCTCCTCGATATTATTCAATAATTTTTCGCATCAATATCATCCAAAATTAGCAAATTCGGTTTTTGCATCTGTCTTATTGTTTTGATGCCGATTGTACCTCCAGAACATCCTTAATTTAAAAAAAAAACTCATACATTCGTCGTTTTCAAACCTGGAGGTCGTGGGAGTTTGAAAATTTTATTTGCAACTTTTCACAGGGTGAAAAATTTTCTGTGCAAATGGCACACAACCGAATAAGAATACTGAAACTGCCCCCAGCGAGTATTTAAACGAGATTCGGTCTATTGTGCTGAAATTTTCAGGAACATTTTCTTGTTCAGCATAAGGATATACTGAGGGCAGTTTCAGTATTCTTATTTGGCTATTCCCTTTCGGAAAAAAAGCGGTCGAGCTGTTCGTCGGTAATAATGGATAGAAGGATCCGCATATACATTTCTTTAAAAAAAAGAATGCTTAAAAATTCATCTGAGAATGTTTTTTTTTTTTTTGCTTTTTTCCATTCCAACGTTTTTTGTATTGAAGAAAAGAAGAGAAAATGAGATAAAAATGGCTTCGGCGATAAACATAATATAGAGAGGGGGTAAAATTGCTCATATACATGGTATATGTATTCATATATGTATAGGCTTGGAGGATTGATTAATCTCCGCGAATTTCCGCGAGGATTACCAATTTCTGGTCGCAATTCCCGCGAGGCTCGAGGTTTAAGCCTGTATTAGAGGGCGAAACTGTATATTCTGCAACCCCAACCCGATATTCCATATTATACACACGTTTTTGTATTCGATATGGCTTGCTGCACCATCACCCTGCATCGTTGTTAACGTCGTTCTTACATGAGAGGATATATGTATATACAGTTCTTGGTTTATTCTGCGGAATGCCTATAGATTTCGCTATGTATGTACCTACTACATATAAAACTACATCGTATGGATAGATATAGATCTCGGAACGAGATAACGACCGTTGCGATTTCCACCATGTCTCCTCTGTTCGAGAATAGCCGCGTTTGTACAGACCGTATAGACCCTGGCCTCGCAGACCTAGATGGATACCGGAATCTATCTTCCAATTATCGTTTCTAGACGAACAGGAAACAATCCCGCGTTATCTCCGATTGGAGAGACACAAAACTATAGGAGAAATAAATAAAAAAAAAAAAAAAAAAAAAAGAAACGAAAAAAAAAAAAACGAAACCAACTGATGCATTAACGTAACTCGACGGAAGAAAAAAGGGAAAGATTTTTCCCGCAATTGCTATCTCTTAAAAAAAAAAAAAAAAATATAAGAAAAATATCCAATTGACGAAAACAATTTTCAAATCAACTTTTCAGAAACGTGTTTTTCTTCACCCGCAAAGGAGTTTTCTGTAGTATAGAGTTTTTTTTTTCGAAAAAGTGCTGACACAAATTTCAAACCCTCATTACTAATGCCGACTCCGAATTGGCGGACAGCTAAACTTAAAATAAATTTGTGACTTTCGCAATTTTTTTTTTTTTTTTTTGATAACACAATCAATTTTGAAATTCGCGTTATAGTAGCCAAAATTCTTTCCTGGTTCTTTTCTTTTTTAATTTTTTTTTTTATTTCATAGTTTCAGGCAAAGTGCTGAAACAATTTTTGGCAGAAAATCACGAATTTAATGACCATGTGCCAATAAAATTTTAAAACTCGCCATTTCCGTTTTATCTAACTAAAACCTATAGGGGAGAGCGGGGCAAAAAGGGCAGCGGGGCAAAACGGGCAGCTCGGCCAAAAAAACAAAAAATTCTTGGAAAATTTTCGACTTTTTTTTTTTTTTTCAAGAAAAGTCGTTTCCCGAAGGAATTTAGGTTTTTTAAAAATTTAATTTCGAAAATTTGGCGGAGCTGCCCTTTTTGCCCCGCTGCCCTTTTTGCCCCGCTCTCCCCTATATATTATAGTGTTCTAATAAATTCCTTGAATTTTCAAAATTTTCATCACAATTTTGAATATAATTGAATGTTGCATGATCTTAAATCGATTTTTGATTAAGGGGACCAGTACAGCGACTTTTCGAGAAATTATCATAGTCCGAAATCAATTTATTTCATAACCAAAGTTCATTTCACATAAAAATATTTTTCTTTTTCAAAATCATGTGTCGTAAGGATTTCAGAGCACCGTTGGACCGATTCAGGTCATCTTGGATTCATTTTCTTCAGAAAACAAATCCTCATCATGTGAATGTAGGAATTTTAAAATAAAAAATTATGTCATAAGTTATGATCAATTTACCAAATTTGCAAAAATTATTATCACTCATTTCTTAAATAACTTGGCCAAAACGAAAAATTTTCAAAAATTCCTACATTCACATGATGAGGATTTGTTTTCTGAAGAAAATGAATCCAAAATGACCTGAATCGATCCAACGGTGCTCTAAAATCCTTACGACACATGATTTTGAAAAAGAAAAATATTTTGATGTGAAATGAACTTTGGTTATGAAATAAATTGATTTCGGACTATGATCATTTTTCTAAAAGTCGCTGTACTGGTCCCCTTAAAGCTAGATGATTTCTGTTGTTCCTTTTTTTTTTTTTTTTACTTCAAAATCGTGTGAAATCTAAAAATTTGGATAAATTGATGATAAAATAGCGTCTAGTTATGCAAGTTTCTGTATTTGAGGGTCTTATTTTGTAAAGTTGAATGAAGTAATTCGCAAAGTCGTGAGAAATCGCGATAAAAGTTAATCCGACAAGTCGTCGTAGCTCCCCCAAAGTCGAAAGCTAAAACTTGGTAGGTATCCTGTAGCAGTAGCTACTAGCACGTGACTGTGAGGTTAGTTCGATTCTTACGCGAGTTTTATCCTCGGGTGACGTTAAAACTCGACGAGAGGCAAAACGTCTACATATATACATATATATATATATATAGTATACAATGATAAAGTAAAGGCGCGAGAAGTGTTGTGCTTGATCAGTTTCCCTCCCTCCCTATTATACGTCGCGTCGCCTGCTGCAGTATAAAATGCGATCGTGAAACGGCGAGAGAGTAGTATTTCAGATGGCGCCATAGTGGCGCGCGGGAGGCTCAAGAAAATATGGGGTGGGGGTACCGTAGAGAGAGAAAGAGAGAGAGAGAGAGAGAATACATCGTATATATTAAATACGCCGTATGATCCAAGGGTTCTACTGTAGTGTGTATATAAAGTCTCTGGCTGTTTCACGTCCGTAACATATTATACATAGAAGATGTCATATTTCCCGGTGGTTTCTCTTGTTGGCTCTTCGTTGGGCGTATATATACCAAGACAGAAATAAAGAAAGAAATAAAGAATAAGTAAAAAAGAAACAGAGAAAGAACAAAAAAATAAAAAAAAAAAAAACATAAATAAATAAAAGAAGATAGAAAAAGGATGAGAGCCCCAAACCCCGGGGCGGAAGTTGGCCAGTATCCAACTTTCAAGTTAATACCAAACCCGCTCGAATATCTAGGAACTCTCCTCTCTCTCTCTCTTTTTCTCTATTTCTTTTTCTCTATTTCTTTTTCTACACCAGGACTATTGCCGTTAGTTTTCGTACCATTCGCGTCAGTTTTCGCATCCTAATAAAATGGAAGCTGGGAGAGTTAGTTTCGAGAGAATTTTACCTCAAGTTGAAGAAAAAAACGTGATTCCTTTTATTCCTTTATTTATTTATTTATTTATTTATTTATTTATTTATTTGCAGAGGGAATTCTGTTTTCTCTATTCTCTTCGTTCTTTTTTCTTCTTGGCTCTTCATCTTTTGAAAAATTTTTAAATTGTACATTTTTTCTATTTATTTCATTTCATTTTTTTTTCTTTTTTTTTGTTTTTGTTTTTGTTTTTACAATCTTTCGTAAAGGCAGCTAGAGCCGAGTCTTCCCTTCTCGTCTAATGGAATCCTTACGCACTATGACGTCACGACACCACTCACGCACCCTCTTCCTACCCCCTCATTGCTCGAACGTGAGTGCCATGGCGACAAAATTTACGAGCTCCAAGTGCAACGGCCGAGTGAGTTGGCGTTAAAATCAGGCTGAGAAAACCGAGAGAAACAAGCTACGAGGTTTTTTAAAATTATTTTTTTTTTTTAGTTTTTTTTTTTTTCCTTTTTTCAATTTTTTTTTTTTTTTTTTTACCTTCCTTCATTCTTTTCTCTTTTACCTCGAAGTGAAAAAGGCCGAGTTTTTCTTCTTCTCACTACCTAAACTTTCATTACATCCGTGTATTAATATACCGGGCAGAATTCAGTCAGTATTTTATCTCTGAATCGTTGATTAGTTATTCTATAAGCTTGAAAGCTCGGAAGTGGATAAATATTCTTCTATTTTTCTTTTTTTTTTTTTTTTTTTTTTTTTTTCTTTCTTTTTCATTTTTATGGCAATTTTACGTCGGAGGAGAAACTTATTGTTATACATGCGATATAATGAACACAATTTTCCCTCGTATAATTTCCGTCATAAAAATCTGATCTTGACGTCATTTTTTTCTTTTTTTTTTCTTTTTTTTTTTCTCATATATTTCTGTATCACTTTAGCTATTGCATATGAAAATAAGTATTGAGATTGACTGTTGCATAAGTATCTTAGAACTGTTATACAATCCTCGATTTAATTAGATTTTTTGAATATTTTGAAAATTCGGAACTTTTATTGCCGGCATGAAACCTTCAGCCTTCAGGGTTTTGTCAACACGAGGGTTCAGGTATGTGAAGGGTGCCAGCGCATTCTCTAGGAAGTCAGTCTCGACGTCTCGAGGATCCTTATTTTGCGTGAGGCCGCCTAGAGTCGACCTGGACGTCAATCCTTCGCCAAGCCTGGGGCGTAGCTTCTGGTTTCCCTAACGCAAATTCCTAATTATCGCGGGTTCATTCGTTCGATTAGTTTCCTCCACAAGGAAGGAAAGAATTCAATCGGTTGAAAGAGCGAAGCGAAAAAAATAATTAAAAAAAATAAAAAAAATTTCATACCTTCATTTTATACCAGCCTCATATTTTTTTTTTTTTTTTTTTTTTTTTTTTATTTCTACCCCCAATTTCTAATTAGAAGAAAAACAGAAGGAAAAAAAAAAAAAAAATGAATAAGAAGAAGAAGAAGATGAGGAGAGAAAAAGAAAAAGGAACTGAATTTCATCCCTTCGTGAAGTAGACGTGCTTTTACGCACGTAATGAGAAAAAAAAAAACGTATTCACGTGCCTCAAAAAAAAAAAAAAAAAAAAAACAATAAAAAAACGGTGAAAGAAACTGTCGATCTACATTAAAGATTTTTGATGGTCTTTTGGTCTTTTGGTTTTTTTTTTTTTTTTTTTTTCTTTTAACAATTAATATAATTGTTATTGCAAGAGTGGGTGGAGTACTAGTTGGTTGTTCAACGAAACGGTAAACCGAACTAAAGTCAAGTTCGAACGATTTTGCGAATGCCTGGTGTCAGTTGGACTTGAAGTATATTTCGCGAACCCCCTACCATAACGAATTTCAATTAAATTAATCTAATTGCTCCCCGAAGCTCCGCAATTCCTTCAAATCACCGGAATCCTATTGACTATCACACATCCAGGTCACAACTCAACGTATACCCATATATATATTAGGGTGGTTGAAAAAAAAGTCGATATTTGTTTTTTTTTTTTTTTGTTTTTTTTTTGTTTTTTCTCTCCCCCATTACGTGAAAAATGTTTCTAATACACGGTAAAAGAAAAATGTTCACCTACTATGAGATCTATATAAATTTATTTCGAAAGAGATCTCAAGCCATTCTTATGGCTTATTTTCCTAATTTTACTTGATTTTATGGTTTTTCATATTTTCAATCAAAATAAATTATTGCAAAATATGTCAAAAAATATTTATTTCAAAATAAGTATATCGTTTTTATCAGATTTTTATATCACTGTTCGAACTCCAAGAGATGCTTACTTTATTTTCAGAAAAACATAAACGCCCGTTCTGATTTTTTTTTTTTTTTTTTTTTCCCTTTCAGTAAAATGTTATAAAAAATGTTGTGTGTTCACTACGATAATTTTCAGCCATATATCCCAGAGAGAAACTAATTTCTCTTCTATTTATTTGATCGATTTTTAGGTTTCGTTATGATAATCGATTAAAATGATTTCAACTGACAATAGTAGTTCCACTACTATTGACCGCAGATGAAAAAAATGGTCATTTTCGCATCAGTGCTTTACCAGCATTAGAGGATCATTTGATCCCCTATAGGTATTTCTTCAGATAAAAAATTGCGTTAATAAATATATTTCATTATATTTCTTTGATATTCAACGAAATCGATTGAATAAATGTACGGAAAATTAGTTCGACGTTCGGATAATATATGGCTGAAAATTGTCATTGTGAAGGACAGAATTTTCGGGATTTCACAAAAAGCGAAAAAAATAAAATCGAAGTAGTACGTACGCGTTTTTGTTTCAGTCCGCAAAAGATTCAGGAATAAAAAACGATTTTTATAATCATTCCAGTGTCTCTTAGGAGTTGGAACAACGATTTCAAAATGCCCCATAAAAATTCTAGAAAATTTACAAAAATCTTCTACTCTTATGTCACAAAAGGTAACAAATAATTAGTACTTTTTTATACTATAGTGCGAAAGTGTTCGATTCTCGAACTAGTGTGAAATTTTTCGCCGGAGCGATGCGACAGTAACAATAACACGATTCGAGAATCACGTACTTTGCGCACTTGTATCGTAATCTACTATTTTAATGCACGCAAAGCGTGCGCAAAATCGAACTTTGCGAACGGCGTGTGGAAAATCTCATTTTCGAAGTGTTTTCCGTAGAATAGATTAATTGTAAATTAGTGTAATGAAACATGTCATGTTCTCTATAAGAACACACGCGAAAACATGCAATATGTATAAATATACGGAAAGTTGCGATTCTTAGTTTTTTTTTTTCTGAATAAATAAAAAATGAAAATGTGAATGTGAATGGGAATGGGAATGAGAATGACAAATACTGCAGCATCATGCCACGGAACATGTCAACTCCACGCATGCCTGGAATAAGAGTAATAAAATGAAATACGAGAAGCGGACCTATGGGATCATAAGATAAAGAAAAGAGTCAAGTTTAATAAGGACAGTAGGATGTACATATAAGGACGAGAAGACGACCTCCAGGTGCGTCTTATATATATAGTCGCAAACGAATCTCCGACGTAAAACGCGAAACTCGGTAGCTCGTCGTCCCGGTTCACGGCGCTGGCGTGCAGCACCAGGAGTTGGAATAGGTGGGGGTTGCCGCGGTCGGTTTTGTCGAGACTAAAAGGGCGGCAGTCTGCTAGTAAGACTCAACGTCGTAGCGAAGGTGACGTACTACCTACGTATACCTACAAAAAAAAAACTTGTACAAGTCGCGGGTGACGTTTTTTTTCAAAAAAAAAACAAACAAAATAAGAAAAACAAGTGTGTGTCTTCGTACCCCATAATAATCATCAGTGCTTCCAAAAATCACCCCATAATAATCATCATCCCTCAAAAATATAACCGATACTCAATTATATTGTAGTATAACGAAAAGAAGTTTTACTTTTTTTTTTTTTAGAATTTTTTTTTTTTTTTTTTTTTTTTTAAACATGTCATAGCGAACTATAGGACCAAAAACATTTTTTTCTTTTTCATCTTACCACCATCAATTTTCGTACATTGCGATGGATATACATATACGCGGGGTCGCGATAAGCCGGTGACCTTTGACCCCCGCTACCACCCCTGAGTCATAACTCATACCGTGAGTCGCGACCCTCCCTTCTTATAACAAAAGCGACGGTGTAAAAGCCCCCGTTGCAAAACTGACCTAGGGCTTCCCTTCCCGAACCGAGGAACAACGCGTATTTTTTCTTTCAACTTTATATGATAGATGGTATAATAACAGGAGTACAGTTTTATTCGTTTTTTTTTTTTTTTTATGATTTTCTTTTTTTTTTTTTTTTTATATATACATTAGACTGTGTCAAAAAAAACCGACATCTTCTTTTTGTTCGGGCCCTTTCGAAAATAGTTAGTGCTTAATATAAAGAAAATTGTCCCCAAAGCTTAGCTATGTAGCTCGAACACAGAATTAGCGCATTTGAAAATAAGATTTCCCATGTATTTCAAATGGCAAAATTTGTTTATCTTAGTTTTATTTTTATAATTCTCTTTATTCAACTGATAAGAATAAAGTGAATATACGGTTTTGAAGGAAAAAAAATTTCTGAGAAAATGCATGAAAAAAAATTTTTTAATTAATTTGTCGAAAAGCAAGTAGTAATCAAATATACATATGACTTTTAAACCACTGTAACTCGTTAACGGTTCAATCGAGCAACTTGGGCCAAAGGACTATTTTTGTAGATCATAAAATTCTCTACAAAACCGTATATCCACTTTATTCTTATCAGTTGAATAAAGAGAGTTATAAAAATAAAACTAGGATAAACAAATTTTGCCATTTGAAATACATGGGAAATCTTATTTTCAAATGCGCTAATTCTGTGTTCAAGCTACATAGCTGAGCTTTGGGGACAAATTTCTTTATATTAAGCACTAACTATTTTCGAAAGGGCCCGAACAAAAAGAAGATGTCCTTTTTTTTTTGACACAGTCTAATATACATTCAATCTGGTTTTACCGCGATCTTGTTTCGGAATTTTTGAATTTGGATTAGCCGCCTCTGATTCAATCGGAAAAGCTTCAATGCTTTAGGGAGAGACTGCGAAACTATCGGGGGATTTCGCTCATCGAGACAACAGACGCGGGTTTGATATTCAGGAAAAAATTGATTGCACTTGAAATTATAATTGCGTAAAACTTCTTCTGATTTTTTATTTCTTTTTTTCTTTTTAAGCGGAATTTCATTTGCTTTCGACTAAACGGAATATTGAAATCAATTTGCTAAACGATTTACATCGAGAATAATAATCTACGGGATACTTACGATCATTTTTTATTATTCAAAATTCTACTTGTCATTTGAATATTCGAAACTTTTCAGTCCGAATTTTTATGACTGATTTCAATACGTGATTTTTAGCTTGCTGTAATTATTTTATATCGAATCAATTTTTATATTAGCATATTCAATCATATTTATTTAATTAGATTTATAGTCGAAGTATTTCGCTGATATTACTTCGAAACTTTTTTTCTTTTTCTTTTCTTTTTTTTTTTTTTATTGAAAATACAATTTTTACCTCATATACTTTGCTTGTCAATGAAAATTTTCAAGAAACAGTGAAAAACCATCGAGCATCGATATATCCGTCCACCAAAATTCACTCAAACAAAAATGAAATCGCGAATCGAATGCTTTACTACTGATTTTGACGAAATCATTCGTGCGCAGGCATATTCCATATGATGTGAGGAAAGCAAAAACCCGCTCAATTATTTATGGGAAGTGATAAGATTCCTGGCCTCGGCTATACGGTGATACCCGGAATTTATACGTCAGGCTAAATCTACCGGAAGTTGAATAAGAAAATGCTAATCTTACGACACGACGTCGACGTGTACGTCTCCCGGCTTATTTTTAGTTCTTCTATGTATTTCCTTCGGTCGAACTAGGATCAGGCTCCACCTAGTCGCTCCTCGTTTGCAAACGAATCACCAAGTAAAATGACAAAGCTTACTTATTCGGTGACAGTCTCATTGTGAGATAAGGCACCCACACACACATCTGTACCTACTTTTGCACACCACCACAACGATTTTTGCACGATTTGCAGTTGTGACCTTTCGCGACCGATTACTCCGGGGAATTTGAATCCCCAAAGGGGTCAGACCGAGGTGAAGTATAGCGAACCCATAGTCTCGAATCTTTTGAACCTTTTCCAACTTTAAACTCGGTCCATGTATTCGCCTCTCCTCATTTCTTTCTTTCTTTCTTTCTAAAAGCGTCATTTTAAGATGATAATATTCATCTATATAAGGAACTCGGCCTACTATACTCCCGAGGACCAAACCGATCCCTGAAACCTGATGAACGGTTTTCTTCAAGTATAAAACTTGACTTAGTTAGGCAAAAGCCATGAATTCGCTTCTCCACATTTCTTTCTTTCCAAAAGCATCATTTTGACTTGCTACACTCAGAAAAATAACATCCAAAATTTGGTTATTATATGCGCAATCACATTTTTTGTTCAGTCAACCAAAAATTTCGTTGGGATAACCAAAATTTTGTTGGGAAAACCAAATTTTGTTGGTACAACCAAAATTTTGGCTATTCCAACAAAATTTTTGGTCGACTGAACAAAAAATGTGATTGTGCATATAATAACCCAAATTTTGGTTGTGTCAACAAGACTTTTTTCTGAGTGTAGCATTCATCTCTGTACTGAAAAATAGTAAGAGAAGAGTGACTCGTCAATCGAATAAGATTTGTTGCAAAGGAACTCGGCCTACTAGCCCCGAGGACCAAACCGATCCCTGAAACCTGAGGAACGGTTTTCTTCAAGTATAAAACTTGACGCAGTAAGGCAAAAGCGTGTAGGGGTATAGTAAACTTCAAAGGAAATTCCCGTATTTCGAAACCGAACCTGAAGAGGTGGAAGTAAGGCCTTCTATAGACGAACCGCACCGCACCGCACTATACCGCACCGAACTGATCTGAACTGAACTGTATTTCATTCGAATTTGCGGATCGCAGATTTTTCGGGTAAACGATAACCGATAGAAAGGTAGGCTTTAGATCAAATTAGGGTACTTCTACCCTCAAACTATACCCAACGATATTGCGGTTGGAAATTATCTCCATAACATCACCGTTGCTCTATTTCAAAACGTTGAGAATTATCATCGATTCTGTGAAATCCTATCAATTTATATGTACACATGTTCGGGGATTGTGATTATTGATGCAAACAACACACGAATACATACGATTTCAGGCCTTTATTCTATACCTATAAATCTCGGTGCTAAAAACCCTCGCATCTCACACCGTGTCTCTATTAGCACAGATTTGATTAAGGGGACCAGTACAAATTATCATAGTCCGAAATCATTTTATTTCATAACCAAAGTTCATATCACATCAAAATATTTTTCTTTTTCAAAATCATATGTCGTAAGGATTTCAGAGCACCGTTAGACCGATTCAGGTTATCTTGGATTCATTTTCTTCAGAAAACAAATCCTCATCATGTGAATGTAGGAATTTTGAAAAATTTTCGCTTTGGCCAAGTTATTCAAGAAATGAGTGATAATAATTTTTGCAAATTTGGTAAATTGATCATAACTTATGACATAATTTTTTATTTTAAAATTCCTACATTCACATGATGAGGATTTGTTTTCTGAAGAAAATGAATCCAAAATGACCTGAATCGGTCCAACGGTGCTCTAAAATCCTTACGACACATGATTTTGAAAAAGAAAAATATTTTGATGTGAAATGAACTTTGGTTATGAAATAAATTGATTTCGGACTATGATAATTT
This sequence comes from Tenthredo mesomela, assembly GCA_943736025.1. Taxonomy (NCBI): domain Eukaryota; kingdom Metazoa; phylum Arthropoda; class Insecta; order Hymenoptera; family Tenthredinidae; genus Tenthredo; species Tenthredo mesomela. The sequence goes on from OX031016.1 coordinate 2,138,783, forward strand.
CCCGAAAAGTCGCTTTACTGGTCCCCTTAAGCTCTGCAAAAATGGCAAAGGTTGACTGTTGCCTTGATAACTAATTAACCAATAGTCTCATCGATCTGTAATTTTTTTCACATACAGTTTTCACACGTTGTTCTGGTGTGGACTAAAAGTTTTTGAAAATATCCGTTCATTTGTAAAAAAATATTATTCTTATACAATTAGAATCCGGAAACTGATAGATAATTATTTGAGGCGAAAAAAAAAGGAGGAAAAGTTTCATTTGAGCCGAAAATTTCGAACTTTAATACGTAAAGCTATCATATCGGAAGCAATTCGAAACAACGTAGGTATTCTTATTTCCCTCGATTTCCGCTTCAGCTGCTTCAGCGGTGAAATAAGCAAAAAAGCATAAAGGCAAAAAAGAGATTCGATACCGCCCTTAAATCTGCATCAAAAAACGTTGATGAAAACAGATTACCTGACCGAGGAGTGAGGAGGCGTGTTAAAACCTTTTATGAGTCCATGTTTCCATACGTTCAGTTAAAAACAAACAGAAAAAGGATTCTTCGGATGAAAAACGCGAGCTTTCTGGTGCCAAACAGACGAATTTTGAATTTTTAACACCAATATTCGACATTTATTTGAAATTGAAATTCTTTTTTCGATTTTGATGCACATACGGCGAAATTTCTATACTGTTGTGATTTTATTTTGGGATTATACTGTAAATCTAGTTATTATTTTCCCTATAAATAAGGTTCAAGCTTAGCTGTTCACCAGTGGGAAATATACCTGAAATTTTAAAGCGTCGTAGATACCTACGTAGAAAAATTTTAAAAGGGAACCAAGGACGTATCCTTCAGTGTCAAAGTCGACCGGACTAATGGTCTTCAAACAGATCGCATTTACGCCAGAGGCCCAATTCGTCTCCTGTGCTTGAGGAAGTGGGTATAAAGTGGGGAAAGAATGAGAATGATGAAAGGGCGAGTGGACTTGGGAAAAGTGTAAAAAAGGAGAAAAGAAAAGAAAAGAAAAGAGTTTAGAATTTCCCTCGAAAGAAATGGAAATAAAAAACAAAAAATGTACCCAAGAAATGTTCAATTCTTTATAGAGTCAAGAAATAGTCGAGATTAGATACAATATGAAATAACTGTGTCAGTGCAGGAAATGGAAGGTGGAAAAGAATAAAAAAGGAGAAAAAAAGGAATAAAAAACAACGAAAAACGAAAAAGTGAAAACTTTAGGATCGCCTAAAAACATGCTGGTCCTAGCGGAATAATTTCCGTATTCAGTTTATCTTACCGTGAATTTTCCCGAGTCAGGCAAACCCTTATTTAACCCGAACGGAGTAAAAGTTTGCATCGCAGGGGTGTGAAGCGGTGAGATCAAAGTGTGGGACTCTCAATTTTTTTACTCTCCTCTTTATTCAATGTTTTTTTTTTTTTTTTTTTTTTTTCATTTACTTTTTGGTCCTTCTCAGTCTTTCTTCTTTTTTTCTTTATTTTTTATTTTTCATTTTTTTTTTTTTTTTTACCTGTTTTTAACGAGCGAAAAACGTATTCAACGTTGAAACTAAGCTGGATACGTTAATTTCGTGGGTGAAAAGATCGCGTTGGTATATATCTATATATACGGTATATACCGGGCTTTATTCAAATCTGATTTTCTTTTCAACGTCAAACCTTGTTAAAAAAAAAAAAAAAAGAAAAGAAAATTGTTATTGTTTTTCTGTTATCCGTTTTTTTGTTTATTTTATTTATGATTTATTATTCACTCTGAAAGAAATCTAATTAAAACATCATTAACGCACGTTACCGAGTCTTTGCATATATTTGCTTTTCCTTTTTGTTGTTTTTGTTGTTTTTATTTTATTTTATTTTTTTTCATTTATATATAAATATACAAGTATAATTTAATATAACGGTATAAATTTGAATTTTCAAATACCAATCCCTATAATAATTGAGACAAAAGATTGTTGAGCTGTTGGAAACGTTTGTCTTGACGTACACTACCCGGTATACCCTTATAAAAGCTCGCACTCATATAGTCATAGTCATTGTGTCAGTTCAGGGGTTTCTCGTTGTTTCTCTCTAAGATCAACCAATGAGACGAGCTTAAGCTTCTTAACTGAGTGTATATATGAGAATGGGAAAAGCTGCTGACTTGAAGAACCGAGAGGCGTCGGGACGGAGACGTAGACGCGTTTTAATCGCCACTTGAGTAGAATCCAAGAAAGCCTTGATTCCACCTTATGTACGAATTGCGACAAAGTTGAAGAGGCCGATTCGAAAGCTTTTCAAATTTTCGAATAAATGACGCTCAATGATTTAGCGAATTAATTCACGAGGGTGGAATAATAAAAAATGGACTATTTTTCTTTTTTTTCTTTTTTTTTTTTGAAAAATAAAACCGCCAAGAAGAAGCGAGAATCTAAAAGCACCGAATATTTTCACCCTCCCCCCTTTCTTCGGCTCTCTTCTTCTCCGTCCCGGAAACGGTACGAGCTTTCCCGCAGCTCGAATAGGGGTAAGGTATAGTTCGTCGGTGGTATAAATTGGGTCGTGGAACCCCAGGCGTCCCTTGACTAGGCCATCAGGCGCTTGTTAAACATTAATGCTCGGTCGAAATATTCAGGGAACGTTGACGTTAAATAGGAAACAGTTTGAAACATAGTTTGAAATTGTAGGCGATGGTGGTGCAGGTTGGGGTGGGACTGGGTTCTTCCTGGGTTCTACCTGGTATCATAGGTGCCGAGGGTGAACCTGGTAAATAATGCAACAGTCCACAGGCTATCCTCCTCTCCTATAGCATCCCGAGGGAATATTGCGGATGAAATCCATCCGTCTGTCAGTTCGGGTGAGGTGAGGCGCCATTTATGCATGTAGTTCCTCGACTTCCGTGTTTCCCTGCAGGATATTAACATACGTTTCAAAATATCCTGCCGCCGCGCCACAACGCGTTCTATTAGCTAGCTAGGTACCTGCACCTATATGAAAAGCATTATTTACCGGTGCTGACTAATCTGCATTATACTATACCTCACCTGCTGATGTATGAGGAAATTAATTTCAAACATTAGACGCGATGCGGGATGCACTAGCTAGCCTTCTCACATAGGTAATATATCATATTATACAGGGTGTCCAAGAACTAAGTGCATTTAATTATAGGGGCAATAGAGGAGTTCGAGCTGAGTAAATTGACCTAAAGAACATGTGGTCTCCGAATTCATGTTCGCGAGATACGACCGGTTAAAAAATCGCCTTGGGCGCCGGCATGTACACTGAGAATAAGGTCTTGTTGAAACAACCAAAATTTGGTTATTATACGGTCAAAGAAATTTTTTTGTTGGGCCAACCAAAATTTTTCTGTGCCAACAAGAAATTTAGTAGTATCAACAAAAATTTTAGTTGGCCCAACAAAATTTTGGTTGACTGAACAAAAAAATTTCTTTGACCGTATAATAACCAAATTTTGGTTGTGTCGACAAGACCTTTTTCTGAGTGTAGGCGAGTTTTGTTGATAAGCGCGCTCGACTTTTAACGCGAGTCATACCTAACACTTTTGAATCCGAAAATTTCAAACTAAAATACTTGTGATATCAAATTTTATTATGGAAACAAGTATAATGTTGTTGTGTTTGGCGAAAAAAAAAAAAAGAAAAAAGCATTGAAATTATAAAATAATAAAATTAAAGACCACCCTGATGTTATGTATTTAAATCCTTCATCATAATTCGACGCAAAATTCGAACATTAATACAAAGCTTTGGATAAAGCACTCTACATATATAATGACATGATACACAAGTCGTGCAAAGGAAATAACATTTTGTTGATATTCAGTTTGTTACAGAAACTGCCTGGGGCTTGTTTAACCCTCGCAGATATTTTGGGTTGAAATTTTAACGAAAATTGAAAGTCTTTCCATTTCATTATTTATTTACAAATCATCATTGATACGCTCTGAAGATATATAAATATATTCCCATTGATTATACTCGTATTTTTAGGCACAATTAGAAATTATTTGAAATTCTTTTCAACTTCGCCTTAGATAGATTGAATCATATTGAATATTGAAAAAGTGGTTGTCGCAGAGTTCAGCGAAACTTGTTCGAATTCGGAGAAAATATTTGGTCATTTCAGGGTGAAACCAATATTATTGGTCAGCCTTTGCTACAAAAAGGTACTCTCGTTTATTTTTTGCAACTTTTTGCGGAGAATTGCTTTTCAAAAAATAAAACAACTCCGAACATGCAGATTTGACTATTTAATTGGATGGTTTTTTTTTTTTTTTTTTAAGGACTCAAAGCTGTACGATTTTTTCTATTTTTTTTTTTTTTTTTTTTTTGGGTTTAATGAATACGAAAGTTGACATGAAATTCATATGAACATGAATATTTCATCCCTCATTCGCAGTTTTGAATTTTTTTTTTCAATTCAAATTTGAATTCATTGAAACCCAAAAATTGGCACTTTGATAAATTCGTGTAGAACTTCAATTTTGGAACAAATCAATTATATTTGAAGATGGGGTAAATTTTTTTCTCAACGTTTACAAAGAAAAGAATTACTTAGAATCAAAAATTTTCGCATCCAAGAAGTAATTCGTCGATATCATTGGTTTGCCCCAAAATCAGATCAATGTAGAATACTTCCTTAAAATATGAAAAAAATTCTAATTGTGTCTAAAAAAAAAACTGGGGCAGTAAAATACTTCTTCGAATCATACCAGTAATTTAATAATAATTTCTTCCGAGGTGGGTGTACCCCCTTAGATATAAATTGACGATAATAATGGTCGGAATTCGTGTTGTTATTAGAGTGTTTCAGAGGTTTTTTAGGTTCCAGATTGCATTACCTGGCGTTTTTAGTGTTTTACTTAATTTTACCTCGTCTCTGAATTTTGATAAAAATATATACAGGTTTTCAGACGATTTAAAGCCGGGCTTTAAAACGTTTTAATTAACTTTGCCTGCGGTAAAACATCGTTTCTTAACCAGTATCAACGTTTTTAGCTGATTTCAGCTCGTGTTTTAACTGTTTTAATTAATTCCAGCCTCTTTCTGCAACCAGAATATTAACGTTATTCTCCGAATTCACCTCAACCTGCACACCCTTGCGACTCATTTTAACGCCTCCATAAAAACTTCCAAACCGAATTTAAAAACCATAATATTTGGTTAAACAATTTAAAAAATAAAAATGAGTACAACATCTAGCCTACAAACCAAATAAAAGACTGCCTTAAATTTTTTTTATGTCTCATTTAATTTACAAAAAGAAAAAACGTTCAAGTCTTCTCAAACCGTGGTTAATCAACAATTTTTAACTTTCAAATTAAGCTTGAAAATAAATTTAAACTTATAATTATCGGTGTTAAACCTTCAGCGAGGTGAAAAATTTCACTCGAATTAATGGCGCTTCAATAAACGCTCTGATCACCTCAAAAACGCGATTCGTAGTTTCTCCCATACCACACAACCGATCGGAATGAAACTTCGGGTGTTACTGCTTCATACTGGCAGTAATTGCCTAAGTATTTCATTTTTACAAAATTTTCAATTTTTATTTACAGATTTAGTTATCATCAGAGAAATCGTGGAATTATTTACAGTTTCACTCGGTTTATTGTACTTTTGAAATATTTAGGCACTCGGTGGTGGCGAACCACACATTTTGATCTCATTTGATAAAAAAAAAATTACCGAGAAACTACGATTTCCGGTCTTTTGCAAAAATTACCGACATCTTACGGAAACGGCACTTTGTAGCAGCATAATCACGCGGTGAAAGTGGCCTGCGTCGAAGTTCCCACGCTACTATACCAAAGCCCCGTGCGAATTATAGTATTGAAGTGAATATCTATATTAGAGTTATTCATTTCAGACCGATATTTCTTTTTTGGGAACTCCCATTTGAAAAAACCTTTAGAATTCAGCTAAAAGAAAAATTCTCGCTAAGGGCGAGCTCTCAATTTTTATTTCAAAAGGTCCATCACTCAATCATAAGTTTTCTCGTTCAAATAACATATGAGAAAATATTTTCTTTTATGTTTGAATGGATATTACTTAGTCAGATAATTTTTGTTTCCAATTCTGCAGGATATTATTTTGTAGGTAATTAAATTAATTCTCTACAAAATTGTTCCGAGAATCAAGTCTGCAAAATCAATGGTGCGAAAGAGTTACAGAGGTTCCAAATTTAGTTTCTACAAAATTTAGGTACAGACTTGATTCCCAAGACAATTTTCCAGATTATTTTTCCCATCCGAATTTCAGCCAATAGAATTGCACCATTCGATGTTATTTTGCATAGCCTACACGATATTTAACTGATAATTTTGACAATTCCACTGGTAATTTCACGTGTGCTTTCACCGCGGTAATTTTTCATGTTAGCTATATATAAAAGAACAAAAGATTTTCCAATACAGTTAACGCTCCATCGAATCTGACAGATTAAATTATAATTATGATTCTGTGACCTTTAAATTTTGATTTTTAACTGTGGATTTTGTCTCATGATGCAATTCTATGGGCCGAAATTCGGATGGAAAAATAATCCCCCGAATACCACTCGTGCTTCAAAATTAATCGGGTATTTCCCTCAAGGTTCCCTGCAATCAAACGAACTCGTCAAGTTTTTCAGAAAAATCACTCGCGCTTCGCGCTCGTGATTTTGTAAACTGAAAAACTTGACTCCTTCGTTTGTTTGCAACGAACCTATCGGGAAATACCCGATAATTTTGAAGCTCTTGTGGTATTATATGTGAGAATTCAATTCCCTACAAAATTGAGAAAAAAATTATCTGATTGAGTAATATCCATTCGAATGGGACAAAAGTATTTAAAGAATCAGAATTAAGAGTTCGCTCTTCGCAAGGATTTCTGTTCAACTGAATTTCAAAACCCCGAAAAAAAAAAAACAACGATCTAAAATGAATCACAATAATATACATATGTATGTATGTATATTTGTTCGGAAATATGTGAGGAGGTTAAACTCCGGAAGTTACGACCTCCTCCAGCGGCACAATACACCCCGTTAACGGAAATGTAGTACCTATAGATATACGTGTTCGTACCTACTTCCCATAACAACGTAGTGTACATACATACGTATAATATACGTACTTTCCAGGCGCCAGACACGTACGCGGTGTGCAACGAGCAATGCATCTTCCATTTACTGCCCCACGACCCCAATAACTTATATATACTTGGACACGAGGTCCTAGTGGGATCGTATAAGGGTTGCAGGATAACGTACTAGAAACGTCTCTACGTATCTGTGGATATCAGCGAACACCGCACCGCAGTACCCATTCTGTTTTTCTTAACTTTGAATAGTCGAATTTCCTTATACCTACACGAATTTTGAACGTAAATTAATTCAACTTGACTATAATAATGGTCAGGGCGATAAGGGGCGATATGGTGAATTCTAAAAACTGGTCAAACAACGCACGAAATCAGAAATTTTTTTATCATATTTTATAGTCAACTTGGGAACCCTATGTAATCATCCGAAACACGCATCAAGTATGTGCGGAGAATATAGATTGACAGTCGAATATTGAGAATATGATTTTTTTTGCTTATAGAAACGAAGGTTCGAATCAAAAAATGCGAAGCGATCCTTCACGCCCGTCATCTGGATATACCACGATCTTGTCAATTTCAGAATTTTTTTTTTTTTTTTTTATCCAGTCGTTTGAATTTATATACCTAGATTTCAAAATTTCATGAAAATTGGTCCAATACACCATTTTTTACATCATACAAGTACAAATATATCTATACTACCAAATTTGATAAAAATTCAAAGTCTAGTTTTAAAAAATACATGCAATTTCCCATTTGGAACTTTCGTCGTCTTTGGGGTCGGGTTAATATTAATGTTTGGGGCTGAAACTTGGAAGAAGTTCTTTTTTTTTTTTTTTTTAGTTATTTGGAAGGGTTTTAGGGAGGTGGGGTCCATTAAAATTCCAAAATGACCAAAATAAGGACCAACCTAATGCATAAACTATATACGTATTGGTATAGGTTTGAAAGCTGCGGTGTAGTAGCTACCAAAGTCGTGTGGTAGGTGGTAGGTGGTAGGTGGTAGTCAGAGTGGGATAATTCTTGGGGTCTCTAATTAGAAATGCTTTAATAATGTTAATTAAACGTCAATTCGCGGTCGACTGGCCTCGACGGACTTAACCTACTTACACCTATACAAATAACGACCGTTACGTATGTACATACAACCTACACTCAGCATCCTTGTTCCTTATGCCATATTTACACACATATAGTATATAAACGACGATTCTTTTCACGAATTTTGAAAATTCCGCAGGGGATTCAAAATTCTACAACAATAAAAACCCAGTTAATTTCAACTCCGCATACAACCCAATGCGAGCTTTTTGTATACCTAATTCGTTCCCAAATACTACGCTGCCAATTTTCAAAAATTTGATTCTACTCTATTGCCTAAAGAATTATTATAGCTTATAGGAAATTCTTAAGGGGACCAGTACAGCGACTTTTCGAGAAAATTATCATAGTCCGAAATCAATTTATTTCATACCAAAGTTCATTTCACATCAAAATATTTTTCTTTTTCAAAATCATGTGTCGTAAGGATTTCAGAGCACCGTTGGACCGATTCAGGTCATATTGGATTCATTTTCTTCAGAAAACAAATCCTAATCATGTGAATGTAGGAATTTTGAAAAATTTTCGTTTTGGCCAAGTTATTCAAGAAATGAGTGATAATAATTTTTGCAAATTTGGTAAATTGATCATAACTTATGACATAATTTTTTATTTTAAAATTCCTACATTCACATGATGAGGATTTGTTTTCTGAAGAAAATGAATCCAAAATGACCTGAATCGGTCCAACGGTGCTCTAAAATCCTTACGACACATGATTTTGAAAAAGAAAAATATTTTGACGTGAAATGAACTTTGGTTATGAAATAAAATGATTTCGGACTATGATCATTTCTCGAAAATTCGCTGTACTGGTCCCCTTGAAAACACACATAGATACGATATGCTATACCTCGTCGAATTCAATGTCGAAGCTTAATTAGGTAAAAATTGATTGACTTTTTTTCCCATTTATGAAAGCTGGGAAAAAGCTTCGATCAATTTCCAACAGTTGAATTTATGCAAACAAAGCGGATTATGATTAGGTAGAACTTGAACGATTTAATTTAACTGCTTCTGTGATTCTAATGAATTTTTATTTGAAAAAAAAAAACGGAAGTTTTTAGTAATTCAAATTGTAACGAAAAAAAGAAATACACACAAAATCAAAGAATGTTCGAAATTGGGTCTTTGGTATGCAATATATTGTCCAGTATAACATCCGAGTAGTGCATCGGGGTAAATTATATTGAAAAGCTCGAGTGCAATGTCAAACAGCGGCGTTGAACTCGGAAAGTTTAATTAATTCTCCGTTGTTCCGTCATCCGGTTTTCGCACAAAAGGATGATGCAGACCAACGATCCGAGAGCATGCAGCGAATAACCTCGTCGCATAGTGCATAGTAGTTTCAAGGGATTCGAAATCTGACGAAAAGTCCTGCAGGTATTATACAGTGATCCAGCGGGAGTCGCGACCCTCGATATGGCTTTGGATTAAAACAAAAAAAAAAAAAAAAAAACGGAAACTTTTCGAGCCCGAATATATCCGAAATGGAGTTTTCCGAATTTCGTATAGGAATATTGAATGGTTGAGCGTATAGAAAGAGAAAATATTTGTGCTAAATTCCGTTTTTTCGTTCTGTTTTATCGGATGAAAATTTCTGAAGAGACTTATTGTCTTCTTTTCGATTCTGTTGGAAAAATTGAAATGCAATTTTATCGTTAGAATTTATTCTGGAATTAATTTTTCATACAATGAACAATATTAAAACTTTTAAATTATAAAGCACTCTGTCTCGGCTTTGCAACTATAGCTATACTATATATTATAATGGAATCAACAGTTGGAAGGTCGCAGCTTACTATATTGTCGGGAAAATATGCAACGGTATATGTATATAGCAGCGGGAATTGAAAATGTTCAAAAATTATAATCAATGGTCCCCCCTTGGGTCCGCTAATTCCACAAATCTATGAAAATTTAATCAGTACACAAAAAAAAAGGTCAACTTGAGCCAAAAAAATTATTCTTGATTCAAGATAATTTTGCGGTCCAAAAATGAAGACCGAAATTTTTTCGGATCAAATCAAAAATTTTCTCGAACCAAGAAAATTTGGAAAAGGACCCCGCACATTTCTTATGGGAACTGGCTTTCCGATGGATTTGACTGAATTTTTCAGGTTTCGTAGTTTATGCAATGCTGATCAAAATTTACCATTGCCACAACTTCCAAAAGTGAACCATTCGACCTTGCTAAGCGGTTGAGGTTTAAAATCGGTCCATTTGTACTCGCGTTTCCCCTGATCTGTGAATGAATAGCCCCTCGCTTTTACCGTTAGGTGATTTTTTAAGTACAGGTTTTTCGACTCATCACTTCGTACTTGAGCTATTTGATAGTCAGATCCGGGTTAAAAGTTGGAAATTACACCGAACGGAAATTCCTGCCTGCAAAATACCTGCACTTTTGGGTTGGAACTGATACTACACAAAATGGAATTTAAACTTCAACCGCTTACCAAGGTCGAACGGTTCACTTTTGGAAGTTGTGGCAATGGTAACTTTTAATCAGCATCGCAGGAACTACGAAACCTGAAAATTTCAGCCAAATCCATCGGAAAGCCAGTTCCCATAAAAAATGTGCGGGGTCCTTTTCTTGGTTCCAGAAAATTTTTGATTTGATCCGAGAAAATTTCGGTCTTCATTTTTGGACCGCAAAATTATCTTGAATCAAGAATAATTTTCTTGGCTCAAGTTGACCTTTTTATTCTGTGTAGCAGCGGGGATTGAAAATGTTCAAAAATTACAATCAATGGTCCTCCCTTCTTGGGTCCGCTAATTCCACAAATCTATGAAAATTTAATCAGTAGTATAATTCCACGTGAGTTCTGAAGGAGAAGATGCGGTTATTTAGCTCGGCCTATAGGTATATGCCTATATAATAGTGCTTAGAGAAGGCGTTAAACGATAGTAATCGATAGGTTGACTAACGGTGGTTGGCTGATGACGCTTTGCGGATAGATTTAGATAGCCGTGTCTAAAACAAGGGCTTTATCGACCCTATATAGGTATATACATTTGAGCTATCAGCCGTTTAATTAACAGTCCTGCAGGGTACGAGGTGGTGTGAGACGAGGCGAGGCCATGCTGTCCCAACGGCCCTCAGGGCGCGCTTAATCGACACTTTATAAATTCCGAAACCTAGTTTATGGAGATGCCATTTCAGAAGATTGATAGATATTGATTTATCAATTAATCAGTCATCTGTGCGAAGAGAAAACAAAAAAGAAGAAAATCTTGACTCTAATAGATTTTTTAAATTCGCACCATATTGAAGATCGAGACTATCGTCCATTTTTGCTTTCATATTTTCACTTACAACATGACGAACTAAAAGCTGAGGAAACCAGCAAGAAAATAACGAAAATGTGGAAAATGTGTTGAATTTGAATAGAATTTCCTGTTTATTTGAATGCCATATATATGTATGCTGATGGATACACATTCAGCTAGTACAAGTTTATGTATAGTAGGTACGTATGTACATAAGTATGCTTGGGGTTGGAACCCGCGCGAGCGCCAACGTCGAACAATCAAGATGCCGGCCCCGGGGATATTTGGAGAATCAAGTGGATTGCGAACCTCGTAGTAGTTGGGTTGAGTTGGGTTGGGTTGGGTTGGGTTTGGCTGGGTTGGGTTTGGTTAGGATAGGATTGGATAGGATTGGGTCGGGTCAGGTTAGTCCCAGGTCAAAAGCCCGTTGACCGTGTTCTAATGCCTGGTGGCTCTTCGCTTAACCGTAATTGCAATTAGTTTGGAACCCCGACCCAAGCCGGCCCTGGATCAGCCCTGATCTTGCCCCTGCTGCATCAACAACCCCTAGTTACGTGAAAATATCTATGCCCTAAGAAAGTCGGATACTTCAAAGTTCTTTAGCTGTATATATATATATATACATATATAAGTTTCGAAAGAGGAGAGAAGACCGTATTTTCGAAGAGTTATTATTATCTCGTTAACCCTTCGTCGCAGATTAATAGATGAAATTTCGTTCATCGTTACTCGTAGAGGCTACGAGATTTTTTTTCGCACGAATATGGAACAAGTTGTAAATCATATGTTTGAGATTTTATTTTATATATTAGTATAAACGGGATATTTCATCACGCAATTTTTGTCGAGTGCAGGTAAACTACACCCACTTCACTTGGTAGGTACACGTTTCTTAATGATTTGAAAAATTAGTTGGAACGTAATACATCGTCAACATGAAGTTGAAAATGGTTTGAAGAAATTTCTAGGCTCGTTTGAGACGATTTCGAATTTTTCTAAACGTTGGAGTTCATCAAATTTAAATTTTGAAAATTCCGAATGCAGACACACTGGGAAAAAGGTCTGGTTGACACAACCGAAATTTGTGTATAATATGGACCAATTTATGGAAAAATTTGGTTGGAATAGCCAAAATTTTGGTTATCACAACAAAACTTGGTTTTCCCAACAAAATTTTGGCTATCACAACAAAATTTTTGGCTGACCGAACGAAAAATTCGATTGACTGAACAGAAAATTTGATTGTCCGTATAGTAACCAAATTTCGGTTGTTTCAACAAGACTTTTTTCTCAGTGCAGCTCAAAACTCCGAAAATAGAGATCCCCGAAGACTGAAGGATCCACAAATGTTGATATAGTTTTTCAGGATGTGAAGACAAAAGATAGTTCATTCTAATCGAGACCCTCTTTACAGAAAACCCATCTTATTTACTTCAATCGATATCTTTGATGTCATAAATAATTGCTAGGATTGTGAAACCTGTTTTTCCAAAAAGTACATCTCAAGTCGATTAATTTGACCTCTTATTGGTTTCGATACGATCAATACCGCTCGAGTTATTAAACACTGAATGAATGAATACATGCGCGAATTTCAAGTTTCGAAGCTTTGGCCTTTCAGATCTTTAGCTTTCAGAATCTCGAACCTCCCCTATTCTTCGTTTAAAAGTTTTTTCAATAAGGTATGTTTAGACTTCCGCGGAAATACACCCTTTCTAAAAACTGTTAGTCGGTAATATTGAAATTCGGAACTTGAACCCGAAATTTTTTACTCTTCTAAGGGTGCTTTGTACAACTATATATTATGCCTATGAGAAAGCATGAACTGATTCAAAAAAAAAGCTGCGTGAATCTGTGCAAATTGTATTCGCATATATAGGGGAGAGTTGCCACTGTTGGACCGCCACCTAAATTGGACCGTTTCAGTTTGGTAATTTTTTGCAACAGTATCTCTTCGATTTTGAGAATTGTAAAAATAGGAATGCTTAGAGAATTTCTAGTACTGATGGTATCCATTTTTACAATTCTCAAAATTGAGAAGATACAGTTGCAAAAAATTACCAAATTGAAACGGTCCAATTTAGGTGGCGGTCCAATAGTGGCAACTCTCCCCTATGATCTAGAAAAGTTCGAGCTCAAAAAACTTGAAATTTGTGATAGAAAGAGCTTTTTGAATACCTCAATATTTGAAATACGTACACAGTGCTCTTTGCATTACAAATATCAAGTTCGTCAATCCATGTACTTCAATTCTAGTAATTTTTGGATCTAATTCGCAGAGATTCACGTAGCTTTTTCAAATTCAAAAGCTTTATTGCGGATAGCGCAAATCATTTTCCGATTTAGGTCGAATAACGTCTCGTAAATCGAAGCCTAGGCTACTAAATCGGTAATTTTTTTGCCTTTTGAAGCGAGTAAAAGCTCGGGAGAAAATTGCTAATCGTCGTTAACAGTACCTGCTCGACAGGTTATTCCCCGCAACGTCTCCGCGACTATAATCCGCGTTTTCTTAAATCAGCGTCCATTCATTCCGTGCCGAATCGTCTCATCTGTACCTACATCCATGCCGTAGCTAGCGCTAGCTGGATGAAAAAATATTTGCCGAATATCACTTTTCCTGATTCATCTTCTCCCTGCACGTTGTAATTTTCTCTTGTCTCTAATTTTCTCTAAATCTTGTCTCTTATTTTCGTTAAAAAAATTCTGCGAGCTTTTTTTCGTTTTTTTTTTTTTGTTTGTTTTCACATACTACGTTGACAAAGAAATACGAGCGAAACCGAATAATAATTATTATATACCTCCTCTTCATATAGAAGGTGATCAATTTTCTAATTAGCAATGGAATTCTTGAACGTTTTATGAAACGACTGAATTGCTTAAACTTAATTAAAGGTAAACACGGGAATGTCTAGGAACGAAAGAATCTTCAGCGTGGGAATAAATACGGAAACAATTAGATTTCCGAATGCAACTATACAACCGGTTCTTTCTCTATATATTCCCTCGGGGATTCTGTGTACATTACTTTCCTATATATGACGTATTATTCGTCTCGCATTTCGCGTTTCGCGTTTCGCGTCACTGGGACGGGCGATGATCACAACCCATTCCTTCACGGTCTCCATTCTCTGGTCTCTATTCTTCATCGGCATCTCATGCGCATTCTGTAGTCTCTCATTTTGTGACCAAAGCCGATTCCATTTTCCGCGTATAATATCTGCAGGTCTAATTAGCGTCGTATATGGAATTCCCACTTCCCCCTGCACTGCACTGCACTGCACTGCACTGCATATAAAAGTATACACCTACAACTTTTCACTTTCCAGGATTCAAATAACTTCACGCACAAGCTCGTCGTTCATCGAGCACCGAGTTATTTTCAAAGTGAAAGAATTAAAAACTGGATAACAAATATATATTATAATATTAATTAGAAAATTTCTGTCGGTGCGTTTTAAATCTGTAATAATATTATTGTCAACTTGTAGTTGTTTATTTTTTCATAAAAACTGAACTGGATAAAACTGTTCATTATAATTATATATACCTAATATAATCAAGTGAAACAAAAGTTATTATTGTTTTCTTTTTTTTCTGCAACATTTCATAATTAAAAATCATCAAAGTAAACCAAAAACCATTTGGATAACGAGACCGTGTGAGTTTTTCTTTTTTCGTTTTTCTGCCTTTTTGTTTTTGTTCTTTTTATTTTTACTTCAAAGCTATTCGATTTTTTCTTCTTCTACTTTATTTTTATTTATTTATTTATTTTTTTTTCTGCCTCGTGCGGTGAAACTGTTCTGAAGGACGTGAAAAAGAGAAACCAAAAAAAAAAAAAAATAATAATATGTGCAGCAAGTGCAGCGAGTGTTGTCAAGGCTCTAGGCATAGCGTCGATGCGAGTCCTACGCCCAGCTCCGATTCTGACCCTTCAGGTAATTAATACCAAACAATCGCTACGGCGTTATTTGACACCAGTTATTTAACCGGATCACGTTCCTCATGCACCGACTCGCATATCGAAATCGCCCACCTTCACATCCTATTCCCTTTGTATCAAATTATGCTTGCAGAGTTGCACTGCGTGCCTCTTAATCCTGCAGTACATTTTTTTTTTTTTTTTTCATCAACTAATTCAAGCCTATATCGGCGCCCGATACAAATAACAGCACATTTCAGATTCCGGGTGAAAAAGAGCACGTTTCAAATTCCGGGTGGAAAAGAGCACATTTCAGATTCCGGGTGGAAAAGAGCACGTTTCAGATTCCGAGTGAAAAAGAGCATGTTTCAGATTCCGGATGGAAAAGAACACGTTTCAGATTGAGAATGAAAACTAGCACAATTCAGGCGACGCGAATATTACTCATTAGTAAGTGTCAGGTAGGTTTATTATGAAATTGGAAATGCACAATTATGCACAAAAACTCGATTCAATTTTATCATTGAATGATTAATTCAATCTTATAATAAACCTACCTGACACTTGCTAATAAGTAATATTCGGTTCAACCTGAATTGTGCTAGTTTTCGAGTGAATCTGAAACGTGCTATTTTTCATTCTCAATCTGAAACGTGTTCTTTTCCATCCGGAATCTGAAACATGCTCTTTTCCACCCGGAATCTGAAACGTGCTCTTTTTCACCCGGAATCTGAAATGTGCTGTTATTCGTATCGGGCGTCGATATAAGTTCTTTTTTCCATTCTTTTTTTTTTTTTTTTCTTATTCTCTCAAATCGCTGATATATACGCTAAGTGAAGAAATATTCTATCAACTCAGACGAAGCATATCAGAGATGATAATAACAAGAGTTTCAAACCTGATTAGAAATTATTTGAAATTGCTTCTAAGCGTACAAGTGATTTGCAAAAAAAAAAAAATAATTTAAAAATTCTACACCTACATTACATCCCCTGCATATATATTTAATTCAGTTATTTCTTCTTATATAGATATAAATTGACTTCTCTTCAGCTTCGCTTATAATATTATATTAAATTTCATCGCGCCGAAGAGTTTTCTTTCGCTATATGTATAATTAATCCAAATTACTATAAGCTAATTCTTTATTCTATTATTTTCTAAAATATCGCCAATAGCTGCTTGTAGCATTTACTATATTTTAACAAACCTATAAAATCTCCGATAATTTTTCACTCCCTGCGACTAAATTTTTATCGATTACATAAAGAGCTTTTTTTTTTTTTCTTATTCATTTGCTCCCTGCAACATCGCATTTATCAAATTTTTTAACTGAATGTAAAAATAATTAGCAGATATGAGTCCGGAGATAAAAACGTGCCGAAAGAAAAGCCCGCAAAAGCTCGAACAGTCTTATATTTCTCTTTGTGAATGAATTGAGGAATTAATATTATATTGTACGGTGCGGAAAAGAATTGAGGAAAATATTTAAACCACTATATGGAATGATATTATTTCCACTGCTGTTGGTTTTGTCGTCGAGTTATATTTACAAGCGGTTTCATATCTACTGAATTCTTGAAATATTCTAACTAAACGAGAGGAGCGCGCAGCAACATATATTCAAGAATTAAAGCTCTAAATTATAGAACCAGCTTCCGGACGCGGGAATTAGCAACGTTTCATATTTTCCGAGTATAAGAAGAAGCTCGAGTATTTTATGCCAGTAAATTGAACCGTTTACACTTTGCGTAAAAAAAAGAAAAAAAAAAAAAAAAGAGTGAAAAAAGAAATTAAATACTCGTAAGTTATTCAACCGCTAATTATGAAAACTCCAGCTCTGCTATACGAAGAAGAACTTCTTAAATTCTTAATATTTACTATTCACTGTAAACCTTTATTAAATCTGAAAATAAATATTCTCGAATTAAAGCTTTTTATAATTAGTCAGTTATAATTTTCTATTTCCAAATCATTAAGTAAATCCAAGTTAATTCGCTACCTGCGATTATCAAAATTTTTAAAACAAATTGTATTTTCTGTTCTAGAAGAAGAGTGGAATCCCGATGGCAAAGGACGGCAATCGAATGATACCGGTGAGTGCAGTGCAATAATCATCCAAAAAATATAAAATTAAAAAAAAAAAAATTTAATTAATTCATTAATTAATTAATTTAATTAAATTTTAAAATTTTTCTTTAAAATTGACGAAAAAAGTAAAAACTGTAAGCTAATATTTTGACGAATTTGATCAAGCAATCCGAATTATATATATATAGAGATGGGTAATCAATTCTGCGTTTCTTATCGGCGTTATTCGACCTATAAGACGCAAGGTGTAACAAATTTGAGCTCGTTTAAACGTCGCGTCGTCTAGACTCTATAGATACTATTTATTTCTTTTAATTTTTTTTTTTTTTTACGAGGTAAAGACTGTAACACGAAAGCTGGGTAGAAATTCACGCGGAGCTCTTTAGCTTCTGACGCAGATTTGGCTAAGCCACCGAAAGCGAAAAATATATGTATACGATACGTATATGCTTATTGCGGGGGCTACACAACCCTCGATGAAACCTTTAATTACGAGAGAGAGAGAGAGAGAGAGAGAAAAAAAAAAAAAAAATACAGAGAGTGCAGAGGGAAAAAATAGGATCTTATTTATTAATCGCGAAAACGCACGTATAAGTTGAGTGCCGCGAAGCGTATAAGTATAAGTATATATACGCCTTATATAGATTGTCTGAGGACTTCCGCGCGATAGCCAAAAATTAATTATCGGAAATCTTCCTCCTCCGCGGCTCTCGATATTGGCCGCGAATTTTACGCGTCATAATTTTAATCAATTCTCAATGTGCCGCTTTCGGAATTTCTGGAATACCAAACTTCCGAGACGTGACGAAGCGGCAAAAAGCCTCACCAAATGTAGGTACCTATATAGGTACGTCTTCGCGCTTAATTCAATTTCTATATCAAAGAACGTCAGACTTCGAGACCCAGCTATATATAGGGGAGAGTGGCCAAAAGCGGGTACGTTAACGATAAAAGCCCAAAAATCTTATAGTTTTCGTTTGATTAAAATAACAATTTTGGTTTTTTTCATTAGGAGGATTATCGAACTTCAAAATAATAAATCGTAATTATGTCACTTTGTATCAAGTAATCATTTATTATCAAAAATTCAAAACTCCTCAAATACCCGCTTTGCCCTGATAGGGGGCCTAAATAAGCGGATGTGCGCTATAAGCTTGACAAATCTTAGCACATATTAGTTTGTCTGAACATTAATGATGAGACTTTAATCATACATCTAATTATCGTAAAAAAAAATGACTCTTTAAATAGTTATTTCAGACTCATTTCATCAGTCTTAAGTAACTAAAAGTCGCTAAAAGTCTCTCTACCCGCTTTGCCCGGAATCACATTTTTTACTTAAATGCATAAATAAATGTACTACTTTTCGACTGGTCAAAAGTTACATACTTTCATTTTTTTTTTTTTTTTTTTCAAAATTCATCAATTTTTTTATATTGCGTCTAGTTACGCCATGTCACACCTCCGATCCTTGAGCGGGACTGATTGAAACTTGGGAGCGTTTGGGTAATCACGGCATACGTTCACATTTACACTCGCGTTGCATGCGGCAGCATACGAACGCCTACCCGCTTTAGGCACCCTTACGAAAAAAACACTCAAAATAACCCTTAAAATAAAACTCAGTAGTGACTCTCAACTGAGGTGTACTTTCGTACACCTAACTTGGGTGTTGACTCTCAGTTGAGTGTTGACCCTCTGTTGGGTGTCACTCATTTGGGAGTCAATTCTCAGTTTGGGAGTTCGACACTCAAAATTTGGGAGTCCACCCTCAATTTGGGAGTTGGACACTCAAAATTTGGGAGTCAACTCTCAATTTGGGAGTTCGACACTCGAAATTTGAGAATCAACTCTTAATTTGGGAGTTCGACACTCAAAATTTGGAAGTCCACCCTCAATTTGGGAGTTGGACACTCAAAATTTGGGAGTCAACTTTCAATTTGGGAGTTCGACACTCGAAATTTGGGAGTCAACTCTCAATTTGGGAGTTCGACACTCGAAATTTGAGAATCAACTCTTAATTTGGGAGTTCGACACTCAAAATTTGGAAGTCCACCCTCAATTTGGGAGTTGGACACTCAAAATTTGGGAGTCAACTTTCAATTTGGGAGTTCGACACTCGAAATTTGGGAGTCAACTCTCAATTTGGGAGTTCGACACTCGAAATTTGAGAGTCAACTCTTAATTTGGGAGTTCGACACTCAAAATTTGGAAGTCCACCCTCAATTTGGGAGTTGGATACTCAAAATTTGGTAGTCAACTCTCAATTTGGGAGTTCGACACTCGAAATTTGGGTGTCAAATATCAATTTGGAAGTTCGACACTCGAAATTTGGGTGTCAAATATCAATTTGGGAGTTCGACACTCGAAATTTGGGAGTCAACTCTCAATTTGGGAGTTCGACACTCGAAATTTGAGAATCAACTCTTAATTTGCGAGTTCGACACTCAAAATTTGGAAGTCCACCCTCAATTTGGGAGTTGGACACTTAAAATTTGGTAGTCAACTCTCAATTTGGGAGTTTGACACTCGAAATTTGGGTGTCAAATATCAATTTGGGAGTTCGACACTCGAAATTTGAAAGTCAACTCCCAATTTAAGAGTTTTACACCCAAAATTCAGTGTTCACACTCAGGAATTGAGTGTATTTTCCGTAAGGGCAACCTACCCGCTTTAGGCCACTCACCCAAGCTTCTAACTTTTACATAAATTTGTTATTTTTATTTTCATTTTTTTTTTTCTCACCCTTTTAAAACCCGCGTCGACGTGATGTGAAATCAATTATTAAACGTCTCTAATCCTCGGCAAAATTGTTTTGGTATCGAATATCTCAATGTTTTAGCACTTTTGTTATTTCTTTAGCACATATTATAAGCTTAACTTAACCCCTCGAATCAGTGAGGTCGCTGTGGGGTTTCGAGGGTTTAAGTTACACCCCTGAAACGGATATTGATACCGTGTGACATCTATGCCCCCCCTCCCCTCCCCCAATCCTCTTCTTCTTCCTATTATTTTCGAACGTTCGATAATCCCTTCGTTTTGTTGCACTTTCAAATGCAATTCTATCCTGCTGCTGCTGCTGCTGCTGCTGCACTTTGCCATCGTATAGGATCTGAGACCTTTAGTTTTTTCAATTTATCTCAGTTCTTTCTTCTCGGCTTATATATAGTTTCTCTTCAAATTCAACGAGGAGGGAGTTCCTGTTTCACAAAATAGGCGAATAAAAAAGGATACCTATACCTGATTTTCTCTCACAGTATTCCTATATAAACTCAGTATAAATACAGTTCTGTAATGAGTTTAGAATGAGAAATTTTGAGCCAATTTAACGGCTAGATAATACCTTGAGACAAACTTTCGACGATTTGAGTCAGTAACGTTGTAATATCGATGTAAATTATAACCGAATTCAAAGTTTAAACAGCGTAGGTGTATGTATATTCGTCAAAGCAAACTTGGGTGAAAACTTTTACCGCACGAACATCTCGGCAATCAATATCGTATAATACTAACAGTGATTTACCTTGTGGCATGTAATTTCCGACCCTAAATAAATTATAGTGTGGATCGTTCCGCCTCGATAAAAGACCCTTTGATTCTACGGAGAAGAAAATTTACGGTAATAATCATCGCGGTTTAAAAATATGGGGTCAGAGTTATTCGGAATTTTGAAATTCCCGCCCTGAACGACTGAGGATAGACGAATTTTAAAAACATTCACAAATTTTTTCCCGCCGCTAAATAAGATCCGGATCTTACCTACTTGGATGTAGAAACTGAATTAATGATTGCGTACTGCTGCCATCTCTCGTCGAGCTTTTCACCACTACGATATGTCCGCGAAGCTGCACAACCACTCTGTCGAATCTGACGTACCCTTGCAGGAAGCCGGAATACTTCCTTATCAACTCGGCGCGGGAATAAGTATTTTTATGGATTTGAGAATTGAGAAGCTTTCACAGTTTCACTTCGAGCTTTCAACAGCTTTAAAATTTTTTTTGCTTACAGCAAGAGGTCGTTCTCTTGGAATCATTTCGAATTCGGTTTATTGAAACAACTTTTTGTAAAAAAAAAAAAAAAAAAGCTTTTATGAGAATATTTTAAGCAGTTTTTTGGAACCTCCAAGCTTTTGATGTCCGAGTTAAAGATATAGACGATATATTTTATATTCGACATTGAAGTGGAACTCGTTTTCTAAAAAACAACGAAAAATGAAAAAAAAAAAAAAAAAAAAAAAAACAGTTTCCCTCATAATCCTATAAATATTTTAATGAATTTGAAATTGAGCAGCTTTTACAGTTTAACTTCGATCTTTCGACAGCTTTTAAAAAATTTTTGTTTACAGCAAAGGGTCGATTTCTTGGAATCATTTTGAATTCGGTTTATTGAAACAACTTTTTGTGAAAAAAAAAAAGCTTTTTCAAAATATTTTAAGCAGATTTTTGGAACCGCCAAGCTTTTGATGTCCGAGTTAAAGATATAGATGATATATTTCATATTCGACATTGAAGTGGAACTCGTTTTCTAAAAAACAACGTAAAATGAAAAAAAAAAAAAAAAAAAAAAAAACAGTTTTCCTTATAATCCTATAAATATTTTAATGAATTTGAAATTGAGCAGCTTTCACAGTTTCACTTTAAGCTTTCAACAGCTTTTTTTTAATTTTTTGTATACTACTGCAAGAGGTCGTTTTCTTGGAATAATTCCGAATTCGGTTTATTGAAACAACTTTTTGTAATAAAAGCTTTCTGAGAATATTTCAAGCGGCTTTTTGGAACTTTGAAGCTTTTGATGTCCGAGTTTAAGATACAGAAATGATATATTTCCTATTCGCCATTGAAGTGGAGTGGAACTCGTTTCCTAAAAAAACAACGAGAAATGAACAAAAAAAAAACCAGTTTTTCTTATAATCCTATATAAATATTTTTTTGAATTTGAGAATAAAGAAGCTTTCACAGTTTTACTTCAAGCTTTCTATCAGGTTTTTTGATTTTTGTACCGTGCGAAAGATAATTTTCTTTGAATCCTTTCAAATTCGTGTTAATTAAACAATATTTTGTAGAAAAATGGCTTTTCACAACTTTCAAGTTTTTCGATGAACGGGTTAAAGATATACTAGATGACATATTTCCTATTTACATTTCAAGTGGAACTCGTTTTCTAAACAACAACGAAAAATAAAAAACCAAAAAAAAAAACATTTTTTTTTTTTCCATATAATGCTGCAGCAGCTTCGTGCTGTGAAAATATGTTCCAATAACAAAGTTCTCTATACCTACAGCGACACGTGGCCATGACAATAATTATTACTGCACTCCCTCAAAAACTTTTCGTTAGAAAAAAGTTTACTGTATTTATGTGATCTGTATTATATGTATGTATGTATGTATGTATGCATATACCTATATGTATGCTACTCTTCTCGTATATATATATATATATATTCATATATATATGGCTACAAACAAGACAATACATACTGTAGTATATATATATATACGCAGGACGGTAACCAACTTTTATTAAATTTATGATATCCGCAGAAACATATTGCTATATATATAGAAATACATTAATAATATACAGAAATAAGCATATATAAACAATAATGCACATGTGAATAATATAGTATACGTATAAATTTATTTTATTACGTATGACGCAGGGTATAATATATTATACAATATAACTAGGGTATAGCCGTTCAGTTCTTCATTCTTAGAAATCACTATCACATGATTTACTCTTTATACCTAAAGGCAAGCGGCGATGCGAAAGCGACTTCATATTATAGTAACAGGATTTACATCACGTAGAGAAATAAAAAATTTTGTTTCTTTCATGCTCAAGATATAATATACATTGAGCTACCATTTTTTCAATTCTCAAATCATGACTCATGATAGTTTAGCTTTTTGCTCTTTGTTGCATATATTTTTTAAACAAAATTATCAATGTTGGAATGAACAAATACTATTTTAGAAAATTGTGATTAATCGATGAATATTAGTGGCATAGTATAATCGATTCTCCTTTATTTTCATTATTTGTTCGAATTGCGCGAAAAAGAATCAAATTTGTATCAACGATTTGTCGACTATGGAAGTATTTGTTCTGTTTTTTTTTTGTTTTTTTTTTATTCATTGCAACTCCTCCGACTATATGAAATATGTATAATAATTTATAGATATATAGTTTCCTCAAAATCCGGGAAAAAATCATACATTTTCATTGGGTTAAATCACCCGCGAGATATACGAGAAAAGGGTATATCCCAAAATGATTATTTCACATGCGCGTTGCGAGAACGGTCTGACCACGTACTTATTTATCTACTGCGCCTTAGCTGGGTCGAACAGCAAGCGCGCGCCTTTCACCGCTCGAAATAAGATACTAAAGGGAATCTAGCGATGATATACATCCCTGTGTAATATACGGTCTCGTGTAATTCAAAAATCTCCAACTCCACGCAAATATGTATAACGATAGAAAAGAAAAGAAAAATTGATGATTTTTCTCGTCTAGAAATTCCCCAAGTTTCAAAATTGAACAGAAAACCCGAACAGATATTGTCACAAAAAAGTGTACGGAACGAAAAGGATGAGAAAAGCTCATTGTGTTCATAGTTTAAAAAGTAGCCCATGTTAAACGATGCGCAAAAATTATAGGCAAGAATGATAAAGAAAGAAAAACCGCTGCTGTGGCGAGGCATGGTGAAGGGAAAGCATTATTTTTCCGTATAATATATAAACAGTGCAATTTTGTATTGTAGCATTTTTTTTTTTTTTTTTCTCAACTATTTAATGTGAACCGAGAGAGTTATATAGGCTGGTCAATATTTAACCCGGTAACGAAGAGGTCGAGGTTATAGTATAAGTAATAGTGAATGTAGTTTATAGCGTCGTAGTTAGATGTCGCTAGTGAAGCTCACGGGTTGAAATATCCGCCTCTAGTGGAGACCGGCGTAAGTTGAAAATGTTTTTTAAAGTCTGAGGACGACGCCACACCCAGCGTCGTCGTCCCGATAGAAAGCTAGAGCTAGTATAGGCGACGAGACGTATTGAAACTAAAAAAAAGAGAAGAAGAAGAAGAAGAAAAAAAAGAAAGAAAAAAGCTCCTTGTTATAAAAGATAATAATTTTCCCCGTGACGCGACGCGAGTAGTTGATGATACAACAAACAGAAAAAAAATTTTTTAAAATTAAAAAAAAAAAAAAATAACAAAAAAAGAGATAAAGAAAAAAGGAAAAAGAACATCAACAACACTCTACTGACGCCTGTTGTTATTAGTATCACCGAGCTTTGTGCAGCACCGGTGTACATACTAGTATAGTAGAATCAACCTTCGAACTCGGAGCTTTAATAGCAGACGATATTTTCTCGATACTAGCGACACCCGACGGATTCACAAACAACTAATATTGATTATAAAACCGTGTAGTGGTTTTTTTACTCTTCAACCGCTGGCGGTAGTGCACGCGGCCGCCTTTGCTCGAACGTCTCGTATAGTTTTCGTTAAAATATCGTTAAATCGTGCGTTTTTTTTTGTTTTTTTTTTTTCCATACTATATACGGCAAAAATAAATACCCTATATTATGTTATAAATAGTGTTTTCAAAATACGAATACGACTTGTTGTTTTTTTTTTTTTTTTTCACCTTTTCTTTTCATCTTATCTTTCGTTTAGTTTGTTTCTGTTTTTTTTTATTTTCTTTCAATTTCATCATTACTTTTTCACCGAAATAATATTCTTATATCTATCAGCGGAATAAAATATCCTGTCATGTAAGTATTTCGTATAATAATACCTAATATATAATAAAAAATAAAAAAAATATATATTTTATTTTATCAACTCGTATATAAAATTTGAATTATCTTAAAATATAATAATACGAAATCTTGAAGAGATATTATTTTTCTGTTAATTAATTTAAAAACCGGCGATACTATATCATATCTTATATTATACAGATAATACGAAACGATATAAAATTAAATTATATATAAGTTAAAACGAACTTCGTTCAAATTGCATGCATTTATTTATTTATTTATTTATTTTTCTTTCACCGATATGATAAATCTAAATAATTTCTGGTAAATATTTCGGATTCGTTCGTGCGTGTGGATGAGGATAGGTAAGGTTTCGAAAAGGTATTCATTTCTCTCTGAGCAAGTATAGGCGATGATATTGTATAGCCGTATACTATATATCCGATTTTCCCACACGGTAATCCATATATATATTATATATATATGTATAATATAATATCTAGATTCGGAAGTAACTAAAAGACTAAAAGAGCCTAAGGGCACTTCAGCTTCGGAGTGGAAAAATGAGATATAGATTTTTTTCCTTGTTGCTCTCTCTCTCTCTCTCTCTCTCTTCTAAAAGCATTGCCGGTGGCTGCACCAGGCAGTAGAACGCAGCCCTTAAAATCGCACAGACAGACACATTACATCTGATTACGAATACAATAGTCTAGCACTAGTGTTCTGCGTGCGGGTTTTGAGTTGAGTAGATTCAGCGCTTCTTAGTCAGACGCGGTATTCGACGATACGTCGCGCCGCATACGCTCAACGCTCAACGCTCAGTGATTTGCGCTTTACGCTCTGCGCTCTTCGCTTCGCCGCGCGACCAGCCAGGGTCCTTCCTTCTCTTCGTTGGTCCTCCGCTCTTTGCGATACGTCACGACCTCCGTCGACCGAGTAGTAATTCGAGCGGGACAGGGCGCGGAGAAGACGTCAGCGGCGAGGCGGAGGGTAGTGAAACAATCGACGAGGGCTGACACTACCGGCAAGGGCCAATGTCCCGCCACTGATTCCTTTCGCTTTCTATCACTCTATCTCTTTCGCTCTTATTTCTCACACTCAACCCTTCTCTCTCTCTCTCTCTCTCTCTCTCTCTCTCTGGCTTTATACCGTATAAATCTTTCGCGCGCGCGTGCGTAAGCGTTTCTAGCCAGGGCGTCTCTCTTCCGACTGACTGGTTGATACTTTCGTTATATATATACGCGTATAGGTGTCTCATGTCTGTATGCCTCTGATGTGTGCTGACCGTTTCCCTTCATAACTATTTGTTTGTTTGTTTGGTTGGTTGGTTGGTTGAGTTCGGTTGGTTGGTTGGTTGTTTGCTTCCAAGGGACTTAATGCGGAAACCCCGTATATCCCTACGCGATATAATATATAACTCAAGTTTTGTTTAGTAAACCGGCCCACACGATCATTACAATAAAATATACATAATAAGTATAATATTACGTATATCGAAATTTCACACACTCTTTATTTTTTCCTTTATCGATTTACTATATTCGACAAAGAATTTCGCTACGTCAATCTATATATCAACCGATTACTTAAATCGACGATAATCATTTACGTGGAATAAAAAAATCGAGTTCCCCCCTCCCCCACTTTTTCATTCTTGTTCTCTATAATCAAATATATCGACGTTTTTTTGAATTTCATATATATTTCCGTATATAGATGTAATTCTGGACATTATGCCAGCTATACAGGGTGAGTCAGAATTCGTGACGAATCTCTCGTGGGGTTAATCCTGGTCGAAATTGGGATCGAAAGTTCCTCAGCCATTTTTCCGAAAAACGATTTTTTCCCTGGAAATTTTTTTTCCGACAAACGATTTTTTTCAACAATTTTTTTTTCTTTTTTTTTTTTCGTTTTTTCCACCTTTCAACCAACTTTCACCGGAAAATCTCTCCGATATTGAAAGAAAAAAAAACTCATTGGCATTATTTTGGATTCTTAGAAAGTGACATATGATGAAAAAACGAAAAAAAAAAAAAAAAAAAAAAAAATTGTTGAAAAAAATTGTTTGTCGGAAAAAAAAATTCCAGGGAAAAAAATCGTTTTTCGGAAAAATGGCTGAGGAACTTTTGTTCCCAATTTCGACCAGGATTAACCCCACGAGAGATTCGTCACGAATTCTGACTCACCCTGTATATATACGTAACATGTATTTTTATTTTTACGCCAATATCTCTGCATTATTTAACAATATATATAACTAATCAATACCGTAAGCAAATAGCCAGTGAAAGGGACCCACTATACCCCAACTATTGCAGATAATATAGAATCGCGTCGATATCCTTACTATATTTTTTTCAATAGCTTCAATATCGATATGATGCTTTCAAATATATTTTACATTCAGCGAAACTTAAAATGACGAGCGAATTTTATACCTCAATACGTTTTTTTTTCTGTTTTATTCATATTTGTTCATTTTATGTTCATCTCTTTCTATTTTCTTTCTCTTTTTCTTTTCTTTTTTTTTTTTTTTTTTTTTTTTAAGTATGCCTGTATATCTATTGGTTGTGAGATTCTCGTTAGTTCTTATCGCGAGTAATTTGGAACCGCGACTACCTATACTACGCCGTTTTCGTACAAAGGCGACACCAATTTATATACACGTACATCGGTATACAGATGTACAGAATATTCACATCGAGGGCTGAAGTAATTACTGCGGGCTTGTCAGCCACCGCTAATTATGCCGTCGTTAGATAGCGCTAGCTAGGCTGCTATGCTGTTAGCTTGGAAACGGGGGAAAATACGAGAACGCAACGTGATGACGAGCTACACTACACACTAGTATACATCTACCTCCAACGACACCGGTTTCACTATTACCGGAAGAGGACAAACGGATTCAGTATAGTACTCTCGGTATACTTATCTCTCTTTGCCTGCACGGTCGCGACTACTCGACACCCTTGTAGCTCGTACTACTCTGCCCTTAGACGTGACTGAAATTTTGTACCCATATCGACTTTTCATTTTTATCCAATAATTCGATCCACGTGAGTGTTTCTTGTATTTCATGTTACGACGTTCGTATAGAAACTGATCCAACGAAGTCATATCGAGTTATGCCACAATAAAATTTCAAACTGCCACTACACAGGAAAAAAGGTTAACTTGAGCCAAGAAAATTATTCTTGATTCAAGATAATTTTGCGATCCAAATATAAAGACCGAAATTTTGATTTGATCCGAGAAAATTTCGGTCTTCACACTCAGAAAAAGGTCTTGTTGACACAACCAAAATTTGGTTATTATACGGTCAAAGAAATTTTTTTGTTCAGTCAACCAAAATTTTGTTGGGCCAACCAAAATTTTTGCTGATACTACTAAATTTCTTGTTAGCACAACAAAATTTTGGTTGACTGTGCAAAAAAATTTCTTTGACCGTATAATGACCAAATTTTGGTTGTTTCAACAAGACCTTTTTCTCAGTGCATTTTTGGACCGCAAAATTATCTTGAATCAAGTCAACCTTTCTTTTTGTGTAACTCCCACATTTGATTTTCAAATCGTTCCATATTTTTCAAAAAAAAAAAAATGCTCGTCGCTCCAATGAGTAGCAGTAAAAAATTTTTGAAAAATATTTCTGGAATGGTACTTGAGAAACAAAAATTATGGCGTTTGAATAAAACGGCGAAAATAAAAACGCATTCGCGAATTAAAATTCGTTACAGACTAACGCCCAGAGTTTGACGGGGATGAAAGGTGGCCTGGGGAGCGAGGCGACACTGAATCAACGAAATCGATAAGCGGTGCAAGACCCATTGAGACGATTTAGTGTCAGCCCAAAAACAATAGTCCAATTACGAGCCCCTCGTCGGTTATAACTGAATTCGACAATACTTAAACGATCGAATCAACGACGAAGCCTTTAGGGCTGGGAATAAACCGTCCCGTATAACGTCGAGGTTTTACCATCGGATTTGGACAATTCTTTGACGTGGACCCCGCCCTCGGAGAAGCAGCTTGTTACGAAGATTAATACGCAGCATCAACCATATGCCACGTTTTTCTCACACAACGTAAAGTGCAACGTGTATGTAATGCAACAGCCCGACGAGACGAAACAAGACGAAACGAAACGAGACGAGACGAAACGAGACTCCCTCCTTCTCGTCTACTCGGTCTATGAATAAAATATCTGGATGATACTTGAAAATATAATTGTTATTTTAATATTCTATTCATAACGTATGTGTGTCCCGTCCCATCCGGAAGTAATCTTACACTCGAAAGAGGAAAGAGGTCTTTGTCCGACACAGAGAACGTTTTAAGCCTCGTAGGATCGTATATCTGCATATCATAATGCACACGAGGTATTCTCAAGCCAACTTGGTCAACGTATGACCCCGACGATCTCGGATTTTATCCATCTCTTATTTTATGTCATTGTTACAACTCCGAGAGGCACCCACATCATTTTTCAGAAACGATTTTTAAAAAAATCGAAATTGGCGTTGTTGTTGTTTGAGGCCAAAAAATTGTGAAATAAATTAAGATTTGTGAAAATGCGAGCGTTTGATAAAAGGATTTGAGTCCAGTCGTTTATAGGTTCATCCGATTCGCTGATCTTCTAAGAATCAGAAAATCAAAATTCGTGAATTTTGGGAGCTTCTTTTTCCCTGCATCGAATTTACTGAAATTTGAAAAAGACCGTCACTATGGACACAAAGTGCAGAATAATGTTGAAATGTGAAATAAAAAAGCGTGGCGACAAAAAGTAGGATAAATCGAAGAAGTAGACTCGTTCGTTTCTTGTCTGCACATCTAGGTTGATATACCTACAGGGAATTGAGAGAGGCGTATTTTTCAGCGACTAATTATTACCGCGAGCCAGATAAGAAGAAAAGCGGACAGAAATTAATGAAAAACCCTCTGCGATAGAACAAGAAAGCTAATATAGGTAAAATGTTCTATTTGTTTTACTACTTCTCATGATTATCGTTTCAATTCGAAATAGGTACTGCGAGTAGATTTGACTGTCTTTCCAGGAAAACATTTTTTTTTTTTTTTTTTTTTTTAATGGCCTGAGATACAATCTTGCTTTATAGTCTTGACAATAAATTCGATTCAGATATCGCTTATCGAATTATATAAACCCAATGTATTGCACAATGCATAATAGATAAATAATGTGTTTATATGCGGTCTGGGTTTAGTAAAGTGATAATTGCCACCCGAACTGGACAAATGTCTGTTGAATTTCAAGGGGACTCGTGCAGGCCAGTGCGTAAGTGATACTGTCACCATTAAACTAAACGAATATTAATGAGACCGCATATAGATATAATTCTGTGAGTGTGAGTCATCGACACAATGTAGGCGCTTCTTTTTATTCTTCATTAGTTTTGGTGGATTGAAAGGCGTTGACTGTGCGCGTGTTCAAAGACGTCAACGTCGAACGCATTAATAGAAAGTTTGATTTGATTTGGTCTGTTTAGACTTTTGGTTTAGGAAATTTTTTGTTAATTTTCAGGATTCATAATATAATCCAGGAATAAACCAAATATTTGATCATTGAGCTGGTGAGAATGTTCAATGGATTGTACTCTCATGATGAAAGTAGCGTCTCGTCGGAGATGATGTGTCCACTGTTCTGAATTTCGTGAATAGAAATTAAGAATTGAAAGAAGAGAAGAACGAGCTGTAGGTTTTTGATGTTTCAACCCAGACACACACTATATACCTTCAATGATTAATACTCCGAAAAATAATTGGATCGCAAGTATTTCTCCATCCCTAAATCAGGGTTATTTGCCCTCATCTGGGGTGCTTCTGCTAGAGGAGAGAAGGGCCCGGGTTTGCAAAGGACTCGAAATATCCACTTTCGAATCCCGCCACGTGATATTAACGAGACTTGGGTGGATGTCCTGTGAGTAACGTCTTTACATACATGAATTCAAAGAGAGGGAGAGAGAGAGAGAGTGGGAAAAAAAGGGAAAAGGGAAAAGAGAAAGAGAGAGATAGATGCGCGTGCATCTAATGCAATATGTATGCCGAGAAGAGCGGGCATTAAATCGACCGATACGCCCATTCAAATTTTCTGGGAACCGAGCCAATATCGAACCAGCAATGCTCTGGGTCTTCTGGCGTCGACATTGATTTAAACTGCGAATAAATAACACCCCAAGAAGAGGAGGCCATTGTTCTAGCTACGATTGAACACCGCGAGAATTCTTCGAATTCTTTTATGAGCTTTGAACAACTTCAGGAATTCGTGTCACAGACTGTTATCGAACTTTCGGAGAACCCTAAAACCACTGTGCAGAATAACCGAGGACATTGGACATGGACCATACTTCATACTTTTTTATACCTACGTTTGAGAATAAATCATGAAATCGATTTGGCTTCGAATTAGGATTTTCATTCATCATTTCTTCATCAAATCCCGTTACGATGTACTGAAACTATTCAACTAGTGAGCTTTTACAGCTTCTACAATTGATTGGCTTGTGCAAGATTACTGTGGCACTGATCATCGGAAGCAAACCAAATCTTACATGAATATTTTAGACGGATTGATTGCTCACCGTGTGAACAACGGATATTGCATTACATTAGCCGGAAGTATCTTTTTCTCAACTATTCACTTCGTTTTTCATGATCATCACGTTTACCGATCTCACTTTTGCATACATCGCAAAAGCATCTGAACCGATTTCAATATCCGTATAATTGACAAAATGCTTGGAAAGAAAAAGACAACAGAAAATGGATCAAAAAATGAAGTCAAACTTGTATACCTATGTAATCTCTTAAGCCACTTGAAATTTCGACAGAAACTCGTGACGTCCATTTAACCAGCACGACAAATCCGCATTTTCTAAGCCAATTGTCTCCCCGACGTAAAATGTCATGCAATACCCATATCAGTGCAGCGCATGTTATGTGAACACAATGAGAACTGCTACATGAATTTGTCTCCCAACTCTGTCCGAGCTGGTGCGGTTATAGTGGTAATAGTTAGACGTGGAATTAAGAGCTCAATTTAACTCGAATTAGTACATAAATACGCCTGCTGCTAGTATGAATAGTAAAGCGACCAAACGTGTTTATAGGCCAATTGTACAACGCTGTTCGAAAAATTCTGAACAACTTGACTTCTCCCGGTATTAACACCCCTGAACTTACTTTAGTGTCAACGACCCCGAATGAAAAGAATTGATTTTCACCTGCAGTGTACAAAGCTGATAGATTATGTACACTTTTCGCTTATTCTTTGACTATAGCTCAAATGTCATATCGCGTCACTAATGCCATAAGGCCGTAAACGCCAAAAAATTATTTTTATTGCGGATATGCCCAAATGATGTTACATTGCATGAAAAAGATTTTGCCACCAGAAACACGAAATTTTTTTTTTTTTTTGGCGCTTACGACCTTATGGCATTAGTGACGCGATATCATGTCATGTGTCATGCATGTCGGTTCTGAATCGTGATGAACGCTTACGTTCATGCGCCTTTTTATAATTCTCGGAATGATTCATATTCCGTTTTAATCTAACTATATACCTATACGTCAGATTATAGAATGAAAAAATGATGAACGGCATCTGTTGTGGATGGATACTATCCGTCAATATACATTTACCATAATGCATATTGCCTGAACGTTTATAAGCGTTATCTTCATATTATGACCTAGAGAGCCTCGCGGCGTTTGCTTGTCGAAAGGCATATATGAGATGTATGTATGATATGTATGATATTCTGAAAGTGAAAAGATACCGCGATATCAGATATTCGCTGTGAATGCACTCAGAAAAAGGTCTTGTTGACACAACCAAAATTTGGGTTATTATATATGCACAATCACATTTTTGTTCAGTAAACCAAAAATTTTGTTGGAATAGCCGAAATTTTGGTTGTCCCAACAAAATTTGGTTTTCCCAACCAAATTTTGGTTATCCGAACGAAATTTTTGTTTGACTGAACAAAAAATTTGATTGACTGAACAAAAAATGTAATTGTGCATATAATAACCAAATTTTGGTTGTGTTAACAAGACCTTTTTCTGCGAGTGTGATCCACCATGCATCTAACTGGAGTGCGATCATCAGTAATCAGAACTTGTGCACCGTGTGGATAAATCAGTTTTTTAACACAGGAGGGTGATTTAACAAGCTAAACTATCCATCCCTATAATAACCAGGCACATTCATATCAGCTGTACTAAACTTCGATCATAACTTACAACCGAACGTTCAACTTGCTATTGGAAAAGACGTAATAAAGACATGAAGGTTATTTTATGTGTTTGATATAGCCAAGCTAGGGATTAGATGGGTTCAAAGTGAACCAATATCAAGCGCAGGATTTGAATCAAGAAATGACAAGACGTGGAAGTATAAAGATTTTTTTATCAATAGGTCTGAAAAGCGAAAAGGAAACTGATCATTTCTGCGTGGTGAAAGTTTGAATATAAAAAACGGTTCTTTTCGCCTTTCGTCACCGCGAGACTACTAACTCTTTTTCCACTTTTTCGTTCCTCTCATATATATTATCTCCCTCACGTGCGAACCTTGTCGGTAGAAAAATGCCCTAAGATAACGAAGATATTTTTAGGATCCGCTCGTTTTCACTCGCTGTATAGGTATGTGCATATATCTGCCTTGTATATGTTATATGTATCTACATTCTACAACATACAGCACGGGTAGTAGGCAACTACCTACCTAGATATACATTATACATTATACATTATACGCAACACACACACACGCACCCACGTATATAAATTCATGTAATATGTATCCACCCACGTATACCAGTATGCGCAAACACGAGGTTCATTACTACTGGAGGGGCTTGATTGGCTCGGCGTCGTTGCTGGTCCATGTTGATTAGAATTTGCCTTTGGGATTTTGCGTTTGTCTTGCTTAACTGTTAACCTTCTTATCAGCAATTATTCTAATTGATATCAGTTACGGTTCGACGACTTTCACTATACCTACGGTGTTTATACAGGGTGAGTCTTTTCAAAGGTTCAAAATGGGTGGGATTTACTTACGGTGAAGGCATGCATTCAGCCAATCATAAGGTAAACAATTATCCGGTGTGGATAAGGCAGCAATGCTTAATCGCGCCCATTTTGGACCTTTGAAGAGACTCACCCAGTATGAATTAGGTACTGGCTCGGTACTGCCCCCTGCAGTTCATACGTTACGATAACGAGGAGTGAACACACCAGACTAGCTTCAAGAAAAACCGAGATTAAAGTGCGGAAAGTAATTACCACAGCTATCCTAAAGAAAAAGAAACGAAATTCCAGAAGAATTTAATCCTATAAAAAGCCCTGCAGCTTATATCCTTCGTATACACTTTAGAGAACGAGAGACGCTCAGTGGTTCATTGTACCGTATGTTACCTTGATTTTCTCGTTAAACATTTTTTGATTCGATGAAAAATACGTTTTCAATACTTTTTTTTTTCATTTCCTTCTCAATTCCCGAGCCTTTTGAGATGGAAATTTGTGCTTTTGATTCGATTTTCGATCAGTTTACAGAGAGTCGATGAATACATCATAAATCGTGGATGAAAGTCGGATCTTGAAACTTAAATAAACTCAATCATTGAACCGGAATGCCTACTGGGTTGTGATTTGTGTTAGAAACCCACGGTCTACAAACGTTTATATGTGTATACCTAGAGCATGACGAATTCAAGTTGCTATAATGCTATAGAAATAGCCTAAATATGTAATAGCTAAAAATAAATCACTTACACATCTTTAGATAGGTTCGAAAATCTTATAGGATTTCGAAAAGTCCAGTTTTGGAAAGAAAAAAAATTTCTGCAACACATAACAAACTGCTTCGTCCGGGTTTTCGAAAACTCTGGATACACGGAGAACCCAAAACAGAGCAGAAGCCCATTTACAAATAGGGAAAGCGAGTGCAGCGCGACACCGGGATATGTGTTGCCCCCTCGAACTGAAAAACGATAGTTCACATGATTTTCACAGTGTGACGCATTCGTATTCACGTTGTCTATGGGCCAAGACTGTCAGCGTGCACTCCATAGTGCGTATGCAGTACACAGAAAAATGACATGCCGGCATAGGGATGGGCGATATCGATACAATATTCTGCATATCGATATTGAGGATTCGATACATCGATATATTGAATCGAATTACGGAGTGAGGTGTATTACAATATATCGATGTTTTTCTTCCGATATCTTCTGATATTCGATATTTCGGAACGCATTCTTTTCTGGCGTTTCGTGGCCAGCGGTCGAGTGGACTTCGTGTGAGGAAAAATATTAAATAATATTATCGTAATCGTAACAAATATTCAATATTATAATAATAAATATTGGATATCAAATATGAAATATTAATGTTAAATATTAAATAATATTATAATTTTGAAAACAGAGATGGAAATGAAAGTACTAATTGCAATCGGAAATACTTGTTATTAATTTACCTAACCCAAGACTTAGTAGGAAAATTAGTTGAAAATAGAACTAGCACTTTACGGAAAGCGTGTATGATGAATTTCATGCGGGGCGGACCAAAAAAGACATAGATGTCACGGTTTTTTTCTCATTTTTGTATGACCTTTAGTACCCTTAGAATTAGCATTTTTTTACGTATATACGACATATGTAGCTTTTGTTACCTATGGTGTACGAGCTGTTTCAGTTTTCCATTTCTTACGCTCTTAATGTCTTTGCGGAGGCAAATATCTTAGAAACGGTATGTCATATGAAAAAAGTAATGGGGTGGTGATTTGTAGTATTCTTCACTCTTCTTCACCTCAGTACATGATCTTGCCCGTGACTATCGGAAAACATGTCGAAAAATCATTTTCCAATCCAAAACTCTATTTTAATCCACTTATGTCATTTTTAGGATCTTTCTCGTATTTTTTTTTCGAAAAGCTCGGAAAATTTCCCATCGAATCACGTTTGTTGTGGAATGGGACATCGAGGTCTTTTTTTGGTCCGCTCAGCGTGGAATCCATCATACATGTGTATGGCCTTGACACACTCGAACAAGGCCCAAAATGCTAAATTAATAGTTTAAATTGCAATTGCTCATGGTTACATGAACCGTTTAGATATTTCTTAGCGTTTTTGAGAAATTCGATATTTCGATACGATATGTAGTGATATCACTATTTTCTTTCTGATATATCAGGATATTGTATCGATGGTTTGCGATATATCGATCTCAGAATATCGATATATTAGCTTTCAATGCCCATCCCTATGCCGGCAAGCACAATCCCGTTGCGTCATAGACAAAGCGATACACAGTGCAACAGCACTCTTGATGCGCGAGGCACACATCGAACTAAACGCGTAGAGCCTGCCCTCTGGCGGTTCTCTTTATGAATGCACGGTGTCTTGTTCTGTTTTGGTTTCTCCGTGTAGATGGGTAGGGGAAGATGGCCCAAAGTGGATAGGTTAATGTTCAGCGGTGGATATTTTTGGGAAAAAAGCAAAAAATTAAGTGAACAACAACTGATTTTCTCAAGTTGTTCAATGAACTATGCAAAACATCAATAGAAATTGTGAAATTATTAATGCTATAGCGAAACAATAACATAAAGTAAAAAATGGAAAATTATTCACTTTGCCCGTGAGCCCGGGCAAAGTGAATACCAGTATTTTTTTTTAACGAATGCACCTTTTTCGCCATACATGGTGCATTTCTCATGTCCCTTATGCTTACACATGTTGCACTGGATCCAATTTTCAATAGGCTTGCTGCCTATTCCAGAGTAGGTTTCGTTACACAGGATGGCCACGCAGTCTTCGTATTTTCCTGCTGAGCCTCTACTATCTTTGTTCTTCTCATTGAGTGGATATCTATCCACTTTGCCCGGTTCACTTTGCCCGGCAGCACATTGAGAACAAATATGATCAATCTCTTTGAATATATTTGATTATAAATAAATCGGCATATGGTGTTTTTCTCGAGAAAAGGACGCCCTTTAACATAAAAAATACGACAATTAGACCAGAGCAATAATTAAGTGAAATACATCGCGATACATACCTTCGGAAAATTTTAACAATTCAAAGTGTTTTGGTTAATCTTTTGCGTAGCTTTCGCATCAACGCGTCTGAGCTCATTTGCCACTGTTTTTGACTGATATTCTGACGTAAGATGATGCAATATATATGACAATAAGCAGGCGACTTCAGACACCGAAATATTCACCGAATTCGCTTTGCCCGGGGTATCCACTTTGGGCCATCTTCCCCTACACTCAGAAAAATAACAACCAAAATTTGGTTATTATATGCACAATCACATTTTTTGTTCAGTTAATCAAATTTTTTGTTCAGTCAACCAAAAATTTCGTTGGGATAGCCAGAATTTTGGCTATTCCAACAAAATTTTTGGTTGACTGAACAAAAAATGTGATTGTGCATATAATAACCCAAATTTTGGTTGTGTCAACAAGACTTTTTTCTGAGTGTAGAGCTTTTGCAACACTCACATGTGTTATTTTTAAATCACTTTACCAGAATCGTTGCTGCTGCTGCTACTGCTGCCAAAGTAGTTACTTAAATTCGCTACTTTTTTTTTTTTTATATTAGTAGCTAGTAGGTAGATGTGGGTATTAAATTTCCAGACATCTAAATGCCGGGGGACACGCGAAATCTTATCTGTATAAATCATAAACTGGATAGTTCTTCCCATTATTAGAAGTTATAGTCTATATCTAAGCGACAAAAAAAAAAAAAAAAAGAAATTGAAAAAATTGAAACTGTGAAAAAGGCGGGTTTCTCGTCGTATAGCTGGGGCTAAGGCGAGGATCATAAATTCATTTCAAAAATTAAAATCAATCATTCGATGTAGTACGTATGTGTGTAGGTTCGGTGTGAAGAATCGTTAAAACGTTAGATAAAAGCTTGAAAATTTTCTTTTTCTACAGAAATAAACGATTATGGACAATTCTAAGAATGTGCGAACCTCAAGGGATGAGAAATGGAGGGTTGGTTATAGGTTGTAAAAAGCAATCAATTTTCCATCACGTTATCTCGGGTGAAAAACGCGAACACGAAATAAAGGAAGAGGGGGAATGAGAAGGAGAAGGAAGGATGGGGAGAGAGAAAAAAGTAGAGAATATACAGACGCAGGTCTAACGTGAGATAGAGACCAATGTATATTCATACTTTTTTACCAACCCTAGGGGGATGTGATGTGAAATTTCTTCCTCCTCAACCTCTCCTTTCGTTTTCTGATTTGTGCGACTTGAAAGATTAAAAATGTTGCAGCCCTGCAGAGGGAAAGTTTAAAGTACAGCCTCCTCGCATTATGCGTCGACCTGTTATGATCTCCTTTTTCTCGTTTCTAGTTTTTCTGTTATTTCTTGTACCCACATTTTAGGTTTGCTCTAATCCGAAATGAATTTTTTTTTTATCGATTCTGCTCACCCTACACAGAAAAAAAGGTTGACTTGATTCAAGATAATTTTGCAGTCCAAAAATTTCGGTCTTCATTTTTGGACCGCAAAATTATCTTGCATCAAGAATAATTTTCTTGGCTCAAGTTGACCTTTTATTCTGTCTAGTGATGTCCGAACAAAAAAAAAGAAAATACAAAATGATAAAAATTGGGAAGGTTCACCCAATTTGTAAGAAATTTTATTAAATTAGACTCGAAACTCCGTCTGGTCAAACTCAGAACATTTCTACTGAAATATTCGCCGGATTATTATCCATGATCTTATATTCGTTCGAGTAAAATCTTACTTGCCACGGATAGCTACGTCATACTATTTTCTAAAGTTAGAATAGTCAGATGTGTGTGGACCTGGGGTATTTTCAATGGCTTGATGATACTGAATCTACGCGATCTAATATTACCTACTTTAACATGGTAGTGGCAGAAGAAGAAGTGGGTCAGACTTCAATATCAGAGACTTTGACACGCCTTCGTTTCTAGTTTAATACTTGTTTAATTAATTAACAATTATGTACCTACCTACCCGCCGTTCGAAATTTTTTCTTTTCTTTTTTCTTCACCAATTTTTTTTTTTTTTTTTTTTTTTTTTTTTTTTCAACGAGAAGAGAACGCCAATCAACCGCGTTATTCAAACTTCCGAACAACACGGAAAATATGAAAAATTAAAAATTAAACCTTACTTAATTGTATCCTGGTGAATTTTTTTTTTTTTTTTCCACCGGTTTAACCCAGCCTCAAAAATCATACCTATATTATTTCAACTGTCAAACTTACAGCTTTTTACGTGCTTCTTGGTAAAATAACCCTCCGACTCACGAGGGACTTGATACCAGGCAATCACAAACGACCAGACGTGTTTTTTGAACTGAGATTGGAGCCAGAATTTTATAACTACCTATACCTGCACGCACAATGTGTTACAAGACAGAAACTAGCTGAAAAAAGTAAATCTTTTTCAGGGGGTTGGAAATAATTCCTGGTTTTTTTTTTTTTTTTTTTTCAAATCGATGATACGCTATATTCGAAGAAATATTCTATTTAGTATTCCATTTTTTCACAACTTAATTCGAAATTAATTGAAATTTGGACATGAGTATTTTAAAATGACGTTATTTCGGGGTAAACCAATAATACCTATCGAAACTTTTCCAAATTCGGAGAAACCTATGATTAACGATACGACCTGTACCCTGCAGCGGTGACCACTTTTTCTCACATTATATGCAATAATTTTCTTTGAGATAAAATCTTCTTCTATTTCAATGAAATTTCTTGATAATTTCAAATCCTTTTTTTACCTCTCACAAGATTTTCGATGCATAGTTTATTTTCAAATTTTCCTTAGTGCTCTTGAAATCCTCGTGGAAGTTTCTCTGATGTAGCTTAAGTGATCGCTATTAGGGTCAACGGCTAGCACATAGACATGTGGCAAATGTAAAAGAGATGCACTCGAGTATATTCCGCTCGACTTGTTATACACAGACTTTGATTTTATCTGCCAATATGATTCACCTCGGCTATAATATACTTATATCGTTGAGTTTTCTCTTTTGCAATAAAATATTATATACTCACCATCTATATCGAGGGGACGTAACTACTCGTGAAATAGTTGGGACAGTTAGCTATGAAATTATTGTGAAATGGTTTGAAATTGTATGAAGGGCCTATGAAATGGTATGAAATGGTATGGAATGCTTGTGAAATGGTATGAAATGCATGTGAAATGGTATGAAATGCTTGTGAAATGTTATGAAATACTTGTGAAATCGTACGGAAAAGTATGTCTGTGAAATGGTATGCAATGCATGTGAAATGGTATGAAATACTTGTGAAATGGTATGAAATACTTGTGAAATGGTATGAAATACTTGTGAAATGGTATGAAATGCTTGTGAAATGGTAGGAAATACTTGTGAAATGTTATTAAATACTTGTGAAATGGTATGAAATACTTGTGAAATGGTATGAAATGCTTGTGAAATGGTATGAAATGCTTGTGAAATGGTAGGAAATACTTGTGAAATGTTATGAAATACTTGTGAAATCGTACGGAAAAGTATGTCTGTGAAATGGTATGAAATGCATGTGAAATGGTATGAAATACTTGTGAAATGGTATGAAATACTTGTGAAATGGTATGAAATGCTTGTGAAATGGTATGAAATGCTTGTGAAATGGTAGGAAATACTTGTGAAATGGTATGAAATGCTTGTGAAATGATCGCAAAATGATATGAAATAGTTGTGAAATCATATAAAATGATTTTGAAATGTGAAATAGTTGGAACACCCAATTTTGAAATGGTTACCCCCTCGATCTATATCTATAATAGCAGCACTTCCTCTTTCTCAGCCAAATTTTTTTTCTCTCACTCTTTTTCTCTACCTCTACTCCAAGGTTAATAATTACTATCATTTACTTTCGCAGTTTCGCGCGAAGGCTGGGTAAATGGTAATAATAGTCTCTATATATATTCGACGCCCATAAATCTGTTTTTAATCGACAATAAATTTATACCTCGAGCCCACGACCTGACGTCACGTTTTATAGATGCCCTTGCCCTATCGAAGTCGAAACCCCGCCTCGATTTCGGTACATGTATGTTTAACTTGGAGAAAAAAAAAACACCCATATCATAAGAGGAGATGTAGACATCAGGAAATACGTAAATCTCACATTTTTAGAACTCGAATATTATGGCTGCTCTTCTTTACTCAC
Organism: Tenthredo mesomela; assembly: GCA_943736025.1. NCBI lineage: Eukaryota > Metazoa > Arthropoda > Insecta > Hymenoptera > Tenthredinidae > Tenthredo > Tenthredo mesomela. The sequence continues at coordinate 2,180,247 of OX031016.1, forward strand.
GATTCTTAAAGCTCCGAATATACTTTTCGTTCTCGATTTAAGTTCTCATAAAAAAATGATTATTTTAAGATGAAATGTCCAGATTTTTAGACCTACGTTTGAAAATGGATTATGGAATGATGCGAGCTGGGATTGGTTTGCCATTAAATTATGATTTTCATTCATCGTTTAATATTGGATAAGCGACGAATCAACAAACAGTCAACAAACTATCGAAAATCCTATTTCAGTCTTCTTCCGCGAAGGCTTTTATTTTGGGACTACGGTTTCTGCCAAATAGGTCGAGCGCCGAGATGCTCTACCTTCCTTAAACTCACAATCAGCCGTATTTACTGTCAATGAAACTGCATGTCGTTATGCATGTAGTTATTTTTCTATTTTTTAATTCACGAATTCCTGAATATAAATATAGAAACAAGAACGTCAATCTCCTGCACGTTTCATTCTGTCATCAATTTTGATAAAATCAATATGAAGAGACGTATTACAAGAAGTTTAGAAAATTGATCGCTACATAAGAGATTGACGGGTTCTAAAGCTCGCTCCTACAGATTTTGCCCACGCTGTTGTCATAATAATCTATGTACTGGCAGATCAAGCCACGCCTAGAAAAAAAATATTAAGAAAAAAGAATTTATCGAAAATCTAACACCTTTACTAATGGATCTGTGAGAGTAGAACGATATTTTTATCCACACATTTATTTATTATAGCTAGGCTAGTTTAAAACTTAGAAATTATAGTCGAGTAGTATATAATATATATGCAGCTTCCCTATTCAGAATTTTAATCACGCAATTAAATTTCGCCCACGCAACTCAACTCGCGTACGGATTTAGTTTAGTTTTAAATATTAAATAACGAGGAAGCATATGAGGAATTAATTTCATAAAATTTTGCATCCACCAATATAATACGAAATTCAATATTTTAATGATTTCACGTAATTCACAAAGTTTTATATAGCATTTAAAAAATCTTATATGAATTTCAATGGAATTAATTCGATTAGAATCAATCAAATTTATTCGAAATTTCTAAAACTTTTACTAGAATAATTTCACTTCCATCAATATTGAATTAATTTCACCATCACTTTTCCATCGCAATTATTTCACCGAATTTATTCGGTAATTTTATTACTTTTTTCATTCATTTTTATAAAATTTTACAGATTTTTCTACAGTGTATTCTTGAAACGTTTTAAAAATCTCTCTTCGATCGCCTAGTATAGAATTTTGCCAATATGTAATTTACAAATCTTTATACTGCACGAGTCCGCGAATTATACCTACTTCCGGATTTCATTCATTTTGACACTTTGGCACTGTACCGATTTTTCATCATTTTATCATTTTCGTCGGGCTATTCAACTTCCGCACGATTAGTGTAAGAATGATTTCTAAACGATTCTAATCACTTCACTCATTGAATGATCATATCGCAAATTATTTTATGGATTTTTCAGAATATCAGTTGAAGAATTGCAAGAATTTTAAAGTGACTTCACGTAATTCTTGGATTGAAGTGATCCCAAGTGATCTTCTTCGATTCCATCGTGATTCCAGAATACTGAAATCTGATTTCATTGATTTCATTCTTGATTTCATATTATACAAGCTGATCGAATGATTTTCTGAATGAATAGCCTCTTCGTCAATCTCACTAATCTATCGAAAACTTCGTGAACCACATGGTACAAAAAATCACGACTGTATTTTGCTCTCTAAATTTGATGGAATGAAAATCGTGCAACTCTTCACAAGAGTGAAAAAGAAAGAGTAAAAATTCGCTCTTCAAGAGTGCAATCTCATACTTTTTTTTTGAGTGGAATCAACAGAGGCATGATCTTTCCTCTTGAGAAGTGAATCTTTTCCTTTTGTTCCAAAAAACTTAGAACGTGTTTTTGGTTGAAGTGAAAATCTTCGAAACAAAGAACACCAGAGGTTCAAATTGTATTGATCGTATCGAAACCAATAAGCGGTCAAATTAATCGTGTTGAAATTTACTTTGTGGGAAAAATAAAGTTCCAAAATTCTATCAATTATTTATGACATGATGAAGTTATTGATTGAAGTAGATAAAATGGGTTTTCCGTAAAGAGTGTCTCGGTTGGAATAAACTATTCTTCGTCTTCACATCCCGAGAAATATATCAAAATTTTCGAATCTTTGGGTCTTCAGGGTTCTGGGATTTTCAGAATTTTTAACTTTCTGCATTCCAGAATTTCAATATTCTAAACTTCAACGTTGTTTAAAATTTCGACATCGTCTCAAACGAATCCGGAATTTTTTACCGTTCGGAACTCTCAAAATTCCGAACTTGAACCCGGTCCCCGAATGTGTCACATGGAATGGGTTAAAATGAACACAAATTTTCCAATATAGCGTAAAATTGAATGACTGGCGCAAGTTTCACTTCAATACTTCTTTTTTCGCAATTATTCGCACAACAGAACATCGCACTAATTCATTTATCTTCTTTCGATTCCGCAGGTGGCTCCGGAAGGGGTGAAGGTGAAGGAGGAACCGGTGACCTTCCGGGTGGCGGCGGCAGGCGCGTCGGCGTCGCCGGCGTCGGCGGAGGAGTCGCCAGAGGGACCGGCGGAGGCGGTGGACGTTCTAGGGACGAACCACGTCGACACACTCTCAGCGGTGACCACCAGCCGTCCCTCCATCATCAGCAGTTCAACTCTCAGCTACATCCGCTTCATCCTCATCATCTACCTCCTCCACACGGACGGTACGGCACACCTTCAAATCGACACGCGACCACGATGGACCTCGAGGTACGGATCAATTTCCAAAAATCAATTAACCGATTTTTTTTTCTTAGTCTCAATTATTTTCACAACTTTTTATCGAGTGGACCGATTCTAGCAAGATTTGGCACACGAATGCCTCGAATGAATTCCATACACGATACCAAATTTGAGCAAAATCGTTCGAAGGGTTTGTTAATGGGAGCCATAAAACGTGTTTTTTAAAAATCGTTAATATCTCAGCGACCGTTCGTAAGAATTTTGATGAAATTTTTTTTTGGCTTTACATCTTCGTGCAACAAGCTTTAATTTCATTTCATTACTGCATAGCTCGACAAGTTTCGAACCGATTTCACTGTATAGAAAAACCGTGATTATGAGTTTGGCTTTTCATCCTTAAAAAAAAAAAAAAACTTCGATTCATTCATGAAGCTACAGTGTAAGACTCAACGACACTTGGCTTCCTTTTCAATGGTATAGAGTTTTTAACGATCGGTAAAGAATTTTCATTTCCACATGACTGGATAGAATAATAATTAAAACCGAAATGAGATTTATCTTTGTCAAAGAAACTTTTCCGTTTGTTCATACTTCGTGGGGTTTCCTTTTTTTCTCTTTTCTTCTCTTTGTACTTATACGAACTTTGATAGCATAGAATTTCATTGATTCTACGAGGAACTGTTTTCGATTGATCGGCAGTCGACCAAACGTCTGTAAGAAAGAAAACACATACACCTACATACATATACATACATTCGCTTGATCCTCTACAGTTAGTCGAATAAATAAAATCCAACTGAAGGAAACTGAATTAACGTCATCCACTTCGTGCTGTAGTAGGTTCCGCCTCTGAAAAGAAGCCCACGAAAGGCCCTTTCAAACGACTCAATTTATTCCAATCGATTTTTCCTCGATGTTCTTCGATCCGTATTCCTTTAACTATTCTTATTATACGCCGATGTGTTACTCGGCCATACAATAAATTACCTTTCATCTTTGTTACATTGAACATTTTCAACGGCCAATGATATTTACCTGGCTTTACTATCTTTCTAGTTTTATACATATTCGATTTGAATTTTTGATTTTCGAAATTGAGAAAAAAAAACAAATTCTTAACTCTATAGGTATATGCAACTGCGCGATGGGGAAATAAAAGTAGTCGATAATCGATTACACTCAGAAAATGGTCTTGTTGACACAACCAAAATTTGGGTTATAAAAGGCACAATCACATTTTTTGTTCAGTCAACCAAAAATTTTGGTTGTCCCAACAAAATTTGGTTTTCCCAACAAAATTTTGGTTATCCGAACGAAATTTTTGGTTGACTGAACAAAGAATTTGATTGACTGAACAAAAAATGTGATTGTGCCTTTTATAACCCAAATTTTGGTTGTGTCAACAAGACCTTTTTCTGAGTGTAGATATGTAAGGTCAATAATCGAGCAATCGTCTATGTTAAATGGGTCAAACTCTTCGTATTAGAATAAGAAAAAAAGGGAAGAGAAAATGTAAAGTGAGACAAATTCAATTATGTATCTCATATAACACACTACTATGCAATTTAACTTTAAAGAAATTCTGGATACAAATTAAGACATGGTAGTTTCATATGTCTATGAGGGTATGGGGGTGTAATAATTAATAGTTGTAGTTTCTTCTCACTAGATACTATACATCCAACCCCACACGGGTTAATTTATACTTCCCATAAGTCCGCGTGTTTACTTGCTAACGAAAACAAACCTTAGCCGGCAAACCAAGCAAACGTTCCAAAACGAGAGGAGAAACTGCGTCTAACATATCCAAACTCCCTATTTACCTATATATGTGTAGTGGGTATAACATCACATGGACAGTATTGTACAAACCACGAAAAAAGATAACAGAAAACAGAAAATACCAAAATTCAGGTCCATAAGAATTTTATAAAAAATGGTTACAAATTTTTATTACTTTTGCACTCAAATTCGAATCCTAATTGAAGTCATCTTCAGCAGCTTATAGAATAATATCTGACTACGAGATCGAATAATTGTTTCTCCATTCGGACTAACATTCTGCCTTAATAAAATTAATTGATGATCAATTGAGCAGCTGACTTCACCAATACCGTTGAATAATTCATACTATGAGAAATCATGAACTGATTTTAAAAAAGCCACGTCAATCTTCTCAAATTATTTTTTCTTTTTTTTTTTTTTTCAAGCGAGGAGCTTTTTTCTCGTTTTATGAATTGTTCCACGATTTTTGTCAAATCATCTGCAAGTATATTTTTGGGATTGTTAAATTTAGGCTTGTGATAAATGATATTGGAAATTTTGTCACGATATTCAACGTTCGCTTAAAGCTTCTAGTTTAATTATTTATTTATTCAGTTTTTGACGTAACTAAAACCCTACTGCCTGTTATTTAAGCCCTGAACCACCTCCTACAGTGTCTAAATGCTATTTGTGTGTGTTTCTCGTGCTACTCGCTAACAGATGGGGACCAAGTCACGCCAGAGAAAGGTAACACCAACGTTACAAGTTCATTTAACTTTAACTAAATATAGCCATGCATGTAGCACGCATTAAAAAAAATGTCATTCCAAATCAGATATACGAGTTGAATGTCTCATGCCGGTATAAAAAAAATCTCTGAATTGTATGTATGGAAAAACTCGATCCAAAATATGATAAATTCAAGATCAGAATTTTCTGTAATTTTCGTACGAAAAGCTCCACGGTTTTTTTTTTTTTTTTTTTTTTTAATTTTTTTATTCATATTTAAAATTCCAGTCGCCTCTTCCGCGGGGATATCCACCCCCGTCAACGGCGATGTTGTTCGATGACGATCCTGGGATTATGTCAGAAGTCGAAACGTCAAGCACAGGATTTCGCCGTGGAGGAAAACAACGAAGTAGTCTTCCCGTTGTCAGAACGCCAAGCAAAACTCTGGAGCGTCCACTAGGTAACTTACGATCGGTCGTATTCCACTTTTCCTTATAATACAAATTTGTAGAGAATTTTTTTTTATTTTGTGATTTATATACAAAATCGCTCGATAAGCATAATTATATCAATTTTATATAGAGAAACGGTGCCGAAGGTAACTTCAAATTCCTTTTTTCATATTTATTGATATATGTATACATATATGAGGTGTTTCACGTGAAACGGATCAGTTTTTATCCAGAAGTCATCGAAAAAAAGACAAGCTAAAAATTTTATCACTTTTCTGTGCCTCTTCGAAGTAATTTCGGTAAAAATTTCCGGTGTGACCCTTGAAGTATAAAAAAAAAAAAAAAAAAAAAATGGAATCACATATTTCCAAAGTTTGACATGCTTCAAACTTTCAGAAATAATTCAAGTGCCACATATTTGAAGAGAGCTGATTTATGCGCGTGGAATGCACTATGGGAAGTTATGACCTCGTTGATGCATAGCTAGGAGATACTTGGAGTTGAAAATGTGCAAAATTAAATTTTACGGTGGCGATATATATATTGTACCGATTATTTTCATGCTCTGTAACTGTTGACGGCATCTTATGTAGTAACATTAAGGAATCTGAATCTGCATTGGCGTCAAATTCTATGACCTTCGGCCAAAAACTGATCCGTTTCACGTGGAATACCCCACATATATACTGAACCCATTTAGCGGACCGCATTTTTATTTATGTACCATAAAACTTCACAACTATTATCTCTATCCATCTATCTATCTAATTGACTAGATCTACGCTCGAATCACCTATATCATATATACTCTGTAATTTATCCCTAATTTTAAGTACCTATAAATATGTAATTTTATGCATCAATTGCAACGCGGACTGCTGCAAATAATTGAATAATTTATTTAATTTTATATCATATTCATACTCGGATCGCACGCATTAGTTTTCACAATATACTTCATATTGATTTTGATTTTTTTTTTCTTCGTTTTTGGCTCATGATGCAAATATTATGATTCCCCGCAGTTTTAGGCTACTAGCAACTCTTCAAATTTGCGAACATGTACCCTTCTTTGAATAGATTTACAAATTTTTACCATTTTATGTATATTTTTCATCCCCTTTTGGTCGGAGAATGACAAGGGATGAAAAAATCATATAATGAAATATTTTTTGTCTTAAGATTCTGAGAAATAGACCGAAATTTTCGGAACTTCGATGTTCTGTATTTGAACGTTTCTGAAAATTCTGAATCGTATAAAAATGAATTCGAAATTTTTACCCTACGAAACTTCAAACCATATCCAATTTGAAAAAAAAATTCTCGAAGAGTTCCTGGCTGCTTTAATAACCGCGGCGTAATTTTACCTAATTATTACAAGTAGTTACCCCTCGTGAAATAAGCACTGATTATTCAAATCTTTATTTTTTATTTTTAATCCCTTTTTGATATTAAAATTTGTATAAATCTGGTATTAAATTTTCCTCTATTCGCGAGTAGTTATATTATGTTCAGTAGAGATTTGAAGCGATACCGAGATGTTTGATCTCTGACAAAACAATGAATTTCTGTGGGCGCATCCCTAGGACTGGTGTTCCTGCAGTACAGGAACGAGACCAAGCGCGCTCTTCTGCCGAACGAAATCACAAGCATAGACACAGTGAAGGCCCTCTTCGTAAGAAGCTTTCCGAAACAACTCACCATGGAGTACCTCGACAGTCCCCTCGTCAAAGTCTACATCCACGACAGCAACAAGGACATGTTTTACGAGCTTGAAGATATGAGGTGAGACCCTGATAAAAATCTGTCATAAATTAATGAAAATGATATGAAAAATTTTTAACTAAATTCTCAATATTCTCAGATCACACTTAAGGGACATCAGAGACAGGAGTGTTCTCAGACTTTTCGAAAGCTCTGATGGGGTCGCAGGGATGCCAGGACCTCTAGGTGCGCCTGGTGGTGGCGGAGGACTTCCACCTCATTGGGAAGATCAGAGTTACTTCAGCGAGCCAGAATTCGACAGCGAATACCAACATCAACACATTCACAAAAGCAAGGTAGGTGCTCAGACCACATACCAGGTGATTCCTCGCTTACATCTCAGTGATTCGGGTAGCGTTAAACTTTCAAATTTAACAAAACATGATCATTTTTCGTGTGCAACATTCGAACGCAAGATCCTGCGACCTTTCGTCTCATTTCTACATCTCTTACGAATATAATAGGTAAAGATTCGTTGAGACGATGAAAAGTCATTGTTCAACCGAATCTAACGCTTCTCTGATCGCCAAGGCGATGTAAGGTAAAGCCGAAACTGAACATCACATTGGTCTCGTTGTTTAGCAATCTGGATTTATCGCTCCTCAAGAGTCCCGCGGTACTTATTTACCAAGTTCTAGTGAAAAGTTCAAGGAACTTATACCAAAGACGCTTATTGCAAAGTACTTCACAGCCATTACAGTCTTGAAATAAAAGTACTTAGTTAAGACATAAGAGGGATGGAATTTAATGCTTGGTGAACCGAACGAAAGTGATTTGTTCATAAAGCAGGATGAAATTTTTGTCAATTCTTGCATAAATATTATCAATTTGTAACCACCACATCAAGGATAAGGGTTCTCAGGGTATAAATGCTCATACATATAACAATGTACATAACGTATTTATTCATAAGATCTTATATTACACTGGTCGGAGATATATATGTGAATGATAATAATGCGCGTATGATTCGTGATATTAATTCTTTACACTAAATATAAGCGATTTATAAATAATTCCTATTGATTTTGAGCTGCTAAGGTAAGCATGTCGATTATAATCCGATGTTCAAAGTTACGCGATGCTTAAAAATCCCTGAAAGGATTATCATCGGCAAAACTTTATGAACAACGTAAATCGTCAATCGTCACAAACCTATATGAGTATTATAATTATTCTCGACGTCAAAGTCACCGATTGTTCCTGCACCACGATCAAGCACCTATAAATTAAAAAAGCAGCCTTTCCTCCCCTTAAACCACCCAAGTTTTTCTACCCCTCACACTCGATTTTATTTCGGAAAAATTCATCAGCCCATAAAACGAGGATGTGATTAGCTAACTCTCTTCCATAATAGGTCATCGAATAAGCCTTTTCATTCCAAAGTTTTCATCCCTCAAGTTATATATTAGACTCGATAAATTTTTCGGTGGATAGTATAACGCTAATCGTGGCTTTGATCACGAGGCAATATCCGGTTATCTCCACAGACTGAATATAATTGCGATTCTTAAACGGCGTGCTAAAAGTTTTAAGACCTTAAGTCGCGAGGTGAGGTAAGGTAAGACTTGGCTTTCGCAAGCTCGGGATAAGATTATCTGTTTTCTTTGTAATTCCCAAACGATTTTCAGCCCGTTTATCAACTTATTGTGTAACCCTAACGGAGATCGATTTGGAAATTTTTTTTTTTTTTTTTGTTTGTTTTTTGTTGGGGAGGAAAAATAATTCTATTCAGCGAACAATCGTCGGTGATTTTTAGGTCCTAAAATGCTTTGCAAGTTTGCGAAGCCGGAAGGTACAACGCGCCGGAATAAAGTTTTTTCGAAACCGATCTCCACCCTAAAATTAAAACTTTTTCAAAAGGATCGTCCGCACATCCGTCACAGACATCCATTACTTGTCTGACTTCGCCTTCGGCTGGTTCACGCTCGTCGTCCTTTGTAGCGTGGATTGGAAGGTGAAGTCCGAAGCTGGTCAGTCCGGAGAAATAATTATTTTCTAATCCCTGATCTCCCAATAAAGCATCGTCCAATATCGATCCGTCAGCTAGCTGTACCAATCCCCGTTTCTTTTTCTCAGAATCTCGCTTTTCAACTACCTTTTTTACCGAAGAAGAATCTTCGGCCTCTTCGCTAGCCACAAAGGATACCTTCAGACAAAAAGAACAATTGATCAAAAAAGACTTCGTTAAAACCCAACTTCCTCTTCAATTTATCGTTCTCAAGACGATTCGCACAAGTATACCACTTATTTAACAATTTCTGTTTTGTGACCGTCTGGGTTGAGGGTAGACGCTTTTTTTCGCTTATGTTTCAAGTTGATACCACATCGATCAAAAATTACTGATTGGTACGATGAAAAACAAGACGTAAGACGAGTAATTTTTTACGCCACTCTTCACGATTTCACAAATTCGTCTAATTACTGAATACACGATCAAGCATGCGAAGAATATGGACTGTCGATCGAAAAGCGAATCTTCAAATCGAACGAAATTTGGCTAGCAAAATTTTCAAATTTCAGACCTTTTTCATCCCACAGTTTCTGAGATCATTAAAAATTGTAAAAAAGTAATTTTCATCAATGAATACCTTCTCATCGATAGTTTTGGTCTCTCGCTTCGTCAACGTTCTTTCATTGCTGGTTTCTGCAGCATCTGCTTCTTTCTCTCCGTCATCAATCTGGCGTTTGTAAATCGTTGGGTACTGTGATTCAAGATAACCAAAAGCGTTATCAGGTTGTCCCTGAATCTGTGCGAGCTGAGAACCCCTCGCTATTTGATTTCCAAAGTATTGAGTAGTCCTCTGGAAAGGAACTGCGCCAAGGGAGGATGGGAAGGCTCCTGATATTCCGGGAGTATCTGGATTCGGTGGTGGTAGGGGTTGAAAGCCCGTTTGAGGCTGGATGACATTAGGATGTCGCAAGGTCAGCCCATTTTGAGTTATCTGCAGTGGTGTACCGGTATTGATTCTGACCTGTCAATTAAAACGAATACCCTTTGTAGGAAAAGCACTCCAAGCCAATTATATGCCATATATAATCATTACAGCTTCAACGCAATAATAATTGCCACAGTGATCATGAATAATGAATAAAAAAAAAATCTGAAAAGGACGAATTGGCATAATAATAATGACACCGAATTTCATACACTGATATTATAAATTCAATCCCTACCTGGTGGTTGATCTGCCCTCCTGTCAAGAACGGATTTTGAGGAAGGGGTCGCCCCGTAACTGGTGCTTGAGTAGTTGGTCTCGGTGTGTTGTTGCTTGTATCGTGTTCGTAGTGATGAGCATGATGATGCTTGTGGTCTTTGTGAGCTTTTCCGGCTGTCAAAGCGACGGCGTAAAGCTGTAGCATCGTTAGTTCGCCCAAAAATCCACCAGAACCTAAAGTTATTGGATTTATATGAACTATTATTGCGATTTACTATTTTCAAATTTCGTTAAAGTCTCGAAATGATTTTCTATTCTATTCCTACCTTCCGGCGCAGCGGAACCTTCCAGAAATCCACCACCTAGTTGACGCTGTTCTTGACCAGAAATTGCTACCCCACCTCCCTTGATCACATGTCCTACTAACTGCAGAGTGCGAAATTTGTAATTAATGATTTGTCCTTAATTCTTGCACGGAAAAAAAAATTGTTGCTGAATTTACTATGTGAGCAGCTACATATAGGACAACACTTTTTTGCAGTAGAAATGACAACAAATTGTGGTAACATTTACTCATTAGGTCATTGAAATTTACTTGCTCCTATGTACCAAATACTAGAATTGTGGTAATTTCTACTACAAAAAAGTGTTGTCCCATATGTAGCTGCTCACATAGTAAATTCAGCAACAATTTTTTTTCCATGTGCAATTGAATTTAACGAAGAAAAGGGATACAGGTCGCATCTTTGATTATAATTTTCTAAAATTTCGAGTGAATATTGTAAAATAATGTAACTGACAACAACAAAAATGGTTCAAATATCAAATAAATTGTTGATCGGGTTCAAATTGGGATATTTTTTGTCCCCCTTTTTGTAACCGGAGTAAAAATCCTGGATGGATTGACGCGGAGATATCTCACAGGATTATAATTGGGTGTTAGTTTAGTCGGGTTTGGTACTCACCCTATTGTGAAATCCTCGTCCAACTCGTTCGTCGTTTACCCATATTTGCCATTCGCCTGTTCGACCGTTCCAGCTTTGGCAGGAATGGTACCATTTATTAAGTCTCAGGGGATAGTTTAGTCTGAACAAGTTGTGCCCGTCTATATTTAGCATGAAATATGAACTTCTGGCGGTGTTCGATATCCAGGCCAATATTCCACGGGGCTGATCACCGACTGTAATTCAATTTATTTCACCCATTATCGATCGCTGCAGTCTATAACTATACATATTGCCGAAGGGAATTCAGAGAGATGACAAAAAAAAAAAAAAATGTCCGTATCCGCGGTTGTGCATTTCGTAGTATTCATAAAACCACCGTGCGAAATTGACAACTTTCTATACTACAAAAACGGTATTCTCATTATGAACGTTTGCATACGTCTATAGATATTATATGGATATGGATATACGTAAGCGTGAGTGAACGAGCAAGTGTTGAATGAAAATCCCAGATTTCGAATTAGTATAATGGAAAGTTGATTGAAATTCGATAGTTTTTTTAACATTTAAGATGCGGAAGGTTCGAAAACGTTTCACCGATTAAAATTCCGCATTGCCAGACGGTAATCGCAACGATTTATAGACCAAAACGTATCTTCCTCTCTCTCTCTCTCTCTCTCTCTCTTTCTGTGTGATCACACAGAAAAAGTTAACAAAAATTTCTAAAAAAAAAGATCCACACTTTGCTCATTAAGGCTTATGACGGGTTTAAATTATATTGCTTCAAATTTCACTCCGTAATCCCTAGGGATGTACTTAACGAAGTATCGCCGCAGTAATTCGAACACTAACGATCGTTAAATTTTTATATCAACTTGATTTTACTCGCGATACTTCTAGAACAAAATAGATCTCGATTCCTCGATGTACTTATCTCGCATCCCCTGATCGTCAAACTGAAATAAGAGCCCATCCCCGATCGCTGAGAGTCGTAAGAGTTGAAAGGATCATGATCGAATGTCCGGTTAAAAAATTCCAACAAAGTTTCTCTTTTTACTTATTTCGAGTAGATTATTATTCGGTATAAAGTGTGTCGATTCCGAATGCATCGATTCTCTAATCGCATGTTGATGCGATTACAACAGATTGATTACTGCGGCTGACATATGAAAGCTTTAATAAGTAATACAACGATCATTCAATGTCCGAAAATTCAGCGACACTGACCCTGATACCGGGAAGTCATTCACCGTGAGAAAAAAAAATCAAATTTTACTAAACGATCGGTTCCAAATAGACTTCGCGATTCTCTATATACTATAGTACACCTTTTACGACCGGAGTAGAAAATCCCGAATTGGTCAGCCCGCAAGGTAAAGGAACGCTAATAAATACGTATATTGCTCATATAGCTGGAGGCTATGCTTCGACACCGACTCGATCCAATGGGTTTTTTGATCCCCTTTTCTATCCGCCCATATATGTAAGTATATGTGCTTTTCTAGCTCGCCTGTTACGTAATCTATTACGAAGATTGTGCACCTAAGTACGAGAACGTAAAACCGTGTCGATTTCTATACTATTGTAGTTATTTCACGATTTTTGGCGTTACTTTAGTGTTCATGTAACTCTTGTGTGTTTCTAATATGTATTTATCTATGTATGGGGTGTTCCACGTGAAATGGATCGGTTTTTAGACGAAGGTCATCGAATTTGACGACAATGCAGATTCAGATTCCTTGTTACTACATAAGATGCTTTCCACAGTTACAGAGCATAAAAATAATCGGTACAATATATATCGCCACCGTAAAATTTGATTTCGCACATTTTCAACTCCAAGTATCTCCTAGCTATGCATCAACGAGATCATAACTTCCCATAGTGCATTCCACGCGCATAAATCAGCTCTCTTCAAATATGTGGCACTTGAATTATTTCTGAAAGTTTGAAGCATGTCAAACTTTGGAAATATGTGATTCCATATTTTTTTTTTTTTTTTTTTTTTTTTTTTTTACACTTCAAGGGTCACACGAATTGCCTTGAAATTTTGTACCGAAATTACTTCGAAGAGGAACAGAAAAGTGATGAAATTTTTAGCTTGTCTTTTCTCGATGACTTTTGGAGAAAAACCGATCCGTTTCACGTGACACTCCATACATATATACATGTATATATTATACAACTGTATTTCCCGCTCGGTCACCTGTGATATGCCAACAAGGAAACACTTTCGAATGGCATGAACAATCCGAGTTTCATCATTGGAATGAAACTATGTTTCAGGTATTTCCTACTAGATTTCGAAAGATTTTCTCTTACGATTTCATTCTGTTTTATTATATTATTTGTTTATATTCGTTTATTTTTAAGAAATTCTTTTCACTTCACGAAATTCGCCGGTTATTATAAATGAATCATTTATTTATTTACCTGCGTAAGAGAAGAGGGGATGATCGTTGGTGTGATTAGTGAATTTCGTCCAAGCGCAGAGAGTGAATTCCTTCAGATCTGGTAGATCGATTTTGTAGTGAACATACTGCGAACAAACAAATAAATAAATTGTAATAAAAATCTTTTTTCAAATCTCTTCTATTCAATCGCTCTCAACTTTCTTTACATCGTGTTAATCACAAAGTCGAATCATTTTTCAACGACACTATCCTAAATTTATCTAATTTTACTTCGTTAGATAAAATATCGAGTTAAATTTAAAAAAAAAATAAAAAATAAAATTTCATACGCTATTTCATATTCTCCACCTTTTATTCCTACTTTATGACTTTTATAGAGTCTATACAATACCTAGGCAATGATGTTTCCTTATCCGGATCATATCATTATGCTAAGTGACTATAAGAATCGTTAAAAAAAAACCAACAACACCAACATTATACTACATAAACTTCATCCCCCGATAATATCTGGCCTTTTGTCGCGTGCTAAACATGTCGATGTACTACATATACCTATATATCTAATCGTATAAGGCATAAGCTTATACCGTGGCTACCTTTATACCTCTCGTGTTTAAAGTCTGTATAAACATCGCGTGATTCTTAAATTCCGCTATAATTTACCTTTCTTTCCTTTTCTTTCTTTCTTTTTTTTTTTCAATTTTTTTATTCTCTTCTTATACCGTGACTCAAGTCCCTGTCGATAATTAAAGCTACGGTACCGGAAATAGCCGGAGGACGACTTTTACCGTTTTAAACATCTCGAATAGGGAACGTCGCAGCTCTTATGTTCTTTCGCGTAATTAGATTAAAAACACGAGATTTTTGTAATTGAAAAAAGAAAGAAAAGAAAAAAATTTAGTCAACGATAGTAAATTAAAAAAGAAAAAACTTTATTTTATTATCTACTTTTCGTTAGCTGTTATAAAATTCACTCCGAGACTCTCGAAGTTCTTATATGGCAAACGTAAAGGATACCGGAAGAGCGTTGAACTTGAGAAAGTGAGATTTGTGATTACGCTAACAAACACACACACACACACACGCGTTTTCAGCGGCAGTAAACCGCGGTGAATCGCGTCAGCGCAGTAATCATCCTCTTATACTCTTTATCATCCTGTATATTATACCTATACCCTATAATTTCTTCCTTTATACGATGCATAAGGAAACACATATCATGCATTTATACTCTCGGTATATATAATTATTATTTGTATCAATTTTTTTTTTTTTTTTTTTTTTTTTTTTTTTTTCTCTTTACTCATCGATATAATATATCGCGAGCTTTCACGATTACGATGTTATAATATTATATACAACGTTTTTCGTATATTCATTAGTGAAAAAGAAAAGAAAAAAAAATATCACTCCAATCATTCGATAATTTCGTTTATATATCGTGCGAAACCGTCGAAATCGCATATATTGGTATACTATGTCCAGATTTGACCCAGTAAGGGAATTTGGCTTGTGAATAATGTCGCCAAGTTCAAAGCTCAGAAACGCGGATCTATAATCTAAACGGAGAGAAATCAAATTCCGCGATTATTATATCAATACAAGCAGATTTTAGGAGGATCAAAATTTCACCTAACAAATTCTCCTAAATTCTAATCTATTATACATTCGTGTATATATTATATATACGTCGATATTCACGCATCGTGTAGATATATTTATAGTTTTTCAATGATCTCGCTATGCCTTGCCTTACCTTGTCTTACGTATGACTCTAATGAACCGGGGTTTCTCCTACTTTAATTAATAGCTAAGCTTTTCACCATCTGGTATTAATAAACGTTCGGAATCATCTCTGAAGCTAATTCGTATATACCGTGAGGTTCTGTGGACGCGGAACGCTAGGGATACCAACCCAAAAAGGGTGCTATTTCATGGACTGCAGTAACCTGCAGCAGCACTTTAGTAACTTACTAGATGTGTTTAGTAAAATCACTAGAGATCACTGGAAATCTAGTCACTAGATTCCTACAACTAGTAAGTTACTAAAACTACTGCTGCCCATGAAATAGCATCCTTTTTGGGTTGGTAGCCGAAGCGTTACGCGTCCACAGAACCTCACGGTATAGGTACATACCTATACTAACTGCATAAAGACGTATATATATGCATATAAATGCACGTGGGTACAAAGAACTTTTACTTTCGTATGTAGGTACATTAAGTTACCGTTGCAGTAACGAAAGTGCGGAAAGAAACGTTCAAGGAGCGGCTCTTTTTTTTTTTTATTATTTTTTTTTATTTTTTTCGTTCGTAGGTAAACTGTTATTAATTTTTCCCCCCATATATAGATAGGGAAAATTGTTGTAAGGTTACACTCTGCGACTTGTTTTATAGAAATAATATACGAGACAATCAACCGTATCCATATGTATAATGATAGAGAGAATGTGTATATGGCAAGTACTACGTATAGGTATATAATATTATAACAATCTAAATGAACAGTAAACCCGTTTGAGTAACGGGACGTTGAAAGACGTTCAGTTGAATGCCTGACCTAAATATGTATACCATACGTATAGTAGAGTTTAAAGAAAAAGGAGGATTAAGACAAAAAAAAAAAAAGTCAGAGTTTCGCGTGGGCTGCTCTGCTCAAGAAACTGGAATAAAAGCTATCCGCGTGTGAATCACGGGGTTTACATTGCGCAATGATGTATATATGTGAACAAAGACACGAGGTTTTTCAACGGATAGCAATTACCTCTGCAGTTTTTTTTTTTTTTTTTTTTTTTTTATCATACTTTAAGGAATTTCTTTCAATCATAATAATTTATATTGTTGATCGCATAATCACAAAACTCACCTCGAAATAAAGCTGTTGATTCATCGCCACCTTGTACAATGCACATTGGTCATGGTCCTGTTGACCAAGAGGATGACCCTCGTTTAGAGAATATTGAAGCTGTGGTGTGTCGTCGGTATAAATCGCAGCTTCTTGTTGAAGAATACTCGAACTTTCATGAGATGGTAGAACGGGTCTCCATTCAGCTGAGATTGCAATTGTGCTCGAAAACAGAGTGCAGAGAAGGAACAGCATTTCGTTCCGTCTCATGGCTGCAGGGCTTTCGTATATTATTTCTGCAAAATCGTGAAATAATTATACAATTTTTTCGAACTTCAACTCTGATGGCCTAGTATATAATAAGTAAACTCAGCGATAAAATTTTTGTCCCTTCAAATATAATAATAGTGCAATGCAGTTTAGTATTATTTCGAGAAGTTGGAAACTCGCGTATTAGGAAAGCAGGTTTCGCTATTAGAAAATCTACCAGATCTCAAGAAAGTCTTGCCTGATCGGATCATGCAATGACTGGATAACCTTCTCGTGTCTCCATATTTGGAACTACGGTAATCTATAATATTGCATTTAGATGAATGAATGAATCAATACACTACAGAAAGAAAGGTTGACTTGATTCCAAAAATGAAGACCGAAATTTTCTCGGATCAAATCAAAATTTTTATCGAGCCAAGAAAATTTGGAAAAAGCACATTGTGCACATATGAAGCACATTGTGCACATTAAAGCACATTGTGCACATTGAAGCACATTGTGCACATTGTGCACATTGAAGCACATTGTGCACATTGAAGCACATTGTGCACATATAATACCGCTTGAAAATGAAGACCGAAATTTTGATTTGATCCGAGAAAATTTCGGTCTTCATTTTTGTACCGCAAAATTATCTTGAATAAAGAATAATTTTTTTGGCTCAAGTTGACCTTTTTTTCTGTGTATGAGTTTTGAGCATCGCAAAAATCGATATCGGATCTATTTTTTAATTTTTTTTTTTTTTTTTTTTTTTTTTTTGTCACCGCATAGCCGGATACAAAAGTGTGGCGTGATCCACATTTGCGAAATCTAGTTTACAATACAGCCTAGCCGCGTTGAACTCGACGTAGTAGTATATCACGCAATTGAAGCAGTCCTATTCTTATGCAATGACTGTGGTGCGTGAAACCTTACTTAATAACACAATATGCAACGCAATTTCGTAGTAGTCGTTCTAAATCTCGTGAACAAACATTCTGCGAAATGTGCCTACCTATTGATGAGGTAATTAATTTCCGACTTACTGATATATTGACTTTCTTACGTCATTCATTACGCGATTAGTACCTAATACACCGAGCTTATAATTCGCAATTATAATATCATACCAGTGCAGCACTTTCACGACGCATTATCCAGTTAGTCTTTTTATCTCTTCATTCATCAAATCATGGAATACTAATGCTTTTTTTTTTTTTTTTTTTATACTATCTTAATAATCTCGATTGATGTCACTACAGCTCTGGGAACTGCAACACGACTTATTCTATAATGAAATTTCTCTGTGTAGATTATATCCGCGTGTCTCTTCTCGACACTTTCTCTGTCTCCATGTGTGTTAACATATCGTATAAAATATAATTATGTTCGTATGGACTCCCAGGGCCAATGTTTAATTGCAATAATTTTTATTACTGTATGAGATTCGATTTTTTTTTTTCTCTCTCTCTCTCTCTCTCTCTTAGACCTTGTGCATATATAATACCACTTTTGTGTAATTACTCGTATAGGTATATTCTCGAATTGATATCGTAATGATATTTACATTAAAAAATAAAAATAATAAAAATTACGCGACTTTCATTTCCTCGGAAACACGATGATCGACATTAAGGGTTACGCAATAGTCTTATACGGACGGAAACTATAAACGAGAAAGGAAGCACATAGGTAGACGTATAGCTGACTCGAGTACGTTACACAGTCTCTCGATCTTCAAAAAGAAATCTTACCTTGTACTAACGTCTGATTTATTGCTAATTTATTTTCCGACTTATAACTACATATAGCGAAATTTATTACAGAATTCGTTTTGCATATAGACTTAGCATAAGTCTACGGGAACAAGAAGAAGAAGAAGAAGAAGAAGAAGAAGAAAAAATCTTTCATCGATCTTTTCAACATTTTTAGGAAAAATATTTTCAAACTATGTGATTTCTAGAAAAAAAAAAAAAAAAAAAAATAAGAAATTCATCGACTACTATTATTTTGATTCCAGCTGAAATTAAATTGATTTTTAATATCCCCGAAAAAACAAATTTGAAGAATTTTATATTTTATGAACGATGCGCTTTTTATTATCGGGTGCAGGCAATAAATAAATCTTCGTATAGTGCAGCTAAAGCGAAATTTTAAATGAGAAATATTTAAAATAATTTTCAATCTTGCTCAATATAAACAATTGTAAAACAAAAAGAACCGAGGCGATGGAATATTTCAGCGATTTGAAAAAAAAAAAAAAAAAAAAGAAATTAAAAAAATATTCATACATTTTTGAGATTTATGTGAAAGATTGTATTATAGATCGTAGATTGATTACAGCAAACAACACGCATCGATGTACATTGTATAAATGTACATATATTTCTTTATATAAATTATGCAAATTGGATGCATGTCCCGAGTAAATTTTCATTCAATTTTCTATATACACGATGTTTCAACTATAAAGTTCGCACATAGTAGCTGGGAGTAAATTAAAATCGATTAAAATCGAGAAATTGTAAATATAATTCGATTCTACTGTTGAGATAGGTAGTCTGCAGTATTTTGAATTCGACAACGATACATAAATGTTAAATTTCTATATGCGCGAATACGAATAAACGTGAATTTATATCCGATGCATATGTATATGCATGCGGTATACAAATCAATTGGCAATATCCAGACTGAAATTCTCACGCGTTTATTAACCGCTCGTAAATGCGGTAATAACAATTGTGTAGATATACCTATTACCTATTTACACACGGGTTTATTCACGCTTGTCGAAATACGCGTTGAAATTATTCAACCATAGGTATAGTCGAATTCGATTTTGATTAGAGTTTAATATAGTACCTATACGCGCACACATATACATAATAATTATATGCAAATCGGCGGTTTTAACAGACGGAAATCAGTGCAGCGATTAAAGTAATTAATTATCTGAATGGTCTATAGGTACACAGAAAGAAAGGGTAACTTGATTCAAGAAAATTTTGCGGTCCAAAAATGGAGACCGAAATTTTCTCGGATCAAATCAAAAATTTTCTCGAGCCAAGAAAATTGTGCCAATTTTCTTGGTTCGAGAAAATTTTTGATTTGATCCGAGAAAATTTCGGTCTCCATTTTTGGACCGCAAAATTTTCTTGAATCAAGTTACCCTTTCTTTCTGTGTACCTATAGCATACACTCAGAAAAAGGTCTTGTTGACACAACCAAAATTTGGGTTATTATATGCACAATCACATTTTTTGTTCAGTCAACTAAAAATTTCGTTCGGATAACCAAAATTTTGTTGGGACATACCAAATTTTGTTGGTACAACCCAAAATTTTGGCTATTCCAACAAAATTTTTGGTTTACTGAACAAAAAATGTGATTGTGCATATAATATAATAACCCAAATTTTGGTTGTGTCAACAAGACCTTTTTCTGAGTGTAGGTATATTAGGGTGTGCGAAAAAAAAAAAAAAAATTCACATGCACATCAACATTCCGGTAGAGCATCTCAAATAGAATATCTCAGCCAAATATGAGCTCTTAATATTGATATTTAGAACTGCCTAACTCAGTTTTCCCATTTTTGATTTGAATAACACGTGAAAAAAAATCAGAAAATTTTCGAATTGTTTTTTTCTCGCAACCGGCTTGATTTAGAAACCATCTGAATACAGATTCTTATAGGAAATTTCACGCTTTACAAAAAAGTACTGAAATAGAATTTTCCTAACTCTCACCGATTAGGAGATATTCGCCTACAAACATTGAGTCATAGCGTCATAGAGTCATATGACTCTGGAAAAAACAATTTATTTTTCAACCGCGCATCAAAATTTCGGTAGAGCATCTCAAATAGAACATCTCAGCCAAATATGAGCTCTTAATATTGATATTTAGAACTGCCTATTTTAGTAACTAAAATTAGTAACTAAAATTAGTAACTAAATTAGGCAGTTCTAAATATCAATATTAAAAGCTCATATTTGGCTGAGATATTCTATTTGAGATGCTCTACCGGAATGTTGATGTGCGTTTGAATTTAATTTTTTTTTTTTTTTGGCACACCCTAAGGTATATATATATAATATATTATGCGAGAAAAGCGAATCCTCGATTAATTAGATTATTTATTATTGAAATTCTTTAAACAGATTATTTCTTTTTTCTTTTTTTTTTTTTTTTTTTCATTTTTATTTATTTATTCTACCATCGGAAAATATAGGGGAATATTTTTTCCTCATCAAAATTAGAGCCAATTATGCAAAATAAATTGCAACGTAAAGCGTCAAGGACGAGAATTTGTTTTATTTATAATTATCATTGTGTATATATATATATATAATATATATAATATTATAAATACATATATACCAGAAAATTAATTCACTCGGTAATTGATATACCGGATGTAGTATATAGCTAATAGGTTCGTTGTTCTATTGTTCTATTCTCAATTTCGCACTTGACAAGCTTAAAATAAATTGAAGCCTTTCACCGTTTGAAAATTCAATTGAAAAATTCCCACGATATAAGTAAAAGAAAAGAAAAAAAAGTAAAAAGAACAAAAAAAAAAAACACTAAAAAGAAATTACCATGTTAATTTTACAGCAAAGAAAGCCGATTATTATTCAGAATATAAATTACCTCGGTATATATGAAAATTCTTTATTTAACGTCATGGATCGGTGAAAATTTCGGAAAAAAAAAAAAAAAAAAAAAAAAAAGAACGTAATTTTTTTTTTCCCCTCAAAACTTTCAAAGAATAGAGAGAGAGAAAAAAAAAAAAAAAAAATTGAAAAAATTGAAATCAAAAAAAAAATTAAAAATTGAAAATTAAAATGAAGAAAAAAAAAAAAAAAACTTACCCCCTGTTAAATAATGCCGATGGCGTAGAGAGATGTAAGATACGTCCTCGCGTCGTTCGGACGAAAAGACAACTGTCTATTGCCTTCGAGTAGCATACGCCTCGTAAGCTCTTGCTGAGAGTAAAATACCTCTTTCTTCCTCCTCCCTGGCAACCCCCTTCTCCAATTTTTTAGCCCCTATCCCCACCCACGTATAAAACCGATGGTCCAGCCCGATGACGCTCGATCTATATCCTTCACTTGCACTTCTCGCACGTTATTATCGTTTAACTTTACCTATATCGCTTATACACCTGCCAATTGCCAGGTAGCAATGAGAGACAGTATCGAACTGGGCAAAATATCGAGGAAAGATATTCAGCCTGGCTGACCGTTTTCAAAAGTGAATGTCGACGTTTCGGATATATTCGATATTATCATTATTTAAATATATGCATGAATCTTTGCACAGAATTTATTGACCCAATTTTCATCATGGATAAACAATAGTTTAATGCAGGTTTTTAATAACTAATAGAATTTTAGTGTAAATATATAAGCTTCCGAATTGTATAGAAAATTATCGTAAAATCGAAAAATTTACTCCTCTGAATCATTTCTAAAACTAACTACGCCTTGTTTTACCATTTTGAATAATCTAATGTAACGTTATTTCAAAAATTACCAAATTTTTGAAAAAAGAAAAAAAAAACCTTACATTAATCGATACACTTCATAGAATTCGCTCGTGCGATTAGATTCTCTCCAAAGCACAAGGCAATTATTTAATGCCTTAGCACGTATAGCGTTAAAAAGTTAAATAACTATTTGAAAATTGACGAAAAAAGGTTCTTTCCAAAAAAAGACCTTAAACGCCATCGCACTGAGAAAAAGGTCTTGTTGACCTGAAGGTCTTGTTGAAATTTTGGTTGGCCCAACAAAATTTTGGTTGACTGAACAAAAAAATTTCTTTGACCGTATAATAACCAAATTTTGGTTGTGTCAACAAGACCTTTTTCTGAGTGCGGTAGATCCATCGAAAACTGATCCAGAAACATAAAAGAATTCTTATTTCGACACAGCGTGCGTAAAATAGCATTTCACGCATACACTATTCTATCATGATTTTCGCAAACAGTAGGTACACGCAACGTTTGATCGAAAATTTTGCTTATTTCACTGATTTTCGACAGAGTCGTGAAATAAATGAACAGTTTCTGCCCGGCTGTTTCACAGCCTTCAATTTTACACCCAGCAGCCTTTCTTATTTCGCCAATTCGCACATCTTTGATGAGAGCTTCAGCTTTAGCAGCTTCTACATCAATCAAAATAAAGTGTTCCTTCCTCGTGGGTCTAGTAACACTTTTACTTACCTATTATTCCCGTGTAATTATTATCCATCTAAATTGTAAAAAAAAGGCGTAAAGCAGCTTCGGGGGGATACAAAAAGTCCGTCTAATTGGTTAGCGTGCAGAATTCGTCACACACCTATCATCTACTTAATTTCTTCTTTTTTTTTCTTCTTTTCTTAAGCCAATTTTTGGCGTACCTTCAATGTAGGTATATCTGACGGCATAAAGCCATAGCCTGGTTAATCGAACGTCGGCTAAAAGTAAGAGATAAGAAGCGAAGAAGGAAGGAGGCGAGGATAACATATGCGTGTGCCGAATGACTCGGCAAATGCTTTCACTTCGGTGGTTCAGTGAATGTGAATGTTATACTGGGAACATTTACAGATGAATGACCACGACCGTGAGTCTGCTAACGTCTTTGGGATTAGGAATCGAAACAAAATTAGAGCACCGAATTATTAAGGCGTGATATAAAATCGTCAACTCGCAACACCCTCGTTTAGCTGCAATACTTTAGCGCTTTAATTAGCGCGTAGAAAAAAATATATATCCACCTTATCAAATGATACTATACCCAAAAGTGAAAGCACCTCAATATATTTCAACCAACATTCACACCCGACAATCTGAACTCTGGATTGTTCAGCCAGTCATCATCGAATCGAATTAAATCCGCTTATCGATCTGTTTCGTCCAAGTGAAGCGGCAAGCAGGCAAGCAGGCAATCAATCAAAATCAAATCGAGGAAGAAAGCAGGAGACGGTATAAGATAACCAACTGAATTGATTCGGGAGCAGAAGTAAAAAAAAAAAACTCGATCAATTTTATTCCCCCTCAGGAATAAAAGCTTTGTGAATTTATATACGAAATGATAAATCAGCGATAATAACAACGATATCGCATTTTCTAGGGTTGAACAACGAGCGTAATTCTTTTGTCTTTATAGTTATTACCTCGTTATATGGAATGCGGATAGCAAATTTGCTGTTGTTTTTTTTTTTTTTTTGTTTTTTTTTTTTTTTATCACCGAGGTTAAATTTCTCAACACACATGACATGCTACACACGCGAAGTATAAAGATGCTAGCAATTAATCAATCAGTTGTGAACGCGGATCTTAAGAGTTTGACTTATTCGCTGTGACGTACGTCATTCCGCGAAACTGATCATGATCCGCACAATTCCGTATCAAATTTACCGAAAAAAGCTCAAGAAAGGCACAACCTTGTGCATCGAATGAAATTACCATGAGAACCGACAAAGTTCCACGATTTAGTATTGGCTGGGTGCACCGTGCACGCACATATACCACTTTGAAAATAAGCATGGAAAAATGCTGAGCATGATTTTAGATGGCGCTGACAGTATGCATGAATACGTTACACACTGATAATTAAATAGTATTAGTATTTTCGTGCACCCAGCCAATTCAAAGTCCGGTTAAATCAAACGACCAAATATTTTGTCCAGGTGAAACTGAATCCTGCGCACACATGTACATAGGTATAATTAATTTTTATCTAAAAACTGAACAGAATTTTTGTAGCGATTTTTATTCGTAGTAACTTACCTCTAATTCGCTTTCTATTACATGTGTAAAGATGAACCCGATCTTAAGAACCAAAAATTCTCCGCTAAAAACATCATCCGATTGCAGATGAAACTAAAAAAATTTCGTCTGTCATGATAGACGTATCGAAAAAAAAATCTGCAAAGCCCATGTACCTACGTAACTACCGATTTCAATACTGGGAGTTCGAGTGGCTTGTAAACTATGAAGAAAGGCGTTTTGCCTCATGGATTTCGTAATCTTAGGGACATTTCTAAATCGCGATACCCTCATGTGGCACAGATTTCGCTCAACTATTGTAGTGCAACGTTAATATGTTCTACCCACTCGACACTTTCTGACCGACCTGTTTCTGTCGAATATAAATTACATAAGAACATTATCCAATATACTATGCGGTTGGAATTTATCACCAATCAATTCCGGATCGATAAGCACATTCGATCTCATATTATGTCTCGCGAATTAAGATTTCTTAAATAATTCACATACATACGTTAATGGGAATTCTCTTATTACGTCCGGGATTATCGCATATAAATATATCTGATTGCAAAATTCTATAGACGTATAATATTATATCTCATTTTGCACGCGAGCCTGTAAGATAGGTAGGTATAGTTATCTCGCTGTTTTTCAATCAGTTTCATACTCGTTCCCTCGCGATTATAGTCCTGTGCGAGAAATCGTGCAGATAAATAATTCCTATCGATATTAAATATAATTGCAAAACGTATTCGACTCAACGTCGATTATTTTTCACCTCTTGCTAATTATTTCATATCGATTTTTATTTTTGACCAGTGGTCAGATGGTTGTATAAATGTCCGATCGGGTAGCCTTGTCAACCCCAAGGTTGATACAGTCAAAATTTATTAGTTCGAAGGTTGAATATATATCTAAGAAATAACATATCGACACACCCACCGTTAGAATAATAGAATTTTAAAACAACAACCCTGAGATCGGTAGATAATAGATAATATGCAGATTTTTACTCATATGTCATAGTATATTATAAAATGAAATTTTACGCACACGGTGTCGAAAAAAAAAGTTTCCGTGATACATAAAGTTTTCACGATTCAATCAGCCCCCTATACACTCGCGCTGTTATACATGCGTAGTAGTGTTCGTATATATTTCCGAAATCATTGAAGTCCCTCGAGAAATTTGAATTCTAAATTTTTATCAACCCTTATATGTGCCGCAGGAGAAATAATTTCTTATAATTACTTCGGCATTATTCTCCCGAGGGAATTACGGTATATTAAAACGATCTTAAAAACTCTTTAAATTTCCGTGTCCTTTCGTATAGCTGAGATTCAAATGTAGAAATCGGTACTTCATTAAGGGGACCAGTACAGCGGCTTTTCGAGAAATTATCATAGTCCGAAAACAATTTATTTCATAACCAAAGGTCATTTCACATCAAAATATTTTTCTTTTTCAAAATCATGTGTCGTAAGGATTTCAGAGCACCGTTGGACCGATTCAGGTCATCTTGGATTAATTTTCTTCAGAAAACAAATCCTCATCATGTGAATGTAGGAATTTTGAAAAATTTTCGTTTTGGCCAAGTTATTTAAGAAATGAGTGATAATAATTTTTGCAAATTTGGTAAATTGATCATAACTTATGACATAATTTTTTATTTTCAAATTCCTACATTCACATGATGAGGATTTGTTTTCTGAAGAAAATGAATCCAAGATGACCTGAATCGGTCCAACGGTGCTCTAAAATCCTTACGACACATGATTTTGAAAAAGAAAAATATTTTTATGTGAAATGAACTTTGGTTATGAAATAAATTCATTTCGGACTATGATAATTTCTCGTGGTCCCCTTAATGGAATTCATTAAAAAGCAGGTCTAGGATGAAATCGAAGACCCGTCTCAATTTTGAAGGGTTTTTAAATGAAACTCAAATATCAAATCATTTGTTTCTAATTTTGCTATTTTTATTTTTATTTTTTCAGTAACATCCAGTTAAGTTTTTCTATAGTCTATACGAGTATAAATGAACCTATACGATCGATATTCAACGTCCGATTACCCCAGTTAATAAAATCAATCAGAAATGTTAAAAATATCGTTTAAATATAATTTTTTTCCTTTTTTCTCCGTTTCAGGTAAGCTTCGTCAATTAGGTGTCTGTCGATATTTTCACTTTACTTTAAGTGCCACGCTGGTGAGTAGAGGATTTCTTGTCATTTTTATTATTTCTCGTCTCGATCAGCTCTTATAGTCATCTCATAGCTGCAATTAAAAGAAAGAGGCGATACATACCACAGCTTATATAAATAATGATTATAAATATAATTTCCACACGACTTGCGAGGATCTGAAATCTCTGAGAAACATTTTTTTGTCTTTTTTCACAACGATGTATACATACCACAATTTAATGCTGTTAATTAATAGAAATACGTTCAATAAGGTGTGTATCTAACACGCGAATTATTAACGTCAATTAGAAATAATAAAAGCGATTATAACGAGTTCTACAGCTGTTATTTCTTAACATCTGAGATAATAACCATTGATAAAAACTCCGTGTTTCATATCACAGAAAAAAAGGTCAACTTGAGCCAAGAAAATTATTCTTGATTCAAGATAATTTTGCTGGCCCAAAAATGAAGACCGAAATTTTCTCGGATCAAATCAAAATTTTTCTCGAACCAAGAAAATTTGGAAAATTTTGCGGTCCAAAAAATTTGGATAATTTTGCGGTCCAAAAATGAAGACCGAAATTTTTGATTTGATCCGAGAAAATTCCGGTCTTCATTTTTGGACCGCAAAATTATCATGAATCAAGTTAGCCTTTCTTTCTGTGTAGAATAATCCGCTTCGAAAATGAGGAGATCCGAAGATTAATTGCGAATTCGATTTCAAATCGAAATATTATTCGAAAATCTGCATTTTCGTCCTTCCAGGACTTGGATAGGACTTGGATATTGCCATATTCATGAAGATATCATATTATCTCGCATGACAAATTATTATCGGAGTATGAAAATCTGGGTGAGATCAGAAACCAGGTGGTGCACCGCGGCTGTAGGAACTGGATTTATTTAGACATAGTATTTCTTCGATGCATTAGAAGTACTATATATCTGCAACCACACCTTTCCCTTGATCAAGATTGCTATACTAACAACAAGCTGTAAGCGCATCGTGTACCACTTGCATTCTCGATAATGTGAAAACTTTCCTTTATAGCAATTACTATCGTAAAACTTGACTGAACACAACGATTTGGTACTTTTCTTCATACAGTTTCAATCGATCGTTTGTTTACTACGAATTGAATCTGATCATGAATCAAGGTCGGATATTTCTAGATCGTCGAGATGCGTTTTTTACCCTGCAGGTTTTTTTTTTTTTTTTTTTTTTTTTTTGCACAATGTTGACCGTGGCCACGATTTGGTAATTCAGTCCATAAATGGATCGACGATATCGAAACCTGAAGTATGAATTTGATTGTGATAACGATCAACCGCGATCTAGTATAAACTACACACAAGGCAGCTGGGTTGCCTTGCACTTGATATTCATGCATTGCGAAGTAACACTTTACTATCCTAGTCTAGCAATGTGTTGCACCAGAAACCTGTTCATGTATAATATAAAGTTGCGATATTGTAAACAATTTCATATCTCAACTGTAGGTATATAAACTTGACTTGACTGCCGTCTGAATTATATTAAGAATCGCTGCTATTTCTTTTTTTTTTTTTTTTTTTTTTTCTTTTTATGACTTAACATTTTCCCATGATCTTGGAATTTCGTTTACATGCGGTAGGTGTCTCGCTTTTAACACATCAGTGCAAATAACAGGTGTCGTTATTTGCACCGAGGCTCGAGTCGAGACTCAAGATCTTCGTTTTAAAATTTTCCCCCATCATCGTTAATTCGAGGCATTTTTACTTCTCGCGACTTTTCAATTGCGTAACGTATATAACTCCTCTCGCCGATTTATCCATTGCAGTCGCTTTTTCGTCTCTTTTTCTTTTTTAATCACACCTGCATTTTTTTTTTTTTTTTTTTTTTTTCTCACACATACACTTTCGAGACAGACACACATATTCGGATTAGGCAAATGGGTTTACTGTGCATGCTGGACACGCGGTACCTCTATATGCCTCTAAAAGTGCCGTAAGAGCTTTCACCTTCTCTACAACTCGCAACTTTTAAATCTCCAACACTGTTCCACTCATTATTCTCGTATCGACTATACCAGCCCATTACACTTTACGACTGAAACATCTATTCTCATAAATCTGCACTAAAATCGATCGAACGATCTCTGGACTGAAATGTAGAGGATTTTTTTTTTTTTTTTTTTTCGACTTGATGAATTTTTACAACGTTTTGTCCATTTTTTTACCATCACTTACTCTTCGGATTTTTGCTCGTGTTCAACAAGTTGATTTCCTGCTCGCATAAATCGTGCTGATAAGAAAAAAAAAATAAAATAAAAAGAAAGAGAACAAGATCGTTGAAAATTTTTTAGAATTCTTCCATGTAACTAGCGGTTTAATTACTTCATTCTTCCTCCTCGTTGTTCCCAAACGTATATTTCAATTATACCGGTTTCTTCGAGAGTCAAGCTGGCAAACGAACGTTCCCAGTTTACAGTTCTTCAGCCTTTCTGAAACTGTCCCTTTCGCCGAGGAAATTACGCTCTGAAAACGCGACCATTTATCTTCTCAAGTAGCTGCTGCGCGACTTCGACCACGTAAGTAGGTATAATATAGCCGTAAGGAATCTGTCGCACTTTGAACGATCGAAAAAGAGAAAAAAGAAAAAGAAAAAAAAAAAAAAAAAATAGACTAGACAGAATAATTTCATCCGGAGGATAAAACCAGCTCCGTAATTTTTTATACGAAATAAGGCGTAAAATTTGAAACGCGAATCCTCCCTTGAGTCTTGTTTGTTTGAGAAGAAGTTTGATCTGGAATCTACTATCCTTTTCTAAATTTTAATTTCACTTTAAGCAATATCTCGAATTTTTTCGATAAAAAGAAAAAAAAAACTTCTCAAATATTACCTGCGAGATAACTTTTTCCCATTATTGAGTCTTGAGTCGTTTTATATTTATTCCGTTTATACGGAATTACGAACTTTCCGAGATTCTTTTACTATAAGTTTAACCGATCGGAGTCGTATTTCACCGCTCACATTTCAACTGAATTTAATCTTCCTATACTATATAACTACTGCAAGAAGAAATTCCACTTAGTTTTACCTCCAGGCTTCAATTATTATCGAATATCTATTTCGCACCGATAAATTTGCGGAAAAATTCCCGCCAACTATGCCCCGCGATATGCATATATGCATGTGGGCTCCTAAGGCTCAAGAAATTAAAACGTTGCGGGGTATACTAATTCTTACGCAACTAAAAAGCCTAAGGACAAACCGTTCATTTTTAACCCAGTTTCCCCGCTAATTCTTTGTCTTGCGAAATACTGAAATCTACATCACCTCCGCATAATTCATTCATTCGTTGGTGGCTCGTTACGTTATACCCACTGAAATCCGATCCTTTGCTCACTGATCATCGATTAGCATGTTTGACACGCACAGAAACCTCGAACCGGGCATTTGACACAAGTTTCATTCCATTATCGCGTAATCTGCGATCTAAGATTTTAAGTCCTGCAAAAATCACGGATAAAATACACGAACTGAAAGAAAAACTGCGCCAGAAATAAATGCGGTGTGATCTTCTAGCAGAAGAGCATAGGAGGGGATAATGTGCCCGCCAAGTATGTAGCTTTCGTAATGATTTTCGATATCGCTTCGTTTTTTTACATTTAGAATGTTTTTGCGAATTGGAATGACAAACTTTAAATATACGAACTGAAAGAAAAACTGCGCCAGACGAAGATGCGGTACGATTTTCTAGCAGAAGAACGTAGGAGGGGATAATGTGCCCGCCAAGTATGTAGCTTTCGTAATGATTTTCGATATCGCTTCGTTTTTAACATTTAGAATGTTTTTGCGAATTGGATTGATAAACTTTAGGATTATAAGTCCTGCAAAAATCACGGATAACATATACGAACTGAAAAAAAGGCTGCGCCAGGTGAAGGCGGTGTGATTTTCTAGCAGAAGAGCGTAGGAGGGGATAATGTGCCCGCCAAGTATGTAGCTTTTGTAATGATTTCCGATATCGCTTCTTTTGTACATTTGGAATGTTTTTGCGACTTGGAATGATAAACTCGATATGGTTTGGGGTGCAAAAGGTTGTGAGAAGATCATAAAAATAAAAACCGGTGATCAGCCAGGATTGGCGTTTGTCCGAAACGGGCTTTTTTCAATCTATAGCTCAAGTCTCTATTCGGTATAGGTTGTCACGAGCCGATATACTTAAACTGGATATCGTTGAATGATACCGTAACCAGGTATTATGTAAACGAGAACCTGATCCTTGATTATATTTGGAAGTATGGAGAGACGTGTTATTTAAACGACTATAGGTGTATAACGGGTCTTTTGAGATCTGAATTAGTAGGGCATAATTAATATTCCTATTATCACTAATTAATATCGTATAATAAAACGGTCGTGTTGTAAAAGTAGGTGAAGCGCTAAATCCAGAAGGAATTTAAAACCATTGACATATGCGTATATATGATTTCTAAACTCTCGTTATCTGCTCAAATCGATTATCCGCAGATACTAATAAACCGCGAAAACTCTACTTCATCGATTAACGATTTCACACGACGATAACGATCAATCGCCTTTCAAATTTTTAACTTGTATATCGTCTTCCGATGACATTTTACAAATTCACTACACGCATATTAGTCGGTTAACTTCAACTTTTCAACGAAGTCAAATGTCGCGCTATATAAGGATCGATCATTCAATCAATCATCAGAACATCATTCGAAATTTGAAATTCGAAATCTCTGGGCGCGGAGCCGAGATCAGTTTTTGTGTTTTTATAGAAACCATGCGAAGGGCCTTCAGGCTGGTCATCCGGCTACCCAAAGCTTATTTTTCTCCGCCCGAAGACCTGGGTCAAATTCTAACGGTTTTTTGGTGAAAGTCATTCGGTCAGTTACACGACGTAGTGAAACTGAGATTTCTGAAACGAATGACCACACACAATGTCAAAACCGGTTGAATTAAGGTACACTATGCCCAGCAGGTGATCAGCGCTTCAAATTTTGAACTCATTAAATACCAGCTCAAGAGAAACGTGGAAACTAAATGAGAATTCCAAATCTGCAGTCAAGTCGAGTATTTTTCTAATATAATTAACTAAAAAAAAAAAAAACTAAAAAATAAATTCACAAATTAACATACGTGTCTTATAGCCGTCGAAAGAAAGCGAAAGTAATTAGTTAATTACATATACGAGAGTTAATTAGTTCATTATTTATGTGCCTCTATATACGGAAGACGGTCCTAATTCTTTTCTAATTTCATGTTTAATTAACCTGAAGGAATAATGAATGAAATGAAATATTGGATTACTTTATGATACGTTCTTTTTCTTTTTTTTTTTTTTTTATATACGGTTGATGCAGAGACCTCAGAAAGTGTCTTTGATCAATTTTCGCTTTGTCCGCACGTGAGGTGGACGGTTTTTTTTCTTTTTTTTTTTTCTTTTTCTTATTATTCTTCTTGTTTTTTGTGCACAAATTGAATTTATAATCGTTTTTTAGACTCCCTCGCTTTCCATCTTTTGTACAGGTTTTATAACACCTTGTATAGAGAGTTGTAGACGCCTTTTGCTTTGACAACATCACACGACGATTTATAGTGGCCCTGAGAACTGCAGACCGTGGGTACAAAGGACTTTTCGGCTTGTGGTATTTGGGGAGAAAACCTTTTGTCGTAAGGTACCACCAGGAAATTCATCGGGGTGATTACAAAAACCTGATTTTTCATCGCTTTACGGATACGTCGAACCTCAAGACGTCGTTCCACTTCTCACTCTCTTTATCACTTCCTTGAAAATCAAAGAAATTCGAAATTGCGACTGTATATTAGGGTGTGCAAAAAAAAAAAAAAAAAAAAAATTGAAACGCACATCAACATTCCGGTAGAGCATCTCAAATAGAATATATCAGCAAAATATGAGCTCTTAATATTGATATTTAGAACTGCCTAACTCAGTTTTCCCATTTTTGATTTGAATAACACGTGAAAAAAAAATCGGAAAATTTTTGAATTGCTTTTTCTCGTAAATCGGCTTGATTTAGAAACTATCTAAATACATATTCTTATAGGAAATTTCATGCTCTACAAAAAAGTACTGAGATAGAATTTTCCTAACTCTCACCGATTAAAAGATATTCGCCTATAAACATTGAGTCATAGCGTCATAGAGTCATACGACTCTGGGAAAAACAATTCATTTTTCAACCGCGCATGAAAATTTCGGTAAAGCATCTCAAATAGAACATCTCAGCAAAATATGAGCTCTTAATATTGATATTTAGAACTGCCTATTTTAGTAACTAAAATTAGTAACTAAAATTAGTAACGAAATTAGGCAGTTCTAAATATCAATATTAAGAGCTCATATTTGGCTGAGATATTCTATTTGAGATGCTCTACCGGAATGTTGATGTGCGTTTGAATTTTTTTTTTTTTTTTTTTTTTTTGCACACCCTACTGTGTATATTACATCGCGAGTTCCCAAGGGACTTGATACTCCTGTTAAATTATTCTGAGAATTAATTACAGCGTGAAACGTGATCGAAAAATTTAAACTTGTTGTTACTATTATGACTATAGCAGCATGTGATTTGAATAAACTCACATCAGGATCAAGGAAGTTTAATTCTGATGTTAACAGCTTTGATTGTTATCTGTACGTGTAGCACGAAAGTAACCATTAGCCAACTAACAAACGACCATTATACGAATTAGAAAAAGAAGAAGAAAAAATAAAGTTTGCTAATTGCAATTTATTATATTAGAGTGCCGCGGATAACTTGTTATTATAACGTCATCAAAAGACATTGTTGTTTCAGACTTATCATTAAAGTAATTGAAGAGTTGGATATAATAAGGGCATGTATCTGTGTAGTATAGCGAATTATCGCGTTTAGAGATAATAATTGTGGAAAACGCACAGCATTCATTCAATTATCGATATTTCAAAATAATCTTTTATTCAAGCTTGAGTTTCGTCACGATATCAATCAACTAGACCTTACGCCTCGTTGCAACAGAAAATATCACCGATTGTGCAAATTAAATTATTCTAATAAGAGATAATACATTTGTTGCACAGAATTGCAGTGAAAATTCAACATTTGGTATATCCGATACGTTAGAAAATCATATAGCTGTAAGAATAAACATTACATCACTACGTTTTAAACACGATATGCGTAAAGTTGGATTTTGCGCACGCATAGAATTCAACTCAACGTGCGTTGTGTTGGAAAAACAAACTCCGATACACGTGCGAAAGACGATTTTCTACTCGTGTGATTGTCACCGTTGATTCGATCGGGCGAGAAACGTCTTCACACTCGTGTGAAAATCAACAATTTCGCACCAGTACCAGAAAGTACTAAATTTCAAACCGATCCATCGAAATTTATACTAACTGTATATTTTTCTTATCGGTTATTTATGCCCTTCTTGAATATATCGCAGTAAAATTTAATAGTTCAGATTACTCTTCTCGTAAATCATCCCTGGAATTAAGACAATGGCTCAATTTTTTGCCTGCGTGTATATGGTTTCCTTCATTATTAAGTAAATCATTATTCCTGTCAGATCCAAGTGCTTTTAGTGATCCCTACGAGACTGGTTAGAGGTTCGTATACGTGCGTGGGAAGAAATACCTATAAAAATATTGCCTAAAATCGTTACCATAAGCTAACGGAAAAGAAAAACGTTATTCAAAGGTGGTATTTTAATATTCTGGCCCACGTCATATATATTTATTACTAACTACGACCACTTTCACACTAATGGATTAGCATATCTGAACGAAGAAATTTTTTCTAACGATCATCCTCAGATCTCGAAACATTTTTTTACAGATAATACTGAACTAGTCGCGAATCGTTGCATACAGTGTCGAAATTCTTATTGAGTTTGAGATCTTTAAGGCTCATCCCTAGTCGCCCACCTCCTTTTGGTCGAAATGTGTCACATTTTGATTATTATCCGAGCCCAGGCGTCAAAAACGCAAAGAAGGCCAACTTAGCGCAAATTCTATTTCAATTCCGAACACATACGTCCAAAAAAATGTTCGTTTCGTGCGAAAATAGAGTCTACAGATGGTTTTTACATTGTTCGCCGAGGAAATCGAATTCGAATAATTTTTTAACAATGTAAAAACCATCTATAACATTTCACACGAAACGAACATTTTTTTGGACGTATGTGTTCGGAATTGAAATAGAATTTGCGCTAAGTTGGCCTTTTTTGTGTTTTTGACGCCTGGGCTCAG
Organism: Tenthredo mesomela; assembly: GCA_943736025.1. Classification (NCBI taxonomy): domain Eukaryota; kingdom Metazoa; phylum Arthropoda; class Insecta; order Hymenoptera; family Tenthredinidae; genus Tenthredo; species Tenthredo mesomela. The sequence goes on from OX031016.1 coordinate 2,215,560, forward strand.
ATAATAATCGAAATGTGACACATTTCGACCAAAAGGAGGTGGGCGACTAGGGATGGGCCTTAAACAGGATTTCGAATTCTTGCGCCTTTTGGTTGTTCGAAATTCAAGTAAGTATTTCTAAAACAAGCTTATTGCGGAACTTTTTCTCCTGAACGAAGTATATACTTATATAAATCTTTTCAAACTATACGACCTTCACTGATTTATGCCTATTTCATGTATCCGGACATTTCTAGAATCGATCATTTGCCTTCGCCGTATTAGTTCAATCTGACCTTTACCATGAACTTGGAATATGCAATGGAAAGTTCGAGGTCGTGATTTGCAACGTGTGGAACATTTGCATCGAACCATTTCTGAACTAAATCGCTATGCTAGGAATGCGCATACCGGTTTATAATTTAAACAAAACATAGAAAAATATGATAGAAAATCAATACGGTTGTCTTTTTCTCCATTTTTCTACGTTTTTCAACTCCTTATCATATATTCTAAGATAATTTACACGGTCTAGACTCGGATGTATAAAAATGTCAAGATTCTAGTTCAGGTTTCTTGTGACTCCGATTCGGTCCAATGATCCGTGAATTTATTCTTAATTTATTGAATTATTAGAGTGTCCCTTTTTCTTATCCTTGATATTCTGCAAAGAATTGTACAAATTTTCTGGCAAAAAAAAACGCATAAGGTATAAAAAAAAAAAAAAAAAATCGGAATAGGTACACCGTTAGAAATAAAATGTTCCACGAGGTCCACTATAATTTTTATGTTGATTTCAACACTATTTTCCGTTGAAACAACAGAAAAATTTGTCGTTTAAGTGAAAATAATGTTGTTTTAACTAAAAAAGTGTTGAAATTGACATAAAATGATAGTGGACCTCCTGGGACATTATTTTTTCTTCAATTTTTCCAACAGTGTACTTATGAGGTTTTACTTATATTTCTAATAATTGGGATCGAAGTTTGGTAAAAATAAATCTTTTATTCGCTAATCAGATACTGTAGTTAGGTACATGATGGATAAATCGTAGTTTCTTAATTACACTTATTTACAATAATTTTACATTTTAACAAACTACCTACGTGCTAAAGGCTTAAGGCGGAGATAATGGAATCAACGTGATACAGATTTCGGCTAAAAAGTAACGAAAATAAATTCAACGGTAAACTTAGCATCGTCATAAATACTAAGACAGTAACTCCCATCACTCGAGCAACGACTGGCAATTCTATTGATGATTCTGTTTGGCAATGGGAGAAAAACTTTTCGAGTCATATACATACTTCGAATTCTGAGATCAGAACATCGAGGCAATTGATTTTCCCATTGATTTCCAGTATTGAAAAAAAAAAATGCGATGACTCAAAAATTTCCGCACACGCTTTTCGCGTTCTTCAAAATCGCTCCTCCGAATACTTTGACGGGGGTTCTCGTCCACGATATCAACATCTTCGAACCCCCGATGAAGGGGCTTCCTCTACCGATCTGACAATTTCTATAAGTCAAATCTACGAGCTGCGATCCCAATGGTTCCCTTCTTTCTCGTCTTCGTATCCTTCCAGTACGTCGCGTATCTCTTCTCGGTCTTTGGACCAACCTCACGACTCTTCTTGGCATATTACTGCCCAGAACTGGTGTTTGCTCTCCAAGATACTCCCTGAGCGTTCTATCGAACAACCCCTCGTTTCTTTGGCTGGAAATTTTTGGCTGTTGCCGATTTTCCGGCAACGGTTTAAACCGAGGAACATTTTTCATGCTCTTTCGGAACTGGACTTCCGGGTGAAATTCAAGGCCTAGATTAAGGTGTGGAGGTGCTCTGACCACATTGCTCGATACGAATCCTACAGGACCTAGATTTTTACCAGACGGTATAAAAGAGCCGAGGTTTTCATCCCGATGACCAATCGATGGGTTAAAGATGTCCGGTTTATCAAAGGCCGAAACTAAGAGAAGGTTGAAACCCAGGACTGCACCCTCTATACCCTCCTCAAGTCCTTTGTCAAAGTCTGTGTATTCCTGGCCAACTACTATGTCGCCGTTGCTTGGGATCACGTGACCTTGTAACTGCAATCATTTTTTGTTTTTTGTTAAATTATCATTTTTTGATTTTTCTTATCGGTAAAAGTACTCCGGGATGCAACGTGATTAGATATGTTCGGATCAGAAATATGAATTTTACTTAACAATATGAAGAAAATACACTCAGAAAAAGGTCTTGTTGACACAGCCAAAATTTGGGTTATTATATGCACAATCACATTTTTTGTTCAGTCAACCAAAAATTTTGTTGGAATAGCCAAAATTTTGGTTGTCCCAACAAAATTTTGGTTATTCGAACGAAATTTTTGGTTGACTGAACAAAAAATTTGATTGACTGAACAAAAAATTTGATTGTGCATATAATAACCAAATTTTGGTTGTGTCAACAAGACCTTTTTCTGAGTGTAGGAGCAAATGTTGTGACCTTTGCGCAAATAACTTCGCTATAATGAATTCTTTTTCTCAAATTTTGTGCATTGACCCCATGGACACAACTTTTTTTAACGCAAAAAAGATGTCTTGGTCATTTTTGATTGTATCAACAGCTTGTCGCTTTAAACTTGGATAAAGCGAACAATCGTATTTCGAAAAAGTGTTGAGATCATTCAGGATAAAAGATCCATGCGATCCTTTCACATCAGCCAACGATCTATGAGTATCGACTAAGATCTTCTACATCAGGCCATCTCATGTCTAGCCTAGCAAACGGTTAAATACGTAGTCCACCAGGTAAGGTAGAACACTTTATTTTACCTGGTGAGCTGCACACCTGAATAATCTCCCTGATGGGATGTTCAGCTACAGGTACAGGTGCGCAGTACTTTTAGCGATTTATTTTTCCATCTCCGATATCGAAATTTCAAATTTTTATTTAAAAAAAGAATTCATTACCAGAGTCGTTGAAGAGTTCTATTCGGTTTTTGAATTATTAGAATCGGGAAAAAGGACTAAAAAAATATTCGATACCTGAGCCGCATAATCTTCCACCTCCTTATGCCCGTTGATCCAAAGTCCGTAACGACCGACGAGGTTTTCCCAACTTTGACAAATGTGGTACCAACGATGTTCTTCGAGGCGTGTAGGATGAGCCATTATCTCGAATTCCCCAATCTCGAGATGGATGCTATGACCAAATGGCGATATCCACGATCTGACCAGTCGCTTCTCTTCGTTTTCTGTATAGTTATAAAAATGCATTTAATAAATATGTCGAAAGATGGAAAAAAAAAAAAAGAAAAAAAAAGATGGAAAGGAAAGAAAAGAAACGTTTTCATTTACACTTAGAAAAAAGTCTTGTTAACACAACCAAAATTTGGGTTATTATATGCACAATCACATTTTTTGTTCAGTCAACCAAAAATTTTGTTGGAATGGCCAAAAATTTTGTTGGAATTGTTGGTTGTCCCAACAAAATTTGGTTTTCCCAACAAAATTTTGGTCATCCCAACGAAATTTTTGGTTGACTGAACAAAAAATTTGATTGACTGAACAAAAAATGTGATTGTGCATATAATAACCAAATTTTGGTTGTTATTTTTCTGAGTGTATGCTGATGACTGTTCTGCTATTTTAAAGAAGGGAAACCTTCTGCCCTGAGGATATATTTTAGTGATCTCATAGCGACGAACTCCTTGCGTAAGAGGTAATATAGTACTTAAGTACATAGTTGTGTAGTACGTTCTCAGCTATAGGTTCGTTATTTAGATTCGAAATTCTGACCTGAATATTTTCTCCAAAGTATAGACTATGGAGATATATAGTACTGACCTTGGTTAATATATGGTCAAATAAATTATTTATACGTTCTCGTTCAAACTCACTAGAGTAGGAGAAAATTGAATGTGAATACGTCAAGTTTGAGGACTTGACCCACAAACAAAAGGTGAACTCTTCAATTTCTGGCACTGGAAGTTCCCACCGCAGAAACTGCAAAAAAATTTCAACAAAATAAATCAATATCATTTTCCAAAAATTCTGTTTCAAATACACTCCTAACGAAAATTAGCGGGCCACCCAATTTTTGCTTCGAAAAATGTTCGATTTCAAAGTCTCGTAATTCGGCGAAAAATTGACTTAGCGCGTCGTTTGTAAAAGCATTTCAAAGCTTAAGGCTTCATCTTTCAGATGCTCACTTTCGATTGCGTTTATGTTCTTTTTTGTCTTGAGTTATGGTCCCTTGAACCATCTCGTGCCAAATTTGTGTATTGATGTTCCAACTTCAAAACAACGCACGGGGTCGGTCAGTATCGGAATTTTGATTTCAAGACAGTCATTTTGAAGCTTGTAATGTCCTCTTCAAAACCCTTTTTTTGAGATTGCTCTACGATTTTTTTTCATGGAGTTATGCGTTGCTGAAGCAAAAATGGTCTTTCAATTTTTGGTGTGTGGTGCAATTTCCATGCATGGTCGTACCGATCTCGTGATTATTCCACCACTTTGAGTGATGCTAATGCCGGAGGTACTGTTTAAATCGTCCGTATGTGTTAAAAATCGAATAACTTTACGAAAAAAAATCGTAGAGCGAATTCCAAGATATGGTTTCGAAGGAAAGACTTCAAAGTTGAAGTTCTAACCTTGGGCCACCTGTGTCGCTATTTTTGCGCGTGCTACCTGAGGTCAAAGTTCGAATTTCCATTTTGCGGTTTGGAGGGTCTCGTTTGGATGGTGATCATGGCTTGGAAACGTCACCGAATAAAAATTGCAATGAGATTTCAGAAAAATGAAGATTTGAGCTTCAAAAGCCATATTTGGGAACCTCGGTACGAGGACTCGTTCGCCCAGGGCATGCGATCAAAAATTGAAAGACCATTTTTGCTTCAGCAACGCATAACTCCATGAAAAAAAATCGTAGGGCAATTTAAAAAAAAGGGTTTTAAAGAGGACATTCCAAGCTTCAAAATGACTGTCTTGAAATCAGAATTCCGATACTGACCGACCCCGTGCGTTGTTTTGAAGTTGGAACATCAATACACAAATTTGGCACGAGATGGTTCAAGGGACCATAGCTCAAGACAAGAAAAACATAAACGCAATCGAAAGTGAGCATCTGAAAGATGAAGCTTTAAGCTTTGAAATGCTTTTACAAACGACTCGCTAAGTCAATTTTTCGCCGAATTAGGAGACTTTGAAATCGAACATTTTTCGAAGCAAAAATTGGGTGGCCCGCTAATTTTTGTTAGGAGTGTATTTGCTACAAATTTTTTTTAAATCGATTGGAATATCTTCTGTTCCTCATTTCGAAAAAAAAAAAAACAACCTGTGCGAGGATTAATTAATCCTGAAATTCAAAAGCTGCGCACCGCGGAGATAATAATCTTCGTGATCATAACGTTACAATATTATACTCTTGTATTCGCATGTATTATTTAAATTTTTTTTTTTCAAGCCGTGAGCAGATAATGAATAGTCGGTTTTATACCATATATATTATACTACTTACTCTCTCTTTATATTATAATTTCCGAACAAACTAAATTCCCGTATATTCTTTTTTTTTTTTTTATATAATTATTTTGTATTATCATCATCATAATTTTTTTTTTTTTTTTTTTTTTTTTTGTAGGTATTCGAGGAGAAAATTTTCTCACCTGAATATATCCCCTCTGGGTAAAGAGCGCCTTGTGCATGGGAGTTTCGTGCTTCGATAATATCTTCGAATTCGTGAAAACGCTCCTAATTCCTCCGGTCCAAATTTCATCGTATTCACATACGACTGAGCCTAGGGCTATCGAGGCTAACAGCAGCCCAAATAAGACTCGGTACTTTCTCATTTCTGAACTGTTTTTACCTTTCTTTCTTCCACGATCGACTATTTTTTTATTATCAGATATTATATTGTTAAATTCTAATCAATCACTCGCGGTATTGTCAATTAATGCTGATTAGAATTCAACGCGTGCTGCGCCTAGAAAGTTCGTCAAAACGATTTTTTTTTTTCTTTCTTTCTTTCTTTCTTTCGCCTATATTTCGCCCAATCAATTATTCAAGGATCCTTGTTATTTCTCTTCAATTTATGTTCAGAAATGAAACTTCTTGACGTTATGGTAATAAATCTTGTCCTTAGCCATCCATATTTATTCTCCTCAATCTTCCAGATAGTTTTTCAAATTTTCACTTCCGTATTACGCAGCAGGTATAATTCGTAACAAATTCTTTATAGTACTCGTGTCCTATGGTCATATGGCAAGACAATTCTATAAGCTTGATTTTAGTCATAATCTTGCGACATCCACGCGTTACATTTATCTTCAATATATATGCGTATGTGTGTGTGTGCAGACACAAATTAGTTTCTCTTCGTTATGTCAAAAGACCAAATAGTATTTCCGTGGTCTAGTCTCTGCTGTGGTAATAGTGGACTTGATTTACCTTGATCACCTATCAATAAATAAAACAAAATATCATGCGTTGAAATCCTGTATTTCTTTATAGGTCGATTACATATTAGGATGCTGGTGTACGGCTTTCGAAAGTCGAATTGCATAATAATTGTGAATGAAAAGTTTTTATTTCCTTGTCTTCGACGATCATAAAATATGACCTGAATAGACTTGGGACCCTTTTTTTTTTTTTTTTTTTTTTTTTTTCAACACCTTAGAAAACTTCGACCTTGAAAATTGACCATGACTGGGTCAGAAATCTAATTCTTCGTCCTCGTCTTCGCAAAATTGATTCGTTCGATCGATTTTAAAACTTGATTATAATTTTGCAAGGCAGACCGGTGCCCAGGTCGTGGGAGAGGCCACGAGTCGTGAGTCAAAACGTGGGATCTTAGGGCCATAGGTAAGCTAGCTAGGCCAATAATGAGAATAATTACTTAGATTTCGAAACTTGAATGGTAAAAATAATTTCTTTAATCTGTAATCCAGAAGTCTAGACAACTGCGGTTTAAAACTTGGGGAATAAGTAAGCCGAAATTTATCAGAGCGTAGGTAAGGTATACGTAATGTGACAAACATGTTGGCTGGCTTACTAATACACTTGTAATTCAAGCGGATTGATTCACATCAGTTCAGTTCAAGCATATATAAGACTGAAACGTCAGAGTATATATATAACTCGCTCCAATTTCATCTAGCTTTAATTGCCATTTTCGTTATGCTCCGAAATATAATCTAAACAGAGTTCACTTCCGGCTGAAGATTCCTTTGACAGCTGAAGGCTTTCCCAAAACTCAAAACCCTTTAGGGGATGTATTTACCCCGTTTATTTCTACTCGAACCCGCAATGTTCTGCGCGTGATAATAGCAAAGCACCGGAAACAGGGCTGAGACTGAGTTGAGATCTTCTGATTAATCACCGTTATTATTATTATTATTATTATTATTATTATTATAAAAATCCTGATTTTAGCCTTTAGATCGAGAATTTCTCCGGTTTAAAATCGGGTCATTCGTCGGTAGGTCATTCGGTCGTGACTGAATCTTGAAATCCACTTTCGAAGAGTTTATTTTTTGAACAAAAAACAAAAAACAAAAAAAAAAATAAAATAATAATAAAACATCTACGGAATGTAGTCTGCGTTTATTGAATTCACAAGATCGGCAATACTTTGAATCGATTCCTTTTTTTTTTTTAGTCATGTCCAGGAATTTTAGCACCGAAAATGGGTTCGCTCCGCAAAAAATCCTGATAATTGATTTTTCGATTGGATTATGTCGGAGGGTGTCCCCTAAGTGTAAAACCAAGTTTGTGTCGTCCGAAACCGCGAGCGTTAGCCGCTATCTTGAAAAACGCTTTTTTGCAAATATCTCGGAAACCGTGAGTTTTACGTTAAAAATTGTAGGAACCTTTTTTGTAGAAGATAAAATTTCCCATCTTTTTTATTCAAAACTTTTTTCTCTATTGTTAATATTTGCCGAGATATAGTCGATTGAAAAATCCAAATTTTTGTTTTTGGAAAATATCTCGATAATTTGTGGAGATACGAAAAAAAATGTAAAAATTGTTTTTTTCGATCGACTATATCTCGGCAAATATTAACAACAGAGAAAAAAGTTTCAAATAAAAAGGATGGGAAATTTTATCTTCTACAAAAAAGGTCCTTACAATTTTTAACGTAAAACTCACCGTTTCCGAGATATTTGCAAAAAGGCGTTTTTCAAGATAGCGGCTAACGCTCGCGGTTTCAAACGACACAAACTTGGTTTCATACTTAGGGGACACTCTCTGACATAATTCAATCGAAAAATGAATTAATAGGATTTTTTGCGAGCGAATGTCTAAAAATCCTGGACTATTTTCCCATTATTTGATGCTCAGGTATACACAACCCACAAATTTGATGATGCAGTTGCAAACAAGACGTGCATCGATATACACAGACTCGATAATTAGACGAAAGTGCTCGAGGCAGTCGATTCGCACCGAGATTGCAATCAGCTTGAGATGTAAGCTGCTGATGCACGGCGATAGATGGAAATTATTGATTAATTAACTCGATCTTCCTGTTTGAGTATATCATATTTGAAAAAGAATTTCAAATGAAAAAAAAATCTACATAATATGTCAAAGAATAAAGAGAAATATGACTACACTGAGAAAAAGGTCTTGTTGACACAACCAAAATTTGGTTATTATATGCACAATCAAATTTTTTGTTCAGTCAACCAAAAGTTTTGTTCGGATAACCAAAATTTTGTTGGGAAAACCAAAATTTTGTTGGGAAAACCAAATTTTGTTGGGACAACCAAAATTTTGGCTATTCCAACAAAATTTTTTGGTTGACTGAACAAAAAATTTGATTGACTCAAAAAAAAATTTGATTGTGCATATAATAACCAAATTTTGGTTGTGTCAACTAAAAATTTCGTTCGGATAACCAAAATTTTGTTGGAAAAACCAAATTTTGTTGGTACAATCAAAATTTTGGCTATTCCAACAAAATTTTTTGGTTGACTGAACAAAAAAATGTGATTGTGCATATAATAACCCAAATTTTGGTTGTGTCAACAAGACCTTTTTCTGAGTGTAATTATAAATACGTTCTATGTAATACAGAATCGCAACTGAATTGCTATATAATTCAACGTCATAACATCGATCGACAGGTTTTCTAACACGCAATTCGTATAACTCGCGTAACTATTAAATATAGTAATAGTAATTTATCATCAAATTTCTATCGCGTGGTCTTGTAAATAATTATTATGCAACTTGTTTACCCTATATGCGAGAAATGCTAAGAATTATTATTAAAGAAGATTAAAAAAAAAGAAAGAAAAAAAGTGAAATTTTTATCCGCTTGATCTCGCGAGCGTAAACCCCTTACAGCTAGCTGCTGAACACGATCTTCGGCCTTGAATTATGGAGCCTTGCTCTTGGTTCCGAAAAAGTTTCGCTGCGCCGTTGCGACGTGCGTATTATAAATATAGAAAGCTATACGTACTATATTTCCGTATAATAATAGAAAGAGAAAAAAAAAACCAGTCGGCAAATCGTAGAAACAAATCGAGTTTCGCCATTTAGTTTCATTAATTTTCCGAAAAATTTCGTCTAACAATTTCAAAATTCGGCTGATGCGTGACACGAGGCATAACTTATCACAGCAATATGAACATCAATTATTCGTCTTACGCCTCGATTCTCCATCAAATTAGTCAGCTCCGAATTCTCCCGAATTTCTTTCTCCAAAATTCTGATCAAATCAAAATTCTGGTCAGTCTGAAAAGGACATAGCCATATACCTCGCTGACGCGATATCTTAATGAACAAGGGAATAACAGGTGGCAAACGGCGGCTAATTAAACCGCGCAACTTTCGCATATAGTCTTAACATTATATCGCAAATATATATTTGCAAAGAATGACATAACGCCTCACGACCCATGGCACGGGAAACGTTTCAAGGTAGTACATTTTTTGCACCTTATTACCCAATGGTTTGTATCTATAGTCACTCTCTAAATTCGAATCAGTGGAAAGTCACTGATGGCAGTGATAAGTATACCAGAATCACTGACAATCAGTAACATTTTCACTGATTGTCGAATTCGAATCAGTGGAAAGTCACTGATGGCAGTGATAAGTATACCAGAATCACTGACAATCAGTAACATTTTCACTGATTGTCGAATTCGAATCAGTGGAAAGTCACTGATGGCAGTGATAAGTATACCAGAATCACAGACAATCAGTAACATTTTCACTGATTGTCAGTGATTCTGGTATACTTATCACTGCCATCAGTGACTTTCCACTGATTCGAATTTAGAGAGCAGATATAGTATCGCAACTTAGATAACTGAGAGCTTAGTTCTTTGTTCTTTGTCTAAATCAATCAATGAATATAATTATTCGATATTTGGTCATCGAACAACAAATCGCTATCTAAATATAAGGAAAAATGACACCCAACTTGATTGTCGTGCAGCTATGATACATGCAAAAATTTATTCAACGAGATCGAGAAGTAGGTAGTACTATGAGAAAAGGGAACAAAGAGAATGAATAAATTTTTAACGGTGTAGTATGTAATTAATTAATCAGTGAGTAGAATCGAAGTGGAGCACAATGGTCGAATCAACGACCGTATAGCATTGACAATGGAATAGAATGTGACTGTAATGTACGAAGAGATATAGTATAGCAGTGCAAAGTTTGACAGTGACCCTGAAAAGCGATAAAATTTTTGAACGGAATTTATTACAGGATTTAAGTGTGACTCTCACCTTTCAAATATCAGCCAATTTCGTCCATACCTATATATTGAATGGCGCAGGAAACGTGTTGTATCAGATATACAGTCGCTGCAGTCACACCTTATTTTCACATCCGTCGATTGCCGAAGTCTTTCTTGAACTAAAATATAGAATTTTAAAGCCTGTCTAGTCGTCGTTCAGTCTAGAGAGTCCTTGCGATGTCTGACACTGCTAGGTTTCTTCTGACTTCACATCGTGAGCATGGGGTATACTTGGTATATCTTGACGGGGATGACTGTTTTGCAGTGGTGGGGTTTGACCATGTAATTTACAAAGGCTGGAAAAAATCCACTACCATAGTAACAAATTCTCAACATAGTTTCAAAGAAAACGAAAACGAAACGAGAATATATATATATATTCTCGTTGTATGGTCGTTGCCCTTGTATGCCCATCATGTTGAGTAACTTTACTGTGCAGGTAACTGGAGCAAATCCAAACGCGTTCTTATACTGGACACTGGTCGAACCGTAAACCAGATAACTAGGTAATTCAGTCAGTGCAGAATTTTTCCAACGTCTCACCATCCGGCAGATATTGCGGAATTTTGGAACCCTCAAACATTCGGGATCTATAGATTGTGAAGGTTCTGATGAACAACCCCTAATGACGGTTTATGAACTTTCTTACAACACATCATCACACGCAAAAAAAGTGCTGTAAAATTTACTATGTGAGCAGTAAATATAGGGACAGCACTTTTTTGCAGTAGAAATTATCACAATTGCAGTATTGGGTACATTGGTGCAAGTGGCCTTCAATGTCTACATGAGTGAATGTCACCACAATTGTGATAATTTCAACTGCAAAAAAATGCTGTCCCTATATTTACTGCCCACATAGTAAATTTGACAGCACTTTTTTTGCGTGGCATCGATAAAAATAAAATGCAAATACATTGAAATCAATCATTTATCTGTCGATAGTACGAAGTTTGACTTGACGGTACCAAAAAACTGCTTTCTGGGCTTGAAAATCTATTGCAAACATCATTTTTTCTTCAGTTACTGTTGGACACGGAAGATTCGGCTTCTTTTATAAGAGACGATGAATCAGTTCCAAAACTGCAACTTTAATTCTTGTATCTTGAAGAATATGAAAATTTGATGGCTACTCGATAATATCGATAATGAGGATGATGTGAAAATCGAAAAAGCGTTTGAGTCAAAGGAGGGTAGTGATGTGAAATAATGTTTTTAACTGAATGCCAAGTAGCGTACTATATAAGAAATTTTGAAGAAAAGCTCCGACTAGACTCACCCTTCGACGATTTATACTTCTCTGATTTTAAACATGATTCAATCCTGCGACGATGAACACGCGAGGGGGTTTGCGAATACGTACCGGGAGAATGCGATTGAATCGAAAATAAAATATCCGGAGAGACCTACAGCCACGCCCTCAAAAAATCAAATTACGACCCCGTCGGAGGAAGGGGTATGGATTGAGTGAGGTGAAGAAATCAATCGCAGAAAAATACAGAGCGTCCCAAAACTAAGCGACGAAATTATATCTTCCCCCGATTTTGCGCGCTTGAAATTTTTCAGAAAAATTTCATCCACATATATGATTTTACGTTCATAGAAATTTGCGAGCTATTTTTTGTCGATGATAAGTATCTTTCTTTCTTTTTCCTAGCTATAAGATTTATATCACCTGATCATTTCTCTTGTTGCGCAATGATTGTATGTACCTACCATTAGGTATGGTATACATAAATGCAAATTTAACGGTGGGCGTATATATTATAGTGTATTTAATTATTGCAGAATTTAAAATTTTTTTACAAAAGCACAATCGTTTCAACGTGAGAAACCGTGTCAGCCCCACGCGATAAAATCAGAGAACTTTAAATGAAAAAAAATTTACGAACTGTCAATGAATATATTATAATGACTATATGAATTACAAAACCATTTTATACGCTTATTCTCTATATTCTTTATTCTCTAAAATTCGAATCGATTATTATCGCTATTAAAATTGAGATTTATAGAAAGTATAAGTAGCTATACCACGGGCGTATTAATATTTCAACCTATGTACTTACATAATAGCCTAATTTGCCTGTTTATTCAGAATCTCTAACAGGATGGAAAGCAGTTAATATAGCTTAGAGATTTATTAGATGGGTCCTTGAAGTACCTCGTCATCAACCTATTAGAACGGTTTGGAAAAGGAAATAATTTCTCACAGAATATCTCTATAGGAAATTTATTTATATTATATACATCAATCTGATGAGATATAGCAGCCATTATGGATTTGCAAAATATATTCGTAAAAATTATTCGAATCCATGAATTGAATTTTAATTATAAAAAGCACTTATAGCTTAGAAATTTATTAGATGGGTCCTCGAAGTACCTCGTAATTCAACGTATTAGAACGTGTGAAAAAGAAACTATAATTTATCACAGCTATATCTCTAGGAAATTTATTTATATTATATATTTATATTATATAAATATATACATCAACTGATGAGAAATAGCAACCATTATGCATCTGCAGCAAAATATATAATCGTACAAAATATTCAAAGCCATAAATTGCATTTCAATTGTAAACCCGTATGTTTATTTTATTTATTTATTTTTTTTTTATTATTATTATTTAATGATATAAACGTAGAAAGTTAAATACCATATGTTTATTGCATCATTTACATTTATTCTGAAAATATGACGCTGATTAAATCGCTAATCGCTAATACTTTACAAGTTGAATAACCGGATTCTAACGAGGATCAAATCGCCCTGAAGAAATTCCGAAAAAAGCGATAGTATCGAATGTTACTTCTCGTAAATGTTAGCCTTGGCCTTGAATCCATGATAATAAATGTTACAGATATTGATTAATGGATTCGAATTCCTAATAGCAACCCAATTATCATGTCAAAGGCGATTTAAAGGATTAGCAATACTGTGTAACGAGTTATTTATCATTTCGCAAGGTCTAGACATACCGAGTTACAAAAACACCGGTCTTACCTCCGCAATATCACATCCTGTTTCACAATACCTTCAAATTTATACATGACTTATAGAATTAGGACAAGAAGTTGAAAAGTGTGATTAGAAATCGGAAATCAGTTCTACTTTTTACCTAATTATTTATTTTCCTTTTTTTTTTTTTTGTTTCATTATTTACAGACTGCGAAAAATTCCACATCTGGTAGCGGAGGCTACTACATGGGCGGAAGTAGCACCCTTCCACGCGGTGGTCCACTCCTGAGGGCGTACAGCCCCGCTGCTTCTTCGGCGGTATCAGGTCCAAACGCAAACTCAACGCAGTCAAAAGCTCTGGGAACTCCAGGTAATATTTATATATATTTTTATTTTTATTTTTTAACTACAGATCTATGAACATTATCGTCGTACATGTGTCGTTAATTATTGCGCTATAAACATTTCCCATAATTATAATAATGCATGCGGGTCTAATTATTATTGCTAGATTAGATAAATGGCATGAATATAGATTATTCCATATCTCAAAAGGATTTGGAAACGATCTTTTTACCCTGAAATATATGAATTGGAATATTAAATCTTATCATGATCGATTTGAGTAGATATTGTAGATCATTTGCATTCAGGACCAGTTATTCAAATTATAGCATCATTTGATCTCTAAATTAAATAGAATAGAACGAGTTCCCAGCTAATGCAGTTCGATGTTTAAACCGGGTCCCGTTCCACCTGTGAATCCTCGATTTAACTCACACACTAGACCTTGAGTCATGCAATAATATTACGATAGAGAACATGAATTGATTAAAGAAAAAAATTAGAAAAAAATTAACAAGGATTTAGTTAATTTATTATATAATAATATAAGATATGAGAAATTGACTCCGCGGTGTAGGTAATTAGCCACATATTTATTGAGCCTTTTAATATACTAGTTTGAATTGTATATAATTATGAAACTTTCTGTGGCCTTAAAAAGTGAAGCTTATTAGAGTTTAGATCGAAATTTTTTGCCTACAGATATTAGCAATTAATTATTCAGTAGGTAGATTTAAAGTGAAACGATTATTTCTTGCCAGGTTTAAATTGTGGCGAAATTTTACGCCGTTTAATCCTCCGAGTCTTCGGATCTCGATGTTATAACTAGGGCAAAGATTCAAAGTGATTGCGACGTTCTCGATTTCAAAGGCTTAAATTAACCAATGAACCCTTTCCCATCGTATTACTTAGTCGTGATTCAGCCAATCTTACATCACTTAATAAATTTAACATCATTTTTTTATACTCTATAGCTTTGACTTTGATCAAATTTTATGAAGACTTAATAACAGGCGATTAATTTAACGTGAAACATGATTAAATAGCTTTGAGAGAATTAGGAGCTGGTGAAATACGAAAGTAATCACTCATAGCTGCTACTGAATAACTATACAGGGTGAATTCTCCCTGGTATCGCATGAGGGAGGGGCTTGTCATCACAAACGCTCCACCCCTTTCTATTCATACTTATTAAAATCATCAGTTTTGACGGTGCGTGAAAATGGAAGTGGGGTTTCTCGATAATACGACCAGGGCCGGATTTACCCAGGGTGCCGCCCTGGGGCACCGTGAAAAATGCCGCCCCATTACCTAAAGCCTACATAAAATAGGTAAAGGTTCGGTATACAATTTTCAAATAAATAAAATCAAAACAAAAACTTTCAAAAATTGTGAATAACAAGATACTAATCGCGTGTCTAATGGCATAAGGTCGTAAGCGCCAAAAAAAAATTTTTTTTGCGGATATGCCCAAAAGATGTGATATTGCATGAAAAAGATTTTGCCACCAACAAAACAAATTTTTTCTTAGGCGCTTACGACCTTTTGCCATTAGACACGCAACTTATGAGGGTTTCTTCTTGGTTTCTTCGTCAAACGGGGCCACCCATTTAATTTGAGGTCTTCGAACATTCCGTAATAATTCGTACATGTTATTGAGGATGAAAAACAAATTTTTGAATTTTTTCAGATTTTTTGGTCATTGCATTCCAGAAATATTTTTATACTCAATAATTTTCACGTAGTGCGATAACTTGGGGAAGGAGAGAAAACTTGGGATGAAATTTCTTTGTTTTTTTCTCAGCTTTTCGGTAAAATTGATAGAAAAAAATTCCGGCCCATTTAAACCCCTTTTATAAAAAAAAAAAAGCATTGAAAAATGTGCCTTGTCCTAATTTGGACATTTTTTTTTTTTTCGTTTAAAAAAATGTCTGAAAAATGAAATTCATATTAGCGTTCTTTGGCAAAAAAATGTGGAGTGGCGACTTCAATTCTCTCCCCGAAAAAAAATAATCATCAGAACGATGATTCCTCTCCTTCACTTCCATTTTTTTTTTTTTTTTTTTTCAAAACTCGATTTTGAATATAGTTTTTTTAGATTTTTTTTTAAACGAAAAAAAAAAAAAAAAACTGTCCAAATTAGGAAAAGGCACATTTTACGTTTTTTTTTTTTTTCATAAATGCGGATTAAATGAGTCGGAATTCTTTTATTCTAATATTATCGAAAAGCTGAGAAAAAAACAGAGAAATTTCATGCCAACAACATTTCTCTTTCGAATTTTTGAAGACCTCAAATTTAATGTGTGGCCCGTTTGACGAAGAAACCCTCTTATTTTCTTTACTGAAAATGTGTGTAAAATTCTAGAAACTGGAAGCTTGTTTCACAATTTTGCAAGAAAAACTGCAGTGTTCATAATTTTTGCCACATTCTTATAATAACGAGACAAAGTATTTCATTCATTTTAATTTATGAATGTTTTTAACATGATCACACTTTTCAAAGAATTTTCCATAACGCGAAAAAAAAAAAATTTCTAACATTTCAAATTTTGCCGCCCCCGAAAATTTGCCGCCCTGGGCACTGGCCCCGAGTGCCCCTAGTGTAAATCCAGCGCTGAATACGACGATAATAAGTATGAATATAAAGGGGCGGAGCGTTTGCGATAATAAGCTCCTCCCTCATCCGGTACCGGAAAAAACTCACCCTGTATAAGCAATCATCGTCACGTAATCCATATGTAGAATCCTCTGGAATCTCGCATGGAACAACCCAAAGCGCATGCCTTGTAATTGAATGTAATATATCTAACTTTAAGCAGCTTCTGAAATACATAATATAATTAAAAAATGTTTATTTGCTTTGTTCTTTGTGAAAAGCACGCAACATTCACCGTGTATTATGCAATTTTTTTGTTTTTGTTTTCAATCATAAGCTTCACGACTATTTCATAATTTTCAGGACATTAACTGCGAAGTATAACTACGATTTTTAGGTCTAAGTAAATCATGAAAACAGCTCAGAAATATCAAGTCACAAGGATCCACCCACACATGTATTTTCTTCTTTTTTTTTTTTTTGTTTTATAAATCTCTCAGAAGTTTATACGTTCTCAAGATCTCCTCTAAAAGGTAGATCTCAATGCTAGGATTTAAGTCAGCCTGAATATTTAATCTGAACTCACAAGCTCTAATCAACTCAAGCATTCAGAGTCTCAAAATGATGTTCAGACTAAGCAGTAGTACTATATCCATCTTTGAACTCTGGCAAAATTTATTCCTCATGATAATCCCTTTTTAACATATTTGAAAGAATCTGGAATTAACTCTGTCGGCAAGTTATAAGAATATGATGAAACAGTGAATTTCTAGCTAGAAAGCTCGAGCCTGTTCACTGCATTTCTCTGAAGGAAGATAATCTTCGAATTTTGGTTCTTGCCAATTTTTCTGACAAATTCTTACACTCAAACTTTGGCCAGGGTTCTTTCACATGTTTAGGAATGCCTTCTGCCCATCGAAACCCACAAATTTGAATAACGAGCAGATATCTGTATGACGAGAGTTGTCATAGCGAATATAATAAGCCCCTAATACTAACCAGACTATCCGTGCTTCAAATGAGACTAACTGAGCTTTGGGTGAGGGTAAATGGTACAATGGTTTTGGTTTCAATGGTTGGCTAGGTGGAAGTGGGGTGCCGCCGGCAAAGCCGCTTCGCAGCTACCAATGTGGTAAGAGTCCCCTTGGCACCCTGGGGGGCTCGGCACGCTTCTCTAGAGACAGTTCGGTCTCCCTCTATAGTATACCAGGTCAGTGAAACCCTTAGACTAGGACAGCGAATGGAAAAAGTTGTGCTAATATAACTAATATACAACTCTTTCACCACTAATCATTTAAAATCAAAGCTTGACGATGGAAATATTGAGTTCCAGCTGGGCGGGTGAACTGGAAACATTACCAACATGTAAATGTTTCCATAAGAACAGCAATCGTCATGACTTGGTCATATTTAACACATTTTTATGTTTATCCAAAAGACTATAAATTCCCAAGAGTGAAGATATATGCGTAGATTGTTCACAAGGATCAGAACATATTATACATTTGTTCATTCGATATTATTCATCATCCATGATACTTGAAATTTGTTTCATTAATATTCTTGGTGCATGTTCATAAAATTGTTATTATTGTTGTGGTGTCGGTAAACAAATAGATATGGTAGTTATGGTATATATTCTTGTTATTGTAGAATTGGAATAATACATATGTATCAATCCAAATTCCTGTATGAGCTTTTTGTTTAGATCCGATACCTCTCACCTCACAAATTGATAGAAAAATTAATTCATTGACCAATTATTTCTGATACCAATTATCAAACGAGTAATAAAAATCACGTTAAGCAATTGACTATCAGTACGGCTTGTGATTATTATAAAGACTTGCAATTAAAGTAGACGTTTAATATAAATGATAATATAGATTACCGATAGAATAATCATTATAACTGATATACAAAATCTGTAAACATGAAGAAAATTTCCTATTTTATTGACTCTATCCGCAGATCGACTCCATGGAGAAAGCGGCTACATGAGCAGTCCAGAACGAAGTGGCGGCGTTGGCGCTGGAACCGGAAGGTATCCAGCTGGGCCTTACAGCACAGGTAGCAGCTACGAGGACCCTTATTATTCGCAATATTCTGGAACCGTAACTCCAGTTATTGACGAGGAAGCTAGGTAGGCCAATACCTAGTTAAGATGATATTAAAAAATACTGTACCTGAAGAGCAGCATTATATGAATTATATGATGCACAACAGACTAAAGAGTGGCTTTAAATGTTGAAAAGAATCAAAAGTATTGCAATTATAGTCTTAAAAGTATTGAGTGGTTCCGCTACGGGCATGTATATATGCACATAGCTCGTGGCTTCTGCTTTACCCATGTATTGCACGCTCCAAGCTAGCCACTATCTTATTACTTTGAGTTAGTGGAGTAAATCAAGAAGAATATACATTTCCAAATTTTTTCAAAGCTATTATCATGATTAGTATTGAGGAATGGCATACATGTGACATTGATACAAGTCAACGACTAATTGTTGCAGGGAAACTAGACTTTTATTTTCAGCAAATGAATGTCTTTTTTTTTCACTCGACTGTTCGGTAGATCAAAGACCATTATGTGTCAGATCAGGCTATATGTACCTAACGATTGATCAAAGAAAGATCTCCGTCTTCTGCATCACCTGTAAATAGTGTGAATAGTTACAACTGTAACTCTTGATAGCTGATAGTATGGGTGTGTGTTTGTTGTGGGTGGTGCAGCGATACGGAGCTATTGGAGGAATCTTACAGCCTTTATGGTGTGAAGCCACCTGGGCGCCCACCAAGTGGCCCCCCACGATCCCCATTTCCCCCCGGGGCACCTACTCTGACCCCTGGTGGACAGCCTTACGACGCTACCCGGTACAATGATACTTATAAATGATCCTCCTTGTGCAATGCCTTGATACCTGTGCCTGTTGCATATTATTATACATTCGTTTCTTTTTCTATATATGTATGTGAAAATATATATATATAGACATGTATAGTCTTGCTTAGCTCTTGTCATGTATCATTTAAAATTGGCATGTTCTCTTTAGAACTTTATCCTAGTTACAGAAAATATAATCAATAACAAGCGCAATATCTCATAATTCAATCAAAATACAGCATTTCATCATTAACATGGCCTGTTACAGTTCTATGCAATGCGTCTGTCTTAAGCCAATAACAAACTAAATTAAAACACATTTGCCTCTCGTTGCATATGGTCAGTAGGCAGGTGCGATAGAATTGTCTACTGCCCAAACATGATCTAATTGTAAGCACTTAAACAATCACTGTACATCAGATAAATCGTTGTACATGCAGCTACTTATGAATAATTATCAAAAGGTACCTTCTTTCATAAAAGGTACCTCAATTTTCGATCTAGCTTGCCGATATGTCCGCAAAATATCATAATGTATGCATATATACGTGTAATATGTGAATGCGTATGCCTCCAAGCCTAAATTTGCATTTTAATATTTAGGAATAATAATAGTTATTGAGAATGCAGATATTATTGTAGTGCGATAAGTATTCGCCATTGTTCATTTGGCCATATTATATTCCAACATATGGTTTTTAACAGGATAAGAGTGGAGCACATGGAACGACAGCTTGCTAATTTGACCGGACTTGTTCAGAAGGCTTTAACTCATGCTCCGCATGCCCCCCCATCACCGAGGGACTATTTACAGGTCCCTGCACCACGTGATCCTTACAGAACAGCAGGTACAAATAGATTTATTAATTACAACATATTATGGAATTGTCTCATCGAAATTTATAGAAACAAAATAATATCCCGCTGTAATACTAACAAATAAAGCTCATGGATAAGTGATATGCTAAATATCTATGGTATATGCTAACTTTCAATAAATCTCACAATATCGCTTCAAATCCTGGGATAGCAAATGATCAGCACAATATAAACATCTAATCTTGCATGTATGAATATCTAAAAATTAGTCGATTTGGATAGAGATTAGACACTATAACTTAGTCCTAATGCTTTTTATTCGAGATTAAAATTACACCAGCACATCTCGATTAATCAGCAATAAACTCGAATTAAACATAAATATATTGTAGCATATGATATAAATAATATAATGGTTTTACCCGAATAGAGACACATTATAATAACTGTATTGGTAGTTAGTGATAAAGAAAGAGGATTCACTGCTCATTCCGAATGCACCATGCCAAAACTTATTAGCGTAGCATAAAATTAAGTCACTTAAATGACTGTAAAGTCGAACTCACAAATATAGAAGAAATAGTATTCTTTGACCTCGTTAGTATGTGTGAATAAATCTTGGGTAGAGGTCGGTTATAAAAACATCGGTTGACGTTTCGGTCCTGTTGAGGTTGTTGACGTTTCGGTCCTGAAGAGGGTCCTCAACAGGACCGAAACGTCAACCGATGTTTTTATAACCGACCTCTACCCAAGATTTATTCACACGAACTCACAAAACTTTGATTAAATATTGCATTAGGCATAAATATATATCCTATTCTTCCAAGTCCAAATACTTATATGAAAACGTCTTACTATACTATGAAATATTTAGCATTCCAAAAGTCAGACTAGAATATGCTGTGGGAAATTTTTCTGAACTGTCTGTTGAACAGAGTTTTCTAAAATTTAGTCAGTTTATTATAAACTACATAGCATTGGATAGTACGGCTCTTGGTGTAAAACCTTCTTAAACCTGCTGTACAACTGCTTTATTATTCCAACTAACGCACACCAGGCGCAGGAGACGAGTTCGACAAACATTCTAGCTCCAGCTCTGCCTCATTGCCAGGTGTGTCTCTAATCTCTAGCACTCTCTGTTCTGTCACCACGTCTTTGTCATTATCATTGCTACTTTATTATGTATTAGTATCACCATCATGTATCTTTGTAAATAAGTGTCTCACCTCGCATTACAGATGACTCATACTTAAGGACTGATGTTAAGCCACCAAAGTTAGGCAAAGGTTCGCTTTAAAAAAATTTCTGCATAAGCATGTGATCATTCCTCTGATTGCAACCATATTATTTAATAAATTCAACTGTGTTCCTATCTCATTAATATCATTTCAGTTTAATGACGTCCTATTAATAAGCATGATCTGCTTTCATTTTAAACCACATTTCATTATCGTTATTATCTTTCAGTTGTGTTATTGCGCAATGAGAAAAAGGTTTTTTTTCACATCGATATATATATATATATATAATAGTAGCGGTGTGCGAATAATTCGAATTCCCCAATTATTCGTTGCGAACCGAACTATTCGCAAAGTATGATTGGATTGGGTTCAACTACTATTCGCACACCCCTAATAATAGGTATAGGATTGTTCAAGCGAAAATTACTATCGTTACAAACATTGTCGTCCAGTGAATGTATACAATGCACATTTCCACAGTTTCATCATTCATTCCCAACAATTTTATTTTAATTTTGATTTATTTTATGGCATGTTCAAGTCGCAGCTTATCAACGTCGACGTACCTTATAGCTATTATATATAACATTATTTAATTCTTTGGATAAAATATATTCTATGGCACATTAACTAAAGCACATCGATGTTGTTACGTATCAACCATATATATATATTATATTCTTTATATTGAAGAAAATTCAAAACGTCACGCAAAAAATGGTGTTGAACATTTATTACAGACAAGTCGGTGTCATTTGAAAAGTCAGTGTCCTTCAGTGACGAGCCACCAGATATGAACTCTCCCAAACAACACTCCCCGCAACACGCAGGTAAAACCTATACCAAACTCCAAGATGCCGCAAAAAATCAGAATCACTAATATATACATCCGTAGAAAAGTAGCAGATGAAATTCAGGTTTTAATCAGATATGGTGCTATGAATTTTTCAAGCTACGTCTGCTACTTTCCTCGAATTTTCGCTAGTAACATATTTAGTATATTGACTGCTAAGACTATGAACAAATACGTCATATCGATAACATAATTAACTATCATGCGGGACTGTGGTGATTTGTATTAATTTATCTAACACGCTATTATGTATGATTGTGAAATGCTACCACACTAGCGGACACAAAGCCCACAAAACCAGCTATAAAATCTTCTACACTGCCGAGGATGTCCTCACAAGGTAAAATGTATTCAACCCAAATTTGTTAAGGCTTGACTTAAGTTCTTTACAGTATTTTAAACAAGTACTTTTATCCTCTTCAATGTCAAACCTTTTTTATCAAGTTATGGGCAGACACTTCCATGTCTTACAGCATAAAACACTAAATAATTTTCCTCCAAATATCAGTATTTTACACATATATGCGCAAGACATAAAAATGCATAATAGATGCTCTGCTTGATTTCATCCGAATCTCAAGCTCGACTCAATCAAGTTGAATTTCAGGGGAAAACAAATTATATTTCTCAGAGTGATCCGAATGTACATAATATGT
The DNA here is from genome assembly GCA_943736025.1 of Tenthredo mesomela. Classification (NCBI taxonomy): domain Eukaryota; kingdom Metazoa; phylum Arthropoda; class Insecta; order Hymenoptera; family Tenthredinidae; genus Tenthredo; species Tenthredo mesomela. The sequence continues at coordinate 2,238,644 of OX031016.1, forward strand.
ATTATATGCAGCATGATATCTCCGTTTCAACTGCCAGACGTTCAGATACAGACGGACCCATATATTCTCTTCATAATGCTTGGGGATCATTCTTTGCGCTTTGGCTATATTCCTTGAAAATTGTCCTTATACCCACGTGATTGATCATTTTAACAAATAGAACTAATGATTATGTCCGTTTTTGTGTAATTGTCGAAGTGTAGTATTTAGTGCGTACATCTGCGTACAACTGATTTTCAATACTACTCTCGCAGCTTAGACAACAGTAGGACGATGATTGCCTAGCGTATTGAAAATCGTCACGTTGGAAAGCACACTTTTTCCTGTTCTCACCAGATAATTATAATTACAGAAAGGGAAAGGCACAAGCCAACACCACCACCTAAACCGGCAACCCTCGCGGCTGGTCAATACGTATATAGAGACTTGACCCTCACTCCTGAAATGTACAATCAACTAAGAGGTCTACAAAAAAAAGCAAAGGATCTACGCCAAGAAGTGAGAAACCTCAGACGCATGTCCCAAGCTCAAGCACATACTGTGCGAGAGACTATCAGAGACACATTTATCACGATTAGGTAATTTATCAGGAATTTTACAGATCTATTGCTAATAGTCACAAGTATCACAGTTCTCTTCATCATTTGTGTTGAAAATTCAACCATTCTCTTAGGGCTGTGCTACTGTCGGGTGGAGATGCCGCCTGGGCTGCTGGAGATACAGAAAAGGTCAGACTTAATCGTGAGGAAGACCTCTACAAGCAAGAAATGATTAGGCTGGAGACAGATCTTACGTGAGTGATAATAAATAGTACAAGAGTCTTAGTTTATTCTCATTGCCAGCACAATTTGTCAAATATATGTGAGGTATATTCAATTGAGCTAAATATTCACAGCGAGCTAGAGAGCACAGTAGAGGAGCTCCGCGGTAATGTCATAAACCGAAAGACTCGTGTCAACATGTCCGACGTAGAAAACATGGCACTTATTCTAAACAAATCCAGGTATTTATAATCGCATTGGTGGAAATGTGGAGATGAAATTTCTCTTGAATTGAATAACTGTGAGTTTTCATTTTTATCTCAACCACTAGTGCAAAAAAGCACAATGATAACACATGTTTTCTGTAATGCTATAGTAAAACAGTGGCAGACCTCAAAGTCCGCTTTCCGAGTCTCCAGGAAGGCATGAAAGGCCTCCTGAGTTCCGAAATGGAAAAGGTTGTACGTGAGGAGAAGTTCCTGAAAGAGGAACCAGAACGACTAGAGTCCGCACTGAGGCGCTGTAAGAAGCTTACTGGCACCCTCGTCACGCTCAAACGGTACCATTTTCGCTTATTTAAATTAATTGGAGAAGATCTGAGCCCGAAATAAAACTATGTGTGGGTCAAAAACATTTTCATTATAATCGTACACAATAAAAGTAAGAATAAACATTTTATCCTTGTCCCTAGCTTGGCGTCGGTGCAGGAGCAGCGATTACCGAACGCAGCGAGCGTAGAGGCTGAAGAAACTCCGCCTATAACACCAACATCGGGGCAACATTCTAAGGTAATCTGGACCCCTGCTTGCTATCCTATGAACCCTTTATACCACCCACCGCCTAGCTCACTCCTTGTGTGCAAGAACCTCATTGCATGATGACGATCCCGTCTCCGATAGCTTGCGTAACAGTTAATTAATCACTAAATAATACAAATGCTTCAAAAAAGACAAAGAAAAAACAAAGTTATGTAGATTTACTGTAAATAAGTATTGTGAGCGTGTTTTTTTTTTATCAACACTAATAATATTGCTAAATTATCGCGTATCCAAGTCGGTATAATAGAGATATTATTTTCCAAGTACTATATTATATTTCTTAAATATTTCATGCATAATAGTATTTTATTAGTATTTTAAATTTAATAAAACTCAGACGTGGGATTCTTTTCATTGTATCGATAATAATATTAACTTAATAGCCACAGATTAGGTATTGATTTTATTATTTCGTACCACTTGTTCGCGGATTTTGCGGCTCCAAATTCTATGAGTAAAATACAAAACCCAGTTGCCTCGAGTTGACTAATATATTAGAAGAATTGCTGCCGATGAGAGTATTAAATTTTAAAATTTATCTAAGAAATGTGTTTTTCTATTCAAAACCATTAAGCGCATGCTATGAGTGAACGAGCTTTCAGTAACACATACAAAGTTACGTAGTCATTCTGTAATTTAACAAAATTGCCATAAATCTATTACAATGAATCGTGCTATTCCACAAATTGAACAATAATTATTATGAACGCAGACTGCGACCTATAATTACTACTCATACTTCATTTAGCTCTTGTCAATCGAATCGATAAATAATTTATTAAATAATCTGTCTTGCTGCAAAAGTAGAGTAATCACAGAAAGACAATAAACTTATGTGCTTCCTCCTACGTACTTGAGCATCAAAGTCAATAGAGACGAATTACGAGAGAGATTTTGATTGCGTCTTGTATGAAATTTGTTCAATCTTTCATTCCGAAGGATCATGTTTTCTCCTATATGATATCTTTTTGGGATAAAATTGCAGATTTTGTTACGTTTCCTAAGTAGTCAGTAAGCAGTCTGAACTAAAGTATTTGGAACCATATTTCTACCCTCTATGTGCTTGCAGCTCTGTCAGCACAGTACACAAGACTTTATTCATAATTCATATCTAGTTCCGATATTTGCACACTAATTTGTGATTACGATGAGGAGAAGGTCCCCATTCTTATTTTAGCATGGTATTTATTCCAAAGCTACGTAACGTATGACTCGCATCTTTTACTACACCAGTTTGATAATAGAGTTGTGAAAACATGACCCTTATTATAATTTGATTAAAAATTCCCAAAGATAACTAAAGTTCAAAGCATTTAACAGTTTTATCAATTCTCAAACAATCCATTACAGATACATTTTTAATGGGTAAACCTGCTCGTTGTTTCCACCTTTGCCTTTCATATAGTTATCTTATCGTCGTGTATATGTGAAGTAACATACTCGTTACAGTTGATAGACAGTTATAAATATAAATTGAGTAAATTTTGAGATTATTCTGTGCAGCCAGACAGGGTATGTAAACTCAAGACGTGAATAAATGATGTATGCAAGTATCTGAAATGACGAGTATCGTTATAATTGAAACTATAAATCAAACGAGCATAATATTATAGATATGATAATCAGATCAGATGTTGGGTCATAATTGAGCTATGATTCTGATGGAACGTAATATATAGATATTCAGTTTATTTGATGACTAATAATTTTCTAGTATTGATATTTCATTTCATTTTATTCCCGAGCATTCTGCAGCACCACCTTATATCTTTAAATATAAATAAAATAAATACGAAATCTAATGTAAACCTTCTTAGATTAAATCCCCTATGAAATAAATTTCTTTTCATTATTCCCAGTTAGAAAAAAATAATCGCAAAGTTGGGCACTTTACGCACAATTATATTCTATTACATTCGAATTTAGATTTTAATGTTATTATTTATTTATTTAGTTAATTATCTGGCTGCTGCTTAGCCCTGCCATTATATAAAACCTATCCTCCAAAATAGCGTTTATAACTCTACTCATATGACCAGCTACCCCTAGTCTGCAGCGGATGATTGAACCTCGTAGAATATGAAATCGAAATTATATTCTTAAAGAAAATATCATTGAGGTTTGACACAGGTGACAAAACTGGAAAGAATTTGTTCTTAGTGCATTTGGCATTTGACGATGATAAGTTATATATATTCTCGCAAAAAAAATTACGAGCGTTCCTTGATTATTATACAGGGTGAATATTCTCCAGGGTCTGATCTGGGAGGAGCTTTGACGTGCCAAAGCTCCGCCTTCTTCTATTCATACTCGTTCGCTTCAGAACGTGATTATCAAGCAGATACCCTTATCGGCGATACGAGTTTGAATAGAAGAAGGCGGAGCTTCGGCACGTCAAAGCTCCTCCCAGATCAGACCCTGGAGAATATTCACCCTGTATATATATATTATACTATTTTCTAATTTTCATTACAGTCTATGTAGAAAGTACGAGACTTTCTTTTTATTGTCCAATGAAGTTGGTGTCTCAATTATTCCTGCAACTTGTGTCTCGGTGAACTTTCCCACCCCAAATACCTCTGAATACCAATTTCAATGTTTGCTGTCTCCTGATAGAATAGATATATTACGTCTAGCCCCTGATCTGACAAAACATCATTTACTCGCACATTCAATCGTGACTCCTAATCGACAGAAGATTATAGTTTTTTTATATCTCTGTTGGATTCTTGGCATGAAATCTATACAATATCAATAAAAAAAATCTTCCTATTATTATTAATTCCGAATAGAAAAGGTAACATTTTCTAAAATTATATTACATATAGTAATTCTACGTCAAATCTATTCTTTCTCCGACGCATTTTTATATCATTTAGATAGTTAATATACAGAGCAGTTAATTGCATCTAAACGCATATTCATCAAAGTGGATGTTTTGTCAAATCAATCTGTGTTAGTTGTGTCCCCCTAAAAACTGAATCTATGTAATAATATCCTAAGACTTGGTCGTTAGGCAGCAGTGATTTTGTAAGCAAAATCACTATTGCTGATCGATACAGCCTGCAGTCTCGCAACTATAAATGCAGAGATAATTATGACAAACTATTTATAGTTGTGATGAATACCTATTATATGAACGTATAATAATTTTATAAAACTCGAATCAATCCAAAGGCAGATATAAGCAAGCGGTATATCAACATTTGTTAATTTTTGTAGTATGGCTGGATGTGGAGTACTAACTTCAAGGAGGCCATACAGACCAGTCACGAGTAATCTTTAATAATTCATATTAATTTATTATTACTCTATACTACTATTTATATACTTCTCATCATTCGATATGTCTAATTCATAAATCATATACAAAATCATGATCATTCGTAAGCTCATTCCAAACCATTTTGGCAAATGGGTTGAATTTCGTTTAGCATATATTATATTATATCATTGTTGAAATTTGCATTATAAAGGGTGATTAATCAATTGTCTTACAAGTTTAAAAAAAGAAAAATGAAAAAAACACACATATATCAAATCTTGTTGGATTTTTAAATAGCAAATAAGCGCATGTGCTCTTATTTTCTAACTGATTTTTTAATCAATTTATTATTATACTATATTAGTCCAGAAGCAAACGGTGAAACTTGATTATATACTTCAAAGCTAAAAAGAATACGCAGACGCAAGGAATACCATATAAGCTAACAGCTGCGAGAGGAACTGACATATAGAGAAAATAATAAGCTCCGTCGTAATTCAAAAAATATATTACTCGTATAGTGTCGCAGTTTTTGTTGCATATAATATAGAAAGCATAGTCCAAATCCGGATACGAAATGAAGCTTACCTTTCCCATTTGACAGAATGATTTGAGCCATTTTTTATTATAAATTGTACATTACACATATATGCGCTGCCATACTTATTTTCATATTTTTCAATTATTAATTCGTGCTTGTTCTAAAATTTTTTTCAATTTATACAATTACATGAAATACATTTTCTTCAACTTTTGTGATCGATCTCCTCCATTCGCTTTGCTACATATTATATACTGAGAAATTCTTTTCTGTACATACGTTTTATACTGTATAACTTATTATCGCAGTGATGGGTGTTGCCATTTAAAAAAACAACATCAAGTATAATATTATACCATAATCTCTTAATAATAATGTATCTGATATTCCATTTTATAATCTTATAGCAAGAAAAAATATTTGTCTTTTATAATAATTATTAAAAGGCAACATTTATTACGCGCTATACGTTTCAATACAAACTTTTCTATATAATGTGCATAAAACTTATTTATTTCTTGATGAAAAATATCTTCACTATATATCTACTTTCACGCAATTTATCTTGAAAAAAATAATAATAATAATAATAACAACAACAACAATTCTATTTGACTATATTTAAAGGAAACATTTTCTATACTATTTTTCTCTCAATTATTTTTTATAATAATTGTGCAAATACTTTTTATAGTAATTGTATATATTACTTCTAATAATTTGCTAGTTGGCGATTTTACTTGATTAATGATTATATACTTATATACCAGCTATAGCACTTTTATCGATCAACCGATAGAATCAGGTAATTCTGGATTGTAATTTTAATTATGACTTCCAAGATAGATGATTTTGAGAGTGCGCAATTAGTACCCGTACCCTTTATTCTAGCTCGCAATCTGGAAGAACCTGATATTATACCAATTAAAATATATATTCTTTCACAAAGACACACGCTCCAATCCACTTCTTATAGTAAGGTGCCGGGATATTAAAGGTTTACATTGGATTTCCTCAAATGGCAAATTCCATTTATGATTATATTATCAATTGTTACAATTATTATTACATAATTATTGATGCGTTTTAATCTGTCATACCAAAACTATGTATTCCTCCTTCTCTTCTGTCCATTCTGTATATCTCTGTGCTCTCGTTAAAAAAAAAAAAACAAAAAAAAAAAAAACAAAAAGAAATTGGCATTAATTAACACATAATTTATAAAAAACGTTTTACGAAATGGAAATAACAATGGGTGGCTAAAGAAAATATCGTCGTATCATAATATATACTAATACATCATACAGGGAAAAAAAATAATATTACCAATTAACGGTAGCGGGGATATTTTCTGATGTTTACACCCTAATTCTTTACAAGACATTATTTAACTATTCTATATTTATAATACTATAAAGCTGTAGAGTAATAGTGTAAATTATTGTGACTAATATGATTAATTATTTAATTAATCTTGTAAACTTAATTGATTGATTTCCCTGTATTATTTGTATATATACTTTAGCTTCTTATGTCTGAGTTCACTTCACTGTTTATAATATAATACTATTAACTTATTAGTACGTACCATTATCATATTATAATACTCTCACTTCTATACCCTTGTACTCTTGTGTATATCTCTTATATAACTATATATTTTCATTTTATTTCATCTTTCTGTTACTTACGTAATATATTTTCTATTTCGAGTTATCCTATTATATACAGGGTGAATATTCTTCGCTGTCTGATCTGGGAGGAGCTTCGACGTGCCGAAGCTCCGTCTTCAACTATTCATACTCGTTCGCTTCAGAATAATAGTGTGTGATTATCAAGCAGATACCCTTATCTGCGATACGAGTATGAATAGAAGAAGGCACGTTGAAGCTCCTCCCAGATCAGACCCCGGAGAATATTCACTCTCTAAATTACCTACCTATATAACACTTTAATTTCTGTTATAATACTGTGCTCCTTTTTTCTCTCTGTCTCTCTCTCTCTCTCTCTCTCTTTCTCTCTAATTCCATTACTACTGCCTTACTATAAGGATTGGACTGAAGGTTTTGTCTATGTATTTTTTATTGGCAAAGTTTTTTTTTTCCATTTTTTTTTTTCTATTTTTTTTTTTTTTTTTTTAATTTTTGTTTTTCATATAATAGCAAACTTTTGGCACGTGTGTCGCGGCATGTGTTAATTGATACCTAGACCTAACTAGTATATATGTGTTGTCGATAAAGTATTATATACATACCTTAATTAGCATGAATATATAGTTTTCATCCCTTAATCAACAGCATGCGATGTGCAAAGAAAATTATTATTTCATAATTATATTTACAGGGTATCAATGAAGGCTGTAATTATTAATTATAATCCATATAATTTTCAAAAAAAACTTTATACTTTGTATTAATCAAATGAGTATTTCTCATTTAGCTAGTACAAATATATCCTTTTCCGTCGTGCCAACTATGATATGGTATTAATTATAACAATTAGACCAAGATAAAACATAAGTTGGTAATCTGGGTCTGCGACGGAAGAAAATTGTGATATATAAGGAGATTTGAAAAAAAATTTATACGTTTTCATTAATACCCGTAAACGACAGGACCTGTTCATTAAACAAACTAAAGACTGACTGAGATTTAGGGGTCGATGTGACTGGAACAAAGAAAAATTGGGGAGTTAGAAGTGTGTTTTAAAAGACTTAAGTTATTCTAATTTAGGATTTTTGGTTTTTCGTTTTTTAAGTTGACTAATACCGGACAACAATCGATGCCAAAAGTAAAAGAGCACCATATGAGTACTGACTTGTAATACGCACAACACACAAAAACACGATAACGTACCACAGGTAACTATCTAACAGTTTTTTTGTTCCTTCATTTTTTCTTATCAAAAACGTTTATTTACAGTATTATCTAATTTCTCTAACTCCTCCGTTTCTGCATGTGCGTTTGCACACGATTTGTTGGCATGGTCATTAAAGTGTTATAAATTAAAGAGAAAAAAAAAAAAAAACAATACGTGATACATAAAAGGCATCGTACATGTATCATTATCTAGTTGTGTTTAAGTAATGGTATTCAGATCAGGAACTAAATTACTTTTATCTGAGTGGCGCCTTTTACGTGTCACAAACACCAATTACCTTAGAGGCAAAATATTTTGTAACGATATACGATTTTCCCCCATGTTTCACCACAACCGATGTCTGTAAAGTTGACAAAATTTCGTCGACAAGTGTAATAGGGAAAAATGTTTTGCCTCTTGCAATGGTAAATAAAATGCACATATAAATGACGGCTGACGCAGGTGATAAGGTAAATTATCTTTTGATTTATTAAAATTCTTAAATCTTTGTGAAACAGACAACTGCCCCTACGCCAGCGGAACGCACTGTCGTGGGGTCAACGAGCGTCGTCGGGGGAGGGTCCCACGCTATCGACCCATCCGCCTCCTATCAGCAGCGTCCGGAGAACGCACTCGACGCTCTGCTAGATGAATTACAAACATTTTCTCGACCAGCGTCTCAGCTTAGTCAAACGTCCAGCATCAGTTATGCCCCAAATATGTCTGAGATTGGACGATCGGCTAGTCAGATATCCCAGATGAGCCACGCGCCTAGCATGTCGGATATTGGTAGGAAAGGTAGTATAGATTCGTCGACTAATTTAGCCATCACAACTACCCCTGGACACACGAGTACCCTCAGAAGGCTACATTCTTATCCATCGAGTTCGGACACCGACACATCACCACCAATTGCAAGGCTACAAGTATCGGACGGTTCAACGCCACCTCAAAAACCACCAGTGCCAGAAAGAAACGCGGAATTACTTCAGCTGGCGACTGCGAGACGGGTTCCACCGCCTCCTCCACCAAGGACTAGCTCAAGATCGCCATTGGCAAGTCCTACAAGTCCTCAACTACCGCCGCGAAATCCCACAGGGACTTTACGCAGGGGAAGGAGCGGCTTGAAGGAAAGTGGGAAACCGCCTATGGCTCTACCTCCAAATGCCAATCAATCGGAAGAGCAGCTGCAGCAGCCTCAGATACCGGCTAACAATATATTGTCTGCTAGTAATTCCAGCTCTTGCGAAAGCATCAACTCACAGGAAGGTTTACAGAACAAGAAGGGGAGGCAGGAACAGTTGGAACAACGCCATCAAGAACTTCTCAGGAAACAAAAGGCACTCCAGGAACAATACGCCAGATTACAACAACTTCAAAGAAATGCGTCAGGCTTGACTACCGTACCTCCAGCGCCGCCTGATCTTTTGAAAAAAACTGGCTCCGAAAGCAATCTATTAGCTAAGATGGGTCTTGGCTTAAGCACAGCGAATTCTGGGTCGTTAACCAGTCTAGCAAGTAGACCCGAATTGAGCATGACCCCGGCGTCTAATGCCGGAGGAAATCAGACAACAACAAATAAGATTTATGAGACAGACATTCTGTGACCGAGAAACGTGGTACTTCCATTAGAAAAGAATCTCGAATACATATTCTCGGGAGGAACAGCTGCAAGTTAACATCGCTATATCCGATAATTCTCACGTGATAATAATTGAGTTTTGAAGAAAATTTCTATTCGTACCGCCGGGTGGCATGCGGTACGGGAATTAAAATGGTAAACTATACTTTAGATCCCAAGTCAACTTCGTATGGTTACTGCGTTTATTCATTTATTTATATAAATTTATATATATTTATATATATACGTGTATTTGTGGCGTACGCACATACGGTATATACACTATCTTGAGTAACCATATTGCGCGGAAAACAATGACTGAATATAATACCGTGCCAAGGTTTTAATTCAGACTACTCTGGTCACGACCATAGATTTAGAAAGATTTAAAACCAGGATCGGTTCGTTACGTATCTCATGCACCTAGGCATATATTATATGCCGATGAGAAATGTATCTATATGCTTTCTAAAACCCACATGAGACTTATTTATAATAATTCGATGAACGAATGAAGAATAGGAAATTTCAGGGGGGCACTGGGCAGCGTAATATATCATTCGTGGGTGAACGCCAAACAACGGTATTGCGATTTTTATTATAGGTATTTTAAATGTAAACCATAGTAATAAACCACGTAATAGAGAAGTTGCCAAAGTTTTTTATCCTGTATTCTGTGAATCGGTGATTAAAATTGGCGAAAAATCGAACGCCAATATACAGCACATGCGACAGCGTACGATATAGCAACGCAATCATACTAGCGCCATTCATATTCACAGAAACAATTTGATGTTAATGAATTAGGCAACTTTTCTATCGCGTTGATATTGTGGAATATTATTAGAAAGAATATGAACGTTGATGATATTGAGATTCGAGAATTGGAATTGATGCAATGATGATGCAAAGTCGATATACACATAAGGCATGAGCAGGTGATAGATAAATCTGAAAACAAAGAAATGCACTAACAATGATATGTGAATGATATCAAATTGATATCTGATTGAAACGCTCCCCACATATATAAGAGGACATGAAATGAAAAAAAAAAAAAAAAAAAGAATTCTATAATACCTAGAGATTAGCAGATCATTGCTTAATAGTGAAATCGAAGAAGTTTTAGAAATATTTAATACACAGTAATCGTAACTCTAAATAACGAATTTAAAAACTTAAGGTGTTTAGTGTAAACCATCGCAAAGACATTGCTCGGTTTTGGCTGTTATATTATTAGGTATATGTGTCTGATAACAGGAAAGAATGTCGTACTAACGAGTAATTCCTTTTAGAAACAAAAAAAATTACCCATAAATATACCGTCTCTCCCAATGTCATGTCGTTGAAAAGAAAAAAAATTTCCAATAATAATGTGCGATGTAAGCGCATTACAAAAGTAAAATACAAAATAATCAGTCTTTATACTGCAACTGCTACTAATTAACTTATTATTATCAAAAATGAAAAAAAAACAAAAAAAAACAGGCAATTCACATAATATATTTAATCATCGCTCTCGTTGAGGACAGACTAGCGAATAACATCGAAGTTAGAGAATGCGTTAGTTAAATTTGACTAATAAAGTTTATGTTTATTAAACGCGATAATTGTTTACGTCCCAAATGATCGAGAGAATTAAGTTACTACTATAAAGCATCTGAGTTATATAAGAAATACGATTTTATTGAAAGTTTAAAAATTATACGTCTTATACTCTGGAAAATTTATTCAAAAATTTCATAAAAAGTATATTTGGTAAAATAATATACCGCATGACTTTTTAATCTTTGAGCGTGAACAAAAAAAAAAAAAAAAAAAAAAAGAAAGAAAAAGAGAAAAACTAATGTACACTTAGGTGAGAATTAAATAAAATATTATGATAACGAAAGAAGAGAAGGAAAAAAAAAAAAAACAAATTGTATAGATCGATGGATCTCGTCGTCGATAGTTATTACATTACCCCTATAGCTATACACTTTCGACGTATAGTATAAAAATAATTAAAAAAAAAATAAAAAAGTTTCTTCTCAACAGTTTTATGAAAATATTCAATTATTAGTATTCACCGTCGTTTAGTCCTATACTACTACATACCTGTGCCAAGAAAACTGTATTTTTAGTTTTTTTTTTTTTTTTTTTCTTCTAGTTTTAATATACTAATTTCTAAAAGCTGATGATTAAATTTGCAAACTTCTTATTTCTTATTTTTTAGCAAGAAAAAAAAAACAACATATTAATTAACTTATTTAAGGACAATTTAGGATTAAAAATATTATATAAATTATTATTATTATATAAAAACAAAATTATACAATATATTATAAATTACACAGTATAAAAAAAAATAAAAATAATAATTAAAAAAAAAAGAATACCGACTACGATATACCTATATAATACAGGGTGACCCAAGACCCCCGGACCGGAAGGAATGGGTGAATTCCTCGTTGGATTTTGAGACGAAATTTCCTTTTCGAAAACTTCGTCCGATCAACGGTGTCCAAGTTATTAAAGATAAAGAGTAGCCAATCAGCGCCTCGCTTTAGGTCCGTGCCAGTGCCGGGTCAATAGTGAACGGCGGGCAGGGCCCGTGGTTTATTTTACATTTGGCTACTTTCTTCTTCACTTTACGATCGACGCGTATTATTATTATTATTATTATTATTTTAATTTTTATTTTTTCTACCGGACCGTAGTTCTACGTGTCCAGGTTGACCGGACCGTAGTTTTCCGTGTCCAGGTCCAAAAAAAAAAAAAAAAAAAAAATAATAATAATAATAATAATAATAATAATAATAATAATAATACGCGTCGATCGTAAAGTGAAGAAGAAAGTAGCCAAATGTAAAATAAACCACGGGCCCTGCCCGCCGTTCACTATTGACCCGGCACTGGCACGGACCTAAAGCGAGGCGCTGATTGGCTACTCTTTATCTTTAATAACTTGGACACCGTTGATCGGACGAAGTTTTCGAAAAGGAAATTTCGTCTCAAAATCCAACGAGGAATTCACCCATTCCTTCCGGTCCGGGGGTCTTGGGTCACCCTGTATATATTATACACGTATTTGAAAAAAAAAAAAAAAATCGATGACTGAGCGCGCTGTTAGGTTTACACACACACACACACACACACACACACACACACACACACACATGACGATCTTTAATATATTGTAAATTATAAATTTTCTTAAATAGATCAATCGCAGTTTCATTTACTTGTTTTAAAAAATTTGTATTCGACTGGTATATATAAAACAATTTCATTATATTAATTATTACCCTCGCAATGAATGAATATATACTATAATACTTATAGATGTACGTAAAATTGAAACCCGATTATGAAATTGTTGCGAAAGTAAAGTTTTTATTAGTACCAGTTGCTGAAATTAATGATTAATTTTTCTTCAATATTCATTCATTTTTCATATATATCTTAACTTTTGATTATAATAAATTTATATACCTAGATCGTCTCTCCTAATTGGATATATATAGAATTTGTTATAAGAGCACGATCACGTACGTGTGAGATAAGTTGTGATAGTGGTTTCTATAATACTATAAAAGTTGTAAATACTTTTCAAACAATACGTGTAATTTATTTATTTTTTTTTTTTTTATATATATTTAATTTTTTTTTTTTTTTTTTTTTGTCGTTCTTTGATAATTATTTTATAAGGAACTTATCGTCATCGTTTCATCGAGCAGAGACACTTCTATATTAGAAAAAAAAAAAAAAAAAAATCATGAGAAAAATCATACTAATAGAATATAAATAATATACATATTATACAATATTAATTAAACGACGAGTTATATACTTTAAACGCCAAACAATAAATAAATTGCGTTATACAGGCAAAACTGCGCATTTGCTCAATAAAAGTTATAACAACTGGAAACGCAGCAAGTATTATATAATATAATTAATTAATTATACTATGATTGAGATCGCTCGTCGAATTTATTTAATAATAATAATAATAATAATAATAATAATAATAATAATAACGAATTATATATAAATATATATGTGTGTGAACTCTGATGAGCAGACCCAATAACTCAAAATTTACTTAGTTGGGGATAAAGAAGAAATAAAAAAAATAAAAAAATCAATTATAATTATTATTATATCCCAGAGTTAAATATATATATATTATACACATATATATAGGCACTGCGAAAATCACGTATCACGTATCATGAATAGTTAAGGAATTAAATTATCTTAAATTGTTATGATATATATGCACTAATTTCATTGTATTATACATACATATGTACGTATTAAATATAGGTGGAAAAAAAACAAAAAATTTCATTCATCATACTTATATATTATAATAGGACAATCTTTCAATTTATAATGAGAATATTTGATTTTTAGCCAATTAGGAGAAGAAGAAATAAAAATTAGAAAAGAAAAAAAAAAAACTATATAAGTAGAGGCGCTATAATTTTTAGCTCAATTAATTATGAAAAGAGGCAGAGGCCGCATCTATATAAAAACAATAATTCATATACTAGGTATATGCAATTGTTGAGTATGAATTATAGTATAAATAAAGTACCTAACTGCAGGTTTACAGAATTAAAGAAAGAAATTAAAGACGTTTGTAGGTAAGAAGTTTAATTGAAATGAAAAATTTAATATTTTATTATTGAAAGTCGAAAGAAAATAATCTTTGAAAAATTTGAAATTTCAACCTATACATACCCTATGTAGTATTTAATATGTTATACATATACCTTAGGGTGTGTAAAAAAAAAAAAAAAAAACGCACATCAACATTCCGGTAGAGCATCTCAAATAGAATATCTCAGCCAAATATGAGCTCTTAATATTGATATTTAGAACTGCCTAATTTCGTTACTAATTTTAGTTACTAATTTTAGTTACTAAAATAGGCAGTTCTCAACATCAATATTAAGAGCTCATATTTGGCTGAGATGTTCTATTTGAGATGCTCTACCGAAATTTTGATGCGCGGTTGAAAAATAAATTGTTTTTCCAAGAGTCGTATGACTCTATGACGCTATGACTCAATGTTTATAGGCGAATATCTCTTAATCGGTGAGAGTTAGGAAAATTCTATCTCAGTACTTTTTTGTAGAGCGTGAAATTTCCTATAAGAATCTGTATTCAAATAGTTTCTAAATCAAGCCGATTACGAGAAAAAACAATTCGAAAATTTTCTGATTTTTTTCACGTGTTATTCAAATCAAAAATGGGAAAACTGAGTTAGGCAGTTCTAAATATCAATAATAAGAGCTCATATTTGGTTGAGATATTCTATTTGAGATGCTCTACCGCAATGTTGATGTGCGTTTAAATTTTTTTTTTTTGGCACACCCTAATATACCTACGTTATTCAGTTTCGCAATTTATTCATATTATACTATCATACATATTATATTAGCGATGTTACGTATATTATTATTATATAATTGTAATAGATTGATAAAAATTATTATATACTATACGTATATATATATTTCATCACGCTATATGATATACCGTAATAAGCAAAGGGAACACGCTTAAAAGCTGCCTAGCTGCAGAAAATAAATCGAAAGAAAGAAAGAAAGAAATAGTAATAATAGTTTAATTAAAAGATTTGATATTAATTGAAATGATTATTTTTATTGCGCAGCGCTTCTTATATTAGTTCAATGGCTGTTAATAACAGATATAGATATGATGTATAATTAAATATATTGACCAATGCTGATATCATAAATTGGACATCGCCGCTATATCATGTATCCACCTTATTATTATTATTATCATTTTCAATTATTTTTCTTATTACATAGATAGTAGAATTTTAATATTTAATATACCTAGTATATATATATATATGAGTATATTTATGAAATAAATTTTATAAACATTATTAAATTCAACCATAACTATATAACACCTACTACTAACGCAAGTAATAAACATTGTAGAAATCATTTAATTATGTTTCATTTTTCAAGGCCTACATATATAAAAAAAAAAGAAGAATAATTATTATAAATATTATTTCATAATATTATCATTATATATAATAGCATAATATTTGCATTTTTGAGATCTTGATAAGCAATCGTTACGATCACATAATTTATCAACTGAATAATAATATTAACGTCGGGTTGAAAAAAAAAAAAAATTGTAACAAAAAAATCTAACAAATCATTCAGCTTGTTATAATAACTTACGCTATTATTAATTATTATACTGTTCATAATTTATTCCTTTTTTTCCATGAGTAAAAAAAAAAAAAAGAAAAAAAGAAGAAAAAAAAATTGTAAAATATTTCAATTTAGGTACACTTGTTATTATCATTAATATTCTTAACATTGTACAAAGCTCTAATTTATCTGGTGCATATATACATTGCCTATAATATAGTTTTATTGGCATAATGATCATAAAATCAATGCCATTAATTATTATTATTATTATACTCATTCGTCTTATTTATATTATTATTATTATTTTTTTATTTTATTTTTATTTTATTCTTCTTCTTATATTCTTTTTCTTTCTCTTTTTGTTGATAATTATTTGTTTATAAATATAACTTCTATAGCATAATAATTAATAATCATATATTAATTATAAATCGTAATTTTATTCTGACTATCATATACGCCAAATATGAATTGACTTGTTACATTTGTAAATGTTTGTAAGTAATATAATAATAATAAAATAATCAAGTAATAATCACTGCATTATACATTATGTTATAATGCGTAAATAGCTGTCATCAACACTATTACATACACACCTTACATATATACAATACAATACAATACATACATACATACAACGAATAAAGAGAATCGTCTCATATTGTATCAAAGTACCAAAAAGTATTTTTCATTATTTTTCCTTCAAATTTCGATTTAAGGGGGGAACCCGGTTTATGAGGTCGAAATTTTGCTGTTTTTCATGTTTTTTTTTAAACAGGAAGGAATAATCACAAATTGTTTAAACTTGGAGGATATTTTATTTATGTTTTCAAGTACACTTTAAAATTTTTTCAAACGATTTCCGCCGGAAATAGTGGAGTTACCGCGTGCAGTCCATGGGCGATTGCCATCCGAGCATTTGGCTGGTGTACATCCCTGACGTCGCAATTTTTATCTGTAATCATCAGGATTTTTTTTTTTCATTAAAAACATATTTTCTAAGAATATGAACCTAATTTTGATCAAACAAATTGAAAATTGCATGTTTTTGAGGTGTTTGAACACAATGTCATGTTTTTATACTATATTTTTTAATCTTTCTTGCATAAAAAAATATATTTTTAATAACAATATAATCCCCGAATTCGGTTCATGTTACGTGGAATTGAATAAAGAATATCTACACCAAATTTCAGAACGATTGATCAATAACTTTTTGAGCTAGAATGTACACTAGTCGAAAAAAAGTCGTTTCGAGAAAAACGCGTTTGAAATAAAATGTAGCGAAAACGAGAAATTCAAGGCAGTAATTAATTATAAAAAATGCTCACCGGTTAATCAGCTATTCCAGCACCATATAGCAATCCTTCTTCTTGCTCATATGCGTCATTTTTAGCTTGCAACTCCACTTGACGAGCTATACGAGCTTCCTTCGTCTCCAATGAGCTGCGCCTATTCTGTCTCGTCACGCGCTTTCTGTCCATGCTCTCGGCATAATTGAAGCTCTGTGAGCCAACGACGAGATTTAATTCATTCATCAGCATTAGAAGGGCTGAATTTCCTTCATTGAATAATGCAGTAGCCAAGAATGTTGCAACCTCGACTACTTTTAAACCAGCATGTAGATGCTTTGGAGCCAGTCGCCAAACGGTTGAATTGAAACTTTCGTTCGCATTCTGCGTATGACCACCTAAGCATCTCGTCAGCAGATCGTCTCTCGATAAATCTTCGTATATCGGAAGAATTTCTTTTTGAACGTCGGGGTGTAATGGGGCAGGGTGCGGTTCAGGCTCTGTTCCAAGTGCTTTAGCTTGCTGCCACTTGCACCAGCTATCTTCTCCCTCTGGACAGTTGTCGTGTTGTGGATTGTCGTCTGTGGAAATCATGTGCTGAAAAGTTGCCATTATAGCCTTCTTCATGTCTTCGACGCTGTTTATATTTCTTCGAATCGCTAAGCCGTAGTACGTGCTGAGCTTTTTCACCAACGCCTCTGTCAATTTTCCTTTTCCGCCCAGTTTTTTATTTTTCCTGATGTTTCGGAGCCGAGTTCCCATCCTTTTCTGAACATGGCCTATACATTCACTTTTAACAACTTTCAGTTCATTACCGTAGGGATTGAGATTTAGAATTGCTGTGAACGTTTTCGAATCTCCATCACCGATATAATTGCCGTATTTGACACCATGTAGTTCCTCCGATCTCAAGAACATCATTTTCACCGATTCCACCTCCATGCTTCCCGCGGAGCCATCATGTGTTTTCGTACAACTTTCTTCGTCGTGATCCTCTTTCCATGCTATATATTCTGCTGAATTTTTCGATTTATCTTTCCAATATGTACATGATTGGCAGTAACTGCTTCGTACAACCAGATCGATGACTTTTCCGGAGTAATATCCGATGAGGGTTGTAACGCCAAAAAGTAATTTGAATCCTCTTTTTTTCCACGTTCCATCACCAGATATTTTCAAATTCGAAATAGGTCTCTCGAGTTTCTCGTTCTCTTTCTTTTCTTCTTCAACTGCTTTCTTACAGCAAAATTCATACACTGTTTTCGCAGCGGCGTGGATGTGAGCGCAAATTCCATTATATGTTTCTTCGGCTATACCACTGCCAATGTCCATGTAATTACAAAATAAATTTAGCCCTTGTTTGCCAACACCTAAGAGCCGCATGACAAATACAATCCTACGATTTATCTCAAATCCAGTGTTGATTAAAGGACCTGAATTAATTTGTTTCGATCCACAGTGGCAATCGACAACAAGCTTGAAACCAAGGCCACGTTTTTGAGTTTCTTGAAATTTTACTTTTTGTTTACAATTTCCGCAAATAAGAATGTCCGACAAAGCAGTGAATACTGTAAAAAAATCGATGATCCTATAACAATGTATAGGATTCACAATCACATTCTCACTAGTAGCAGTCGAAAGTTTTCTTTTGCTCGTACTTGCTCCACCTTCTTCACTGACACTCGACTCACTCTTGGTGTTTTGATTTCCATAAAATGATCTTTTACGTGGTCTACTTCGTCGTTCGCAAGACTCATGAGAACCTTTCGGATACGAGGACATTTTGAAAACTCTCGGTAAGAAAGCCGGAGTTCAACTAACCAGACTCGACGCTCTATCGAAATATCGTAAACGTTCGAGAACGTTCTACCCAATGCCAAACAAAAACATCTGCCGAAACTCCCCTCTTTCTATTATTCAATAGAACAGCGGTATTGAGGCAGGTAGCAGGTAGCTGGAAAAGAAGGGCCTGGGCGACCGCTCCGTTATAATTACCGTGCGCTTCTTCACAGAACCGACGGGCGGTCACTTAACCCTCCGCGGTCACACACCCTAGCTGTGAAACGCCGGTCACACGGGGTCACAGTGACCCCACCCGTGTTTGAAGGGCTGCCGCATTGACCCTATCATTCCGAATGACTTTTATAAAATCAGGGTATCAGTTTGAACCTTCTGGAATGCGGAAATATCAGTATTATATCAAAACCGAATTTGAAGATGACGGAAAAAAATCAGCAAGGGGTCAATGCGTAAAAAATGTCTTGTTTTACTAAAAAAATCATAACTTTGGCAATTTTCAATTTTTTTTCATGAAATTTTAAGGTGGTACTCCTGAGATATGATAGTTTGAGAAAAAAAATAGTTCCATAGTGGGCGTTTCAAAAAAGGTATTTATTCTCATATCTGAAGAGGGTCCATTTTGGAGTGAAATAAAGAACGATAATTATGAAAAATGAGCGATTAATTATAAAAAGTTGCTTGGAAAATGGTTGAATAATTGTATACACATTCAAGTTATTAACAGAGAAATGTAATTTCGTGATTTTTTCGTAATTTTTTTTTTCACTCTGATTTAATGATAACAGAAATTTCGAAGTAATTAAACATATGCACTTGATACAAAAAAATTTTACGATTCTCATAGTCACATTGACATCACGTAAATTAATCCCAGACTGAAAAAAAATTAAAAAAAAATTACTATTCATGACAAAAAAATTCACACGCCGGTCACACTGTGGGTCCAGGTGACCCCAGCTCGCGCACGATATTGTTTTTTCGACTGCCACGGGGTGACTATTGCCTCAATTCATCTAAACCTTGTCTGTACTTACAAAGGGAATCCCAAAGCACTGTTAGGGGGCAGGCCAATCATCTTGACTGCCAACATCTTATAGTAATTTTGGTTTAAAGTTGCGCGTGGGGTCATCTGGACCCCAGGTGACCGCGGAGGGTTAAGTGCTCATTGCATTCGAACTAATGGGAATTTTGCTTTGAAATTTTGAACACATATTCTTGAATAGTTATACTAACGATTCATGCAATAAAAAAAAAGACGATTTTTCGATCGGTCTAAACTGGTTTCCCCCCTTAAAGATTTTCTCTTTTATACGATAGAATAAGTTGAGAAGAATTTTTTGGTCGCTTATTATTTATACTATAATATGACAAACTCATTTATAACTTGAAGCTTATGAATACGGACTCGTTATAGAAGTGTAGAGTTCTGATTACAACATAATATATAATATTTAAACAACCTTTATGTAGGAACGTACTGATTTCGGTCATGTAAGATCGCTGGGTTTCCCATGGATTCTTTTTGGGAAATTCATGTAAGATCGCTGGGTTTCCCATGACTATGTCCAGGAATAATAATCGGAAATCCACCATGGTATTCCTGTGGGAATCCCCAGATTAATGTGGATCCTCCATAGTAAACCCTGTAGTTGTCCATAAAATTTTTCCAGGAATCATATAATTTTTCTCTGAGAATTACATGTGCCATTGCTGGATTTCCTACAACATTCTTCGTAGTTGTGATTTACTAATTTTATGCGGTTTATACGTGGAAATCCGTGGATTCCTATAGATTTCTCGAAGGAATCTTGCACTCATCCAGTAAATTATCCATGGTTTCTCGTATATGTAATCTCTGGAAATTACATGTATCATGACTGGATTTTTCACGATATTTTCCATGGAGAAAACATGGCAATATTACATGGATTTCTAATAGAAATCCCTGGATTTCTATGGATTTTCTATGAGAATCTTTCACTTAAATATATGTCATCCATTTCCATGGATTCAGACACATGGATTTCAATTATCATTATCCATAGGATAGCTATAGAATACGTATATCAATTCCACTAGACTTTCTATGGAAAACACATGAATTATCCATATATAGATTTCTCATGTTACTGGATGTTGAATAGATTTCCATGGAACTCCACAAAAATCCACCTGGATTCGTGTGTTTTCCCATGGATTTTCACCTGGAAATTTTCAGTAGGGATTAACACAGACAACATTCCAAGCGGCTGTCAGTACGCTCGTTATTGTTTTTTTACGCTCCTTATTCGGCAAAAACAGCTTTTTTGTGACGAAAAAAAGTTTCAGAAGTCATAAAAGATGAGTTAAGAAATTAAAAAAAAATTCGGATCTCTTTTCAACATTTTCGACAAATAAGAACATGGATTTTGCAATACTCCAATCATTTCGACAAAAAATTAAAAAATTCCAAAATAGTGAAAAAAAAAAATTTTGTCAGTTTTGATTTTATCACCATTGAATTCCTTGGGAAAAACAACTACAGATATAAATTTGTCATCCCCGTAACACTACTACATCATAATATGTAGCTGGAAAATTGGTTTTATCGCTTTATCGCTTATCATTTTTCAACAACCCCCACTTTCCTTTTTAATAAGGCTGTTGTTATTGTACTGCTAACAAGGTACAGTGCGACGATTAAGATAATTTCTTCATTACAGTGTTTATGAAAGATTTGGGAAATTCCCGTCTCTATTTTTTCTCAATTCTGCGGATAAACTCAATCTGCAAATATTTATACCGGGTATTCCATTTAAAGTGTTACAGGCTTATATCTTGACGAGTGTGGATTTTGGTAAAAAATGTTTCAAACGCGAAAGTTTCTTGTCCATTTTGGGGAAATGCAATGGTGCAGTTCGTTTATCGAAAAATTTAATTTTTTATGGTTTTTTGATAGTCAACTTTGTCCTTTTGAATGAGTAGTACCCCAATTTTTTTGATTTCAGAATCGTTTTCTAGGTGGAAAAATAAAAAACTTGTATATCAGAAAATTTGTTTCTCAAACCTCAAGTTGGTGTTTATTACTTAGTGCAGTTGCCTATATTAAACGTAGTATCGACTGTCATTATTTTTTAAATTCCTTTTCGTTTATTTATTTACTTAACGACTTTTATTTCCGAAATCTACTTAATGAATCATTTGTGGAATAATTTAGTAGAAATCCTGAACAATATGAATGTCAAATGCGCATTTTACTAGATTCAAATGAGTTTTTTGAAATTACACCCAAGCCAGATTCCAGTTCTGAGAAAAGAAAATTTCCACTAAAAGTTCCTCATTTTTTCATTCGAAAAACGATTCTGGAATCGATAATAGGGGTTCCTATTAAAACAAAAACGAAGTTGACCATCAAATAACCATCAAACCCTTAAGGAAAAAACACTCACAATAACCCTTAAAATAACACTCAGTAGTGACTCTCAACTGAGGTGTACTTTCGTACACCTAACTTGGGTGTTGACTCTCAGTTGAGTGTTGACCCTCTGTTGGGTGTCACTCATTTGGGAGTCAACTCTCAGTTTGGGAGTTCGACACTCAAAATTTGGGAGTCCACCCTCAGTTTGGGAGTTGGACACTCAAAATTTGGGAGTCAACTCTCAATTTGGGAGTTCGACACTCGAAATTTGGGAGTTCAACTCACAAAATTTGGAAGTCCACCCTCAATTTGGGAGTTGGACACTCAAAATTTGGTAGTCAACTCTCAATTTGGGAGTTCGACACTCGAAATTTGGGAGTCAACTCTCAATTTGGGAGTTCGACACTCGAAATTTGGGAGTCAACTCTCAATTTGGGAGTTCGACACTCGAAATTTGGGAGTCAACTCTCAATTTGGGAGTTCGACACTCGAAATTTGGGAGTCAACTCTCAATTTGGGAGTTCGACACTCAACATTTGGAAGTCAACTCTAAACCTGGGAGTTCGATACTCGAAATTTTGGTGTCAAATCTCAATTTGGGAGTTCGACACTCGGAAATTGGGAGTTCGACACTCAACATTTGGGAGTCAACTCTAAACCTGGGAGTTCGATACTCGAAATTTGGGTGTCAAATCTCAATTTGGGAGTTCGACACTCGGAATTTGGGAGATCGACACTCGAAATTTGGAAGTCAACTCTCCATTTGGGAGTTGGACACTCAAAATTTGGTAGTCAACTCTCAATTTGGTAGTTCGACACTCGAATTTCGGGAGTTAACTCTCAATTTTGGAGTTCGACACTCGAAATTCAGGAGTTAACTCTCAATTTGGGAGTTCAACACTCGAAATTTGAAAGTCAACTCCCAATTTAAGAGTTTTACACCCAAAATTCAGTGTTCACACTCAGGAATTGAGTGTATTTTCCGTAAGGGATATTACATTATTATTTATTATTAATTTGGGAACGTCACACACGACAACACAATTTCGAGAATATTTATAAGTTTATTTTAATGCAAAGAAACGCACTTCTGCATCCGTAAATTGACTTTCATTTCGACCATCGCACACAGCATAAGCAGGAAATCCTCGTTACGATAATCATAATATGATAGTTTTGTCGAGGATAACGGAAACGCGCTAGCTTCGTGAGAAGCCGAAACGTGCTAGTTTTCGTAAAAAATCTGAAACATGCTAGTCTTCGTACGCAGCGTCGATGTAGTTTGCAAAAAAAAAAAAAAAAAAATCGAACCTTCTGCGATCAAAGTTCACGCATAGGAAAATAACCTTTCGTAGCAAAGATACTGATAAGACATTGCGTAGAAATTCCATTCTTACAATAAAAAGACAGGCAGAAAATCAAATAAGACCATTCAATATATTTCTCGTTTTATCCTAATGGATATTAAATGAAATATTAACTAGTGTTAAATTTTTGTTTTTTTACAAAACGTATTTATTATCGTTTAATTAGAATTTTTACACTGTGTTTTTTTTTTTTTTTTTTTTTTTTTCCAAGTCAATTTATGATACCGCCTTGCAACGAGCATGTATGATTAATTTTATTTGAAATAAATTTACATCTTTAACGATAAACGCCCAGCTGGGTTCATAAAGAATAACATATTTCATTTTATTTTATTTTATATGAAAACGTGAAATAAATTAGAAAATAATATTACTTTTTCTCATTTATAGTATAATCTAAATTGTATTGTACGTTATATCATATAATAAAATAAATCATTGAGTAGTCAGTGTTATAGTAAAGGTAAATTATTATATAATTACCATATAGTTACAACGTTACAATGCAATATCACACAAGCAAATGCAATGAAGAAATTCTTTATATTATAGTTGTTTATGCGCATCGATGTGACGAAAAATAAAAAAATTTAGTTAATGTCATAATCGATAGTTTTAAATAAAGATTACAGCTATGATATCAAAGTGTAAAAAAAACTTGAGGCCTATAGTCTTAGCGGGATAACATTTATAAAATATATTATTCTCTATAACTATAGTATTACGCTCCAATTTTTTCTATCTCATCCGCGTCTTCCGCGTCAAGATAGTGTATCTTTTTTCTAAAATGCTTCTCGATATCTAGACATAACTCCATAGCGTGCGAAGAATCAACCAGATTTATTGCGATACCAGATTTACCGAATCTTCCAGTTCTCCCGATTCGGTGCAGATAAGTTTCACAGTCTGCTTGGTGGTTCTGATCCATTGGCAAATCGAAGTTTACAACAATAGTCACTTGCTCAACGTCGATTCCTGGAATTCATATGAATTTTCTGAGTTTTTTTTATACCAATAAAATATCATTCTGTAAACAACTTTTGTAATAACTGGTAAAAACGGTTCACCGCAGAGCACAGATAGCTGTTTCCTTACCTCTTGCCAATACGTTGGTTGTGATGAGAACCTTCTCAAGTCCAGCTCGAAATCTGTCTAGAACAGCAATTCGCTGCTCTACAGTCAAGTCACCGGATAAAACAGCTACTGCATGGCCATCTTTACTCATCTTTTCTGCTAGCCATCCAGCTGTTTTTCTAGTCTGTGTTAAAAAACAATAACAATAGATATAAATTTAAGTATAAATCCGGTGCGGCTTATCTGAGGCTTCGTATGTTCACATGAAATAATACCAAGCTGGGGTAACGTGAATAAGAAACGAAAATAAATGTAAGAATCTTTTGTAGAAAAGTATTTTACATGACAGAATATGATGGCTTGTCCTATGGTGATAACTCCATAAATATTTGTGATCGCGGTATACTTTTCTTCCATATTATTGCACTTTACGTAGTACTGCTTGATGTTATCCAAGCTCTCTTCTTCTTTGAGTAATCGAATAATTAATGGATTGCTGACAATTAGTTCGGCAAATTCCATCACAGCGGTTTCATACGTTGCTGAGAAAAACATCATCTGGCAAGTAGGAGGAAGCAGCCTGAAATATGAGACGTGAAATAGTATAATACTCGTATTTTGTGAAGGAGAGAATGCGAAGGATTGATTTAACGCAGTAATTTTCGTACTTGTGGATACGGATACATTGATCCTGATGTCCTTGAGTGGCGATCATCACATCTGCCTCATCCAGAACAAATACTGAAATTTTTCTGAGGTCAAAGAATTTGAATTTTATAGCCCAATCCAAAACTTTTCCTGGTGTCCCAATTATTATGTGGTCACTGATCTTCGTTCCTCTTGGAACTGAAATAGAAATTCAAAGATATATTGCGATCTATCATTCTGGTGGGAATTGAATCAAATTGAGTGTTGAAAGACTTATATGAATACATTGTGAAAATATGTATATTACTTTCTTCTCCTCTGACTGCATATTTTAGCTTGATTTCCGGGCAAAACTGAGACATCTTTGCGGCAACCTCTCCGGTTTGAATAGCCAATTCATAGGTAGGTGATAAGCACAGAACTTGAGGATAATTTTTGTTTGGATCTACTCTACTCAGCATGGCGAGAACAAATGCTGCTGTTTTACCAGTTCCAGACTGTGATTGTGCGATCATGTTTTGTGGCCTATTGAAAATTGAGAACTTACTCAGTTTTTGTTCTTTTTTACATTAGATACAAGAATCTTACACAGGGAATGGTTTTTGCCTTCATAAGGACTGATTAGACAATAAATGCCCAAAGAATTGCATGCATTGGATCAAAAACCTGATTAAATAGACCCTAGAAGGTTTACAGATTAGATATAAACAGCAAACATCCATGAGGATAGAGCAGCTCAAGTAATTGACACAACAAAGTGAATCCATGGAAGGTAATACCACGATGTTCTATATCTCAGGTGACTCATGGTTTGAGGAAACCAAGGCAATGGTATAATTAATTTCTGAAAAAGTAGAGACAAGGATTTGCTGGAATAGTTAGTCGTCAAGACTTACGGATCTGCGAGTAATGTTGGCAGAGCAGTCTCCTGAATTTTTGACGGAGCATTGAATCCCATGGCATAAACTCCCTTGAGGAGTGCTGGTTTCCTGAAAAACATGATTGTTGAGCGTCGAGAGTATCTCTCAAGCAATTATACTCATACTTTGATCAGACAATGAAATATTATAACAATTTCTAGCAACATCTTTGATTGCTTTCTATCAAATTCTAGTGAAAAACAACGCCTGACTGAATACTAAAATATAGAAGCTTATTTCTCCTTTCAATAACGATTCAATACGACAAGTGAGATCTAATAAATAAAACACTGAATGCTACTAACAGATGAAGCGCTTCGAATGTTTTGATGCTGTACAAGGGAGAAGTGGGATCTTTTCTTTGAATTTCCAGATCTTTGGTCGTCTCGACTAGCCCTTTGCGGATTATCTTCTGCAGCAATGATTTTTCTGCTGGGGATATGTGTTCCTCAGCTTCGCTACTTTTTGAAGATTCACTGCCTTCAACTGGTGGTGTGGTCGGCACGGGTGGTGTGCTTGGCGTTGAAAGGCCCAAGTTAGTTACCTTGATGAAAAAAAAATCAAAAAATAAAAAAAAAAACAGTAAAAAATCAAGTGAGTTACATGTAAAAAAAAAAAAATTAGGTCAATAAAAACAACTGCCATACATTGTAAACGTGTAAATTTGAGATTAAAATAAGTGAGCAGTGATGTAAACGTAGCTTATTTTTCTTCGGCTTGTAAAAAAATAAAAAATAAAAACCACAACAATGGACGTGCGCCGTAAATAATAATCGCCGCAAGAAAATAATAAACTTATACCAGAAAGAATAAGGGATGTCTGAAATTATTTTTTGATTGTTGATTTTTGGAGAGAATAAAGATGCGTTTTTGTTACACGTGCTTGTTGTACTTGAAGAAAATTGCGGGTAGTGGTTGGAGTTCTGATTTAAGGTTATGTCAGAATCTTTAGAGTCGGTTTAAACTATTCGTATATTATGTATTATTGCTTTACCTGTGAGGCCAGGTTCTCCTGTTCGTCTACATATTTTCCCCAGTCAACTACAGGCGAAGCCATTTTTTTAATTTCGAATTAAACTCTTGATTTTTAGCAAAATAAACTCTCGTTTTTGAAAATCCACACCGCAAATTGCCGATTGCGATGTCTTTACTCTACAAGTCTATGGTGCTGCCACTACACGCTACTGCGGCCAAGCAACGAACTAATCGGTTAATATTTTGAAACGATATTAACGATGATCGACTCATCGACATACGTTCTAAATCTCGCGGAAATTAAACCTTGAGTCTCGAGAATCGTCAACTATTACATTCCCAAACCGGGGACTCCCCTTCATCTGAATTTAAATGGAATTCAATATCGAGAGATAAAGACATGTAGAAATTATATTTCTCAACTTTAGGTGCTAAAGTCCTCCTTTGCGCACCGTCTACAGGCACCGAAAAGTAGACTTCTGCGCACCCGTGCGCAAAGTACTAAATTCTTTTCGTCCGAGATCGACATTATTGCTATAAATGATTGAAATAAAGTAGCGATTTTAATGCCGTCGAATGTGCGTTCACGAGTCTTGACTGATAAGACGGACATTCGACGGCATTTAGTAGCTTTTTAGTCGATCAAAGAACGTCTGTTATAAGTCAAAGATTATTTTGTGCTAGTTGCAGGGCATCAGTATCTTTTTTTCCACACGGCGTGCGCAAAGTTCGATTTTGCGCACGCTTCGCGTGCATAAAATTCAACTTAGCGCGCGCTGTGTTGAAAAATGAAGTTCGATACACGTGCGAAAGATGATTCTCGACTCGTGTGATTGTCACCCTCGCTTCGCTCGGGCGAAAAACTTCACACTCGTCCGAGAATCAACACTTTCGCACTAGTATCGAAAAGTACTATTTTCTACACATAATATGTTACCTTAGGGTGTCCGTTAAAAAACCCAATTTTGAATCGGACCAGACGCACTCCCTACAATGATTGAAAAAAAAATAAAAAAAATTTCAAGCCCAATTTGATCCTTCTATCTCAATTGGAAGGCGTGCCTAAGTGTCCAAATAATTTCACATTTCAATAACATTGATTTTTGTCATTTCTTTTCAATTCCAATTTTTTACGTGCAAACCGTGACGTGCAACACCAGTCTGATGGAATCAGTACTTTCTTGTCCATTGCGTTATTGAAAGAATCAGTTCTTCATTTCATTTAAAAATTTATTTTTCCGTACATACGAGACAATCGGCCAGGAGGATTTTTTTCTATGTACTTCCACTTATATGAGGGAGATTTCAACTTAAAAAATTGGAATTGAAAAAAAATGACCGAAATCAATGTTATTCAAATGGAAAAGTATTTGGAAACTTAGGCACGCCTTTCAATTGAGATAGAAGGATCAAATTGCGCTCAAAAATTTTTTTATTTTTTTTTTTTCAATCATTGTAGGGGGTGCGTCTAATCCGATTCAAAATTGGGTTTTTTAACGGACACCCTAATGTTACCTACCTATTTGTATAATTAATGTAAAATGAATAAATGTAAAATATTTTCTTCTAAAAAAATATATTTTGTCTCAGTTACAAAAGTAAAAATACAATATGGGCAATTCCACCTCAAATCGGCCGAGAAATGACCTCGTATTTTTTGAATCGACTTAAACTTTTTTTACGTGAAATCTACATCAAAAAAGTAGACCCGTATTTTTTCGTTGGTCCAAAATATTTTTTTTTACGCTAGTTATGAATTATCGCATTTTACTGTAGTGGCGTGCGGGGGGCTTTGAGAATTAATATCTCGGGTCCCCTTCATCGTAGAGAAAGGTTCCAAAACGCGTTTTAAAGGCGATGAAAGACACTTTTCGATAAAATTTTTCAACTTTTCGAAAAATATAGTTTTGTTATTTTTCTGAGCAATCAAAATGTTTATCGATGTTTTTTGCAAACTAAGGCCATTTTTAAAATTCTTAAAAAAATATGATCGCATTCCTTATTCAATTCTGGGCTGCGTTCCAAAACATCACCCGGGTGCTCTCGGGTGTGTCTTCATCCTTTCTTCACCCATGAAGGTGCCTTTTCATTAGCGTCAGTTTAACGCGAATTCGCTGACGCAGACGCGTCGGACGCCAATGAAAATGCTTCTGGCGTCGAATCGACGCAGTACGGCAGTAGCGTCTCGCAAAAAAAAATTAAAAAACACCGTGGCGCGACTCAACCAAAAAAATTAGGACAATTCGAAAAATAAGTGGGCTTTCCAAAACTAGAAATCACGATCTTTATTTAAAAAAAATTCTGCTCTTCGTGCGATAAAAACCCTCACCTCGGATGAAATTAATGTTGAGGGTTTGCCATTACAGAACGATCGAGTTTAATTATTGTATGATTTATAATTTCTGTTTTATATGAAATAATTATCGTGAATATAATATCTCTTGTAACCGAAATATCAACGTCACGTAATAATTCGCTATGTACTGGATATGGAAAATAATAATAAGCGTGTGAAATCCGAGAAAAACGAATAATTTTATTTTTATTTATTATTCAGCAGTTCTACATTAAATGAATACATGAATGCCGCTATACGCAAATAAGGTACATTCGGTATATGCGGTCGATCCGCCCTGTTAACTTTTTCCAGCATATCTGCGTTTGCGGTATATGCTTGGAGTGAGGTTCAAAGTGTGACTCATATTCAACTCTTTTAACTTTGCGCGCTCTTTCACCGTTCCGCGAGCTGGTCGAGCGCATAAACCGAACGCACCCAGCCACACTAGGCGCGTCGACGCCAAGAAATTGGGAAATCTGAACTTCTTTGCGTCAACGCAAGAATGTCAATCTGTGACGTCATCTGTCTTGACGCTCGGTTCCAGCGTCTATTCGCCGCTAATGAATTGGCACCTTAAAGCGAGGCGCGCGGCGCGGCAACCTGACGCAACACCGGACAAATAATTGTAAAAAAAAAAACTTAGAAACATAGCTCCATCTTTTTTAAAAAATCACCATCTTCAGAATTGAATAATAGCGTTTTCACTTGGGACAATTTTTCGTGCACCGCGCTGAACTGGTGCAAAATTTACTCTATTTGTCACTCTCACTCCTTCTAGGTAGAGAGAGACGAAGGCAGCTACACTACACCAGTTCAGCACCAGTTCAGCAAAAATCGTCCGAAGTGAAAACGCTATAAGGAATGCGATCATATTTTTTTTAGAATTTAAAAAATGGCCTTAGTTTGCGAAACAAATCGATAAACATTTTGATTGCTCATAAAAATAACAAAACTTTATTTTTCGAACAGTTAAAAAATTTTATCGAAAAGTGTCTTTCATCGCCTTTAAAACGCGTTTTGGAAGATCTCTCTACGGTGAAGGGGACCCGAGATATTAATTCTCAAAGTCACCTGCGCGCCACTTTTACAGTAAAAAGCGATAATTCATAACTAGCGTAAAAAAAAATTTTTATACCAACGAAAAAATTCGGATTCCCTTTTTTGACGTAGATTTCACGTAAAAAAAGTTCGAAACAATTCAAAAAGTACGAGGTCATTTTTCGACCGATTTGAGGTGGAAATGCCAGATATAATTTTTTTCTACACATTCTGAAGTTTTCTTTTTATTTTGAGTTGAGAAAAATATTATTTAAAATATGAGATACTAGAGTAAAAATAATGCGATAATACAAACAATATAAGAAAATATATTTAGTCTCAGTTACAGAAGTACAAATACAATATAGAATTCGTCATCAGGTTTTAGGTGAAAATGTTTAAGGGGGGGATTCCCTTTTTTTTTCGCTGAATTTATCGCGTTTTTCTAATTTTCTGGCGAAGAAACTATGCAATGGATCAATGCGAAATTCGGCATGTGGATTTAGTGATCTCTTATCCATTCACAAAAAAATTAAAAACCATTCCCTCCCAAAAATACGCCTTCCACCCCCCCCCTCGACGCGCGATGATCCCCAGTTGACGATGTGCACGATTCGAGTCTTCCCATTAATCCTGCAAGAAAAACCCAAACACGTTTTACTTTACACACATAATGTAGCTACTATCGTTTGACGAAAAAAAGAAGCAATATTTGAAGTTGAATATTTTTTTGTTTATAACAAAAATATCAATCTATTTTTTTTTTATCAATCGATATTTTGAGTTCAAAACATCACCGGATCCTCAATTCTTTTTTTTTTTTTTTGTTTTTTTTATTCGCTTCGTCGAACGATAGCTACAAGTGTTTAAATTAAAAGGTTGTTGGGTTTTTGTTGCAGGATTAATGGAAAGACTCAAATCCTGCACATCGTCAACTGGGCATCATCGCGTGTCGAATGGGACAAGAGGCGTATTTTTAGGAGAAAATGATTTTCATTTTTTTTCTGAATAGATGAGAGATAAATAAATCCACATGCCAAATTTCGCATTGATCCGTTGTATACCCAGTTTCTTCACCAGAAAATTAGAAAAAAGCGATAAATTTAGCGAAAAAAAAAAGGGAATCCCCCCTTAGCCATAAGTCTCATGATCGAATTTATTTTCCAATTTTTTCTATTTCATCTGGATCTCCAACGTCAAGAAAGTGTATCTTCTTTCCAAAGTGTTCTTCTATGTCCTGACACAGCTGCCTCGTGTGTGACGAATCGGTCAGATTTATAGCGATTCCAGATTTTCCGAATCTACCTGTCCTTCCTATTCTATGTAGATAAGTTTCACAGTCTGCTTTGCGGTCCTGATCCATTGGCAAGTCGAAGTTTACAACAATAGTCACTTGCTCAACGTCGATTCCTGGAATTCATATAAATTTTCTAAGTTTTTTTATACCAATAAAATATTATTCTGTAAACAACTTTTGTAATAACTGGAAAACTGGTTCACAGCAGAGCACAGATAGCGATTTCCTCACCTCTTGCCAATACGTTGGTTGTGATGAGAACCTTCTCAAGTCCCTCTCGAAATCTGTTCAAAACAGCATTGCGCTCCTCAACGCACAAGTCAGAGGATAAAACAGCTACGGCATGCCCATCTTTACTCATCTTTTCTGCTAGCCAGCTAGCTGTTTTCTTAGTCTGTGTTTAAAAACAATAACAATAGATATAAATTTAAGTATAAATCCAATGTGGCTTATCCGAGGCTTCGGATGTTCACATGAAATAATACCAAGCTGGGGTAACGTGAATAAGAAACTAAAATAAATGTAATAAACTTTTGTAGAAGAGTATTTTACATGACAGAATATGATGGCTTGTCCTATGGTGATAACGCCATAAATATTTGTGATCGCGGTGTACTTTTCTTCAACATTATTGCACTTTGCGTAAAACTGCTTGATGTTATCCAAGCACTCTTTATCTCTTGGTAATCGAATTATCAATGGTTTGGAGACAATTAGTTCAGCAAATTCCATTACAGTCGGTTCGTACGTTGCTGAGAAAAACATCATCTGGCAAGTAGAAGGAAGCAGCCTGAAATATGAGACGTGAAATAGTATAATACTCGTACTTTGTGTCCTAGAGAATACGAAGGATTGATTTAATGCAGTAATTTTCGTACTTGTGGATACGGATACATTGATCCTGATGGCCTTGAGTAGCAATCATCACATCTGCCTCATCCAAAACAAAAACTGAAACTTTTTCCAGGTCAAAGAACCTGAACTTTATCGCCCAATCCATGACTTTGCCTGGAGTCCCAATCAGTATGTGATCAGTGATCTTGGTCCCTCGTGTAACTTAAATAAGAAGTCGGGGACATGTTATGATTCATCAATCATTCATCAAACTAATGTATCATGAGATTTAAGCTAATAAAAAGTACAGCAATTGTTTAAGTATTGAGAAATTGAACTAGATTGGCAAATACATTAGGCATTAAATATTATGCATAAATTACGTTCTTCTCCTCTGACAGAATATCTTAGTTTGATTTCTGGACAATACTGAGCCATTTTAATTGCTACTTTTCCAGTTTGAATAGCTAATTCATAAGTAGGTGACAGACAAACAACTTGTGGGTAATTTTTGTTCGGATCCACTCGACTCAGCATAGCCAGAACAAATGCTGCGGTTTTACCAGTTCCAGACTGTGATTGTGCGATCATGTTTTGTGGCCTATCGAAAATTGAGAACTTACTCAGTTTTTTTTTTTATACATCAAATACAAGAATCTTACACAGAGAATGGTTTTTGCCTTCATAAGGACTGATTAGACAATAAATGCCCAAAGAATTGCATGCATTGGATCAAAAACCTGATTAAATAGACCCTAGAAGGTTTACAGATTAGAAATAAACAGGAAACATCCATGAAGATAGAGCAGCTCAAGTAATTGACACAAAAAAGTGAATTTATGGAAGGTAATACCACGAATGTTCTATATCTCAAGTGACTCGTGGTTTGGGGAAACCAAGGCGATGGTATAATTAATTTCTGAAAAAGTAGAGACAAGGATTTGCTGGAATAGTTAGTCGTCAAGACTTACGGATCTGCGAGTAATGTTGGCAGAGCAGTCTCCTGAATTTTTGACGGAGCATTGAATCCCATGGCATAAACTCCCTTGAGGAGTGCTGGTTTCCTGAAAAACATGATTGTTGAGCGTCGAGAGTATCTCTCAAGCAATTATACTCATACTTTGATCAGACAATGAAATATTATAACAATTTCTAGCAACATCTTTGATTGCTTTCTATCAAATTCTAGTAAAAAACAACGCCTGACTGAATACTAAAAGATAGAATCTTATTCCTCCTTTCAATAACGATTCAATACGACAAGTGAGATTTACTAAATAAAACACCGAATGCTACTAACAGATGAAGTTCTTCAAAGGTTTTGATACTGTACAACGGAGAATTGGGATCTTTTCTCTGAATCTCCAAATCTTTTGTTGTCTCTATTAGCCCTTTGCGAATTATCTTTTGCAGCAAGGAGTTCTCTGCAGGAGATACATGCTCTTCAGTATCATCGTTCTTTAATGGTGCTCTCAATTTCGGTAGTTCTTGAGTATCATCGTTCTTTAATGGTGCTCTCAATTTCGGTAGCTCTTGAGTATCATTATTCTCTAAGGGTGCTCTCAATCTCGGTAGCTTTTGGGTATCATTATTCTCTAAGGGTGCTCTCAATCTCGGTAGCGGTTCGCCAGGATTTGAGATTCCTAAGCTTGTAACCTATCAATACCATTATTATATACAAAATTTACATCATGTTACACATGGTAATTGTTGATCGATCCCCGAGTCACCGCGGCTGATATATAAAAATATAAATTTATTACCTTAGAGGTCAGTTGTTCTTGTTCGTCTTTATATTTCGCCCAATTAGCTTCTGTATAAGCCATAACTGTTTACAACAAGCCTTTATAAAAAGTTTTGTCAAAAATACACACACCCGTAATATTTCGGGCACAATGGAGAATGAACAAAAGCCACACCAGAACCACGCGCCACGAGTGATCAGGGGGATTCCCCTCCATGTGGCGGGAAAATTCGAAATTCAACTCGAAGCTTGCGTTCG
Organism: Tenthredo mesomela; assembly: GCA_943736025.1. Classification (NCBI taxonomy): domain Eukaryota; kingdom Metazoa; phylum Arthropoda; class Insecta; order Hymenoptera; family Tenthredinidae; genus Tenthredo; species Tenthredo mesomela. The sequence continues at coordinate 2,273,694 of OX031016.1, forward strand.
ATTTCGTAATAATTAAAGATAATTAGGGAATAAATTGGATTATTTTGAAATAAAAAACGTCATATTTTTGTTCCAAGTAGTTTTTTTTATTTACTATCTCTTTCTTATGTATCTTATACATCATAATATTATCATGTATTATATCCGTGTTATGTATTATGCTAAATTGTAATAATTAACGTAAGATATTTAAATCAGCATAAAACTGATTCTGATCTAATCATAATATGTATATACCATAACATATGTATATAGTTGTATTATCAATTATAAATACAGGCTAGAATGAATAATCAATCATCAATAACTAATTTATAATACTCAGCAATTTGTATTCTGTCACTATCAGCTATGATTCATATATCAGACTATTATTTTATTTTTTTATTTTTTTTTTATCTCAATTTCAATTCTATAGTTTGCCTTTACTTAGCATAAGCTTAGATTATATTATATTATACCGAAATTAAAACATAAAAATATATTAAAACAGCGAGACACGAGTCCCAATTATTATTATAGAATTGGTTAATGCATACACATAGTATAATAAATCATTAATGAACGTATTATATTATAGTTTACTACTGTTATTTAATTATACCAAAAAATCTTAACTCTTATTTTGTTTAATTTGACTATAAAAGATCAATTATTCTTCTTCCTCTTCTTAATTTAGGTATATAGAAAGCCTATACAGATTCAAACTCATCATTAATTTGGATTTAAATGAAATTTAATTAATTATAAATTGAAAAATTTACATTACTCTTATACTTCCTGCAGCATATTATATTATATTATATTATATTATATTATACCTTCTATTATGTATATATTGATAAAATCAGAATTTTATTATCATATATATAAGCAAATATCTAGTCCAAGGCTAAAATAATCTGCCTTTAGTTTATCCTTCAAGTCTTCTAAATTGTACAATTTTTTTTATATTACATATACCTCATACGATATACTATTTATATCTAAGGAAATAAATGTATATTCGATACTTTATGCGTATCTGTTTAATTAAAAATCACTAGATTATATATAATTAGCAGCAATAACTAAAGCATTTAAAAATCTTCCATGCTTATGATAAAATAATTTCTAATACACTCCTGTGTACGAATAATTGTATAGATACTATTTATAATGGCATAAATTCCTCATTTCTTTTATTCTCTATAGATTTTGAATAGAAATCCTATGACTCAGTATAGCTGCGTTGAAATTTTCAACTAAACATAATTAATTGTGATTTTTTTTTTCTCTCTATTTACAAATTCAATTCTTTAAACTGTATGAGTGATTATAAGATTTCCAGAACTGCCCTTCCGTTGAATAGCTAATTAAAACCTAGGTTTTCTCAACCGGAAAAAAACTGTCTATGTAGATTCTTGCAGTCCCAATCGTAAAATCCTGCATTGAATGCATTATGATGAACTAATTTTATTGATATTTTCAATATGATGCATAGATTATTATGTAGATCTCCGAGCGTTTAATACAAGTCTCAAGATTTTTTAACGACTGTAGGTATCGCCTTATTTCCTCCGGTCTGTGGGACAAGATGTACCGTTATCAATGATAGGTCGAGCATTTTACGCTGGTATTTCTTGTGAAAGACAAAAGCAGCGGACTGTGTCTTAAACACGATTGTAGCACTGCCCTCGCTCATTCGTATGCTCTATAACACGAATATGGAAAAAAGTTAAAATATTAATTAGTTAATGACTGAATTTATTCAGCGAGAATATTAACTATAAAAAAAAATTAACAAAAGAAGTTAAAAATTCGAATTAGGTAGAACAGCTAAAGAAAGTATTTGTCGTATTTAATGAAGAAATTGAAGAGAAGTTTAGAGACTAATAAAATTGAAAGAAAGAAACGATGATGCATCGTAGAAAAGATGCGTTGAGAAACGAATTCGAATCAGTTTATCGAGACGATGGAACTGATATTGTCTTCGATATAAAATGTAGTATGCAATATGAGAATAATGTTACTTCTTCTGAAATCAATTAGAGATAGAAGTTCAGAACAGATTTTTACCAGTCTCAGTATAATCTGGTTTTATTTTCTTAAAAATCGATCGGAGCCCAAGTAAGGCTTAATGCAATCATGTTAGAAAGCAGCGGAAACATTAAAATGCCATGCCTTAATATTAGATTACAGAAAAGTGTATTATTAATAAACCAGAAACGATTGGAATACATAGTGCATTGTGCAACTAGTGCACAAAGTTGAGAATCACCAATAAAAAATTAATGTTATTGTTATCATCATGCAAAAGGATATAGATGTATAGAGATAATAATGGATGTATGGTTGAAGAGTTCTCTCCTGCGTTGTAAGATTAATCGTGTAATCAGAGTTCAGTCATTAAAATCGTGTCTGTTTTAGTCTGAGATGGGCATTTTAATAAAGTCCCAAAACGTAGGTGATGAATGGGATAAATGAACAGTACTGATACGGTTTTGTTAACTTTTGCATAGAAATATAGTATTTGGCAATAAACATCAGGTTTTTGTTTTTTACATCAAAAGTCAATTCCAGTAGGTATCCGACATCAATGATTGATGTATAAATAATGAGAAAAATGAGTAACAGAAACATTTCGAAATTCTAAAAAAATAGGTATAATGCTACACTCTACATGCTATAACTGTTTTTCATGATAAGTACGAATGATCGTTGTACATTATCATTGCTATTCTACTACATGAAACAAGAAAACCAAGAAAGAAATATAGAGATTCATAATGAACACTATCTAATTATTAAGTACCTATTCGTTACTCTCACAGTTCAGGCTGAATTTATTTAATGAAAGTATAAATGAAACTATATGAAATAAAATACCTACTACATCAGATACAAAATAAATTTCAATACTTTTGTCAATCGAGATAAATTTCTAATCTCTAATAATCTATGAAGTCTTTCTTAAATCTCACTCTATCCTAGAATATAGATTATTCAATGCACTATTTTGTCTTAATAGTTATATAATGTCAGGTGAAATTATCACAATTTTGTTAACATTTTAAGTCACTATGACTCTAGTTATGAATAGTAGTTCAACGTATGGTGAAAAGCATCTGCGTAACTTTCTAAGTAACTACTTTGTTAATAAAAGAAAAAAAAAAAAAAAAATAGAATCTACTTCAACGTTACGAATATTTAATATATTCAGAGACTATAATCACACCTCAAAAATAACTCTATTCTCAAATCGCTTTAAAACTTTGAAGAAATATTCTATCACTTCAACTTTTTCATCGCTGATTATTATTTCTATTTTCAGAATTCCATTTTTTTTAGTAGTCGTATAATTTTTCAGGAAAAAAAATAATATATAGAGATTAGGTCGGATTTGTATTTTTCATAGTTTCTCAAAATCCTGATAATCAGTTATGAAAAAACTGAATTTTTAGAATATTTGTTTGCATCGTGGCAGTGATTTAAAAGAAAAGTTACTTCCAATACCCCTTTAACGAAATAATATCTTAATTCTGAGTTATTAATTATGATTAGTAAATAAAGAATTGAAAAGATAATACTAGAGCACATCTAATCCGATATCACAAATGTTGTGTATATGAAAATATAATATATAGTTATTTGGTTTAACAAAACGTAAAGAGTAAAAAATTAAAACGTAAAAGTTCAGCTCAAACAGGCAACAAAAAATAAACATCTAATGAAATTCTGAGTTATCGTTGCAGTATCATTCCATCGACTCATTTCAAACGAGTAATTCTTCTCAATTTTCATACGCGCAATGATATTGCAAAGATTAACTATGACCGTTTGTCATTCTCAGGTAAATATAGTCACCTCAAGCGTGCCGATTCCCTGACACATCCGTCTTATTTGATTTTCGGTTGTACTAGCAGCCAAATTTTCTATCTTAACAGTGTTGGTTTTAATCTCAGGCAGTTTTCTCATCTGCGGTAAAGATTTCTGAAGAACAACCCTCTGATTGTTCTGCGTATTAACTACCACCTTCTGATTATGGGGATTAAGATTTTTCTGTACGTTAGTTACGGACATCTGAACATTTCCCGCAATGTTTTTCTTGACTAAGGTTTTCTGTACGCCGCCAGCTACATTAGCGACTATTTTCTGCACAAGTTTCTGTTGAACGTTGCCTCCTCCTATTCCTTTCTGCAGGTTCGATACTGTCTTCTGTATAGTCGTTGCAACCTTTTGCGTATTTGGCAAAGGTTTGTGAATGACTACGCGTCGTATTCCATGTTGCGCCGAAGAAGAAGAAGAAGAAGAAGGAGGTAGTTGTCGCTTGTGAATTGTTTCGTTTGGTTGAATAGTGGGAATCGAAGATATCGCAGAGTCTTTTTGATCGCTGTTTGTTACGACGATTGGTTGAACGGTTTGAATTGTTCTGACGATACGTAAACCAGATGATCTCTCCAATCCCTACAATAAAAAATCGTAATATTGAATGTAAAATAGTGAGATATTATAAGATATTTAATCAACTGATAAATGAACAAGTTTAAATATAAAAGATTATAAAATTGTAATCAAATGTATAAACGCTGGCCTTTACTTTATAATACCTATAATATAGCAATAAAACAAAAACAAAAAAAGGAAATAAATGAAACAATGTATACTTATAAATATATTTTATTTATAACATAAATATCAAAGAATACATAAGAAATTAATTTAAAAAAAAAAAAAAAAAAAAAAAAAAAAAAAAAAAAAAAAACTGTGCAAAACACTCAGAGAAACTGATGCGTTTTATTATTTTATTTATAATTGAGTAAAAAGAATTAATAAAATGGCAATTTTAGTTGTATAATTTCAATACAACATCCAAAAAGACAAATGATTTCATTTAATTATTGAATCTTAATAAAGATCAATTTTTTTTTGTTTTCATATATATATAATATTTTAATATCTATAATATTTTAAATTGATATATGTTTCAAAAACGAAACATGAGATGATAGAATTAAAATCAGAATAAAATAATAGAATAACATTGTGTCTATAATATTATGTATATGTATAATAATATAAGTATGAATAAAATTCATAATAATCATTTTTAATTCACTAAAATATGTTTTGTTCATTGATTTTTAATAACAAAAAAACAAGGCCTAATAAAAAGAAAAAAAAAAAAAAAAAAAAAATTCATTCATGCATTTCTTTTTTTTTTTTTTATATCATTTCAGTCAATTTCATTTATTGTTTTTTTTTTTTTTTGTTTCTCTCTAATTATTTTTTTTCTAATAAATTTCATTATTTATACTACGCAACAGATAATAGACCACCGGGTTTTACTCTATAAATTTATTCTGAGTAATCCAGTGATCTAAACTATTGAAATTATATTCAGGATTTTACATGCGTTGTTGTTATACCTCTGTGGGCTGCGGACCGATAGGTCGGCTTCGACCTCTGCCAACAGCTGGGCGAGATTTTACATCCTTCGTAACGCCCGTTACAACTGATACAGGCTTTGTTTCTTGGCTCGGTTCAGCTGTAATTACAAATGAAATGAAAAACGAGGATTAGGGTATAAAAATAGATGCAAATAAAATTTTCTACTAACCAGCTGCGTTAGTCTCTCCCTTCTCTTTGTCGTACTGTTTTTCCAGGGCTGCTATTTTTCGTCTGTTTTCTTTTTCTCTTAGAAATTTTTCCCTCATACGTTTTTGTTCGTCAAGTTTTTTCCGGTATTCCCTCATTTCCGGATCCTCGTTTTCATAAACCTGGTGAAATTAGCGAGATAACAATAACTTTCGTAGATAATAATTGAGAATACTGATATACGATATCTTCGTAATCGCTTTACCTTCTTATCACTCGCAGTATTAGACAGAGTATCGATTGTTCTAACTTCGTGTAAGTTCCGGCTGTTTAACTTCACTCTTTTAGGACTCGTATCTCTCTGCCCTCTGCTCGCAAACCCTTCGGGACTTCTTTTCTGCTGTGATCTGATAATCCCTCTAGATGTATTAGCCGGTGGTCTACTAGCCGGTATTCTTTGTTGACGATTCTGGTCGTAACTATCATTACGATAACTCGAATTCGACGAAGGTACTCTACTCTCTCTAGGACGTTCGATATTGGAGCGTGAATGAGGGTCTCTGTCGCGATAGCTAGACTGTTGTTCTCTCCCTCCCTACACCAATACATTAAAATTTTTCATTCCAATTCACCTCTTCAATAAAATTATAATTATAAATTAAAATAAATCTAAAACTAAAGTATATCATTCCTGAAAACTAACGGCTTTCTTCAATCTACTTACATCTGAATAATCCATAGTATCGCGAGTACTATGTGAACAGCATGTCTTAACATAATTGAAAATTTTTTTTATATTACTAAGAAATTTGAGAGAAAAAGCTAATAAATCGACTAAATAATTTTCTGTCTTTCTTCAGAGTTCACATTGAATTTCTCATGCAATTCTGTGCTTTCTGTTCTAAATTCAGTTATCCCTGCTATGAAAAAAAAAAACCATGTTACATAAATATGTAGATAAATATAAATTACCTGATAATTATCTCTGGAATTCCATTGATTCTGGCTTTTATAATTATTATCAAACTCGTTGTAGTAGTTATCCCTATTGTAGTTTGTGTCGTTATTAAACGAGCTAGTCGAGTTAGTATTTGGTGTTTTTTGTGTCTTATTTTCCTGCCATACATCAGAAAAGTATGCATATGGATCCTGTGAATATAAAACAATTTCAAATCTAATCGTACCAAATTTTTGTTCTTCGATATCAAATACATTGAACTAAAAACCGAAAATACACTAACGTCGCTCTTATTTTGCTGTACATTTGGTTGGGGGTATTCCTGTTGCGGTTGTGCTGGTGTTGGTGCTGGGGGTTGACTGTACGGTCTTTGATCTGGAAACTGACCAGGTGATTGTATGAACTGTTCGTTACCGATCTGTGAAGGTGGCGGTGGTGGTTGTTGCTGCTGTTGTTGTTGAATTGCTGAATCCCACACTAATCGTGCTATGAATTAGAAATCGATTAAATCTCAATGAAAATTGATTACAAATTTATTAAACTGGGATTTCCAATGCCTTATTAAGGATCTCGGTATATGAGATAGTGAATTCATGCATTGAAACCAATGTAAAGTATGTTCCTGATCATACAATGCAAGATCTGGCTGATTTGTAAACTTTTTTTAGATTTTATAGATGGAACTTTGATATCAATGCATAACTCCAATGTCTTGTACATAAGAGCTTGGGAATCTCAGTCAAAGCTCTGAACTGGTTTTGTAGTACGAGAACCGTGATCAAATGTTGTAGAAGAATGAGCTTTACCATCAGTAGTGGGTTGAACAGCGCCTCGGAAGTGCGGGTTAATTAATATTTTATGCCCAGGTGGTAAAGGGTTGGGTACATTTCCAATAGCTTGTGAAGTTGGTGCTGGTGGTGGTCCGTTGTTATATTGATTATTCTGATTTTGTTCGTTGTAAACGGGTCTTGAATCGTAAACAGGTCTAGCTTCCTGACAGAAATGCGGATCTTGATAAGGTGGTAAATTATCAAAAGGAACTTGATTGGGTATATTTTGGGCATTAGGATGGCTCTGCATAACTGGAATTTGATTATGTATAGGCGGACGTAAATGGCCCTGCATCAATGGTCCGGGATTTCTGAGAAGAGGTGGTCCTTGATTTCCCTGCATCTGGGGGGGACGTTGATTTCCCTGCATCGGAGGTCCTTGATTACCTTGTACAAGAGGTACTTGGTTGCCCTGCATAGGCGGCGGTCCTTGAGGTCCTGGAGGTCCTTGGGGTCCTTGGGGTCCTTGATTTCCTTGATTTATCTGTTGTCCTTGATTTTGAAAATGCTGCGGTTGATTGTGCATGAACTGCGGTTGATTTTGCTGGTAATTTTGCGGCGGTGCAGGACCGAGCAGTGCTCCACGAGGGTCAAAATCTGGTCTAGGACCCATTAATCTTGGGCCAGGTGGTCCGACGAGTCCTTGAAATTGATTGGGATTAAAGGGTGGTCGATTCTCCATGAATTGAGGTCGAATTTGTGGAGGACCGTTGAGTTGAAATTGCGCGTACGGCGGTACCATTTGGGGATTATTTTGCTGGAAAGGCATCTGCTGATTAGGCATATTTAGTCGCGGCCCCGGAGGGTATGGCGGTCTGTTTTCAAGCAACGGTGGCCGAAATTGTGGTCGTTGATTTTCAAACGGCGGAGGACCTCGAGGCCCGTTAAATCTGTAATAGAATAAATAGAAATCAATGTACCCAGAATCAATTATTACCCCTTAGAAATCAGTGAATGGGCTAATCTAACGGCAGCTGCTTACCTTGGAGTAAAATTTGGGATATTTGGTACGATGAACCTCCCGCCTCTGATGCCTCTTATTCCCCTGCCTCTACCCCGTCCCCTGAATGCTGGTCTTGTCTGTTCTAATGTGACAACATTCTCTAATGAATCTGGAATCTCGTGATTCATCTTTGGAGATATGATAGTTCTTTCGTTCTGGAATCTGTTTCTCCTCTCCTTGGCCTCTTCGCAGTCGTCATCTTCCATTCCCTGACCATTTCCAACGTAGAAATCCTTTTGCGCACTTTTTTGTAATTTTTCTCTGAGATCTGGTTTGTTGGGTGAATTTCCCATGTTATCAACGCCGTCACCTCCTCCTCCTCCTCCTCCTCCTCCACCTCCAATATTGTCTTCATACTCAGGATGCGTGTAATAGATTACAGCGCTATCGTGTCTTTCTTCGTAATAGTTGTTATGGTTACGGCTATCCGTAACACCGCTATAATTTACATTGTCGTCTTCCCCCTCTAAGTCGTCGAGTGCATCGGTAACGCCTAAATCCAATACGTCATCTGTTTCCTCTTCTCCCTTATAGCTACTCTGCTGCTCGGGGAATTAAATAGCCAAATATTTGTAATGAATTTACATTATTCAAATACAATTTTTATTTATTCTAATTGTAATATCTAACGTTTCAGTTTCTTTTTTTTTTTTTTTTTTTTTCTCATCTTTTTTAAAGACAATTTAATTCATTTTACCCTGCTAATTTTTTTTTTTTTTTTTCTTTCTTTATTCTTTGAACGTTTAATTATTTCATGCATTAATATACTTATATAAATTTTACCATTGATTGATTACAAGATTTTTTTTTTTTATTATCATTATTTCTCATTAAAGTAATGTAGAATAATTCAGATATCGCATGCCGTAATAATATTATTATAGAATGATTTATTTCATCGAAGATAGTTTTCATTCGGTAATTAATCCCTACCCAATCGTCTAACGTATCAAAGTATTATTCACCATTCTGAATTCTGAACTAACGGATAAATTGAATTAACCGAAAATTCTTACCTAGCAATAGCAATAGCAATAATTCGTTTAAATTTTAAACTATCATAAAATAGAATCAATAAACGTAGGTTCTGATAATAAAATTAATTCTGAAGGGTAGTTAACGAGATAACTACCATTTCTCTCAAGTAAGTTTAAGATTATTTTTATGTTTTCAATTCGTACTGGTTTTGTGGTGATATTTTATGATAAATACTAAAATAGATTATCATCACGCTGACTCTTATGTTTCAGTAAACAAGTATTGATTATTTTATTAGTTTCATTTTCATTTATCCAATAATAACTTTTGAATTTAATTAATTAAAAAATTCTATCTCTTTCCTGTTTGTAAATTCTCCCTTCCCATTGCACTGACTTATCAGAAAAATCACCACGCCAATTTTAAGTCCTACTTATTCAAATGAAGATTGTATGTAAATCTCAGGGTTTGTCGGGGAATAGAAACTCTGCAATCAACAGTTTCTTGATGAATCAATTGTTCATCTTTAATTTTAAGATGTAATGTTCGAAAATGATGTTCGATACGAGAATATAAGATGAAAAAATATTGGGCAAAGAATTTGACTGGCCAGATAACAAGGTTTTCGACTTTAAGCCGAAAGAATTGGATATTATAAATCATAAATCGATATATTCGTTCGAGTTGTAACTGGTATTAGTCATTTTTGAAGTATTGGTTTTCAAAAAGCCAGTCTTTAGATATTTGGACTATTTAAAGTCCCATAAGAAATTAATTTGAGATACAGAGGGCTGGGTGTGAGATGTAAAATGAAGTAGTTATTCTCCGTCAAATTTCTTGACGATTAAATTGATTATAAAGAGGTGTGTGTGTGTGTGTGTAAAGCTCTTTCGGAACCTACGTGACTGTTAGAGAAAATCAAAGGATAATCCATGGCTCACATAGATCCCGAATACATCTTCTATAATTAACAATAGTTTTAAACAGTTCTCTCTTTCAAAAAACTGAAAAGCATAGAAGCAAGGTGATTGACTGTCGTACATCGCTGCATATAAATGTGGAACGAAAATATTATTCAAAAATTAAATCAGAAAAGGAATAAGTCAAGTCAGAAATGATAATTTCTGTGAACTTGATCAGCAATAGAAAGTAAATTGACTTAAAGAATGACTTATGAATTAAAGATTGCTAGACTCCAATCGCATCTACTTCCATATACTTTTCATCGCTTTTAACAAGCAGCTTGTTTTCAGAGTTAATAATATAAACCAATCTTTATATTATCATTCTGTAAACAGCCATGCCACGGTTTAAGGATAACATACAATATAAAAGCATGATATACACATGATTTACATGGATTTAGTTAAAAATTGAATAATAAATAATATAGGGGATGTGTTTCCAGTGTAGGAAAAATATATATAGTACCAAGAAATAAAAATTCGTTAAAAAGTTCCTAATTGAAATTTTTCCTTTGGCTATGCTTAAAATTACATAAGAATAAATCTAGTCAATGAATCTTAACAATAATAACAATAATAATATTAATATCACTGACTAACGCTAACACCCTGACCTATTATATTCTTTTCCATTTTTTTCTTTTTTTTTTTACATTTCTAGCTAAACTCTTATAACTTGTTGTTATCTACTGTCTCTTATAACTAGCGATATTGATTTCCTTGCTGGTTTTTGGGTGCGGGGAAAAATATATAAACACCCATTCAAGCTGGAATCGCTAAATCAATCTTTTGTACATATAAACACATGTTACAATTCATTCAAAATCATATTAGGTCCAGAAAAACTACAACCATATTTTACCATGGGCATTCTCTTTCTCTTTCTCTTTCTCTCTCCTTTACTCCCTCGTCCTGGACTATCTTTAAGTATCTTCCTATTACTTTGGAACACAGAATTCTTATTTTCTTTTTATATACTTATACGATGTTCAATCAACAACATTATAAGACATTTTTTACTGCGAAAAGAAATTCCTAGAATTTTTATATACTTTTAGTAAATCTGCTTTACTGTTTTTTGATTTGTATTGATTTTATTGAAATTTGGACTCTTAGGAATTCAACCTTCTGTAATATTAAAAATTCTTATTCACAACTTTGGCACTAACTCAGCGATTTTAAGAAAGTATATAAACATTCAATAAAATTGAACAGTTATAATGAATTTATTTTATTACAAAGTAGTAGGTCGCCAGCGAGCTCACCGTCTCAACTTCATAGTCATCTGCTAAAAGCGCTTCCTCTTCGTCATTTCCCAGCTCATATTCTTCGTCCCCTAGGTCCTCGTCCAACAAGTTTTCGTCGCTAAATATTAACGACACAATTGTTACCCCCAAGTTTCGAGTGTTTTTCAGGTTGTTTAAGTTTGGAATTAATCTTACATTTCAGACCAAAAATTGAATTTCTTTTTTTTTTTTTTTTTTTTTTTTTTTTTAACACAGCCTGAATTAAGTAGCGACCTTTTTTTTTTGCTAGAATTTGCAATTTTTTTCAAGCTTTGAGGAACAAAAATGGAGAAAGCAGCGAAAAAAAGGGGTAAAAAAAAAAAAAAAAAAAAAGGGAAAAAATGATATACGTCGTATTTTCGCTTAGTAGTTTTTCACGGCGGTGTTATGAATCGACGAAATGCGAAAGAGCTAATGTTACGATCGCAATAGTAACGGGGAAATCTATAGTTCGAACTGAGTGTGTAGTTCGAAAAACTCGACTATTTTACGAAGCGTTTTGGCTTCTAACCTATAAAGCCACGTCAAGCCGAGAAAAAAGATGCGCGACTGTATATTTGCGATAAATATAAAGGCAGAGTATACAGCTTGAAGATTTTTGATAACAGAGAAATGATCGGGGAATAAAAAGGCGGAGAATATATCCTGCCTTTTGTTAAAAATATTAAGCAAAAAAATACTTACCACTGTTCGGACATGTTCTGTATACTTTTTCTTCCTGGCTTTTGTATGCCACTGCGTTGTCCATATATCGATTTAGTATCGATATATAACCTGTGTGTGTGTGTATGTAGTTGTGTTTTTTTAGAGATGGTGAATATCGTGAATATAGTAGAGAAAATGGATGGATATTAATGTTGACACTTCCGTTAATTTCTTTATATTTAATTATTAATTTATATTATTTTCACGAATGAATATCTCAGATATTTGTAAATTAATAATAATGAGATTTGGTGTTTAAACGAAAGTCTGAAAACCTATAAATCACCGTGTAGAACGAATTTTGATAATATAGGAATAGATTTTTAGACTCCTATAACTAAAACACATAACGCGATTGAAAACCAAGATCTATAACTCTGTTAAGGTTCTCTCGTACTTCAGATTTGAGAGTTGAAGACGCCCCGGCTTTCTATCGACTTGTTAAACGTGACGTCATTGAACCCGGAACACACAATGTGAGAGAGTGAGAAAGACAGATGTATGACGACACCACTTCCCCCACTTTTGAACGATTTTTAAGCAACACATACATTTCTCGAATGAGATAACCTTGCTCAAGTTTCATCAAGAGATGTTGATTGTTGAAAACACAAACTGTTTGGGGGACGCAATGACGTAATTTACTTTTGTGCACAATGCACTACATCGATTGTCATTTATCAGAAGATCGATTGTAACACAATAAAAAAAAAAAAAAAAAAAAAACAACAATGTTGATACAGAATATCATGATTTTATAAGATTTATTTAATAAATTTGTATCAAACACAGATATGCGCATATAATTATTTGTGAAAGAATATATAATATGTAGAATTATAAACAGATATATTTAATACTGTAGATTATATTTAAGTACTAACATGATGTATACTAAGTTATTTTCTTCTAAAAACAAGAAGCATTGTCGTAGTAAAAGCGTCCATAACGATATATTTATTTTTCGTAATGATATTTTTTCATGACTGCAGTGAAAATCTTATCCATTTATATAATCTTATTTTATCCATAGTATAGTAATCCTAATCACCAATATTATCACAGTAGCTATAAGTTTGTACGGAACTTTACTTTCAGTTAGCATTATAGCATATTATAATATTAATAATTATTCATCATACACCAAGATTGAATAGGTGGAGTTGGTGTGAGCAACTAACACAGTCCACATTTCACTGAGTAAATGTGTGTTTCGCTGAGTAGCAGGTGTCCATTGGGACACCTGTACCAATCTTCTCGTTCTAATCCAATTGTCCTGAGAGTGATTTCGTTTAATTCACGAACTGAAACAGGCGACATGAGTGACTTTTTGAGTTCACACAGTTGTTTGTAGATTGTATCGCCTCTAGAGCTCGTGAATTTTCTGAGGTTTAACAATCCCAATTGAATAATTTGGACTTGCAATGCATTTTCTCGCTTATTCAGTCCGATATCCATCTCAAATTTGCCAAGTTGAATCTGTGAAATGATATATGGTAATTTAAATTGAGTGATCATTGATCAATAATGATCCCTGAAATTTAAATATTTGTCATTTCATTACCATGTAATGCAATCTGCAGATTTCATGTTTAATATCATCCATCATTTGTTGGGAAATGTTCTGCGTTTTCGGCAGCGATGTCATTAACATGATCATTTGATTAACAATAACAGGCCAGTCATCGATATTGCGATTAGAATATGGTATTTCTAGAACCTTCTGCCAAACTATTTCAGCAATTCGCAATTTGGTGCTGATATCCTTGAGTGTTGCAGCACTTAAGTCCTTTTGTAGATTTACAAGCGATCGTAGACTTTCAAACAATTCCTTATGAGCATTTGAAGCTGAAAGTATATGTAATTATTAATACTTGTTATATTCATCATCGATTAATTGTGCTTGTATTATCAACTGGAAGATTACCCGGGAAAGTAGTTGTATATTTTTTTGCGATCAGATCAATATCATCAGGAAATTTCTGCTGATCATATTCTAAATGTTTCAGTCTCACGGACATCTCCTCATCCACAAAATCCATGTTCATACGTTCCTTTTTTATGTGGTTTGCATATCGTGTACAAGATGTGATACGAGTTTCGCATATGGGACATACTTTGATACCAATTCTGTAACTCTTTTGCCATTGCCTATCAAGATCATTACTTTCGATGCAGTGATTACACTCTGGTAAAAATACAAATCTGTGAAAAAAATATGTAAAAATGTGTAATCACGTTGAAATTTCAATAAAATTAATTGTATTTCGAATAAGTCACGCAAACCTTCTACTATATATTTGACGTAGCTCGCCTTACCGTGGTTCTGGTTTATTCTTGTCAGTACCAAAGATTGGTAAATCTCTTTTATTGCAAATACGACAGAGCGGTGGGCATAGTTCACCACAAAATCCAATGCAAGGATGCCCACACTTTAGTCTTTTGGGACAAGGTTCATTACAGAAATCTACATCACAGATTTCAGAGCATAGCTTTTCACACTTTAAATGTTTGCATCGCCAAGAACAAGGTTTCTGGAAAAAAAACAGTTACGTTATGAAATGTTCCAACAAGATACCCGACAATCATACTTCAGTCAAATTTGGTATTCCGAAATGGACTAATATTCTTATCACATATAATAGCAATGAAATGACATTAATATTTCGTTGTCTACACACCTGACATGGTGTACAAGGTACCCCACATTTTTTAGTACACTCTGTATGCTTACATCTAAGGGAGCATGTTTCTTGACATGGTCCGCATGTATCTTTGCAAAGAGACTCGCATCTGTAACAATGAAATTTCGTGATACATGAAGAAAAAAATTGTCAACATGTTCTAAATTTGTAATAACAAACGAATGAATCAAATCAAACAAGAGTATTTTTTGCAATAAATTCTGTTCTTAAATTCAATTTTTAAAATCGATACTGTTGACGTTTTTCAGACTAAAAATTATTCCTAATTATTATGAACGAAGCAAGGAAGACATTATTGCCAATTAACGAGAAGGATATTAGGAGATATTTGAAAGAATAATACTTATGGCCACAGACGAGAATCTTGCTGCACTGTTCAAAACAGAGTTGGTGAATTCTACCTTGTTTGCAAGACCCGCAGCTGCCACTGCACATATGACCACAGGGTAACATAGTAGCACAAGGCGTTGTGCAATGTTGCAACAGTTTATCAGCATATTCTGCTAAACCTAGGATACAGAAAGAATTAAATTGAAATTCCAATAAGAATTATTAATGAGTCGTGAATAAAGCATACATTGAAATTTTGGGGTAGAGCTAAAATGGAATGTCTTTGAATTGATTGAGAAATGAGAGGTTTGAAAAGGTGTGTGAACTCACCAATTTCTCTCTTGTAACAAGGTATCAGATACAGATGTTGGCATAATGCAGGTTTGAGCAAAGGTAGTGGATATTCACATCGTTCATTGCACGGTTCGCAGCATAGCGCTTCACAGGAATGTCCACAATTGAGTGTGCGGGAGCATTTACTTGTACATATTGATGGATTTTGGTAACAAGGAATTTCGATTTCATGACCACAGCCAGGAATAATCTTCCCAACAAGCTCTCGACAAATTATTTTCTGCACATTCTGTGAGCATGTGATTTTGTGTACGTGACCACAGGCACGTGCCTTTAGTGTTTTTGTAGTACAAACTCCACACAATTCATAGCACTTTTTTGTACACAGGTGAGATTCTGGGCAGCCAATTGCCACTTTTTTGCAATTTTCTCGACACACATACTAAACATCCAAAGTACAGAAAAAATATTACTAGTCAGAGAAATCTGTTCTAATTTCTATTGCAAAAATATTTCCATAACTCAAAAATTTATAGTATGTATACTTGGATTCCCCTAAACAAGCATTATACCTTCAGATGAAGGGGATCATCATTGATGTGGCATTTTCTTACACACATATGTCCACAAGGTAATGGTTTCTTGCAAATATGAGTACACGAAAGTGTCAAAGACTTTCCATGACAAGGCGCTTCAACTGTGTGACCACAGCGTAAGATAGCTGATACCTGTGAAGAAAGCACTCAATCAGTTCAGGAAACTTCATGAAAGGGCAATTTTATTATATCATATTTCATATTTATTATTAATTATTATATACCGTAGTTGTGCATTGATATTTTTTCAAATTTGTGCTACAAGGAAGTAGCACAGAATGATGGCAACTGAATTCCACGTTGACGATCTCCTGACAAGGTTTGCAGGCTGCGTCGCATAACAGTTTACAACGATGGCCATTTGAACATTTCTTCAGACAAGGTTCTTTGCAAATGTAATCCCCGTGATCCCTGTCTGAAATATGACAAGGCTTCTGGCAGGTATGACCACAAGGCAAAAGTGCATTACAAGTACGTGAGCATCCTCCATTGGGAAAATTTTTAAAGTCAGCAGCTCGTCTTATCTGAAATTCAAATCGCATAAAAAATTGAATGGAAGGTTTGATTGAATCATATGTGAAGAATTCTGAAAAATAGCATTGAAGATAGTCCAGTGCGACGAACTTATACCGCAGTCAATTGATGCTGGTGAACTTGGCATTGCAAAACAAGACAATCTCCAATAGCACTGTTTTCTTCTAGAGCTTTATTGATCTTTGGCCAAATCAGATTTTTCATTAGGAGGTTCTTCATGTTTCCCATTATATAAAGTCCTTCACGCGCACGTGACAGTGCCACGCAAACCCTGTTCTCTGTTTCTAGGACGCCTATATTTCCTGCGGAATTGTTACGCACTAATGATAACAGTATTATTCTATTCTCCTCCCCTTGATAGTTGTCCACTGTTGTTACACGAACGTCACGTAGGACTTGCATACTTTTTTTTGACTGAAATTCAGACACAATAAAAGAAATCAGCCCTCGAACTCCACCACAATTACTTTCAATATTGACGTCAATTCCCAATAAGTGTTCTTACCTCTTTGAACTCAAACAACTGACCATTGTACGTGCACAGTATGGTAATTTCATCTGGCGCATACCCTTGTTGTATCAAATATTTGGCAAGGGTAAGTAAAAATTTGACTTCAAATGAATTAGACACAGATTCTGTTTCCATTGAGCCTGATTCATAATTTTTATGATTCAAGAAGAACAAGTTCTTCTTCATTCCTTTGACCGCAGGATATGAAATTACAGATATATGGTTTTCTAATACGTCGTATAGGGATGGGGATATCAATTCAGCAATCTCTGGCCGCATCCGATGTTGAATAACTAACTGGGTGGACTTATTCCGCATTTTAATGATTCTCTCGAAAAGAGAAACGTTCAAGTTGTAATTTACTCCCAAATTATAACCAGCTGGTTTTGGTCGTAGCTGCTTCTGATCACCAATCAGAATTATTTGTTGACAATGTTTGGTCAAAGAGCAGATTACATGAGCCTCAAGAATTTCTGCTGCCTCCACTACCAGCACTGAAAGCATCAAAAGGGCTGAGCATCGGCATATCGAGGATTGCAGATCCAATATAATATCCTATAAAAACTTGAAGATTGAATTACCTATAGGAGACTTAAGAGGCTGCAATGATTCATGTACTCTGGCTGCACCTGTAGTAGTCAATCCAACAACTAGAGAATTACGCATCACTTCTGAATCAGTCATTTGTTTGAAGTCATTTAATTGAGAAGAAATTTCATGAAATTCTTTTTCCAATTTTATGAGTTGGTCTTTTACCACTTCGTGACTACTTGTCAACCAGTGACAATAGATTCCCCCGGGCTGATTCTTTGGCAAGAAGAGGATGATGATGGTTCAGCCATGGCTTGAGGTTTTAAATATTTGTGATTAAAAATGTTCTGATTGTAATTTGTATCGATCAACGATTGCTACCTAATAAATATGAATGAATCACCTGTAGAGTAGCTCGCAGCGATTGCAAAAGCCTAAGATTTTCCTTCAATTCAGTCCCAAGATAATTAGTTTTGGTTTTCTCAGCTTTAGATTGATTTGTTAATATTTCTGCTTCACATTTCTCAATGCTGGCATTCAGATGACTCATCTCCAAACAAGTGTACTCTGAATCATTTTCGTGCACGAAACTTGCTACTTCCAAGTCATCGTCTGCATCGAGGTATTCATTTTCTGAGTCACTGGCATCATCTACTTTTGACTGTCGAGAATCTGATGGTGTGGCATTTATTCCAACAGCTGACGTGGCCATTTCTGCCCCGAAAATATGAGTGAGTAAATCTCGAGGAGTTGAACCTTGCAGAAACGAGTCAGCACAGTATTGGCGTAATATATTTGGTGAAACGACAGAAGTATCGCTTGTCAGAGCTTTTAGAACCGAGTATGCCTTGCCAAGTTTGATCAGTATCTCATTCAACTGCGTTTGATAATGAGTCATACGCTGCCAGGCGCGATCCTTCTTTTTTTCATCTTTATAGTAATCATTGCGTACAGCTTTGAGCTTGTATTTTGCCAAATTAGGATTTTTTGATCGTTCACCAATACGAACCACAGACTCTGTGTGGAGAAGTATACCCTCGAGGAATTGATCGAGAGCATGATTTGTCGAGCAGACTACAATCAGGGGGGTGGGACGCTCTGGATTATACCAACTTGATGAATTGGCTAATAATGTGCTAGCTATTTGTAATGCCATAAAAGTCTTTCCAGTTCCTGGCGGGCCATGTAAAACCGACAATTCTTGTAGAAGGGCACATTTGAATGCTTGATATTGGGATACATCGAGCCCGAGTAGACTAGCACTTGGCCATCCGCTCACATTCATTACAGGGATCTGGAATCCTTTGTATGCATAGACTCTGCTTTTATCAAGATATTTTGGTGGCGATGGAATGGATTTTGCATCTACTACGTATTCCTTCATTGGAAAATCTCTTTCAAACATGTAGCGCAAGCTATTGAGGGTATGGTAGTAGGGCAAAAAGTTTACTTTTGATACCACCATAACATATTCGCAATTATACATGTCTAGAGTGATTTTTGTTCCTACACACGGCTCAATGGTCAATTCGCCTTTTTTTAAAAGCTGTGGGTCAGCAAGAGCCACAGTTGCGAACAGAACACTTCTGAAATTATCATTAGTTAGGCACAAGAGTGATCCATACATGAAAAGTTCTGATCGCAACCAGTTCGTTTTTGGTGTTAAGCCGAAAAAAATGGTAACACCAACTTTGTTTTTCACAAGAGTTGGGCCGATTAATTTCACCTTCTGAAAAACCCTGATATCCGATATCTGTGAGGTGCGAACGTTCGTTTGTGCCAATCTTTTATATTCGAGAATACCGGTTCTTAGCGGACAAATAAAGTCTTCGCGTAACAAATGGAACTGAACATCTAGGTAATGATCAACTGAATCATAGGAGCCTTGAATTTTGCAAGGCCTAATGTACGGAGTATGATCATTGAGATCTTCTACAGTTGGCATGATACTCAAAGCCCTGAAATCCTGCAACGTCTTGTCACCAGGGACTTGGGCATTTTCTTTTTCTTTCTGCTTTAATGTAGAATATAACATCTGAATACGAATTTGTACATCTTTGTTAATTTGATGATTTTGTTTTGTCTGCAAAGAATCGATGGTGTATTGCGTGATCAACTCCAGGATTGGCAATAACTCATCGTAAGCCTGTAGCGGAATAAGGTCGATAACTATTTGGAAAAAATCATATAAATGATTCCAAAACCGATCAACATCTTCCCAATAGAATTTATTATCTTTTCTGTCATCTTGAGTCTCTAGAGGAAGTTTCATTAAATACTGTTCTAAATTCTCGAGAAATTTCGAATGACAAGCCTTGCTAAGGATATTTATCACAATTCTAGTGAAGTTAGCTTGCGCAGCAAGTTTTCCCAAGATACGAAGCGTCAGCACCAAAAAGTCTTTGTTCATTACAGTGTTCAGGACAAGCATGAAGTCAGGATTGTCTGATATTTCAATAGCTATATCATTTCCATTCATCTTGCTTAGCCTCATCAATTGATGAAATTTGAAATATCTTGAGAAGGGTTTTCCTTCTTCTTTAGACTGTGTACTCTCGCTAGAGTCTCTCCAATTACGACCATGATTCTGACCACGACCATGATTTCGACTACGACTATGATTTCGATTACGTCCATGATTTTGATTACGTCTAAAATGAGAATAAGGAAAATAATTATTGAGATTCTGTTAATTTACAAAAGTCCCAAGTCTATAATCAAAACGGATTCATCTGTTCTCACCTTCGTCCGCGATCCGGCCCTTGAGATGATTGAGATAAAGGTGAAGACGACCGCGAGTTATTTCGGTCTTGATTTTCATCAAGTTGCACATTTCTATAATGTAATACTTCATTAGTTTCGGGAGTTTGTTCTACATTTTGTCTCTCTTGAACAGGACGATGAGAATTATATCCATGGCTCTGAAATGGCCTTCGATATCCTCTTGACCTGCTTCGATTCGGGCGGCTATTTCCACTGGAATAATGTTGCCTCTCCGATCCCGACATCGTACAGTAATTTATTTTGCCTGCATGAATCAGACATATAATCACGTATAGTATATTATATGCCTGTTGTTAGAGCTTATCTCGGATATCCTGATCAATCATGATGGTTACAATTAAGAAACGACATGAAAATACGACGAGAAAAATATAAAGCTGTATTTTGCAATCTTCTCATTTCCTTACAATGGTGATCAATTAAGATTGAAACCTTAGACCATACAGGATGGACTGAGCATTGCCTATGCTCAAGCATTGTAAGGTTGCTGCTGGGTAATGAGAAAAGGACAGACGTGAACGCACGATACTGAATCGTTCGTCGGACAAGGAAGCAATAGTCCCTAACAGGAGTATCGCTTATGGGTTACTCGGCAGCACCCCCCAGTCCATCCTGTATGGTCTAAGATTGAAACACTGTTTACAACTATTAGCATATAGATCTTCATCTTCGTCTTCATCTTCATCTTCATCTTCATCTTCATCTTCCATTGGTCTGATTCAATCAATAGAGAGAGATGCAATATGGTATGGAGTGAGACAATTGGGATTGTTTATACTTGTTGCTGAGATTTTTTTTCGGATTAAGGGGAAATGAAAGCTGACATGGTGCCATCTATCGGATTGGGATTTTCAGGATTTTCGGGAGCCCATTTCTCAGCTAAAACACATCCGATCGATGTGAAATTGATATCAATGAAGCAGAAGAAGTGCACGGAGGGCATGACGCTCTTGGATTTCCAAAAAACGAAAAGGAACGAAAACGAAAATTCTAATCTGATAGATGGCACCCTGTCGCGCAACATCAGCTTTCATTTCCCCTTAACCGGTTCACTGGTAAGGGCACATATATGTGCAAAAAGAAAAACTGCCACAACTGGTAATGGCACATATATGTGCAACGTGGATATCTCTGTCAGTTTTGAACGGATTTGCATCAAACTTGATGTTCCTAAGTTTTTTGGGCTTTATGTTGAATACGAAATTATTTCCTTTCACCAGTTTTGGCACAAAATGTTGATTTCGGATCCACCAGTGAACCGGTTAAGGGGATATGAAAGGTGAATTATATACCTCGAATTTTCGGCAGCCCGTTTCTCAGCTAAAACACATCCGATCGATGTGAGATTGATACCAGTGACGCAGAAAAAGTGCACAAAGGGCATGATGCTCTTGGATTTCCAAAAAGCGAAAATGTTTCGGGTGTTTTCATATTTATCAAGTATAACGTCAGCAACAACGATTATTCGTTACAGAGCACTCTTGATATAAAAATGTACATTTTATTTTCGCTTTTTGGAAATCCAAGAGCATCATGCTCTCCGTGCACTTTTTCTACGTCACTGATATCAATTTCACATCAATCGGATGTGTTTTAGCTGGGAAACGGGCTGCCAAAAATTCGAGGTGTATAATTCACCTTTCATATCGCCTTAATACTTTTATTGATACAGAAAAGGATTCTAGATTACGAAATATGACTATGCGTTACCTGTATTGATGATTCAATTAATATTAGATACATGAACTTACAATAGCTTCTTATATGCCGAAATTCATTACGAATAGCTGAGCAGCATGACACATCATAAGTATATAAAGTAATACCCTTGCCTGTTTGTCTCGTATCGTAAGTTACTTCTTCTTCTCTTTCTCTATGGTCATGTTCTCATAGGACCAGAGGTTTGAGGCAAGTACCGAATCGTAAGTTATTTATAGGTCATAAGACGGAAAAGGGGGGTTCCCTGGAATTGTTGTGTGTGTACTCATGGGCTACGTTCCAAAACCTTACTCTAGTGATCCGAGTATACACAGAGACGTTCCAAAACCCAGAGTCGCTGTTCAGTCATACTAATGATACTGAAAATGGCATATTCAAGCATACTCTAGAGTACAATTTGTGCACCCAACTCAACAATGCGAATGTTATACTGTCTTGCGCAATGGGATTTGCGCAACTTTATACAGACTGAAAGGGGGATAACTGGGGGTAACGCGTACCTCCCTCGCTGAGATGGGTAGAAAACTATACTCCACAGTACGCTCGTAGTGCACTTTCTAGATTTTGGAACGACATCTACGTTATTATACTAAATAGTAACTCTGAATTTCGGAACGATTTGTAGCATGCTCAGATCACAACTTCAAGTTAAAGAGTCTTTTACATCTCAAAGCTGTCGTTAATTAATTAATTCATTAATCCATTAATGATTTATCGCTTTAACAGCATGTAGTTGACCAAAGCTGTCGTTCAAAAACCAGATAATAACTTATTACTCTAACCAAGCTCTCCTCAAGCTCTTGCTAGACTCGTACTTTTACTACGTAGTAAGTTTTGGAACACACCCATGAAGCGGCGCATCAATCAATGGGCGCGAATTCGAAAATTGATTACTTGGGGAGCTTTCCAATAAGTTCGATGCTTTCCAATTAGGCTACATTCTGCATAAGAGATAAGCCAAAAAAAAGGAAGAAGAAGAAGTATGCTTTCCAATTACGTAAATTTTTAGACACAGTGCGACACAAAGCTGTGTTATTGGTCACTTCTTTTGGAACGCACGAATAACATAGCTTTGTGTCGCACTGTGTCTAAAAATTGTCGTGATTGGAAACCCACCAAAGTCGCAGAATTGGCTCTGTCGGTGTACGCTCATGGGGCTGTTACACAGGGCGCGTCGCGTCACGCGGCGCGCCAAACAATATGGAGTAACCAATGGGAGGGCTGCTTTTTACGCGTGTATACGAAAAAGCAGCCCTCCCATTGGTGACTGCATATTGTTTGCCGCGCCGCGTGACGCGACGCGCTCTGTGTAACAGCCCCATCAGCGTATTTGATTCTGTCGGCAACACAGTCTTCTCTCTCCTTCTATCCTTCTTCTCTCTCCTTCTATCCTTAATGATTACATAGAGAAGAAAAGAGATAGAGGCGACAGAATCAAATACGCTTTGTGTACGTGGGTATTCCAACATAACTACGGCGGGGGTGAAGGAAAAAAACGGAAGGGGTAGGGGAATCAGATGGTCGGCCATCTTGACAGGCTCTATCGTAGTTGCGTGTTTCAACGTGTTTGTTGCAGTGCTTGATCGCATATACCTTATTATTTTCGTGTAAAGCTCTGGACACAAAATGCCTCACTGCGCGGCAATAGGTTGCAAAAATAAATCTAGCTCGAAAAGCAAGGCTCAATTAGAGTTTGAAAAATATAGCAAAATAACATTTCATTGGTAAGATTACGTGTAATA
This sequence comes from Tenthredo mesomela, assembly GCA_943736025.1. Classification (NCBI taxonomy): domain Eukaryota; kingdom Metazoa; phylum Arthropoda; class Insecta; order Hymenoptera; family Tenthredinidae; genus Tenthredo; species Tenthredo mesomela. The sequence goes on from OX031016.1 coordinate 2,297,742, forward strand.
ATTAACAACAACATTGCAGTAAAGGGCCTAGTCTTATAATATGACGTAGTACTTTAAAATTTGTATACACATTTTAGCTTTCCAAAGAATCCTGATAAGCAAAAAGTATGGATCGATTGTATGGGATTGACAAAAGAAGGTTTACCCAAATACCCATATTTATGTTCATGTCACTTTTCAAACGAATCATTTGATCGAACTTCAGCATGTAAAATTAGGCTCAGAGATGAGGCTGTTCCCAGTGTGAGTTGAATAAATTGTTTGTATCGTTTTCATATAACAACTTATAAATGATTCTCAGCAGTGGGAATGTAAGTTGTATGTTTTTCTTGGTTTTACTAGGCTTCCAAAGTTAATGACAAGCCCAATATTGCAACCAGCCAAGACATTGTAATACTGCAAGAGATAATCAAAACAAACATTGACAACGAAACAATAAAACTTGAGCACTCAAGAGCAGATGAAGTTCTCACTGTGAATGGGGTTGAAGAACAGAGGAGGATAAAACTGAAAATTATTAACTGTAAATTATCATTTATGTGCCACCTAATTGTCCATATGTATAAGATTGCTGTTGCAACATATTATCACATAATTGGGTATTATCTTTTCAGTTTCGACGGACTATGGTACTAAGGAGGCGTCTACTGAGACACAACAAGAACAACAACAACAACAACCTCAATCTGTTGATGAAGGTACGTGACACCTAATTGTCCAGATGTATAGGATTGCTGTTGCAACATATTATTATCACGTAATTGGGTATTATCTTTTCAGCTCCAAAGGACTGTGGTACTAAATATGTGTCTACTGAGACACAACAACAACAACAACAACAACGACGACCTCAATCTTTTTATAAAGGTACGTGCCACCTAATTGTCCAGATGTATAGGATTGTGCTGTTGCCACATATTATTATCACGTAATTGGGTATTATCTTTTCAGCTCCGAAAACCTATGGTGCTAAACATGCGTCTACTGAGACACAACAACGACAACAACGACCTCAATCTGTTGATAAAGGTACTTGGGTGTGTTCATCCTTTCTTGGAGATTCTCCAACGAATATACATTTACGTAATGAAATAAAGAATCAAAAAGTCGCTTATGAGAGAAAGATTAAACTTCTTAAACAAACAATTCGGCGAAAAGATCAACGAATTGCATTGTTAAAGATCTTGCCAGAGTTTAGAAAAATAAAAAAATAAAAACTCGCAACTACAGTACGACACTAAGTACGTCAACCAAATATCCATTAAAATGAATAAGAAAAAAAGTCTGAGCATGCTGTAGTACCGAAGAAGCTAAATGTCTTAATTCGTCGATAGTAATTATTATTTAGGGCGACTGGTTTGTACATAGCGCGCAAATTGCGCCGGTAACAATATGGCTGACGCGGTACCTCATGCACCCCCCCCCCCCCATGATTCCTAACCCCCCTTGTAGCCAAAACTTGCGCTCTGTCCTATACTACGTCATAAAATGAACGGCGTTTGCTAGCAGACGATTTTAGTCCCTAACTCTTTGTATGTATTGTAAATAAACAAATATAAATATTACAATTTTATAAACAGTATATAAATTTTTCCCGTTATATTATTATACAGTTTTTATCGAATATAGTTTGTTTTTTTTTCAACGACTTGAGTTATTTTTACAAAGATGTTTGTCAGGTGTAACAGACATTTCGGCGATACGTTAACCTCAAATAAAAGCTTAAAATATTTTAGAAAAATTTTAACCACCAGAAAATTTAGTAACAATAAACCAGCAGTTATATTAGGAATAGAAACAAGCTGTGATGATACTGGATGCGCGATTGTTGACAGTAATGGCACTGTACTTGGAGAAGCTTTGCATTCTCAACAATCAGTACATTTGAAGTTAGTATCAAAATAATATGAAAAATAATCAGTAAAGTGAAATTCTATAAAAAATTTCGGTGAAATCGATCAGACAGTTATCAAGCTATGCAACAATGTAATTTATATTCATCGTAAAAGTCCGTTACTTCAAGAAGTACCAACAGAACAAATTTTATACAAAATCTTAGGAACGGTCACAGAGATAATAACATTTCTTTAGAAACGTGTTTCTTGCTCCTCTTTTCAAACCCCTCGACCAATTTTGCTAAAATTTATTAACAGATATACTACTTATTCGAGGTATATCTGTACCAAATTTTGTTAAGATTGATGCACTCGTTCAAAAGTTATTCAACAAAGATGCTAAATCTTGGTTCAACTGTTTTAGTAACGGTGGAATAATACCACCGATTGCCCAGGATTTGCATAGCAAACATATAACAGATGTGGTAGAAAATTCTCTCATATCTGCGGGCCTAAAGTTGAAAAATATCGACGCTATAGCGACGACGGTAAAACCGGGTCTTCCCATGTCTCTATTGATCGGAATTAATTTTGGAAAGTATTTATCTAGGATTGGAAACAAGCCGTTTATTCCTATCCATCACATGGAAGCTCACGCGCTTACCGCAAGGATGGTAGAAAAGGTTGCTCAATTAATTCCGCCTTATTTTACATCCAACTTTGTCCAACTTTTACCACAACTTCTTTTCCATTAATTGTTCAGGTCGATTATCCATTTTTAGTCTTACTGATATCCGGTGGTCACTGCCTTATCGCTGTGGCTCAAAACGTTGATAAATTTCTTACTCTTGGTTCGTCGATCGACGATGCGCCTGGCGAAGCATTTGACAAAGTGAGTTTTAGCCGGGTATTGAATTACAGACATTCTGGAAGTGGTCGTCGCTCTGTTTTTATCAATTTGTATATTTATAGACTGCTCGAAGACTGAAGTTGAGAAATATTCCAGAATTTTCAAATCTATCCGGCGGCGCTGCGATGGAACTCGCTGCAAGTCGAGCCACAAATCCTGATCAGTTTACATTTGGAATACCTATGCTACGATATGCAGACTGCGACTTTAGTGTTTCCGGATTAAAGAATGCCGCACTAAAACACACACTGAGACAAGAGAGACTGCACAATGTTACTGGCGACGAAGTTATACCTGATGTTTATAACTTGTGTGCCGGATTCCAAATGGCAATGGCTCGACACTTGTGCCACAGAACTCAACGAGCTATGGAATTCGCCGAAATGAAAAACCTCATTCCAGAAGAAAACAGAATTCTGGTAGAGTCAGAAATTCAGTCTTTGATTCCAATTGCCACTCTGGATAATTCCCAAGCTCGCTTTTTAATATAACTCAGTAAGAGGGTACATACACCTCAAATAAGAATATTCTCAAAGAGCTGGCATGTATCCAAATTGTTCTTTAATCAAGTCTTGATTCATTTTCTAAAAAAAAAAATTCCGATTTTACTTATTAGGTACTTTAAAACGTTTTTTTTCTCAATTTTTGACACTAGGTAGCATCCGGTGGAGCGGCGTGTAATAATTTCATATCAAACTGTCTAGCAACAGTTTGTACCGGGATGGGATACAAATTTGTTAGACCGCCACCTAAACTCTGTACCGATAACGGTATTATGATTGCTTGGAACGGTATGGAGAGGTGGATGGCCAACCAAGGTGTTCTTAGAGATCGAGAAGAGATAGAAAAGGTTGATATCGATGGCAGAGCTTCGTTTGGTGAAGACTGGAGAGAAGAAGTGAAGGAAGCTAACATAAAGTGTAAATGGGTAAAGCTATCATATCCGATGCAACAAAGCAGATGAAATTTAGGAAAAAAAATTAATAAACTATTGAGAAAGTAATGGGTTGATAATTTATTTAAAAAAATTAACGATTTATAATTACAATTATGAATTAATATTGTTATTATTAATTAAATTATATGATTATATGAGCGTCGGGGTCCTCTGCAAAGTTTCTTGTTTCATTTTCTTCATCAATTCATAGTCCGGAAATTCTTCCTGCAGTTTAATCGCTCGTTTTTCAGCATGATTATCTAATACAGTTCGTATCTTTTCTTTGAGTAACTCAATCTCGTCCTTATTTTTTTTCCCAAGAGCCAAGGGTAGAACAGCGTCGAATACTAGAGCTTTTTCTGGCCTCATAACTTCAGGAACATTGGCTAAATTATGTTCGTAGTCTTTGATCATCGGCTTAATTTCGTTGAATTTTTCTCTTGCGTTATCAGTGTCCATTTTATTAACGACAAGAATCGAAGGCATTCTTAATAAGTCTGGTTTATACAGTTCCAATTCTTTGTTCAATAAGACTATGGTATCAAAACAACTTCTTTGTACGTGTTTAGGACTCAATTGAAAACCTTGAATATCAACAACAACCAATATCAATTGCGTTCTTTCAACATGTTTCAGGAATTTATGACCCATTCCTATGTTCACATGAGCACCTTCGATAAGCCCCGGTAAATCTGCCACTGAGATTTGCCGCAGATCTTTGTATTGCATGATTCCTACGTTTGGCCTGATTGTAGTGACTGGAATAGATAAAATTCGCGAATTTATATCATTAATAATAGTTAAAGTCTCTGAAGGGTGTTTTTCGTCCCAAATATTCACACCGACTCTCCTAAGCATGCAACTCACATGGATAAGATGCAATTTTAGGACTAGCTTTGGAAACTGCACGCAACAAGGTGCTTTTTCCTGCATTAGGAAAGCCGACTAAGCAAACATCAGCAATTAACTTCAAGTCCAAATTAATTGCTTGGACTTGTCCTTTCTGGCCACTAAATCCCGTCTCGGGACAGCCTCCAACTCCTCCCTTAGCTACTATCAGCTTAGTTCCTGGTTTATCCAGTTCTCCTAAAATCGTTAATAGGATTATGATATTGAAGATTTGTGGATAAACAGATGATGCGCACCTAACTGACGGCCGTGATCATCGAACACAGTTATGCCGGGAGGTACCTCGATCGTTAAATCCTCTCCAATTTGGCCTAGAACTTGTTTTCCCATGCTGTTACCGCCAGGCCCACCGGTTAACTTTAGGGATTTCATTCTATCAGAGATTATTTTCAACGTTTCACCCTCTTTGGCAAGTAGATAGACATTTCCACCCCGACCACCGCACCCTCCGTATCGTGGTAGACCCATGCCACCTGTGCCACCCTTTACGTGTAAACGTAAAGAGTCTATGAACATGCCGCGTAAATAGTTTCTTGGCACCTAGGGGACATTCTGATGTTTATTCAAGTTTTGGGAATTGACGTGAAGATAAGTTAAGTTATTGAGTAATTTAGAGCGTTTTGGATCTAATAGCGTTTTCACTTGGGACGATTTTTGCTGAACTAGTGCTGAACTGGTGTAGTGTAGCTGCCTTCGTCTCTCTCTACCTAGAAGGAGTGAGAGTGACAAATAGAGTAAATTCTGCGCCAGTTCAGCGCGGTGCACGAAAAATTGTCCCAAGTGAAAACGCTATAAGAGCGAGCTAGTGATGAGGTTATGAGGTAACCTAACCTAATTTTTCAATAAAAAGTGATAAACGTTTGCAAACGTGTTATATGCGAGATCTGAAGGATGTGTTGTTGCGTTTTTTTGAAAGATATGAATAAGATACGAAATGACATGATGTATTGTAAGTGTATTAGGTAAAAATCGTACCCGACGTGCGGCATAACCTAAAATTTGCGTTAATAGAACCATGATCACTGTTTAATTTGAATCAATTGTTAAAATAAAATATTTACAAATCTCAGGAATGATATTTGGAACATTTTCGAGATTTTTATTCGTCAATTGCTGTTAGATACTTTATACGTCGTGTGTACAGTGTGTATATTGCATTTATCAAAACAATGTTCTTCGATTGTGTATTTCGATATTCGTTTGATCGATCGTCCATCTTGATACGCCCGCTTATATTCAAATTCGATTCTATTCGAATATTTGAAATTCGAATATCGAGAATGATGAATATTCGGCGATCTGAATCTAATTTCAAGACTTTTTCGAGGAGTTTATTCATAAATCATAAGGCATATTGTAGAATTAACAGAAAATTTTATTATCATCAATTTAATTGTATACACACATATTTAATACATAATCGACAAAGCCGATAACGGATCAAAAAAAAAAAAAAGAATAAATATTACGATTATTTGTTCGATGCACACTCCAGTGTTGAAAATAATCCAAAACTTGACTGTATGCAAATTTTGATATCTTTGGGACTCTGTAATCAGCCATTAGTAAACGGTGGCCGTTTAAGTGTATAAATTATAATCTATAGATATATTACATTTATAATAACAAGCGTCTGATCACGCGATACATATTTCCGATAGTGTAATGTCTTTCTGGAAAAGTATATCGCGTACATGACTGCAAATACATTACAAATTGCGTAAGAATTGGCTAAAACATCATATTATACACACATTCGTAAAAGTCGACAAGAAATATAGTATGCCAACGTAAACGCATGCGCGATAACTATTCACATCGTTGGTGAGGGAATGCGGAGGTTACGCCGGTCGTGGTCAGACGACTATTAGTAGTAGAATCGGTGGGTCGAGGTGTACTACATGGTCAGCCGTTTTCACGTTACTCGCGATCTGTGATTTATCCGTTAATGTTATATATTGCGGTAGGTATATTATCCTTGTTTAACTTATATCCATATTTACTATGCAAGTGAATTATATCAATTTATATATTAATATAACAACTATTGCATATCTACTGATTTTATACTCATTCATGAATCAAACTCATTCGTTGCTTTACCTAATTATTACGGTTGTGTGTACACGTGCGTCTTCATAGATCTTAAGACATACTGATACTCATTGCTTACACTTTTTTCATGGATTGTTCAATATATTCTTATGTTTGTAAATAAATTCTGATAACACATGCTTGTGGTGGTCTATGTTTGTTCCAATGTCCCATTATAGTGTTATTTTATCCTCATTTCGGAGCATGTAAATACATAACACAGCTGATTATGTTTATTATTAACTTTACTTCAGCTATCCTTCGAATTAAACTATTTACTCCGTAATTATTCTGTTGCTCTTCTGTCTCGTCATAAATACCTAATTTTAAGACTCATGGATTAACGGTAACGGTGTGTGTCTATCATTAATATTGTACATGTATATCACGTGATTCCAAGTAATCTGCATAACCATGACATAAGGTATCGGGAATTATAAGGATGCGATTGTAATCCTGCAAATAAGAAGTTTCAATTCATAAACATTAATTTACTCGACTATGCGTATTGATTCTGTAAAACATACATTCAAATCATTTTAATTACACGATATATAGTAGAATGCGTTCAAAACTTTTAATTTGAATAAACTAATCCTCAATTCTACATGCCTTCAAAGCTTCATATCATAGAACTAATATAAGAATGGTTAATTTCAAATCCATCTCGATGTGTACAGTAGTTATAATATGATGCAATAAGACAATTGAGTGCAAACGCATATCAATGTGGTTTGTTTGTTTAATTTATATTAATCACTTGGTTACGTTATTACTTAGGTATATTCGGTACGATGTAGTATTCTGCTTATACGATCTCGTGTCTGGATTTATATAAATCTTTGTGTTTGTCAATTGTCATGCTCTAGTTGTAAAGTATGCTGATTACAAAAACACTATAGAGTCTAAAAAGAACGAAACTTGCTCGTCTATTTTACTGTTCATTGAACCAGCCTTACATATAGGTACGGTGAAATATTTCGCACCTATATATTTTTCAAGTCCCGTTGATCCTCTTCCAGCGAAGCATTAGAATTATCTTTCGAATTAGAAACAAGATAAAAGAGAAGCCAAAAATTGCAAAACAACGCGAATTCTATAGAATTCACAGAGCTGGTGCAAAATTGACTCATAATCAGTTTCCTCTAAATCGTTTTTCATATAATTTCAGTGAATTTATATATTCAGACTCATTCCGAACTTCTTCTTTTGTTTTTTCACAATCAGGATTCGAATCTCTCTTATATCTTTTATACAAGAGAATTTATATGGTTCCGAATGTAACCGAAAAAATTTATAAATCTTGATAACTTGACTTGAATTATGTATATCATAATTGTTATAAGTCTCCTATGAGTCTGAGGACTTGTTTCTTTATTTGTTTTCTCTTCCAGATCTAATGAGACGAAGTATCAAGAATTTCATCATCTAATCTAATTAGAATATAAAAAGGGGAATAAAAATGACAGCAACGTTGGGATGGGCCGACTACACGGTGATGGTGGTTATGCTCATCATCAGTTCTGGTATCGGGATTTATTACAGATTTACAGGAGGTCGTCAGCGAACTACAGCGGTAAGCTGATCGTTTTACTAATTGCAACGTATAGGTAATCTGCAGTTTAACGCACTCGCTTAGTTCAGAATCTTGAATAATCAACTGATGCACTCATTTTGAGGATGACAAAAATAATCGTTTCTACGTATAGGTATAACAAATGATAAATCGAATATATTGTGAGATTCTGCAAATGAAAGACAGTAGTTTATATATTAGCACGAATTTGACCCTGGAGTTTTATAATGCAGTGGAGTAATTAACCGCATTATCATACATACAGCCTAATTGATAAGGCAATTGCCTCGCGAGTTAAAATATTATGTATAGTCTGTAAATGTGATTCTCATAGTTGATAAGAAACAAATGTGCAGATGAACCGCACTTCGTCCGGATTACACGGTATACAAGATATTTTAATACACGATCGATAAATTGGCGCATTAAGGCCCATCCCTAGTCGCCCACCTCCTTTTGGTTGAAATGTGTCACATTTCGATTATTACACTGATAGAAAACATGTAACACATTTTACCACATATCGCCGACAAATTGCTATTTTTTGGTGCTAAAATGACGGGTGGTCACACAGTAGAAAGAATTACAAATCCACCTTGTAAATTCTACTAATGGTAAAGATTCCCATGCGGGGTCTAAATTTTTACTATCTCAGGTAGTAAAATGAAGTCTGGCAACAAAAAAAAAGTTGGTCTGCAGCGCCCTCGGCTGCCAATCGCAGAGAGCGGACTCGCATGTTATTATTTTCACCTTTCGGTTGAGTTAGGAGTTTTGAATCGGTGAAGTAGGGTGAGGAATCCTCTTTGGGGTGAGGTACTGGACGGCTGGATGGTAACGTAGATTACATGTAGTTGACTTCAGTGCATCGCTGTTACAACTGGTTTCGTACAATTAACGCAGTCGGTAAGAACGCATAGTACCCTAACGCTCTAGCGGACGCCTCGAAATCGAAGATATAGAGGAGAAAATTTTCGTGCTTATATACTACATTGGGCGAAAGATACCACTTGCGAGAAACTCAGCCGTGTAGTTCGAGGCGTATTTCCTGTTGATTCCAACCGATTCAAAATAACAGATTCAAAATAAAAATAAAACAAAAGATTCAAGATTTGTTTCGTTTAGTTCTAAATCACGATTACTTTAAAATAAATATTAAACTCACTAATGGGGAATATATGGAGGTATACATTGCGGCATAACGCAGAACTAGGGCGTCCGCCATATTCCTATACGCGATACGTATTTTTACTATCTCAAGTTGTAAAAATTGCCATCTAGCGAAAATTACAATGCCGAGTTGTAATTTTAGTCCGAGTAGCATGTAATGTATCCCAGTCCTGCTACGAACTATTGAATGAAAAATAGCTACTTTTCCTGGTTTTTCGACCACCCGTCAATTTGCCATGAAAAGTAGTAATTTGTCGGCGATATGTGGTAAAATGTGATACATGTTTTCTATCAGTGTATCCGAGCCCAGGCGTCAAAAATGCGAAAAAGCCCAACTTAGTGCAAATTCTATTTCAATTCCGAACATATACGTCCAAAAAAATGTTAGTTTCGTGCGAAAATAGAGTCTACAGATGGTTTTTACATTGTTCACCGAGGAAATCGAATTCGAATAATTTTGTAACAATGTAAAAACCATCTGTAGACTCTATCTTCGCACGAAACGAACATTTTTTTTGGACGTATGTGTTCGGAATTGAAATAGAATTTGCGCTAAGTTGGCCTTTTTTGCGTTTTTGACGCCTGGGCTCAGATAATAATCGAAATATGACACATTTCGACGAAAAGGAGGTGGGCGACTAGGGATGGGCCTTAATGCAGTAATTATATTGATAAATGGATCAATGAAGATCGATACAAATCAGGATTGATTCATCAAACGCGATCATTAAATTTGCGATTCAATTGAATTGTACGCGTGATTTGATCACCGTATTTTCATCATTACCTACTTAGGTATGCAGTGAAGGACTTTAAATTAATTCTATTTCATATAAATTCCAAGGCGAGGATCCCGCAGGTTTTAATTCTCGTCGGTATCCGTTATTCCGACCCTTTCTATAAATTCCCTGAATTCCTTAGACCGTTTTCATTTCTTCAATACAGGAATACTTCACTGCCAATGGATCGATGAGTATAGTTCCTGTAGGAATTGCTCTGATGGCTTCTTTCATGTCTGCTATCACCCTGCTCGGTGTTTCAGCAGAGAATTATACCTACGGTACTCAATTCGTTGTTATAAACTTCTCCTATTTCATTGGAACCTTTATTGCAGCCTACGGATTTTTACCTGTTTTTTTCAAACTTCAGGCAACTAGTGCCTACGAGGTAATTATCATTCACGTATTATTAAGTGCATGAAATTGTATGTTTATATCAACAAAAAGAAAAAAAAAAGAAGCTTTTTAAATTATGAACAAAACTGAACAATGTTACGACTGTTCCCGAATAATTTAGGGGCTTACCACCTTGGCATCGAATTTTTAGACCTTACTTTAAAGATGGATTATAGAATGATGAAATTCTCAGCTATCACGTCTTCAACAATTCAAATTTAAACATTTTTCCCTACAACGCGGCAGTATCTAGAGAAACGATTCGGAGTTGGCGCCCGACTAGTAACGAGTTTTGTCTACTGGATCCAGCTTCTTCTTTACACCGGAGTAGTGCTTTACGCTCCTTCATTAGCGCTTGAAGCTACAACAGGTCTTTCAAAGACCGGGAGTATAATTGTAATAGGATTAGTATGTGCTTTCTACTCAAGTATCGGAGGAATTAAGGCTGTCCTTGTCACGGACGTCTTTCAAAGCGGTCTAATGTTCGTAGCAGTTTTTGTCGTCATTGGTATTGCTGCCAGGGACGTCGGAGGAGTATCTGAAATTTGGCGAATAGCCGTTGAAGGAGGTCGCGTGCAATTCGACAGGCAAGTGTTTTTTCTTTTGCAGGGAAACAAGGAAAAAACAAGAAAAAAACTACTACAATCATTAGGGTGTGCAAAAAAAAAAAAAAAAAAATTCAAACGCACATCAACATTCCGGTAGAACATCTCAAATAGAATATCTCAGCCAAATATGAGCTCTAAATATTGATATTTAGAACTGCCTAATTTCGTTATTAATTTTAGTTACTGAAATAGGCAGTTCTAAATATCAATATTAAGAGCTCATATTTGGCTGAGATGTTCTATTTGAGATGCTCTACCGAAATTTTGAAGCGCGGTTGAAAAATAAATTGTTTTTCCCAGAGTCATATGACTCTATGACGCTATGACTCAATGTTTATAGGCGAATATCTCTTAATCGGTGAGAGTTAGGAAAATTCTATCTCAGTACTTTTTTGTAGAGCGTGAAATTTCCTATAAGAATCTGTATTCAGATAGTTTCTAAATCAAGCCGGTTACGAGAAAAAACAATTCGAAAATTTTCCGATTTTTTTCACGTGTTATTCAAATCAAAAAATGGGAAAACTGAGTTAGGCAGTTCTAAATATCAATATTAAGAGCTCATATTTGGCTGAGATATTCTATTTGAGATGCTCTACCGGAATGTTGATGTGCGTTTGAATTTTTTTTTTTTTGGCACACCGTAATAATCATACAAACATTTGCGAAATCACGTTTTTGTCAATTTTTTGGGTTTTCAGTATATCTCCAGATCCTACGGTACGTCACACATGGTGGAGCCTGGTTATCGGGGGTCTGTTCACATTCCTGTCTCTCTACGGCGTCAACCAGGTTCAAATTCAACGCATGTTGACCGTTAAGTACGCTACCGTTAACCGCATCAGGCGTAAAAAAAAAGAAAAGAAAAAAAAAAAGAAAAGAAAAAGAAAAGAAAAAAAAAAAGACAAGAACAAATAAATCGGGTCGAAATCGAGATGTTTGATATAGCGTCGATGATATATTAGGCATATCCTGTATTAGTTGAATCGGTATTAAACTTGAGACGATTATCATATTTGATTGGCTATATTATCCGTTTCAGGAATTTAAAATCTGCTCAAATCGCTTTATGGCTGAATTTGCCGATTTTAGCGGTCCTCTCAGTCACCACTTGCTTCGCTGGACTGTCGATATACAGCAAATACCATGACTGCGATCCTATTAAGGGAAAGAGAATATCGTCAATTGATATGCTGATGCCTCTGTACGTTATGGACACGATGGCTGATATTCCAGGATTGCCGGGACTATTCGTTGCAGGTAATCATCTCATTTTTAATTATGTTTAAATTTGTAATTAAAAATAAATGTGAATTGTGACTGAAATTGAAAAGTATGCAAAAAACAAAAAAAAAAAAAAATACAATTGTTTGGTATTTGGATTTCGTTTGGGCAATTCTCGATTTGTTTGATTGAAAAAAAGGCATCTTCGAAATGGTTGGCTCTTTAAATCTGTGAAAAATTAAAAAAGGCAAAATCTGGCAGATTGTCAAAAATGTATATAATACCGTGAAGTTTCGTGGAAAGAGCCCGGCCCAACCGCGCGGACGCTGATTTATTCGTATATATTACAAAGGCCGCCAATTTCAGACTTGCCACCGCGACAGTAGAGTCCGTTTGCTATTTGATTTCGATTGTTGTCACATAAAAATGACCAAGGATATTCGGATAAATCAGCACCCGCGCGCTTGGACCGGACTCTTTCCAGGAAACCTTACAGTATACATATAGTCCGGTCAAATAGAATTTTAAAACTACAAAATGGATTGAAAAGCCAATTTTCTTAGAACAAGTAGAGCGTCATAAAAGATGCCCAAATCCACCAGAATCCAAAAAAATGAAAGACCATAGTCTCGTTTGTTCTATTGATCTTATTTTTCCTTTTTTGTAAAGGAATTTTCAGTGCTGGTTTGAGCACTGTTTCTGCAGCTCTTAACTCTTTGGCTGCAGTCACCCTAGAGGATTACATAAAGCCAGGATACAAGAAATGTTATGGGAAAGATTTTCCCTTAGCTAAGTCTGCCTTGTTTGGTAAATCACTCGCATTCATTTATGGTATTGTTTGCATCGCTTTGGCATTCCTTGCCCAATTCCTCGGCGGTATTTTACAGGTACATAATTAATATACAGTGTGAGTTTTCTCTGGTATCGAATAAGGGAGGGGTTTATCATCGCAAACGCTCTGCCCCTTGCTATTCAAACTTATTATATCATCGTATGTATCGATGAAACTCCACTTTTATTCTCACGCACCGTCAAAACTGATGATTTTAACAAGGATGAACAGAAAGGGGCGGAGCGTTTGCGCTGATAAGCCCCTCCCTCATTCGATACCAGAGAAGACTCACCCTGTATACCTAAATAAAAAATTCTGTACCAATACCCACAGGACTTTAATTTTCGGCATTAAATTCACCTATATAGGCAAGTCTGACGATATTTGGCGTAGTGGGTGGTCCATTGTTGGGTATTTTCACCCTGGGAATGTTTACGGAATCTGCTACACAGCGTGGATCTGTTATCGGGGTCCTAACAGGTTTGATTTTCACCCTGTGGATTGGATTTGGTCAGCCTCGACCAGCCCCTGTGAGATTACCAACGTCGCTAAGTGGCTGTGCAGGAACCATCCTCGACGTAAATGTCACCACCGAGATCACAACGACATCGGCGAACTGGTATATATATAATTTTATTGGTTTTTTATTGATTGGCGCCAAAATCTCAATTTCAAATAATTGAGTCGACATCGACTGCATCTTCTAGGTGTGTGAAAAGAAATATTTTTCAGGATTGCCGAGGACACTTCAACCCAGTACTTCTATCTCTACAGAATTTCGTACATGTGGTACAGCGCGATAGGTTTTTTTGTAACTTTCATCGTAGGTCTGATCGTTAGTAACGTAGCTCGTATAATAATGAAAGAAGAACTTCCCGAGCTCGATCCAGACCTGTTTATTCCTTGGGTAGCAGCTCGTGTAAGGGCTCGAAGATCCTCTTCGTCCTTGTTCGACAAAGTCACTCTCGAGCGACGAGAAGCACCCTCGAAATACATCTTCCATGAAGACAGCAGAGATTCGCCTACACCGATCAACACTGAACTCTAATTGCATCATTGACTAGAAAAACCGTGTAATTTATTCGCTTATTCTCAATATTTTCATCAAATCGACGCCCGATACGAATAACAGCACATTTCAGATTCCGGGTGAAAAAGAGCACGTTTAAAATTCCGGGTGGAAAAGAGCACATTTCAGATTCCGGGTGGAAAAGAGCACGTTTCAGATTCCGCGTGAAAAAGAGCATGTTTCAGATTCCGTATGGAAAAGAACACGTTTCAGATTGAGAATGAAAACTAGCACGTTTCAGATTCACTCGAAAATTAGCACAATTCAGGCAAAGCGAATATTATCCATTAGTAAGTGTCAGGTAGATTTATTATGAAATTGGAAATGCACAATTATGCACAAAAACTCGATTCAATTTTATCATTGAATGATTAATTCAATCTCATAATAAACCTACCTGACACTTGCTAATAAGTAATATTCGGTTCAACTTGAATTGTGATAGTTTTCGAGTGAATCTGAAACGTGCTAGTTTTCATTCTCAATCTGAAACGTGTTCTTTGCCATCCGGAATCTGAAACATGCTCTTTTTCACTCGGAATCTGAAACGTGCTCTTTTCCACCCAGAATCTGAAATGTGTTCTTTTCCACCCGGAATTTGAAACGTGCTCTTTTTCACCCGGAATCTGAAATGTGCTGTTATTCGTATCAGGCGTCGAAATGTTATCCTGTTTTTCATTTCCATATATAGTTATGGAAACCAATGACACTGCCAACTTTGACCATTTATAATAACGTTTCGAACTTGCGACGATTTATGGGCGTAAAATATTACTATAACATGATTGATTAATATACGTGATATTCTTTTACGTCTAATACATCGTTTTCACGGTTCGTGACGTTTATCTCACCTACAGGAATCTGTGTATATGGAAATCTGAAAATTTTCATTCACATTTTGAAATGATAGTTATAATACTAGGGTTGATAATTATGTGAATTAATTCGAAACTCTGAATCGAGTTAATTCGGTGCTATAATTGTATTATTTAGGAGTAATATAATGATGATTCATGATCTGCAAATTACGCGATTTGATTTTTGATCCGCAATTAGAGGAAGCTGGAATTAATGGCCTCTATGATATTGATTGGGAGTCAAATATTTGCAATAATTTCAGGGTAATTTAATTGTTCCTTGAGTTTATGATAGTACCTGCGCGGGATTGAATACCTCTTTTACATTCATAAGTCGAATATTGTATGAGGTAAAGTATAATTCAGACTAGAAAAATATATCTATAATATTAATATAGTATACAGGAAAATGGTATTTTGTATAAATAAATTGTATTATTGTTATAAATGGTATATCTAGGTGATTGTATACCTTGCATGAAAGTATTAGTATCGGAAGAGAGATTGCAGTTAATTAATAATAAAAAATTATGATGTATTGATAATGATAATGATAAGGAAACAGGCCATAATATTATCATTTTCCTTTTGATAAATAATCACTATATCATCGATGTTTAATTGTATTAAATCTGACCAAATAAATTATATGATTATTTCGAGGAAGAATTATCGACTTAATCGTTAATTATATTATAACAAGCATCTCGAACGTAACTCCAGTTTCTCAAATTTCAAAGAAGATATTGGAAAATGAAATTTATCCGATTTTAATCAATTGTTTCGGCCATTCGCAAAAATAGGATATTCAGGTAGGTATACGAATTGATCTTTCTCTTTGCAGTTAATTTGCGAAACTGAAATTTTGAAGTTTGATAATTAATCGAACCATCGATATTGTATGCGGTTCTTTATTTATCTGCTTAGCTTTTCTGCAACTTTAACTGGAAAAGCGTTATGACTTCTTCAACGATCGTTTGCGCCTGAAATAAGGCATCCCACGTATCGCTTCTGTCTATACAGTTGCCTAAATGCAGGCGATAACGCGATTTTTAAATGATTTGTATCTCACAGATAGATGCCTCATCGTTTAATTTTCGTTCATAAAACTGAAATATAAGAAGCGATGGGTATATGAAGAAATAATAAGTCACAGCCTTGGCTTAATTTCGGACTCGCCTTGACATGACATGCAGCTCACGCGATCAAGTATTCGGATGATTTTATATACAAGAGGAGGTATAAAAGGGAATTTTGTTTTTTTCGTTTTTATTATAACGTGTGTCACATATTAAAACGAATAATTATTAATTATAGCCCAAGATCTGTGGCAAAAACAAAACTGGGAAAACAAGTAAAAAAACATTGAATTATATTTTATTTGACTTTAGATTAACGGTTTCCGACTATTTTGCTGCACTCAGCAACAACCACTTTTACAATTCAAAATAATTTCTAATTGCGTCTCAAAATCCTAGTATAATCCTAGTTGTGAAAAAACTGTATCAATAGATAATTTTTGTAACACATGCACGATTTTTGCGTTTTTTTTACCCATTAAGCGGGCCTAAAGTGGCAGTTTTCAGACGAGCGGGCGTTTTCAGTTTTTATTTGCCCGCTAAATCGTGCAGCGGGCGTTTTCAGTTTTTATTTGCCCGCTAAATCGAGCAGCGGGCGTTTTTGGTTTTTATTTGCCCGCTAATGCTCGAGTAGCGGGCAAATAAAAAGTGAAAACGCCCGCTACTCGAGCATAAGCGGGCAAATAAAAACTAAAAACGCCCGCTAAATTATTTTTCAATATTTTCAAAAAAATCATCAACAGTGATGAAAAAACGCGAAAATCGTGCTGTCACAAAAAATATGGTGTGCACCAGGGCTAAGTGGGCTTTTTGACCTTGTGTGGTTGCAGTACTCGTCTTCGGCTCGCAGACGCACTCGTCTTCGACTCGTGCTACCTCACCTCTGACTCGTACTGCAAACTCCACACTCGGTCTAAAAAAGCCCACTTTACGCCCTTGGTACACAATATACTATTCTTCAAAGCGTGCGGGAAAAAAAAATTATTTCCACGGTTTATACCAAATAAACCGATTAATCCGATTCGTTTTCGTTTACACTAATGAATGCTCTTTCACATTACGATATATCTCATAGTCTGATAGCAAATCTGAGTATGTATAAGTATGATCTCTAACACAAGCTAGTGTCCATATAGCTGTACGACTACTACAATAATCAGGTGTTTTCAAATTACTGACTCGAAATATTATGACCACGGTGTTGGATCAGAAAGCCTAAATATTGTCGTTTATATCGAGGGTATACAGGTATCAATCGTCAGTTTGGTTTAGACCAAGGTCAGTGTTCATATGTATTTTAGTTTGCGACTGTTTGATTTGGTGAGTACCTGAGTATATAATAACAGGTAGATATAAAGTATAAAACGTTGTCGAAAAATTAATCAATTCATTTCAACCCTCGATATTATTTCATTTTTTTTTTTTTTTTTTTTTTTTTTTTTTTAACTGTATAACATAAGTTTCGGGGAAATCGATATAGAACTAGTTGATTATAAAGCAAAAGTCTATCAAACAGGGCGAAAGAGGGAAAACATTGACATAATACAATCACGAAGATCGTATCTTATAGTAATTTACATGATATTATACTTTTTACTTTACTTATATTATACCGTATATTACTAGATGCTGTATTAGTTAAATGTGAAACGAAACGAGTATATTGTAGATCGTAGATCTTGGATCGCAAGCACGTAGTAGCCTAAGATCGGCTAAGACCAATCGAAAAGAGTCCCTAAAATTAATCGTCAAGAATTAGGGCTAAGAATTAAGCAATTAGAAACACTCCGAGTTCAAGTTAGTCGGTTTAATCTGGTGAAGTTTGGATGTAACCAGTTTCAATTCAATATTCATTCCGTATATCTAGATGCTAGCTGTTTGTAGCTTGTTGGTTGTTGCTTATGTAGCTTCTATAGCTTATAAGCTTCTAGCATGTTGCACTTCTCTCATTTCTTACTTCTTCTTCGGATGCTTAATTGGCAACTGCCCTTTTTATATCGTTTGGATGATCCCCGCCTAGCCTCGGCTCCTTTTCTGCCCTCGAGAGCTTGAGCATAAGGAATTTGCGTCGTGTTAACTTCAATTAATTAATTAATCAGCCCGACTTCCTCTCTCTACATCTGACTCCGCACGTTCGTACGCGACAGATTTCGAGCAAATGTAATAATACTTTTACACATATACGTGTTCGGCATAAATATACGATGAAACACTCAAATTATCATGAATTATTATCCTGGAAACTGTCTGTCTGATGGTAAAGAGAATATGAATTCTTGATTATTCATATGATATACAGGGTGAGTCTTTTCAAAGGTACAAAATGGGTGGGACTTACTTACGGCGAAGGTACGCATTCAGCAAATCAGGTAAACAATTATCCGGTAGCAATGTTTAATCACGCGATTCACAGCGTGCCTTAGCCGCAAGTAAGTACCACCCATTTTGGACCTTTGAAGAGACTCACCCAGTATATATTTTTTTTTTAAATAGATCGATATTTTCAAAATTCTATACAATAATATCGTTGCGAGTCTATCCTGAAATACAGAATACAGGAATAAAGGGAGAGGAATCATATAGAAAGTTTTTCAGGATGTAAAAATTTGACAGATTTTCGGGAATTTTTACGATGGTGTAAGATGCAGGGATTTTTTTTTTTATCATCATTAAGGTTCATTTATCACATTATACAGAATAAATATCCTACAACAGGATAATCTACGTATTATTTAATATATAGAATTAAAAATCTCCGAGAATAAGTCGAAATTCTCACATTCCTAAGGCGTAATCATATAGTCGATTAGGAATAATAACTGTATGAAAACGATTGTCCCTGTATAGTAATTAGTAGTCACAATCATTTCATCGTAAAATATATATTTTAAGAATTTTATACTTCACGTATATACATACAGAATGACGTACGTCGGTTAGTTTACAACATGTTTACGTTATTTTACTTCGTCAAGTAGAAGCACGTGTGTCGCGTGCCGATTCCGGATCGCATTACAATACGAGGGTGTAAATAAAACGCGAAACTTGATTCATCAATTATTGGCAAAGTTTATTTATTTATTTATTTTATTTTATTTTATTTTATTTCTTTCCATTCATTTTATTGTTTTTCATTAAAATTCACTTAGTGGTAAGGATGTAAGTTATTATTTCTGACACACTAAAAATCCTATTCGATAATTATTCCGCATTTTCATCATCCATAAACATTGATCATTATAAATCGGTTGTTGTTTATTTTTATAAAAATTTAAATTGCTTATTATTTTACTCGTTGCGTAATATACGTCCGGATATATTTTGCGGTAATTACACTTCCGGCAAAACATACCCGAGCACATTATACATGTATGTATAATGCGAAGCTTTAACTCTGGACCGTATAGCGTAATTGTCTTTGTTTTGCAAAGCTTCATATATATATACTATATTTTATAAGGAGGTGAATTTAGTTTCCCACGTTTCAATAAATAAATAAATAAATAAATAAATAAATAAATAAAATAAATAAAATAAATCTATCCGTCAATTTAGGTACAATTAATTCAACTGTCACCCATAATTAGTTCGATTCAAGTTTCGAGCCAGAGTTAGAGTTTATATCGTCGAAGCGAATAATAAGACGTTCATATATATTTTGTCGGAGGGGGTATATAAAGGCTGACTGCAAGCAATTAAGATCATCAGTCTTAAAGCCCACGTTCTTTTAATCTTTCTTGAGCTAAAGGGAATGTTTTTTTTTTTTGTTTTTTTATCGTTACACAGTATAATAATAATTTGACTTATAAAATTATCATCATTGAATGAAAATTAGAGGAATTAATTTTCACTTATATTGCCTAATTTTCGTTATTTTATACAGTGATTCAAAGATTTTATAAATTGTCTTATTATTCTTGATTTTTTTCTCATTGGAATATATAATTGCTCGTATGCAGCGTTATATCAAGAAAACTAGCGAGATAATTCAGCTCCAATTTCGCAGCTCTTTGCTTATAATAAATTCATCGCGAATATATATATAATTATGTAATTCTGATAACTCTGCAGAGTCAGCAAATTCCAATATTCAATCCATTCCCATTTACGTG
Organism: Tenthredo mesomela; assembly: GCA_943736025.1. Taxonomy (NCBI): domain Eukaryota; kingdom Metazoa; phylum Arthropoda; class Insecta; order Hymenoptera; family Tenthredinidae; genus Tenthredo; species Tenthredo mesomela. Next base: position 2,318,126 of record OX031016.1, read on the forward strand.
TGATACGCGAGTACGATATTGAGGGATTACAGCAGGTAAGACTAATCACCGTTTAAATCAAATTAACCAATTCAGGAAACGGTTGCAACATAGGGTTGAACTCAAACGCCGTTTGAAAATCTCCTATATAATTGCAACTTCACCTGCGTAACGTGATTTGAGAAATTATTTCCATTTTTTGATTCCCTGATGCATTGATCAAAACTTTTTTGATTATTAAAAAAACTTTGAAGAAGATTAAAATTTATTACTGCGATTTACATTGAATTCCAGCGATATATAGACAAAATGATTGACGATTGATTGGGGAGTTCGTTACAGACGGATTTTTCTTTTTTTTTTTTTTTTTTGTTGACTAATTAATTTCTCGATGAACGACAAATATTCAAACGCTGTAACTAATAATCTACACTACAAACGTCAGGAACTAGAATTTATCGTGAAAATTATTGGTATTTGTGAAAACAATGAAAAATGGTTCGACAGAAACTTAAGGGAGGAAATCAGTTTAGGAGGTCGAAATTTTCGTGTTTTTTTTTTTTTGAATTTTTTTCAACAGGGAAGGAATAATCAGAATTTGTTTAAACTTGGAGGATATTGTATTAATGTTTTGAAGTACACGTTGTAATTTTTTCAAGTTATTTCCGCCGGACATAGTGGAGTTAAAAGCTGGACGGTCACCATCAGAGTTTGCTGCTCGTGGAACATCCGGGAGTCACAATTTTTATCTGAAATCATGACAATTTTTTTTTCACCTTAGTAACATATTTTCTAAAAATATGGACTAAACTCTGATCAAAAAGTTGAAAATTGCATGTTTTTGAGTTGTTTGAACAAAATGTCTTGTTTTTATACGGTATACATTAATTGTTCAAATACCTAAAAACATGCAATTTTCAACTTTTTAATCAGAGTTTAGTCCATATTCTTAGAAAATATGTTGCTAACGTAAAAAAAAAAAAAAAAAAAAAAAATTGTCATGATTTCAGATCAAAATTGTGACTTCCGGATGTCCCATGAGCAGCAAACTCTGATGGCGACCGTCCAGCTTTTAACTCCACTATGTCCGGCGGAAATGACTTGAAAAAATTACAACGTGTACTTCAAAACATTAATAAAATATCCTCCAAGTTTAAACAAATTTTGATTATTCCTTTCCTGTTTTAAAAAATTCACGAAAAACACGAAAATTTTCGCCCTCCTAAACTGGTTTTCCCCCTTAAAGAGACTCAGGTCATCTTTGAATTTCTGCTTATTTGGTTAAGGAATTGAATGAATCTTCTGATATACCGAAAAAGTAATCGCGTAATCGATTTTCATATATTATCTAATGTTTTTATCTTATTTACCTCGAGCGAAGTGAAATACAGGGTATAATTAATAAGTATAGGACAATCAGTTCCGACAACAGAATAGTTATTTTCGAATTAATTGAGAAAATAAAATAAAAATAAAACGTCAAACGGTTTTCCTGCTCTGCAGTTTGATTGTATGCCTTTCAAAACCGTCCTTGATATACTATATGCACGATGAAAAATATCAACGGAAACGTGGCCTGTGGCCATCAAACGATCGTATACAGATATATGCGTCTGTTAGCAAATATGACAGCATGTTTGTTATGCATAACTTCACGTCCGCGATTTTGGTACAATTCATCGGCGCACTCATTTTCCGGCCATTCGTTGTTCGTTAATGCATTAAGAAAAAATTGTATGAAATATATTATGTCATATAGTACCGGCTGAATCGAGATTATAAGCATACAGTTATACTTCCGTGTTTGGTGCATTTATGTAATACATGAAACTTTTCGGTTTGGCTCGGTTTTTATGGCGGATTCAATCTATAGCTGCAATCAGAAACAATGTATAAAATGTAGCCCCCTGCAGCATAATACCTGTGCATATTAAATGCAGATGTACCGATGAGACCTGTAAGAGTGATGGACATCAATAATTACAGTATATGACTGATTTTATCCTGCATATACGATAGTTGCATTGCTGTTAAAGAACGATTATCGCAAATGATCAAAACATCGAGGAAATGGACAAAGAGTAAATAGCAAACACGTACCCCTGGATACGAGACAATATGTATGCAATATCCGTGCTTCAGATTGATTTTAATCATGCATTTAACGTCACGACTTAGGGATCTGCTGCACTAGCATCTGTCTGCAGTTTTTTGCTCATTTTTTGTCTCATTCATTATTCATTGTCAGTAAAAAAGTTGTACAAGTAGATTGAGCATTAGATATAGGTGGTTCCTTTCGAAAGAATTTGAATTTGGGTATGAAAGGATTGTAACGAGTGTTTTACTGCAATAATTATATGATAGAATTTCACAACGAAGTTAAGTGCGAAAATTTTGATGCAGAAAACTGAACCCATCAGTTCTCATCCTTGAAGTAAAAGTTCAAAGATTCTAGCCAGAAGTAGATTTCATAATTTCGTACCGGTAATTCCCTACTGAAAATTTCCAGATGGATTCATCTGGTCGTTCGAAATTCCTATGAAATTTGCTGGAAATTCAGCAGGTTTCAGATGGAATTCTTTGGATTCTGCTAGCAATCCACTAGATTTCAGATGGAATCCATAGGAATTTCGAACGACCAGATGAATCAATCTGGAAATTTTCAGTAGGGTTCATGCGCTTTTCTGATAAGGAATATCTCATTTCAAAGCTGCATATAAATTAGTAATTATTTCGATTCCATTTTCATAGCTAGCTAGGACAACGTGAAAACTGGGACGTTTACCTCAAAACTATAATTGCATAATTTGATGTGAGTCATATTTGTCCAAATTTTCACCATATCTAATCTATTTATTTATGAGCAGACGCTTTATGGTACAGGACGTGTATGTTTATTAATGCAGATGTATGACGTATATTTTCTGATGAATGTCACTAAATTTTTGCAAAAATCAAGCAGTTCGTGCAATTGAAGAGTGTGCTGCAGTAGAAAGTGCTTCGTTTGTAAAATCCTTAGAAATTAAACTTGAGAGTTGGAAGTTGAAATAAAAATTACTAAACGATAGGAAAAGTTAATCACTACAGCACATTCGAAATAATGTAATCTTTAGTTTAGTCGAAGTAGTTTTACACTACGTGAAGTTAAACTAAACAATTTTATCAGCGTGCATAAATGATGCAACGATATTCTACGCCGTGGTTTGAAATTCCCCACTGAACTTATACCTGACTCCCTTCTTCATGTTCTCAGAAGGCTCAGAGCGCTTAGAAACTGGCCTTATAAAGCGCGTCGACGAGCGTCCTAGCCAAAAATCTCGAAGAACAAGAGAAAACAAAGAGAAAAAAATGGCAAAGATAAATCGCCAGTTGTTGATCCTGCTCATCGGTCTCTCAGTGTCTTCAGCAGAGCAGCGAAAATCATCTCACGGTGTCAACGAAACTGATGTTCAGTCCGCGTGTCGAGATGAACAATTGGTTCACTTATTTTCTTGGGCCGATTACGCGGTCTTAGCCGCAATGCTGTTAGTTTCTTGCGGAATCGGAATGTTCTATGGGTTTTTTACGAAAAAACAAGAAACCAGTCAGGACTTTTTACTCGGTGGTTCCAACATGGGAACCGTTCCCATGGCCATGTCTCTGGCCGCAAGTTTCATCACTGCAATTGAGCTGCTCGGAAATCCAGCTGAAATGTACACCCAGGTGAGCTTTACGAGTTTTTTTTTGTTGGTATTGTTCATCGATTTTCTCTGCAATCTAATTCTGTTCGTCTTTTCACCAGGGGACTCAGTTCTGGATGACATGCATTGCCTTTTTATTAGTCGTTCCGATTACCTCGCAACTTTACTTGCCCGTTTACATGAAGCTCAGGCTAACTTCCAGTTACGAATATTTGAACCTAAGATTCGACCGCCACTGCAGACTGTTGGCGAGTCTTTTATACACCATACAAATGGTGCTTTACACATCAGTAGCCGTTTATGCTCCAGCATTAGCTTTAAGTCGGGGTGAGTTTGTCTTCTCCAAGAATTATTATAGTAGTTCCATTTTTTGAAACCTCTTTCAAACTTTTATCTTCCAGTTACTCAAATGAACACTTACATCGCTGTAACTCTGGTCTACGTCGTATGCATTTACTACGCTTCTCAGGTAAGTTTCCAATGTTCCAAAAAACGAACGAAAACCATTGTGCAACAAAACGGGATTAAATGCCATCGTCACCTTTCAGGGTGGTATGAAAGCGGTGATAATGACTGATACCTTCCAAGCCGGTGTTCTTTTGGGTTCAATTTTCCTGATTTTGGGTTGCGGCATGACCTGGGCTGGGGGTAGTTCTCTGGTCTGGAATGACAGCAGTAGCACAGGCAGACTGGAGTTCTTCAACATGAACCCATCGCCCACGGTTCGTCACAGTTTCTGGAGCGTCGTGATCGGCGGGACCTTTTACTGGGCGACAATGTTCTGCAGCAATCAGGCTTCGGTCCAGAAGTATTTGAGCGTTGAGACAATTGGCCAGGCACGAACGTGAGTAAAGAAAATTGTTGTTGTGCACCATTTTTGGCAAATCGTTAAGAGTTTTCCCAATTCATTTTCATCAGGGCGCTCTGGGTGAGCTCGGCAAGTCTGATCTTAATTTATACAGTTAATTTTTTAACCGGAATGACCTTGTACACCGTGTACAAGGAATGCGACCCTCTAAGAGCTGGTTACATAACTGCAAGTGACCAACTCCTGCCGTTTTACGTGATGAATTTTATGGGAGAGTTGAAAGGAGTGCCTGGATTTTTCGTGGCTGGAATCTTCGCTGCTTCATTGGGGTGAGTGATGATCCGCACAAATCTGACACAAACGTATGTGTACCCAAATGTCCATATTCAGACATAACGTGATCGTATTCATTCGCAGCACCGTTGCTAGTGCTCTGAATTCACTAGCCGCTATCACTTGCGAAGACATTCTTCAAGGCTTGTTCAAAATCGACTTGCCAGCCAGTCGAGGAGCCGTTTACGCCCGTTGGATCAGCATACTCTTCGGTGCAGTCAGTTTTGCGCTTGTCTTCGTCGTGGAGAGACTGGGCGGTGTTTTGCAGGTGATTTAAACTGCCGTTAATATAAAGGAAGCATTTTTTTGTCCAAAACTAATGAAGTTGACTTTGTTAGGTAGCCTTGTCTTTCAACGGCATGGTCGGCGGGGTTACATTGGGTCTATTTTCCTTGGGGATGTTTGTACCATGGGCAAATGCCAGAGGTGCAATGTTCGGGGCTATTGTTGGCCTGGGTTTAGTCGTTTGGATTGGTGTAGGAGCACAGATCGCTTCTATGAACGGACAGATGCGTCTTGAGATTAAACCCACTTCCATACTCGGGTGCCCGTGCGTAAACCAGACAACGGCTTTTCATGATGAGGACGATGACACGGAAGAGGTCTCCGCTCTTTACAGAGTATGTTTTTATGATCTTTTACAGGCTTACATACACATTGACATAAAGTTCCCAAACCTGACTTCAGGAATAGATTACGAATCAACGAAACCTGGAAAAAATGTCGATTTTAATTATATTTCTCATTCATTATTTCTTCATCAATATCCGTTTCGAAGTTTTTTTGACCGATTTCAGTATCCGCAATGATTCAAGATGTGTGTGTTCCCTTAAGGGAACCATACAGCGACTTTTCGAGAAATTATCATAGTCCGAAATGAATTTATTTCATAACCAAAGTTCATTTCACATCAAAATATTTTTCTTCTTCAAAATCATGTGTCGTAAGGATTTCAGAGCACCGTTGGACCGATTCAGGTCATCTTGGATTCATTTTCTTCAGAAAACAAATCCTCATCATGTGAATGTAGGAATTTTAAAATAAAAAATTATGTCATAAGTTGTGATCAATTTACCAAATTTGCAAAAATTACTATCACTCATTTCTTAAATAACTTGGCCAAAACGAAAAATTTTCAAAATTCCTATATTCACATGATGAGGATTTGTTTTCCGAAGAAAATGAATCCAAGATGACCTGAATCGGTCTAACGGTGCTCTGAAATCCTTACGACACATGATTTTGAAAAAGGAAAATATTTTGATGTGAAATGAACTTTGGTTATGAAATAAATTGATTTCGGACTATGATAATTTCTCGAAAAGTCGCTGTACTGGTCCCCTTGATATAGGCATAGTTTAGGGTGGTTCAAAAAAGGCTTGAAATCATGAAGCACCTGCTTATGGACCATCCTGAAACTAAATCGACTTAATGCTGATAGTAAAAAGTCTGAATCAATGCGATTAAATAAAATTTTGATGAATTTAGGTGAGCTATTTGTGGTACAGCGTAATTGGCTGTTTGACAACCGTGATAGTTGGCATCGTGGTGAGTTTCGTGACTGGTGTTCAAGACCTGGATGAATTGGACCACGACTTGTTGAGTCCACCAGTTCGGTATCTTCTGAATAGAAAAAGGGTTGGATTGCAAAAAAAAAATTTGCATGGTATAACGAATCTCGGGCTAGACATGGAGGACGAGAAAAGTACAAAGTGAAAATGGAAATGAAATTAATGAATGAGTGCACTTTAACTTACCCTAATCATCTTCGGTATAACATTTATTACCATTGTTTGAATACGCAATCATATTTATCCACCGGTGAAGGAAGACTGCAAATAACCAGTGCGCATCAAAAAATGCAAAAGTCGTCGATAAATATTTAGGGAAAAATTTTTATTATTTTTATTTATGGGTTTTTCCCACGGTACTTGAGGTACTTAAGGAAACATCATTAACAATAAGTCGTATTGAATAAGACGTTCAACTATAACCAATCGTATAGCTTTTTGAACCAAAATTGCGATCAGAATATAATTATACAGATCAAGATTTTCTTAGTCAATATAAATTAACATAACTTCGTATATTTACCTAATACAGTATTTATGTATAAACTTCAGTTACGAATCTCTTATATATAATACATTCAGATGTAATTCCATGTAAACAGATATAATTATATAATTAGTTGAACCATTTCGTAATTGGAAAGTAAAAAAAAAAAAAAAAAAAAAAAATTGCGAGTATACGTACTTATATTTATTGTACATATAGATTGTATACAAAAAAAAAAGTATAAATTAAATCGTATCATGAACCTGTCGCCTCCTTGTTCGCCCAATTTGTTTTATCCTTTCCTTCCATAGGTTGTTATCTCCGCAGAAACGGAAACTGTCCGCAAGGAGTTGATGCACTGAGAGAAAAAATTTGTTGAATCAAACATATGGATTCTGTTGTTAATAAATAGTTGTTTCAACCATAATTTTGTCTGAATGAATAAGCCGTAATTACCATAACACCTCTTGTTCATTTGAATCAAACAAATTCAGTTCAAGCAACCAATATTTTGTCACATCAACATAATATTCATTTCGCCACCCGTAACCGCCGCGTTTAGTTGGATCAAAGAATATTTGTTTCATTCAACCACTTTTTTCTCTCAGTGTGTGATGTCTCTCTAAATTTCTCGGAGTGCAAAAATTCACTCTTTTTTCTTGGAGTTGCCCGATTTTCACTCCAAGGAAGTGAATTTTCATGCAACCCCAAGAAAAAAGAGTGAATTTTTCACTCCAAGAAATTTAGAGAGGTAAAACAAGCAGGTCAGTACAGACTGACCGCGATCGGATATTTCAAGCTCTAAAAAAGAAGTCGATTTTTATTTTCCAACACAGAAACTCCTGGCTCGATCAATTCCTAAATCGAACTATATTTAAGTCTGAGCCAATCGTGTCGAATTCAAGATCCAAGTATGTAGATTTTGAGAAAAAAATTATCAGATTTCGAAAATTCAGCTCACGATCTATTTGAGTCAAGATTTGATTCGCAGATCTTTTCGGAGGAGTTTTTTTTCTCACAGAATCATCAATCATCTACAAAAGTAACATGCATTTGGTTTGATGAGAATGTTTCGAATTCCGTATCAAAATTTCGTGGTTTTTGACTAAGAATAACAAAATATTAAGATTCCCATTGATTTTTGTATATAATTTAAAACCTGTGAGTCCGAACATGCTTTCGAAATTTCCCATAGATTTATTAAACGTGGAATCCGAATTTGTCCGATAAAATACGACGCTGCACGACGCGTGCGTCGGGACGCCCGCGCAAGAGCATTACAGTCCTCCAGTGAGAGAGTCGGCGAGTTCTAAGTGAAAGTGAATCGATAGGATACCTACGTTCTCTGTCAGGTAAATGTTCGTGTGCGTAAAGTAAACGGTACACATCGTGGACCGTAAGACGAAGCGAGCCCGTACTGGTTTGGAACAACTCTCTCTCTACAGTATTTATTATAAAGCCGGATTGTGGAATTATGACATGAGCTACTCGCGGTAAAATGAAACTTGTGCAGATCACGTTCTATCGGACTTCCAGCTGTGCGGAATCAAAACGCGTTAAAAATTTATGTTAAAAATATAAAAATATAGTGAAGGGTGCAGGTGTGAAGCAATCCAGACTGCAATGTCAATTCGCAAAACTAAATCCTAACTACCTAACGCACAAATGTCATCTCAATTCGTGATAGTGTGCATGAAATAAAGCAAAACTAAAGTTGCGATGTTCTAAATCGTTATCGAGCATTTTAGTGATTTTAATCATCGTCTCAGACTTAATGAACTGCGTGAATGATTTGGGAATTACGAAAACGGATAATGAGATCTTGAAGAATTGCCATCGAATCTGAGTAATCAAAAATGGTGAAGATGGTTTATCCGTGGGGATGTTCTAGGGGCAACATTTTCAGCCTCCAGTTTCTTCGTTGGACGATTATCATACCGATCGTTATATACTTTTCGTTATTTTTCGTGAATTACAGCAAAAGAATGCCGTTGAAGAGCCAATTGCAACCGTTGGAATTAGAAACTATGAAAAATACGGAGTCGGATTTGTTACAGAGTATAATTTCTCTCGACGATAAGACGTCGTCTACTTTAGTATCAAACGGTGATAATCTACCATCTGAAGATGTTAAAAAAAGTTCAAAGAAGAGCTACAAAGACGTAGGGATTGATCAGAGAGACGAAAAACTGATTGACGAAGTTGAGAAAATCGAAAATTTACAAGATCCAAAAGATTTGCTGACAGAAATATTCCAAAGAGCTGATACAGACGATAATAAACTCCTCGATATCCGGGAATTGGCAAAGTGGATTCACGCCAAAATTAAAGAACACGTTTTTAGAGCCATGACTGATAACATTGGACTGTTTACTGCCATTGACAATAATCCAAGGAATGGTACGAAGATGAACCTTTTTCTATCAATTTTATACAAAAATGTGATCAAGATAATCCAAAATTTGTTTTGGATGTCGATGTATTGAATTAGTCTAATATTGTTCTTGAACAAGAAATATCTTTGAATGGATCAAGTAGTTCCATTAGTTTAAAAAATATTTATAAGTAGGTACTTGGAATTCGGCAATCCAAGAATTTGTGTGATTCGAACAAAATTTGTTCGAATCAAATTGGAACCTTTTTTTTTTATTCTATTTTTAATTTTTTTTCAACAAAAGTGGAATAATTTCAGGCCAAGTATCCTGGAACGAATATCACGGGCATTTTTTAAAAATGCATGGATTTTCCGAAGAGTATATAAACTCTCACAATAAACGACATCCTGAGTTGTCCAGGGCTCTTAAAGAAAGCATAATGCGAGACCGTGCTCGCTGGGCTGAAGCGGCAAGAGACGATCCGGAGCGACTTGCTTTGGACGAATTTCTAGCTTTTACGCACCCCGAAAGCAGTCATAGGGCGCTTTTGCAGATGGTAGAAGACCTTTTTGAAAAATTTGGTGAGGCGCTTTTCTCTTTACCATTTTTATTTTTTTTCTAATTTAATAAGAAAAGCATCCGCTTCGAGACTCTGCTATCCGAAGAACTTATGGTGAAAAGAAAGATGGAAGGTCTATCCGAAAAAAAGCGATTAATGATATGGTGTAGAAAAATCTGCAATTTATTTATTTATTTTTTTTTTTAAGATTCGGATTCCTGTTTCGTTAAAGATATATATATCTTTAACGAAACAGGAATCCGAATCTTAGCCAAAATCTGGTTTTTCAGATCGTGACGGAGACGAACAGCTCACAGAGGATGAATTTGCTGGTCTACCAACTGACGGTGTTGGACTCGACCTCGGAGACGATCACGAAAAGCCGATACCAGGCAGTGAGGATCGACGTAAAGAGTTCAAGCATTTGATCGACAAGAATAAAGACGGGAAAGCGGACCGTGCCGAACTTTTGGTAAATAAATTATCTATAATTACTTTCAGGTCTTAATTTTCAATTGAGATGGCTGCGAACTGACTACTTTAAGGGGACCAGTACAGCGACTTTTCGAGAAATTATCATAGTCCGAAATCAATTTATTTCATAACCAAGGTTCACTTCACATCAAAATATTTTTCTTTTTCAAAATCATGTGTCGTAAGGATTTCAGAGCACCGTTGGACCGATTCAGGTCATCTTGGATTCAGTTTCTTCAGAAAACAAATCCTCATCATATGAATGTAGGAATTTTGAAAATTTTTCGTTTTGGCCAAGTTATTTAAGAAATGAGTGATAATAATTTTTGCAAATTTGGTAAATTGATCATAACTTGTGACATAATTTTTTATTTTCAAATTCCTACATTCACATGATGAGGATTTGTTTTCTGAAGAAAATGAATCCAAGATGACCTGAATCGGTCCAACGGTGCTCTAAAATCCTTAGGACACATTATTTTGAAAAAGAAAAATATTTTGATGTGAAATGAACTTTCGTTATGAAATAAATTGATTTCGGACTATAATAATTTCTCGAAAAGTCGATGTACTGGTCCCCTTAATTCCACGGGATGATTAAGGGGTTCTAGTTTGCTATCCTGCCGTCAGAAATAACCATCGCCTGATTTCAGGCAGCCAACTACACAGCGGTGAACAGTGGGTTGTCTGGTTTCAGGCGCGCATGGCCGCCAAAGAGTCATAACGCTTCTCCAGTTCAAGAATCACAAGAATCATTCACCAGCTGAGTTAACTAACTCTTCGATACGCTGCTTTCGTCCGTCAGCATCGTAGTCGAGTGATTCTTGAACTGAAAAAGTGTTGTGGCTCGTTCCAGCAGGTTTATGCGCCTAAAACGAGGCAGCTCACTGTTCGCCTCTGTGTATTTGGCTGCCTAAATGCAGGCGCTAGCGTGACTTTTTGAATGGCCTATATCTCATAGACGCTGGAGCGGATGTCAGTTTTTTTAACGGTATACAGTGACTTGCTAGACCCCAAAGATTTTCTCCGTTTGTAAAACAAGAAAATAGAAAAATGGCGTAAACCATAATGTCCTTATCTTTGAATTTCCATTGCAGACGTACATCGATCCAAGAAATCCTCGTCATGCTATACAGGAAGCACAACAGCTCATCGCATTATCAGATATGAACGAAGATGGTGATTTGAGTTTACCAGAAATATTGAACAAGATTGATTTATTTCTTGGTAGCAAGATGGTGGATACGGAGAAAAGTTTTCACGATGAATTTCGATAATTATAGATCGAATTAATCAGATTAAATTTTTCAAAGCGATGATGATATATACTAATTCGTTGGGCAAAAAAAAAAAAAAAAAAAAAAAAAAAACGGTCGGGGAATCGAAGACTTAATTACCCTGAACAAGATTTTCGAGTATTATAATCGTGATTTTAAATCTCGATTATAGCTCGTATAATAGAATCGAGGGGATTCATTTAATTAGGCACAAGTTTAAGTATAGGCTGTGAAAAATAACGGCGGTGAGAAAATTGAGCGTTTAGAAGACAAAAAATTAACCGATAATAATAATAATAATAATAAAAATAATAATAATAATAATAATATTATTAGTAATTTATGATCGAAAGAATTATAACAACTGTTATAAATGCGTATTTTACGTGAAATTAAATAGGTGTGCGGGAAAGCGGATCTTCATGAACTAGAGAAATAAAAAATGTAACAATTAATAATTTGAAAGAATTTTTTGATCAATTTATTATTGAAGTTCGTCTATAATTTATTTGTATATCGCAGCGTTGATATGATAATTAATAATTATAAGCTACTTGCAGCTGATAGCGAAGAGAAAAAAAAAAAACGGATGAAAGAAATGATTATAAGAAGAAAATTTAACGAATGAGAATTAGAACGGAAAAAAAAAGTAAAACCGCGTTAGATAAGGTCGTAGAAAAAAAATCTGTGATAGTTCAATTAACGTAGGAGTTATAACTATTATAGGTATTTAATATACCGTTCGATCATCATATATGTAGTAATACTATAATATTGCGAAACGCTCAATAATACCTAATTGTTGTTCTCGCAAATATTGATTAATTAATATATACCTATAACTTTATACTATAGTATACGTATATTTTAATAAATGCAGCAGTGTATCTTAAGGGGATATGAAAGGTGGATTATACACCTCGAATTTTTGGTAGCCCGTTTCCCAGCTAAAACACATCCGATCGATGTGAAATTGATATCAGTGACGTAGAAAAAGTGAACGAAGGGCATGATGGTCTTGGATTTCCAAAAAGCAAAAATGTTTCGGGTGTTTTCATATTTATCAAGTACAACGTCAGCCACAACGATTATTCGTTACAGAACACTCTTGATATAAAATTGTACATTTTATTTTCGCTTTTTGGAAATCCAAGAGCATCATGCCCTTCGTTCACTTTTTCTACGTCACTGATATCAATTTCACATCGATCGGATGTGTTTTAGCTGAGAAACGGACTGCCAAAAATTCGAGGTGTATAATCCACCTTTCATTTCCCGTTAATGTCGATATGAAATCGAATCAATATATCTCACATATTAGTTCAATATTTGTATAATTGATTTATTATGTTTATATTTAATTTTTCTTTTTTTTTTTTTTTTCTTTTCTTTTCTATATTTATCGCAATTATTATAATACATTGTTATATATTATATATTATAAAATTTTCACACGCATGAATATTAATCATTACGTAATATAATTAATAAAGAATAATTTATAAACGCTGTAAACATTTTTCCTCTCTCATACGATCATTTCTTTAAACAATACCTATAATTTTAGATTTTTTTTTTCTTTCTTTTGTTATAAATATAATATTACAAAGCACAGTATCAAAAAAAAAAAAAAAAAAAAATTATCTAATCATAAGAACATGCGAGTATATAATTTAAAATTGGAAAAATTATATTTAATTTATGTGATCGATTAATTATTGGTATATATACTCGAAAATATACACTTTCTGTATACAGATAATTATAGTTTGTTTGAAAAAAATATAACAAATATATAAGATTACAGCATATAAATGAAAATTTTATTCTAACTTTTAAATCGAGCTTAGACGATCATGTAGGTACTCGTATACTATAATATTAAATATTTATACGGAATGTTCTAATACTTTTTCGTTTTATATAAAATGTTTAATCTGAGTAACAAGCCATAGTATAGGTACCCACATTTATATAAAGGACATACACCCTATATCTATCTTAGTTTATTATTTCAAAAAATATATAATTAGTTGTATAACTGCAGGAGAAATTTAATATTTAAATTTAAAATAGATTAACAATTTATTATGATCACACATGCACGATTTTTCACTTTATTTTTTCTTCTTCTTCTTCTTCTTCTTTTACTTCTTATTCTTCTGTTGATCGATAAAAACCATTTTGCTATAAATATAATATGTCTTGTCCTTTTCAGGATTCAATTTTTCGTACTACTATAATATAATTCTAAGATTCTTCCACTATTAATTAATTTATTTGTTTATTCGTTCTCACTTCTACTATAAAGCACTCGTTTCGTCCATTATCGTTTAGGGTATAACGTTATCATATTTACTTGAAAAACACAATATACGACATGACGTTAAATAAACAAAAAACAAAAATTACACTCATCATAAATTTCGCCTCATTCTCACCTGGATTTGAACTCATTCTAATTTCTATTTTTCTTTTTTTTTTATAATCAATATTCTAACAATATTCGATGCCCAATTTTTAACCCACAGATATTTCAGTTTTTTGAAATATATTCAATATTCATTTACTAAACGATAAAATGTACTATATATATATCTCACACAGTCAATCATACGCAATTCACATAATTCGTGTATCTTATATATTTAACTAGAATTATTCGTTGCTCGATCAGGACTCGTTATTCAGGATTAATATACCGAGTATAATCGAGTTACAGAAAATCGGTTGCTTTACCATTTTCTCTTTCGATTATTATTTACTTACAGTTAAACAGATTTAATCATAATTTTCATAATATTTAACGGATTTCATTTTTTATATTAAATTATTATACATGATTTTGCGATATTACGTATAGGTACATAAGCAGCGATATTCAATCCTTCGATATTTATTTTATGAAACCACAGGTATGAAAATAAATTTTTATAACATATTGTATATTAGGGTCGTCCTTATTTAGGAGTCGGACAAATTTTTTAGCAGGCTCAAAATAATTAAAAAACAATTCCCTAATTTTGTCAGATTTTTATCTCAACTCTAACTCCTTCTACCAAGAGAGTGGATTTCCCCATTCAAAATACACGTGTATCGGCTGTATTCTCAGTACTATATACCGTGAAGTTAAAAGGAAACCGAACGATGACTGCACTATAGTTCGACCAACACGCGCTCGCGTTGTGTACGTGAGCTCCTACTCGCTGCCAGTGACTGCCAACTCAGTTCGCCCGGTGCCTGTCGTCAAGGCCACGCTCATCCATAGTGTGAGCCAGGCGCCGGGCGAATCGAGATGGCAGTCACTTGCAGCGAGTAGAAGCTCACGTACGCAACGCGAGCGTGTGTTGGTCGCGCTATAGTGCGGTCATCGTTCGGCTTCCTTTTAACTTCACGGTATATTTTATTGTAAGAGTAATAATTTTCAAATTTTATTCATTGGTGCTACTATCTGATAAAAAATTCACATCATCATACCAGGCAGTATAGACGAATTGCATACCTTCTAAATGTGACTTTTTTTCCAATTCAACAAAATCTAAAAAAATTAGAGAATTATTTTAGAATTATTTGGAGTCGATTTTTGTGGTAGTTTTTAAAAAATTCATACGAGCCCTAAATAAGGACTACCCTCATTATTTATATACGTTTTTGATAAATTGCCTATTCCAAAAAGAAGAGGGGATGCGGATTATAGTTTTTGAATCATTTAATATAGACACATCGTTTTTTTTTCTATATAAATAATATCAAAATAGTAATAATTAATTGATGATCGTATTCTACGTATTATTTCCACCGGATCTGAGCGCGTTTATGAATATTCTTTGAGAGTTTAATGGTAGATCGAAAAAAACTTACGGAGAACAAAAAGGTATTGAAAATTATTGTAATTTTCTCTACTTTGACCCTCGAAGTCCTCTTTGTAATTGCGTCGTCAAGTCGTACTCGAGTCAGATTTCTATTTTTAGAGATCCATTCTCGAAGAGCAGCTTACACTCCTCGAAGGTATAGGTATACAGGTATAGGTATGTATAATAGCTTCACGGATCAATCCTTCCTCCAAGTTCAAAGATAAACGGTGCAATTTTACACATTTTTAAATACTAAACTAAAAAAGTAACAAAAGTCACCCAAATACGTTCACAGAAGACTGCTGCACTCAAGGATTCAAGGTTTAAGGTCAAAATATGTATATTAATTCAAACGAGCTTTTTTTCTACTCTTCTTTTTCACACCAGTTTTTGACGACCCAATTCCTCTGGTCTTTCCGCATCAAATCCAAAAACAGTGGCTAACTTTACAGCGTTTTTCACTTTTCGATTGACAAATATGATATCCGTTTTTTTTTTTTTTATAAATTCCATCTTTCACCCTTAAGGGGATATCGACGCCCGATACGAATAACAGCACATTTCAGATTCCGGGTGAAAAAGAGCACGTTTCAAATTCCGGGTGGAAAAGAGCACATTTCAGATTCCGGGTGGAAAAGAGCACGTTTCAGATTCCGAGTGAAAAAGAGCATGTTTCAGATTCCGGATGGAAAAGAACACGTTTCAGATTGAGAATAAAAAATAGCACGTTTCAGATTCACTCGAAAACTAGCACAATTCAGGTTGAACCGAATATTACTTATTAGCAAGTGTCAGGTAGGTTTATTATAAGATTGAATTAATCATTCAATGATAAAATTGAATCGAGTTTTTGTGCAGAATTGTGCATTTCCAATTTCATAATAAACCTACCTGACACTTACTAATGAGTAATATTCGCGTCGCCTGAATTGTGCTAGTTTTCATTCTCAATCTGAAACGTGTTCTTTTCCATCCGGAATCTGAAACATGTTCTTTTTCACTCGGAATCTGAAACGTGCTCTTTTCCACCCAGAATCTGAAATGTGCTCTTTTCCACCCGGAATTTGAAACGTGCTCTTTTTCACCCGGAATCTGAAATGTGCTGTTATTCGTATGGGGCGTCGATATGAAAGGTGAATTGTACACCTCGAATTTTTGACAGCCTGTTTCTCAGCTAAAACACATCCGATCGATGTGAAATTGATATCGGTGACGCAGAAAAAGTGCACGGAGGGGATGATGCTCTTGGATCTCCAAAAAGCGAAAATAAAATGTACAGTTTTATATCAAGAGTGCTCTGTAACGAATAATCGTTGTTGCTGACGTTGTACTTGATAAATATGAAAACACCCGAAACATTTTCGCTTTTTGGAAATCCAAGAGCATCATGCCCTTCGTGCACTTTTTCTGCGTCACTGATATCAATTTCGCACCGATCGGATGTGTTTTAGCTGGGAAACGTGCTGCCAAAAATTCGAGGTGTATAATCCACCTTTTATTTCCCGTTAAGATAAAAAAACAAAAAACAAATGAAAGCGTCTTGCAGTGTTAAAATGGAAAAGCGGAAAGTCAATTAAAATTTGTATGTTCAAAACGTAGCTATACGATCTTAAATTTTTTTGGTGTCAAATTTCACTCTATTGGTTTTCGAGCGAAGCGATTTTCGCTTTTTTGGAATGAAATTTCATCCTATTGGTCCAGAATGAGGCGATATTGAATCGAAATAAACATTTTGAGAGTGTCTAAATCGATTTGACTCATACCTATAACTTTTCTTTTTTTTTTAACTCGAAATTATGGAAGGTATTATTTTTTGGTTTCGAATGTATAAAAACTGTAGATATTTTGAATCTGTTACCTATAATCGTCAGTTAAATGAATACGAAAAAAGTTTCATCCGTTATATAAGAGCACATTCGAATTGCCTGATCTTTGAAACTTGTCTCCATCTCTGATTCTACAAACGTAATTCCATAAGAATACATATGTTTGCGCAGTAAAGTAGTCCTTGTTTGAGGATAAAAAGCGCTTGTATATCACCCCGTGATATACTCAAGGGTTCACATATTCATTAAGTAATATTATATTTAACATATTCATCATGTGAACACAAGTATGTGTGTATTCGCCATATATATGTATATCGAATGCTCGCAGCGTGGGCTTACAATTAAATTCTCTGCTATATTATGCTATACTTACAAATTTGAATATTCTGTCAAGGGTTGTATATAAATCTGTACAGATCTTTATACATATAGTATATATAATATAGGTAGATACATAGGTATAATTTAATCATGAGTAAAAAAACCGTAATTTTGTATTTTGTATATATATTTTTTTTTTATATAATATATCTTTTTTTCTTTCTTTTTTTTTTGTTTTGTTTTTTTTTTATTTTTGCTATTTTCTTTTTCTCTATCGACACGTTGATTTATTAAAAGTTCATTCGATTTTTTTTTTTATATGGGGAAATTCATATCCAGAGATAATATTCTCGCGTCTAGATGTCCGCAGCTACGCGCATACGTAGACGACAGTTCTTTAATTCGCATCCTGGACGATGTCCTGTACGTGGACTTGGTAACGTCCGAACCACCATCTACCGCACCACCGAGGTCAGACTCTCGTCCTAAAATTGAATAATTAAGACAAACGAAAAAGAAGCAGAAGAAAAAGGAAGAAAAAAAATATATATATAAATCGTTGACAAGATCTAAATACACAAAAAAAAAAAAGGACAAATCTAAAAAATGAAGACACCGGGATTCCTGAACTCCGGAATATTCCTCTTCGAAAGTTCTACGATTATGTACTAAAGGAAGGGATAGAATAAGAAGATGTAAATACACAAGGGAAGGTTCAACAAAAGAAAAGCAATATAGAAGACATTGAAATTTGAATTCTGTTTGAGCCCCGCGTACGTTTTCATCAGTTAATAATTCAACCCTTTATGTCCGGTTAGTATATTGCGATATTCCTTATAATCCTTTATGTTTGAACATTGTCAACTTAGTTGGGTAACAACCAAAAGGGTAGAATAATAATAAACGTAAATTAACTACTACTGTTTTACGTATGCATACCATAGCTCAAATAGATGTACTCACTCGGCAGGCTCTTCGTCCACCCGAACATCACTTCCTCGACAGCAAAACCGCCTCCAATTTCTTCGGCTTGGTTGATCCTTCGATCTGTCTTGAACCTCTAGAGTTTGGACCGCTGTTGAATAGTTAATTAACGGACTTTGAACACTGTGAACTTTTTTTTTTTTTTTTGTTTCGTAGCTAATTTATCCGGTTTTTAAACATGATTAGGGAATTATTTTGAGATTTTATGGAGCGAACGCGTTACGTAAAACGAGTCTATTGAAAGAAAATGCAGGTTGTCGTAGGGTACGCAGGTCGCGGATACGTCCGTGAAAACTTTTTGAAATTTGAATACGATTTTCTAGAATTATGTGATTTTTGAGTAAACTCTGCTGTTTGCTATTGTTGTTATGCACTTTTTTTGTTCAAAGTGAACAAAAAATTGACTCAAAATCAGAAGATTTTTGCATCTAGAAAGTGGGGGGTGGGTTGAAGTTCGGAATTTTAAAAGTCGGAAACTGTGATAAGATTCTGAATTTGAATATGACTGACTCATCGTTTTTAGAAAGGGTATTTCCCCGAAAGTCTATACATTGCCGATTTTAGAAACTTTGAAACTAAGAACAACGAGGGTTCAAATTTCCGGAAGCTGAAGATCCGGAAGGCTTAAACTCCGAAACTTGAAATTCAAGTATGTGTTCATTCTGTGTTTAATAACTCGGTATGTATATTGATCGAATCTAAAGCAATAAGAGGTGAAATGAATCGTCTTGAGATTCACTTTTTGGAAAAAACAAAAAAAAAAAAAAAAAACTTTCAAAACCCTATCAATTATTTATGACATGGAAGTTATCGATTGAAGTAGGTACAGTCGGGCAACAAAGTTCTTGTAGGGTCAAAATTCAGGCGCATGCTAAACCGCATAAGCCCGAATTTCGACCCTACAAGAACTTTGTTGCCCGACTGTACATAAAACGGATTCCCGTGAATATATAAGGTCTCGATTAGAATGAAATATTTTTTGTCTTTACATCATGAGAATATACTAGTAATCAGCTGTAACAAAAAAATTGAGTCAATAGAATCTTTTTTTCACATAGTACAGTAGTAGCGATTAAAATAATAAAAAAAATAAATAAAAAAATTCCCACGCTGCAATATATTGTTATCTGATCTGGGATTGTCACTGTTTGTTTATTTGATTACTTATGTTTGTTTTCGTTATATTTTTTGTTGTTTTTCTATCAACAGATTGAATAATTAAAGGATTAAAAGCTAATCAATTTCTTGTCGACAACCTACGCCCTTTTGCAAAATATGTATTTGTATTTAGAAACAATATATAGAATTTTCCCCTTATACCTTAAATTATGAATTTCCTATAAATAAATTATGAATTGAAAATTTACCTGACGTTATTCGATGAGATTGACAGACGCTGTAAGTAGATTGTCTCCTATTTCTAGGATCCGTACCTCTTGATGAAATGAAATTGGAAACTGTTTTCCGAAGCGCGAGTCGTACCTGAATTAAAAAGTGCTGAAATAGTCGACATGATACATACCGTGAATATTCGGTGAGAGTAGACAGTCTCCTTCCTACGGTAAAACCAACACAGGCGCGCACCGCGTGCGTGAGGCTCGGTCGGGACGAAATGAGGTGCCAGTAGCATTGCATCCCCTCCCGCACGAGCCTCATGCACGCGGTGCGCGCCCGTGTTGGTTTTGCCGTAGGAAGGGCACTGTCTACTCTCACCGAATATTCTCGGTATAGGGGAGAGTGGCCTAAAGCGGGTATGCTGCCGCATGCAACGCGAGTGTAAATGTGTACGTATACCGTGATTGCCCAAACACTCCCAAGTTTCAATCAGTCCCACTCGAGGATCGGAGGTGTGACATGGCGTGACTAGGCGCAATATAAAAAAATTGGTGAATTTTGAAAAAAAATGAAAGTATGTAACTTTTGACCAGTCGAAAAGTAGTACATTTATTTATGCATTTAAGTAAAAAATGCGATTCCGGGCAAAGCGGGTAGAGAGACTTTTAGCGACTTTTAGTTACTTAAGACTGATGAAATGAGTCGGAAATAACTATTTAAAGAGTCATTTTTTTTACCATAATTAGATGTATGATTAAAGTCTCATCATTAATGTTCAGACAAATTAATATGTGCCAAGATTTATCAAGCTTATAGCGCATACCCGCTTTAGGCCCCCTATCAGGGCAAAGTGGGTTTTTGAGGAGTTTTGAATTTTTGATAATAAATGATTACTTGATACAAAATGATACAATTATGATTTATTATTTTGAAGTTCGATAATCCTCCTAATCAAAAAAACCAAAATTGTTATTTTAATCAAACGAAAACTAAGATTTTTGGGCTTTTATCGTTAACGTACCCGCTTTAGGCCACTCTCCCCTACGCATGTGTTATGTTCCTTCTATTCTTTACTTTAGTTTACATCTATATTACTTTATTTTATTATTATATATTCTCAGGTATACGAGTAACCGAAAATCTCAATTCGGAACAAGAATGAGACAATAATAAAAAAAAAAAAAAAAAGATATAAGAAAGAAGGATAAGGAGCTGCTGCAGGATGAGTTAATACATAAATTGAGGAAATATAGATCGTTCCTTATCCTTGTCCTCAGGACATTTAATGCGACATTCAAGGAATAGTGATAAATCGTTCAGGCGTGGAAAGTCAGGAGAATAAATCGACGGCTATATACCGTGACATTTTCTGGATGCGGAGCGCCAGGGATACCAACCAAAAACTCATTAGCAGCAGTTTAGTAACTCACTAGATGTACTCACTCATGAACTCACTAGTAAGTTACTAAACTGCTGCTAACGAGTTTTGGGTTGGTATCCCTGGCGTTCCGCATCCAGTGAATGTCACGGTATATGCGAGTTGGAAATTTCCATCAGCCCTCGTTTGAGTATGAAAATAAAAAGAAGAGGAAGAGGAAAGAAAAAAAAGAAGAAGAAGAAGAAGAAGAAGAAGAAGTGCATGGTCTGTGTGAGGCTCTAGCCACTCCGTAAGGTAAAGTGACTGAAGTTGCTTTGATCGATGCCAGAGTAAAACACCGCTTATTTTTAAGAGCTATGCTCACCTCACCGTTGAGAAAACAATAAAGACTGGCGACAAAGAGCCCTTGGAAAGAGGTCAGGAAGTGCGTCGAGTAGGACCACAATGCGAATTCCCAAACTGCCTTGTCCAGTGGTGCCTCTGCCATGGAAATCAAATTCGTGATTCCCAGAAGCGGAAGTAGTACCACGGCTGCTCTCACTGCTTTCCTGTTAAATCAGACCTTTTTTTTTTTTTTTTTTTTTTCTTGTACGTTTTTTTCTCGTTTCATTTTAGGACCGAGGAATAGCGGCTACAGGAGTCAGACGCATGACTTCGGCTTTATAATCCGTTAATTTATAATGAAATTAATAAATTTTTTTCATTTTTTAGTCTGGAAAATAAAACACAAGGAACTTTATAATGAATTTTCATTGTTATATTGATATATTGACTGCAACGCCAGATTTATCACAAGGTTACATCAGGCCAAAGCCTCCGGGCGCTAAGAGCTGGCCTGGGCAGTGAAAATAATTCGAATGATGACGAAATGAAAAAAAAAAAAAAATCAAATGAAAAACGGGGGACAAAAACAAAAAAAAAAAAAAACAAACTAAAAACAATAAAGAAATACAGGGAAAAATGTGATACGGTAAAATTATAAATATGTATTTCGTGAAAATGAATGTATAAACATCGGCGTGTGTATATTAGAAAAATAATGAAAGATAAATTCGTATCTGTATCGCGAGTGCTCATTTATTCATGAAAAAATGTGTTTTTTATAATTAATTTTACGTTATTTTTTCAACATCTTTTATTGTCTTGAACAAAATGTTAAAAGTTGAAACACCGAAGTAGGTATGTACATGTATTATGTGGAAGTCTATAATATGTGCAGATGATATCGCGACGAAATTCAAAAATTAATTTCCACTATAGGAATAAAGCTTAGGGATTTGAAAAAGCTGTGTGAATCCTTTCAAATTACGTCGAAAAATGAGCAAAAAAAATTCGAATCAAACAATTTAATATCTGCGATGTGAGGAGCATATTTTAATTATATTTCAAATCTTGAGCTTTCGAAAAGCTACTTATGTCATAAATTTCAAGTTCTTTACTTTGAAGTTTTCGAGTTTATTTTTTATGGATGCGTGATTGGAAGATATTGACATGCTTTCTCATAGTATAAATTATTTTTCCTAACGCCGTGTGCGAAATTTGATTTTGCATACCAATACGTATCTGCGTGCCCAAAATGTCAGATTTCCTAACGCATTTTGCAAACGTGCGCAAAATCGAATTTTGCGCACGCCGTGTGGAAAAATACAATTTGGGTGTACGTGTACAAAATGTTTGTATACCTACATACACTTCGAATCTATCTACACATGAAATACGTCTAAGAGTTATTCGCGAGTGACAAATTAGTACGAAAAATCGAATTTTGAACACGTGTCAGGTAATAGTACTTTTCGATACTAGTGCGAAAGTGTTGATTCTCGGACGAGTGTGAAGTTTTTCGCCCGAGCGAAGCGAGGGTGACAATCACACGAGTCGAGAATCATCTTTCGCACGTTTATCGAACTTCATTTTTCAACACAGCGCGCGTTAAGTTGCATTTTATGCACGCGAAGCATGCGCAAAATCTAACTTTGCGCACGCCGTGTGGAAAAATAGTATACGCACTCGTCTCATGCGGGAATCACTTATTTTGCGCACTAATTGCGTAATGTACTATTAAAATATTGATAAAGTCATTTAGGTATTGTAGAATTGTTTATTTATAATCAAATGTTTAACTCAGGTTTTGGAATTGGACCAAACAGGCGAACTATTATATGTTAATGGAACAATAGTACAGCTTCATTTCACAAGTCTGAAATTTATTTGAGCTTACTATTCCCATAACCGCGTAGGTGAGCTGGGTTTGAACGATTTGAATAACAAGCTTGAATAAGGGTTGAGCCACTTAATTACCCCAGGGAAATAATTCTGAATATTGTGTGGGTATTGTGGAGGTGGATTAGTATTTGTGTTTTGAATTAGGAAATAAGGAAATTATAGGAAATTATAGGAAATTATTGTACAACAGTTACATAGTAAACCTGAAGTTGAAATTTATGGGCACTATATTGCATAGCGAATCGCGTTTAACTGAATCTCAATTTTCACCGATACCGCACTTTGATTTTTACTTTTATTTTCCTCGCCTCGTTTCACTGTGGAAACTTTTGCTCTATTAGAGTGGAGGAAAAAAAAAGATGCGAAAAAAAGTGCTAAACAAAAAAAAAAAAAAACAAAAAAAAAAAACAAAAAAGAAAAGGAATCACGGTATAAAGATGAGAAAAGAATCGATTTGACAGATTGCTTGCAATGGCCGATGGAGAAAACTTGTTCCGAAACTGTTCCCCTGCAGTAGGTACACAAGAAAAAGTTTCCCCTTTGTGTCGACCAACTTTCACCCACCAGAAGTAGAAGCTTTTCCATTCAACCCCAAACCTAACGTTTTAACGTTTACAAATAAATGACTTTTCTCGATCGAACACCAGATTTCACTGACTCAATCCATTTCACAGATTAGTGTAACGAAAGTCTAGAAAATGGTTCGGAAACAAAAAAAAAAAAAAAAAAAAAAATTAAGCTCGGTTATTGAGTTTATTTTATTAGATATGGTATATATCTTTTCACAAAACGACAGATATCGGCAATTATTTTTTTAGTCCTCATAATTTTTTTTGTAACACATGCATGATTTCTGCGTTTTTTTTTACCTAAAAATAGGGCCAAAAGTAGCCGTTTATTGACCGCTTGAAAAGAGCGGGCAATAATGGATTCATTATTGCCCGCTTCTTCAATAAGCGGGCAATAATGGATTCTTTATTGCCCGCTTCTTCAATAAGCGGGCAATAATGGTTTCATTATTGCCCGCTTCTTCAATAATATCTATATATATATATTAGGGTGGTCCTTAATAGGGGTGTTGACGAATTTTGACAAGTGCGCCCCCCAGATAGGTTCGAAATAAATAAATAAAAATGTGCGCGAAACCCAAGCACTGTAGTCCAATGGAAAGACGTGCCTCTAAGCTCGTTTTGCTTTCCATTTGAATAACATGGGCTTTTTGACTGTTTTAATCAATTTTTTTCTCGAAGGCCCAATTGTTCGTCAAAAAATCTAAGATTCGGCAACAATGTCAGTGATGATACTCTCTTCCAGTAAAACAAAATTTGTCCACATCCATTCAGAATTCCATGTTGGTTCCCATCCCTAACTTATTGTGAGACTTTCGAGCGATGCGAAAAAATTGTTCTTTCCTACAAAGTTGATGAATATTCTTCGTCAATGTCGTACCTCATCAACTCATTAGAATGTGTAGTTCGCATTCATGTTCATAACTTCGAAAATTACCCCCATCCCCTAAAAATCGTACTAAAAATGGTTGGTGAATTAAAAAAAAAAAAAAAAAATGGTTTGGTTATAAAAATGATTCGTTTTCTACAGGAGGGTGACAAAAAGAAAATTTTTCACTTTTTTTCTACATTCTTCTTCGATACATTCTTTAAGTCACCCTCATCTACAAAAATTGGAAAAATCGCTATCCAATGTTATCGATTTTGGTTGATGCGTTATTCTATGTAGCGAGCTTGAAATAAAACAAAACAAAACGAAATTAAAAAAAAAAAAAATGAATAAAAAAATTTAATTATAAAAAAAAAAAAAAAATATATTATTTTGCCAATTTTCGTAGGGGTGATTCAAAGAATGTATCGAAGAAGAATGTAGAAAAAAAATAAAAAAATTTCTTTTTGTCACCCTCCTGTTGAAAACGAATCATTTTATAGCCAAACCATTTTTTTTTTTTTTTTTTAATTCACCTACCATTTTTAGTACGATTTTTAGGGGATTGGGGTGATTTTCGAAGTTATGAACATGAATGCGAGCTACACATTCTGATGAGTTGATGAGGTACGACATTGACGAAGAATATTCAACAACTTTGTAGGAAAGAACAATTTTTTCGCTTCGCTCGAAAGTCTCACAATAAGTTAGGGATGGGAACCAAAATGGAATTCCGAATGGATGTGGACAAATTTTGTTTTACTGGAAGAGAGTATCATCGCCGACATTGTTGCCGAATCTTAGATTTTTTGACGAATAATTGGGCCTTCGAGAAAAAAATTGATTAAAACAGTGAAAAAGCCCATGTTATTCAAATGGGAAACAAAACGAGCTTAGAGGCACGTCTTTCCATTGGACTACAGTGCTTGGGTTTTGCACACATTTTTATTTATTTATTTCGAACCTATCTGGGGGGCGCACTTGTCAAAATTCGTCAACACCCCTATTAAGGACCACCCTAATATATATATATCTAGATATATATATATATATATATATTAGGGTGGTCCTTAAAAAAAAATTTATCGTGGCGCCCCCCAGATCAGCTCCAAATAATTCAAAACAAATGTGGAAAAAGTTGCAGCCCCCCATCTTACAAACCGGCCATTACCAGAGGGGGTCTCATGTGCTCCTTTGAAATAAACGTGTTTTTTTTCGATTTTTCAAAGACCTGCGTACTAGAGCGTCCTAAACTGTTTCTAAAAATCCCAAATACTTACGAACGCATTCCTGGTTCCCATAGGGTAAATGTACCAGTGAATGAACACGCACCAGTGAATGACCATTTTCACGCAAAGTATATCTGTATACAGTGATTTTAACATGGCTGTTCATTCACTGGTGACGTTCCTTAACCGTTCATTCACTGGTACATTTACCCTATTCTATATCCAGATCGATAAATCGAACTCCTGATTCAATCCTGACAGCTATATGGGTCATCCCATTAGAGAAAACGTATTTTTTTATTGTCTGTAAAATTATCTCAAAATTTCAGGATCACAATTTTTCATTTCGTTTACGTTAACGTATTTCTTTTTTTTTTTTTAGCTGCCGGAAAATTTTGTCAGAACAAAGTTCGACATTGAAAATATTGATCATGAAATGAAAAATTGTGATCCTGAAATTTTGAGATAATTTTACAGACAATAAAAAAATACGTTTTCTCTTATGGAATGACCCATATAGCTGTCAGGATTGAATCAGGAGTTCGATTTATCCATCTGGATATAGAATAGGGGAACCAGGAATGCGTTCGTAAGTATTTGGGATTTTTAGAAACAGTTTAGGACGCTCTAGTACGCAGGTCTTTGAAAAATCGAAAAAAAACACGTTTATTTCAAAGGAGCACATGAGACCCCCCTCTGGTAATGGCCGGTTTGTAAGATGGGGGGCTGCAACTTTTTCCACATTTGTTTTGAAATATTTGGAGCTGATCTGGGGGGCGCCACGATAAATTTTTTTTTAAGGACCACCCTAATATATATATATACACACTTATAGGCACAAAAAACGCAGAAATCAATACATGCGTTACAAAAAATATGGTGTGTACCAAGGGCTAAGTGGGCTTTTTGACCTCGTGTGGTTGCAGTACTCGTCTTCGACTCGTGCTCCCTCGCCTCCGACTAGTACTGCAAACTCCACACTCGGTCTAAAAAAGCCCACTTTATGCCCTTGCTACACGATATACTATTTTAATTAGTTTTTATAAGACCTGCAACTAATCATCATCGTATGATTATGTATATACTTACCGAACTTGTTCAGTCTCGCTGGTGTGACTTTGCCGCAGTTTAACCACCAGGACTCGGATGATGTTCAAAAGGAACAAGAAGTTTAGCTATAAGAAAAAAATGCAATTGCAATTGCAATTTATCGAATAATGAAATAATATGAAATCGAACTAATTACTATACGTTCAGATATTTTCGAATCAACGAATAATCGATGCAATTTAAAGTGCGAGGGGATATAGATCAACGCGGATTAATAGATTGCGGAATTTATTCTATCGTACTCGATGAAAAAATTTCAAACTATTTGTGAGGTATTGGTGTTCGATATAAAGTACAAGAAAAAAAAAAAAAAAAAATTCCAATCGATTCGGATATTTGAAACCAAAGTTATGGCATTTTTACAATTCAAACGATGTTCGAAAATTCTAACAATGGGTCTTAAAAAATTTGTGACTGGGTTGATTTTTCGTTTTTTTAAATTTCCGTCTGGTATCAGAAAATCGAAAATTTTATAAGGAACAAAATGACGCTGGACTTTTCCGTTTCGAAATTACAGCTGGGTCAATATATTTCAGTTCCGTTTCCGCTAATATGGAATACTTTTTTTTTTTTATTCCTTGTATATGATGAGCCAAGTTTTTATATTTATTGATTTCTTTCTTTAGTCATTTATCGAAAAAATACACAACGTACATTGCGCTCTAGATATAGATGACATAGGACTGGATTTATTTATTTTATCGTCGTACAAATATTTCTTTTTTAATTAACGCATGAAATTTTTTTCTGTATGAGATGAAAGAGAAAATTGAAAAAGCAATTTATTTATCTATTTTGATTCAATAATTTATCAATTTTCGTAAATAATTATTTTATGTAAATGTGTTTAATTTGCATTATATATAATTGATTTTTTTGTTAGTCTATATATATATATTATCACTGAATCCTAAAAAATGTATAAAAAGTCGCGGATCAAAAGACCAGTATACGTAATAAAATAGATAAAAATATTTGAAATTTTTGCTCCATATTTAGTCACTTTACTTAAATTTGGAATTGATATAGAACCAGATCCCCCGCGGGGTATTCAATTTTGCGTGTGAATAATACCGCACCGTTTGAAATGAAGCAAATTCAGTAGTGACAGCGTATTGAATCCGGCAATAGTAAATCCACGTATTATATGGGTCAAACATTACAGAGCCCTTTGTTGTATAAACGTAGACTTTGCTGGCTTATTGCTTTCAGTCCGACCTCACGCGGTCTGTAACCCCGCATACGACTCGGACTCACGCGGAGCTTTTCTAGTCTGAATAGCTACGAGGAGGATTCACTGCCGCATTCAGAAATCTGAATACCTAATATAATATCTAGATTCTAGATATTGCTACTTTATACCGATTTTGAGGAAAGTTCAATTGTGAAGTCAAATTTTTTTCTTCAACGATTTGAAATTTTTGGAAATTAACATTTGTTCAAGCCAAAAGGTCGAGGGGGTATCTATACTCGTGGGAAATAGTTGGGACAATGAGCTATGAAATTATTGTGAAATGGTTTGAAATACACGGAGAGAATTTTTCTAGGAAAGATTCCCATACTTATGGTAACTCATATATATACTAGACATTGCACGAAATTTGATACAAAGTATAGGAAAAAGTAGAAGGAAAATCGTTGACATACCATTAAAAATATTATTGTCTCCAATACTCGGTGAGATTTTTTCCTATACTTTATATCAAATTTCGTGCAATGTCTAGTATATATATGAGTTACCATAAGTATGGGAATCTTTCCTAGAAAAATTCTCTCCGTGTAGTATGAAGGGCCTGTGAAATGGTATGAAATGGTATGAAATGCTTGTGAAATTCCTGTAAAATGGTATGAAATAGTTGTGAAATAATATGAAATGATTTCGAAATGTGAAAAAGTTGGGACACACAAGTTTCAAGTGGTTACCCCCTCGCAAAAGGTCGTATCCGCTAAATTACTGAAAATTCAGCTATCGATGATAAGAAGTGTTTTTGCAGACACAATCTTCTGGCCATAAGAAACGGGATTTTTCAAAAAAATTAAAGCCGGAAAGTCATATCTGAAGGGTGGCACGGCAAAACGGTGTAAGTGCCACCATTATGATTTCACAGGAGAGCAAAAAAACTGTCTCAAAATTCAATTAATTGACTAAAAAAAAAAAAAAAAATTACAAATTACTTTTCAGAGTTTTTCAAGCTCTTTCAAATGGTCTACACCCCGATTGAATAAAGCAATCCGACTTCGAGAAAATGACGGGCGAAAATCGATTTTTTCCGTGCCAGTGTAAGTCCACGGTTCGTGCCAACTTTTTTTTTCTACTTCGGATGCTGACTAAGAAAACAATTACGATATTAAAATTACAAAACAGATATGAATCGAAAGCTCAAACCATAACGAATAAGATCTCGTGGTGGATTTTCAAATTCGTAGAAATTTGAAAATATTACGGGGCAAATGGCGGACTAGGGAGAGATCGAAAACGGTGTAAGTGCCAAGATGAACATAATTTGTTAACAAAATCGTGAAATCTCAATGAAAAAACAGTAGAAAAGTATAATAATGTTTAATCAGCATACAAACTCAGGAAAAAAAAATTGGAATAAATCGCGGACTTACACTGGCACGGAAAATAATTAATTTTTGCGGGTCATTTTCTCGAAGACGGATTGCTGTATTGAATCGGGGTTTGGACCATTTGCAAGAGTTCGAGAAATTGTAAGAAGTACTTTACCGTTTCAGAAAAAATTGATTCATCAAATTTCGGGACATTTTTTTGCTCTCCTGTAATATTATAATGATGGCACTTGGACCGTTTTGCCGTTCCATCTTCTGATAACTTTGCAAATAAATTTTCGGCAGCCATATCGTTTTGCAAGGACGTGCGTATGGATTTTTTTTTTTTATTTTTCATAAAAAAAAAACGTATTTTTGATTTTTTGGCACTTACACCGTTTTGCCGTGCCACCCTTCATCTGTTAACACATCAAATCGTTGGCTTTTGGGTTTTTAATTTCTCTTCTATTGGCTTGTAAAATCGCCTTCATGTTAGCTACGACTTTATAAGTTACGGCAATAGTTACGCGAATGATATCACCTACGTACCTATAGGTATGTATGTAAGATATAAGCGCGTATCTGCAAAGTTATATACGTATGTATACAGCTATACTATATCTACATTGCTTTTGAACAGGTATACACCACCTTATGAGCCTTGTGCAAAGCATGCAAACTCAATTACGAACCATATGTAAGGAATAAGCCGCAGTGTACATACACCAAATGTATCATATATACCGAGATGTTTTGCCCCAAGGTATGGGTTTGATAAACACGTAGGTACTTTCGTATAAAATTGAAAATGGGATATTCAAAAGGGCTTATAAACAGAGAGATGAAAATGTATTAATGTCAATGAAGTCGAAAATTGTAACACGTGCCCATATATATTATCCCATTTTTTCCTATATTATTTCATTGCGGTGTAGATTATCTTTATACTCGGAATTTAAAAAAAAAAAAAAAAAAATAGTAATATAAAAGTAATAATCCTTCGGAATTTGGTAGGAGAATTTTGCAATTATCTGATTTTTGATAAATACTGCGTCTGAAGAATTATGTATATTATTATCATACTATCAAATAAAAATGAAAAATCATTTCGTTTATAGGGAGTTCCATATGAAATGTACAATTGGTTGTCCACATCCCTTTCGATTTGTCTCAAACTTAGTCAAGTTGAGTAATGGGTTGAAAAAAAAATTCCTCCAAATATTTGTAAATAATGAAAATTCTACCTTTTACAGGTCGCGAGTAACACCGAATCACAAATTTTTAATTATTTTTTTCAAATCGCTGTAGCTCCCAAGCTACATGTCCTCGCCTAAAAGTCAAGTGGGTAAAAAGTTTTGTAATTTGATGTACTTTTCGAAAAGAGCCAACACTATTGGCTTTTTTCACGTCTATTTCACGTGAAAAAAAGTTTCAATAGTTTTGAAAAATGCAAAGTCAAAAAACGGTAGGTTTTTCCTGGAATTTCTCTCATATCTCTTTAACCAGTTGAGTTCCGTAACTTTTCTTTACACGAAAATTTGCGGGAGAAAAAGCCGCATTTTATGATGAAAGTTGGACCCCAAAAAAGTTTGGGGAACGAGATCGATATCGCGTTTTTTGCGTTTTTTTTATACCTAAAAGTGAAAATTAACTTTGTTCCGCGGCACCATCGAAAAGTACATCAAATTATGAAACTTTTGACCCACTTGACTTTTAGATGCGGACATGTAGTTTGGGAGCTACAGTGATTTGAAAAAAAATAATTCAAAATTTGTAATTCCGTGTTACTCGCGACCTGTAAAAGGTAGAATTTTCATTATTTAGAGGAATTTTTTTTTTCAACCCATTACTCAACTTGACTAAGTTTGAGACAAATCGAAAGGGGGGGGGGGGAGGGGGAGGGGGGGCAACCAATTGTACATTCCATATGGAACTGCCCTTATACAATAATTATGAACACATTTTGAAAGTTTTAGATAAACCAACAAATGTCGATTAAATAAAATCGACGACGAATAGACGAAAAAAAAAAAGAAAAAAATCATACGTATTGTGAATAAAAATGACAGATAAACCCAACCACCATGATATCTGTGAGATTAAATATAGGGTTGATTCGTGGCACATGCCTAGACTATAATATTATAGTTAATGTACGTATGAAGTAAGAGTTTTCTGCACCGAGATATTCTCAAGGGAATATATTATTATTATAATTTCATCAGAAGTTGGAGATAGCGAAATTCATGTACGAGTAATGAAAAATGATAATGTCATAAATTTTATGCACGTTTAATGATGCATAATTAAATACTATACGGGGTATTATTCCAGCTCGATGCATATTATATCTTTCTTTCGAAGCTCATTTTTATTTCGAAAATAGGTATAT
The DNA here is from genome assembly GCA_943736025.1 of Tenthredo mesomela. Taxonomy (NCBI): domain Eukaryota; kingdom Metazoa; phylum Arthropoda; class Insecta; order Hymenoptera; family Tenthredinidae; genus Tenthredo; species Tenthredo mesomela. Next base: position 2,350,311 of record OX031016.1, read on the forward strand.
CTGAATTTCTTTGGATTTCGATCACGAATTATGTGAAGATTTTTTCTCTCAATTTTTCTGGGTTTTCATCTTTCCAGATCGATATTTGTGCCTTTAGAGTAATTTTGAAACTCGGTGGTAAATTTTTACCGAAAAAAAAAAGTATACCTAGTATGAACAAAAATCATTAATTACAAAAATTACATACATCGGAGTGGATTGCCTGGAAAATTCTGAAAAAATTCAGAGATTTGAAACTCAACGAGTAGTATAATATATATAAAAAAAAAAAAAAACGCAAAATGAAAAATATTGCGGCCAGTGAGGTCGACCGCTGGGTCGAGTTGAACTGGAATTCCTCATTTATAGAATAACGCTTTTCTGTACACATGGAAATAATGAATAAAAATACAAATGATGAAAGTTACACCGTGCAGGTTTTGAAGCGGATACTATTATCAATTCTACCATAGGCATAGATATATACGGTATACCTTTTAGACAGCTGAGCTAATCGAGTTTAAACTTTTCCAACTAGCGACCGCGTATTTATATTCCACAAGTAATAATGGAAAGCTTTTCATTTCTTAGAGACTATTGCACATTGTTCACCGTTCCGTAGAATAATAATTAAAATACTCATTCTCTGTTATATATATATACGGGGAAATAATTTCAGGGTGCAGAACTTATAGAATTGCGAAATCTGTTTTTGCCAGAGTTGTTAGACTCTTAACTTCTTTCGGACAATTTCACTGACATTTCTTTTTCCCCCGTTTGAAAAAAAAAAAAAAAAAAAAAAAAATTTTCTAACAAAAATAAACTTCTGTCTTAAAAAGTTTACTTTTTTTTTTATCACATGACTTCAATCGAATATTTACCCGAAAACTTTCTTTCCTTCCGAATAAAAGAAAGGAAGAGATTGCTGCGGGGAAATCGCCAGACGGACTAAGTGCTTCTCGAAACTAATTTATACTCTCTTTAATCACCCGTCACGTTCAACTATATACGTAATAATTTTACGCGATATTCGATAAATTGGATAGATTGATTGATTTACCAGTATAACGGCCATCCTGGGACCCTCGAGGATCCAAAAGTACAGAGTCAAATTATAGCCCCACCAGCATCTGTGGATGAAATACATCGAAACATCGAAAGTTTTATTTTTATAGCTATAAAAAACTTAAGGGAGGGGAAAAAAAAGTGGGAAAACTGCGATCCTTTCAAACTCACTTCGAAGGGTGATAGTAAAAAGCCGTGACAACCGCCCAGGCCAAAGTCATCAGGACGGGGTATCCCCAGCCAACGAACCGGTACATCCGGTAGTACGAAGTTTCTTGAAATACGGTAACTGAAAAATTCGGTCTCGAACTATTTACTATTTTTTTTGTTTTTGTTTTTCTAGTAAATAAAGGCAGGTGCTGATTATTATTTAGAAATAAAAATCATCAGCGAGTTGCATCAGATTTTTATACTTAGAAACTGAGGTATCGATAATTTTGGCGTGATTATACCGCTACAAATTGTCGACTCCGTAAGCCGTCGGTAATTTTTTGCCAAAAACGCAAAATCGTAGTTTTTTGGTAATTTCTTTATCAAATTAATAGATGAGATAGTGCTCAAAATATGTGATTTGGCACCGTCAAAAATGCAATAAATCGAGTGAAAGTGTGAATAATTTCACGATTTCTCTGATGATAACTGAATCTGTAGAAAAAAAATTCAAAATTTTGAAAAAACGAAATACTCGGGCACTTTCTGCCGAAACGAAGCAGCAATCCCCAAAGTTTCATTCCGATCAGTTGTGTGGTATGGGAGAAATTACGAATCGCGTTTTCGAGGTGATCAAAGCGTGTATCAAAGCCCCTAAATGAGAATCCAATTCCACTGGAAAGTGCGTGTAGTGTATTTCTGGAGAAAATTAAATGAATGAAAAAACTCACCGGTGATTACATTGTGCAGGTATAGACCTTCGATAAACATCCACATGAACATCGCTGTCCTTGCGTATTCCAATAGAACGTAACTTGCCTCACAAAGGAATGGCTGCAAGCACAGTTCATATTTCATTGAACGATTTTTGAAATTCAATCAATCGACGGTATAAAATAACGAATGTGTTATAATTCGAAGAGCGAACGAAACTTCAATTGAAATAAGTATAATGATTTTTTAGACAAATATATAATATCGCTTGTTTAAGTCCCCTATCAACCCGAGCTGAAAATGATCAATTCATGAAATTTTGCTGAGGAAATCACGCAAGTCTGATTATCATCCTCATAACAAGACTGTCATAAAATCGAGGCGAAAATATATATATGCGTCAAGTAATTTTGTCCATCAAAACGGAGAGGATAAAAATAAAAATGTAAAAATTGATCGGTAAAAGGGGTGCATTCTAATGATGATAATTAAGGTCCATACCGTGTTTTCAATGCCACGTCTCGTCCCGGCAGATTTAGTCCTTAGCAACGCTTGGTCTATGTACAATGTAAGTCGTATTACAACTTGTATTACCATAGCCACAAAGAGGTTCTTGTGGATTCGAGTTCTGGTGTTTCTTAGGCTCCTGAAATTGGGTTCAAACTTCTTTGATGTGCAATAATTATCCATGCGCTTTGTAAGATCTGTAGTTTGTAGTCAACAGTAAGTGCGAGAAGCGAGAATCTTAAGTCTAGATAGGTGGACGAGTATAGCGATTAATTATCGATTCGGTTCTTCAGATTCTGCCGATCAATCCAAAGGGCCAATTCCAAATTTTAGAGATCTACTTACCTGAAGTGACAAAAGATCGCGAGGGAGACCAGCAATGCTGCCAAAGAAACGCTGAACCCAATAGTTTCCAGAGTTCGCGTCTTCTCCGCTATGTCCAGTTTCACCTAACGACATCAAAGAGAAACACTATTTTAAGTCAGCTCAATGCTTTTTTCCACAAGAATTATACCCGGTCCTTGAAATCAATCAAAAGCTCGGTAAACAGATGACTAAACTATGTTAAAAACTTTCTCACGAAGTCATTTTTTGAAAATCGATAAAGTTTTTCAGAGCTTTAGGCCAAGTTTGATTTTTATACTTCATTTCAAGGACGTGTAGATGAGTTTGAGAAAAAAAAAAGTGAGGCTTCTATTTCAAAGTGGTTTTTCGAACAGAAAAACCCAATTTGGCATGATTGAAATTGGTGAGATTTTAAAGCTTGTTTCAACAGCTTTTTAATGATATGGTGATGATCCTACTTTCGTTATGCAGATTGCGAGATATAAGCAATTGAGTGACACGTTGCGCGTCAAAGATTTACGAAAACAGACATTTTTGGAAACAATTTTGAAATTTCATCATGAAAATGATTGAGAGTGCTCTTTTGTGCAGTTTGGCATGATGCACGCCGCTAAATCCGGGTAAGTCAAGCTTCTGCCGATTTTGAAAAGCACGTGGAAATTCTTTGAAATCGAATTTTAAAAGATGCTGAACACAGGGAAAATGATTTTCGAATTCAGGGTGATGTGCAAAGTAAACACCCACACAGCACCCAATATTGTAGCAATATTGCTCATATTGCTGCAATATTGCTGCAATGTTGCTACAATATTGGGTGCTGTGTGGGCTGCAACGTTCTTGCTGAATATTGGGTGCTGTGTGGGTAGCAACGTTCTTGCTGAATATTGAAGAGTAGACAGAGTACGAGTTGCGTGTTGAAATTTTGAGTAGCTCTTTCAATACACTGCAAGGATAAAATATTTGTCGAAAAGACTTCTTACATTGACTTGATTCGATTGAATTAGACCTTTCCTGAAAATATTTGTCAACTTATCAGGGTGGTACTCAATTTGATCATTTTAGAATTTCAATGCTCCCATCGGCCAGGGCGTCTAAAAATATATACAAAAAAAAATATAGCCAGAGCCTCAGGTTCCTATCTCAATTCTAAGCACCGCCCCCTAGCCCTCGAATTTTCCCATTTGAATGAAACACGATTTGTGACATTTTGCGGTGAATTTTTTTTCTTCCTGTTGCAGTAGGGGAGAGCGGGGCAAAACGGGCAGCGGGGCAAAACGGGCAGCTCCCCCGAAAAATAAAAAAAAATGTTGGAAAATTTTAGATTTTTTTTTTTTTTCAATAAAAATTGTTTCCCAATGAATTTTGATTTTTTTCTGAATTTAATTTCGAAAATTTGGCCGAGGTGCCCGTTTTGCCCCGCTGCCCGTTTTGCCCCGCTCTCCCCTATATAGCTCCGAAAAATTTCAAACTTGGTACAATTACTTACCTGTAGTAACACATCTCTCTCCTTCTTCTCCTACAAACTCTTCAATATAATAAACTCGATATCATCTACCAATATTATCGAAATTATCAATAAAAGTTTAAATGTTACTGTTAATCGACAATCATCTTATCTTATCGTTATTCCAAACCTCCTTATCATCTTAGACTAAGATATAAGGGAAATAGTTTCCACTTTCGCATGGGGGTCAAAATGATCGTTTTCGGACACAGAATTTTTGAGATTTGTTAAAAAAAAAAAATCAAAAGTGTCTTTCTGTTTGAAGTTTCGAAAATTTATGAATAAATAACGATTCGGAAAAAAAAAAAAAATCTGAAAAATTCATGAGCGGTTGTTAGAATTGGGGTTACCGTATGGAAAATGATGGATTAAATAAAAAATGGTGAGCGTAAAATCATTGGTCCAGTTGGCATATGGAATACTTCATATACGTTTGAATATATTATTATGTGTTTTATTATCACATATACGTGCTTGAATATAATCGCTATCATTAGTCAAATCGCCCCTATATCACATGATTGTGGACACCCTTTAAGGGAAGACCCTACTGAGATTTTGAACAAAATCGCCTAAAAATTCAATTTTGCGTTTTTGCTGGAAATATACTCTAGTAGCCTGTCTCCACCTTGTGACAAATATTTAAGGCCCTCTGATTTTTTCTAGTTTACGGGCAGCTAATTTTATAAAAAAAAAATTTATTAAAAAAAAATTTTTTTTTGCTTTTCCACAATGAACTTCTAGAATTTCATGAAATTATTGAAAATACCATTGAAAGTAAGTTTCATAAGATACAAAGTCAAAGTATAAACTATATACCCATGTATGGGTATATGGGTACTGCAGGACTCCAAAATGCAATAAAAAGCTGGAGCGCTCCAAATATAAAATTTCTTCATGAACATATTTTCTTGGTTCTAAATCCAACTGCTGTAGGACAAGAATTATGTGAAAGATAACTAATGTCCCTGAATTGAAGGAAACCATCAACACTACGCTAAAAATTGGCAGTCGCTAGATCAAAAATCCTTAATAATTGAGAAACTAATATCTTTTCATGAGAGATCAGCCATAGAAGAGCTCAGAATGTCAGCGGAAGCCTTCTTCCGCAGCGTATCTGGTGTAACTGCTAAAACAAAGCTCTATTTAAAATGAGCGGCAGCAGTGAGCGCTGTTGAGCGATGCGTGAGTTACTGTTCTAAGGCAACAGCCAGAGATAAACAAGTGTTATAGATCAGCGCCAAGTTTTTCTGGGAACCAGAATAGCTAATTCAATTCCTATTTTGATTATCTGTTTTGGGACGGTGAATCTACAGATGCAGGGCGAAGAAGATTTGCGGTCCGAGATGCCATCGCAGCAGAAATAGAGAATCTGAGATACGTTGATCATAAAGTTTAATGATATGACCGTTCCAATCATTTTGTGCCATATATTCTGGAGAATTTAATTAACTTATACCAGTTTTCACTAAAATGCCATTTACTCAGAACTATCTTTTCAGCTACGCTAAATGCTTCTTGCGTCTGAGTTTTGCTCCGATCAACTTCTCCTTCGCAGTGAAGATTCACATATACCTTATGCACAAAATGAGGGATCGGTTTCATTCTATTGTAAAAGAAACGTTTTTTTCAGATTTAAATAACATGCAAAATGCTAAAAATTTGAAATAAAAAATAATAGATTCTCTCAAAATGGAACGAGTGATCCAATCTCAAATCGGATCCCTCACTTTCTTCGCCTCAGTTTGCTGAAGACCTCAGACGAAGGGGAATATGATGCGATTAAAACTCAGACGCAAGAAGCATTTTGAAGTTCGGTACGTTTTTACCATTGAATGTTGCGTAACTTCTACATTTCTTAAGTAATCTTGAAGCTCAAGGTGTGATTTTCTTAGTTTTGGAGTACACTTTCACGTGATCTATAAATAATTTCAATCGTATGAAAAATGTAAAAGTTTTCAGTTTCACTAGGGTCTTCCCTTAACGACGTGAATTTATAGTTAAATTTACGAGTCGTGAATAGCAAATAGATCTTCTCTTCGTTCGTTAAGCTCTGATTCCTGCATCGTGCAAATATAACCAACCGACGTAATGCTGTAAGGGTTCGTATCGTGGTATGCTATAGAGTTGGTAAATAAATAAATATTGTAAATACACTTTCGATGGATACTTTGCAGTTTATAAATTTTTGATAATTAAGTCCATTTTCCGGGTTGTAAGGGTGGTCTAATTTCTCAATCAATTTACGTATTGCTATTAGACGGAGAGCTGGCGACAGATTTGACCAAGCCTCTTCAGCATGGCTATAAAATCGTTGAACGCCAGGTACGGGGTTCGTATTGTTAAAACCGCGAGTCTTACATCGCACCCCCGCTGCGTTTGACCACCTGGTCCAGGTAAAAAAAAACGTGTTTTTCAAGTCATTTCAGCAAAGTCAATTCCAACTCAGATCTGATCTACCATTCTGTGACATTGTTAGTTTGAACAGCCAGATCGGTAGCTTGTGTATAACATGGCGTAAGACTGGATTATACCTATTAAAAAAATATATGTTTTCAAGTGATAGCAGCAGATCTGCCAATTTTTTTTCATGAAGTATTATATCGCCTTACAACACTTGTAGAATGCCAGATCAAAATTCTGTTGCGAACACCTCGAAAATGATTAATGAAGTTCTGCGATTTTGTTCGAAAGTGCAAGATTACGCGTAGAAACAAACATGAAACGAGGGGTTTGGTCGAGTGGAAAGGATAGAGCAGCGTTTGTTTGGCATCATGTAATATTATCCTGATGAATAACTGTCAATAAATTGGTATAATCCAGTCTTACGCCATGTTATACACAAGCTACCGGTCTGGCTGTTTGAACTAACAATGTCACAGAATAGTAGATCAGATCTGAGTTGGAATTGACTTTGCTGAAATGACTTGAGAAACGCGTTTTTTTACCTGGACCAGGTGGTCAAACGCAGCGGGGGTGCGATGTAAGACTCGCGATTTTAACAATACGAACCCCGTACCTGGCGTTTGACGATTTTATAGCCATGCTGAAGACGCTTGGTGAAATCTGTCGCCAGCTCTTAGACTATATAGATCAAGGGATACGAGCAATATTTGTCACTCTGTCATCTCGACATTCTTAGAAACAATTCCATCAGTTTCCCTCGAGTATATTATGTACGAAAGAGCATTTATTATGAGATAAAAACTGTATCCCACCCCTTTCATACATTTCCTAGCGCACCCTCTGCACAGCTTACTTATTCGCGAGTACAATAGTAGATGAATAATGAGTGTAAAAAATCTAACAATGAGATCAACTCTGCATTCTTCGAATAGGCTGCCTCTAAGAAGGAGGTTTTCTTTTTTCTTTTATCAATTAAATTCGAAATGGGTATCCTTTTATCCATATATAGGTATAGGCTCGGTGTCTCATTCACATAATTTTAACTAGAGTATAACCCTATGTAAACATATATATACTACATATTCATGCACACAGGTTATAAGTTATGCGAAGATGAAGTTGAATATCTTAGTGAACCAACCGAGCAGCACATTCTAATGTTAATTGAATAATAATGGCATAGTATCAACGTTCAGAAAATACGCAATGCTATCCAAGCACGAGCTATATTAATTATCTAATTAAGTAATTAGAACTAAATGATTAAGTCTCATGTATCAGAAAAAAGCACGAGACATTATAATATCAGTAAATGTCTACTCAGAGTATAATTACGTGCAATTGACTTCGGTCAAAAGCATACCTGGGCAGCGTCTTCACTTCCGGCGTACAATTTCCGAAGGAGTTGAAGCATTTCTGGGGTAAAACAAGGCGTGTAATTTGTCCAGCCGTGGGATTCACCGCTGGAACCATCGTGTACACCTAATGCTGAGGAACCATGACTGTCGAATGATCCTTCACGGCCTTCCCACTGTCCATCTTCACCGCAACGTTTATCCACAAATTCTGAAAAGAAATTTGGATCGTGGTGTGAATCTTTTTTACTGAGTGGATATTCTTCTAATTTCAAATCGATTTCTTGAACGATTTCATTATTTATTATCATCCAAGACATCCTGAGGGTACAACGGCTTAATATTCTTGGAAGATGTAATCGATTCTCACTACATCACATGAGCAAGGTTCCACCTTTGCACATCACATCACAGTTCGATGAATATTTTCGTATTTCTACTCTACGATGCAGTTCTTTCATATTTGATTGATATACCCGATATAGGTATTCGAAAAACGTGAGGATTTCGTTTTCAGGAATCAAGGATTCTAGCTTCCGTTATGAAAATTTGTTATCGATGACCAGGATCGGAGTAGGTATTTCATAAAAATACATTTACTATTTATTTATTTGATTTACTGATCAATATGAGGGTGCAGAATTTTTGTCTAATCATTTCTCGTATATGATATTATATTTGCTGTTTCCCTACTCCAGCACCTCTTTTTTTTATATTGGTTTCGTTTGAATTCTCGGCTCAAAGGTACCGTATATATCGAATGCTCTTGAATTGATCCTGGGATGCGGCATGACAAGAATTCGCAACAGGACCTTCATACTTGACAAACATGGCATGACGTGATCAAATATAGTATAGAGGATCGTCGACTTTCACGTGTACTACAGGTATTCCTGTAATGCTACTTGCGGATTCGAGTTGATTGATCGGGTGTCATGAGCTATACAAATTTCGAATACCAAACTGACTAGTTTTGTCAAGAATATTGATATATATACTATACAATATATTATTTGGGGGATAATACATTCTGCAGCTGGTACTACTCACTTGTCGTATCTATACCGTTCTCCCTCGGGCATCTTTGCCTGGCTGATGTCGAAGCTTTGGTCGGTGGCCAACACAGTATAGAATCCCAAGCCCAACTACACCAAATTTCTGAAACTCACCGAAGCAGACAAACCCCCTTAAAAATCTGAGTAAAAATATAAAACACGATTTTCCACGTACTACACAAACTCATTTTATTCGCATATCAAAATAACTTGTACAGCTCTCTCTCTTCATCCTGGAGAAGATATAAGACACTCTGAACAAAAATATATGTCCTTGCGTAGAAAGGAAGTGGCTCCATAATAATAACTCTTTTGGTTTACACTGAGGTTGTTATGGTCACTGGAGGTTCGCAATTTCGGCTGAATAAGTTAGCGAGAGTTATTATGGGAAATTCCTACTGGTCAGAAGTCGAGAATTCCAGCATGTCTGGTCCGGTACAGAAACATTTACTTACCTCCTGCGGGTGGGTCAAACTTCCGATAGCCATGACCACAGATAAGCTGTGTGGTGGTTTGATTTTCCACGAAGTTTGCTGTTCCTCCAGCGGCGCCCATCGTGCTGGCGTTTAATTTGCTCAATAAGTCCATCGACTGGTCTAGAAAAAAAAATGTTTAATTGTCTTCCGAGCCTCATGATCGCAGATTGTCATTTTATATCCCAAAAGAGATAAACGACAGAGTCAAATTATAACTGACCTTATATATTTCTACACCGTTTTAGTTTCGGCTCAGCAAAGTCGGGCTGCCTTACGTGAAACCGTCGAGATAAGGATCGGCTAGGATTAGCAGAGGATCAGCGGATTATAACTGATGATCTGTAGAAGGAGCTGGAAGGATCAGCTAGTGGAGGCCGGTTGGCCTCCCGTCGCTTCTTCACATGATTGGAGTGGATAAACCCTGAAGTTTTCAGCTTTGATCGGTCTAATAACTTCTGAGTGGAACAGCTCACAGCAAAAAGATAAAAAAACCGCTCTTATTTATCGCAGATTAGCGAAATACAGAAGAGGGTGTCTGCTTCTGTGGCAACTCGTCGTCACGAAGACACTGCAAAAATATTCTAGGGGGGGAAAGAGAATTTTGTTTTAATTTTTATCTCTCATCGTCTGATAAGATTCGTTCGAATAACGATCAGGTAAAAATGATCCATCGCCTCGAATAGTTGGATGCAGTTAAAGTGAAGTCAGATGTCGTAAGGACTCGGATCAGCCACTACAGTTTTGATTTTACAATTTTTGGCCTCCAATAGTTCGGAGAACAATCCTCTTTGATCAAATGAGGACAGCTGTTCGAACCGTTAATTTTTGTTGCAGAAAATTGAAAACTGATTCTATACTTTTACTGCATCCAACTAGGAGAAGCTATGGATCTGAAATCCTGACTTTCGCATGGTTATGCATATTTGAAAAGGTGACTGAAAAATTCTATTTGGTCGAAGCATCGGTCCTCCAAAAAGCTCAATTTTTTAGTGAAAGAAATACATTATATGTGAGATGGAATGAGAGGCATATGAAATATGAGAATGAGGTAAAAAGCCTGCAGGGATTGTGTTTGTATATACAAAAGTCATGCACGAAGAGATAGTCGAGGGTGATCGTCCTTCGAGAATGACCAAAGTCGGTTGGAGATAAATAATTAAATTTCTGTATAGCATCAGACTTTTCCAACTTTTTTCTTTCGGTTTTTTTCTTTTTTTTTTCTCTCTCTCTCTCTGCTTGTGAGTCTCGATTTGCAGGTATACGTATACGTGTACAAGGGTCGAGCGGGGGGCAAGGTGAAAGCGAATTCATTGAAATTGCTGAGTGTTCAGAAGCTGAAGCATCGCCGGTAGAATGAGTTTGGCAGGTGGGTTGGCTTCTGGCTTGATCGCCAAAGAGGGCGAAGCTCCGCTTCCTCCACGCTCTGCAGCCCTGTCGACGCGAAGCAAGGGGACAACGAGGATCCAAGTGGCAAGGCACAGGCACACACTTCTCGTCGTCCAAACCTCCGAGACCCTCTCTCTCTCTTCTCTCTTCGACGACATTCCCCAAAAGCTTTTACTTATTCTGACCTCTCATTTTTTTTTTCTTCGCCTTTTCAATCTACAGATATGCGTGCAGACTATCGCCCTGCAGAGGCCAGAGGCTTTCCATCAGCTTAAAGCCAACCGAAGTCAAACAATAGCCTCTCACCTCCGGCAATTCCGTTTTTACATGGATTAAATGTCAACTTGTTGCCTTATTGGTCGGAGGGTAGCTAAGGATGTTAGTTTTTTTTTTTTCTTCATGTATGTAACATCGTTAGGGTTTTATACCAGCAGTATCTTCATCGAGTCTATTGAGAGACAATTTTTTACCAAAGGATTTGGATTCTTATTTTTCTTCTAAATATATAAATGAAGATGAGGGCGGGCTTTATGCCCACATCTTGGAAATGAATTTTGTTTTAGTTACTGGTACGCTTTGAGGAAGTATTATATTGACTCAGCTCTTTCACAGCTGCTGATTAGTAGGATCTTGAGATATAATTCAGAATTATTTAAAATTTTACGGACTTTGTCTCACATAGATTGATTGTCGCGTCGTTCATCGAAACTCAATCAAATTTTGAGGGAATATTCTACATTGATGTAATATCAGGGATAACTGATTGCACATTCGATAGATTTAATTTCTAGAAGCTGGGTTGAAGTTCTGATTTTTAAAAGTTCAGAACGGTATGTGAAATTCCGAATTCGTTATGAGACGATTCAGAATTTTCAGAAACGTTCATTGAAATTCCGAATGGTCGGGATACTGACAGCTAAAAATTCCAAAAGTCGAAATCCCCGGAGCTCAAAAGTCCGAAAATTTCAGTTTATTTCTCGTGGTGTGCAGACAAAAAATATGTCATTCTGATCGAGACCCTGTTCACGAAAATCCGTTTAATAGTTGATAGGATTTTGAAAGTTTTTTTTTTTCCGAAAAGTAAATCTCAAGACGATTAATTTCACCTCTTATTGCTTTCGGTTGGATCAATACAGCCCGAGGTATTAAATACATTAATTAATCAATTGCATCAAAGAAAATCGAGTCGCTGTTGTATACCTACTCAATTTTCTCTATTGATTTAATTTCGGGGCAAACCAATATGACATTTGATAAATTTAATACTTCAGATACTAAAATGTTTGATTTTAAGACATTTTTTTGTTTGTAAACGTTGAGAAGAAAGCTTGTTACGTTCTCAGAACAATAGACCTTATCTCATTATATTATTGGTTTTCTCTGAAATGTTATGATTTTAGAATATTTTTTAAATACGAAAAAGTTGATACCAGGTTTTCTCCGATAAATTCAATTTGTAAGGCGACGTCCATAACATGTCAAACAATATCTAATTATGCATAAAAATACGAGCGATCTGTTGTGAAAATACAGAGTCAATATGGGATATTTCGATATTTCTATGTACAGAGCGATTATCTGGAAAGTAACGCGCCTCGCCGGAATACAGGCAACCCAAACATTTTTATTTCGCATATCGCGTGCCCGTTGGCTATACATGAGAAATAAAACCCAATCGTCGATGTTTGAGCTGCTCGATGCAGGCGTCTTCGTGCTTGCCTATGCCTCAGGCGCGTTACTTTCCAGAGAATCGCTCTGTATATACCTTTTCAAGCGAATTAATGCAACCTCTGTACACTCGATTGAAAAAAAAAAGAAAAATGAATAAAATCAGGTCTTCGGAACCACTTGTCGTAATTTTATTTTCTTGGTCTGTTTTAATGCGTATAAGTTCATCGTCGAATGAAAAAGATACGGGATACTTGTCAACTTTGAATGGCCATACTACTTTTTTCGACAACCTAATTTGCAAACTTAATTTATAAGAGTCAATCGATGACAATAACATTTATTTAAAACTTCGTACCCTCTAAATAAAAAGTTATTATAATTACCGCGAAAATGCAAAGTTGAGTTTTCACTAGATCTCTCTACGTTTCGACGTCCGGAAAATCACCTTCGATCATTTAGAGATGAATATTTGGGTGCGTGCGTGCGTCATCTTATTTATTTTTTATCTTTTTAACTTTTGCTGCGGTTTTATACATCTTAGAACTGATAAGTTTTTTGATTTAATCGGTGCACTTATTTTCGAGTTATTAAAAAATAAGATTTTCATTTTACTCATCAATGATTTTGAGCATTTATTTTCCAATCATTAGGATTTCATGTAATTTATATCTGACTATGAAATTCTAGAATCGATCGTTTTGTAGTTTTTTAATCAAAAGAATCATAAATTTTTTCCTCGCTTTAATATTTCATGAAAATTAGTACCTAAGAGTTATTTTTTTTTCTCTGATCACTGAGCCGAGATCAAATCTTTCAATTTCTAGAATTCAATAATACCATTGTGTGAGCTCGAAATATACGGTCGAAAAGTTCTAGAGCTGACCTATCGAGGTCAGTCCAATTAAGTTCGAATTGCTTGATTGAAATTCATGAGATTTTGTCAACACGATGATTTTTTTTTTTTTCTAAAACCTGTCATTTCCTCTACGGTTTAGTATCCACCCTATCCTCGTCCGGAGCTGAATTTGGGTCAGAAAAATTTGTAAAGACACTTTTTATGAAATTTAAATTTTTGTAATTAAATAAATGATCATTTTCTCAGCTGTTTCGAAATTTCACATACATTAATACGGTTCCCCTGCAGGTCAACATTCAATCATAAATAATTGTGTAAATTCAAATTGCCGACTAGCAGTGGACGAGTTTGTTTAATTTTCTCTCGCTTCTGCAGCCTTTTCGAAAAAACATAAAATGAAAAAAAAAAAAAAAAAAAAACGAATTGGCAGCGTTTGCTGTAAATTAACTAGAGCAGCAGATTTTATTTTTACACACCGTGGCCCAAGTCGTTATACGGAGGCCTGGCCCTCTCTGGAAACATCCGAATAAAAAGAAGAGAAGTTTAATTTCCTTGAACCAACCGTGTAACACCCTTTTCAAGTAGAAAATAAAAGTACAATGTGCATCTACACATACAGATATACGATGTAAAGCTGTATGACATATTTAACTAACACCTTCGCAAACACCAAAGTCAAAAGTGGAATAAAAAGAAAAGTACTTTTGGCCATGTCAGGAACAAAGTACTGGCTGCTGTAATATGCATAAGGACGTGTTCCTTGTCGCTTTATTATATTAATCCAGTTTTTTATTTATATATACAGCCGCACGCGTGCGTTAGTTTTTCCTTTAATTGCATTTGAATTTGAGTTCGAATTTGAATGAATTTGAATTTATTAATTAGAAAACTAAACTTTGAACGTAAAATCTAACACCTACGTTAATTCCAGGATGTCGTTCATCTACGTGAATTCAAAGTTTAAGAATAATTTCACAACTCGTGTCTCATTTAACTTTCTCAACGGTTTCATGATTTCAACTAAACTTTGTCTTTGTAGTACTCCTTTGTATAGAAAAAAAATGGAAAAGAATTAATAAAGAAAAATCACCAATTATAACTTTGCAACGAAAACTAATTATTCCATAAAAATTATTCGATCGAGTAAATCAATTAATTTATAGCTAAAAAATAGAGCCATTTTCGATTCTCCATTCCTAAGCCGCAATATAGTTTCAACCTTGGAAACTCCAAAGCGTATGTGCGATCATATGTGCAAATAAAGGTTTTATCGTGATTCGTGGGTTACAATGGCCCCGAGGTTTCAGCTCGAGTTTAAAATGGGACAATCGATAGTTCGTGGAGCCCGAGAGAATCAAGGGTTGAAGTTTTTTTGTAGGTCAGAACCACTTGCAGGCCAAGTTCACTAATAATGCTGCAGGCACAGGGTGTAAGTAAAATATGCAATAAAAGCCGCAGACTGAATCGGATAAAGAGTACGAAAAAAAGAAGAGAAAAGAAAAAAACAAAGAAAAAAACAAAAAAAAAAAAAAATGGGAGAGGAAAATGCGTCGTTTTACATTTTCGGGCTTTCACGGTCAGGGCCGAGACGTTTGATCAAGAATTTCGAGTCGTAATGGTTTCCACAGATTTTGGCTAAGCATCCACTTTAAACGTGATGAAGCGGTGAAAAATGGAAAGGCAATCGATCCCTCGGAGCATTTCGGGTAGGTATACTTTTAAGTGCGTGTTACTCTCAACGTGATTCAACCCTCGTGCCCTTAGGAGATACTAAGTCGATTATCGTCAGGAATAAAATTATCCAACGCGATATTTAACCCATCATCATAAAGTTATTTAACATCAGCTATGTAAGAAGATTAACAAATAAATATGTACAGACCATACAGACTCTGAACGCAGCTGAGAGAAAAAAAAAAAATCAATTTCAGGACAGGAAAATGAGGAACTTACTCTGCAAAAAGTATGAACCATCGTCAGAAGGGTGAATCTTTAGATATTCGAGGGAAGAACTACAGTTTCCATCTTCAATTAAAGGAAATTAGAATCCTCTGAAAATCTGCAGTACGGTTTCGTTAGAACCGCTCTTTTCTTCCCTGGTTGATACAATCTTGCGTAATACGTAAGTAGATTTTATTCCGGAAGTGCGGTGGACTTGGACCGGTACCAAAATTAAGATACCCGAACGATTTCGGAGGATGAACGAAGAGATTGTTGAACGGATGGTGTATAATATAACGACGACCTTGTACACCCCAAAATTTACATTGTGCCAGGAGACTCCTTACTTCAAACTATTCGGGGGTCTCTCCCTATACCAACGCCAATCACAAACTCCGTGGTTTATCACGAATCAAACCACCGTTGATCGACCGTTTTCATCTAAATTTCAAGGTGACTTTCGGCTTCGTTGATCGCCTCAAATTATTTACGGGTTTATAATAAACGAACCTCGTGATTAAGTAATTCAATATTTTCTATCCTATACCTCCTCACCTCATTTTTTCAGGACAAGTTATACGTTATACATTTTTTCACCAATTTTCTTCGAGTATGTTTGTGCAGGAAAATTTCGGAATTTGTGATCCATTAGCTTCTCCTAGTTAGATGCAGTAAAAGTAGAATCAGTTGCCGCGATGACTCGCATCAACCATTATGCTTCGATTTTACTTTTTCTAGTCTCTAATCGTTCAGAACACACAAACCTCCGGCAGATGATCAAACGGTTTTTTGATCCAGCAAAAATTACTCGAATGATCAATCATGTTCCGCCAAAATTTCATATTGACAAACGTTTTTTTTTTTTTTTTTTTTTTTGGCTCGTTTTTCAATTTTCTGCAAATAAAATTAGCGGTTCGAACAGATTTCTGTTCATTTGATCATAGAGGTTTGTCCTCCAAACTATTGCAGGCCAAAAAAATGTAAAATTAAAGCTGTGGTTGATCCGAGTCCTTACGACATCTGACTTTACTTGAACTGCATTTAACTATGAGAGGCGATGGATCATAAGTTCTGACTTTTACCTGCCATGATTATATAATTTTTTTTCTGCACATAACGGAACTGATATTAGAGAAATGCATCGGTGTATACTCTGAAAGCTGGTGTTATGGGGCTTTTTAATCACATTTTCACACTTTCGAATCCCCATATACTTACGAGTTAAATACTGTTATAGATATAACAGCGTAATTTCTATTCTTCGAGTATACACAGCGTGGGATATTCTGTTTTCCGACTTACTTTACCGTGTAAAGCTTTTAAGTACGATATTATATTAAACGAACCATTCAAAAGCTAAATCGGCTTGAAAATTGTACCTACACATATTTTTTTCTCTCTTTCTTTTATCTTTTGACGGTCCGTGAAATACCTTGAAAGGTGATAATTCGTGTGGATAATTGGCAGGCTAGATTGAGAAATCAAAATGCTGAGTTGGAGAATGTTGGAGTCTCAGACAACGCGTTAGAGGGTATCGAGTCTCAACGATAAATAGAAGTTAGAAGAAATAATCAAAAATCATCAAAAACAAAAAATTCTATACGTATATGAAGCATTCTTGTTATACTTGAAAAAAATATTGTGTATAGTAACTCCAAAACAATTGGATTTAAAAGTCTGAGACAATTTACGTGAAAGTTTCTTTTTACCTGCACAGAAAAAAAGGTTAACTTGAGCCAAGAAAATTATTCTTGATTCAAGATAATTTTGCGGTCCAAAAATGAAGACCGAAATTTTTTCGGATAAAATCAAAATTTTTTTCGAACCAAGAAAAGTTTTCCAAATTTTCTTGGTTCGAGAAAAATTTTGATTTGATCCGAGAAAATTTCGGTCATTATTTTTGGACCGCAAAATTATCTTGAATCAAGTCAAACTTTCTTTCTGTGTGGTTCTACAAACTGGGAATGTTTTGAAAATTTTGGGGAGTCGAGTCCCGGAAAAAAGTGACACATTGATGTATAGCTATATCGAGGAAGACTTTCATCCCCACGTTTTTGTTACCTGAATCGAAACAAGTAACACGGAACGCCAACGCATCCCTCTTATTCTAAATTGTCCTCGAATTGAAATCATTATACTATATAGGTGTATGATGTATTATATATATTTTTCTCTTCGATTTCGTCTCTATACCTTGAAACGGCAAAAATTCGTATCACGTATGTACCTATAAGGTGAATAAAGAGGAAGGAGAGAAACCCCTGCAATTGTATTCTTCCTATTGATTTACAGATAACCGGTCGTATTTCAAAGGAAAAATAAGAATCTGTAACTTTACCGTATATCTACACCATATATAGCAGGTAGGTAGGTATATAGGCGAACCATTTTTAGCACATCTAGCTGCTTCATATAACCGAGCGATTTTATTGAAAAGCTCCATTTCATTGGAAAGATGAAAAATTCTGTTAAATATCTACGCAGATATTTGATGATCATATAATATGTCAAAATACGATCGAATACAATACAACTCTAACGTATCACTCGTGTGCTGAAATATAAAATTCGCGAATAGCATAATTACTTCCAGTTTAATGAATACAAGTATAAGACTCCGCACACATGCCAACTCCCGGATTAATATCCGATACTCGAAGTCAAAGAAATCGCTAAAATTAATTTCCTGTACGATTTTTCGGAGCTAATTTCTTACCGGTTAAAAATTCAAATCTATTTTAAATTAAAAATAAAATTTATCTGTTTAAAATCCATATTTCTATAATATTCTCTCATCTTTCATTACAGATCGTATAAATATTGAATGCAGTGTTCGAAATCCTCTTTGCTCAAGATTGTGTGCAAATTTCTGACGTATACTAATTTAATATTCATGCACATATAATATGTGCGAAAATTTCTCACAGCACTGATGTATAATTCAAATCGCAAAGTCGTTAGAGCTTATAATTACGCGGTTCAGTATCATCAATAATTGCCTGTAACTGGTCTGTGACGACCCCAAGAATCCTTTGGCCCTTTGCTATTCTGTGCACCCAGCAGAGGGAAAGGAAATGATGAATTATACCGAGAGGTCTGAGGTATGTAGTAGTCGAGGTATGCGTATGATCAGACGTACATATAAGTATTTCATACGTGTAAAGCATGAAGTGTACATTCAAACGTGGCTAAGTCTGTATATAATAAATGATTACAAATCTATATGTACCTATATTGTGTGTATGTACGTATAGTATAGATGAATACTTGTCCATTTTCAACATTTTAACGAGATTCATCTGGAATTTCATCTCTGTTTCATTGTTCGTTATTTCTACGATACAACGTCGAGTAAGTCGAGCTGCTGATGATTAAAAAAGCGAAAACCGCATATTTCTTCATTTTTTGAAACATCATATTGCGGAATTATCGTTAAACATGTTCGTCTGATCTTCGTTCCCTCCATAATGCAATGGAAATATTAATGTCACACTGAAGAATTATTGGTGGCAATAATTAAAAAGTCATTTCTATCCGGCAAGCTTCGAGATGATTATCGGATTTTTGAAAACTTCGAGATTTAAGAGAAACAATTATCAACGAGATGTATAATACGTAATTAGAATCGCACCTACCTATGGATATAATGTAACAATAATCGGTGATATTAATTGGCGTCTACTCCTCTCAGCTTCTTATTATATTCTCCTCGATCTCTTCTCTCCTTTCCTTTTAGTGTAGTTTTTCTAGCTTCTTATTTCCCACTCTCTCTTCTTTCTCGCTACTTTTCCGCACTTTGCAATTGAGCATTTTGCATAAGAGTCGATATTATTATACTTTGGTTTTAATTTACGCGAATAGCTATATAGAAGAAACTGTTATATTTAAGTATCGGAATTTATCATCCCGACTGTTTAAATTCTTATTTTTATTTTATCTGCATTTGTTAAAGAATTCATCTATATGCTATTTTGAAAAATAAATCACCGAAGTGGCAAGTGATCGCGACTCACCGCGGTAAAAGGCGCGCGACAACTGTTCCGCTTCGCGTCTTGAATCTCGGTGGTCCTGATGCTGTTCCTCTCGCGTACGACGCGCCGCACCGCGACGCGCTGCGACGCTGCGGTCCATAGCTATACCATTTCGGATTTACCATTCGTTTTACATCCTCCCTTACGCCCCCGCATTGTCATGTGTGTCGAAAAGCCCGAGGCTTGAATTTGCTAGATTTTCGATACGGTATTATTTTTTCTTTTCAAAGTGTTCAGAATTTTTCTCGTTTTTGAAAACCTATATACTTTTCATTGAATCCAAATTATCCGAAACACCTATAAGACTGTGATAATAGTATATTGTGTATCAAGGGCGTAAAGTGGGCTTTTTTTAGACCGAGTGCGTCTGCGAGCCGATTTTCGCGTTTTTGAGCGATTTTAAGGAAGCGGGCAAAAAAAATCGGTAGCGGGCAAAAAAAGTTCATTATTGCCCGCTCAAAGTCGGTAGCGGGCAAAAAAAGTTCATTTTTGCCCGCCGGTCAATAAACGGCTACTTTTGGCCCCATTATTAGGTCAAAAAAACGCAATAATCGTGCATGTGTTACAAAATAGTATAGTGTGTACCAAGGGCGTAAAGTGGGCTTTTTTAGACCAAGTGTGGAGTTTGCAGTACGAGTCAGAGGCTAGGTAGCACGAGTTGAAGACGAGTGCGTCTGCGAGCCGAAGACGAGTACTGCAACCACACGAGGTCAAAAAGCCCACTTAGCCCTTGGTGCACACCATATTTTTTGTGACAGCACGATTTTCGCGTTTTTGAGCGATTTTAAGGAAGCGGGCAAAAAAAATCAGTAGCGGGCAAAAAAAGTCGGTATCGGGCAAAAAAAGTTCTTTTTTGCCCACTACCGACTTTTTTTGCCCGCTGCCGACTTTTTTTGCCCGCTACCGACTTTTTTTCCCCGCTACCGACTTTTTTTTGCCCGCCGGTCAATAAACGGCCACTTTTAGCCCTATTATTAGGTCAAAAAAACGCAAAAATCGTGCATGTGTTACAAGAAAACTATTTCATCTAGTTTATACTTCGCGCACTACATGAAATGAATTCACATGGAACATATGTTCTAGTCGATCCTATTGTTTTACTTTTAGAGTACTCTCGACGTTCATATACTTTGCTTTTATTTCATATAATTTACGAAACTTATATTTTAGCTCTAATATACTCTCCTATATACTGTATTATAGCTATGTCTGAAGTACTTGTTTCGCTACTTTTTCTCCACAGGGATTGAACCTGGCATTATTTCTACCACACAATGGATGGATAGTTAGATAGACAGAGAGAGCTAAATAAGTTTTATTTCCGATCGAAAGCTCTGGTATAAAATAGATGTTTGTTATTATTATAACCGTTGGTTTTCTATCAATTTACCTATTTGAAATTAAAAAAAAAAAAAAAAAAATGCCAAAAAATTTGATTCGTTCAGGTAAATTTTGATGTTTGTTGCAAAATGTGATGACAAGAAAATGCTAAATGAAAAGTGCACAAAATAATAATAGGTAATAATAATAATTTCGAGGTGCAATTCAAATCTCTGATAATTTGCATTTTATATTTGCACTCATCTAGGTATAATCTGAAACAAAAGAAATTGGAAGAAATTGGAAGAAATTCATACTACATCACGTATCTCTTCCTAATTCAGCAGCCATTCACTGTTTCACTGCTTCACTTCGGCAGGCAATATCTCACGATTGGCTCATCAGTTACTGTTCCCATATATCTATATAGCTGTATACCTGAACAGCTTCTATTTGCGCACGAGTGACTGTCTTAATACAGCCTGGAACAGAAGGAAGACAGTGGGATACAGAGTGCTTCGTTAAACACAATACAACTCAAATTCAAATAAGTATTGAAAAAAAAAAAAATTCTTCTGTATATCTGAAAATGTTCGGTTCGTCAATTTTTAGACTTTTTTTTTTATTGTAATATTATAAAAAAGGTTCGTATCGTTTGTTGTATATCTGCAGCGGTAATTTTAAGTCTGTTTCTTTCATGTAGCACAATTTTGGAAACTGGTATAGAATTATATACAGAGCGATTAGCTGGAAAGTGACGCGCCTAAAAGGTAGGCAGCCGCGAAACACCGGCATTGAGCAGCTCAATATGTACACTGTAAAAAATTATTGTGAATGTACAACACATTTAATGTACAAAAGTTTTGCAAAATTACAAATGTGGCGTAGCAAAGTGAATCGCTAAGCTTGTTCTATTTATTTCCAAATAAATTTTTGATTTTACTGTACTTTTATACGAAAAACACAAAAATTGTACTTGAATTCACAAAATTGTTTTGAATACTCATAAAAAAGTTTTGTATAATTACTATATTCGTTTTGAATTTTGGCAAGATGTTTTGCCTATCAGCTTCCAATGCATGTTTGGTGGAACTAGCTTAGAAATTTCTAACAGTGTAGGCGTCTCGCGCTTGTCTACCTTCGAGGCACGTTACTTTCCCGAGAATCGCTCTTTATATTTTCCAAATCACACCTCAGGTTAAATTGAAATATGTATTAGTAAACAGTTACTTGATTAAAATCACTAATTTTAGTTAGCTAAAGCGGCAAAAAAAAACAGTGATGAGAGAATTTCAAGTGCCCACGGGGTTACCCAAACGGGAATTTAGTATAGATGAATATTTGCAGATGATTTTCTTCAAGCTTCAACGAAATCGCGTTTGAATAAATCTACAAGTATAATAATAATGGGAGAAATTTAACAGATATTATAAATGTAATTCATGCAACGTGAGTTTATTTTTATTTATTGTTAGTTTTTTTTTATTTTTTTTTATTTTTACTAGTGGTATACGTGAAATCTGGAAGATTTTACATTATATCCCTCATTATTCTACTATAAAGGTAAGAAGTGAAGAATTTTGTAATAGTTCATCACGTTTCTCAATTAAAAATTGAACTTGTTATCATTATTTTGTTTTTCTGTAAACGGATAAAATCGGTAGCCTTATACCGTGACATTCTCTGGACGCGGTCCAGCAGGGATACCAACCCAAAACTCGTTAGCAGCAGTTTGTAACTCACTAGATGTTTCTAGTAAAATCACTAGAAATCACTAGATCTTTACTGGACATCACTAGATTTTTAGTGATTTTGCTAGGAAAATCTAGTAAGTTACTATAAACTGCTGTTGACGAGTTTTGGGTTGGTATCCCTGCTGGGCCGCGTCCACAGAATGTCACGGTATATATACTCTATATCCAGGTTTACAATCAATTATTATTTACGTGAACGGTTTCACTCATTTATATTTGTTAGTATATAGGTTCATAATCGGCCAAATAATCGTTAATTGAAAATTAACAGAGTGGAAGTCGTACAGATTTTTAAGTATAGATATATATGAATGGGACAAGTTAATCGCATCTTAATCAACGATTGAACCTTTATAACCCATAGAATATTGACGCCTGTACATTACAGATCCGATTTTCATGGCAGGAATCGATCCTGCACTGTACATATACAGGTTAATTCAGGCTTACAGGATCACACATTTCTAGGGTAGATTTCTCGTAAAAATTTAAGACTAAATTTCCTTCATAAAAAAGGAAATTCTAGGTCTCCATATAGTTTCCGAGCTACGAAAGATCTAAGTTGGCAAATCGCAGAACTTGTAACGATTCGAACAGTGATGATCTATGACCTATGTTATCTATGACCTTAGACTGTGTCAAAAAAAAATGACATCTTCTTTTTGTTCGGGCCCTTTCGAAAATAGTTAGTGCTTAATATAAAGAAAATTGTCCCCAAAGTTGAGCTATGTAGCTTGAACACAGAATTATAGCGCATTTGAAAATAAGATTTCCCATGTATTTCAAATGGCAAAATTTGTTTATGTTAGTTTTATTTTTATAATTCTCTTTATTCAACTGATAAGAATAAAGTAAATATACGGTTTTGAAGGGAAAAAAATTTCTGAGAAAATGCATGAAAAAAATTTTTTTAATTAATTTGTCGAAAAGTAAGTAGTAATCAAATTTACATATGACTTTTAAACCACTGTAACTCGTTAACGGTTCAATCGAGCAACTTGGGCTAAAGGACTATTTTTGTAGATCATAAAATTCTCTACAAAACCGTATATCTACTTTATTCTTATCAGTTG
This sequence comes from Tenthredo mesomela, assembly GCA_943736025.1. NCBI lineage: Eukaryota > Metazoa > Arthropoda > Insecta > Hymenoptera > Tenthredinidae > Tenthredo > Tenthredo mesomela. Next base: position 2,373,899 of record OX031016.1, read on the forward strand.
AATAGAGAGAGTTATAAAAATAAAATTAGGATAAACAAATTTTGCCATTTGAAATACATGGGAAATCTTATTTTCAAATGCGCTAATTCTGTGTTCAAGCTACATAGCTGAGCTTTGGGGACAAATTTCTTTATAATAAGCACTAACTATTTTCGAAAGGGCCCGAATAAAAAGAGGATATCGTTTTTTTTTTTTTTTTTTGACACAGTCTACTATGACCTATGACGCGATTGGTCAACTAAGATCTTTCATAGCTCGTAAACTATTGGTATCTCGAATTTTCGGCAAAGTGAATTTAGTATCAAATTTTCACTTGGAATCTATTCACCTGCATCAATATATCGTTCGTTAAATCTGAATCACCTTGTATGTAGAAATATATTTCGAAAACAAGGAAGATATTGTTCTTACGCAAGATATACAAGCGGGAGCTTACGCCTTGGGTCACGTGGAGTTTAAACAACGTGACCTACGTATCGAGCACGTGATCTCACCCACGTGGCCCGGAAGCTCAACCACTACTAACCACCACGGCTGACAGTTCGGTTGGTATAACCGAATCCTCGCTAGTCCTTGTGGTGGCAAAACTTTGACGAAGATTTTCCCCCTTCCCAGTTTCGCCATGATGGCTAACAATGAAAGTTCCGTGAGGCCAAGAACGGTATAATATAGCACTAATAACGAGCTTTCTACTGCATTCGAAGAAACAAAGTTTGGAGAGCACCTATATATATGTATATACTTACAGCTCGGTGGATTTCAATTTCAACTTGTACACGATGATGAAATACTATTCGGACTGGATTTAATCTAACATATCATACGTGTATACCTAAAGTTGGCGATTTATGTGCGGACAGAGTTTCATCCTCTCAATTGTCAATTGTGTAACTTCATTGTTTGGAATCTAAAGTAACATTGCGAATTTTAGTGGAAGTAAATATGTTACGATATACCTAGTATTATGGTACAATTCTTTTAATCATTGTTATACGTTATATTGTCGATGGATTAGGTAAGGGAAGACGAGAGACTGGCAGTTTTATTGAAATTTGATAATATACTGATACCAGACAGACCGTATAGACAGCTGGATAAAGCAGTTCGTCGAATGAAAATAATCATTTCATATTATACACTCACAGTATTGAAAATACTATAAAGTAAAGTTATATTTAATCAGTTTCTGCAAAGCTGCATGATGAATAGCATTTTTGGTCGTAATTGAAAATTATTTTCCATTTTATGGACAACGTTTTACATAGAGATTGATTGCACCGAATAAAAGATGGGTACAGGTCGCATCGTTTATTGAAATATCTCAAAATTTTGAGGAAATATTTGACATTGATGCAATTTTGCGGGAAATCAATGATATTTGATGAATTTGAATTTTGGATACGAAATTTTTTTGATTTTAAATCATTTTTTTTTTTTTTCAAAAAATCCTTAGGAAATAAAGTTTGTTATGTGTTCGCATAACAATTATGTATATAGAATACTGTACTTAAACTTATATCTACGTATTGTTAGTTATTTTCGAAATTACATCATTTTGGAACATGCCTGCGAGTTTCAAAAAGTTTCGATGAAAAATATTTAGAGCTTGAGCAAGCTCGGTCAAGGGGTTTTTTTTTTTATATATAAGGGTGGAGAGAAACGTGTTTTTAAAGAAGCGTCAACATCTCAGTGACCGTTCGTAAGATTACTGGTTAACCGGTTCACTGGTAAGGGCACATATATGTGCAAAAAGAAAAAGTGCCACAACTGGTAATGGCACATAATATATGTGCAACGTGGATATCTCTGTCAGTTTTGAACGGATTTGCATCAAAGTTGATGTTCCTAAGTTTTTTGGGTTTCATGTTGAATACGAAATTATTTCCTTTGACCAGTTTTGGCACAAAACGTTGATTTCGGGTCCACCAGTGAACCGGTTAATTACTTTTGTTGGTACTTGATCTTGAGGCGTCGAAATTTTCCACGAAGTATGACGCAATTTGAAAATTCAACCGTGGGAAGACAAGCAGTTTGAAATTTGATCGCGGTCCGATTTCGCCGAAATTTTTTGCAGAATAATTGCGTTTCAGTAGGAATAAAACAACAGCAATATTTCATTCCACAATTTTGTACCGAATGATGAAGTACACCCATTTTTTTGGTAACGGTTTGTTATAATTATTTGAAAAAACATACTCAACATTCAAATTTCGTTCAAACATGTACAATTTTGATTCCAACTAACTTTCCACTTTTATTTTTAGTCGTATAAATTTCACGTACCTAAACTGTGTAGTTTGTGTGATCTTGTAAATAAATATTTTAGAAGAATTTTAAACGAATGCGGGCAGAGATAAGGAGACAAATGAAGTCCTGTTTAAATGATAAATGATCCATATATGCGCATGGACATGTAACTATATTCGCAAGTTGTGAATTTACAACGAATAATTCTTGACACAGAAGAATATTTTTTATGTGACGTTAATAATTTAGGCATTTATTATTATTATTATTATTATTATTTTTATTTTTTGTTATTTTTGAGCTTTTTTTTTCCAACTTCAACATCAAAGTTATTAATCCATATACGTATGCCTGTTATACACGCGTTGCTTCGTCGAAGTGGGGACATGTGTATGTATATTATTTTTCCACCCTTAACGCATACGTTATGATATCCTCGCCTCGGTGGGAAAATTGTCAATTATTCTGTTTGTAAAATTGGGCAGGAATTTTTTTCGAGACTAAATCAAAAACAACAATTAATGATGTTACGACATAGGTGGTACAGACATACATATATAGGTACGTATAGTGCGGTACGTTGCGTAACGCCGCAGAACCGATGTATTCTTGTTTCAGGCAATCAGTTCGGATTTATATTTATTTTTACGTTAAAAATATGAAAAGGAAAAATAATACTCAACAAATGATGATCTCAATGCCTTATATGTATATTAATAGTTCGAGTGGGAAATTAATCGAATAGGAATGAAACGCAATATAGAAAGTCTTAAAAAAGTCATAGAGGTGAAATGAATGGGTAAATTTTGGATAAATTCAAAAAGAGGATACGGTTTGACAACATGAGAAAGATAAATCTAAAGAGTGTAAGTATAATTACCTTATACAACCTAATAGTTAACATCGACGTTAAAAGAAACCCGAGGTTGCAATTAAAACAAATATCCTATTTCCACCAATCAAAGATAATCCATAGAACAAAAAGAACCGCTAACATATTTATATAACAACAACGTTTAAAACCCTGGCGATCGCAATTTATTGATGAATAATGAAATGAAAGTACAATCAACGCTAACGAGCCAAAAACTCTGCAGCTGCAGTTGATCAAACTTTCAGATTAAATATAATTAACGCAAACGGATTAATACCCCGCGGCTGAAATGAATGGGAAATTATATCATAGCAAAACAAATTTCTAACGGATCGAGGTATGTAGGTATACATCTCCGCAGTTGTGTGGCGACAAGCAAAATAGTAGCTAATGGTAAAAGTCAATACCATATTATGTGCCGATTTGCTTAAAATACAGAAATTGATAATCTAACAATTACACTCAGAAAAATAACAACCAAAATTTGGTTATTATATGCACAATCACATTTTTTGTTCAGGCAATCAAATTTTTTGTTCAGTCAATCAAAAATTTCGTTGGGATAACCAAAATTTTGTTGGGAAAACCAAATTTTGTTGGGACAACCAAAATTTTGGCTATTCCAACAAAATTTTTGGTTGACTGAACAAAAAATGTGATTGTGCATATAATAACCCAAATTTTGGCTGTGACAACAAGACTTTTTTCTGAGTGTAGATAAATTTCATCACGAAGGAGTAAATAACGTTACAATATAGGGGAACGCGGGGCAAAACGGGCACCAAATCAAAAAAAAAAAAATAATGTGGTCGGAAATGATTTTTTATGAAAGATAGCGGCGTATTTTGGATCAATAATGACACAAAAACAAAATACGTCACCGGGAATATTCGTGGAAATGCTTCATAGAACGGCTGCATACAGGCAACTCTAACATCCGCAGCGATTAGGTTGTCCCAACTCTAAAAATGACTCACTAGGAGAGTATCGCACCTCCGGGTCATCGATCTTGACCAAACTTATAGGGGTGATTTCTTGAGCCAAAATATGAATTACCTGCTGAATAACTCTGTCTAATGGGCCTTTACTCTGTCAATTTACCTAAATGTACAACAAAAATCAGTGTAACCTGGGTTTTGCAAATCGCCATGAAATAATCAGTTTTTGTGCTGCGTTATGAGATTCTAAATTGCGCTGAATATTTAATATGATTACTAGTAGCAATGTGTCAATAGGCCCAGAATAAAGTGATTTTCTATAGCTGGGATGTTAAATTTCAAGAATCCAATGTAGAATCATGACTATTTAATGTTTAAATATTCAGTGCAATGTAGAATCTCATAACGCAGCACAAAAACTGATTATTTCGTGGCGATTTGCAAAACCCAGGTTACGCTGATTTTTGTTGTACATTTAGGTAAATTGACAGAGTAAAGGCCCATTAGACAGAGTTATTCAGCAGGTAATTCATATTTTGGCTCAAGAAATCACCCCTATAAGTTTGGTCAAGATCGATGACCCGGAGGTGCGATACTCTCCTAGTCAGATTTTTTGTTCCGAATTTGTCTAATTTACTTATGATTCTGCGAAAAGAGAAATGAAAAAACTCTCTTAGATCTGTAAACCAAAATTGGATAAGAATTCGAGATTGCAGCGATTTATCAATTCGATATACAGAAGACGTAACGAAAAGACAGCTGGCATCTGATATGGCTCACCGATTGTCTTTCTAATTGTAACACTGATTGCAGGTATAGACCAAGGAATTACTTATAGGGATTCGATTATCTGATGATAACTGAAATCTGCACTCTTGTTAGCTAACTCATTTCGAAGGTAGCTAAGTTTATTGGAATCGAATCTCTCTGCAGCACCTTTTCTGTAATAATTATATTCTTTCGATTTTGTGAAATAATCTGCGAACGAAATCAATCCCATTTTTATCTTATGTAATATAAAGAATTTTCTAAGAAACCTTTCTTTTCGGGATACGGATTTTTTTTTTTTTTTTTTTTTTTACCGCAAACGTTGAGTAAATAAGCGTGTTACGTGCTCAAAACGATAGAAGACTGAGCTTATCTCTATGTATCACTGGTTTGTTCCAAAATTACATAAATCTATATAATATTCGATCCATTAAGTTGGAGGAGAAAGAAAAAAAAAAATTATTTCTAAAGCTGTGGTCAAAGTATTCTGAACAGCGGAAAATTTGTGACGAATAGTTGGGAAATAATGTGGATTTGACAAATAAAAGGTAAAATACGAGGTAAAATATATCTGCAGCAGCAAATGGACAATGGCTAGGTGTTACATAATTCTTGACCTTTTCGTGCTGGAAGCCATTATTCAGAGACATACGAGTACCGTGGGCTCTTATTTTCCGTTGAAGTACCATCTTCCCAGAATTGGGGTTTCTTTTTTCTTCCTCCGGTCAGTCGAAGAATATTTTTCTATAACCATACGAAAAATGCTATGGTATTGAATTTGACCAGTACCCGAATTGATGTGGGTGGCTATATAAATTTGTAGGACAAATGATAGGAACAGAAAAATAAGAAGACATATTCTGATCATTAATTTTGTAAATTCGACCGTCATTTTGGACCCCGAAAATGTGAGGATAGTCTGCTGAACATCGAAGCACCCGCAAGTCTTTTTACCTAGAATATAAAAAATTTTGTCGGGTCAATGCAGCCGGAGAATAGCAGCTCGGAGTAGCTACTTTGTTTTCGCCATGTAAATAATAAAAAATCAAGTGTTTCAGTAAATCTTAGGAATATATGTGGTCGGATTGCGGTCGTAGGTAATTTCGTGATGTTTACACGATCCTTCCGTGCTTCAAGATTTGAAGTTCGCATTTTCTTCACGTAGGTACCTATACGTCTCATCCTATGTAAATATTAAACCTGCACATTCTCTCTCTGCAGGGTTGCCTTTTCGCGTGTATAAATATTCCAAATTATTATTTCTTTACTCGAGATTATCTTTTCTTGAATTCTCTTACTTCATAGTGATGCAGGATGGATTTATATTGACAGCTCAACAGTCTGCAGTCCTTCAAAGCCATAGAGGACTTTTCCAAAGGAATTCTAAGGCATGTCTTGAACCCTTGATGATTTTTCATCACTCAAGTACACGTATGAGTCCTTTTCATCGTTTTCTCAATCGAACTGTTATCTTTCAGTCAACTTCTCAATCGAACTTCTGCCTAGAATTCCGAAGGGCTGGATATTCGCCGTAGGAAACTGTATGGAAGATTCGCGGCTCAGAATTCGCCTACAAAATTGGCAAATATTAATGGACATTCGAGCCTCTAATTTTCACCTACACCCTTTGACTCGTGCCTGAACCCAGTTAACAACGTGCAATCAGTCATCCGTATTTTCCCTTTGGATTTACCTTACTTAATTTGAGAAAAAAGAGCAGATTAAAGGGTGTGCAATTCGTCTAGATTGACCCGTATGATAATGTGATTTTTTTCTCAAATAGTAGCACCAATGAACACTAAAATCTCGCAGTTACAGATTTTTCTAAAAGTTTTTAATTTTAGAATAAAATATATCCTGAGAATATGGCCAAAACACGTGTATTTCAAATGGGGAAATCCACCCTCTCGGTGGGAGGGGTTAGAGTCTAGATAAAAATCTGAAAAAATTAGGGTATTGTTTTTGAATTATTTCGAGTCGATTTGGGGGACGTCTGATAAAAAATTCGTCCGAGCCCTAAATAACCGGTTCACTGGTAAGGGCACATATATGTGCAAAAAGAAAAAGTGCCACAACTGGTAATGGCACATATATGTACAACGTGGATATCTCTGTCAGTTTTGAACGGATTCGCATCAAACTTGATGTTCCTACGTTTTTTGGGCTTCATGGTGAATACGAAATTATTTCCTTTCACCAGTTTTGGCACAAAACGTTTATTTCGGGTCCACCAGTGAACCGGTTAAGGACCACCCTAATGGTCACTATGAGCAAAATGCGAGATATTTTCGTGAAACAGCACGTAGTCGGGTAAATCGTACCGATGCTGGTCGGGTAAATCGTACCGTTTCGTACCTGAGGTACGATTTACCTGACCAACCTAACATTGAGATTTCACACAGTAGTACTTTTTACTTTTTTTTTTTACTTTTTTTTTTTTTTTTACTTTTAAAATATTTTTGCCCACGAATTTTACAATGTATTTTTGTTTTTCGTCCTGTGACCAAAGGGCATAATTTTTTTTGATGAAAATTGGACTGTAGGTAGATCTCCATGTACTTAAAAGACCCTGCAATTTTCAAGAGGGGGTTATTTTTTTTTTTTTTTTAAATAATTTTTTAGGCTTTTTTTATAGGCTTTTTTTTTTTTTATTTATTTTTCTAATTTTTTTTTTTTCAACTTTTTTTTCACAATCATCCCGTACGTCACATGCCCTTTGGTCACAGGACGAAAAATAAAAATACATTGTAAAAGTCGTGGGCAAAAATATTTTGTCGGAAATCTTGGATAGCACAGCGTACAAGGTGGGAGTTTTCTGATTCTGGAGCACTGGTTGAAAACATTTTTTGGAACCCCCGAACCAAAGATACGTACGTTTGAAGATAGTGCGGCGCGCTCGAAAACTGATTTTCTCATATTTTGTAAATCTAATAACTTCTGAAATCTGAAACCAGTTGAAATCGGGGGGGTATGACTCTGGATTTGTTGTTAGGGATTGGCCAGGAACCGAAATCTCGCGTGAAACTAAAATCGGTATTTCATGCGCAGAAAAGTGTCCCGGATGAGCGAGAATACCCCCTATATTCTATTCTCTTAGGGTGGTACGATTTACCTGACCGGTGGTACAATTTACCCTACTGGTCGGCTAAATCGTACCGTTTGCAGCGGTTTAGATAAAAAAATGTTTTCATACCTTTACTATCAAATTGAAAAAACGACGATTTTTCTGGTGATTCATAAATGAATGTAGTGTACAAAAAAAAAATATGTCCATGGTATTCGAATTGAAAATAAAATTTAAAAAATTCCAAAGTCCAAAGTGGTACAATATAGCCGACTCTCCCCTTATGTTGCGGCAAGGAATTATGTAATACGATTAGTTATATGCGATCATAAATCATTGTTAACGATCGTTTCCGCGGAATACCTAAAACGGCGAAACGACCTATCGCAGGATATTTACTATTCCTTCTTCATCATTCTTCGTGAATGTATACATATAGTTTTATTTCATTTCATCAGTCATAGTCTAATTTACCTAGTCTTGGTTTATTCCGCAATTTTGATTTCAATCATTACTCAATCTATCTTATAACTAAAACTCCCGCGCAATATCCGAAGAGAATGGAATGATCCGTTCAAAACTCTATCTGACAGTAGTACTCCGTGCTGTGCTGGGCTTCTTTTTCAATAGCAGTCAATAATACAGAACCATCAGTATAACACAACGTCTGTATTTTTGTCTCATCAAGCAGCAGTCGGTAAGATTATTCCCACTCACACCGTCGTTGTTGATGTAGTTTGGACAAAACGAGGTCCAGACATCCACTGAACAGGAACTGAGTTATAAGGCACTGACTTACCTTCTGAGCACGATATCGAGTACTTTTACAAATTTCGCACCGGGGAATCCCATGATTAATGATTTTATTTTTGAAGAGATAAAATTACGTTGTCTCTGCAAGTACTCCGCACACTAACGTTAGACATGCATATTGAAAATTCACCACAGCATAAATTGGTAAAAGAATACTGACAGTTTATCTAACTGCAAGTATTTTGCGGGCATATTTACTCTCGACATTCGATGGACAAAGATTCGTGTAATTTTTCCAAGAATGATACGATCTCACAGCTATCTGCAGTGTATAGCAGAGTCAGCAGAATGCTACACAAGTTCAAAGTTGAATTGAAGCTTTTTATTTTCGGTATTTTTTGTCACAAATTACTAGTGACTGTATATAAGGTACTAATTCGTTTACTAATCTAATCCATTACTGAATGAATTTTTCGAGCACCGAACCCGCATTTTTGTAAATATCTTCTACTAGAAGATTGGCGATTTCTGGAGAAACGCAGCAGCAAAAAATTTCGCTTGTGTCAAGAGATGAGGCCCATTAATTTAGGCTACGTGTTAATTATCTTATAGGACTTCTATTATTCTTCTCTGTCATATGAGCTTCTAGTCAAATGAATTTGTGATGTATTGCGTGAATAACGTAACGATCATAATACGAGAATGTGTTACTTATTATTTGCCGATAAAAAGTGCAAAGCTTCGATAAAACTCTAGCATGCGCTATCTTGGTCAGCGTTTTTTCCTTATTATAAATAAATGAAAATTCTAAGATTGCTGTTCACATCGATAGCAGTGCGACTTTTGCGGAGGGGTCAAGAAAAACATTGAAATAGAGAAAAACCACGGGTCTTTCGATAAAGTTTTATCTTATTCATTATCCGTTGGCGCAGTGGACACTCAGATGCTAATCAACTCCGGTACGGAGTGGTGCAGCCGTTAAAATTTGTGTACCAAAGATGATCAGCAAAGTGTTACTCAGGAGTGCAGTTCTCCTCTTGGTGCTTGTTCTTTTGTTCGCAACGTTCGTCACAACTGCTGTTACTCCGGTGAGTTTATTTCGCGGTAAATTGCGTCTCGTATAATTATTACGTATTATAGGTATATATATAAGAGATTGACAAGGTTTTTGTATAATTATCTGGTTGTATACAAGCGAGGCCAAGTTATTCTTACTATTTATTGCTTTTTATTGGCGTTATGTCACTGTTGTTCGCACTTACGCCTGCACTCTTTCATATATGCGACAGATTGATACGAAACGTTGAAATCTTGGAGACGTTTGAAACATGCAGTTCGGTTATGATTATGTAGCAGAGGAACTTGTTTCTCTGATGACAGAGTGCTTCTCCTAATTTTATAGAAAGATGCTCTGGTCCGCGACCCTGACATTGAAATTCCACTGATTGGGAAACACCGTCAGAGCTACAGCTTTCACAGGATAAAAAGGGAAATCGTGCCCTGGGACTTTTGGGGAGGGGCCAGTTGGGAATCGAGTTCGACTGAAACAACAGAATTACCCTCAGGTATATGAACTGTATTCTGTCAGGTTCCGAGGTTGGTTCTTCTGGCCATCAACGAACAGGATAATTTTTTTCGAGAGCTTTTTATTCATTGTAAGATGGTGGACGGGTTTGAGTTAGACTGCAAGCTTGCTGATACGCTAATTATCCAGGGTGACTGTAAATTTTCACATTGCTCGCGTCTCTAGCGAGTCCCAGAAATTGCAGACAGTCGCTTTCGCAAATCTTATGTGGCACTTCGTCATGTTCTAAATTTGAAAATACATCTGAAATGAAAATTATTGCATTTATCTGAATATTGTATATCACAGGTTATTGTGGGATCGGAGAATTCGCCTGCAACGATTTTAGATGCATCAGTGACCAACTAAGGTGTGACTCTTTCGCTGACTGTGATGATGGAAGCGATGAACTCAACTGTTCTGAGCCGCAGCGTAAGTTTTATTCAAATAGCTCAAAACGAAGTGCATCCATTTTTTGGGGATGATTGAAGAGTTCCAGCTTGTTACCATAACGTTTGACATATACTGTATGTAGCGATGATCATTGTGGCATCTGTGAGATACAGGCCATTTACAAATTGCGCTAGCACCTGCGTTCAGGCAGACAACTAAACACTACAGGCTGTGTCTGGCCATATTAAAATAATAACTTACTTATGAATGGGGTTAAACGAAGAAATACGACTGAATTTATAAACTTATACGATCTTATCAGTTTTTTTAGTTTATCTTCATTTTCATTGACTTCTACACTATGGGCACCGAGCCAATTTTGATGCAACAGCGGCTAATGCATCCTAATGGTTACGGTCTGTGATCAATTCCGCGAGCGTCAAGGCAATTCTAACGAAGCAAGAAGTTGTTAGTCATTTTTGCAGAGGCTTTTATGCCTTGATTCAAGTTCACAAGTGCAACTAATTAGTGTTTATAGTATACGCGCATACACATCTACTGTCGGCGCAAAAAGGTTTGGCCCCTCTATTTGAGTGATCATAACTTCTACAGGAAAATTGGTAGAGCATCGAGTCTGGAAAGATCGGAGAGCGCCAAGTTTTCTGCGTCTAATGGTTGTTCGCAAATTTCCGTATAAAAATCGTGAAAGCAGCTAGGGGACAACGGCGGCCCCGCGCAAATTTGAAAAATTGTTGACGTCGATTACTGGAAGTCCGCTATTGCGAACCAAAAACTGATTACGGAATCAAAAAGTGTATATCCTGACGATAATTTTGAGCCGCCTCAGGTTTGTCCGTACCGATCCGTTCCCCAAATCGCACCATTGGGCTTTTTGCACCTGGCGAGTTGAAGTTGACGTACGGCGATGGACTCCGAAAAACTACGTTTTTTAACTTTTCGGAGATCATAACGGCTTTCACGATTTTTACACCGAAATTTGCGAACAACCATTAGACGCAGAAAACTTGGCGCTTTCCGATCTTTCCAGACTCGATGTTCTACCAATTTTCCTGTAGAAGTTATGATCACTCAAACAGAGGGGCCAAACCTTTTTGCGCCGACAGTAGGCGAACATGAGGCACAACTCACGCGAATTCGATGAGTGTTATGCAGTGACGAACGTACTTGAGAGTACTGTACTTCGCTAGATGATAGATATTGACATATTATTATACATAGATACTAATTCCGCCACATATCGTTTGTGTCAAGAGATGTGGCCCAATAATTTAGGCTACGTGTTAATTATCTTATATGACTCCTATTATTTTTCTTTGTTACAAGCTTCTATAGTCGAATGGCTTTGTGATATATTGCGCGTAAATAACATAATGATTATAATACGAGAATGTGTTACTTATTGTTTGCCGATACAAAGTGCAAGGCTTCGATAAAACTCTAGCATATGCGCTATCTTGCTGATCGTTTTTCTACTTATCATAAATAAATAAAAATAAAGTTTTATCTTATTCGTTATTTCTTGGCGCACTGAACTCTCAGATGCTAATAAACTCCGGTGTCGAGTAGTGTAGCTGTTAAAATCTGTGCACCAAAGATGACCAGCAAAGTGTTACTCAGGAGTGTAGTTCTTCTCCTGGAGCTTGTTATTCTTTTCGTAGCGTTCGCCACAACTGCCGTTACTCGGGTGAGTTTATTTTGTGGAAAATCGCGTTTCGTAGAATCATTGCCTATTAAAGGTATATATACATGATATATATATTAGGGTGTTTCATTTTTAGGCAACATTTTTTTTTTTGATGGCATACCAGAAAATCTTATACTTTATAAAAAATAAAAAATTTTGCCGCCTGGTAGAAGGTTTTAGGTCTAATAGCGGCTTAGCTCATTCAAAACTTCGATTTCCCACCTAAATAACACAAGATAATTTTTTTTTTTTTGTTTAATTGAAATTTTCGTTGTTAAAATTTTTTTTTCGAAAAAACCTTCGTATAGCTTTTGAAGGAAATTAAATTCTCTACAAAAATGTTTCTGTGGTCGAAGACTGTACAACCAGTAGTTTCGGAGTTATAGCGCGTCAAACATGAACAATTTTCGCTATAACTCCGAAACTACTGGTTGTACAGTCTTCGACCACAGAGACATTTTTGTAGAGAATTTAATTTCCTTCAAAAGCTATACGAAGGTTTTTTCGAAAAAAAATTTTAATAGCGAAAAATTCAATTAAACAAAAAAAAAATTTTCCTGTGTTATTTAGGTGGAAAATCGAATTTTTGAATGAGCTAGGCCGCTATTAGACCTAAAACGTTTTACCAGGCGGCAAAATTTTTTATTTTTTATAAAGTATAAGATTTTCTGGTATGCCATCGAAAGAAAAAATATTGCCTAAAAATGAAACACCCTAATATATATAAGAGATTGACGAGGTTCTCGTACAAATATGTAGTTGCACAAAGCAAGTCCATGAAGTTATTCTTACCATTCATTGCTCTTTATTGGCGTTATGGCACTACTGTTGTTCGTTGACATTTTGGAGACGTTGAAAATGTGCAGTTCGGTAGTGTCGTAGTGATCATGTACCAGAGGATCTTGTTTCTCTGATGACAGAGTGCTTCTTCTAATTTTAGAAAGATGATCTGATCCGTGACTCTGACGTTGATATTTTACTGATTGGAAAACATCGCCAAAGCCACAGCTTCCCCATGGTAAAAAGAAATGTCTGGGACTTATGGCCAGAGGGAGATTGGGAATCGACTTCAAATGCAGCAACAGAATTACCTTTAGGTATTTGATATTGTGACTTGAGGAGTTACCTAAGAAATAAAGCAGTGAGTTCACGCGAGCGAAATAAGTGACTCGAAAGACACAAATAAATTGGTTCAAGCAAAATGTTTATATTTGAAGTACAAGTGTTCAAGTTAAGGTCTAGTACGAGACTGTTTATAAAACAGAAGTTCACGCAGCAACCTATTTTGATGTTTCTAAAGATACTTCATCTATTTCATTGCTACTAGATGTTATGCGAATTCATATAAGTGATTGAATAGCTCAAGGGTGTTTCACCCGGCGTAACAATATGTTAGTTTTCGAGGTGCTTCAATTTTTTGGGAATGATTGAAGAGTTCCGGCCAGTAGTGGATTAAAATAATAACTCACTCACGAATCGGGTTACACGAAGGAATATGACTTGACTCATAAGCTTACGATTTCATCAGTTTTTTTTTTAGTTTATCATCATTTTTATTGACTTCTACAGGGTGGGCACCGAACCAATTTTGATGCAACAGTGGGACAATGCATCCCAATGGTTGCGGTCTGCGATCAATTCCGTAAGCGTTACGACAATTCTGACGAAGGAAAACGTCGTTAGCACTTTTGGCAGAGACTTTTATCCCTTGATTCGAGTTCGCAAGTGCAACTTAACTAGTATGTTTATAGTAGTATATACACACATCTAGGCGAACATAGGCATAACACTACGCGAATAACTCACGCGAATTTGATGAGTTTAACGCAATGACAAACGAACTTGAGAGTACTGTACCCCGCTAGTATCGAATGCTTTTTTCACCTAATCCTTTTTGTTGCAGCTGTAGCCTCGCGATGCAATCCTGAGACGCAATTCTCGTGCCAAATGGACAGCCAATGCATACCTCTACATGAAAGGTGTGACGGTTTCCCTGATTGCATCGATGAGTCGGACGAAGCTAATTGCATTTTGCCCGGAACTGCCACGACTACCGAGGTTCCAAAAAGTAAGAGAAATTCGTTTGGACGTTTGGCGCGTTTGGTTGCATTAACTCATCTTTATACTCGGTATCCCCGAAATGCAGTGTTCATTTTACAAATATGATGATCATGCCCCTTGCTATTCAGTTGAAGCTACTACTGACCGTGTGGAGTCCCTATTAGAGGCTGTGGAAAAGAAACTTGCTGGAATTGATGAGCTCAATGAGTTAGTGCATCAGCTGACTGGTGCGATGAAGAATCTTACTACAACTAACGAGAGTTTGAAACAGGAAGTTGCGGAACTTCGGAAGCCGGATTTTGAGTTTGGCAAGAGATTGACGAACCAAGATCAGCGTATTACTCGGCTTGAAGCAAAATTACCGGGGGTTATACAATCTGTAGTACCTGAGCAGAGATTTACGGAGCTTGAGTGCCGGATGTTTGCAATGGATTTGATTATTGCACGGACAAGATACGCCCCGTAGTATTTGCCAGAAACTAAATAGAACAAAATTATCATATACTAGACTAGCACCCGTGAGTTATATTTTCATTCTGTAGTTATAGAAAATCGCAGACAAATATGATTATTGAACTTCAGCCGTAATTCTGTGAGGGATGTGGCTGCGGACAATGTTCATCAGTCTTGTCGGTCTTGTCACTCTTGCCAGGGAGTTCGATGTTAATAAAACTGATTTTCAATGCAACATTTATATTTATTTCCAACCACTCGTCCTGTACTGTGAGTGTTGCACAGAAAAATATATTTTGCAGAAACGAAGTCGCTGAATGGAGGAGAAGGACACGAACGTAGTTTTTTTATTACCTCGTTATTTCAAGTTCAGGGCAATGATATTTCATTCATTGTATGAATAAATCATAAAGAATTTGTTCACTAGGACAATTTTCATAGCACCATCTCGGTTCCACTAGTGAGATAAAAGTTTAATTGTAATTTGCACGCAACACAAATACCTATAGAAAAATCTTTTTGATGGGTTTTTCCAAACGACATTGCAGTGGAAATTTCCTTTCATGTCTAGATACAGTCACGATCAGTGAAATTCATATCTCTCAGCAGGCGCACTGATAAAAATGATCGGGGACGCGTTTGCTCTGCAGACATTTCATACAAGATAGATTAGATATTAAACACGATGATAGTTTTCGTTTTCCCATGAAGAAGGGTAACATTTTATTATTCTTGACTAACATAAATTAGGTAATTACACTAATAGAAAAGCAGTCTGTTCATGTTTTCTACCGTTCGTGCTCTACTGATAAATTACAATAAGTGTTACAATTGAATCACTATTTCACCTCGAATTCACGATGAATTACAAATTTGAGATCTTGCGTATTAATACCTGTATTCGAAGAAATTCACGTGAGTTATTCCGGATTCTCGATCATTATATATCCGAGTTACTCTGAAAGCAACTGAACAGTCGATGGTTACACCAAAGTGCTCAACACCGATACGTATCCGACTGCAGTTCGAACTACCTATATTGACAAATAGATTGTATTTGTTACTTTACAAAAGAGTAGAAAACAAACATACAGAAACTAGCACAGAATGGCAAGTGTGTTCAAAAACCCGGATGGCATCAGCGAAGTTCGAAGTTCAAACAAAAATTACAACCTCACATTCCATAGGCTTTGCCTTGTATAGAGTTATAGAGAGCGATTCTTTGGAAAGTAACGCGCCTAAAAGGCAGGCGTCTCGTGTTTGCCTACCTTTTAGGCGCGTTACTTTCCAGAGAATCGCTCTATAGATAACTGAATATAATTCAGCTGAGTCTATATCGTGCGTATATAGTGAACAGAATAGTATATTATGTGGCATGCCCGTAAACCAAGTGTTATTCGAGTCAAAAACGGTTTACGGGTGCGCCCCATACTGTATTTTTTTCGAAATAGGCATGAAAAGTCACTTTGACGCCTGTTGAGATTCACTAGACGAAGATGGGGTTATGGTGCGATCTGTCGCGCACTTCAAACCGCGCATCGAAACTGCCGTATAAAGACTTTTTTTCGGCATAGGCATTGAAAAGTCACTTTTTGACGCCTGTTTTCGATCCACAAAGTGTCACTTTATACGGATGGTTTCAGAACTGCCCTATAAAGTCTTTATACGGCAGTCTTGATGCGCAGTTCGAAGTGCGCATTCCAAAGCTGCCGTATAAAGTCTTTATACGGCAGTTTGCATGCGCGGTTCGAAGTGCGCGACAGATCGCACTATAACCTCACTCTTCGTCTAGTGAATCTCAACAGGCGTCAAAGTGACTTTTCATGCCTATTTCGAAAAAAATACAGTATGGGGCTCACCCGTAAACCGTTTTTGACTCGAATAATGATTTCAGAACTCACTTCCGGCTCGCCTTTAGCTCGTCCTGAAATCATTATTCTCGCCGAAAAACACTTGGTTTACGGGCATGCCACATAATGTACTATATATGGCAGCTTTGGAATGCGCACTTCGAACTGCGCATCCAGACTGCCGTATAAAGACTTTATAGGGCAGTTCTGAAACCAACCGTATAAAGTGACACTTTGTGGATCGAAAACAGGCGTCAAAAAGTGACTTTTCAATGCCTATGCCGAAAAATAGTATATAATGTGGCATGCCCGTAAACCAAGTGTTTTTCGGCGAGAATTATTCGAGTCAAAAACGGTTTACGGGTGCGCCCCATACTGTATTTTTTTCGATATAGGCATGCAAAGTCACTTTGACGCCTGTTGAGATTCACCAGACGAAGAGTGAGGTTATGGTGCGATCTGTCGCGCACTTCGAACCGCGCATCGAAACTGCCGTATAAAGACTTTATACGGCAGCTTTGGAATGCGCACTTCGAACTGCGCATCCAGACGGTCGTATAAAGACTTTATAGGGCAGTTCTGAAATCAACCGTATAAAGTGACACTTTGTGGATCGGAAACAGGCGTCAAAAAGTGACTTTTCAATGCCTATGCCGAAAAAGAATATGTAATCGATTTATGCAGGAGTTTCAAAGCTTCGTGCCTATGTCGTATCAAACCTCTTAAATATAGATGAAGTAGATCTACTTACTTCGGCAAAAAGCGCAAGTGAAAAGATGAAGAACTGCCCTGCTCCCAAGTGAAGCGGTTTTTCGGATCCTGCCATGCAGATGATGAAGTCCTTCGACTGAGGTGGCATCTCGTACCAGTTGCACTGATAAAAGGCATTGCGGACGCGTTGACTCTGTATAGTTAGTAGATGAGCCGTGTTACTTTCTGCTGGAGATACTTGAGTGCAGCCCTTTATTTACGTGTTCAGCTCACCTCTTCTATGAGAATTTCACCAACAAAACAGTAACCATATAGAAGAGTTAACATCGTTGCCTCGGAAGCCAAAAAAATTGAGAGCGTGGTCGTCTTTGTAGTCTGAAAGCTCTGCAGTACAATGAAAAGAAAAAGAGGATTCAAATTTGTAACGCAACAGCCATAGAGGTATATATGGGAGTTTCATTATGCTTATCGGTTCGTGTAATTATTTTAGATAAGCACACATGCGAATACCTACATTAACTATCTGATATCCACACAGGCTAATGAGTAAACCGCCATATAATAGTTGACATAAAAACAAGCTGCTGAATTCCTTGTTTACTTGTTTTGCCATCCTGGAAATTTCATTTCATGTCTAGATACAGTCACGATCAGTGAAATTCGGATCTCTCAGTATGAGCAATGAATCAATCACGTCTTACCAAATCAATCGAAGATGTTGCTTGACTATAACGCGCATCTTGAGGTCATGAGAATTTTTTTTGTCTCTTGTGATATCCGTAATGCTCTCAGCTAAAACAGATAGCTGTTTACACACGTGTACCGTTAGAGCTATCAATAATCCGTCCATTGGTACAGTGCCAAGGTTAATGATGAAAATCGCCCCTACTTGATGCATGTATGCTGGAACGTACGTATAGATACCCGTTATCTCGTAGAAGATGTGAGCCCGAAATGGTAACCCAAACGTTGTCGTGCCATTGTTAGCTTCTAAAAAAATGTTTTTTTTTTTTAACGATTTTTTCTCTTACGCATTTTTCCTTGGCGATGTTCTGTATTACTATCCTACTAGAGCGAAGAGATAATCCAGACTTAATAAAAATTGCATGTTGCAAGAGAGCCTGGTTTTGGTAAGTCAGAAGTGAATAGGTACTACTTGTGCCCAGGTAGCAATTTCGGAAGTAATGTAACAAGGATGTAACGGCCATGAGGAAATGTCCGCACATTTGGCAATCAGCTACATATCTGGTACTTCGACGTCTCAGTGACGTCCCTGCGATGTCAAAGTACCAGATATGTAGCTGATCTCCAAATGTGCGGAAATTTCATCATGGCCGTTGCATCCTTGTTACATTACTTCCGAAATTGCTACTTGGGTGGGTACGAAAAATTTATCATGAAACGCCCCGTATGAAGTGAATATTCCTGATATTAAATTTATCTTACTTGTAGATAAATAATCGGTTAGCGGTCTTAGACAGCAGAGTGAAGTGGCCGATAAATATAGAAATCGTGCAATTTTGTTGAAGATTTTCGCCACTGAGTAATATACCGCGGATTTCCTTTGCTCCTCGAAGCTGGCTCTGACCTCGTTTGCATAGTCTTCGTTCATGATATCGATCATTTGAGCCAAGATACGATTATTATGAAACACTGCAAATTTCAGCAGCAACAACGTAAAGTGACTGCTTTGGCATAAATTCAACAGAATTTCTTCGCCATTTTTGGCACCATATATAAGGTCAGCGTATTGCGTGGCTTGAAATATCAATATGTAAATGAAGCTCAGAACAAAACGTAGATTATTGTTGTCTTTTGGCCAAACTCCGAGTTGTGCCATACAGCGTCTGGACCAAGATAGTAATTCTGATGGTTCAGAAAGCCCGTCTTCCTGCAGAATAAAGTTGCAATTAACATCTTGAGCCACTTGAAATTTAAATTTTGCTATCAATTCGATTTTCTTTGTGTGTTTCAGGTAACAGAGAGTATTTAGCCCTTTTTTCACAATCTCTAATCGATTCCGAGACCCTAATTTCAATTTTGTTGCGAACGTTGAGGAAAAAGTGTTTCACACGCTTGCAAGAACAGAATACTAGTCTTATCTCTGCAGTATATTATTATGGCCTGACCCGAAATGATATGATTTTAGAATATTTTTTGCAAATTTCAAAGAGTTTCGATAATTGATGTGACCTGTACCCTGCTATAACTAATTCTTCGCCAGTAAATTTATCCCAGTCGAGACGAAGTCCGTAAAATTTCAAATGAATTCGAATGATATATCTCCAAGGAAAATCAATCAGTTGCGGAAAAACGAATTTTATAGAAAATTTCTTCGAAGCGTAACAATGGCTTGAAAGATGCCTCTACGTTGAGACTGATTTCCAATACTGTACCAAATATCGTAGATGTGTTCTAACAGACAATTAGAAACAACGTCACCCGTACTGTGATTGTATTTTAACAAGAGTGCAGGTTAATATTTATTGATGAAACACATTCTCTGATCAGTGCCACGTCGGAAAGGAAAGATCATTATGCAATCTCTAGTGAATTTATAGGAAGTTCGAATCTATTGAACCCGTACGTATATACCTACTCGAAGAATAAAACTCGGGCTCTTACCTGCATCGTAGAGTCGATTTTTCTTAGACGAAGATTTATGAGATACTGATGCATAATTGTCTGCACGAGCAGAGGTAAAGTGTCCCTCGTTTCTGATTCGTGATTCACGAAGAACGTGGACCAATGAGAGACGAAAGAATATCTAGTGCGTCTTGTTTTCGAATTTATGAGCATATTTCATATTCGTACGATACCTACCTCAACCACATGTTGAGTACTGGCGCATACGGTAATTGTTACTCTCGTTACCGCAGAATTAATTTATATCCAGTTGGCTGCGAGATAGTCCAGGCAGAAAATGTTATTCAACTAACAATAAGAATCGGAACTGGTATATCCTTATAGTGTTTTCAATTGGGATACACAGACTGTACTGAATATATTCTCAACGTCGATTAATGGCATAAAATGGAAAAGGATGAAAATTCTCACAACGTGCAGTACCTAAGACTCAGGTCCTAAGTGCATCGCGTTTAAGAATACTATACGACTACTTGTTGCCAGCTATTATGAAAGATAGTTAATCTATATTTCAACCTAATTCGTAGGCCACGGATATGTGGTGAAAAAAAAAGTATTTGGTTATGTTATGGGTAATTATTGTAGGTGTTGATCGGGTTCAATATTTCGTCAACTTCTCTGCCAATAGAGAAAATTGTGACAAGATTACGACAGTACAAGAATAAAGTAACATAAGAATGAAAGTGAGCAATGAACTTCCTGAGAGGCCCAAACCTGTGGCTGAAACGATGGAAAAAATATGATGTTTTATCAAGTCAATCGTCACATCATAATAACCCCTTACAATTAGATCGATTGAAGCGGTCTAAGAAAATTTCATACCACATACTTTGTCAATCAATACATCTGGATAAATGACATTTAGTTACACCTTACCTATACTTACGTTCAATATTAGTTGATCCTCACCTTGGAGATTCACTTGTATTCAGAATAGCATCATCAAAGCTCAAAGATGAAATAAAAATTACATTCTTGAATTCCATAAGCTTTGCCTTGTATATAGGTAACTGAATGAAGTTTAGCTGACTCTACATCGTGCCTATACAGGGTGAGTTTTCTCCTGAGTTCTGAGAGGGCGTGGCTTAAATCAGCTGAGACTCCACCTCCTTCTATTCACACTCGTTATTATCAGGAAGATAGTCTCCAATCAGATGCAGATAGCTTCATCTCTCAACAAAATTTCGTAGGAAAATCAAGATACTGATAGTTGAATGGAATTTAAAAATGAGGGTGAATAGTAGTGTCCCATTGTTTTGACAGGGCGACGTGAATTTTCATCTATTGTATAGATATACAAGGCAAGAGACAAATAAATAGTAGCTGACAATGAGTGAGAATTGTTATTTTGACAATAACAAGTATTAATAGAAGGAGGCGGAGTTTCAGCTGATTTAAGCCACACCCTCTCAGGGCCCTAGAAAAGACTCACCCTGTATATGTAATCTATTCATACTGGAGTTTCAAAGTTTCGTGCGAAGGTCGTATCAAATTTCTTAAATAGATGAAGTAGATCTACTGAAGTGAGAAAAAATCGCCAAAGAAAAGATGCACAACTGCCCTGCGCTTAAATGAAACGGTTTTTTGGATCTGGCCATGATGAAGTCCTTCGACTAGGAGGTTGGCGTTTCGTACCAGTTACACTGATAAAAGGCATCGCAAACGCGTTGGCTCTGTATAGATTGCAGATGAGGTGTGTTACTTATTGCTGGAGATATTTGAGCACAGCGATTTATTCACCTATTTAGCTATTACCTCTTCTATGAGAATTTCACCAATAAAACAGTAACCATATAGAATAGTTAACATCGTTGCCTCAGCAGCCAAAAAAATCAAGAGTGTGATCGTCTGTGTAATCTTAAAGCTCTGGAGCACTAATAAAAGAAAAAGAGGATTCATATTTGTAATGCATTTGCCATGCATACCGGGTGATTCCTCGCTTACATCGCAGTGATTTGGGTAACGGACCGTCAAATATAGGTACCCAAAAATATATATGATATGTATAGATAATTTTAGACTGTGTAAAAAAAAAAAAACGACATCTTTTTGTTCGGGCCCTTTCGAAAACAGTTGGTGCTTAATATAAAAAAAAAATTGTCCCCAAAGCTCAGCTATATGTAGCTTGAACACAGAATTAGCGCATTTGAAAATAAGATTTCCCATGTATTTCAAATGGCAAAAATTGTTTATCTTAGTTTTATTTTTATAACTCGCTTCATTTAATTGATAAGAATAAAGTAGACATACGGTTCCGTAGAGAATTTCATGATCTACAAAAATGGTCCTATGGCCCAAGTTGCTCAATTGAACCGTTGACAAGTTACAGTGGTTTCATTGTTATATATTTATATTTGATCATTACTTACTTTTCGACTAATTAATTTAAATTTATTTTTTCGTACATTTTCTAAGAAATTTCTCTCTCTCCAAAAACGAGTAGTGACTTTATTTGTATCAGTTGAATGAAAAAAGTTATACAGATAAAACTAAAATAAACAAATTTTGCCATTTGAAATACATGGGAAATCTTATTTTCAAATGCGCTAATTCTGTGTTCAAGCTACATAGCTGAGCTTTTCATAAGTAATAATTATATGATTTGATTCGATCAATGAATCTCATGAATAAAATTCCCGCGCAATCTTCACAGAAAATGGAATGATCCGTTCATAACTCTATCTGGCCGCTGTGCTCCGTGCTAAGCTTCCTTCTTAGCAGTCAATAATATAGAACCCTCAGTATAACACAAAGTCTGCATTTTTGGCTCATCAAGCGGCAGTCGGTAAGATTATTCCTACTCACACCGTCGTCGTTGATGTAGTTTGGACAAAACGAGGTCCGCTGGACAAAAATTGAGTTATAGGGCACCGACTTACCTTCTGAGCACGATATCGAATATTCTCGCAAATTTTGCGCCGGGGGATCCCAGAATCAATGATTTTATTGCTGAACAGATCGAATGACGTCATGTCTACAACTACTCGGCACGAGCGTTAGGTATACGTATTGCCGAATTAACCGCAGCATAAATTGGCAGAAGAATACTGAAAGTTTTGGAAATACTGATCCTTAAAATGCGATTTCCTTGCAGACGTTTTTTTCTTTCTATTTTCAGCATTTTTTATCAGCGATACTGAGCATTATTAGGACTGTTACCACATCCAAGTTCAGCAATCCAAGCAAGCATCGTAATTTCTCTGATCATACGTATTTGTCATGCGTATCGTGTTCGCAATGCATTTGAAATTCACGACCACATATGACCTTATGACAAGCGCGTCACACGCGAGAAAATCTTCTTCCTGTTCTGATTTGGAATAGCATCGAAAGAGCGTCACTTTGATTTCGCCATTCTCTGATGCGGCCAGAGTCCTTTGGACTAAATACATGGCTACGAAGTTACGCATTTTTTTCAGGAGAATATCCTACAATTATTTTTCCTGTAAACTACTAGGGTGCAAATCAATATTCTGGAAAACCTATAACTTTACTTTTTCCTACCTGCATTCCGATTTATTATCTGTTTCTAAATTATTCTCCGTTTTTTCTTTTGCTGAATTTTAAATTCGACAAATTTCAATACACAGCTTCAAATACATTCGATGCAACCGGTGTAATAGAGGAGCGGGGCGACAAGGTACTAAACGAGGCGGATATGACGATAGGAGGTGTCGGGTAAAGTTTTATCTTACAATAAGCTGGCGCGCTTTGATTTCAGAGGCTACCCAACACCGGTACACAGTGTCGTGTAGCATCCGTTAAAAAAGTGCAGACTAATCTGCTAGAGTAAACAAAGACGTTAAATTAGTCGAAGAGAATCTGGGCAGTTAGTTGCAGGATTCCGTCCTTCAAAGTTCTCCCGGAACAAGTGAGACTGATAGACAATTTCTCACACAAATCTCTCATCGCAAAGTTGTTGAGTCAGTTTCGAAAAGACCCGCGTTTCGTACACAAAGGAGACATTTAGTCGGTCGATATTCGATCCTCCCTCCCTCGAAGATGTTGCCAAAAATTTCGCCGACGAAGACACGAGAATTTCGCCCTCTCAAAATGTCAACGAAAATATCAGTCAAGAATGCACTCCTCCTACAAGTTATTCTGCTCTTCCTTATTCTTGCAACGTTCGTCACAACCACCGTCGCTTGGGTAAGTTTTTTCTGAACCGAACAATCGTACGTTTGGTGTACGATCATCGAGGCAACGTGTATTTTCCAGCAAACTCTATTGTCAATGAGTAAAGTTTAAGCGTCACTCTTATTTTGTTTATTATATTTAATCCTACGAGAGCACTGAGAGTGAAAAGCTGCAAATACCGAATCACTTGTGCAGCTTCGAACCGAACAGACGTGTATAAAAACTTTTTTGTTTTGCCTAACAATAACACCCCACAAACTTCATCTGTTTGTCAACGGATGGGAAAGGCCATGATTCTTGCCTGCACAATAAGTAAATGATGCACAGGTAGCGCCATCTATCGGGCATTTCGAGAACTGATGATTTCGCTCTGTATGTCAGGTTTCGTCATCAAGCAGTCCTCGAGATCACGCAGCGAATTTAAATGTATGAATTATAAAAGATAATAGAAAGAATATTATACGATTGAAAAACTCACTTTATGCTATTGATTTCAACTCGGGAAACCATAATCTCTCGTTTGAAGTAGAAAATAAAAAACCTGAGTTATTTTTTTTTTTTTTTTTGTCGTAGAAGCAACTGTTCGAATTGAGGAGGTAAATTCGTCTCAAAACATCCAATATAATCGATGCTTCGTTCAATTCATCTATTTCAAGCCTTATCCATGTTGTGTCACGTAAAAAAAAACGTTTCAGAATGATTTTATTTCTAAACTTTACTCGCATGATATCTCCGGAACCGATTGACTCACCTTGATCAGCTTTCGACCACAAATTGTCGACGCTACCATCATCAAAAATAACGAACCAGGAACTTGATCCGTCAATCGGTTTCTAAGATATAATAACCGACTGCAGGCGGAATGCGAGATGATGTAAATTGAAAAAACACTGGGCGAATTACAAATTCGCTATATCGAACAGATTTGATCTCGATCACTTTCATTGTTCATTGCTTATTGTTGGCCCAGTTTACATATGCCTGCATCCTATCGAACATGCGACGCACGTTTATGCAAAACTTCGAAATTTTTGAGTAGCTGAAAACTCGTGCTTCCGCTGCAGCGATAATTTCCCAACAAAAACTTCCTATTTTCTGATCACCTAATGCCTAATTTCCAATTGCAGAAAAAAGATCTGGCCCTTAATCGTGACATTGGAAGTCCACTGATCGAAATACACCGGGTGCAGAAAAGAGATCTCTGGGACTTCTTTTACGCTACAGATACAGATCCGACTACAACTGAGACATGGGAAACAACAGGTAATTATCAACTCTGTAGGTTCGGGGTAGGTTTTCCTCACCATCAACGAATTGGATGAGTTTTTTTGCGAGTTTTACACTCGTCGTGTGATGGAGGACGGGCACAGAGCGTCTGCAAATTTTCACACATTTTTTCGCGTGTCTGGCGAGTCCTAGAAAATCAAGACACTCTTTTTTGCGAACCTTACGCGGCATCTCGTGTTATTAATTTGAAAATATATCTGAATAAGAAGTAAGCTTCGGGGTCAAAAATTATTTTGTTTATTGGAAATTTTGTATTTATTCACAGGTATCTGTGAAATCAAGAAATTCGCCTGCGACGTATCAAGATGCATCGGTGCAGTCGATCACACGTGTGACTTCGACCTACACTGTTATATCCAACACTGTCTAATTCAATTAATTTACATGTGTATAACAATATTGTTTTCACGCGGTTGAATATTGCTGTCCGACGTCTCCTTACATTGAAAACTTGTAGGCTAGGTATCGGCCTAGGGATAGATGCTAGTCATCTAGTGAACTTGAAAGAGGTGCGAAATTCAGCCCGCGGGAATTTCACATACCGGATTATTAACCGAGATTCTTCAGTGTGGTTTTAATCTGTACTTAAGGATTATGTGTAATCGTTATTCTGCAGCTTCGAGGAAAGCATAGATAACATATTATTATTTTCAATAACTTTTTTAACAACTTTATGCAATAAAATGATTTTGACTCCTTCATTTGTATACAATATACCCAATTTGATTAAGTATTTATGTTATTTTGATTTTATTTTTTTGCACAATTTGCATCGACCAAATTCATATTGATATCTTCGTTGTAAAGGGCGTTAAGCCGGGATTACGATGAACTTAAGGTAACGTAACTTACACAACGGAACGTACCTATAGTTCAAAACACCAATCACGACCACTGTTTTTTTCAAAACGCCCGCGCGCTCGCTAAATTTCAGAACTATAGGTGCGTTCCGTCGTTTAAGTTACGTTACGTTAAGTTCATCGTAATTCCGGCTTTAAGGTCAAAGGACGTATAATTTTTTTTCACCTAACGACTTGGTTTCACATTTTTTTTTTTTTTTTCTGACTAATTTTGATAGTAACATCCATTCGTTTTGAGTATTTCTAGATCGCAAATGCCGTGGAAAAAAAAAAAAAAAAAAAAAAAAATGACTAAACGACCTGTTATCGCCACCATTCTTTCTTTGATCCATGCGATCTCACACCGTTAGACACGAGATATGTGAAAAAATCTGCGGGACAATATAATGACAGTACGTAGTAGTTTGAGGGACGTTCATGTAAGTTGGGCTGCACAACGTTAGGCGCTAGGCCATCCGCACCTGGTACTGTGTCCCCTGAAAGCACGGAACACGCGGTGCATAGAACAATGATGTCGATACTCTAATACGTGTCATTCGAAGCTACGAAAGGCTGAAAGTACGCAGATGTCACTTGACGGAAAGCCTCATGACAATCTAAAAGAACTTGTTCAAACTGACGTTATTTTTTAATTTTTTTGTCTTTTTTTTTTGAGAGACTATTAACTACCTAGCAATATGCTCGTAGCTATTGTGAAATTGGTTTATTCATAGATCGTAGAACCAAATAACAAAAAATAAATGTCATCAAAAGCAGAATATAAAACAATGACCAACATTGACGACCAAGGCTATGTCTGGCCAGTAGCAGATTTAGATAATAATTCACTTATAGGGATCGGAACGAACGACGGAATACGATTATAACGACGGGCGAAGTAGACCCTGTGTACAGATGGGTAAGACCGTTCTTTGAAAATCAACTCGTGAAGCTCTGTACTATGACAAGGAAAGTGTCAGACCTCCGGATGATGGATTCTGCCCAAATTTCTAGTGGTTTTTCTTTGTGCCAGAATACAGAGCTTATGATCGAAACTCAATCGAATGATTCTTTCTTCACTCCATTCATAATTTATCATATCCACAATAGTTTGATGAGTGTATAATGCAGTGACAAATGTGATGTATGGCAAATTTATGCCTTGGATATTCACTTTTATTGTCGACTGATTGAGTTTCAACGATGGTGTGATTATAGATCCGAGTATAAACGAATTATTCTAAGGTAAAAATGGAGTACCGACAACCGGTTTGATAATCAGATAAATTGTGGTGCAGAGAAGAAAGACTCATTGGATGCTCCATATTTTAACATAAGGGAACACTCCTAAAAATTTCGGCAGAATTCATCATCCAGTTTCGACACTCTTCTTGAGAGAACTGTATTATATACCTCGTTAGATCGTAAATATTTCCATGCATAATGCTTCATATATACTCACGGAAAGAAATGTATGGCGTTTACCACCATACTCGTATGGTATTGAGGCAGATACTGAAACAATATCCGAGATATTCCTATACACTATGGCAACGAGTTCAATAAGTATAGTGAATAACGCCCTACTTATGGGACTCGTTGCGATAGTGGATAGGAATATCTCGGATATACTGTTTCAGTATCTTCCTCAATACCATACCAGTATGGTGGTAAACGCTATACATTTCTTTCCGTGCAGATCTACTGAACGCTCTCTTAATTTTTTCCTTGCAGTAGCTATAGTCCGGCAATGCAATCCTGAGACGGAATTCTCATGTCTAAGCGAAGGGAAATGCATACCTCTGAAAGCAAGGTGCGACAGTATTTTTCATTGCGTTGATGGGTCCGACGAGGCTAATTGCACTCCGCCCGAAACCACCACTACTGACGGTCCGGAAGGTAAGAGAGATCCGTTCGGATATTATACTTCGATACAAGTGCGTTTGGTTTCTTTCGTTCATTTGTATTCCCATAATTCACAAATCAAAATTTTCACCCTATAAAAATCACAATTATCTTCTTTCCTGTACAGCTGAAGCTACTCGCTGTATGAAGCCTGTTTTGGAAGTCTTGGAAAAGGAAGTAGCCGGAATTGACAAGCCTAATAAGTTGCATGATCTGACCGGTGAGTTTAAGGAGCTTACTGCAGCCAATGAGTGTTTCGAGAAAGAATATGCCGAACTTTGGGAGAAGCTAGCTGGAATTGAAGAGAGGTTGAAGGACCATGATCTGCGTATTGCTCGTTTGGTGGCAACAGTTTCGGACCGATCTGTTACACCATCTTCACAATCTGAGCGGAGATTTAGCGAGCTTGAGTGCCGTGCGTTTGTTACAAGTTTAATTATGTCACAGAAAAAATATTTCCCGTAGTATTTGCCAAAAAATATACAAGGCTGGCACATATACCTTCAGCTATACCTTCGTTTCGTAGTAATTGTGAATCGCAGACGAGTTGAATATAATCGTATACAAGTTCAACCATAACTCTGTTAGGGATACGGCTGGAAAATGTTCATCAGTCTTGTCAAAGAGTTCAATGTTAATAAAATTCATTTTCACTGCTATTTTTCTTATTATTTCTTCGACTATGTTGGAGCTCCCATACTTCGACATATGTAGGTATGAGACTTCGTAGTACATAAGCTAGCCTAAGAACCGAATTTTCAGAAACCAAGTTCTTCTTTCAATAAAAACATCAATATTCTTTTCTTCTCACTATGCGCGTCCATATAGTTGAAACCCTATCTTGAGAAAGCATAATGATATATTTCGCGTTAAATGACATCCGAAATCTCTAGTAGGTACTTAGATCGTGGATAAAATGATTTTTCGTCCAAATTTCGCCGCTAATTCTTGATGCATATATGCATCACAGGTTCTTTTGCGAGAATAAACGAAATATCGAGTTTTTAACGGGTACACGTAGAAATGCCACTAGTAGGGGAGAGTGGGGCAAGACCGGCAGTGGGGGCAAAACCGGCACCAAAAAAAAAAATGACCTAATGGTATTTTCGAATTCAGGCGAGTCATACGAAACGCCATACCGAGTGGTTCCGCTGAAAGCGATAAAAATTTTGGAGGGTGGGGCAAAACCGGCACCAAAAAAAAAGCAGCTAAATCGTATTTTCGCGATGAGGCGAGTAAGAAAAATCTGTATTCAACGTATCTCTGCTGAAAACGATAAAATACCGGGAAATGGGAGATAAACCGGCCAGACGCTCTCTCTAATTTCGTCGAATCTTCTAATTTCTAGAAAACTGTATAAATAATTGTTCTTTCGATTAATATTTTTCGCTTCATTTCAAATGGTATAGTAACAGCTCGTTTGTTAGTCTCTAAAACTTTTCTATTTTTTCTTTCATTAAATTGATTTTTCTATTCTTTTTCTATTTTTTTATTCTTTTTTTTTTTTTATTATTTTTTTTATTTTTTTTATTTTTTTTTTATTTATTTTTATTTTTTTTAGCTTTTTTTTACTCGCCTCATCGCGAAAATACGACTAAGCCGCTTTTTTTTTTGGTGCCGGTTTTGCCCCACCCTCCAAAATTTTTATCGCTTTCAGCGAAACCACTCGGTATGGCGTTTCGTATGACTCGCCCTAATTCGAAAATACCATTAGGTCATTTTTTTTTTTGGTGCCGGTTTTGCCCCCACTGCCGGTCTTGCCCCACTCTCCCCTACTAGTCGTGACTGCAGCATTGGCAGACGTTCAATAATTATTGTACAAGTACAATAATTCATCGATTTGTACAATCTGCAATCCAAGGTGTACAATACAGCCTAAAAATACAATAATTCTTAACGTTTGGCTATGTTATGAAAATGTAATGATTTGAAGTTAAATTTTTTTAAATGTATTTGTTCAGTTTGTATTTTGCCGCCACACACTGAGGTTGATATTTCTTAAGGTGCTTCCTTACGCAATTCCACCAGACCTGAAAACAGCGGAAAAAAAGGTGATATTAAACGGAATATCTCTGCCTGAGCACCGAAATCAATTAAACAAAATACGTCGCGCAATTCTATGTGCGACTTCGAACATGTACAGCCCAAAACATGTTCGTTTTGCGCGAAAATAGAGAAGATATCCATGAAAAACGGGTTTAGAAACGTTTTTCAGGGATATCTTCTCTATTTTCGCGCAAAACGAACATGTTTTGGGCTGTACATTAGGGTGCTTTTTTTGAAACGACTATTTTTTTTTTATGCGACCCGTTGTTTGAAAGTTCACTTTTTGAGCATCGGATTTAGGCCGCAAAGTGACCAATTTCAGGTCACTGAAATATAGTGAAATATTATAGGACAGGAGCCTATAATGAAAATATTATCGTACAATATGAATATGTTTCATTAAAATAAACATAGTCAGGTTATTTTTTACTACGTTCACACATTATAAACCAAAATGTCTGAAAATGTCAAATGTCTGAGTCCAAACGTTTTGATACAGAAAGATGCAATAACACCAGTAATTTTAGAAACTAAAGTAAGTACAACACTGATTTTCCAAAAAGTGAACTTTCAAACAACGGATCGCATAAAATATTGTATGTGCCAAGTCCGAGAAGTGTCAAATCCGGTATGGGTAATTTCCGAAATTCGCCTCTGAGTCTGCTGTGTCACAGAAGAACTCGTGTGAATTATCGCCCTCGCTGCGCTCGAGCGATAAATTCACACTCATTCTTCTGTGACACAGCACACTCGATCGGCTCATATTAGAAATTACCCATACCGGATTGTGACACTTTTCGGACTTGATACATAAATAGCTATTTTGCATCTCCCCATTGAAAATCTTGTTGTAGACGTCGAAAGGGGAATCCTGTCCAATTTTTAGCTCTTAATTCCGATTCTAGTACTCGCGCTCTTCTTTTTGAGTTTTTCCATGCTAAAAGCATGTGAACATTACGACTTTTTCTTTAGTCGCGCACAACTCAGCCGCATTTCAATGGATTGTTCTCATCCAACACTCATTTGACAGAGAATTTAGTGTTCTTCAAAAGTGCCCAGAATAGTTTGACTGACTTGAAAATATTGAACTTGACATTTTGTTGGAATTTTATATTTAAAAAAATCAAAGTCCTTATATCTTCTGAAATACTGGTTTGAGAGACTTTATGTTTCGGACTTTTTTGTAGAGTAATAAATTTCCTACAAAATTGTTATGAAGTTTTTTTCTCCAAGTCCAACTGTTTATTCGCTCACACCGAGAAAGAATAATTATGCATAAAATCGACTTTGAAGGCTTACACAGGTTCAGCGGTTGAAACCACAGCCAAACTACCAATGGCACTTTTGAAGAACACTAAATTCTCTGTAAAATAAATCTTTGATGAGAACAATCCATTGAAACGCGGCTGAGTTTTGCGCGGCGAAAGAAAAAGTCGTAATGTTTACATGCTTTTAGCATGGGAAAATTTAAAAAGAAAAGCGCGAGTGCTGGAATTGGAATGAAGAGCTAAAAATTGGACAGGATTCCCTTTTCGACGTCTACAACAAGATTTTCAATGGGGAGTTGCAAAAAAAAATAAAAAAAATAGTCCTTTCAAAAAAAGCACCCTACTGTACATGTTCGGAGTCGCACATAGAATTGCGCGACGTATTTTGTTTCATTGATTCCGGTGCTCAGGCGAGATCTTCCGTTTAATAGCACCTTTTTTCCCGATGTTTTCAGGTCTGGTGGAATTGCGTAACGAAGCACCTTAATTATACTATACGGCAGCCGGCAGCGTGTCAGTCGTTTTGGCTTGACAGTATATTATCCAATGACAACCAGATTTTTCGATGTATCTTACTATGATTCGTCACTTCCAAATTTTTTCATGTTTACATTCAGAAATAAATTTGAAAAAATCCAAGTGCAGTCTATTAGGGCCGATTCACACTATAGATCCACTCACTGTTCGCTCTAGCCTCGCTCTCGGTTCGATCACGAGCCTAATGCCCCATCTCCACGCGCTGTTTAACTGGGTCGGTTTATCCAATCCCAGCTCGAGCCTAGTCGAAAGGGCCAATGCGAAGATAAATACATCAACTTAAAGTGCAGTTAAACACCGTGTGCAGACCAGGCATAATGCATTCACACTTGTAGATCAAGCTTCGTTCCTGAGACAATCAGTTTACATCAGATAATAATATAATAATATATAATATAATTCATAATTTTTGCCGTGAAAAAATGTCGAAATATTTAGAAGTAAAGGAATTAATGACGATTGCCCTAGCGCTAGATGACAAAAAAACGAAAACTGGTAAGCACAAAAAAAAAAAAAAAAAAATATCGCGAAGAAAAGATACGAAAAGAGGATTCTGGGTTTATCCGAGGCAAATTGATAGTGAATTAGAAGGGAAGACACTGTATTTTGCTGCGGTTCATTACAATGTTATTACGGCTAGATGCAAATTAGAACTGCTTTGAATATCGTGCCTGGACCTTTACCGCAATGCCAGTGATTCACACTATGGGTCAGGTATCGGAACAGTACAGGCTCGATTCGGTCAAATATTGTTTCGACTTGATTTTGCCTGACCGAAACTGGAACGAGACGGGAACGCTACCCATAGTGTGTATACCACTATTAAAAACAACGAAACAATATTTTACTGGACCGAGGCCGAAGCTAGAGCGGACCGCGAGCGGACCTATAGTCTGAATCGGCCCTTAGAGTTGGAACAACGGGTCGGATCCGAGATGGTCAGGATCAAACGTTGGTCGAGTTGGTATGGAATGCCCCGCATACGCACATTTATCTCATAAATTTTCGAAAATATTGTTTTATGACAGCATTAGGTTTTCAATAAGTATACATCAGTGATGCGCGTCCCCCATTGGTCCGTTTTTCTTTCCCTCCATTTATCTCTTCTTGATGTTAAAACTCGTTAACGATGTCTTCACGGAGAGACTTTTCATTACAATATTTGCTTTATTGAATATCCATAATTACAATAAAGTCTAAGAATTTAGGGACAATCGAGGTATTGTCATAATCAGTCCTACCATAATAGGAGATCATGATATTTCGATATGTTCAATTATAATCTTTAAGACCAAGAATTAGTATTGAACTTTTAGAAACAGTATATCATTTACTGTTGGAGAATTATAAATGTTAAAAAGTGATAGTGAGAAATAATAAGTTTTGCCAGAATAACTCTGAAAGTAAGTATTCTAAATGACATAAATTGTAAGAAATATATACGAAACTTTAACATTCTAATATGAACGCGCATTAAAATGAAAAGCACTTATACCTTCTGAAACGGAAACATGAGAGAAATTCTAAAAGACTATACGAAAAATTGTCGAATGTTTGCGAATTATTCCGATTTCGGCCGACGACCAGACCGGATATTCCGCGGAATATTTAAAAATTCCGCTTTACAAGGAAATCGCCCATATATTTCGCACAGTCTAGCAGTCATAGAAGATGAATGATTACAAATGAATGATGCTAAATAATTGAAAGGAGGGCAATGCGTTTGTGATATAAAACAGCAGGACTGCAGAAGAGGTGAGATTTGACAAATTATGATTAACTTTGGATATTGATTAATAGTTATGAGTTGCAAGATCTTGAATAAACATTCAATAATTGCATTACTATTATAATGTCTGTTAATTTCATCTCTACACACGTCCATTCATACATACTATGTATACTTGTTGCAGGATTCAGCAGCTTATCTGAAAGATGATGGTGACGGTAAATTGATTCTGCAACATTTTCACGATCACAAAAGCATCAATCCCGAAACAAGATCATTATTAAGGCCCATCCCTAGTCGCCCACCTCCTTCAAATTCAAATACCATTAAGAACACGTACGTTTAAAAAATGTTCGTTTCGTGCGAAAATAGAGTCTACAGATGGTTTTTACATTATTCGCCAAGGAAATCGAATTCGAATAATGTAAAAACCATCTGTAGACTCTATTTTCGCACGAAGCGAACATTTTTTTGGACGTATGTGTTCGGAATTGAATTTGGATTCGCGCAGTGTTGGACGACCATTAAAAAGTTTGAAGATGACGCCCTGAGGACATTGGAAGTTGGACAAATGCTTGCCAAATTTGCGTAAGAGAAAAACTGTATACCTATTGTGACATTATTTATTTTCCATCCATAATTCACATCATGAGTCATATTCTTTCAGATTGAGACCAAAATTTTCGTTGCACTATCAAAAGCAATAGAAAAGTTTTTTCCTGGTGAATCGACTTGTACTCACTACTCTCCATACAAATCGGAAAATGACATTGCAGTTCAAACAAGTGGCACTCTATGGGCTCATTTTAATCTGATCAATATAAGTTTTACTGATCTAATACTAGTAATGTAGTACTGTAGTATTTGAGTGTATACAATAAATAAGGTCATGATGATATTTGTAATGTTCAAATTTTTTACACATTTGATGAATATTTTTCAGGACCTGAGTAAAGATAAATAAAGAAAAGATAAAAAAAAAATAAAAAAAAAATAAATAAAAAAATAAATACAAAAAAAAAAATAAAATAAATACAGTAAAGATTGCAACGCGTTCATACCAAAATGCGAAAGAGTTTATTCCGCTCTTTCTAAAGCACTATATTAATTTTCGGTCACGTGACTCCCACTTTTAGTATAGTGGTTTAGAAAGACTGCACTGCGTTAATAATTCTTATGAGTTATTCCGGAAAAAAATATTACTTCTTCATTTTCATAGTCACTATTCGACTTTTTGTAACACTACCTCGATTATCCCTAAATTCTTAGACTTTATTGCAATTATGGGTACGCAACGTAGCAAATATTGTAATGAAAAGTCTCTCCGTGTTGCTTTACCGAAAAAGCCTACGTCACCTCCGCAAGTACCGTGTTTGCGTGAAAACTTAGGGGCCGGTTCGAAGTTCCGAATTTTCAAAGCTCCGAACGGCCAAATTTCCGAATTTTAGTGCAACGAACTCATAGGGTTCAGAAAGGGTATTTCACCGAAAGTCTATGTAACCGATTTAAAAAATTCCGAAAGGTCAAGACTCCGAAAACTCAATGATCGGAAAAGCCAAAAATCCGAAACTTGAACATCAAGCGGTCGCACGTCGTTTAGTCGACACGTTAAGAACACCTTCGATCTTTCGGAATTTTGGACTTTCGGAAGTCGGAACATCGGACTGTCGGAGCCTTGAGCTATCTAAATTCCGACCATTCGTAATTTTAATTTTCTAAACTTTAGTCTTTCTGAAAATTCGAAATCGTTTACAATAAATTCGGAAATTTGACCGTTCGGAGCTTTGAAATTTCGGAATTCTGAACCGGCCCCAAAACTTACCTGGGCAACGGTAGCTACGAGCAACGTTCCGAGAAGAAGAAAAATAACCATGGAAACTGTACTCCTGAGCAACACTTTGGTGGTCATTTTGAAAGGACCAATTTCCATCGGAGTCCCAACTTTCGACGCTCTCATCGAACAGAGTCAGCTTTCAATAAACGATTGAGTACACGTCTCCCTCAAGACAAAAAGGGCGGGTATATCCAGAACGTACTTACAGCAAGATAATCCACATAAATAGATTGCACAGTTCAAACAACTATGTACTGATGATGACCTTTTATTTTTTCGCAATAGCTCAATTATGCACCCAATTAAAGTTTATAGTATTGATATAAGAAATTGCGGTCTGAGAGATATCACTTCTTCTAAGGTTATCAAGGTTATAAAAAAGTCTAATTATGTACACACATTCTGTCATTTATCAGTAATCTCGTTGTTGGCCTGTTTGGCTTATAGTTTCTCTACAGTTTTATATTCATTTTTGTATCGGCAAGCAAAACTAGAAATCCTTCCATTATTTCTTAAAGAGGATGATATTTGAATATATTCGATATAAGCTCAAGATGGCAGAGATGTGAGGTGGTATAGTTGAGTAAAACCAAATGACGACCACGTCAAAAAAAGTCTATGCGATAGAAAAATCACAACATCAAGTCAGCTCAAGATATTTTTGTCATCATTAAATTGTATGAATTGCAGACGGCTAATATTTACGAAGAGTTTTTACTTTATTATTCGCAACCTGCACTGTGAACGATATGATTATATCTTACTGGGTTTTATCCAGCAAGTATTTGCCAGAAAATATAGTAGGCTGGCACCCATGAGCTATACTTTCGTTTTGTAGTAATTGTGAATCGCAGACGAGTTGAATATAATTATTATACAAGTTCAACCATAACTCTGTTAGGGATATGGCTGGACAATGTTCATCAGTCTTGTCAAAGAGTTCAATGTTAATAAAATTAATTTTCAATGCTATATTTTTTATTATTTCTTCGACTATGTTGGAGCTTCCATAGTTCGACGTATGCAGGTTGAGACTTCGTAGTACTACATAAGCTGGCCTAAGAAACAAATTTTCTGAAACCAAATTCTTCTTTTAATAAAAACTATACGGTTCATCAATATTTGTTTCTTTTCACTATGTGCGTCTTGCGTCGAGTTGAAGCCCCATATTGGGAGAGCTATTACGATATATTTCACGTTAATTAAGTGACATTGGAAATCTCTAATACTTGGATAGTGGATAAAATAATTGTCTGTCTAAATTTCGCCGCCGATCCTCAATACATACATGGATCACAGATTCTTCCGGGAGAATCAACAGAATATGGAGTTTGTAACGTTAGAATTAATAATCAAAAAGTGGATTACGTTTGCACGACCGAAGTTGCTTGTCGACTAAACGGAATAAACAAGATCGTTATTTCTCTCTTTCGAACTGCGGGAGAAGCTTCGAAGGTAAGAACTGTTTTTCTGGGTGCAACTATAAGACCTCCGTACTTCGATCTGTTATCAACATTATTAATCGAGCAATCAAAAATAGTCGATCACACGCCATCATGTGGAGAATAGT
Organism: Tenthredo mesomela; assembly: GCA_943736025.1. Lineage (NCBI taxonomy): Eukaryota > Metazoa > Arthropoda > Insecta > Hymenoptera > Tenthredinidae > Tenthredo > Tenthredo mesomela. The sequence goes on from OX031016.1 coordinate 2,411,078, forward strand.
GCAGACTTCTTTTTGATCAAAACCGTTAAAAAGCGAAGGCCGCATGGCCGAGAGAAATTTCGAGCGAAAACAGCGTGGCCCTTGCCGCTAGAAACGTATACTACTGTTTCCATGCGTAATTAGCGCACCATCTACAGGAAAATCAGCATGACTCACAAGCAACTACGCTTGAGAGACGAACGCCTTCTGCTGAGGAATCACGGGCTATATCCGCATAAAAAAGCTACACGCTGTTTTCGCTCGAAATTTCTCTCCGTGTGCGTACGGCAGCTATGCTTTTGAACAAAGCACGAGCTACCATTTTCATGGATAGCAATAATTTTTCAACGCCCCACCTACAAGATTGCAAAACTTTCTTTGCCACTAATAAGCTGAATCTGATCTTTTTAATTATCCATAACGTACCAACAGGAAAATGAAAGAGACAAAAACTAATCATCTATCGCTATACATTTTTTGCATCAATACGCAATCTTGCTGTTTGCCATAATCTTGCTCTTGACCATAATCTTGCAGTACGGTTTTCATCAAGTTTTATATTTATCGCAATAATTCAGAAGCGCGAATGAAGCCACGCGCATATACTGATACAATGTTCGTCAGATAACCTTACGCAGTCGACGTCTGTAATAAACAGCCAAAACGTCATCACTTCATGTTCCATCATTTCTTATAACCAAGTTCACAAGAGTTTGAAACAGTATCTTAGACGCTTCCAAGTCGGACGCCCCACTTTTTGAAAGTTTAGCCGAAACGAATAGAGGTGATAGACTGAAATCTATAGCGATAGACCGGATTTGAAGTCAGTTTTTTTTTTTTTAAACACATATCGCGTCGCCTTTAAGTCCATTTTCGAAAAGACGCGCGGTAAATATTCGAGGAGACAGTGAATCTTCCTTTCGTCTCCTCTTTGGCGAGATCGTCGAAATGTTCACCCCAAAAACCTCGATACCTCGCCCCTTCAAGATGACCAAAGTGTTACTCAGGAATGCCATTCTACTTCTGGGTCTTTTCACTCTTCTGGCAATTTTTATCATCGCTACAGTCAGTCGGGTAAGTTTTTTACGCGAAATATATTTTAAATTGCGTCAGGTACGATAATTAAGGTGACGTTTTCTTTTCACCAAACTATATCGTTGTTGAGTTTCGATGGACAGGAAAAAAAGATAAAAGCTAATGACGTGATAACGATTTTGCAATACGCCAGCTAAATCGTCCAAGCGTTGAAAGGGTTGTGAAGAATACTGGTGAAAAAATGATAGTAAAAATAAGATTCCCAGTACTTATGTCTGTAATTGGGTTCTCAAGCAGATCGATATTTTATATTAATACGTAGGTAGCTGAAATATATTTGACATGATAATTTACCTATAGCTTTTGATAATTTACCTCCAGCTTTGCAATTGCTTCTACAACCAAAAAAGTGCTTTCCATATACTTACCACTCGCATAAATGTATAGTGAATTCAACAACACATTTTTTTCCGTGTACGCAGCAAAACAATCGGGAAATACCCGATAATTTTCAAGGTCTTGTGATATTAGTACTACTGATAATTAATAGTTTTTAAATGAAAACATATGCGTCACACATAATGTAACTGCGAAGATAAAAAAATTTCCTCGTTTCGAGGAACAGATTTGTTGTCTTAAGAAATTGTAGTTTCTTGAGTGTTTTTTGATTAAATTAAGGAAATATGTTCTTAATTTGAAAACTCATTGATGTATAGCGTTCTTTGTATTTATATTGGATAAATTCTCATTAATTTAATTAAATAATATATCGAGATTACTGTGAAGATTTTGAGTTAAATAAATCAGATCAAAAGAGAAACTGTGAGAATTTTATGCTATTATTACCACACTTGTTAGATGAATCATCAAATTGTTATATTTTCGCAAAATTTTCGTTCCGTAGTTAACCCTAACGACTTTTGACCAATGTGTAACATCGGTATATCAACCGTGAACACGTGGTATTAGTATTAACAGAGTAAACGCACCGTAGTACAACTGTGTGTTGTAGAAATAAATACCGTATTTTTGAGCTCGGATGCATACCGTCTATACACCGTAGGTAATCACTAATAATACGGTATTGAAGCGGAATTTTCTCAGTCGTGATGGCAGATGAAGTACGCATGAACAGGGTATGAGACACGTATGTCAATACGGTATGAATGTGGTGAGAATACGGTATGAATGTGGTGAGAATACGGTTTCAAAACTGTGGAACTACGGTACACATACTGCGGCCAAACCCAATTGCTTGAGCTGACCAGAAAATTTGACGGTTTAGGCAGGGTATGGTAACTGTGTTCATACCGTATGAAAACTGTGTTCAGTACCCGTGAATACGGTGGAAGTGCCGGTAAAACACGGTACGCAGAAAGGCGCAAATATACCGTATTTCTGAAGTGATTACCCGTGGTATAGATCTGGAAATATACCATTCAACATCGGTATATGAACCTTCTCTCAACCTTGCGAAAAAGTCGTTAGGGAATTTTTGGATGTGAAGAAATTATGTCTTTCAACACTTTACGAAAATTTCGTCATTTTCGTATAGCAAGAAAGTTATTTCAATCACTTGAAGAGATGGCAATTAACGTTTTTAATGTCGAATATAGCCCATGTGCTTCACTATCGCACAATACCCGTGCAGGTCCGCAAGTTATAGGCAATTCAAAAGGTTCCTGATTTTTTCAAAAATAAAGCCAGAAGGTCGTATCGACCAAAATTTCAGAAATTACGTTATTCACGAAAAGAAGCGAATTAGTGGCGGTGGAAAAAATATCTGATGAAATAAACACTTTTTCAGAATGGGGGAAAAAAAAAAACATTGCAATTTTTTTGATTGAAGAATAAAAATTTTAATTTTTGAGAATCTTCGGAATCACATTTTCTACGAAAAATAACCAATTAGAAGTGATCGTAACCGAAAAAACAGGAAAAATTAAAATTTTGGTCGATACGACCTTCTGGCTTTAGTTTTCCGGATTTTTTCCTAAAATTAAAGCCAGAAAAGCCTTCTGCTTTTAATTTTCGATTCTACCAATTTCAATCATGCTCCTCACGTTATTGTTAATTCCGAAGCGAATCCAGGAAAAAATAAAAATAAAAAAATTATACGACCTTCTGGCACTTGAATCGAATTTTTGGCGCTTATGAGATTATGGCATTAGTAACGCAAAATATTTTTTGGCGGATACGCCCTTCTGGCATTAGTTCGTCTAATTTTTCTAAACAGCTAGAGGCGCACCTGTGGCGTCTACGCCCGCGTCTTTCAATATTTTTCAATCTTCAAATCGACGTTTTCTTTCGTTTCAAAGGTTTGCTAGTCGAATAACGGAACAAAATAATTTCATACGACCTTCTGCCTTCAAAAATTGAAAAAGGGCGTAAGACTGTCGCTTACGACCTTTTTCCATTAGTCACGCAATATGATAATACTTGTAAGTTGATCTGCTGATAGAAGTACTCGCAAGAACCACAGTGTCTCGTCTCATTCCAGAACAATGATCTTCTCTCCCACTCCGATTCTGAAAATCCACGGATTGGAGGACAACGCCCGAGCTCGGATTTTCACAGGACAAAAAGGGATCTCTGGTACTTTTTCAGCAAAAGCGAAATGGAATCGTGTAAGAATGAAACACCCTAAGCCCTCCATCATTGATCTATTATGTTTCGGGATAGTTTTTCCCAACCATGAATGGACATCCAGGATGAGTTTTTTCGCGGGCCGTTCACTAATCGTGAGATAGAGTTTTTTGAGCTGCTCACTCAGAGCGACTGTGAATTTTCACCCAATAAGGATAACCTGAACCATCCCAATAAGAAATTACGTATAAAAATAGGACTAATGTTCCGCAGAAAAACGTATATTAAACGCATATACGTAAAATCTACGTTCTTCTGCGGAACATTAGTCCTATTTTTATACGTTATTTCTTATTGGGATCTAAGCAAATAAGGGATTATATTTCACGAAGGTTATATAGCTGGTACTGAGCCGGTAAATCCTATGATTTGCACAAAGTCTCCATTAGTTTTATTTTCTTTTTTCTGTTTCCTCCTTCTATTTTGTTGAACATAGTTGTCATTTTTTGCTTCTGCACTTGTATTTTCGTTTCAATTTTGGCTCGCCTCTACGCCATGCGATAACTTGCGGAAACCAAACTTCGCGTGCCAGATTTTAACTCTGAGGAATGCGAATCCGAGACGGAGTTCAGATGTCAAAGTGATGGCGAATGCATACCGATATCTGCGAAGTGCGACGGAATTATCCAGTGTATCGATGAGTCTGATGAATTCGATTGCTTTCCGAAAAGTAAGAGATATGCATCAATCACGTAAGCATAATTCATTATGCTTACGTCCGGCTTCATTAAATTATTCATCCCCAAAAAGCAGCTCTGGTGCAAAAACCTTTCCCCAACTACATTAATATGATATATGTCTCCCAAAAAGCAGCTCCCATGTAGAAAGAAAAGAACCATTGCCTCACTTGTGAGAACGGTTACCATACTTATAGTACGGGACCTATATATACCCGCTAAACAAAATTGTGTTGCCGCGATATTTCTGCAACATCGCACCTCGGCAGTGTGACATTTACCACAAAGTCTCGCTAACATTTATGAAACATTACGGTAACCGTGAATGTCCTACCTCATTTACGTTTTCTACGAAACTTTCCATTTGCAACGTTTGAAGATATGCCAGTAACTGAAAGTATACTCTCGCAGTGACCTGCTATTTGAAACGCTCCCACATCTCATACAACACATTAAATTACAAAACAGACATGACGAAACGCTTGTTCCGGAAACATGTAGATAACTCCTCTGGAATGAAAAATGTTCTACTTTAGCAATGTCCCACATGGAACATTTCATTCGTAACCGTTTCCTTACATGGATGTAACGTTCACATTGGAACATTGTTATCGAATAATTTTGCAACCCTCATTGAAAATCGCACGGATGATTTGGTAATAAATTATAGTGATGACGTTTCCTTAACAACCTTCATGCAACGTTATGAGTGTTACATTGGAAACTATCATTAATATTGACAGAATGCATGTATAATATATGTATATGTGCAGCAGTTATCAAGTCAATTAAAAGAAACACATTCGGTAAAGAATGTGGTCTGACTCGGGAGCCGAGAGTGTCAGAGTGAATTGGCGATGCATACTTCTAGTCAACTGGGCATAGATTTACTTGCGAGAGACAGGCAGGCTTTGAATCATCTATCGGTATGAGGTAGTACTAATCACTGGGGCACTGACGTCCAAATGTTCCTCATCAAACGTTGACGATTCGTTGAAAGTGGAATGTTTCAGCAACATCATGTGCACAGCAATCTTGTAATTATGTCGAACATTGTAATATGTTTTTACTTTTATGTATCATGTGAAACATTTGCAGAAGATGGCAAGAGAAGTGTGGCAACATTTATGTTCGCAACTAAACGTAGGTACCGCATAAAACGTTACATTCGTTACAAAAAGGATTTTCCAGCAATATCACGTAAAATAACGTATGCTATCTTTCCAATGTATTCTACTTCATTAGGATGGAAAGAAAATGTTTCACTCAAAACATTGATAAAACGTTCAAACATGAGATTTCGGTAACATCGTGTACGTAATGTTTTGGTAACGTTACTCGATGGTGCTAACCCAGACAGCACGGAATATTGCCCAATATTGTAGCAACATTGTAGCAACATTGCAATATTGTCTCAACATTGCAATATTGACGCAACATTGCAGCAATATTGCAATGTTGTTACAATGTTGCTACAATATTGGGCAATATTCCGTGATGTCTGGGAACTAAACCTAGGAAATGAAATATTGACAGAACGTTGACATCAGAATGTTTCGGTAACATCACGAACGTAACGTTTTTCTTACGTTGTTAAATATTTTCAATCGAATGTTTAATATGCAACATTCCCAAAATATTGCAAAGATAACGTGTTAGTGACGTGACGTATGCGACCGATTTCAAATATTTTTCGATGACCAAAATCCAACGTTATGTGTAAAACATTTTTGAAATGTTTTGAAACGTTTCTTTAGTGACCTCACAAATTTACTTCAAAACTGCCGAAATGCGATGTTTTTTATGTAGTCCATAGATGTTGCAAACAGGATATTACGTCAAAACGTTTGCGAATCATCTCTTGAACGTTGATCACGGAAGGTTACGATAAGGCAAAACTTCTGACCAAATGTAACGTCACCGTAATGTGTCATGTTTAGCAGGTATATATCACATTAATGTACTTGGCGAAAGGTTTTTGCACCAGAGGTGCTGTTTGGGGATTTTTTATAATCAGTGCATGAAGGTGGGGCGTTGCGGTCTCGCAAAACAGGCACGAAAGTAAACGAAATTTCCCCCCAGGGACGAAAGTGAAATAATTGTAGACTGCGCATGCGCGAACCCAACTTTGCAGTCCTGGCATGCATTCGGCACCTTTCGTCCCGCTAAACTGACGTGCAACGCCCCACTTTTCATGCACGTGTTATAAAAAAAAAAAAATGTAATCTTTTTATTTTTATCTTTTCATGCTTTGTTTTCTAAGAAACTACAAGCTCCGAAATTTCATGATAAAATTTTCTAAATTTCAGCCTGCCCAGTCGGCAAGCAGCCATGTTCAAACGGAGTCTGTATCGATCAGGAATTCTGGTGTGACGAGCATTTCGATTGTCTTGACGGAAGTGACGAGGCCAATTGTCGTAAGTTTTTGAAAACTTTATCTCACACTTTTATTGAATGATAAATATAGTGCTGTACCTAATCCGACGATCACACCCACAACACTGTTCATAGCACATGATCAAAGACTGCTTAAACTTTCATTCCACTGATAATGATCATTATTGACTGAAACTAAGATGAAACGAATGAATGGTCGGTTAAATATTAATGTTGAATTGAACATATCTATGATAGTGTCAGTACTTTTACACAGCACGTATTTCATAACAAGAACTAATGAGTTTATGAACGGTGGTTTTGAAAATTGGAGTTTTATTTTAAAGAAGGGTGCAATTTCAAATCAATATCACGTTATTGTTAGTTGTATCACGTTCTGGTGGAGCATTGTGCATCTATCGATCATTAACATTGGCATAAAGTTATTACGCCACGATATAAACATATTAGAGCGATAATAAGATACATATCTTGGCAGAATCGAAAACTTCCTTTCTTTATATTCCTGCAATGATTGACTACTGATGATATTTGTTTAGTGGATCTCGATGAACCACAAACGGGACAAGATAACAAGCCGCTCTCGTTGATTGCTAAAGATGATACAGGCGGTCAGAAAACGGGTTTAGATGAAAATGTTTCGGCGGTCAGAACATCATCACAGAAGCGAAAGACACGGCTAAGTGGAGAAGATCCCGAAGCGGTAAGCAACTTCGGTTAAAAGATTTTTCGACAAATCTGAATCGTTCGTTCCCCGTCGCCTCGACAGTACATAAACGACATCAACCGCGTAGAGGGCGATGACGAAGACGGATATGGGTCAGACCTCGAATCAGGCTCCGAATCAGGCTCCGGATCAGGCTCCGGATCAGGCGATGGATCAGACGAAGTCGAAGAAAGTGCGGATGCCAGTATCAACTTCACTTCCCACTTGAAGCCCCATCTAGATATCGACGTGGAAAAACCAGTACCATTACCTGGATTAGAATCAAGACCAGGACCGAAGACTCCTACACGTATGTCAAATTGATTCATAAAAATATGATTCCGTTTTGATATTTTTTATCGCCAGAGTTAAAAATGTTGGAAGTATTCGTTGTCAAATATGAATTCCCGTTTATCCTAAAATTGAGAAATCTCGTGTATAGGTACGCACAAACTTGTTAGATCATCACACGCATCCGGATAAAAATCTTTCAATTACTATGAATTATTTACTTAATAAAATGCACGAACTTATATTCCACACGTAGATTTCTACCGCGTAACCATGATCATCAACGAACCGTACAGACCAAGTTTAGCGGATCGTAATAGCGACGAATTCAGAAAGCTCAGTAGCCAGCTGTGCCAAGCCATTGATGGGTTGTACCAAAGTGCGCTTCCCGATCAGTGGACGCACACAAAGATCCTCACATTCGTGTGAGTATTCCTGCGTCAAATAATGGAGGGATTAATTTTACAGACTATATAGGAGTAATTCGGATTAAGGGTGTAATTTACTGTATGTGTGAGATTTTTCAGACAAACTTCCGATCCGGTCGCGATATGGGTATATCTTGACATAGAGTCCACCAGCGCTGACATAGAGAAAAATCACTCGATCTTCGCTGAACAACTCCAGCTTCATACTTTGGGCAACATTCGAGCGCGTCCTGACGGTTTCAGCTTGAGAAACGTCCAAGGTGATTATTTCTCGAAATTATTTATCATCCTGTTTGAGGAATTATTGAAGATGTCAATAGATATTATCGAAGATATAAACGTGTACAGTATACCTATGTGGTATTCCATGCCAACTCGGCTCTGGTCCATGTCTTTTTCTATCATGGATCACATCCGAGATGGTCACATATTTTCAGTTTAATATACGAGATGACTTCTTGACTCGAGATATCTGCGTCGACATAGAATTGGGTAAGAATGAACCACGTAAGCAAATTGGGGATCAGTTTCCAGGTGGCTATATCTATCAGCCCCTAGATCCAATGATTTGCGCCAGATCCCCGTTGGTTAATATTATTTTATTTTTTCTGTTTGTTTCTCCCATTTTGTTGAACCTAATTTTTATTTTTTTGCTTCTGCACTTGTGTTTTCTTTTCAACTTTGATTCGCCTTCACGCCACGTGATAACTTGCGGAGATCAAACTTCGCATGCCAGATCTTGACCATGAGGAATGCGAATTCGAGACGGAATTCAGATGTAAGAGCGATGGCGAATGCATAACGATAACTGAGGAGTGCGACGGAATTATCCAGTGTATCGATGGGTCCGATGAAGCCGATTGTTCTCCACTCGAAACCACCACGATTGTGGAAGTTCCGGAAGGTGAGAGATATACATCAATGCTTTTACATTTGGCTTCGTTATAAATTATTCATATATTTTAGCTGATCCCCGGAAAATTTCATGCTTCATGAAAAAAAAAACTAGACTTCAGACTTTGCCGATTTGAAAAAAGGGGAGACAAAGAACGGTATTTTGCTCATTCATTCAGGATCTGAACCCGGAAACAGCCATTATCGGAATAAGCGGCGACATTGAATATTTCGAATGAAATCCTTATGGCGGGAAGCCGAATAAGATTTGAATTTCCATTCAAGTAACTTTGCGGTAACGGCCGCGGCTCTGACTCCCACCAATGTTAACATGCTCAACATATTTTGCATCTCCAGAATGCATGTTTACATTTCATTACTTATCTACATATTTTCAAAAGCGCCAACTTTCGCCCTCGGTGCACAATGTACTATTAAAACAAGATATAGGTAGTCGTTCGATTGCATATTTCGGGTGCGACAGAATCCATCCAGACAACACAGGAAAAAAAGTTGTATTGAAAGACGTCATATAGACGTCGAATGCGCCACTTTTTGACGTCTAAATGTCGTCCCAAGTCTTGAAGACGTCTTTAAAACTGGGCAATATTTTGTTATACACACATAGATATATACACTCATTATAATATAATAATTGTACATTTCCGTTCTATTCCGGAAACTACCCCCTTGGTCACTCTTAACTCTCTCTCCCTCTTATCCTATTATTCGTCACCTTCCTTTTATGTTATACAGCTGCTACTGACCGGATTGAGTCTTTATTGAAAGCCGTGGAAAACGAAGGCCATAAAATTGATGATTTGATTGAAACAGTCCAGCGTATGAAGGATGCTCTCGAGAAACTTACTACAGCCAACAAGCTTCTGACCCAACAAATTGTTGAACTTCGGATAGCAAATGCTAAGAGGAACTGAAAGTTGCATATGATTCATGTGGTTCAGAAAATTCCGGATTGATCCGCCACTCAATTTGAATCCATAGCAACGGAACAGAAAGTTATGACTTCTCACTTACGTATTGTCAAATATTCCAAGATATACAGTATGCGTTTTATTTTCTTTATCATAGACATTATAATGTAATAAAAAATTGATATTTCTAATATTGATAATTTTGCGTAAATATTGTTCAGTGAAAGCATTCGATTTTGAATAATAAAAAAACAAAAAATACATCAGTGTGCCGTTTTATTCCATTCTTTCTACTCATTCACAATATTGCATTACACCAAAATGTAGCTTGAACATAATTTTACATGTGCATAGTACAATGTCACGTGTATGTGTTCGTTTATCTTTTCATTGATTCAAATAGTCAACTGTTATTGTTCCACACGCCGTGCGCAAAGTTCGATTTTGCGCACGCTTCGCGTGCATAAAATTCAACTTAACGCGCGCTGTGTTGAAAAATGAAGTTCGATACACGTGCGAAAGATGATTCTCGACTCGTGTGATTATCACCCTCGCTTCGCTCGGGCGAAAAACTTCACACTCGTCCGAGAATCAACACTTTCGCACTAGTATCGAAAAGTACTATTATCTAATAGGTTCTGCAGTAATACTTCCAGAGAGTTCAATTAGCCGCTGTAGTTTGCAGATAAATTGGTATCGACATATTCGTTGCAGGATTAAAAATCCCAAAACTGCCGCGAAGCATCCGTAAAAAAATAATTCGAAAATAGTATACATTCTATATTGTGCGGATTTCCAACGATCCTTGCAGCAAATAATGGCCACCCTAATATACATATATATATATATATATATATATATATATATATATATATATATTATAATTAGTATATTATGCACCTAGGGAATAAAGTGTTCTTTTTGACGAGTGTGAGGTTTGTCTCCCGAGCGAAGCGAGGGTGACCTTCACACTCGTCTAGAAGAACACTTTACACCATGGTGCATACGATATTTTATGCATCCAAGGGCAGAAAGCGCGTTCTTTATGCGCGCAGCCGGGAATAAAGTACGCACTTTCTTCCCTCGGTGCATAAATTATATTATATATATATATATATATATATATATATATTATAATATTATATTATATATGGGTGTTTCTCCACTAATTGGAAAAAAACTGCACAAAATTGTCCCCGCCACTTTTTTCGCATGTTTGGAAAAAATAATCAAATTGAAATCAAATAAAAACAATATTTCTTTTTATATCAAATCAACATGTCACAAAACCAAATTCTGACATCAACGTCTCATAAAATTAACTTATTAACAATAAAATCCGGAAAAACTGGCATATTTCAGGCAGGGGACTGTGCGACAGGGGACTGACAAATATGGCAAACACACATAATTATGCCGAAATTAACAATATTTCATCAAATCAACTTGCAGTAATAGTTTATGACTTCTGCCGTTAGATGTTATCTTGCTGGATAGGGTGAATAAAATAATTTATTAAAAGAAAAAACCTCGCCAGGGGACTGTTTTTCTTAGGGGTCCAGACGCGTAAGCATCGCACTGAACGTGAAAAAACGGCTGAATAAAATGGCGCTAAATCGCTATCCATCATTTGCTATGAACTTTACATCGGTTACATTCGATTTAACGCAGAAATCGTGACGAGGACGCCACACACCATTTAGAAGAATTTTTTTTCTGTGCGACAGGGGACTGTTAGCAAAAATCAAGGACAAACTTTAGCTCACAATTTCGGCGTAAAAAAAGTAGATTAAAAAATTATAACCAATGCAAATTGTAAAATGCCTTTATTGTAGACAACTTTGTTAGAGTAGTATTGAAAAATATTATTACTTGTTCACTACACGTCACAAAATAATTTCGATTTTGCATCTGGAACATCCCAGGGGACTGTTTTTTAGGGGTGTTGATGTGAAAATTTTCCTTTTTATGGATTTATTCTAATATTTTTAGACTATTGCCTCTATCAAACAACTTCTTAACATTACTATCAGTAAGAAATAATATCCAATTCGAGTCATTTTATGGGTGAAATCTTCGTGGGACACGGAATTTCTAGTTAGTGGAGAAACACCAATATAAGAGAGTTCCATGTTCTCCAATATTACACAGAGAGAACAGTTTATTTATAGTTAACAAATATAATTTCAGCATGCGAGAATCGAATATTTATTTATAGTTAACAAATATTCGATGATCCAAATGAAATATGGGTTGAGTGAACTCATCATACACTTATACATAATAAGTCGTTGTTTGACTCAACCCGATATCATTTGGATCATCGAATATTTGTTAACTTTAAATAAATATTCGATTCTCGCATGCTGAAATTATATTTTTTAACTATAAATAAACTGTTCTCTCTGTGTAGCGATAGGCGTGCGTTTGCGTAGTCTATAAGTGTGGGATACTATGCGATGCGATACGATGCGTTTCATATAGGTGTGTTAGGTCCGTTCTATAGGCGTACTAGTATAGGTTTAGATGTGAATACGACGGACTGGGTAACAGGCCACCGGCTGGATGTGTATGATTGTGAGTGTCTAGTTAACCAACAGTTCGGTAAAACTCGAGAAACTGTTGAGTAAAACTTATTTTCGTTGACTCAAAACCAATACAATTTTTTCACTGCACATTGACGTTTTACCGAACTGTTCGGTAAAGTTTCATCGACTGTGAGTCATTCATTCATTCGTGTCATGTAAATCTACTCAAATTCTCTGCTAAATGTCCTCAATCGCGGTTTACCGAACTGTTCGGTAGATATTCTTTCAAATTAATCAAAATTTCACGTTCTATGCATGAGGTTTTCTTGAATTTCGCTTTACTGAACTGTAAGTGAAACTTTACACAAATGTCCCTATGTCCGCAGTTTACTGAACTGAGTTTGGTAAAGTTTCACGAACTACTTTTCTCCGTGTAGCCGTAATTCACAGAGCGTAAACGACATACACTTTTCCCACGTATGGTTGAATTTGTCTTAACGTAAGGTACGTTTTCTATCTTGAGAAAAATGTACTTGCCATTTAAAAAAATCAACTTTGTGTTCGTATCTCCGGAGCAGTGACAGTTACAATTGATCTGATATTACCAGTTTGTGTCCCCCTTCGAACCAAACAATTTTTATCCCAGACATTTTTCAACAGCAGCTCTAGGTTCAGAGATATTCTAATGGGTAATTTCAAATGCGACACCCTGTATACAGCAATATATGCTAAAAAATATGTTAGAGTATATGCTGGAATATATGGTAGAATAGATACTAGAACTTCTTCCTTTTGTTTCGACTTATCGCCCTTTCGGGCATGTAGTCAATAGATACTAGAATATATGCCAAAATATATGATAGAACATATACCACATATTTGATCTTGACACACCGAGAATATTCCTTGAGAGTAAATGATCCCCTGCCTACGGCAAAAACCAACACAGTGCGTTAGGCTCGTGCGGGAGGGGATGCAATGCTACTGGCACCTCAATCCGTCCCGAACCAGCCTCACGCACGCGGTGTGTTAATTATTTTTTCTCACTTTCCGTTAACCGTCTGTAAAAATGAAAAAAAAAAACTTACAACCTAATTATTAGATGTATGTAGTACCAATGAAATATTCAACTCCCGATGTCCGTGATAATAATTAATCGCAATTTAATAATATGTTTCCTTGGATGATAAGTGTATATTAACATGGTACGGTTCGTGTCAAATCAGTGACTCCATTTTTCATATCATTCGCTGAAGTATTACACAAGTACAAGAGTCGCTTGCCAAGTCTTATCAAGTTCTGTTTAATAGTTTAGGAAAGAATCATCTATTTTTTACACATGGGGTATTCCATCTCAACTCGACATGCCTCGAGGGTTGACCCATTCGAATCTGATCAAATTTTTGTTTTTGTGATTGACTCCAGGTCCAAGTCGGAATCTTTAATTTTTCCAGAATTTTTAGGCCCACTGATTCTGAGATCTCCAGACTTAAAATTGAGCTATTTATGAAATCCAAGAAGTTTTTATTGATCATTTCTTGAATTTGGAAAGTCATGTCAACAAAAAGAAGGTGGTCAATCGATTCGTCCTGATTTCAGCTTGCTAATAATTGATAAATAATAATTATGGAACCTTGCAATGACGATTTGGCTGCCGGAAATTGGTTTGAATAATGAGAACTAATTATTAATTCACCTGGAATTTACCGAAATCGAGAAAAATTGATTTTTCATGCATCGCAAAGTGTGGGCGCGTCACTTATTTCGATTATTATCAAAGTCTATGGTATTTGTAATGCCGAACATTTCTATCTAAAATTTTTTTTGTAAAATTTTGTGTAAAAAATGTAGCAAAATGGAAAAATTAATCTTTTATCTCGTCTCTCTTTTTAATTGTATTATTTTTTCTATTAAATCAACAAAAGGGTTTTAAAAAATTGACAATATAAACTTTTAAATACATAAGTAAAACCAAAGATTTACTTATATGTATTTGGTACTGCTTCACTTAACTAACATAAGTAACCAATAATTAACAAAACATAGCCTTTATCACTTTTATCACTCTGGCTCTCATTACCCGAAATGCTTCTTATTTAAATTGATAAAAATTTACCAACGTAGTTTTATTATTATCCCTACTAACGTGTTTCTATACAAAAATACATTGAATTGGGTAAAAGATAATTGCCAAATACAATTAAAAATAATCAACTAATTTAAGTCACTTATCTCGAAACCGGAAAAAAAAAATCTTTTCCTACCACAGGAACATACAAAATATTAATTCGTTCGTATAGTCACTATCTTGCTACTATACTGTGGCGCCCGGCTGCGATCGCGTGACGTAAATGAACATTGCCGAAGACAACCAAATGATTTCCGAATCACTGACGCGTTCCTCTCTACTTCTCAGTTCTCTAGTACTAGCTCTCATTACCCCACGCTCCCCTAATATTGAGAATATAATAAAACAAGTCTGGACGGTAGCTTCGAAAACGGCATATTTAAAACTATTTTTCTACGAAACTAGACGGTAGATCGTTCCCAAATTTTGAGAATATGCCAATAAAGTATTCATTCTTAACTTGAAAAATTCGTGTTTAAATAAAATTCGCTCGAACCTCCTTAAAACGACACACGTAAGACTTGAGTGCGTTGTTCCAACACAGCTACACATCTTACGTGTGTCGTTTTAAAGCGTGTAAAAAGATAAAACAACGAAAATCAGCTGCTATTATTTTACCAAGATTACCTCGTACAATCAATTCCTCCGTAATGAGCAGTTGAAACGTGCTTACTTCATAACTTATCATTCTCCATTTCCGCCATCCGCGTTCCAGCAATATCTTAAATTATTATAAGGAAATTATAATAATAGGTTACAGTTCAAAAAAATTATCCATTCTGTTTCCTGCAAGCTTGCAGGTTGGTCAGATCCGTCAATCAGACGCCACTAAACAACGCGCTGGTGTAGCGTGTGCTAGTTCAAATAGGAACGGTCATCTGGTTGAAAATATCAAGCAGTTATAGTTCCGTTGTCGAAAGTTCTTCCAGAAAGGGCACGAAAGTGACAGACTGAAGACTAGCGACCGACAGATAGATAGAGGCGGTAGAATTTGACTTTATTATACCTGAAACATATCACGTTGTTGTTAAGTCCGTTTTGTCAAACTCGCGGTTCTTACATAAGAGAAACGTTCAGTCGAACGTTCGTCGGATCTTCCCTTTCACGTGACAAAATCATCAAAGGTTTCGGCTCCGAAAACCCTGAAATATTTTCTTTCCCAAGATGACGACCAAAATGTTATTCGGAAGTGCAGTTCTCCTACCTGCAGTTCTTCTTCTATTTTTCACAACGTTCGCCACAGCCGCAGTTCGTCGGGTGAGTTTTTCTTCTATTTTGATGATTTTACGTGGTTCTTTCTGGCGACAAGATTAACGCGATGTCAAGGCAGTCCTGGATTTGCCAATAGGCCGTATAGGCTGCGGCCTAGGGGCGGCAGACTTTAAGGGGCGGCGGACGCTCGCTCGCTTCGGTGAGACTTGCAAGTTCGTGCGCGATTATGAACGTAATACTTTTACTTATGACGATATTATAGATGATTTCGCCAATAAAAAGTCCCGCAAAAAAGTGCAATTCTTGTTTCATTCTAAATTTCTGTTCTATGATTAATTTATTCATTCATTTTACTTTTCAATACCTATCTAACCTACCCACTTGAATACGTGAAATTGTTCATTACCTAATAAAGGCCTACTGTCGGTGCAAAAAAGTTTGGCCCCTCTGTTCGAGTGATCATAACTTCTGTAGATAAATTTATAGAGCATTGAGTCAGGAAAGATCCTAAACCGCCAAGTCTTCTGCGGCTGATGGTTATTCACAAATTTCTGTGTAAAAATCGTGAAATCCGTACTGATCACCGAATAGTTAAAAAAAAAACGTAGCTTTCTCAGATTCCGTTGTTGTATATCAACTTCAACTCGTCACCGTTCGTCCGAAATAAGTGTGAAAAATCTGAGAAAATTCGGAAATATTTCATGAACGTTAACGAACCTGATAGCGCTTGGTAATTAAAAAATATTCAAAAACCTGGACGCCAGGTGCAAAAAGGTCCAATGGTGCGATTTATGGAACGGATTGGTATGGGCAAAGCTGAGATAGCTAAAAATTTTCGTCGAAATATACACTTTTTGGTTCCGTAATTAGTTTTTGAATTATTATTATCGTTTTCAATCCGTAATATTTTTGAATTACCAAGCGCTATCATGTTCGTTAACGTTCAGGGAATATTTCCGAATTTTTACAGACGTTTGACACTCATTTTAGACGAACGGTGACGAGGTGAAGTTGACGTCCGGCAATGGAGTCCGAAAAAACTACGTTTTTTAACTTTTCGGAGATCATTACGGTTTTCACCATTTTTACACAGAAATTTGTGAATGACCATCAGACGCAGAAAACTTGACGCTTTACGATCTTTCCTGACTCAATGCTCTATCAATTTTTCCATAGAAGTTATGATCACTTAAACGGAGGGGCAAAACCTCTTTGTACCGACAGTAGGTGAATAAATACAAATAAGTGATTAAGATCGGTGGGAAGAAAGGAGGGGCGGCACAAAGTGAAGCGGCCTATACTCAAGAAAAGTCTAAATCCGGCGCTGCTGTCAAGGAAATAATAGAAGGTTTAGAAAAGATCGAGTGATCAATATTGACTGAGCAAAAGCTCCGAAGATAGCAATGCCAAGGAAATAAGGTAAACAAATCACATTCGGAAGTGGAAGACCAATTGCGAAAGTACTCAACCGCTGAGTTCCAATTCGGCCATCACGAAGGGCAAAAATTATTAATAACTATATTTGGATATTGACGGATCAGGAATTACTTAAGGAATAATAAATTCACCAGTAGTTGATTTTTTGTGATCGAAGATCAAACCGACTCTTTCCACAAGAATAGGACCATTTACCGTTAATATTTTATTCGAAGTCTCAGCTGCATGTATGTCGGAAGAATTCATCAGTCAATTACTTCGAAATTTTGTCACATACTTCCGAGATTTTGCCGATGTATCTCTGTACAGAAGGCACCCTGTATTTGGGGGTAAAATTTGAGGGTCAACCCTGAGTTTTCATGGTAAACCCCCAAAACTTTGGGGGTGCGAATTTACCCCTTAAATTTGAGGAATTTTTTTCCGTAAGGGTAAGCCCAATTTGGACAGTTATTTTTCGTTAAAAAAAATATCTTAAAAACGATACTCGTAATAGAGTTACGGTGATTTTTTTTCTGGAAAAAAATTGAGGTCTCCACTCCAAATTTTTTGTCGAAAAACTTTATTACGAATATCATTTTTTAGACATGTTTTGAACGAAAAAAAAGTGTCCAAATTAGGAAGAGGCCCATTTTTGAATGTTTTTTTTTTTTTTTTTTTTTTTTTGATAAAAGGGGTTTAAATGGGTCAGAGTTTTTTTTTTTTTTTTAAATTCAATGAAAAGCTGAGAGCAAAACAAACAAATTTCATCGTGTTATGAATTAGGATTGTTGCTGATACCATAGTTATGAAATTGGGTTCTTTTCTCTTGTTTTTATGCCTAAAGACAACCGGATATGATTTGGGTGCTTGGATGAATGATGTGAGTGAAACTTGATGTAATATGTATGATGTAATATGTATCTAATTTCTACACGACTGATATCATGAATATTTGAATAATTCGAATATTCAGATCGGATCTGCCACAATGAGCTTTGAATTCTGGACCTCAGACCCTATTTGACGTAATTCTAGAGATTTTTGGAATGGGGAATGAACAAAAGAAAACGAAATATCGACTTAAAAATTGCAATTCTCTGAAGCTTTTAGGTTTTCTGGTACTAGAATCCAGTGTTTTCTTTACCTTATACCATTTTATGATCAAAATCGAACCTGCGACTTAGTAAACGTGCCTATTCATCGAATTTTCCAACGAAGAAGAAATAAATGATACAAAAAAAAAAAAAAAAAAAAATGGTCAATAATATACTGAGTGAGAGTTCATTATACAGACTTATCATTTGATACAATATTCTGTTTGAGTGAGTGCAAGATTGAGTGCGAAGTGTAGTGAACAATGAGTTGAATCGAAAGTGCCTTCTATTGTCCCATAGCAATGAGCGTGCTTCTCGTAATCTCAGCGGTTCTACATGGGAAGGATATCGCGTGTCTAATGGCATAAGGACGTAGGCGCCATTATACGACTTTTTGCTTTTCGTAACGGCAAAAGGTCGTATTTTTTTTTTTTTTTATCGTATTTAGGCGAGAAACACGAAGATTCGTTCAAAAACGTTGAAATTCAATATTGGGTCAATTAAAAGCAGAAGGTCGTATGTACTGGTAGATACGACCTTTCAGTCCTAACTTTGAGAAAAAAAATGGTCTTCACTAATTGCATAAGGTCGTATCCGTCAAAAAAAAATTTTTTACAATATTTGTGGTAAATAAAAAATTTTCAATAAATGGCAGAAGGTCGTATCTACTGGTGGATACGACCTTTTTCAACTGATAAACAATCGAAAAAAAAGTACCTCAACTAATTGCATAAGGTCGTATCCGCCAAAACTCATTTTCGCAAATTTCAACGTGCGTACATAATATGAATAAAAGGTATAGATAACTGAATAACTCCGGAAATGTTTGTACTGCAATACTGGAACAAATTAAATTTTTATTTGATTCGAGATTCTCGGAACTATTCATAATCGGTATTTGTGAGGCTGTTCCTTACAATTTATCTACGCGTTTCAGGTGTTTTTATGACTTTTGTGTCGAGGGTTGAAAAAAAAAAAAAAAAAAATGGCGCTTACGACCTTCTGCTTTTATCTACGAATATTTTTTATCGAATTTTCCGAAACGTTGTTTTTTTTCATTTATCTTTGCGTTTCAAGTGTTTTTATGACTTTTGTGCCTAGGGCTGGAAAAAAAAAAATGGCGGATACGACCTTCTGCTTTTACCTTGGTATTTTTTTTCTATGAATTTTCGAAACGAGGTCAATTTCGATTTTTCTTCGCGTTCACGAGTTTTTAGAGCTATTTGGAAAAATGACGAAAAATAAAAAAAATTGGTACTTACGACCTTCTGCTTTTACCTTGGTATTTTTTTTCTATGAATTTTCGAAACGAGGTCGATTTCGATTTTTCTTTGCGTTTCACGAGTTTTTAGAGCTATTTGGAAAAATGACGGAAAAAAAAAAAATTGGTCGTTACGACCTTCTGCTTTTGTCACTAATTTTCGTTTTTCATTAAAATGTTAATGAAAGTAAGACGTATCCGCCTAACTTACGACGCTTTGCCGTTCAATTTTCAATCTTCTAATTTCGATTGATCTATACGTTTCGATCATTTTTAGAACGATTGGCGTAAAAAAAAAAAAAATTATACGCCCTTTTGCCACCAATATGTGATTTGTGGTGGTTACGACCTTATGTCATTAAACACGCGATATGGTAGGAATGAGATTAGTGATTCGAATATCATTTGATTCTTCGAATCTAGGGTCGAGACATCCTAATGAGAGGACGTGGGATAGGATGCAGCTACGATATCAATATCTGATACTCAACGTGTGAGGTATACTGAGCACGTAACAATCGCAACAAGTTTTCTCTTCTTCCCCAATTTATCATGCTACTCAAAAAATCTGAAAAAATTCCCGAAATTTTTTTCCATCCTCAATAACATGTACGAATTATTACGGAATTTCCGAAGACCTCAAATTAAATGGGTGGCCCGTTTGACGAAGAAACCCTCAAATACATCAGACATTGCGTCAGTATGAGTAATTGCACAACAAAACACTCGAACAGAATTTTCATTTATTAACAATAACTTCATGGCTCGATAAGAGTAAAGAATTTTTGAAAAATACGTCCGGTTTGACAGACGAATACGAGCACATCATATTATACCATTGGGACCTCACAAGGAGCTGAAATAAGTTATACTCGTTTCCTTTTATTTTGTGAAAAATTTGAATCATTTGTTTCATTGCACCCCCACAGTCTTCGAATGCTGATGTCAAAGGAGCGGGCGGTGACGAAGATATGACCAAAGGATCAGGCTACAATGATTACAACGAAAGTCATATGGGAGCAGAATTCGACGGATCTTCCAACGCGGATTCCACAATACGACCGCCCCAAGTAGACGGACCAGCACAAAAGAGCCTTTCATGTATGTATAATCCAAACAGACGCTGATACGATTTATTATATACCACGGGCTTTGCCCATGCGCGTTTTGTGTGCCAAGCCACTTGGACACTTGCAATAAAATTTCGGATTGAATCATGATTCACAATCGTATATTGTTACAAGTCTTTCCCGTCGTTATCAAAGCAGCATCATTACCATTTTTTTATTACGCTTTATACACATGGTAGTATCGTCGAAAGTCTCTCCAGTAATTACCAAAACAGCATCATGACCTTTATGTGTAATACATATATACTGTGCGTTTTCGGTGTGACAATCATGTAGATTGTCGCGACGGAAGTGACGAGGACAATTGTCGTAACCCAGATAACAAAAGTGCTCGCACAGTGCGTGTAGAATGGCGCGCACGCGGTGCGGATCAGTCCGCACCACGTGAGTTCAAAACACCACGCAGATGTGTCCTCCATGGAGACGCATATGAGTCGCTCACCGTGCGTCGCACGCGCCCAGTAAACGAACACGAATTGGAACGAATTGAGTATCTGCAAAACAGAATTAACACGAATTAAATAGAATTAAAAAAAATTGCTAAGAATTGACACACAGGTCTTTTTAATTCCATCTAATTCGTATTAATTCTGTTTTCCACATACTCAATTCCTTTTCGTTTACTGGGCGGTGCGAGTTCATTGAGGGTTTCAAAACGCGGCGCGTGAAGAAGTAGGGTTAGGTTTCGCTTTTAGAAAATGACCGTTGTATATCAACGTAGATTTACTTACCAGAAGTTATATAAGAATGCAACTGCCTAATAGACTGCTCTTTCCATGAAAACTGTTTGAACCAGTAGATGAATTCGATGAAACAAAAGCACTACAGATATCATTTATCAAACAAGCTCTGAGCAACACGTGTGTCTCGGCACGAAGATGACGGACGAAGTCAAACATATAACGCACATGTTAGGCCAGTAAAAATAGACGTTTTTTTTAGTCAACTTTGCACTAAATTTTAGGTGTTATTTTATTTTTTTATAAGGTTTAGTATCACTTACTAAGTATAAAATCACAAAATGCTGACAGATTCCGGTGGAGCTTCAGACGACATCTTGAAAAAACGTTGCTGGCCGATATCTCGGAAACTATGCACTTTAGGCCAAAAGTCATATGGACCATTATTGTAGAAAATAAAATTTCAAGTCTTTTGTTTCCCACAAACTTTTTTTTTAAATTTACCGTTTGCGATTTATGGCTCATTTAATGAACAGGTTTTTCTATTCCGGCCGATAACTCTTCTAATGTTGGATTAATCAATAAAACCTGTTCATTAAATGAGCCATAAATCGTAAACGGTAAGTTTTACAAAAAAGTTTATGGGGAACAAAAAACGCAAAATTTCATTTTCTACAATAATGGTCTTCATGACTTTTGCCCTAAAGTGCATAGTTTCCGAGATATCGGCTAAAAACGTTTTTTCAAGATGGCGCCTGAAGCTCCACCGGAATCTGTCAGCATTTTGTGATTTTATACTCAGTAAGTGATACTAAACCTCATGAAAAAATAAAATAACACCTATAATTTAGTGCAAAGTTAAATTCTATTTTTACTGGCCTATGTTGGTGCGGGGGATTTTGGATACAATGATTGTTATAGCAATGAATTATTTTTTGATCAATAATTGTACTGAAATAAATTGGTATTGAAGATTAATAGAAATATGCAGTATCAAATTCGTTTATACAGAATTTCAATTTTTTAGATTAATAATTTCGTTTTAATCAATAATTTTTATATTTTTCACTATTTGATCAGTTCAAAAATGTCTTTCTATTATTTTACCATATATATGGGGCATTCCACGTCAAACCAGAGGGTCATCGGCCTGACCCCCTGGGATTCTGATGACCAATGGTTTTTCTGGTTCGTTTCGTTCAAAAATGATACCTCTAATTTTTCAAAAATTTTCCGTTATTTTGTAAGGGTGTGGCGACCTTAAATATCTCTTACTCGAAGATGGACATTTTTAAAATCGATGAAACTTTTTTGTAAAATCGGGGACTCGAAAACAAATTGTTTCGTCATAGTTCGAAAATGGGATGAAAATGCAGTATTTTTTTTTTTTTCAATTTTTTTCCTGGAATTTATTTTCAAGCATCGTTTCTTGTAGTAGAAGATAAAAGAAAATGAACTTCATCTTTCGTTCAAGAGTATAACGAAAAAAACGATGCTCAATTCGAAAAAAGTGATAGAAACTCAAAAAACACTATTTCGAATTAAGCATCGTTTTCTTTGTTCAACTCTTGAACCAAAAATCAAATCGAATTCTACCAGGATGAAGTTTATTTTCATTTCATTTTTTACTCCAAGAAACAATGATTAAAAATAAATTCCCAGAAAAAAATTATTATTAAAAAAAAAAAAAAAAAAAGAAAAGAAATACTGCATTTTCATCCCATTTTCGAACCATGACAAAACAATTTGTTTTCAAGTCCCCGATTTCACAAAAAAAGTTTCATCGATTTCAAAAATGTCCATCTTCGACTAAGAGATATTTAAGGTCGCCACACCCTTACAAAATGACGGAAAAATTTCGAAAAATTAGAGGTATCATTTTTGACCGAAACGAACCAGAAAATCCATTGGTCATCAGAATCCCAGGGGGTCAGGCCGATGACCCTCTGGTTTGACGTGGAATGCCCCATATGTATAAGTACAGTGCGGATTTTCAAAAATTTCTATATTTTGACACAGCTCATATAATATTCAAAAACCGCATTAGGGCTATTGGTGATTGCACTGCGCCTGCATATCGTCCGCATTGCGGAGTCGCACTATACCAGCATCCTGTGAACGCACGTGTGATAGCATATCGCGACTCAATCACTCGCACTTAGCCCTCCATCACATTGCCGTTGGCGAGTGCCTGGGGCCGTGATGCGTTTTCGCAGGCATTCCGTGACGCGCACACCGTGCGGGCAACGTGCAATCGCACGTTTGTTATCTGGGAAGTTTTTGAAAACTTGTCCAACACTTTTATCGAACAATAAATATAATGCTGTAATCCGACGATCACACCCACAACACTGTTCATAGCACATGATCGTGACGTTTTTGGTTCGCTACACTGGGCTACACTCGGTGTAGCCGAACATTCCCGATCGGTTAAAAAATTTTCAGATAATTGCTGAAACTTCGAATTTAAAATAAACAGAATAGCCTGCCTTTCGTTTTTGCGTAAGTCTGGAGTTTCGGAGATTATCTAAAAATTTCGAAGCTGATCGGGAATGTTCGGCTACACCGAGTGTAGCCCTATGTAGCGAACCGCAAACGTCAAAAGACTGTTTGAACTTTTATCCCACAGATATAATATTTATTATTGACCGAGGGGTTAATCACTTTTGAAGTCCGGTGTACACAGTGTGCGAAGTCCCATGAAGTCTTTGAAGTCCCCGTGAAGTCTGTGAAGTCCCATGAAATCCCGTAAAGTCCCATGAAATCACGTGAAGTCCGATGAAATCCCGTAAAGTCTTGTGAAGTCCGTTGAAATCTTTTGAAGTCCCACGATGTCTTTGAAGTCCTCGTTAAGGCCACGAAGTCCGTGAAGTCCCGTGGAGTCCCGTGAAGTTTCACGAAGTCCCGTGAAGTCTCATGAAGTCCCTTGAAATCTTTTGGAGTTTTTGAAATTTCGGACGTCCCACGAAGCCCCGACAAGGCCAATGAAGTCTCACAAATTCCCGTGAAGTTCTATGAAATTCTACCCCTTGTGTAATTGCGAAAGGGCATTGAAGCCTTTTCAGATATCAATTTTGGAACGATTCGAGGAACAATTAAGTATTGCAAAACTATATTTAATCGAGTTTAAAACACTGACTTAAAACGTTCTTGAAGTCCGAGTTGAAGTCATATTTTCGCGTGTTTTTGTAAATTATCCAATAGCTCAATGAACTACGACATGAATAATAAGTATCAGCAATAAGCGGGAATAAGTAATCAAATTTAAAGAATAAGCCAGGAGAGGGCCAGAGATGGTGCAGTAGCCATAAACGATTTTTCTACTTTAGTTCGACTTTTACATCAAATTAGTATAGATCGAGGTACAGATACTTGAATGCTTGTAGGCGCCAGTCAGCTATTCTTATTTAGTGATGTCCAGAGTCAGAAAAAAGTCGGAAAAAACTAGTACACTAAAAACGATAAGCTTACACGTCGTGGAACACCTGGAACACTGAATTATACTTGACGATGACATTGAAGTTTGCATCGTTGGAACGCAACGAAATTCAACGTAAATTTAAAAACAATATACACAGCAACATTTTCAAGTTATTTCTAATCGTTTCATTTTTCAAACATAGCAGGATCATTTTTGGTAAATTAATATATTTAAATTATTATTTTTTTCGGATTAATTTCTGATATTTTTTTTTTTTTTTTTACTAGTATAATATAACTATACAAAAGACATGTACTTGGCAATTGTATCTGATTTTAACCCTTTTGTAAGTAGACATTTTTATAGTACCACTTTTGTCAAGGAGGAATTTTGATTGGTAGATTTTTTTGAGGTTAGTGATCATTATTGTACTTGGCGAAAGGTTTTTGCACCAGAGGTTATATAACACTCTTATAATTATTATTGTATGAGTCGTATTATTAGGTATTATCAAAGCCCTTGAAATTCTATGAGGTCTCATAAAGTCTTTGAAGTCCCGTGAAATCTTTGAAGTCCTGTAAAGTCCCGTGAAATCTTTTGAAGTCCCATGAAATCTTCTGAAGTCATTCGGAAGTCACGTAAAGTCTTTGAAGTCCCGTGAAGTCTTCGAAGTCTGTGAAGTCCCATGAAGTCCCGTGAAGTCCCATGAAGTCCCGCGAAGTCCCGCGAAGTCCCGCGAAGTCCCGCGAAGTCCCGCGAAGTCCCGCGATCTCCCGCGAAGTCTCTTGAAGTCCGATGAAATATTCTGAAGTCTTTGAAATCCTTGAAGTCCCATGAAGTCCCATGAAGTCCCATGAAGTCCCGCAAAGTCCCGTGAAGTCCCGTAAAGTCCCGCGAAGTCTCTTGAAGTCCGATGAAATCTTCTGAAGTCTTCGAAATCCTTGAAGTCCCATGAAGTCCCATGAAGTCTTTGAAGTCTTTGAAGTCCTTGAAGTCTTGGAGTCTGGTGTACGTGATTTTTTGGAGTGATTAACCCCTCGTTATTGACTGAAACTGAGATGTAAATAAATGAAACTTATAGTGATGGGTCGGTTGAATATTAATGTTCAATTGTACATATCTATGATCGTGTCAATACTTTTATACAGCACGTCTTTCATAACGAGAACTAATGAGTTTATGAAAGGTGGTCTTGGAAATAGGAGTTTTATTTTAACCCATTGCTTCACGTAAGTCGCGAATCGTCTCGGTTTGAATGGAGTAGCGTGCTTAGGTGAAGCAAAGGGTTAAAGAAGGGTGCAATTCCAAATCAGTATCACGTTATTGTTAGTTGTATCACGTTCTAGTGAAGCATTGTGCATCTATCGTTCATTACCATTGGCATTAAGTTATGACGCCACATATAAACATATCACAGCCATAATACGGTACATATCCTGGTTGAATCGGAAACTTTCTTTTTATATCCTGCAATAATTGACTACTGATGATATTTGTTTAGTGGAGCTTGATGAACCACAAACGGGACAAGATAATAAACCGCTCCCATTGATTGCTAAGGATGACACAGGCGGTCGGCAAACAGATTTAGATGAAAATATTTCGGCGGTCCTAACATCATCACAGCAGCGAAAGACACAGCTAAGTGGAGAAGATCGCAATGTGGTAAGCAACTTCGATTAAAAGATTCTTCGACAAATCTGAATCGTCCGTTTCCTGTCGCCCCGACAGTACGACATCAGCCGCGTAGAGGGTGATGACGAAGACGGCTATGGATCAGGCCTCGGATCAGACGAAATCTTGAAGCCGCATCTAGATATGGACGTGAAAGGACCAGTATCATCACCTGGACTAGAGTCAAGACCAAGACCGGGGACTCCAACACGTACGTCAAATTAAATCATAAGAATATAATTTCGTTTCGATATCGATGAGCTTTTTTTTATCGCCACGATATCCTTAATTGCACTTTTTTTGTATTGAAGTATTTAGATGATGGGCTTGCGATTTGTGATTCTCGAAGACTTCCTTAGACATCATTCACGAAGTACAAGCCCATCCCAACACTCCAATATGATTAATGAAGAGGAGCTGGGCTGAAGGTCCGAATTTAACCCTTCGTTGTCACACTGGGTCACCGGACCCATGGTCTAACTTTGTAGCTAAATATCTGTAACTGAAAGGGTACAAATGGGCCCTTTTTTACTATTTACTGTTAGTTTGGACCATCCCTAGTCGGGAGACACAGAGAGCCCTTTAGTAGAAGGGTCAGTGTTAGTGTGACAGCTGTTTAAAGAAAATCGTGCGCGAGGTGTGGGTCATTGTGACCCAAGTGTGACAATGGCGTCGACTTTTGTGAAAAATTGAGACAAAATAATTTTTTTTTTTTTAATATTCCGTACAAGCCGTAAGTATAATTGTGGCAATCGTTATTTTATTTTTTTGTCAAATATTGGAGAAAAAAGAAACAAAAAGCAAAAAGCAGTGCATTTATGAACTGTCTTTCCACCTCGTTGCGCCCTACTTGCGGACTTGGTCGCAAGTGCCAACTCTCCGACGCAACATTACTACATAAAACAGGGAATATTAGCAATTCTCAAGTACGAGGGTTCCACACCACCAAAAGAAAGCCAATACTTGGAAAACGGGGTCCGGTACAGACTGTGCACCCCACAGCAGGATCGGAAGTCGAAGGAGCAATGCTCCTCCTGTCAGCGTCCAATGTGCAGCCAACATCGAGCTTTTATGTATGTCGACTGCACTGTAACAGATTGAATACCTTTTTTGTTGACCCTTTATCGTTTTATTTTATATTAATAGACCATAATACTATTATACTATCAGTATTTGACTAGAAATAGCCATGTTTTTACACCTCAAAATCGACCTAATCTATGTGTAGGAATAAATATACTTTTTGAAACGTACACCACAGAGCTATTTTTTTCCACAAAGTACCCTATTTTGAGAGCGTCGTCCACAAATTTTATGAAAAAATACTGAAAATTGAAAGAGTTATAATTTTTTACGTTCAAAAGGGTCTGTTTTGCAAATTGATGGCTTTCGGATTTTTTTTACCATGTCGAAATTTTATTTTTCAATAAACAACGATGGATTCTTATTCTAGAGAGTTCAAAGTATGTGAAAATATTTTGTTGATTGAAATCGGACTGATAGTTGGGATGCAAAAGCCTTTTGAAATCCGTCTGGGTCTATCTGACCCAGTGTGACAACGGTGGGATTCCTGAGAAGTGTGACAACGAAGGGTTAAAAAAATTCCAAACAGCGAAAATTCCGAATTTCAATATTACCGACTCACAGTTTCTAGAAAGGGTATTTCCCCCACAGTCTACATAGCCGATTTCAAAAATTGATAAACGCGGAACTCAGAACGTTCCAAGTTTCGAACGCTGAAGATCCGAAGGGCCAAACTTCCGGAACTTGGAACTCACGCATGTACACAATCCGTGTTTAATAATTCGGGCCGTATTGCCCGTATTGATCCAATCGAAACCAATGAAGTGGTCAAATTAATTGTATTGAGATTTACTTTTTGGAAAACACTTTTCAAAATCGTATCAATTATTTATGACATCACGAAACTATCAATTAAAGTAAATAAAATGGGATTTGTCAAAGAGCGTCTCGATCAGAATGAACTATATTTTTTGTCTTCACATCCTGATAAATAAACCGAAATTTTCGGATTTGTGGGCCTTCAGAGGTATTGACCTTCTGAGTCTTGAGCTGTCTGCATTCCGACGTTTCCGAATTTTAATGTTCTGAACTCCAACGTTTCCAAAAATTCGGAATCGTCTCAAACGAATTCGACGTTTTTACTGTTAGCAACTTCAACCCGGCTCCAACAAAAAGCCAAATCGTAAATGGTGAGATTAAGGCCGATGTCGAATTGTGCTGAACTTCCCGGTGTACACAGCTCGTTTCCTGTCAGTCGGTATTAGCTGTCGAATAGACAAGTTTAATGTATACTGTATAGGTTTGTAAGATACGTTTGAATTTAAAGTAGCCAGTTAATCGACTTTTATATACATGTCGAGACTGCAGAGATTTATTATTCGACATTCGAACCTAACAGATATTTTTAATTTAATTCGTTTGACAATTAATACAATAAAAATTCCATTTTAACAAAGTTAATATCGGGGTATAGTTTTTCGTTTTTATTTTATTTTTATTGTTTCTAACAACGAACACAATTACTGCGACAATGATCAACGAGTAATTTTTATAACTGACTGCACCGATCTGTTTTTTTTTTTTTTTTTCTATTTCATCGTTAAATTTCTTCGTTGAAAAAGAATCTTTGAATACTGACGATATCTAGACAAGAAAATGATCCCAAATGACTTGTGGACAAACTGTCCTACAGTCTATGCCATTTGTTGAACTTGATACTCGCATACGAATCGTATATGAGTAAATTTTCTCATACCTAAATCTGTTCGCACTGGTATAGTAATTCCCATTTTAATAAGCTTCTAAACTGTTACAGCACAAGGGCTCGATCTCAAGACGTACCCGACCGAACAGATCATCAAAGAAAGTGAGTTGGATTTTTTTATTTATTGAAAATGCCTGTTGGAATGATAATTGCCCGTTGTATACAAGATAGTTCCGTTAACGGGAGGAAAAATATTCACAACCAGTTAACTTCTGACGATTCTTCTGAAACTTTTGTAATTTCTAACAGAGATCGCATAATTTTTTCCTTCTATTTTTTTCTTCTGTTTTTTCTTGTCTTGAGCTCTGCAATTGAAATATTCAATTGTTCAACATCTTATCAAAACTCGGTTATACATCCCGAGTCGAAATTTTAGCCCTCCTTTGAATGCTCCTGAACCTATTTCTTTTGTATCGCACAAGCCGCCACCCTCCGTTGAACCTACCAGGCCCTATTTGCAAAATTCAGTGCTGCCGGTGAACCTCCTTTCACTCCACTTCGCCCTCCGATGGCCCTCCTAGACCTCTTTCAGATCGCAAATATCTCGCGGACATGAACCTACGTAGCCTTATTTGAATCCGAAGACCCCTGTCTTCACCCTACGTAGCCTCCTTTGGATCCAAAGTCTCCTACTCTGACCCTACATAGCCTACTTCGGATCCAATGCTGGCCAAGAACAATAGGACCAAAAACTTTGGATCCAAATGAGGCTATGTAGGGTCAAGGCAGGAGACTGAATTCAAAGGAGGTTACGTAGGGTCAATGCAGTAATCTGGATTCTGGGATATGTTTTTTTGTAACTCTACTAGTTCTTTCAACGCTAAAGCCTTGACAACCCAAAGGCCCCTATTAGGATCAGTTGTGGATCCCACAATAATAGATGTCTATATCACTGCTCGATCGGTTCACCGGATTTGTAAAATATGGAATATATAGGTACACTGTCAGAGAAAAAAAATGTTCCAGGAGATCCACTAAAAGTTTTACGGTAATTTCAACACTGTTTTTAGTTCATACGACGGAAGTGGAATTTTCCACTTCAAGTAAATTTATGTTTTAAATAAAAAAAAGTGTCGAAATGAACATATACATTTTGAAATGTCATATTTCATTCGGATAAACAGATAACCGCGTAAACGAAAAATGCATAATATAATATTTAGTAATTAATGGTAATAATATATGCAAGAACTTCAATCTAGTCAAATTTCAAATGCCAATACTCAAATGCCAAATTTTGATAACATTGAAATATTTCGAGTTATAACTTGACACTTTGATGGGCCTCGAACAAGTAGTAGAGTATTGAATCTAATGCCATATGATAGTTTAGCGTAGTGGTTAGGCCGTGCGACTAGTAACCGAGCGGACGTGGGTTCAAATCCCGGCGGGGACGAAAAATGCGACGATTTTTTCAGTGCGTGCATAATGCGATTTTAACAACATAATAACGCGTAGGTTGGGTCATCTGACAATAATAACCGTCAAATATCGTATTTTTTTTTTTTTTTTTTCTACTATTATTAATTAATAATTTTCTGCCTCGCTAGCGCCCGGTTGAAATTTCTGCTAGAGAAGGAGGGTCTGTAGGGTCTACGCGAGATTCGATTCAGGCCGAGAGGAGGGTCTGTAGGCCCTACGAGCGATTCGGTTCAGGCCGAAAGAAGGGTCTGTAGGGTCTACGCAAGATCGATTTAGGCCGAAAGCAGGGTCTGTAGGGCTGGTGTAACATCT
Organism: Tenthredo mesomela; assembly: GCA_943736025.1. Classification (NCBI taxonomy): domain Eukaryota; kingdom Metazoa; phylum Arthropoda; class Insecta; order Hymenoptera; family Tenthredinidae; genus Tenthredo; species Tenthredo mesomela. Next base: position 2,442,129 of record OX031016.1, read on the forward strand.
GCAATAGGCCCAAAGGAGAGTCCGGAAGATTCGTTTGTACCCTCCATAACCTCCTTTGAATCCAAATGTTCAGTTTCTGCCACTTTTGTAGGTTCAAGTGGAGTCTAACATTAAACGTACCGAACCTCCTTTGACTCCTCGATACTCCCAAGATTTGACAACTCTCGACGAGACTACGAGGTTTAAAGGAGGTTCAAAGCAGGCCTAAAATTTCGACTCGGGATATGATCTACAGCAATCAAGCGACGTATTTTCTATCCACATTACAATTTTATCCACTTTTTGGACAGGAACAATTATTGTTAGCGTGATGAATGATACTGCAATATATTGTACTTACAATAATGTTCAAACTGTCTAGAGTATTAATATTTTTTTATTCTTTGTTCCCTTGCTCTGGTCAGAAGCGGCAAGTGAAGGTAAGCCTTCATCAAACAGCAGCCTGAAATCACGCTACATATCGGCTTATTTTGATTTCATGATCACATTCATGGAAAGATTTTTAATAATTCATACCACATCACGATGAACCGCAGTTTTAATCCCGTTTTATTTGTATTGCAACAGAATTCAAAATTTCAAACGGCCAATACTACAATTATTCGTACTTTCATCAACGAACAGAGTTCTAAACTATTATACCTTACACCGTTACTTATATAATACCTATATACTGTAACTTTACGGATAGTGAGCGTCACTGAAGGTGACGCGAACCGGTTGGTTATTGTGTTTTCTTTACTCGATTTTTATTTTTATTTGAGACTTCTACTATTAATTATTAGCCGTGCCTATTACGGACTTGAACTACCGTGTAGCTGAAGCCGCCTCCCCACAGACCTGAGTACGATAACGCACTAAGGCTGCACTCTACCCTCTTAACTGTTAAATGTTAATTTAATGAAGTTAATTTATTCCCAAATAATAGCTGTGCCAGACCTGGGTAGATCGGAGATCCACCAAGGCTGTATCTAGCTTTCTGTTAGATTTAAACTATAACCTGGAAATGGCGGAGGAAGGGGTTTGACATCTGAGTAAATTGCTTTTTTGTAATGTTCAAGAATCTATTTATTTAATTGACTAAAACTACGGTTGCAACCCTAACCTATATGTACACGTTGCCTATGATTTACTTACTTGATTCTACAAGGTTTTATATTGAATTTTCTATTTCTCTTTCAGTACAAGTTTTCTTTAATTCTTATTTCTGATAATAATGCGTCGATAGTATTTTAATTTTATTCTTCGGTAATTTTCTATTTAATCAATGCTTAGAATATATGATTTGATATTTGGTTTGTTTGATTTGAAGCAAGTGAATTTATATTTGATAATCGAAGTACAGATGATTCTAACGGTTCATCAGAGCTCTATGCTCGTGATGACCAACAAATGACTGTGAGTCTATCTGGTATCTACCCTAGAATAGCTGGTGAGTTGATGCGCGGTGAGTCAACCCGGTCGCTTTGCCGAAGATTGCTAATGAGCTGAGCAGCGTCACGCCTTTTATACCCGTCGTGACGTCACTCAGCTCGTCGTTGTGCGAAGCTTCGAGACTCTTCTAGTCGCTTCGCACGACCGTTGATAGTTTCAAATGTAACCGCTCAGGCTGGGGTAGCCTGGCACGTTACAATACATTTTCTTTTTTGCTGCAAGCTCCAAATATTTCACCGACAATAATTACAGTTATTCACCGATCCAACGACTATACTCACTAAATCGTTAGATCGGAGATTTGACTTATTAATGGTTATTAATTTGTTTATTTATTTATTTATTTTATTTATTTGTTCTATATCGTATATTTTATCTATCCTTTTCTCTTTTATCTAGTTTCTAAGGCATACTAGGTCTGCGCACAGGTTTTTTGGCAAAACCTCTTGCAGATTTTATGTACTGAAATTGCATGCATAAAATGTACCCCTTTGCACCTGGTCAATAAAATTATTATTAATTATTAATTATTATTATAACACACATGTAACACACTAGCTCATGCATGCATACATACACCTACTCCACCTACACAAACTCACACTCGTAATACATTAGTATACAGGTATAACACGTAACCGATTGCAAATAATACAGCGGTTATAATATGGTACAAGAATCTTTTTTCTTGCGACATTGTTCCGCTGTATAAGATAAATCAATAATAATTAACCCTAGAATGGTAACCTGGGGTCTTTTTGGACCCCAACGATTTGATGAAAACAGGCATTTTTACGATTTTCTCACGTTTCCTACCCCGTTACCCAATTTTTGACCAACTTTACAGACTTCGGGCAAAATGTCCATAGGCTCACGTGATTCTGCATTGAAAGACGAACCGAAAGAGCCCCCGTAGGACCTTCTACGTGAAATTATACCCGAGATATGAATTTTCAAAATTGGGGTATTTTATGACCCCAGGTTACCGGAATAGGTAAAAAAAATAAGGTTACCATTCTAGGGTTAAATCATCCGGGCAATGACCAACTCGTGAATTATATCTACGATCAAGTCATAAACACATGTTATATTTCATGGGCGCAAATTTTGGAAAACCTTAACGCAATTATACTAGAAGAATTCGTTAACCCGTTGGAATCATTACGTGGAGAATTGCTCAATTAGGGCATGTGATCAACTTGCATGGTCTATTGGAGTATATTTTAAATTTCTAATACCTAATGTTAAATGTATAATATAGTATATAACATAACAAGGTGAATTTAGTAATGCGTTCTGCGAAGACGTGGGTGTTATTATTATGATCGGAAACGCTAACTGCACACGGAGAGAATTGTTCTAGGAGAGATTACCATACTTTATGGTGGCTGTGAGCTATACTAGAACATTGCACGAAATTTGATACAAAGTTTAGGAAAAAGTCTCATGAGTATTGGAAACAGTAATATAAACAATGGTATATCAACGATTTTCCTCCTACTTTTTCCTATACTTTGTATCAAATTTCGTGCAATGGTCTGTATAGCTCACAGCCACCATAAAGTATGGTCATTTCTCCTAGAAAAATTCTCTCCGTGCAGCTCTTCAAGTTTAGTCCGTTGCGCAATTACCATTGTGTTGCTACAGTGGGATCCCTCAATAAGCCCTCCCAAGCCGCCAAGGGGAAGTGTTTTTCCACGAAATGAGGTACCCCCACTCTGCCTTCTTCGCTAGTCGCACCAATGGTTTTCCGTCTCTCTCTTTCCTCGCTACGCTATGTCTTAATAGGCGAAGTGGGGGAACGCTGCGAGCGACAAACTGGGGAAGCGGGCTTATTGAGGGAGGCCCTATTGAGGGATCGGACTGTAATTATTGGAAATTAGCATCATTTTTTAGAACTATTCAGGTATATCGCGTGATCTAAATTCATCTTCTCGCTGCTCTAAATTATACCAAACCTTGTGAACACTACGCTGTTACGTTTACAATGGCCGATGAGCATTTTTGGGCGGAAGAATTCCAGTCGGAAGAATAACGCGAATATGGTATCCATAAACAACGTCTACACTTACACAGATTACATACTTACACAAGGTTTTGCAAGCAAAGGAATGCTGTGTTCCAAAGTTTTTCGGTACACACCTGCACGCGATATGATTTTTTGTAAATGTCCTTATGCTCGTGGAATTTGTGTGGTGTATGGCAGGGGTCGGCACACTCATTAGTCCAAAGAGTCAAATCTGTTAATCCTCTTAACCCGTTCACCGGTACTAATCCTTTTAATGCCATTTCTTGGATTTCGGTAGGTATGGGTGGGGATATGCAGGTATGACAAGACCCGGACGGTCGAACGCAGTTCTTGCCGTCGCAAATAGAGCAAACCACCCCTTAGTTCCTTTCATTTCTCCTGAACGCTGCCCCTACCATCACATTTCCAGGTAAGGACGAGTGATCGTTTTCAGGTAGACCGAGGGGATTTACGGTCGCACTAATTGACACTTGGAGCCGGACTGGCTCGGCGAGCCGGCGTTGCCGACCCCTGATGTATGGTATATTACACATCGTGCTCGCGGAGAATTTTACAATGTGTTTTTTTATTGCCTGCTTCAGCGCACCGGCGCGCTTTTATGATGACTTTTCAAAGAGTTCAATGTTTCCCTTCACGAATTGCAAAAGAATGAATTTAAAGAAATTATTGTAACGCACCTCACGATAGGTCAACAGGTCGTTATTCACTGTCGAGACGAAGGCCTACAACGTGTCAGGGTCCACTGGATCCGTGAAGACGGTGCTCCTGTTCCATCTGGAAGCACCGACGTAAATGGCAGACTTGAAATGCCCAACGTCCAGGTCATCCACAGTGGTAATTACGTGTGCGAAGCATTGGGAGTCCCCCTGAACACCCCGGGACGAAGAGTCATCTCACATCTGACCGTTGAAAAGGGTAAGTCCGTTCTTCCTGCTCATCACTTCGTAATGAATTACTTTCAACGAAATGATGAGATAGCGAAATTTGCGGTCTCCTCAGTTTATGAAGCGGCCGTTCAATCGTATGCTCGCGATCATCAATTGTGATTTGTGATTTAAATTTACAGAAACACCTCAGACCCCAGGACCACCGCGAACCTGTCAATTCAACGAGGCCACTTGTAGCAATGGTGATTGTATAGACAAATCAAGAGTCTGCGACGGACGATACGACTGCACGGACGGCACTGATGAAATCAGATGCGGTAAGTCTCAACGCATTTGAATTAAACAGAATTTAAGACATGATCATGCGCCTATGCTGGTTCATAGATCGCGATGATCATTCGTGTCTTAAAATATCGCCTACAATTTATTACTCTAGGTGAACACGGCTGCGAACCCAACCAGTTTCGATGTGCGAATAAGGAATGTGTCAGCAAAGTCTGGCGATGCGACGGTGACAGAGACTGCGTTGACGGGAGTGACGAACAGAATTGTGAACCAGCTCCACCAGGCTCAGCCTGCCAGTACAACGAGTACCAATGCGCTGACAGACAGTGCATACCGAAGAGCTTCCACTGTGACAAACAACCAGACTGCTTTGACAAAAGTGACGAATTTGGCTGCAGTAAGTGATTTTTTATTATAATTTATACTACATTCGATTATTGATGATTTTCTTGAACTCAATATAGTAGTTATCAGTGCATGAACTTGTTATCAAAATCGCTTAATTTACAGCTAAGGCTCAGGTTTTAAGGCCGCCGCAACATATGGTGATACTCAACGTAGGAGAGACTTTCACCATCACTTGCACCGCACTTGGTATTCCATACCCTGAAATCAGTTGGCGTTTGAACTGGGGTCATATACCGGCCAAGTGTACAACGACATCAATAAACGGCACTGGAGTTTTAACCTGTCCTTCAATAGCGATCGAAGACCAAGGCGCCTACTCTTGCGAAGCAATAAACACTCTAGACAGGGACTTTGCTATACCTGATTCCATCCTCAAGGTCGAATCCTCAAATCCAGACGTTTGTCCACGAGGAACATTCAACTCGCTGGCTCAGACTGCCGATGAATGTATCTCCTGCTTCTGCTTTGGCGTCGCAACACAGTGTTCTAGTGCCGACCTCTTTACCTATCAGCTTCCGGCACCTTTCGACCAGTTCAACGTTGTCTCAGTTGAGACTTATCCGGAAATAAAAATTCTGGGTGAAGTAGCTGGAAATGCGCCAGAGGTTCGCCCACTAGGACGCAACGGAGTACAAGTTTCTGACCGTTATGGTGACTCCGGGAATCCAAGCAGCGTTGTGTACTTTGCTCTGCCAGAAAGCTACCACAATAGTCAACTCAAATCTTACGGAGGATACTTGAAATATACTGTCCGACACGGTGGCCGGGGAAGATCCAACGACGCTCCATCCGTAATACTTACCGGAAATAACTATGTCCTCTTACACAAAGGCGAGCCCATCTCGTCAGACTACGAAACTGAAAAGAGTGTGAGATTCTTCTTCGGTGATTGGGTCAAGCAGCAGGGTTGGGACGAGGTTACAGCTTCGAGAGAAGAGATTATGATGGCACTAGCACATGTTGATAATATTCTTATCAAGTAAGTTAATACACGGTATATCCAGAGGCGAAATGATTCCTCTAAACTAGGGTTGTACAAATAGTACAAAAATCGAATCAAATCGAATAATTTGAATATTCCAAATCATCTGAGGAGTGTGATTAAAATTTAGAAGCTTCCATTCTTCTTATTTTACTAGAGAACAGCTCAAATCTTAGAATGTTTTAAATATTTTCCTTGAAGCAGCCTCATAGATGCTAATGTATGTATAGTAGGGTGTGTCACTTTTTTTTTTTTTCTTGGATTCGGGATCTCACCCCCTCAGTATCTCATACTATATGCCATAATGTTGTGGTATGAATTTGAGCTATGTCGGATTTTTTTTAGAGGTTCCTCATCGAGTTTTTAGGCACGATCGTTGAAAACGGAGTGCCTTATACATTCGATATCGCGAAAAACGTCGGATCGAATAAAACTCCTGAAATCATATAGGAAGCACGTTTTGACACCTGGGTAGTCGTTTTTTGACATTTTCAAGAGTGGTGTATGTGACCACCCCATTTCTTGTAAACACGGTTTCAGCCACACCCTTGAACCAATTTCGATAAAATTTGCAGAGGATACTTTTGTCACCCTACAGATGTGCAAATTTCATTGTCGACCCGATCCGACTTCCGGTGTGGAAACGGCGTTCGCTAACTTCCTCAATTTTGAAGATAGAATATTGAGCTTCGAAATTTAGTTTTCAGATAGGAAAAGAAAATTTTGTGAATTTTTGAGGATTTTTCCCGCACCTGCATCCGGGTGCAAACTCGTCCGAGTTCCTTGTAAACACGGTTTCAGCCACACCCTTGAACCGATTTCGATGAAATTTGCAGAGGATACTTTTATTACCCTGCAGATGTGCAAATTTCGTTGTCGACCCGATCCGACTTCCGGTGTGGAAACGGCATTCGCCAACTTCGTCCATTTTGAAGATAGAATATTGAGCTTCGAAATGTAGTTTTCAGATAGGAAAAGAAAATTTTGTGAATTTTTGAGGATTTTTCCCGCACCTGCATCCGGGTGCAAACTCGTCCGAGTTCCTTGTAAACACGGTTTCGGCCACACCCTTAAACCAATTTCGATAAAATTTGCAGAGGATACTTTTGTCACCCTGCAGATGTGCAAATTTCATTGTCGACCCGATCCGACTTCCGGTGTGGAAACGGCGTTCGTTAACTTCCTCAATTTTGAAGATAGAATATTGAGCTTCGAAATGTAGTTTTCAGATAGGAAAAGAAAATTTTGTGAATTTTTGAGGATTTTTCCCGCACCTGCATCCGGGTGCAAACTCGTCCGAGTTCCTTGTAAACACGGTTTCAGCCACACCCTTGAACCGATTTCGATGAAATTTGCAGAGGATACTTTTATTACCCTGCAGATGTGCAAATTTCGTTGTCGACCCGATCCGACTTCCGGTGTGGAAACGGCATTCGCCAACTTCGTCCATTTTGAAGATAGAATATTGAGCTCCGAAATATAGTTGTCAGATCGGAAAAGAAAATTTTGTGAATTTTTGAGAATTTTTCCCGCACCTGCATCCGGGTGCAAACTCGTCCGAGTTCCTCATAAACACGGTTTCAACCACACCCTTGAACCAATTTCGATGAAATTTGCAGAGGATACTTTTGTCACCTCCAAGAAATGGAAATTTTCCCGTATGTACTCGATCGAATAACCAGTTGAACAAGCGACCATAAAGCAATTTGGTTCGAACTATAGAACCGACATGAACCGGTGATGCAGGCGAAAAAAAACACGTCATACTATGATCAGAATGAAATGAATGAAAAAATAAATAATAAACAATAAATAAATAAAAACAATGGGCGATCGTGCCTTAAGCAAAAAAGCGATGAGCTTTTTGGCTAAAACCGTCTAGTTATGTTTTCCATTCATTTAACATAGGAAATTTTGCGACCATGGACATAATGCCGTATATCTTTTGAGTTTTTCTTGTTAATTGCGACCACTATGCGGGGGATTGTTCGCATATATCTACACGATTTTACGCACCATCATTCATTTTTTTGTTCTTCACCTATGCTCTGTAATAAATGACTATAAAATGACTTTAAACAAACAAAAATTGAAAAAAATAAATAAATAAATGAATAAATGATGATGCGAAAAATCGTGTAGATATATCTGAGTAATCCCCCGCATAGTGGTCGCAATTAACAAGAAAATCTCAAAAGATATATGGCATTATGTCCAAGGTCGCAAAATTTCCTATGTTAAATGAATGGAAAACAGAAAAACTCGAAGAGGAACCTCTAAAAAAAATCCGACATAGCTCAAATTCATACCATAACATTATGGCATATAGTATGAGATACTGAGGGGGTGAGATCCCGAATCCAAGAAAGAAAAAAAAAGTGACACACCCTAATGTATAGCTACTGGGACAGGTCTAAAATTGATTCTCTATGGAATTAGGTAATCAGCATTCCAATATAAAATAATACAGTGTCAATTATTTTCAACTGACAATTTCAAATTCGGAGTTATTACAATATTCGAATCATTCGATTATCTAAATGATTCGAACTATCCGAACGCTTCAAATTATGACACAGACGCTAAATTCGTGTATTTCTCATCCAGAGTGAAGTACGACGACGGACCTATAGATACCACCATCACTAACGTATTCATGGATACAGCAGATGTGCGTAACACGGATCAAGGTGCTGCCACGTTTGTTGAAGAATGTCGCTGCCCAGTTGGTAAGTTTATCAAGCAGAATCCTTGATCTCAAATGACATTCACTGGCCATACTTCAATTGGAAACTAAGCATTTCACACTGGATCTTATTCATCGTTTCAGGCTACAGTGGTTTGTCATGCGAACACTGCGAATCTGGATACCTCAGGCGAGACAGTGGTCCATGGCTTGGACAGTGCTACAGAGAGGAGCCACCATGTCAACCTGGCTACTACAAAGACCCGTCAAGGAACATCCCATGCCAACCTTGCCCTTGCCCTCTCACCAACCCTTCAAATCAGTGAGTTTGTTGAGATTTATTTCACTTTCTTCTCTTTCCATGGATAGTCAATCTCAATTGAATATTTTGTGTTTATTTCCAACTTCATGGGTGGCTGTATTATTTCTGTTTGAAAATAGATACAGTCGAACTTGTCATCTTGACGCTGATGGTCAACCGACATGTGATTGTCCGCAAGGATATCTTGGACGTCGATGCGAAGAGTGTGCTCCTGGTTATCAGGGAAACCCTCTCCGCCCTGGAGACTCCTGCGTTAAGGTTGATGAATGTGACCCTAATGGCAGTACTAGTCCATATGCAGACCCTGCCACCGGAGTTTGTCAATGCAAGGTATAAACAACTAGTCGTTACACCCATTCAATAGACTTCTACAGATCTTGTTCATGGCTTTTTTTTCATGAATTCAAAGACTTGCCAAATTTCAGCCGGTAATATTTCGTCTTGATCCATTACATTAATTTTCTAATTTCTAATTATGTTAACAGTTATACAATATCATTGATTTTACTCGTATTGTTATTGTTAATACTAACATTCCTGATGGATTTGGACGTAATTTCCGTGTAATGTGAGTATACATGTATGACTATGTAAATTCTATATTCAATTACTATTCAATCACAATTCGATACTAATGAATAGAACGATTTTACTTTTATTGATTATCACTGGCGTAGCTACACTTCCAGCGTCCTGGAGCCAAATTCTTTAAGCGCCCTCTCATATGGATATTTTTTCAGTTATCATAATCAGTTATTATATAAATTGACAAAAATTCGGACCAAAGAAACAAGAAAAATCATTTCCGGGGTGCCCCCTAGACCCCGGCGCCCTGGAGCAACTGCTCCCTCTGCTCCCCGACGCTACGCCACTGTTGATTATCCATCTCTGCACAACAGACTGTACGAAAAATATACTGTCTTTTTCAGGCATTCTCAACTGGTCGTACCTGCAACAAATGTAAGGCTAATACATTCCACCTTGCTGCAACAAATAAATTTGGATGCGTCAGCTGCTTCTGTATGGGTGTAACTTCAAAATGCACTTCTTCAAACTGGTATAGAAGTGAAGTAAGTCAACATTGCGCTTCTTTGAGCGTAATAACTAATGATCAGGGGCGTATTTACCCTAGGGCCATGGCGGCCATGGCCCGGGGCGGCAGGCTGCGAGGGGCGGCGTCAGCCGCCCCGCGCACTTAATATTTTACGAAACGAACACAGGATCAAGTCTGTAGGATGGATAGAACCGAAAATATGAGCATTTAAAAGACAGCGTGTTTCCGTTTTTTGCCCTTTTTCTACGAAATTCAACCCTCTGCAACTCTGAAACTATTGAAGATAAAAAAATTTGAAAAATTGTTTGATACATTCATTTGACTCGTAGAATTTGTAAAAAAAATCAAAAAAGAATCGGAGACATCAAGTGAAATTTTCGATTTATTTTTATTTAAATTTTCGCCATAAAACTTCAAAAATTACACTCAGAAAAAAAATTGCTAACCAAATCGTTTTGTTGGTCACTTTTGGTAGTTGCAACAAAAAATATTGTTGGCGGAACAAACCAACAAATAGAATTCGCCTACCTTTGTTGTGTCAACAATATGATGCGTAATGCCAACAATATTTTTTGTTGCAACTACCAAAAGTGACCAACAAAACGATTTGGTTAGCAATTTTTTATCTGAGTGTATAACCGATTGATCTTGCAGATGATCTACAAGAAGAATGTGTTCTTTTAAAACAATTCTTGACGTCTCATGAGAACAAAATGAGTTTAAGGCAACTTATAGTGTATTATGTGGCATGCCCGTAAACCAAGTGTTTTTCGGCGAGAATATTCTGAATCATTATTAATACATTTTTCTGAATAATTATTATACATAATTCTGAAATGATTATTCGAGTCAAAAACGGTTTACGGGTGCGCCCCATACTGTATTTTTTTCGAAATAGGCATGAAAAGTCACTTTGACGCCTGTTGAGATTCACTAGACGAAGAGTGGGGTTATGGTGCGATCTGTCGCGCACTTCGAACCGCGCATCGAAACTGCCGTATAAAGACTTTATACGGCAGCTTTGGAATGCGCACTTCGAACTGCGCATCCAGACTGCCGTATAAAGACTTTATAGGGCAGTTCTGAAACCAACCGTATAAAGTGACACTTTGTAAATCGAAAGCAGGCGTCAAAAAGTGACTTTTCATAATACGTGCATGAAATGGGCCTTCTTTCATGCTTGTTGGGCGTGGGGAAAATCGCTTGTGTCGAACTACGACGAGAGCGGGAGGGAAAGTACTTTTCCTCCCGCTGCAGTGGGGAGAAAAGTACTTTTCCTCCCGCCCATATATATATATATATTATATATATCCCTTTTCCGATCGACGCGCATCAAAGAAGACCTATTTCGTGCCCTTATTATGAAAAGTACAGTGTGCAACTAGAGGGGGATGGCCATTTCTACCTCGGGTGAGACGTTTTTAGCACTCGTCGTCGTCTCGGGCACCTTCGGCGCCCTCTACTACGACTCGTGCAAACGTCTCACCCTCGCTAGAAATGGCCATTTTCCCCCCCTAGTTGCACAATATACTATTTCAATGCCTATGCCGAAAAAACCTATTTATTAAGCAAAAGGATTTGGAGGAAGCATTTCCATGTACAGAAATATACAGAAGAACGTTTGAAGAGTTTAGCCATCCTTAATATAGAAGCTGACTTAACCACATCCGTTAATTATGATAGTGTGATTGACGAATTTGTCGACCAATTTGTGCACCGCAAAAAAATTCCAATATTCAATAATAGTATATTGTGTAGCAAGGGCGTAAAGTGGGCTTTTTTAGACCGAGTGTGGAGTTTGCAGTACTAGTCGGAGGCGAGGGAGCACGAGTCGAAGACGAGTGCATCCGCGAGCCGAAGACGAGTACTGCAACCACACGAGGTCAAAAAGCCCACTTAGCCCTTGGTACACACCATATTTTTTGTAACGCATGTATTGATTTCTCCGTTTTTTGTGCTTATAAGCGGCATATATATATATATATTGTAACGTGTCCGACCGTCACAAGGCTAGACGACGGTGATTGGTCGGAGTAAACACCGAAGAACTGGACAATTTCAGATAGACGAGCGAGCGACGCTTGTGACGTCACAAGCGTAAGCAAAAGAGTATATAAACACGAGTCGACAGAGCTCGGGAGCGCAATCGTGGTATAGCATCCCAGGCGACTCATTTGATATTGAACTAAGGATCTTCCAAAGGCAATAAAGTAGAATCATTAAATTCACGATACTTAGACAATTCAGAAATTATTTCAAAAGCAATTCTAATATCACCTACCCGGGTATAGAATCATTATATTATATCGAGCATTAGCTATAGCAGCATTGTTACGAACGGTTAAAAGAAAAGAGAAATTACGGTTAAAATAGCCTTTAACGTAGGATAAAATAGAATAAGTTAAATGTACGAAATTTTGTTGATATTTTATTTGATTTAACAATACAGGAAATCAAATTGCTACTTATAAATTTTGCCTGGTATTTTCTTATCATCCTGTTTGACATTAATAAATACCAGAATAAGCCGAGTAGTTACAGCTTTGGCGAACAACGGTAGAAGCGAACGACATTGGCGTAAAAACCTGTGTTCGAGGGCCAACCGTTGGAAACCCGAGTCTGACAGGCAGTCTTGGTGTAAAAACCCGGATCTGTAGTTAGTCAATAAAATCATCAATAGCAGGGAGACAGGCTTGGCGTAAAAACCCGGCTCTGTAGTTAGAATTCTGAATCTTAAATTCAGAACCAATACGGCTTTGGTAATTAAACCTATCCGAGTCCGGTAGCTAGCGTAGGGAGATAAAATCTGAATAAGGTGGCTTTTGCATGGTAGACCCATCCTTTTCCTCACCTTTCAGTACGAGGAGTCCGTAATAATACTTAATAAATTAAATTTCAGAAAATAGATAAATTTCGAACCCGTAGCAACCGACTTTTACTATAACCAGAAGGTTCGTAAAAGCCGAAACGTTACAATATACAGGGTGTTCCAGACCTCGCGACGAATATTTCACAGGGTAAATCTTGATCAAAAATGGGATCGAAATTTCCTCAGCCGATTTTTTTTCAAATGCATATCTTTTCCGTTATAATTAATTCAATTTCAGTCAATGACGCGCGGCTTACGAACGGCCGCGCGTCGGTGTGCTTACCGCTCGGTTGTGTGCACTTTTTTTCGTGGCGACAATAGGGCGAGAGACGCGCACACAACCGAGCGGTGATTACACCGACAAACGGCCGTTTATAAGTCGCATGTCATTGGCTGAAATTAAAATAATTATAACGGAAAATCCATGCATCTCCGAAAAAATCGGCTGAGGAAATTTCGATCCCATTTTTGATCAAGATTTACCCTGTGAAATATTCGTCGCGAGGTCTGGAACACCCTGTATATATATATATATATATATGCGTTTATTTGACCTAAAAATAGGGTCAAAAGTAGCCGTTTATTGACCGCTTAAAAAGAGCGGGCAATAATGGATTCATTATTGCCCGCTTCTTCAATAAGCGGGCAATAAAGAATTCTTTATTGCGCGCTTCTTCAATAAGCGGGCAATAATGGATTCTTTATTGCCCGCTTCTTCAATAATATATATATATATATAGTATATATTATTGAAGAAGCGGGCAATAAAGAATCCATTATTGCCCGCTTATTGAATAAGCGGGCAATAAAGAATTCTTTATTGCCCGCTTATTGAAGAAGTGGGCAATAATGAATCCATTATTGCCCGCTCTTTTTAAGCGGTCAATAAACGGCTACTTTTGACCCTATTTTTAGGTAAAAAAAACGCAGAAATCATGCATGTGTTACAAAATAGTATATTGTGTACCAAGGGCGTAAAGTGGGCTTTTTTAGACCGAGTGTGGAGTTTGCAGTACGAGTCAGAGGCGAGGTAGCACGAGTCGAAGACGAGTGCGTCTGCGAGCCGAAGACGAGTACTGCAACCGCACAAGGTCAAAAAGCCCACTTAGCCCTGGTGCACACCATATTTTTTGTAACAGCACGATTTTCGCGTTTTTTCAACATTGTTGATAATTTTCTTGAAATAATAAAAACGCCCGCTGCAGCGGGCGATTTTATTATAATAATGAATTGGCCCGCTGCAGCGGGCGTTTTTATTATTATGATAAAAAACGCCCGCTCGTCTGAAAACTGTCACTTTAGGCCCGCTGAATGGGTCAAAAAAACGTAAAAATCGTGCATGTGTTACAAAAATGGTGTTTATTATTTTGTATGGGCTTTTTTCATTATTGAGAGATTTTTTTTTCGTTATTCTATGGGGCGGCAAACCTTATATGCCCAGAGCGCCAAATCTTAAAATACGCCTCTGCTAATGATCAACCTCATCTTTCAGGATCGAAAAAGAATTTACTGAATAAAAATTTGTCTTTCAGATCTATGTAGCATTCACCAGCTCGGTCCGCGACTTTTCTCTTGTAGAGTCCAAATCTACTAATCAATCACCTATCGTTGATGGCATCCGTCTGAACAAGATAGATAGGGAAATCGTATACGATGCATTCCCCAACCGTGAGACCAACGATGTTTACTACTGGCAGCTGCCCAGCAATTTCCTGGGTGACCAACTCGCTTCCTATGGTGGCAACCTTAAATATACAGTCAGATACGTGCCTTCCCCAGGAGGCGCAAGGTCAAGGAATAATGCTGCCGATGTTGAACTGATGAGCGTAAGCCTTTCGTGCTTCTATAAATTCAACATTAATTGTTAATTTATTGTATCTCATATCGACGATACATCATGATACTAGTTTATTTGATTTCCAATATCAGTTCACCTCTCGCAACGTGTTTTTGAAGGTAATTTCTACTTCTGTTCCCCACAGTCTAACGATATAATCCTTCGCCACTACTCTAATAAACAACCGGAGCCCAACACTGCTGAGACATTCACAGTGCAATTACTCGAGGACTACTGGCAGCGTAATGACGGAACAACAGCCGATAGGGAACATCTTTTGATGGCATTAGCCGATGTGCAGGCAATCCGTATCAAGGCGACATACACAACGCATACCGATGAAGCTGCGTAAGTATGAAACCATCAAGATTATCCTGATGAAACAGCATCTTTCCGATCTCTCCCTTCTGTATGAGTAGGCATGAAAACTTCGAAGAAATGAAACTTCGATGAATAAAGCCTTAAGACTAAGAGCAGTACGACTGCAAGACAAAAATGAGTAAACAAAATTCAATTTGTATAAGATATACTGGAAATCTTATTTGGGAAATTAAAATCTTTCAGACTATCTTCGATATCTCTCGATACCGCTGTGAACTCAAACACTGGTAAGGCACGTGCAGTCGAAGTTGAGCAGTGCAGCTGCCCTGCTGGATACAGAGGTCTATCTTGTGAGGACTGTGACGTTGGTTACACTAGGGATATCGGTGGACTTTATCTTGGAAGCTGTGTGCCATGCAACTGCAATGGACATTCAACACAGTGTGACCCAGAGACCGGAGTTTGCGAGGTTTGTATTTAGTAATCTGAAAAGAATCTGTGATATCATCGACGTTTTCATTATCAGAATTCATTAAAAGAATTTTACTACTAGCTCGGCTTTCTCGTACCTAACAGAACCCAAACCGTTTCTGCCTGTCTTTCTAGAATTGTAGAGATTACACAACTGGTGAGAATTGTGAATCATGCATTTACGGCTACGAGGGCGACGCGACTCGAGGATCTCAGCAAGATTGTCAACCAGGAGTAGGTCCAACCAGACCTCCAGTCTGCCCCTGTGACCCTGCTGGATCACTTGGAACTGATTGCTATGACGGACAATGTGAGTGCAAAACAAATGTCGAGGGTCCTGAGTGCAATCATTGTCGCCGCAGCACATTCGGACTGTCAGTCAACAACATAGATGGATGCGTTGAATGCTACTGCAGTGGCGTTACGAATGAATGTCATGAAAGCTCCCTCTTCATCAATCAAACACCAACAGTCATCTACGATTCTTCCCACGGATTCACCCTGACTGATTCGTAAGTTTCCATCATCAACAAATTCCAAAAAAAAAGCCGAAATCTCTTTTGACTTCAACCGAAATACTACAGTTTAAATGCACAAATGAAGTTTAAACTGAGTTTTACTGTAAATCAACTAAACATTCATATATTTTCAAAAAGACTTGAATTTTTATGCCGTACATGCATCAGAATAGTGAATGGTTTTGTCTGTGCGCAGTAACCGGAGAGATGTAATAAGAGAAGGATTCGACTTAAACACTGCTACAAACGAAATCGGCTACCGTTATCCTGATTCTCGGGACCAAAGGCTGTTTTGGTCTTTACCATCTGAAATCACAGGTAATCAGGTGAGGAGTTATGGTGGAAATCTACGGGTCACCCAACACATCTCGACACGCTCCGGTGCTGAGAGCCAGAAAGACCAGGATGTTGTTCTGATCGGCAATGGAATTACCTTATACTGGACAAATTCCGAAGAGATTCAACCTGCTATCCCCCTGGTATGTCACAAATCCATTTGTTCTATCAATTAGTCATCTATTCTATGAACAAGTTAAAAAATAATTTTTACTATCATGTATCTATGTCTCATTATAAAACCCTGACATTTACAGACATATAGCGTGCCGTTAGTTGAATCAGCATGGACACGATTGACACAAGAAGACGGTCTGCGAAGCGCATCTCGTGCAGATCTTATGACCGTTCTCTCAAATTTGGAAGCTATCCTGGTACGTGCGACACACAGCTCAAAAATGACGGCTACCTACATCAGCGATGTCAGCCTCGACACAGCCGTAGAACAACGTGTAAACAACAGACGAGCAACCCAGGTCGAAGCCTGCCGTTGTCCATCTGGGTACGCTGGAACCTCCTGCGAAACCTGCGCTACTGGGCATTACAGAGACGTAACTGACGTCTCCCGCAGTCTCCTAGGAGCCTGTAACATCTGTCCCTGCAGTGGGAACGAGCAGGAATGCAAGGTCGACAGATTAGGTGGTGTTAAATGTTACTGCTTGCCAGGATTCAGCGGGCTGGACTGTTCTGTGCCTGGTAAGAAAGTTATTTCACTAACAGAGTGTTTGGCTTGTATCACGAATTCATAATTCATGGTCACAACATATTTCTGTGGAACACTAGGATTTGATACATAGCTCGTATTATTAGCATTTGCTTGATCATTAAATCTCCAATTGATATATGTAAAGCTTGACAAACAATATCGTTGGAATAACGTTCATCCTAATCTTTAAGGATATAGTTGCCCACATCCGATATAAGCTGAGGATAAAATCATCTCTTGGTGTATTTACTCATTCTCTTCGAAGATATAGCATGACTATCATAAGTACACTTTGCATGGATGTATACATACATATATCTATAATGTGACACACGAACACAGGTGAGTTCAGAGTAGGTCTTATGCCAATGATGGTCTCAGCAGCTCCGCACAGTATCATCAAATACACGTGCAGTTACGATCATGCGGATATTTTATACATCCAGTTCAATTTAACTACCTTTAACGGATTGCCTGTCACCTCACGGGGCTTGATACCTGAGCCCATTATAAGAACAGACAATGGAGCAGCCCGAACCTGGAATGTTCTTGTGGGAGAATATCCTTGTAACGTGGAATGCCATATCTTGGATCATCACAGGAAAGAAATCGCTATGATCACTACCTGGATGGCACCAGGTTTGACGGACTAAATCATGAGAGCTTCGGCATTTGTCCGTCTTTGGGGCCTCAGTATATAGAATACAGGGACAATTTTGCCAAGGAATTTAGTCTTCGAATGCAGCACAAGGAAATAATGGATTGAAATAAGACATCTAGTAGTCTAACGAGCAGACAAATCTATTCTAATACGGTTTCAATGAAGCAGTCGTTTCGATTCCTCGTAAAAGTGAAATCAAGCTCCTTTTGTTGCGTATGAAGCTTGCAAGCACATACAGTATGTACACTTCATACTGTGCATACACACATAGCTTGCCATAGAATCGTTTTGTATGTTTGTGCTATCTACTCGGCAATGTGACATGAATCTTGTGCTATCGGTGGATGTTGACTGGTTCCAATATACGACATGGTCACCCTTGCATATGTAATGCAATACTGCTCGCTTTGCACATTGTGTACAGGCTATAATTTATTATCAGGTGTTGTTGCACCTTCATCGTTCATCTAACAATAAGACTCTACGTATATTTTATGTTGCATATAATTATCACACCATCAACATACATACATAAACAGATTTCTGGTCAAAGCACATGGCTCTTTTAGTTCTTTAACTATAGATCATTATTTATGGAGATTAGCGTAAGGCTAAGTCCATTTATTCAATATATTTTCAATACAAATACTCTACAATACCATTTCATGATAAATTTTCTTCTTCTTTTTTCCCCCGACTTCATTGTGTTTGTGTATGTTTGTTGACAGTATTTCGTCAACAATTGCATGGCATTTTGTGCAAATTAATTCTATAGGTAGAGGTAATTTCAACTGGAATTTCTTAAGTATGTAGGTACAGGGTATTCATAAATTAGAACTGCAATTACAAGAAATATAGTTCAACAAATTGTTGAACAATGAATTCATTCATCATTTCGTACCGCTTTTTCAATAACAATAATATTTTAAACACAGAATCATCAACCACAGAAGCTGTGGTGACCGATCCACCAGTACCAAATATCCTCGTTACAATCACCGGCGACGTAGGCCAGATTGTCCAAATTGGAAGCTCAGTGACATATAACTGCGCAGGACAATCTGAAGACAGCGTAAGTCACTGCGATAACATTCTATGAGGTTTTTCTGTACACTATAATAATGTTGGTTAGTTTGTAATCATGTATATCTAATGAGAATCTGTCGAAAAAATACAAACAGAGAACAATCAGCATCGAGTGGCAAAAGGAGAGTGGTCAACTCCCACCTGGCCGAAGCTATGATGATACCCAAGGTATTCTCATCATCAGAGATCTCAAGGTTACGGACAGCGGCATTTACGTCTGTCAAGTCAGCGACGGAATTAACATCGTTGTGAAGAAAGTCACCCTACTTGTTGGAGGTAAGCCGGAAACTATACAGGAGATAAATATAATATTAACGCTTTTAAACGTATCGTAAAACCTTCATGTAGGCATAATATGGTGTCCGTTTAAATAGTGATATCATATTATATATATTCACACAATGATACCATTTTGCACATTTAAATCATGACGTAAATGTTATTTCACGGCTGCAGCATTTCCAAAGAATCTGCTCAAAATACCAGGTATTATAAACGATTATACGATTTATAGTTAAGGGCTGTGCGAATAGTTGTCCAGTTGAATTGAATCGAATAGTTCGAAAATTGGAATGTAACGAATAATTCGAATATTCCGACTCATCCGAGTCGTTTGCTAGAAATTTAAAATCTTCTATTGTTTTCTTTCGTGTTTTTATTTTGGATTTCATCTTTTTTCTATTACTCGTATCAAGCCCGGGCACAGAACATCTCTGTAGGAGAATATATATTCCTTGTCAGAACATCTGAATAACTACTAATCCTGAATGTATAGCATCTCAAAGTTTACAAGGTTTCCCATAATTATTACTACAGATTTTAATTCGTTGATGTGATTTTCTCACGGATCCTTATTGAACTTGACCTTAGG
Source organism: Tenthredo mesomela (assembly GCA_943736025.1). NCBI lineage: Eukaryota > Metazoa > Arthropoda > Insecta > Hymenoptera > Tenthredinidae > Tenthredo > Tenthredo mesomela. Next base: position 2,461,892 of record OX031016.1, read on the forward strand.
TGAACGTCCAGTCAAACCATTAAGACCCGTTATCGAACCACGTTACTTGAGTATTCAAGAAGGAAATCCTGTCGAATTCAAATGCAAATCTTCCGGTAACCCTCCGCCACAACTATCATGGATACGTGTCCAAGGAGAAATAAACCCTGACGCAGTGTTTGAGAATGGTATTTGGAGCCTTGCATCTGTAAGAAAGAGCGACGAAGCCGAGTACAAATGCATTGCACAAAATAGTGCTGGTACCTCTGAATTGGGCACCATCCTCTACGTCACTGGTAATACATTTATAGATCAAAGATTGTCATCTTTATGAACTCTGCAACTGTCATGATTTTTAATGTTCTCTTGTTCATTCAAACTACAGAAAGAACTCAGCCGGAACCTGAGCCACCTTCACTGATTATCAATCCTAACGAGTGGAACGACGGACCCGGTATTCCCGTCAATCTTGTGTGCACTGCATCACAAGGTGCAAGGATTACTTGGACTAGATCCGACAATGCACCGCTTTCAGTCTCGGCTAATGAGCAAAACGGAATTCTGACTATTTATGATCCAACTCCTTCCGACTCCGGCTACTACATTTGCACAGCAATTAGCTATGACGGCATTGAAACCAGAAGTACCGCAAGAATAACGATTCAATCCTCGTCAAGAGGACCTCCCAGCGTCAGCGTTGAGCCAGAGAGGCAGGAAGTATCTCAGGGAACTTTGGTAGAGGTGAAATGTATCGTCACAGGGGATCCTACTTCAGTCGTGACATGGACCAAACATGGAGAACCTCTTGCTGCTCACATTCAAGTTGTCGGAAATAATCTCATAATCGTCAACCCACAAGTTTCAGATCGAGGTGTTTATGTTTGCCGCGCTAGCAACAGTGGAGGAACTGCACAGGGCAGCGCCGTAATCGATGTAAACCGTAAGTGGGATACACCAAAATTTCATCAAATTTTTCCGGAAGAGGTTGATTCATTAATTCGTGGTCTCTATTAAAATTAGCAGACCTGACACATTGTATTTCTTCAGCCATAAGTATCAGTGTTTAATGTTTTACATATACCGTATTTACGCGCAAATAAGCCGCACTTTTTTTCGCTTTTTCAACCTCCCAAAATCTGGGTGCGACTTATACGCGGGTGCGGCTTATATGAGGATACAATTGCGAAATATAGAACAAAAAATGTTGGAACAGCGTAGAATGACTTAACATAGGTGTATAAGGAAACGCAATCAGTAAAAATGCCAAAAATACTTTATAACATTTTTTTATCTGAATCAAGATGAAGGAACAGGGGAACTCCCGTGATTTTGAAAGCGGTCGCGCATGCGTAAAGCAGTGTTGAGATTCGAATTTTGTCGCCGGCTTGTGTCATATAGTCGGTGATTTCAGTACCACGCCATTTCGCTACCCGCGGCTTATACGAGTGTAAAAACTTTTTTCCGCAAATGACCCTTCCAAAATCGGGGTGCGGCTTATACGCGGGTGCGGCTTATTTTCACGTAAATACGGTATTATCTTTGTAAATCATTCCAAAGGGGCTCCCGAGCCATTGCAATTACTACATACTTCGGGAGGCCTAACTCTCATCCAACATTTTATTTTGTAGGTCGTGAGATGCCGATTATAGAACTGTATCCACAACAACACCAAGTTGTTCATATTGACGGCTCAGCTCTTCTCCAGTGTCGTGCAACCGCGGGGCTTCCAACGCCTTCTGTTAGCTGGACACGGGAAGATGGTAGACCCTTCAGTTCCAATGTTGAGCAGCTACCTGGTGGGATTCTTCGATTCAACCGTGTAACACTGGAAGACGGAGGATCCTTTGTGTGTTCCGCAGTTAACGAGGTCGGCTCCATCTCCCTGACTGCCACCATTGAAATCAGTACACCACCAATGATTACAATGACGCCATCCAACCGCAGCCCTCTTACAGTGAGACTTGGTGAGAGAGTGAAGCTCTCTTGCGCTGCCAGTGGCCAGCCTCAACCCTCCGTTGCTTGGAGCAAACATGGGAGCGGTGCTGGTGTCTAGTAAGTCACCAATGAACATTGCACATCTATGTAATACATAGATTATAGAAGGAAAAGAGAAACTTGTACCGATTTAAAATGATGTACCCTAGTCTTCTGGCATAGTTGTTACGGAAGTATTGTATTATTGGTATTTAAAATTATACTGTGTACCAATTCATTTGTGAAATTTCAATGAGCTATATATTTTTCACTCTCTGAATTAGTATTCCGAGCTGCCACTAGATATGAATTTTTATAATTTCAAGTCATTGGGTAGATCAGTCTAATGATGTATGACTTGTGAATGACCAGAGCTAATCATTCTGGCTTATTTTACAGTGCGGCACCACCGGAATCCCGGTCATCCACGGCAGTTTTTGAAATAAGCTCCGTGTCCTATGATGATGAGGGCACGTATACCTGCTTGGCAACAAATGACTACGGTCCAGTCGAGGAACGCATTCAAATCCGTGTAGAGAATTCCTGGTCAGAATCAGACACATCGACACTAAGTCCCAACACGGTGCGTTTTGATCAGTATTCAACCTCATATATCTATTGCAGATGATACAACGATCTATGTATATCAATAACTGTTATTCTTCACATTCGAATTCATCCAATCGTAATGAGCTAAACAGAAATATATAAACTTGATACACTAAATCATAGTGTATAATTCATTGATTTGAAGTACAACATTAATATCCAACAGAATGGCTCTAACGTGGGAGTCACGATTCCTGAAGAGAGTTTGAGAATTCCTGATGGTGGAAAAGTGGAAATGCGCTGTCAAGTACACGTCAGCGATCAAGAGGCTATTTACCTAGACTGGAAGAGGAATGACGGCCGCAATTTACCGCAACGCAGCACCGTACGTGGTGGCATTCTACTTATACCTGCTGTAACTAAGGATGACGCTGGTGCATACATATGTCAAGGGCTCAATAGCAACGGAAATGTCCTGTTTACCGCCACGTCTTATCTAGAAATTATATGTAAGTAGCATGATTACCTCAAGTCTATTTCTACGTCAGGTGAACCACTATCAGTTATAAAATCTTTCTACATGGAGTAGATATTTTAAACAAGACAAACTACTTGGACTATTCTAATTAAGCCGTTTGCCAAGAAACTTTCCCACCAATTATAACGATGATATACAATTTTGGAATCTGATCCTCAGCACCACCCAGAATCGAATTGGATCCGATACAACAGATCGTGAGACCAGGAGAAAGTCCATTAGTCGTTTGCCGCGTTACAGGAGATCAACCTATCGACATCGAGTGGCATGCCATTGATCGACCATTGCCATACGCGGTAACTCAAAGAGGTGGAGTCTTACAATTCAATGGAATCACCTCTGCCGATGCTGGGAAGTACGTCTGCAAAGCGACAAACAATGCTGGTACTGCAGAAGCAGTTGCCGAGGTCTTGATTAACGGTATGAATACTTTTTTACTTTTATTATTCAAACATATCCTCTATTCAGTCACTATCTCTGTTCTCGATTCAACAACTAGTTCCCATTCTTGTACTTCCATTTTGATTTCCGGCATCTGTTTTGTTGGCGTCTGCGCCACGTAATTGTCATAGACATGTTGCCTTTATAAGAACCTGAACCCCTGTTCTTGCATAGTCGACAATAGTAGAACCGAGTCCTGAGATAATTTAAAATCACAATGTTGCATAGGAGCCATTCCACGTCAGACCGGACAAAATAAATCAAAAAATGACCTCGATGTTACCGATTTCGTTATCATTTTTTTTACGGGTTCTATGGAACAAATAAATTCATCAAACAATTTTTTTTTTTTTTTTTTTTTTTGGCCCCTATTTTCCAAGTTACACGGGGGTGAAATTCACGAAAAAGAGCCAAAAATCGAAAACATACTCCTCTTCAAACGGTCATATCTTTGATTGTATTCATCCTAGAGACTTCATCCAAGAACCATTTCAAAGCTATTGAATGACACTATTATAATATATTTATTTGATTTCACGGTAACAAACAATTCTATTTGTTATAAACAAATATATTATTCAAACGTGATTTTCAACGCAAATACCAAGCGATAAAATCATCAAAAAAATATGAGCGTATTCCTTGATCAATTCTGTACGAAATCGTTGAGTCAATTTTATGGAGAATCGATGGGAACCATGTTAAAACGATTTATTTATAAGCGACGGCGCGCGCTGCCACCGAAAAACCGTACCCGAGCCGGGTCTTTCAGCGGCAGCGCGCGCCGTCGCTTATAAATAAATCGTTTTCACATGGTTTCCATCGTTTCTTCATGAAATTGACTTAACGATTTTGTAGAGAATTGATCAAGGAATACGCTCATATTTTTTTGAGAATGTTATTGCGTGGCCCTTGCTTTGAAAATCACGTTTGAATAATATATTTGTTTATAACAAATAGAATTGTTTGTTACTACAGAATTAAATGAATATATAGAAATAGTGGCATTCAATAGCTTTGAAATGGTTCTAGGAAGAAGTCTTTCGGATGAAAACAACCAAAGATATGACCGTGAACATGCCCACCGATGCTTTCTCATGCTAGCCACACGTACCTGAGCCGGGTTTTTGGGTGGCAGCGCGCGCCGTCGCTTATAAATAAATCGTTTTAACATGGTTCCCATCGGTTCTCCATAAAATTGACTTAACGATTTCGTAGAGAATTGATCAAGGAATACGCTCATATTTTTTTGATAATTTTATCGCTTGGTATTTGCGTTGAAAATCACGTTTGAATAATATATTTGTTTATAACAAACAGAATTGTTTGTTACCGCGAAATTAAATAAATATATTATAATAGTGTCATTCAATAGCTTTGAAATGGTTCTTGGATGAAGTCTCTGGGATGAATACAATCAAAGATATGACCGTTTGAAGAGGAGTATGTTTTCGATTTTTGGCTCTTTTTCGTGAATTTCACCCCCGTGTAACTTGGAAAATAGGGGCCAAAAAAAAAAAAAAAAAAATTGTTTGACGAATTTATTTGTTCCATAGAACCCGTAAAAAAAAATGATAGCGAAATCGGTAACATCGAGGTCAGAAAGCTGTCCGGTCTGACGTGGAATTGCTCATAGGTGACTTTTGGTGGTTAACCGATCCCTTTTTCCCTACCTACGTACCTCAAAGAAAAGCCCTAATAATTTTAATAATTTGATTCCCTTATTTAGGTAAAGAACTCACAATAACTGCAGGTATCTCATAACTTTCGAGTTCAAGATACTCGCGCAAAGTTACATTTGGCTCATTTTCTTTATTCTATATTCCAGAGTATCATCAGCCAGCGCGACCTGCAAATCAGCATGACATCCGCACATTCGTGGGTAGCTCAGTTCGACTCGACTGCCCCGCGGACAGCCGGTCTGTAATAGTCTGGAGCAGGGACAGAGGAGATATTCCAAGAAACTCTAACAGAATTGGAAATTTCTTGGAACTGACTGGAGTTAAGGTAGAGGACGGTGGAAGATATATCTGTCGAATCACCACTGAGAATGGAGGATCTAGTACCAATTACGTCGATTTGACAGTGCAACGTAAGTATTTCTTTCTAGCTCTGTGTAGTGTGGTTTGCATTCAGACACTTAATTTGCAAGTCTAGCTGACACATAGAGTATTTATTGATTAAAAATCCCTTTGAGTTTTGAGTTGTAATTAATGATAACTGTTTCAATATTTTGTGGTATCATTCTCCCAGTAGTAGTGTCATTCTTTTTTAATCAGTTTGCGACTGTCCCTACGTATTCAAAATCTGTTGCTTACACCTATAATAGCACCATTCGGTTGAAGTCGCTTCTCTGCCACACATTGTTTGCAGAGTCATTACAAATTGCTATTTTCACATTAGAACTGTCATTCAAGAACACCGTAACATCTCTATCGAATAATAGAACAGAATCACACCGGGCAGCCTATGAACCAAATTACTAGATAATGTCCAACTCATTCCTAATATCAAATAAATTATAGTATATACCAAATATAAATAGAACCAAGTCTATGACTACGTCGTAGCCCATGACGCCATATGCATTCAACAAAAGACATTATTCTGGCTCTTTCCTTCCATTCTTCTTTCAAAGCCGAGTAAGAAATCAATCGAAGTTAAATTGCATTCCATACTTTCATTAAAGAAGTATAAAAGTGTTGAAAAGTTTATCACACCATATCCTAAGTATCTTCATCTATTACCTAACATAATCGACCAATCGTGAAGCTTTATCATTCAGTTAACATTTTTGTGAGTGATTTTTGCTGACCATCCTACAGGATCATGCAACCATAGTTATCCCGAAGGCGTCTAAGGCTAGACTTTTACATAGCTCGCATTATAATTTGGTAGTTAATTTTCTTACGGATTGCATTCCAGTTTACGGAGAGGTGTGCGGCAGCCACGAATTCCAATGTCACAGCGCAGAATGCATCGACAGGCGCTATTTCTGCGATGGCTATATCGACTGCACAGACAACAGCGACGAGCAGTACTGCTTTAACAGATACTATCGCCACTATCCTCAACGAAAACGCGGTTTGTTCACAGATATGTTTGTGCATTGTGTCTGTCGTTGTTCAATGTATCCAGCTTACCTATAGCTTCAATATTTACTGACTTGTCTACCTGTAGACCAGTTCAAACTACTGCTGACTCAATATTTCTGTTTTACTTGTTTAATTTCATGTCAGACATTTTTTCAACAGCTATATACCACGGGCTTGCTTTGAGATTTGCACCGAATCATCTGTTCGGTAGTCATCCGCATTATATCATGTAGCCTGAGCGAATAAGTGTATAATTGAACAAAAGCCGGAGCGAATATGTGAATAATTGCAAAACTTTCATTTAATTTACTGCAAACTCAAATCAACGTGCTGTTTCATAATCATGATATATACAGTGAATATTTTCGTATCTGCGGGTCACTTGTTGAATGAATCTGTGTTTAATTCGTTGCGAATTGAACACAGAGATTAAACGCAGAGATCTGTTAGTCCAGTACAAGGCTTTGCAGTCATGAGTGATACAAATTCATTACTAAAACCATTAAGGCTCTTCTGCAGCTATTTCTAGCTGATGAAAGCCTGTTTGATGATCATGTATAGAGACGCAATCTGCACATCCATGTATTCCAATAGAGCTTATAGTTATATAATTGCTCGTTAGCCTTCTGGGATTAATAGATTTCTTACACGAGATCGTACGCTAAAACTGATAGACGTTTTTGATAACAGCTCAATCAGCGCCTGCGGTGACTGTCCGTGTATGGGCTTCCCAGGACCTGGTGAACATCGGAGATAGCATCGATGTACAATGCGATGCCTCCGGAGCTAGAGACGCACGCTATAGATGGACCAAGCTTAATGAACTATCACTCCCACGAAATGCACAGGACTATGGAACTGTATTGAGACTTACAAATGTTGCCACGGTTGACAGCGGAATTTATCGCTGCACAGCTGAGACACGAGAAGGCAGCTTCGAAAAAGATTATGAACTTATCGTTCAAGGTAATTGTACATTGAGAGAACAATCGTTTCAAAGATATCATTGTACTTGGCGTTTGAAGACATCAAATCTGCGTGACTAGGTTTTAATTAAGGTATTTCACACTATATTTGTGAGGAAAACTAACAGGATCACTCATTTCTTTGTATATATGCTAACCGATCTTCTCTGGGTGAGTAATCTTCATCTTGTTGTACTCCGCTGAAACACCACCAGCCTACAATAGAGAATAAAATGTTCACTCCATGCTGTATGTGTCGCGCAATAGCTTCGTACTATACTAAGCAGTTCCTTCTTGTATATTTATTATTGTTCTTACAATTATATAGGTGGAAACAATGATGGGCCAGCTGTTGAATCAAAATCAGTACCATATGGATCTGAATTCGTGATGGATTGTACTACTGACATAGAACCACCGATCAGATACCGGTGGCAGAAACTCGGCGGTCGTTTGCCTGTGAAGAGCCGAACATCTGAGGTACGTACGGGGAATAAATTCCGCAAGCACTGTGATCTGTTGAATCAATTTTCTCTTCCAGAACTTCTCTTTTTGGCAAGAATTCGAAAGTTACTCAACAGTATAGGGCACAAAGTTTTGATTATGACAACTCCTGAGCATCAAATAATTGTGTTTATGTCTTTATTTCGCTCAGAACCGATTAGAATTGCTGGACGTGAAAGCCGAGGATGCTGGCACATATATCTGCGAAGCGAGTAACGGTCGGGTGAAAATAGAAATGCCACAAGTACTAGTCGTGACTGGTGTAGTACCAAACTTTAACCAGACGCCTGAGAGCTACATATCTTTTGCTCCTATATCCGATGCCATTTATCAATTCCAAATTGAAGTCTCTTTCAAGCCTAAAAATTACGACGGTATTATCCTCTACAATGGACAGTTCAGCGATGGAACAGGAGATTTCATCCTCCTTTCTCTCGTTGGCGGTTACCCAGAGTTCAGGTATTGCCATACGATTTCATCAATTTATTATACACTTACTTTTCCAATAACTCGATCATGTATTTATTATCTGTTATCTCCATAGATTTGACTTGGGGTCAAGTCCAGCGGTCATTCGAGGACATAGGCCCATCACTCTCGGAAAATGGCATACGATCAAACTCCTGCGTGATGTCCAGCACGGAACAATGTTGGTAAATGGTGAAGGCCCATACACAGGAATTGCAGACGGTAGATTCCAGACATTGGACTTGTCGGAACCGTTGTACATCGGAGGTGTCCCAAATTACAACGCAACCAGCCGACAGGTCAATGTCAAATCAGGCTTCGTAGGATGCATCAGTAAACTGGTTATCGGCGATAACCAGCTGGATCTAACTGGTGACCAGTTATCGAGCGTCGGTGTAACTACGTGTGAAACTTGTGCAGAGAATCCATGCAGCAACAGTGGAGTCTGTCAAGAAGCAGCCACAGAAAATGGTTACAACTGCTTATGTCCCGCAGGATATAGCGGGAAAAACTGCACTAAAGTCGGACAGGCGTGTTATCCAGGTAATTAATGCAAAAACGGACCTTGATGCTAGATGGAAAATGAACCTAGTAATTGTTGATTTTTACATAAAACAGTACTTCATATCATATCCTCATATCAAAGCTTTGGTCTCTCTCATGTCAAGATGCATCCCAGCAAACACAAAGATCAATTACGTAACGGTTACATATTAGCTGGTACGTTCTAATGTCCGCAACAAACGTGTAACAGTGAACGTACACATCGCTGGGATGGCACAGGTATATTAGTAAAGTAACTATGTTCACTGTTCCACGTTTGCTGCGGACATTTGGACGTACCGGATATGTAACCGTTACGCAATTGGTTTTTGTGCGGATGTGTTGTCATTCTTCGGTTAATTCTGAAGCGTTATGTATCGTCTTTCATCGCTTCACACATTTCATTTAATTTCAGACGTCTGCGGCGAAGGTACATGCATCGACAGGGATGATAGCTTTGTTTGTTCCTGTCCAATAGGTAAAAGCGGATCTAGATGCGAATTTGATGTAAACGTTGTCGAGCCAGGATTTCATGATAGGGGTGCATACCTAGCATATCAAACTCCGAAAGTTTACCGAAAGTAAGTATACATTTATGCATGGTAGGAACAAATTAGAAATCCTCTAGTTGAATTTGGTTTGAAGTAAATTCTTTATTTCATACCCTTTTTTTCGCATTTTTATTCACAAAATATTAAGTTTTCTTCTGCTATTTGCTATGATTTAAACTGGGCGTGCAGCTGCAATCTTTCAATTGCCTAGTTTTTAATATTTTTTGAATCTATAACATATAACATTCCACTCATATACTCTCTAAACATGAAAAAGTGGATTTTCACTTATTACAAGTGCATATTCACTTTTAGTCAAAGTCAAAACCGAACCACGCAGAATAAGTGAATACTCACAATTAAATATGAATTAGTGAAATCGAGAAAAAATTAAAAAAAAAAAAATTGAAAGGCCATAACAATTAGTGGAATTTCACTAATTTTTTGTGGAAAACACTGATTATTAAGTGAATACAGCTTCACTTACGCGATCAGTGAAATTTTCAGTGATTCATGTTTAGAGAGATATATATTATACAGAATGAAACGTATTATAACCGGGATAGAATTACATAATCGCAATGAGAGCTATTAGACCAAGAGCCCGTGTCACTTTTAAATCGTATCATAGGTTTACGCATACTGACGACGGAAACCTGTACTATCGATGTCGACGATGCTACCGATATGCTCGCCATACATTTTTTCTGGGGCGAAGTGAGGGTAGGGGCCTTATGGAATCGTTATCAAAAAGTAGGTACAAAAGATTAAAAGTTCACGACTGAGGGTACACTGAGAAAAACTTACACAAGAAAGTAGCGTGACGCGCACCACCTTCCAAGTCTCTGTCCTACCGCAGCAATATGAGAGTCGAAAATCGCCTACTCGAGTGGGGGCACTGCTAATCACGCCTGGCAACGTTCTTCATTTTACGCTGTTTATGGCAGAAAGTTTTTCGGTGCGCGCACGATGTTTTCCTCTGCACTCACGCTGATACTCAAACACTGCGCGACGAAAATCGGCTGCGCGCAGACGAAACCGGCGTGCATGCACAGACAATCCTCGTGCCATAGACAGCGTGTAATAAGGTAAACGGCCCAGTTAATGACACTTTAAGAGCGGCGGTCTTGGATTTCTACTATTTAGTCACTCGTGATACAGTAAAACCGAAAACTAAAGGTTTCAACACGTGCATCAAAGTCCTCCGAATGAGAGTCACCTATTGTAAAAGTGAAACAATCAAGATTTATTGATGAAATCCTTGTTTTAATATCGCTATTCTTCTGCCGGGGTTCATGACACTAGAGGAACACTATTGCTGTAGTTTGTGACCCCTGCGTGTACCCGATTCATGACCCCTTATGCCGCAGTTTGTGACCCACGGGTGTACCACTTTCTGACACTTCCGAACAGATGACGAATCGAGGATCTACAACAGCGACATAACCTCGATTATGTGACGCACTTATTGACCTCGCGAATTCGAACAAATACCTGACCAAAAGTTAAATCATTTCTTATCTCACCGATAGTCTGGTTCCTGCTGAAGATGTTGACACCATTTTTATGTCGTTTTATACTTACATGGTGAACAGGATTCACAATTCGGTGTCCCTCGTCGCTAGTCAATACCGTCTAGCACTGTCACTGCGGAGCCACTGAGACGCGTGCCGCACTATTCACCGGTCAATTTCTATTCTAAATATTTCATGTACAAAAGGGGATATCTTCAATGATTAAAAGTAAGAGACGCTCTTTAATTGGCCGGTAATTTGATTATTATTCGACAAAAACTGTATTTATGGCAGTTAAAATTGTGCCGTCGGGGTCATAATCTGGGACAGGGTCACTAACTGGGCCGTTTACCTTAGAGAGTACGCGTCACCGTGATTCGTTGTACTGCCACCTAACTTCGTTATTGCGCAATGCCGACATGCGGCGCAACTGTAGCAGCCAGTGTGTTATTTCGTGTAAGTTTTTCTCAGTGTAGTGGGAAACAAGAGTTTTCAATAAAACAGTCCGACGCTCGCCGGTTGTCAGTCGTCTACAACGAGGCGTTCACCAGCTATAACGCTCAAAAGATGTCTAAAAAACGGGGCCGAAAAAATTTGAGAGTTTACGACTGACAATCGGGGGGATCTTACCATTAGCTTCTGAACAACATAAATTTCGTCCGTCAGTCTTTTTCAATGGGGCGGAAGGGCGCTGGGCCCTCCGATTTTGGAAAAAAGTGTAGGTACTTTTTTATGATAAGTTCACGACTGACTTTTTGAAAATCAGGTTCAATTTCAAATACCTAATCAGGAAATGCAATTAACAGTCATCCAACATGTGGTGGAAATCTTGCCAGTCGTAAATAAAAGTTCGTGAAATGAGGCTCTATAGAGCACGGCTACTAGTTCTGGATTTGTATCATTTGTATCACCAATATCAGGACCCTGATTCTAGAAACGTATCCAACTGTATCACAAGCGTATCGGCCGACTTTCCGTTTAACGCTGTTCTCCGATTGGTCCAAACGGCGTATACCACCCGCGAAACGATTCGATAGGTTTCTAGAATCAGGGTCCAGGTGTTTATGACTGACACTCCGAAATTTAGTCGCAACGGAAGCACGTAAATGTGAAAATATATTTCACAGTTGTTTATAGTATGGATAACGCCCCGTCGGTCTCTAAACTAGCACGTACGCTGCAATTTCTCCGTGCAGGTATGATATGACTATTATTGAAACATCGCTCCTAATTTCTTAAATACTGTATTCTGAAGACTGCACTGAGAGAAATGAGGTTTCGTTTTCGGGCATTCAGAGCCTGAAATCTGGGTACTTCATGCCGGTCCGTATGGCAGCTGGGGGACACATCAATATTTTTCGCAATTAATCATATCCGCATGTGGCTTTGTGTCTATTATGCTTTTATTCAATATTCCACGCTTGTATGGCAATTGATCTCATATCTACTCCAAGCTATCCCAGCCGCATGCCAACAAATGATACCGAAGAACATATAGTAGAATAGTGCATCGTAACAATGATGATAATTCATTAAAAGATGCTGAAACCGTAAGACGTACGTTACCCTCCGGCATAGTAATGGATATTCAAATACTGAATTTTGGTTTAAATACTACGCGGAATCACACATAGTCAAAGTCCGATGTCAAATTATGCCATACACGGCTGGTAAATTATCCTTATTGTAGATATTGCCAAACCGAAGAACATAATTTCCACCAATCTGTTCCATAAAATCCTATCCTTAACGAAAACTTTGCCCAAATGTAGCATTACGTGCCAGAAAGCGAAACCTCATTTCTCTCAGTGTGGCACTCCAATTTCCTACCTGCATAGGACCTGCTGGATCGATGAATTTTTGATTTTTTTTTTTTTTTTTTTAATTTTTTTTTGCCATGTAGTATATGACTGACGGTCATAGATTCTCGATGTATGTATTACAGATAACTTGTTCCTAAATTTTTGAATGTAAACTTATCATAAAAAAGTACCTACACTTTTTTCCAAAATCGGAGGGCCCAGCGCCCTTCCGCCCCATTGAAAAAGACTGACGGACGAAATTTGTGTTGTTCAGAAGCTAATGGTAAGATCCCCCCGATTGTCAGTCGTAAACTCTCAAATTTTTTCGGCCCCGTTTTTTAGACATCTTTTGAGCGTTATAGCTGGTGAACGCCTCGTTGTAGACGACTGACAACCGGCGAGCGTCGGACTGTTTTATTGAAAACTCTTGTTTCCCACTACCCTCAGTCGTGAACTTTTAATCTTTTGTACCTACTTTTTGATAACGATTCCATAAGGCCCCTACCCTCACTTCGCCCCAGAAAAAATGTATGGCGAGCATATCGGTAGCATCGTCGACATCGATAGTACAGGTTTCCGTCGTCAGTATGCGTAAACCTATGATACGATTTAAAAGTGACACGGGCTCTTGGTCTATATTATCGCACAAACCATGTCATTAAACTATTTTGATGTTAATTCAATCTGATGAAGAAACGAACAGGATTGAATATACATAATTCTTAAAACTATGTCCAACTCACATAAATAATACTTTTAAGTACACATGAGTTTACTGATAAAATACTTCCGAATAATTAGTCGCAATGATCCTAACAAGCCAAAATTCTTTTCAGGCAAGATAAACGTTATAGACCCAGTGGCGGACTTCCCTATAGGCCGAGTAGGCCCGGGCCTAGGGCCTAGGGCGGCAAAATTTAGGGGGCGGCAAAACTTGGTGAGATTTTTTTATTGAAGTTGCGCCCTCTGTGAACCCACATGTCGAACGTCTAAAAACTCACAAATGTGTCAATGGCACCTCGCAAAAAAATTCAGCCGTATGCAGATTGCGATTATTAAAAGTTTGAATCATCGAGCTGGATCTTTGCTTACTAGCTTACTTCAAGTCCAAGCGTATCATTTTTATTTTGCTCTACTACAGACTACAGATACTAGTATACTGGGTTATTCGGTATCCTCGCTGCCATTAGTATAAGTTTTCGTACACGGTGGAGAAGAGGAATAATCGTTCCCGGCATTATACCTCATTCAATTCTTCGTACATTGGCGGGAGGGGGGAGGGGGGGGGGGGGGGGGGGCAATCTTCCGTAGGCCTAGGGCAGCCAAGGTGTGTAGTCCGCCCCTGTATAGACCCAAAGAAACTGGGTCAATGTTCCGACCGCGCGGCTCCTCACTTAATAGAAAAGACAGACCCAGAAACCATCCCAATCACCACGTAATGCACCACACTAAACAATAAAAGAAACACCAATCTGACGCACATATCAGTAGCACAGAAACTATATTTTTATATTTACAGCTGATATAATACATAAATTTCAAAATATGAGTGACAATATTATCTACTCCTACACGATTGCAGTACATTTATTGTACAAATATCTGCTGTTATAATAGTACATACATAATCGAATCCATCGGTATAAATTTATGTTTTTAAATTTTACTACATATATCTGTGTATAAGAATTCTGCTTATATGGTGCTATATACATATATGATATACCGCGATAATCAGGTGAAAGAGAATGGTCCATCCGCTCAGGCAGACAATATTTCGTATTTTTAGGGGGATAACCACTCGTTGCGCTGAAAAAATCCCTAGGGTGATTTTGGCGCGCGGTCGATGCAACTCGGTAGCCATTGTTGATACAAGCCGGCTGACTGTCAATACATCGCGGAAGGTAGACAAGTGTGGTTATGTTCGTTCATTTGAAGGAAATGATAAATAAAGTGAATGAAACCTACGTGAATAAGCTAGGAATATTTATCAAAAATCGATCAATTAGTTTTAAATGATATCTTAATGCAATCAACGACTTAACCGAAGCTATAACTGGAAATTAATGAGAATCGAAAAGTTCATCGAGAACAACTAATTTGAATGAAATTATCATTTAAAACTAATTGATCGATTTTTGATAAATATTCCTAGCTTATTCACGTAGGTTTCATTCACTTTATTTATCATTTCCTTCAAATAAACGAACATAACCACACTTGTCTACCTTCCGCGATGTATTGACAGTCAGCCGGCTTGTATCAACAATGGCTGCCGAGTTGCATCGACCGCGCGCCAAAATCGCCCTAGGGATTTTCAGTGCAACGAGTGGCTATCCCCCTAAAAATACGAAATATTGTCTGCCTGGGCGGATGGACCATTCTCTTTCACCTGATTATCGCGGTATAATACGAGAACCTCGGTCAGTTTACTAATTAACCCTGTGCCGGCAACGTGGGTCTTTTAAGGCATACCCCGGCCTCGCCGTGCTCGCCGGAGCCAGCCGGCTCTGAGTGACAATTAGTGCGACCCGAAATCCCCTCGGTCTACCTGAAAACGGTCACTCGTCCTTACCTGGAAGTGCGATGGTAGGGGCAGCGTTCAGGAGAAATAAAAGGAACTAAGGGGTGTGCGGTCTATTTGGGACGGCAACAACTGCGTTAGATCGTCTAGGTCTTGTCATACCTGCATATCCCCACTCATACCTACCAAAATCCAAAAAATGGCGTTAAAAGGATTACTGCCGGTGAACGGGTTAAGTGGATTTACAGCTTAGACTCTTTCGACTAATGAGTGTGCCGGGGTATGTTTTAAGGCACAGTCGTTATTACAGTTGCGTATATTTTTCAACATTTTCGCTCAAACTTAAAGTCATAAAATAAACAAAAAAAAAAAAAAAGAATCAGACCTTTTGCACTGTAGATATAGGTTTTAAAGGCCTTTGAAAGTAAACGTGAATTTTTTCAGATTTTTAGTAGCGCTACAAAGGATCAAAAACCGTGACTGGCCCTGAAAGACCAGGTTGCCGACGGAGTTGGTGAAATTCCACGTTGCCGGCGCAGGGTGAATAATTGATGTTTTGTGCAGCTTTTTGAATAATGCATTCAACGCGTCGCTACAATAAGCCAGTTTTGTTATATACATATATATATTTTCATTATTCTAACCTCAAAATCGCAACTTCGTCGCGATTTCTCGGCATTCCTGATGAAAAATAATAATCGTTACTTGTACGCAAAGGCTTTTTGACGAACCTTGTTACAGCACTCGCCTTCGGCTCGTTTCGTGAAAAAAGCCTTTCCTTACTCGTACTGAAATGTACTATTTTTTTACACATGAACCGAAAGGCCGATTTTGCTCCCTATTTTCGGGGAGCAAAGAGCGGTTTTGCTGCTCGAAAAGTCTTTTCCCCCAAGTCTTTTCTGTCAGTCCTTGCTCCCCGATATGAAGTTGCACTAGATTCGTCTATCCTCTTTTTTCCTATACTGTTTTGTTTAAAGCAGTAACCAAATAAATAAATCATAACTTTGATTGATTTATTAAAAATTAATCGGTAAAACCGCTTTTTCCTCAAACAGGTAGCAAAATCGGCCACCGTTCACGTGTAAAAAAAAATATCGTGTGAACCACGGTGGCAACGTTCTCGCTTCCTCTGAGTAATTCCACGTCAAACCGGACAGCTTTCTGACCTCGATGTTACCGATTTCGCTATAATTTTTTTTTACGGGTTCTATGGAACAAATAAATTCATCAAACAATTTTTTATTTATTTTTTTAGACCCTATTTTCCAAATTACACGGGGGTGAAATTCAGGAAAACGAGCCAAAAATCGAAAACATACTCCCCGTCAAACGGTCATATCTTTGATTGTATTCATCCTAAAGACTTCATTCAAGAACCATTTTAAAGCTATTGAATGACACTATATTATAATATATTTATTTAATTCTGTGGTAACAAACAATTTTATTTGTTATAACCAAATATATTGTTACTGGATGAGTAACGAGAAGAAGGTAGCCGTGAATTCTCGAGCGAAATAAGGAGACTGTCAAGACACTATTAAATTGGTTTCAATAAATTGGTTATATTTGAAAATACAAGTGCTCAAGTTTATGTCTAGAGCAAGACTGTTTATAAAACAGAAGTTGACGCAGCAACCTATTTTGATGTTTCTAGAGATATTTCATCTATTTAATCGCGACTAGATGTTATGCGCATTCATACATATATGTAAGTGATTAAATAGCTAAAGGGTGTTTCACCCGGCGTAACAATATTATTCAAACGTGATTTTCAAAGCAAGAACCAGGCGATAAAATTCTCAAAAAAATATGAGCGTCTTCCTTAATCAATTCTCTACAAGATCGTTAAGTCAATTTCATGGAGAACCGATGGAAACCATGTGAAATCGATTTATTTATAAGCGACGGCGCGCCCTGCCACCGAAAAACCGTACCCGAGCCGGGTCTTGCAGGGGTAGCGCGCGCCGTCGCTTATAAATAAATCATTTCAACATGATCTTCATCAGCTCTCCATTCCGTTGACCTAACAATTTTTTAGAGAATTGATCGAGGAATACGCTCATATTTTTTTAAGAATTTTTACGCGTGGTTCCATTGGCGTAACTAGAACTTTTCTCTGGGGGGGGGGGGGGGGGGGGGGGGGGGGGGGCTGGCCCCATCCTTCACTTCGCTTTATACCCTGTCGAAACAAAATACCGGCTTCTGACCGAAATTTCGACGGTCGTACCGGGCCACTTTTTTTACCGGTTTTAAACCATGTTTCAACCGAGATTCGGCAACCGGCCGACAACCGTCGTGAAAATTTTTCAGGGTTTGCCGGTCGCTTGGACCTACCCACGACGTCGTATCTCATTCTTAGCAGTTCGGTCGATAGAACCAGCCTATGACCTAGCTTCGAATTTTGATCGCACGGTCGCACGGACCGACCAGCGACTAAGTTTCAAATTTTGTACCTTTCGTTCGAACGAACCGACCTGCGACGTTGTTTTCATTTTTCGGTTCCGGAATATCGGGATATGGATGAAAATGAGTAAAAACGGTCAATATATGTATATATATATATATATATATATATATTTGTTCAAACAAAAAACAAATTGCATTTTTTCGATCGAACATCTTTGTACATAATCCAACTCCTGTTTGAAAACAAAAATGAATATCGATACCCACGTTCTAATATGTCGTAACCGAAATTTGGAAAATTTTTCAGGATTCAAATATTTATTTAAAAATAGGAAATCAACGATTTGACTGCTAAAACTTAAACATAAGCTGCACAACATTATTATCATTCAATTTTTCAAAAAAAGTCAATTTCTGAAATTTTTTGGGTTACGACATATTAGAACGTGGGTATCGATATGTCATCTGTACATTGCAAGCACTGTTTTTATTACCGTAGATAACAACTAAAAGAACTATTAATAGCATTAAGGTGGTTCTTTACCTACTTCCCACCAAACGTGGGTTTCAGAGAAGATTTTAAATACTTCTCGATGGGCAAAAAATCTGAAAAAAATCAAGTATGTAGAAGATCCTCGGGAGATTGATTTTGCATAATGATAATTTAGAAAAGTTATCAACAAATTGATGAAAGAAAAAACTGTTCAAGAAATTAGCCGAGGACCCAACTTTTTCATAGGTGAAAATGATTTGTCAATTTTTCTAAATACGTATGAATTTTTTATGAATTTTGTTATATCTTTGAAAATTGCGTTTTGTCAGGTATGAAAAAACGCAATTTTCAAAGATATAACAAAATTCTTGAAAAATTAATAAGTATTTAGAAAAATAGACAAATTATTTTCACCTAAAAAAAAAGTTGGGTCATCGGCTAATTTCTTGAACAGTTTTTTTTTTTTCCATCAATTTGTTAATAACTTTTCTGAATTATTATTATGCAAAATCAATCTCCCGAGGATGTTCTACATGCTTGATTATTTTCAGATTTTTTGCCCATCGAGAAGTATTCAAAATCTTTTCTGAAACTCACGTTTGGTGGGAAGTAGGTAAAGAACCACCTTAAAATACTGTGCTGTATTATTTATTAGAGTTGGAATCACTCTGAAAAACTGTGTGAAAAATTCCATAAACCATATTTCCAATTATTTTAAAAGCTACTCTGAACATGGTTTAAGAAATTTAAACACTTTGTGCATTATATATCAGAGATTTTAGTGAAAATTTTCAGACATTTTCAGATACAGTTTGACTAAGATTTGGATTGAAAATATTTGAAAATTTTATAGACTTTTAATAGCATTATGAAATAAAGAAAATCAAACTTGGTGTTGATAACAATTGGTTAATGACAAGGTTCAAATCAACCGTTAAATATTATTCATTAACTAATTAACTCGTATAGTACATATAAAAATATTAATTTTAGGACGTTAAATGATGCATTATTATAGTACAGAGAACCTTAAACGGTGACATCAACAATGATATGCCGTTGCCATTGGTACACATATGTACGTTTTATATCCAGACATGTGTAATACGTCTATATGTATATCTACATACCGCATCAGCGTGGTTTTTCCTCGTCTTACTTTATTTTTTCTTTTCCTCTTTTTTTTTTTTTTATTCTAAATGGCAATATAATATTTTATAATGTGGCCACACTCATCTCATATACGTATTTAAAAATTATACTTTCGATCTTGACAATTGTATCTTAGAGTTATTAATAAGATATTTCAAAGCATGACTGGTTCTTTTCATTTTTTTGTGCTTCGCTCTGTACATAAAATTCTTATAATCACTTTGTATCCACAGCAGGTATAATCAAAGCTGATCCAAATGACCGTACAGATATAGGTGAAGTATCGTTAAAAAGAAAAATAAAAAGGCCTACAATAATAAAAACTCTAGTCAATAGTTTAAGCATTCCAGAAAATGCTATATATACCTAAGGGTGCTTCAAAAAAATTCTTTAATTTTTTTTTTTTTTAACTCTTACCCTCCCAAATGCTTGAGATGGATCAGACAAAAGTCCTCGCGAAAGTCTGTCGCTGTAGCTCAACTCTAAGAGTTCGCTATTTTCATTTAATTTCCTATTCATTTAACATGGGAATTTTCGTTTTTTTATTCAAACTGAAATTACACCTATTCGTTTTGATTTTTCAAAAAGACCCATTGTATATTCAGGAAGCTGGTTTTTTAAGCTTTCCAAACCCATATAATAAAAGTCGATTACCTTAATTAGAAGATTAAATAAAGTCATTTAAAATCTAGAAATTTTGTTGTTACAGTAACATCTCTAGATTTTAAATGACTTTATTTAATCTTCTAATTAAGGTAATCGACTTTCATTTTTATTCTTCTTCTTCTTCTTCTGGTTGGATATATCCCCCTAGTGCCAGGCACGGGGTAATTACCATTTCATTTTTATTAAAGCTTGAAAAACCAGCTTTCTGAATAGGTGTTATTTCAGTTTAAATAAAAAAACGAAAATTCCCATGTTAAATGAATAGGAAATTAAATGAAAATAGCGACCTCGTAGGGTTGAGCTACAGGGAGCGACTTTCGCGAGGACTTTTGTCTTATCCACCTCAAGCATTTAGGAGGGTAAGAGTTGAAAAAAAAATTAAATAATTTTTTTGAAGCACCCTAATATACCTACTGTTATAGGTAGGTATATGTAAGTATAATCGAAAGTTTTTCTTGCGCAAATAATTAGTATATTTCAAAGTGGTAATTAAAATATAAATAGTATTGAATCAATTAGAAGCCTTGAAGTATCATCGCTCATAGTGTTAATTAGTTGGGTATCGAACGCTTTAATTATCTTTGAATGATAAATGGTACAGTAATGTTTATTAAGGGGTTCGCGGTGGCTGACTGTTTTTTCTGACTTTTTCGGATTCAATCAAATAAATTAATATTGTATTATTTTTGTGAGGGGTCATAATTATTATTATTACAATTTCGGCTATGAGCAGATGAAATACGACTAGAATGGAATCTCGTTTCCGAAAAAGTCAGAAAAAAAATTAGCCATTGCAAACCCATCAATGAACATTACTGTACCCCTAGACCTCAACAAGTTTATATCTAAATTGTCAATGTCGGAATAGCCAATGACAACCCTACTGATAATCGTGGCATGAGATCTGATATGAAATCTCACATCAGATTTCATGCCACGATTTTCAGTGGGGAATAATGTTACTAATCTTCACTGCTGCTGCCGGATTCTCCTGACGATGCATCCTCGTTGGTGTCTTTGAGCTGTCCCTTTTTATGGTTTATCCGCTCGTGCTTGAGCATTATGGTGATCCACTTGCGGTGCTCATGCCTGACATTGTTGATGCCAGTGTCATGGACTCTGCGTCCCTCGACTAGTTGAAGCTTTTCACAGATAGCTACAACAAGTGATAACGAAAAAAATTAATAATGAGTCATATATATAATATCATGGTTTGTTGAAATGGTACTTACTTATTATATTCTTCACTTCTTGTTCGGTGATTACCCGACGATTCTGGTACTTCTTCGTTCTCTTCCAGGTTAAATTTCGACGTTGTTCTGAGGTCCAGAGCGCCTCAACAACCTTCGCACATCTTTTTCTCATGGTGGGAGCGATCATCGCTTCATTCAATGGTTTGATGAACACTCGAATTTTGCAATATAAACCCTTTGAATAGAAAAAGGTAATGATTTTAATTAATGAGTGTTACTCCAATTGTTGTTATTACTTTTGTGGACATACCGTTTTCATAGGCTCGTTATGGTTTATCTCGGGGATCTGGCGGGCTTCTACTAACTCCTCGTCATCGACGTTCTGATTATCTTCATGCCTGATGTTGAGCGATAATGTTTGACAACAGTTTGTTATTCGATTTTCCATGTTTCGAATTCGATTGCCGATGGCTTTGACAATTACTCGACTAGACCGGTTGATTTTTTTATCGACAGCTTTTTTGATGGTACATAGGTTTCGCTGTTTTCTTAGGGCTTCATATCTCCTCTTCCACTCTAGGTCCGAATTTAACGTGAGACGCAGTGCCTCCTTTAAATTTTCGACTCTCGATGGATCTTGCTCTTCGTCGGTTTCGTCCATTTCTTCGTAGTCGCTCGCCAGAAGCCCATGATGTTCTCTCCGCTGTTCTTTAGTCAAAACTTTGTATTTATCACCGGTACGATTGGTGTCCCGGTGTCTCTTCGTAAAGTAAATTTTTTTTTCCGCACGAGTCATATCCCTGATTCTCTTCCCCGATCGACTGTCCGATAATGATGGTGCATCAAGCTCATCATTAGATTCGTCAGATTTCTATGAACGTGATAATAGAAACGTTTTTTGGCCATTTTTTTGTTGGCACACCCTAATATAATAGGCCATTCCACCAAATCCTGTACGCAAATCCGGCCTCCAAATTTTTAATGTTTTTTCCATGATTTCTTGCATTATTCAGGTGTCCACGAAGATATTTCTCGAGTATGAAAGATTTCTGACTTCAGTTAATAGGGGTTCTCGTAATCATTAGATTTCGCTTCGAAATTTTCCAATCTAATTGAACGGTTCAAAAATTTCTAAAAACGAAATTAAAAACACGGTTGTCGAAACGGAAATTTTTTGAATTTTCAGAAAACGAAATCTGATTTTCCATCAACAATGGGGAAACATGGTGGAATTCTCATTTTAAGTTTTAATTTTTGAATTTGGCGCTGAAAATGACAAGTGAGGAAAAAATGATTATCATTTTCGAGAAATTCTGGAAATTTCCGATCGACAACCGTGTTTTTAAATTCGTTTTTAGGCATTTTTTGAACCGTTCAATTAGATTGGAAAATTTCGAAGCAAAATCTAATGATTACGAGAACCCCTATTAACTGGAGTCAGAGAGCTTCCATACTCGAGGAATTTCTTTGTTGACACGTCAATAATGCGAAGAGATCATAAAATAAAAGATCAAACATTTGGAGGCGGATTTGCGTACAGGATTTGGTGGAATGGCCAATATATATCACACCGACTGTTAAAAACAATGTTTGCTCCAAGTTGAAAAATCTCAAGTTAACCGTCAAAAAAAGATCCTCAAAGTTTCAAAGCTCTATCTCGCTGATTGAGGGGTGCCCGCAATTTGTCGGTTAATTTTTTATTTTTTTATTTTTTTCTGTCTTATAAAATAACATTATATTTGTTTTCAGACCTTCAGCCTTTTGAATTTTATAACGATTCAAAAAAATCAAACGGTAGACAAATAAATCTGAGATTGAAAATACATTTCACTCGAACATTTTCAATTTTTCATGATGAAATATTCAACATGGTGTAAAAAAAAAAAAAAAAAAAAAATAAAAATAAAAATGTTCGAGTAAAAAGTATTTTCAATCCCAGATTGATTTGTCCACAGTTTGATTTTTTGGATCGTTATAAAATTCAAAGAGACCAAGGTCTAAAAACAAATGAAATCTTATTTTATAGGAAAAAAATAAAAAAAAAATTAAGAAAATAAACCAAAAGTCAGATGAAGCATTGAAACTTTTTCTATAAATAATTTTAATTAAGAAAAAAATTTCGAAGTCTTGAGTTTCACCAGGGTCTTCTCATAAGATTTTTCAACTTGGAGCATGAACTTTTTTTTTAACGGTCAGTCTAACATATTTATATATATGTATATATATTGAGGTACCGTATCGTTCGTGTTTATTGATTCTTCTCCGGCGACTGATATTTCTGGGGTTTCTGGACGGTTGCGAGTTGAGGATTCATCGGCATCATTGACACGATCCTCGTTACTGACAGACAATTCACTGATGAGTGTCTGCAATGATTAGGATCATTTTATGGAATTTCTTCCTATCATCTTACGTAGCTCTACGAGACACTAGTATACATAGATAGGTACCGTATCATTCCTATCTATTGAATCTTCTCCGGTGACTGACATTTCTGGGGTTTCTGGACGGCTGTGAGCTAAGGATTCATCGGCGTCATCGACACGATCCTTGTTACTATGAGACAATTTATCGATGAGTGTCTGCAATAATTAAGATGATTTTATAGAATTTATTCCCATCATCTTACGTAGCTTTACGAGACACTAGTATGCATAGATATAGGTACCGTATCGTTCCTGTCTGTTGATTCTCCTCCGGTGACTGACATTTCTGGGGTTTTTGGATGGCTGTGAGGTAAGGATTCATCGGCGTCATTGACACGATCCTTGTTACTGACAGACAATTCACTGATGAGTGTCTGCAATAATTAAGATCATTTTATGGAATTTCTTCCTATCATCTTACGTAGCTCTACGAGACACTAGTATACATAGATAGGTACCTTATCATTCCTATCTATTGAATCTTCTCCCGTGACTGACATTTCTGGGGTTTCTGGACGGCTGTGAGCTAAGGATTCATCGGCGTCATCGACACGATCCTTGTTACTGTGAGACAATTTATCGATGAGTGTCTGCAATAATTAAGATGATTTTATAGAATTTATTCCCATCATCTTACGTAGCTTTACGAGACACTAGTATGCATAGATATAGGTACCGTATCGTTCCTGTCTGTTGATTCTCCTCCGGTGACTGACATTTCTGGGGTTTTTGGACGGCTGTGAGGTAAGGATTCATCGGCGTCATTGACACGATCCTTGTTACTGACAGACAATTCACTGATGAGTGTCTGCAATAATTAAGATCATTTTATGGAATTTCTTCCTATCATCTTACGTAGCTCTACGAGACACTAGTATACATTAGGGTGGTCGTTAAAAAAAAATTTATTTTGTATGGCCTTCAATCTGTTCTAAGTGTGAAAAAAATAATTCTCTAATTTTATCAGATTTTTAATTTGACTCCCTATGGACGCTATTTTCATATAACCTTTTTTTAATTCGTAAAAATCCTAATTTGAGATGGGTCTGATATAAATCAGCGAGATTGCATCGGATACGTCTTGTGATTGTATTCTACACACAGCTCGAGTGAAAAATTGAAATTATTATTTTACATATTTTAATATATTGATTAATTTATTTATTTATTTTTATTTATTTTTTCTTTTTTGTAGTTTTTTATTTTTTTTATTTCTCGCGTAAAAAAATTTCAACTCAAATGATATTGCTCAAATAGACAGTCACTGACTATATTCAAGCTTGGCACTAAGAGGCCTATATTTGAATTAAACAATATCAATTTTAGCAATATCGTTTGAGTTTTAATTTTTTTACACGAGAATTAAAAAAAAATAATAAAAAATAAAAAATAAATAAATTAATCAATATATTAAAATATGTAAAATAATAATTTCAATTTTTCACTCGAGCTGTGTGTAGAATACAATCACGAGACGTATCCGATGTAATCTCGCTGATTTAAATTAGACCCATCTCAAATTAGGATTTTTACGAATTACAAAAAGTTCATGTGAAAATAGGGTCCATAGGGAGTCAAATTAAAAATCTGAAAAAATTGGAGAATTATTTTTTTTCACATTTAGAACCGATTGAAGGCCATCCAAAATAATTTTTTTTTCAACGACCACCCTAGTATACATAGATAGGTACCGTATCATTCCTATCTGTTGAATCTTCTCCGGCGACTGACATTTCTGGGGTTTCTGGACGGCTGTAAGCTGAGGATTCATCGGCGTCATTGACACGATCCTTGTTACTGACAGACAATTCACTGATGAGTGTCTGCAATGATTAAGATCATTTTATGGAATTTCTTCCTATCATCTTACATAGCTCTACGAGACACTAGTATGCATAGATAGGTACCGTATCATTCCTTTCTGTTGATTCTCCTCCGGCGACTGACATTTCTGGGGTTTCTGGACAGCTATGAGCTAAGGATTCATCGACGTCATTGATACGATCCTTGTTACTGTCAGACAATTCATCGATGAGTGTCTGCAATAATTAAAGTGATTTTATGGAATTTATTTCCATCATCTTGCGTAGCTCTTCGAGACACTAGTATGCATAGATAGGTACCGTATCGTTCCTGTCTATTGATTCTTCTCTGGTGACTGATATTGCTGGGGATTCTGGATGGCCGCCAGCTAATGATTCAATTTTCGACAACGGGGCGATAGTACGGGCTTTCACCGCTTTATTCAGAAAGTGAGTTCTTGGAGTCTCCGAATTATTGAACTGTAACGTGTCGATAAGGGTTTGAGTGTAAAATGAAAGTCGTGTACTGGGTAGGAACATTTTTGACCATTCGTTTTTCAATGAAAATAATTAAAAATGAGGTAGGGGAGACTGGGTACGGTTGAGACACGGGGGTCAGTTGGTACAACGCAAATAACTCAAAAACTGTTAGAGATAGTGGGGGGATACAAGTACAGGAGGAAGTGGCATTATTCACTGTTTATTTATTCACTTGATTTACTTTAGTAACTCTATTAGTTTTTGAGTTATCAGCGTTGTATCAACCGACCCCCGTGTCTCAACCGTACCCAGTCTACCCTACTAAGATAATGAGATTGCGTTGCTTTTATCATTAATCCCTTCAAGTTCCTCTAGCCGCAAAGAACACGTCTGTAAATATTGACAACAAATCATATATTCGGAACCTGTATGACCATGTTTTCATTAAGGTCTATAAAAAATATGTCATTGTTCATTATTGAGAAATAGACATTTTTCTAGTACTGATTACCTTGTCATCTGTGTTTCCACTTCTCGCCTTCTTTTCTGCCGATTCTTCAAGTGATAGTCTTCTCTTTTGGGTAGACGTATCTTTTGTTGGCAACGTGTTTTTTGACAGCTTTTGTGGTACCGTTGGATCAATTTTTCCAGGTGCCGGCTCATCAGTCTTCTGTGAATGAAAATGGAATGTTTCTTCTCAAAGCCGGTTTAGGGGAGACTTTGTTCTATTGCACATGCGTTATTTCTTTTTTATTACCGATTTATTGTTGCCCTTCAATATTTTCACACTCGACTCCAGCTGTTTGTTCAAAAATCTTTTGATATCGATCGCACTGTTTTTTTCTGATTGCTTCAGGGCTGCTTTCAATTTCTTCTACGGAGATTAACGCTAAATTAGTCGCAATGAATTTGTTTGTAACAATCACAATGGTATCTCCATTCAAGATACATACTTTTTCATTTGTTGTGCTCTTTAATTTCCGGACACTGAAATTTTTTGTTTTGCACTTTTTTTTTGGATGAGTCGACGGTTTGCACAGTAGAGTTGTGTCTTTTAATTTATTCGTCGCCGGTATATTGAGTGGAGTTTCCGGTATCCTTGCACTCGGTTTTTTCTGTCTTTTCCCGCGACCCTCTGATTCATCGTTCAAGTGCTCAAGAGCCTTTGTTTCAGAAGCTGAGTGCCCAGAAGGAAATAACAGACAGAAAACGATTATTGTGTATTAATGTCACGTTCCGTTTTATGATGAAAACCCAAAAGCAAGATATATGTACCAAATACTCCGGTGACATGACCGATAGGGACCCAGGAACCGTTCACTAATCGCCTCGCATGCTTCTTGTGTACGGCTGGAACTTCCATTTGCTTTTTTGCCCACGCAGCGGTGCATTTGGAAGGCTGGTTAGCCGAATCCCGATAATAAAATTCATCCAGTTTGTGTATTTGTTGCTGTGTACTATTTATTAACGTAATAATACACCATTTCTCCTTGTCACTCATTGTGTTTCAACTGTTGAAAAACAAATATTTTTGAGATTCAAGTCAACTGGTACCTGCAATACTTATTGCACTTCGTTCGCTGAAAGCAAGAATGACATAGATGGCCATTTAGCCAGTTGTTCTGCGGTACTAGCTGCAAATGCAGCAAGGAACGTGCTCATTTCTTCGTCTGTTTAGCGCTGTTTGAGAACAACAAGACTTCATGCACAGTGCTGGATTTATATGACATGGTATTTAAGTATGAAACGGTGCTCAACGCGCTAAAAATTGAAAGTTTAGAGAGAATTTCTGAGAATGCTTCTCAATGGAATAAACATATGAAAAAATCATGCATATACAGTCGGGACTCCCAATAAGAGGGCTCCCAATAAGAGGGCTCTCAATAAGAGCGCTTCCCCTAATCCGTGGCCGAGCAGTACCCCCACGACCGTGCTTGTTTATTGAGAAACCGGTTTAAGTTCCGAGCCAGCGAGCTTTTCAATAGAGAGTGGGGGTACCACATTTCCTTCTCCTACAGCCCCGAAGCGCTCTTATTGGGAGTCCCGACTGTAGAAGGTGCTGGAAAGATTAATTTGGCATAATAATGATTTCAAAATGTTATAAACGAATAGGAAAAAAATAAAATTGTCCAATTGCATCATGATTTTTTTCAGATGTTTATACCATCGAGAAGTGTTTGCAATTCTCTCTGAACTTTTACTTCTTCGCGCTGTGAGCACCGTGCAACAGAGTTTTCCGTCTTACGTTTACTATATGCTAGTCAGGTATCTTTGGCGCGCAGCCTTTGCGCGAACTCGTTTTTTTCTTCTTTTAACCTTGATTAGGTCGAAGCCTCAGTGTCATATGGTATAAATTGGATTTTGATAAGGATTTGTTACTAAATGAAATGAAAAGGAAACAATCAAGACGGAAGTGTAGTGTTGTGTTGTGAATTGTGAAAATATAGAAGGTGAAAATTCATAATGACAATTTACCGTTTTCCTAGACATTCTTACGAATTAGAGAGGAACAGAAAATGGATTGTAGCAGTGCGTCGTCAAAGGTAATTAATTTTTTTCTTTAACAACCGCTGTAGAAGAAAATAGTATGTGGACCCCGAGAAAATACGTCAAGTTATTATTAACCCTTTGAGCGGCAAGAAAAATTTCACGCGGAAAAAAAAGTATTCGGTAAAAGTATTCGGATTGTCACGAAATTTGGTACCCCGGGGTTTTTGAGGTCACTGATTACGAAAACAATTTTTTTTTTTTTTTGAAGGGTAGATGAAATGCCGCTCATGGCACGGAAAAAATGTGCGCCACATGGCGTCAATGCCGCTTAAAGGGTTAAATACATCAAAAATATAATAATTGCCGGTTTGTTAAAAAAAATATTAATTTAAAGAATAAACTAAATAAAAGTTAAACTTTTTAGTACTTTTAGTACTGTAAGGGCAAGTGTACGAGAGTGTACCCTAACCAATTGAGACACGGCCAAAAACTGCCTACTTTTTACAGGTTTTCTTTTTCTCTCACACGCATTGCAACTAAGTACTAGGAATGATAATCACTAACAAACTTCATTTACCTGTTGTAAAAATATAGTGTCCAATGCTTGGAGATATCTTGCCAATACAGGATCCGTAGCAGCGTGCTTGCACAATCCTCGTGGTAGTTGGTAGAGAAGCTTACGGAAGCCGAGCGGGGACTCCCCTCAACGGTGTGTGTCGGCGTTCCAAAACGCATCAGTGCCGACACACACTATCGGCGTGACGTCACGGGCGTCGACACACACTCTCGGCATGACGTCACTTCTTAGCATATACGTATCTTTTTTTCGTGTTTTTTCAGCAATGCCCTGTTTGAGCTATATAAAATTGATCGCCCCAAAAGCTATAGTGTATCTATCCCGCAGAGAAAATTTAATTGCATCCTTTCAGCCCCAATTTTAGGAAATCAGTACAATTATGTAAGCCTGATGCGTAAACAAAGTTTGAATGGTTTTAAAAATACAAAGTCAAAAAACGTCCAAATCCGGTCGGTTTCTCCTGGAATTGCCCTTATACTAGTTCTATTTTCTTTCAGTGAATGTATAAAGCTGGTTGAATAAATAAGGAGACATATCGAGATGAGTTTTCAATATTGTTAATTTATGTTTTTTTTTTCGTTCATTATTTTTATTTTATTTTTTCCACTCAATCTGGTGAATGAGCAAACAAAACACAACAAGTTCATTCTAGTGGGTGTAACTAGGCGTATTAATTATTTCAAATTTTTCAATACATAATTTTGCACCTGCAAACAGAAAAAATCGAGAAAAGGCGGCGCGGCGCTCATTGAGCCGGTTCAGGAGATTAAAATTATAATATTATAATATTATTAATTGTGGAGGCTAGAATACTTTCAAAAAAAAAAAATCTAGTTGATCACTATTATTTTGATGGTATTTTATTATGTACTTACTTGCTTATTAATTATCGCGCACTTGATATATTTATTCCTGTGACGATGCACCCGCACGTGTGCGGTGTGACATGTGACGACGGCAACATCGCAAAATTCGTATCGGAGAAGCACGCGCCATCCGATACACGAATCTTTCGAACGCATTCGCACGACAGCAGCATGAGTAGTGTTGCGCCTTCACACGAGTGGCATTGCCGCGTTTGGCGTATACGTGTGTCGAACTTGTCTATATACCCTGATCTATGGATTATATCTATATATCCTAATTTTACGGAGGCGAGGTGAATTTTATAATAAACGAAAAAAATAAAATAAAAGGTTTGACATTAATAAGGAACTGAGTAATAGACGAAGTGTAACCTTTGGGTCAGCTTACGCTAAAAGGGATAAAGCCAGAAAGGGGAAAGAAAAAGGAGAAGAATAAGAAGGTCCTCGTCTGTGTGCCATCTGCGAGCAGGAAAGTTAGTTTTGCGTGTAAGTACCAGTGAAAGAAGTTTTCTTCAATCCCTTACAAATAATCAGTCTGCAGCATAGAACTTATATTCCCGAAAGGGGAATAGCCTATTTGCGCAATGAGCGGAAGACTGACGCCAACATGTTGAGACAGATATATCTTTTTCTCCTTTCGCAACCTCCAGTTCCCCTTTCGCGCATACCCCTCGCCTAAATAGTACCGTGCGAAGATTGATAGGTTAGGGTTAGCGTAAAGTTGTAATCCATTGTGTATCATAGAAATAGTATAGTTATACATTTACTGACAACGGTTATAAATTAATATGCTATTAAAAATTATCATCCAAGCAAACAATCTATGACAATGATTAATCGTGGTTAACGTTAAAGGTTAGGAATGACTACGACTAGGGAGATGCGCGGTAAGGGCAGACGGATGTTGCGAAAGGAGAGAGAGATATATCTCTGTCTCAACATGTTGGTGTCAGCCCGACAGCTCCTATTCACCTTCCAGTAATATAAGTTCTATGGTCTGAAGCTTCTCGTTATGAAATATATAAAATCAATAATGAAGTAACAAATATCGATTCATATTACCCTGCAGCGAAAAAGAATGGTGGAAAATTCCGGCGGGCTCGCAACGATTAATATATCGCGTTACTAATGCCATAAGGTCGTAAGCGACATTATACGACCTTTTGGTCTTCTTAAAACCAGAAGGTCGTATAATTTTTTTTTTTTTTACGCCATTCGCCTAAAAACTTACAAATATGAATAAATCCATCAAAATTTTGAAAATCGAAAATTTTGGTCGATACGACCTTCTGGCTTTATCTTTCCTGATTTTCTCTCAAAAATAAAGCCAGAAGGTCGTATCCGCCAAAAATTGTTTTTTTGGGGGAATTTCAATGGAAATATGCGTTTTCGTCAATTTCCAGACGATTCCGGGAAAAAAAAAAAAATGGCGGATACGACCCTCTGGCTTTAGTTATCGTGATTTTTTCGTAAAACTAAAACCAGAAGGTCGTATTCGCCAAAAATGTTTTTCTTGCGGGAATCTCGATGGATCTACGTGTTTCCATCGATTTCATGGCGAATCCGAGAAAAAAAAAAAAATGGTTGATACGACCTTATGGCTTTAATTTTCCTGATTTTTTTCTAAAATTAAAGCCAGAAGGTCGTATGTACTTGGACATACGACCTTCTGCTTTTAATCTTCGATTTTCCCAATTTCAATTGATCTACACGTTTTTGGTGATTCCGAAGCGAATCCAGAAAAAAAAAATTATACGACCTTCTGGCACTTAAATCGAGTTTTTGGCGCTTACGACCTTATGGCATTAGTGACGCGATATGTTTAATGTTAGATTTTAACTAGATGAATAAGTTCGTTCGCCATATCATCTCATAATCCGTTTCATGCTAATCATCCAAAATAAAAGACTTGTGGGAATACATTATTGCCTACACTCCGTATCATGAATCCAATCGGAATTAATTGGAGTCCTCAAAATCTTCAACGTTCACCATGCATGCATGCTCCACGAATCTTCATCGAACTTCTTCGGAAAATTATCTAACGACCTACCTATATCACCATTCAAATATTGCCGCCTAAAGCATCGAATTTACGCACATAACGCTAGATAGTGCAAATATCGGTGGTGAGTACATTTCGACAGGTTTTCATCAGCTTGAAAGAAAATGTAATTAATTTGAGAGGGAAGTCTGCCGTGATTTTTCAAGTTTAAGGTAGTAGTCTCGCTACAATCGTTATTAGATTAATCCTTGATTTTGAAATATATATGAGTTTATGTGATGAACTTTTATATAAACCTAAGTATTTGGTACCTTACCGGAGATTTCAAGAAGTAATGATAAGTCGAAAATGGCAAAATTAACTCGGCGTCTTATGGGAAAACTGTTCCGCCAACATTGTGATTGCCGAATTCATCCCCCTATTGATTAGATAACGTTAATAATAAAGTTACTACTTGTGAATTAGATTCTGAGGATTCCAACGCGACTATAAAAGTATATGGTCACCGAATTATTCGAAGAGAACGTTTAAGATATTCTTGATAAAATGTTAGTAAATAGCAGAAAATCGACCGCCATGAAGTAGTTGATCATAATCTATCGACCACCATGAAGTAGTTGATCATAATCTGCCGATCATAACCAAATCAAATCAGCAGTAGTAAATTATTTATAATCATAAATCATAAAATTCGAATTTGTATCCGTGAAGTTTAAATCGACCAAAGACTTATGCAATACAGAAAACCTTTTTTATCATTCTGTTTTATTTCGAAGATTGATAAGCGGTCATTTGACCACAGCGTAGCGAGACTCCTACCTTAAGTTTAGTATAATTGAAGGCCTCGATGCTAAAAGGTCCTGAGTGCTCGGCTCGTGTTTTTCAGTAGAAAATTCCCGTCAATGTGACCAATTTTCAAAAGTCACCGAAATGATTTTTAAAAAATAACATCATGTAGAGGATAAAAAACGGCAACTTTTTTGTATTTACATTTTTTTTCTAGATTCGTTATTTTTTTGGAAAAATAATAAAAACTGAAAAATCGCGAAGCTTGTTTGCATTACGTTTTTTAATCTTAACTCGCTCTAACTTCGACAAATATTAACGGATCTTCTTGATTTTTGGCATGACATCGTAAAATACCCTACCGCTGCCGATAAAGTCATAAAAAGCTAATAACTATATATTTTTCATTAATAATTTAGTTGTAAACATGCGAACAACTTTTTATAGGGTTATGTATGTTTGACGAGAAAAAGTGTGCTACAAAGTTTAAGCATGGAAAAACTTTTCGCGAGACATTTGTTCATTAACATTAAAGGAAGTTTTTCAGAAAGTTTCAGATTGATTGAACAAAAATTGGTTAAGATACAGTGATTTTCGTAAAAGCAATCGATCCGCGTGGTCGATTAAAGCTTCTTCTTCAAGCGTTAAGACCACGCGCTCGACCACGCGGATCGATTGCTTTTACGAAAATCGCTGTATCTTAGCCAATTTTCGTTCAATCAATCTGAGACTTTCTGAAAATCTTCCTTTAATGTTAGTGAACAAATGTCTCGCTAAAAGTTTTTGCATGCTTAAACTTTGTGGCACACTTTTTCTCGTCGAACATACCTAACCATATAAAAAGTTGTTCGCATGTTTACAACTAAATTATTAATGAAATATATATAATTATTAGCTTTTTATGACTTTATCGGCAGCGGTAGGGTATTTTACGATGTCATGCCAAAAATCAAGAAGATCCGTTAATATTTGTCGAAGTTAGAGCGAGTTAAGATTAAAAAACGTAATGCAAACAAGCTTCGCGATTTTTCAGTTTTTATTATTTTCCCAAAAAAATAACGAATCTAGAAAAAAACCGTAAATACAAAAAAGTATGACATTGAAGTTTGCATCGTTGGAACGCAACGAAATTCAACGTAAATTTAAAAAAAATATACACAGCATAAAAATAATCCTACTAGGTTTATTAACTTTTCCAAGTTATTTCTAGTCGTTTTCACTATTCAAAGATAGCAGGATCATTTTTGGTAAATTGATATATTTAAACTATTTTTTTTTTTGATTTCGTTGCGTTCCAACGATGCAGACTTCAATGTCATAAAAAAGTTGCCGTTTTTTATCCTCTACACGATGGTATTTTTTAAAAATCATTTCGGTGACTTTTGAAAATTGGTCACGTTGACGGGAATTTTCTACTGAAAAACGCGAGCCGAGCGCTCAGGACCTTTTAGCATCGAGGCCTTCAATTGAATATCTTCAAAATGATTTCAGTAATTACGCCATACAATTTGCTGCTGTGAGTATACAACAACAATCATCATGAACAACGATGAAGGTTCGCGAATGCCTCCGGAATTGCAAGAAGAAAAACGAAAACCGTTATCTATCACCCATAGGGCAACTAATAAGCGACTCAACAGAGCGTTGCTGAAGGCGACATCGGACAATACCAATGATCTAGAAACGATATACGGCCAAGTAGGACAGCAATTCGAGCAGGTACCGTATAATAAATAGATAATTATGGCCTAGGGTGTGTCAAAAAAAAAAAACGAAATTCGAATTTATTTTTTTGACCGCTGAATGTGTGTGTCCTAATCTCGAAATACACCTCACAAACGGAATCCGCCGAGAAAAATTCTCACGATGTGCTAATCGATATTTATCGATAAAACTAGATATCGATTGAGCGACCTCTTAGGATGGTTCTTCCGCGCATTCCTTTTGCGTGGTGCATTGTGAGGGTTAAATCTAAGGTTTAAGCCTTGGGGAGGCGAAAAAACATGAAATTTGAGGAAAAAAAAAAAAATTGCGAAAATAATTACCAAAAATTTTTTAAAAATTTTCTCAAATTTCATGTTTTTTCGCCTCCCCAAGGCTTAAACCTTAGATTTACTCCTCACAATGCACCACGCAAAAGGAATGCGCGGAAAAACCATCCTAAGAGGTCGCTCAATCAATGTCTAGTTTTATCGATAAATATCGATTAGCACATCGTGAGAATTTTTCTCGGCGAATTCCGTTTGCGAGGTGTATTTCGAGATTAGGATACACACATTCAGCGGTCAAAAAAATAAATTCGAATTTCGTTTTTTTTTTTGACACACCCTATTATGGCCTGATTATTTTCATATTGAACGAGGAAATGCCAATAAGCGTTTTTTTTTTTTTTATGGCAGAGAGAAAAAGAAAATCGCATTCTCGTCAATAAAAGCATGCCGAATCTACAACAAACACACGACATTGGATCACTCAAGAATCGCATACCGTTCAGAAAGCGTAAAATACGTATTAGAAAATTGAGTAGCAGCGGAGACAGCGAGAATTGCAGCGAAAAACAGGAGAATTTAGGTTCCGTTGCTTCGCAAAATAATGATAACACCGTTGATGATTCAAAAGAAAATATCGAACCTATTACGGACAAAAAACGCAGATCTTTTAAGAAGCGTAAAAGGGTATGTAAAAGACTAAGTAGCAGCAGTGATGGAGCAAACTACAACGGTACCAACAATACCAACGATAACTCCACAAATGAAACCTTGGTGAATGTATCAAACCCTTTTACATTGGACAATAATTCGGATGAGACCGAAAATAATGCAAAAGGAAACGGAGAAATTGTGAACCATGTTAATACTTCAAATAACTCGGGTGAAGAATACCGACGAGAAAATAATCGGGAAATCGAGAAAAAAAGAAAAAGAGATGACGATGATGATGATGATGATGATGATGATGATGATGATGATGATGATGATGATGAAGAAGAAGACGAAGAACGAGAAGAAGAGATCAGATATCGTTTGGATGTAGAAGGTGACGACAGGGGAAATGATCGCAATCATGAGCAAGATGTCCCCGATAATGACAATTCTAATGGAGAGGGGGAAAATGACTCCGATGATATCGGTTCAAATGACGGAGAACATAATTCGGACGATGACACTTCGGATGATGAAGAGCGAGATGACTCGGATAATGACAATTTTAATGACGACGACGACGACGATGATGATCCCGACGATGATGATGATTCTGAGAGTGATTCGGACGGAAACGAGGAGGTACCATCAACTTTTTTTGGATTGGCAAAAATCTGCAATTTGCCGGGATTATTGCAACTGAGGAACAACGTATCGCAACTATACATTGTTCTGGGTGTCCTTGCTTTAGCGGTACGAGGACAACTAACGTACGTTGTAACAATAATGATTCTGCGATTCATCAACAAGATTATTGTTAACTGTAGATTACCGCGTCACAAAAGCCGATTGTGGTCGTTATTATCAAGGAATGATCTGTCGGCTATGACGCGACATTATTACTGTAGGGAGTGCAAAGACGACTTGGGTATAAATAAGGTACCCACTAGACATTGCTCGTGTACCAAATGCGGACCGGATAAAACTAATGTAGCACTGTCATATTTTATTCACTTGAAAATTACTCCGCAATTGAAACAATTTCTTTCGAATCCAAACTTGGTTCAGAATCTACAGTACAGATTCACCCGACAGAAAAAGAATGAAGGTGCAATAGAAGACGTATGCGATGGTACCATGTATAAAGAGAAATGTCAAGAGGGTGGATTTTTGAGCTACAGGTACAATTATTCATTCGTCATGTTTACGGATGGCGTTCAAGTTTCCTTATCGTCAAAAGAGAGTGCCTGGCCGGTATTTCTGAAGATAAACGAATTATCGCCGCAAGCCCGAAAACGTTACATGATACTCGCGGCGATAATAGTTGATAAGGGTCATCCAAACTTGAATTCGTTACTTTTGCCTGTTATCGAAGAATTGGATCAATTGTACAGAACTGGGATAACTTGGACAAATCCCATTAACGGCCTTGAAACAACAAGCAAATTCATAACATTAATTTGCACAGCCGATTCTATGGCCAGAGCACCATTGCTTAATATGATGTTATTGAACGCTCAATTTGGATGCACTTTTTGCAAGACAGAAACAATTTATATAAGGAATTCGCGGAAATTCAGCGTTCTACCTGAGGACCAACAGCGAGCAATCCGACGTGACGATGCAAGTATGCGCCAAGACATGCAACATGCTGATGAAAGAAATGAAACGCTGAACGGCATTAAAGGCTATTCGGTATTGATGGGCCTAAATGAATTTGATTTGGCTAAGGGTCCAATTGTCGACAGTATGCATTGCGTGTATATGGGCGTCACTAAACACTTGACCAACTTGTTGCTCTCGAGTAAATACGCGAATGCTGTTTGGTATCATGGGAGACCGGTCGAAATCAGCGCGATGAATAGACGACTTTTGGCAATCCGACCACCAAGCGTAATTTCTAGAACGCCAAGACCGATTGGAGACATGAAACAATGGAAAGCATCCGAATGGAGGAACTGGTTGTATTTTGAAGGACCAATAGCTATGGAAGGTACCATTCGAGACGAAGATCTTCGACACTTCGGAAAACTGTCTACCGCTGCGTTCATTTTAAACAAGGATAGCATCAGTATCGACGAGCTCGAAGAAGCGCGGACATTGCTGAATGATTTCGTAGCATCGCAATTCAATAAGTTTGGATTGTTCCACATCAGATACAACGTTCATCTGTTAACGCACCTAGCGGAAACAGTGAGAAACTGGGGACCGTGCTGGGCATATAACGCATTTGATTTTGAATCATGGAATAAAAAAATAATCGACAAAGTAACGGCTGGAAACTCGAGACCTCTTCAAATTGCAACACGCTTCTTTATGGCTCAATTTGTGGAAAGCTTCCTTCACGATCCAGATGCTGATGAAGAAATGAAGGATATGATCAATTCCATTCTTACCGATGATTCGAGGAAAGAAAAATATATTACAAATTACGAGGTGGTACCCGAAAAAGTGATTGGCAAAGGAGATCCTGAGATACGGCCGCCAAGTGATGGAGAAATGAATGCGCTTCGTACTGGTGGATACGAACCAGAAAATATAGTTTTTTACAATCATGCGATTATGCGAGGAATCGATTATAGATCACGCCAAAAAGATCTTGAGAGTCAAACGAAATTTTGTAATGCTTTCGTTTATTATGACAATAAGGATTACGGGGAGATTTTGAAAATAGTCACATTTACTCACGACGAACACACCAAATGGGGGCTTATTATCCAGCAGCTACGTAATGTCGGAGAAGCTCTACATACGAGACATATCCATATCGTCGAACGTACAGATGTGGAACTATTCGTTGACATCGATTATGAAGTACCGATTCCAGCAATCGTGCTGTACAGAAGCGAAAATCAGTTGTGTATTACCAGAGTATGCAACATCAATGAAACAGATTAGCGGATAATGGAAAACTAATCAAGGCACTCTAGGACAAAATTTAATTCAGAGAAAATATGCACAAACACAAATTTTATTTTTGATTCCCGTTGATGAATTTCATTTTTGACAAATAAAGCATCGTAATTCCACAAAGAGGCATCATCGAGATTCCGACGAGCGAAAAATTGGTACCACTATGAACCGACCCACCTACATTGGTGTATTGAATTACATCACCAATACAGTACTATTGGTAAAACGGATAATACAGATTGTCACTTCTTACGCTGTAACACGTATGTATCGTCAATATTTATTATATAATATAAATCCTAAAATTAACTTAATTTAAGATTTACGAACGTATTTTTTCATTCGGTTACAGAACAATTCGTTGCGGATTGAAGACCAACCACTTTCTCGCATTCTGTTTCGTACAGAAAATGTCGGTGCTACAACCCTGCACTGAGAAGACAGTTTATTTGTTGTTAACAAAGTTCAGTAACAGTTAAGGGAAGACCCTAGTCAAACTGAAAACTTCTGCATCTTTCTTACGATCGAAATTATTTGTAGATCATGTGGAAGTGTATTCCAAAACTAAGAAAATCACACCTTATGCATTAGGATTACTTGAGAAATGTAGAAGCTACACAACATTCAACGGTAAAAATGTACTGAACTTCAAAATGCTTCTTGCGTCTTAGTTTTCATCGCATCATATTCCTCTTCGGTTGAGGTCTTCAGCACACTGAGGCGAAGAAAGTGAGGGATTGGATTTGAGATTGGATCATTCGTTTCATTTTGAGAGAATTTATTATTTGTGATTTCAAATTTTTAGCATTTTTCCTGTTACATAAGACCAGAAAAAAAATGTTCCTTTGACAATAGAATGAAACCGATCCCTCATTTTGTGCATAAGCCATGTGTGAATCTTCACCACGAAGGAGAAGTTGATTGGAGCAAAACTCAGACGCAAGAAGCATTTAGCGTAGCTGAAAAGATAGTTCTGAGTAAATGGCATTTTAGTGAAAACTGGTATAAGTTAATAAATTCTCCCGAATATATGGCACAAAATGATTGGAACAGTTATATCATTAAACTTTATGATCAACGTATCTCAGACTCTCTATTTCTGCTGCGGTGGCATCTCGGACCGCGAATCTTCTTCGACCTGCATCTGTAGATTCACCGTCCCAAAGCAGGTAATAAAAATAGGAATTGATTTAGCTATTGCGGTTCCCAGAAAAACTTGGCGCTGATCTATAACACTCGTTTATCTCTGGCTGTTGCCTTAGAACAGTAACTCACGCACCGCCCAACAGCGCTCACTGCTGCCGCTCATTTTGAATAGAGCTTTGTTTGAGCAGTTACACCAGATACGCTGCGGAAGAAGGCTTCCGTTGGCATTCTGAGCTCTTCTATGGCTGATCTCTCATGAAAAGATATTAGTTTCTCAATTATTAAGGATTTTTGATCTAGCGACTGCCAATTTCTA
Organism: Tenthredo mesomela; assembly: GCA_943736025.1. Lineage (NCBI taxonomy): Eukaryota > Metazoa > Arthropoda > Insecta > Hymenoptera > Tenthredinidae > Tenthredo > Tenthredo mesomela. Next base: position 2,501,701 of record OX031016.1, read on the forward strand.
ACGTAGCGTTGATGGTTTCCTTCAATTCAGGGAAATTGGTTATCTTTCACATAATTGTTATCCTACAGAAGTTGGATTTAGAACCAGGAAAATATGTTCATGAAGAAATTTTATATTTTGAGCGCTCCAGCTTTTTATTGCATTTCGGAGCCCTGCAGTACCCATACCCATACATGGGTATGTAGTTTATACTTTGACTTCATATCTTATAAAACTTACTTTCAATGGTATTTTCAATAATTTGATGAAATTCTAGAAGTTCATTGTGGAAAAGCAAAAAAAAATTTGTCTTTTAATAAATTTTTTTTATAAAATTAGCTGTCCGTAAACTAGAAAAAATCAGAGGGCCTTGAATATTTGTCACAAGGTGGGGACAGGCTCCTAGAGTATATTTCCAGCAAAAACGCAAAATTGAATTTTTAGGCGATTTTGTTCAAAATCTCAGTAGGGTCTTCCCTTAACGAATCGTATATTCGTATATAAGCAAATATACATCAAGTCATAGCTAAGAAATCATTAATTTGAGTGTATTACTTCGTATCTAATGAATATTTGTTAATAGTTAACGAATCATTAATTTCCTAAAAAATTTGCCACCAGTTATATCAGACGATCAAACACGATAATCAATTGAGGATTTCTTAATAGTTCACGAATCTTGTATTTCTCTTTAAACCGCACCAGTTGTATCAACTGAACGATCATGAAGTTCAACTATGTTGAATGCTCAATGAATCGAAGACTTACTAACAGTTGATTAACTGCTTTTCTATCAGAATAGTATGCAGTTATCCCTAAATAATTAACATTAAGGAGAATCTACGTTCTCGTTTATTTGGAATATGTATATTAGTGACCGCAACGGAATCGTGGACCAAAAAGAAACCTAGTTCGGTTTTGCAATAAATTGTCATTGTATTTCTCGAAGAATAACGTTTATTTGGTTCTTTGTTCTAATAATTTCTATAGACAATGATCATTCCAACAGCGATACATACATACATAGATTTTAAATACATACCATGAGGATTCGTTATTTAAAAAAGTCATTACATCAGGATAAGTCTTGAACTCTCGTTAAATGTTAATAAATCTGCATTTAAGAAAAGATGGTGTAATATTTCTGACCGATAGTGGTACTTTAGCGGAGAGTGAAGAGAATGTTAATCTAATTTCATACTCTGTCTGACCCAATGCTTAAGTATTTTGCAATGATCAAAATATAATTGGAAACAAATGTTTTATTTATTGCAAGCACACTACGAAATTTCCATAGTAGATAAACCGACATATATATTTAAATATATTTAATCTTGCACGAAGTTTACATAAATTTGACACATTGTTTACTGGAAGCTGTTTCAGTTCCATTAGAAATATTATACGTATTATAACTATCTCCATCATAGCGTTGCATTATTATTATATTTAAAAAGTGATGAATCACTAAAAAGATGTGATTAACAAATAAAGAAATATCCGTTTTTTCTCGTAACTGCCTTCCCGTTCTTCCTATCGTATAGAACTCCTCAATTAATCAATCTCAAATTTTTTCAAGCAGGGTCGAGCATCCCAAATGCGAAAAAGATGTGTAGATTAGGTCGTGCAACTGAATGGAAGAATACCAAACATAGTCGTAGGTAGGTTCGTGCGACCGAATTGCCAAAATTAAAAACATGGTTGCAGTTTGGTTCTAACGACCGAACTGCCAAGAATAGGATACGACGTCGTGGGTAGGTCAAAGCGACCGGCGAACCCCGAAAATTCTCACGACGGTTGTCGGCCGGTCGCCAAATCACGGTTGAAATATGGTCGAAAACCGGTAAAATAAGTGGCCCGGGACGACCGTCGAAATCGCGGTCAGAAGCCGGTCATATCTATGGTCGGCCGTTCCGACAGGGTACCCGAATTTATGTATCTGAAATTTACAATTTCGTTTTTTTCATCTTTCTGGGGTGGGCACTCAACATTCTAGGGGGGGCCGTGCCTCCCCGGGCCCCCCCGTAGTTACGCCAATACGTGGTTCTTGCCTTGAAAACCACGTTTGAATATTATATTTGTTTATAACAAATCGAATTGTTCCTTATCGTGAAATTCAATAAATATATAATGATAGTGTCATTCAATAGCTTTAAAATGGTTCTTGAATGAAGTCTCCAGGATGAATACAATCAAAGATATGACCGTTTGAAGGGGAGTATGTTTTCGATTTTTGGCTCTTTTTCCTGAATTTCACCCCCGTGTAACTTGGAAAATAGGGTACAAAAAAATGAATAAAAAATTGTTCGATGAATTTCTTTGTTCCATAGAACCCGTAAAAAAAATTGTAGCGAAATCGGTAAACATCGAGGTCAATTCTTGATTTATTTTGTCCGGTCTGACGTGGAATGGTTCACTTCGGGAGCGAAAACGTTGTTTGCTCCCTTGATGCACAATATACTATTTTGTTAAGTTAGGCGTCAAACCACTGCCACACCAGTTGCATTTGAAATACATCATATAAACAAACTTATAAGGAATTGAAAAACTGCAATATAGCGTCGCAACATTACACAAATGTTACAATATCGAATAAAAAATTAGCTTATGTAATATGTTTGTACTTATATTTCTAAGAATCTACACAGTGCGATTCTGTGAATAATCACGCGCTTAACGGTAGGCTAATGGGAAACGCCTGAATTGAGCAGATCAAACATCGATTTATTTATTCCGTGGGAAATAAAACCTAATCGTCGATGTTTGATCTGCTCAATTCAGGCGTTTCCCGTTAGCGTACCGTTAGGTGCGTGATTATCCACATATATCGCTCTGTATATTAAAAAAAAAAATATATTTGTTTACGCATATAAATTAAAAGAATATCACCATTCTATATACTCAGTATAAAGCCAAGCCTATTCTACTGTACATAGTATGTATATAGGTATAGGTAAATGAAAACAATTTACGAGCAAATAAAAATTGATGTGACAAGTTGTTTTATTTTCATTTTGTTTTTCTATTTGTTTTTAATAATTTTTTTTCCTTTATTTTTAGCTTTCATCTGTGTTTTTAAATTGTATCCTAAGTTATCTACTACGTACCGCTTTCATTTGCGGATTTTCAACAAAAATTGTATACAATTTTTTTTAACGATATCTGTTTGTTAAATCGTTGACCAGATGAACCTCCTTAAGACGCGCAGCAGGCTCATTGAATCCCTCGTTGAAATTCTACTAAAAAAGGGATTCAATGAGCTGCTGAGCATTTCTCACCACAATTTCAACGAGAGATTCAATGAGCTGCTGCGCATCCTAATTATTAACCAACTCAATTTCACGATTTTCCAAATTTTGATATTGAAGGGTTAAAAGAGGAACAAGGGCCGTCTGGTTTAATAACTTTTAATATGTATATTCTTTGTTTAACTCTCTTATCGTTTACAACGTAACGCTGGCTGGGGACGGCATGCCAAGTGTAGCTCTAGCCGAAAACGCTATGAGCGTTCTCTCTATCCTGTGAGGAGAGTGAGAAATGCATGAGCGGGAAGGGCGCGTGGGTCATAGAAATTCCGCTGCGCGAACCGAGGTTTCCTTAAACAGATCTTTAAATCCGTTTCTTCATTCAGTACCGTACAGTACAGTACAGTACAGTACAGTACAGTAAAGATCATTCGAAGACTGCTTGTGAGCACACTTTATTCAAAATCGCTACATTTTCGTATCAATCAATTTGACTGGCAATATCAAAATTTATTCATTATTACTATACCTATCATTACTATTGTCATCATTGTTATTATAAATATCATTATCACTACCATCGCTATATTGTTGTCGTGATCGTGATCATCATCATTATAAGCTTCATAAACGCTCTAAACGCCCTTATAAAGAAAATACACGCATATCTGGCCCGTCAAAATTTTGGATTCTCATATCAAATCAACAAATCTTAAAACATTTATTTAAATTATATCTTGCCCCGAGCTAGAACCCACTGCACATTCTTAGCCATAGTGTGTGATTTCAAGCCAATTTCAAGAAGTAAATAGCCGGTTAGCCGAACTATCCTTTGACTTCCCGTGCAAAAATTTTTGCCCTGAAATAGGCTTGCTAAACGCTTGCAGAACCATTGCTTCAAACGCTTGCAGAACCATTGCTTGAACGCTTGCAAATTGAAACAAAACTGTCAAGGGTTTTTCCAAGGGTTTTGAAAGGGTTCTTTCAAGGGTTTTTCATAGGTTGCCAATGGTTTTGAAAGGTTTCTTTCAAGGGTTTTTCATAGGTTGCCAATGGTTTTAAACGGGTTCTTTCAAGGGTTTTTCATAGGTTGCCAATGGTTTTGAAAGGGTTCTTTCAAGGGTTTTTCATAGCTAGCCAATGGTTTTGAAAGGGTTCTTTCAAGGGTTTTGAATAGGTTGCCAATGGTTTTGAAAGGGTTCTTTCAAGGGTTTTGAATAGGTTGCCAAAGGTTAAGAAAGGATTCTCCCAAGGGTTTTGAATAGGTTGCCAATGGTTTTGTATTTTTATGAAATTAAAAAGTAATAATAGTAGAAGAAAAAATCAGTACGAAATGTGACATATTTTATCGTCAGTTGACCCAGCCTACGCATCCTATCGATGAAATTGCATTATACATCTACTGAAAAAACCGCCGCATTTTTCGTCCCCGCCGGGACTTGAACCCACGTCCGCTCGGTTACCAGTCGCACGCCTTAACCACCACGTTAAACTACCTTATGACATACGACCCAACACTCACCTACTTGTTTAGGGCCTATCAAAGTGTCAAGTTATTACTAGCGTGCCTTCCCAAATATACGTTGCAATATACTTTGACTGTCTTGTTCATTAGTCTATATAATGCCATAAGTACTATTATGATACAGGCCACAAGTATATACAATGCCAACCTTTCCCCAAGGCTTGGTGAACTCTTGGTCCAAAAGCCAAACGTTGGCAAGCTCATCGCAAGGCTTCCGCAAGGGTCTTTCGAATCAAGGTGTTGCCAAGTGTTGAGATCAAGTGTTCGCCAAGGCCAATGCCAACCCTTCCTCAAGGCTTGGTGAACTCTTGGTCCAAAAGCCAGCTCATCGCAAAGCTTCCGCAAGGGTATTTCGAACGAAGGAATTGCCAAGTGTTGAAATCAAGTGTTCGCCAAGGCCAATGCCAACCCTTCCTCAAGGCTTGGTGAACTCTTGGTCCAAAAGCCAGCTCATCGCAAAGCTTCCGCAAGGGTATTTCGAACGAAGGAATTGCCAAGTGTTGAAATCAAGTGTTCGCCAAGGCCAATGCCAACCCTTCCTCAAGACTTGGTGAACTCTTGGTCCAAAAGCCAACTAATCGCAAGGCTTCCGCAAGGGTCTTTCGAACGAAGGAATTGCCAAGTGTTGAAATCAAGTGTTCGCCAAGGCTAATGCCAACCCTTCCCCAAGGCTTGGTGGACTCTTGGTTCAAAAGCCAACTAATCGCAAGGCTTCCGCAAGGGTCTTTCGAACCAAGGTAATGCCAAGCGTTGAAATCAAGTGTTCGCCAAGGCCAATGCCAACCCTTTCCCAAGGCTTGGTGAACTCTTGGTTTAAAAGCCAAGCGTTGGCAAGCTAATCGCAAAGCTTTTTCAATGGTTTTTGGGCCGCTTCAAGGGTTTTTCAAGCTATACACAAGACTTAGGCAAGCTTTGCTATTTTGCACGGGACCATTCAAAATAATTTTTTTCTGTGCGACAGGGGACTGATAGCAGAAATCAAGGGACAAACTTTAGCTCACAATTTCGGCGTAAAAATAGTAAAATGAAAAATTTTAACCATGCAAATTGTAAAATGCCTTTATTATGGACAACGATACTAGAATAGTATTGAAAAATATTATTACTTGTTCACTACAGGTCACAAAATAATTTCGATTTTGCCTCTGTGACATCCCAGGGGACTGTTTTTTGGGGGTGTTGATGTGAAAATTTTCCTTTTTATGGATTTATTCTAATATTTTTAGACTATTGGCTCTTTCAAACAACTTGTTACCATGAATTTTAGTAAAAAATAATATCTAATTCCAGTCATTTTATGGGCGAAATCTTCGTGGGACACGAAGTCGCCCAGTTTGTGGAGAAACACCCACCTATGATGTACAAGCTGTTTTAGTTTTCGATTTCTTACGCTCTTGATGTCTTTGGAGGCAAATAGCTTAGAAACGGTATGTCGTATGAAAAAAGTAATGGGGTGGTGATTTGTAGTATTCTTCACCCTTCTTCACCTCAGTCCATGATCTTGCCCGTGACTATCGGAAAACATGTCGAAAAATCATTTTCCACACGGCGTGCGCAAAGTTCAATTTTGCGCACGCTTCACGTGCATAAAATTCAAATTAACGCGCGCTGTGTTGAAAAATGAAGTTCGATACACGTGCGAAAGATGATTCTCGACTCATGTGATGGTCACCCTCGCTTCGCTCGGGCGAAAAACTTCACACTCGTCCGAGAATCAACACTTTCGCACTAGTATCGAAATAGTATATTGTGTAACAAGGGATGAAACAAGGTGAATGCAGGCCAGGGTGAAGTTGTCTGCCCGAAGCCGAAGGCGAGGGCAGACATCACCCGTGCCTGCATTCATGTTTCATCCCGTGTCACACACTATGTTTTTCATGACATTTGCTCTCGAACTTCAACTGTCAATTTCAATAGTCTGAAATCTGCAACAGGGCAGTTATTTCTCTTTGCAATCCCAAGGGATTGTAATAGACCCATTTTGCAATCCCAAGGGATTGAAAAACACCAATTCACACCGCTGATTCATTGAATTCGCGATTTGACAACTTTTCACGGCATCATCCTGAAATCAGCCTCTTTCAACTGACAAAACTGGCAACGAAACTTGCAGTTTCAGAGCAGATGTCATGAAAAGTACTATTTCCAATCCAAAACTCTATTTTCATCCACTTATGTCATTTTTATGATTTTTCTCGTATTTTTTTTCGAAAAGCTCGCGAAATTTTCCATCGAATTACGTTTGTTGTGGAATGGGACATCGAGGTTTTTTTTTTGGTAGGCACCGCGTGGAATCCATCATATGCGTTTCATGTTTTTTTTTTCATAGACATTATAAGGTTATAAAAAATTAAGATTTCTGAATGCATATACAGGGTATATCACCTCATGTGTTCAGAATGAGAGGGACTTGGTTATTTTGACCCTATAGCCAATCAACATGCATAAAATTTTCGTAGACCGAAATTCTCTCAAAAATAGAAGGATGCATTTTCTTGTTGTAGGAAAAAAATAACAACAACGACTTAATGTGCTTGTTAAGTATTTATTCATCCTGACGCTGACAGAAATGCCTTGAATTGTCTGCCCTCTCTATCAATAACTAATATCAAGCCGTTATTAAAATTTTTTCTCCAAACCAAGAAATTGTATCTTCTATTCTCGTGAGAATTTCGGTCTACGAAAATCTTATGCTTGTTGATTGGCGTATAGGGGCGTGGCTCCGCGTCGACTTATATAAATAATGACTGCAGGTGATGATATTTCTTATATAATATTTGCATTAGTCTTATATCTAATTATAAAATTATTTAGTTTTTCATATAACCTATTAATAATTTTTTTTCGGCATAGGCATTGAAAAGTCACTTTTTGACGCCTGTTTTCGATCCACAAAGTGTCACTTTATACGGTTGGTTTCAGAACTGCCCTATAAAGTCTTTATACGGCAGTCTGGATGCGCAGTTCGAAGTGCGCATTCCAAAGCTGCCGTATAAAGTCTTTATACGGCAGTTTCGATGCGCGGTTCGAAGTGCGCGACAGATCGCACCATAACCCCACTCTTCGTCTAGTGAATCTCAACAGGCGTCAAAGTGACTTTTCATGCCTATTTCGAAAAAAATACAGTATGGGGCGCACCCGTAAACCGTTTTTGACTCGAATAATGATTTCAGAACTCGCTTCCGGCTCGCCTTCGGCTCGCCTTTAGCTCGTCCTGAAATCATTATTCTCGCCGAAAAACACTTGGTTTACGGGCATGCCACATAATATACTATTATATCGCTATAAACATAGAAAATATACATCACTTTTTTTAAATCTATATCAAACTACACCGAGAAGAAATCTTGATACTGCACAGTTAAAGTGCCTGACTGCGAGTGCCCGAGCTTCGTCGTCCGCTGAGGCAGGTCAGCCATCCCGAGTTTTAGCTGTCAAACTTTGTTTTTGGCGGCGATGTAATTGATACGAATTTTTGAGGTTATAATCTCAAATAATTGCGTTAGCGATTCGGAAAGGCTTGAAAAGCTTTATTGAAACTTGATGTTCGACTGTCGCAATTTATTGCGAACAGTTGATTGCTCCCTTCGATTCGATTGAATTATCTTCCGATATGGACTATTTTATTCAAGATTGCTAATCGATGGCACTTTTATTTTGATAATTCACGTTAAATAAAAATGAACAACAACATAACCTCAACTGACTAGTCTACGCGCGAAAGTTTAACAGCTCTTGCTCCATTTCTCGCAAGTTGGCACCCCTGCTTCATACGTCATAATATTATCGCGGGACCATCCCACCGACCAATAAAATTGAATTATTTAGCGCATGCGCAGTTAGGCGCATCGACTGTGCAGTATCAAGGTTTCTTCTCTGTATAGCAATACTTATATAACTACTTTAATATTATATGAACACATTTGTCGTCTGTTTTAATAAAGCTGAATAAAAGTTACTTTCAGTCTATGCGTCCACAGCCTCCATCTTGGAGGGGGGGGGGGGGGGGGGGGGGGGGGGTATACTCGAATTTTACCGACCGGACTATTTCTCGATTTTCTCTGAAACGGGACTATCAATCGACTTCTCCTTTTGGCAGCCGATGTTTGACGAGTAATGAGTTCGGACTGGTACGTTCGATCGGATGAAATGCCGCTCCCAACCGTGGAAATCGCTAAAATTACCACAAAATCGTGGAATACAACTGGCCCCTCCATCGCTGTCAAAAACAAAGATGTTTTTGGATGGTTGTGTTCAGAATTCCATATAGAATCGGGCTGCAGAAGCGATTTCCACGGTTGGGAGCGGCATTTCATCCGATCGAACGTACCAGTACGAACTCATCCCCTTCTATGCGGTTTGTGAACAGTATTTCACCAGTTGATACCAACCCAGACAACACAAAATTCAAAGTCGTCTTAAAAACGTCGTATGGACGTCAAATGCGTCGATTCCTAACGTCTTGAAGACGTCGACGTCTTAAGGACGTCTTAATTGTTAAAGACGTCTTTAAGACGTCAGAAATCGACGCATTTGACGTCCATACGACGTTTTTAAGACGACTTTGAATTTTGTGTTGTCTGGGAACAGTTCCAAGCCCACTTGAATCCATAGTGCTTGTCGCATAGAATATCAATGAAATTGAATCGTTGTTTATGTTACTCATATGTTATATTCAATCCTATGTCATGATTACTATACTTTTACAATATAAATCGATCGGTATATCAATTAGGTATAGCATTTTATTTGAGTGTATCGTAATCAAGTGTGTTTCTGAATCACGTTTCTATGTGATCCTTTACGCTTGACCGGATTAATTGTGAACAAAGATCAATCGTTCCTTATTCGGTAACCTGTAATATCATTAGGAAGCTATGCTCTCTATGGTTTTCTATTGTTTGTCGCAGGTTCCCTGCAATATTCTCTATCGGTCTCTATCGTCTGGATTCGCGGCCTATTAGTCCAGTCGAAATAGGTCTAAAAATCGGTTCACCTGGAATTAATTAGGGGGAGCGATTTTCTTTTTTTATACTTGGGGGGGGGGGGGGGGGGGGGGGTCCCCGCAGTATTCTGTATCCGTCTCAATCGGCTGAATACGGAGCCTATGGTGTTCTATCGTTTCTTACCGGAGTTCCGTTATTGTGTCCTATTGTTTTCATGACCACAATTGACTATCTATATGACCAATCCATGACATGATCAACAGACACCCGAACGAATTTATCATCTACTCTGCTTTGAGATAGCACTGAATATAGTAATCAATAACATGAAAATTTGGTTTTTACACTGACCCAGCAAACACAACGTCTATTTGTTATATAACATCGAGACTATTTAGTAATATAATATATGTTATATCGAAGTTACGTAACATTATATGAATCTGTTCTTGAGTCGGAACTAATAACTTACTTGCAGCTTACATGCAACATCTACGTTATATTGCACGTTACATTCGATTATATTAATACAACGTTGCGGCAATATATCTGTGTTTGCTGGGGACTAGCACACCCACGATTTCCACTGATCTATAACTAAAATCAGTCAAGAAAACTTTCACGTGACACTGAATAATTCAGCCGGTTTTGTATAATATCTGTATGGTGATGATTCAAGCGCGCAAGATAAAACTACGAAAATTAGCTGCTGTCATGTTAGCAAGATTACCTCGCACAATCAACCTCCGTAATGAGTAGTCAAAACGTGATTACCTACTTCCTAATTTATCATTTTCCATTTCCGCCATTCGCGTTCCAGCGGCAACAAATTCCTAAATTATTATAATGAAGTTATCAAAATACGTTACAGTTCAAAAAATTATCTGTTCTACTTCCTGCAGGCCTACAGGGTAGTCAGATCCGTCCATCAGACGTTACTAAACAACGCGCTGGTGTAGCGTGTGCTAGTTCAAATAGGAACGATCATCTGGTTGAACATATCAAGCAGTTAGTTCCGTTGTTGAAAGTTCTTCCAGAACGGGCGTGAAAGTGACAGATTGAAGACTATAGCAGCAGACAGATGGATAGAGGCGGTAGAATTTGACTTTATTATACCTGAAACATATTCCGTTGTTGTTAAGTCCGTTTTGTCAGATTCGCGGTTCTTACATAAGAGAAAGTTTTAGTCGAACGTTCGTCGGATCTTCCCTTTCATGACAAGATCATCAAAGGTTTCAGCTCCGAAAACCCCCAAACCATTGCTCTCCCAAGATGACGACCAAAATGTTATTCGGGAGTGCAGTTCTGCTACCAGTTCTTATTCTATTTTTCACAACGTTCACCACAGCCGCATTTCCTCGGGTGAGTGCTTCTTCTATTTTGATTATTTTACGGGGTTCTTAATGGCGAAAAGATTACCGCGATGTCAAGTAAATAATAGAAGGTTTAGAAAAGATGGAGTGATCAATATTGACTGAGCAAAAGCTCCGAAGATAGCAATTCCAAGGAAGTAAGGTGAACAAATCACATTCGGAAGTGGAAGTAGAAGACTATTGAAAAATAGTGCACAACCGCTAAATTCCAATTCTGCCATGACAAAGGGCGGAAATGATCAACTATATTTGGATATTGACGGACCAGGAATTACTCAGGGAATTATAAATTCACCAGTGGTGGATTATTCAAAGATCAAACCGACTCTTTCCGTGAGAATAGGACCATTCACCGTTAATGTTTTATTCGAAGTCTTAGCTGCATTCTCTCACGCGTTGACAGCTACATTTCGGGCAGCTTTCATGAATTGATGGAGCCATGGATCGTGGGAGCCGACTATACTATTGGGAACTAACACGTGGGAGTGGCTTAGGAAAAAATGTCGGAAAGTAGCTTACACTTTTATGTATGTACACATATGAAATAGTATTAGTGACTACAAATACTTATGCAAACACAATAGATTTGTAAGCTATTAATAGTTAAAATTTTAACCACCAGACGTCGTGACTCGATTTGTTAGTTCTCAATAGTAGATGACAGAAAACGGGATTCAGATAGATTTTTTCAATTCCTTACTTCAAGTAGTGTAGCTCAATAGAATATTCCTTTGAATTCTTATAATACGAAAGTATATATATTCCCTTTTCACTCACTACATATCGTGATAGATGGAATAGGGGATTGTACACGCCTGAAGGAATCGCATTTATTAAAAATACCCTTGCGGCTTGATAAAAGCGAAGAGTTTTCGAAAGATAAGTCCGGTTTGACAGACAAATACATTAGGACCTTACAATTTAACGCGCTGAAATATAAATTATACTCCCCAGTTTTCGAAGCCTGATGTCGAAACAGCGGGCGACGACGAAGATATGTTCGAAGGATCCGGCCACAATGATTACGATAAAAGCCCTAAGGAAGCAGAATTCGACAGATCTTTCAACGCGGATTCCATAATACGGCCGCCCCAAGTAGACGGACCAACACAAAAGAGCCCATGTATGTATAATCCAAACAGAAGGCGTGTGACAAATATTATGTGATTGAAATTTTTAATCGAATTTTCACGGTCATGTGCTCTGTTCCGAATGAGATGGATACTTTTAAGTAAAAGTAGGGAAAGAATCCTTTTGAATAGATGTGTTACATAATTTAATTACCGGCGACAGAATTGTTCGAAAATACAAATTGGTTCAAATAAATCACTTCGAAAACGAAGCGTAGCTTTATGAAATTTTTACTTTCGACTTTGACATGAGTGCTCCAAACATGTTTCTTGGACCTCTAGACACCATAAAATTAGCGTACGATTAGATAAATCTCACTGAAAAAGTGACCCATATACGTTAAATTAATGACCCGTCCTGTGTTTACATATATAAATAAATGTCTGTACGTGCGTTCGCTTTACTAGTGTTGCCGCAAATACCCGGGAACGCAGAAAAACAGTGCACCGTCTTGGAGTTCAGATGCGTCAGGGACGGTAAATGCATCAGAGAGGCGTACAGGTGCGACAGAACCTTCGACTGCCCTGACCACAGCGATGAGGAAGGCTGTCCTCCAAGATCTGGAAACCGACCCGGGACTGGACCTGGTAGGACTGAGGTCATGGATCCAGATTACTCAACGGAAAGGAAGTCCGTGGGTGGAGGAGCAACTGAAACTACCGGTATGCTGTTTCTGTCTCGTTGCTTTATAGGGTGTCGTTGTGCCAATTTAACAACACTTCGCGTATCCCAAACTGCGTTCTTTGCACCCTGAATTCACGTTCACCCAGACTAGACAATTTCATAATTTCATCGTTGAATTTCCTCATTAAAAAAAGGACAGGAATATGAACCTCAGTAACTTGTAGACGAAACGTCCTACAGTTTTTGTCATTTGTTGAACTCGATACTCGCGCACGAATCGTACGAGTGATTTTTCCGATTATTCTGTTCGCACTGGGCTTCATCCCCATTTAAATAGGTTCCTAAACTGTTACAGAACAACGGCTCAATCTCAAAACGTACCCGCCAAACCAGAACACCACAATAGGTGAGTAGAATTTCTTCATTTATAAAATTAAAAATGCCTGTTGGAATGAAAATTGCCCGTTGTATACAGGGTAGTTGCGTTAACGGGAGGAAAAATATTCACATCCATTAACTTCTGACGATTCTTCTGAAACTTTTTTAATTTCTAATAGAGTATCGCATAATTTTCTTGTTTCTGTTTTTTTTTTCTCTTTTTTTTTTTTTTTTTTTGTTTTGTCTTGTCTTGAGCTCTGCGATTGAAATATTCAATTGTTCAACATGTTATCAAGACTCGGTTATGATCTACACCAATCAACACGTATTTTCTATCCACATTACAGTTTTATTTACTTTTTGAGCAGGATTTAGAACGATTAGCAAACTGTCTAGAGTATAAACATTATTTCATTCTTTGTTCCCTCGCTCTAGCCAAAAACGGCAAATGAAGGTATAAACCTTCATAAAAAAAAACGGCCTGAAATCACGCTTCATCAGCTTATCTTGATTTCATGATCACATTTATAAACGGATTTTCGATAATTCATATCACATCACGATCCATCACAGTTTTATTCTAGTTTCATTTGTATTGCTAGAAAATAACAATTTTCAAACAATAATAATACTAAAATTGTTCGCATTTTTCCCAACGAACAGAGTTCTACACTATATACAACTATAGGTATATAACATATAACAGGATGAATTCAGGACCACTGAGGGATTTAAGTAAATCGCGTGATCTAAATCCATCTCGTCGCTACATTCTTGGGGGTATATAGGTACATTCCAGCCGCAAGAAAAAAAAAACGCGAGTATGGTATCCATGAACAACGTCTAAACTTACACAGGTTGCATACTCACATAAGGTATTGCAAGCAACAAAACATTGTCTTCTAATGTTCTTCGGTACATACCTGCATACAATATCGATTCTTGTGAATGTCCTTATGCTCGTGGGATTGGTGTGATATGTATGGTACTACACATCGCACCCGTGGAGAATTCTGAAACGCATTTTCTTATTGCCTTCTTCAGCGCACTGGCGCGTTTTTATGATGACTTTTCAAAGAGTTCAATGTTTCCCTTCACGAATCGCAAAAGAATGAATTTGAAGAAATTATTTTAACGCACCTCATGCTAGGTCAACAGGTCGCTATTCAATGTCGAGACGAAGGCCTACAACGTGCCAGGGTCCACTGGATCCGTAAAGATGGTGCTCCTCTTCCACCTGGAAGCACTGACGTAAATGGCAGACTTGAAATTCCCAACGTTCAGGTCGTCCACGGTGGTAATTACGTGTGTGAGGCATTGGGAGTCCCCGCGAATGCCCCGGGACGGAGAGTCATCTCACATCTGACCGTTAAATCTGGTAAGTTTATTCTACCTGCTCGTCATTTCGTAATTTACCTGGAGCGAAATGATGAGATGGAAAGACTTCTGTCGTAGGCATACCCTTTTCATGAAAGGGCTGTTTGATCGTAGGCTCGGAATCATCACTTGTAACTTTAATTCACAAGATAAGTTCCGACCTCCAGACTAACTCGATAACTGCGCGGAATAACCGGCTATCTCAGAGTCCAGTTGGAAAAGCGGCTCAATATATGAGTTATAACATGTATTTTTCGACCGGATTTTGATGAGATAGCCGCTTTTTCAAGCGGATACTGAGATAGTGGCTTTTTCAACCGGACTCTGAGATAGCCGGTATTCCGTGCAAGTATCGAACTATTTCTGCCATTCATATGTCGATATACTCTCACCTTTTGCACTTTGCCATACATTAAAATAAGTAATGGTTTGGTATATAACGGTATTTTTAAAGAATCATGACAACTACCAAGGATCTAAAAAGTCGTTCTTTTCATTTTCTTTCATTTTTGATGAAACTCATCTTCATCAATGGATATACATTTGAGAAGATTTAAGTGCAGTTGAAAAAATGGAGAGAAAAACGTTTCTGTTTTTTCTCAGTCCTAAATGAAGTTTGGCACGTGTTTACCGAGCTGGGTATAATTTTGTGAATGAATCGGAAATCACCCTATAACGCGATTTAAAATTGACTCATTCGGTGATTAATGAGGAATACTCGTACGCCCCCCTTTATTGTGGATACCCGCACGTCAGGCATTGCCAAATTCGACCGTGTGTATAAGTCAAATACAATGTACCCTTGGTTGCATAATCTGGGTCCGACAGAATCCAATATTGTGTGCACGGGAAATTTTAGTCAACTGTGACTGTATACGCGTATGCGGCGATTGTGCACACTTCGAAACCGTTCACTTGATACCTATGCGTAGCCATCTACTGGTGACGGCGTAGGCAACAGACGTATACATAGTATTGCAGTCCCAGTATACATTACCGGTATACAGTGGCGGCGTACACAAAGAAGCGGAAAAATGTAAACAGCGGCAACGTTCTCTGTATACGGTGTCACCGGTAGACGGCTACACGTAGGAAACCAATCGCAGGCTTCGGCTTCGTCAACAATATCCGAACACGGTGTATACCACCTCCGCGTACACTCTGATTCTCCACTACTGACTACACGGAGAGACAGTGACCGAGCACGAAATTTCCCCGTGTGATACATAGGTACAGTGGTCCCTCACTAATTTTCACGGATACGGGGTATAGAGAATATTGGCGAGGTCCCCCACTATGTCCATGGGCGGAGTTTATGATGTGTGCACGGGGAGCTGAGGGGAAATAGCTGACAGCTGACTTACTAGAAAACCACAGGTTTGTTGAGGTTATGTGACGTGGTTACTGCGCATCGTTATGCGCCGAACCAAACGACCAGGCCATAGTGGGGAGCCTACTTCCCTACTTCCCTCCGACGGCGGAGAGGTAAAATGTTAGAGAGGTTAAAATTAGTGAGGGAGCACTGTACACAGATAGTAGATACACACACTAATTATACTATAATTGTAGATTTCCGTTTCATTACGAAAACTACCCCCGTGGTCACTTTTCTGCACTCTCTCTCTCTCTCTCTCTGTCAAACTATGTATTATCTTTTTCTTCACTTTCATATTTTGGTCAATTTCCCGATTGCCCCTTGGCCCTCCTGGGCTACGGCATAATAAACCACATCAATCAACCAATCAATCTCTTATTCTATTTTTCGTCACCTTCTTTTTCTATTACAGCTACTATCACCGCGATAGAGTTTTTATCAAAAGCAGTGGAGAAGAAACTCGATAGAATTGATGATCTAATTGAGACAGTTCAGCGTATGAAGGATGCATTCGAAAAACTTACTACAGGCAACGAGCTTCTGACCCAGGAAGTTGTGAAACTTCGGGGAGCAAATGCCAGGAGGAACCAAAGGCCGCGTAAAAATCGTTTGTTCAGAAAATTCCGGAGTGATGCTGCCACTCAATTATATTAGCTATAGCAACGGAACAGAAAGTTATGATTTCCTGCTCACTTATTGTCAAATATTCCAAGACATACAGTATAGGGGAGAGTGGGGCAAGACCGGCAGTGGGGGCAAAACCGGCACCAGAAAAAAAAATTACCTAATGGTATTTTCGAATTCAGGCGAGTCATACGAAACGCCATACCGAGTGGTTCCGCTGAAAGCGATAAAAATTTTGGAGGGTGGGGCAAAACCGGCACCAAAAAAAAAAAAGCGGCTAAATCGTATTTTCGCGATGAGGCGAGTAAGAAAAATCTGTATTTAACGTATCTCTGCTGAAAACGATAAAATACCGGGAAATGGGAGATAAACCGGCCAGACGCTCTCTCTAATTTCGTCGAATCTTCTAATTTCTAGAAAACTGTATAAATAATTGTTCTTTCGATTAATATTTTTTGGTTCATTTCAAATGGCATAGTACCGTCAGTGTACCAGTTATGGAACTCCTTACGATTAAAAAGCCCTCCAGAATGCGTTTCAACAGGTTTCTTTTGTTAATTTATGAAATTTAATTTTTCTAATGCCTGAAGCTATATCTTGCCTTTGATTTGTACGCGTTTCTACTCTCACGGAATCAAAAAATTAATTAATATTGAATTAAATGCAACACCTGTCTAATGGCCTAGTTATGGAACCCCAAAAGTCCATTTGTCCCATTTTTGGAACCCACAAATGTACTAGTTTTGGAACGGAGGGATTGAATTCAGGTTACTGATTACCCCGAGCTTAGAAATTGTTATAATCATGAACTAATACTTTATTTAAATTATACAATCTGTTTTCAACAACCACGATACTCTGAAATAATTCATCAAATTAATTACTCTTCTATCTTTCGCTTTTTTGGTGTTGATTATGCGAGAGGTAAGTTTATTGACGGATGGGGGTTCGCTAACTGGTACAAGGCGATGTCGAGGTGTTCCAGTAATGGAACCGCTATTTTTTAAACGAAATTGATTGTAAATATGATTTTTTACGATTGAATCAGGAACCTTACAATTATTATTATACAGTTAATTACTCTTCTATCTTTCGCTTTTTTGGTGTTGTTTATGCGAGATGTAAGTTTATTGACGGTTGGGGGTTCGCTAACTGGTACAAGACGATGTTGAGGTGTTCTAGTAATGGAACCGCTATTTTTTAAACGAAATTGATTGTAATTATGATTTTTTACGATTGAATCAGGAACCTTGATCAATTAAGTATAGCCACAAACACTTTTTGAGGCATCAGATACTCACATTTTGTGAAAATAGTCCCTTCAATCATAGACACCGACTGACTGTACGATTTAACCTAATGATTGATGACAGCCATGCAACAGCAATGGCTCACCCGCCCTTTCAACGATTTGTTTTTAAAAGGTTCTCACTTACTCACCCCGACCAAACCTAACTCTGGGGATACAGAAAACAGCAGACTACCATCGCAGCTAAATTCTTTATTATACCAATACGTTTAGAATTTTATTTCTCGATAACTAGACCAAAGTGTTCCAAAACCCGTACAGGTTCCATAACCAGGACACTGACGGTAATAGCTCTTTTGTTAAACACATCTAGTCTCTAAAACTTTTCTATTTTTTCTTTCATTAAATTGATTTTTCTATTCTTTGTTACATTGAATTTGTAATATTCGTATAATTTTCTTGTTTAGTGGCCGGTTTTCCCCCATTTCCCGGTATTTTATCATTTTCAGCAGAGATACGTTAGATACAGCTTTTTTTCACTCGCCTCGTCGCGAAAATACGATTTAGCCGCTTTTTTTTTTTTGGTGCCGGTTTTGCCCCACCCTCCAAAATTTTTATCGCTTTCAGCGAAACCACTCGGTATGGCGTTTCGTATGACTCGCCTTAATTCGAAAATACCATTAGGTCATTTTTTTTTTTGGTGCCGGTTTTGCCCCCACTGCCGGTCTTGCCCCACTCTCCCCTATATATAATATATGCGTTTCATGTTCTTTTATGTAATATGTATACGTGTTAGGAGGCGTTTACTGGTGATGTTTTCCGGTCGGTAAGTCACATATTACTGAGTAGTGCGCTATTTGTGTGAAATAATCAAAATTTGCGTGAAATAATGATTATTTCACGCAAATCAATGTGACTGCCATCTACCGCTCCCAACACGTACGTATTACATAAAATAGTATACGATACTAGTGCGGCTGTTCGAGACTACACGTTCGTGCGGGTTCTCGCACTCGCTGCACTCGTGTGCCACCTCCGCACTCACGAACTTACCGCACTAATATCGTAATATACTATTTCATAGACATTATAAGGTTATAAAAAATTAAGATTTCTGAATGTACATATACCGCGAGAGTCAGGTGAAGCCGAATGGTCCATCAGCGTAGTTGCCGATGGTTTATTGATTGTATCCTGGGGTTGAGGCATCAATAAATATCCATCACTTATTCACGTAGGTTTTATTCACTTTATTTATCATTAGCTTCAAATAAACGAACATACCACACATAACCACACATGTCTACCTTCCGCGATGTATTGACAGTCAGCCGGCTTGTATTCACAATGGCTGCCGAGTTGCATCGACCGCGCGCGAAAATCACCCTAGGGATTTTTCAGCGCAACGAAGGGCTATTCCCCTAAAAATACGAAATATTCGGCGCATGGAGTAGAAAGAGGCATATCTTCAATCTAAAATGTGGTCTACGCTATTGATGGCGCTGTTCTTAGTAAGCGCAGGCCTACTTCCGCCTGCGTCTGCGTATAACATGTTCTGATTACGTCATAGTACCGTTATCACTGATCTCTATAATAACTGGATGGCGTATTCCAATGGGCAGTTTGTGCCTATTAGAAGCCATGTTGCTTGTAGTACTTTTGTCAATTTCAATATGGCGACACCCATAAACTCGTGCTCGTAAAAATAATGCAAGACATTCATAGGTGCGAAATTATTCCTAGTACTAAGTGGAAATAGTGGCAATGGTCTTGATTCGCACATATTGCGGCAAAAAAGGTGGGGTGTAAGGCAGGACACTCCATAAGCAAGTATTACGCTGAGATCCATGTGTTGAAGCTGAGAGGTTATGTTCACTTCATTTCTACCGATAATTTATTTGGAATTTATATTTTATATTCTGGATATGTATTCAAATGCCTTGTTAATAAAAAATGACCAGATGAATCCTCTTCATGTAGATTTCCTTTAAAAGATGCTAAAATGAATTTGGGATATTCTTTCCCCGCATCGAACAGCAGCAGAATCTGTTCAGAGCATTTCAGACAGGAATGCTTCGATGAAAAGATGTATCTACTCAATTTTTTTTCAGGACATTGTAAATTATGAAGAAATTTTATTATTTTGTGATGTTATTTTTGTTAATACAGCGATTTTATAAAATACTCTGTCACATGTGTTTATTATCCCAGTAAACGAAAAGGAATTGAGTATGTGCAAAACAGAATTAATACGAATTAGATGGAATTAAAAAGACCTGTGTGTCAATTCTTAGCAATTTTTTTGAATTCTATTTAATTCGTGTTAATTCTGTTTTGCAGATACTCAATTCGTTCCAATACGTGTTCGTTTACTGGGATGCAGTGTTCGTATGAAGATTATTTTCAACACACATTTTATTTACTAAAAATGGAATTACAACTTCACCTAAACGTTTGCAATACAGAATTCTTCTTTCGAGCGAAGCGAAAAAATTGTTCTTTCCTACAAAGTTGTTGAATATTCTTCGTCAATGTCGTACCTCATCAACTCATCAGAATGTGTAGCTCGCATGCATGTTCATAACTTGGAAAATCACCCCCATCCCCTAAAAATCGTACCAAAAATGGTGGGTAGATTAAAAAAAAAAAAAATGGTTTGGCTATAAAAATGATCTGTTTTCAACAGGAGGGTTACAAAAAGAATATTTTTTATTTTTTTACTACATTTTTCTTCGATACATTCTTTAAGTCACCCCTATCTACAAAAATTGGAAAAATCGCTATCCAATGTTATCGATTTTGGTTGATGCGTTATTCTATGTAGCGAGCTTAAAATAAAAGAAAAAAATAAATAAATAAATAAATAAATAAAAAAATGAAAAAAAAAAAAAAATATTATTTTTCCAATTTTCGTAGGTGGGGGTGACTCAAATAATGTATCGAAGAAGAATGTAGAAAAAAATGATAAAATTTCCTTTTATAACTCTCCTGTTGAAAACGAATCATTTTTATAGCCAAACCATTTTTTTTTTTTTTTTTTTTTTTTTAATCTACCCACCATTTTTAGTACGATTTTTAGGGGATGGGGGTGATTTTCGAAGTTATGAACATGAATGTGAGCTACACATTCTGATGAGTTGATGAGGTACGACATTGACGAAGAATATTCAACAACTTTGTAGGAAAGAACAATTTTTTCGCTTCGCTCGAAAGTCTCACAATAAGTTAGGGATGGGAACCAACATGGAATTCCGAATGGATGTGGACAAATTTTGTTTTCCTGAAAGAGAGTATCATCACCGACATTGTTGCTGAATCTTAGATTTTTTGACGAATAATTGGGCCTTCGAGAAAAAAATTGATCAAAACAGTCAAAAAGCCCATGTTATTCAAATGGGAAAAAGTAAGGGGCTGTCGGCACCCCTAAATATTAAAATTAAGGGCTAAAATTTGGAGAGGCTTTTTTTTAATTTATTTCGAACCCATTCATGTACTCGGAGCGAAACATTTCGTCGAAAGCCAAAATAACTGTCAGTCTAATATATATATATATATATATATATATATATATATGCATTTCCACAATATACTATTCACATAATTCATAAAACATGCTACAAAACAGAGGGTATGATGAATAAATGATAGGTTCACCCCGATAAGGAGACTGAAAGAGGCCAGTCGACACAACAAAAATTTTTAATTCCAGTCGATTGTATTCTATACCAAATTAGCTTGCTGTTTGCTCATCTGGTCTCCATCATTTTTAAACATTGCTATTCTGATCTTATTATTAATATCCTGATATTTCGGATTGATTATTCTCAGCTTACAATAGTTTGCAATTCTATAAAATACGTTCGCAAATGTTAATTGTTCAAATTGAATATACAGCGATCTAAACGAACCCTTGACGGGAACGCAATTTTAGAGTTTCGGTAATCTTAGATATGACCATTAGGGTGGTCTTTAAATGGGTTCTTTCGGAATTTCAATGTTGGATGGCCGTAAATCGGCTCTGAATGTGGAAAAAATAATTCTTCAATTCTTTCAGATTTTTATTTTTAGTCCTGATTGGCCCTAATTTCACATGGATCTTTTTTCATTCGTGAAAATACTTATTTGAGTTGGGTCTAATTTAAATCAGCGAGATTACAGCGTAGACGTTTCATTGTTATATTACACACAGCTCGAGTGAAAAAATTAAAATTATTATTTTACAAAGTGATTAATATATCGATTATTTTCTATTTATATATTCATTATTTTCTATATTGAATTTCCTTTCGTCAAAGATATAATTTTTCATTTTATTATTTCTTAATACAGCTAATTTTCTTTTATTGGTAAACTTGATGTTACATATTGGGCCTCCGTTTCCGGTATTTCACATGAGTGCTTAATATTTCAATGTCACAGTTGTGCAGCTGATTCTGTCGTTAATTTTTTGTTGTAAATGGTTTGGGATTCCTGCGAAAAAAAATTAAAACCATCGCCGCAGAGATTCAATCAACGTGTATTATGTTGTACTCGAATTGATATTGTATAAAATGCAATTATATATGAGGTATTCCACGTGAACCGGGCCGGTTTTTGGCAAAAAAAAAGTAAAAAACGGGAGGCTGGAAATTTTATCACTTCTTTGTGACACTTTGAAGTAATTTCGGTGAAAATTTCAAGGCAATCCGTGTGACCCTTCAAGTAAAAAAAAAATAAAAACACATATTTTCCAAGTTTTACATGCTTCGCCGGTTTTTTGAAAAAAAAAAGAAGAAAAACGGGAGGCTGAAATTTTGATCACTTCTTAGTGCTACCTCGAAGTAATTTCGGTGATTATTTTTAGCAGTCGGATTCTGGCCAATCAGAGCGCGGTATTTGATGATGTGAAGGACATCCCAATTCGTTATTATACCGATAATTTACCCATAGCTTTTGATAATTTACCTCTAGCTTTGCAAATGTTTTCATAACTGTCAAATAGGGTAAAGCATACAGTGATTGACAGGTTAAGCAAAAGTGTTACAAAATTTATGGAAAACGAATGTCTACCATTAAAATTTTAAAGTGAAATCGGTATTATCGTATAACAAAGACTTGAACAATGAGAAAAAATGCATAACATGTGTTGTAGATACGAGGAAATAAAATTAACTTGATAATTATTAGATAGTTCTCGAAACGACAGTGATTGACCAGATTTTCACAGTTATTGTCAGGTTCAGTGCGACAGTAATTGACCGTTAGTTTGGGATGGGTAACATAAAATGTATTAAATTATCTGAAAATCATTTCTGACACTTGGAACTCTTTACTCATGGTGCATTATGATATAATAATTTTTCATGTAACTGCGGATGTAGTCTTCACATGAAAACGTTAATGAAAGGCACTGTATACTCAAAACGTGTTGATAACGATACCTCTTAATGAATTGACGCCATTTTGCACTATACTCAAAACGCGTTAATAACGATACCCATTGACGAATTGATGCCATTTTGGCATAATTCCAGAAAAACTAAAAAATGAAAAAAAAAAAAAAAAAACTGAAAACTGAAAAATGATAGAAAAAAAAAAATTGCATTTTGAATCTTTTTGAATTTGACGGGAAGAAAATGATTTTTTTTTTTACCAAATTTTTGAGGTGGGTCGTCGTGCCCTTCTCTATTGTACATTCTTCAATGATTGTTTGGAGTGATCGGTAATTGATTGTATTATAATATCTCAAGGTTGTGCAATTACAAATAAAAAATAGGTACTTATCATCATACCACGAATCTGACTACCTGTTCGCGTCGATCACGGTCAATCACTGTATATATACCGACATAACCTCAAACATAGTGATTGTCCCCCCTGGTCAATCAATATAGAATAGACAATTTTTTACGACAGTTCTTGACCCCCATGGAAAATAATAAAAATACAACAATTTTGAAGCAAAAAACCTTTTTTCACGAACTTAGGACTATATTAAACTCATGCGAGACGTATAAACGGGCTGAAATAGTTCTTAACAATTTAATTAATTGGAAAATGATGACCTACTACGTTACGATTTTTAGAAGAAGTTAACGTAAATCCATCTCGTTTGCAACCACGTCATACATCTGAATTACTTTTACGTTTATAGTATATGTATCACAATGAAATAAACTTGTGTTCACAGTATAATCATCCGGGCTATCGAAATATACGCTTTATTATGTAAAAAATACATGTAGGTCGTTAATATTCTTCATTTTTCGAGAAAAGGGTCAATCATTGTGTGGGGGTCAACAACTGTATGCTTTACCCTACCGTGATAAAAGTCAGAGAACTTCGTGAATAATTTCTAATTTTCTCTAACCTGCCGCTCTGCTTGGCCAAATCCGAATGCGAAAAATAATCCGTCGAATACCACTCGACCTTCAAAATGAATCGGTTATTTCCCTCATGTTTTGATCCTGCGTGGCAACGAACGGGCCAAGTTTTGCACAAAAATCCCTCGCGCTGCGCGCTCGTGATTTTAGATCTGCAAAACTTAGCCCTCTCGATGCCACGCAGCAAAACAATCGGGAAATATCCGATAATTTTGAAGGTCTTGTGATATTACTACTGAAAATTTCAGGGCAATTGGTGTGACCCTTCGGTAGAAGAACAAAGAAATCGCATATTTTCAAAGTTTTACATGTACAAGAATTCCAAAAATAATTGAAGTGCTACATATTTCGAAGGAGCTCATTTATGCGCGTAGAATGCACTATGGGAAGTTATGATTTTGTTCATACATGGCTGAGATAAGTGGAGTTGAAAATGTGGTAATTAAATTTTTGGCATAATTATGACAGCGATATAAATTGAGCCAATTATTTTCAAGCTCTGTAACTGTTGGGGGCATCTCATATAGTAACAAGGAATCTGAATCTGCATTGGCGTCAAATTCGATGACCTCAGGCCAAAAACTGGTCCGGTTCACGTGGAATACCACATATACTGTTTTGTGCGATAAAGATAGGTTTTGCTATTGAAATATGCATTATTTTCCAATGAACCTCCAGCAATCCGGCATTTTCATTAATCCGGCAGTCCTCTGGTCCGATATCTGTCGGATTAGTGATATTGCACTGTATTACTGAAAAAATGGATAGAAAATATTTAACTGAATTAAAACACCGACGGACTCGTACGAAATAACCCATATACGATTTTTGACTATGTTTTACAGAAATATGAATGTTATCGTTCATAATATTATTCGATCCAGATTTGTTGATTCCTTCTTTTTTTTTTTTTGAATTACCTAAATTAGTATTTTCACGAATGAAAAAAAATCCATGTAAAAATAGGGCCAATCAGGTCTCAAAATAAAAATCTGAAAAAATTAGAGAACTATTTTTTCCACATTTCCCGCTAAACAAAATTGTGTTGCCGCGATATTTCGGTAACATCGCATCTCGGCAGTGTGACATTTACCATAAAGTCCCGCTAACATTTATGAAACATTTCGGTAACCATAAATGTCCTACCTCATTTACGTTTTCTACGAAACTTTCCATCTGCAACGTTTGAAGATATCCCAGTAACTGAAAGTATACTCTCGCAGTGCCCTGCTATTTGAAATTTCTCGTTTGGAACATTGCTTCCACATTTATACAACACATTAAATTACAAAACAGACATGACGAAACGTTTGTTCCGGAAACATGTAGATAACTCCTCTGGAATAAAAAATGTTCTACTTTAGCGATGTCCCACATGGAACATTTCATTCGTAACCGTTTCCTTACATGGATGTAACGTTCACATTCGAACATTGTTATCGAATAATTTTGCAGCCTTAATGGAAAATCGCACCGATGATTTGGTAATAAATTATATAGTGATAGTAGAATTATATAGGGATAGTGATAACGTTTCCTTAACAACCTTCATGCAACGTTATGAGTGTTACATTGGAAACTATCATTAATATTGACAGAATGCATGTATAATGTATGTGTATGTGCAGCAGTTATCAAGTCAATTAAAAGAAACACATTCGGTAAAGAGTGTGGTCTGACTCGGGAGCTGAGAGTGTCACGGTGAATTGGCGATGCATACTTCTAGTCAACTGTGCATAGATTTACTTGCGAGAGACAAGCAGGCTTTGAAGCATCTATCGGTATGAGGCAGTACTAATCAATGGGGCACTTACGTCCAAATGTTCCTCATCAAACGTTGACGAATCGTTGAAAGTGGAATGTTTCAGCAACATTATGTGCACAGCAATCTTGTAATTATGTCGAACATTGTAATATGTTTTTACCTTTATGTATCATGTGAAACATTTGCAGAAGATGGCAAGAGAAGTGTGGCAACATTTATGTTCACAACTAAACGTAGGTGACGTATAAAATGTTACATTCGTTACAAAGAGGATTTTTCAGCAATACCACGTAAAATAGCGTATGCTATCTTTCCAATGTATTCTACTTCATTAGGATGGAAAGTAAATGTTTCACTCAAAACATTGATAAAACGTTTAAACATGAGATTTCGGTAACATCGCGTACGTAACGTTTTGGTAACGTTACTCGATGGTGCTAACTAAACCTAGGAAATGAAATATTGACAGAACGTTGACACCAGAATGTTTCGGTAACATCACGAATGTAACGTTTTTCTTACGTTATTAAATATTTCCAATCGAATGTTTAATATGCAACATTCCCAAAATATTGCAAAGAAAACGTGTTAGTGACGTAACGTATGCGACCGATTTTAAATATTTTTCGATGACCAAAATCCAACGTTACGTGTAGAACATTTCGGAAATGTTTAGAAACGTTTCTTCAGTGACCTCACAAATTTACTTCAAGACTGCCAAGATGCGATGTTTTTGATGTGGTCCATAGATGTTGCAAACAGGATATTACGTCAAAACGTTTGCGAATCATCTCTTGAACGTTGATCACGGAAGGTTGCGATTAGGCAAAACTTCTGACCAAATGTAACGTCACCTTAATGTGTCATGTTTAGCGGGTTGATTGGAAAAAAAAAACTTACTTGACAAATTAAACAAATAATTTAACAAATAATTTTCTGTATGAAAATAATGTTTCTCCGAAAGATTAAAAAAGGTTCAAATCCTATAATTCTAAACAAAAATAATTGAATATGTAGTACGTTGGAAGTCCCCAACATTTCTTCACTGATTTAAACATTGATTAATCCCACAAATAAATTCGTATTATTCATTTATCCAGCTTTTGAAACAAAACCTTTCAATTCTTCAAACATACAGTGCGATTCTGCGGAAAATCAGGCGCCTAAAAAGTAGGCTAACGGAACGGTTTGGCCAAAAACTTGCCTCGATGTTTCTGATTCTTTTGTAATTTTTTTCACATATTCTTTGGGTAAAATGAATGTATGAAACCTTTTTTGTTTTGAAGCTCTTGAATCGCACTTTCATGTTATGAATTTTAAATTCATGTAATAAACAATTTTCTATTTGTTATTAACAATTACATTTTTTAAACCCGATTTTCGAGATGACTACCACCTTCGAAAATTCTGAAAAAAATATGAGCGGGTTCCTTGATTCATGCTCTACAAAATCTGTGAGTTTAAAAATGGAACTTCCATCAGCCCAGATAGCCAGAAAATATTGCTGCCAGAACTAGAATTCTTGTTGAAATAAGTAAACCTTTTTTCCGTGCGTGAAATTACAAGATAAGGACTTTTAGATTGAAAAGACATCGCATTATTTCAAAATAATTTGATAGTATAAGGATGAAATTAAATAATAAGAACCTCTAGATTTAAAAGCGTCGCATTACTTCGATTAAATTTGATATTACCAGCGTGAAATTACAGAGTAATGATTTATCGAGTAGTAAAACATCGCGATATTTCGGTCGGGATTCGATCCGGGACGCACGGATTCGCTCGCATGAGTCAGCCCAAGTCAGCGGGACACCTTTTTGACGGCATGTTCTTGAGCAATATTATATTCTTTAAACCTGAATTTCTAGATGATTACACCCTTCGAAAATTCTAAAATAAAATACGAGCGTGCTCCTTGATTCATTCTCTACCAAATCTGTAAGTTTCAGGATGGAACTTCAATGGAAACTATATTTAAAAGGCGATTGATTCGTGCCGAACGTCGCGCGCGGCTGTCTACGCGGGCGCGCCGAGACCGAGGCTTGTTCGCTTCACATGCAAAGAATATAGGGAGGTATATATTATACGTTTGAATTTATCAAATTCAATAATTTACGGAATTATTTATTCCATTTCATGCTGAATACTTGACCTAAAACTACAAAAACATCAATATAGAGGTAGACACTAAAAAAAAATTACAACCGAATCAGAAACATCAAGGAATTATGTTTTGCCAAATCCGTCCCGCTTGACGTGGACTGACTCAATTATTTATACTTGTCGCACGTTCTACCGACTACGATAAACTATTTATTGGAATATTAAATAGTACATTATGCTACTAGGGAGAAAAGTGCGTGATTTTTGCCGAGTGCGAGGTTTGCTGCCCGAGCGAAGCGAGGGCAGCACGAACACGAGGGGAAAATCCGTTCCTCCCGTGTGGCATATACTACTTTTTACCCGAATACGATAAAATGACACAACGCTACAATATCTAGGTATAGACTATGTAATATAAGTTATGAAAGGTATTCAATCTAACAGCACAAATATAATATTGTTGCCAATAACTTATTACGAAACGGGTCCAGGGCAGAGCCCTGGTGGGGAGCAGGGGCGAAGCCCCGCCGGGGGGTTAGGGGGCAGAGCCCCCCCACTAAAAAAGAAAAACGAATTTTAAATGTCTTTAAAGCATTTTTAAAACATGAATTTATTTTCAACAAATCTTTATTATGTTTTTTTTTACAAGAATATCTCTAAGTTTCATCGAATTCATTGACTAATGACGTTTTTGGTTCGCTACACCGGGATACACTCAGTGTAGCCGAACATTTCCGATCAGTTCCAAAATTTTCAGACAATTGCTGAAGTTTCGAATTTGAAAAAAAAAAAAAATTTCAATAATTTATTTACTTTTTTGCCCGCTAAATTTACTTTTTTGCCCGGCAATTCACTTTTTTGCCCGGCAATCTACTTTTATGCCCGCTGGTCCGAAATTGATCACTTTCGACCCGCATTTCAGGGGTGAAATACGGTCATTTTGTCGCAGTCGGGTAAAAACACTTTTTCGTATTTATTTCTTCTTGGCATCTGTTTCAATGACCTCAGCGTTTCAATGTAGCTAAGATATCCCCACTGAATCTCCTCACTCCAAATATCTTCTTAATTCAATTTCTTTTCCAGAGTTTCAAAAGTTCTCATAAGAATAAAATTCAGCTCAGACTTATAGCTATGTTTTCGTGTCAATCAAATATTTACTCGATTCAAGTGTCGAATGATTGAAGCACTCATTTCCACATTGACCAAATATATTTCGTTAATTTAAACGATTTTCTTTCTCGGTGTACATACAGGGTGAGTTTTTTATCTTGAGACATCGCAATATCTCAAAAAATACGCATCGTACAAAAAAATGTCCAGAATTAAAACTGTTTGATTTCGGAGGGGAAAATCGACTCCATGGAAGTCAACCCTCTACCCCAACCCCTAAACGCGGGAGGGGTAGTAACTTTGGAATTTCAAATGGGAACCCCAATTTTTTATGGCAGATTCGAATTCTACATGAAAAAATACACAAGTTTCATTGGAATTTTTTTTTTTCGATCCGGGACAGACGGCGCTCGAATTGCGAAAAATCAAATTTTTGATTATTCCAAGAAAGGCGCTCCAAATCGAAGACAAGGAAGTGATTGTGGCGATTGAGGTGAAACTATGCACAGTCGAATTGTTCTCCTGAAAATATTTAACACGTACTTCCTTATCTTCGATTTGGAGCGCCTTTCTTGCAATAATCAAAAATTTGATTTTTCGCAATTCGAGCGCCATCTGTCTCGAATCAAAAAAAAATTCCAATGAAACTTGTGTACTTTTTCATGTAGAATTCGAATCTGTATTAAAAAATAGGGGTTCCCATTTGAAATTCCAAAGTTACTACCCCTCCCGCATTTAGGGGTTGGGGTAGGGGGTCGACTTTCATGGATTCGATTTTGCCCTTCGAAATCAAACAGTTTTAATTCTGGACATTTTTTTGTACGATGCGTATTTCTTGAGATATTTCGATGTCTCAAGATAAAAAACTAACCCTGTATATGGAATAAATATTATACGAAGAAAGCCGCATGGACCAACAAATCGACAACATTAAGAATAGCTAGAATATTCAGGAACGAAAGTTTTTTTTTTTTTTTCTCTGTTTCCGGAACCTATACTTGCACCACATCCATTTCTCTGAGATCTATATGAAATTATTAACGAAGAAAACTGAAAATTCCAACTCTGTTTCACGGTATAGCGGCGAGCCGTATGTGTGACTGATACGCATAAATAGCGTTTGATTTATAACCATTGGAATTCGCAGGGAACTTAGTATAAAAGCAGAAGACGCTTATCGCTCGATGCATACGTTATAATCACGTCGTCCTATATTAGAAAATCCAGTCCACACTCCACACGGTGAAGCGAGAATCGCGGTTCCCAGCTTTCCTAGTAAGCATTCCATTATTGCTAACTAATTGCATATGGGCTTTTCCATGCGAACATTACATTCAACCAATGTTGCTCGAAAAATGGATGACAATATAGTATTGTTGAAAGTACGGGTTCTCCAGTATCATATGATCCAATTTTTAACACTCGGAATAATAACTTACAACACCTATACCGTATCTCGTCTATCGAACCAAGATCGTCTATCGAATATTCTCATCTATCGCATCTCGAGTATTATGTACATTACACTGAAATGTAGCTAGAACTGTAACGCTCACTGCCGTGGTGGGGGGCGCACCGAGAGAGATAGCTCAACGGAGTACAGTGCTCCCTCCTTAACTTTGCCTGTTCGGGGCTCGAGTGCTATGTTACGGAGGTGTCCCACTCTTCCTCGATAGGCGGAGAATAGAAAGAGCAGACAGATACTTCCCTCTTTCTCATTCTCGATCAACAGTAGAGGGGTAAGGGAAACACGCCGAGTCTGGACAGGTTTCGTTGGACGCGCATGCGCGTTCAGCTTTGCCGGCCGGCTAGGATGGGAGAAGCTATTCCCCTCAAAATCAGGGGAATGGAAAAGTTACGGAGGGCAAACTTAAGGAGGGAGCACTGTATATTTGTCTCGCTCGCACCGCGTATAGTCAGGTAAAAATATTTGGTCCAGCTCGATACATTACTGTGCTGCAACCTGGCATGAGGCTCAAAATTTCGTCACCCGACTGTACAGAAAGGGACAGAGATACTCCGTTGAGCTATCTCTCTCTGATCGCAAATTCGCTACCCCCACCACGGCAGTGAGCGTTCCAGTTCTATCCAGGGTTGCCAGATTGGGCGATATATCGCAGTTTGGGCGACTTGGAGCGCCACTTTGCGACCAAATTTGGAGGTATTGCGACTGTCGCAATTTGGGCGATTTAGATTTTTTTCAAGCGATATTTGGGCGACTTGTTGATTTAATGAAATTAATAACAAATTAATAACATTTTAAGCCGTGCAATCAAAAAAGTACAATCCCAACCTCTCTTTTGATTATATCAAACGTCCCTGATAGGCAGGTCCGTTTTCTACCGACTATTATGGTGCCGTATACGGACGCTTTGTGCAATTTGTACTTCAAATATCATACGCATATAATATAATAGTTTCAAAATAGTACATTACGATACGAGTGCGGTAAAACTTTTTCTGACGAGTGTGAGGTTGCAGCACGAGCCGAAGGCGAGTGTTGCAATCACACGAGATCAGAAGAAGTTTTTCCGTCGAGTATAGTACAAAATTTTACTTCATAAAGTCTGAAAATGGGGATTTTACCCACGCGAAGCGTGGGTAAAACGTCCATTATCACACTGCGTGAAGTAAAATTCTTTTCATCCGAGTAAAATCTTATCTATGGAGTTTTTGTGTCTCATTCTTTTCGAATTGTGGGCGCGTCGGTTTGTGCGATTTTGGGCGATCTCAAGCGCCATCTCGTGATTACGATTTTGGGCGACTTGAGCGCCATCTGTGCGCGACTATCTTAGCGACTAATCTGGCAACCCTGGTTCTATCTACATTTCAGTGGTACATTAATATTGTGGACTATCGTAAAGTTTATATAAAATAGTGTTGACACGAGGTAGTTCAGAATGTTCGGATGAAAGTCTGGTTAATTAATCTATTTTTCACCACACCTGCACGGAAAGTACGACTTTCGCTCCCTTGCGTGAGCGGGAAGTCGTTCTTTCCGATGCAGGGGGTGGTGAAAAATAGTATACCTCACACGGGAGTGAAAAAGGCCATCCCAAACTGCGTTTTTGTCACCCTCGCCTTCGGCTCGGGTGTCAATCTCACACGCAGTTTGGGTTAGCCTACTTTCCCTCCCTAGGTGAGTAATATACTATTTCCACACGGCGTGCGCAAAGTTCGATTTTGCGCACGCCGTGCATAAAATTCAACTTAGCGCGCGCTGTGTTGAAAAATGAAGTTCGAAACGCTTGCGAAAGATTATTCTCGGACGAGTGTGATTGTCACCCTCGCTTCGCTCAGGCGAAAAACTTCACACTCGTCCGAGAATCAATTCACTTTCGCACTAGTATCGAAAAGTACTATATTGAGCTAAGAAGCTCGTTTTTGTCTATTGAGCTATGAAGCTCGTCTTTTGTCTTTAGTCTGTTAATCTATCGAACAACCTCGAGTCTGGCTGAGTTACGTAGATCTTTCAGTGCTTTCAGGCTATATTTTATTGCTTATCGCCTCTCGTATGGCTTTTGCTTCTGATTCAGTATATCTTAGAATTATATTGTGCATATAATACTGTAGAAAATACCTTTTTCATCATTCTAACCTCAAAATCGCAACTTCGTCGCGATTTCTCGGCAATCCTGATGAAAAATAATGATCGTTACTCGTACGTAAAGGCTTTTTGACGAACCTCGTTACAGCACTCGCCTTCGGCTCGTGCCGTAAACCTCTCGTTTCGTCAAAAAAGCCTTTCCCTACTCGTAATAAAATGCACTATTCCTGGGAGTACCCTGAGCGAAGATAGCCGCGAAGGCTTAGACCTCGCGGTATAGTTTAGTTTGTTATAAATTAGTCTGTTATCATTAATCCGTCATCATTGAGTAAAGTACGGTCCCATTGTATAGTTTATTACCGTATGTAAAATCAAGTATGGTTCAGTAGAGTTTAGTATCGCGTTTGGATAATTTATTATCGTAACTATCGATCTAGTATCGTCAGAATTCGATTAAAGATCAATTTAATATTCCGAATTAATCTGTTATCGTTGAACCTGTGATTTGCGTCTTTCGAATGACCGTGTGGTCTCTATTTCACAGTAGATCTCGAATTATAGTAAATCGTATATGGCCAAGCGTGGCTATAATTAATTGATAGGGAATTTATATAGTTTGTTACCGATTTGCATAGTTTAATATCTCTAGCTTAATATGTTGATCTGAGAATGGGTTATGAAATACCGGGATGATTTGCATTTGGGTACGATGTATCGCTCTGTGATACCAAGTCTGGAGTCTAGTTAAATCGTTTTATATCGAGTCAACTCTGACACATTCCTCGGAGTCAATCGTATCGTAACTAAGTAAATTCTGTCGTGAATAATTAGGTAATCTCTGGTAACGAACTGGCGTATATTATTGTCAATTCTGTATTGATCTCGCTAAATTATCTAATGTTGTAAATAAATGATTGATTGATGTGATCTCAAATATTCTCAAAGAAATAATATTGTTTTATATGGTATACCCTGCCCCTATATCTATTAAGGCTTTGTTATCTGAGCAAGTCGAGTTGTCGCTCGTCGCATTTCGGTAAATTTTTAGCTATGTAATTTTTTTATGGTATCGTATCGAAACGACACATTAGCGTCTGGGGATACGGGGAGTTAAAAATTATTAATAAAAAGGAGTGTTGGTAAAACCCCGGCATCATTGAATGATGAAATTTGTTGCATCATTACGATTTTCCTGTTGGACAGAATCCAATAATCCGTGAAGAAAACACGATTCCAATGACAACTGATCGGTGTTATTATACATATTTCTTAGAGTTGAAATCTCGTTGCCATAAAAATGAAATAAATTCAATCATTAATAATTGTTGCAGTTGAATCATATCCAGACCGAAGATGTCGAAAATCATGCTGATTGCTCTCCTTGGATTGTTGTGTATTGTCGCGACGATGGCACAATGGGTTGAAACATGGAATGGAGAGATCTGCATTGACGACGGAGATCGCGTATGTAGGGGAAGGTATAAGGGCAAAACGGACCGGGAGGGCAAAACGGACCGGAGGGCAAAACGGACCGAGAGGGCAAAACGGACCACCTGAAAAATTCCTTTTAAATTATCAAAAAAATTGAATGATTCATCGCGAAGGTAACCCTTGAACTTAGTAATTTTTGGAGGAAGGTCTCAGTCAATCAAGTCGAGTCAATTTTTCTTTTTTAGTCGTTTGCGATGACTTCACTGAGTCTGACTCGACTTGATTGACTGAGACCTTCCTCAAAAAATTACTAAGTTCGAGGGTTACCTTTACGATGAATAATTCAATTTTTTATAATAATTTAAAAGGAATTTTTCAGGCGGTCCGTTTTGCCCTCTCGGTCCGTTTTGCCCTCCGGTCCGTTTTGCCCTCCCGGTCCGTTTTGCCCTACCTTCCCCTATTAAAAAAAAAAGATCCTTGTAAATGAACTGAAGCCCCCAAGATCCTATGTTCAGATAAACATGAATGCCGAGTTATTACCTTTTTCTTCACTTTATGTGAACTAAGAATCACCCTAGGATACAGATGATTTGGAAAATATTTTTCCAATGTGGAAGGGTACCACTACCTATACCTCTAATTTTGTAGGAAAAAGAAAAAAAAAAATTGCCACTTTTCATTTTGCAGTGCGTTGAGGAGGGAGTTCCGTGCTGTGACCGTCTTTACTGTACTTTTCGGCCTATGTTGAGAAAGAGAATTTGCGGAACAGCATTGGGGTAGCGTGGCGGGGGCAGAGGGGGCGCCCGCCCCGGGCGGCGCTTTGCTAGGGGCGGCAAAATCTGAAGAAATTCATCAAATAAAATTTTTTAATAAATATCTTCTCTTTTTTTTTTTTTTTTTTTTGATCGGAAAGTTATATTTTCTCTCAATGCAGGGGAAGGGGGCGGCAAATTTGGCATCTGCCCCGGGCGGCAGGAGCCCACGCTACGCCACTGCGGAAAATAATGAATATGTATTTCGCAAAATAAATATCTTAAATTCTGCTGAAAAATAATTTTGACAATAATTCCTTTACGTATACATACTACATCCCTACGCCCTCAGTCTTTTTCCAACCTACCGCTTATCCGCAGAAGACAAATTTCCAATTTGCACCCAACGTTAGACATAAGAGTTCAACAAATGTATTTGTGTATCTTCTTCTTTGCCTTTGTTTGGCTATTTGGACTATTATAATAGTTCCGAAGAAGTAGTTTGTATGATAGTTCCATGTGCCACTGACTTCTTCTTTTTCTTCCTTTAGAGACTTAACGCTCGTTTGAGCATGCCCTTGTGGAAATATTTCTCTGTCAAAACTGAGAAATTTTCTTAATAAGTATGAATAATACTTCTGAAATTCTTCTTTTTTTTTTTTAAGTCTGAAAAAGTCTGAAAAAGTCTTACTAACTCCGAAAAACTCTTCATTTGACATAAAAAGTCAGAGTATTTGCAAGATTTCGGACTCTTCCAGAAGAGTTTTTCTTAGTTATTAAGACTTTCGGCAGAGAATTTGTGCGGCTACGGAAAGAGTTATTCTGAGTTTTTCTCAGTTATTAAGACTTTCTGCAGAGAATTCGTGCGGCCACGGAAAGAGTTATTCTGAGTTTTTCTTAAATATTAAAATATTGAGTAGAATTGCTGCAACAGTAGGAAAATTATTATTTAAATAAATTAAAATACACAAAAAAAAAAAAAAATACACAAGTTAAGGAGGGGCGAATAATAATTATTTATTTATTCATTCAGTGACATAAATTATAAATAGTTTTTCGTACATTCTTCGTATACTGTTATCACATTTTTCTTGCATTATACAATATCTATTCAATTTTATGACAAAATATTCTTAACAAATATATATTAAATAAATACATTGACAATAAATAGAATATCTATAAACATAGATTATCAACATTTTCATAAATAATTGCAATATTTAAGCAGTTTTTTCAGACTTTAAGCTTAAAGATAAACTTTTTTTGTACGTATTCAGAGTTTCTATAGTACTTAATGTTGGTCTATATAATTATAAAGTTTTTTGATAGTCAATTTCGCAAGCTACTGAATATTTATACATCAAATACAGTCATCGTTGTACATCAGATTGATGAAATTTGTCATCCCAGGTATAGAGAATCACTTTATTCTGCGCCTGTTGACACATTGCTTCTCTTTGTTTATCGCTCATGCAACATTTATTCGGTGAATTTGAAGACTTCTTTCCACTTGAACAATGTTGAATCCGTAGTCAGTCTCAATACTTCCAGTGGCAGGATACAAGATTCTGTAATTCGCCATGAAGTATCAATTTCATCGCAATATTATATTTATTATTCCAGAAGAATATGTAGTATACTATATAATATATACTTATCTCATATGGAATGGCATTGTGGCATAATAGATGAGGTTAAGTTGTCCGATTAATCGTTTATGGGCGACAGCTTGATTCAGGCATAAGCTGCTGCGAAAAAACTTTTCCTAACAAGAATTAGCAATTGCTGTTCACTACACAATATTTTTGGTTTTCTTTGATTTAGTTATTTTCTGTATGGATTGACGTCGCTCGTCGCGCATGTCAGCCATATGCGAAACTGCGTCTGTAAGAGGGCCGTCTGCTAGAAGCAAAGACGTGTTCGAACGAGCAAAGACGTGTTTCTAAGCGATCGAGCAGACGACCCTCTTACAATGGCAGTTTCGCATATGGCTGACATGCGCGACGAGCGACGTCAATCCATACAGAAAATAACTCAATCAAAGAAAACCAAAAATATTGTGTAGTGAACAGCAATTGCTAATTCTTGTTAGGAAAAGTTTTTTCGCAGCAGCTTATGCCTGAATCAAGCTGTCGCCCATAAACGATTAATCGGACAACTTAACCTCATCTATTATGCCACAATGCCATTCCATATGAGATAAGTATATATTATATAGTATACTACATATTCTTCTGGAATAATAAATATAATATTGCGATGAAATTGATACTTCATGGCGAATTACAGAATCTTGTATCCTGCCAGTGGAAGTATTGAGACTGACTACGGATTCAACATTGTTCAAGTGGAAAGAAGTCTTCAAATTCACCGAATGAATGTTGCATGAGCGATAAACAAAGAGAAGCAATGTGTCAACAGGCGCAGAATAAAGTGATTCTCTATACCTGGGATGACAAATTTCATCAATCTGATGTACAATGATGACTGTATTCGATGTATAAATATTCAGTAGCTTGCGAAATTGACTATCAAAAAACTTTATAATTATATAGACCAACATTACTTACTATAGAAACTCTGAATACGTACAAAAAAAGTTTATCTTTAAGCTTAAAGTCTGAAAAAACTGCTTAAATATTGCAATTATTTATGAAAATGTTGATAATCTATGTTTATAGATATTCTATTTATTGTCAATGTATTTATTTAATATATATTTGTTAAGAATATTTTGTCATAAAATTGAATAGATATTGTATAATGCAAGAAAAATGTGATAACAGTATACGAAGAATGTACGAAAAACTATTTATAATTTATGTCACTGAATGAATAAATAAATAATTATTATTCGCCCCTGCTTAACTTGTGTATTTTTTTTTTTTTTTTTGTGTATTTTTATTTATTTAAATAATAATTTTCCTACTGTTGCAGCAATTCTACTCAATATTTTAATATTTAAGAAAAACTCAGAATAACTCTTTCCGTGGCCGCACGAATTCTCTGCAGAAAGTCTTAATAACTGAGAAAAAGTCAGAATAACTCTTTCCGTAGCCGCACAAATTCTCTGCCGAAAGTCTTAATAACTAAGAAAAACTCTTCTGGCAGAGTCCGAAATCTTGCAAATACTCTGACTTTTTATGTCAAATAAAGAGTTTTTCGGAGTTAGTAAGACTTTTTCAGACTTTTTCAGACTTAAAAAAAAAAAATAAGAATTTCAGAAGTATTATTCATACTTATTAAGAAAATTTCTCAGTTTTGACAGAGAAATATTTCCACAAGGGGTAGTCCACTGTTTTTTTTTTTGTATTTTTTAATCCTTTAATGTCTTATCGCCCTAGGTGGGCGTGTAGACGATATGTAGTCCACTGTATTTATGTGTCATAGACCCATAGTCCTAAAAATACTATGGACAAAGAGGATAGAAGTGAAGCTGTCATAAAGTGTGTATAGAAAAAGCCGCACACGATTTTCAGCGCCTCTGGTGAGCCTGTACCGTTACTAATTCCCCCCTGCCCCTGCCCCACCCACCCCGTACCCCGCGCCGATCGTAAACTGTGAAAACCATCTTGTGACTGGTTACCCTGATTGCTTACGAGCGCCATTCTGGGTACTTCTGGAACTATTATTTGATGCACTTTTACGGGGACTTTTGCCACTGATGCCCCATAAGAGTTGGTCCTCCTTACCTCTACCCTCCATAAACATGAATTACTAAGTGACAAAGCTTCCAATCAACATGGCAGGTCTTCGATATATTATTATTAATTTCCAAATATTTTCGTATATATTCAATGGGCAGTGCCGGCTTCAGACAGTAAGCAAGTGAGGCGGCCGCCTCAGGGCGCCACTCTGAGGGGGCGCCAAAACAGAGAGCAATGTTTTTGTTTTTTTTTTTCCACGAGAACTTAAATCGATGCTAGGGCAGTGTGGCCAGAAACCCCCAGAAATAGAGATAGAGCGTATGGCGATCGCGGCGGAGTAAGAGAGAAACTAAACCCCTGTCTGGCATCACTGTGCTAGGGGCAACTTTATTGATGAATAGTCAAACCAAAGTAACCTTTTGATGTCCATAGAAAATAATATACTAGATTCGCTCGACGTCGATGATTTCATTCGAGACTTCTAAGCTGTAAAAGCCAGAAGGTGTGATTTTGCGTAATTCATTTATTAAAATATATTACATAGTTCTATGAGCCATGAATATATATGGGAGATTCCAGCTCATCTCGACCACCTTCGAGACCTGACCACCTCGGATTCGAGTGAAACTTTTTTTTTGCTGCACTGGTCCAAGCTGCAACCTCAATTTTTTTCAGAATTTTTCGAGATCCCGTCCCGGAGGCATGAATAGTGGAAATTTGCCAATTTTATGAAATCTCAGAATTTTTGAACGATGATATCTTGGGATTGGAGAGTCATATCAATAAAAACAGGGTGGTCAATAGATTCGTCTTGAATTCAACTTTCTGAAAAAAAATATTTTGGAATTTCGCGATACCGTCCCGGCCGCTAGAAATTCATTTAAAAGCGAGAAATTGATGTTTCGATGATTCGGGCATTTTTTATTCATTTATTTATTTTTTTTCCAAAATTCTATAAAGAAAGACAAATTTTTGAGGCGCAAAACGAAGATGGAGACTCAAGTGGTTTAGAGATATCATCGTTCAAAAATTCTGAGATTTCATAAAATGGCAAATTTCTACTATTCATGCCGCCGGGATGGGGCCTCGCAAAATACTGAACAAAATTGAGGTTGCAGCTTGGACCTTAAGTGCCGCAGAAAAAAAGTTTCACTCGAATCTGAGGGGGTCAGGTCTGGAAGGGGGTCGAGATGAGCTGGAATCCTATAGTGAAAATAAAAATAACGTCATTCATGTTGAACTGGTGCAATGGTTATCGTCAGAAGTATGGATTTTAATCTATAGACTATAATATATGACTACCTGCTTCCTGTCTCTTGGTATCCTGTTATCAATCACGAGGAAACGCTTTTCATGGTGCTGCCCTAACAGCACGGAACGTTGCAGCAATGTCTAAGCAACATTACTAAATTTCATTTCCATTGCATTGCACTACAATGTTGCTGCAAGATCTCTGCAATATAACATTTGCAACATTGCATTGCAATGTTTCCGCAAGGTTGCTGCAATGCAACTTTGTTATATTTATATATTCACGCATGTGAAAACACAAGAAGTCAATTCTCCATGTATTAATCAAACGGACAAAATAATTACGGACAAAAACGGACACTTATAATTAACTGTACCTTGAATGCCATATGGTGACAGAATTTATCACTAGATTTCATCATTTATTTTTATTTCACTTTTTTTTTTTCGTCCATAAGCGAAAAAAAAAACCGGTCATGTTTAACATTACCTAGCGAGTGCGGAAAAAATCGTGGAAAATTGAAAAAAAGAAGCAAAATAAAGCTGCTTCTCTCCACTTTTGAATGCCAGCCTGGCCATTTGGCTACGATCCTTTTTCATGATATTCGTACTAATATGTAGTTGAACATTTTTGTAAAGTAATGGTAATTGAAAATGTGATGAAATTACATTTTTAATTACAATTTTCACAACCCTGTATAGATAGATAAATAGATAGATAGATAGAAAGATAGAAAGATAGATATAGATAGATAGATAATCGTTTATTATGCCTTTAGCCCTAGAGGGGCCATGAGGCAAAGGCAGAAACAGGTTATACAATAACAGAACAATAATAGCAAGGAGGTGGGAACAGCAAAAATCGAAAAGTATAAAAAATGCAGAACGGGCAGATCGTACAGAAAATAAAGACTAAAACAAGGCCAGAGATGGGACTAAGAATAAAAAATCAAATAAAGAGTGCGAGTACAAAATAATAACTAAAAGTAGCGGGTTACAGAGAACTATAAATAAAACTGACAGGATCAGTAGAGATAGAGTAGAAGTAAATGAGGCTGAATCTAGCGGCTGGAGCTA
Organism: Tenthredo mesomela; assembly: GCA_943736025.1. Lineage (NCBI taxonomy): Eukaryota > Metazoa > Arthropoda > Insecta > Hymenoptera > Tenthredinidae > Tenthredo > Tenthredo mesomela. Next base: position 2,542,575 of record OX031016.1, read on the forward strand.
GCGGCCGCTAGCCCGTTAGTGAGCGATTACCAACATTTAATAATTTTCCAAAGATCGTCCCCTGGGATTTTAATTTTTTTCTCAGTTCGAATGCCAGTCGTGAGTATGCATACGAAATTTCAACTTGATATTCGCTTGCAATAACTTCGCGCGCTCCGAGCGGCCGCTAGCTCCGGCCGCTAGATTCAGCCTCATTAGAAGTAAAACTTACAGAGCGGATAAAAATAGAAGTAGAAGTAAAAATAGAAATAGAAATAGAAATAAAGGAGAGACGAGTATAGGTAATAAATAGGTATATAGGTAATAGGTATATTAGGGTGGGCCAAAAAAAAAGACTAATTTTTTTCTCCTTAGTTACCATGATTATTTTTCTCATCCGAATTTCAGCCAATAGAATTGCACCATTCGATGTTATTTTTTTTCACACATGAACGGAAAGGCCTATTTTGCTCCCAGTAGCGAGGGAGCAAAAAGAAGCTTTGCGTCCCTTGGTAGAAAGGCCGTGTGGAAAGTCTTTCTTCCCTCGGTGTGTCTTGCTGCCCTCGTGGAAGGGAAGAGAGACGAGGCGGCCTTCGGCTCGCCTCGTCTCTTCCCCCTTCCAGCTCGGGCAGCAATTTGACACACCTCGGGAGCACAAGTCGGCTCGGGCAGCAAGCTCCGCGCTTGTGAGCAAAAACCTACTTTCCTCCCTTGATGCACAATATACTATTTTTTTATTTCGAATTTTATTCCGTTCTAACGAATCATCGTGTTGTAAAAATTGATACATATTTTTGTAGGAAATTGAATGATCTCCAAAAAAGGTCTGATGCGATTTTTCGCTTAGTAGAAAAAAAAGTCGTCATATACCGCTTGAGGTTGAACTTCAATCTTGAATAACTTTCAAACGAGTGGACTTAGCGAAAAATCACATCAGACCTCTTTTGGAGATCGTTTAATTTCCTACAAGAATATGTATTGATTTTCACAACATGATGATTCGTTAGATTGGAATAAAATTCCAAATAAAAAAAAAAAAATATATTTCCCGTGTTATTTAAGGGGGTTTCCCAGTCTGGAGCTCCAGAAAGCGTGTGTGTTTTTTGAAGCTTTGTGCCGCTAAGGGTTGTAGAAGGAGAATAAATAAAAAAATATGTTTTGAAAGTGCTCAACTTAAGCTTCAATTTGAAAAAAAAAAGTTGATAATATCATCAAAATTACGACCTCTATGGCCGTTGAAGTCATGGTCTGCAAAAAGCAGCGTCGAAAACGGTAAACAACATTGTAACCGAACGGAGCATCTGAAACCCAAAAACAAGGAGTCATTTGATTGGTCAAGGCACCATCTAAGCTTCTATGGAACGGATTTGTCGTCCGTCTTTTGGTTTATTAATAACTTGCAAAAACAGTTGTCAAAATCGAGGAAATCTAAGTTTTTTGATTAAAAAATTCGCAACTCACCCAAATTTAGGTTTATCAAAAATCGTTTCCATAGAAGCTTAGATGGTACTTTGACCATCAAAATGATTCCTTGTTCTTAGGTTTCAGATACTCCGTTCGGTTACAATCTTGTTTACCGTTTTTGGCGCTGCTTTTTGCAGACCATGACTTCAACGGCCATAGAGGTCGTAATTTTGATGATATCGTCAACTTTTTTTTTTCAAATTGAAACTTAAGTTTCGCTCTTTCAAAACATATTCCTCCATTTTTTTTTTCCTTCTACAACTCTCAACGGCACAACGCTTTGAAAAACATGCACGCCTTCTGGAGCTCCAGACTGGGAAACCCCCTTAAATGGGAAATCAAAAATCACGATGCGCCACGTCTTAATATTAATATTAAGAGCTCAAATTTTGAGAGAATTTTTTTTTGTCATCCTGAATAATATTTTCATGGTACCTAAGGAAAAAAAATCTAGTTTTTTTTTTTTGGCCCACCCTAATATATACTATACATTTACTTCAAATCTTGAATTACATGAATCAACAGACATTGCTGTAACCGCAAAAAATAATTATACAACATTAACGACACCTATACCTGGGCTGGCGATACCTGCGTCTTCGGTAATCTAGGCAAGTTTTCGCAGGGTATGTCATTGTTGATATATTTGAACAGAGAGTCGAGTGTGGTTGAAAATCCCTTTTTCTCACAGTCTTCCAACACTTTGACGACACATTGTTGAGCCGACAGTATGTTGCTGTTGAAAATGCAAACACATGTAAGTAGAACTAAGTGTAAACTTGAGCTTGTATCGACACAGGTTTCATCGGCTGCTCACCTGCACGTTCGGTTATTATAAAATCCAGTATCAAGCTCCCGCGGATCAATTTCAGATACCAGGTGATGCGGAGTCGTACTAATGGAATCTAAAATGATCCTGTGTGTGCAGTTTCTCATGGTTTCTTGCTTAGAAACGATACACTGTACGTCGGCGTCGGTGATATTCCAAATATCTACAAGAAGCATTGAAAACCGATGTAGACTCTTGTAATTATCAATTGAACATATAAGGTCTTAACAATCTTTTGACAATCTACTTAATCTATCTAACGGATTAGAGCGCAACGATGGAACCGACCGCGCAGCGCTAACCGCGCAACGAAGAAACTACCGCGTGGCGTCACGACAGATATATAAACCGGCTAACTTCGGCGCTCGAGGAACGATTCGCAGGATTCGCAGCAGAGCGCTCGACGTATCCACTTATAAAATCATTATTTAGAGAAATTGCCAGAATAGAGTTATCTCAATAGAGTCATTAAATAAAAAAATCTGAATTAGCTAAAGTTGTTTTTCAAATATAAAATTGTTTTCCAAAATATCAAATCTCGCGAGAGCATAAATCAAACAAAGATTAGAATAGTTTATTAAGTTGTTATTTTTATTTAAATTGAAAAAGTCAATTGGAAAAATTCAAACATTTATTTTTGTATTATTTTTTGAGTAGAAATAAGTTTATTTTTCATTATTTGTCAAAAAACCGGTTGCAATCATAAGAAATAATTATTCGTTCTCCTATATTAATAATTCAACATAACATTCATAACAGAGGTAATTTGTTTCCATCTATCAACACCTTTTGTACCCTTCTTTTTCTCAGCTAGACAACAACAGTAGGAAAACAAGACAACGGACAGCTTCGGATCGGATCTATCACAACAGCATTTATAGAGCGATGAAAGCTATACGTGTCTGGGTGATAGAACCGATTCCAAGTCCTTCGGCAGACACGATCGTGAAAACAATCCTGTTCTGTAGGAGGCGGTTCTAATGGAGATATAATTCCCATTCGAATCCGTATTCAGGAAGACGATTATGAGATTAATATAATTTAATTTATAAATTTGCGGGGTTCTAATTTTTACTTTTTTGTTAGACTTATTCCTACAACAGCCTCGTGTTTTATTAGCCCGTCTGGCATATAAAACAAGCGAAAAAAAGGTAACAATACGGTCTAAATGATCTATACTGACCTTTCATGATTTCTGAGTGTGCACAAGGAAATCCGAACCCCAAAGTTGTACCATTAATCATTGAGTCGACGAACTCGTGTATCATTGGTACACTACAAAGTTTGGTTGATACTCCGTAGCTTTTGGAACAGTTCTTTAGAATCTCAGTCCTGTCACAGAACATTGCGATGGCAGCATCAGATCCACCGACACCGCGGCGAGTTTCTGCGATTTCCTCAAATACAGGCGTATAACAATTTTTGAAATTTTCATTGGGTCCACGATTTTTTATACACCATGAGCTCGTGGGGTCTATGCGTAGTTGGGCGCTGGTAGACCTCGACATTCCTGTTAGGAAAGAACGAGAAAATGAGTTGTGGGCGTTCATGTCTGGGATGTCAATGACATGCCTATTTATAGTGACTAGGAAACTGACTCAGTCAGGTCAATCTCCTTGGACTGGATAAGTTCACTTCGGAATGGGTCAGTTTTTCGAAAATCTATACGAAATGAGAACGCATAACAAATTTGTCAATTGTAATCTGTCATCCGCAATAGAAGTGACTGTATCTCGATAACTTCAATTTTACCATTAACATGTCGACGAATGACCAATACCAAGTTTTTCTCCGTAATTGTCGTACGCCACTCGATTTGAAGCGAATAATATAATTCTGATTGATGATGCAAATTGAATCAAGGCTGACTTGGTAATCCTGCGTTTACGGTTTGATAGGGCAATTTGTAGGATGAAGTGAGTGTTACACTAAACGTAATGGATTTCTGAGCCGGATGTGTTCGACAATGGAAGAAACAGCCAATCGGCGCTCTGAATTTTTGTAATCCAGAGCGCCGATTGGCTGTTTCTAGAATTGTCAAACACATCCGGCTCAGGATCCATCACATTAAGTTTACCTGCATGGACAGTTATTTGAACGAGATATGGCTTTTCTAATGCACATCATTCGAATGTAGAAAATCAGATTTTGTCACCGAGCTTTTTCCCGAATCATTGGGCGAGTTTGTCGGCCAGACCGACAGAAATGATTGAAACTTGCTCGTCCATATCCACTCACTATACCCTGTAATCTGAGATCTAATGAATTCCGAATACGTTGACGTACCTGCGATTAAAACCAACACGACAGTTCCGATGATCTTCATTTTTGCAATCGACAATATTACTATCCACTTTCTGAAGACACTCAACTAATGGCACACCCTCCTCTCAAATCAAGTATCGCTGCTCTCCCTGCTCCAATTCTTTAGAAGATAAACGAGGAACTCTTTCGGCAATATTTGAAATTAAGTAAATGCTTGATCAGAAGTCTGAAGCGTTGCGAAATTCAACCTGATTTATCGCCTACTAACTGACTGACTACACATGTATCCCACTTTTATACCAATGGAATACTCCTACTCCGAATGTTTTGTGCGTTCCATCGAATGATTAGGGATAAAAAGTTTTTCCTCCTTTGAGTGCACGAAAAAAACATCAATATGTTTCGAAATAATACGATGGACTTTATGTCATCTTTAAGATGGATAGATAACGATTCAGTTATTTCATTTGTTCTACCGGAAGATCGCTATTCCTTCGTCTTCCCCTGCGATTTGTAAATCGGATCGTAAAGGCCAACGCGCACTACGCGGAAGCGAACCGAACCGAACCGAACCGAAGTTTCATTAACATGCTTTTCTTATGTTTTTCATGGAAGTATGCACGCACACTTCTAAGAAAGCATGTTAATGAAACTTCGGTTCGGTTCGGTTCGGTTCGCTTCTGCGTAGTGCGCGTTGGCCTTAAATGGCTTTCGCAAATTCCAACTTCATCCGTTTCAAAGATAAATACAGTCCGATCCCTCAATAAGGCCTCCCTCAATAAGCCCGCTTCCCCAGTTTGTCGCTCGCAGCGTTCCCCCACTCCGCCTATTAAGACATAGCGTAGCGAGGAAAGAGAGAGACGGAAAACCATTGGTGCGACTAGCGAAGAAGGCAGAGTGGGGGTATCTCATTTCGTGGAAAAACACTTCCCCTTGGCGGCTTGGGAGGGCTTATTGAGGGATCCCACTGTATTTGGTACAGATTAAGTCGGAGTGATTTGTCGAAAAAATGCATTGGGTCCCACAGAATAACTACGGTGCCCTTCTTCGATTTTCCAAAAATATTCCTATGTGCCCTCTGAGCAGAGATGGGCAAAATGGGTACCTAAAACCATTTAAATGGAAAATGGAAATGGGTGTGAAGTTTTTCCATTTGAAATACAAAATGTAAATGGCGATTTCGAAATGCATTTGAAATATAAAATAGGAAATAGGTATTTTCAAAATGCAAAATGTTTTTTTTTTTCATATTCGTACACTATAGATATACTGCAATGCTATTTCAGTCGGTAACTTCGGGCACTCTTCAATCCCCAAGCCCACTTCGAGCCCACTTTGCCGGCTCACAAGGTCCCGTAAGGTGAACCGTCCTTAGAATATTCAGTCAACGCTTAAACGATAACCGAATTTCATTTTTTTCGAAATTTTTGTTCAAAAAGTATTTAAAATGGAAAATGCATACAAAAATACCATTTCAAATGGAAATGGAAATGGGTGTAAAAAAAATGCAATTCAATTGAAAATGGTTTTGTTTCAAATAATGCCCATCTCTGCCTCTGAGTATTCACAAAATTTGATTATAGATATTTTTGCCGTGAAGTACGCTTGACATCATCTTCGTAACTTTTACTTGCCGACTGTGTCAACGCACGATCGAATCATTGCTGAATTTTACTCATTCACTTAAATTTATGTCTTTTTCTCCTCTACTCATTCAGCCGAATTTCAACTTGACTCTTTAATTATTTATCTGGTAGGCATTATTTTCCAGATGTATGCAGATATTTGAAACAAACTGAAAAGTATACGATTGCGGTACAGGTCACAAGGAAAATGATTACCGCCTATCGATAACCCGTCCGTACTCAACTCTGCCTTGACCCTCAATATCTCGTATTTTATCAACGCTCCGTATACGTCTTTTGTTTGATATTACGACGAAAACAAGTACAAAGGTGGTGAAGGAAAAAATTATTTTTATTTTCAGATCAACAGAATTTTTCCACGATATTCGATAAACGTATTTCAAAGAAATCAATGTCTCACCGACTTTGTGCAAATGTCGGAAAATTTTCATACGGTCTAGGCGCTGGTAATTTCACTTGAAGTCGGACACCGTGTTACAACATCAATTTCTTCGATGATCTCGTAACTTCTTCCACAGGTTCTATGGACGAAAGACAGAGGATCCGTCCCACCACATTTGCTTTTTTCTTCAATATTTTGGATACCATACGAAATCAAAACTCCAGTGAAATCACACGGAGAGAAATGTACAGTAAATGTTACTATAACCCTAACAGCACGGAACGTTGCAGCAATGTCTCAGCAACATTGCTAAATTTCATTTCCATTGCATTGCACTACAATGTTGCTGCAAGATCTCTGCAATATAACATTTGCAACATTGCATTGCAATGTTGCCGCAAGGTTGCTGCAATGCAACTATGTTGTATTTATATATTCAGGTATGTGAAAATACAAGAATTCAATTTTCCATGTATCAATCAAACGGACAAAATAATTACGGACAAAAACGGACACTTATAATTAACTGTACCTTGAATGCCATATGGTGACAGAATTTATCACTAGATTTCATCATTTATTTTTATTTCACTGAAAATGAACCCGCCACGAGTCAACAGTTACAGTGACATACATATTGATGTCAATCCTCACGAATCAAAGTTTAGGGGAGACCGGTGTCGGTTGTAACAGGGTGTCAATTGTAACAGTGGACATTACGCCGCCATCTTGCGGATAATCTCTAATCTTTTTAGATGTATGTCTAGCAACATTCGGCGGGCTTTTGTTGAACAACATTTTGCGAAATTTTCGGACATATTTTCTGTGCTGTGTCCATTTGTGTCCATTTATCGGTTTTTTTCACCCGTAAGTAAATCTTTTCGTTTCACTATGCTTTCGCTTAACGGAGTAAACCATGGATGGTTTTTATAATTGACTTAGTGTATATTAAACTACGATGCTTTGACTTCAATTGTTGTGTATTAGGATTTGGAAGTTACGAGTTTTAGTGTAGAATTTTCATTTTTCTACATAAAATCGTCGCTGGTGTCAATTGTAACACGTCAATTAAAGAACTCTCTAAATCTGAATCAGCGAAATTTCGCTGATTGTCAGCGAATAGTCGCTGATTGAAATAGCGATAAGTATACCACTGAGAATCAGCGACTAATCGCTGTTTGAATTAGTGAAAAATTGCTTCATTGATTGACCCAGTGTAAGTTTCACTATTTGAATCAGTGAAACAATATTCCAGGTCTCGCATGGAATGATTTCCACGAGCGTCGTCTTCGTAAGGCTCGTTCATGACGTCTTCGGGGCAGATTGTAGTATTTGTATCTTGAAAAAAGATACGACTATTCAAGTAATGATGTCACAAGACTCGAAGTCATACGGAAAAACTCGGCTTCCCTGATTGATGGAGGTTATGTTTGCGTCAAAGATTTCAAACGCTGGTGTGTGTCTAAATCGTATATCAAGTAAATCGTACTTGAATCTGTACAAGGAATTCCGTTACCTAGCTTGTGCTGTTCTAATGTTGTAACAGAAAGTTCTCACTAACGCGACGAAAGAAGACCGAAGGACAAGAAACAAACAAATGTCACTGTCTCGAAATTGAAACAGATTCAAATCTGCAAGATTCGCTGATTTAAACAGCGAAGTTCGCTGATTCCCAGTGAAAATATCGTTCACTGATTAGAATAGCGAAATTTCCGCTGATTCAGATTTAGAGAGAAGCAACGACAAATGGCGTCAATGCACTAAGTGCAAGAAATGGGCGCATATTGGTTGCACTGACCGTAGTGCATTCTTCATATATGCGCTGAATGTTCAGAAGATTATTTGTTTAATTTGTTATTGAATTTTCGTGTTTTATTGAATTATACGAAAAAAGTGAACCCCCTTTACGTTAATGTTAATTTTTTATAAATTTTCCTATTTTATCAACAATATAAAATAGTTTATACAAAATTAAATAAATATTTTTCCTGCGGTTATATCGCAATGACCTGCGTTACAATTGACACCTCACTGGTGTCAATTGTAACACGTGTAGCAACATCCGTTACGGATTTTTCTTGACTATACTAACGAAAATCTCGAACTAAAAAAATCGAACTAGTAAGAGTTAGATGTGAGTGAACTTAGGTTAAAAAAATCAGTCACAAAATATCGATATTAAGCGAAAAAAAAATTAGTTTGTAAAAATTGTTACAACCGACACCGGTCTCCCCTACCTATTGAGTCTAAAAGTGTTAAATATTGTAACAGGCGACGTTAGATCCGATCGACACCGGACGTCAGTTGATCAACGAAGTTAAGCATTATCATCGGCGACCAGAATTTGGATGGGTGACCCACATGAATAAATACGATTAGTCTGCGAATAGAAAATTTCGAACACCCTGAAATATTCACTGTGCTCGACCGATCAAAAAAGAATCAGTTGTGGGTGAAAAAATCTCAATCCGTTTTTTTTTTTTTGGTTTTTTTTTTTTGTGCCAGAAGAAACGATTGGAACCGATAGAATCCTATCTACAAAATGAGAAAGTTAATTGGGTAACACTGATAAAAACGAATTGGAAATGTAAATTGAAAAAGGGCCTTTCATTAGGAAATAACTTAAACAGCAATCCGATTACGACCCATACAAAACCTTCTATTGGTTTGAATCATTTTTTTTAAGCAGGGAATGTTGCAGGAATATTACAATGTTATGCAATGAAAAGCGGACATACACGGAGAGAAAAAAGTTATTGAATTCATCAAATATTCGTTGATTCAAATAAATGATTTTTTTCTATATTCGCAAGAGCATGTTTAATCAAAACAATACCAGATGTAGAGTTAGATAGAGTAAATAATCATTTCATTTTAAGAAAAAATAGTTCCAATCAATTATACAGATATTCAGCGACATCACTCACCGAGTTGGTCTATCAGTACAATATCTTGAGTCAAGTGTTTCATATCTTATATCGAGAGAATGATTTATTTAATCAAACGATACACAATACATTAGATGGGATATTTTATCATTCTGAAGAAATATACCATAATATGAATTCAAATATAATCATAGGAAGTGACTGCTTATTAGAACTTAAAACGAGAATCAGTGAAGAAATACGATGATTGTTTGGAAGAATGTCTTATTTTCACGTAACAACAAAATATTTGATTAATGTTAAGTAACTCACGTTCTGTACAATCGCAAGTTTAGTATAAATAATAAAGCATTTATACTCTGCAAAAGAATTCACAACTAACCAAACGAGATAATTTGTGTAGCCAATTAGATATTTTTTGGTAACAAATAAAATTTATTCACAGCAACGGTGATATTCATTTGAATGAAAATATGAGACATTCAAGCTGGATAAGTATATTAGAGGCTTGGCCATTCAAGCGAACCCCAAATTCAATTCAATATGCCGCAATGGCTTGGTCAACCTTCGTAAAAAGGCATAAGTCCAACTTGACTTGACTCTGAAGCCCATCGCTCCTGAGTTGTGATTAATAAATAGTACGGAGAGGCGCAAAGTTATGATTGGCTCCACGCTGTTTCCTTAGCGAGAATGCTGGCCCGGATTCGCCACGTTGTGGCCGGCTACAGAACTCACGTTTGAGCGCCTATACAATACCATACCAGGTTTTTATTATTTTCCCGCATTGATTCAAGCGAACTGATTAATTATTTACATACTTGATGATTTTCTCAAGTGAAAAGGTGAAATCGTTCTTTGTAACTCAGTTTGTTATTGTCAGACATTTTAAGCTGTCGAAGAAACTACACGATCGCGTTGCTACATTCAAGTATTTTGGTTGGAACAACCAATCCTGTTTTTTACCATGAAGATGAGGTATTCTTGATGAACACGTTTATATCGTTATCGTAAAACAGAAATATTCTGGACAACAATCTTTTTGATCCTAGAATTGGTAATCTTAAACGAATGATTCACTTCAATGAAATAACATATGCTTAGCACGACTTAATATTTATTCAATACAAGCACTCATATGATTGTATTCACATACTTTCGAAAATGGATTTTGAGTATAAATGTACATTTTTCAAAAACGTGTATTTGATTAAAAATAGAATAATATTGATTTGATTTTATTCGAATAATCATTTGAATCAAGGGCATGTTGACGTCCTGCATGATTATTAATTTCTTATTTAGTTGAAATAATCGTATGGTGCAACAAAGAATATTTTTCTCGCAATAATGTGAAGATTCAGATCAACGGAAAGATGCTTTCCAATAGATATAAAAATTTGATTCGCTAGGCAGTTGTACTTTTGAGGGTAGTGAATATCTTTTTTACTCAAGTACGTATTCATTGCATTGAATGAATATTTTCTTACACCGAATACAAGATTCAACCGTAACATAAGCGTTTTGGCTAACTCTAGATTAGTACCTTCAATTATTTGTGGCGGTTGGATGAACGTCATCGACTCTCAAAGTCATTATTTATTATGAATTAAATTAGGTTGGTTGTTCTAAACATACTTCTTGGGTTTAACAACTTAATTTTTAATGGTTTCAAATAAATGAACACTTGTCTCAAGCAGATAACACTCGAAGAAATATAACATTAAATCAATGCATATGCTTTGTTGTTCCCACGACCGCGCGATTGCGTGAAATAAACCAATGGTTGAATCAAGTGAATTGAATATCAAAGAAATCATTTCTTTGATTTAATAACTTTTTTTTCTCAGTGTAGAGACATTGCAGCAACATTGCAGGGGCATTGCAGCAACATTGCGCAATATAACTGCAATATTGCCAATATTGCAAAGTTATGTTGCTGCAACGTTGCTGCAACGTCTCGGTGCTGTTAGGGTGAATTTTGAATAGAGCCCAAAATAGTTTCTTTGGAGAAACTTTACGAAAATGATTCACAATTCAAGTTGCAAGTTATATCGAATTGGATCACCATAGGTTTTTTGGGCACGCAGGTAAAGTAATTTCGAGTTGTTTTGGATTCGGCTCAGTTATATTGGCATTAGTTATGCTGTTTTGCATAGGTTTACTTGAAGCGGTTCGGGTGCCGTTGTGACATACAATTTTAGATTTGTAACGATTGTTAAAAAATTCGTCCGCGGCAAGGGGGGGGGGGGGGGGGGGGGGGCGCCGGAAACCCCCGCTGCCTCAGGGCGCGGTAATGTCTGAAGCCGGCACTGTCAATGGGTCAAATAAACTACTCAACAAAATTAAAGGCCCCCCCTAGCATAACCCGCCATTTTCAGACGCCTTGACCGATTCACTTGAAACTTGGACCACGACTAGTCCAAAGTGTTTCCAACTTGGGCCCGAAGCCGATTTTCTGAATCTTCGAGGGTTGCGATGTGGCACTCCAAAAACCAACCCTCTGCGTAAAATCAAAGTCACAGGTCTGTGGCACCGGGTTCCAACATCGATTTTGCGCCTAGCCTAGGATTCCGTAGCTGGAAGTGAAAGGTTACTGCTAGGCTAAGGGTTGTTCAGGGGTTGGTTGCGGTTACTCAGGGACAGGTGGGCTGCAAGTGCTCGGCTGAATCGCGAAAACGATTCGGAAACACTTTTGTGTCTCCGATGTTCGAAAATGTGTCAAAATGTCTTGTCCAACCCCCGATGATAGAGGGATGGAAGCGGAGGGGTTGAATAGGCAAGGGTGTATGATTCAGCAGTGGACCGAATCGTCTGGCTCGACCAAAAGTTATCCAAACATTTTTTGCGCACAAAATCGGTGTTGGAACCCGGTGCTACAGACCTGTGACTTCGATTTTACGCAGAGGGTTGGTTTTCGGAGTGCCACATCGCAACTCTTGAAGATACAGAAAATCGGCTTTGGGCCCAAGTTGGAAACACTTTGGACTAGCCCTGGTACAAATTTCAAGTCAATCGGTCAAGGCGTCTGGAAATGGCAGGTTATGCTAGGAGGGGGCCTTTAATTTTGTTGAGTAGTTTATATCATATTTAGTACATGCACATAAGAACATATCTTTACAGGGCTTGGAAAGCACCGAATGATAGCGTGTGTCATTATTTCAGGCCTTTGTGCTTTCAACATATTACATTATACTACCACATTTAACATTACTGCTTATCGAGAGATTTTGATATATGCGGGGATATACTCAAATTTGCACAAAGATATATCCTAGCATATATGTCAAGATATAAAAAATATAAAATATAAAAATAAATATATAAAAATAAAAATAAAATATAAAATATAAAAATATAATTCAGGCGTTTCCCGCTGGCCTATCTCTTAGGCGCGTGATTTTCCACAGAATCGCTCTGTACAACCTCTCAATTCTTTGAAAATAAACGTGATACAAACTCTTAATTAGATTAGAATTTTTTTGCTGTTAATCTTCCAAAAAGTTAGATAAACTGAATAAACTTTTGAAAATTGGCATGTGACAACCACGACCATAAGATGTGAGTCCGATAGATAGATCGATAGATGCTGCATGAAGGATAGATAAAGAATTGGTTTATTATGCCCTGACCATAAGTGGGCCTTGAGGCAAGATCAGATACAGGATGTAAAATGCAACAATAATAATAAGAAATAGAAGTACCAAATAGATAAAAGTAGAATAAAAAGATTTAACAGATAGTAGAGGAATTGAGAATTAAAGTTAAGGTAGAGACAAGAATAAAAATATCAAATTACGAATAAGTAGAATAAAGATAGAAATATTGAAATAAAAATAAAAATACAACAAACTAAAATAAAATAAAAATGCGGGATTCGGTAAAAAAAATTTCTGCTTCTGCGTTTGTCCTTGCGCACGCGTTCGCGTTTGATCGTGGCAGGGCCTTTACTTGCGTGGAGAGCGTAGCCGTGGTAGTCCTTAATTCTTGAATTCTGGCATTGAACTCTATACGACGCCTGTCGCCATTTCCAAAATCAAGTTGGTCCCTGCAGGCGGAGTGCAATAAGCTTCGTCAGATGCATCGATGCAATCGATGTTATCGTCACATCTGACACTTATTGATAGGCATGCACCATCAGTTCTACATCTGAATTTGTCGGCTGGATTGCATTGCTCGGCTGAAAAGGCGAGATTATTTGAAGAATGTGTTCTGACCTTCCAGACTTGAATTCAGTCGTACATGAGTACTTCAATGAGTACTGTTTTCTGAATTTTGGCAACGGTGATTCAAAATCTCTGTTTTCACCGCTCAGTTTCAATAAGCTTATTATAATATAAACTGAATATCTGGGCTTTCATCTAAATGAAAAATTTCTGTATCAGATGTTTATGATTTTTACCGCGTGAAGACTGCGATTCGGAAATAGTAAAAATTCAAATAGGTAAGTGAATAGTGCCAGATGTACGAACAATGATGTATTCCTTACGTCTAATCTGATCGCAATCGGCTTCATCAGATCCACCGGCTATATCCCGGCAATCGTTCCAACCGTTGCACCTCTTGCGTATCGACATGTATCTGCCATTGTTACATGTGAACCGCAGTTCCGGATAGTGCACCCAGGCTGTGGGTAGTTATAAGAAGAGGGTTAAAGAGGGCCTTGAATTCACAGATTCACTTGAATTATACTGGCGGAACGGCTAGAACCCCACGGTGTTCTCCTCGCTGGAGCTACCGACGATGAATTTGTGCAGTCAACCACATTGAACTAAACTTACGAGCATATTCCTCATTACAGTCCTGCTCCTCGCTGCCATCCCAACACTGTGCGACACCGTCACAGATAAACATTGGGTTGATGAGGTGTAGGCTTGGCTCGTAAGTACAAGCCCAGGAAGCAGGATAAGTGTGTCCGCTATATACTGTAAATATGAATGATGAATATCACTTTTCCGCGAATCCTCCACCTACACGGAGAGAAAAGAATAGTAATATTCACAATGTAACATAGTAACCATTACTATGTTACATGGTAACGTAGATTTTCAAACATTAAATTTGCTTAGTTACCCTGTAGCATGGTAATGGTTACCAGAAAAATAGTAATGAATCCTATTTGACATAGTATCATTTACGATTTTATGAGAAATAAGTCTGGTTACTATGTAGGAATGGTAAATATTACTATTCTCTTCTCTCCGTGTATTCTTCTTTGTCATATTCCTCCGTCGGCACTTCTATTCGGTATTATTGTTAGCACTGATTATTGACATTCTTTAACGCTATATGCATGTTACCTCTTCGGTAGTATTTTTACTCATTTGGTTGGAAAATAATTTGGAGGTTGAGGGTCTATCGGGTGTTTAACGATAATCACGGAAATGGAAATTTCAGAATCTTCAACTGGACAAGATGCTTCTAGGCAAGCAAGATGAGAATTTAATAATTATGTAATTTCACAATTTTATTACTCATGTGGCATTCCTCGCTGACTCAACCAGTGTTAAACCCCGACCATCTCGAAATCTTAATAGGTATTCAAAAATGTATAGAAAAAAATAAACGGCTGGTAAAAAAAAATCTAAAAAAAACAAGGCTGGCTGCGTTTTCCACTGAGTAGGAGGTTAGAAAAAGAACTTGGAATGATTTCGAGATGGTCGGAATACCCCTTATACCCTATGTTCAGAATGGTCGTTTAAACTCCGGACAAAAATTAAATTTATTCAATTTTTCTAGTTGATTTCGTATTCTGGATTACGAGTGCTGCTATTTTCTTCATTTCCTACTCGCTTACTCACTTCCACGGCCGCGATGAAGTCGTAACATAAGGTCATTCTCTCTCTTCGTCCTGTTATGGATTGAGTGTGAAGTTCCTACGTTGGAATCGGAGACCAGATCATCCTTCTATAATAATTAGGAAGAGAGATTGTTATTAGAAATTTATCACTGGAGAGGTTTTTTCATTCTCAGTATCTCCGGAACTCCAACATCAGTTTTTTACTGCAGCGTTAGTGGATCTTTTCATCCCCTTATAGGAATTGTGTTCAAAATATCTTTCATTCGCGTTAATATTCCTTTAAATCAATTAAATAAATGTAACGAAAATTGGTTACATACTCGGCTATAGTATGGTTGAAAACTACCGGTCGTGGGACAGAAAATTTTCAACATTTTACTTAAGAAAACCAAAATGGGCTCTGCTTTTGTTTCAGTTGAAGAAAGATTCAGGAATAAATTTAAAAAAAAAACGGGTCAGGTCAAACGCTGGTCGATTTGGCATGGAATTCCCCCTACGCTGCACATTTATCTCACGAATTTTCGAAATTATTGTTTCGTGACAGCATTAGGTTTTCAATTGTATACAACAGTGATACAACAGTGATATTAAAACTCGTCAACAATGTCTTGCTTTAGTAAAAAATTCACGCGTCTCCGCACGTACCGTGTTTGCGTGAAAAACTTACCTGGGCAACGATGGCTACGAGCAACGTTCCGAGAAGAAGAAAAATAACCATGGAAACTGTACCCCTGAGGAACACTTTGGTGGTCATCTTGAAAGGACCAATTTTCGGGAATATCGGAGTCCCAACTTTCGACGCACTCGTCGAACAGAGTCAGCTTCAATAAACGATTGAGTACACCTCTCTCTCTCTCAAGACAAAATGAGCGGGTATATCCAGAGCGTACTTGTAGCAATTAGACAGTTCAAATAACGACTGACCTTTTATTTTTTCGCAAGAGGTCAGTCATGCACCTAATTAAAGTTAATGAGTATTGATATAAAAAACTGCGGTCCGATAGATATCACTTCTTCTAAGGTCATCGAGGTTACACAAAAATCTAATTATATTAATAATATTTCGTTTATTTTTAAACAGGGTGATATTTCATAATTATGATGAAATACGAAATTCTCTCTCACGATAAACGATAAATATATCCGGGAAGCTCAAGATGAGAGGGACGTGAGGACGTATAATCGAGTACGACCAAATGACGAACACGTGAACGAAAAAGTCTATACGATAGGAAAATCACAACAGCAATCGGTTATTCGATAAATTCAAATTTAATAGAACGGAAGTACAATCCCAGAGATTTGAAATGAGTTCTTGCTGCCATCTGTAGTACATTTGAAGGTTCTTTCGAAAATTCAACCCCTTCTAGCTTCTGAATCGTTGGAGAAGATACAAGAAAAAAATGTTTAATGCATTCACTTTTTCTTCTGTATTTGATACATACAAGCCTCTTGTGTCCAAATCACGGGGTCATCAGCCGGACAGCTCCTTCGTTTTGACCATGAATTTTTTTGGGTCATTTCAGGCTGATTAATTATTTAATTAAACTGCCGATGGTATGTTATCGTCTGTGCCGGGTCTGGCAGTTGATACATAAATACAGCAGTTGGTAAACGCACTCCGTGCTGTGCTTTTCCATTATCGGTCGATAATAAAGGTCACAGCATAACGTTGCCTCCGTATTTTTCGCACCCTAGCAGTAGTTGGTATGATATTTCCGACTCGCACACTCTACGGTAACGTAGTTTGGACAAAACGAAGTCCATTGGACAAAAACTGAGACACATTGATACTGACTAACCGTAGGAGCAAGGTATCGATTACTCTCGCAGATTTTGCGCCGGGGAATCCCGTGAGGAATGATTTTTATTATATTAAACAGATATAGAACAACCTCGTGCTCTGCAACGACCATACTTCGCAGAAGCGTCACATGTTATAATTTGTCGATGAAATACTAAAACTTTATCCGACAGCAAATATATCCGGGAATATTTACCTCGGACATTTGATACCGGTGTCGAATGGTTAATATGCACATTAGTGCAGCGTTAGGAAGCTGCAGGTGGGGTCATAAGAGGCGGTCGGAAATATCAAATTACGTTATTTGATGAGCCTTATGGACTTGATCACGCAACGAAGTAGAAATTATTATTCCTCCTTAAAGGCTGCTGCAACGGAATGAAAACTGGCTCATAGCACAGAGGATCAAGAATACACCCGATCCTCAAAACGCGACCTACTTTCAGTCTCTCCCCCCTCTCGCTCTCTCTCTCTCTCTCTCTCTCTCTCTCTTTCTCTCGGTTCGTCTTTTCTCTTTTTACAGCTTTCGTATATTTTCATTCTAACGGATGCGGATGCTCATGCTGGCATGCCCGTTGCTAAACTTTACTTATACGTTGAACACACCGCCTATTCTCGGAGTAACGCCGGTGGAAAAAGTCTGCAAAGTTATTTCGCCTCCTACCCCCGCACAGCAAAATAGAGTGCCCTGCATCGCTGACTGCTGAGCTTTGATGGCTCGCTGTCAAGCACAGAGTTTTGGCCCATATTCCGTGCAGCCATTGTCCGACTCCTCACATCTTTCATTATCTATTTTAATATTCGAATTATCGCGAGACTATAAGAGATTCGAAATAAATTAACATTTTTCTTGATTATTATACTTCAGTCTCAAATTTCGATAAGAGAATTATTGCTTGCTCGGCTTTGAGACATGGGTTTAAAGGTCGTCACCAGACGGTTGCCACATGCTATAGAATATGTTGCAGATTTCTCATACTCTCATATACTAGCAGGAGGCGATCGCATGATGCAGCCTGCACTTTCTTCCAGACTAAATAAAACGAGCCAATGAACTGCATCAGCAACAGCAGCAGCATAGTAGCAAAAAGATCAACCGATCGTTTTGTTGTATTAAAATAGCAAGCTTATTGTAAGCTGCGGCGTTGAGGCTGACGTATCAAAATCTCAATTCTTATTCTGAGAAAAGTATATGTTCGATTTTGTTTGAATCAAAAAAATAATTATCGCGTTACCATACACTGCAGTCGAACAAATGTTTGTTTCAATTCGATGAATCAGATATAAATGTTTGTTTGAGTTTATCAATATGGTTTATCGTATAAATAAAGCTCGATTGATTAAAACAAAAATATTGATCAAAAGAAGTAAGAAATTATTTGGTTCATTCAAAGATATAGAGTTCAAGAACAATATTAGATTAGTGCAACACATCGCGACTTAGTTGAATCAACAAAACATGCTTGTCTTAAATCAACCAAACTTTTTTCTCTGTGTGTGTGTGTGTGTGTGTGTATATATATAAACATATATTGCCGATTCTCTATATAAACACACACAAGGTCCCAAGCCCTTAGGTCTTGCCTATGCCTATTTGGGCTCAAATTTGCATAAGTTACGAAATATATGTCTTTGAATTTTAATTTTAATTTGAATTGTATATGAGCGTTCGATATGACCGTATATCGATATACTATGCTTTACGGTTGGCCGCGATCGGTACACGCCTAGGCAATTTTTCGGAGTTATACATTTGCAAGCATATAGCTATTATCGTATTCGACAAAATCTTACGCATACGATTTTCATTAAAAAAAAAAAAAAAAAAAAAAAAATATCCATTACCAAATGCGATAAACACTTTCAGCTGGATTGTTTTTTCGTTTGAAAAACCGATTATGTGTCAGACGATTGTCGATCTTCTTCGAACGATTATTAAAGATCAGATTCTATTATAGGCTTTGATGATGAAATATTTTTATCATCTTTATTGGCACGTGGAATTTTTCAAACCACGAATCAACGTTTGAAAATCGCATAAAATCGTGTATATGTATGAGTCCCTCGTATATGGGCAAATCTCTGAAACCTCGAATTTTTGTGTCACTCTACATTCTTTATACTAATACATCATTTTTACCCATTTATCAGTGAAAAATAAGGTTGTATATGTTGTGTAGATCATGTGAATACAAAAAAAAAAAAAATACTAGCGCACAAATTTTCAAGTCAAAAATGCATATGATACACATATAAAATAGCGAAATTGGCACATTCGAAGATGTCACTCCCTCATTTTTATTTTATTTTTATGCTGTAAAATTTGGTGCATTAGTTGGTAATGTTTGGATTGGTGATGAATTGAAAGCATTAAGAGAGCAGAATAGAATGCAACATGTTAGAAGTATGTGCTCACAATAGGAGAAAAGTTATGAAGAGTCAAAGTGGTGTGACTACTTTTTTAAACTTGTAATATTTATGACTTTTATAGCGCACCGTGGTTGGTGCGTACCTGAAATCGTTATCAGACAACATCGATCGTGTTCTAGGGCACAAAAGAAGTAAATCTAGACGTGACAGGATTATGTGCTCGCATGAGGGGGTAGTTAAAATACATCTTATTGAAAAGTAGACAATACGTGCACCGAAGTAAAAACGCATACTTCTTATTGGCACATCGTCTGCTGATGAAAAATCTAGCTGAATACATTTGTGCACTGCTGTTTAGTACACTATTGAATCAAAATTCACCCGCACCATCTCCTTAACAATTATTCAAGAATTATGATGCACTTCCGTTTTTTTCGGTCTCTCTGGGGATTGCACACTCTATACAGAGGTGAGCTTCAGTTAGAAGACTTAAAATTTGGTTCGACTGGTCCGATAAATTCACATATGGTATGAATTATTCAAGAAGTTACGGAGTGAAAAGTAAATGCGAAAAATCCAAGATCATACAATTACACGCGTTAGGTGAGCGGATCCACGTCACCTCACTCAAAAAAAAAAACCGTCAAATCACAGAACTTTGCGCCATTCAAAATATCTGTAGTACTATAGAAAAAAAAAATACAACTTCAAGGATTTCGAAAAAAAATTAAAAATGGCGGATTTGGAGCTATGTTAATTTTCATAAACCGCTGTTGCACCGCTATGTTTGAAAATTCATATCTCCGAAAGTATCAATCGGAGCAGACTGATCCTGGAATCATTTTGTTCGCAAAAGTATGCGCTTTCATACAAAAAACTTAATTATCACCTTATTTGTATTTTTTTATCACCTTATTTTCTAAAAATGATTCGAAAATCACAAAAATATGAAAAAACGTTGATAATGATTGGTGCGTTGCTTCAAAACGTTGCACCACGTTAGATTCTGTATTCTAACAGCTGACGGGACGTATACTCAAAATTTCAGGCATGTGCTCAAGAATTGAAAATGAAAAAAAATTCCTTAAAAAAATTCGAGGTTTCAGAGATTTGCCCATATGTCTCGCACTTTTATATATACGACGCATTTATATGAGGATAAAGCGATCACTTAACGAGAAGATAATTTTTTTTAATGGTTTATACATATCTGTAAACTAGGTCTGAGGCATCGCGGTGTAACATATAAATCAATTAAAATTTATTGTATATTTTGACCCAGATTTAAATTACATTGATTAAAATGAATGGAATTAATGGCAAATCTGGTAACAGATAGGAATAAGATTAACAAATACGGGCAAACGTAAAAACCCTTAAAATTTCAGATAAAAGAAACATAACACGTGTCGGACACGAAGCATATATATGTATTCGAACTGGTATAATATATCTGTGCAGACATATGAGTCGTAAAATGCGGTTGACACCATAAACCAAATAACAACTAATCCAGATCGTCAACGTGCGACGGATGATGAATTTCATTTCTCTCGAACGTCGAACTCGCCCAGTTATATTATTTTATGCGTCTTAAGTCTCCGATGCTGATTTAGTTTAATGAATTTAATCAATTCGATGCGGTCCTTGTCCCCCTGACCGCGTCAAGGATGACAAAATGTAACTTGAGCATAATTTCACATAAGATATATTTATATGTATGTTGTGTTATATACGTGTGTTCGTTCATTTTCACATTAATTCAACTAGTCGCAATTGCTGTCTCATCTAATAATTTCTGGAGTAGGTACTTTCTCCGCGTTCAATTAGCCGCTGTATAAGTTTGCAGATGAATTGGTACCCGCGGCAGATTCGTTGCAGAATATTACGAATCCGAAAAGTGCTACAGGGTGCGTACATACACTCAGAAAAAGGTCTTGTTGACACAACCAAAATTTGGTTATTATATGCACAATCAAATTTTTTGTTCAGTCAACCAAAAATTTCTTTCGGATAACCAAAATTTTGTTGGGAAAACCAAATTTTGTTGGGACAACCAAAATTTTGGCTATTCCAACAAAATTTTTGGTTGACGTTGAACAAAAAATGTGATTGTGCATATAATAACCCAAATTTTGGTTGTGTCAACAAGACCTTTTTCTCAGTGTACCTACTCACACGGTCAGCATAGAATCCGTTATAGAAAAAAAAATAATTAATTTAGGAAAGTATAATTCCGTCTGCAACCCTTTCTGCACCATATTCATTATACATATTAACCGCAATGTCAAAGTGTCAAATTGAAGAGCGAACGAGCAAACAAGACGTCTGTGCCATATAAGTATGAATATGTGTGACGCCATTCTTATTTTAATGCAACGCTGCATATATGCAGACGCAAACGCAGATGCACGCGGTTCATTATTCGACTGTATATACATATACATATACGTATAATATATAATATACGGTGCAGCTGACCCAAAAAAGATTTTTAATATGTACACGATGT
Organism: Tenthredo mesomela; assembly: GCA_943736025.1. Lineage (NCBI taxonomy): Eukaryota > Metazoa > Arthropoda > Insecta > Hymenoptera > Tenthredinidae > Tenthredo > Tenthredo mesomela. The sequence continues at coordinate 2,564,511 of OX031016.1, forward strand.
TCTTGTAACCGTAGAGGGTCTGCCTCGTCTGCATAGTCATTCAGACAATGAGTACGAATGTGTTATAAATTCCATATAGTTTAATTGATAAATCATCATTGGCGTAACTAGGACTTTTCTCTGGGGGGGCCTGGCCCCATCCTTCACTTCGCTTTACCCGAATTTATATATCCGAAATTTACAATTTCGTTTTTTTCATCTTTCTGGGGTGGGCACTCAACATTCTAGGGGGGGCCGTGCCCCCCCGGGCCCCCCCGTAGTTACGCCAATGTAAATCATTCCTGATTATTTATATCAACATAGTATCGTTCGAAATGGTTATATATGTTTATTTAATTAAATTTGAATTGGGTTAAAGAGATTGTATACACCGAACTTAGGTGTTAGGTATCAGTTTGATTATTTTTTTTTTTCCTTTTTTTTTTTGCCTCTTATCGCAATGTTATCAAATAATTTAATTACACATTCCGGCGATTTATATAACTATAATACATATGTATATATCGCTGTCACCCCCTAACACCCTTGTCGTTCTCATACGGTATGATAATTCATATTCGCAGATAAATACGAGATACAAGATCATATACGTTACACATTATACATATATATGCGTTTATCAATATATTTTTTTCGGCATAGGCATTGAAAAGTCACTTTTTGACGCCTATTTTCGATCCACAAAGTGTCACTTTATACGGTTGATCTCAGAACTGCCCTATAAAGTCTTTATACGGCAGTTTGGATGCGCAGTTCGAAGTGCGCATTCCAAAGCTGCCGTATAAAGTCTTTATACGGCAGTTTCGATGCGCGGTTCGAAGTGCGCGACAGATAGCACCGTAACCTCACTCTCCGTCTAGTGAATCTCAACAGGCGTCAAAGTGACTTTTCATGCCTATTTCGAAAAAAATACAGTATGGGGCGCACCCGTAAACCGTTTTTGACTCGAATAATACTTGGTCTACGGGCATGCCACATAATATACTAATAAACGGACTGGCATTTTTTCAACATTTACGACAAAGTTTTAAACGTTAGATCGTTAATCCGAATAGTAGTATTATATTTCGCATTGACAGAGAATATCTTTTCCCAATTTTGAAAACTCGACTTCTGACCTCCTATTAAATGCACGAAATATACACTCAGAAAAAGGTCTTGTTGCCACAACCAAAATTTGAGTTATTATATGGACAATGACATTTTTTGTTCAGTCAACCAAAAATTTTGTTGGAATAGCCAAAATTTTGGTTGTCCCAACAAAATTTGGTTTTCCCAACAAAATTTTGGTTATCCCAACGAAATTTTTAGTTGACTGAACAAAAAATTTGATTTACTGAACAAAAAATGTGGTTGTCCATATAATAACCAAATTTTCGTTGTGTTAACAAGATCTTTTTCTGAGTGTACCTACTGTAACTTCAGTTTCAAACGTTGGAACTTTTTTTTACCACTTTTGCAAGTGGTCCAATATCTTCGTCGACTATTGGAGATTTCACTCCTTTTCGAATATCAGCTCATTAGGCAACATATTAAATCAATTATCAAGAATTATTCATATCAAGCACGCACTCAGAAAAAGGTCTTGTTGGCACAACCAAAATTTGGTTATTATACGGTCAAAGAAATTTTTTGGTTCAGTCAACCAAAATTTTGTTGGGCTAACCAAAATTTTTTCTGATACACTCAGAGAAATATTTAGTTACAGTAACTACACTCCTAACAAAAATTAGCGGGCCACCCAATTTTTGCTTCGAAAAATGTTCGATTTCAAAGTCTCCTAATTCGGCGAAAAATTGACTTAGCGAGTCGTTTGTAAAAGCATTTCAAAGCTTAAAGCTTCATCTTTCAGATGCTCACTTTCGATTGCGTTTATGTTTTTCTTGTCTTGAGCTATGGTCCCTTGAACCATCTCGTGCCAAATTTGTGTATTGATGTTCCAACTTCAAAACAACGCACGGGGTCGGTCAGTATCGGAATTCTGATTTCAAGACAGTCATTTTGAAGCTTGGAATGTCCTCTTTAAAACCCTTTTTTTTAAATTGCCCTACGATTTTTTTTCATGGAGTTATGCGTTGCTGAAGCAAAAATGGTCTTTCAATTTTTGATCGCATGCCCTGGGCGAACGAGTCCTCGTACCGAGGTTCCCAAATATGGCTTTTGAAGCTCAAATCTTCATTTTTCTGAAATCTCATTGCAATTTTTATTCGGTGACGTTTCCAAGCCATGATCACCATCCAAACGAGACCCTCCAAACCGCAAAATGGAAATTCGAACTTTGACCTCAGGTAGCACGCGCAAAAATAGCGACACAGGTGGCCCAAGGTTAGAACTTCAACTTTGAAGTCTTTCCTTCGAAACCATATCTTGGAATTCGCTCTACGATTTTTTTTCGTAAAGTTATTCGATTTTTAACACATACGGACGATTTAAACAGTACCTCCGGCATTAGCATCACTCAAAGTGGTGGAATAATCACGAGATCGGTACGACCATGCATGGAAATTGCACCACACACCAAAAATTGAAAGACCATTTTTGCTTCAGCAACGCATAACTCCATGAAAAAAAATCGTAGAGCAATCTCAAAAAAAGGGTTTTGAAGAGGACATTACAAGCTTCAAAATGACTGTCTTGAAATCAGAATTCCGATACTGACCGACCCCGTGCGTTGTTTTGAAGTTGGAACATCAATACACAAATTTGGCACGAGATGGTTCAAGGGACCATAACTCAAGACAAAAAAGAACATAAACGCAATCGAAAGTGAGCATCTGAAAGATGAAGCCTTAAGCTTTGAAATGCTTTTACAAACGACGCGCTAAGTCAATTTTTCGCCGAATTACGAGACTTTGAAATCGAACATTTTTCGAAGCAAAAATTGGGTGGCCCGCTAATTTTCGTTAGGAGTGTATAAGTCCTCAACAATAGCAAATATGGTGTGGGCAACTATTTTTTTTCAGTTAGGTCAACCAATTTATGGTTATCGGTACCAAGCAAATAGTAAACGGAACTAAAAAAATAGTTGCGCGAACTACATTTCATATCGTTGAGGTCTTTTAGTTGTGTTTACTATTCAGATTTCTCTCAGTGTACTATTGAATTTCTTGTTAGCACAACAAAATTTTGGTTGATTGAACAAAAAAATGTCTTTGACCGTATAATAACCAAATTTTGGTTGTTTCAACAAGACCTTTTTCTCAGTGCGGGCAAATTCAAACAGATATTGCAATACATAAGATGAAAAAAATCGTATGTGGTATCATGGTATGTACTTCAATTCACCCGTCAAAATTTTCGTCTGTATATTATATGGATGTATGTATTAGGTATATAAAATATATCTTAGCTCGAAAGCTCGAACTCTCAACTGGGTATGACTCACTTATATATGTATACGTATAAAAGTATGTATCTATGTACATACATATATGTATAATATATAGAGGTACACGTATACCTAATATTAGACCTACCGTCAAGTGCGTGATTAACCAGCTGTATCAGTTTTTTACGCGTTCTAACGGCAGATCTGTATTACCAAAAAACCTTGATGGAAAAAATAAAAATAAAAATAAAAAAGAAACAGAGAAAAAGAATAGGAAGAAAAAACAAAAAAATCGCGAGCAATCGCTCTTCCGCAAACTAATTGGAGTAATCGAGCGAGCCATTATACTATATATGCGTAGACCCACAATTCACAATTATCAGAATCAACTATGAAAGATAAGGAATAAAGAAATCGACGTAATTATTGTTACTTTTCAATTATTTTCTAAACGCGTATACATATAGAATTCAAAGACTCCTCTGTATCTCCTATAATAATTATATGCTCTATGAAGTCTTTGCGGACCAAAATATCACATCGCGATTTGCCAGTTCATTTATTTTCTTATTTCTCACCAGTTTACGTCCGTTGTTCTACTTTTGAATTCAATGTTTGTACATCTATTTTACACTATTTTGACGGAAATTATTATTTCGTTGAATTTTTGAAAATTAGGTCTAAACATATAAGATCTGCTTCAGCGAACGTATTTAGGTACGGCTCTTATAGGTATGTGCCAATAGTATATTTTAACTTGAAAATTAAGCCTTCTTTTTTTTTCTTTTTTTTTTTGCCCTAACTCTTCAATTAGTTTATAACACTTCAGTTTCGGTTTACTGTATCGCAGGATCCACTCCGCTCGTTTCGTTATCTTAATCTCTTATGTAATATAAAGTAAAGTATAATATACGTATGTGTGTATGGTTAAGCGTAACTATATACATTATATGAAGATATGCATGATGTAAGAATTCGCTGTGTTCTTCTCTGTCGCATGATTTTGCTCAAAAAGAAAACATACATCGCATATTTTTGAATTTTTTTTTTTTTTACTATGCAGGTTGTTCGAAATTTCAAAATTTCAGAATTAGATATCTTGTATAAAATTGTCAACTTCAATCCCAAAGAACTGAAATTACACATCCATGTCATGTATTATAATAAAAAAAGCTGTTTTTCATTTTTCATTGCAATAATTTGACAATATCGTAAATTTCGTTTACCCGCACTTGCTCATTTCATATTCGCATACTGAACAACGTTTGTGCATATATAACAATTATAGCTGAACTATAATTGAAATGAAACAGTGAGAAACAATTGTTTGAAGAAAAAATGTTACAGAAAGAAAAATAAATACATTAAAACTATTGGTGTAAAAATTTTCAAAAAATTCTATTCTAATTCCCAAATTTAGTAATATAAAAACGTAACTGTATAAAAATTCAGCGAGCTTTACTACATGCGGTTTGCATTTGAATAAAATTCAGAGGGAGCTTCGATGCGAATATAATTGTAATTTTTTTCATACTCTAATATAGATTCTATTTATAAAGAGAAGCTATTACTAGGTTTATTAGAACTTTAAGAATGGTTTCTATAACAACGCGATATCCTGAAACGAAAATTGGTGAACATACCATAGATAAATGTATTATAAAAGAAAAGAGAAAGAAACAGAACCTTGTCGCGTTATGGGATCGAAATTTTATTTCCGAATCTTTTAAAAAGTCGATAAAACCTAGAATATAATAATAAAAGACGAATGAATATAGCATGATGGAGAATAAAATGAAAGAAAAATATAGATTAGGATTAGATAGTTTTTTTGTATCTCATTATGTAATATTTTTGGATTTACCCACATTGCATAGCTAATACTATAATATATCTTATCTAGATCAGTATATTTATTACCGAGGATGTAAATGGACTTTATATACCTAACTTTATAAAACCGTTACAGCGCATGCACATCTATCCTATAGCGCAGCGCAAAAACTAAGTTTGCAAAAACTCGTAGAACTATATAGTACCTATACCTATACATCTGTATAACTTACTCCTAAGTATGTATACTTTGCAAAGCGCGTCTGGCCGGCGACAACCGGCATCGTCAGACGTTGTTCGTTGTGCGGAGTGCGGAGCGCAGAGCCAAAGACCGCGGATCGCTTCTTAGACGCAACGTGGCTCTGGCTATGCGAGAGCGCTCATATACGAACGCCAGGCAATTCGTAGCGCGCGCGAGCGCGTCCGCCAGTCCACCGTACATGCGACGACTTTACTCGGTCGACTCGGTTAGCGGTGGGGCGTGTACCCACGGTAAAATCTAACCGAGAGAGTAAAAGAGAGAAAGAGAAAGAGAAAGAGAAAGAGAAAGAGAAGGGTAGATATACAGTATATGCAGGTAAACTATGAGGCGTAAAGTGAGATAGCGCTATACCGAGCGCTAGCGCCGCGAGTCGTTTATGAGGCGGGGCAGGGGGGCGGCGAGCGTGGCGGTAGAGAGGGAAAACCACGGGGACTTTTGAAAAAGTTTTATCTTAGCCGGCGCGCTCAGCTCTCAGACGCTACCCAACGCCGGTACGGTGTGGTGTAACCGTTAAAAATCTGTACACCAATCTGCTGGAGTATAAAATAAAATAATAATATAGACGGTAAATCAGTCGATAAATAAAATAAAGCAGTTTGGTTACAGGTTTATGTCGTATAAAGTTGTCTTAATAAGAAGAAGAACAACGGGAGTATAATAAGTAAACCGCAAAGTATAAGGAGCTAGAATATACAGATATAGAGACGGTCAAAGTTTGAAATTTAGTTTATTTAAAAATGTCGCGCCGTTGTTAAGACAGTTTTGAATATACCCGCGTTTAAACATACAAGGGAGACGCTTAGTCGATCGTTTTATACGATCCTATATCCCTTGACGAGGTAGTCGTAAGTTTCGGCAAATTAAAATCCCGAAACTTCGCCCTCTCAAGATGACCACCAAAGTGTTACTCAGGAGTGCAGTTCTTCTTCTTCTTCTTTTCGCAACGTTTTCGACAGCCGCCGTTACTCAGGTGAGTTTATCTTCTTAATTTATTCTTAAATATTCAAGAAGAATTCATAAAACGTCTAATCACGTACATTTTTACAATCATATAAAAACGAAAAAAGATAACTAAATTCTAATAACAATGTTGCAATTCTTAGCTAATCGTATACGAGCGTTAAAAGAAGAAAAAAAAAAAAAAAAAAAAATTGTTCAACACAAATAAAAATAATTATATACTCGAAAAAAATGATCAGAAAAAAAAAAAAAGAATGAACTGGGCCACTTATTGGGTCATCGATAACGATAACGATTTATATATATATATATTATGTTCATATTATACATATATAATATATAATACACCTATACTTATATTTATAACATACAGGGTTATCAATCAGACGTCTCTTTCATTGATACACATTTATATATACATATACTATACGTATTTATAATCTATTTACGTATGTACGTAACTATCAGAGAGATTTATTGGTCGCAGAAATTCTGTGATATCTGTGTGTGTCTCACCCCGCGGACCTTTTACTCATTACGAGATATAATAATTATATTCTTATATTAATAGTCGAATACTTATATACTTATACGTTTTATCATCTGACCGATTTAATTCAACTAAATTTTTCTCCTCTGATGATCATTTCATTCCTACGCCAAAAGATTACAATTATTTTTCTTTCTTTTTTTTTTTTTTTTTTTTTTTTTTTTTTTTCTAGTGGTCTCATTACGTGACTCGATTTTGTTGTAAAAAGGTTTTTATTTTTGACAATCTCATGCCTCATGCCTTCGGTCAGTTCATTAAACGGTTATACCGAAAGCCCTGCCCTGCGACTCTCAAGGACTTTGATGAGACGGCTATAATAATTTCAGTATAAAGGCTACCGATTCTATAGAAGCAGAGGTTTAAGATCTGCAAAAGCGACTATGAACGTTTTAAAATTTGACGATCTTTACACTCCTTATACTCGATTATCTCAGCGACTTTTAATTTGACGATAAAATATCATGGGAAAATATTTTAGCTACTGATGAGACGTGACTTTTATTATTATACTGTGTTTAGATCGGGTCAACCGGTTCCGAGATAAATGATTATGAACTTATCGTCAAGGAGACGCATTTTAAAAAACCCACGCGGTTGTGCGGTTTTAGCGCCTTTCTGTCTCACCTGCGGGCGTACGTACGACTATACGAGGAGAACCGGCAATATTCAAACCCACACTTAATGCATTCACTTTTCGATACACAGACATAAAATCGTCTCCGGTTAAGGCGCGGAATGAATGCCGAGTGTTGAATTAGACAAATTTCATAATTTATTCGCGTGTGTATATAATGTATGTATACGGCGACATTTTTCAATATTTCTCTTTCTCTCTTCTTTTTTCGCTATCGCCAGGCACGGTTTTTTAATTAATGAATAATTACGAAAATCGAAACGAGTTTTTCGATCGATTTATATATGTTTGAAAAAAAAAAAAAAAAAAAATTGCGGAATCGAATTATTATCGCTAACTCGATCTTAACTCGATTATAATCGTACCTTACGCTCTCATCGTCGGCAGATATACCAATTCGCAACCAATTAATTCAAGAAATTTTTACCGATCCTATTGGGGAAGGGGAAGGGGAATTAGGGATCCACCCCAAATTATTATTGCCTACGGTAAAACTCGTCTAATTTACTTCTCAATTAACCGAATTACATACCTCATTTAACCACCATTTTACACAGCCACCTATATTAGCGGTAGATGATACGCGATGAACTAAAGAAATTGAATCAGCTGCGAATTTCTTTTTTTCTTTTTTTAATTTGACTTCCGATCAGCTCGACACACAATTATCATACTACTTACAGAATTCGCAACATCCGGTTCAGCAAGTCGCTGCAGAAATAGCTGTTTGCGAAAATTTCTTTCAACCCATTATTTCTCCGAATCGGTTGATCCCACAAAAAAATTTGGTCAACAAAAAGTACGCGTCTTTTTAAACACTACAATTTTTGTAGAACATACTTTTACGAGAAATCAATGACTCGGTAGATAATTGATAAGATTGAATCAGGCGATGAAACGTTTAGAGGCATTTAACTCGGAATCTTTTTTTTTTCTTTTCTAATTTGGCTTTTGATGATAGCTGTGGTCAGAATCAACACACTTTGTCATATCTACCTGAAATTCAACAATAGCCAATTACAGAATTCAAAATATCCGGTTGCTGCAGAAATCTATGGCTGTTTAAAAAAAAAAAAGAAATTCTTTCAACTCATTATTCCTCCGAATCGGTTGATCCCACAAAAAAATTTGCTGAACAAAAAGTACGCGTCTTTTTAAACACTACAATTTTTGTAGAACATATTTTTACGAGAAATCAATGACTCGGTAGATAATTGATAAGATTGAATCAGGCGATGAAACGTTTAGAGGCATTTAACTCGGAATCTTTTCTTTTTCTTTTCTAATTTGGCTTTTGATGAATAGCTGTGATCAGAATCAACACACTTTGTCATATCTACCTGAAATTCAACAATAGCCAATTACAGAATTCCAAATATCCGGTTGCTGCAGAAATCTATGACTGTTTAAAAAAAAAGAAATTCTTTCAACTCATTATTCCTCCTAACTGGTTGATCCCACAAAAAAATTCGGTGAACAAAAAGTACGCGTCTTTTCGAGCACTATAATTATTGTCTTACATATTTTGACGAGAAATCAACGGCTCGGTGGATAATCGAGAAAGACTATATTCTCGCTTATATTAGCCTGCGATGTAATAGCGTAGACGTCTCATTGTTCTCGCGGTGAAATCATTTCCGGAGCTTTGCACACGTGCAGTATATCCTATGCGGCTTCAACGGGGGTGGCCAGCGGCGGCACGGGTCGAGGAATTCTATATATGTGTGTATAACTATACCTACTCATACCAATATACCAACAAACTAGGTACTGTGACACCAAGACATCTGCAACACGTTCAAAGACGCGGTTCTTCGAGAAATTTGAGACTAAACGCGTATAGATCGGACGCGATGCATATGTGCAACAAACCCGGACGCTATTTGTGTTCGTAAGACAAGACGGCCTTGGATCCTTGAGAAATATAGACCATTCAAATTTCGTAATTTCATTGTCTCCTTGTCCCTTAAATGCAGAAAGTATTTTTTTAAATTGATCAATTTTGATTTTTTTTTTTTTTCTCTCTTTTTCTTCAAACATTTTTCATTTCAATCGCAATAGAAAAGGATAGGGAAAAAGGTTCTTTTTTTTTTTTTTTTTTTTTTTTTTTTTGTATAGAAAATAAGATTTGACACAATTTTTTATTGCGCACAAATATTTCCGCGCGACTTTTCTCTACTCCTTTACTTTTCTCTGCAGCTCTTATATGTTATATGAATTTGAATACGAATAGCTCTATATCGAAGGCTAAGATTTTATCCAATATGAAAAATATGCTAATGCAGATACAATATTAGGATTTCTCTGAATGCTCTCTATTATATAGCCCGAGGTGTTTCTTTTCTGCAAATCGCGCATGAAATTGTCGGAAAAGATATATATGTCTTTTATATTTATCCATATGGCTTTTCTGGGTGTAGATTTTACGTCATATGTTTAATTTACGTATACACAGAAAAAAAAAGGTCAACTAATTGAGCCAAGAAAATTATTCTTGATTTAAGATAATTTTGTGGTCCAAAAAATGAAGACCGAAATTTTCTCGGATAAAATCAAAATTTTTCTCGAACCAAGAAAATTTGAAAAATTTTCTTGGTTCGAGAAAAATTTTGATTTTATCCGAGAAAATTTCGGTCTTCATTTTTTAGACCGCAAAATTATCTTGAATCAAGTCAACCTTTCTTTCTGTGTATATAATGTATATTTACGTACAACCTATGTACCTACTCGGTAGATTAAAAAAAAAAAAAAAAAAAAAAAAAATTGTAGAAACGGAGACGAAGACGAGGATTTCTATATATCCGTCGACTTCCGACGATTCAATTCAATTATATATATACGCGGGCGTAAAGAAAGTTTTCTTGCATTTGTTCAACTTCTTCTTGAAATTTCTTTTTCTTCGTCTCGCAAAACGATTTCAAAGAAGCCGTAATTAACCGAGATTATTAATTATCGTTCGTTATCATCACCAGGCAAACATCTTTTTATCGCACAAGGACGCGTTTTATATCGGCATCGATATATAGTACTACATATTATTATATACACATATACCTACTTCAGTATATAGGGCAGAAACTTATTATACTTTTCTCGTAATCAATTATATATTAATAAAATTGAAATCGTATTACATATGGATTATATAGGTAATATAAATGCGGTATTCTATGTATCTCATATATCATTATATGATCCACGTTCTTTTCTTCTATATATAAACTCATAATTAGTGTTGAAGTATTCACTGTCTGCCTGAACCCACGCAAATGAATGCCGTTTTTTCTAAAAAAAAAAAAAAAAAAAAAAAATTCACAACTCTGTGAAGAGTTATCGAAAAAAAAAAAAAAAAAAATTCTACCAAATTACTTTCGAGTTTGAAACTCGAGCTTCTAAATGGTGTTTTTATAGAACTCTTCTACAATTATTTATGACTTTGAATGATTCAGACTTGCGGAATCTAAATACTAGGGGAAAAGATGGAACAACAATTTTTTAAACTTTTCTGTATACAGTGTTCAGGGAATATCTCAAAAAATTTACCAAACTATGATTTTGAAGCTTGAAATTTCCTCTTCCAAACACTTGCTTAGAAATCATTCTGCGTTTTTTTATCACCGAGTTATCCAATCTTGAGTAACACCACTCGTATACTTGTGTATGCCAAAAAATCTGAGAATCTATTTAATCTGAATGCAATTATTCTCGATGATTAATATTCCCGAAATAATCGGGTAAAAAAAAAAAAAAAAAAATCGAAGAGCCAATATATCGAGTTCATAGTCAAGAATGTTATTCTCTGATACAAACGATAAGCGATCGATTAGCAAACTGAATGAAGTCAGAAAATGATGAATATTAGAATTTGAAAGTACTTTTTTTTTCAACTGCAAGATTATAAATCTGTAATTTCTATAATTCTATGCCTGAATAGGACACACCCGCCAAAAATTACCCAAATTAAATTCAGCACCGCGATGGTATAGAGACAAAAAAAAAAAATTGGGGATTTTCACATCGATTTTTTTTCAAAAATAGCAGATCTTTGAAGTATATTATTACAAGTGTCTTTTCTAATACAAAAATATGTTTCAATTTGTATAATATAAATATTTATCCGAGCCTTGCGGAATCGCGGTATAAGTAAATGAAAGAGAAATTATAGTTTCAAGTGTTTAATTATATTATTGGTGACACAGGCTCTTTTTTTTTTTTCACTTCTCTTTGAGTTTATAAATGCTTGTAATTATCATAGATTGCGGAGATAATTATGACCAAAAATTTGGAAACTTCGACGCTGATGAAATCAATCGCGATTATAAAACGACACGACCGGTTACAGTATTTTCTATTTTTGAATATTCCCATTAACTTCTATCGCTCTGCTTGTAGTATTTCCGGCTTATTCATTGCCCATGACGAATTTGAAAAACAGAAATAAAAAAAAAAAAAAAAAGTAACTCCCATGAATCTTCGCCGCAATATAAACGAACGTTTATTGTTAGACGCGATCTCATTCGCGTCTCACATCACATTAGATTTTATTATTCCTCTGCTTGACTCAACCGCGTTTATATATAGTATACATGCAGAGAAAACCAGTGCAGAGCAAGTACAATTCAATATTCGAACGTACCATGCCTACATATATGAGCGATCAATTGATACTTCATTAAATCTGCTAGCCGCACCTCGCCAATTTCCGTCTTACATACATCTAGTTACATCTTATGGCACGCTTTTTGCAAACAGTGTTGCCATGCCTGGTCCTCCTGTTTGCTTTTAGTTTATTTTCTCTCATTTTTGTTTCTTATACTCATACAGCTGCAGATTCGATCTATTTTTTTTTTTTTTTTTTTTTTTTTCTTATTTATTTTTACGTTATATATAGAAACTCTTATTTCACATTAGTCTCGCACTGTCAGATAATTTCCAAGCAATTTTTATACAGCGTTATGAATTTTTGTCTTATATTTCCTGGGATAATGACTCTTGTGTCTTAGATTCAGGGTACATATTCTCTTTTATCATCAGTCATCACCTTTCATGAGAGCATCATACGCCCACGCGATTGAATCAAGGATTTATATTCGCTATACTTTTCATTATCCTCTTTGTCCTGCATGGGCTGCTGCGGAACCTTTCTTGGTCTCAGTCTCAGTCTCAGTTTCGGTCTCAGTCTCCATCGTCGTCGTTCTCGTATACCTACCTTCTTCTCTACCTTTCTCAGAATATGATACCGTTAACTTTACGAGTTACGATGAATAATAAGCCATATATATATACACGATCGTATATATAGAGAGAGAACGGTTTGGAATTGATACGAAATATTGCTATATGACATAAACACATGTGTATATGGATATTACTCTTATATTGACATGGGAAACATATTTTTCTAATAACGGTCTTTAACTAGACTTTTACCTAATTAATTCTCAAAAAAATTGAGACGAATATATATAATTATATAATTTCTTGCATCAGGATTTATCGAAAATCTGTCCAAAATCGAATGTCTTCCGAGGAACTAACGATCCTTTGCGTCTCATTCAGTAAATCAGCGATTTTTTTTTTCAAAAATTTTATACCGTCCGAATTACAAGATAATATGTTAATTTATCTTTACATAGTTATCGAAACTGTGTCTTGAGCTGCAAAAAAAAAAAAAAATGTCAGAAACTTGAATTTTTCTCGAAAATTATAGCCTCTAAGATCGATGATGACAAATTTCGGAAAAAAATAGAATAAAAAATTTATTTAAGTCACTAGGATTATGCTTGTATCGAGTGCATATTTGGATTGTTCAAGATATGAATGTGTGTAGATTTTTTGAATAGTCGAAGAAGATCGTGGAAAGTGAAAAAAGCTGCAGAATCTAGTGTTTGCGAAAATTTCGAGAAGCTAAAATTTCGTGGAACATATATAATGTATTTTCAATATCGAGTAAAACAATAAAGTTAACGATTATCCTGAATTCAATTTTATAGTTCAATTCTTAGAATTCGCATCTCGTCCCAACGAAGAGCTGTGAAGGTGTATTTTTAAAGCGGACACTAAAACGCTGGTCAATCACTTTAATAAAATAAAAATTAAAATTGACCTCGAATTGAAAACGCCCCAAGTTCTGACGTACTATATATACGTGTATAGTATATAATTATTACAACCATATAATAGTATAATAGATAACGCCTGAACTAATTAGGTACTAGTATAATACACCGCATGCCTCTTGTTCATTCGCTCGGGTAAATTAAAGCGTTATCTTGTATGTACAATACTTGAGTACGTTCAGGTTCAGGTTTAGGCTTATAGGTTGACGAGATTTTGTTCCTTTTTTTCATTTTTTTCTTCACTTGAATGACCCTATTTAAAATACCCTTACTTGACCAGCTGTTTACGGCCCTGTTTTTCCGACCAATGAGAAAACCTAACGTATGCACAATGCAGCTACGATTAACAATGACGCCTTTGCAGCAGCAGCAATCTTACCTCCTGGTTCAAACTTTCTTTGAGTGGGTGTTCATGTTCATGTTCATGTATGCAGATGTGTTCATGTGTGTAGATTTCATATATGAATATATGTGTATTTACAACAATGACGATCCCTGTGCATGCGGTTAACGCTAGTAGGTACCTACGTGCTGTATATTTTTAGCTGTCTCAAACGGCTGTGCCTATATACTTATACAGGGTGATTCATGACTCGGAGACTTACGGTTCTTGGATTCAAAATTATCAGGTTTACAATACTACCTATACCTATTCGTCATTGGAATAAATGTGACGATCGAAATTAATCGAATTCAAATAATAGATAGCTTTTTCAGAAGAATTCAATCCTTGATGATTATACAGTGTCTGATTAGTTCAATGAAATTCATTGATTTCAGAAAAAACTTCATTTACTCAGCTGATTGCATTTAGCTATTGAGACATAATCAGGAATTGTTTCAGATTTGATATATTTCGCATTAGATAACCGAAGAAAAAGTGCGGGTTGCATCATTGATCGAAATTTTTTTTTAAATTTTTAGGGCACATTCTAAAATTATATCATTCTATAGGGCAAACCAATAATTTATAGAGATTAGACCGATCTTCTATCATTTTGAGCACGTAACACACTTTTTTCTCTCAACGTTTACCAAAAAATGATTTAAAATGAAAAATTTTCGTATCCAAAAATGAAATTCATTGGTTTGCTCCGAAATTAGATCAATTCCGAATTTGAAGAAAATTCGATCAACGCATCGATCTGTACCTACATCAATTTTTCTTGGGGTGCAATCAATCTAAGAATTTTATACATAAAATGCATTTTGGTATCCAAACTGTTGATTACGCAAATTATACCGTACTATATCTTTTAGGTGTGCACGCACGTCCCCTTCCATTAAATTATTAGGTTTCAAGCTTGAGTGTATTTTAATACGGGATAAAATCATCGTAAAGTCATAAAGTAAGGAAGGAAAATACCTGGCGTTCAGTTTCAAGCATACCGATTAATTGAATACAGAGTAAATTAAAACAACCCTTGTGTGCGATAAATTGGACTTTCAAATTCTCTAATAGTAAATATAATATGTACAGGGTAAAAGAATTACCAAATTTTTCGGTACTCCAAAACGAAAAATCTTTATATAAAATTTCTTACACTGAGAAAAAGGTCTTGTTGAAACAACCAAAATTTGGTTATTATACGGTCAAAGAAGATTTTTTGTTAGGCCAACCAAAATTTTGTTGTGCCAACAAGAAATTTAGTAGTATCAACAAAAATTTTCGTTGGCCCAACAAAATTTTGGTTGATTGAACAAAAAAATTTCTTTGACCGTATAATAACCAAATTTTGGTTGTGTCAACAAGACCTTTTTCTGAGTGTACAGCTATTGAGAAAAAAATAAATAAATGAAGGAAAAACTACGAAACTGCTTTCCTAATTCTTCTGAGCTCGAATATCTAATTTACTTTTTTTTCTCTCTACAGAGATGAAGCGAGTTTAATTCTTTAGCCTGCCGGCTAAAGAAGCTTGCCCAATGCCCTATCTGACTCTAATGATTGCCCGTAGGCGAAGTGGCGAAAATTGTTCTAAATCAAGTCTTTTATGCCCAATTTTTGGTTTCTTGTCATTAAACTCTTTACCGTACCTCTAGCAGTTATATCTACACTCAGAAAAAGGTATTGGTGACACAACCAAAATTTGGTTATTATATGCACAATCAAATTTTTTGTTCAGTCAATCAAATTTTTTGTTCAGTCAACCAAAAATTTCGTTCGGATAACCAAAATTTTGCTAGGAAAACCAAATTTTGTAGGGACAACCAAAATTTTGGCTATTCCAACAAAATTTTTGGTTGACTGAACAAAAAAATGGGATTGTGCATATAATAACCCAAATTTTGGTTGGGTCAACAAGACCTTTTTCTGAGTGTAGCTTCGACTATTTCCCTATATACCAATCGTTTACAGCGGTCTAATGACTAATTGAAGGGCCGGATCGAATAACGACTTCCACGCTCGTGCCAGTCGGACAGGCCCCTGAATGTATGCAATCGCCGCTGAGCGCGGAGCAAACTTTTAGGATTAAAAAGACATTAACAAATCTTATACTTATACAAAACTGTCAGCGAGAAAGTTGTTCATAATGGTTCGAAGTATATGTTTCGTAAGTTACAATAATTTTCATACTATATCTTCGGAAATATGAAAAGTTATAGTGCCGGCTTCGTTTGTGCAGACTATGGACTAGTCACTTTATGCAATTTTAGGATTTCAAATTACACTAATTATGGAAGACATGAGAAAAATACTCCAATGTAGCGATAGATGAGAATAATATACCCTACCGTTTGTGACATCTATTTTTCACTCGTTTTTGAATAAAAAAAATTAAAAATCCTAAAAAATCTCGAACCAAACACGTTTCTGTACCTTTCGCGTCGAACGCTACTTAAACGAAGGCAGATAGACCATAAGTTGACTGGACCTTTTTTGTAGAGCGTTAAATTCGATACAAAAAAGTCCACGACGGCATATATCTATAGTTGATATCCGATGCGTTTGAGGCGATGCAAAACGCATCTATGAAACGACGCTTTTCCGTTGACTGACAGCAATATGGCAGCCGTTGCCATGGCCATGGCCTGTAACTTCTCATATTTCCGAAAATATAGTATGAAAATAATTGTAACTTACCAAACATATACTTCGAACCATTATGAACAACTTTCTCGCTGACAATTTTGTACAAGTATAAGATTTGTTGATGTTTTTTTAATCCTAAAAGTATATATGCTTGTCGCTCAGCGACGATTGCATACTTTCAGGGGCTTGTCCGACTGGCAGGAGCGCGGAAGTCGTTATTCGATCCGGCCCTTCAATTACCCCTCGTGCTCGTTTCGCCTTACGCCACTCTGATTTACCGACTGGTAACCTAGACTGCTAGATAATATTAACTCTTTTATTTTTATACTTTTAAACAAAATCTTATCTTTTCTTATCGTTATCGGTAATTTACGTAATAAAACTAATCGTTATCTATCGAAACAATGTTGTACTTATAATACCTACAGGTTTAAAACTACAAATTTTATAACGAATTGATGAGCGTATGGACGAAAATTTGTGGAAAAAAAATCTCAATAATCTGTTTTTTTTTTTTTTTTTTTTTTTTGCACTTTTTATCCTTTCTTATCTTTTTTCCGTTTGATTCGCGGAACTTGCAGACATGAATATTATATAGGTGTAGTCTTTTTGAATGACAAAAAATTGCAAAAAAAAAAAAAAAAATCTATGGGAAAGAAAAATTAAACTAATTAACTTGCGAATATCTTGCATGCACGCACGTATTCGGTATAATATATAGAATATATAATATGTTTTAAATATTCTATTTAACTCGCGAATAAGCTACAGCTCACGATGTTGTTAAGAATCATTGATTAATATAAAATATTCACGTGGCAGGAAGGAAGTCTTCTTCGTCTGTGCAGGTCTCATGATATATACTGTTGTCTGTCTACTTTATATACCGCTGCATCGTTTATTATCAATAATACATGCATATTATATACCTATATAGCTTCTAGAATGACGATTATGAACATAAATGTCAAATATGATCGCTTCAGATGCGTTTATACCTAATATATGATATTATCTAGTATATTAGACGCCTACCTCATATACTCCTGCAGTCTACATCAATCGTCGAGGTTATACTTCTATAATACCTATACAGAGAGAACTCACGTAACCGTATAATGAATTATACAAGAATATTTAAAGCAAAAAGCGACCAAAGGAACAAAAACAACTCGAATCTCAAAGTTCGGTGAATAAATTAATAAACATTACAGAAAGTGCGTCACGATTGAACGTCTGCCTGCACAATTCGTGCTCTGCATCACCTCGAAAACGCGTTTTGTAGTTTCTCTCATACCTCGCAACCGATCGGAATGAAACTTTGGGGATTATTGTTTCATCTTGGCAAAAATCGCCTGAGTATTTTGTTTCTTCAAAATTTTGAATTTTTTTTTTTTTTACAGATTCAGTTATCGTCAGAAAAATCGTGGAAATTGTTCACACTTGCTCTCGATTTTTTGCACTTTTGAAATACTTAGGCATTCGCTGGTGACTAATCACACATTTTAAGCACTATCTCATCTCATTTGATGAAGAAATTAGCGAAAAACTACGATTTTGAGTCTTATAAAAAAAAAAAAATAATAATAATAATAATAATTACCGACGTCTTAACGGAATGGACACTTGTAAAGGTGGTCCACGTCGGAGTTCCCACGTTTATACTACAAAAACCGCTTACTATTCACGTAGATGAATAATTAACATAGAATCTGAAGCAAGAACTAAAAACGACGATAATAATGCAGAGAAAAAAGGACAACATCTTCCGTATTCAACAAAATGATCTCAATCATGCGCATCAGATACGAAAATAGAATTATACAGATCACTAATGACGAGACTGGAGCATCGAGGTCACGATGCAATTTTCAGATACACCCAACATCTTGTATGTCATTTGTATGAGATTTTTAATCAATAATCACTATTGACGGTTGACTGGCGGTTCAGAATCAATGGCAAAGAGCGTTTATCAATATAAGTGAAAAGATTGTAGATTTACATGTGCATACATCAGACAGAGGTCAGATTCAATTATCAGCGAATAAATAAGTCGATTATTGTGTATAGCGGCTGGGTCGAAGGTCGATCGATTGAGTATATAAAGAGAACCCTCTATTCTTTTTTTTTCAATTTCTTTATTTCTTTATTTTTTCAATTATTAATAGCTGTAGGCTAAGGTCACTACTGCTAAAAGAAAATTATAACTACTCTGCACTCAGATAAAGATATAAATAAACTTGAAATAAATAATGTGTAAGTAACAACTTCTCTCAATTGCTGCACAGTGGGACAAGCGCAACATTGCACTCAGAAAAAGGTCTTGTTGACACAACCAAAATTTGGGTTATTATATGCACAATCACATTTTTTTGTTCAGTCAACCAAAAATTTTGTTGGAATAACCAAAATTTTGGTTGTCCCAACAAAATTTGGTTTTCCCAACAAAATTTTGGCTATCCGAACGAAATTGTTGGTTGACTGAACAAAAAATTTGATTGACTGAACAAAAAATGTAATTGTGCCAACAAGACCTTTTTCTGAGCGTGATATCAAACTGTACTGAGTACAAAACGCAGTATACTGAGAAGTCAAATTTTTTTCGTTAAATATGAAACTGTCTGTATACTGCAGAATCTGGCAGCAGAGGTTCGGACCCTAAAAAAAACTGAGAGTATTCCACTTATAGGGAATAGAAAGAGAGAGTTAGAGGGTGCAGGGCGAGGAAGGGAGAGACAAGATCATCAATTTTAATTGATTTTTCGCATAATCCTCGTTAAGATATTAAGGATATTATCCCCTTTCGGTCTCATTTGGGTATATAGATAGACAGACCGGAGTTTGCGGCCCCCGTTTGCGCTCTGAGCCACTAAAATGAATCCGATAATATCGAGGGAAAAACTTGCCGCGGATAAAAAAAAAAAAAAAAAAATCAGAAATTTTCTGGATAGCGAAATAATTATTTGTGAAAAAATTGGAAAAATTATTAACAACGTTCTATTTTTTTTTTTTTTTTTCTCTATATCCGCGCTATGTCTTCTTCCTTGTAACGTATTTCGTCCTTTTTTAATCACAATAATTTTGATAGCGTTATTTTTCACCCAAACTCATACAAAAAAAGATTTTTGTAAATCCTTGAGATACGCACTCGAAGGATTTCAATTATTCGAAATCAGGAACGTCGATGCTTGGGCAAGAGAGTTCCTTCGTCTTGGCGCCTATATCTACACGTCTTTGAAAGCTATTAAAGTAAAGTAGGAGGTGATCATGATCACGCGCACTACGTGGATACTAAGTGGTTATCGAGTCTCACGATTGGAGAGAGATCCTTGGAGTCGTTTTGCGTTGAGATATATCTGTCAATAAAATTTTAGTGCAATACAAAGAAAAAAAAAATTACACCTCAGAAGACGTTATTGTCAAAGGACTATAGATTTTCAAAAAAAAAAAAAAAAAAAAAAAAAAAAACTTTCGTCATAACCATCGATTTTTAGAGTAAAATCAGTTTTAACGACGACTCGGATCATCCGTTGCTTCGATTTTCGATTTTCTGGTTCGTAGTGAAATTGAAGCTGCGGAACCATGCATCTGATCCCTGGCAAGAACTGCTTTTACTTTGTGCCTCTGCATGTAAGGGCAGTATGAGGCGATGACTCATACATCCTGACTTTAACCTTAGATCAGGAGTCGGCCACGCCGGCTCGCCGAGCCAGCCCGGCTCTAAGTGTCAATTAGTGCGGCCGTAAATCCCCTCGGTCTACCTGAAAACGGTCAGTCGTCCTTACCTAGAAATGCAATGGTAGGGGCAGCGTTCAGGAGAAATAAAAGGAACTAAGGGGTGTGCGGTCTATTTGGGACGGCAACAACTGCGTTAGACTGTCTAGGTCTGTTCATACCTGCATATCCCCACTCATACCTACCAAAATCCAAGAAATGGCGTTAAAAGGATTAGTGCCGGTGACCGAGTTAAGTGGATTAAAAGCTTAGACTCTTTCGACTAATGAGTGTGCCGACCACTGCCTTAGATCATATTTCAAAAGACTGTAGGTACAGTAAATTGTTGCTGAAAAACTGTTTCTGGACCAACTGCGCAGCTACTCCAAAAATAAAATGCCATTTTTTAAATCGTTACACAGGCCTACGATTCGTACCTTGATGACGACGATGAGACAAAACCTCCTTCACGCAAAAAACAGTGCTGTCGAATTTACTCTATGAGCAGTGAATATATGGACAGCACTTTTTTTGCAGTAGAAATTATCACAATTCTAGTATTGGGTACCTACATTGGAGCAAGTGGCATTCAATGTCTATACGAGTGAATGTTACCACAATTGTGATAATTTCTACTGCAAAAAAGTGCTGTCCATATATTTACTGCTCACAGAGTAAATTCGACAGCACTGTTTTTTGCGTGCAAGGGTTAGCGTTTTACCCCCATGAAAATTAGCGTCCTTGACCGTGCGGTGAAGCCACTTTTGGTCAAATTTTAACAATTCCGAACCCGCGCCACCGTGGCTACGCTGCCGCGCCGTTCGGGTTTTCGAGGACGTAAGTTCCTGTGCAGCTGAAAGGATTACGCGAGTTGTAGGACCAGTTTGTTCCAGCACGTGGACTTTTTATTCCCATTTCAATTTTTCTTTTCTTTTTTTTTGTTTATTTATTTGTCTTTTTGTTATTTCTTTATTCTTTTATTTTTTCTTTTTTTCTTTTTTTCGCGTTAGGTAAAACCAGTTTGACTCGTCGCCCACGTATGTAACATATAGTATATAAAGTAACATAACGCGCGATACATATATACGACAGATGAAACATCACGTCCCTCGCACAAACTAATGCTAAATTGCACCGCGCAAGCTCGTAAGCTCTCCTCCCTTTTCCCTTTTCCCTTTTCCCTTTTCCCTTTCGCTCTTTCCTCCTTCTTTATCCGCAGATTCTTGTACCCAACCCATCTATTCCTTCATTTCTCCCTTCTTTATACACTATATACCTACTTTTTTTTCATACCTTTGTTCTTCAATTGGGAAGAGTTCTTCGCTTGCGCACCCTTCAGAACTTCAGAGGAGGACCTCCGTACCAGCTGCTGCTGCTGCTGTTGCCTCCCGACCTTACGACTTCTAACCGGATATTCTCCTACTCGACAATCCTTCTCCCATGAATCTTTGCCATATACACAACCGCGGCTAGTAGGTGGGTCGCAATCACTGAGGAAAACTCAATTATTACATATACTTAGGTATTAGGTACTCTGTAAGCTGAAGCTTAATTGTTTAACGGAGAACCCTAAAGCATAAATTTATGTGATATAGCGCTCATATAGTACTTTCTTTTGATTTTTACCGCAAAAACCGGAAGTCATTCGTTTCTTTCAATTACATTTCTTTGAACACATGCGCTGCGCTGTTGCTTTCAAGTCTTACGCGAGCTTTTTTTGATTTTCTGCGGTAGACGGAAAAACGGAAGTTTTTCACCGGACTACGAGAGTTTTTTTACTTTCGTCAATTTCTGTACGTTCATTTCAATCTGATGTGACTGAATATCAGTATTTTGGAACCTTTTGATTCGCATATTCCGAATCTGAAGTTCAAAAAACGATATGACATGCATGAAAATTCTTCTTTCATTTCGGATATGATCGAGTCGAGAAATCTTTATAAATGGTTAAATTTCGAGGCCAATTAAATGGAAAGAAAAATATTCGCACTCATGATTATAATTTTATTGCAAAATTCTGTCTCGTCGCGTCGCTTCCTGTGTATAGGATTTAAACTGACGTAGATATACGTCGAATGAATGAATCCAGGATTCATAGGGCGTGAATAATGCAGAAGAAATCAGACGTAAAATCCTAGAGGTCCACGATCGTACGAGTATACATATACCTATATAATAAAGGAAGAACGAGGAAAAGTAAGGGACAAGATTTTTAGCTTATACGTACTTCTTTACACATCTAGATACACCTACTCATCTTGCACATACGTGGATAGATCAGATATGTATGTCTTCAGAGCTGCACAGTTCAAGGTGTAAAGGCATAAGACACAAGACGTAAGACGTACAACGTGCCTCGCCTGTAGAGGCAATATAAACCGAGCTGATGCAGTGAGATGAAGATATATATATATAATATAGTTGAATCTTTCATGGTAATAGTTTGACTTTGATTTGCCGTTCATGCAGTACCTATACGACTCTTAGAAAGTCAGGCAGGTACTAGTCAGAGGCTGCAGTCGCATATATACACACATCTCAGCTTTTATCTCCACGGACAAAAGGACGCGTTTCTGCAGTCTGCAGACCTTTGTTACATCGATATTTGAAAACAATTCTTTGTATCCATCCTACTGACTTGATGAGCCGGAGAAACCACCTCGCGAAGGACCACATCGAGAGGACTTCATTGAAGAGCTCATGAGACATGAATGGGGACGGTGATTGACGATTACTGCCCACCAGAGTATTTATCACATTTAGAACCCTCGAAGCGAGTCGATCGAAGCTCTCGTCTCTTATTATCAACGCTATATGTACGAGGTTAGAGAGAAAAGCAGATGCAAGGGTTACGTGGACCTTGAAATCCCGCGTGAAATGTCAATGCGAATGAAAACAAATGAAATTTCGAACTGCTATATCCCTTTCGCATTTGGTATCGAAATTATTTAATACTTTTCGAAAGTGGTTCTTGCCTCGAGAAGTGACAATCAAAGAAATTTCATCGAAATCGTACCATCGGTCATAGAGATATTATTAACACTTTTGCTCAAATACGTTTTGGCCTGCCGTTTCCAAACCCCTCGACCGATTTCCCTCAAACTCTGCACCGTATCTGATAATTGTTCGACGTATTCGAGTGCCAAATTTGGTTAAAATCCGTGCACTAGTTCAAAAGTTATTCAAGAAAAGAAGAATAAGGAGATCGAATGGCATATCGATATGTTATATCCGTGCCATTATATTTAACAAAAGCAATTATAATAACACAAGCATCGTATAATACAGGTATATAAAAAGCAAATGCAAGGTTCAAAGGCTCGTGATCTTCGCAACGCGCTCATAACAGTATGAGAGAAAAAGCACCGACACGCCTTGGTGGTTAAAAATATGTACAATAAATTAAATTGGTAATTATTGTTCCTAGCTTTTTTCTGTTTTTCTGTTATTCAAACTCTTCCATTGCAGTGCATGTAAGTCACAGGAAACAGCGCAATCAATTAGCGAGTTGGGATTAGTATTTATGTTCTATCTCCGCCGCAGGGCACATACTATGCGGTATCTGATATAATAATCCCGAGCACTAAGTGACCGGTATCAAAGTCCGCATTACGGATCTGCCACCGTAATGGATTTAAGATTAAGTACCTAATACCTGAATAAGTATTCGAGAAGGTAACGAAGAAGACGACGTACTACAGCTACCCTGAAAATTCTAAGGGATGAAAAGTTTTCCCCGAGAATAAGGAAAGGGATATTGCGACGGTGTGTCGATGCCAATAAATCCTTTCTTATCATAACTTAACGCTCGTAATTCAGATATTCACCGGTTAAAACGTGAACGTATTCGCCTTTCCTTCTTTCCCTCTTTCCTTCTTTTTCCGTTTACCCTTACCTCATAGTCGTATTTCTATCTTTCTTTTTTCCCCCTATACATACGGAGAAGTCTTCGGTCTTTGAGAATCGTTCGAGCATGCGAAGGTCATGCAGCCGATCCTCGCTCTGCACACACACACACACATGGACAGATTTCTTATAGGCATGACTAAACCGTGAAGAAAATCGCGCGTAAAGAAATTATTCCTTCATCTGACTCTTAGCAGCTATACTGCTGCTGCTGCAGTTGTCTTAGATGTTTAAAAATACGGTGCGTTTGAAATTAACTTGGTGGAGATGGACGGAAAACAGATATTCGCAGAATTAGTTATACTACAGATATACGTATATGCTGCAGTCTGTTTGAAGAAGCTAATCAGCGTCATTGTAACCCAAATATGAAGATGATAAGATAATTTCTTAGTGGGTAGAAGCTTATTTAGATTTAGATATCAATGTTGTCTTCATTTTTCTGCGCACATCTAGATCGCGAAAAAAAAAAATTGAAGATGAGAGATAATCCTTCATTCAGTTTCGATCCCAAATCCGATTTCGTTTTGTCTACTTCACTAATCAAATAGAAAGATATAAGACGTTATATACTCGAAGATTATTATCTAAGATGAAATTATACATATAGTAGTATAGGTAAGAAACATCACTGGCGGCTATGTGTCAAGTTTATTGTATAACATAGTATTGGTGACGTTTATCACGTATACATGACGAAGGGCGTATAGGATCACACATACATTAATATAGCATAGGTCGTCGAGGTCGTCGCAGAAACGAGTTTCTCGATGAAAGCGAAACAGACGAATCGATTCATCGAGCAACGGACCGTAAAATCGGTGATATTTTACTTTAGTACCGTTTTTTTTTTTTTTTTTTTAATTCATTTCTATGACATACCTATATTTTGATTAGATCATAGCTATGATCACTCTTCTATATCCTAACGATACTCATATATACCGATGATGACAGATCGTCGCGGTCTTACTATGTGAATTCTTCGATTTCACCGCAGCTTTTCGGTTAGTTCTTTTTTTTTTTTTTTACTTTTAATTTATTTACTATTTGAACTATGCTATTTACTCAAAATAGCTATCAGTATATACTAATAGTATATGCCGGAAGCTGGTGAAATATTAATGTCAGTAATACGTTCGTTTAGCAATCGAACAAAGTTCTATAAGTTATTTGCGATTAGCCAACGTTCAATAAGAGACATCTAAAGACTTCTAACTAATTGACGATCTGCAGCTGTTTATTAACAAATAAACATATTTTTGTCAATTATTTATACGTATATGTATATATACTTATACTTACATACTTATACCTATATAGCCTCAATTATTGTTGCGCAATATCTACGATGTGTCTACATATGTGTGTAAACGCATATTTAATTAGAAACGCGTTATATATTGGTTTTACCATAAATGCAATGCAACAAGTATATACGGAATATTTATATACCTATGTATGTAACGTATGACATCAATTTATTCATATACATAATAGGGTGGTCCTTAATTCGATCATATTCGAATTTCGATGTTCCCAAGCAGGGCCAGAAAGTCTCCCCAAATATATACAAAAAATAGAATCAAAACCCCAGGTTCCTATCTCAATTCTAAGTACTGTCCCAAAATCTTTGAACCTTCTCATTTCAGAAACCCACGATTTTTAGTACTTCGTGGTTATTTCTTACTTCCTATCGCATTATCGCTATATCTATAGCAGTAGGTATCCGTGAAAAATTTACAGATTTTTGACGACGAAATTTTATTCATCACAATTTGGAGGTAAAAAAAAATTTTTTTTTTCGTGCGCTGTGGCTTAAAAAATTATATCATTGAAAATCTGTCGAATTTTTATGACACAGCTACTACTACAGATAAGAAGTGTATCAAGTTTGAGATTTTTTGGAACTATGCTGCAATAGGGAGAAAAAAAATTAATCGCGAAATGTCACAAATTGTGTTTTGTTCAAATGAAAAAATTCTAAGGCTTTGAGGTGGCACTTTGAATTGAGATACAAACCTGAGGTTTTGGTTACATTTCTTTGGTATATATATATATTTGGAGACGACCTAGGCTATGGGAGCATTGAAATTCTAAAATAATCAAATCAAGGAGCACCCTAACTAATGACGTATACCAGGTGTGTGTATAGATAGTTACAAGTGAGCTCAATGATCTGTCAAGAAAATGATGTGTATAAAAGATATATATATATACATAAACACAGAGCTATTACTACATACAGAAATTTATTTATAGATTTTTCTTGGCTTATCATCAGATGATGTATAGGTATATATTATAATTTACCTGTAGACACATTATTCCATTTTATTGTGCTATTACACATATGTATATAGGAAGGTGTAGAAACTGACGTAACTCTTATAATATATATGTATATACGCTGTGTATACCGTTGTAAAGAAATTTTTAATTCTTTCTAATTCTATTTTTTTTTTTTTTTTTTTTTTTTTTTTTTCACTATATGCAAAAACCGAATTTGAATTAGAATATTACAGTAACGAAAATTATATTTATAGAATCTTCAATCTCATTATTGATTTATGATATTGTGATGTGATAAGAGATATATCTTTCAAGGTTGATAACTAATTAACAATTATATGAATGAAATGAGTTAGAAAAATTTGAATTACGAAATCAGATGATCTTTATATAATTATACTATTGCAGAATTTAGTTGGTAGAAATATAATTTTTGATTTTTTGCAAAAAAAAAAAAAAAAAATGCTGCGATGAACGATTTTTCGTTATAAAAATAGAAAGAAAAAAAAAAAAAAAAAAAAAAAAAACGAAAGAGAAAAAGCAAAAAAGAAAATAGAAATAAAATTTTAGCAATTATTCTCTCATCTGCGATAATAATTTGTGAGCGTCAATACGCAGAGTCGTAAACTTCGAAGGACAGATTATTAAGTGAGTGACGATAACTGAGGCAATATTTATATATATATATATACACATTATACATATTATACACGATTTAGCTAAAAACGATAAAAATTCTTAAAAATGGTAAATTTAACATGAATCTAAAACCGTCTAAAACCGTTTGACTCATATATGCGTAGGTCGAACAAACTTGCATTAGATGAGTGTGTATTTCGTTTTTTTTTTTTTTTTTTGTTTTTTTTTTTTATATATTTTTTTTACGAAATAACTAATCGACAGATGGCCTGTAATATAAAATTAGTTCCTTCACCCAAATAGATAATATACATATTATACACGTGTAGTATATCTCGCGGAGTTAGGCCACAGTTTCTTCTTTTTTTTTTTTTTCCTTTTTCCTTTTTTTTTTTTTTTTTTTCTCCTCACTTTTTTGTACCTAATCGAGACTGCAGGAACAGCAACAGTAGCAGCAGCAGCAGCTAAACACTTCAGCTAATCACACATAATACCGCATCCAAACCATGAATCCACACAATGTGACGAGTGAAACTATCTACACGTGGTTTTCTTCGGTTTTTTTTTTTTTTTCTTTATTTTATTTTATTTTTGTTTTATTTTCAGGTGCCTCAAAGTCTCCGGTTTTTTGGCGAAGAATCAATTATTTCGAATTTTACGTTCAATACACGATAATATATTTGTATACCGTGACATTTTCTGAATGCGGAACGCCAGGGATACCAACCCAAAACTCGTTAGCAGCAGTTTAGTAACTAATTACCACATTTTCCTGGTAAAATCACTAAAAATCCAGTGATTTCTAGTGATTTTACCAGAAACATCTAGAGAGTTACTTAACTGCTGCAAACGAGTTCTGGGTTGGTATCCCTGGTGTTCCGCATCCAGAGAATGTCACGGTATGTATATATTATATATAGCTTATTGTATTTCTATCTATAGAATATGAACATAGTAGCATACCTATATATATGTATGTAATCTATTATATACATAGGCATGTATATTTTGCGGCTGATCAAACTAACAACGGCAAATCTATTTCTATCGATTCGTCTCGCCCGCGGTTGTTAAGATCCACAGGTAATTCGAGAAGGTGCGTCGGTTCGCGGTTGTCCCGAATCCGATCGGTTTAATGACCATGGGGTTTCGTTTGGGTTTGGCAATTTCATTCGAAGATATATATCTTCTATATCACCGCAGTTGTTTCACGTTTTCTCTTTTTCTCACGTACAGAACGAACATCGTGGGTATAGCTTAATTAAAAATTGATATATATATATATATATGAAAAAAAAAAAAAAAAATGTTTTTTCTCTTTTTTTCATCAAAAATTTTTCTTCCGAAAATTTCCGAAGAAAAACGATTTTTTTGTGTCACCTCGCGTCTTCCATAACGTACTATGTTACCTATGATCGCCATGACCGCAAGAAATTCTTACGGAAGTATGAATTTTAACAAAAAAATTAAAAGAGAGAAAAAAAAAGAAAAAAAAAAAATTTGTTCCATTCTTGCACCGGCCACAGTGTTCTCCACTCGACAAAGTTTAAGAAAGAGGTAAATCGGAGTAGTGGGTCTCATTGCAGCGTGAGCGGCCATTCATTTCATGGCCTAAATACGAGGCCAAGTAGGTACCTCGGTTATATGTATATGTTCATATATATATACTACGTATGTATACTAGGTATAATGTATATATATACATGTATATATGTAGATAGATGCCACGCGCTCTTCGATCCTTATCGCGGAAAAAAAATTTCTGTTTACATATTAAAGATAAAATTCTGTATACGTTATATCATCATTAGTATATTATAGTACGTATACGAGAAAAAAAGAAGATCAGGAAGAAGAAAAAGAAAGAGAAAGAAAAAGAGATGAGAAAAAAAAAAAAAGAGACAAAATATACTCTTAACTAATCTTATTAGATTTTTTTTTTTTTAACAGTTTTTATATACCTATATGTGATGACGATGATATCAGCTTAGGTTAACGCACTTTTCCCCGCGGAGCTTGTGGGTGTTCAAAATATCCGGATATTCAGGTATCGCATTCGGGTATCACTAGTTTCACCGAAAACTCTCGGTATATAGAATTTGCCAGATGTACTATTCAATTTTAGGTTTTCTCGAATTTTCGCTAATCTAACTAACGCTCTCAGTTATTTTTCTCTCTATTTCAATTCCTGTTTTTTTTTTATCTTGCAAATAAATTACTGATTTTTATAGATTTGGACATTTTTTTTTGTAATACAAAAACGTTACAGCATCTCCAAAAAAAAATTTTTTTTTCTCTTGTCTCGATGATCACTATATCAAATCTGTTTAATATGTAGTCAAAAAACTAAATGATACCTTGCTCTTATCTTTCCGCAAAGTGTTATCAACCTTTAACCGTCACGATAAGAGGCCTAATTAGGTTGAATCATTGTTAAACGAATCGAGGAATTCACTACTGATCTCATTACGATTATATTCATATAGTATAATTTTTGGATCCTTCAATTTGTGCCGAGAATAAAAAAGCAAAAAAAAAAAAAAAATTCAGAACCCCAATTCCAATTACGTGGAATGACCATAACGAAGAAAAAGTGTTTGTCGCAGGGTACTGGTCGCATCGTTTATCGAAACTTTTTCAAATTTCGGAGGGAATATATTTTAAAACGATGCAATTTCAGGTCAAAACGATAATACAGCTATAAAGATCATTAGGCTAGTCTTTTATCGTTGTGAATACGAAGACACACTTTTTTTTTCTTTTAAACGTTTAGTAAGAAAAGAAAGAAAAAAAAAAATCGTTCTAAATGAACAAAATTTCTCATCCAAAATTAAATCAATGTAAAATATTACCTCAGAATTTGAAAAAGTTCGATTAACGTTGCGACCATTTATTTTCTTCGTTTGAATTAATTTATAGTAATGCGCAAAGTTCCAAAAAAATTATTTCGCAAAGTAAGAGTAACCAGCGATTTGAATGGGAAAAAAAAAAAAAAAAAAAAAAAAAAAAAAAAAGGTGTATGTATAAATTTGTCAACGCTGCAAAACGTGTAAAATAGTTTATAAATGAAATTCGAGTTTTTCTGCAGTGAAGAGGTGTGGGAAGAAAGAATTCCGGTCACTTGACACAATATAGTTTATTCTCAGCTTTTCGGCGTATAGCGATTTTTTATTTTTAACTACTACACAGTTTGGAGACGATCAGCCAAATCTTACGCTGCTTCACTTACTTTTTTTTTCTTTCTTTTTTTTTTTTTTTTTTTTTTTTGCAAACTATTATTTCACTACGGAGAATAGAAATGGATAGAATAAATTAATTATATATTATGTATACCGCTGACATAGGTAGTCGACCGAATGTCTATTCGTTTATACGTTTCGTTTGATTGTTTTTTGTAGAATTTCTTTTTTTTTTTTTCTCCTTTTCTTTTCCAAGAGAAACAAACCTGTTCGATAAACAGACGTCTAGATCTTATCTCGCGCGTTCTGCAAAAACCACTTCTATATAAAATTTCATCATCGTATAAAATAAGAAACTAAAATCACGGATTGAAAATACATCCACGAATTATACAGAAATTCTATCCAGAGTTCAAAATCACAAAATTTGCTCAAATCCGCAAAAAAAAAAAAAAAAAAACATCAGCGATATCTTACAATTCCCAAAAATAGTCACTTAGTGAAGTCACTTAGTCACATCAGTGAAAATGTTACTGATTGTCAGTGATTTTGGTATACTTATCACTGCCATCAGTGACTTTCCACTGATTCGAATTTAGAGAGTACACTGAGCCAAAAAAAAACTTGATTCAAGAAAATGCATAATTGATGGCTCCTTAGAGAATATTTACTAGTCTCAAAAATTATTTTTTTACTTCAAGTTCACAATTACTCTAAACAAGTACGCGTACGCGTACGCGTACTTGTTTAGAGTAATTGTGAACTTGAAGTAAAAAAATAATTTTTGAGACTAGTAAATATTCTCTAAGGAGCCATCAATTATGCATTTTCTTGAATCAAGTTTTTTTTTGGCTCAGTGTACACATGACGATAAGTGCATACGTGCAGATACATTAGTTCATTCAAATTTTTCAACCATCTTTACTTTCAAAATTCATTTTTTTTTTTTTTTTTTTTTTTTTTTTTTTTTACCTCTTAGTCAGATTATAAAGCCTCGACACCGCTATATGTCAAGAATTATGAAAAGAATATAACAGACGACGACACGAGGCTTCCCCGACTTACGTCATCTATTTGTCGTTTTATCTTCCTAGTTATAATAATTTAGATACTCTCTTTTTTTTTTTTTAATCTTTTTTTATTTCCATCTAGATTTTGAACCAAAAATGATTCATCAATGACAAATCAACGATCGAACAATTATTATTCAAATTTAATAGTTCATGCGATATTCGATACTATCAATAAATTATTTCTATTATATCGAATAGACAAATGATATCTCCGCTTATCTATATGACGAAATAAATCTTGCCGTCTAGTTCTCCGAGTAAAAAGAAAAAAAAAAAAAAAAAGAAACTGAATTTCTCAAATTAAATGTAATATGAGTCGTATATGTTGAACACGTAATTTTATAATCGTATAAAGAAATTTTTGGCGATGATTCATATACCAGCCAACATCTAAATACGATTTTGAACCTTATGTTGGCTATAAACTCGTTGTTAGGCGTGCCGAAAGGCGAGGCAAAGACCGTATGATGTCATTGCGCTTAAAGCATTGCTATTACTGTATATAGTATACGTATGATGATCCTGCGACTTGGGTCACACCGCGCGGTGCGATGGATAAAGGGTTTTAACTTGGGTCAAAGGCCGAAGTTTTCAGCTGGCATTATACTCGGCCCCGATTCTTCAAAGATAATCCCTTCTTTCTATCTGTATCTCTCTCTCTTTCTTTCTTTCTTTCTTTCTTTCTTCTGTCTGTTTCTCACCATATGCGGCACCTGGACCGCATCATCCTCACGGTAAGCCCAAAAAAAGAAATGGCTCATCGGTATAAAGAGGCTCTATAAGTTCCTAAAAGAACGCAAGTCGAGGCCTAAGTGACTTTTAGATAACAGAAAGCATTGCATACCTATACCCGTTCGTAAAGGAAAAATAGGGAAAATAGTGCATCAAAGCTTTTCCATATTATCAGTTCAGGAATCAAGAAACAAGAATCAAGAATCAAACCGAAAGGCCCGAATCTCTTGTTTAAAAAAGAAAAATTTTCTCGTTCCACTTTTCCAATATTAGTCATTCAAACGCGTTCTATTTATCGCGATTATCTCACTCGACGTTCCAGTTTCAAGCTAAGCTCAAATTAGCATCATCGGTCAGCTGTACAATATAAACAAACGTTATTCCACTAACAATATATAAGATCGCGGAAACGGTGAGTGTTCAACCAAAAACGCGGTATACATATTATATACCGTGCGATTATGTGGAAATTATAGATTTCAGCGCGATTCTGCCTGCCAATGATATTCGAATAATTCAAAGTCCGCGCGCTTGGAGCCTGTAATTAATAATTTCCACATAATCGCACGGTACACAGAAAAAAAGATTAACTTGAGCCAAGAAAATTATTCTTGATTCAAGATAATTTTGCGGTCCAAAAATGAAGACCGAAATTTTCTCGGATCAAATCAAAATTTTTCTCGAACCAAGAAAATTTTCTTGGCTCAATTATCTTGAATCAAGTCAACCTTTCTTTGTGTGTATATTAGGGTGGTTCAAAAAAGACCTAATTTCTCAGTTGTTGCTGCTCATCCGTGAATATGTTGTTTGTGATTTTTTAAAATTATTCCATTTTTTCTGAGCTCTATTGGACAATATTTACTACTGCCTCAGTGAAGTTGAAATTTCGAATTTTTGCCATTTTTGGCAATTTCAAAGTTCTCAGATCAAAGCGCTCATCCGGCTACCTCGAGATTCTCATTCCACGAAAATGTTGGTTCAAGATGAGACTCGTACGATAATATTTAGTACTGCCTCTGAGACATTGGAGTTTTTTCAATATTTTGCATTTTTTCGGAGATTTGATCGCCAGGTGCTGCTCATGAGACAGTTTCATCTTACCAATATAAGGAAGAAATCCAAGCAGTTCGCAGTCTGCGGGACCATTTTTACTACTGCCTCATTGAGGGCGACTTTCCTGCAAGTAAAATTACCAACATGAGGCAGTAGTAAAAATGGTCCAACAGACTGCAAACTTCGTGTACTTCTTTCTTAAAATGGTAAGAAAAGACTGTCTCATGATCAACACCTGGCGATCCAATCTCTAAGAAAACCCCTAAATAGTGAAAAAACTTAAATGTCTCTGAGGCAGTACTAAATATTATCGTACGAGTCTCATCTTGAACCAACATCCTCATTGAATGAGAACCTAGAGGTAGCCAGATGAGGACTTTGATCTGAGAACTTTGAAATTGCCAAAAATGGCAAAATTTCGAAATTTCAACTTCACTGAGGCAGTAGTAAATATTGTCCTATAGAGCTGAAAAAAATGGAATAATTTTTCAAAATCACAAACAACATATTCACGAATGAGCAGCAGCATCTGAGAAATTAGGTCTTTTTTGAACCACCCTAGTGTATATATCCACATCCCCGCGAGTTTGATGGATTCTGAGAAAACATCTGTGTATACGACTTATGATTTCATTCTTCATTTATTTCGCAATCAACGCAGATTAATTTTTATACTCGAATGACTTATCTTTGGTCGCTATAATCATCGAATACTATACGGAAACCGCAAGCTAGTACTATACGTATAGGTATACCAGGAAAAGACAAGAGTGCGCGGTCCCGCAACTCCGTGAGTAACTCGTAAGTGTTAGCCACAGCCTAGACGGTATGTCATCGACCGTCTCTAGACCTTAATCTTAATGGGGTACGGTTTCTTTATAATTATATTACCAGCCTACGTGGTGTAGCGTATGATGCGATGTGTATGTAGGTACCTCAGCGTTCAGTGACCACTTAGAACAGTTTTTAGTACAATATAGGTATAAGCCTACTACTATGCCTTATGTCTTATATATATGCCTATGCAGGCTGGAAAAGTCAGGAGTGGATGGCGTATCCAGAAATTAATGTACCACACGTTCTTCACTTCTTCTCATATCCAGACTTCAAATTCAAGTAGTATACCAGCCCTGGATGATTATACGAGCTTGGTGCAGTAACGCTGCAGTCTTTTAAGGACTTGAAATTACTCATCGACATGTCATCCTTTCGATTTTTTTTTTTTTTTTTGTTTCGTTCTTTTTTTTATTATAAAAAAATTAACACGCTTTCATACATCGATGAATACTTTCGAGAAGCTTAAAGGGAGCTCCTTGATTTGTTTGCTTTAGAGAAAGCGACTGTTCCGCACATATATATAGTTTCGTAACTATATATATATATATATATATATGTATAAATATATTGCCTGATGCAAAACCTTACCATTTACGGCCACCAATACCACATATCATCGTATAACGTAACTCATATTGCGTATGTTAATAGCCCGCGGTTTTAATCTCAAGATATATATATGACCATATATTATACATTATTTTATACATATGTAGAGCATATATAACTATATGGTGACGCATATATGAGTTGAAGTGCACATTAGTGCTACTGATCGATCAAATAATGATCATTAAATGGGGTAAAAATTGTTTTTAGAGTAAAGAGAGAAAGAGATATTATGTATACTGTGTGACATAAGATGTATTCTGTAATATACCGTTGATGTATGACGTTATAGTCACGTTTCATACATACGACATATACACAATCGACAATCGACATATACGTGTATATATATGGTGAACCGGTATATATATGTGGCGACTATAAGCTAACAGCGAAAGTACACCGATGATATAAATAGTATATATATATATAGGTGTGTATATACATATGTATGTATATCAGCTATTCATTCAACAAACTCATTTAATGTTTGTCTATTTATTAGCGTCAATCGTACTCCGTCCAATGACGCGTTTGTCTTCAAGTTGTGCTAATAGGTTTTACCACTTATCGCAAATAGCTGAATGGTAGATCCAGGGTCCATATATCAATCTGTTATTTCTATCTCCATATTATATTCTATATACTCGATTTTCTCTATGTATGCGTGATATGCTGCTATATGAGTTCATGGATCTCGAAGTGCAAGAAAAGAAAAAGTTCAAGAACATTCGGGAAAATATATATAGGTACATATCTCGTTGCAGTTTAGAACTATAAATAACGATTATCAGTATGTTGAGAACCGTAATGGAAACTCAACTGCCATCATCTCTTGTTCTAAGAATTTCTCTATCTTATATGATTATACTCGCAAGCAGATCAATAACTGGAAACGTTATCGTGATCCAATTGTCGCTTTTTAAAATCACAATCAACCGCGGTACTTGTGTCACTGTATAGTAAAGATTCTGGTCAAGTTTGCGACACAGACTTTATAGTTAGCTCTGATCTTCCCTCGACACGATCATAATAATATAATGACTATACGTATATAAATCTTTTTGAATTTCATTCAGAAGGAGGTGAAAAATATGAAGAAAAATTAATTAATCCGTCGATCTTCAGGATTCTAATCCTAAGTATAATCCTGTTCTCTGGAGAGAAAAAAAATTAACGAATCCCTCGATCTTCAGGATTCTAAACTTGAGTTTGAACTAAGCGGCTTTGATACACGCTCTGCAGCATCACCTCGAAAACTGCACGATTCGTCGATCGGAATCAAACTTTTGGAATTACATACTGCTTCATTTACTGCAAAGATTATCAGAAAAATCGTGGAATTATTTACAATTGCAATCGATTTATTGCACTTTTGAAATACTTAGGCACTCGGTGGTTACGA
Source organism: Tenthredo mesomela (assembly GCA_943736025.1). Taxonomy (NCBI): domain Eukaryota; kingdom Metazoa; phylum Arthropoda; class Insecta; order Hymenoptera; family Tenthredinidae; genus Tenthredo; species Tenthredo mesomela. The sequence goes on from OX031016.1 coordinate 2,600,670, forward strand.
ACCAGATATTTTGAGCACCATCTCATCTCTTTGATAAATAAATTACCGAGAAACGACGATTTGGGGTCTTATAAAAAAAAAATCACCGATATCTTACGGAATCGACATTTTGTATTCCTGAAAAAGAATGTACGAGACCCTGAATCTTCAGGATTTTAATTTTCATCCGAATTAGGTATACCTACCCCTGTTCTCTGAAGCATAGAATAATTGGAATTGTGTTAAAAGTCCAGCCGCGGATCGTCGCGAGGTGTTATTTATAATCGTAACTCGATGCGACGTCAATCGACACGTACTTAACGGGGTTTGGGACGAAGAATAAGTAAAAGTCGAAGTCATAAGTCGAAGTCGATGTCGAAGAAGACGAAGCACAATCCGAGGCCGGAATACAAAGGGAGTTTGAAGAACGCAATGGAATTCAGTCTCAAACGATATAATTTAAATATTTGTGCGTTAGTGCGCCTATACAACATTATTAATGCGACAGTCGAGTATCTCCAGATGATGATGTCACTTGGCTTTATAAGATGACGTAATTACGACATATCTTGAACAAACAAAGACACGCATAATGTATATTGCCCGTGTATATACAACCTATAACAACACAATATCCATACCTCGATCTTTCTCCCTCTGCAACCACCTATAATATACGACGTTGCTTCCAAACGACTATGGCTGTATAAATAGGGTGGTTCAAAGAAGACCTATAATTTCTCAGATGTTGCTGCTCATTCGTGAATATGTTGTTTGTGATTTTGAAAAATTATTCCATTTTTTTGAGCTCTATAGGACAATATTTACTACTGCCTCAGTGAAGTTGAAATTTCGAAATTTTGCCATTTTTGGCAATTTCAAAGTTCTCAGATCAAAGCGCTCATCTGGCTACCTCTAGATTCTCATTCAATGAGCATGTTGCTTCAAGATGAGACTCGTACGATAATATTTAGTACTGCTTCAGAGACATTGAAGTTTTTTCACTATTTAAGGGTTTTCTTAGAGATTTTGTCGCCAGGTGTTCCTCATGGGACAGTCTTTTCTTACCATTTTAACGAAGAACTACACGAGGTTTGCAGTCTGTGGGACCATTTTTACTACTGCCTCATGTTGCTAATTTTACTCGAAGGAAAGTCGCCCTCAATGAGGCAGTAGTAAAAATGGTCCCGCAGACTGCAAACTGCTTGGATTTCTTCCTTATATTGGTAAGATGAAACTGTCTCATGAGCAGCACCTGGCGATCGAATCTCCGAAGAAACGCAAAATATTGAAAAAAAAAAACTCCAATGTCTCCGAGGGAGTACTAAATATTATCGTACGAGTCTCATCTTGAACTAAACATGCTCATTGAATGAGAATCTCGAGGTAGCCAGATGAGCGCTTCGATCTGAGAACTTTGAAATTGCCAAAAATGGCAAAATTTCGAAATTTCAACTTCACTGAGGCAGTAGTAAATATTGTCCAATAGAGCTAAAATCAAATGGAATAATTTTTAATAATCACAAACAACATATTCACGGATGAGCAGCAACATCTGAGAAATTAGGTCTTTTTTTAACCACCCTACTGTATAAACCATGAACCTAAACCTAAACCTGAACCTAAACTAAAGCCAAACTATAAAGAAGAAGTATTCTCTAGGCCAGACTCCAACGGCAGTTGCTGACCTTCGATCTGTCCGTCGACGCCTTTTGAACCCCAGGGGGTGGCTGTAGTGATTCCGACAACTGATCCCTCGACTATACATGCACCATTACCTACCTACACACATATTATTCTAAATGGACACACATGCGATTCATATCAATATTTGTCTACGTTGTATCGTATATACCGGGTTACAGATGAGGAAAGAGACAGTTTCAACCGCCTAAAATAACTGAGAAATTTAGGGGCGAGAGAGAAAGGGTTGAATCTTTGCTTTCATTTATAAGTTCTACTATACGTATTTTTGTCTTTCGTTAATTGGCCATTCAAAATATTAACCATTCTCGATCGTTGTTTTTGAAAATATAAACTTCACGCTTTACTTTGATCTACATTCTGCTCATCCGAGGTATAAACGATCTAAGAATAAATTTTCTGATCGTTGCCCATTCGGGTTAGTGATCTTCCGGTGAAACAGATCAATTTTTATAGATCGCGAGTTATTAATTATTCGATTTTGTGGAAACAGTAACTCTACTGAATTTCTCTCGATCTGAAAAGGTTTCAAAAAGTAGGAAAATCTGAAATCGCACTGAGAAAACTGTATTTTTCCACTGACAATATTTCTTTTTCTGAGAACAAAACTTGGTATTGCCCTACTAACAATACATTGTATTTTGCTCAGAACTATACGTACGGCGACGCAGCGTACTATTCTCATAACCGGTATTTTACTGAGAACAAAACGTATTTTGACTACAACTAAACTCGCTCGGTAATACTTGGTATTTTGATAGGAAAAATACTTTTTTCTCAGTGCGTATTTCATGCGGATTCTGACCGTGTCGGTTGATTATAGGGACCCAGAAATACCGCCGAATATATTATAGAGATGGAATTATAGTCGAAGCAGCGTTTCGGTGGTTCTGGCCTTTCCTCTTTGTATAATTAATGCTTTAATATGTAGGGGATGGGTAGCGGTTCTATCCACTACGAACCATCGGAAACTCGCATATAATAATTGGAAGATAATTGGAAATCTGAACCCGGCCGTCGTCGTATTAGGTTCGTTTAAACAACGCAAAATAGTCAAATGCATCCTGTATATACCTAGCATCGATATTTTCCGCGATAATAAGCGAGAGATAGCGACAATTAGAAATTCGAGATACTTAGGTAACGAAATGAAAACGCTCTCAAGTCTCGAGGCACCCTGAAGACCTGTTGCAAATTTTTTCACACATTAGATTCCGGATTTCCCACCATTCAGCCACAGCTTCCGCCAAGCTTATTTCGCGAGATAAAAAGTCGAAAAAAGGGAACTATGCTTTCCCATGGCCAATTCTGGGCATAATAAAACTGCACCGTTTATCGCAATTTACGTATAGTACAACTATATGAATTAGTGGCAATTGGCAAACCCATAAAGGCCTCATGTTCCTGCGTGCAGCATTTATAGTTAAATTAAAGTAGCACGTGGTAAAAGTATGGTGCAGACAGACTAATGGATTTTTAAATTTTAACAAATTTTTGTTGGTTTTTGTTGCCGTTTTTCTTCTCTATTTTATGTTTGTTCTATTCTAATTCGTTTCGTACGTCGACTAGGCAATAGAGTTTACACTCCGGTATTCCACCTGCGTAAAAAGCAAACGCAAATATAGACAGCTGCCTTGCTCAGCTATAAGAAACGGGATACTAATAACGTCTCGGAATACCGGACAAGTACTACACTCAGAAAAATAACAACCGAAATTTGGTTATTATATGCACAATCACATTTTTTGTTCAGTCAATCAAATTTTTTGTTCAGTCAATCAAAAATTTCGTTGGGATAACCAAAATTTTGTTGGGAAAACCAAATTTTGTTGGGACAACCAAAATTTTGGCTATTCGAACAAAATTTTTGGTTCACTGACCAAAAAATGCGATTGTGCATATAATAACCCAAATTTTGGTTGTGTCAACAAGACTTTTTTCTGAGTGTACCTTGGACCCATTTTCTAATCTTTGGCAAAATGTGTTACTATACACAGAAAAAAAGGTTAACTTGAGCCAAGAAAATTATTCTTGATGCAAGATAATTTTGAGGTCCAAAAATGAAGACCGAAATTTTCTCGGATCAAATCAAAATTTTTCTCGAATCAAGAAAATTGTCCCAATTTTCTTGATTCGAGAAAAATTTTGATTTGATCCGAGAAAATTTCGGTCTTCATTTTTGGACCGCAAAATTGTCTTGAATTTCGGTCTTCATTTTTGGACCTCGAAATTGTCCCAATTTTCTTGGTTCGAGAAAAATTTTGATTTGATCCGAGAAAATTTCGGTCTTCATTTTTGGACCGCAATTTTTGATTTGATTCGAGAAAATTTCGGTCTTCATTTTTGGACCGCAAAATTGTCTTGAATTTCGGTCTTCATTTTTGGACCTCGAAATTGTCCCAATTTTCTTGGTTCGAGAAAAATTTTGATTTGATCCGAGAAAATTTCGGTCTTCATTTTTGGACCGCAATTTTTGATTTGATCCGAGAAAATTTCGGTCTTCATTTTTGGACCGCAAAATTGTCTTGAATTTCGGTCTTCATTTTTGGACCTCGAAATTGTCCCAATTTTCTTGGTTCGAGAAAAATTTTGATTTGATCCGAGAAAATTTCGGTCTTCATTTTTGGACCGCAAAATTATCTTAAATCAAGTCAACCTTTCTTTCTGTGTACGTTCTCTTTGGCAGACAAAAAAAAAATCGAACGAAAAAAAAAAAACACGAAAAGAAAAATTAAAATGATTTTATTTTTTTTTTTTTTTTTTTTTTTTTTTTTTTTTTGTGAATAAAAATTTGGCAAATTTGTGAAAATTGTTTTAGCATTTCTTAGTCCTGATTCTGATGCATTCGTCCTAATCTCTGCATATGAACGTTTTGTAATGCAGCCTATATCCCAGTCCTTGAAAAGGGCCGATTCTCTCGACTGCGTGTTAACGGGTAAATAATACTCTTAACTCCGTTTAAGAGACGAGAGCAAAGAGAGTAAAGAACTACTACACGACCTCGAGGTAACGCCGCGCCGGGTTTTGACGTATCTGGGCAAGCTCACAGCCCGCGAAGCCCTCTTCAGTTCTCTCCTCGTCACGTGGCTCGACTCTAAGAAGAGGCTTACCACTGAACCACCCTGCCCCAACCACCCCTAATAGTCTATTGTCTGACATTCTCAGGTCCGTCTCGGTCGCCGCAACTACTACTCCTACTCTTCCTCTTCCTCTTTTCTTTTTTCCTCTTTCTCTTTTTCATTTTCCTTCTTTTTTTTTTTCTCTTTTTCTTTTTCTCTTTCTCTTTTCATCCCCCTTTTTTTTTCCTACTATACCCGCGACTTATGTGCTAAAGCACAATACCTGCAACGTAGTACGACGTATATATATATACAGCTGGGTGTTTCGATGCCGCAATAATCGTTCGCGACCTTCCCCTTTGCGGATTTTCCAACTCCTTTAGTATATACCGTTTCGATCGTTGGATTTCACGAGAAAAATTCAAATAATGTATCACACTGCCTATAATATAAGCTCGCGGTGATCTTCTTGCCAAAAAATCTTCAAATCACTGATCCGTATAGAATTTTAAAAAATAATGAAATTAATTATTTAAAATTTCATGCAGCTTCGCAGCTCTTATATACGGAGATGAAGCGCGCGTGTTTTGAAGTGCAGAGAAATTTGACTCTTTGATTTGAAACTAAATTTCTATTATACCACACGAATGTATTTGAATATGAGAAAATATAATATACTTGCATAATATTATACATATTATACCATGTATGTATATTGTTTTTTTTTTTTTTTTTTTTTTTTTTTCGCTCTCCATAACGTTAAATCTCTATATTTAGTATTATACGTGAGGTGTGAACGTATTTAGTCTTTGCGTTCGTGATTTGACTAAGCGTTTGAAATACCGTCTTATATAAATTTTTCATTCCTATTTTTGCATCGTATATATATAAAGAATTACGTAATAGGTTTTAGCCATTTAAATTTTTACATTTTCAAAGCTGTATATATCCACGTGTTCGTCTACAGATCATTTCTAAATTACCAAATCCTCTATATTATTATGCGTAACCTCGCGGAATAAGTATATAGGTACTATTCTAATGTAAATATATACCTCCGAGGCTAACATGCGTTTCAACTTAATCCCATATTATACAAAAAAAAATCATTCATCTTCCCTTAAGTCGTCTGAGTATGAAAAAAAAAAAAAAATAAATAAAAAAGAACTAAAACTGAAACCAAAACCAACTATATCTCTCAGAATCCGTTAACCGTCGGGTCTGCATGAAGGGTGAAATCGATCCGCAGTCTGCATCCCTATATAGCTCTGCGAGTATTTTTTTTTTTTGTTTTCGATAAAGAGGAGTGAAATAAAAAAAAAGGGGTAAAAAAAGGAAGAAGAAAAAAAAACAGAACAAATTGAAAAAAAATAAGGGATGAAAACTAACGGTACTATATTATAGTATACGCATATATAAATATACTTCGCGGTAGTCCCTCGTTGTTGAAAGTTTATCACCCACAAACGAGCATCAGTTGGCACCGCAACGAAACTTTGGTATATAGAGAGGGCGAGGGTGCAGGGTCGTGGTCTTTCAGCTGGTGACTGACTGACTGTAGGATGGATGGATGGATGGATGGATGGATGGATAGATGTGTGATGAATGCGCCGGCGTGTTGAAATATAAATGGTCCCACGCTTCGTCGCGGGTGTGCCGGTTGATGGGTGCCGGGTGCCAGGGAGCGCGAATCAAATGAATATTCCACTCGTCTTAATAAAAATGTGTCTAGCTAGCAGTATAGCAGCTCGAGGCTAAAAAGCCACGTTTAAAACGTGCGAACTGGTGTTCGTTAACCGCAGCTGACGACTCCGCTATACGCAACTTCAAAGATATTAATTTTTTATTTATTTTTTTATAAACTACGGTTAAACGAATCCTTTCTATATAAAAAAAATCTGCAGAAATATCTGATGTACCTATACGGTTAAGGGATGATATCGTTGGAAGCTTTACGAGTTAGCTTATATCAATTCATTCGGGCTTCATCGTTAATTAAACTGTTATCCAGGTCAAGAGGCCGCGAAAAATCACCGGAATCAGATTTATTTTTTGGACAAAATTTTTACAAGCAATTCGTCAAATTATTGCAGATTAATTGCAACGAAGAAAAACAACATTCTTCTTCGGTGAACTAAAACTAGTACTTTTCGATACTAGTGCGCGAAAGTATGCGTTAATTCTCGGATACGAGTGTGAAGTTGTTTTTTTTTTTTCCCGAGCGAAGCTGCAAGGGTGATAATCACACGAGTCGAGAATCATTTTTTGCACTAGTATCGGAATTTGTTATTCAACACAACGTGCGAAAAATCGAACTTTACGCACAGCTTGTAGAAAATCTATACAAAGCGAGATCCATAGAATGTCAAATAAATTTGTCATTATTTCTCGAAAACGAGTACATAATTAGCAGTGAAAATCTTGAGTCTATTATATAATACAGATAAGGGTTGAAAGGTATAATTAATTATTCATGAGGAGGGAAATATTCTACGTTCTGATATCTGAAATACGTGTATATCTATGTGGTTGACATAATTATCGTATATGGTTTCATTTTTCGTTTCTTTCATCGCAAGTCTGCAAAGGTTTGCTAAAATCTTATCGACTCGTATGCTTTACCGCGAGATATGATATAGGTAGTACGTAAAAGTATAATATGGTAGATACTATAGACTGCTGCAAGGATGTTTGTAGTATAATGTAAGGTGCGTTCGTTAAATTGCAGTAAAGAAGTCTTTTTAATTGTTTTCACAAAAATTGTGAGAATAATAATAATTCTTGTCACAGAATTCGGGGAATAGTATACCTACACATATACACACACGTATAGGTATAGAAAATAAAGACGATATTATACCACCGTGTCACAGTGTCTAGTAGTTTTTCGCGCCTACGTCAGCTTGCATGCAGGTAGTTACGTACTATCGCGTCTTCCGTTCTTTAGGTTTAGTTTACGCAAGATAGGAAGTTTAATAGTCAGCATATAATAGTTTATGAAAATAGAGAAAACAGTTCGTATATACCTACATGTGAAACATTCTCCATACCAAACCAACCGATTTTTTTTTTTTTTTTATGACCCTACCCGAAATTTTTGAAACTAAGTGCCAGTTTGCAGAACTAGTTGAAGAGCCTTTTAGTGAATTGTCTCGGATTTTTGAATCCAACCGTTTTGGAAATACTTAATTGTTTTTCTCTCAAGTAAACGCGTATAACTTAAAAAATATACGTCGCAGAATTAAAAAACTGATGTATCGTAAAAATTGTAGTTTTTTTTTTTTTTTTTTTTTTTTTTTTTTATCATCTTTTCAATAAAATTTGTGTTACAATTTTATCGTCTTTGTAAACTAGATTTTTTACCGCTAATTCAAGAGATTTAGGGTCTTATTTATTTTATCTTAATTTCTTTTGTTATTTCTGGCGATTTTTTCATGTATAGTATAGGTAGGTATACGTCGAACGCCAACTCGTTTCTTTTTAAAAACGCCATAAAATAAAGACTGAAATACTAGTCAAACTGTCAAAGGCGTAAAAGACACGCGTGGGCGAAAAAGAAACGAAAAACAAAAACAAAAAAAAAAAAAAATATAAGAAATAAGAAACAAGATTGTTAAATTTGTTGAACTTTAATTCATGTATATGTGCGTAGAGACAGTATAGGTATACTTGTGTGCACGTGAACTTGTGCGAACGATCATTAAACACCCTGAAACACCGAATCACGAGTTGTGCTGGTCTTGGGAGGAGAATAAATGGCTGAAATTAACCAGTTGACAAATTGGTCACGAAACCAACGAAACTAAATGCGTGTACCTACTCATACAGTACTATGCGAGTTTAATTCTGCTTACAGTCTATTTTAAAGAAACAGACTGAGAGAGGGGTTAATCAGTCTTGTGCGGTTGTAATCTGGTGCACAATGAAATGACTGAAATCTACGCAATTGTAATCATTTTTCTTCAATAATTGATAACAAGGAATCTTCAGTCCAATTATCTCTTTCCGATTTCCAATAATAAGGTCTTCAAAAAAATTTCAACCCCTCCCTTACGGATCGTTCGATTCCCACTTGATCGAGCGATCAACCTGTGCACTCAGTTGGTCATGAGTTGGTCATGAGTTGGTCATGAGTTGATCATGAGTTGAGTTTCGGTCGATCCCATTAGCCATCAACCAAAACTGAACTCATGACCAACTCATGACCAACTCATGACCAACTGAGTGCACAGGTTGATCGCCCGATCAAGTGGGAATTAAACGATCCGTGAGGGCTCTGATAACCGTTGTGCACATAGAACTACATAAGCAGAATAATTACTGCACTTGTGTGCTGGTATATAATCGCACATCATTCTTATGCATATTTTTGTCTTACTTATGCAGGCTGTTACCATCTCGGAGACTATTCACACACACATTTGTTAACTGAGCCATTCCTTTCCATTAACATCTTGAATGTCTTTTATAAAGTGCCAATCTCGAGTATTACTAGTCGAGAATTTCCCTCTGTGATTTTTTTTTTCACATTTTTTAATACCCCAACGATTTCGGAGATTTTTCTTTTTTCGATAAAGAAGACCGTATAGATTGCTCAAAGTAAACTCAATACGAAAGAATTCTAGTTTTTATGTTCACTTTTCACTCACGATGTTCACATCTTTTTTTTTTTTTTTTTTTTTGCTCGACAAGGCAGCTTCGATGTTTCTTTCAAATTTACAGAATCTTTGAGAATGTATGCAGAGTCTATGAAAAAAATTGCAACGTCATAAACCTTATTTTGATTCAGAAATACGAAAATCGTCTGCAGGTAGAATTTATGAATATACCTACTAAAAGTTGAAGTTATACGTATGATATCGGTGTATTTAGCAAACTTTCTGCGAGAAAAATCTTCCTCAGATAATAATTGTTGGATTTTCGCAATTTGCGATGATTTCATTTTTTCTTTTACTTCTGAACCATATGAGAGTCATCACACTGCAATTTTTTCTACGACTCTCTTAAGTATTCCTCAAGATTCTGTAAATTTTACAACAAAATCCACAGGGCATTTTATTAAAGGGAAAAAAAAAAATTAACTTCTGATCTTTCCGCGATATGGTTGATCGGAAAAAAATGTGCATCTCCAAAATAGTTGGCTCTAAAAATCGTGAAAAAATTGACAAACGTCCTGATCAAGTGGTGCTACAATCTGGCAAGTTGATAAAAAAAAAAAAAAAAAAATCCAAGTAGTTTATGAAAAAGCGTAGCTCATTTCAGTCGGAACCGAATACCCCCTACAATGTTATGTATATTACAAGAGACGCTTGTTTCGTTGACGATGACTCAAGCCCACCATATATTTCCAGGCCCTCAATGTGTTCGAAGTTTTGGTTAGCCATTGCATAACGACACGACACTGTTTAATAATCGGAGTCGTCGAATCGGCACGAAATCGTAATCGAAGAAGAAAAAAAAAATGATGTCATTTTACGCTAACACGTATAACATATATATATAAGTATATATATGGCTTATGTGTCACTACAATGAACTGTGTATTTGTGGCACGTGCGTAACTTGCTTGCAGTTGAATCTTTTACTCATAACTCGGTCTTCTCCGCCTCTCTAGACCCCCGCGGAGAACTAATATTCAAATATTTACTGGCCTGGCTCTGCCAAAGGCCATGGAGACAATAAACACGATTCTTAAATAGATGTAAATTACGCGTGCGGAGGACACACGTCGAATCTTAAGCAACAAGTTTATCATCATTTTTTACACCGTGTCGTTCATTTTTACATCGCATCGGGATTAAATAAATCGTCGCGATTTACTCCTCCGCCTAGATTTTTTACCGAGTATAAGGCACTAATTACGATTTAGGTATGTACATACTATGCATGTAAATTGTACGTAAATAGAAACGAAATTTAATAGTTGACAGCTCAAAGCTATTTAAAATTTCTGGGCTAATTCTCACGTTGCTATAATGTCACTTTAAAGACGAATGAGCGACCCTAATTGATCTCTTGACATCCACACGTTATCCCTTAACGCTCAAAATGATCTTCATGATCAACTCCACTCCAACTCCAACAGACTTTATATTCACGAATTTTTTACACCAGAGAGCTAAAGGTCTGAAAGATTCAGTACTGAATCACGGTTTGTGAAAAGAATCGAAAAATACGTGGGGCACATCGAAATATGTGGTCAGGGTCAGACATTGGTCAGATCGGTACAGAACGCTCGATCCATATACGTTAATCGATCTGATCTTGGACATTAAGATTTAATCTTTTTTCTTTGGAACAAACGTGTAGAATTATCATATTGTACAACCGGAAGGAAGTCCACCTCCTCAATTACGCGCCTTTTGTGGTTCCGTTGTATTTATGGCAAACACGAACCGGAGATAAATAAGTGTAAATAACGATAGAGAGAGAAATGATATATAAGAAAAACGCGGAGATTTTAGTAAAAGAGCAAAAAATAATCTGGATATATAAAATGCCGCAAATTTATACACGTATAAGTGCAGCTTGTCTCCTTTTCTCTAAATCCTTTCCAGACACGTCGTCAAGAGACCACTATCCCGTCTCTCCCGAGTATATGAAGAGGTTGAAAATACAAGAGACACTTTAAACAGTAGTCAATGTGTCATATTTTTGTATCTGTATATTTTCACTACCCTCAGGGTTGACATCTTCGTCTTGCTCTCTAATGGATGGGTCTAAGGGTGCAGCAGAGCTTCTTCGTAACTTATGTTACCCTAATAAATCATCCCCGTAGCTCTAGCTCGAAGCACTTAATGTAGGGTTTAATGTCGTCGCAGATTTTACCGAGAAAATCTCGCGCGTTCTCTGCAGTTGCAGGGAAAAGAATCTCTGGCAATATCATTTTGTTGAACTAGTAACTGCAACCTTAATATGCACAGTTCGAGAAAATTACACTCAGAAAAAAGTCTTGTTGACACAACCAAAATTTGGGTTATTATATGCACAATCACATTTTTTGTTCAGTCAACCGAAAATTTTGTTGGAATAGCCAAAATTTTGGTTGTCCCAACAAAATTTGGTTTTCCCAACAAAATTTTGGCTATCCCAACGAAATTTTTGGTTGACTGAACAAAAAATTTGATTGACTGAACAAAAAATGTGATTGTGCATATAATACCCAAATTTTGGTTGTTATTTTTCTGAGTGTATTTGATTCGTTGTGGTTAAATTTTTATGTGCCTGAAGTTCCGAACGTTCATTTGAATGAAACTTCTAAAAAAACCTTATATCACACTTATTTGACGGCCCGAAATTTATAAATTTCGAAATCTCTATATAACTGACCTTTGATCTTCAATGTATCTTCAATTTGTAGATATTTTTAGTCGATTAACAATCGTGGTAAGATTGCCATTTTCGAATTTTCGTTCAAATGAACGTTCGGAACTTCGGGCACATAAATTTTTGACTAAAATAAACAAATTTGGTGACGTATTCGAAACCCCAACCCAAGCACAAAATGAAGCTTACAAGCTTGCAATGGTGCTGCCGGTTGTTTAACGACAGTTTAAGGGTGTTTAAACGTGTTTAGGGTAGCAGAATCGCTCCCAGAGGGTCTCTCTCTTCCCTTATGGTCGTCAGGGTCGTCATGTAGACCCAAGCAGATATAAATCCATTCAACACATATGCCTGCCAGTGTTGCGGGGTTGATATTCCTACCCTTTATGGTACGGGGGGATGTGATAAGTGAGTTTTGTGATTTGTTGAGTCCGCCACTCACTTTTCGACCGCTTCAGGTTACATCGTTGTGTCTGTCTGATGCTGTGTGCGAAGAATAGGGAGGAAGTTTGGGCTGGTTGCTGGTTCGCTTAAGACTTCGGAGCCACGTGACTGATGACTTTATACGAAAATAAGAAGCTTAGAAAAATTGGAGCGTAAGAGCTTGGCGAGGAAGAGGAAGAAAAAGCGGGAGAAGAAGAGGAGAAGCGCATGCCTACGAGTTTCTTATACTTTCCGCAAAATTTTCTACACCAAAATTAGTATTCCTCTAAGGTTTTCCTGATATATGTAGGTATCTGGACCCAAGAAGAAGCTGCAGGATCTTGTCAACGAAGAATATTAGGCGACCTCTTAGACCAACCGTCTTTCTTAGTTAGGCAGGATCCTCTCCTTGTCAGATACTTACCAGCTTCCGGTTTATACCTACAGGGAAATTTTGCGACTTTTATAATTCGATATTTTGTCTCGTTATACATATCGATGCTCAAAGACTCCATGTCGCAGGGTCCTCTACATCCTACGACTCTCTCTAGTCGCGAAAGGAAAGTGGCTTTTTTCAACGTTCGCACAAAAAACGGAAGCCATCACGGACCCTGAGCTTCCGCAATTTAGTTTCTCGCCGTCTACAACAGCGAGGATTGCCTCCGGATTATTTGACCACTGTCCGCCATCAGATATATGAAAGTTCATATGAGATAACCCGGAAAGACTGGACGAATTTCTCTGCACACTCACAGCTCACAGACATTGCAGCATGTAGTGCTTTTCGCGAATATCTTCTTAGATCGTCGATCTCTTTAGAATTTGTTATTACCTAATTGGAATTTGCAGGAAAACATCGTATCTCGCTTACGGATGGACTAAAAAATCCGAAAAAAATCACAGCCACTCATCTCAAGCTATACTAACCCGGGAAAAATCGCAAATTTAATTAAACGGAGTTTAGAAGGACGGACATCGATGATTTGAGAAAACGGTACAAAATCTGTAAAAAAAATGACTGTTACTTATTTCGAATGGTACTAATAATACGCGAAAAAAATCGCAATTCAAATTGGGAGAGTATAGAGGGATGGACAGTGGTCAAAATCGATCTGTCCATCCGTCGGTCGGAGATTTGAACAAAAGGGACAAGACGAAATCCGTGTATCTGTTTCTCGGTGAAGAAGGACTGCTCTGAGGAATTCTAAAGGATTTAGTTGGCGCATGAAAGTATTTTGTCAGGTTTGGCAGGCAGTTGGTTAAAGGTACAGAAGGTATCGTCGGAGAAGAGGCAATAGTTTATCAGGCGGGTAGAGAAAGCCTGTTAAAATGCAAAGGCGCGGTTAAACGAGGTCTTCTTCTTGGATATTCGGCGAAACGCTCTTTAGTATTCCGGCGCTCTACTCTTCCCTCTCTACTTCCCCGATCCCCATTCCCCTTATTCTTGTAACATGTTCTTCGCATTAATATACCACGGCTTAAGACAAAAGCGACGATCGTCCGCCCCGCAACCCGCAACCCTCGACACTCTTCTTCTTCTTCTTCTTCTTCTACTTCTTCTTCGACTTCTCTTCTTCGTTTTCTTTCCTCGGCACTCGCCGCACGTCCGACGACCCGACGTATATTTTCGTTAAGTTGACGCCCTCGAGGAGTCCGTTAAATTGGGGATTTTTCCTCACCCTTAGAGCCGAACTCGCGGAGCTTTCGCATATGGGTATAGCCGCATCTTCGAACCATTTTGCGAAAATAACAGAATGCGATATTAGACCGCAACTTCAGATTTATTAATTTATCACTTAATGGTGAAATTTTGCATGCGATTTTATTTCGCCGGGTTTAATCAGTCCCGATTTTAACTTTTAAACGCGAAGAACACTAAAAGGTTCAAAATTGAAAGAAGTTATCGATTGAAGTAGATAAATGGCTTTGGGCTTTATCGAAATTTTGATCTTCTTAATTTCATTGTTTCTCAAAGTTCTAAATCATCTCAAATAACAAATCCGAAATTTTGAAATTCGGAACTTAAACTTAGCCTCTAATTTATTATTCACTAGTGGAAATATAATCGCAGCCAAAAATTTGGTCATCGTGGTGCGCCAGAAACGATATATTCTCTATTTAGTTTACGAGTTTGACCGCATGATATTGGTTATCGCAGATAACCGTACTATCTTCGTGCTTGACCTCAACTTCGCAAGCTCCAATTCTTGCACCCCGCTGTTATTTAAATATATGTAGAAATTATAATCTCTCTTTCTCGAAAATAGAATAGTTACGAAATCAGAGAAGAGCGCGATGGGCGCAATGTTTACATGAAAAAAAAAAAAAAAATCAACATATTAATGTCTACAAGCGTTTATCGCACAATTATCAATCTCATACGATATACATACGTATCCAACATTATAGGGGAAAGTGGGGCAGAATGGCCAGATGGGGCTAAATGGCCGCTGAAAAAAAAATTGACTTACTCGCATTTTCGCACCAAGGGGGATCGTATGAGACGCCTTGCAACGCGATTCCGCTGAAAGTGCTCAAAAAATTTTAGGATGGGGCTAAACGGCCACCCTAATAAAAGTAGCGAAATTGCATTTTCACGTCGAAGTGAGTGAGATAAAACTATATGCAGCGTGGTTCCACTGAAAACGATGCAAAACTGAAAGGGTGGGGCAAAGTCGCTCACCCTACACTGAGAAAAAAATATAATTGAATTAACGAAATATTTTTTTCAATAGTCGCAATTAAATATTTATTCGGAACAAATAAATTTCAATTGGTATGATTAAATATCATATGAAATTAACCGATTTTCACTCACTTCGACGTGAAAATGCAATTTCGCTACTTTTATTAGGGTGGCCGTTTAGCCCCACCCTGAAAATTTTTGAGTACTTTCAGCGGAATCCCGTTGTATGGCGTCTCATATGATCCTCCTTGATGCGAAAATGCTAGTAAGTCAATTTTTTTTTTGGCGGCCATTTAGCCCCATCCGGCCATTCTGCCCCACTTTCCCCTATATACCTACCCACATCATTTTCTATAATTATGTGTATGACATCGCAAAACTGTTTCGCATTATTCTGATATATCGCTTTTTTTTTTTATTATTCTCGAACTCAAGTTATCTTTATCGATAATAAACTCTTCCCATCGTCTGTTTTTTTTTTTTTTTTTTTTTTTGCTATTATATCATCATTGAATAATTTGACGCTTCTACTTCTCGATAATTTAAGTTTAATATATATCTATTTTCAAGAGCTATAATCGGCAAAAACATGGCAGCCATACTTCTAAACTCATATAGAAATATTCCTTATAGTTCTATTTTCGCCTCGTTATCAGCTATCTTGTTTCGACTCTTAAGCTGGCCTCAAACCTTCAGACTATTCATCTCTTTTCAGTCATGATCATATTAGTTTCATACATTGGTACATATATTTCCTATTTCGAAATCGGCAGCTTTAGTTCGTCGAATTCCTATACCTACCCAATGATTTATTTTTCTCATCTTTCATTAAGATAAAAAATTACAACATCGCTTCACCAAAATTGTGTATAATTTTAGAAAAATTTCCATATAATTTGGTTTGTGTACTAAGTTGTCATTTCGTTTTGGATGGTGTGAAGGAACGTTCGTCGACTAATATATATCCTATAGATGAATAAATAAATAAATACCCACGCTACAGCTATACACCGCAATGATAATGAAATATGAAAATAATTCTCATAGTTATTTTAAAAGTGCGAAAAGTATCGCATCAGGATCCTAATTTCTGCACTGTATATACTACTAGGTATATGAAACGGATATAAACTTAAAAGTCTTACCTCATAGGTAGTATATAGACGCAGGACTTAAACGACTAAAAAACTTTCGCATGCGGGCTAAATCTTTGCCAACAATTAACCAACCCTTATAAATGTGAAGACGCATGAACATCCTGGCTTTCGACGTACCAGAATTAACAATTGGACAAATTTCAGAACGTGCATGCGGTTAATATTTTGGGACTCTGTATTTCCTGACTGACCATCGGCTCTATCATAATAACTTATTAAACTCACGTATACATTAGCTGACATACACGATATATAATACCCTAGACGATTATTTATCACCATCCACTTAAGGCATTCTTTGCTTGATGAGTAGCAGACCCCATATATAGTGATCGTGTCCTTTATGAGGTCCTTGCCATCATGACGGAAATTGATAAAACCACATATTATGACCTCATTTACCACGAATAGAATCTGCAATGCTTATTTTTTTTTTTTTTTTTTTTTTTTAATCATTTTGCGATGTAAAATGTATTTTGCATATATTTTTTCTATGATTATACACAACTGTTTACTAATTATCAATGAAAGTATGTATACATAGCTGCGGTTTGCGGTTTTAATTCTATAACGTTGAACTGGATTCATTTTATTCCATATCTTTTCCCTCCTACATATTACCGCGCGGGTTTCTGACTAATCGCTAAATGTTCAAATTGTATACATATATGTATGTATATAGGTATGTATATATATATGCCAAACGTATAAAGAAATATTTATACTGTACTATGTAATAAATTTTTTTCTCATAAATCTGCACGCTGAGCACAGCTCGTATATTATATAGTTCGAAAAATTATACCTAAACAAATTTTAAACGTGTTTTAGACTAATGGAACATATGTGCTTGGGCCTGAAATTTTTACGTATATATATATATATGTATATAGTATATTTAAGTAAAGAATAACTCTGAAGCGTATACTGTATACACGAATATTTCTATAATTATAAAATAAAAAAAATAAAAAATTAAACAGTTTACGTTACACCGCGATTTTTCCTCCTCGCGAATTATACTACCTCGCGCCGCTATAAAGTTTTCACGCTTAGTTTATTTTTTCACAAAGATTCTCTGAAGCCGTGATATACTTATAGGAATTATATATTTTTACCGAAAATTAAGACATATATTATATGAGAATAAGAAAAAGAAAAAGAATAGCCATCAAAACGAAAATCTGTGTCAGTCTTTATACCCTTCAATCTCTATTTTTTCATATGATTGTCAGCCACTTAAATTTGCTTCGCACTCTTGATCTGTTCAAACAGATATATCTTTAACAACGCGATACGCTGTATTTTATACACAAGTATATGTTATACCTACAAGTATACTATATGTATACACGTATGTATGTATACGTAATACGTAAGTAGGTACGTAGGGAGCAAAAGGCAGAGACGCTAAGCGTCGCGTTGGTTATCATATAGGCTGTGCACGACTTGGTTGCCGTTGTAATACATATATATGCGAATCCTCTGTGTCTCTCTTCTAGAGTCCCTTTCCTCTTCCTCTTCCTCGTCTTCAATTTTTTTTTTTATTTTATTTTCTTTTTCTTTTCGTTTTTATCATTTTTTCTTTTTTTTTTTTTTTTTTTTCTTCTTCTTTTCGTTTTTTCACCTCATTCCTAACATCCCCGCGCAAAAAAAACCTGACTCGCGGTATTACCGCGAGTAGGTATATTGTCTCGACTCTCGAGTCTCGAGACGACACGAAACTTGGTTATTCCGGAAGAGTTTTGCAAAGGATTTTCACGCTAAGTCCGGTCTATGATCTTTTTCGGACAACTACGTGCTTGTATTCCCACGATATACCTACGGATTCCGCATTCTCAAATAACGGCAACAGCGATGATATTATCCTTGAGACAAAATATTAAAACGAACTAACTAAAAAAGTTTATCCCTCGTTTTGCAAAAGGTTGCTTTTTTCTTTTTTGATTTTTAAAATCATAGTCTCATATTATGTTAAACTTCACACAACGATACAGAAAAAACTGATTTCCATTTCGCCATACCTACACACACATGCCCAAATCTTACGTCAAAGTATCATAAAAATTCTCCGGACACAACTTTTTCTTCAAATAATCAAAGACGTGAAGATTTTTCAAAATTTTTTAGTACCAGCCATTGCGGGTTATGATTCGTGGATTTCAAACTTCATGAAGCAATCAGCATGCGCATCATGATCAAATAATTTGATTGAATTTGACTTCTTTTATAGGCAAATTTAATTTCCGATGGAAAGAATTGCTATACTCCTTCGTGTTTAGAAATTTGTAAGATCTATGAAACTCTTTCGACAGTGAAATTCGTGAAATTCCAGACTTGAACTCGGTGTCATAATTCAACAAGTTTTGTGAAAATGGCTCGCACCGCACGTAGTGCCTTCCAGCGTCTTCTGTCAATGCAAATAACAAAGATAAACTTTAAAGACAGGTTCCCGTTTCTTCCACTCATATTCACAGCTAGTCTTGATCCCGCAACGTATTTCGTTAGAACTGCATCTGGGCGTCGGGTCACTGACCTCGCAAATGGCCATTTCACATGACCATCTCTTCGGCAGCGATTTCAAGATTCGTGGTGAATACCTGGGGTGTATATTACATATGAAGTATGGCGTGGCGGTCGGTGGCCAAGGGGCGACAGGCGGGGAAGGACTCCCGATTCTGATCCTGAATTTATATCGCGTGTTTAGGTGGGAATTGGTAGTTTACGAGCAACGCGTGCGAGTACTCGATGATACGGTGCAAAACAGCCAATAGACATCGATGCCGTAGCCGATGTGGCCTCGCAGAAACTATACGACCCGAGCCATGGAAACAGATCCAAATCACTTTTATTATTCATCGCTCTTTATTGGCGTTATGGCACTTTTGTTTGCCCTTTATAGCGCACTTACACCGTGCAGTATCAAACATGCGGCACGTTTACAGAAAAAACTTTGAAATTATTGAGACGCTAAAAACGTGCACCTTATTACTATGCAGTGATCACTTTCCAAAGGAACTTCTTTTTCTGATGACAATCTTGCTTTTATTATTTCAGGACGATGATCTGGGCTTTGGTCCCGACGTTGAAACTCCACTGATCGAAAGACACCGTCAGTCCTCTATTTTGCACAGGATAAAAAGACAGTTCTGGGACTTTTTGAGCGGTGGCGATACGGAACCGTCTACAACCGAAACACCGGAAGCCCCAGGTAATTGATGTGTTTAGTTTTGGGGTAGTTTTTTTTTTTTCCAACTGTCGTTGAAAAGGATCAGCTTTTTCCACGAGCTTTTCACTCATCGTGCGATAGAGGACGGGTCTTTGCCGCAAATCTTTCGAGGCATGATGGGTCGTTATGAAGTAAAAATAAGTCTGAACAAATGAGAGTCCAGAAGCGAGATAACTTGCAGCAGTTTTAGTGTGAATGATCAGCAATGGAAAACTTATTTTTGATATCCTGCAACGATTGACTACTAATGATATTTGTTTAGCGGTACCCGATGAACCACCAACGGAACAAGATACAAAACCGCTCCCATTGACTGCTGAGGATGACACGGGCGGTCAGCAATCAAATTATGATGATGATGGCACGGGCGGACAGCAATCAAATTATGATGAGGATGACACGGGCGGTCAGCAAACAGATTATGATGAGAATGCCGCGGCTGGTCAGCAAACAAATTATGATGAGAATGCCGTGGCTGGTGAGGAAACGATTCCTAATGAAGTGGCCCTAACATCATCACAGGAGCGTAAGATACGGGAAAGTGGAGAAGATCCCAATGCGGTAAGGAAGTTCGATTACAAGATTATAACGTATGTATGTGTGAGTGTACTCCAGTTTTTTTTCACAAATCTTAATCGTGTGTTCCCTTTCTTCTCAACAGTATACAAACGACATCGACCGCGGAACGGGTGACGACGAAGACGAATTTGGATCAGGTGATACCGAAGGAAGTGCAGATGTAGATCTCAACTACAACCACTTGAAGCCGCATCTAGATATCGACGTTGAAGAACCAGTATCAATATCTGGACAAGAATCGAGACCAGGACCGGACGCTCCTACACGTATGTCAAATTAAACCATATATAAAAATATGATTTCGTATTGACATCGACGAGCTTTTTTATCGCCCATGTTAAAAATGTTGAAAAATTCGTTGTCAAATATGAATTCGCGTTTATTATTCGAAAATTGTTATATATTGGATTATTAGATCCTACACACGCATCTGGATAAAATTCTTTCAATTACTATAAATTATTACGAAAAAATCTCTATGAACTTTCAGCAACTGACTTAATAAGAACCCCACATTTATTTCGCACGCAGATTTCTACCGCGTAACCATAATCATCAGCGAACCGTACACACGAGGTTTAGCGGAACGTGATGACAAGGAATTCAAGGATCTCAGTGGCCAGCTGAGCAAAGCCATTGATAAGTTGTACCAAAGTGAACTTCCCGATCAGCGGACCCGCTCAAAGATCCTTAAATTTGTGTGAGTACCTTCGTCAAAGATTGGGAAAATCAATTTCACAGACTACTAGTAATTCGGTTTCAGGGTCTAATTTACTCTATTTTAAAAAAAATTTCAGACAAACTTCCGATCCGGTAGCGATACAGGTATCTCTGGACATTGAGTCCACCAGCACTGCTGAGTCCAAAATCCGCTCGATTTTCGCTGAACAACTCCAGCTTCATACTTTAGGCAACATTCAAGCCCGACCTGACGGTTTCAGCTTGAAAAATGTGCAAGGTGATTATTTCTCGCTATTATTTAACATTCTGTTTAAGGAATCATTCAATTATCGAAGATGTAAATAGACGTATGGTACACACGTGCCACTCCATGCCAACTCGGCTTTCAGATCAAATCAGACGTAAGCCGAGTTGGCGTATAATGCCCCTTGTATATATATGAGGGATTCCATGCCGTTTCGACCTGAGTTTGACCCTTCACCTCTCGGATTTGGCCCGCGATTTTTTATATGGTTGTTCTCACTTTGAAAAGCACTCAGTTTTTATTTTAGATTTTTTCGACTCGATTTGAATTTTCTACAATTTTTGAAAACGATTTCATTGATCGACACAATTCAAAAATCTGAAAAAATTCTGCAAAATCGTGTATCAGATATCAAAATTTTGAAGCCCAGAACCGAAGTGGGGAGATTTTTCCTTCTTACTGATCTCAAGCTTTTACGAAAAAAAACGTTACAAAAATATTAGGAGCGGAAGCCATCTTACTATAGATGGTTGCTGAAACATTTTCATACGTCACATCGGATTTTTGAAAACATTTTCGATGATTTTTCGCATGAGATTTATTAACAAAATAAAGAAGAAAAGAAAATCTCATGCGAAAAATCATCGAAAATGTTTTCAAAAATCCGATGTGACGTATGAAAATGTTTCAGCAACCATCTATAGTAAGATGACTTCCGCTCCTATAATTTTTGTAACGTTTTTTTTTTTTCGTAAAAGCTTGAGAACAGTAAAAAGGAAAAATCTCCCCACTTTGGCCCTGGGCTTCAAAATTTTGATATCTGACACACGATTTTTCAGAATTTTTTCAGATTTTTAAATTAGGGGAGAGTTGCCACTGTTGGACCGCCACCTAAATTGGACCGTTTCAATTTGGTAATTTTTTGCAACAGTATCTCTTCGATTTTGAGAATTGTAAAAATAGGAATGTTTAGAGAATTTCTAGTACTGATGGTATCCATTTTTACAATTCTCAAAATTGAGAAGATACAGTTGCACAAAATTACCAAATTGAAACTGTCCAATTTAGGTGGCGGTCCAACAGTGGCAACTCTCCCCTATGTCGATCAATGAAATCGTTTTCAAAAATTGTAGAAAATTCAAATCGAATCGAAAAAATCTAAAATAAAAACTGAGTGCTTTTCGAAGTGAGAAGAATCATATAAAAAATTGTGGACCAAATCCGAGAGGTCAAGGGTCAAACTCAGGTCGAAACGGCATGGAATGCCCCATATATATCGCATGTATATACTGTAATTAAGGTCAAAAGCAGCAACAATTCTTAAACAAGCCATGATTAGTAATCTCAGGCCAAATATCTTCGGTTCAATATACGAGATGACTTCTTGATTCGAGATATCTGCGTCGACATAGAATTCGGTGAGAATGAACCGCGTAAACAAATTGTGGATCATTTTCCTCGTAGACATAGCTATCAGCCACTAGATCCTATGATTTGCGCCAGATCCCCCGTTAGTTAATTTTATTTTATGTTCCCTGTTTGTTTCTCCCATTTCGTTGAACCTAATTTTCATTTTTTTTTTTTTTGTTTCTCCACTTGTGTTTTCGTTTCAATTTTGCTCCATCTCTACGCCACGTGATAACTTGCGGAAACCAAACTTCGCATGCCAGATCTTAAGTCTAAGGAATGCGAATTCGAGACGGAGTTCAGATGTCAAAGCGATGGCGAATGCTTACCGATAACTGCGAAGTGCGATGGAATTATCCAGTGTATCGATGAGTCTGATGAAACCGATTGCTTTTTGCCCGAAACCACCACGATTGTTCCAGTTCCAAAAGGTAAGAGATATATGCATCAATCACGCTTTTACATTTGGCTTTATTAAATTATTTATATATTTTCGCTTTCCCCCGCGCAAATTTCATTACCTATCGAAAAACTATATGCTTTAGATTTTGCCAATTTGAGAAAAAGTTTAGACACAGAAGAATTTGAAGAACAGTGTTGGTATTTTGCTCATTATGTAAAGTTTAAACTCCAGACCGGGTATCTGAACCGAAAACTCAATATTTCGAATGATTTTAACAATATCCTAATATTGATTTGATTTATGATTATTCATTTTCTAATTATTGCGTAAAAATAGTAAAAATCAAATCATTCAAAGATATCGGAATACAGAGGCGAGACCGTTACGCCTAAATTAAAAAATCAAAAACCGTAACCATATCGTCTTCGTATCCTTGTATATAATTTTGGATAAAATCCCAGGGGTCAGAACACATTTTTTAAATAAATACTCTGGGTATATTTGTTTTCTGTACATTATACATACATGTCTCTCTATAATTAGCTCTGCACGTATACAGCCATGTAGATATATATGTCAACCTACTATCAGGGTGTGTAGAAATTAATAGATTTTTATGTAAGGTAAATTTTTCCGAAATTAGAGGTGCATAGTTCGATTTTGAGTCTTCGCTCGAACTGCATTAACTACATTTCCGATGTAATTGACACAGGTGAGAAAACTATAGGCGCCTCTCCTTTCGGGAAAAGCTACTTCACACGAAAATCTACCATATGGAATATTAGCAGCGAAATAATGAGAGAAAAAGATCATTTTCTACACACCCTAATATGTGTAGTACATGTAGTAGTACCTTAGTCTTCCTTTTAGATATTTAAGAACGTTGACCATACACACATCGATACTATAATCGTACATTTCTGTTTTTTCTCCCAAAACTATCCCCTCGTCCTACCACCTACACGCAACATAATCTTTGCACTTCCTCTCCTATCTGTTTCTTTATTTTTCTCTTTCTCTCTCTCTCTCTCTCTCATTCCATTTCGGTATATCCATCTACGACGTGGTTACTATTCGACCTTGGAAAATCGGCATGAAGAATCAAACGCGTCAGCGTTAGAAGACCTGGATAACGATAACGATATCGGGTATACCCCAAATCCAGAGACCAACTACGATGAGTCAGGGATAACTCCGTCACCACCACTGTCCCGAGAAGACGAGATCCAATGCCGAGGAGATCAGACAATCCGCTGCAGGGACGGTAGCCGATGCATTGGATTGATTCAAACTTGTGACGGTGAATTCGACTGCGATGATGGCAGTGACGAGGAAAATTGTCCGCATCCAGGTACTAAGAACACCTTGCGGGAACCTGCGTGGATATACATCCAGAAACTAATTCAGCTTGCGATATAAAACAAATCCTTACAGCCTGCACACGTCACAGTCAATTGTGTGATTTATCATCATGTATTCACATAGCTTTTTTTATCCCCAAATCACTATAATATCATGCATGTATAATCCATCGCCTATTGTGTGTCTGCTATGTGTCTTTTCATACACATCACATCTCGGTCCACCTTGCAGTTCTCTTCCTGCTTTACACGGACCTCTTCTTCAGGTATGGTAAAACCGGATGGCAATATCGATTCATTTGCCTTAAGGCTGTTCGAACCTTTCAGCCAAAACGAAAAAATAATAGAATCACATTATGAATGAACTAAATTTTAGTTAGTTCGAAGGTAAAAATGACAATTTCAAACAGCCTTAAACTCGCTTTTGGTCAATAATAACAAATCTTCAAACGTGTGGTTCTTTTTTTCCCACCTCAGTCCTGGTTTTGGGTCAAAAACCGGTGCATCTAATTCAAACACAATAATACCGCATAATGAAGAAAAGTATTTAATGAACTAATGGGTCAATTGGGTGTTCTTAACATGCCTATAGAGTTGTCTTGTATCAAGGTGCCTCCTTACGCAATTCCACCAGACCTGAAAACATCGGGAAAAAATGTGCTATTAAACGGAATATCTCTGCCTGAGTACCGAAATCAATGAAACAAAACATACAGCCCAAAGAATGTTCGTTTTGCGCAAAAATAGAGAAGATATCCATGAAAAACGGTTTTAGGAACGTTGTAGAAACGTTTTTCATGGATATCTTCTCTATTTTCGCGCGAAACGAACATGTTTTGGGCTGTACATGTTCGTACTCGCATATAGAATTGCGCGACGTATTTTGTTTCATTGATTTCGGTGGTCAAGCAGAGATATTCCGTTCAATAGCATTTTTTTTCCCGATGTTTTCAGGTCTGGTGGAATTGCGTAAGGAAGCACCTTAATAATCATTGCTAACAATAATGACGAAAGAAAAAAAGGTTTAGACGGAGTAAAGGCGAAGTAGTAAGCACCTGGGGATAAAATTATTTCATTTATTTAAATTTTTTTCATTTATTCATACAGGATGTGAAATCGGTGAATTCGCCTGCGACGTGAAAAGATGCATCAGTAATGAACAGAGGTGCGACTTCGTGGCACAGTGTGACGATCAAAGCGATGAACTCGACTGTCCTACACCACCTGGTAAGTTTCATTCAATTAACGTTTATAGGTATAACAATGTTGTTATTTTCCCGCGCTTTTTATATTGTGCTATTTTCTTGAACGTTGATAATGTAGGAATCTACTGTCGGTTTTTTTGTTCGCTTGCTGACCTACACTCGGTAAGTTAGGACTAATGCAGTCGGTATTGACTTAACGACAGAGTAATATGAGCTTAGCTATCATAGATAACGAAGATCTCTGCCGTATCGACGCTCGGTAATCCATAAAAAAAAAAAAAAAAACCGATCATTGTACTCTAAGCTTAAAAATTGTTGGAAAAATCTTATAAAATATCGTACAGCTTGCTCTGCGAAGCTCAAATAATAATAATAACAATAATAATAATAATAATAATAATAATACTAACAAGATTTTGATGTTGGAGTTTTTAATTAAAAGATTATACTTCTGAATCTGAAATAATGATTATCAAAATTCAATAAAGGGATAACATAAGGCTTAAAGTTGAAGCTTCGATTAAAAAATATTTAAACAATCTCAAATGATGATTTTCAAATCTGAGGAAATATAAGAGATAAATTGAATAACTCAATCCGCAAAGTATAATAAATTGATTTCGAATCGAAAATTTGACTTTTGAACTACTGTATATCAATCTGTATCACGCTTGAAATCTTTAATCTTTCTATTTTCATCGCGTATAAAAAAAAAATTTTTAAATCGTCGTAAATTGAAAGCTTGCCCATATATATAGACAATTTCGAGAAACGCCTCGGGCTCATTCACCGGTATTTTTTCCGTGTAGGAAGAAAGAGAAAAAAAAATTAAATAAAAAAAAAAAAAAGGTCATGCAAAACTATGCAACGAGGGCGATCTCGTGAATATTCAAGAGCAGACTACGCTCTTTTTTGGTTCGGGTACGCGGGCTGAAGGATCATCGGCTAGTCAACAGCCCGGAATCAACTCGCCACGTTGCGCTGCTCCACGTTCATGAAAGATCTAGCGAGTTGCGGGCTCTGATTCCTGCATCTTTCTCGGATCCGGAGTCTGCGGTGAACTTGGGGGGATCCGAGATTATACACTTCATGTTATGTTGTCAAAAAAATTCGTCTAATTCTCGCAACTCATATTCGCTGTGTGCATGTCGTTGGAGAGGATAGATGAAACTATGACAGCGCCCATGGTGGCAGTAAATAGCGTTTTTACTGGAAAAATCCGGCATTTGATAGGCTACATTTCGAATTGCATAAACATGTCACGAAATTCTACCCAATCAGACCAAATCTGTTACCATAGTTTTTGCCATTTTTCGTCACTTGTGGCGCTACATGTAGTAACGCACATAGCGAATAGCTGCAGCAAAGATGAAGCGATCGCAAGTCCTGCGTTGAACTTCCGTTTTTCAAGCCGCTAGAAAACGGGGAAAATCGACCCGCATGACCTCAGGCTTATTATATAAATCAAATTATACGATTGTCTGGCTCATTTAACGTCTCTGCGGTTCTAGTATATAAGGAAGGATCCTTTAAGTCTCTCTCTCTCTCTATCTCTCTCTCTGTCATCCCTTAGCCGCTCTCTTTTATCTTCTCTTACAATTCGCTGCCTATAAATACTCCCGGACACGCACCACGTTGTCCCGATCATCGTCGTAGTTTCGACCTGCATGCTTAATCAATATTCAAGCATTTACCCCATCCCCAACTCTTTCTCTCTCTCTCCATCTCTCTTCATCCTCGCTATATCTCTGCGAACAGGGTTTCAGTTTGGCCAAAGGTAACAACATAACATAACATAACATCGCGTAACACAACATCGGCTAACCTGCAGGCAATACTTACGACGAGGACAACAATTATTAGGTTTACGGGGGGCCTCGGGGTTGAGGGAGATAAAGAGAGACTTAGAGACAGACAGAGAGAGAGAGAGAGAGAGAGAGAGACAGAGTTAGAGGGTTGGTATTCCTCCACACGCTAGGCACCACCACGACAAACGTCACTTCCTAAGAGTTGAAACATTACTTAGAGAGAATCTACCGTACCCCACGTGACCGAGCACCGTCCTCGAAGAAAAACCGTTACAGAAACATTATTTATTACGTTTAACATTCTGTTCTCTATATCATTCTCGCTCACTGACCCACCGCAATATTATGCAAACCCTTAGCCCAGCTCTGTTACAAGTATAAACTGATTAATATATTTATGCGTGGTTCTGCGTCTGACCGTCAAACAAACTCTCGAAATTTGACAAAAACTTTTTTCAACATTAATGTATCACTCGATATTTTTATATCCGATTTAGGAAAAGACAAGTTATTGCAATTACCTCAAACATGTATCGATATCTCGAGAACTAATGCACGGATTTTATCCTTCCTTGTATCAATCGATGCGGTTTTTTATTACCCTAAAACTGATCAGAATTTCAATTCGATTGCTCCAGTAGTTTTCGAGTTATCTGAAAAAGAAAATTTCGAATAAAAATTAAACTAATCAACGGATATTCATGATTTTTTTCTCAATCGATGAGATTTTTTACACCTCAAATCTGATTAAATGTGGAAATTAATTCATGTATTGTAACAAAGAAATCAATTTTTTTTTTAGCTTGAAAAATCCCGACGGGATGACCCATCGAAGTTCGTTGTTTAAAATTTGGTCTTCTTTGAAATCTGCTTTCCTAAATGAGGAGGTTTCTCGATTTTATTTATTTATTCATTTTTTTTTATTTCATCTTAAGAGAACAAAAGTAATACAGAAATGAAGAGTTTGAAACAAATTTAACGGCATCACATAAATACCGTCCTAATCGATAGTCGAGGTTCAGACGCGTATACCGTAACGTTTCCGAAGTAATTATACCGATCTACAATTATCATGACACAACGGTATTTACCGTTCTCTATTTACGATTGGATAATTCAAATTGTTCTCCTGCCATTATCTCTGCAGTTAATTTTATTCGTTTTATTATCCTCGTATAACTTCTCCCGCTCTGCTGCAGGGATATCCTCGGTCGACTCCTTTTGCTCAACGCTGCTGTCTACCATTGTTTCCTATTACATAATTGACGATATTATAATTGCATGCGCATAGAAGCTCGTTATTATATTTAGCCTCTTTCGGAGAAGACAGGTAATTCATTAAAAAATAAATGTCGGACTTATAAACTCTCTCTCAATAAGGTCTAACGACTAATGATGCCAAGGTCAATTTTCGATCGCCAAACTCCACAATACAACACATGTTCGATTTTATCCGATATCGATCGGTGTATCTGCACACGCTATCACATGCACATCATCGATCTCTCGTATTTGCATGTAGCACCTTTGCGACGAGCGCTATACTAGGAAATGCAATAAGTGGGGGAAAAAAATCTGGCCGAAATGAATTGCGGCGGTTTTGTTTTGTTTTGTTTTTTTTTTTTTTGTTTTTTTTGCGCACACAGAAAGAAAGGTTGACTTGATTCAAGATAATTTTGCGGTCCAAAAATGAAGACCAAAATTTTCTCGGATCAAATCAAAATTTTACTCGAACCAAGAAAATTGGGACAATTTCGCGGTCCAAAAATAAAGACCGAAATTCAAGACAATTTTGCGGTCCAAAAATGAAGACCGAAATTTTCTCGGATCAAATCAAAATTTTTCTCGAACCAAGAAAATTGTCCCAATTTTCTTGGTTCGAGAAAAATTTTGATTTGATCCGAGAAAATTTCGGTCTTCATTTTTGGACCGCAAAATTATCTTGAATCTAGAATAATTTTCTTGGCTCAAGTTGACCTTTTTTTCTATGCATACGCATATATGAAAATCGGCGCGGAAACCTTGAACCGCAATGTTTCATTCTGGCGCGATAATTGAGGTGTTGAAATCGAGTTAGAGTTGTGTTACAAATGAATTATAACGCCGATTGCGCATCTGCAGGGGCTCACGGTTGGCTCGAAATGAGAGGTGGATTGCCCTTCGTCGGGCGTGTTTTCATCAAGCTAACCGCGTGCCCCGGCCTCTCGAACATTTTAGAACCTGATTTTTGGTGCTTCGTCTACGAGCGTCGCGTCGTAACCGCGGGATTAAACCAGCGGGGTACGGATTGGTGGGCGGTACTCGGTGCTCATCCTGCACACGACGATCAGGACAACTATAACACCTCGCATTCTGTTTCTCTACTCCAGGAGCGCAATCTGACATTATTTTTTGTTACTTATTTCACTCCACAATTTAAAGCATCACAATCAGTAATCACAAACATTATCATATTTTCTGATATTAGAAAGACAGAAGGGTGTATTTTTATGACTTCAAACTTTTACAAGGCTTGAAATGAGCGAAATACCAAAATCTATCATCGATTGAGTGAAAAATTTGCTAAGGACCTCGTAAAGCATGTGAAAGATTCTGAGTATTCGTGGAAAGTGAAACACTCGTCAATTCTTTGAACAACGAAATCGACGGGTCGAAGGAGTTTGGAAATGGAAGGGAAGAACGTGTTTTTTGAGAAAAGTTAATGCATCGATGACCGTTCGTAATATTTTAATCAAATTTCCTAAATATAGGACAATTTGGAAATCGAATGTGCGAGGGCCAGGAGTTTGAAATTTCGATGCACTGTAAAATCGCGTTTCACTTGCACATATTTCATTGCACAGTTTTCGCCGAGTGATGCTTTTTCTTGGCACTCAGGAGTTCCTCAATTGCTTGAAAAGAGAAATAGATTAACCGAAATTTCATGCACCCATTTACAACTCAGATTATACTATATGATATTGTCCAATTTTTATGCATTCAAAACATACCTACTACCTAGCATCGCACAACTTTGGTTCTTTGCCATTTTAATCAAACCTTTCGATCGTGTTCCGAGTTCAAACACCAGATTATCCTTAGATTATGTACAACTGACGTCCTACCTGGACATACTAAACGTCTGAGGATTTAATTCTGAACCATATAGGATCAGTGGATTAAATTAATCTATGATCAAACGATGTCTCAAGAATCTGCACTTACTGAAATCCCCTTCAATTCAGGAAGCTATTACAATCGTGGGATACAGGTAGCATCGTTTATCAAAATTTATTGTCATTTGGAGGGAATGTTATAAAATAATGTTGTTCCGTGGTAAGCTGATAATAATAATTATGTAGTTATAAGGTCGGGTTTTCATTATTGTCAGCACGTGGCAGACTGTTTTTTCTCCACGTTTACAGAAAAAAGGACAAAATGTCTTAACCGGTTCACTGGTGGACCCGAAATCAACGTTTTGTGCCGAAACTGGTGAAAGGAAATAATTTCGTATTAAACATGAAGCCAAAAAAACTTAGGAACATCAAGTTTGATGCAAATCCGTTCAAAACTGACAGAGATATCCACGTTGCACATAGGGGAGAGTTGCCACTATTGGACCGCCACCTAAATTGGACCGTTTCAGTTTGGTAATTTTTTGCAACAGTATCTCTTCGATTTTGAGAATTGTAAAAATAGGAATGTTTAGAGAATTTCTAGTACTGATGGTATCCATTTTTACAATTCTCAAAATTGAGAAGATACAGTTGCAAAAAATTACCAAATTGAAACGGTCCAATTTAGGTGGCGGTCCAATAGTGCCAACTCTCCCCTATATGTGCGCCATTACCAATTGTGGCACTTTTTCCTTTTGCACAAATATGTGCCCTTATAAGGTATACCAGTTAACCGGTTAAAATCAAAAATTTCCGTATCATCGCATTGATGTGCTCCGAAATTACATCAATTTAGAATATTCCCTCCAAGTTTGCAGGAGTTTCGATCAACGATACGATCTGTATACCAGCTACGACGAGCACTTTTTTTTAATCCATATGTAAAACGAATTTCACAAAATGACTAATAATTTCGAACTCGGTAAAAAATTGTTTTCAAAGTTGTATAAGGGTAGATACTTATACCCATAATAAAGAAATGAACCTATTATACATAAAAAAAAAATAAAAAAAAAATAAAAAAAAAAAAAGAGTAAAGTTTGTAGAAAACAGTGAGAATAAAAATAATAATAAAAATAAATGATCGCGAATTTCATTTTTGGTAGAAATTTTTACGATTAAAATCTTATAACTATCCTTTACGCGGATATATATATCTATATGCTTACATAATATATAGCTATACGAAACGGCCGCGAGTAATTAGTAAAATTCGTTATTCTATAGCAGAGAGCAGGAACGCGAACGCAGGGTAATCCTTAGACGTAAAATACCGGGTGTAGAAAACAAGAGCGTAAAGAACTACCCGAACGAGTTGAAGAAGTCGATTAGTATGAAAATGTGGCGAAAGATCTTGCCTTGAATAAACATCGCCATATCCTACCCCATCCCTTCCCTTCCTCTCTTCTTTCCATTCCTTCGCTTCTGCCCTTTGCGCTTGTGAAAATCATCGCCTTTCGCGAACAAAAAAAAAAAAAACAGAAAAAAGAAGAATTAATTCCGTCTCAACTTCTGCTTCTTCTTCTTCTTCTTCTTCTTCTTCTTATTATTTTGTTTTTTGAAAATATCTCTTCCGATATCTTATACGCGGGGCCGAACAAGAATAGTATTGGTACAAATCCGTAAGGTCCGATAAAATAATTGCCATGCAAAAAGCGAATTGAGGCGAACTGCAGAGCCCTTTTCCTCTTGAACCACCCATGGGGTGATATAGGGAGAGACGAGGAACGGGGCTCTAATCTTTGTGCCTTAATCAGCGATCTCTCCCGCACCATTCCCCCGGGTGTTAATAATTAGCGAGGTATTCGTCGCTTCGAGTAGAGAATAGGAAGAGGAAGAGGAAGAGGAAGAGGAAGAGCAGACCGTCAACGAGTTTCAAGTAGCCGGCAGAAGCTGTCGCTAACGGAGGTATAGGTAGGTATACGATTAGTGGGTAAATATATATATATATATATATATATTATATATATACTTATCTATATCTATATACCTATATATAGTACCCACCTACGTGCGCGAGCACATCGTCGCGGGCGGGAGAATTTAACCGGTGATCCAAACCAGAGAGGAAGTAGGTTTTACAGTGCGAGGGTATACGCAGCACGTCGCGATACCTACTCTACTCTCTTTGCTCTTATCCGCGAAGGTCAATCGTGATTTCAAATTTTTTTTGTCATTAATTTTAATCGCGTGATCGGTTTTTATAGTCGAATCAAAAATCCGTGAGTTGAATTGATTTGGAAAAAAAAAAACAAAAAAAAAAAAAAAAAAGAAAGTTCTTGACTTTAATTTCTCCGCGAAAATTTCGATTGATGAAATTTTAGTGACGCAATAATAATTTCCCAAAAATAACATCTTTATCGTATTTATTATATCTTAACATTTTTTTTTTTTTTATCCAAGATTATGATCGAGGGAAATTGCGATCCGATGAGGGAACGGTTACCTCTTGTAATACACTTGTAATATACATGGAGTGGATTAATGAATGAATCGGTAAATATCGCGCTTAACGCAAGATATTGCGGGTGCTTTCAGAACGTATAGTATAAGATCGTGTCCCTTTGACACAGGCCTAAGGTACTCGAGAGTTTAACAAGTCGAAAAGAGAAGAGAATAGAAGAGAAGATCGCGCTTTTCAAAGTTCTCCGAAGTTTTTTAGTTGGGCGTATTCCGTAACCGCGAAGAACACGGCGAATATATCGTAGGATTTCGCGGCCGCGATTGTGGAGTTAAACATACGGCGGATAAGAGCGGGAGAGACAGACAGACGTGGTCTCTCCTCAATACGCGTTAGTATTCACTCGCACGCTACTGCACGATCAACGGTTTACTTCGAGCTGTCAGTCGTGGAGTTGATAGTCTGCAGCGAGGTAGTCGGGCCAGAAGTTTATCCCGATCATATTATTTGCGATCGGATTATTATATCGTTGGGATAAATAATCGGTAATAAAAATTAAAACCAGAAACCAAAAACCAAAAACCAAAAAAAAAAAAAGAAATAATATTAAGCATTCGGTTTGTGTCTGCGGTGTAATTTGTCATTTTTTTATTTCAATTTTTTTTTTTTTTTTTTTCTTTTATTATACCTACTTTTCCACTTTTATATACTACAATCATATCGATTCGTAGTAGATTGTTATCTTCCGATATAGTTCTATAGGCGTATAGGTTCGAGTCAGCAGAGGACATTATTATACCAACTATAGTATACGCGGTTCGCGAAACGAGATACTTTTGATTGTGAAAATTGTGCAGGGATTTCTTTATATACGGTTCATCAGTTATGATATGAATAGAAATTTGAAACCGGAAACAATCGCTGCATAGTAGTATACTACTTGCACGGGACTTTTTATTTTTCAACTGTATAAATAATAATATACACAGAAAAAAAAGTTTAACTCGAGCCAAGAAAATTATTCTTGATTCAAGATAATTTTGCGGTTCAAAAATGAAGACCGAAATTTTCTCGGATCAAATCAAAATTTCTCTCGAACCAAGAAAATTTGAAAAATGAAGACCGAAATTTTCTCGGATCACATCAAAATTTCTCTCGAACCAAGAAAATTTGAAAAATGAAGACCGAAATTTTCTCGGATCAAATCAAAAATTTTACCGAGCCAAGAAAATTTGGAAAATGAAGACCGAAATTTTCTCGGATCAAATCAAAAATTTTACCGAGCCAAGAAAATTTGGAAAATGAAGACCGAAATTTTCTCGGATCAAATCAAAAATTTTACCGAGCCAAGAAAATTTGGAAAATGAAAACCGAAATTTTCTCGGATCAAATCAAAAATTTTCCCGAGCCAAGAAAATTTGGAAAATGAAGACCGAAATTTTCTCGGATCAAATCAAAAATTTTCCCGAGCCAAGAAAATTTGGAAAATGAAGACCGAAATTTTCTCGGATCAAATCAAAAATTTCGGTCTTCATTTTTAGACCGCAAAATTATCTTGAATCAAGTTAACCCTTCTTTCTGTGTAGGTAAAGCGGTTTTACATCATTCTGAGAAAATAAATAAAATGATAATAAATCGAAGATATTTGATTTTTGTTAAAAAAAAAAAATTTGTATCGAAATTTTGAAACTTCACCAAAATTTTCTCACCCTAGATATCTTACACTTGATATACTGATAAAAGTTTTGGCCGAATTTTTCTCTAATCCGATAAAAAAAAAAAAGGGAACCGGGATATCTAGCTTCGAGTTTTCGGAGATTATCCCTTCCGCTATTTGAGTGGCAGCTGCGGCGAGAGCTTACTGCATATACCTAGTCGGGAAATTTGGATATTTGAAAATGTTGAATATTTGCCGCGGTTTTTATTGCCAAAAAAATGTACAATTTTATTAATTAAATAATGCGCGAAAAAAATGTAAAGAAAATGTTACATAATAGAAAAAAAAAAAATTGTACAAAAAAGGGGGAAAGGAGCTGAGATTTTTCTTTTTATACTCAGATATACTAGACGTTATGTGTGAGAAGAGAACCTACCCTCCGCAGTATACAAACTAAAACGCTTTTATTATTCACATCTTGCGCGTGATATACGAATTAGATTCTACAAGGTATAATATCACATCGTATACACAGGCAGCTATAGTAGTTGGGGGATTTAAGATCCCACGGATATAATTGTATAGGTATTCGTAAATCGTATATATATATGCATATATGTTTTCACAATCAGCCTTATCTCGTCCTAACAGACTGGGTCTTTTACGCTATATTTGTTCCGGTATACTAGATCGTATTTTTTAGTCTCGTTTTCTCAACGTCAAAAAAAGGGAGAGAGGACCCTTCTTCTTTTTTTTTTTATATAATATCAAATCGAGGTTTATAATTTTAACGAGAATTAACACCAAATTCTGGTATACATCTTTCTCATTCGGTGTATAGATAGATATCTACCCGAGGATGAAACCCACTTGTTGATCGCACGTGTTTTCAAAATTTTCGCTTCGAAAAGTCGATTTGTTTTTTTTTTTTTTTTACATGAAACGTGAAACGCAGACCACAAACCATGTGCGAATTATTATTACCGATTTTTTTCGCAATTTCACTTTTTTTTTTATTATTTATTATGTTCAAAGTTTGGTCCGTGAATAATGCGGATCAGGTTCCAGTTTAGCCAGTAATTATCGTGCGATTTGAATCGCCGAATATACATACGAAAAGTTATATTGACGGTTACCATATGACGTAGTGCAGCGATATACCGAATTTGTGATCGACGAGCAAATGAAAACTTGAAGAAGAATTAAAAAAAAAAAAAAAAAAAAAAAAATAGAAACCAACGCACGTAATTAATAAAAAAAAAAAATATCGATTAACGAATAGTATCGCGAGAAATGGGAAGATCGAAATGCCGCCTATACCTCGTAGTTTTTCTACTGGTTGCTGGAGTTTCTTTGGCAAATTCGCAGGGGCGAAGAAATCAGCATAGGAATCCTAGGCGAAGAGGTAAAACATATGTCTAATATTACGTTTGTATACATAAGCCATTCCATAACAACTTATGGCCAACTTCTCTTTCTGATGATCATCTCGGATTTTATTCCACGTTTATTTCTAACAAGTAGTTGATCGTTTCTCGATCTATTATGAACTATATGAAACAACAAAAATTCTGTCCTCCACGACGATAATTTTCAGTCATATTTAAACGAGAAACTAATTTTTGGTATATTTATTTATTCAATTGATTTTAATGAATATCAACGAACAGACGATTTCATAAGCGAAATTTTTATATGAAGAAATACCAAGGGGATGAAAATATCTACTTACGTTTGTAAAAGGAAAAAATTGATGCGAAAGTTATACGATTCTTTTATGATCATCTCAACGAAATTTGAAAATCGATCAAATTAATGGACGAAAAATTAACACCACTTTCAGATCGTCGTGAGAGTACTACCAGATTCTTTGAGATTTTCTTGAAAAAAGAAAAAATAAAATAAAATCAAAACGGACGTTTTAGTTTTGTTATAAAAAAAAAAAAAAAAAAAAAAAAAAAAAAAAAATTTAAATGTCTCTTCAAGAGTTGTATAACAATGATACACAGAAAGAAAGGGTAACTTGATTCAAGAAAATTTTGCGGTCCAAAAATGGAGACCGAAATTTTCTCGGATCAAATCAAAAATTTTCTCGAACCAAGAAAATTGGGACAATTTTCTTTTCGAGACCGAAATTTTCTCGGATCAAATCAAAAATTTTCTCGAACCAAGAAAATTGGGACAAGACAATTTTGCGGTCCAAAAATGAAGACCAAAATTTTCTCGGATCAAATCAAAATTTTTCTCGAACCAAGAAAATTGTCCCAATTTTCTCGAACCAAGAAAATTGGGACAAGACAATTTTGCGGTCCAAAAATGAAGACCAAAATTTTCTCGGATCAAATCAAAATTTTTCTCGAACCAAGAAAATTGTCCCAATTTTCTCGAACCAAGAAAATTGGGACAAGACAATTTTGCGGTCCAAAAATGAAGACCAAAATTTTCTCGGATCAAATCAAAATTTTTCTCGAACCAAGAAAATTGTCCCAATTTTCTCGAACCAAGAAAATTGGGACAAGACAATTTTGCGGTCCAAAAATGAAGACCAAAATTTTCTCGGATCAAATCAAAATTTTTCTCGAACAAAGAAAATTGGGACAATTTTGCGGTTTTTTTTGGGACAATTTTCTTTGTTCGAGAAAAATTTTGATTTGATCCGAGAAAATTTTGGTCTTCATTTTTGGACCGCAAAATTGTCTTGTCCCAATTTTCTTGGTTCGAGAAAACTTTTGATTTGATCCGAGAAAATTTCGGTCTCCATTTTTGGACCGCAAAATTTTCTTGAATCAAGTTACCCTTTCTTTCTGTGTATCAAAAGACATGATTTGAATCCGTACACAATCGTTAGGGTCAGACGTTTCGCGAGTTGGCATGAAATATCTAATTTTCCACATGAAATAACAAAATCTGTTTATTTAAACGAATGAGATTTCTTTGCGCACAAGCGATTTATCTATATAGTTATATCGTGAATTGTAACAGAATTGTAACGTATTTTCGTATATATAAGAAAATTAAGAGATAAAATGGGGAGTGTAAATTCGTGAAACTTGGAGGAACGTGGATGGCATATATATATTTCTTTTATTTCGTCGAAAATCTACCTATCGTTAGTAATTTGAGTGTCGATTGAATTGCGGTTTGGTTAAATCGATTAAGAGAATAATTACCGACTTACTGCGAGAGAGATAATTCAATCCATTATTCTAATACCCCTTCAGCTATTGCGGGAGGAGGTTTTAAATTACGCGTTATTTCAATACGAAAAACTACGATTACAATTACAAATTACACAATTCGAACAAATTTCTTACAATTTATTTTTTTCATATTTCTCTTCTTTTTTTCTTCTTCTTCTTCTTCTTCTTCTTCTTTTTCTTCTTCTCTTCATCCTCGACGATAATAATTATTCAGATCAGACTATACCGACCGTTCCGTTCGTTCGTTTTAATTCTGAAGGTGCGGTTAAAATCTCATCAATTTATTCCATCAATTTATTTCGTATATGTAGTAGGTACAGTACAGCTACGTAAGAATCAAATTCAAATTGGCGATACTGAAACGATTTTTTTTATCCCAAATTTATAATTATAATCGTGATAAAAAAAAAAAAAATCACCGAATTTTCTCATATTATGTATTACAATCGTAATTATAGTATCACATACCTATATAGTATGTTCAATGTTCTATTTTATGAAATAAATGGAATTTAAAACAATTCGTGACTATTTGAATGAAAACAAAGCCCTGCACGTACGTTCGTTGTCTCGTAAACTCCTGTTGTGTCGACAACGCAGTATAACTTTGACGCGCGCGACGGATCGCATTGAAACGAACTTGAATGGTTTTCTAATCGTTATAATAGGCTGCAAGTCCACACATCGTCGCACCTCGGTCTAGTCTGGATGGTATAAGCTATTCAGAAAATGAGTTCATCGAAAATGAGTTCAATCGCTAATAGCAAGGGTCAGAAGGTGGTAAAAATTGAACTCAGAAAAAGATCTTGTTGACACAACCAAAATTTAGGTTATTATATGCACAATCAAATTTTTTGTTCAGTCAACCAAAAATTTTGTTGGAATAGCCAAAATTTTGGTTGTCCCAACAAATTTTGGTTTTCCCAACAAAATTTTGGCTATCCCAACGAAATTTTTGGTTGACTGAACAAAAAATTTGATTGTGCATATAATAACCAAATTTTGGTTGTGTCAACAAGACCTTTTTCTGAGTGTGCATCAACAAAAAATCAAACACATCAGATTCAAGTCTTGTGTTCAATCTGTCGAATTCAAGGTATTCCTGTAACCATTTAAATCTCTTGATATACGACTGAAAACTTTATTGGGTTACCAGAATTGTGACGCATATAGGTCAAACGATTACGAGTTTCGCGCATATAAATAAAATATATATACGATTTGGCAAAAGCTTTCTTAATTTATATAATGTAAAAAATTGATTGTAAAATTATCACATATATATCGTATATAGGGGTCGTGCAAGCTTGCGCCCGGTATCTCATTGCACAGAGTATTGCTGAACGGAAGTGACTCGTATATACGTCATAAATATAAGCTCGACGTAAAGTTCCGTTCTACACTTGAATCGCTGCTTGGTGAAGCTTTCAGAGAATCGATAAATCGAATGTTGAATTGGTTGGAAAAAAAGAAAATAGAAAATAGAAGATAGAAAAAAAAAAAAATGAAAAGATACAGGAAGGAAACTTTCGAGGTATAAGAAAGAGACTATGATGAGAAGAAGAAAAAAATAAGAAGAGAACACAGATATAATATAGTTGAGTATAGAGGTAGCGAAATGTTAAAAAATAATTTCTCAAAAAATGTCGATTTTTTCTTTGGATAAATTAGAAAAATAAAAATAAAAAAAATGAAAGAACTTCCCCGTGTCACGGGTGAAATACTATATCGAGGATGGAATATACCTCGAGTTTATATCGAGGGAGAGACCGGAAAAGGAGTCGTAATGAAATTTGTAAAAAAAAAAAAAAAAAAAAAAAATAAGCAAAACTAAAAAGTAAAAACTCAGAGATTTTACCCCGAAGACAAGGAGTGATCGGAGAACAGTATAGGAGG
The DNA here is from genome assembly GCA_943736025.1 of Tenthredo mesomela. Taxonomy (NCBI): domain Eukaryota; kingdom Metazoa; phylum Arthropoda; class Insecta; order Hymenoptera; family Tenthredinidae; genus Tenthredo; species Tenthredo mesomela. The sequence continues at coordinate 2,640,227 of OX031016.1, forward strand.
ACGAGTACGAAGATGTGAAAGCGCGGAATAAAAATAAGAAGAAGAAGAAGAAGAAGAAGAAGTAGAAGTGGAAGTGGAAGAAGTAGTAGTAGTAGAAGTTGGGAATAAATAAATTCGATAGGGAGCGACATGTGTGCCTCGCGAAAAGTGTGTTTGCTTCAGGGGGATGGGAACAGCAGGAGATAGAGGATGGCAGAGCCCAGAGGCGAGGATGAAATCTAATAACTGTGAAGGCAAATATCTGCGGGGAAATAGTGCTTCCAGAAAATCCATCCCAGCTACCGCATCAAAGTGACGCTTAACCCCTTCAAATATCATAAACGACACCTTGTAGTCCGACTTCTGCGCTCTTCCTCTTCTAAAACATACCTATATTACATATATACCCAGAGGCTATAAGCACCTCGAACAATACCGAGGTAACACTAATTCCAAAAGTGGAACCAAAGTCGAACTTATGCACATGCCCAAAAATAGCCACACTATTATTTTTCTTAAGGGGGTATCCCCACCTTTAAATAGGTCAACATTCTGAGAAAGAGATTGATATTTTACAGCGAATTTGAGAGTCTGATCAAATCCAAAAAAATCATGAAGTTGAGGGAGGGTTTGACCCTCATTATCCATACTTAACATTGGATATTACTTTGAGTCTAATAGTAGTTACGCTGAATATAGATAAATACAAAATTACTCGGTTGTCGCAAAGAATCAGTAGTACCGTTGGATCGATTCTGGAATTTTTGGTCCTCAATTGTTGAGAAGAGATGCCTCTATCATATGAACATAGAACTTTTTGATATCGCGAAAATTGCCTGACTCGCTTAGTTTTTACTGAGATTTTTCTAATTCTTCAATTTTTTTTCTCTATTTTTTCTATTATCTCAACCAAAAATAGTCATATCAAAAAGTTCTATGTTCATATGATAGAGGCATCTCTTCTGAACAATTGAAGACCAAAAATTCCAAAATCGATCCAACGGTACTACTGATTCTTTGCGACAACCGAGTAATTTTGTATTTTTCTATATTCAGCGTAACTACTAATAGACTCAAAATAATATTCAATGTTAAGTATGGATAATGAGGGTCAAACTCTCCCTAAACTTCTTGATTTTTTTGGATTTGATCAGACTCTCAAATTCGCTGTAAAATATCAATCTCTTTCTTAGAATGTTACCTCATTTAAAGGTGGGGATACCCCCTTAAATACCCCTTTCGTTGCTACAAAAAAATTTTCAACTCAAAAACGGGTCCATTTGAAATTTTGTTTTTCGGGTTCTATGAATTCGGAATGTAAAGATTCTTCGAATCTGTTGAGGGGACCAGTACAGCGACTTTTCGAGAAATGATCATAGTCCGAAATGAATTTATTTCATAACCAAAGTTCATTTCACATCAAAATATTTTTCTTTTTCAAAATCATGTGTCGTAAGGATTTTAGAGCACCGTTGGACCGATTCAGGTCATCTTGGATTCATTTTCTTCAGAAAACAAATCCTCATCATGTGAATGTAGGAATTTTGAAAATAAAAAGTTATGTCATAAGTTATGATCAATTTACCAAATTTGCAAAAATTATTATCACTCATTTCTTAAATAACTTGGCCAAAACGAAAAATTTTCAAAATTCCTACATTCACATGATGAGGATTTGTTTTCTGAAGAAAATGAATCCAAGATGACCTGAATCGGTCCAACGGTGCTCTAAAATCCTTAGGACACATGATTTTGAAAAAGAAAAATATTTTGATGTGAAATGAACTTTGGTTATGAAATAAATTCATTTCGGACTATGATAATTTCTCGAAAAGTAGCTGTACTGGTCTCCTTAAACTGACGCAGATATCTAACGTCTTTATCATCGACCTCCTTGATTTGACAAATGATGAAATTCTGCTCAGCTTTTTAATACAACTTTTATTACGCCGTTGTCTGGCCTTATATACTATATATATATATAATGTATATGGTATATTAGCCAGAAGATAATATGACGTGTTACTAACCCTCGCTAACCGACACTAAACGTAAGCACTAACCACGGGTAAACTAAATTCTCATTTTTCGTCTCAATGTCTCCAGACTCTATAATATAGAATATAGTAGATATATGGAACCTTGTGCTATTGACCCCAACGAAGAAGAGTATACGCATTCCTAATACCCGTCTTTCAAAGCGATATTAAATTGGAGTAATGTATACCCGCGAACGGGTTAGATCCGTTAAATTGTCAGCCACATTGAATATAATATATGCCGCAACTTTTATGGTGTACAATTACGTATTTAAATTGCAATATTTATGACATGACTTCACCGCAGGCTCGCGACCACTACCCTGTCATTGCGGTATTGAATTTATTAAAACATTGTCACGTATTAATATATAGTAGGTACCTATATAATTGTAACCCTGAACGATCTTATTCGCTGAACCCGCGAAATATCCGCGAATTTATCGCCTCCAATATCCAACGACAAATCGCGCAAACCCGCGCGTCTTTACTATATTTTTATCGCAATCTTCTCTGCTCTTCCGCTTCCGCCTTTCGCCTCTATCTATATATAGCACGTGTTATTAATTGGCGAATTCAGACACATATAGGAGAGGAAAAATCGCTACGAAAAAGGCGGTGACCCACCATCCCTTGCGGCTATACCATTACACACGACGTATTTTGTCCCGCGTACACTCAGAAAAATAACAACCAAAATTTGGTTATTATATGCACAATCACATTTTTTGTTCAGTCAATCAAATTTTTTGTTCAGTCAACCAAAAATTTCGTTGGGACAACCAAAATTTTGGCTATTCCAAGAACATTTTTGCTTGACTGAACAAAAAAATTTGATTGTGCATATAATAACCCAAATTTTAGTTGTGTCAACAAGACTTTTTTCTGAGTGTACACTAAACGTAATGGATTCTGATCCGGACGAGTTGGACAATTCTAGAAACAGCCAATCGGCGCTCTGGATTTTTTTAATCCAGTCTGGATTTTTTTAATCCAGAGCGCCGATTGGCTGTTTCTAGAATTGTCCAACTCGTCCGGATCAGAATCCATTACGTTTAGTGTACCTTCACATCGCGATACGTACTTTTCTTATATTCCGTACTTCTTTCGCACTGATTTTATTATCGCGATTTAGACGCACGCGTGTCGTTTGATTATAATCTAATATTTCGCACCAATGTCGAGTATATGTTTAGGTATATAACTGTCTATATACAGCATCTGAAATATGTACCTATAGATAAACGGTAAATGTGCAGTTCGACGAATACTTACACGCACCTTAGTGCATAAGGCGAGGCCGTATCAACACTTCTGCTTACGGAATGCTATATTCCTGCGGCTAACCAGAGAACGAGGAATTACTAGCCACTGGCATACGTTATCTTTGTAGACTCATGTATTCGCGACACGCTCGAAATGTTTCTTGAATTACATCACTACTGTACCTATTCTGCTGTACTACGGTGGGTGTTGAGCTACACCTGAAACATTCCAGAAAACTTAACCGTCTTGGTACTACATATACTATATAAAATTATGTATACAGATATAGCCACACGTTCACTTGCGTATATATTCATAAAAATATAGAAGAATATATTACCGGCTATCTCATGGTGCAATTCTGCGGAATATAAGTATATATGTGAATCTTTCAGTCACAGTCTATTAATTCATTTCGTAACCCAGATTGATTTATCCATAGATAAATCGATAAGCCCCCATCTATACATTTTCACGACCTTTATAAACATTTATCCATATGGGGATTTGATAATGCAGCAAATCTCCACATGTTCATGTATAATATTGTACACAGAAAAAAAAATTTTTTGACCCAATAAAATTTTCTGCAAACGCATTGGGAACCGAAATTTTTACTTGATTCAAGATAATTTCGGTTTCCAATGTGTTTGCAGAAAATTTTATTGGAACAACAAAATTTTTCTTGGCACAGAAAATTTTTTCTCGGGACAAAAAGAATTGTCCACTTTGTTTTTTCTGTGTACCTTGGGGTGGTCTTCGATTCGGTCATATTCGAATTTCAATGCTTGAATGCTCGAAGCAAATGAGGGCAACGACTTTTTCTTACGCAGACTCATGGGCGTACAGAAAACCGTGAAGCTCGATAAAATCCGCGATAATTATTCTGTTTTGTCCAAGAATATCGAACAGTATCAAAAACTCATCTGTTCAATTCGTAGAGATTTGTTTTTCAGACATTTGTTAATAGTGCTCAAGAAATGTAAAATCAAATTGACCTAGGGAGTCGACCGTTGAATTGAACATGGCAAGAATTCAGTTCTTGCAATAATTGATTTGACTTTTATTGCATCTCTGCACCTCGTGCTTGATTGTACTTGAAAAATCTGTTTATTACATCATTATTGTGTATTCGATAATTTATTCTCGAAGAGACGATTCCATTAAAAATCCACCCTTTTAAGGTAATGAGCAAACAGATTATACTCGATTATCCCATGTCCGGTGTGATTTCTCAGTCACTTGAGTATAAACTTCGCGATGATTTCTCAGCACACAAACCCATTATCGGACGGAGCTAATTCCACAATCTGCAATGGTGCAAATCTGAGCCTGGAATGAACGTATTGTTATCTGCTATGCCGGCGTCAGTGATATAATAAACTTCAAGGTATATATATACATGTATACATGCGGGTCTTGCATATTATTACGAATTGTATGTATACATTGCGGTATGGATTCGAAATATTCCGGGCTTCTGAGCCAGTAATTATTACAGTCTCGCAAGTTCCCTATACCAAGGAATGACGGCATACACAGTCGTGCAAATTCTTAAGCGTAAATTATTCGAATGGCATCTTGCGGCTGGTTAAAGCTGAAGGTTGCCCATCGTCAATTCTGCAGTACTGTATACAGTATATACTGCAAAATAAGATAGACGAGAGAATGCGGTCGTGCAAAACGTCTGACGAGCTTATACAGACAGGAACAGGATGTTATTCCTCTGCAGTTCTCATCGCGGCAATTTTACAATTTTACAATTTTATACAATCATACAATTATCACCGAAGGACTGTAACTCAGTCTGATAAATCGACTAGCTTATAGGGGAGAGCGGGGCAAAACGGGCAGCGGGGCAAAACGGGCACCTCGGCCAAATTTTCGAAATTAAATTCAGAAAAAAATCAAAATTCATTGGGAAACAATTTTTATTGAAAAAAAAAAAAAAATCTAAAATTTTCCAACATTTTTTTTTATTTTTCGGGGGAGCTGCCCGTTTTGCCCCGCTGCCCGTTTTGCCCCGCTCTCCCCTATATATCACGGAAAAAAAAATTGTTGCTGAATTTACTATATTGAACAGCTACATATAGGGACAACACTTTTTTGTAGTAGAAATTACCACAATTCTAGTATTTGGTACATAGGAGCAAGTAAATTTCAATGTCCTCATTGAGTAACTGTTATCACAATTGTTGTCATTTCTACTGCCTTCTGCATTTCTAAATTATCCCGTTTACAAATCGATTGAACAGAATTACGTCATGTAGTGAAAAGTCATTCGATATAGTAGATTCAGGTATACCTATATCCTACATCCACGGCTCATTTACTTGAGCAAATTAACTGATCACCAGCTCCCCGGTAATCGGAGTAGAAACGATTGTGTATCAGCGTTCAATTTGAATATGATATCTTCATCTCGATGTACACAACATACATATGTTGAATCTGCGTTTATAGTTATGCGGAGGTAATTGAACTGATCGTTTTTTCATGCTTTCTCATCAAGACTGACAATGATTATAAAATATTTGGCGATTTTTGTATGATTGTGCGACATTATGCTTACACTCAGAAAAAGGTCTTGTTGCCACAACCAAAATTTGGGTTATTAGGGGAGAGTTGCCACTGTTGGACCGCCACTTAAATTGGACCGTTTCAGTTTGGTAATTTTTTGCAACAGTATCTCTTCGATTTTGAGAATTGTAAAAATAGGAATGTTTAGAGAATTTCTAGTACTAATGGTATCCATTTTTACAATTCTCAAAATTGAGAAGATACAGTTGCAAAAAATTACCAAATTGAAACGGTCCAATTTAGGTGGCGGTCCAATAGTGCCAACTCTCCCCTATATGGACAATCACATTTTTTGTTCGTTCAATCAAATTTTTTGTTCAGTTAACCAAAAATTTCATTGGGATAACCAAAATTTTGTTGGGAAAACCAAATTTTGTTGGGACAACCAAAATTTTCGCTATTCCAACAATATTTTTGGTTGACTGAACAAAAAAATATGATTGTCCATATAATAACCCAAATTTTGGTTGTGGCAACAAGACCTTTTTCTGGGTGTACGGAGGTATGTGTTCACATTGACCAATTGCGCATCAATTGCGCCAATTCATTTACCGAGCTGATATGTTTCAATTTGTTATCTTTCTTGGTGCTATCCTATATTATTCGTATCGTAGATTTCACCGAATTGTTGGTTTCAGCTATGTAATCATTAAATTCATAGCATTGACCTTTCGACAAGAATAATTTTGTCTATTTTTTTTTCTTCATCAAGCTGCGTGATGGGTTTCTTGTAATTTGCACTAAGTAGCAATACTCCCACATACTGTATCGTGAATAATAAATAAGCAATACGTCATCATTATATTGTCAATGTATTAACACCGTTCCATCCGGTCTCTCGATCCATATATGACAGCAAAAGTCATATAAATATATAGGTATGCAATAAACTATGCAAAAAAAGTAAAGAAATTTAGCTAAAGGTTCAAGCTCAGTTCAAGCGACATACTCGACATATGTATAGTAATTGAAGAAAGAAATAATAAACAACCGGGTGAAACGACTCTAGCAAAGTTTTTTCTTAGCGTGTTAACGTCATTCAAACGAAATACCCGTCGCTCATATCATATTTGCACACATATGTCTTTATAAATATATATATATATAAATATACAATATGCTTGTATATTATATGTATCCATGTATTATATTATACCAGTTCGTGATACATACCCGTACCCGTCGTGCATCATCCTCTGAAGAAATCATTCCCAGGCAACCGTCTGACGACGGTTCAAATGTCATCGTAACGCTTAGCGACACTTCGCTAGTATAGTACTATACCTACCTACTCTCGACGTTGCAAATTTATATACATATACTTAAGTATATAGATATGTATAGGTATATAGTAGTGTTTATCTACAAGTTTACATATATATAGGGTATATAAACTTACCCATACTCGTATGTGACGTATAGTATAGGTACTATGTATAATGCTTGCACATATTCAGAGCTTTCGACAAGCTCATGAATGTGCACACGTGACGAATCAAATGTCGCACGCTTTGTCATTGAAGTAGCTAATAGAAAGACCAGGATTGAATGAGATCACTTTCGAGATATACGCTTTGTGCTTTATTCGAGTGATTATTCAATGGTCACTCAGCAATAGCAGTGGACACTATAAACAAAACTAACTTGAACAAAATTTGGTACTCATATATACCAATATACATTGACTATAAATTAGAATTAATGCAAATGGATTAATATCTCGATGAATTTTTTTTTCGTCGGATTGATAATCGTTGAAGCAACGAATAAATTTTATGGGACATATTTTGGAAATCAAATGCATGAACACTAGGGTGGTTCAAGAAAGACCTAATTTCTCAGATGCTGCTGCTCATTCGTGAATATGGTGTTTGTGATTTTGAAAAATTATTCCATTTTTTTTTTTTTTTTTTTTAGCTCTATAAGACAATATTTACTACTGCCTCAGTGAAGTTGAAATTTCGAAATTTTGCCATTTTTGGCAATTTCAAAGTTCTCAGATCAAAGTCCTCATCTGGCTACCTCTAGGTTCTCATTCAATGAGGATGTTGGTTCAAGATGAGACTTGTACGATAATATTTAGTACTGCCTCAGAGACATTAAAGTTTTTTCACTATTTAGGGGTTTTCTTAGAGATTGGATCGCCAGGTGTTGCTCATGAGACAGTCTTTTCTTACCAGTTTAAGGAAGAAGTACACGAAGTTTGCAGTCTTTGAGACCATTTTTACTACTGCCTCATGTTGCTAATTTTCACTTGAAGGAAAGTCGCCCTCAATGAGGCAGTAGTAAAAATGGTCCCGCAGACTGCAAACTGCTTGGATTGCTTCCTTATATTGGTAAGATGAAACTGTCTCATGAGCAGCACCTGGCGATCGAATCTCCGAAAAAACGCAAAATATTGAAAAAAAACTCCAATGTCTCCGAGGCAGTACTAAATATTATCGTACGAGTTTCATCTTGAACCAACATGCTCATTGAATGAGAATCTCGAGGTAGCCAGATGAGCGCTTTGATCTGAGAACTTTGAAATTGCCAAAAATGGCTAAATTCGAAATTTCAACTTCACTGAGACAGTAGTAAATATTGTCCAATAGAGCTAAAAAAAAAAAAAAAAAATGGAATAATTTTTAAAAATCACAAACAACATATTCACGGATGAGCAGCAACATCTGAGAAATCAGGTCTTTCTTTAACCACCCTAATGAACACAGATGAAATTTTTATTATCATTCAGCATACTTTTCGATCAATAACGATTAATGTTGATAATAAAATGAAAAGAAAAAAAAAAAAAAAAACTAAGAACTATAATCATTCACCTTTCCTATATAGCAATAGATCACAATGTTAATAACGTCGTCTGTCCAATTGTACGAGTTTGACTTCGTGTTCGCTGTGCGAGGTCAATTATCGAATTAGAAGAGTTGGTCATAAAAACGTATATATATGGCATTAATTTATTATTCGTATAGGCTTACGCATCGAGAGAAATAAAACTGACCAACAAATGCAAACTAATAAAATTACTGCTCTGACAATGATCTCACCCGCGTCTAGATGTGTCACAATTAATATCCTTGTGAGATTCGTATAGCTGTATACGTAATTATATATATATATATATATTTTTATTTTTTCTTCATTTTTATTTATATACTAGTCTATATATATACCTACTTGACTATCGACTTTACGTAATCAACGAGAATACAATATAAACTCCCATGTGTATATATATATATATATAGATATAGGAATGATTATTCATTCATCTTATGCGATTCCCTCTATTCATGACTTCATTAACATACAAGACGTCAACGCACGATACCCACGCTATAATATCGATAATTAAAAATGACGTTTAAGGTCGCTCGACAATTATTACCGTTGATATAATAATAAGCAAAGAGAGTGAGTATGGCCTGACGGTAATTGACAAACCGCCGAATTTCTTCCATTATACTATATACTCAACGAAAAAATTAAAAACTTCGCGATCTATTAGTATTTCGTACAACGTATCTACTAAAGCAAAAAAATTCCAATCGATGATGATATTTTGAAACAAAGTTACACACCGTTTTAAATATTCAAACGATTTTCGACTTCGGTTTTTAAATTTTCGTTTAGTATCAGAAAACCCGAAATTTTATGAAAACGAATTATGAGTTAATTTTCACACCTCGTTGTGACGATCCGTGTTTTTTCATTTTTCCTTTTTTCTTTCTTTCTTTCTTTCTTTTTTCTATAAATAATTGAATAATTCCCGATTCATTGATTAATAATTTGGCTGAAAATATGTGCCGTAGGTATCGTTTTCACAGTGCCTAGGTTGCTAGAAATCCGATAGTATATCCGTACCTACATCTCGTGCCTCTTAAGACTGGATATATGTTGTTATCGTCTGTGCTATCGACACGCGATGTATTTCGAAACGTTGCTGTAGAAGCTACCTGATCCCAAGTTCAATTATTGTATCACGTTGACAATGAAAAACGGTCTATCCGATATCCGCCAATCCAACATTCAAGGGGACCGATAATAGAGCCAGGGTTAAACTGTTGATTTACGAAGGGTTAAACTCTCTCTCTCTCTCTCTCCCCTTACTGCAGATGTACTATTTCATAACAATTATATCACTGTGATTTATACACACTTTACCCCGGGGAATTAAATGTCCTAACAAGCTCCTGGAAATCATCCTTCAAAATGAGGAAAAGAATAAAAGAAAAAATTGAACAGAAATAAAAAAGGAAGGGGAAACAGCTTCGGGTAATCAAAAATCTTGCGTCTCTTCGGGATTTCAAATTTAAAAACATTTTCGGGGATCGAAAATTGATTCAAAACAATTTTGCGGTCCAAAAAATGAAGACCAAAATTTTCTCGGATCAAATCAAAATTTTTCTCGAACCAAGAAAATTGGTACAATTTTCTTTTCGAGACCGAAATTTTCTCGGATCAAATCAAAAATTTTCTCGAACCAAGAAAATTGGGACAAGACAATTTTGCGGTCCAAAAATGAAGACCAAAATTTTCTCGGATCAAATCAAAATTTTTCTCGAACCAAGAAAATTGGTACAATTTTCTTTTCGAGACCGAAATTTTCTCGGATCAAATCAAAATTTTTCTCGAACCAAGAAAATTGTCCCAATTTTCTTGGTTCGAGAAAAATTTTGATTTGATCCGAGAAAATTTTGGTCTTCATTTTTGGACCGCAAAATTGTCTTGTCCCAATTTTCTTGGTTCGAGAAAATTTTTGATTTGATCCGAGAAAATTTCGGTCTTGATTTTTGAACCGCAAAATTATCTTGAATCAAGAATAATTTTCTTGGCTCAAGTTAACCTTTTTTTCTGTGTAGGTATACCTATACTGTTCGACTTCAATATCTTATTATAATTTGATTTTTATATATTTTTTTTTTTTTTTGTAACTCTGTCCTTAATCCATAAATAAAATAAAATGATCTATCATACATAGCTATATCCGATGTATCATTCCTAGATTTTTAAATTGCCGTTTGGTCGGTGACCCCTGAGGCCTAAGTATGCAATAAAGATGCTCCATTTAAGAGAGATCGATTACCGTAATCAATATTATTTACGATTTGAAGTCACGGGTCAAATCTCGAGGTTGACCAGGCTACTTTCTAGTTTCTAATCACCTAGGCGCTGCCTTATCCGTTTGTCCGTAGGTCGCGTGCCGAACAATTTTTATCTATTATAGAACTGCGTGGGCGATTTATATATACTAGAATATACAACGCATACGCATACATATACGCATTATCCTAGGATTAGGATGAATCCTTGATCTGAATCTTAATCTTCGGACTTTGGTTACTATAATTCGATCACCTAAGCCCTGTATATGGATTGCATATATAAAAATGTTATACATCGTTCCTTTTCTATAGAAAAAATAAAATAAAAATCCTCTCTATATAAACTCTGACCAAAAAAGTATAAAATAAAGGGAAAAAATTCTATTTGCATTATATCTACCGAATATGTAACCCGTGGGCCATGATTTTTCATGCAAATTCGTTTTAAAAAAAATCGATGTTAATTTCTATAACGGTATTAAAGTCTCACAGCGTCTATGTGACAATAATGTTAAATAAACCAAGTTTTATGGTACCTACCTACCGAAAATCTATTGGCAGAAATATTTTACGATATCATTTCCCTAAGGTTTCGTATAAAGTCATATAATTGTTCATAATTCGCGAGTAGAATATTTAGCTTCTTTTTCTCGAATCATCTGTACTTCAATTTTCGAATAGTAAAATTGCAGATTATTTAATCTGCGCTTCGACTAGATATTCTTATGTACCTATGTATACGTGGGAATATTATCGTCGTCTAAAAACGTAAAATTATCATTTAATATACCAAAACTCAGAGGTCCGTGGATTATTAAAGACCATATTAAAGTGCAGTTTGCCTCATCCATGGTGAACAAAAAAAAAAAAAAAAAAAAAAAAAAAAACAAGAATCTCTGCAAGCAGGGGGATATAGCGGTAAAAACGACAAGACTTTTACGGGCAGTAGTCCATTAGGAGCACATGGACGATTTAGCAGAAGCTACCATCACCTCGGGCTTTAGCTGCTTTTAGGTCCAGCAATTTGATGCCGCAGTGGCTTGTCATGCTAATACGACCGACTTTACGTCACGGTGCGTAAGCCACTGGCTCGTTCTTCCAGAGTGTATAAATTTGTTATTTTCTTTAATAATTTATTTCTACGGTTTTTTTTTTTTTTTTTCTTCTTTTTTCATTTTTTTTTTTTTTCATTTTCTTCATTTTTTATTTTTTTACACAAACCATTTTGGTGCCACGTAATTTCTTGGAAAATATATGTATGTAATGTAGTAAGGGAAATTATATGTCCGCAAAGTCTTAAAATATACCATGAGAAAGCCATTCGGTAACTGCGCAAGTTTAATGGAAACGGTAATAAAATATTCCCGCATAAGTATGATAATAAGCCACGCGAGCTTTAGAAATTATAATAGAATAGAGAAAATACGGGGCGAGTGCGCGAGAGTAGTATAGGTACAGAGCTTCGAAAATCACCCCGGATATTGTCGTAATCTTAATTCTTAATTTTTTTTTTTTTTTTTTTTTTTTCTTTTTATTTTACAACAAGCTCGTTATAGTTAGCTTCCTCGATTAACCCCGGCTATATAATAATAATATAATACGCAATACCGATCTGGTTACACGGTTTTATAATTCCACTTTATTATGTGGATTACAAAAAAAAAAAAAAAATGAAAAAAAAAAAAAACGATATAGGATATTCTAAACACGAAGTGGCGATACTTAAAGCGTTAACTAATTGACAGGCGAGATCATGCAGTGCAGATGGTTACGTCATTAAATTAATTCACACAGTTTATTTGATTTTTATTTCCCTTTTTTAATTTTAAATTTATTTATTTATTTATTTATTTATTTATTTCATTTCATTTCATCGGCTTATTGTTCGATGCGAAAGACATGAGTCGATTATTAATATAGACACGATTCTTGCATTAAAGATAATGCCTCGTGGTTCATACCTACTATACCCGAAAATACGATTACGAATTATCCGCACGTTTTTTTTTATTTTTTCGCCCTATAGCTTCGCCTGTGTGGGGCATTGGTTGATTAAAATGATAGACCACGCGTGTGTGTTGCTTGTAATCAATGAGTAAGATCGAATATATGTTAATTTTTAGAATAAGGCACTGCCGGTTGTAATACCATACATAAATTTATTTATTTCTTTTCTTTTTCTTTCCTATACTACCGTATAGTTATTCTATCATCAATTTTATTTTTATCGCCCTTTGTACAATATTTATAAATAAAAACTTCCCGAACGTTAAATTATTACGTAAATTGACCTTCGATTTTATATATACGTGGCATATTTCATGTATAACCGAATCAACCTGGTCCCGACGACCCTCGAACTCTAGAATACGATTCACGATTTTTTATGTCATCGCCCCCCTTACGGAAAATACGCTCAATTTTTGAGTGTAAACACTGAATTTTGGGTGCAAAACTCTTAAATTGGGAGTTGAGTTTCAAATTTCGAGTGTTGAACTCCCAAATTGAGAGTCAGCTCCCGAATTTCGAGTGTCAAACTCCCAAATTGAGAGTTGACTCCCAAATTTCGAGTGTCGAACTCCCAAATTGAGATTTGACTCCCAGGTTTAGAGTTGACCCCCAAATTTTGAGTGTCGAACTCCCAAATTGAGAGTTGACTCCCAAATTTCGAGTGTCCAACTCCTAAATTGAGAGTTGACTACCAAATTTCGAGTATCGAACTCCCAGGTTTAGAATCGACTCCCAAATTTTGAGTGTCGAACTCCCAAATTGAGAGTTGACTCCCAAATGAGTGACACCCAACAGAGGGTCAACACTTAACTGAGAGTCAACACCCAAGTTAGGTGTACGAAAGTACACCTTGGTTGAGTCACTACTGAGTGTTATTTTGAGGGTTATTTTGAGTGTTCTTTTTAGTGTTTTTTACGTAAGGGCCCAACTGATCGGTTCAAAAATTTATTGATACTTGAGACAGAATTTTTCCAAATTTTCCTAGATTATAGAATTATAATGGTTGATGTGTTCATTTTCAAAAATCGGACAATTTTGAAAAAAATTTGAAAACAGATCTGCGTCGTTTTTAAGAGTTGGGACAACAGCATAAGAAAAAAAAAGAGGTTGAAGTCGAGATCCAGGTCGATTAGGGTATAGAATACCCCAAATATATATACCTATATCTCAAGTTAAAAAATATTTCAAGAGAATTGAAAAGCCGAAACTGGCTCCTAACGAGACGGAAAAAAAAAAGAAAAAAAAAAAAGAAAGAAAGCAAGAAGAATAGAAAATCTTGAAGAGTGGAAAGCTCGAGAGGGATAAGCGCTATGAGACGAAGGGTTGATAAAAGAGGCCCATGATCATCCCTAGATTCATGCCAAGGCTAGATGCGTCAAGTGGACTAAGGGCGATCTCGGTTTACACGACTACTTGAAGTATAATTTGAATATTTATTTAACCATGGGCGAGGTGGTACTCGAAAACCAATGGTGCTCTACAAGTATGGGTATTAGGAGGGAAAAACCAAACAATATTTAATCCCGTTTGAGATTTTTTTCTCGTAATCCATGCATTCGCCGAGAAAAAAATACGCGGTCTCGGGTAAATAAAGAGCAAGAATTGACCATAGGTCAGTCTGATTTATACCTATACTAGTCGCATATATATATCTGGCTCGTGTAACTAGGATATTGATTTATTGATGCAGCCTGCACCCTCCGGGACGTAATATAAACCGGGGAACTGCGTATCAACAGGTTTACGTATGGTTTCTGAAACCTGTTATCTACCAAGCTTGCAATTACCTATATATATACCTAATATCATTCTAATTAGTCTGATAATTGGAGATAGACTATCTCCACAACGGACCATATAAAGACCAGATTTCTAAATCTCTATACTAAATCTCCCTACACTGAGCCAAAAAAACACTTGATTCAAGAAAATGCATAATTGATGGCTCCTTAGAGAATATTTAGGGGAAAGTGGGGCAGAATGGCCGGATGGGGCTAAATGGCCGCAAAAAAAAAAATTGACTCACTGGCATTTTCGCATCAAGGCGGATCATATGAGACGCCATGCAACACGATTCCGCTGAAAGTGCTCAAAAGTTTTCAGGGAGGGGCTAAACGGCCACCCTAATAAAAGTAGCGAAATTGCATTTTCCCGTCGAAGTGAGTGAAAATCGGTCAATTTCATATGATATTTAGTCACACCAATTGGAATTTATTTGTTCCGAATAAATATTTAGTTGCGACTATTGAAAAAAATATTTCGTTAATTCAATTATATTTTTTTCTCAGTGTAGGGTGAGCGACTTTGCCCCACCCTTTCAGTTTTGCATCGTTTTCAGTGGAATATAGCTTTATCTCACTCACTTCGACGTGAAAATGCAATTTCTTTACTTTTATTAGGGTGGCCATTCAGCCCCACCCTAAAATTTTTTGAGCACTTTTAGCGGAATCTCGGTGCAAGGCGTCTCATACGATCCCCCTTGATGCGAAAATGCGAGTAAGTCAATTTTTTTTTGGGCGGCCATTTAGCCCCATCCGGCCATTCTGCCCCACCTTCCCCTATTAGTCTCAGAAATTATTTTTTTACTTCAAGTTCACAATTACTCGAAACAAGTACGCGTACTTGCACTGAGCCAAAAAAACACTTGATTCAAGAAAATGCATAATTGATGGCTCCTTAGAGAATATTTATTAGTCTCAGAAATTATTTTTTTACTTCAAGTTCACAATTACTCGAAACAAGTACGCGTACTTGCACTGAGCCAAAAAAACACTTGATTCAAGAAAATGCATAATTGATGGCTCCTTAGAGAATATTTATTAGTCTCAGAAATTATTTTTTTACTTCAAGTTCATAATTACTCGAAACAAGTACGCGTACTTGTTTCGAGTAATTATGAACTTGAAGTAAAAAAATAATTTCTGAGACTAATAAATATTCTCTAAGGAGCCATCAATTATGCATTTTCTTGTACAAGTACAAGTACGCGTACTTGTTTCGAGTAATTGTGAACTTGAAGTAAAAAAATAATTTCTGAGACTAATAAATATTCTCTAAGGAGCCATCAATTATGCATTTTCTTGAATCAAGTGTTTTTTTTTGGCTCAGTGTAGATTCTTGTACGCATAAGTGCTGCGAGTTCTATAAATTCTATCACTTAATCCCGATCCTAAATCCTCGCATCTAGAGTTTCACGATTTATTTATTCACTCGATTTTTTTTTTAACTAGAATTTTAATCCACGTGATATACATAGACCTCCGAGGAGATAACACGAGTCTTTATATCTCGTTTGAGTATTAATACAGAAAATTATTTCAGCGATGTCTTGTGAAAAGACAAAAACGTATATTTCATCGATTTTAAAAATTTTTTCTTCTCAATTTTATTCGCGAAATAAACTTCCGATCTCGTTAATTTATTTTTTTTTTTTTTTTTTTTTTTTTTTCTCAATACGTAGGTCTGACTTATGGTTCCTATTTCGCAGAAGAAAATAAAAAAATTAGAAAAAAAAAAAAAAAAAAAACTAAAAGAAAAGAAAAGAAAATAATAATCCTAATAAAAAATCCATCGGCAAATTTACAAGCGAAAATTTTTTCGCGAATCTTGTAGACAGATTAGGTATGTACGGTTTGTGATAATAACGCGCAAGAAATGAGGGGTTAATGTTTTCATCTGCCGAGTGGTTGGGGAGATTAAGCTCCGCTTTATCCAGTCTAGCGAGCATCCCGCGGTGTAATTCCGACCAGCTTTTCACGTTTTTATCAACATTTTTTTTGTTGTTGGTTTGTTTTATTTTATTTTTATTTTTTTTTTTTATTTTTTGTTTCTTTTGCTATTTTTTTTTTTTTTTTTTTTTTTTTTTGTTTCTCTCTCCGCACTTTAAAAACGAGTACATTTTTACGGTGTGCGCAAATCCGTCAACGAGTCGTCAACAATGAGAAGAATTCCTACTCTCATTCTCTCCTATCTGCGCGTGTAGTATATATAAAATCTTATGTAACCTACTTATATACCAATATGTAAAATAATTCGTAATAGTATGAGAAAGCATGAACCGATTTGAGGAAAAAATCAACGTAAATCTCTTGAGATTATGTATTCACAAATATAGATGCAGAAAAAATTTCAATCTAGTGAAGTTGAAATTTGTGACACTAGGAGCTTTACGAAAGCTCTGTATTCTAAATATAATCCAGAATGCTCCAATTGATTCACAAATATCAAGTTTTTGAATTCAAACTTATCTGAATGATTTTTAAATATGTAATTTGAAAATATTACCACGCAGCTTTTATTATTAATTCAGAAACTTGATTCTTATAATAATAGATGAATTATTTTGCGGTTTTGGTTGAATCCCTCTTGAATCTATACCAACGAAAACTGATCGTTAAACTGGTGGTTTTTGGAGCTCTATACTTACCTTAGTTAAACCTGCATGCCACTTTTTAAGGGTACTCGAGCTTCGGTATACGCGGCCCACTTGTTCAACCTTTGAAACTTAACGCGTTAAGCTATGTAGGTACATACTTGGTACTTTACCTCGCTAGGTCAGTTTATATTAAATACCTGTCGACTACCGGTCTCAGGGCAAAGTCTAGTGAACTTAAAATTCCATTCCGGAATTCCGAGCCTGCATGAATTTAAGATCTCATATATATATTATGTATATATATTAGGGTGCTTTTTTTGAAACGACTATTCTTTTTTTGCAACTCCCCATTGAAAATCTTGTTTTAGACGTCGAAATGGGAATCCTGTCCAATTTTTAGCTCTTAATTCCGATTCTAGTACTCACGCTTTTCGTTTTAAGTTTTTCCTGCATGCTAAAAGCATGTGAACATTACGACTTTTTCTTTAGTCGCGCACAACTCAGCCGCATTTCAATGGATTGTTCTCATCCAAGACTCATTTGACAGAGAATTTAGTGTTCTTCAAAAGTGCCCAAGATAGTTTGACTGACTTGAAAATATTGAACTTGACATTTTGTTGGAATTTTATATTTAAAAAAATCAAAGTCCTTATATCTTTTGAAATACTGGTTTGAGAGACTTTAGGTACTGGACTTTTTTTGTAGAGAAATAAATTCCCTACAAAATTGTTCGGAAATTCTTTTCTCCAAGTCCAACTGTTTATTCGCCCACAGCGAGAAAGAAGAATTATGCATAAAATCGACTTTGGAGGCTCACACAAGTGCGGCGATTGAAACCACAGCCAAACTACCAATGGCACTTTTGAAGAACACTAAATTCTCTGTAAAATGAATCTTGGATGAGAACAATCCATTGAAATGCGGCTAAGTTTTGCGCGGCGAAAGAAAAAGTCGTAATGTTTACATGCTTTTAGCATGAGAAAACTTAAAAAGAAAAGCGCGAGTGCTGGAATTGGAATGAAGAGCTAAAAATTGGACAGGATTCCCTTTTCGACGTCTACAACAAGATTTTCAATGGGGAGTTGCAAAAAAAAAAAAAAAAATCGTTTCAAAAAAAAGCACCCTTAGTATACATATATATGATATATTTCCAAAAATTTTCATTTCTTTTTCTCGGGGGTAGTTTTAAACCGTATTTAAAGATTATACAACGTTATCTGTGCTTTACTGTCTCGAGGACAAGGCATAAAATTTATATTATTTTTAACAGATTCACATATCGCGTCACTAATACCATAAGGTCGTAAGCGCCAAAAAAAAAATTTTCGGGTTTTTGGTGGCAAAATCTTTTTCGTGCTATATAACATCGTTTGGGCATATCCGCAAAAAAAATAATTTTTTGGTGCTTACGACCTTATGGCATTAGTGACGCGATATATATAAGCTTATGCAATGAAATAATTCTATCTGTATTCATATTATCATTTTCATTGATTGTTGGTTTTTCTTATTTTTGATTTTGTCTTTCTTCTCCTTTGCAGACTGTGGTCCGAACCAATTTAAATGTAAAAATGGACAGTGCATCAACCAGAACTTGGTCTGCGATCAAACTCCAGATTGTTACGATGAATCTGACGAAATCAACTGCGGTAAGTCTAATTAATCCAGAGATATTTATTCATTTATTAAAGTCCTCATAGTGTAGGAAAAAAAAAAAAAAATTTTATTTCTAGCACACACACACATATATACCTATATAATACATATATATATACATAAACATTTATCAGTTGCAACAAATTTAATCACACAAATTGCCTCGATTTAACAAATTTTTTTTTTTTTACATTTTTTGTAGACAAATGTATAAATTTTTTTTTTTTTTTTGCTTTCTAGTTTTTTTATACATAATTATTATTTACTCTGATTGCTGTTCTAACCATACATCATTCGGGTCGCATGGTCTTCTAACTTTGAATAGGTATAATAACGCATGAGACCGCAAATGACGAGATGATTAACAAAAAAAAAAACAGGAAATGAAAAACGCGCGTCGATATAGAAAAAAAGAAAACTGGAATAAAATATTTGCCAAATTAATCTACGATCCATAAAAGTCAGAGAATTTAAATAAACAGCATTGATCGTTGCATCGCGTAGAACCATTAACCGACATCGACGACCAAGGCTTTGTCTGGCCTGTAGGAGATTTAAATAATAACTTGGGAATCGGGATAAACGAGGGGAGTACATCGATAACTACGGGTGAAGTCGACCCGATGCCAGGATGGCCGTTTAATTACGGATACTGTCCGATTGGCCGTTGGCCCTGCAGAACTGGGAAACAATGTATTCCTGTATGGCAAAGATGCGACAGGGAACCTCACTGCGATGACATGTCAGACGAGGACAGATGTGGTATGCATGCTACGACACTTACTAACAACTTACACGGTGCAAGCACCACATTAACCAACCCGGATCATACGGATTGCTGGATACGAAGCAATCGCTCTATTATCAATACCTGTCATATATTTTCTCCGAATATTAAAGAAGTTTCGATAAACGATGCGAAAGTTGTACCGTTATGTAAGACAAGCACCTTTTCTTCGATGCATTCGATCTACGCATAAGACAAGGTTCCATAAAAATTTTCCAATAATTCTAACTCTAAACTATGTCCCGAAATACCATTGATTAGCTAGGTATATGAAAAAAACTGGGTCTACAAAACATTTGCTCAAAGCCTGACAGTGATTTGAAAAAAAAAATTTATATCGATCCCCTTGATACATTATTAAAGTTAGACTATTCCACCATTTTTTTTTTTTGGAATTTTTTTAAACGAGGAACTCACGAACCCGTTTGTAACGAACCTTGATTAGAAAAAATGTTACAATCAAAACATTTGAACATTCGATCGAAAACATGCATTAACCGCAGTTCCATAGTGCGAGCTTCGCTAAAATCAGTCCAACAATTATCGAGCTATGTAGTTACATATCCATACTGCAATGAGAAATAAAATTTGCACGACTCCCGCGCCCCATATGCCCCTTTTCAAATCACGTTAGATGATTTGGACAAAAAGCTTGGCCCCGTGAGAAGTAACAGCTAAAAAATATGTTTGATAAGATAAGACAATGTTTAGCTTGCAGAACACATTTTCCTCTTCTCCGCTTCTCTTCTCAAATCCGTGTTATGTATATATATCTATAGCACACGATTTTTCAAAATTCAATACCGCAGGATCTGAACATTGCGCAAAGTATCTGCGTTACAATTTCGAAAGAATTGATCTGCAAAACTTATATGAGATACTTGAAAACGTCACATTACACATATTTTGCAAACAGACTCGTGTGAAAGAATCTTTCATTGACCTGACAATTCTTAACACTTTTCGAAGACAGAAAATATTTACTTGCGGTGATCTAGTTTGTTTAAATCCAGAAAAAAAAACATAATCAATCAATTTCTATATCGTCAATTAGGTACACGCGTATGGGCCAATTTGTTCTGCTTCGTTTTATTCCCTTGTGCAGTTCGGTCGATTAATTACTCTAACAACACATCAAGCTTCAATCTGACGCAAATCTCCAACGACCGTCAACTAGGGTTTGAAAATATTTCCTACTTTCGAATTCTCTACGACGTTTCTTTCCCATAAGTCTCACAGTTTACTAGAATCAGAAAATCTCCTCGCAACGTTATCTCATCTGCAACACAATTAATATGAATCAACGAGACGCGACATAACAAAGAAGTAACATCGACCCAAAGATATACCCTAGGGTATTTGTTCCCTTATCTCTGGTCAGCTTTCATCTTGAAAGTCACGGCTCAAATCGGTTGTAGACTCAACACTGATCTCAGCGATAACAGCGATCATCGTGCACATACATATGACGTCGCCTCTGCTGATTTCACATTGGTATTATGTGCACGTGCACATATTTTCCTGAATACTTCACCGAGTCTTAAACCGCGCCATAAAGAATATATCGCCTGTGCATCGCATCAAAGAGATGTCATTGCCTCTTTAGAAAGGCACACAGTCCCCCCAGTAATTCGCATAGTTGATCCATACAGATATTTATATTGCTTTCAATTTATCCTATATATGCCCTCGTTCTCTGATTTTATTGTACATATTATAGAATTGGACTATCAGGAATGAAGATGTACATACATATTGTAATAATTATCGAATCGCATATATATGTACCGACTAACTTTGTTATTGCCTGATCATTAGATCATTAGATAATATCGCTATTAACAATGAACTAATCAAAGCTAACCTCGATGTGCAGTGGTATCGAGAAATGAAAACACTGTTAGAAAAATACTACTAGCATGGTGCTAACATTTTGATTTTTCCCACGCATGGATGACATCCACGACGGCCCTTGTTACGACAACTTTGGAAACACGAAAACGCACGACGCTGACTACTGAATCACGCAATCATGATCACTGCGTCGCATTTTCATCCTTCGATGTTTTTCCTGGCCCTGATTATTTCAACCAGATGAGATAATCTGTAATAATGATTCGGAATGGACTTGTCGTAACGGAAGGTGCATTGAGAAAAGTCTGAAGTGCAACGGACTGGATGACTGTGGTGATCGCTCCGACGAGCAAACATGTCGTAAGTCATTCTTCAATCGATTCAAGCCCACTTCCGGCTTTGCTCTTCGTTTTCTACCATAAAACGTCTTCGACTTACTTACACTCAGCTTTTCACAGGGTTTGAGTCTCGTTTCGATTTGGCACGGCACAGTGAGCTTGAACGAGAGTTAAACTAAGAAAAAATTCATCAACGGAATCACATGAAACAGTCGATTTCAAAAATTGGAACACGATTGAGAGTTCATCCTATCTTAAACATCAACGAGATTTTTGCATAGAAGTTCGTTTCTTTTTTTTTCATTTGAAACGTCTTTTCGGTAGCAAAAAAGCATTTGCCATGCTGTGCCAAATAAAATGAGATGTAGAAGATCCTGGTGAATTCTGACCGTAAGACTTAGCTGATTGGTGTCTTCGTTCGTTCGTTGCTTTTCTCTCTTCTCATTCATATTCTTCATCTTTATCACGCCGCTCGGGATAAGCTAAACTTTCATCTTTCTGTGTTATTCTTTGTTTTCAAAAAAAAAAATCTACGTGTCGTCTCATTGTTGATTCTCTTCGATCATCTGCTGCTGGTGTTCGTCTTATCTCTTTCAGCGACTACATTCGCACTTTTCGTTACGTATCTTCTATACTTTTCTGTTTCATCGATATGAAGTGACTTTGTCTTTATGTTTTCTCTCATCTTCGACCATATTCTATATATGGTTCTGGTACTTGTGTGTCTCTACGTGTGTCGTCCAAGTTTCCACCACGCTGCTTGTCCTATAGGGTTTCATGTGAATTTCGACAAATATCTACATCAGGAATTATCACGTTTATTCCAGCATGCACCGAGGCCCAGTTTAAATGTGATAACGGATTCTGCATCCCGATACAATTCCGATGTGACAATTTCAACCACTGCCAAGATAAATCCGACGAGAGGGACTGTGCAGAGACTACATGTATGGTTCACCAAAACATGCGATAACTAGATTCCACAATTTTACGGAAACATGAATTCACCGTGGTTACTTCCATGGCATATTATTACCATGATCGACAAGCTCAAATCAGACTTTGCCAATCCAAAATTAAAAAAGCCTTCAACTTGCACAGATCGTATTTTCCTGATGACGAGCATGGTTACATGAACTTTGTAGTTTCTAAACCCTTGGCACGTTTTCTAGACTTGCTAGAATAGACCAACCATAGATGTTTGAAAATAATCACTTTTGATATAACAACCACAATAACAACAACACACAACATTAGAGATGATTTTACGTTTTATCTGAGACGATGAACTCTGTTGATCCCTCCACATAAATTGAACTGATTTCGGATTACTTATCTTGTGAATTGAATTTATTTTTCAACTGAATCGTTAATTCTGCTGTTATCAGAAATTTCGAACGGTTATATCATTCATTATATTTGTCAGAGTTTGTTTCGTCTGGTCGTAGGACAATGCACGATGATTTCAAACTCATGAATATTGAACAAAAATTCTCCTTGTTCACCTCTCTGCTCGGGAGAAAAGAACGTCTGTCTTTATGCATACGATCTGCAGAAACCAGACGAAAGTATAATGTAACTGTTAATGAATACAGCAGAGTCTCGTCTCGTCAGAGTCCTTTGAAAAGATATAAATCCTTTGGAGGGAAGAAACAAACAACAACACATTCAGACACGAAATTTTACACAAAATTGACTTCAATACTCTTGACAAAATTTTCATTATTATGTTTAATGCATTTTCTGCTTACCCTGCTTCAGCGAAATGCCGATATCAAGAATTCGAGTGTGCCAATGGCGAATGTATCGATAATAATCAGACCTGTAACAATATACCAGACTGTGCCGACGAGTCCGATGAACTTTATTGCCCGGGTACTGTCATTATTTCATCATTTATACATCTACAATAAGTTCTCGTTATCATCACATCATATCATGATATTCATACCCAATCGTTGTCATTAATTTTCGCTAATTATTTATTCAACTAATTTCATTTCTATGATTCTCTTCGGTTTTTTTTTTTTTTTTTCTTTTTTTTTTTTTCTTCAAACAGCACAAAAATAAGCTCTGGGCATTAGCCCAGATCATGATAACAACGGGTTTCGATTTTTTCAGAAAAAGTATGCACCGGGGATCAATTCCGTTGCAACGATGGAACTTGCCTAAGCGGTAGCTCTCGCTGCAATCATGTCCGAGAATGTCCTAGCGGCGAAGACGAGCATCAGTGCGGTAAGTGGAGAAAAAAGAGAATAAAAAAAAAATAGAAAAGAGAAAGAAAAAGAGAATAATAAAAAAAAAAAGACAAGAAAAAAAAAACGATTCAGATAAGTAGAAGATGACGGAGAAATATCGCCGATCAATGCGATTTTTCTTATCACTTTAATACTTATTCGTTTGAAGCCTATTCTTCACAATATTATAAGAGTTGCTGAATATGTTAAACCTGCAAGATTAAAAAATTGTTCAGTTATATCCACGCGTTGTTCAACGATGAACGAAGTGATGGAGAAAACGGTTCAATTGACTTGTAGGTTTTCAAGAAAGACGTTAATTTAAGTGAATAATTTTGATCGAACCAATTCCACGCCAGAATCGGTCAGCGACCCGTGTGCGAATTTGATCGTATACATTATATATATATGTATGACCACGTTGAAAACTTCCATCAGTTTCGCTCGACGAAGTAACAAATTTCTATTTCCTCGCGGTGACCGTTACTCTGAAACCTTTAGCCAGCCAATCGAATCGTATACGAATTTAAAAAAATCGAAATCAGTATGGTGGCTAAACGCCATGAAATATATATCTACGCTCGAAATAAACCATGAAAACACTTTAAATAACAATTCTTAGCATCGAGAACGTGGGGCGAATTGAAACTATAGTATAATGTCAAAATCACCGCAGATATGTATAACTATCATCTCATACGTACATTCATTCATGCTTTCATTACTATTCCCTAAAAATGAACAATATTAAAACGAATGAGCTTTGCTACAGCCAAAAAGCTTTTTCGAATATAAAAAAAGAACCCCATATGTATCTACCGCTTTCGCTTTTGTATCATCGCCAAGTCGAGAGACTCGAGGACAACTCGAGTCCATTTGTGATTAACCTTATGGCTTATTTGTAATAAAAACGATATTAATAGACCAAGACTTCCCAAAAAAAACAAAAAAAAAAAAAAAAATACCCAAAAATAATACAAAACGAGAAAATCCAAGAACCCTACCCGTAATTCGGTTGAGGTTTAAAGAATGCGAGTATGGTGTGTGGAGCAGGTTGCGGCGACTCGGAGTTTCGCTGTATGGATGGCAGTTGCATCCCGGACAACTTGATGTGCGACCAATCTGACGACTGCCCCGACGGATCCGACGAAGGCTGCGGTAACTATTACTCATCCGTCATACCCACACTTTCCCAACCACTGTACACTGCACACGCACCCCCGTTATCCACACGCGACAGAACATATTATGCAGTACGACCATTACATCCCTTAGCACGATCAACCTACTCTTCGAGGGAATCAATAATTGCTAACTCAGAGAATCTACGATTCATTTTTTTCTTTTTTTTTTTTTTCTTTTCCCCATCTATTCATTGAACCATTCACTCTTCAACCTATGGATGCATTAGCTCAGATGAAACTACGATTCTTTATAGCAAATATGTCCCTCTGCGTGTAGAAGATCAACTACAAGGGATGTGTTGACGACTTGACGATAGACTGTGTGACGGATTTATGTACTCATCACAAATGCCATTCACCATTAACCACTTTCAGCATTAACATTCACAGATGTAATTGTTTGTTTCATTTTTTTACTGATTTTATTTTTCACTCATGGCCATTCATCGATCATCGCACATCGCCGAACACGCTTCTTGGATCTAATTTGATAACGAAATAGATCCGTGCAAGTTAAAGTCGCCAACGTTGACTAACATATTACGATGTCGTCTGCGACTCAACACCCCGTTGTGCGAGACAGTAATTTCCGCGATTCCGCCGTTGAGATCATTCGGTGATCTCGATTCGAACTGCAAGAAAGTGATCCATACACACGTCCTTCGAAATGATTCCGCGTGGGCTAACGGAAATGAATTTTCAAGCACCGAGACGTCATCGATATCATCGACGGTAGGACGCGACGTTAACAGTTATGAAAATAACGTAGATCCGAACACAGAGGTCGAAATTATTGAATCCGAAAGCAAATCCAGAGACAGTGATCGCTCTCCAGAAGTGGAATTGATAAACTCCAATGAGGCTTCAGTCGAGACGTGGATTAACAACGGAGTTAAACCAGATATTAGAGGATCCCAGGATAAAAGTTGGGAATATTTTCCGAAAGTGTCGAAAGGTAGGTTCAAAGAACGACCGAAACAACGCCCAATGGAAGAGAAATTGTACGATCAAGGGGTCAAGCGGTGTCAGATAAACTGCCTGAAGGCATGGGCGAGGAAGAAGCACAGAGCTGAGTTCGACAACAGCCTTGAGATGAAGGTGGAAATGAACCGAAATTGGAAAACGATATATTGTTTGGAAAGAGCGGGAAATCGCTCGAGTGAAGAGAAGTGTTTCGATGTCGATATGATGCTCAGATCACGGCAACTGGCACCTCTGCGACGCAGCAATCGCGATGATCATTTGAATCGACGACAGACGCGTGGTACAAGGATGCATTATCATGATTACTTCAAAAAATATGGAATACTAAAGAAATTCACACCAGAATCTACCAAAGCTACTACCGCCTCGAGTTCTGACGTTAGTTACGTTACGGTAAAAAGTATTTCAAGCTCAGGCAACATCGGAAGTCATGAAGCCATTCGTGAACGCGCCCAATTGGAAGCGATGTATTACGACAAGTGCGGATTCGACTGTGAGGAATACTTCATGAGATTGTACGATGGAAAATCGAGTGAAATTAGCAGGGAAAGAAAATCCAAAGGAGGTCAAAGAACAACGACAGAGGGACCAACAGAAGGAACAACGACTAAAGAAGTGACTGAAACGAATGGACGTGAAACTGTCGCCGACAGCAATAGTGTATGGGGTTTCGGCTTTCCACCCATTTTTGGAGTCGGTGATAGTTCCAAATCAGCGGAAGACAAATCCATAAAGACTTCATCTGGTCGTCCAGAAACGACAACGGAAGAATTATGGATCAATTGGGGATTTCCGGTCGGAGGTAGCAGCGGCTCAGTAGAATTCGCTAATATCAGACAAACGAATGAGATCGAAAATTCGGTCGAATCACCCAAAGAGTCAAATACACGTAAGAAACACAAGAGTAAAAAAGATCGAAAGAGAGATAAAAAAAAAAGGAAGCATAGTCGAAAACATACTACCTCAACCGAAACGACAACAACCGATTTGTCGAATAACTCCGACCATGATATTATGGAAAATGAAATAAGTGACTGGAAGAGCGACAATGAAGTACTTCGCGAGACTTACAGCAACAATTTACAGTCGACCACCGAAATAATCGCTACCTCCAAACCTAACGGACGTCAGACTGTCACCGACAGCAATAGTCTATGGGATTTTGACTCCCTTTTTGGAGGTGGTGATAGTTCCAAGTCTGCAGAAGCCAAATCCACTGAAGCTTCATTCGGTCGTCCAGAAATGACGACGCAGAAATCGTGGGAAGGTTTCGATTTGCTTTTCGGGAGTAGAAGCAACTCCATAGACGCCGAGAATTCCGGAGAAAGAATGTCGGACGAAAATTCTGTAGAAATAACCAGAGAGTCGAGTATCGATCGGGAGAACAAGAACAAGGGTAATCGAAAAGAGAATAAAAACGAACGTGAAGGTGGCCATAAAAAGACGACCGAAACCTCAACGACGGATAAAACCGAAGAGGAGTCATGCCCCGATGATCAACATTATTGCGATAATGGAAAGTGCGTCGAAGAAGAACGTACTTGCGATGGAATTGACGACTGCGAGGACCGTTCGGATGAACAAGGATGCGATTATTACAATGAGGAGCTGAAGAATTTCGAGTATGATGAAGACTCTGACGGAAGTTACTGGAAAAATTACGATACTGAGCTGAAGACGACTCGTAACGACGACTTAAGATCTACCGTCCATGTAGACACTACCACCGAGGCCTACGAACATCAAACTGTCACCGAAAAGAAAAGTATTTTAGATGACAACTTTGGATTTTGGTGGGGAACCGCCGATGATTCGAAATCAGCTGAAGTTGAATCCATCAAGGCCTCATCCAGTCGTCCGGAAATTACTAGTCAGAAATCGTCGTGGAGCTCAGAGAGTTCCCACTCTAGAACTAGTGATCCCAAATCATCAGAAAATGAATCGTCCAGTAGTCCATCGAGTCAGCAGACTACCACAACTGAGGAATATGACTGGGGCATTCCGTCGTGGTCGTTGTGGGGAGATAATTCGAAGGAATCGAAAAGTGAAGAGAAAAACAGCCCTCTTCGGGAAACGTCTGGTTCAAGGAGTAAGAGTAGTGAAGAGAAGGTCAAGGATGACGACGAAGACTCAGAGCTCATCGATATCCCTGACAAAATTTCAACAACGACCGATGAATCTACAACTCGCGATGAAACTCGACTAACCAAACCAGCCTACGACGTCACCACGTCATATCCAAAGTCGCGTGAAGACAACGGGAGAAACATCTGGACAAACTACGTCACAAAACATGACACCGTAACGGAGAGGGTGACGTCGGCGAGTGAACCTTTGAAGCAGAACTACAATGCTTACAATATTTCATTTGCGAGGGCAGAGAACCCGAGAAAATTGCATGAACGAGAACGTGATTCGCAGGAGAGACGTCGACAGTATTATCAAAGGCTGCGACAGCAGCAACTAAGAAGAAAGCATGAGGAAGAGGAACAGAGGCGCATGAAAGAGGAACAGGAGCAGGACCGTCGCCGCGACGATTACGAACGTAGAATTTGGGAATGGAACAGAAAAGCCGAAGAGTTGAAGGAAGAAGAGAGGAGATTACGTATTCAGAAATTAACCGAGACAGCCTCACCTCGCCGATCTGAAATCGGCGGGAATGCAAACGATCGGAGAAGGTGGCCTAGCAGGACGGACTGTTCTGGAAGAAGCCATCGGTGCCAGGGTCCGGGAAGATTAACCCAAGGTAGAAGAGCTGCGAATGCAACGCTTATAATGGGTCCGTCGATTGCTGTACAGTTGACAAGCTTATGGGATAAACAACGATATAGTATCGCTGAACTATTCCGTAGATATATTTAATGACTGTGGAAAAACTCGTTGTGATTTGTAGCCTGGTGTCTTCATTCGAAGAAAACTTATGGATACTCGTTATTTCGGGAAAATGTGACGTCTTGCTCGTCCTTCTATCGTATCGTAGGTCCTCGAAAATGTGTTTGTGACGTCCGTATAATGGCCTTTCATCATCTCTCATCCTCATACATCACGATTTGTGTTCATAAAAATACCACGCAAACGCACAAACTCATCAATTCATTCACCTTATCATTAAGCATCAGTTTACACATATTTGTACATACATACACGTCTCAAGGATGGCCGGTTCCGATTACCCTGCGGAATTAACTTCTCAGTCAACGATCGTTGCCAACGAGGTTCTAAGCAATTCCGAATTTGGTGCTCGATTCAAGAAAACTCGATGTCTGATCAAGCAAAAACTGATTCGATAAGCTGACTCCTCGTGGGACTATTTTCGAGTATGTTTCACAGATTTTTGGAATCGGTTGTCCTTTTGATGTGGCCTTTTTCCTGACACGTCCTGACATTTCCAATTTCGAATCCACACGTTGTACGGCCAGCCATTAACCCTGTACTTACATTTATTGTACATAGCTACTATACTTGCACGTAACCTGTACCGGTAGACTGTAGAGAGAGTATCATATGCCCGAGGCTACGATGCCTTTACAGCATCCCCTGGGAATACGATTCTACGAGTCTACCTACGGTTATAAGACTTACGATTAGTGCTTCAAATATTAGATAGCTGATCTTGAGCCGTTGACCCCTTTTAAGGTACAGAAATCATTTGAATATCATTCAGATGGTTTTTGTGTAACCGTGGCCAAAGCTGCTTTATGTGTCTCTGTGTATATACCAGCTACTTACTTGTAACATTCTATGTACATATTATACTTACGTCAAATCTACATACCAAACACGCCTCTGTATAGAAGCATCGCTATTCGTGTGCAGCTATATAAAATATGCCATTATCTGTTTCCACTGTGTCCATGTGACTCGCGAGCAGTCAGTTTTCACATATTTGCTCGAGAGTCGAAATACGGCTCACAATCAGTTTAACTAGAGGGAAATTATGCTGGTACTTTTATTTTTCATCATTTCCCTCTGGTTTTTGGTTTATTTTTTTTTTGGTTGTCCCGGTTTACGGACGATCCTGTAGGTGTGGCTGATTGTCCCTCGATGGACTTCACCTGCAAAGATGGCTCTTGCGTCCCGCAAAGTTCGGTTTGCAACGGCATCGACGACTGCCCCCTCGCCGAAGACGAGCTTCACTGCGGTATAAATACGTCCTTCAAATTTCTCTGCTATGCTAACCCTTATCACTGCCTGCATTTTCTACATATGCTATACTTGCTGCTCGATCAGCCATGGCGTGTTTCTTCGTTACAGAATGGTTTCAGATATAAATAAGACTATATATAACTTTATCGCGTCTAAAATCGTTGCATCTGCAAGTTTAAAGAACGAGCTAATGAAAGTTGAAATTTTTCCAATTTTTCATCAGAAAATAATATAAATTCTGAAACCATCTTGACATTCTCTGCATTATCTAGTTTATCGCACGTAGTATGGATATTGGATATGTCGCAATAGCTGGCTTGCCAAAAGAATCCAGCATAACGGAACTGTGTTTTTTTTTTTTTCTCTTTTTAAATAAATAACGACACGAATGGATAGGAATGATTTTAAAGTTGAAAAAACCGAGCCATATACCGAGCTGGATTCTTTCGAATATAGAATGACACCTTTTAGAACATTTTTAGAACATTTATTACCCTGCATATATTCACCTACTCACAATTCACTCATATTTCTACGGTCCGTAATGATTCGCATCTGGCACTCGTTATTATATATATACGAAAATTGTTGATCACTTATATTATACATATATAGCATAACTGTATGTGTATATATGTATCTGTATGTATTAAAAGCGTATAGCCTGGTAGAACCATGAATTAAATCTGATGTAAGTCACGTGGAAATTGAACCGCATGCATCACGAATGAGTTCATCATCTCGAGGTCGATCACGCCCACGTATAATCCTCGATAGCTTATGAAGTTGAAAATTACACTGACGTATATTGCGTGGGCGTTGATATTTACTTCAAATAAAGAAACGAATTAAACTTTCAATCACTTAATACCGATAATAATTATACTAAACGTCGTTTACGCAGCATGAGGAAATAAATCGTATATATTACGCCGATTAGTATTTATTCCTTTCCGAAAACTGCGAGCTTTGATAAGATTCTTGGCCAAAAACTGACGGGCGTAATTTTAACGAGAGAAATACCTCGGTATTGAATCAGGATGTGACCACCTTGTGCTGTGTTTACAGGATTTACTAAAGAAAAAAAAAAAAGAACAACTGATAAAAATTGTTTTATAATACTGTATCGTTAAACTACTTATGCAAATTTAATAACTGCCCGCCAACCCTCAATCTGCATATCGTTTGAGCTCTGCTGCTGTATGCTGCACTTCTCTACTAATGGATAAGATCTTCTTTCACGAATCCTCGAACTAACACCTTTTCTGCTTGTCAATTTTATCATAGAAGCATTTTTGATACACCTTAATTAATAATCCACCTATATATTATATTATATCTTCGACTATATAATACACAATATAGATGTATATATGTATGTATACGTACGTATATGTATGTATCTTTCTTTATATATATCGTTTCATCAATACGTGTTACACATATGACATTATGTGTATAATATATTTGCTTTGTGTAATCTATGCCATTTCGTTCAATATGTACAAGCCACAAAAGGCAAATCCAACTTTCCGA
The DNA here is from genome assembly GCA_943736025.1 of Tenthredo mesomela. Lineage (NCBI taxonomy): Eukaryota > Metazoa > Arthropoda > Insecta > Hymenoptera > Tenthredinidae > Tenthredo > Tenthredo mesomela. The sequence goes on from OX031016.1 coordinate 2,672,303, forward strand.
GACGGGCTTTATTCTCAAGCCATTTGTCCAAAGATTCCTATCTTCCGTGTATTATAAATGCTGTGCTGTTTCAATACACCGAGTCTGGAGATGAGGTAACGTATGCTTAAATAACTCAGGTCTGCTAAGAAATCGATGGTATATAAGTTGTTATTGATGAGACTGAATATCGGTCTTTTACAGTTGTACTCATTTTACATGCATCTATACCTACGTCCTGCATACATATACCTACATGATATTTTATTACGTTAGTTTATACGTCTATATACGATATTACTTCAGGCTCTACTATGTGTCTTGTTGTTTTATTTTCACTTCTTTTCTAGTAAGCTAAAACTCGGAAGAATCTCAACGAAATTGAATTCCAATTAGACCAATTAGCATCCAATTTCTAAATCGGAAGAAATACTTGATTAAAGTACGAAGCGGGTCTCGTATCCTCCGAATTTTCGCTTCGTCTTCATATACTCTGACAGCTTTCCTATTCCTATTCGTTAAATTAAGCTTTGCTTCCGTGGATACATCATGCACGCGCTATACATTTCCCTCATGTTAAATTAATGACCCGTATCTACCTGTGTTTACATATAAATAAATGTCTGTACGTGCTTTCGCTTTACTCGTGTTGCTGCAAATACCCGGAAATGCAGAGAAACAGTGCACCGTCTCGGAGTTCAAATGCGTCAGGGACGGTAAATGCATCAACGAGGCGTACAGGTGCGACAGAACCTTCGACTGCTCTGACCACAGCGATGAGGAAGGCTGTCCTCCGGGATCTGTGAACCAAACCGGGACTGGACCTGGTGATGAAAAGCCTGGGGTCGAGGAGCCAGATTACACAACGGAAGGGAACTCCGTGGGTGGAAAGGAATCCGAAACTACCAGTATGCTTTTTGTGTCTCGTTGCTTTATACCTGTGTCGTTGTGCCAATTTAACAACACCCCGGCGTATACCAAACTGCGTTTTTTGCACCCTGAATTTACTTTCACCCAGACTAAACAATTTTATATACATATGCAATTCATTTTCGGATAATATCACCTAGCTTAGACGATCACTGATTCATTTCTCTCCACTTTTTAGTGTAATCCATTTGGCACCAGTTTCTTTAGCTTCCCACTTCTTTTAAGTATACTTCATCGATTCTTGAGCAAATCTATTCAATCGCAATTACTAGCAGAATAAGCGGTCGAAAACAAGAGTTAGTAGCAAATGACCAGCTATGTACCACTAAGGTGGTTCAAAAAAGACCTAATTTCTCAGATGTTGCTGCTCATCCGTGAATATGTTGTTTGTGATTTTTTTAAATTATTCCATTTTTTTTAACTCTATTGGACAATATTTACTACTGCCTCAGTGAAGTTGAAATTTCGAAATTTTGCCATTTTTGGCAATTTCAAAGTTCTCAGATCAAAGCGCTCATCTGGCTACCTCGAGATTCTCATTCAATGAGCATGTTGGTTCAAGATGAGACTCGTACGATAATATTTAGTACTGCCTCGGAGACAGTGGAGTTTTTTTCAATATTTTGCGTTTTTTCGGAGATTCGATCGCCAGGTGCTGCTCATGAGACAGTTTCATCTTACCAATATAAGGAAGAAATCCAAGCAGTTTGCAGTCTGCGGGACCATTTTTACTACTGCCTCATCGAGGGCGACTTTCCTTCAAGTAAAATTAGCAACATGGGGCAGTAGTAAAAATGGTCCCACAGACTGCAAAGTTCGTGTACTTCTTCGTTAAAATGGTAAGAAAAGACTGTCTCATGAGCAACACCTGGCGATCCGATCTCTAAGAAAACCCCTAAATAGTGAAAAAACTTCAATGTCTCTGAAGCAGTACTAAATATTATCGTACGAGTCTTATCTTGAACCAACATGCTCATTGAATGAGAATCTTGAGGTAGCCAGATGAGCGCTTTGATCTGAGAACTTTGAAATTGCCAAAAATGGCAAAATTTCGAAATTTCAACTTCACTGAGGCAGTAGTAAATATTGTCCTATAGAGCTAAAAAAAATGGAATAATTAAAAAAAATCATAAACAACATATTCAAGGATGAGCAGCAACATCTGAGAAATTAGGTCTTTTTTTAACTACCCTAATGTACCACTAATCCGTGGTATCAATGCGATTACCGTTCTACGCACCTCACAGTCAAATTAAAGACTGGATTGTCCCCCGTGACCCGTTATTGTTGATCGTTGGAATCTTCTATTGCGTATGTAGGGGATTTTACTCAATACGGTGCCGATTTAGGTTGTGAAAAGGTTTGGAGATCCATGGTCATAAATAAGGACCACTAGGTGCCTCCTCAGCTTTTAGCGTTCGGATCAGACGTGAATGTAACAATCGTTAGGAATATAGACTCAAGCCCCAGGTTACGGGGAACATTTGTCAGTTCTTGGTTCGACTTCTCAGATATCGGAGTGCGAGAATGCGACCCGAACTCGGAATTCCGCTGTCAAAATGGCCAGTGCATCCCACTTCGCAGGAAATGTGACGTTGTCCCTGACTGCTACGATTCTTCAGATGAAACCGACTGCGGTAAGAGCTTCGAGCTCCTCTCCTTCCACTCGTGATATTCTTCGCTCCTTCGGTCCACAGAATAAATTATTTTTTTTCCCTTTTTTTTTTTTGTCTTGTTCCCGAATCTTTGATCATTTCACCTCGATCGGTTATGAAAGTGCTGTTATCATTCTCCTGAAGAGATTCAGCGTCATTGTTCCTCGAGCTTTTATACCCCTTCCTATAACTTCCACCTGTTGCCCAGATCCTACTGTGTTTCATATATATGTTTGTAACCCGGTGCCTTCCAAGGGCGCCTCGCACGTCCGAGCTTTGTGTCAGCTATGTTTGTATTTATGCGAAAAGGACACTGTAACCCGGACCAATGGAAGTGCAACAGCGAAGAATGCATACCAGAAACCCAGAGGTGCGATGGGAATACAGACTGCGCCGATGCATCTGACGAAATCGACTGTGGTAACTACTTCTAATCGTGCTTGCTTCGTCTCTGTTCTGCCCTGCCCTGCCCTGCTGTATGCCGTGTTATTTGTCTAATTTTCGAACAAAAATTATAAAAACCGATTTATACACTCATATGTACTTAGATGTACACAAGTACGATATTGCGCAGGCTACTGCACAGATATTACATTCTCACTTTGTTGTATGAAGATTTTTCAGTACATTTATTACCCACATTTACCTCTTATGCATTATTACACACGAATGGATATAATATTATTATGTGTGACACGATCGTTACCGAATCTTTTATACTTTGCCTGCGCCTGTTTGATTATTGTCAAATTTCGATATTTTATAATCATCAATATAATAATTATATAGTATAGGTGGGAGAAAATCTATAAGAAACGACGTAATGATGGTTGAATCATATTGTGCATATATACTAGGGTGCTTTTTTTGAAACGACTATTTTTTTTTTTTTTTTTTTTTGCAACTCCCCATTGAAAATCTTGTTGTAGACGTCGAAAGGGGAATCCTGTCCAATTTTTAGCACTTAATTCCGATTCTAGTACTCGCGCTTTTCGTTTTAAGTTTTTCCATGCTAAAAGCATGTGAACATTACGACTTTTTCTTTAGTCGCGCAAAACTCAGCCGCATTTCAATGGATTGTTGTCATCCAAGACTCATTTTATAGAGAATTTAGTGTTCTTCAAAAGTGCCCAAGATAGTTTAACTGACTTGAAAATATTGAACTCGACATTTTGTTGGAATTTTATATTTAAAAAAATCAAAGTCCTTATATCTTTTGAAATACTGGTTTGAGAGACTTTATGTGTCGGACTTTTTTGGAGAGAAATAAATTTCCTACAAAATTGTTAAGAAGTTTTTTTCTTCAAGTCCAACTGTTTATTCGCCCACAGCGAGAAAGAAGAATTATGCATAAAATCGACTTTGAAGGCTCACACAGGTTCAGCGGTTGAAACCACAGCCAAACTACCTGAAGCACTTTTGAAGAACACTAAATTCTCTGTAAAATGAATCTTGGATGAAAAAAATCCATTGAAATGCTGCTGAGTTTTGCGCGGCGAAAGAAAAAGTCGTAATGTTTACATGCTTTTAGCATGGGAAAACTTAAAAAGAAAAGCGCGAGTGCTGGAATTGGAATGAAGAGCTAAAAATTGGACAGGATTCCCGTTTCGACGTCTACAACAAGATTTTCAATGAGGAGTTGCAAAAAAAAAATAGTCGTTTCAAAAAAAAGCACCCTAATATATACTTGACCTTTTTCTATACCATCTACGATCTACAGAATAGATTTCTGAATTAAAATTTTGTCAACAGCGTGTAATCCAGTTATCCATGTAACGATCCGACGATCCAATTATGTCCAGTAATCTTGTAGACTAAAGTCTTGCCTAATTTGATATTTACCGTTGAAGAGGCAAGTTCTCAGATGTCTCATTCAACGATACGGTATCAGTATCTAACTGCACTTCCTGAAGCAATCGTTGCTAGTTAGTCACATACTTAATACAGCCACCCTAAACATACTGCGATACCATGGGCAGGGATAGGGAGATTAATGCAATTGATTAATCGTCGATGAGTTAACGGCTTAAAATAAATAAAAAATCACTTATAGTTCCTGATTGTCCGACCGGATTGTTCCAATGCGATGATGGCTTGTGCCTGGATGGCAATAAGCATTGCGATGGCATACCAGACTGTCGGGACAAATCCGACGAGAAGAACTGCTGTACGAATTACATAAGTCCATTATTAAAGCTCTAGCTTCTCTTGTCTCTCGTTTTCTCGCTTTTTCTCGTATCTATTCTATTGTAGTACATTCTACAATAGCTGGCATTCTACCTCAATCCAATATTATGCCTATATGTGTTCATACTTAACTAATGCTCTCGTAACTTTCTTCTAACCATATAATTCCTGAATCTGCGATCATTCGTGATGCGCGAACACATCTAACCGCCTAGCTAATAATAAGGAATGGAAAAATCTAATTACCAGGGTAGACATGCTAAATAAAAGGAAATAAGGAAAGCCCGATTGACTGAATTATAAGTCTATCGTCTAAACTCTAACCGTAGCTCATAGGTTCTGGTTTTTTTTTTTTTTTTTTTTTTTTTTTTTTTTTGTTGTTGGAAACGTTAATTCCTGCTCGATTGAAATTATACTCACGATCTGCAGTCGTCTCGTTGTTATATAGTTGCGTGATTTGAATCCTAGTCAATCTATTATAACCAACCCTGCGAACGGAGTATTAAGGTATTAAATAATAACCGAAAACGAATGAAGGCAGTAAATCTTTGCGAAGAAAGGGGAAAATTAATCGTTGAATAAACATTGTCTCACATTTTGTGGATAATAAACATTTCTTCGCGGAAATGAAATACGTTTAGAAATTTTCTACCTTTATTCGTTAAAACTGCACTAAAAGTTGAACCGTAACAGTTTTTATCTCTTTTATTCTTTCAGCACAGGTATGCCTGTTTATTACATAATACTAACGTCTCGAACTGTTTTTTCACATATCTTTCATATTATAAATATATTATTATATCTGTCGTTATATTATATACTTACTTATATATTTAATCATCTAAATGTTTCTATTCTGTATATATATCTATATATTATATATTATACTATATTATATAAATATAAATTTGCCTTAGGTATGAATTTATACATATCTCTTTATGTACATATATATTATGCTCCGTTTCTTTTTTTTTTTTTAATCAAAACTATGTATATAACTAATATCTACCTACGTATATTTATTATAGCAAATGAAATCGCATGAAGAAATGAGCGATACGTATGTATAAACATACGAGTACTTTGACCCGCACATGCTTGTTCATTTATACATGTGATTGAAAATATCTAAAGTTTATGTGAATTCGCGTGCTGTGCGTATCGCTCATCGTCATTTTCCTTATGTTAACAAATTTTTTAATAATCGCCAAAAATCTCCGAAATTTCATCATGAAATTTTCTAAATTTCAGCCTGCCCAGTCGGCAAGTGGCCGTGTTCGAACGGAGTCTGTATCGATGAGAACTTCCGGTGTGACAATCATGTAGATTGTCGCGACGGAAGCGACGAGGACAATTGTCGTAAGTTTTTGAAAACTTGTTCAACACTTTTATCGATTGATAAATATGTATAATACATTAGGATGTGCAAAAAAAAAAAAAAAAAATTCAAACGCACATCAACATTCCGGTAGAGCATCTCAAATAGAATGGGTGATATGAATAAAGCGAAGCATATGCTCATGCTCATATTTCTATGTGATTTGACTGTACACAAGTGTACAGTAAACACATACAAAAGTATGAGCATGAGCATATGCTTCGCCTTATTCATATCACCAAATATCTCAGCCAAATATGAGCTCTTAATATTGATGTTTAGAACTACCTAACTCAGTTTTCCCATTTTTGATTTGAATAACACGTGAAAAAAAATCGGAAAATTTTCGAATCGTTTTTTCTCGTAACCGGCTTAATTTAGAAACTATCTGAATACAGATTCTTATAGGAAATTTTACGCTCTACAAAAAAGTACTGAGCTAGACATTTCCTAACTCTCACCGATTAAGAGATATGTGCCTGTAAACATTGAGTCGTAGCGTCATAGAGTCATACGACTCTGCGGAAAACAATTTATTTTTTAACCGCGCATCAAAATTTCGGTAGAGCATCTCAAATAGAACATCTCAGCCAAATATGAGCTCTTAATATTGATATTTAGAACTGCCTATTTTAGTAACTAAAATTATTAACTAAAATTAGTAACGAAATTAGGTAGTTCTAAATATCAATATTAAGAGCTCATATTTGGCTGAGATATTCTATTTGAGATGCTCTACCGGAATGTTGATGTGCGTTTGAATTTTTTTTTTTTTTTTTTTTTTGCACACCCTAATATACATAATATGCTGTAATCCATCTTTTTCGAATCGCTCCTGCAGAGGAAGTCACACCACAGCCGCCGACCTGTCGACAAGATGAATTTCAGTGTAGTGACGGTGAATGTATTCCGGGATTGGCACGCTGCGATCGTATTAGTGACTGCAGGGATGCTGGCGACGAACTTGGCTGTCCACAAGGTAAGTTGAACGGTTCTAATCTTGTGTTATAGTAATTTGAGTCGGTCAGATAGCTAATGTAAGTTCGGCTCTTTATCTATCGCGTCCACGAATAACTTTTTCCTAATTAGCTTAGTCTCTCTAAGTATATAACGCACGTATTACAAGCTGTGTGAGAAAATCTACTTATATACATAATGAGAGATAAATAAATGACCAAGGAGATAAACACCTTAATAAGTATATGTAGATATGAATACTTAAATACTTCATATACCTAGAATCGCTAAAGTATTCGCAAAACACTGTCAACAACCAGCTCCAGGTAACCACGGTGTTGGATATATCTTCTGTTCTCGTCTCTTTCTACGGTAAATTATGCCAAATCACAAAATTGACCACAATTTTTGAACCGAAATCGTGATATAGACTCGGCAAGAACATCCTACTACCTTAGATAAGTTCAATACAGTAGCTATTCCGCTTTGAAATTACGATCGAAACTAGGACGGAGGTGCTCGATTTTTATAGTGAACAGTTGAATACGAAGTGGGCGAGGATTACATAATACAAGTTGCGATGATTACTAAATTTGATGAAAACTTTCGAATCATGTTTTACCTATTGTGGCAATAATTTATATAATGATCGACTTTTGTTGAGCATTCATTCATATAAATGTTTTTATGACCTATGAGATCGTGAGTAAGCTATGTGAGTCGAATTTTGGTTGATATTCAAAAATCAATATGTATTGGGAAACATTGAAGAAGACCAATTATTTAATGAATAATGAGACTTGTTCCGATTTATCGATCAGCTAGTTTAACGTAGGTATAAAATATATAGGGTTTATAATGGAGAATCGGTGAAAAGGGATGAGAAACGAGAACGAAGAAAAGGTAACACTGTGGTTCAGATTGGGTTACTTCTAGGTGTAGAAGCATTGGATAAAACCTCTTCTGCTGAGAGGCGTCCCGAGAGAACGACATACGCGACCGTACCTCTACCAAGAAGTTGTGCCGCGGGTGACTTTGTTTGCGCTGACGGAGCTTGCATCCCCGCGGCTCACCACTGCGACCATTTCTACGACTGTCGTGATTTTACCGACGAACAGTACTGCTTCGGTCAGGCAGGCTCGTTTCACAGTCAAACTTCTTCGATCATTATACAATACAAATTAATCTTTCACTTTCTTAACACACACACACACACGCACACAGACACGCACGGTTTCAAACAATGTCAAAGACAAAGACGTACATATACTCATCGACACATATGCCTACAATACCTACGCCTACACGCGTATGGGGAATTCCAGCTCAACTTGGCCTAGATCTGGATTCTACCAGTCACACTCAGAAAAAGGTCTTGTTGACACAACCAAAATTTGGTTATTATATGCACAATCACATTTTTTTTTTCAGTCAATCAAATTTTTTGTTCAGTCAACCAAAAATTTCGTTCGGATAACCAAAATTTTGTTGGGAAAACCAAATTTTGTTGGGACAACCAAAATTTTGGCTATTCCAACAAAATTTTTGGTTGACTGAACAAAAAAATGTGATTGTGCATATAATAACCCAAATTTTGGTTGTGTCAACAAGACCTTTTTCTGAGTGCACGATATCCTCAATTGCACTTCTTTTTGTATTGAAGTGTTAGATGATGGGCTTGCGATTTGTGATTCTCGAAGACTTCCTTAGACATAATTCACAAGGTATACAAGCTCATCCAACACTCCAATATGATTAATGAAAAGGGGCTGGGTTGAAAGTCCGAATTTTAAAAATTCCAAACAGCAAAAGTTCCGAATCTCAATATTACAGACTCACAGTTTTTAGCAAAGGTATTTCCCACCACGGTCTACATTCCCGATTTCAAAAATTTTTAAACGAGGAACTCCGAACGTTTCAAGTTCCGAAGGGCCAAACTTCCGAAACTTGGAACTCACGCATGTACTTAATCCGTATTTAATAAATTGGATCGTATTGATCGAATATCGAAACCAATAAATGGTCAAATTAATCGTATTGAGATTAACTTTTTGGAAAACACTTTTCAAAATCGTATCAGTTATTTATGACATCATGAAACTATCGATTAAAGTAAATAAAATGAGTTTCGTTAAAAAGTGTCTCGATTAGAATGAACTATTTTTTGTCTTCACATCCTGATAAATAGACCGAAATTTTCGGATTTGTGAGCCTGCGGGAGGTATTGACTTTCAGAGTCTTGAGCTGTCTGCATTCTGACGTTTCCGAATTTTAATGTTCGGAATTCCAACGTTTCTAAAAATTCGAAATCGTCTCAGAACGAATTCGAAATTTCCACCGTTCGGAACTTCAAACCCGGCTCCAACAAAAAGCCAAACCGTAAATGCTGAGATTGAAGCCGATGTCGAATTGTGCTGAACTTCCCCATGTACACAGCTCGTTTCCTGTCAGTCGGTGTTAGCTGTCGAATAGACAAGTTTAATGTGTAGGTTTGTAAGATACGTTTGAATTTAAAGTAGCCAGTTGATCGACTTTTATAAAAAAAAAATAATAATAATCAGACTCGGAACCAGTGTTGTGCCGAGACGAACGCATCAAACCTGCCTTCAACCATGCAACGGTACCTATACCATACCAGAATGTTTATTTCAGGCGACCAAAACCAAAACAACACCAATTTCTCGCTGATTGATTGATTGATTAATTAATTGGTCGGTTAATTGGCTCGTCGATGAACGGATTGATCGATAGTGCATCTCTGCCTGGTATCACCGTTAAATTTTGTAGTATATCATTATTCGATATAGTAGGTAGACTATATACTGTTCCTACAATAGGCATTTTATGGACAAATAGTGACGTCCGCTCGTGCACAGGCCAGGTGAAATTTTCTGATAAATAAATCATCGAGGATACTCCAATGAGTAGAATAATGCTCTCGATTTATTGTCAGCGAGCGGACGACGCTGGCACGTTCGCTATATATATGAAAATATTTGACACATCGTTTTCAAAAAAACTGCATCTAACATTGACTTCTTTTATATTATTATACACTTCAGTTATATAATTCCTACACAACATACGTTTGTTTGCCACAATTATTATTTTACTGTAATACGTCTTATGAATTCGTTCCTATATGTTCAAGATAAGTTGACCCCTCGCGCACAGTACATAATGCACTTAATTTTTTAAAGTAAAAAATACCGCAAAGGTATACATGGATGATTGTTGTAATAATTTCTATGGAAATGCGGTGGGTTCAGGTTAACGTGAACGAGGATTAATTAACTAGATGTTTGTAGATTACTGTAATCATTTGTTGGACGTTCACATACTCGGCGTTTCCGTCTATATAGTGACAAGAAAAAAATTAAAAAAAAAAAAACTGGACCACTATTTTTCTTAATCACTATTTTAAAAAATGATTAAGTAACGTCCGGTTTTTTTGTAACCACCTCATATACGCACCGCCTATACCTTATACGTTGTTCTTTGTCCACGTAGCCTGAAACTGTGTTATTACAATGATACCTTGTATAGGAAACGGTGAAAAATATTGAAATCCAAAACTATATAAATATATTGAATAATTTATTTATCAAATTTCTGCGTACGTCCAAAGAATAAGGTCGCGGGCGATGACGTGCGTAACATATAATATATGTCATTCATATAATATGTATATACATATTTCGTAAATGTTAGAACGTTATTTTATATCTATATTAGTATGTATGTAAATAATTGGAGGAATTTAATGGTTCGTAATTAGAGTTTGAAATCTCTGTGTCTTGTATCAGTTATCACGATGCAGTCGTAGCTGCAGGATGATCGTTACATATAATATAATATAAGTATATGATAACTGCAGCCCAACGACCGTATTGCAAGGATATTCGATCCTCGGCTAAACTATGTCCTTTACATCCTTAGGTTGTGTCCAAGGTGAATTCGAGTGCAGAAACCAAAAGTGCGTTAGAGAAGAACAACAATGCAACCAGTACGACGACTGCGGCGACAACTCCGACGAGGAAAACTGCGGTAAATTTCACATCATTTTTTCGACTTGTAATCTCGCCTTACAAATCTTAGATACACGATTTTTAATCCCACACAATTTTTCACTTTCAGTTCCGAACCAACCCCTTAGACCAGGCGGTAAGAACATGATACTATATAATTACCTTATCCAAAACTTTTATTTTGTGCTTTAAATACCGAAATTTTTTCATCCCCCGATCTACTTCACGGTCCCGTTTTGAGTTTGCCGATTTTTGATCACTCGCGATCATCCATTCGATTTTGGAATGAAGTATCCCCCCGAAGAAACCCCCTCTAGTTCTAAAATTAGGGATTAGGGTGGTTAAAAAAAGACCTAATTTCTCAGATGTTGCTGCTCATCCGTGAATATGTTGTTTGTCATTTTTTAAAATTATTCCATTTTTTTTAGCTCTATTGGACAATATTTACTACTGCCTCAGTGAAGTTGAAATTTCGAAATTTTGCCATTTTTGACAATTTCAAAGTTCTCAGATCAAAGCGCTCATCTGGCTACCTCGAGATTCTCATTCAATGAGCATGTTGGTTCAAGATGAGACTCGTACGATAATATTTAGTACTGCCTCGGAGACATTGGAGTTTTTTTCAATATTTTGCGTTTTTTCGGAGATTCGATCGCCAGGTGCTGCTCATGAGACAGTTTCATCTTACCAATATAAGGAAGAAATCCGAGCAGTTTGTAGTCTGCAGGACCATTTTTACTACTGCCTCATCGAGGGTGACTTTCCTTCAAGTAAAATTAGCAACATGAGGCAGTAGTAAAAATGGTCCCACAGACTGCAAACTTCGTGTAGTCTTCGTTAAAATGGTAAGAAAAGACTGTCTCATGATCAACACCTGGCGATCCAATCTCTAAGAAAACCCCTAAATAGTGAAAAAACTTCAATGTCTCTGAAACAGTACTAAATATTATCGTACGAGTCTTATCTTGAACCAACATCCACATTGAATGAGAACCTAGAGGTAGCCAGATGAGGACTTTGATCTGAGAACTTTGAAATTGCCAAAAATAGCAAAATTTCGGAATTTCAACTTCACTGAGGCAGTAGTAAATATTGTCTTATAGAGCTAAAAAAAAAAATGGAATAATTTTTCAAAATCACAAACAACATATTCACGAATGAGCAGCAACATCTGAGAAATTAGGTCTTTTTGAACCACCCTATTAGGGACAAATGAAAGGTCAGGTTAAATTGAGACAAACTTTTCCATCCCTTGCATCTCTGTCAATCGAACAATCCAAAGATCCCTCGAAGCCGTGCTCGGCCAACGAATGGAGGTGCGAAAATGGACCCTGCATTCCCAAGCATCAACGGTGTAACCACATCGTCGACTGTCCAAGGGACGACTCTGATGAACTGGACTGCAATTATCAGGTCTTACCATGCTCCCCTTGGGAATGGCGGTGCGAAAATGGCCCCTGCATCCCTTTGGGAGAACGGTGCAACGGTCGGCAGGATTGTCCTCATGATAATTCTGATGAGCTAGACTGTACTGAAACCGAAATTCCGCGTCCCTCCCGTGAGTTTAGTTAGCACACGCTCGCATCTGCACTCATGCATCTGGTCCAGGACCTTGATAGCGGATGAGCGGCTTGTACGGCCGACCTGGTTTGCGGTTTGCTTGAGTTTTATGGCTTGATAAATACAATACATATTTACAGATCAGGGAAAATTAAGGGATACTCTCGCGCTTGCTTCACTGACGATACGTTAATTATATTAATTATGCGATTATAAGTTTAATACGAGCCGAGAAAAAGAAATTATAGCTCGAAATAACTCTGAACACCGAATGAACAGTAGCGCAAAAGCGTAAACTGTAGCCCCCTCAAAAAACTGACTGATTATTTTACTTATCCCATACTAAAATGCGATGATATACTAAAATTTAAAAGAAATGAATTTTTCTAATTTATATAATTTAATATAGGTATAATATAAGGCATAATATACTTACGCACACTAACAGGCATCTACTGAATTCGATTAATTTTTCGAGACTGCAGAGATTTATTATTCGACATTCGAACCTAACAGATATTTTTAATTTAATTCGTTTGACAATTAATACAATAAAAATTCAATTTTAACAAAGTTAATATCGGGATATAGTTTTTCATTTTTATTTTATTTTTTATTGTTTCTAACAACGAACACAATCACTGCGACAATTATCAACGAGTAATTTTTATAACTGACTGCATCCGATCTGTTTTTTTTTTTTTTTTTTTGTTTTCTATTTCATCGTTAAATTTCTTCGTTAAAAAAGAATCTTTGAATACTGACGATATCTAAGACAAGAAAATGATCCCAAATGACTTGTGGACAAACTGTCCTACAGTCTATGCCATTTGTTGAACTTGATACTCGCATACGAATCGTATATGAGTAAACTTTCTCATACCTAAATCTGTTCGCACTAGTATAGTAATTCCCATTTTAATAAGCTTCTAAACTGTTACAGCAGAACGGCTCGATCTCAAGACGTACCCGACCGAACAGATCATCAAAGAAAGTGAGTAGGATTTTTTTATTTATAAAGTTGAAAATGCCTGTTGGAATGATAATTGCCCGTTGTATACAAGGTAGTTCCGTTAACGGGCGGAAAAATATTCACAACCAGTTAACTTCTGACGATTCTCCTGAAACTTTTGTAATTTCTAACAGAGATCGTATAATTTTTTCCTTCTATTTTTTTCTTTTGTTTTTTCTTGTCTTGAGCTCTGCAATTGGAATATTCAATTGTTCAACATCTTATGAAAACTCGGTTATATTATGATCTACAGCAATCAAGCGACGTATTTTCTATCCACATTACAGTTTTATCCACTTTTTTGAAAGGAACAATTATTAGCGTGATGAATGATACTGCAATATATTGTACTTACAATAATGTTCAAACTATCTAGAGTATTAACATTTTTTTATTCTTTGTTCCCTTGCTCTGGTCAGAAGCGGCAGAAGGTAAGCCTTCATCAAAGAGCAGCCTGAAATCACGCTACATATATCGGCTTATTTTGATTTCATGATCACATTCATGGAAAGATTTTTAATAATTCATACCACATCACGATGAACCACAGTTTTAATCCCGTTTTATTTGTATTGCAACAGAATTCAAAATTTCAAACGGCCAATACTACAATAACTATTCGTACTTTCATCAACGAACAGAGTTCTAAACTATTATACCTTACACCGTTACTTATATAATACCTATATGTATTTTGTTTTTTGCTGCAAGCTCCAAATATTTCACCGACAATAATTACAGTTATTCACCGATCCAACGACTATCCTCAGTAAATCGTTAGATCGGAGATTTGACTTATTAATGGTTATTATTATAACACACATGTAACACACTAGCTCATGCATACATACACCTACTCCACCTACACAAACTCACACTCGTAATACATTAGTATACAGGTGTAACATGTAACCGATTGAAAATAATACAGCGGTTATAATATGGTACAAGAATCTTTTTTCTTGCCACATTGTTCCGCTGTATAAGATAAATCCATAATAATTAAATCATCCGGGCAATGACCAACTCGTGAATTATATCTACGATCAAGTCATAAACCCATGTTATATTTCATGGGCGCAAATTTTGGAAAACATTAACGCAATTATACTAAAAGAATTCGTTAACCCGTTGGAATCATTACGTGGAGAATTGCTCAATTGAGGCATGTGATCAACTTGCATGGTCTATTATGGAGTATATTTTAAATTTCTAATACCTAATGTATATATATATATAGTTTATAACATAACAAGGTGAATTTAGTATAATATGCGTTCTGCGAAGACGTGGGTGTTATTATTATGATCGGAAACGCTAACTGCGTTTCATGTTTAGTCCGTTGCACAATTACCATTGTGTTGCTAATTATTGGAAAGTAGCATCATTTTTTAGAACTATTCAGGTATATCGCGTGATCGAAATTCATCTTCTCGCTGCTCTAAATTATACCAAACCTTGTGAACACTACGCTGTTACGTTTACAATGGCCGATGAGCATTTTTGGGCGGAAGAATTCCAGTCGGATGAAAAACGCGAATATGGTATCCATAAACAACGTCTACACTTACACAGATTACATACTTACACAAGGTTTTGCAAGCAAAGGAATGTTGTGTTCCAATGTTTTTCGGTACATACCTGCACGCGATATGATTTTTTGTAAATGTCCTTATGCTCGTGGAATTTGTGTGATGTATGGTATATTACACATCGTGCTCGCGGAGAATTTTACAACGTGTTTTTTTATTGCCTGCTTCAGCGCACCGGCGCGCTTTTATGATGACTTTTCAAAGAGTTCAATGTTTCCCTTCACGAATCGCAAAAGAATGAATTTAAAGAAATTATTTTAACGCACCTCACGCTAGGTCGACAGGTGGTTATTCAATGCCGAGACGAAGGCCTACAACGTGTCAGGGTCCACTGGATCCGTGAAGACGGTGCTCCTCTTCCACCTGGAAGCACCGACGTAAATGGCAGACTTGAAATGCCCAACGTCCAGGTCATCCACAGTGGTAATTACGTGTGCGAAGCATTGGGAGTCCCCCTGAACACCCTGGGACGAAGAGTCATCTCACATCTGACCGTTGAAAAGGGTAAGTCCGTTCTTCCTGCTCATCACTTCGTAATGAATTACTTTCAACGAAATGATGAGATAGCGAAATTCGCGGTCTCCTCAGTTTATGAGGCGGCCGTTCAATCGTATGCTCGCGATCATCAATTGTGATTTGTGATTTAAATTTACAGAAACACCTCAGACCCCAGGACCACCGCGAACCTGTCAATTCAACGAGGCCACTTGTAGCAATGGTGATTGTATAGACAAATCAAGAGTCTGCGACGGACGATACGACTGCACGGACGGCACTGATGAAATCAGATGCGGTAAGTCTCAACGCATTTGAATTAAACAGAATTTAAGACATGATCATGCGCCTATGCTGGTTCATAGATCGCGATGATCATTCGTGTCTTAAAATATCGCCTACAATTTATTACTCTAGGTGAACACGGCTGCGAACCCAACCAGTTTCGATGTGCGAATAAGGAATGTGTCAGCAAAGTCTGGCGATGCGACGGTGACAGAGACTGCGTTGACGGGAGTGACGAACAGAATTGTGAACCAGCTCCACCAGGCTCAGCCTGCCAGTACAACGAGTACCAATGCGCTGACAGACAGTGCATACCGAAGAGCTTCCACTGTGACAAACAACCAGACTGCTTTGACAAAAGTGACGAATTTGGCTGCAGTAAGTGATTTTTTATTATAATTTATACTACATTCGATTATTGATGATTTTCTTGAACTCAATATAGTAGTTATCAGTGCATGAACTTGTTATCAAAATCGCTTAATTTACAGCTAAGGCTCAGGTTTTAAGGCCGCCGCAACATATGGTGATACTCAACGTAGGAGAGACTTTCACCATCACTTGCACCGCACTTGGTATTCCATACCCTGAAATCAGTTGGCGTTTGAACTGGGGTCATATACCGGCCAAGTGTACAACGACATCAATAAACGGCACTGGAGTTTTAACCTGTCCTTCAATAGCGATCGAAGACCAAGGCGCCTACTCTTGCGAAGCAATAAACACTCTAGACAGGGACTTTGCTATACCTGATTCCATCCTCAAGGTCGAATCCTCAAATCCAGACGTTTGTCCACGAGGAACATTCAACTCGCTGGCTCAGACTGCCGATGAATGTATCTCCTGCTTCTGCTTTGGCGTCGCAACACAGTGTTCTAGTGCCGACCTCTTTACCTATCAGCTTCCGGCACCTTTCGACCAGTTCAACGTTGTCTCAGTTGAGACTTATCCGGAAATAAAAATTCTGGGTGAAGTAGCTGGAAATGCGCCAGAGGTTCGCCCACTAGGACGCAACGGAGTACAAGTTTCTGACCGTTATGGTGACTCCGGGAATCCAAGCAGCGTTGTGTACTTTGCTCTGCCAGAAAGCTACCACAATAGTCAACTCAAATCTTACGGAGGATACTTGAAATATACTGTCCGACACGGTGGCCGGGGAAGATCCAACGACGCTCCATCCGTAATACTTACCGGAAATAACTATGTCCTCTTACACAAAGGCGAGCCCATCTCGTCAGACTACGAAACTGAAAAGAGTGTGAGATTCTTCTTCGGTGATTGGGTCAAGCAGCAGGGTTGGGACGAGGTTACAGCTTCGAGAGAAGAGATTATGATGGCACTAGCACATGTTGATAATATTCTTATCAAGTAAGTTAATACACGGTATATCCAGAGGCGAAATGATTCCTCTAAACTAGGGCTGTACAAATAGTACAAAAATCGAATCAAATCGAATAATTTGAATATTCCAAATCATCTGAGGAGTGTGATTAAAATTTAGAAGCTTCCATTCTTCTTATTTTACTAGAGAACAGCTCAAATCTTAGAATATTTTAAATATTTTCCTTGAAGCAGCCTCATAGATGCTAATGTATGTATAGTAGGGTGTGTCACTTTTTTTTTTTTTTCTTGGATTCGGGATCTCACCCCCTCAGTATCTCATACTATATGCCATAATGTTGTGGTATGAATTTGAGCTATGTCGGATTTTTTTTAGAGGTTCCTCATCGAGTTTTTATGTTTTCCATTCATTTAACATAGGAAATTTTGCGACCATGGACATAATGCCGTATATCTTTTGAGTTTTTCTTGTTAATTGCGACCACTATGCGGGGGATTGTTCGCATATATCTACACGATTTTACGCACCATCATTCATTTTTTTGTTCTTCACCTATGCTCTGTAATAAATGACTATAAAATGACTTTAAACAAACAAAAATTGAAAAAAATAAATAAATAAATGAATAAATGATGATGCGAAAAATCGTGTAGATATATCTGAGTAATCCCCCGCATAGTGGTCGCAATTAACAAGAAAATCTCAAAAGATATATGGCATTATGTCCAAGGTCGCAAAATTTCCTATGTTAAATGAATGGAAAACAGAAAAACTCGATGAGGAACCTCTAAAAAAAATCCGACATAGCTGAAATTCATACCATAACATTATGGCATATAGTATGAGATACTGAGGGGGTGAGATCCCGAATCCAAGAAAAAAAAAAAAGTGACACACCCTAATGTATAGCTACTGGGACAGGTCTAAAATTGATTCTCTATGGAATTAGGTAATCAGCATTCCAATATAAAATAATACAGTGTCAATTATTTTCAACTGACAATTTCAAATTCGGAGTTATTACAATATTCGAATCATTCGATTATCTAAATGATTCGAACTATCCGAACGCTTCAAATTATGACACAGACGCTAAATTCGTGTATTTCTCATCCAGAGTGAAGTACGACGACGGACCTATAGATACCACCATCACTAACGTATTCATGGATACAGCAGATGTGCGTAACACGGATCAAGGTGCTGCCACGTTTGTTGAAGAATGTCGCTGCCCAGTTGGTAAGTTTATCAAGCAGAATCCTTGATCTCAAATGACATTCACTGGCCATACTTCAATTGGAAACTAAGCATTTCACACTGGATCTTATTCATCGTTTCAGGCTACAGTGGTTTGTCATGCGAACACTGCGAATCTGGATACCTCAGGCGAGACAGTGGTCCATGGCTTGGACAGTGCTACAGAGAGGAGCCACCATGTCAACCTGGCTACTACAAAGACCCGTCAAGGAACATCCCATGCCAACCTTGCCCTTGCCCTCTCACCAACCCTTCAAATCAGTGAGTTTGTTGAGATTTATTTCACTTTCTTCTCTTTCCATGGATAGTCAATCTCAATTGAATATTTTGTGTTTATTTCCAACTTCATGGGTGGCTGTATTATTTCTGTTTGAAAATAGATACAGTCGAACTTGTCATCTTGACGCTGATGGTCAACCGACATGTGATTGTCCGCAAGGATATCTTGGACGTCGATGCGAAGAGTGTGCGCCTGGTTATCAGGGAAACCCTCTCCGCCCTGGAGACTCCTGCGTTAAGGTTGATGAATGTGACCCTAATGGCAGTACTAGTCCATATGCAGACCCTGCCACCGGAGTTTGTCAATGCAAGGTATAAACAACTAGTCGTTACACCCATTCAATAGACTTCTACAGATCTTGTTCATGGCTTTTTTTTTCATGAATTCAAAGACTTGCCAAATTTCAGCCGGTAATATTTCGTCTTGATCCATTACATTAATTTTCTAATTTCTAATTATGGTAACAGTTATACAATATCATTGATTTTACTCGTATTGTTCTTGTTAATACTAACATTCCTGATGGATTTGGACGTAATTTCCGTGTAATGTGAGTATACATGTATGACTATGTAAATTCTATATTCAATTACTATTCAATCACAATTCGATACTAATGAATAGAACGATTTTACTTTTATTGATTATCACTGGCGTAGCTACACTTCCAGCGTCCTGGAGCCAAATTCTTTAAGCGCCCTCTCATATGGATATTTTTTCAGTTATCATAATCAGTTATTATATAAATTGACAAAAATTCGGACCAAAGAAACAAGAAAAATCATTTCCGGGGTGCCCCCTAGACCCCGGCGCCCTGGAGCAACTGCTCCCTCTGCTCCCCGACGCTACGCCACTGTTGATTATCCATCTCTGCACAACAGGCTGTACGAAAAATATACTGTCTTTTTCAGGCATTCTCAACTGGTCGTACCTGCAACAAATGTAAGGCTAATACATTCCACCTTGCTGCAACAAATAAATTTGGATGCGTCAGCTGCTTCTGTATGGGTGTAACTTCAAAATGCACTTCTTCAAACTGGTATAGAAGTGAAGTAAGTCAACATTGCGCTTCTTTGAGCGTAATAACTAATGATCAGGGGCGTATTTACCCTAGGGCCATGGCGGCCATGGCCCGGGGCGGCAGGCTGCGAGGGGCGGCGTCAGCCGCCCCGCGCACTTAATATTTTACGAAACGAACACAGGATCAAGTCTGTAGGATGGATAGAACCGAAAATATGAGCATTTAAAAGACAGCGTGTTTCCGTTTTTTGCCCTTTTTCTACGAAATTCAACCCTCTGCAACTCTGAAACTATTGAAGATAAAAAAATTTGAAAAATTGTTTGATACATTCATTTGACTCGTAGAATTTGTAAAAAAAATCAAAAAAGAATCGGAGACATCAAGTGAAATTTTCGATTTATTTTTATTTAAATTTTCGCCATAAAACTTCAAAAATTACACTCAGAAAAAAAATTGCTAACCAAATCGTTTTGTTGGTCACTTTTGGTAGTTGCAACAAAAAATATTGTTGGCGGAACAAACCAACAAATAGAATTCGCCTACCTTTGTTGTGTCAACAATATGATGCGAAATGCCAACAATATTTTTTGTTGCAACTACCAAAAGTGACCAACAAAACGATTTGGTTAGCAATTTTTTATCTGAGTGTATAACCGATTGATCTTGCAGATGATCTACAAGAAGAATGTGTTCTTTTAAAACAATTCTTGACGTCTCATGAGAACAAAATGAGTTTAAGGCAACTTATAGTGTATTATGTGGCATGCCCGTAAACCAAGTGTTTTTCGGCGAGAATATTCTGAATCATTATTAATACATTTTTCTGAATAATTATTATACATAATTCTGAAATGATTATTCGAGTCAAAAACGGTTTACGGGTGCGCCCCATACTGTATTTTTTTCGAAATAGGCATGAAAAGTCACTTTGACGCCTGTTGAGATTCACTAGACGAAGAGTGGGGTTATGGTGCGATCTGTCGCGCACTTCGAACCGCGCATCGAAACTGCCGTATAAAGACTTTATACGGCAGCTTTGGAATGCGCACTTCGAACTGCGCATCCAGACTGCCGTATAAAGACTTTATAGGGCAGTTCTGAAACCAACCGTATAAAGTGACACTTTGTGAATCGAAAGCAGGCGTCAAAAAGTGACTTTTCATAATACGTGCATGAAATGGGCCTTCTTTCATGCTTGTCGGGCGTGGGGAAAATCGCTTGTGTCGAACTACGACGAGAGCGGGAGGGAAAGTACTTTTCCTCCCGCTGCAGTGGGGAGAAAAGTACTTTTCCTCCCGCCCATATATATATATATATATTATATATATCCCTTTTCCGATCGACGCGCATCAAAGAAGACCTATTTCGTGCCCTTATTATGAAAAGTACAGTGTGCAACTAGAGGGGGATGGCCATTTCTACCTCGGGTGAGACGTTTTTAGCACTCGTCGTCGTCTCGGGCACCTTCGGCGCCCTCTACTACGACTCGTGCAAACGTCTCACCCTCGCTAGAAATGGCCATTTCCCCCCCCTAGTTGCACAATATACTATTTCAATGCCTATGCCGAAAAAACCTAATTATTAAGCAAAAGGATTTGAAGGAAGCATTTCCATGTACAGAAATACACAGAAGAACGTTTGAACAGTTTAGCCATCCTTAATATAGAAGCTGACTTAACCACATCCGTTAATTATGATAGTGTGATTGACGAATTTGTCGACCAATTTGTGCACCGCAAAAAAATTCAAATATTCAATAATAGTATATTGTGTAGCAAGGGCGTAAAGTGGGCTTTTTTAGACCGAGTGTGGAGTTTGCAGTACTAGTTGGAGGCGAGGGAGCACGAGTCGAAGACGAGTGCATCCGCGAGCCGAAGACGAGTACTGCAACCACACGAGGTCAAAAAGCCCACTTAGCCCTTGGTACACACCATATTTTTTGTAACGCATGTATTGATTTCTGCGTTTTTTGTGCTTATAAGCGGCATATATATATATATATATATTGCTTTTGACCTAAAAATAGGGTCAAAAGTAGCCGTTTATTGACCGCTTAAAAAGAGCGGGCAATAATGGATTCATTATTGCCCGCTTCTTCAATAAGCGGGCAATAAAGAATTCTTTATTGCCCGCTTATTCAATAAGCGGGCAATAATGGATTCTTTATTGCCCGCTTCTTCAATAATATATACTATATATACCCAGATAACAATCGTGCGACGCACAGAGCCATCACAACGTGCGGCTCACGTCGTGCGAGCGAGAACGCGCCCTTCTTGCTAGCACGAAGTGACGCCATCACGTGTGCGAGCGTAATGAGTCGCATCTGGCCATCACGCGTGCGAAGGCATACAATCACACGTGTCGCTGTTGTGCGCCGCACTGCGTGCGGGCACCATGATGTCAGTGTGAAATCATCCGATATGAGATGATCAATATTATTTTCATCATAAAACAGTTCGTAAGATTTACTCGATGTTTCAGAATTCGTGACAGATATTTTCCAAGATCAAACTTAATTGTCAAGATTGGGAGCAAAATTTGTTGAACCTTTTTTTGCGAAATATTGTTTTTTATTCACTATTTCTCGTATTTTTTTTTTTTTTTCATTTGTCACTCCCAAAAAATGCTGAGTGACGTTACTTAATTTTTTTTTTTTTTTTCAATATTCAGAACATTCGTTTGATGTTATAAAAAGTGGTTAGGGATTATTTATTTGATACATTAGAAAATAAAAAAAAAAAAACAGTGGCAGAACAAGACTCTGTAAAACTGATAGATGAACAATAAACTGCGAAAACAATTATTCCAGAAAAGAAAATTTCATTGCACAAAAAAATGGCTACGAAAGTCTCCATTTCGATTTCGACGAGGATTGACCCCGCAAAATATTTGTAACGAATCTTAAAGTAGCCGATAACTTTGAATACATTCGAATTTGCGCATGCACTGAACTAGACTTTTTGTGTAAATTAACGGTAAAAGTATAGTATAGAAATTTAGTGGAAAAATTATTTACGGGACCCAATAATTTGATATAATTGCCATTATAGCGAAAGCCTCATTATATCGATGGACTAATGCCAACTCTAGTAGGAATTTGATTGGGCTTTCCCCCGTGTTGGGTCAGCGCCTCAAAATTTCAATTTCCACCAATGTAAGAATATGTACATCTAAAGAGGTCAGAACAGTAGTAGAGTCAACAATATTTGATGAGGTAATGAAAGTAGTAAGCGAAAAAAAAAAAAAATTTAAGTATGAAAAGTGCGAGAATCCCATGTTAATCAAATATTAGCAAAAAAAAAAAAAAAAAAAAAAAAAAAATGCACAATTGTTTTTAGGCTATGAACTATTTGATACATGAAGATGATTTCGACCATACCAAGTGAAAAAAGTCAATTTCGGAAATAACGGAACCCTAATATGCAAGCACTTCAATCTAGGCGTGCAAATGCAAAATTTTGATGACTCTGAAATATTTCGAGTAATAACTTGACACTTTGATGGGCTCTGAATAAGTAGGAGAGTGTTAGAGTTTATATCATATGGTAGTTTAGCGTAGCGGTTAGAGCGTGCGACTGGTAACCGAGCGGACGTGTGTTCAAATCCCAGCGGGGACGAAAAATCCGGCGGTTTTTTCAGTGGATGTAAAATGCATTTTCGTCGATACGATGCGTAGGTAGGGTCGACTGACGATAAAATATGTCAGATTCTGTGTTTTTTTTTTTTTTTCTACCATTATTACTTTCCATTTCATGATAATAAATTACGGGCTTCGACATGAGGGCTAGCCCGATCATCGGAAAGTACTAAGGTAGTTCGTATTTTAATTTTATACATATTTTGAATGAAAATGTTGCATTATATATAAGCTGTTTTTGATTTTTTTACGAAACATATCAATTGAATTGGTACCATCTGGGCAAACCTCATACCATCACGACATGCAAGCGATATGCGTGGCACGCGCGTGATGCTCACGACATGCGAGCGATATGAGTCGCAATTGATGACACATCTGTGTGGTGATATGAGATCATGCCGTGCGGATTAATCCGCACGCGTGAGAGCGTATACGCTCGCATTGTGCAGACATTTTGTTATCTGGGTATATATATATATTATTGAAGAAGCGGGCAATACTATATATATATACTATATATATATACTATATATATATATATATTATTGAAGAAGCGGGCAATAAAGAATCCATTATTGCCCGCTTATTGAATAAGCGGGCAATAAAGAATTCTTTATTGCCCGCTTATTGAAGAAGCGGGCAATAATGAATCCATTATTGCCCGCTCTTTTTAAGCGGTCAATAAACGGCTACTTTTGACCCTATTTTTAGGTCAAAAAAACGCAGAAATCATGCATGTGTTACAAAATAGTATATTGTGTACCAAGGGCGTAAAGTGGGCTTTTTTAGACCGAGTGTGGAGTTTGCAGTACGAGTCAGAGGCGAGGTAGCACGAGTCGAAGACGAGTGCGTCTGCGAGCCGAAGACGAGTACTGCAACCGCACAAGGTCAAAAAGCCCACTTAGCCCTGGTGCACACCATATTTTTTGTAACAGCACGATTTTCGCGTTTTTTCAACATTGTTGATAATTTTCTTGAAATAATAAAAACGCCCGCTGCAGCGGGCGATTTTATTATAATAATGAATTGGCCCGCTGCAGCGGGCGTTTTTATTATTATGATAAAAAACGCCCGCTCGTCTGAAAACTGTCACTTTAGGCCCGCTGAATGGGTCAAAAAAACGTAAAAATCGTGCATGTGTTACAAAAATGGTGTTTATTATTTTGTATGGGCTTTTTTCATTATTGAGAGATTTTTTTTTCGTTATTCTATGGGGCGGCAAACCTTATATGCCCAGAGCGCCAAATCTTAAAATACGCCTCTGCTAATGATCAACCTCATCTTTCAGGATCGAAAAAGAATTTACTGAATAAAAATTTGTCTTTCAGATCTATGTAGCATTCACCAGCTCGGTCCGCGACTTTTCTCTTGTAGAGTCCAAATCTACTAATCAATCACCTATCGTTGATGGCATCCGTCTGAACAAGATAGATAGGGAAATCGTATACGATGCATTCCCCAACCGTGAGACCAACGATGTTTACTACTGGCAGCTGCCCAGCAATTTCCTGGGTGACCAACTCGCTTCC
Source organism: Tenthredo mesomela (assembly GCA_943736025.1). NCBI lineage: Eukaryota > Metazoa > Arthropoda > Insecta > Hymenoptera > Tenthredinidae > Tenthredo > Tenthredo mesomela. The sequence goes on from OX031016.1 coordinate 2,697,436, forward strand.
TATGGTGGCAACCTTAAATATACAGTCAGATACGTGCCTTCCCCAGGAGGCGCAAGGTCAAGGAATAATGCTGCCGATGTTGAACTGATGAGCGTAAGCCTTTCGTGCTTCTATAAATTCAACATTAATTGTTAATTTATTGTATCTCATATCGACGATACATCATGATACTAGTTTATTTGATTTCCAATATCAGTTCACCTCTCGCAACGTGTTTTTGAAGGTAATTTCTACTTCTGTTCCCCACAGTCTAACGATATAATCCTTCGCCACTACTCTAATAAACAACCGGAGCCCAACACTGCTGAGACATTCACAGTGCAATTACTCGAGGACTACTGGCAGCGTAATGACGGAACAACAGCCGATAGGGAACATCTTTTGATGGCATTAGCCGATGTGCAGGCAATCCGTATCAAGGCGACATACACAACGCATACCGATGAAGCTGCGTAAGTATGAAACCATCAAGATTATCCTGATGAAACAGCATCTTTCCGATCTCTCCCTTCTGTATGAGTAGGCATGAAAACTTCGAAGAAATGAAACTTCGATGAATAAAGCCTTAAGACTAAGAGCAGTACGACTGCAAGACAAAAATGAGTAAACAAAATTCAATTTGTATAAGATATACTGGAAATCTTATTTGGGAAATTAAAATCTTTCAGACTATCTTCGATATCTCTCGATACCGCTGTGAACTCAAACACTGGTAAGGCACGTGCAGTCGAAGTTGAGCAGTGCAGCTGCCCTGCTGGATACAGAGGTCTATCTTGTGAGGACTGTGACGTTGGTTACACTAGGGATATCGGTGGACTTTATCTTGGAAGCTGTGTGCCATGCAACTGCAATGGACATTCAACACAGTGTGACCCAGAGACCGGAGTTTGCGAGGTTTGTATTTAGTAATCTGAAAAGAATCTGTGATATCATCGACGTTTTCATTATCAGAATTCATTAAAAGAATTTTACTACTAGCTCGGCTTTCTCGTACCTAACAGAACCCAAACCGTTTCTGCCTGTCTTTCTAGAATTGTAGAGATTACACAACTGGTGAGAATTGTGAATCATGCATTTACGGCTACGAGGGCGACGCGACTCGAGGATCTCAGCAAGATTGTCAACCAGGAGTAGGTCCAACCAGACCTCCAGTCTGCCTCTGTGACCCTGCTGGATCACTTGGAACTGATTGCTATGACGGACAATGTGAGTGCAAAACAAATGTCGAGGGTCCTGAGTGCAATCATTGTCGCCGCAGCACATTCGGACTGTCAGTCAACAACATAGATGGATGCGTTGAATGCTACTGCAGTGGCGTTACGAATGAATGTCATGAAAGCTCCCTCTTCATCAATCAAATACCAACTGTCATCTACGATTCTTCCCACGGATTCACCCTGACTGATTCGTAAGTTTCCATCATCAACAAATTCCAAAAAAAAAGCCGAAATCTCTTTTGACTTCAACCGAAATACTACAGTTTAAATGCACAAATGAAGTTTAAACTGAGTTTTACTGTAAATCAACTAAACATTCATATATTTTCAAAAAGACTTGAATTTTTATGCCGCACATGCATCAGAATAGTGAATGGTTTTGTCTGTGCGCAGTAACCGGAGAGATGTAATAAGAGAAGGATTCGACCTAAACACTGCTACAAACGAAATCGGCTACCGTTATCCTGATTCTCGGGACCAAAGGCTGTTTTGGTCTTTACCATCTGAAATCACAGGTAATCAGGTGAGGAGTTATGGTGGAAATCTACGGGTCACCCAACACATCTCGACACGCTCCGGTGCTGAGAGCCAGAAAGACCAGGATGTTGTTCTGATCGGCAATGGAATTACCTTATACTGGACAAATTCCGAAGAGATTCAACCTGGTATCCCCCTGGTATGTCACAAATCCATTTGTTCTATCAATTAGTCATCTATTCTATGAACAAGTTAAAAAATAATTTTTACTATCATGTATCTATGTCTCATTATAAAACCCTGACATTTACAGACATATAGCGTGCCGTTAGTTGAATCAGCATGGACACGATTGACACAAGAAGACGGTCTGCGAAGCGCATCTCGTGCAGATCTTATGACCGTTCTCTCAAATTTGGAAGCTATCCTGGTACGTGCGACACACAGCTCAAAAATGACGGCTACCTACATCAGCGATGTCAGCCTCGACACAGCCGTAGAACAACGTGTAAACAACAGACGAGCAACCCAGGTCGAAGCCTGCCGTTGTCCATCTGGGTACGCTGGAACCTCCTGCGAAACCTGCGCTACTGGGCATTACAGAGACGTAACTGACGTCTCCCGCAGTCTCCTAGGAGCCTGTAACATCTGTCCCTGCAGTGGGAACGAGCAGGAATGCAAGGTCGACAGATTAGGTGGTGTTAAATGTTACTGCTTGCCAGGATTCAGCGGGCTGGACTGTTCTGTGCCTGGTAAGAAAGTTATTTCACTAACAGAGTGTTTGGCTTGTATCACGAATTCATAATTCATGGTCACAACATATTTCTGTGGAACACTAGGATTTGATACATAGCTCGTATTATTAGCATTTGCTTGATCATTAAATCTCCAATTGATATATGTAAAGCTTGACAAACAATATCGTTGGAATAACGTTCATCCTAATCTTTAAGGATATAGTTGCCCACATCCGATATAAGCTGAGGATAAAATCATCTCTTGGTGTATTTACTCATTCTCTTCGAAGATATAGCATGACTATCATAAGTACACTTTGCATGGATGTATACATACATATATCTATAATGTGACACACGAACACAGGTGAGTTCAGAGTAGGTCTTATGCCAATGATGGTCTCAGCAGCTCCGCACAGTATCATCAAATACACGTGCAGTTACGATCATGCGGATATTTTATACATCCAGTTCAATTTAACTTCCTTTAACGGATTGCCTGTCACCTCACGGGGCTTGATACCTGAGCCCATTATAAGAACAGACAATGGAGCAGCCCGAACCTGGAATGTTCTTGTGGGAGAATATCCTTGTAACGTGGAATGCCATATCTTGGATCATCACAGGAAAGAAATCGCTATGATCACTACCTGGATGGCACCAGGTTTGACGGACTAAATCATGAGAGCTTCGGCATTTGTCCGTCTTTGGGGCCTCAGTATATAGAATACAGGGACAATTTTGCCAAGGAATTTAGTCTTCGAATGCAGCACAAGGAAATAATGGATTGAAATAAGACATCTAGTAGTCTAACGAGCAGACAAATCTATTCTAATACGGTTTCAATGAAGCAGTCGTTTCGATTCCTCGTAAAAGTGAAATCAAGTTCCTTTTGTTGCGTATGAAGCTTGCAAGCACATACAGTATGTACACTTCATACTGTGCATACACACATAGCTTGCCATAGAATCGTTTTGTATGTTTGTGCTATCTACTCGGCAATGTGACATGAATCTTGTGCTATCGGTGGATGTTGACTGGTTCCAATATACGACATGGTCACCCTTGCATATGTAATGCAATACTGCTCGCTTTGCACATTGTGTACAGGCTATAATTTATTATCAGGTGTTGTTGCACCTTCATCGTTCATCTAACAATAAGACTCTACGTATATTTTATATTGCATATAATTATCACACCATCAACATACATACATAAACAGATTTCTGGTCAAAGCACATGGCTCTTTTAGTTCTTTAACTATAGATCATTATTTATGGAGATTAGCGTAAGGCTAAGTCCATTTATTTAATATATTTTCAATACAAATACTCTACAATACCATTTCATGATAAATTTTCTTCTTCTTTTTTCCCCCGACTTCATTGTGTTTGTGTATGTTTGTTGACAGTATTTCGTCAACAATTGCATGGCATTTTGTGCAAATTAATTCTATAGGTAGAGGTAATTTCAACTGGAATTTCTTAAGTATGTAGGTACAGGGTATTCATAAATTAGAACTGCAATTACAAGAAATATAGTTCAACAAATTGTTGAACAATGAATTCATTTATCATTTCGTACCGCTTTTTCAATAACAATAATATTTTAAACACAGAATCATCAACCACAGAAGCTGTGGTGACCGATCCACCAGTACCAAATATCCTCGTTACAATCACCGGCGACGTAGGCCAGATTGTCCAAATTGGAAGCTCAGTGACATATAACTGCGCAGGACAATCTGAAGACAGCGTAAGTCACTGCGATAACATTCTATGAGGTTTTTCTGTACACTATAATAATGTTGGTTAGTTTGTGATCATGTATATCTAATGAGAATCTGTCGAAAAAATACAAACAGAGAACAATCAGCATCGAGTGGCAAAAGGAGAGTGGTCAACTCCCACCTGGCCGAAGCTACGATGATACCCAAGGTATTCTCATCATCAGAGATCTCAAGGTTACGGACAGCGGCATTTACGTCTGTCAAGTCAGCGACGGAATTAACATCGTTGTGAAGAAAGTCACCCTACTTGTTGGAGGTAAGCCGGAAATTATACAGGAGATAAATATAATATTAACGCTTTTAAACGTATCGTAAAACCTTCATGTAGGCACAATATGGTGTCCGTTTAAATAGTGATATCATATTATATATATTCACACAATGATACCATTTTGCACATTTAAATCATGACGTAAATGTTATTTCACGGCTGCAGCATTTCCAAAGAATCTGCTCAAAATACCAGGTATTATAAACGATTATACGATTTATAGTTAAGGGCTGTGCGAATAGTTGTCCAGTTGAATTGAATCGAATAGTTCGAAAATTGGAATGTAACGAATAATTCGAATATTCCGACTCATCCGAGTCGTTTGCTAGAAATTTAAAATCTTCTATTGTTTTCTTTCGTGTTTTTATTTTGGATTTCATCTTTTTTCTATTACTCGTATCAAGCCCGGGCACAGAACATCTCTGTAGGAGAATATATATTCCTTGTCAGAACATCTGAATAACTACTAATCCTGAATGTATAGCATCTCAAAGTTTACAAGGTTTCCCATAATTATTACTACAGATTTTAAGTCGTTGATGTGATTTTCTCACGGATCCTTATTGAACTTGACCTTAGGTGAACGTCCAGTCAAACCATTAAGACCCGTTATCGAACCACGTTACTTGAGTATTCAAGAAGGAAATCCTGTCGAATTCAAATGCAAATCTTCCGGTAACCCTCCGCCACAACTATCATGGATACGTGTCCAAGGAGAAATAAACCCTGACGCAGTGTTTGAGAATGGTATTTGGAGCCTTGCATCTGTAAGAAAGAGCGACGAAGCCGAGTACAAATGCATTGCACAAAATAGTGCTGGTACCTCTGAATTGGGCACCATCCTCTACGTCACTGGTAATACATTTATAGATCAAAGATTGTCATCTTTATGAACTCTGCAACTGTCATGATTTTTAATGTTCTCTTGTTCATTCAAACTACAGAAAGAACTCAGCCTGAACCTGAGCCACCTTCACCGATTATCAATCCTAACGAGTGGAACGACGGACCCGGTATTCCCGTCAATCTTGTGTGCACTGCATCACAAGGTGCAAGGATTACTTGGACTAGATCCGACAATGCACCGCTTTCAGTCTCGGCTAATGAGCAAAACGGAATTCTGACTATTTATGATCCAACTCCTTCCGACTCCGGCTACTACATTTGCACAGCAATTAGCTATGACGGCATTGAAACCAGAAGTACCGCAAGAATAACAATTCAATCCTCGTCAAGAGGACCTCCCAGCGTCAGCGTTGAGCCAGAGAGGCAGGAAGTATCTCAGGGAACTTTGGTAGAGGTGAAATGTATCGTCACAGGGGATCCTACTTCAGTCGTGACATGGACCAAACATGGAGAACCTCTTGCTGCTCACATTCAAGTTGTCGGAAATAATCTCATAATCGTCAACCCACAAGTTTCAGATCGAGGTGTTTATGTTTGCCGCGCTAGCAACAGTGGAGGAACTGCACAGGGCAGCGCCGTAATCGATGTAAACCGTAAGTGGGATACACCAAAATTTCATCAAATTTTTCCGGAAGAGGTTGATTCATTAATTCGTGGTCTCTATTAAAATTAGCAGACCTGACACATTGTATTTCTTCATCCATAAGTATCAGTGTTTAATGTTTTACATATACCGTATTTACGCGCAAATAAGCCGCACTTTTTTTCGCTTTTTCAACCTCCCAAAATCTGGGTGCGGCTTATACGCGGGTGCGGCTTATATGAGGATACAATTGCGAAATATAGAACAAAAAATGTTGGAACAGCGTAGAATGACTCAACATAGGTGTATAAGGAAACGCAATCAGTAAAAATGCCAAAAATACTTTATAACATTTTTTTATCTGAATCAAGATGAAGGAACAGGGGAACTCCCGTGATTTTGAAAGCGGTCGCGCATGCGTAAAGCAGTGTTGAGATTCGAATTTTGTCGCCGGCTTGTGTCATACAGGGGTGTGTTCCAAAACTTACTACGTAGTAAGAGTACGAGTCTAGCAAGAGCTTGAGGAGAGCTTGGTTAGAGTAATAAGTTATTATCTGGTTTTTGAACGACAGCTTTGGTCAACTACATGCTGTTAAAGCGATAAATCATTAATGGATTAATGAATTAATTAATTAACGACAGCTTTGAGATGTAAAAGACTCTTTAACTTGAAGTTGTGATCTGAGCATGCTACAAATCGTTCCGAAATTCAGAGTTACTATTTAGTAATGACGTAGATGTCGTTCCAAAATCTAGAAAGCGCACTACGAGCGTACTCTGGAGTATAGTTTTCTACCCATCTCAGCGAGGGAGGTACGCGTTACCCCCAGTTACCCCCCTTTCAGTCTGTATAAAGTTGCGCAAATCCCATTGCGCAAGACAGTATACCATTCGCATTGTTGAGTTGGGTGCACAAATTGTACTCTAGAGTATGCTTGAATATGCCATTTTCAGTATCATTAGTATGACTGAACAGCGACTCTGGGTTTTGGAACGTCTCTGAGTATACTCGGATCACTAGAGTAAGGTTTCGGAACGTAGCCCAGTCGGTGATTTCAGTACCGCGCCATTTCGCTACCCGCGGCTTATACGAGTGTAAAAACTTTTTTCCGCAAATGACCCTTCCAAAATCGGGGTGCGGCTTATACGCGGGTGCGGCTTATTTTCACGTAAATACGGTATTATCTTTGTAAATCATTCCAAAGGGGCTACCGAGCCATTGCAATTACTACATACTTCGGGAGGCCTAACTCTCATCCAACATTTTATTTTGTAGGTCGTGAGATGCCGATTATAGAACTGTATCCACAACAACACCAAGTTGTTCATATTGACGGCTCAGCTCTTCTCCAGTGTCGTGCAACCGCGGGGCTTCCAACGCCTTCTGTTAGCTGGACACGGAAAGATGGTAGACCCTTCAGTTCCAATGTTGAGCAGCTACCTGGTGGGATTCTTCGATTCAACCGTGTAACACTGGAAGACGGAGGATCCTTTGTGTGTTCCGCAGTTAACGAGGTCGGCTCCATCTCCCTGACTGCCACCATTGAAATCAGTACACCACCAATGATTACAATGACGCCATCCAACCGCAGCCCTCTTACAGTGAGACTTGGTGAGAGAGTGAAGCTCTCTTGCGCTGCCAGTGGCCAGCCTCAACCCTCCGTTGCTTGGAGCAAACATGGGAGCGGTGCTGGTGTCTAGTAAGTCACCAATGAACATTGCACATCTATGTAATACATAGATTATAGAAGGAAAAGAGAAACTTGTACCGATTTAAAATGATGTACCCTAGTCTTCTGGCATAGTTGTTACGGAAGTATTGTATTATTGGTATTTAAAATTATACTGTGTACCAATTCATTTGTGAAATTTCAATGAGCTATATATTTTTCACTCTCTGAATTAGTATTCCGAGCTGCCACTAGATATGAATTTTTATAATTTCAAGTCATTGGGTAGATCAGTCTAATGATGTATGACTTGTGAATGACCAGAGCTAATCATTCTGGCTTATTTTACAGTGCGGCACCACCGGAATCCCGGTCATCCACGGCAGTTTTTGAAATAAGCTCCGTGTCCTATGATGATGAGGGCACGTATACCTGCTTGGCAACAAATGACTACGGTCCAGTCGAGGAACGCATTCAAATCCGTGTAGAGAATTCCTGGTCAGAATCAGACACATCGACACTAAGTCCCAACACGGTGCGTTTTGATCAGTATTCAACCTCATATATCTATTGCAGATGATACAACGATCTATGTATATCAATAACTGTTATTCTTCACATTCGAATTCATCCAATCGTAATGAGCTAAACAGAAATATATAAACTTGATACACTAAATCATAGTGTATAATTCATTGATTTGAAGTACAACATTAATATCCAACAGAATGGCTCTAACGTGGGAGTCACGATTCCTGAAGAGAGTTTGAGAATTCCTGATGGTGGAAAAGTGGAAATGCGCTGTCAAGTACACGTCAGCGATCAAGAGGCTATTTACCTAGACTGGAAGAGGAATGACGGCCGCAATTTACCGCAACGCAGCACCGTACGTGGTGGCATTCTACTTATACCTGCTGTAACTAAGGATGACGCTGGTGCATACATATGTCAAGGGCTCAATAGCAACGGAAATGTCCTGTTTACCGCCACGTCTTATCTAGAAATTATATGTAAGTAGCATGATTACCTCAAGTCTATTTCTACGTCAGGTGAACCACTATCAGTTATAAAATCTTTCTACATGGAGTAGATATTTTAAACAAGACAAACTACTTGGACTATTCTAATTAAGCCGTTTGCCAAGAAACTTTCCCACCAATTATAACGATGATATACAATTTTGGAATCTGATCCTCAGCACCACCCAGAATCGAATTGGATCCGATACAACAGATCGTGAGACCAGGAGAAAGTCCATTAGTCGTTTGCCGCGTTACAGGAGATCAACCTATCGACATCGAGTGGCATGCCATTGATCGACCATTGCCATACGCGGTAACTCAAAGAGGTGGAGTCTTACAATTCAATGGAATCACCTCTGCCGATGCTGGGAAGTATGTCTGCAAAGCGACAAACAATGCTGGTACTGCAGAAGCAGTTGCCGAGGTCTTGATTAACGGTATGAATACTTTTTTACTTTTATTATTCAAACATATCCTCTATTCAGTCACTATCCCTGTTCTCGATTCAACAACTAGTTCCCATTCTTGTACTTCCATTTTGATTTCCGGCATCTGTTTTGTTGGCGTCTGCGCCACGTAATTGTCATAGACATGTTGCCTTTATAAGAACCTGAACCCCTGTTCTTGCATAGTCGACAATAGTAGAACCGAGTCCTGAGATAATTTAAAATCACAATGTTGCATAGGAGCCATTCCACGTCAGACCGGACAAAATAAATCAAAAAATGACCTCGATGTTACCGATTTCGTTATCATTTTTTTTTACGGGTTCTATGGAACAAATAAATTCATCAAACAATTTTTTTTTTTTTTTTTTTTTGGCCCCTATTTTCCAAGTTACACGGGGGTGAAATTCACGAAAAAGAGCCAAAAATCGAAAACATACTCCTCTTCAAACGGTCATATCTTTGATTGTATTCATCCTAGAGACTTCATCCAAGAACCATTTCAAAGCTATTGAATGACACTATTATAATATATTTATTTGATTTCACGGTAACAAACAATTCTATTTGTTATAAACAAATATATTATTCAAACGTGATTTTCAACGCAAATACCAAGCGATAAAATCATCAAAAAAATATGAGCGTATTCCTTGATCAATTCTCTACGAAATCGTTGAGTCAATTTTATGGAGAATCGATGGGAACCATGTTAAAACGATTTATTTATAAGCGACGGCGCGCGCTGCCACCGAAAAACCGTACCCGAGCCGGGTCTTTCAGCGGCAGCGCGCGCCGTCGCGTATAAATAAATCGTTTTCACATGGTTTCCATCGTTTCTTCATGAAATTGACTTAACGATTTTGTAGAGAATTGATCAAGGAATACGCTCATATTTTTTTGAGAATGTTATTGCGTGGCCCTTGCTTTGAAAATCACGTTTGAATAATATATTTGTTTATAACAAATAGAATTGTTTGTTACTACAGAATTAAATGAATATATAGAAATAGTGGCATTCAATAGCTTTGAAATGGTTCTAGGAAGAAGTCTTTCGGATGAAAACAACCAAAGATATGACCGTGAACATGCCCACCGATGCTTTCTCATGCTAGCCACACGTACCTGAGCCGGGTTTTTGGGTGGCAGCGCGCGCCGTCGCTTATAAATAAATCGTTTTAACATGGTTCCCATCGGTTCTCCATAAAATTGACTTAACGATTTCGTAGAGAATTGATCAAGGAATACGCTCATATTTTTTTGATAATTTTATCGCTTGGTATTTGCGTTGAAAATCACGTTTGAATAATATATTTGTTTATAACAAACAGAATTGTTTGTTACCGCGAAATTAAATAAATATATTATAATAGTGTCATTCAATAGCTTTGAAATGGTTCTTGGATGAAGTCTCTGGGATGAATACAATCAAAGATATGACCGTTTGAAGAGGAGTATGTTTTCGATTTTTGGCTCTTTTTCGTGAATTTCACCCCCGTGTAACTTGGAAAATAGGGGCCAAAAAAAAAAAAAAAAAAATTGTTTGATGAATTTATTTGTTCCATAGAACCCGTAAAAAAAATGATAGCGAAATCGGTAACATCGAGGTCAGAAAGCTGTCCGGTCTGACGTGGAATTGCTCATAGGTGGCTTTTGGTGATTAACCGATCCCTTTTTCCCTACCTACGTACCTCAAAGAAAAGCCCTAATAATTTTAATAATTTGATTCCCTTATTTAGGTAAAGAACTCACAATAACTGCAGGTATCTCATAACTTTCGAGTTCAAGATACTCGCGCAAAGTTACATTTGGCTCATTTTCTTTATTCTATATTCCAGAGTATCATCAGCCAGCGCGACCTGCAAATCAGCATGACATCCGCACATTCGTGGGTAGCTCAGTTCGACTCGACTGCCCCGCGGACAGCCGGTCTGTAATAATCTGGAGCAGGGACAGAGGAGATATTCCAAGAAACTCTAACAGAATTGGAAATTTCTTGGAATTGACTGGAGTTAAGGTAGAGGACGGTGGAAGATATATCTGTCGAATCACCACTGAGAATGGAGGATCTAGTACCAATTACGTCGATTTGACAGTGCAACGTAAGTATTTCTTTCTAGCTCTGTGTAGTGTGGTTTGAATTCAGCCACTTAATTTGCAAGTCTAGCTGACACATAGAGTATTTATTGATTAAAAATCTCTTTGAGTTTTGAGTTGTAATTAATGATAACTGTTTCAATATTTTGTGGTATCATTCTCCCAGTAGTGGTGTCATTCTTTTTGAATCAGTTTGCCGACTGTCCCTACATATTCAAAATCTGTTGCTTACACCTATAATTGCACCATTCGGTTGGAGTCGCTTCTCTGCAACACATTGTTTGCAGAGTCATTAGTCATTACAAATTGCTATTTTCACATTAGAACTGTCATTCAACAACAGCATAACATATCTATCGAATAATAGAACAGAATTACACCGGGCAGCCTATGAATCAAATTACTAGATAATTTCCAACTCATTCCTAATATCAAATAAATTATAGTATATACCTAGAACCAAGCCTATGACTACGTCGCAGCCCATGACGCCATATGCATTCAACAAAAGACATTATTCTGGCTCTTTCTTTCCATCCTTATTTCAAAGCCAAGTAAGAAATCAATCGAAGTTATATTGCATTCCATACTTTTATTAAAGAAGTATAAAAGTGTTGAAAAGTTTATCACACCATATCCTGAGTATCTTCATCTATTACCTAACATAATCGACTAATCGTGAAGCTTTATCATTCAGTTAACGTTTTTGTGAGTGATTTTTGCTGACCATCCTACAGGATCATGCAACCATAGTTATCCCGAAGGCGTCTAAGGCTAGACTTTTACATAGCTCGCATTATAATTTAGTAGTTAATTTGCTTGCGGATTGCATGCCAGTTTACGGAGAGCTGTGCGCCAGCCACGAATTCCAATGTCACAGCGCAGAATGCATTGACAGGCGCTATCTCTGCGATGGCTATATCGACTGCACAGACGACAGCGACGAGCAGTACTGCTTTAACAGATACTATCGCCATTATCCTCAACGAAAACGCGGTTTGTTCACAGATATGTTTGTGCGTAGTGTCTGTCGTTGTTCAATGTATCCAGCTTAGCTTCAATATTTACTGACTTGTCTACCTGTAGACAAGTTCAAACTACTGCTGACTCAACATTTCTGTTTTACTTGTTTAATTTGATGTCAGACATTTTTTCAACAGCTATACCACGGGCTTGATTCGAGATTTGCACCGAATCATCTGCTCGGTAGTCATCCGCATTATATCATCTAGCCTGAGCGAATAAGTGTATAGTTGAACAAAAGCCTGAACGAATATGTGAATAATTAAACAAAAACTTCCATTTAATTCACTGCAAACTCAAATCGGCGTACTGTTTCATAATCATGATAAATATAGATATATACCTATTACCTATATACCTCTACATAAGTCAGATCAGGATATAATGTACATTCTAGGCAATCAGTTTTTTCCTGCCACTGATTTATAATCGGTAACAGTTACATTATCCGTGCTCATTTATACCGTTTTTATTCTACTGCCATCACTTCCTAGTATGTTCAACCAATCCATGTGTACATAATGCAAACTGTATCCACAAAGGTATCTTATACTTTACATCCGTTGTATAGCTTGTTATTTTTCACCTGTGTCTTATTGTTCAATCTGCCACGGATCTCAATGGTCCACTTTATGTACGTGTATGTATATTAGCGTCAAACGCTGAGATCTATTAGTCCAGTACAAGGCTCTGCAGTCATGAGTGATACAAATTCATTACTAAAACCAAGGCTCTTCTGCAGCTATTTCTAGCTAATGAAAGCCTCTTTGATAATCATGTATAGAGACGCAATCTGCACATCCATGTATTCCAATAGAGCTTATAGTTATATAAATGCTCGTTAGCCTTCTGGGACTAATAGATTTCTTACACGAGATCGTACGCTAAAAGTAATAGACGTTTTTGATAACAGCTCAATCAGCGCCTGCGGTCACTGTCCGTGTACGGGCTTCTCAGGACCTGGTGAACATCGGAGATAGCATCGATGTACAATGCGATGCCTCCGGAGCTAGAGACGCACGCTATAGATGGACCAAGCTTAATGAACTATCACTCCCACGAAATGCACAGGACTATGGAACTGTATTGAGACTTACAAATGTTGCCACGGTTGACAGTGGAATTTATCGCTGCACAGCTGAAACACGAGAAGGCAGCTTCGACAAAGATTATGAACTTATCGTTCAAGGTAATTGTACATTGAGAGAAAAATCATTTCAAAGATATCATTGCACTTGGCGTTTGAAGACATCAAATCTGCGTGACTAGGTTTTAATTAAGGTATTTCACACAATATTTGTGAGGAAAACTAACAGGATCACTCATTTCTTTGTATATATGCTAACCGATCTTCTCTGGGTGAGTAATCTTCATCTTGTTGTACTCCGCTGAAACACCACCAGCCTACAATAGAGAATAAAATGTTCACTCCATGCTGTATGTGCCGCGCAATAGCTTCGTACTATACATAGCAGTTCCTTCTTGTATATTTATTATTGTTCTTGCAATTATATAGGTGGAAACAATGATGCGCCAGCTGTTGAAACAAAATCAGCACCATATGGATCTGGATTCATATTGGATTGTACTGCTGACATAGAACCACCGATCAGATACCAGTGGCAGAAACTCGGCGGTCGTTTGCCTGTTAATAGCCGAACATATGAGGTACGTACAGGGAATAAATTCCGCAAGCACTCTAATCTGTCAAATCAATTGTTTTTTTTTCAGACCTTGTCTTTTTGACAAGAATTAGAAAGTTACTCAACAATAGGGCACAAAGTTTTGATTATGACAACTCCTGAGCATCAAATAATTGTGTTTATGTCTTTATTTCGCTCAGAACCGATTAGAATTGCTGGACGTGAAAGCCGAGGATGCTGGCACATATATCTGCGAAGCGACTAACGGTCGGGTCAACATAGAAACACCACAAGTACTAGTTGTGACTGGTGTAGTACCAAACTTCAACCAGGCACCTGAGAGCTACATATCTTTTGCTCCTATACCAGATGCCACTCTTCAATTCCAAATTGAAGTCTCTTTCAAGCCTGAAAACTACGACGGTATTATTCTCTACAATGGACAGTTCAGAGATGGAACAGGAGATTTCATCCTCCTTTCTCTTGTTGGCGGTTACCCAGAGTTTAGGTATTGCCATACGATTTCATCAATTTATTATACACTTACTTTTCCAATAACTGGCTCATGTATAAATTATCTCTTATCTCCATAGATTTGACTTGGGGTCAAGTCCAGCAGTCATTCGAGGACATAGGCCCATCACTCTTGGAAAATGGCATACGATCAAACTCTTGCGTGATGCTAAGCACGGAACAATGTTGGTAGATGATGAAGGCCCATACACAGGAATAGCAGGCGGTAGACTAAAGACATTGGACTTGTCGGAACCATTGTACATTGGAGGTGTCCCAGATTACAACGCAACCAGCCATCAGGTCAATGTCAAATCAGGCTTCGTAGGATGCATCAGTAAACTGGTTATTGGCGATAAACAGCTGGATCTGACTGGTGACCACTTATCAAGCCACGGTGTAACTACGTGTGAAACTTGTGCAGAGAATCCATGCAGCAACAGTGGAGTCTGTCAAGAAGCAGCCACAGAAAATGGTTACACCTGCTTATGTCCCGCAGGATATAGCGGGAAAAACTGCACTAAAATCGGACAGGCGTGTTATCCAGGTAATTAATAAAAAAACGGACCTTGATGTTAGATGGAACATCAACCATGGAGTAATTGTTGATTTCTACACAGAACAGTACTTCATATCATATCCTGGGACCAAAGCTTTGGTCTCTCTCATGTCAAGATGCATGAGTTCTCATTCTCTGGTTAATTCTGAAGCGTTATGAATCGTCTTTCATCGCTTCACACATTTCATTTAATTTCAGACGTCTGCGGCGAAGGTACATGCATCGAAAGGGATGATAGCTTTGTTTGTTCCTGTCCAATTGGTAAAAGCGGATCTAGATGCGAATTTGATGTAAACGTTGTCGAGCCAGGGTTTCATGATAGGGGTGCATACCTAGCATATCAAACTCCGAAAGTTTACCGAAAGTAAGTATACATTTATGCATGGTAGGAACAAATTAGAAATCCTCTAGTTGAATTTGGTTTAAAGTAAATTCTTCATTCCATACCCGTTTTTTGTTATTTTTATTCACAAAATATTAAGTTTTCTTCTGCTATTTGCTATGATTTTAACTGGGCGTGCAGCTGCAATCTTTCAATTGCCTTGTTTTTAATATTTTTTTAATCTATAACATATAACATTCCACTCATATATATATTATATAGAATGAAACGTATTAGAACCGGGATAGAATTACATAATCGCAATGAGAGCTATTATCGCACAAACCATTTCATTAAACTATTTTGATGTCGATTCAATCTGATGAAAAAACAAACAGGATTGAATTTTACATAATTCTTAAAACTATGTTCAACTCACATAAACAATACTTTTAAGTACACATGAGTTTACTTACAAAATACTTCCAAATAATTACTTGCAATGATCCTAACAAGCCAAAATTCTTTTCAGGCCAGATAAACGTTATAGATCCAAAAAAACTGGGTCAATGTTACGACCGCGCGCCTCCTCACTTAATAGAAAAGACAGACCCAGAAACCATCCCAATCACCACGCACCGCACCACACTAAACAATAAAAGAAACACCAATCTGACGCACATATGAGTAGCACAGAAACTATTTCTATATTTACAGCTGATACATAAATTTCACAATATGAGTGACAATATTATACACTTCTACACGATTGCAGTACATTTATTGTACAAATATCTGCTGTTATAATAGCACATACATAATCGAATCCATTGGTATAAATTTATGTTTTTACTACATATCTGTGTATAAGAATTCTGCATCAGATCAATTAATTTCTTTCGAATTCACATCTCCTGTACTTTATGGAAGTGCAATAATCCGTGTTGTAAGAGAATACCTATAGTCTCTACTAACGAACCACATATGGTGCTATATACATATATGATATATATTACGAGAACCTCGGTCAGTTTACTAATTATTAATTAATGTTTTGTACAGCTTTTTGAATAATGCATTTAACGCGTCGCTATAATAAGCCAGTTTTATTATATATATATATATTTTTTTTAAGTTAGGCGTCAAACCACTGCCACACCAGTTGCATTTAAAATACATCATATATAAACAAACTTATAAGGAATTGAAAAACTACAATATGGCGCGGCAACATTACACAAATGTTACAATATCTAATAAAAAATTAGCTTATGTAATATGTTTGTACTTATATTTCTAAGAATCTATATATTAAAAAAAAATATATATTTGTTTACGCATATAAATTGAATGAATATCTATTCTATATACTCAGTAAGCCAAGCCTATTCTACTATACATAATCGTATATAGGTATAGGTATATAAAAATAATTTACGAGCCAATAAAAATTGATGTGACAAGTTGTTTTATTTTCATTTTGTTTTTCTATTTCTATTTAATAATTTTTTTTTTTTTCTTCATTTTTAGCTTTAATCTCTGTTTTTAAATTATATCCTAAGTTATTTATTATCGCTTTCATATGCGGATTTCCAACGATCCTTGCAGTAAATAATAGTACCCTAATCTTCACTGAGGCCATGTCGAGCATGGATCATGACTTCGAACATAAGTTCAGAGTGTACAAACTTTGATTCACAAATTTATTCATTTCCAGGGTCAAAATTATACATACAAAGATAAATACACATATAACTATTGATCACGAGGATCTGGAGTTGCAAAACTTTCCATAAAAAGCAACAATAGCGATATTCGCGATAACAAAACGTAAAATTCAAATGCATGAGAAAGGATACCGATATAATGATTTTTCAAGCTCAATAGTTATTGAACAGTTTTTTCTCAAGTCATTTGGGCTTTTCCTTGTTGAAATATTATGTCCACTGATATTTTCAAGACCCAAAATGCTACACGTCGCTATTTTTCACGAAATTACGCATAATATTTAATTAAAATTAATCAAATTAATTAAAATAATGATGTTTAATTAAAATTAATTGCTGTACAATGTTTAGCCCGGCGGTGACCCCACTGGCTAAAAATTGCACGCCGGATCCTCATCCCCACATGCATTGCTATAATTCACTATTTGCATAATTTATTAAACATAGTACAAAACAGAGGATATAATATATAAATAACAGGTACACGCCGATCGAGGGAGAGACCAGTTGACACAACAAACATTTTTAATTTATGTAGATTGTATTGTATACTTAATTAGCTTGCTGTTTGCTCATTTATTTTTAATAATTTTTAAACATTGCTATTCTGATCCTATTATTAATATCCTGATATTCCAGATTGATTATTATCAGCTCCCAATAGTTTGCAATCTTACAAAATGCATAGAAATAAATAAAGCCTGCTTTATTCATAATATAAAACTCACTTGCAAATATTGATTGTTCAAATTAAATGTACAGAAATCTAAACTGATCGTTTTCCAATTCACACAATTTCACAGTTTTGAAAATCTTAGATAATAGCCATACGTATATGGTCTCAAATTGATTGAACAAAGAACCTGTTTGATAATTATTATTAAACCATTTAGTAATTTGCAGTATTCCGACTATTTCACTAATAATTCTTTTACTCCACATATCCTAGGATTAAACTAGCTATGAAATTTAAACCATCGGACATAGGCAATGGAATCCTGATGTACTGTTCCCAGAGCAATGATGGCCTGGGTGACTTTATTGCTCTTATAATAAAGGACAGACACGTCGAGTTTCGTTTCGACTTAGGGTCTGGTATGGCGGTTGTAAGATCGAACCACATTGTCCAACCAGGAGTTTGGCTAAATCTGCAAGCCAGTAGAGATGCCAGAGAAGGAAAATTGTCTATAAACGATGAGCCGCAAGTTATTGGAAGGTCGCCCGGTCCTATTAGATCTATGACTCTTAATACTCTGTTGTATATCGGAGGTGTAAACAGGCATAAATTGACAATCAACAAGAATGTAGGAGTTGAAAGGAACTTCCGAGGATGTATTAGCGAGGTAACATACATCAATAAAGTTGCATGATAAGGTATGGGTGTGCTGATTATTCGAATTGCCGGATATTTCGTGGCAAAGCGAATAAATCTATTCGATTCCGCATTTGAAATTCCAAAATTCTAATCGAATTTTCGGATAATTTGTTTCGATTCAATTCATTCTAATCATTCGCACACCCCTGCTATGAAGTTGTAAATCAATACTACTCAATAGACAAGACAAACTGTACAAGTTCTAAACTTCTCCAAATAGCTTGATATCGCAGGCCAGCCGATCGACATTATAAAATCCGTTGTCGACTCTTCCAACATCAAAGACTGTGTGATGAAATATTCAAATCAAACCGAGTTCTTTAACTACGACTCTACTCCTTCACCCACCAGGCCACCGACGTCGCCTGCAACCACACAGTTCAATCCCTGTGCATTGAATCCATGTGTTCATGGATCATGTCAGTTGACACATACCGGCGATTATTCTTGCATGTGTGAATACGGATACGTTGGTAGGAATTGTGAGAATATTTTGAAACAATGCGAGTTACTGAGCCCCTGCAGGAATGGAGGAATTTGTACAGATCTTCATGGAGGATACAAATGTGACTGTCAGCTCGGTTTCAATGGACATAGATGCGAATCTCGTTAGTACTGTTTATATTTCTGCTGCGTTTATTGCCAGATTTTATACTAATTATTCTCGTATCTTTAAAGCCGTTGAAATATCTAACGACGTTGCCTTTCGTGGAGATGGCTGGCTCGAACTCGAGAGAACCGTAATGACACACGAAGAAGAAAAGGAAGTATTAGGATTTGAAATTTCAACAAACAAGAGCACTGGCGTAATTATGTGGCATGGACAGACTCCAACCGATTTGAGCCCTGATGATTATATATCTTTAGCTGTAGTCGACGGGTAATCTCAATTGTTATATTGTTTGTAAAATCGATGTCTGCTTATCTGTAAAAAAATCGTCAACAGAATTGGACAAAATCTCCTCCAATTTCAGGTACGTCGAGTACCAGTATAATCTGGGATCTGGGCCTGCAGTGATCAGAGTTACCGCCCAAAGAGTTGACGATGGAGAACGTCATAGGATAGTCTTGAAACGTCAAGGTAGCGAAGGTAGCATTGAGCTAAACGGGGAGCACACTGAAAGTGGAGCAAGCGATGGACTACAGCAATTACTCAATGCCAGAGGTAGCGTTTACCTCGGAGGTGTGCCTGACTATGCAATGACTTATGGCAGATATCAGGATGGATTTTCTGGGTGTATTTATACTCTCGAGGTCCAGGACTCAGGAGCAATCGTCATCGGAGATAAAGCTATCAGGGGAAGGAACGTCTACCCGTGTACCAGGTAATTATATAACTAAAACTTTGTCATAATCCTCTGTCTATTGTAGAGTTGAAAAATATTGAACCGCTTGGTTGTCGATTTTCAAACACATACATCGTTCGTCATTATTTTACACGCTGCATAGAACAAGGTGGATTCCATCCTCCCTGGTATTCACCGATGCCGATGCAGACATATTTGATGCCTTTGTGCCACCACCCCCTGTAAATATTATACACCCTAAGCCAAGCCTAAACGTGGCCTCTACTAACTCTAAAAATCTCTCCTTACTAATAATTGTTCAAAATCTAATTATCTTTACAATGGATGTAAGATTGCATAGAGTTATTGTTACCATACTTCAATCAGCAATTGTTACTCTATTAGGTACTAATATATTTCATAAAATAGAATATCAGAGTCATTAATTTTAACTATTCTGTCCAAGTTACACCTTCTTCATAATTCGCACTATGGCTATTGGACTGTTAATGTAAATCCGAACATAGTGAATATATGAAAAATGTGTATCCTGAACAATATCCTAATATTGTCAATACTAAACAAATTTCTACACGATTTAATGCTTTACTCGTGACTGGAGCTGCAAGACTAGACTGAGGTAAAATATGAATAGATTGAACAGTAGTCTTCTGCACTGTTACAACCATCATCTATGTAATAGAATATTAACAAATTTCATATTTGTTCGCATAATAATTATCTGGATTATTTAATTACAGCGAAATCGACCGCCCGCCAATAAGAGGTGATGGTGGTCATGTCCAAAGATAAATGAAAGTAAGTCTCCGTGCTCGAGTGCCAAAGGATCCAAACTCCAAGTAAGATAACAGTTCGAAGAGCACGATCATCGGAAGACAGAACTTAATTATTAAGTAACTAGATGTAAGCGAGTTGTTGGCATCACATCATACCGCATGAAATTCTCCAGACGAAATAGAGTGCATATAAAATCCCAACTCGTTACTGCAGCTAGATAATCTTCTGTGTATGTAGTTGTATCGGCAAATGATTTAGATTCTTTGGCTCTCGGATAAAGAGAAAAAATTAATCTTAAGAAATAAATAGGAATGAAGGCTTTATATGATACATACATACATCTATGTATGTAGCTATACTAATACTATAGCATTGTAATTTTGTATTATTATAGTCTTTTTGTACCACCTTATTTAAGACATAATAGTACTATTCTGCTAATAATATTATTTTCTAATTAACTAAAACGCATTATTACAGTACACAGCTTAACTAAGAGTCATATATACTTTTAACTGACCAAATGTTATCTGAAATCGTGCCAGACTATATCATGTACGCCAATCTGAGTTCTACCTTAAAATTATAATATGCTACATTCTAAAAGTCGAATTTAGAAACTTAAAATTGATAAAAATAATTACATTGCAGTGCGATGATGGTTTAGGGGGGGAAAAAATGAAAATCTTTTTTACTCGTTTGTTAGCCTAAGGTGCATGCCGTCGTTATAGTAGGTACATTTCAGTAGTCGGTGCTTGTATGCGGCATGTGATATTATAATTTTTGTGATAAATCACTATCAAAACTATGTAATATGCGACTGAATGCTTAAGCGATTGGTATTCACTCGCCGATCTATGTTTGCATATAAGTTAGCTGTTGGTCAAACACTATAGATACCTAATACAGATTATCATTGATATAAAATTTCTATTGAAAAACAATAACGCAGTATGATTAACGCGCGCGTAAATGGAAACATTCGGATACTCATGCTTATGGTGCTATATGTACGCAAATTTTTAAATAATTACTATGACTAGTAATGTTACGTACTAAGGAAACGTCGCACTGACATTATTATACCTGCTACAAAAGTCTCGATATACAGCAGCACATAGTAAATAATTATATTTTTTCACTTATTAGACAGATAGATGCTAGCTATTATACATCGTTACATACATACATACATACATACATATATATGCATGTACTTTAAAATGAGACGCGTGGCTAGGATTCTTATTGTCAAGTGTGCTTTTTTCAAACAATCAGATAACCGTTTAGTTTCAGCTTTCAGAACTATTTAAATAATTGTCATTTAAGGTGAAGCGTTCATTTAGTTTTTAGTATCAACTATGTAGGTACACTAGATCTGTACAGCCATAAAACCTGCCTTGAAAAAGCCAAATTGGTTCTAAGATGAAAAATAGATAAATGGTTGATAGGAGATATACTAAGATTATAGTAAAACGTAATAGGATCTACGCTTGATTTTTTCGCAAGCTAAAAATAGAGTCCTTATTATAGTTGGGTGAGAAAGTTATTCTTTTTCTATTTTGCTTTTTTTTTACCTTTTTTTTTTTATTCAAACTGATTTCATCTCAGCTAATATACGTACACAATTTTTTTTCTTATATACCAGCTAGAATTTATTATAAACTGAAATGTACACACACAATATTATGAATGTAAATCTTCATACAGAGAATCGTTATTCTTAACTAGTGTAACGATAAGAATTGTTATTGCACATTGTGTAAAGAATGATAAACGATTACTCGGTAAGAGGCGAACTGTGAATAAGCGAATCTTGTCGAAATTTGAAAAAAAAAAAAGATTTGCATAAGATTTAAATAAATATGATAATGTCATAATAAATAGCCATTAGTTATTCTAATGAATCTGAAAAGCTAAACTTAATACCGCTATCAAATTTGCACAATTATTTACAATATCGATGATGAAAATTATCGATTATTTCTTCAATTATTATTAATATTATAAAAGAAATGTTGATGTTTTTTCTTATACAATCTTTTCACTAGTAGTATATTCGTAGATTTGACGAAAATTATTTATTAGAGTTACGCTGGAAGCGATCAAGATTTGTAAATTCTTATCATAAAAGAAGAGGCAAAAGAAAAGTAAAAAAAAAAAACTTGTTACAAAATCATATCACATGAAAGTTAGAAAAAAAGAAATATTAGGCATGTGATGAATATAGGCCGATACCTCTAAAAGTAAATGACAAGCTATTATGTATTGTACCATGTATTATCGTAAGCTATGAAAGTATAATATCAATTATGGCAATGTTTGAAAGTACTGTTATACTATATATATAATAATAATTAATATATATATGTATACATAAATATATATTAATTTCCAACGTGAAATGAGACAATAAATATAATTTTCATAATAATCGCTTGACTTTTAAGGACCTTGCTTTCATCAATTTTCATTACTACATTCGAATCATCTATAGCATAATAATTAAGACGAGATATTTTCAACTCCCAAGACTTTTTACCCGAAATTCTAAATCCTATGATTCTTATCAATTGATAACATCGTTTATTTAATTTATTTTTTCTCCTCTACAAGGGGAACGCGTGTATCTATGTAGTAATTGGAAACGATTTTCTATGCTTATTTCAAGTTTGAAATCAATTTAATTTCCTCAATTTGTTCCTGGGGTCGAGTGAACTCAATACTAATCACATCGAAGCTCATTTATTTGATTTCATAAAGTGAAGAGTAGCATTAATATTAATACTTCTATAGTAATTAATAATCTTAGACCCCCTCCGTCTCGTGTATCATTTATCTCACATATACTATAATATACAAAGAATAAATTTTGGGCATAAAATAAATGCTTTTAAGTATTGTCCGATATATCTTAAAACCTAATTGACAAAACAGAAGAGTCAAACCGTAGTAATAATATACTATAAATCCATTTTATACCCTGAAATAAAAGGCAGTCCTGTACCGACTTCCTTCTGATAATCGATGTAGTCTTTACCGAAGAATTTCAACAGTGTCATTTCTTCCAACATAACACGTTGCTCAAAAAATCTCCAAGATATCAACGTGTAACATACTGTGCAGACAGGGTTCTGGAGAATCAACTGCAAAATATATCATCAAGTATCATGAAAAAACTTGAACTTGAACCTTTGATATGGTAGTGAACACACCTTGGAGTCTAGAAATGATTGATATGAATATTTTGATTTCGTGAATCTATGATATCTTTACAACTTTAAAAATACATCAATATTTCTATATTCCGTGATGCGTTTATCTCAGAAATCATCAAGAATCACACGGCTAATACCTGCGTCCCGATTGACCAATAGAACCATCCGACATAGCTGGGGTGTCTAGAGAATCTATAAGCTCCATGAGTGACCAGTTGATGCCCTTCAACTTTGGTGCTTTGTATAACATGATTGAAATTAGATCTTGCAGTAAACATGGCTAATTTTCTGAGAATTTCACCACAAATGCAAAGAGCTAATCCAGCGTATGATACAAAGTAAGGTTCTTTAAGACCGGGGAAGAAATATCTTTCAGTAGTGAATTCCAGCCAGCTCATAAACGCCGCAATTCCATATTGAACGCTATGATTCAATATGAAAGAGTCTAGAGATAATGCTTTGGGGTTTGTCCAAGCAATCGCCAAGAACTCTGAGTAATGAAACGTCGCCATAACCGACATATAGGTACCAAATATTTTCCATGATAATGGGGCAGTCAGAAATATCAATATACCTATACCGAATGCATAACCCAAAGACGTCGCACGCACTGCTACCTGATTAGGTAAGACAGACAAATTGAAATTAAATTAATTAAGGGATCATAATAATTAGTGTGAGGTGTTATCATTTGAGGATATTTATCTATATATATTAGGGTGCTTTTTTTGAAACAACTATTTTTTTTTTGCAACTCCCCACTGAAAATCTTGTTGTAGACGTCGAAAGGGGAATCCTGTCCAATTTTTAGCTCCTAATTCAGATTCTAGTGCTCGTGCTCTTCTTTTTAAGTTTTTCCATGCTAAAAGCATGTGAACATTACAACTTTTTCTTTAATCGCGCATAGCTCAGCCGCATTTCAATGGATTGTTCTCATCCAAGACTCATTTTACAGAAAATTTAGTGTTCTTTAAAAGTGCTTCAGGTAGTTTGGCTGTGGTTTCAACCGCCGCACTTGTGTGAGCCTCCAAAGTCGATTTTATGCATAATTCTTCTTTCTCGCTGTGGGCGAATAAACAGTTGGACTTGGAGAAAAAAACTTCCAGACAATTTTGTAGGAAATTTATTTCTCTACAAAAAAGTCCAATACATAAAGTCTCTCAAACCAGTATTTCAAAAGATATAAGGACTTTGATTTTTTTAAATATAAAATTCCAACAAAATGTCAAGTTCAATATTTTCAAGTCAGTCAAACTATCTTGGGCACTTTTGAAGAACACTAAATTCTCTGTCAAATGAGTCTTGGATGAAAACAATCCATTGAAATGCGGCTGAGTTTTGGGCGACTAAAGAAAAAGTCGTAATGTTCACATGCTTTTAGCATGGAAAAACTTAAAAAGAAGAGCGCGAGTACTAGAATCGAAATTAAGAGCTAAAAATTGGACAGGATTTCCCTTTCGACATCTACAACAAGATTTTCAATGGGGAGTTGCAAAAAAAAAATAGTCGTTTAAAAAAAAAGTACCCTAATATATATACATAGACTAACCTCAAAACTAGAGATTTTTTTTTTTTTATAATATTATTAAGAGACGTTGTACTTACTTGATAAGTGAAACCGCGAAAGGCGATGATGATTAAAAAATTAAGAAGTACGTATAAGACGACGTAAGTTAGCCAAACGTTTTGAAAATATAGAGTATATGCCTCGAATTGTAACCTAAAAAGGAACTTTGGTAATAGTGCGAATACTACACCGGTTAAAAATGTGAATACACTGACTTTTCCTTCGTGGCACAACATCTCAATTTATTTTATTAATAAATACGTTGGAACTATATTTACGGTTGACTATAATAACGACTGACAGTATAATTAATTTCTTATTCTCATAGGTGAAGGTTTTTGACAAATACTATCTATTTATTCCGTATTCTATTCTATTCTACAGCTGATCGCACGTGAGATATTCACACCCACGAACTCCGGTGTCAGTGCGCAGCCGGCATGGCATCGTACACTCTTTTCAGTACAGTACGCCTGATGTATGGCAATTCGACGATTGCGTGTACGATTGGTTGCTATGTGTTGCAACATTAAGGGGCAAAGGATATGAAAGGTGAATTATATACACCTCGAATTTTTGGCAGCCCGTTTCTCAGCTAAAACCCATCCGATCGATGTGAAATTGATATCAGTGATGCAGAAAAAGTGCACGGAGGCCATGATGCTCTTGGGTTTCCAAAAAGCATAAATGTTTCGGGTGTTTTCATATTTATCAAGTACAATGTCAGCAACAACGATTATTTATTACAGAGCACTCTTGATATAAGGCTGTAAATTTTATTTTCGCTTTTTGGAAATCCAAGAGCATCATGCCCTTCGTGCACTTTTTCTGCGTCACTGATATCAATTTCACATCGATCGGATGTATTTTGGCTAGGAAACAGGCTGCCAAAAATTCGAGGTGTATTGGGATCCTTGGAATGGGCGTGGCTTTGAAATTTTAGCCTTGATAGAGTAGTTCTACTTTCGTCACTAGTTGGCGTATCGAGGTTCTAAGCCCTCTCATTGGTTACTGTAGCCTTGATAGAACAGTTCTATTTTCTGCCACTAGTTGGCGTATCGAGGTTCTAAGGTTCCCAATAATTTCGGAATGGGCTAATTAGCTAAATAGGAATTTGCAATAGGCTAAAAACAGCGAAGCATTCTATCTCTAGTTGTTATAATGTCTATAAATTTGATTTCAAATTTTTTTTATTCCCAGAATAACGTTATACATTCTGTAACATTGATTGCCAATCATTGCGGAACCTCCTGAGGAGTATCACAGAACAAATCAAGCATCGTTGTATCATCGTCGCTCTCGTTCTCACCTTCCGCAACCTCTTTATTACCTTTACTAACAACACTGTCTGTCTGATTGGTATTATGCCTCTTTGTCAAACGCTCCGCTACCTCTTCTGTAGAAACTAAATTTCTGGTATCAATAGCACTAATTTCTTCCACCTCAATTGGGACTTCGACGACTAATCCACTCTCGTCGCTATCGGCATCTTGCATTTCCTTATCGCTATCTAGATTTAATTCAATAATTTCAATCGGCGATGAGGAAGGTGTTGTTTTATTCTCATCTAAGTTATCAGGCTGAGACTCGTCTCCCTGATCCCCACTGTTCTTATCAACTTTAGCTACCACCTGGGAAAAGATGTTCGTTTCATTCCGAACTTCATCTTTTTCTACATTCTCGACATTCGGACTAGAACCGCGATCCCCCTCGCCTCCAATATCCTCCGCGGAGTTAGTTACAGCGGTTGAATCCATCGCTAGATCGACTTCGGTCTCGTCATTTTCTGGCACGTCGTTATCGACTGTAATAGGTAGCTTCAAGGTGGGAGTAGCGGGATGTACAGTTTTTTCGATCTCGGCTAACCCGATCTTTGCTTCTTTGGTCACGCTGAGATCCGAGTCGTGTTGTGCCATTTGATATATTTCTAGAGAATACTGTGTAGGCGGGGGTATCAAAGGGTGCGGATTTAATTGCAGCATTCCCAATGTCTTCAAAAGATGTAAACGGCAGCTGTTGCTGAGCTTGTAAAATGTCGGAGCTTGAGTCTCCAAGTAGCAATCATACAACAACGAGACTACTACGTTTTGCGAAGTCTGAAAAATTAAAAAAAAAAGAGTCAGAATGAGGCTGAAATTTTAATCCCAAAGAATTAGTAGCTCCTTTTTCTATCATGATTATATGAAAAGCTTGAGAAAGATGAAAACCATATAATTATCTTACCTCATGGAACGAGAGTTTAAGTCTACATCCTGTATTGAGAAAAATATTTTGCAGTGCTATCAGAGCCGCCTCAGCTAGATCGGCGTTTGACAAAGGGTTCGAGACACTTGCTACATAGGTTTGAGCAGGGTTGTTGTCGTACTGCTTTTCTCTGTGCCGTTTCAAGGCTCGTTTAGACATGTTATGGGTCTTTTGTACCTAGAAAGATCAATTGGTAGAAACGATTGGTCAATGAATTCGAGATAATGTTTATAGGCATAAGCTTACTCACCGATAGTACAACTCTATCCTTGTCTGGAACAATGTCTCGCAGAATAAAGGATAGAAATTCTTCACACACGTTATCAAGTCCTGACGAAACTCCCGCATGCATTAACCACGTTGAGAGAGATTTGTAGGCCTGAATTCTCGTCTTTTTAAACGCCCTGGTACCGTCCAGCGTTACTGAATCCTCACCCGGTGCTCCTGTCCATGTTAAGATTTGTTGAAGGAGTTGGAGTATCGTTTGAGCATACGGTACTAACTCTTTTCCAAATCTGTACAGAAAATACAAAATAATTGATCAGTCAATGCATGGTTTTAATTATCTGCGAATGATACTGTAAATTATGATTACCATACCCAGAAACAACAGCGTCGAGTACATGCAATAAGCTTGCATGTAGATTTGGGAGGATCAAATGCAGAATTTGTTTTCTGAATGCATTTTCATTTCCCAATCCAGCAGGGGTGACGAACAAACCTCGTGAAAGGACCTTGAAAATATTTGCTGGAGAGACTGAATTCTTCGATCCGCATCCTCTGATACATAATAAAATAGGAAATCAATAAAATTGCAGTAAGATAACGAGAAAGTTGAACCTGGAAAGAAACTCATTCATGGTCATAAAATTTTTAGTTAGAGATCGAACTAAGCTGTAGAATCAGATTATGAAGGAAATACTCACCTCAATGTCGTGCCTAGAAATATACAGAGATTATTGAACCGGCGTTCCAGTCCCAAATAATACACCATCAAATCGGTCTGAGCTATGGTTGGTAAATTGAGCTTATCCGTCGCATCGAAATGTTCGATTTCAGTAACTCCGCTGAAAAGAGCGTCCATAGTCTCGTGAAGACTATTGCAGATTAAAATCTGGCTACTAGTCCAAGCGGTAAGATTTTGCCTGTTTGCCGGAGGTTTGAACGATCTCTCAGTCGCAAAGGTAAGTAAAGCGAAGCACTTAGCTCCGGCACGCACCAAGTTCTCTTGCCCAGAGTCAACCAGAGGTAGAATCAACTTCTTTATCGTCACCTAGAAAGAGAGAAAGACATTCATGCCCAAAGAAGACAAGCAAAATCCATCTTTTGCCATTTATGTGAACAAATGTAGCTCCTAACATCCGCTAATGACTATTTTATACTTGTAATCTCTCGCAAGGCTCCGGGTAATGATAAAGTAGAACAGCAACGAGGTAGAATATTGCTCCGAATCTTCTCTCCTCAGCTAAACCATTGATGTGGCTGATCAGCTGTTTGACGTTCTGCATCGATACTTGTTTCTGCAGCTCTGGTATATCCTTAGAAGAAATGGCCAAGTTAGCAATGACTTCGCAGGCCGTTGTAACTTGGAGAGCATCGTTTTGAGCGACGTCTAATATCTGCAGAGCTTTTGTCATCCATAAAATAGCGTATTTGATCAACGTGTCTTTTGAACATCGCGGTAAAGTCCGCAAAAGTAGTTTTAAACCGTCGTGACGAGTCACCGAGTGATTTAACTGATTGTTTATCAACGATAATAGAGTATTCTGGATCAGATTCACCTATGAAAATAAAAAGATTCATGATGAGATGAGAGGCGCAGATAGACGCAACATCATAGTATAGTGTGAAAAGAATTAAACTTACTTCTTCATTTGCGAAAGGCACGTCTGATTTATTCACCAAAAGATCTTGGATGAATTTATAACGTTCCTCGGTATTTTGACTCGATGTTGAAATTAGATTCAAAATATCTGCCATTTTTTTTTTTTTTTTTCCAAATATTTATTTATATTTATGAAAATTAGCTACGTGATTCTTATTCACCACTTATCAGTCTGATTTAGTAACTTTTTTTCCTATAAAATGATCCCACAATATTTAACCTCACATTTCACAAAAGCACGTGGATCTCACCTCACAGAGAATAACATAACCTATAAATATTGAGGTGATGTTTTACTTATCTCGTTCGATTAGGTTAGGTTAGAATCATTTTTTATCCAGTTTTGGATAAAAATATGAATGAAATTGGGGTTTTTGAATTAAGATAATCTGCGTTTTTCCACCTTTTCACACAAAATACGGTGTCTATACCCTAGTCGACATTTTCGACAATCTCAGACAACAAGTCGCTGATAGAATACATAACCTCTCGTTGAATCAGGTTATGATCATTTCTTATCCTATTTTTTTTTTTTTTTTTTTATTATATTAATGTGTAACGTATCAATAGAGGGCAGTAGGAAATAGAATTAAGATAAGCTAAAGACCTCAGTCAACGTTGGATAATTGTAGCACTAACATGTATAACTTGACTATGCTCAATAAACGAGTAAACATTAAAGTGCTGTAATCTATTATTATCCATATATTACAGAATGAAATATAACAAAATGATCCTCGTTTTTTCTTTATCCAATAAAATACGGTCTTTAAATACCTTAGTAGACATTTTTTATCTGAATATTTATCTGAAAAACTCGCAACTATTTTCGAATTTTGAGTTATAACACCTGAATTCTTCGTATTCTAAATTCAGATCAAATTTCTTGTAAAGTAGGAAGGGATAACAGGACTTGTATAATGTAATTTCAAAAATCGATGATGACATGTTTTATTACTTATTAATATAGTTACAAAATGTTTATTATGAAATGATTTTGCAAATGAATGTACAGCTGCGATAATAGCGAGTTACACATAGTAGAAAACTTGGAACAGAGTCTCAACAAACTAAAGAAAATTTGATCAAAGTATCGTTAACATCATACCAAACACTACGAATTTTATGCCTTTCTTAAAAATTGTTGCCTTTTTTAAAACTAGAACTAACATAAGTTAACAGGTTTATAAAAGAAAAAAAAATTATATACATTACTCAGGCTCATTCTAAACGGTGAAAATCTAAATGCATTCAACAGACTTAGGAGGTATTTAGAAAATAATTATAACAGCTTCTGACGGCAGAATTATAGTAGCTTAATAAGAAAGAGATAGAGATAGAGATCGAGAAGTATCTCTTGTCAGCAATAATATATAAAATAAACCTAAGTTCTTATATAGAATAGATATAAACTAATATTATTTCTGAAATTCTTCGGAACTGTCTGTAGATTCTTATGTTAGTTAACACCAGTAGATCCGAAACCACCGCTCCCTCTTTCCGTTGTTTCCAAACTTTGTACTTCTTCTAATTCGGGGTAAACTATTCGCTCGCAAATAATCTGTGCAACTCTTTCTCCTGGTGCGACTTTGAACTCTTGATTACTGTGATTGAAGAGTATAACTCCAACATTTCCCCTTTGGAATAAAAAAAAACCAGTGAAAACAAAAATTCTAAACATCTACTATAATTATTACTATGTCTTATATGAAATACTTCATCAAGAATTCCACATGAACATTGTTTGTCTTGAAAAAAAAAAAAAATGGCAGAAACTCGGATTCTAAAATACCTTTTAGACTTCATAGAGTCTTTTGCGTCACTTGAATGATGATAGACTTACAAGAATATGAAAGAAATCATATTGTATTAAATTATTTGTTCAATAATAAAACAACAACTATGCATAGCGTTGCTTTATTCTTCCTGTCTCAGACTTTATCATCAGTTTAAATATGAAACTATGTGTGTTTATGATCATTCAACGCTTTATGTCATTGATTACTTTCCATATAGGAACGGAAAATGCTATAGAGTCCAAAACTGATGATATACGATACATCAAACATATAGATATTGCATTATTATGATTTACCGATAGTCAGCATCTATGACACCTGCACCAACATCGATGTGGTACTTCCAAGCGAGACCAGAGCGAGGTGCAACCCTTCCATATGTGCCTAATGGTACTTCGACTTGAAGGTCTGTCTTTATCAGTTCTTTTCCATGGGCTGGTACGACGTACTCGTAAGCACTGGTAAGATTGTTATTCAATAGTGATAAACAGAATTGCGCAACGATGCAATAATATTGTTTGTTTTTTTTTCAAACTAGTTTGCTAATCAAATATTATCTAAGAACATGAGAAGATGGAGAGATGGGGAGATTTTGCAAGGAATATAACGCCTAAAACTAACCTGCGCAAATCGAAGCCGGCTGCCGCAGCGGAACCTTTAGTCGGCGCGTGTGCTTTATCAGATAATTTAACAAAACGTAGAATGTTGGTTGCGAGAGGTATCGTTGTCGATGGCAGGTTTGGTGGCATTTTTTATTATTTTTAGTTTACAAAGCTGATAGCTGACTGTGAGAGCGATCGATAGAGACACTCGGGGAGCAAAATGCGGAATAAACACCACCGAAGCCGTATACTTATACCTGTTTGGGTAGGAGTTAGGAGATACTAGTAATAGCGGGAATAATAAGGCGCCAAATTATCGACCAATGGAAATTATCCGTTTCGTTGTTATTGGCGCCACTTCGTTCGCGCGCTTTTCGGTCAGCCAATCAGCTAACAGCTTCTACTGCTCACCGGAAAACACGTGGCTTTGATAGTTCGCAAGGTTGCATTCGATGGCGCTACGATATTCTTGTGTTCCTAATTTTGAATAGCATCGACGTTTATGATGTTTTGTAAACAGAGCGGAGAACTAGCTTTGCTATTCCTTCAAAGTAAACTATGACATATCATAATAGTCGTCGAAATGAACTCAGAAAACAAAATTTAACGTATTTCAACGCAGCAAAATAAACACTATATTTTTTGATTCCTTCTATTTCTTTTCAACACGGAATCTTAATCTTTGTTTACTGGGCATGATATTATAAGTATATAATAATAGTGATTGTATATAAATTGTAAAAAAAAAAAATGTTCTTCTTGATGCAGTTGCACGATTAGTAATTTAATTTTCGGATCGATGAAATATAAGACAATATAGGGATACGAAAGACACATCGAGATTTCAGCCTGCGTCTCTATCCGTGCCAATCCAATAGCCCTGCGCTGTTTGTTAAAGTAATAGAGCAGAAATAATCGCGTTAGAAAAGTTCAATTGATCGGGTAAATACAGTTAGTAACCCATATCAAGTGATATCAAGTGATAGATGGCCGAAGGGGTTTGTTTTGTGAGAAAGAAAATGCGATAGCTTCTGCCGTCATCCCTCGAGGTGGGATGGCTATACCGGTGTGCTTTGAATTACTAAACATACGAAAGCCGATACTGCGCCCGAGGGGACGACGCGATCTACTCTATTTGTGTAGAATCTTCTCCTAGCTGTACAACTTCTCGACATCCATATATAGCTATACATATAGTGATCCGATATTTTTAACAGATGAGATTACAGTAGCCCCTACTATCACATACGATAATTAATTTTCTACACCAAGCTGTCATAATATATAGTAATATTATACTTTCGATAGAACTTCAGTGATCACGTTATATATACGCATATATTGTTCATCCCTGACATATAAATCGTTTATGAAATAATCAGCACATTATACTATATTCGAGTCAATATAATATAGTAGCGAGTATTTGTGGGGGCTTTCCAATTACGTCAATTTTCAAGCACAATGCGACACAAAACTGTTGTTATTGGTGTGATTCAAAAGAAGTGACCAATAACACAGCTTTGTGTCGCACTGTGCTTGAAAATTGACGTAATTGGAAAGCTCCCTGTATCAATAATCAAATTACAAAATAATAAAAATTACTACAAAGGTTTCAATAATTTTTTGGTGAATTTATGGCTTTCTGGAAGTCTCACGTGTATAGTACAATTATTATAAAAAAATTAGCAGCTAATATTAGGCAATTTATTAGCAAATGTAGACAAAAATTACACAGGTTCGATTATGAAGAGTCGAAATGCATATACGGGGCATGAACACAAGCAAGAATGACCACGTGTTCAGTTTTCGAAGGGCTTTTCAACTTGCCTGACATTTTTTTTAAGGACACGACATTTATGTACAATAATTACTGTCCGCCACAGAGTCTGAATGGAAATACAATCCCAACGCATCATATTATCTTCTTCACGATTTCAACTCTTCAATTTTCAAATCTCATAGTTACAAAATGTTAAGCTGTATGATCGTTTCCCTCGTGGAAATTATCTCTTGATAGCTCACTTAATGAATATCTTGTGAAATGATTGATGACATTTTGTCAGAAAAAAAGTCCGAAAATTGAACCTTTTAACTTTAACTGCCGAAAAAATCGACTACTTAACAATATTTTTTCAATTGAGAAAGAAAAAAAACTGCCACTAGAGTTTCGGTCAAAAAAGTATTGTGATAGAACCTCACAGATGCTCATGTGTATAACTGTGTGAAATTTTCATATACTAGCTATACACAGTAAAAAAATTTCCGTCATTGCGTCAAAAAAGTCTTATGTTAAAAATGACGCAAAATTTTTTATTGTGTACTTTACACATCTTGAACAGTTTAATTCTGGATATTTTTTATAGATCCAAATGTCTTATAGACAATTGTATCATAGCAATCTGCGCAGTTCCTCAAAGCCGATTATTTATTCGTTACGGTCTTTGCTGCAAGCAGTTATATCTAACAATGCGAGATATAGCGAAGAGATAATCATTTGCATACAACATATTCACACATTTAGCCATAGGTATTCATATTCACGGGAACTTGTAACACTGTGCACAGTTAGGTTGCACGCAAGGAATTCCTGGTATAATAGGTGGAAGATGAAGTAATCCTTGTCTATGTGGATCGATCATTTGATTGCACATATGTTCTCGAAGATGTTGTATATTTGAATTGAAATAATTATTGTATTGAACATTAAGAGCAACGCTATCCTCATGCGGTGTTCCGGTTTTTGCTATAGTCAAATTTGACGATTCAGTAGTCGTACTAATCTTCGGCTGCAATTGTTCCGGCACAATATTTAGCAGGCAATAACTGTCCCCGTAAATATTACGTGGAAAGGTTGAGTAAGCGGGTGGAAACGCGAAGAAATTCGGCACTTCCGGTTGCGTTTGTTGCTGCAAGCTGCTCTGAACACCTTGAAAACCGAAATTCACACCTTGAACACTTTGCAAGGCAACATTCTGTGCGTTTTGATTAGTTCCCTGGACACTTTGCACAGGATGAAAAGCTGAGCCCGAACCTCCGAGGGCAGTTTGCGAGGCGAAGTATTCGATCGCTTTCAGCAAATCCTGACCACATCGTTGAAGGACCAACTGCAAGACGGACAGCTTTGTGCTAGGGAATAAATTAGCCAGTGTTTGAACGGAGGTTTGAGACACCGGCAACCCTCGGTCCTTCCGGTCTTCCGATTCTTCCAACTCCTTCACTTCCGGCACCTCATCGCTGCGTTCCGTTGCGTGCGTCTTGTTCACGTTAAACAGAATGTTTCTATAACGTTGCGATCGTTCAGCGACCGAAGAAGCTGCACAAATTTCTAAGGTCGCTGTAGATCGAGAAGATTTTGTAACTTTAGAGTCAAGGGTCAAAGGAGGAGCGTCTATATCTGCGGTGGTATCGCTAATAATAGAAGTTTTCTCTTCTGAACTTCCGTTTGCACTGAGAGTATGATTCTGATCAGTTTTATTACGATTTGTTTGACTGTGATCGCGTAACTTTTCAAAACTGGTACCGCAACCGATCAGCTCTGTTGGATTGGGCTCGGTCACTGCCATCCCGAATATTTTTCCTGGTGGAAGACGATTGAGTTTTTGACCCGTTGCTACCTTTGCCATGCTCAGAGCGATCGCGTCCTCAGCAGCCTGTTGTCTCTTCAGCGCCACCTTAAAACGGTGGAGAATACTGACTTACAATTAAATTGAAGAAAATCGGGTCATTTTTAGACTTAAATATTATGCTGATTCAACTGAAAGATTCTATAGACAGATTTTCTCACTATGTAATTGCAATGATTGACTTAGGACTTTTTCAAACTGATGAACATAAGTAATTATAGTCTGCACGTGTGATGTCGATCTGAACTTTTTCTAGTTCACTTCTTGTATGGAACTCAGTTTAAATATAAGGATTATAAGTTAGATTTAATCATCACATTAATTTTATGAACATTTTAGACTCAAATGGGAACTGAAATGAATTTATTCTGCATCGAAATGAATTCTTTATCTAAATTATCTGAGGAAGAGCTATACTATTACATTGTGGCTCCTCGATATTAGTGACAAGAAAGCTGACAGCTAGTACCGGTTAAATAATGTCAAGAACGTAACCGATTGAAACCCCTACAAACCCAACTCCCTGCAACCTTTCATACAATAATTCACGCTTCCAGTAGGTATACGCGTAGATTCAGTATCAAATATCATCGTAATGTCGTCGGTACACAAACCCCCTGATGACTGACACGCGGGATTTTTCTGGGAAATGCTACACCGCGCTTAATGGATTCAACTCTCAACTTTCTGACAAACTCTTCAGATGCTTTCATACTAATATACATACATATATACATACATACCTGTCTATTACAATTGGTTATTGCAGAAATGGAAAGCTACCAAAAATCTGTCTATCGGAAAAATGTTCTTTTCTCTTTCTTTGCGATTTCGTATTTATCTTCTAACAAAATTTAAATACCTGAGCTGCCATCACGCGCTGTCTTTCGGCAATGAGAGCGCATTTTGGACACACACACTCTCTGTATCGACATTCGCGTTTGTGACCTCTTAGCCAAGAAATAAGACCATGATTTCTGCACCGGGCGCACTTTGGTCTTCTTTGCTTGCTGTCAGACTCGCGTGACTCTTCATCAGGGCGTTTTGCCTTGCCACGAAGCATTCTATAGGAATAACATTACATGAAAGCGTAAAAACCAACCGAGTTACGTACAACACTTCATTACTTGTAATACGATTCACACGGTCCCAATATCAAAAGGAACTCAAAAACGATACACTGAAAGGATCTCTTTCACTAACTCTAGAATTTTGAGAGTATACAAAGAAGAAACAAGTATTTTGCAGAATAGGAGTTCGCTTGGCTTCTTTAATCGTCCGGACGTTAAAAACTATACGAGCCTTTTCAGTTCGAAATTGTTATATCAACTGCAGTTGCAACGTTAATAGAAAATTGGTTAATTAAATGATTAGAAAATGGTTTAGAAACAAAAAAAAAAAAAAAAAAAAAACCACTTCTACTCACAGCACAGAATAAAATTTCCGGTCAGTTCTTTGACTTTCAGCTTCCGCCGCTTGACTCAACGTAGGATTAAATTAAATCCGAGGTATTCGCAGCATCGAGTAATATAAGAGCACCGATCCTGCGCGTACTTTATTCAATGGGTCCCGCCGAAGATTCGAAGAGTTTGTCTTCGAGCTCGACCAATCATTTTCCACCTCCTATGTAGTTGGGTTTCGCGCGGCTATCAAAAGTCTGGGGGAATCCCAGAGCGAAACCACCCTTTCGCGATTGGATTGGCTCCTTCGTGTTTATCTTTACTTTGTTATATATCTGATCCAACGGTCCAGCTCCTCCCTCATCTCCCCAACGACCCCTATTATTTTTATTCTTTCGTCCACGAATTAAATTCTTGTATTCCTATATTGCACTATATTCGCAATTTTACAACCTACCTATTTTAGTCGTTTACAACGAGAGACTATTTTTATTTTTTCAACTGTATTTGCAAACTAATTTGCATTTTTTTGATAATACAAATACGATCCAAAAACACAGCTATAAGCTATCGCAAAATAACGTTTCTATATCTATAACTGAGTATATAACACGCAACATTACGATATCGTTCCTATATTACCACGTCAGACGTTATGTTATACTCATATATCGAACGCCTTTCAACCATTAGTTGAAATTTATGTTTACTGGATCATTACGCTATATATATATATATATATATATATATATATATATATATATGCCTGTTATACAATTGTAATGACATAGTATCACTATAATATACGTGTACTATGTATAGTACACATATTACCTATACAACCTATATGTGTATGGTTCCCATTATTATGACAGTTATGTTCCTGATCTGACTCGATGCACCTATCGACTGATTAGAATGACATCCTGAAGATAGTGCACTTGAGTGCATTATCAGCAACTCTCTACCAATAGGTATATCGAAATTACTGGTAGTCTATATTTTTCACCGTTAAACGATATATACGACAATTTATTAACAATTTTACAAAAACTATAAATTGATAGAATAGTGAAGTTTTAAAATCTATCGATGATTCGCGTTTTATTTTCAATTTCTAATCAAATTTTGCAATGTCCGTGAAAAAATGGATTCAAATTTGATCCAGTTAGATCTAAATATTTAGGGAAAATTGGATCTCAACAGATCTCGAGAGATCTCACTACATTTACTTTGATCTAATTCGCATAAACGTATACAAATGCAATTTTAAATCTAGTCAGGTCTAAGTAGATTTTGGGAGATCTATTTAGATCTAATTTTTCCCAAAATTTAGATCCAACTAGATCAAATTTGATCAAATTCATTGATACGATTTGATCTAATCCATTTTTTCCTGGGTGCAGCCTATATTGAAATTCAAAATTATAACAACGTATGCAGACTACGTGTGTGTTTGGGGTTAACAAAGTAGTTACAATTCAAACTAACAAAATCGTTGCTTTTTATTTTTCGTCTTTCGGAATTATATGCAGCTGTTTGAAAATGGTAAATAAAAAAAATAAGCATCACCCTTAACGGATTTACGCCTGAAAAAGGAAGTTCAACACTTTCATGTACGATAGGCTGCCTATAGCCAGGCGCGTACCGTGTTAGTAACGTAGATTGCCACCGCCTTTATCGCCTCAACCATTGATTCTATATTTTCATTAACTTCATCACTTTGAGTAGCATGCAGTAATAATGCTGCGAGAAAAACTAACTAAATAAGGAGTAACAGGAGTTGTAGGATATGATAGAGTATTATGAATGAAAAAAGACCGCATATAATATGGTTGCCAAGAATCAAGATTATGTTATTATAATGTAATATTTAATTGTACCTTACAATATAGTACAGAACGTAGCGAATAACAATCGAATAGATATATAAGGGAATTTTATAATATAATGTAATGTATTAGGTATAGGTATAGGTACTCGAACTTCATGTGGCGCTCAATCTGTGCATTCGCATATAATGTATTATAATATGTATATAGAGTTTTGTTGTCATGATATGTGTTTCTCCCGTTCTATAATGTATTTATAGGCATATATGATAGATAGTATTATATGCAATATATAGTGAGCGTTTCTCTTTTTATTTCTTTTACTTCTTCTTATTTATTCTTCTTTTTATTTTTCTTTTTCTTTTTCTTCGTCTTCTTCCCCGTTCTTTTTTTTTTTTTTTTAATTGTTATTAACTTAAAGAAATATAATGTTATTATAATCTATCAAAACGTTGCAAAAATACCAGTAGATAGGTAATAAAACTACGATGCAAGATTAAGCATGGCACATGAGGTATATACATTATCAATTTTTTTTTTTTTTTTTTGTTTTTTGTTATTTATCTTTTCGTATAGAATAATATAATATTATTTATAGATAACAACATGCAAAACATATACACATACGTATACCCATTTACCTATACAACTATTGCACAGACTATAATAATAATTATACAATTCGAGAGCGCGTAAAATTTGAAAAAGTATATATATCAGCGTGGGTGATTCAAATCGGCTTATAACATCGAATTCAAGATTTAACTTCTGCAATATATCATAATCATAATTAATAATAATTAAAGATGAATATATAGTACTATAATAAAAATAAAAAAAATAAAAAAAAATACGACAGAATATATTCAAACGCAGTTATGAAAAATTGACGAACTTTTAATTATATTTCATGAATTTATACAGTAATTCGAAGTAAGAATAATAATAATTTAAACTATTATAATTATTCTGAACGCCTTTTTCGATGTTAAACTTTTCGTGTACCCAGATAACAATCGTGCGACGCACAGAGCCATCACAACGTGCGGCTCACGTCGTGCGAGCGAGAACGCGCCCTTCTTGCTAGCACGAAGTGACGCCATCACGTGTGCGAGCGTAATGAGTCGCATCTGGCCATCACGCGTGCGAAGGCATACAATCACACGTGTCGCTGTTGTGCGCCGCACTGCGTGCGGGCACCATGATGTCAGTGTGAAATCATCCGATATGAGATGATCAATATTATTTTCATCATAAAACAGTTCGTAAGATTTACTCGATGTTTCAGAATTCGTGACAGATATTTTCCAAGATCAAACTTAATTGTCAAGATTGGGAGCAAAATTTGTTGAACCTTTTTTTGCGAAATATTGTTTTTTATTCACTATTTCTCGTATTTTTTTTTTTTTTTCATTTGTCACTCCCAAAAAATGCTGAGTGACGTTACTTAATTTTTTTTTTTTTTTTCAATATTCAGAACATTCGTTTGATGTTATAAAAAGTGGTTAGGGATTATTTATTTGATACATTAGAAAATAAAAAAAAAAAAACAGTGGCAGAACAAGACTCTGTAAAACTGATAGATGAACAATAAACTGCGAAAACAATTATTCCAGAAAAGAAAATTTCATTGCACAAAAAAATGGCTACGAAAGTCTCCATTTCGATTTCGACGAGGATTGACCCCGCAAAATATTTGTAACGAATCTTAAAGTAGCCGATAACTTTGAATACATTCGAATTTGCGCATGCACTGAACTAGACTTTTTGTGTAAATTAACGGTAAAAGTATAGTATAGAAATTTAGTGGAAAAATTATTTACGGGACCCAATAATTTGATATAATTGCCATTATAGCGAAAGCCTCATTATATCGATGGACTAATGCCAACTCTAGTAGGAATTTGATTGGGCTTTCCCCCGTGTTGGGTCAGCGCCTCAAAATTTCAATTTCCACCAATGTAAGAATATGTACATCTAAAGAGGTCAGAACAGTAGTAGAGTCAACAATATTTGATGAGGTAATGAAAGTAGTAAGCGAAAAAAAAAAAAAATTTAAGTATGAAAAGTGCGAGAATCCCATGTTAATCAAATATTAGCAAAAAAAAAAAAAAAAAAAAAAAAAATGCACAATTGTTTTTAGGCTATGAACTATTTGATACATGAAGATGATTTCGACCATACCAAGTGAAAAAAGTCAATTTCGGAAATAACGGAACCCTAATATGCAAGCACTTCAATCTAGGCGTGCAAATGCAAAATTTTGATGACTCTGAAATATTTCGAGTAATAACTTGACACTTTGATGGGCTCTGAATAAGTAGGAGAGTGTTAGAGTTTATATCATATGGTAGTTTAGCGTAGCGGTTAGAGCGTGCGACTGGTAACCGAGCGGACGTGTGTTCAAATCCCAGCGGGGACGAAAAATCCGGCGGTTTTTTCAGTGGATGTAAAATGCATTTTCGTCGATACGATGCGTAGGTAGGGTCGACTGACGATAAAATATGTCAGATTCTGTGTTTTTTTTTTTTTTTCTACCATTATTACTTTCCATTTCATGATAATAAATTACGGGCTTCGACATGAGGGCTAGCCCGATCATCGGAAAGTACTAAGGTAGTTCGTATTTTAATTTTATACATATTTTGAATGAAAATGTTGCATTATATATAAGCTGTTTTTGATTTTTTTACGAAACATATCAATTGAATTGGTACCATCTGGGCAAACCTCATACCATCACGACATGCAAGCGATATGCGTGGCACGCGCGTGATGCTCACGACATGCGAGCGATATGAGTCGCAATTGATGACACATCTGTGTGGTGATATGAGATCATGCCGTGCGGATTAATCCGCACGCGTGAGAGCGTATACGCTCGCATTGTGCAGACATTTTGTTATCTGGGTATGTATATGTATATTAGTATAATAATAATAATACGTTGATCGCGTTTTGAGGTGTATAAATAATTAATAAAATATATATTATGAATATAAATATATGTACAAAAAACATAAATAAAAGTATAATAAAACAAAAAAAAAAAAAAAAACTAATATAAAATAATACACGCTCGTATACCCGATTTCGTCCCCAACGAACGAGTCACAAAAATATTGATTATTATATATAATTTTTTTTTTTTGAAAATCAGTATATCGTTATTATTATTTATTTATTTATTTATTTATTTATTTATTTATTTATTTTTTATTATCCAGTGCACGAATAACCGAGTGCGAGGTATCAATCTATATATGTATTTCGATAAATTCTTTTGTGCCACTTCAAAGTTTAAAACGTATATTGTAGGTATTATATATAAATTACGTACAACCAACCGCGCGCGTTGATCGAGTAGGTATATTATTTAACATCGTTCATATATGATACGAAAAAAACTATATAAGCGATCATATTTTGAAAGATTTTTTTTTTTTTTTTGTTTCTTTTTTTTTTTCATTCATAGCTGCACTACCTATATATCCTCATTTTTCGTATTTATTAATAGATTATTATACGTATATTATAGAATTATATAAACGAATTATTATTTCAAAGACTGCGCACGCGTTTTCAAACACGCACACGTGCGACTTACGGTTTAAATTCTTTCGGGGTTCGACCGACGCGGTCCCGATCATGATCTAGTCTTTTGCAACGCATATTCGTTTCATGTTGGTGGAGCGGAAATAATTATTTTACGGAGCTTGAATATAGGTATAT
Organism: Tenthredo mesomela; assembly: GCA_943736025.1. Classification (NCBI taxonomy): domain Eukaryota; kingdom Metazoa; phylum Arthropoda; class Insecta; order Hymenoptera; family Tenthredinidae; genus Tenthredo; species Tenthredo mesomela. The sequence goes on from OX031016.1 coordinate 2,739,805, forward strand.
ATAGCGATCGACAGGATATATATAATCGCTATTATAACGATCGGGGTGCGCGAAAGTGCGCGAGAGTGCGTAAATCAGTTAAAAATAACTATATATTATCACGTAGAGAGTTTCACAGAAGTATTGATATGGGGCATTCGAGATCAAATCACGGGCTCATCGGCGAGACCTCTTTCGATTTTGAAAATCAATTATTTTTTAGTCTTTTATATCAGGCCGAAAATAAAACCACAATTTTTTCAAATTTTTCTTCATTCATTTGCGACCTTTTCCAATTTTTCTTTTTTTTTTTTTGTTTTTTTTTTTTTCAAAAATACTAAATTGAAAAAAAATTGAATTTACAATAATGGTTTCTTGTAGCAAAAAAAAAAAAAAAAAAAAAAAAAAATGAAAAGAAAAGAAAACGAGATTGTATTGAAATAAAATTATAGTTTAAAAGTAAATTTTCAAAAATGATGAAGATCACACTAGTTGATCTCGGCCCACTCTCGAAGTTTCATGAAAATACTTGTCTTTAGTTCTGAATTTTATGAAGAAATATGTCATTAATTCAAAAAAAGGTTTTTTGGCGCCTACTTCCGGTTCATAAAGCGATATCGGAGGGTACGAGACCGCAAATAGATGAAGAAAAAATTTGCAAAAAACTTGAGGTTCCGTTTTGGGCCTAAAGAGACCCAAAGAAAAAAAAAAAAAAAAAACAAACATGCATGGTCAAAAATCGAAAGGATTCTCGCCGATGAGGGTGCTCGTGATTTGAGCAGCTGTAATGCCCCATATATATTATATAGAATATAATCGTAGAGCGAGAGTGTACAGGTATAATAATAAACTTATAACGTATATAGGTATAATATACAGGTAATACATAATACACCCTTTCGCGTGCGTATTAATAGATGTATAATAATATATGTCCATAAACAGTTCCTCGCGCGTATATAATTATAATATGTATAGTTATGATACACACATAAGGATCATCATATATTTTCACGTCTTCTCCTTATACATTCAATTGGCCCCGAAATAAGAATATATTTTATTAAATTTTTGCATATTCATTTTTAATAAGTTTTTTGTATTTTTTTTTTTTTTTTTTTTTTTTGTATTTTTTTTTCGTTTTTTTCTTGTATTTTTTTGTTAGTTTTTTTTTTTTTTTTTTTTTTTTTTTTGTGCATTTTGTTACTATTTTTTTTTTCACGGATTCGGAATATATAAGATATGTATTATTACTCGTTCAACTTTATATATATACTTATATATATATAATATATCATTTATATAACGATCATAATTCATCGATTAATGATGTATATAATTATAATTATATATTCATAATATAATAATATAAGGGTTTAATATATATATATAGTATATGTGTAATCATAATATTTTGTCATTTTCATTTCAGATTAGTTGTCCTTTTTTTTTTTTTTTTTTTTCTTTTTTATACCCTCATAATAATTCTTTTCTTTTTTATTCCTCTCTATTTGTTATTATAGTTCAACACGGTATAGATTCAACCGCTCTGCCAATTATCTATATCTTATATGAGCTGTATATGATATATGATTTATACAGATCGTTGGAAAATTGTGCACCGATAATATTGATATAATGTATATGGGATATAAATATAATATATAAGTTCAAGTAACAAATAGAAGCTGCAGATATTTCGTAGAGTTAAAATTGTTTTTTTTTTTTTTTTTTTTTTTTTTCAACATATGGCGGTATATCCATATGCCAAGATATGCGCGTTTATTTAATTCGTTATTCATTGTTATAGTTCATTTCCTAATATAATTATATATGCTATAATTCAGAAATTGTATCGTTGTCAATCGGATTAGAAACTTTTTTATTATAACTTAACTGTGTTTAGTATAGGTATATCCAACAGGTAATCTGTGCGTCTATTTTTTAATTGCCTTTAGTTTATAGAATGAGTAGAAAAAAAAAAAAAAAAAAATTAAAACCGAAAAACCGTTGGTATATAATAATTGATTATAAATTATTGCGTCTATGCTGCGTGCTGGAATATAATAATTATTATCTAATATCTGCGTATTATGTAATTGTTTAGTAAAATCGATGCTATTATACATTATATGGTATATATAAGTAATAATCAGAGAACGATATTATAATATAGTAATCCCTGCTCAAAATCCCAGACTGAAATCGACAGGAGCGGATAGCTTTTCGGACAAGTTTCCAGACAAGACCAGATCGCGTATCTGTCTGTCTGTGGTCTGTACCCTATCCGGTCGAAAATTCCTGTCTGGATTTTGCGCGAGCCTTGTCTACATTCAATCCGGCTCGGAAAATCCGCGACGGGGTAACTTATCCGGACCAATCGGCATCCTGTCGGTTGAAAAAATTAATCTGGTTTTTAGACTGGTTTTGTCTGGACTGTTTCCGGAACAAGCGCATCACCTCAGCTAATATTCTAAGTTTGAATCGGGGCTCTGTCTGTATCTATCCGGTTTGGGTCCCGCAAATCATCACGTGATTATTTACATCAAATTTTCCAAGTTGGGATTGGGGCTCTGTCCGTACCTATCCGGTTTCGTTCCCGCAAATCATAACGTGATTATTTACATCAAATTTTCCAAGTTGGAATCGGAGCTCTGTCCGTACCTATCCGGTTTCGGTCCCGCAAATCATAACGTGATTATCAATACAGCTAATATTCCAAGTTGAAATTGGGGCTCTATCCGATTTCGTGCCGTATCAATTGATAATCACGTTATGATTTGCGGGACCGAAACCGGATAGATACGGACAGCCCCCCGATTCCAACTTTGAAGATTTGATGTAAATTTAATGACTTTATGATTTGCGGGTACGAAACCGGATAGATACGGACAAAGCCCCGATTCCACCTTTGAAGATTTGATGTAAATATAGTAATCACGTTATGATTTGCGTGACCGAAACCGGATAGATACGGACAAAGATTTTCAAAGTTGGAATCGGGGCTCTGTCCGTACCTTTCCGGTTTCCATGTAATGTACATTACTTCAATATTTTCTCGTAAGGCGGCGACCACCGCTTTCGATATTCTCGCGAGTACCACCTATCGGAGTTGGTGAGTATATATAGAGGCGGAAAATATCATCTATATACTTGAGAGAGAAAAAAAAAGAAAAAAAAACGAAAAAAAAAAACGAAAAAAAAACGAAAAAAAAACGAAAAAAAAGAAAAAAAAAAAACGAAAAACAAAAGAAAAAAAAAAAAAAAACTTCAATTTTTTGAAATTGGATCCGGATAGAACCATACAGGAAAAATACCTAGGGCGGGGTTACTTTCCGGATAGAACCCGATAGGAATGCTGACACGAGAAAATATTGGACCGTCAAGATTCCGGACAGGAACAGAAGTTTCCAGGTACACAAAAACCAGAACTCGGACGTATACAGGCGGATACAATTCCGCCTATCCGTTTTTCTGTCGGGGATTTTGAGCAGGGATAAGTAAAATGATGAAAAAAATTTAATTATTTATATATCTTAAGCTAAAATATGAGCCGCACACTAACAGTCACTCAGCTCTGTTTGCATCTAATTTGTTATATAATATAATATAATATAATTATATAATAATTCCTACAGAGACTCTAAATTTTCAAATATCCGCGTTAACAGCCCCCTAAATTTCTAGGTACGAGTGCCTCTAAACGCACTTCTATGATATATTATATACCTATATACTTCTATTGCGTTCGAATAGCTCACGTTTACAATATTATAATATATTATGTAATGACTTTTATTATTTTTTTTTTTGTTTTTTTTTTTATAAATTTGTATTCTGCGATATATAGTAGTATATATATAATATAATATAATATAATATAATATAATAATAATAAATCCCTAATAGCGTTATTACAAAATTCTTACAACTATTCAACAAAAACCAACCGTGTAACAATTTTTAATTTTTTTTTTTTTTTTCACCTTTTACTTCTTTTTCATTTTTCTTCTTCTCAATAATTTCAAATTTCAATAACCATTATTCCCCCGATTACCCCTTCTTCTTAATTTTCATATTATGTAATTCTACTACGTAAATACCTATGGTATGTATGTACACACATACAAACTACGCGTTTACTGGATATTATACTATATAATATCTATAATATATAAGAACTTAATTGGTACTCAAATTTTATACTGCAGATCGAATCACGCTACTATCTGCGACGTACATTATATCAATTCGATCTTTACTAAGAATAAAATATCTACGTCTTCAAAAACTTCTCTATTCATATTTCATCATCATCTGATCCTGAATCAAAAATATATGTATAGATAAACAACTACGCCAAATTGATTTAAATGAAAAATTCAACTACCCCGCAATATATAATACGCATAATGCGTATATAGTAAAGATGAAAAATTTATTATCTCCTCTATAGGAATATGTATTTAATTTATCGAAATTTCGAGACCTGCTGTATATTGTTATATGTATATGAATTTATAGAGATATACGAGCAGCTGATGGGTACGTTGAGTTCCGTAGATTTGAACGGACAACAATATAACGTGTAGGTAGTAGATAGGTAGGTAATAATAATTAAATATCATGTCGAGCGACCTACTTCCATTATTATTGTTATTATTATTATTATTATTATTCTTATTGATTAATATTCCATTTTCATTATGTTTTTCTTTCTTCCTATTTATCTCGCTTTTTCTACCCCTGATTCACCCCAGAATGATATATTCACGCACCTTTTATTCAGTAAAAACCTTCCTGCGCCGGACTGACGCATAGCTTCTCGCATATTGAGTAAACTTACAAAAGATTTCAGATAAATATAAGTATACCAAATCTTAATCTGAAATCTTTGATAAAGTTCACTCTATACTAATTCCGTTAATGTTTATAGTGCGGGCTTGCAATTCAGAATATTATACTCCTGATTCTTATACTAACTGCTACACCTCTATATTATCGGCTTGATTCAAGGCGAGGCGAGTGACTTTTATATCAAATACATAAATACATGTAATAATTGTAATGCATATAGTATATGTATGTATGTATATATCGGTATAATAATGAAACGGTTTTAATATCACCTCGTCCTGTCTCTGCTGATAGACGCATAAATTAGGATTTACTAATTTACATAACGGCACATTTCTCCTTAAGGCTTATCGCGTTGTTACTTTGAACCGGCTGCAGAGATACTGTTCGATTCTTCTCCAAGGTCAATAGGTCCCGGAACAGAGCATTCACGTTGTGATTCGTCTTTGCTGATGTTTCCAGGAATCCACATCCCCAGTTCGCAGCCTCTGCTGCACCCTCGCTCAACGTTACCTCTCGGACAGAGGGACTCTCGTCACACTTGTTACCCACCTGACAATTAATGATCATATTCCAATGAATAGATGGATTGTTAAATAAATTATAATCATACATGTGGCGGTGCAAAGAAATGATGATTCGATGTGCACAAGTGTTGAATATTGTTATTTGAAAATTTCAACGTGTGCAGAATTAGAACTCACCAGCATGATTGGTATCTGGGAAACGTCCTGACCCTTAAGTTCGCGAATTACTGCCCAGATAGGTCGCAATTCTTCTAAACTCTGCCTAGAGCAGACTGAGTACACAAGGATGAAGGCGTGACCCTTGCTTATAGATAGCCGTTGCATTGCAGGGAATTGATGCGACCCTGTTGTATCGGTGATTTGTAATGTGCAGATGTTCTTGTTGCAGCTAATTACCTGTAAAGATAAAATTCAGCAAATTTTATACGGTCGAGAGTTGAAATTTAGAATTGAATGGAGGGACAGAGTGTTTCATTAGCTTTAAGACAGAGGTGTAATATCTCGCTTGGAATATTATATATATAGAGAGTATGGTCGCTATATATAGAGCGAGCTTTGATGATTAACGTTGTTATGCGGAGAAAGAAGAGTTTGTAATCAGATTTTATAGGGTTCAATGCTTTTGGCAAACAACTTTTGTATCTACTACATGGTAGATATTTTTAATATTTCATTAAAATATATTTAAAAAAAAACTCGTCAAAAATCGATTTTTCCGAATTTTCGCAGATATTGTAATCTTTTAAAATTTTTCTTACTGTCGCATCTTTCAGCTATTCATTCTGATCCGAGCTATACGCTTTCAAAAATTTGAAAAAACAAAAAAAAAAAATGAATTTCAAAGACCGCGCGCGCTTCAACTTGCGGGTTGATTTTCTCAAAGAACATATGTTTTTCAATACGGTAACCACGACTACTCCAATATCCGAGACCGTTTGAGATATCGACATGTAATTTTCACAGTCGTTAGATATGAATATACTATAGCTGTCCCATGATCGTTTAGAATTTCGACACAAAGACGCAAAGACTAGGACTTAAGTAGTCAAAAAGTCTTTTGAAGTTAAAAAAAAAAAAAAATACGGCAAAATATTTTAAGACTTCAAATTTGTGACAATAAAACTTCTTTTTAAAATTTTATCCAATCAGAAGTATCTTTATAAATGATAAAGATAATATTCATTGTATACTTGTATTATTCCAAACTATTTTTTTTTTACCGCGATTACCGCGCCTTATTAAAGCGCGGTGGAGGAATACCGCGAAAATCTACAATCAATCATACAGAAGTCACATTTTAAAATCAAAATGGTACTTCTTTTTATTTATTTATTTTTTTTTTTTTTTTTATTCTGCTTGTATCTCAAAACGCATAATACGTGTACTGAAAACCCCGATATGCGCTTTTAGGATAAAAAAAAAAAAAACTAGTTTTCAAACCCTTTGAAAATCACGTTTGTTTAGCCGATAAACGCGGCTGTTAAATAGTTAAATTTTGTATTTTTTTCTTGTTTCGAAATTATTTTCGGATCACAACTGCGCTGTTCGAAACTAATTGTACGAAAAAAAAAAACTCGCCGAAAATGAGATTGAAAATGAAATCAGAAATACTATACAGGAATTAGATCTACCGCATTCCATATGCGTACAAAGATATTATATGCCCCTTTAATTTCTCCGATTTAACATAAATATACACGTTCAATAATTTTCTATAATTTAAACTGATACATAATAAGAAAACATAGAAACTATACAGTTTCAGTATAGCATAGGTCTTCCCTCAAAGTTATATGTCAGCCACTATATAATGCGTGATGCAGTAGTAAAGGTTTTGACGATCAGCCGTGCCAAGTATAGAGTCATAAATTATATGATACGACTATGTATGTATTTATTAACAGTACGATTGTTTGCGGTTTACGATCACTCCCTCATCTTATTTTTGTTTCTTTTTTTTTTTTTTTTATATTGATATATTTATTTTAGCATATCTAACATGTGGAGGGTGCGAAAAATCATATATTTATATGCATCGTACTACTTACCTGTCTGTAAGTGTCTTCGATCGTTGGTATATACGATTCGCGAAATGTTCCTTTAACGAAACGCAAAACTAACGAACTTTTCCCGACTCCACCTGCCCCGAAAACGACCACCCTATAGTCATTGCTTTGCTCCGGCATCCTGACATCGGCCGTTGTGACGGTTTTACCCCCGACAAGCGGGGTCACTTTCACAAGTTTTACAAATTACCGAGTACCGGCTCTTCATACGCCAACCCTTACTTTCCAGCTGCGCTGCGCTGCTGCACTCGGTATCAGTTCCCAATTCGAACTGTGCGCTCTAGAGTGATCAGTTTAAAACCAACTGGAAATTTTCCTCCTCTTCGTCGTAGTTCCCCTCGATCTCCTCCTACTCTTCGTCGTCACTGCCGCCGCCTCCACCGCCGTCGTAGTCCTTATTTTATCCTCTACCTATGCGTTATATATCCGAATTACAGCAGGAGCTCTATATACTATATCACCGAGCAACGCTTAATTTTCAAACGCCAATTAAATTAATTAAACGACAATTATATTTATAACGATTAATATTTATTACATATTAATATACTATATTATATAGGGTTTTATTTTTTAAGGCAAATCTATCGATGTATCACGGTTTTTAATTAATACATAAAATTCAACGATGCAGGTATATTATATTCAAAGAAATGAACAAATAATTAGAAAAAAAGAAAATTCCGACGACGATCCTCGCGTTTCTATATTTATACGCGTATAACTTATTTCTTCATTTTCTATTCCCCTTCTCGCTCCATTTACTTTCTTTTCTTTTTATCTTCTTCTTCTTCTTCTTCTTTTTCTTCTTTTTCTTCTTCTTCTCTTCAACAGATATATAGAAAAATTTGACTCTTTATTTTTTTTCGTCACAGTAAACCCACTCTAATTATATACGCACTCTCGTTTTTTGCTCAATTCGTTGAACCGTATATCGCTGATCGTCGCTGGTTTTTCGCCTCTCCGTCTATCGACAGAATAACAACGACGCGTTTGATCTGGATGTGCGCAAGAGAAGCGGGTGTGTGGGCTGTAGAGCTGTATAGAGGTATAGGGTCGATCACTGTGCTGTAAAGATCCTTTTCTTTATTGTCATATATCTGGGTATGCGATTTATACTTAAGTCCCGGTATACAGTTTAGCCGGTATCGCTTAATTATCCCACAAAATTGTAACTATTATTATTTTTAAATAATGCAAGTCTACACCCTCCCTTCTCCTATTACTCCTCCTCCTTCTTCTCCTTTTCTGTTCCTCTCTTTAACGGGGTTGCGATCACTCCCTGGGAGTAGGAGGTGCACGTTCATTTATGCGCACTGCGCGATAGAACTAACGAGAAAAATCAATAACTGTTTCATACTCGCGGACACCGACCATTAAAGACCCCTATCTCCCGCGCAGACACTATACCATTCTTGATTCATGAACTAATAACTGCATCCTATATATATACGCCCGGCTTTTCACATCCACGTACTATAAGACATTTTAGTCGCTATACTTTACTTATGACGAGCCGCGTTTCAGCATAATGTTTCTTTATCTATAATATACTCGATAAAAATGGTATTCCAATTATTATATATAGGAATTTATATCATAGTATATAAATACAAAGGCTATTTCAACCCTTATTGCTAATTTGTCCGCATAAATATATTACAGCGTCCATAACGGCTCGGGGATTTCAAATTCACGGAGAATAACTTGTCATATACGTAAAACGACCATATATGTTTCACTTTTTGATCACCGGCTTAACTCGAGTTATGCTCAATGCTCAATTTCATTAGGTGGTACAATTTCATTTTGAAATATTTCGCGTTTGCATAAACGAGGATAATTTCAAATTTTCATACACTTTTATATGAAATTAGCTGAGATTATAACAATTGTACGAATGAAATTTGAGATATTCCGGGTTTCCAGGTCGCTGGAAAGTCTAAGATCGTAGACGAGTTTATCTCGAATTCCAAATCACGTTCATTTTTATATAACTACATAATATATAATAACTGAATCATATTCGATCTCTAATCGCTTGAAAACTGTTAATCGTTTCGATTATTACAGTTTCTTAATTGCTGCTGATGTAAAATAACAAGATATCTCACAGCTATATAGTAGCAACGCACAAGATTATTTATACATTCACAAAACTAATTGGGGAAATTTTTTGTTTCAAATTCCCAAAGTCTGTGAATAACGGATATTTCATAAATTTATAGAATCATATTTGATCATGATAGAAGAAAAAATGGATAAAAACTTAACTTTTATTCGAATACAAACACATACATAATATTATATCTATGGTAATAGGTAAATTATATATTTTTAATACTTTCGACGAATTGATTTCCCGTCGAAATTATATCAGATGCAAATATAAAACGTGATCCAGTAGACTTTTCTATTAATCTACAGGCCGCCACTTCTCCATAAGTCATTCCTCCGATAATACAAAGCGTAATAGTACCAGTTTGGACAAGATCCTGTTGTCCGTTTACAGTACATTCTGGTAAACTTGTTAAATAGTTCCAACTTTTCGCGTCTGTATCATTAAGCAAAAATTTCACCAGCTGTGCCTAAATGTTGATGAAATAAATCATGAGTAACAGGCTTCGTTCGTTATAAACAAAATATGCATTGATAACAACGATTTTATAATCACTGACTATAGTCGGTATGTAAGACCCTCCAAAAACGTAGCTAGAACAAGTCGGTGATTTCAGATCCAATGGCTTTGTTTGATTCGGTAATTGCTTAAGTCTCTGAGCAGCAGTGGTCCAATCGCTATTCCACGTCGGTAGTTTCTGGCGTACATTTTCAGTCCTATAAACGATGAGACCAGCCTGTTCCATCTTCCAGAATAATGGTATATTCTGATATCCATGTGCGTGTAAATAGGCCTTTTGTATCGGCTGAACTTCGCTCTGAGTTAGTCCGTCGCTTGTAACAGATAGCAGAGCTAGAAGTCTCAGACTTCTGAGAGGATGGCTGTCTGAAATAAAAGAAGAATAAAAAATAACAAATTGGTGATTTTTCGCAAGATAATGCAGAAAAATTATCAACCTATGTTCGTCTCTATGTATTCTAGGCACTCTTTTCTTCTACGACATTCAAGTATAGCCTTTTCCACTGATTGCAGCATCTCAAAATCTGGTCCTAGCGCTCCGACGATAGTTTCGCATGCAGCTATGTGGAATCCCAGCTGGCGTTTAGTCTCAGTTAATTTTTGCAGTCTAGTTGCAACGTAGCGTTTCATTTCTGCCAACTGCATGGTTTGGGTGGCTTCTTGCTCCGCTAAAAATAACGTGATATTCAATATTCGTCGCCTCTGTGAGTCGCAAGATCTTTCTTACTCTTGAGCAGTTTTGCCTTTTCTCTTAATATCGGAAAAACGTCACTGAAATGCCTGTCCCTAACTTCTCCATAGACCTGGTCAGTCTTTGAGTTCAATTTGGTTTGCGTGCCGTTTGAGAAAGCGGTTCCAGCGTTAATCTCCAACACCTCACCCATCAGGCCCAAATATGTTACAGAAGTAAGAAGCATCGATGGTATATCGTACGATCTGTCCATTAATATCAAGCCACCTGATTGATTGGTCAGATTTTGAGAAGAAAGACATTCTTCCATTGATTCCATCATTTTTAGTACTATCTGACTGTGTTTTCCGAGGCATAATGTCGCCTTTGGACGACCGAGTATCAACTGCAATGACCACAAGCTTTTTGCAATGGCTGGTAAGAGGCCGGTGTCTTTGTGGTAGTATAGGTCTGTGAAAAGCCGCGTTTCTAATGACAAAACGTTGCCGTCTGATCTTATAAAGTCCCAGGAAAAAGAACGCAGCTTTACTAAGTCTGAGAGGCCTGGAAATGTGGAAAAATAAATATAAAAAAATTGGAATAACTGTCTTAGACACGAATGCGGCCAGATTTTTTACCATTTTTGAATCTATAAGCGAATAAAGTCAGCCAAAACTAATTGGAGGATTAATTTTCTGAAGATTTTGGACTAGAATGGTGTAAAAAAAATTTCATTTTAATGCGAAAAGAGTCCCTCCCAATACATTTGGGTCCTAAATCTTCATAAAATTGACTTCAATTATACCAATAACGACCTTCTTCTTCAACCAAAAGATCAAGAGCAGCGGGAACGCGAGGAACGACCAATAAATTATGCGCTAATCCATGGGCTTGTGAAAGCTCGGCTTGAATCTGGTTTAGAACTCTTTTGCAAGTTATAAGATCTCCGGAAACAAGAAATACTCGCTGAGCATTGGACGCCTTTAGACCCTCTTCTAGTTTGAAAATTTTATCAACTCCATGCCGTCTGGAATGAGGAATTTCAAGCAAAAGTTACTCGAGGATTTCTCGGTGTCGGTTATATCGATTAGATATTGAACATGTAAATGAATCTAGTTGAAGCATGCCATCAGAAAAATGAAGATAGTGTATTTCTATCATGTATTCGACTAATTTTTATAGGAATGTTAAATAATAAATTTCAAACTTGATGAGACTAGTCATTTCTATCTTATTGTATCATACTTTTTGGTCATTTTTATAAAAATTCTACAATGTATCATTAAAATTTTTGAATTTAGACAGTATTTAATATTATACCCAATGATTCATGCTAATCATGTAAATAATTTATTTAGAAGTTTCAAACCTCAGAGCAGTAGCACCTATAAAACATTCTAATGGTTTCATCAACTTAGGCTCTATGATAAAGTCCTTTTTTCCTGAAATATTATCCAGTATTTCAACTAATTTTCGTTGACTAATCTGCTGAAGTGTGTCTAAACGATCATCCAAGGTGATATCCATTTTCGGTATATAAGTATTATTGCAACAGTTGTTCAATTGTTCAATTGTTTAATTGTAGGTATGTTCAATGAATGACATTTTCTAGGTTATAATCATTTTTTTTTATTTTTTATCACAATGAGATGATCGACCCTCGTTTGTTACGTTAAAAAAAAAAAAACATGACATTCGACAATAACATACAATATAACCTAAAATCACGCGGAAAACATAAACACGCCCCACTCCAACATTCGGTTTGAGGTTATGTAAGGAGAAATCTTTCTTTTTTTTTAAGAGAATCTCTCGTAGCCACCTGTTGATCATATTCTAAACTTCTAAAAGCAGCGAGTCTATGTATCGAATTTTTGTACATGCTTGTTGAAAATAAGCAGCTAACGCGTTGTTTATGACGTTTCGGAGTTATACTGACAGTCGCGAGTGTCTTAATTAAGCTAAGTTTTTCGCAATACGTCTTTAACCATCAGATTGGATATTGTATATTTATAAATAGATCGAAACAACTCGTGGGTAAGTTCGTTTGTATTTCTTTTTTACTCAATCAAATATCACCACGGATTCAAAAGACCTTAGCAATTCCTTTATGTTATAAAAAAAAAAAAAAAAAGAAAAAGAAAAAAAATCTACGAATCATTGACCCTGTGTCATTATTTCAACCAATAATACGTATCGCAGGGAATAATGAGCTTTCCTGAAAAACAAGACGTTTCAAAAGACGAGTGGGTCGCTAAACTAGAAGACGGTTCCCACATTCAACGCGTATCAATGAATAACTTAATCATGAACTATCTTGTCACAGGTAATTCGTATTTGTATTTTTTTATTTCATACTATTAACTAACATCGAAGAAAATAAATCAAATCTAATTCTTAATACTTTGGTTTTATTTTCATCGAAAAATAAAATAAAATTTAGAGGGTTTCAAAGAAGCGGCTGAAAAATTTCAACAAGAATCCGGAGTCGGTCCGACGGTTGAGTTGAATTCCTTGGATGATCGAATTCGCATAAGAGACGCTATCCAAAATGGCCGTATCCAAGAAGCAACAGATTTGGTTAATCAGTTGCATCCAGAACTCTTGGATAACGATAGATACCTATATTTCCATCTTCAGCAGCTACATCTTATTGAATTAATAAGGACTGGGCGCATAGAAGATGCGCTACAGTTTGCGCAAGAACAGCTTAGCGAGGCTGGAGAGAATGACGACAATATATTAAGCGAGTTAGAAAGGACGTTGGCTCTCCTCGCCTTTGAAGAACCTTACAAAAGTCCGTTCAGCGATTTGTTACACCCAACGCATAGACAGAAGGTATAAAACTTAGAATATAGAATATTATTTAGTTGTAAATCTTTTCTTGGTGATATTAACGATTTTTATATAGATAGCGAGCGAGTTGAATGCGGCAATACTGAAGATGGAACATCGGGAATCAACCAGTCCTAGATTAAATAATTTATTGAAAATGATACTGTGGGCTCAGGACGAACTTGATACGAAAAAAGTCAAGTATCCAAAGATGACGGATTTGGGAAGTGCGACGATCGAAAGTCCAAAGTAATAAATTAAATATTAAGCGAATGAATATATAATGAGAAACGAAATCTTAAATTGAGAAGAAAGATAAAGAAAAAAAAAGAAAAATTTATTTATAGGAATACCCTTGAGAAATGTGATTATACTATGTCTAAAAATATATATGTTTATCTTATATTCAAATAACTATTTAAGAAGTACTAATATCAAATTTAATTCATTAATTAATAGCCACTCCCAGTTTTTAATTTAAATAAATAACTATTAGGAATAAAAATTTTGCTTTGTATATGTAGTAGTAGTAGTAGTAGTAGTAGTAGTAGTAGCAGTAGCAAATAACTAAAGTCATAGATATTAGAGATTATGAAAAAAGCTTTTATTTTATCTAATACACAATTATAAGACATGTTGGCATGTTTTTTTTTTTTTATTATTATTATTAGAAACAGAAAAGATTGAGCAAACAATCACAAACAATATTATCATCATGAGTTAGAGTACGGCGATTTTTATTTATTTCAATTCTTTACAAAAGATAAAATACTCAATTAAATATTAGAGTGTACAGACGGTACTGTGAAAGTGATTTTACCCTTACGTTCATGATCCGTTGTGTTTTAGACAAATTTAACACCATATCAACGTGAATCACAATTTACTATCTCATAAAATAAGAAAAAAAAAAAAAGAAAAAAATTATTCAAAAAAATATTTCAGTTAAAATTCATCACGTTTAAAAATTAATACAAAAATGGAATCAGAGCAATTGCAAGATAAATGATTTCTACCTAAAAAATTCATTTCAAACTACCATCCGAAAACGTATTCCATAGCTTTTGAAACAAGACCCGTAGATTTCTGGGGTACATTTTGTGGCGACCTAACTGACTGAGGACTCATATGTTGATTATACCCTATTGCTAAAGGACGGGCGTTTTGTATACGCGGTGAAGTCGGTGGTAAACTACCTCCGTAATCTGGAGAAGCGAGGTTCAATCTATCAGGAGTAGAAAAACACCTCGCGCTGCTACTCAGTTTAGAAAGATTCTCTTTATCAGAGCTTAATACTACGCCCTCGTCCGTGCAGGGTACTACACCGATCATCGTCGACCCTGACACAATATTGCCATTGCAAGCCAAAGCCCTGTGCGCGTCTTGTTCAGTTGCGCATTTCAAATGAATCCAATTGCCCTGAGCGTGAGGAGCGCCTCTTTTATCTACGATACGAACTCTGCTAGATATATGAGAGAGTACAGCGTTCAGAGCGTTGGTAGAAAACCCAAATACAGTTACCCACTGCAGAAGTCCCTGCATGGGTTCGTTTATAGACAAATTAGCAGAGTTGTATGAAAACATGGAATTATTTATATGGTTTCCAGTCAACATTATAGACTGATTGTTAGCCACGTTTTGACCGGCACTAGGTGTATACGGCGCCATTGACTGCGACGTATCCAATGTATCGAATAAACCCCTGGTTGGTGGCCCTCCGGATTGTCCTTCAGATCCAATTTGCGGACCGTTTGGACTAGTTACATTTCCAAACATTGCTTTTTGACGATTTGTTCGATAGTCTGGGGTACAATAGGCCGAATTAGACGTCGACAGACCTCCGCTGGTCGAAGATCCGAACTGGTTATTCCTTGGGGTACCTTGGGGACTCATTATATTTAATCTAGCGGTCTGAAGCATAAAAAATATACAAGTAAGACATTTTTCTGGGAAATTTGGCTTCTAAAATCATCTGTTGGAGGCTTTTTAACAAATTTTATGATCAGGAACTTTAAAAACACGTTTTATGATCATATTTAGCTTTTAAGCTCTCCTTTTGTTTTAAGAAGCTATAATCTTACAGGATTCGCATCTCCTAATAGAAAATTAGGTAGATATGTAGAATTCGGTCCTGGACTGCCTGGTGTTTGGACCGGACTTCCAACTGGAGATCCGAGAGTCATTGGTTCCATCTAAATCAATATACAGCAAATTTTTGCATGCATTTCTTGATGTCTATTCAAAGGATATAGAAACCAGTTACATAGAATGTTGGGAAACTTGTTATTGGATAATAATGAATTATTTCGGACCAGTCAAAGTATAGACCGAAAAATTGAGCAAAACAAAAGAACGAGATAGACGAATCTCATGAGTTTCGAATATTTTGAAACATTATCGGAAAATCACAAGTAGTATTTCATTTTTTGACAGAAAAACTATCCATATTGCTATATCTGTGTAACTATGAGGATATTCCCATGTTTAATCGTAAGATAATATGAGAGGAAGGAATACAAAAAAATAAAAATAAAATAATATAAACTTGAATAAATTGACGTATACGATTGATGTCAAGATAGGTTATGATCCGAGGAATTAGAAGCCGATGATATAAGTTTGAAGTGATAATACAGAATATGTAAAAGCGAAGAAGAAAGAAAAGAATTTAAATCTCACCTCTAATATTCGTTGAATGATTTTTTAAAGTTAATAAATACTCTTGAAATACCTATAATAACAATTACAAACGACGAGGTGAAGAGCTAAACATTTCAAACGGTCAATCTAAGCGATTGGAGAATTTGGAGATCTTTGATCTGGTTTTATGAATTTTGTCCAATATTCTTGCGAATACGCGCATGCAGCTTCAAATTCTATCTACTACCACATCGCAGCGCTCAAATAGTTGGAGTGAATTTTTTTTAGCTACTATACGCTTCTCCGTCGATTTTCTATACTCCATGATATTCAACACCGCTGAAACCGCAGCTAAAACCAAGAAGTCGGTGTAAAATTGAAGACGAGTTTGCTTACATTGCAGTAGATCAAATTTCTTGAAATCAGTGAAATGGCTTATGTCGAAGCTCCTTTTCAGTCAAAAACCATGGATTCTATGGTGCCGGATTGGCTCTCTGCCGAACACAGTACCGGAGTGAGTAAACCTTTGTTTTATAAGTTTACAACTAGCGTTTGAAAATATCGTTTGACATTGTTTTTAGGTTAGAATGACTTTGCAAACTTTACCAATTCCTCCGGTCATCATCCAAGATTTTTGATTTTTCTCCCTCATTGTATATCTATTTAAATAAATAAATAGACGACAAAAAAAAAAAGACACTGAGCATTTTTTTGTAAAACCACAATAAAGTATAAAGAACAAATGAAATACCATACGCACACAGTTCTCGTTTTTTAATAATCGTTATTCAAATTTCATAAGGTATTTTTCTATTTTTATTTTACAGACATCGATTATGGCTTGCGAATTTGAAGGCGGCGTAGTTATCGGTGCTGATTCACGAACCACCACTGGGTATGCAATGCTGATGATAATTTGTACCGTAGAGCTCTTCGATTATCCAAATCAATTGGGACGCCCAGCATCTTTCGGATATTCGAAAATTCGGATCGCTGAACAGAAATTGATTCATTCAATTTTGGATAATTGAATTTTCGGATAGCCAAATCGTCATTTGGATAATTGACTTTTCGGATAACCAAATCGTCATTTTCATTATTGACTTTTCGGGTAACCAAATCGTCATTTGGATAATCGACTTTTCGGATAACCAAATCGTCATTTGGATAATCGACTTTTCGAATAACCAAATCGTCATTTGGATAATCGACTTTTCGGATAACCAAATCGTCATTTGGATAATCCACTTTTCGGATAACCAAATCGTCATTTGGATAATCCACTTTTCGGATAACCAAATCGTCGTTTGGATAATTGATGCTTGATAAACCAAATCGGCGTTCAGATAATTGACGTCACGGATAACCAAATCGTCATTTGGATAATCGACTTTTCGGATAACCAAATCGTTATTTGGATAATTGACGCTTGATAAACCAAATCGCTGTTCAGATAATTGAAGCTATGGATAATTGACGTCACGGATAATTGACGATACGGATAATTGACACTCTACTGTACTCGAAATTTTTGTTCAAATGTTTTAAAACGTTGAAAAACAATCTGGCTAAATCTTCTTGAGACCTGAATGAAACTTTTTCTTTATTTTAAGTACGAATCTGGCTTATATTCATTATTCATCATTCATTATTCATTTACAGAGCCTACATCGCCAATCGCGTTACAGACAAGCTGACTAAAGTAACGGATCAAATTTACTGCTGTCGTTCAGGTTCTGCTGCAGATACGCAGGCTATTGCTGATATAGTCTCGTACCACTTGAGTTTTCATCAGTAAGTTTACTGCGATTTTATTCTGCTTTTCTATAGAAAGACAGAGATTTCAAGTTGGAATGGATAGTAATCCAACATACTTCACTCACTACTAGCCAGGCCTCATAGTCCTTATCTCCATGAAACCTGCTTTTTCTTTTTTTTTTTTTTGTAGTTTCCCTAAAAACGATTTTCAGCAGTTTGTTGACCGATTATATGAGACTCAGATAAAGATCAGGGCTTTTTTTGTTCACCAAGCTTGATAATTTTACTTTTCCATTGAATACAGTAAAGTACACTAGATCCTGATTTCTTTGATAATCAAAAAACAAAAGTTTGCAATGTTCAATGTTCAATAAAGAATTATACATGTTTTTTGTTCCGTCTTAGATTTTGAAAAATCAAATTCCAGATATTGAAGAACGAAATTCCAGATTAACAACAAATACACAATATTCGCTATTCATAAAAAGAGATTTTACCCTCAAATTCACCTGTGAGGCTTGTAGTATCTTTTAAATCTAATAACTTTATATGTTTGGCCTAAAGAATGGAGCTTGGAGAACCACCTTTAGTAGAAACTAGTGCAAACGTGTTCCGTGAGCTCTGCTACAATTATCGCGACTCCCTTATGGCTGGGATCTTAGTCGCTGGTTGGGACCGACGTAAGGGTGGTCAAGTTTACAGCATTCCTTTAGGTGGAATGTGCGTAAGACAACCAATCGCTATTGGTGGATCTGGGTCTAGCTATGTCTATGGTTACGTGGATGCTCATTATAAACCCAACATGACTAAGGATCAGACAATTGAGTTAGTCAGCAACAGTAAGTATCTCTCCTACTTCGTTCGTGTTTTTTCATAATTTTTCAGGACTCTAAGAGCAGGAGGCCAGAAATTGTTCACGAATCCTCAGAATACTTCAAATTTCTTAATGGCATTACATTTTATGATCGTATTTGTTTATTCTAAGAATTGGTTCATCTGAGGATTGATTTCACTAGCTTCTTAGTAATGTGAAGAAGTATAGTGGATAAATTTAATAGAAATTTGTATCTTCAATAATAGAAGCATCTATCTATCTCAAGAAACTTTTTAAACACATGGTTCTTTCTATCACCTAGCAGGAATTAAATACTGATATATTTTCTTTAATTTCTAATCTTTTAGCACTGGCTCTGGCGATGTCACGCGATGGTAGCAGTGGTGGAGTTGTACGTATTGGTGTTATAACTAAAGAAGGTGTTGAAAGACGAGTGATCCTTGGTGATAAATTGCCTCAATTCTACGAGGGATAAATCGTTTTTAAAACTATTTACATAATAATAATATGTTTAAGGTACCGTATGTGTACTTGCTGTAAACCTTTTAACTGATTCCATTCAATTTTGATAAATAAAAATCGATAATCCAGTTAAATATGCGGCTTTTAGCTACCCAAAATTTAAATAAATAACGATTAAAAAAAAGCTAGGAGAAACTGATGTTTGTAAAAAATATATACCTACTAATAAATTCCAATTTATCGTAAACATAATTTTAATGAAATTCATGATTGAAATCTACAAGGAGGCATTGTACAACTGATGTATTTTTTTTATTAAAAGCAGGTGATATCAATTATCAAGATTCGAAATATTTCGATTCACCAATTATCTTTGTATTTCGGTGCTACCAATAGAAAATGCGAGACCTATTAAACTCCGAAGTTTTTTTCCTCGTGTCTACGCTTTTGCGGCTTCTTGTTGTTCGAACTTAGGATATTTCGTTGCCACCTTATCCCACGTTATTTTACCCAAAGATAAGTCTTTCACTACACTTGGTAGCTCGGCCAGCTGAAACAATAAATAATTAAAACATTTTTAAACGACGATATTCTTACATAACAAACACACGATTGGTCAAAACAACTTACGCTTATCCTAACTTGGTCCATACTATCTCTCTCCCTAAGCGTAGCGGTATTCGGACTCTTCAAAGAGTCAAAATCAATGGTAATACCAAAAGGAATAGCGATCTCATCCGTTCTGGCATATCTACGACCTATACTGCCTGAAGAATCGTCAACTCTATGCGATACATCGACGGCAGTTAAATCCTGTGCTGAAACGATAATATTTGATCAATTTTATCCGTAAAATATAAAAACGTAACAATAATATCAGATTTTTATAAGCATAGCTAAAACTCACAGAGTTTCTTAACGAATGGTATAAACTCGGCGTTGCTACTCAGTGGCAAGACGGAACATTTGAGTGGCGATACAATCGGAGGCAGACTCAAGTACGTTCTCTGCTCATCTCCTTCCCTAGTTCTAAAATTGTGTTCGAATATAGCGTACATTACTCTGCCGACGCCGAAAGAAGGCTCTACAACAGAAGGAGTAATCTCTTCGACGTGTAATGTCTTTTGGTAGCGTTTTATCGATACCATATCCTTTGTGATTTTTGCCGAAGTTCCGTCCGGTAGAATAAGATCGTAATTTTCATTGCTGCTGATCTTTCCCTCGAGGGCTTCTATCCCTTCCTTATCCAGCGCGGCTAACGCGTCAAGAACAGTTTTGGCTTCCTTTTTGAACGCCTTACCAAGGATACCCTTGTTTGGCGACGCCTCAGTTACATCAACAACTTTCGGTTCTGCTAGCTTCTTTTCAGCAATTAATTTCACCCCAGTTGCTTTGGTGTGCTGAGTGAGATCGAACGCCGACCTATCCGCGCAACCAACACATTCTATCCACCCATACGACGTCAAACATTCTGCATCCCAACAGTCACGGGCGTAATGTGCCATTTCATTGCTCATGTGTTGGCGGAACCTTAGTTTGGTCGGATCTACGCCAACTTTGACTAAGAACTGTTGGATTCTGGCCATGAAATATCCCAGAGTTTCGTTGTCTACTAATCCGGTCTTTACAGCATCACCAATCTCCGTGTACTCGGCGCTTTTGCCATCCATTTGGCTGCATGCTGAATACAAGAGCATCTTAGTTCCTTTAACAGCCTCAAATTTAGGGTGTTCTTTGTCGCTGGGATCACAAAAGTGTTCAATCTCTGCCATTGTGAACTCTCTGACTCTGATCAGCCCCGATCTTGGCGATATTTCATTCCTAAAAGCGTTGCCTATCTGCGCAGCAGCGAACGGTAGTTTTCCCGAATTGAATTCCAGCAATCTTTTGAAGTTGACAAAGATTCCCTGCGCCGTCTCCGGCCTAAGGAAACCCTTGATCAAACCAGAGGGACCTATTTGCGTTGCAAACATCAGGTTGAACTCGATCGGTTCAGTTAAATCGTTGCCGGTTATTGGCGATTTCATGTTAAACCGTGAAACAACGGCTGCCAACTCGGCCTTGGTCATACCGTCAAGTTTTATGACAATATCACCGCATTCTGCGCGGAGATCTTCGCTGGTTTTTTTGTCACCAGCTACTTTTTCCAAGTGTGCTTTTATGAAATGATCTAATCTAAAGCATTCTCCAGTCTTTATATCCTTTATCATTAAATCAGCAAATCTGTCCACATGACCAGACGCTTTTAATACCGGCTCTGGCGTGAGGATAGAACAATCAACTTCTAGCATTTGTTCCTCAAGAACAAAGAAGCTCCTCCAAGCGCTGAGAAAATTTGACTTAAAAGCACATCCCATAGGGCCAAAATCATACTGTCCTGTTATACCACCGTATATGGCGAACGACTGGTCTAGGAAAAACCGTCTCTTGAGAAGATCCTCCATTTTAGATCGATCGAAAGTAGCTGCTGATGGAATAAGCGACAATTCCTTATCCTCTAGGACCTTTTTTCGCGCCTTAAGTTCAGCGACGGCTTTTTTAACGTCAAAATCTGGCGCGCCATCGGTTTTTAGCTTGCGGACCAGGTCGCCCTTAAAAAATCGAGACAATCTGATGCAATGATTGAAATTTTTTTTATATTCTAAGTTTTTTTTTTTTTTTTTTTCATTTTTTTTTTTTCGCCATTAATCAATGAGTCGAATTTTGAAAACGCCGACTAGTTGATATGCCGATTTTCTGACTTTCGGATTAATACCATATGGTGCTTACCTGTTCTTTGACACTTGATCTAAGGGGAGCGAGGATTTCTTCCATCTTAGGATCTACCATACTCTCTAAACTGAAATGCAGTTTAACTTTTCTGTGCTTTTTCGTCGAGCCCCACTGTGGAGTTTCGGAATATAACCTCGAACTGCAGACTAAAATATTTTTTGAAAACTTATCGACTAAGTTTAGCTGTTGTATACCGTATCGGACTCCAGATTTACACGCTGACCGTACGGTATGAAAAAGAATCTGCATTCGCGGCACTCTAGATCTCTATTGCAACGGATTATTGGCACGCTGGCTCCTTGTGTCAGATTATACCGGAAATTGTGTTACTTCTATGTACTGCGGGGCTCGGAGGTGCCGGGGGAGTAATAACCTCATAATATAACTATACATTTTATATAATTTATAGCTATCTTATAACTAGAGAACAGATTATTGGGACAAAAATAATCGCAAGTATTAGTATTTGCATTGTTCTTTATTGCATCAATTCTGTTGTCATAATTATCATAATAATTAAAATTCTGTCATATATTTTGATGAGACAAACTATCGCCGGACATGGACCAGCGTGAAGTTGTGCTCTAGCAGTTTCACCAACGTAATAATTTAGCTGTATAGAAAGAGAAGATCAACGTTTGTCCAGAATCTATCGAACGTGTTGCTGGGAGAGAGAGAGAGAGAGAGAGAAAGAGCATGAGTCTATTATATCGATTTTTATTTAAATGGTAACACTAGGAGTCTGGCTAGTTGTGGCTAAGTTCAGACAGTCGATAGCCGGTTAGAGTGACAAATAGTTGATACAGTGTTTGTTGACGAGTAGAGAAAAATTCGTAGAATAATTTTTATTGAAAAAGAAATTTGATCATTTAAAGAGTATGGGACGAAGGAAGAGTAAGAGGAAGCCACCGAGCAAGAGAAAAGCGATCGAACCATTAGACACACAATTCAACTGTCCGTTTTGTAATCATGAAAAATCATGCGAGGTTAAAATGTGTGTATATACACACATGGAACAATGTGTTATCTGCATTCATTTGTTTTACCAGTTTGAATACGGTTAACAAATTTGACGAACACTTTCAGGGACAAGTCAAGAAACACAGCGAGAATAACGTGCCGTGTATGTTTGGAGGATTTCCAAACTACTATTAATCTACTCTCGGAACCTCTCGATGTTTACAATGACTGGATTGATGCTTGTGAAAATGCTAATTAATAATAATGAAAAAAAAAAGAAACTTGTATAAAAAATAAAAATAACAAAAAATAACACTGTTATCTTTTCTCTAATGTGATGAACTGAAAATTGATTCAGAGCCTCATAGGTGGTACGAAACACGATGTAATAATCGTAAATGGGTATTTTTATTATCTAAGAAATCTGAGGAACAATTCGAGAATTAATGTATTACAGAATATAAAACAAAGCTATACCTATATCGTTATGTGCGGACAGGTTTTGAAATATTCAAACGATCAAAACTAACCGAAATATGTAATAAGAACAAGTATATCATTGTATCACGATTTGTACTGTATACCTGATGGATTTTAATAAAAAAAATGTAAGCAATAATTGTCTTTCTCTTTCGCCTTTAGTATTTACAGTATTATTTCATCCAGGGGCCCGCAACCATTCATCTCTATCGTGCGTGCGTGCGCGCGCGCTCGCTTCGGTGTGAGTGACGTTAGGATTCGTCCGCGCGCGTGTACATATGTATGCGAATAAAGTATTTGTACAGATATGTGAGATGTGTGTGTTTGTGAATTTGAGATATACGAGTATGAAAAATCGGGGAATCCCTTTGTGGATAAGTCCGTTGTAATAAATCAAACGGTTTAATGAATCGTGGATAAAATCGTTGTATTGATATAAGTGTAACAATATTGAAATGTTTGAATCGATAGTTAACGACTTGTTAGAAATAAAAGAAGAACGCGAGTCCGTTCCCTTGTCTGCTACTAGCGGAAGTACGCGCGGTGTTGACAAGATGGCGGGTGGTCCGATGGTAGTATACTCGGCAAAAAAACGCATAGGTAAAAATGCCGCGTAAAGTGAGAATGATCGAGGCGTGTGAATGGAAATAAATATCTATAATAAAGCAAATGTGTTGTTATACGATTATTCGGCGTAAATATAAATTTATAAATGAATCTTAAGATTTATTTTGGAGGAACTAGAGACCGGGGGATTTGTTACGTTGTGATTTTTCGGCTGCTGTGAGTCTGCACAGCAGCAGCAGCTACCAAGCGCCGCGACAACGACGCTATGGCGTCCATCGGTGTGTCATTATTTTTTTAATCTCTAATTAGTGGCTAATTAACATTTATAATTATTAAATAAATCATTTAATAATAAATCGATCAAATTTACAACACCAAACTCGGCGTAACAACTTACGATATTTCACTACCTCGTTAAATATATAAACCAGTTTTACCGAGATACCATTTATCAAAAAATTATTATACCTACCTACCTACCTACCATCCCCAATTCTCCTACTACCAATACACATTTTTTCACACACATCTGACAGCTGAACTATTCAAAAGTTATTAAACCCTAGAATCTATCTAAGAACGGCCCTTAAACGACCTCGAGATAATCACACGTCATCATTCACCTTCCAACCTACATTATATGTATTATCAAATTAATTATTGAATTCGCATACATATTTCGACTTCCTTTAAATAGAAAATTCGAGAACATCAATACAACAAAGTGGAGGACTTGTATAATAAGAATATATTTCATCGATGTTAGATGAATAAAAATGATTTAAAAACGTTCAAATTATTATATTAATATCACAATAATAAAATCATGGACGAAGATCCGGCACAAAAAATGTCTAATTCAGATATGGATAGTTTCCTTACTCGGATCGGTGACGTTACAATAGAACGTGTTAATCCGGAAAGAGTATCCAAGGATTCAGCCGAACAGCCAGACACCTCAAGTGTATTACCCGGCTCTAATTCATCGGCTAATATTAATGCAAATTATGAAAGTTCTGAAGAATCAGGCGCCGAATCTACGGACAATGAACAAGATAAGAGAAACGATATATTCCGAGATGAGGAAATTGAGAGAATTCATTCGGAGGGATCTGGGGATGACATGGATCTTGATGAAACAATTGATAGTCAAATTGGGGTCAGACTTGATCCTGAAAAACTACAATCTATGTCTATGTCTCAGGACGAAGACATGGAGCCTATTAACATCTTGGATAGTTTGCCGCTAGAAGGTTTGTGTCTATTTCATTTTTATATTAATGGTCAATTCAAATGTTTAACAAACACCAAAGAAAACTGGCTAAAATTATTGTCAAGTAAATATTTGACCATGTTAAGTTAATAGATTCAGAAATCTACTATGTGTTTCTTTTGTTTACATTCAAGTGTTTGTCTTTGAAGCGTGTAATCTGGAATCTAGATTTGTTTATGCTCATTGTCTTCGTTTTTACAGATAAAATAGACAAGATTTATCCAATCGTCGTCTAGGCTGGTTAATTTGTGGAAAGAAATTGTTTCAAGTAATTTAAACACACAATTTGTTCAATTTAATTTATCTAACATTCTTAGTCCTAATATCAATTATCTTTGATGAATCAAAATCAGAACACAAACATCAATTATCAATCGTCATGCCAAAAAACTATTATTTCCAATTTTAAGACATAAGCAATGTCTAAAGATACATGCCTAAATTTGATAAATTAACTTGACTAGAAATTAAATCGATGTTCTTATCCTTAAGGAGCGCCAATAGAGGGTCAGGAAGTAACTGAGGCAGATCTTCTCGGAAAATCTGTATCCAAAGAATTGGATGATGGAGAAATAGACGAGGACGATATAGAGAAGATGGAGGATATTGGGGAGGAGGATGACGACGGGGAGGGAGGCAAGAGACTCTGTGATTCTGAGAATCCTGACTCTACAAATAAGAAACAGAAAAAGGGTGATCAGAGCGATAGTTCGGATACTGAGTGCGAGACAAAGGTCGAAAAGAAGATATCAAACATGAGACGTAACATAAGAGAAGTTATGGACGAGAATCAGCTTGATGAAGCTACTCTAGCTGCGCAAAGACAGGAAATGGAAAGACTTAGACGAGTTCAAGAACAACAGAGAATAATCCGTGAAGTACAACGACAAATAGCTATTAACAGACAAAACAGCAAGACTCAAACTCGTGTGATCAGTCTATTACAGGGAAAACAAAGCCAAAGTGGAACAACGATATCTCCATCATCGTCGCAGGTCAGATTGCCAAACACGGTTCTATTGAAGTTGAATTCTGGCTCTGGATCTGGGTCTGGGTCTGGGTCAGGTTCTGGTTCAGGTTCCGGTTCCGGCTCTTCTTCAGGATCAGGAACTCAAATCAGCTCCTCAGCAGCACTGATCGCACAACAACAACAACAGAGAAAAGCACTGGAGGCAGCGCGCTGGCAGAAAGGAAGAGGCGGTCTACCTGGGGTACAAACTTCTATTTCTAGGGTCCCGAATCGATCAGGCAGCACAAACCTTCTCCAGCAAAGAATCCGGATGATGACACCATCCGTCAGCATCTCCCCTGTTGTGCCAAAGAAGGAACCGGTAGATAGGTATACAATAATCAAGTTTTTATCATTATTCTTGGACTTTTTGGTCACCTCGTCTATCCGTATTCCTAGCTAAGACGTTAAACCAGTTCCTGATCGAATCCTCGAATAGAAGAAACTCATTTTTGTTATTCTTATGCCCACAGGTCAGAATACTTCTCAGAATCCGAGATATCCGATATCGAACCTGAGGACGCTCTGCGCGAAAAGCAGCTCCACACTTTGAGGAAAGTATCCGGTATGCCAAGGTCGCAAAAGCTAGCAAAGGGCAAAGATGTTGTGACGATATCCAGCTCTAGCGAAAGTTCGGATGACGATTGCATCGTGCTAAGCGATCCGAGCGGAGGAGAAGAAACCGATAATGAAGACGACCCTTCAAACTCTGGAATGCACACCAACGACCGTTACAATGTTCCTGACGAACACGGCAGGGTATTGGTAAACGTTGGCCACCCGGAAACGGAACCAGACGTATTTCTTGCGCCACAAGTTGCTCGGATTATCAAACCGCATCAGATTGGGGGAATACGATTTCTTTATGACAACATTGTGGAGAGCATCGAGAGGTACAAGACGAGCTCTGGATTTGGCTGCATTCTTGCGCACAGTATGGGGCTCGGTAAGACGCTGCAAGTGGCGAGTTTCTGCGACGTATTTTTCAGGTGCACAACTGCCAAGACTGTACTTTGCATCATGCCAATTAATACCCTGCAGAATTGGCTCGCAGAATTCAACATGTGGCTACCCTACGAGGCTAATTTATCACCGGATAATCAGAATCAAACAAAATCTGAACCCTTAATTGATATAAAGCAGGAAGTGAAGGAGGAAAACACAACACAGGGAGATCAAAGTCGCATGCCAATGCAAAACAGCAACGAATTTCCGCCCCGAATGCCTCAAGATAATCCCATTATTGATACGACCATTCCTCATCAGGGATACGATCCTCTAGCAGCCCTGCAATGTAGGGCTCAAGAAAATATCCACAAGGAAGGTGGAGTTGATAAGAATTTTCATCCTAGTCAGCACTACCACAATGACATGTCGATGAATATGATGTATGCAGCTCATCCTGGTACTGCGCCTGGTTTTGACCGTGAGCCGGTAAAAACTGAACTCGATTGTCAGGGAATGGTCAAAAACCCGACTCCTCAAACTGTGCCGATGTATCCCGGTGGCTATCCGTGCAATATGATGGGTTTAGAAAGGGAAATAAAACAGGAATATGGTCAGACAATGGACCCTGGGATAAAAATGGATCCTGGGATAAAGATGGAAGCCGGAATAATGGAGGGTGTAGAAGGGGTGAAGAAGGAAGAAGACAGTCTCCCAGGTTTGGCTAAGGAACCACCAGGGGCACCGGAAAAGAAGGAAATCGACAAAGTGAAGACACCATTCTGCGTCGATTCCCCCATAGGCCTGGAACTACGTCCTAGACATTTCCAGCTCCACATATTAAACGACTCTCACAAAAGCATGGCTGCAAGAGCGCGAGTCATTCAAGACTGGCAGAGAAGAGGAGGCGTGCTTTTAATCGGCTACGAATTATACCGTCAACTTTCGCTCAAAAAACCAAACAAAGCTAAACGGAAACGCGGACAGGCTTTTAAAGACATGGTCGACGTCGAGGAGGACGATAAGAACAAGGGCCATCTAGAAGACATGCATTCTGCCCTAGTCAGCCCCGGACCAGACCTTGTTATCTGCGACGAGGGACATCGTATAAAGAATTCACACGCCAGTATAAGCCTGGCTTTAAAACAAATGCGCACTAAAAGAAGAATCGTACTCACTGGTTATCCTCTGCAGAATAATCTACTCGAATACTGGTGCATGGTGGATTTTGTCCGACCCAATTACCTCGGAACTAAAAGCGAGTTCTGCAACATGTTTGAAAGACCGATACAGAATGGACAGTGCATAGACTCAACGCCGCAAGATATTAGGCTGATGCGATACAGAGCTCATGTGTTACACGCCCTTTTAGAAGGGTTTGTTCAGCGCAGGTCTCACTCTGTATTGCAAATTTCTTTGCCGCGAAAAGAAGAGTATATTCTTTTAGTCAGGATGACTCCGCACCAGCGAAAACTTTACGATACGTTTATGACCCAGGTGGTTAAGACACGGGCAGTTCCCAATCCTCTTAAAGCATTTGCAGTTTGCTGCAAGATATGGAATCACCCTGACGTTTTGTACCACTTTCTTAAAAAACGACAAGCCAATGAAGAAGCTTTAGACGATTTAGACTTAGAGGAAACTATGGGAGAGAAACCTGCTCCTGGTACTAAACGATCTAAGGCTCGACAGCCCAAGGGAGAATCTAAGAAGGGAAAAAAAGGAAGCAATGCCACGGTGAAAAATAAACCAGCTGCTAGCGTGCAGCCAAACTCCTCATCCTCTTCTAGCAACGATAATGCTGAGGCCGAAAATCGACTTCAGAACCAAAATCAAGCTGGGAATTATCAGAACTATCCAATACAACAACCGCAGAATACCACCTACCCAAATACCGCAGTACCAAATACTTATCCCCAAGGTTACGCGAGAAATCAAGAATACGATTGCAGGCAGGGACAAAACTACAGGCAAAATGATCAGGGCAACTATTATCGCGGTGGAAACAACCCGCAACAGGCCGGTGGAGAGTATGCAGAGTTTTACGCCAACCAGGGTCAACAAAGATACGGGAATTCATCTTTCCAAACGTTTCCTCAAGGCTCTGGGTACACTCAACCTCAAGGATATCAAAACCAAGCTCAAAATTATCTCTCTGGTAACGAACAAGTCGCAGGAACCCAAACTCAGAACTACAACCCTCCCGGTTCTCATAATTCTGAATATCGCGGCGAACAGAATCCATCAACAACCGCTTATAACACTCCTGGCCTTTACCAGGCGCAGTGTTACCCCTACCAAGATCAGACTAGGAGCTATTCTGCGACGCCAAATATGGGCCCGAATTATCCTCAAGTTGGAAGTCACGGACAAGGCTATCAGAACCAGCCGCCTAATCAAACTCCCGGTTTATCAACCATTCAAGAATACCCGACGTATCCGGCGACCAATTCTGCCCAGGGCTACGCCGCGGCACCGAGTCAAGTGAACCAGCAGATTTACCCTCGAGGCGAAGCTGCAGCGACTCAGAATTTTCCAACTCCAACCCAAAGCCAGACTACTAATTATACGCCTAACCAGCAGAACCCGAATTCCTCGAATCAGAGTGGACAGATTTTCCCGCGAAACGATAACCAGACGCAGAATTTTGTCAGACCTCAGAGTCAGGCACAGACACACGACTATAACGCAGATCAACAAAACCGGAATCCTGTGGCAAATCAAACCCCTGGATATTCTGCGCCCACTCACGACACTGCGCAGACACAAAACGTGGCAAATTATCCGTCTGGAACTGCTGTGACCCAGTTTAAAACCGAGGATCCTTATTGGCAACAGAATAATTATCCTCAGACAACTTACCGCCAGGAATCTAGCGGAGATTCTTATTATGCCGGAAATGTTGGGAATACGAGATACCAGAACAACTATTATCCGTCACAAGGCTTTCAGAATCAAAGATACGAGTATAATCAGACACCCGGAATGGATGGGGCTGGCAATAATGAGGGAAAGACAGCAGCAGGAGGGAGATCGGCTAGAAATTCTGGCCAAATTCAGCCAAAAGGAAATTACGAAGAAGGAAGTAAAGAGGCAAACAATATTTTATCCCAAAATCAGAATCCGGTAAGAACCGGGGCTCCTGGTACTCAGGGCTACACGCCTGGTGGTGGTGGTGGTGGTGGTGGTGATGCAAATCGATCTGATCCTACCGGACCCTCGCCTCAGCCAAATGAACGCAATATTGCTCACGGACTTACGACTCCGAACGCAAACATTACCAGACCAATTGATGCGATTAAGGAAGAAGAACGAGAACGGGATGATCTGCTGGACAAAGATAGAGAGGATAAATCTGATGATGAAATACTCAATAAAGATGAGGACAAAGACCCTAAGAGCTCACCTATGGGCAAAGAAGATCCAGGGATTCCTTATGACTGGGTAAGCATTTGCTTCGACGAAGAACGGAGGGTAGATTGCTTTTAAAAGATTATTTACACCTTTAACTGGGAATTTTAAAGGCTTGTTTAGGAAGGGCGTATGAGACAATGAATCTATGTTTTCAACAATGGCTTAGCCCATGAAATCATACCTTCTCCCTTTCATAAATAAGCTATTTGAAATCCTACCCAAAGGTATAATATAAGCCTTTCAAGTTCCAAACTGAACAAATAAATCTAAAAATGGCATGAAAACTATTTAATCGATTATATTTCTAGAAGAAAACCTTGTTATCTTATTTTTCAGGCAACTGATCTGATGAAGGGCTACGTACCAGGTCTGATAGACGCGTCGGCAAAGATGTCAATCTTTTTCTGCATCCTAGAGGAAGCAGTGCGTCTAGGAGATCGTATCTTAGCCTTCTCTCAATCTCTATTCACCCTGAATTTGGTGGAAGATTTCCTAGCCAGAAATAGTTTAAAGCATGAAGACGGGCGTACGGAGGATTGGGCAAAGAATGTAAACTATTACCGGCTCGACGGTAGCACCAGCGCATTAGAAAGGGAGAAACTTATCAACGAGTTCAACGCCAATTCGAAAATCCACTTGTTTTTAGTATCCACCCGCGCCGGTTCTCTCGGTATAAATCTAGTCGGAGCAAATCGAGCTATTGTTTTCGACGCTTCTTGGAATCCTTGTCACGATACTCAGGCAGTTTGCCGAGTCTACAGATACGGCCAACGCAAACCGTGCTTTGTTTACAGACTTGTTACCGACAATTGTCTAGAACGAAAGATATACGATAGACAAATAAGCAAGCAAGGAATGGCGGACCGTGTCGTTGATCAGTGCAACCCGGACGCTCATCTCTCCCTCAAAGAAGCAGCGACTTTGTCTTGGGACTGGGAGGAGGACAGCCAAGTGCAGGACTTCTCACAGACTAAAGACGGCTACGCTGATCCTGTGATGCACACTCTATTGGAAAGACACTCCTCTCTACTCACTAAGCAGCCTTTCAGACATGAAAGTCTTCTCGTTGATAGAAAAGACAAGAAGTTGAGTCAGGCTGAGAAACGACTCGCCCGACGTGGGTATGAGCTAGAAAAAATGGCTGCCAATTGCTCCAGGCCTAGTTATAACTACGTTCCAGGAAATACGGCGAGCAGAGGTAATCTTCGGATATTCGATTCAATAACTCTTTCTGCTTTGAAAATTTGGACTCGTTTATATCTTTTTTTATGCTTTTTACTTCTACAGCTGGAGGACTTCAGATCCGAGCAATAAGAGGCGGAGATGTAGGAGGAACGCCAAAGCCTGTAGCCTCTGTGAGGCCAATGCAACAACGAGGGGCCGAGGGACTTGGAGGAACCCGTACAGTCGGTGGAAGTAGATGGATACCAGCAGAAGTGTGGCAGAGACAGGGAATGAGTGCGCAAGAAATGACGCTACCTCTTGACGTTGTTATACCAACTAATTCACCCGACAAAGGCAGCATAGTATTGAAAGCTGGCCAACGCGTTATGGTCTTAAAGAGTCCTAAAGGCATTTATATGCAACTTGAGTCTGGAAAAATCATCGCTATCAGAACGGCTCTGAAATTAAACCAACAGAAACGAGACGAAGAACCAAAGAAGGGTAATTTCCGATATTTTAATCAATTTTCTTAACCGGGACTGGAGTGATTAAATATCTTTCATATTTTTCTAACATTCAATATATAGCTCCCGCATGATTCCATAGAGTGCACATTGAGTTATCATTTACATTTAATAAAAAAAAGAAAACTCAATCACCGACAATAACATCTTTTCGATATTTTGAACAGGTGTATCGTCCTTCTCTCAAAGAAAACAGAACACAGAAGTGGGGTTTCCGCTGCGAAACAATTCCGCAATATCGATCATTCCAAAGTCGTCCACATCGCCTGGCAGCGGTCGACCACCACTTGGTAAATCTTCAAGCGGAATTGGTTTCAAGCCATTTGCCGATAAAGAACAAACACGCAGGCCAAGGCCTGTGGCCACTGCAACAGCTAAGCCATATTCGAGTCAAGTGACCCTTACAAACCAGGTATCACTATCTCGGCTTCCAAGAGTGAAGCAAGAACCTTTGGACTCTTCATCTCTCGGTGAAAATTCCAACTCCTCAGACAGTCAAGTAAGAACCGAACAAAGAGTGGAAGAAGTCAGACTAGAGGACGTCGTAGCAGAGGCTGCTTCAAACTCTGAATATATTAGAACTGATTCGAACCGTTCATCGAACGCCGATTCTGAACCAGCGGCGCAAAAAACTTCAGAAGAAAAGGACGCGAGATCCGAATCATACGCTTCTGATACCAACCAGGACACACAGACTAATTTACCTTGTCAGATTAACGAGAATCAAGAAGATTCTTCCCCGGTTAGCGAACCGCAATGTCAACCGGTGGCCACCGAGCCGACTAAAACATCGCTGAAAAATTACAGGCACAATTTTCCCAGCCACAAACCGCAGTCGGACGGTTCAAACACTGAAGATATAATATTGGAAGAGACTGCGCCGGCACAACCGGTCTTAGACACAACGACAAACTCCACAGAGTCTGTTAGCTCGTCTACGACGCCCAGAGCTGACCCGATCTCTCCAAAGGTGCCCGAAACTACCCCACAAGTTTATCCCTACTCTCAATACTCAGGATACTACGATTATCCGGATCCGAGAGCTCGCTCGCTGGCCACACCCTACGGCGCTTATATTTCTGGCGTACCGCCTCAGACAGGAAATCTTAGGCCGCCGCCTGAACCTGCGAAAGAAACTAGAGTAGATATCGAGAAGCCCAAAGAAAGTACGAGCATTTCTACACCCTCGTTGACTAATTATCAACAGCAGACCAGTAATACTACGGCTACGAGAGCCCCGGAGGAATCCAGTAAGGCCAGCAAGACCAAGACTCCCATTCCTGAGATTAAATCTAGAGAAGAAACTCACGCACCAACTGCGTTTAGTCATCCGACTAACGCTAGGTACCCGGGACCGTATCCTCCTGGACCTTATGACGCTTATTCACAGCATTATCCTGCCGCTCCTGGATCATCAACAGCTTATACAGCCGGTGGTAAGTTTTCTAACATCAGAAGATTGATAACAGATTTTTTTAAGGGGAGAGATGGATCTTGAGATTTTAAAACAATTTCTTTATCTTTGTGTGATTGAACAGCTCCTGGATATCCTGCTTTCGCTGGTCCAACTTATGACGCTGAATACGCAAGGGTCTATTCTGCGTTCCACGGACCTTCGTCAGCAGCGGATCCCTACATGCACAGGGCTTATCCACCCCCACCTACACACCCGACAAATTATTATCCCCCGTTTCCTCATCCACCTCCGCCACCTTATCCAAATTATTCATTTTTGCCGCCGTATCCAAATCCAAATTTACCCAGTGAGCCCCAGCCCCCTGCGCAGTAGAATAATTGATTAGTTTTTTAAGTCGAAGTGAAGAAACTCTATGAAAAAAAAAAGAAAAAGATAAGATAGAAAAAAAAAAAAAAAAAAACTTTATAGATGACAAAAAATGCCAATGAATATTTCTGTAAATCTTCTACCTGTATGGCTGAAGCTATTACATGTATTATGTATTATGCTGTTATGAGAACAAGATTCAATCGTTGCTAAGATTTGTCCCAAGCTAAGGAATGAGCGAGTACATATTCGTAGGCACGTTGAAGTTCGAGGCTTTAAGAAAATTGATAAGCCTGAGATAAAAGAGGAAGTAAGAATTCTTCGGTCCCGTAGGATGAATCTCTATCAATTAGCTGATAAATAATATACAGGAAATTTGAATATGCGGGATGTTGGGTAGAGCTCGAGTTTTAAATACTTTTATCTTTTATTTACGACAATTAGAAAAATCTTATCCACAACATCAATCTGTCCGAGGTGATGATTTAGAAGAAATAAGAAGATAATTAATTAGGTAAAGATAAATTCTCAGTGGGAAACATTCCAATATAATATCAAGCGCGTGTTATCTTTGCGAATACTATACAAACACCAAGATCCCGAATTTTCATAAAAAAAAAAAAAGCCTCTCATAGTAGATTCCAATTGATAATTGAAATCGACAAAGTTGATGAAGCTCTCCTGTGTAAAGCTAAATTGGTTTTAAAAAAAACATTACTACGGTACATAATAATATGTTGGTTCGATCATTTTGGCAGCCAGTAAATCATTGACCGGGACATCGTTAGCAAGTTGTACATGACTACGTATTAACTAAAAATCGTTAAAATTTTCTTAAAAAAAAAAAAAAAAAAGAAAAATAAAAATAAAATGATGAAGAGAAGAAAACTAGGTAATCTTACAGTAGCATGTAGGATCGTTGTTAATTAGGAATGTCCTATTACTAATAACTATTTCGGGACTTAGTTAAAGAATATTATAGTCGAATTATCATGATAAATATTATAAATGAAAAAAAAAAAAAGAAAAAAAAAAAAAACATCTACAGTGCATTCCATGATTTCTTTGTCGTGTGGTAATAAGGAAAGAGAATAATTCGCCGATTGATATATGGTTGAGTTGTATTATAAGTATGATGCTATGAAATTATAGACTGCACTATAGGACATAGATATTAGAAGAAAAAAAAAAAGAAGAAAAAAAAAAAAAAAAAAGAAAAAGATTACAAAGGACTATTACTTTGTCTCTGTTATAGCTTTTTTGCCACTTATACATGTTTGTAAATACCCATTATTTACATTTCATACTTTATTTATTATTATTATACAATCGTCGTTTATTATTGCTTTTTTGATGTCAGAGTATTGCTCTTATGTAAAATAAATTGTTTATGCTCATTAATATTGTTTTAAGTGAATATTGTTATACAGAGAGAAAGGAAGGAAGGAAGGAAGAAAGAAAGAAAGCAAGAAAGAAAGAAAAAAAAGGAAGAAAGAAAGAATGATTGAAACATACATATTTTTTATTTTTACTGTACGAAGAAGAAAAAGAAGATACAAACAAACAAACAAAGAAAAAAAAAAAAAAAAACATTTAATCATGCCAGACCAATAAATTAGTTCTTATTACGAACCAGCTGCACATGTAAAAAAAAAAATAAATGCTTAGTGTAATAAAATATCACTTCAAACCATGAATTTAAAAAAGACTGTAACATTTAAAAGTAAAAGAAAAGAAAAAAAATCCACCCAATATTATACACACATGTATACAATTGCGTGTACCACATCTTATTCAAAGTAACATTTGTCTACGCTCATACGTTGGTCATTTCTAAAAAAAAGACATTGTAAGCAATATTTTTTTATCAAACTCCTTATGGATATTGCGCAAAATTGTTCACTTTTTTTCTGGTACAACTTCGCTGATTCCATACATTCCGGCGAGCAATCTACCCTGAGTTATTGGAACCGGTTCTTTAGGTGCTAAATAAGGGCCCTTTTCTCCCATGTAAACGTAACTGATTCACAACGTCAAGGATTATCATACACGATATTCAAAAATCTATAAGACTCAATTATTCTTGTTATAAAAAAGGATACGGAAGTCTAAGAACCCAGTAAGCACTTTGAGATAACTTTATCGGTTCCTCGCAGCCTGTTACAAAAATTGGACAAGGTGCTGGACCCGGTTGAACACGGGGATTTAGTGTAACATGTACCGGTGCCTTAGGTGTTACAACATGTATCCTCATGAGTTGTGCGGTCAACGGTTTAGTTTGTCTGTAATGAAATTTTAGCCGGTTTATATTTTTGGCAAATCATTAATTATTGTATGTAATGATTATTCGTTATACATACCTGCATGGGCATGGAAAGTAGAGAGGCATGTCCGCCGTACTAGAGGTAACTTTGTTACCGCTGTCCTTGACAATTCCGGTTCCAGTTGCTTTCAGGACTTTATCGGGAGCCGATGCCATGAATCTGTGACCTCGTGGACACTCGTATTCAACTCCGACGAATATCTTTACTACGAATTCCTTGCCTCCCTTTGACTTGCGACCTCTTATAGAATTCATATTCTGGAAACTTTTACCACCACGATTGTAACCGTGGCTCGAATTGTCACCAACCATTGGCCACAGAGATCCTCTGTCCTTTTGATGCTCCAATCTAAAAAATGAATTGGAATTCGTTCAAATCATAATACATCGTAAAAGACAAAAATTCAAACAATATTGAGGATTCGATAGTATCATCCTTCAGCTTCATTTGTACTTTGCGACTTACCTGACCGTCACATCCCAAGGTAGTAAAAAGGCAGAAGTTGGTGAAACACCGGTTTGATGTTGAAGCCCTAAGTTGTGTGAATAAAGACTGCTAGGTCCTAGGCAGACAAGTGACCAGCTTGAAAACTGCGGTAGTAAACCGACTGGGGATTCGGTATGTAGCATACCGGGAAGATACTCAGTCGTTGAAGGTTGACGAACCAGCATTTTCTCTGAAACTTCTGTATCGCTGGCTTCAGGCGTAGCACAGCGAAGCGGTACACTTTCTGAGAAATAAAAATGTAGAAAGAATATCAGAATTTGGGAACAATCTTATAAACTTTTATCAGACGGCTTAGAAACCTTTGGTATTTTCTATATCCACATCGCACACTTGAATAACAACTTTATGAGCATCTTGAGGGTCGATTGAATCTCCTGGTGTGAGGCTGGTCTTGTTGCTAAGTCTCTGATGATCCTCAGTGATTAAATCACTAGCAGGAGCAGACTGTCCGCCGCCAAAAACTGGAACGTCATCTTTTTGTTTCGAAATGTAAATGTTGTGAAAAAAAGAAACTTCAGATGCAAACAAAAAAGTTGAAAATATTGTACATCGGTGAGGCAATGTCTCCGAATACCTACCATGCAATGTGTTGTTTCCTCCTAAACTGAGGGCTTGTGTTTGGCCTTGTGGGGTCGAAAGCTCCATTCGAGAAAACGAGTCTTTTCTCTTTGCGGTAGGGAAGAGCTGTGCCGGTCTGAAAATTAGGGAAAATAATGGATCGGTTATTCCATTCCATAGAGGCCAGACCATGTCTGGAAGCTTGAAGATTGTACCTAAAATTGTGAATACTGGGCTGAAATACTGGAAATTGTATATTCTCTAGCTGAGCACATCCACACTGCTTTGCCAACAGTTGGAAATAGTCGTAGTTGGCTTGGCGCAGGCTGAACGGATCTTCTCTTGGACCTTGGCATCTACCGCAGTTACAGGCGCAGACGTATCTCACACCGCTGCTGTGCTCTATCACTGGTAGATCGCTAATGGAATAAAAATGATGTTTAATCTTGTTGGATTATCTTTAATTCTTCATTATTACCCGTCGTCATCCCTAAGGTCTGATTGCTCGCCACCGCCGGCTCCTTCGCTACCACCCTTATGGATTGGATTAGTACAAGGATTTCCAGTCAAAGAAAGTACTTCGCACATCTGTCTTCCAGCTCGCCAATATTTGTCGCACTCCTGCTGCAACTTTTCACTAAACTCTTCAAACAATGGTCCGCGTGCGTGCATTTCGAATATTGCCATCGCGTGAGCAAGCTTTGTTTCATGGTATGCCCTAGGGGTGAGGATAAACGTGTGTGTTACAAACTCCTTGAACACATAAGAGAACAGTGAGAAAATGAAGACCTAGTGTAATGTTGCGGAAGACCGTCCTGATAAGTTTGAAGAGCTCTAGGCAGGACCTGGCTGCATCTACTCTTGCTGAACTTAACATCTGTGTCTAGCAAGCCGTGTAGCATGGAAATTTCCTTGTCAGTTCCTTTCATAAAAAATTCCATGAGTTTGTTAGCAACGTTGAAGAACAGGGAGAGAGTTGGTATCTGCACGGAGACAAAGGATTAAAGTTATTTCATAATCTGACAAAGTTTCTCTGATATATTCTCAGCTGATTCAATTCTTCTTCACCTGGAAATGAGCTCGAGCTGTGTGCCGACCTACATTGTCATCAAAACCTCTCGCAAATGCCAAGCTTATGTGCTGTTGAAGGAATGCTTTGAATGTATGTGTTTCTAAAACCAAATGATTTAATAGTTTTCA
This sequence comes from Tenthredo mesomela, assembly GCA_943736025.1. NCBI lineage: Eukaryota > Metazoa > Arthropoda > Insecta > Hymenoptera > Tenthredinidae > Tenthredo > Tenthredo mesomela. The sequence goes on from OX031016.1 coordinate 2,778,552, forward strand.
TCATGTTTGATGCAGCGATTGAGAGAGTTGTTGCAATTCCACTTGTGTTTCTTACCACTTTCCAAGTCGTTGTTTGGAAATACAGAATCCACGCTAGCTAAGCTCCTCGACGTGTCACCGCCAGAGCTTAATTTGCAGCTTTGAATTAGTTTCTTTGCCATATGGCCCAAGATGTCTCTGGACTCTGTTGAGCCAGTATGAACATATACGAATTCTTGATTAGCAGGAATTGCAAATAGTGAATTTGTACTGAAAAGAGTGAGAGACTTAGAAAACCAAAAGCTTTGATGAGCTTTTGATTCTTATAGTTCATTTGACGCCAAATGACATCGACAAAAATGATAACTGACGATGATTATACCTGATGTTAGTCACTATACGGTTTTTTATTAATATATGATATATTTGATCCTCAAGCGAATGTTCCAGTGTTTTGATATTTCCACCTTCTGGATCCCTAAATACTGTTGGACACGTTTCAAAGTAAAATAACACTCGCGGTGAACAGGGCCTCATGTTGACTACCCAGTCTTTAGGAAGTCCAGAAATTCCACTAAGAATTTCTCCCGCTTGACCAGAGATCTTCTGTCTGCATGGAATAAGGTGTGTTTACCGATTTTCAAGAGTCGCAACAATTCCTTATAAGTTCATTTATGAATAACATTGTTATTAAACTTGAAGGGCATTTTTCAACGTGTATTTTCAAACCAGATCAATTCAGTGATACTGTTATCGAAAGATTTGGAGTATATTTTTTTACTACAGCTCACATACCATCATCATTTATATCTGTTGCATTATTCTGAAGGATCTAATCCCAAAAACGTGAATCATTGATTTATACAGAATTACCCACCTGACCGCATCCAGTGCTCTAAACAAATGAACATAGCTATAGTCAAAGCTATGAGTAGGATGCGTAAGTATAAGTACATGAGATACATGAAACAGAACTAGGAGAGCTCTGGAGTATTTTTCTCTCATATGAGCCCACGCACTTAGATAATCTTTTCCTTCGCATTTATCAATGAATTTATCATAAGCATTGATCAATGTCTTAGTGTCCAAAAGTCCTCTGAGATGAAGGTAAATTATACGGTCCTTGGTGTCGTGATATCCTTCAATCTCACACTATCAAGAGATTGGATAGACGGATGAGAGCTTGACCCTTGATTGAGGGGATTTTTTTTTTTTTTTTATAATTATATATAACAAGGTGTAGAGATGCGTACCAAGTCGTCTTCGTCGACTGTAGGTTCATCTAGAAGATTTGTTTGCAGTATAGAACTGAGCATTTCAGTTTTACATCCCTTAGCACGAAAATGTGATTTTCCGAATACGGAAACAACGACAACTCTTCTATCCGCGTTTGGCAAGCTGTTGAAAATCGACGTTTGTGTCATTATTTATTTAAGATCGAGTACCGACTGCTTTACGATTTGGAATAATTTTAAATTTGTTGAAAAACGGGGCTTAGGGTTTTCTTTGCGACATTATCGAGATATAGAAGAAAATGAATTAAAATTTTTCAAAAGCAGGGTTTGTTGATAGTTCAATTCTGCGATGTCTGATATTTTGGAAATAGTTAAGTTTGTGATAGAAGGACTTACTTTTCTGTGTTAAACGGAAGTTTGAACTTTTGAGGCCTCATTTTATTTCTTATTATGTTTCACTGTATACAATACAATTACATACACAATAGGTTTGAGGTTAAGTTTGAATTGTTGTTTTAGGTTATGTTCTTTCAAGGTTAGGGTAGGTCGCGGTAGAAATTAGAACTTTGATATAACCACCTGTTCAGGACCAACTGATTCGTGATGTCATCTTACAGAATTTTTATGAACTTGCGTGATGGATGTGTTCGTTGATATTGTAGTACGGTTTACCGGTTGCATATCATAAGGCGCAATATTGCATTGCGATGTTTTGAATTTTGTTATTCATGGAACATGGATATGTTATTGGTAATATTAGATGAAGGTCGTGATCGATCTATAGTCGAGTCAGTAATACTACTTTCTCTTAGCTACTAAAATTCGAGTCTTATCATCAAAATGTAGTACGATATTATCTTTAGTCCAGTCAATAGACCACAAATCATAATGCAAAAATTCTGATAAGTTTTTTTATTGTCGCAATCGTTTTATTGACAGATAAGGAACTTAACTTCAAAAATCTGCGGTCCCCCCTGCCCGGCGTCAGTCGCCATTTTGATAAACGCGTTTAATATCATATCTCGAAAACGACTGACCTGAGGATAAAAAACGTTAGGACTTGTTTGTAGATAATTAAATTTCTCATCTTTTTTATTTCAAACTTTGTTCGATTCGACTTGCCGTTTTTTAATTACAGCTTGTTTAGTGTCGCAAATTTTCTTTCTCCTCTGAAACTCCCTTCTTCTTTCTTCCTGAGAGAAGAAAAACGGTAAGTTGAATCAAAAAAAGTTTAGAATAAAAAAGATGAGGAATTCAATTATCCACAAAAAAGTCCGAAAGTTTTTTATCCTCAAGTCAGTCGTTTCCGAGATATGATAATATGAAACGCGTTTTTCAAGATGGCGACTGACGCCGGGGAGGGGGGACCGCAGATTTTTGAAGTTAAGCTCCTCATCTGTCAATGAAACGATTGCGACAATAAAAAAACTTATCAGAATTTTTGCATTACGACCATATAAATCCAATCTCGATTGACTGGACTACTTCTTATTGTGTTAATCAAGTAATAGAAAAAACACGAGCTGTAGTAATTCGTTTATTTATCTCGGTTTTCCAACCCGTTACAATCTTATTCATATGAAAAATAAAAAACGAAAAATGATCGTATTCATGAGAATTATTGAGGAATTAAAGAGACATGAATAAAAACTTAATATTCAGTTTTAGTTAGTTCAATGAGTCTCAGGGATTCCGATGATGCTGAGGGTCCCACGATGAAGTAATATTCAAGAATCCATGATTCTCGTTTCAAATAGTTATCTGTGTTACAAAAATTCACCAAAAAGTTTCAAACTGATAGAAATCGTTGAAAATTTGCGAAATCATATACTTGAAGCTTACTAAAATGATTTTTTTTTATTCCATTTATTCTAATCTTTATAGTTGCTCATTGTGTGAATTAGAATGATATTCAGGAATGATATTTAATCGCGCTCGGAATTGAAACTCTTTGGTAGAATTTTCGATACAGAGATTTTCTCGAAGTAAAAATTAAGACTATGCATTGTTGAAAGCTCGAAAGTTCGTCAAACTAATTTACAGCGTTTTCGGTTATTGGGGCTGCACTAGGCTACACTAGTGTAGTCTAGCTCTATTTTTCACTCTCACTCCTTTTAGGTAGAGATAGAGATGAAGGCAGCTACACTACATCAGTGTAGCCTAGTGCAGCCCCAACCGAAAACGCAATATTAGACAATTTTTATTTTTCATTATTTTTGAACAAATTTGATAATTTCAACGCAATCCCACATGTATTTTCCTCAAACTTGTCCCGCCCAGTCATTTTTCACGCGGACTTTAAATTTTTCTCCTTGGAGAAAACGAATGCCAATCATCCCCCTTGTAATTATAATCACGAAATTGTATTAGGCATTAAATAAGATTGCAGCTATACGTGAATATTTGATTCGCATATCAAGCGATTATGAAAAAGTCCGCAAGTTAATTTTCTCTTAGATGGTATATAGTATGCCGACTAAACTAAACTACCGAAATCAAGTGTAGCGGCACGAGTCAAACGAGTCGTAGCTCATCTAGCTCAGATTATGAGACGAAAGTCCCTGGTTAGTAATTGGCTGACACTTTCGGTGTTCCTACTCTGTAATTTAGTGGATATACCGACCGCAGCGGAGACCCCAAGTTCTATTCGTCCTATAGGACGATCCCTCGGGAGTCGGAACGGATCAGACGCACCGATCTCTTTGAATCACCGAGATATCTCGTGCAACAATGATGCCGACGATTACCCTGCGCCTCATAGTCAACTGATCTCTCAATGAGCTGATCGTATAGTATATAGTATCTAATACTGAGACCGATTTATGACGGACTTTAACGATGTATCGATAAAATATCAGCTTTAAATTTTTCTCTAGACTATATCTATACCGATTTAGTAAAATTAGCCTAGATATTGTCCTAAGAGTAGTAGTACTCATCATTCAGACACGAGCGTTTTTTATACCGGTAACTCGTTGACCTCGCTTTGCTCCTGGTCACGGGTTGATTATAGCGGAATCTCCTCTTCTTGGCGGCGGCCAACTGTGACCGAGAGAGATAGAGATGGAGATGAGATGAGGATAGAAATAGAAATAGAGAGAGGGAGATCAAAGTGCCGACGACGACTCCCAGTTTCTCGGTCCCTGGATTCATTCCCTTGCTTACTCTCTTCTCCCTGAATATTCCGATTTGCAGAGGCCCAGACAAAATAAATCACGAAGTAAACCAACCGCGCGCGGCTATGGTGCCGCGGTCGGAATTAGTTGAAAAATTTGAATCCTCTACCTCTTTCGCAGGATATATAACTTTTGCAATATTGCATTTGAAAAATATACGAATATGTTTACAGATTCGGTTCTTTCAAAAATCTGATCTACAACTTCCTTTGCGATGCCATTCCATCCTCAAAACTTCGGAGCAATTCCTCCGAGGTACAATAGAAAACTAGGGAATTATTTTCGTGATCGATTTGGGTGTTGATGATCTCAAGGAGGCGTCTGATCGGCAGATTTTTCGTGTATTTGACATAAGTCTGCGAAAATCTATCAATTCGTTCCGTTCGTGAATCAGCTGCACTGCTAGACGGATCTTCGGTCCTATTCGTTTCATTGTCAGACCCTGCAGAGACGTCAATTTGTGCCTCTTCTTCTTCTTCACCTAGGAAAGCTGAAACCAAATTCAAAGTTTTACATATTCGTTGGAAAGCATGAGAAACTGATTGTAAGTATGCTGCAAAGAGAACCGGAAACGAACCACCGAGTGCCTCATCTTCGTGACTGGGTTCCGAGGGCTGCGGGGGTTCGGCGGCCGTCGCGACGTCCGGAACCGGCTCCGCTGGGTTCTGCTCTTGGTCTTCGAAACTGCTCATCATCGGCGCCGGTTTATCGCCGCGTCGTCAAGCCACACGGTAAGAAGATACTTAGACACGGTGTCTGGTGTGCGGGAATTTATCGACTCACCTTGAGTGTGGGATGGCTGTTTGAAGTATCGAACGGAAGGGAAACGAGCATTGATGCAATCCATTGAATAGTTTCTGCGCAATTTTTAATCACAGCAAATTCCTGTGAAGGCTATAATGATTTATACTTAAATACGAATAGTCATACAGCTAGGAAATAAAGTTAATCTAAATTATTGCAGACCTTGGGTAATCTTCTTCTTACCATTATAGATCGTAGTTATTCCTAAGACATGGCTTTTTTTTTTTTTTACGTCGATGAGTAGTACATCTGATTCTTTACATCGTTGAAATGCAGTAAGTTTACATTTTTATTCTGAGTCATAGATACATTACACACGGTTTATTTTGTATACAGAAACAATTTGCTGTATGTAGAAAGATTTCTGCAGAAGTTTATTGGACATGATCTCGTGAATTTTGACACCTCATCGCCACACTGAGGATCTTGTCGAACATTTTTAGTATGAAACAGTTGAAAAAAAAGCCATGGATTACTTTGTAAAAGACACATTGAAATCCAGCTGTAGGATGCACGAAACGCAAGCTACGTCGCAGTAAGCTGTTTTATTTTGTTTATCCGCATGTAGGTATGTTTCGTTGAGCTGCATTCGCCTCGGTCATCGAGAGGATGTTTCTGTGCGCAAATTGTAACACAAGCCTTATTTGTACAACATGCATTGTCTTCGCATTGATATATACTCAATTGCATTCTCGCCGGTGTTCAGTTCGACGATATAAGTTAGTCGAAGATGCACTGCAGGTGGAGAGTTATAACTTTGGGTAAGCTAATAAATTCCATTAAAATTGCGCGAGGCACTGTGCTTCTGGTCAAGGAATGCCTGACAATAAAATGCACCTATAGTGCATATCCTTTTTTTTTGTTCATTGATTAGCCCTTTCTTGTTTTTGATTTTTCCATTTAGGGTCAGTTTTGTGGCTCGTCATTGCTTTCCTCTCTCTCGATGAAGTTCCAGGAAAATTAACGACGCGAAGAACACACGGTGAAGATGTTCCACAAAGTCAAATGATCTGGTGCGAGAAAACGAAAGTTTGTGCCGGATGTGCGGAATCAAAACGTCCCAGGTGTTCGGGAAGCGCTGAGCCTCCCCTAGGCGGAGATATTTGTGGGTGCTGCTTATCCTGCGTCGCAATTCGTGGTACGTTATTCCAGAATTTGTAATCCCTGAGTGAATTTTTGATCCCGATCAAAGAATAGAGGCAGAAAATCTACATGTGTAATAATTTGAACACTTCCAGATTCAGGAGAATCCTGTGGGTCTCAGCTCTCTATATGGTCTGACGTTTCGGAAGCTGGTCCGGTCTCGTCGTCGGTCACAATTCTCGCGACGAGTTGGTGTAGGGACGGACTGGTATGTGTTAACTTCATCTGTCTTGACTTCAACACCAATGTCAAGCCAGCAACGTATACGTGGTTGAGAACTGACGAGGGATTTACGGAGTCGAAAGGCGATCACGTAGCATCGAACGTTTTTGGACAGGATATGACCCCGCTTGACGCGGAGGCCACGTTACCAACTGCAGAACCTTATCAACGGACCACGGCTCCGTTATGGAAACCAATACTCGTCAATCACGATGAGCTAGATCTACCGAAAACCGTTTCTTCAACCCCGATCACTCCGATACCATCTTCAGCTGTGTCGTTGACGGAATCAAGGAAGCAGCCACAACCTTGTTACGCGGAAAGCGAAGAGACGATGACGATTTCCTCTTATCCGTCTGACGACCTACTAGGACGAGTTGCAACGACGACTCTGAACGGTAGTCGGTTTCAGCTTGTATATAGCGGAGAGCTGCTCTCGGAATTGAAAGTTCTGTTGAACGTAGTCGATAGGTTACACCAAGATGTTCTACTTGACGAACGGGCGGTAGATTCTTTGCTGGATGGTTTTGTGAGCTCATCATCCCTCCCTGATGTTGGACTTCTTTTGGGTCATCAAGATGACGACAAATTTATGAAACCTTTTATTGCTGCAGACTCCCAGAAAACGACGACAACTTCAAATCTGCATAACTTCATGTCTTTAAGTCCCAGAGAGAAGCGTGAGCTCGAGAGAATAGAGGGAGATGTAGTGGGATATGAAGCTCCAGAAAATATACAGGATTTAATCCGCAGTGCTAGTGCGCACCGCGAATATGTCGACATGGCTCGAGGCTACGATCAGAACACTAATATCTTGAATAAAAATGCGAACGAGATGCCTGCTGGGGTGTCAAGCCAAGAGGACGAGTCGACAGTCCGGGTTCACATAACAAATCGACCCAGGAAAGTGCAGACCCTTATAGACCTCGAGGAAGATGAAGAGGAGGAAGAGATCGACGACGAGGAACGTCGAAACTTGCAATTAGTCAACAGGGGACATGCTCAGGACGCAAGGAAGATGTTCCCTCTTTCGGATGAACCGAATGGAGTTCCGTCTGTGGTTCAAACACCCTTGGGACCGACTAGAACGCCGAAACAAAACGCTATAACACAGGAAACCGCGAAACATAGACCCACAGATATTCCCCAGGTTGTGAACGCACTATGGAACGAAAGCCTGATGACATTGAGCGATCGTTTGATGCTGGTCGAGGTCAGGATCGGTGTTTTCGAAAGAGTTCTAGAGGAATTAGCCAAGTGGTGTAATCTTGGAGTATTATCAATGACTAGAGACTGTCTGGTGCCACAAGTCGCCGGCATTCGTTACGGACAATGGGGTCCAGAGACTGACGAGCACCTCGCCGTTGCCTCGGGAATCGACCCGGTTAGAATTCCAGAACACAGACGGAAATTAGGCGGTAATATGCCGCGGAGAGACGGTTATCACGATGTAAGAATCCCAGTAGAACGCCCCGGAATTTTTTCAGCACGGCAAACTGCTCCTCGTGCAGGAAGGAACGAACACCAGAATCCAAATTTCTTCAGAACTATAATTGGTAATGGTTCCCCTAGGCGTCCTTCAACTAGCGGGCATCAGGGATCAGGGAGAATGCAGGCCACATCTTCATCTTGCAGAAATCACGGTAGTCGTGGTTCTTCATGGGGTCAACAGATCGCTGGTGCCATTCGCGATCCTACAGCCCATAGAACTGTACAACGTTCAGTTTTGATGACAAATTCTTCAGGACTTGAGAGAAGCACAAATGTGGATGAAACTATACTCCCAGACACTCAGCCCAATCAAACACTTCAGGAGACCCAAATACCAGTGCCTACAACCTTAGCACAGAAGGTAACGATCCGTCGGGATCTGGAGAAACGGGACTCGTTGCCCCTCAAAGATATCTTTCCACAAGGATGGGCTTCTACCGCAAAGATAACCTCATCGAGCGGTATACCATCTGCAGGGAGGACGTCCATTATAGATGAAAAAAGTAAGGAAAATGAAGAAGAGTGGCGATCATTTCCGAGGATGAAATCGGGGCTAGGGAAGTTGGGCCTCCAGAGAAACGTAGGACGAACAAAACGGTCGATGCTGGAACGCGTCAACGGAATCTTACCGACTCATGACACGCTGCGAAAGATCCGTGCGGAATCGTCCGTAGAAACTAGGCGAGCTGGAAAGCTATTCGAGCGAGAAACAGCAGCCGTGAGTAAGGGACTGGAACATGATATAACTGGAAATATGTGGCCTGGAGCGATAATCGTAGGAAGCGATGAACACGAGGGAATTGCAAGACCTTTGTTTGCAAATGGAACCAGCGAGTTCCGCAACTTACCTGAACCGATGGCGTCGAGACGTCTGCTTTTCAGACACTCTGACCTCTTGAAGACCGCGGAATCAACTGCGAAAGCAATTTCCATAAATTCTCAGTACGCTCAGAAGGTTTTAGACCAATACGCACAACCCTACTCGATAACTAACCACGAGAACTCGACGATTCGTATCGAGGGGATCATCAACGAGACCAAGTACGAAGACAGTTTACCACAAACCCGCGGTTCCTTGATCGAGGAAGACGATTTTGATCATATCTACGAGAGCGTGGAGGCAGAAAATGAGGACGGAGATTTTGAATACGATATTGCGTACGATCAGGTCGAATACGTCGACGGTTCAACCGTCGAAATCGTCACCGAGGTACCGCCACAATTCCAGGAATCGAACGCGGAATTTAAACCTGTAATCGACCTCTCGAAGGACGGAATTCACTCGGTCCTTTTTCCGCACGAGCGAAGTCGAAGGGCTCCAAGAAACGAGGATGATCAGTGCGAGTCGGTGAGACAGGCGAAACGCGAGATGCCCTTGCTTTTGTTCGGTTCGACCGGGAAACACGAGCCGAAGACCATCGTCTGGCCTTCGAAGTGGATTGGGTATCGAAGAGACAGACTTCTGGGGGCTCAAGGATCGGGGAACGAAGAGACTGGTCTGAACTCTAGATCTTGGCCAACAAGATCTTCCGCGATCACGACAACGCTGAGTCCTGCACCGTCGAGGACAACAGAGAGTCTGATTATTGGATACCGCTTACGAAATGGAGAAACTAATCTAAATCACGTTATCACGCCGAAAATCTCAGGCCCTGATCGCTGGGTTAGGAAAAATAGACGTAAACTTGTCTGGCGATAATATAAGTATATAATATAAATGGAGATGGTATCTCTGTGATTATCATCCTGATGTGTGTAGAGTAGGGTGGTTCAAAAAAGACCTAATTTCTCTGATGTTGCTGCTCATCCGTGAATATGTTATTTGTGATTTTTAAAAATTATTCCATTTTTTTTTTTAGCTCTATTGGACAATATTTACTACTGCCTCAGTGAAATTGAAATTTCGGAATTTTGCCATTTTTGGTAATTTCAAAGTTCTCAGATCAAAGCACTCATCTGGCTACCTCGAGATTCTCATTCAATAAGCATGTTGGTTCAAGATGAGACTCGTACGATAATATTTAGTACTGCCTCGGAGACATTGAAGTTTTTTCAATATTTTGCGTTTTTTCGGAGATTCGATCGCCAGGTGCTGCTCGTGAGCCAGTTTCATCTTACCAATATAAGGAAGAAATCCAACCAGTTTGCAGTCTGCGGGACCATTTTTACTACTGCCTCATTAAGGGCGACTTTACTTCAAGTCAAATTAGCAACATGAGGCAGTAGTAAAAATGGTCCCACAGACTGCAAACTTCGTGTACTTTTTCCTTAAAATGGTAAGAAAAGACTGTCTCATAAGCAACACCTGGCGATCCAATCTCTAAGAAAACCCCTAAATAGTGAAAAAAACTTCAATGTGTCTGAGGCAGTACTAAATATTATCGTACGAGTCTCATCTTGAATCAACATCCTCATTGAATGAGAACCTAGAGGTAGCCAGATGAGGACTTTGATCTGAGAACTTTGAAATTGCCAAAAATGACAAAATTTCGAAATTTCAACTTCACTGAGGCAGTAGTAATAATATTGTCCTATAGAGCTCAAAAAAATGAAATAATTTTTCAAAATCACAAACAACATATTCACGAATGAGCAGCAACATCTGAGAAATTAGGTCTTTTTTGAACCACCCTAGTGTAGAGCTGGGCAGTTTAAGGCACAATAAAGTATTTCAAAGTCGTATACTATTGCACCCTAAAATTCCTAATCTCTGGACAGTAATGAGTAGCTGCTGCAGTTTACAACGGTGATTAGCGATTCGGTAAGGTTTCGCAGTTTCCTATTTAATCGATAACAGCTATCCCACTACATAGCGTTGAAACTAAATCAAATACCCTGCAAGCTGTACCTAGACCGCGTATCGCTTTGACAGGGTAGGAAAATTGCTTCGGTCGGTAGGTAATTGGTGCGAGGCGGGGTCGTATAATTTGAAAACGGTCGATCCTTAACGCGTAATTAGGGAGGTAGGAAAGCAGGCATGGGCTTCCTCTGCGTGCCCTGTACATACAATCACTACAGTAACGTATGTACTACACATACTACCTATATATATGTATATAGGTACGTGCAGACATGTAGTTGGGTTTATCGCGTGGATATACACAGGTCGAAAATCTACCCACACAGGCGTACTGCGCAGATGTATATCTACGTATACTCTCAAGCAGATGATGGATGTACCCGAAACCTGAAACGCAAAAGGGTTGTTTTTGATTCGCGCATAAGTGGGAGTGAGATGGAGATAGCGCTACCGGGGTCGAGAGACGACGGGGTGGAGATGGTAGCGTGAGGTTGGGGTCGGGTCCGGAGTCCGGAGACCGAGGTCGGGGGTTGGAGGCGATAAAGTGCCGCCGGTCGGTCGGGGACGTCGACGAGGCGCAGAGGAGTAGGACGATGAGGGAAAGAGGCAGAAACCTTGGGGGGTGGTAATCACCGGAGGTGGAGAGAAGAGAAACGCGATAGCGAGAGACGTCGGACGAGGGTCGTTGGGTGCGCTATACGAAGGCGGAGAGGAACTCGTCAGCCACATCCTCGCGCTACTATATACAAGATATATACCTATATCTATATATATAGGTACTACACCTCTATTTACTCATACATACATCCAACCTATACACGTGTATAAATGCATATACATATATGCAAGTGGATACGAACTCTATACATAGATATATACCTTTTTCGTACATATTGCATGTCCATCGAGATCCGCGACACTTTCCAGCTTTTCCCATGCCTCTGCAGTATATATATAATACCCATGCATGTAGGTATGTAGATTTTTGTATATTCAGGTTATCTATTTCGAAATCATACATACATATGAAATAAGACATGAATTTATATCGAGATATTATTCGCTATTTTTTAGCTAGTATTTGTTTTTTCCTTTTAATTTTGCCTACAAGATAGAAAAATCATGGAAATAAGGTGAATGGGGATTGCGCAGTAGTTTAGAACTGCAGCTGACTGCATCGATTCGTCACCTAGTAATTAAATTTCTAAATTGCGGATCGAATGCTCTTATATATAGGTCACCTTCCCCTGACTAATACACACGACGGCATCGAAAAAACTAGTCGAACATTGCACGAAAAGAGCGGCGAAGATTATATAGCTAAACCCAAATCGGAAGTTTGCGTGGTTCGCAACCCTTGGGTAGGTATATATAAGGTGCGAGGTGTTATAATACACTTTACCAGCTCGCAGGTTTTCGCGAGCCAGCAGCGATCACGTCTAATCTCTACTCACCGCTCGCGCGGATCTGTATGATTGATGGGCAGCTGCAAATTATTTTTGCAACAGGTTCCCGAGAAGTTTTCCAATTTCTATCTACCTTTACCCCAGATATATGGTATATATATATATATATATATATATATACGTATTATATAGTTGGGCAGCTATATAGAGGCTGCAGCGAAGCCAGCTTGAGTTCTTCAGTTTATAATTTGAAAGATTATTACCGGAATTAAAAAGCTATCGAGCAGGTACCTCGTATACCTATACCAATGCTTCCTTTTCCGTATTATCTAGTTATATTGAGCACCGTGAAGAACCGAGTCTTCAACGCCTTGAACGCGCTTCGTTCGCGATAACGAGAATCTATTTAGCCGACCGCTACGGCACCCCGGGGCATTTAGGCCCCCTGGTTCCCCGGTTAATTCCCCGTCCGAGAAACTCCGAGATCGTGCGCACCTGCTGCGGGTAAGGTTTGCCGCCTGCATCGGGTCGGTCGGCACCCGATTACCGCTCCAGATCACAGGGCGCTCTGGGGTGTGTTCTCGGTTTCCTTGGTTCCCGCTTATAGTTCACGCTTGCAGGTTCCCTCGGCTTCCCTGTCCCTCTGCATCTCTGCGAGTTTACTGCGCCTTTAGCTTCACCCGCGGAAGGCCAATTTGTCCCGATTAAGGTGCGGAGGAGTTTACTAGAGGGAGAAATGAGGATAGCTGGGACGAGATGGTTGAAGATGGAAACTTGCGGATGAACGAAGGTCGAGAGGCACGAAACGTGGCGGCAACTTTGGTAACTATAAGCTAATTGATTTAACTAGATATTTGGACCTCGTAGGTGGAGCTCCGTGACACACGAAAACTACCTCTTGGAGATACACTTCCGTGCCCATTTCCGGTTTCTAAATTGGTTAAATATAATGTGTTTAGATTGTAGAGGAAAAGCGGGGATGTCTGGAAACGACAGTCCTTCGTTCCTTATCGATTCTAGAAACTGGAATTTGATAAATTTTAATTTGAAATTCATTGACGAAATGACGAGGACTGAGACAGCTCCTGGATTCTTAGTTACTGTAACCAAAACACTGATCTTGAAAAACACTCCCCATTGAAAATCTTGTTGTAGACGTCGAAAGGGGACTCGCGCTCTTCTTTTTGAGTTTTTCCATGCTAAAAGCATGTGAATATTACGACTTTTTCTTTAGTTGCGCACAACTCAGTCGCATTTCGATGGATTGTTCTCATCCAAGACTCATTTTACAGAGAATTTAGTGTTCTTCAAAAGTGCTTCGGGTAGTTTGGCTGTGGTTTCAACCGCCGCACTTGTGTGAGCCTCCAAAGTCGATTTTATGCATAATTCTTTTTTCTCGCTGTGGGCGAATAAACAGTTGGACTTGGAGAAAAAATCTTCCGAACAATTTTGTAGAAAATTTATTTCTCTACAAAAAAAGTCCCATACATAAAGTCTCTGAAACCAGTATTTCAAAAGATACAAGGACTTTGATTTTTTTAAATATAAAATTCCAACAAAATGTCAAGTTTAATATTTTCAAGTCAGTCAAACTATCTTGGGCACTTTTGAAGAACATTCTCTGTCAAATGAGTCTTGGATGAGAACAATCCATTGAAATGCGGCTGAGTTGTACGCGACTAAAGAAAAAGTCATAATGTTCACATGCTTTTAGCATGGAAAAACTTAAAAAGAAGAGCGCGAGTACTAGAATCGGAATTAAGAGCTAAAAATTGGACAGGATTCCTTTTTCGACGTCTACAACAAGATTTTCAATGGGGAGTTACAAAAAAATAAAAAAATAGTCGTTTCAAAAAAAGCACCCTAATACTTATACGTGTATTTTTTATTCAATCGAGTATCAATAGATAAAAGATCTAAAGCACGATGTCTACCTCTTTGTAATTGAAGACATTCTCACTAAGTAGGACTATATCTAGTTATAACATAAATATTTGTTTAATGTTTGCACATACCTATAACTTATCGATTTCGAAGAAGTTATACCGTATGCCTTGGTGTCGATTATAAGATTAGGGCCTGCGTCGTCATAAATCAGAAAGCCGAATTCATCTTCTATTATGCTTAGATGAAGAGTTTGCTGAGAGGAAGAATCATAGCCACCAAATGATTGGCATCAGTCGTATAATTTTTTCAGTAAAACTGGACTAATATCTTCGGGAAACCGGAAAGATGATAAGTTATCGTATTTATGGTATTTTGCATAAAAAAATTCCTGTAACCAAAACTTTCAACGACACATCGAAGATATTCCAAATTTTGAAACACCAATTTCTATCTCTTAGATGTCACCGAAACTTCTATCAGAGTAATGTCCGAGAAGTCTTGATCAGAATTCTGTACCGGATTGTCCATTATACGGAAATAGGTCAAAAAAATAAGTCAGTAATTTTTCTGTATCTCCTCAGTACCGCGTTACAAGTTTCGCGTCTTAATTAGCTGTAATTTATATTCTCAAAGCCGAAACGATGTTCTCTGTACAACGTGAGTGATATCGTCACAAAATTTCTTACATTATTTTATTCGGCGACTAAGTACACCAGCTCTTGAGACGCCACTCATCACACACTTAAAAGGCATTACGCGACAACACTTTAGCATTTCTTTGAAAAGATAAGACAACCAGTTTTATGGTCTAATTGAGATAATCCTTCCGAAATAAGAGCGCCAATAATAATTATTATAACCGCGTCAATTAATATTATGTATCGACGTTTTTCAACGCATACGTATTGTTTCTATCGCGTTTCCGGTTAGATTTTTCGTCAATGTTCCTAATCCTGCATAGGCGGTGGGTTTTGCCCGAGGGATATTCGAGTCTTATATACCTATACCTTATACCTTTTGCCTTATCTTGGCCGCGGAAAGGCATCGTCGAATTTACAAGTTCCCCCGCGGCATCGGTTGCGTCGTCCCGGCTTCTAGCTACCAGCTACCATCTCCCAACTCCCAATTCCCCCTGGGAATCGCTCGCGATTAGAGTTACGCGAGATTAGGCGTTACGTGCTCGGGGTGCCATTCTTACCTCTTACTCACCCCCACTGCGTCGCCTCGAGGGCAAGGGATGGGTGCACAGGATGGGTAAACGGGAGTGGCAGCGTTGACGACAGCGAAAGACGGGTGATTTCTCTTTCGCAGAGCCGCAAAGATATTCTCTAGGTTCGCAGAGCTGAGCGACGAAGCCTGGAGACCCGGAATCTCGTTGTCGGCATTTCGTGAGCTGGGCAAATTAGAGAGCGGTGAAAATTGATAGGGCCGAGTCTCCGGGCGTGGTTCGAGTCCGTCAACCGCCACCGTGCCGAGAACCGAGTATATAGGTATCCTCTTCCTTTCGGTTCTTAGCTACACATCCTCTTTCTCTCTTCTTCAATCTCCGTCAATCTCTGAATTCGATCGGTTTCAATCACGAGTCTCCTTATAGTATATACCTACCTACCTACCCGTTAAGGTATAAGAACCGAAGCCTGCACCGTTCCGCGCAGACACATCGAACACGCGCCCATTTCTAAAGAAGAAATCCCACCGATCGGCTCTTGGCCCTTTGTCGGGTTGCTAATTGAGGCATAGCATTAGCATATACTGCAACGCGCGCTCTCGTGCGCGGCACGGGGTATAGGTATAGGTATATATCCTCGAACTTATTCGATGTGCGGGGACTTGCCCGTCCGGGCATTAAAATCTCGTTACGTATACCCGTGGGTTTTTCACGCAGCTATAGGGAGGATGAGGACTCGGTAGGAAAAAGTACTCGCCCGCGCGCGATGCGATGGAAATAGGGACACAGATAAAAACAGAGAGGGACAAAGAATTAACATGTTATATAGATAGAGATTCAGGTGGGTGCAGGCGGTAAAGGGTGAACAAAGGTAAAAACGAAGTGGCAAAGTTCCGAATTTCAAAACTCCCTATAACGGTATAAGGATTCCAAATTTCAATAGTATTACCGACTCACACAGTTTTTAGAAAGGGTATTTCCCCGATAGTTCGCATTAGCCGATTTCAAAAACTTTGAAACGAAGTATACACCGGAATTTCAAAATTCCGGAAACTAAAGATCCGAAGGTTCAACCCTCCCAAACTTGAAATTTACGGATGTATTCTTTCACTAGGTTTAAGGGGACCAGTACAGCGACTTTTCGAGAAATTATCATAGTCCGAAATCAATTTGTTTCACAACCAAAGTTCATTTCACATCAAAATATTTTTCTTTTTCAAAATCATGTGTCGTAAGGATTTTAGAGCACCGTTGGACCGATTCAGGTCATCTTGGATTCATTTTCTTCAGAAAACAAATCCACATCATGTGAATGTAGGAATTTTGAAAATTTTTCGTTTTGGCCAAGTTATTCAAGAAATGAGTGATAATAATTTTTGCAAATTTGGTAAATTGATCATAACTTATGACGTAATTTTTTATTTTAAAATTCCTACATTCACATGATGAGGATTTGTTTTCTGAAGAAAATGAATCCAAGATGACCTGAATCGGTCCAACGGTGCTCTAAAATCCTTACCACACATGATTTTGAAAAAGAAAAATATTTTGATGTGAAATGAACTTTGGCTGTGAAATAAATTGATTTCGGACTATGATAATTTCTCGAAAAGTCGCTGTACTGGTCCCCTTAGTAACTCGGGGTGTATTGATCGTATCGAAACCAATAATAGTGGTCATATTAATCGTCTTGGAATTTACTTCTTGGAAAAAAGTTTCAAAATTCTATCAATTATCTATGACATCAAAGTTATCGATTGGAGTAGATAAAATAGATTTCCGTGAAGAGGGTCTCGATTGGAATGAACTATTTTTCATCTTCACATCCTGAGAAATTGATCAAAATTTTCGGATTCTTGAGTTTTCGGATTTTGGATGTTCTGAACTTCAGCGTTTCTGAAAATTTTAAATCGTCTTGAAAGAATTCGAAATTTCGACCCTCCGGAACTTCAAGCTGGCTCCAAGACGGTTATAGGTCGAGGGACACCATACACCGCGCATATAGATTTGCATCTTTCGATGATAAAATCGTTTGGGACACTTTCTGAATGATTGAAGTCGCAGGTGAAATTTTTCGAACTCTTAGAATCGGTATACGTCAATCTTTATAGCGTCTGTCTGATAGTAAGTCAGTGACGAATTTCTAACAAATTGTCTCATGTCTGAGAAATTCATTATTACCTTGAACTCAACATCTGAATCTGCAGAGTTCAAAATTGGGTATTGAATATTCATAAATCCGATCAGAATGGCTCATGAGGTTCATATCAGGGAGTTTGACAGTTGATCGATGAATCCATTATACCTGAAGCAAAGATATATAGGTATAGGTATCATCTCCTCGCCAATTAGTGTATATTTTAAAACTACTGATCACTGTGCAGGAAAGCGCTGAAGGCTTCTGATTATAGAAAGGGCTACAGGCGACGTTCGACGGTGGTTTCTGTGGGGTGGAATGGGGATTGGGGTGGGATGACTGGAATCTATTCTACCCCTACGTCTTCCGCAACGCTGAGGCTGGGAGGCGTCGGAACGCTCGTTAATAATAAAGTAGCCAGTCTGATCGTTCCAGGCAGAGCGAGGCGCGCTTCGTGCACTTCTATATTATGCACCAAGCGAATGAATGAATGAAACGGACCGAATAGGATGGTACGTCGATAGAAGCGAGTAAGCCAGAAAGGAGGAAGGGAAGAAAAGGAAGGAAGGAAGGAAGGAAGGAAGGAAGGAAGGAAGAAAGGAAGGAAAAGGCAACAAGGAGCAAAGAAACAAAGTGAAGTAAACGGATGGGATTAAATCAGCTTATCCACAGACAGTGCGAGAAGACCGATTTGCTCTATAGATATATGCACACACCGAGTCTCACACGATTTTGTTTAATTCCCTGTGCAGAAATCTTGGTAAGAAACTTTTCACGTATGTGAAACCTTGTTTCTTTCCTCTGAGGGACAAAATTTTTGGGTTTTTTTAATCGATTAAACAAAATTGTAAGTTTTCATCTACCTACTCCTCCATAGCTATGTGGAAATCCATCGAGGCATACCCGATTTGTGTTGGGGGCCTGGACAGGAAGCCCCTATGTAGGGTTTCTAGTAGGGCCCTGACGGGACGCCATAGGGGGCCTGACTTGGCCCGCCCGACTAGTACCCCAACAGAACTGAGGGATGGCTCTGCCAGGGTCCCGTCCCATAGTTAGGGCTATGGCTATAAAAGCGTTACATTTCCCCAATAGCGCCCTAATAGAAATGAGGAAAACTATCAGGGTCCTCTATGCGCCCCCAACAAAATTTCTGCACGGTAGATTATAGTTGTACATTTGCAATATTCCTGCCACTGCAATATGAAGATCTTCGATCGTATTAATCATAATTTTATTCCTCCCTATATATATGGCCACAACCTAAGAGGTGTGAAAAAAATGAGTTAATTAGTTCAAGAACGAACACTATAGGGAGAAAGAAGGGTATGTGGTAGGTGTGTAATAAATCGAAAACTTTGTCGTATAAATACGTTGCGATCAATAGATTTATTGACCGCGCAACTAAGTACATTGAATATGGATCAGATCCGAAGGACATTAGCGGTATACTTAGATATAATTATGGCAATACTATAATATATAATATATAATATATATATATATCATATAATTACAATTCTCATATATATTTATAATCGTACTCGTACTCGTACTCGTACACGTCTCCGCTTATCGCATATAGATAACATCAAAATAAATCTATATTTATAATAGTAATTGTTGTTTCGTACTTGGAACAGGAGTGAGTTTTTTTTTTTTTCATTTTTTAATTTCTTTTATATACAAGGGATTAGGGAAAGGAAAACGGGGTTAAATACTCTTGAATCTTTTATATCTCTATATCTAATTTACATTATTAATTATTATTTACCACCTCTTCTTTTCATTTATACACGATCACTTTTATTGTACCTTTTTTTTTTTTTTTTTTTTTTTTCAACACTTTTCAACAATGTTTATAATCTCCTCTCTCACCACTCTTATTGTACCATAAATTGTTCATTTTTATCATTATTCTTCACGTTCTTTTACTTTTGAACTCTCTAAACGATTCACCACGGTCTCCACATCCCCTCTTCATCTTTCGCGGGTTGTTGAGGTGCTATGGGTGGCGAAGGTGGTCTCAAAGCTTCGCTGTCAGAATTACTAGACGGTCTCTCATCCGAAGTAGCATCCATATCACGATGCATGATCACCTCACTCTCATCCTGTACAGCGCAGTTTGTCCTTTCCGAAATTTCAACCGTTGTAGTATTAGCGGGTATTCGAGTTCCTCCAAGTTTTTTTGAAGTAGTAAAATCCAGGGGTTGTTCATGCTGCAGTTGTTCCAGCTGATCAGACTGCTCGGGAATATCTGATCCATCAATCCTCGGGCTTTTACTAGGTTTAACCGAGTCACCCCAATCCTGTGACTCGTCATGAGGCCTTTTCGCTATAAGTTTATCGGTAGCTTTCAACAACGACATGTTCGTTGCAGCCCATATAGCTGTGGGAGGATTTGGCCCAATGCTAATACCATTCGCAGCCGCTGCTGCAGCGAGTTGTACGTAATGGCTCGGTAGTAGGAAGACCACTTGTCCGTCAGGTAGACGAGATGGTATGACTTGTACGACGGAAAGCATGTTGGGATTTTGCTGTGACGTTGATGCCTGATCAGGTGTTATTCCGTTTGGATTAACTTGGCTAAAGGCGGAAGCTGGTCGGCTACTATTATTGTTTTCATCGCCAGCGTTTGTGCTACTATCTGGCCTGGTGGTTTCCATGATTTCCGGTATCTCGGATTTAATCATGGCCCCTGTACCAGGAGCTAGTGTTGCACTGCAGTGGGGTGTAGCTGGTACGTGATGGTCCATTGGACCGGGGCTAGAAGCCCCGGGCACCCTGTCCGTCACACTACCTGGACTACTGCCGAGACCACTATCCGGACGTGATCCGAGGTCCAAATCTAATTCGGATACACAACTGTCCAGGTGACGCAGGAGCCTTTGCTTCACTGCTGGGTCTAGGGGCGTTGAGTTTCCGGTTATTATGTCTGGGGCGTCGAGATAGCGACTCACCTGATGACAGAAAAAAAAATTTTGGATATTAATCACGTGCGTCGAGAAGCTGGAATTAGGTCTGTTGTAAACGGAATATTGTGCGTTTTCTTCGTATTAATTAAGAAACGTGTACCAAGTAATAAGTTGGGGCAGTTTATCACCGATATAAAATTTAAACCTGCTACCTCTCGCATAATATTTGTTCAACTGGTTCATTGGTGGACCCGAAATCAACGTTTTGTGCCAAAACTGGTGCAAGGAAATAATTTCGTATTGAACATGAAGCCCAAAAAACTTAGGAACATCAAGTTTGATGCAAATCCGTTCAAAACTGACAGAGATATCCACGTTGCACATATTATATATAGGGGAGAGTTGCCACTGTTGGGCCGCCACCTAAATTGGACCGTTTCAATTTGGTAATTTTGTGCAACAGTATCTCTTCGATTTTGAGAATTGTAAAAATAGGAATGTTTAGAGAATTTCTAGTACTGATGGTATCCATTTTTACAATTCTCAAAATTGAGAAGATACAGTTGCAAAAAATTACCAAATTGAAACGGTCCAATTTAGGTGGCGGTCCAATAGTGGCAACTCTCCTCTATGTGCCATTACCAGTTGTGGCACTTTTTCTTTTTGCACATATATGTGCCCTTACCAGTGAACCGGTTAACAAATTGTTCTATATTCAGCAAAAATTCTTTTATTGCCTCAAGAAGTGTCAAATAAAAGTGTCATTGATTGATTGGTGCATATTGCGGTTAATCCTGAATATCAGTCGAATTTCCGTGTCGCGGCGGTTTCAAGTGTAGTTTTCGCGTATTTTTTGAGATTCTGCGCGATGTATATTATTACAGGTGCCTAATAAAGATAAGGTTGCATATGCACGAGTCACACCATGCATATCCTGCAGGTATGGCAAAAGAGACAAAGAGACAAAGAAAAAAAAAAAAAAAAAAAAAAAATAGAAAGAAACAAGAAAGAAGATTAAAAAATTGTCTGCTACAGTCGTGTCGCGGTCGTTTCGTAGGTGGCACAGATCTAGACAATTCTAACAACGCTACGATGAAACTACATAGTAGGTATATATGTATGCGAGAGGTGAGAGAGAAACGACTACGGGGCCGCGACGACGACGACGACGACGACGAGACCACCGGATATAAATAGACGTCTCGCGAGACGAGTCGCAGACGCGAGGCGCGCGCGCTCTCTGTGAGCTACCGTGTGGGTCGACGGACGTCGGGACGGCCGGCGTCGCTGCGGTATGAGTATATGGGTACGGGTATGAGAATGAATATAGGTATCGGTGTAGGTGTGGGATGTAGGGGTGGTGCGTAACGCTTATATTTCGCCCGAATCGAGTGGCTCTCGTTGTGCGTACCGCATCGTACATTTAACAAGCATAATATAGGGGGATCGCAGCCGCTACCTCCAAATACTGATATATATACTATATCGACGGTTCTCAAACCTCGAAAAACTCTCTAAAGCGTTTATATTTAATTTTTGTCTTTTTTCAATTTTCCTCATTCAATTCTTTGAACATTCTACTCCCGTTTAGTTTATAAGTTAAAAAAAACAAAAACAAATTTTTTGGGGTAAAAAACTTCGATTCCTTTTTTTTGTCGAATTTTTTTGTCTTCTTTATTGTTTATGTATACAGGCGTGAAACAACGTACCTCTCTAGAGCAGTCCTGGTAGCCAGCCTTGTACCTGGAGAGACCGGGCTGAGCGAGTGATCTCTGTCTTTGAAGATGCCTGACGGTAAGTTCGAGGATATCAGCTTTCTCCAGTTTACTATGTTTCGTATTTTCCAAACGAGCGCTGTCTAGGATCAGCGCTTTCAGCGCTGCCAGCGACTGGTTTATACGCGCCCTACGTCGTTTCTCCATCAGTGGTTTGTTTGCCTGAAAAAAAAAAATAATAATAATAATAACGAAAAGGTCATTTTTATTCGACAATTTATTATGGTATAGATGCTGTGATACGAGGTTTTTGACGCAGAATCCAACTTCATCCCATCTACGTATACATTAATTACTAGTTTTTGAATATCGTATAGAAATTATAGTTATCGATCTTATAATTGATATGTTACTAAAAATATAAACCGTCATTCTATTTTCACGACGATTATTGCATATAATTTGATTTGAATCGTATATATATCCATCAAACAACTAAACTTAGGTATAAGTTAAAAGTGAGTGCGCGCGGTCAATCGCGCAGTATAATACAGTATAACGTTGGTAACTATAGACTCTCGAGTATAACAGGCTGCAATTGTAACGCGTAGTATTATAAGTCTCGAGATCTAAAACGGAAAGAAGTCCATCGCTATCGTAGTTCTGCTTGCCCTGAGGCGAGCCTGCGGCGGTCCGTTTCACGCACATAGTACGTATAGATATATACGATAGAGTCTCGAGAGAGGTACGTGGTAGTAACGTACGTACTGCATATATACAGTCGCGTAGCATATATGAGTACGCGGCGACGACGTCCGACGCGACTGTCCGCCTTTTTCTTATCCCCGTATACCAGAGAGCTGCTACTGTCGAGCAGCGAGCGGCGAGGTCCGCGTAAGCCCCGGGGCGCTGGCAGAGTGCCGACTAGACGCGCTGAACACGAGCGAGTTAAACCAGAAGAGAAATGAGTGCAGCGAGACGAGTCACGGCGCGGCGCGGCGCGGCGTTAGCGAGCTCGTAATCTCCCCGCAGGCTTCGATAAAACGAACTTTTAGCAGCTAACCAAGACTAACGCAGTTTACTCCCGCTATATGCGCGACGCGCGTGCCGATCAGGCCCGACGTCCTGACGCCGACGTACGTATATCGTTATATTATACGACGGGCCGACGACCTTGCGCTTTTTTTTTTTTTTTTTCTTTCTGTCGAAAGGAAACAGCCGAATTACAAATTCTTGTCCCGAAGCTATAAGGTCCGAACGGACGAGACACTGACGCTGACGTCATGTCTTTGCTTCTTCGTCGTCGATCATATATATATATATACGCGTTCGTTCCCGCGCACGCTGCTACATAGACAGAATTGTAATTCGTCGCAAGCCCCTAAGCGAACCGTGAAATTATCCAAAAGTTTTCTCGAGCTGGTGCGTGGGCCACGTCCGAAGATAGCAATCTTGTGATAGCGCGCGCAAGTCGCGTCAGGACTTGCTCTTATCCTTATCGCAGTATTTTTTCTTTCTTTCTTTTTTATACCCACGCGGTAAGTTAAAAAAGACCCAATAGCTGTGAACTGAGCAGAAAATTTTCCAGTTGTACTTTTCTTTTACTGCGCGGCTATCCCGCACCAGCTACCACACCTTTTCTCTTTGTCTATTCACCGCGAAACTGTCGGCTGCACGTTTTACGTCTCGCTGGTCAAAACCAAGTCGTATGTACATATCCTATTCGCGAGAAGGCAGCTACGTAATTGCATCGCGCCCCGCGCACGGGCCACCGCGCGACTCGGAACAAAGAGAAAAATGTGTACACAGTCAGTGACAGCTCCTTTCCGTCTCTGCAGTATAAAAGGGGGCTTCCCCAACTTGCTTCCATAACAAGATAACCGCTCAGGGCCATATGCGATATATATATATACGCTTTACGCGTGACGTACAATCAAGTGAAATTCTTTTTCGTCTGTAAATACAGTCAATTTTCGTCGCATCTATTCTAATCCATGATTCTTTTATGGGTTTTCATCAGATCTGATATTTGCGGAAGATCCGTGAACGTAAAACTTAGGGATTAAACTTTGTCCCAAAAATCGAAAATCGACAATGTAGAAGGAGAAAATTTTAGTTCGACTGTACGACGAAGATATATTACCTATACACACAGATAAACGGTGCGGTTCTCGTCTTTTGAACGCACGTGCGCTATGAGCTGCCGCCCTTTCTCAAAAACAACAACACACAAGACATATCGCGCATCAGTTGGCGACGCGTAAGCTCCTCTATCCTCCCACTCGAGCTCGTTATAATTCGGGTGGTTCGTGGGAGGTTGTCGGACAGACGTACGTGGGATCACGCGGTGGTTTTGTGAAACGGCAAAAGTAACGTAAACGTGAAAAAGGCTGCAGAATTTTGTATTAGGTATATGTGTGTATACCCATACCCATATATCTTCGCATCCTGCTGCATATGCAGTAACAACTTTTCGTCGTCCGCGTTGTAAAGGCGCGGACTTATTCTTATCCGATTGTAGTATGTGTGCGCGTAACTCGCTATACATAACGCAAACTGCGCGGCGTTATAGGCATGCACGTATATATTTCTTAGTTAGCTCGACGTTCCTGGTCTGTGCACGGATACGGCACAGGCAAGGCAGTAACAACACTGTCCGTGCGATATAGTACTATATAGTATCTGTACATTGTGCGGGTACGATACACACATGGTAAACCAAGTAGAGAAGGCTTAACGCGGCCTTCTAAGGCAATCAAAGTCTGCTGGTATATCTTTACGCGCTTATATACCTACCTACCTACCTACAGCTACGCGAGAGTCGAGAGACCGACCGGTTGGCGACTCCCCGCTCGCTTTACAAGCAAGGCTCGATACGTACGTACGGTGACCACCGACGCCGATTCTCTCCTTCAGCTAGGGCATAACCACCCGTGCCCGGGCACAGGTTCTTTTAATGCTCCTGCATGCACGCGGAAGAGGTTTTGTAGGCACTTTAGGTATACCTGTATACAAGGTTGTATAGCGTTGCATATACGTGTGTATAGGGGTGATGTAGGCGGTGCAGGCAGGTTCCCTCTTTAGCATAATGGGTTCGCGGTTAGCCATACCAGCAGCTAGTTACTATTTCACGGTGGAAAATTATCGCCGCAGTGATCAAGACGGTTGTATGTGCACATAGACACAATAACGCTTTGAATTGGAATTGGGAAAAGGTGCCCAAGCATTAAACCAATGTAGGTAAATGTAATTTATGTACTATACATACACACTACATGATATTTGTTATTTGCACAAAATGAAGACTATATGTACGCGGTTGGCAAAAACAAAGGCTATACAGAATTATTATCGTGCGTGTTTTATCCTGCATGTGAGATATAGATCTATGATTGTGTGTTCATATATAGAGCTAACAATCTAGTCCTTTGACTGAATATATTCTCATAAATCTCTGATTATATCCCCCGCGCTTTCGCAGAAGAGTTTCAACGGGATGTCTCCGCCGCTCTTTGAGATTATCCAACCCCCATCGGTCTCTAATGCATACGACGCGGTTTAAAACACACGCGGGGGCACGTGCCGCAGTCAACCCTCGTTCGAGATGACCACAGGGTTGGGTATACCGACTGATTGGTCGGTTCTTGGAATTCTTTACGCACAACGCGCTGACCTGCGAACTTGGTTCTTTTTTTTTCTTTTTCGATTTTCGTTGATGCGGCAAATTGAAGACTGCTGTTCTGTTATTTTCAAATATCTGCATGTTTGCGGCTGCTGAAAACGGAAATACTATAAAAACAAAAAGCAACTCACTCTTCGTCCGTCCGAGTGCTTTGGGCTTGGGCTGGGGCTCGGGCTAGGCGCTGGACTGGCGCCCCGTTGTTGAATTGCGTTCTGTTGCTGCTGTTGATGATGACGTTGACTTGTTCCGGTGGATTTCTTCTCCTGGTGCCTCAGCGAGTGAAGACGCGCAGTCATCTTAGCAGGCCGTTACGGCCTCCGAGAAAGACAATCGCTTCACCCTGAGCGCTGGGACCACTAAGCCCATCAGCATCGCAGCAGTTCGTCTCGTCTATCGAGTTTTTTGTTTTTTTTATTATTATTCGCGTCCCTCGACGTCTCCTATACGCTTCGTATTTAAACGGCTTTATAATTCGCACCGTTTCTCCTCAAAAAAAAAAAAAAAACAACCTTGCACAGATCATTCACTGGCTCACCTCTCTATTCACAGATCGTTATCAATCTATAAGGTCGCTAACCTTGATCATTTACAATTATTATATCTTCATTCAAGATCGCACTGCAACTGCAAGATCACTGAGCGTTGAGAGAGTGCAAATCGCACTATGTAATCGTACGAGTCCTTTTTTTTTTCCCTTTGACAGTAACACTTTGTTTATACAGTTCTAAAAACTGACGAAAAATTCGAGAAAAATTCGTATTAAGTTATATAGTCTTGCGCGGCGTGTTACGGCGCCACGTGGTTACCACGTTTGAGTGTCCCGCGGCGGCCGCCACCACTTGCCGTCGGGATTTTAGCTGAGTGAAGTGTGGGGTGGTTATTGGTTCGCGATGTGTCTAATCCGTGAAAAGTTTATTGGACTTAGAGCCAAAATGAAGTAGATTTATCGGGTTTAGATATAACCGCGATGATCCTCTAAACGAGGCTTCAGTTTGTTATTTCTTTCGTTGTTGTTTTTAATTTTCACCTCCTTCGTATTTTTTTTTATTCTTTGCTCGGCAACAATTTTGATTGCGCTAAAAAAACAGGAGAATTGTTTGTCTGTTTTTTTTTTTTCAGCACGAAAAGTATCGAGTTTATTGATAACAATAGTCTTGCACTAATCCGCAAACGAAATATATCAAATATTGTTATAACCGAGCCGCTTTAGCCACGGATACTGCGGGCAACCAGGTCCGACGTGCGCGCTCTACGGGCGGCAATAGCGGACTGACTGAAAGCAGACCCCGACCGCTCCCCCCTGTAACCCCGGCGACGTCCACGGCGGCTCCTCTTCCGAACGAGTGGGTGCGCGCGTTCACGCTCGCACACGCTCACGCTCACGATCACGCCCGCGCGTCCTCGTCCACGCTCACGCGAACCCTCGACGTGCGTCGCCGTAGCCCAAGCGCGGTGTGCGACCAAGTCACGTCTCGCTTTTCCCTCTCTGTCTCTCCGTGCTGCGTGCCTGCCTGCCTGCCTGCCTGCCCGTTGCGCTCGCCGACACTCGTTGGGTTGCGGAGGATGACGAGGATGAGGAGGTGGAGGAGAAGGAAGGGACGGGAAACCGTGCCGCTTGGTTTGCCGAGGCGCTGAGCCCTCGGGCGGCAGCTTACGCTGGTGTGGGTGGTTGAGGGTCGGAGAGCAGCGGGGTAGAATGGGAAAGAGCGACCGAGGGGTTTGAGGGGCAGAGAGGGAGGCGCTCGTTGGCACGCGCGACGCCAAGTGCGCTACCCACGCAAACCCCCGGACGATGTTTTCCGTGTGTGGTATTAGATGCCTGGGTATGGGTATACTAGGTATAACACTATATATACGTATATATTAACCTATACCGACGTAGTGTGCAAAGCGTGCCGCGGCATTGGTGTCGGTGTCGGTGTCGCTCCTCTCTCGTCAGTGTGCTCTCTTTAGTTTCTAATATACAGGGTCGCTAAGGTCATTGACGAATAGTACTTTAATACGCTCATGATGTATGCATCTTTCTTTTGTTATTATACCTATATGGAATCAAACTACAAAACTGTGAAACATCCACCCTCTTCTATTGCTATAAAAATAAAATGAGTATTTTACTTCATCCGTTCATAAATTATCAAAAAAAATTTCGTCGTCGTTATAGTATACAACTCAATCTGTAGCTCTTGACGTGAATAATTACAATTCTATAGATTTTGTATCGATACTATACATCGTTAGCAGAATCCTATTCTGATAAGTCTGAAAGTTTCGATTATCTTTGGTATACTAGTCAACTGATTAGAGTGTCCATGCAGAGACATGTCCAATACAGTCCGTGCAGCGATTTCACCACTGGACATATATGCATTTAGAGACAATTGTTTTTATTCATACACTCAGAAAAAAGTCTTGCTGACACAACCAAAATTTGGGTTATTATATGGACAATCACATTTTTTGTTCAGTCAACCAAAAATTTTGTTGGAATAGACAAAATTTTGGTTGTTCCAACAAAATTTGGTTTTCCCAACGAAATTTTGGTTCTCCCAACGAAATTTTTGGTTGACTGAACACAAAATTTGATTGACTGAACAAAAAATGGTGATTGTGCATATAATAAGCAAATTTTGGTTGTGTCAACAAGACCTTTTTCTGAATGTATATCGTTTACACTAATCGCAGTATAATAATTTATTGTATGTGCATGTTTGTATGTAAAAAATACATTATTTTCATATCTATACAAAGACGTATGGGTATATAGGCATGTTTTACAGTCGCGGAGTTACGGAGCACCGCGTAGGTATGTATACGTTGTGTGGCAGTCTACCGCACCATCCTCGTCGCCCTCGCCTCGCCGGAATGCGCCGTACCTACCTACCTACCTACCTACCTACCTACCTACCTACCTACCTACCTGCCTACCTACCTACCTACCTACCTACCTACTACTCAGGTCTTAACTCCACTGTGTGGAGGCCTCAAACACAGCCGTATATTCTTTTGTATTTATTTATATACGTAGATTATATAGGTATACCTATCTAGAGAGTAGCAAGCACGTAGATCTATTTACACACGCACACTGGCTAGTGCACGCGATCAGAGACCGCCGCGTAGGCAAGGACGGTGGCGCGTAAACACACACACACACATACCTTTAAATATATATATATGTGTATACATTGATAGTAGTTGTGTGTATAGAGCGAGGCACACCTATATATATCATATCGCGGTGAGGGTCGGTGATGTAGAAGTGCCGAGAGTGTACACCAACTGCGAGAAGAGACGAGGCTCATTAACGCTCCCCCATCCCCCTCCCCTTCTCTGCCACCTCTTGCCCCCTTCGCTGCCTTCTGCTTTCTGCCTTATGCCTCCAGCCGCGTCATTGCTGGGCTCGCGTACCTACTTCTGATCGTGAGCCAAGGCGAGCACGACGACGCGATGCGACGTACCCTGCACGTTGCACAGAAAATATAGGTGCAATTTTAATGGAGTCACTGTCGAGCTGCAGCGGCCTCGCCGCCGACTGCCTGCCTGCCTGCCTGCGAGACTGCATAGGTAGGTAGGGTTCCCTCGACTCCGCACTCGATCAGGTTAATTTTATACCCGTGCGGTAGAAGATTGCCCACGAGCTAAGTTCGCCGATCGACGAGTTGCGACTTGCCTGGCCAACCGAGACATGCCGCGCTTTACTCCTTTACCGCCCACCCAAGACTTCAAGAGTTTTCTCTTCTTGATTTCTTCCACTTGATTTTGGTCTCGATTACTTGCGCCGTGACCGTCCGAGTCAACTAACAACTATAATATAACGTCAAACACGCAAACGAGTTTTGTCTCGTTTTATTCACGACGAGGGCTCGTGCTAGACCAAAACACATGTCATTTTTATATTTCATGTTCCGGCAAACTTTGAATTCCTTTACATTATCGGTGATTAACAATTACTGAACCATACAACACTACATTGTCGCTTCCTTTGAGCGAATAGTAAAGAAAATAAGAAATTGGTTGAGGTTAATGATTTATCCGGGTTTATTTTCAGTCCTAAACTTTGCGCGCGAGCTACAAGGATGTTATTGTAAGTTTAAAAAACAATCCGGTGTGATGTTGAGTTTCGCGCACGTAACGTGTATAAGCGCGTTGGCTGCTCCAACACCTATACCTATACTATATAGGAATATTAAACCAGCTTCTTCTTCGTGCCCGCGGCGAGACAGGCAAAGCTACCGGCCACTGGGCTGACTCCTACTAGGTTATGTGATGATGATGGCCTTCTCGCTATACACGCTATGCCTATGCATAGGTATACATATTATTACTATATGTTTACACGACATGTATTTATAATGTATACTAGGTGTCGCGGCGAGTGGTAGAAAGAGCTAAGTGCGCTTCGACTGCACACTTGACGGTTAGAAACGACGACGCTCGCTCGTCAGCGCTATTTCAACTTGAACGCTTCAATTAATACAATTAGCGCAACGAGTCGAACGCGTCGAACTACGCGGGTGAGCGTGCAGTGCCGCGCCTCTCTCCACCTTCCTCGCCATAACATAGAGCCATTTCGAGCCTCTCTCTCTCTCTCTCTCTCTCTTCATCTCTCTCTTTCTACCTCTCTAATTCCCTGCCCCACTATACCGTAATGTATATCAACGGTCGGTGTTGGGTTATTACATGGCCTGGCGACACCTTAATGCTCCGCACGTGTACGTTTGTATTGTATGGGGAATTCTAGCAATTATCAGCCCATTACACACAAGACCTGAGTAATAAAATTTCCTCAAATTTAATTTTATAATCCGTTGTTGTTCTTCTTCTGCTACGATGAGAAATTATAGGTTTTTATAACCCCATATATAGTTACTATACCCCGCGCCACCTATCTATACCTACAGTTTTGAATTCTTGTAAAAAAAAAAAAAAAAGAAAAAAATTGACCACTAAAACTTTTTGCCTATAATTAAAACGCGATTCAAATACGACGGAGCTGGATAGATATATCGAGGGAATACGCGGATGATGTATTGACACATGAGCTTGAAAGTTGAACGGTTCTGCAGAGATGAAGTCGAGAGGGGTTATATAGGGAACAGTTTTCCTCTACCTCACGTCCCCGTGTACCGCATTATCCTACAACGTAAGTAGGTACACGTGTCACCGTGACATATAAAATCGTGTATATATGTGTATATATGAGCGTTTATGCGTATAATGTTCTGAAAGCATTATATATACCTATATATATCTAGAATAGATGTAAACAAGTATCCATCGCTATTATATACCTTATACCTCCATGTGTATAGTATATAACATACATAAAGCGTTGGGGTGGAAGCGTAACAAATATGTGTATAGATTGATACTGTAATAGGCGCAATGACAGAGATTGCAATGTATATGGGTGGAAGGAGGGTGAATGTTGAAAAGCCTTGTATGATCGGTTCTGCTGTTTCCACGGCTTGTCTATATATATATACAAATACACTGATACACCTATATAGATATATATGTGTAGACATTATACGTGTATATATATATTGTGGTACCAGTACAGCAGTACACGACCGTCACGCAGGCTCGTGCCTCGCCCGAGAAACTAAACAGCGCATAGGATCGCCTGGAACGCTTTCAGCACCGGCAAACTCACTATTAATCGCGGGCAACGAACGGATCGTCCTATAGATAGGCGATCGTCGCCGGGGGAGCGAAATAAACCGCGACGCGAGCGAGTCTCGCGGCCAAAACGTTGAGAAGGTGGGGAAAGGGGAAAGGGGGAAACGGTGGTGGTGGTGGTGGTTGGAAGAGGAACCCGTGGCTCGCCGCCAAAGATAAGATAAGTCCGCCCGTCGCGGTTTATACATATACATACATACATACATACATGAATATACATATATATACGTATACTGCGCGCACTATATATATCGGTCCTGAACACGCGCGCGGTCCGCCTACGCGACCGCACACGTGCGCGCTTCCGCATGGCACAACGGTATAGAGATATATATACATGGGCATTAGGTATTGTATATGTATGTACGCACTTATAGCGTAGCAACCCTGCAGATATAGGTATTGGTATTGTACAAAGTGTATACGACTTATTTTTTTCAAACTCGACCTATACAACTTATATTAGGTATACTATAGGAATATACCGCATATATATACCAATTATGTGACGGTTCAAACCGAGTTGTAATTACTGGCATTGTATATAAATTAGGGTGTGCCAAAAAAAAAAATTCAAACGCACATCAACATTCCGGTAGAGCATCTCAAATAGAATATCTCAGCAAAATATGAGCTCTTAATATTGATATTTAGAACTGCCTAACTCAGTTTTCCCATTTTTGATTTGAATAACACGTGAAAAAAAAATCGGAAAATTTTCGAATTGCTTTTTCTCGTAAACCGGCTTGATTTAGAAACTATCTGAATACAGATTCTTATAGGAAATTTCACGCTCTACAAAAAAGTACTGAGATAGAATTTTCCTAACTCTCACCGATTAAGAGATATTCGCCTGTAAACATTGAGTCATAGCGTCATAGAGTCATACGACTCTGGGAAAAACAATTTATTTTTCAACCGCGCATCAAAATTTCGGTAGAGCATCTCAAATAGAACATCCCAGCCAAATGTGAGCTCTTAATATTGATATTTAGAACTGCCTATTTTAGTAACTAAAATTATTAACTAAAATTAGTAACGAAATTAGGCAGTTCTAAATATCAATATTAAATTCTATTTGAGATGCTCTACCGGAATGTTGATGTGCGTTTGAATTTTTTTTTTTTTTTTTTTTTTTTTTTGGCATACCCTAATATACATATAGCTATACACACAGAGAAAAGAGTTTCTTTGTTGTTAATAAAGTTCGTTAACAGTTAACGAATCGTATATTTGTATATAAGCAAATATACATCTAGTCATAGCTAAGAAATCATTCATTTGAGTGTATTGCTTCGTCCCTAATGAAGATTTGTTAATAGTTAACGAATCATTCATTTCCTTCAAATTCGCGTCCAGTTATATCAGACGTTCTAACATGATAATGAAATGAGGATTTCTTAATAGTTAACCCTTCGTAATCACTCTGGGTGGATTCCACCCAGGCGTTCTGGCCCAAATATCCATTCTTTGACAAATTGACCTATTTACGATTTTTTTTTTTAATATGTTGTCATTTGAATTTTGACATACCGACTCTTGATACATGTTCTAGAATGTTTGAAGTATTTTCTAGTATTTTTTTGATCCCGATCGAACTGATAGTTTTCATACAGTAACCATTTGAAAATTGACTGGGTGAATTTCACCCAAGTGTGACTACCGTGTTATTCTACAGAAGTGTGACTACGAAGGGTTAACGAATCTTGTATTTCGCTTTAAACCGCACCAGTTGTATCAACTGAACGATCATGAAGTTCAACTATTTTGAATGCTCAATGAATCGAAGGCTTATTAAAGTTATCTCCAAATAATGAACGTTCAAGAGATAATTTACGTTCTTATTTATTCGAAATATGAATAACACTCACTGTAACAGAATTATCGTGGACTAGAAAGAAAGCCAGTTCAGTTTTGCAATAAATAGTCATTGTATTTCTCAAAGAATAACGTTTATTCAATTCTTTATTCCAAATATTTCTATATACTGTACATAATAAGAATTATACAATACACCCAGAGAAATGGGTTTCTTAAATTATTTAATCTAAATAAATTTTATTTGTATATGAACCTAATAGGTATTCATTATGCACTTCTATTCATCTCCTCATGCTTAAATCTCATGCGGCATACTTAACCTCACATACGTAACCTCGGGGCCGAGTATAGGCATTATACGTGAATAAAAGTAGAGTACTTACTTTCAAATATTGACATGAGCTCTGATAAACCCCACGAGGCGAGTATCACCTCCATGTATCGTCTAAGTTTCACCGTGGCACTCGTTTTGTGATTAATTTCTTCCAACAGCCAAAAACTTGTTCAGCGTGCCGGCGTGCGTGAAAAGAACGGGAATCGCAGCAACACCGGCTATGTACGCGCGCCCGTAAGATTCGTTAAATGTTAACAAATCTGCATTTGATACAACATGAAGTGATATTTCCGACCGATAGTGGTACCTTATCGGAGAATGGAGGGATATCTTGAACTAATTTTATATTTTTTCTGACCTAATGCTGAAGTATTTTGCAATGATCGAAATATAATTGACTGAAACAAATGTTTTATTTATTGCAATTACTACGAAATTTCCATAGTAGTTGACACGACATATATATTTATTTCATGTGAAGATATTCTTTAACAGTTAACAAATATTTCTGAAAATTTTCAAATGAATACGTTCATTTGACTGTAAGAAACTCTTTTCTCTGTGCAGGGTGTTTAGATGCGACTAAGATAGACATAATATGCTTTCTAGAAAAGTAGGAATTCTAAGGGCTGGGTTGAATTAGTTCCGAATTTTAAAAGTTCCGAACGGTCAAGATTTCGAATTCGTTTGACGATTTCGAATAATTTTCAGAAGCGTTGAAGTTTTGAACATTAAAATTCCGAAAGGTCGGGAATGCAGAGAGCTCGAAACTCCGAAAGTCCGAAAATTTCGGACTATTTCTCAGGATGTGAAGACAAAAACAGTTCATCCTGAACGTGTTGACCCTCTTCACGGAAACCCATTTCATCTACTTTATAATTCGGTGATATATAAATAATTGATATAGGATTTTGAAACTTTTTTTTCCTAGAGAAAGTAAATCTTAAGACAATAAATTTGACCACTCATTGCGGTTTCGATACGATCAATACAGCCCGAGTTATTAAACAGTGAAATGAACACATGCAGCTCGGAAAAAAGGAAAAATGGAAAAATTACAGTTTCAAATAACATTTTTACAGTTTCTAATGTAATTTTACACTTTTAAACTGTAATTCTTACAGAGTCTGTAAAAATTGTTATTTAAACTGTAATTTTTCCAGTTTTATTTGCGTAGCGCTGCGTTACTATATATAAACTGTAATTTTTCAATTTTTCTTTTCTCCGTGAGCAGATCGTTGCTTTCCAAATTTTTGAACCTTCAGTGCTTTTCGTTTTAAAGCTTTTTTTTTTTTGATTTCACTGTGTAGACTATCGGGGAAATAATCCGTTCTAAAAACTGTGAGTCGGTTATATTCAAATTCAGAATTTTTACCGTTCGGTTATAGTTTTAAAATTCGGAACTTCAAACCAGCCCCGAATCCTTATTATAGATCATTTTAGATTTTACCCAACATGTGTCTGTAATCTACACAATTATACTGACAATGAAACTTGTGCGGTGAAATATTATCGCATGATTTAAAATCGAGTAATTGTGTTTTATGTTCGGAAGAAAGTTGTTGAAGATCAGTTGACAAAATTGTTGTTGTTTCTGTAGTATACTAACGTAGAAGAATTCAGTGATATAGTAAATAGGTATACTATACAAAGTTAGTCGAGAGATGTTCGAGTAGTTTGAAGTGATTAGAAGTCGTAGTACGTATATTGGTACGTAGATTTTACCTGTATACAACAGAAGTATAGATATATGTATAGTAAAACTGCATCGGTTTGTTTATTTTTTTTTTTTTTTTTTAGTTCTTTTTCTTCTTCTCTCTGCGAGAATAGCGTTAGCTAGAAGATAAAGCCAGTTCGACTCTCGCCCGCCTTTTACGCTACGGCACGAGCGTGAACGTCCCACCCTCCCCCCTCCCACCCTGCCCCTTCCCATCCGCTCTATCTATGCTTTCGAACCACCGCACCACACCACACCACACAGCACCGTACCGTACCGCTCCTTCTTTTCCTCGACACGTGCCGCCTGCACCGACGGCAAACCACCCGAGAGCACCGCGAGCGTCGAGTGCCGTAAATAGAAGGAAAGAAAGAGAACGGTGTATATACCTACTCTTGGCTCGAAGTCGTGTCCATACAAACACACAAACACACACACACGTGTTTATGGACAAGTAAGAATCATAGGTAGGTACTCGTGATGGTTACTTATATAGGTATAGGTATACCTATACATATATAGTTGCACAGCTTCTTAAGCCCGGGAGCAAGTCGACATTGAAGTTTGAATCTTTTTATTTCGGTCGTGCAATAAGCTATAGTAGGTATATACTATACATATAGGTATGACTATATGTATCTATATAAAAGTATAATATAGTGTAGCTATAGGTAAGGGAATCGAAGCCAAATAAGTGAATTAATTATCACACTATAAGGTTCTATACCTATATTTGCTTTATACAATGCGGAAAATGAATCCTCAGAGAACTATGAAATTACAATGATATGACTGTATTATACCTAGATTAGGATCCCTTACTTATTTAATTATAAAGGTATATATATTTGAATATACCCAGCGCTGGCGACTTTTGTGTGGATGGTGTGGAGCACTCCACACCCTGAATGCCCACCGTGTGGATATTCCACACCCTAAAGGCCTTGTTTCAAAACTAAAATTTTTTAATGGATTTTGAAAATCTCTTGATAAAAACAAGTATACAAAATTTTTCGAAAATAACCATATTATATTTCCCTATAATCAACGCTTGCGAGCCCCCTAGCAGATTCAAATCTCGATCATATTGATGAATACGTTTATCCTGTAAAACAATATTCGGACTATTGCACTTCGGAAAAACTACTTAATTGAACTTTAAGAAAAAATGTGGTGAGTCCCCCCCCCCCCCCCCCCCCCCCCTCCACCCCGACACCTGAGTTACTCCACACTCTGAAATTTTGTAAGTCGCCGACCTTGAATATACCTATACAGTCTTCCAGTCACTTATTGGTCAATGGAATTATCGAGCGAGTTATCGAGATTCTAACATCAAACCTGCGTTATTGAAAGATAATATAACACATCGAATAACTTCACAACAAGTGAACCGATTTTTACGAAAATTTGTACAGAAATATGTTCATAGTTCAGTTCAGGAAGAGGAGGAAAGATTTGTTTTCAAGGCAGTACACTTACCTACCAATATCTCGGCGATTGTTTTTAAGATTCATATGAAATTTGTTTGATTAGTACTTTTTGAGGCACTGAGATTTTTTGATCGGGGGGAAATTTCACTGCGTCATAAGTAGCTCGATAATTATTGTTGTAATGATTCCATGGAAATCCACTGATGTGGAATCACGTTCTACTATTAGCAGTACTATATATTTAATTGAAAAAATTTTGCCGAGTGATATCGTATACAAACATTAAGTATTGAGTCGATCCACTCCGTATTTTCTTAAGTATAATAGATTCGTAGGCTAATTCTAATAACCAGCAAATCATCCGTCACTGTAACCTTCCGGCGTAGTAGACATTGCGGCTTGAGTGGATAAGGGATCGGCGCGTGTGGTGTTAGAGATGTTGATTAATGCCGGTACAGGCACGAATTTGTATAATGCGTGTGGCGCGGGTCCCAGTGTCAGCGTCACCCGGGGATTCCTCGTCGTTGTCGTCGTCGTTGCCGTCGTCGTCGTCGTCGTCGACGTTGTCGTTGTCGTCGTTGCGCCGCAAGAGATCGATCGGAGCTGGTTTTTGACGCCTCTATAACTTCGACCTGCTGCAGAGATGTAGGTATGGAAAGGTAGTCGATCTTATGTGTGTATACTCACGTACATATACATACACATACATACATATAATATATATAGATATATATATACATACAACCGAGCCGGTAGGTATCTAGTATATATATCAGACGTGCCAAAGTGCGTCCGTCGAGCGCTTCGCTGTCGTCACCGACAGCGACTTGGGGTGCGGCGACGCCAAGAGATCCGCGATCGATGCGTCGCCAAACAAGAAACGCGGTTGCTGAGGGTGAGCTCTAGGCGGGGGGACAAGGGGCTTTAGAAATCGCCGACCCAAACCCCTTGACGTTCAGCATACTATACCAAGGGCGCGAGTCCTTCCGAAATATCGTCCCTGCAGCTAATCGTCGACGAGTTATAAGGGCGCGCCCGTAATGGGCAGGTATTGTTATATATACATATATACATCCATAGTACATATACATATATACATATTATATATATATATATACACACGCCGATTTAACAAGTTGAAATTATACTTATATATCATCTGTACGTATATTCGTGCATGAATAAAAAACACAGTGTGATAATTAGCGTACGTATTTTAACAAGTGTATAAGCTAATTCCTATATATATATCGTATATATAAGAATACCGTGAAATTCGTGCTGATTACATGTCAGGGTGTGCCGTAAAAAATTAAAATTTTTTTTGCTAACACACGCCTAAAAAATTTCTAGAATTACATGAACAATGAACCTCCCGAAAGGCGGACAGCTCTGTCATTGAAGTCTAAGTGGTTCCTCAATCGACGACGAGGTTTTTCCATTTGATTAACACGCAAGACCTTAACATCGTGTTCGTGATGTTCATATACTTGACCGTAACAAGTAATACAAAAGTGGTCGGGTTTCTTTTGGGTCGCTGATTCCAAATCTGGAAGTCTGAAATGTTGAATCTAAAATATACTTACGCAACTATAATATTAATATATCTTGAATATTTGAATAATTTAAATACTTAGATTAGATCCGCCATTTTGGATTTCGAATTTGAAGAAATAATGCAGATGTCATTTATTATACGCATCCTATATGAAGTACACACACCAGGCTAGAGTGTATAATTCTGTCGAAAAACCAATGGATTGCGAGTGTCTAAAAGCTCCGACAGTATAATCCATATTCCTACGTGCACGACCTTCCCTTTTGACCTCGCGCGTTTACAGCTAGGATTCGGCTCTCCCGTTGTATACCTGCAGCACATGAATGTACATTACACCTAGCTAGGTAGGTAGGTATATATATGTAAATGTGTGTGGGAGGGAATTCTCCCGTAGAACAATCTTATATAGAGAAAGCGAGAAGAGGAGTGGAATCGGACGTAAGGGCGGAGACGCGTCCCTCTAGAATCTAGATCTCGGCTGGCGTAGCGAAAGCGAGGCTGGTTTACGCCCTCGTTAAACTCTCAGCCAGACGATCCCGTCGAGGGTGAACTCCGGGGATTCCGGGCTGCACGGTTATGTATGGCGGGGTGCGCCTTGCGTGAGTAGGTATCTCCCTGCCCTATATATAGTATATGCGTATATATCTTGGTATATATATATAGTGCACCGACATATACGTATGGGCAAGTGTATAATTCACTGACTGATATATCAAGAATTCCAAACACAGAAAAAAAAAACAAAAAAAAAAAAACGATAATAGTGAAGAGGAATGTACATATACATGCATACATATTAGGGTGGTTCAAAAACGACCTAATTTCTCAGATGTTGCTGCTCATCCGTGAATATGTTGTTTGTGATTTTTAAAAATTATTCCATTTTTTTTAG
Source organism: Tenthredo mesomela (assembly GCA_943736025.1). Taxonomy (NCBI): domain Eukaryota; kingdom Metazoa; phylum Arthropoda; class Insecta; order Hymenoptera; family Tenthredinidae; genus Tenthredo; species Tenthredo mesomela. The sequence continues at coordinate 2,817,743 of OX031016.1, forward strand.
CTCTATTGGACAATATTTACCTCAGTGAAGTTGAAATTTCGAAATTTTGACATTTTTGGCAATTTCAAAGTTCTCAGATCAAAGCGCTCATCTGGCTACCTCGAGATTCTCATTCAATGAGCATGTTGGTTCAAGATGAGACTCGTACGATAATATGTAGTACTGCCTCGGAGACATTGGAGTTTTTTTTTAGTATTTTGCGTTTTTTCGGAGATTCGATCGCCAGGTGCTGCTAATGAGACAGTTTCATCTTACCAATATAAGGATGAAATCCAAGCAGTTTGCAGTCTGCGGGACCATTTTTACTACTGCCTCATTGAGGGCGACTTTCCTTCAAGTAAAATTAGCAACATGAGGCAGTAGTAAAAATGGTCCCACAGACTGCAAATGTACTTCTTCGTTAAAATGGTGAGAAAAGACTGTCTCATTAGCAACACCTGGCGATCCGATCTCTAAGAAAACCCCTAAATAGTGAAAAAACTTCAATGTCTCTGAAGCAGTACTAAATATTATCGTACGAGTCTCATCTTGAACCAACATCCTCATTGAATGAGAACCTAGAGGTAGCCAGATGAGGACTTTGATCTGAGAACATTGAAATTGCCAAAAATGGCAAAATTTCGAAATTTCAATTTCACTGAGGCAGTAGTAAATATTGTCCTATAGAGCTCAAAAAAATGGAATAATTTTTCAAAATCACAAACAACATTTTCACGAATGAGCAGTAACATCTGAGAAATTAGGTCTTTTTTGAACCACCCTAATACCCATACATATACATACAGCAACTAAATATGGAAAAGGAAGTGTATGACGTATATTATACATATAATAATTAAAGAATAAGAAAAGAGTAAGAGACTATACGATATGGTTGATTGATTATATTTGTTCAACGTTTCAAGTAAATAGCCCCAACATTCTTCCCATATACCCTGCTTCTTTTCCTACTCAGAAGAAATTCCCACCCCTATCTATATGTAGCATATATAGATACATATATATATATATATATATATATATATATATATATATATATATACCGCGAGGACCAGGTGAAAGAGAATGGTCCATCCGCCCAGGCAGCTAATATTTCGTATTTTTAGGGGGATAGCCACTCGTTGCACTGAAAATCCCTAGGGTGATTTTGGCGCGCGGTCGATGCAACTCGGCAGCCATTGTTGATACAAGCCGGCTGACTGTCAATACATCGCGGAAGGTAGACAAGTGTGGTTATGTTCGTTTATTTGAAGGAAATGATAAATAAAGTGAATAAAACCTACGTGAATAAGCTATGGATATTTATTGATGCCTCAACCTCAAGATACAATCAATAATTTTGTTCGAATTGATTGTTCTCGATGAACTCTTTGATTCTGATAAATTTCCAGTTATAGCTTAGGTTAATTCGTTGATTGCATTAAGATATCATTTAAAACTGATTGATCGATTTTTGATAAATATTCCTAGCTTATTCACGTAGGTTTTATTCACTTTATTTATCATTTGCTTCAAATAAACGAACATAACCACACTTGTCTACCTTCCGCGATGTATTGACAGTCAGCCGGCTTGTATCAACAATGGCTGCCGAGTTGCATCGACCGCGCGCCAAAATCACCCTAGGGATTTTTTCAGCGCAACGAGTGGCTATCCCCCTAAAAATACGAAATATTAGCTGCCTGGGCGGATGGACCATTCTCTTTCACCTGGTCCTCGCGGTATATCTGTTAACAGGAGACTTGTTTACTTCCGTGATGGGAACCGCATAGGACAGTTATACGGTTCGGTCATTTAACCCCCGACCGCAGTATCTCGTCCAGTAGGTAGGTTAGGTAGGTATAAGTTAATTAGAGCAAGACAGATAAGGTAAGTGTTTACAATTCCGTCTACCTGACTTACATGAGAATGAGAATTCATGTATATAGGATTTATATATATAATTGCGATAGAATGATAAACCATATCTAACAGAGTTGTAACTTTGGTTAGGTATATATATATAAGATGGCGTCTTCGGCTGCATTTTATCGCTCTCATCCTCATCTTTATTTATTATCGATACCCCGTTTTACGATTTACCCACGGGTTGATAGCCGTGAGTTAAATATTTCTCTCTCTCTCTCTCTTTCCGTCGTATCTCTTATTATATCTACCGTCGTCGCAGCAGACGATCATAATTCCAAAAACAAATGATGCGGTATCGTCTGGCTGTACAATATTTTTAGAAAAATTTGTTCCTTCCCCAATAGGTACGTTCTTTAAACTTTTCACCTCCTTCTAGCATTTTCCATATACTATAGATTTGTACAACGGATGGCCTTAATCCCAAAAAAGGGATAGCGGGAAAGGGAGAGCGACCTCGACGGGTGGGATGATAAGCTCACGTCTCTATGACCCGATGCGGGAACAAAACACCCTGGTTCACCATAAGCTATAGATTCCTGGTGCATACCTCGGAGTATAGCTAAAGAGTGAACGCAGCTCTTCGCTAGAAGGAGCTAGTGTATTACCATATAGCAAGGTCCTCGCGGTCTCTTGGTAAAGAAGCAAAACACCAACAACAAGAAAACAAAAGAAAAAAGAGAAAAATAAAAAGAGACAAAATTGAGAGCGGCTAGCGGAGTAGAGGGAAAGTCGCTTTGATGCGGGCGTCGCGTCAGCTTGGCAAGCGGGAGGCGAGTTGGAGGGAAATGGGAGTCGGTACGGTCGTGGTGGAACGGCGGAAGGGCGGAAGGGTGGCGTGACAGCCCGGCGGCCGTTAATCCGTTTATCGCGTTACCGCCACCAGCAGCCGAGCCTCCCAGTCATCCCATATATACATATATATATGTATACACACTTCTCTCTACATATAGATATATATGTATAAACACATACACAGAGAATTGTACATACGCACATACATAGATATTTGTATATATATATACAACGGGTATGTATATATGTGCGTGTATTAGATATGTGAGAGTGGGCGTCGCGATAGACATATACTGTACATAGATGTTAGTGTACGTGACTCGCGACGCCCTCACGCCTACGTAGATATATATATTAAACCTGTATGTATATATATATATATATATATATATATATATATATATATATATATATGTGCATGCATATTACACGAGCGCCGCAGCATCGCGTTAACGCGCCGCGACCGTCCCTTCAACCTTTTGTTTTTTGTTTTTTTCTACTTTTTGGTCCTTTTTTTTCGCTGGCCGGATTGGTGTGACGCCCGAAACGCACCTCACGTCACTTGGCGCCTCATGTCATGTACTATACGTACTATATGGATACCTATATATATATATGATCTCTAGGTATATATTATGTATATGCATATATATATGTATATGGGTGAATATTTGTGAGGTCTTCAGGGAAAATCGGTTTTTACCGCACACAACTCGTACTATTATGTCTGTTCTCCATTTCCCCTGCGGTTGACGCTTCAATGACTCGTATCTGCACGCAGCCCTATACCAGAAGTTAGGGTCACCTGTGAATGCTTACGCTCGTAACGCGTCACGAATCACGTATATCTATACGCGGTTCTATACCAAACCGTTCGAACTGAACACGGACCCACACCGTATCACGCGACCACTAGATAGCGGGTGACAGATTCCCGATAGGAACCCACGTACGCCTCTCTTCACGTATCCGCACATCATGTGTGTGTTGCCGTATTTCGCGCCATTGACATGTACACAAGTATATGTGTATATATATACCGTGAATATTCGGTGACACTGGACGGTCCCCTTCCTACGGTAAAACCAATAGGCGGCCAGTAGTACTTCTACCGAATCTTCCGCGCCAACTCGATGAATTCTTTACTTAAAAAGCAATGATCACATCGAGGAGCTATTCACTTCAATTTTGGGTGTATCAAGTGACTTCAGACTTCCAAAGACTTCCATTGACTTCCAAGGACTACTAAAGACTTCCAATGACTTCCAATGACTCCATAGTGACTTCCAAAGACTTTTAAGGACTTCCATTGACTTCCAAATAGTGATGAGCAAAAACAAGACCAAAACAGTGGTAGTCTTGGTCTTGGTCTTGGTCTTGGTCTTGCACACTCAGAAGATTCTTGTAAGAGTCCTGCTGCAGTCTTGCTTTTTTCCTATAGTAATACTAGTAGAAATCCTAGTAGGTATTCAATTGATTGAAAATTAACAATTCGTGTAAACTTTCCAGTGCTTAACTTTAGTTTAACAATAATACAATTAAATAGATTAAATGTTTTATTAGAAGTACTACTAGTCCCTATCCCCTCCCGAACGAGCCTTACGCACGTGGTGCCTGCCTGTGTTGATTTTACCGTAGGAAGGGGACTGTCCAGTGTCACAGAATATTCACGGTACGTATGTATAATTATACATATTATTAAACTGTACAATGAGCGCTATACCTATATGGTATAATATGAAATAAGATTTTCACGTAGGTATATTCAAACATATTATTATTATTATTATTATTATTATGCCTACATATGGAGTAAAAATTTTGTTTCGTAATAGATTCCATATAAAATACAGAAAGTAAGTACGAAGGATTCTATTCTGCCGTCATACGGCGTCTATCGAGGAAACGGAAGGTTATATATGGTGGTTATATATATAGATATATAGTATATACGTATGGATTGGAGAATAAAACTGGATTGCCAGCGTCACGTTACGGCTTTCTTGAGACGTGGAAGAGCTGCGAAAAGAGGCGAGGGGTTGAAGCCAGGCAACGACGTCGGCGACGTCGTCCTGCAGGCTATCGTATATATAAGTACTATATACCCACAAAAGGAGAGATGGATAGACGAGGGCGAGAATTGCCTCTGTAATAATTTCTGTATATGACACTTTCACGCGCGCTACTCGTTATACGCGTTGAGCGAAATTGACATTCTTTTCTCTTAGATTTATACCGGCTGCAGAGTTTATCGTCAGGAAACAATAAACGATTATATGGTATAAGTAGTAGTCGCAATCAATAATCTTTCGAAAGATTAAAAATAATCTCATTTGTATATAGAATATACAAATAGATATAATGATATAATAATAGATCATTCAATAGATGCTAATTCAACCCAACGTCAGACCCTGACCCCATCTCGAATTTGATCCATGTTTCTTCATTTCATTGTTCCAACTCTAAGAGACACAGATTTGTTTTCTTTTTCGATGAACTTCGTTATTTGGTTCTAAATCTTTTAGATTTAAACAAAAACGTCCGTTTTTTTAATCTTCTTGAGTGAAATCTCAAAAGTTCCATGTTCCACGACGATGTAATTTTCAGCCATATCCGAATAGTGCACTGAGAGAAAACCGCGATGTAACTGTCACAGTACACCATGGTTAAAATTTTATTGTTCTACAAATCATATTTATAGTCATTATACCAATGATATTGTAATCGGAAATACTGCGATATAGTTACAGGTACACATGTGAAAAATAACCATAGTTATCGTCTACAGTACAATATTTGCTGGAGTAATGGCAGCAATACATACATGTTGACAATAACCAAAACTTATAGCGATGCTTCCCTCGCGACGCTTGTACAGGTAGACATAATGTATGGTCAACGGTTCGTAACTATTTTTATTGTTGAGATACCGAAATTTATGGTGAATTATACTCCTACTATGAGTGTACATAATTGGTTATGTTCACAGTTATGATTGCAACACGTATTGCTTCTGGAACATTGCAATATACTCAAAGTTATAATATTGATAGGTTTGTCTGTAAGTATAGTGACTCCAACCATACGTAGTGAGATACGAAAAATAACATAGTTAACATTTCAGGGTGGAGACAACTCATTTTTATAGTGATGTTTACTAAAAAATGGTTCGCCGTACCATATGACGACAATGAGATTAAATGTAAACTATGAAAATAGTAACAGAGACTATATTGTTATAGATATTGCTACATATTTATTGTAAGCGTTACAGTTGAGAACTTTTGGAACTCTGGGTAAGAAATGGAATTAAAAAGACATTTAGAACTCAGATGTTCGGTTAATCAGATATCTTAGCTGCATTAAAACATTGATATCATTGAGACAGATGCCGAGTTCAAAATAAATAGGAAAAAGTGATTCCTGATTTCAATAAATAGTTTAGCGTAGTCGGTAGAGCGTGCGACTAGTAATTCGAGCGAATGCGTGCGTCCCGGATCGAATCCCGGCTAAAATAATGCGATATTTTTCTAATCTAAAAATCCTTACTTTGTATTAATATGCGGTTAAATGCAATTAGTAGGTGTTTCTCGACGCATCGTACAATGTTATAAATTCATTGTAACGAGCTAAATTAATTTTTTTCCGCACAGCAGCCTTGTTTTTGGTTGCTAGGGTATATTGTACTCTTTACTATGTCAAAATAGTTGAGCAAATAGTAATTGAAACTAGCGATTTTTCGTATTGCATAGTTGAATATAAAATTTGACCTACACAGCCATAATATATTGTCCTTCGAACACATAGATTGTAGTGTAAAACACATAGCAACGTTAACTATTTGCGTATAGTTAGTTAGTTATGTGACGTCTACTATAATATTATGTAACAATCACAATATTTTTCAGGGCTTCTGTGACTATAAAAATTGGGTTGGTGCCATATTTCACCAAAGTTTATAGTAAAGATAACTGATGCAATTGTAATTGTAACTATATTTTTCTTTCAGTGTGGAACTATATTTTCTCGTCAATTTATTGAATCGATTTTAAGGAACATTAACGAATGAAGGATATTAGCGTAATACTCAGTCAACGATCTTCTTCTTCTTCTTCTTCTTCTTCTTCTTCTTTCTTGTTATGGTTATGTCCTCTTGAACCGAAGTTCGAGGCAAGTACCAAATTCAACGATATTAGTAAAACAATTCTTATAGTATATCTGAGGAAATACCAAGGGAATGAAAAGTTCCACTAATACTGATGCTAAATCACAATTTTTTCGTCTAATCAATGTAGTAAAGTGTAACTCATTATCAGTTGAAGTCAGTGTAACTGATTATAAATAAAATCGTAAAATTGATCAAATAAGTAGAATCATATAAGAAGGATGAGTTATAATTTCGGACAGGGCTGAAAATGATCCACGTGTAACAGAGTTTTTGAGCTTTCTTTGAAAAAAAAAAAAAAAAAAATGAAAACAGGCGTTTTTAATTGGGTCTGAAAAATTCAGAAGTAAATGACGATTTGTGTAAAAAAAATATATATCTCTCGAGTTGAAAGAAAAAGAAGAAAAAAAAAAAAAAAGGAAAATAGATCAAATCCGACATGGTCAGGGTCAGACCCTAATCTATAGCATATTCCTATAGTCGCAATTAATAATCTTTCGAAAGCCGAAAGAATGTTTCAACCATCACGTCGCAGCGAGAATAATTTATATACCTATATATCTGTTTCCTGGTGAGATATATGAGAGACAGCTCGAAGCCGAAGTTTGTAGAGGTATATGTGTGTATCGTATAGATGTACAGGGGTAGGTATAGGTATATGCGATGCGAGGAGTTCGCTCCCCCGTTTGCTAACTGTTGCGCGATCCTTCAAACTTTTCACTTGTCGTGGGGGGTGAAGTCTCCCACCCTTCCTATCTGTCTCTCTTTCTCTCTTTTCTCTCTTTCTCTCTCTCGTAGTCCGCTCTTTCCTTCCTTCCCCTTGCAGCACTTTAAACGACGGGAATGTCTGGCGTCCCAGAGTCGCTGGTTATGGAAAGCGTCGAGCCCCGCGAGTTCGGAGGAGTGCCGTCCAATTAGCAACGCGGGGGGGAAATTAGTATATATATATATACATATATGTAAATGAATTATTGTCAGAGATTCGCTTTACTCCACCTGCGCGATATCCGTAAGCTTAGATATATTCTGGGACTGTGCAGGCACCGGGCAGTCGTGGATTTAAATATACCAACGTATTTATATCATTACAATTGTAAGTATGTTACAGAAATATAAACTCACAGGTGGTAATATTTGTATGTTTATTAATTTATCCTCTCCACAATATTATAACATAAATATATTATCTTCTCTCATTGAATTTTAGTAAAGTCGATCTAGAAGTTTGGGAATGCAGGTATATAGGAAAAAACGTATTTTTCTTGAAGTATTCAACACCAATATAGGTGATCCAATCGTACGACTCCGATGAATATCATCTTTGGTTGATATACAGTAGACTCTAGATAAGTGGCCATCTCACGGGGCTATAGGAGAGGAAAATGGCTACTTACGAAACGCTCCCACCACGGCTGAGGAAGAAGCGCATGACGCGTGGTGGGAGAAGCTGTTGGTGCGCATACTGCTGTGGTGGGGGGCATAGTGTTTGTGTGAGTGACCGTCCGTGTGAAGGGGAAGTCGCTCGCAGGGCCACTTAGCGGATGGCCACTTATCTAGAGTCTACTGTACTTAAATTGAGGCACGAAGCTTTTTCGCCATATAATATGTAGAACAATTCAGAAATCAAATGTGGGAGGGATAATGATTTGAAATTTCATTCAGGCATAGATCGATGACAATTTTGGAGCGATTTCAAGTGTTTTACCGTAACCAGCATAGTACCTACTACTATAGATATTTCCTTATAAAAATATCTGGTTAAAACTAGAATTTCATATATATATACGTACACATTCACGATTCTGATTACACCAGACTTTCCAGCCTTTTAACTCTCCCACAATACAACAACGAACGCACACATAGAATATGTATATGCATATGCATGTATGTATGTGTTGATTAAATGCGACGGGGCATGTCTTGGATTTTAAAAGCCAACTTGTATGTACACGACTGCAGGTGGTTATAAGGTACCTGCTCTCAGTACACCCACGATATATCCTATATACGTGTATGTATGTATGTAGAGATATAAAGAGCCGAGGGTTCGTGGTCGGGCATGGGTCGGGCTTCGGGGACGTGTCGCGTGCATTAATCATCCTCGCGGCACGCCATGGCCAGTCACCCTCGACGCGTACGTATGTAATATATGTATAAAACATATACGTATATTCATCTATGTATTTATGTATGTATGTATGTACATAGAGCAGTCCCTAGGGTAGAAGGAGCCGCGACGGCGGCGGTGCTCGTTAGTCCGCAACTACTATACGTTCGACGACGCTCCCGCGCGAACCAAGTGGAAACTCGTGAGCGCGGGTATCCCGATTAATTGGACGCGATTCGGGATCCGCGAGGAGCACATAGAACGTAGTAGTACGATGTATAAGGATGTATGTATACGCATATATGTGTCCTCGTATGCTATATATACCTATATATACTGCAGGAGATCCAGCACAAGCAAAATCATCCAGGAGATGCGGTAGTACATTCATATATACCGAGAGGTTACGTGGAAAGTGCTACCCATGTGGAAATCTATCGAGGCATACCCAATTTGTGTTAGGGGCCCGGACAGGAAGCCCCTATGTAGGGTTTCTAGTAGGGCCCTGATGGGACGCCATCGGGGGCCTGACTTGGCCCGCCCCACTAGTACCCCAACAGAACTGAGGGATGGCTCTGTCAGGGTCCCGTCACGTGGTTAGGGCTATAGCTACAAAAGCGTTACATTTCCCCAATAGCGCCCTAATAGAAATGGGGAAGACTATCAGGGTCCTCTATGCACTCCCAACAAAATTTCTGCACGGGTGGTTCCATGCACGCGCGGGCGCTGATTTATTCGAATATTTTTGGTGGCTGCAGAATCGCGCTAGTAGCGCCATTTTTGTTTGACAACAATTGAAATCAAACAGCAGACGGACTCTGAGGATATTCGTACGCAAGTCTGAAATTGGCGGCACAGAGAAAAGAGTTTCTTTGTTGTTAATAAAGTTCGTTAACAGTTAACGAATCGTATATTTGTATATAAGCAAATATACATCTAGTCATAGCTAAGAAATCATTCATTTGAGTGTATTGCTTCGTCCCTAATGAAGATTTGTTAATAGTTAACGAATCATTCATTTCCTTCAAATTCGCGTCCAGTTATATCAGACGTTCTAACATGATAATGAAATGAGGATTTCTTAATAGTTAACGAATCTTGTATTTCGCTTTAAACCGCACCAGTTGTATCAACTGAACGATCATGAAGTTCAACTATTTTGAATGCTCAATGAATCGAAGGCTTATTAAAGTTATCTCCAAATAATGAACGTTCAAGAGATAATTTACGTTCTTATTTATTCGAAATATGAATAACACTCACTGTAACAGAATTATCGTGGACTAGAAAGAAAGCCAGTTCAGTTTTGCAATAAATAGTCATTGTATTTCTCAAAGAATAACGTTTATTCAATTCTTTATTCCAAATATTTCTATATACTGTACATAATAAGAATTATACAATACACCCAGAGAAATGGGTTTCTTAAATTATTTAATCTAAATAAATTTTATTTGTATATGAACCTAATAGGTATTCATTATGCACTTCTATTCATCTCCTCATGCTTAAATCTCATGCGGCATACTTAACCTCACATACGTAACCTCGGGGCCGAGTATAGGCATTATACGTGAATAAAAGTAGAGTACTTACTTTCAAATATTGACATGAGCTCTGATAAGCCCCACGAGGCGAGTATCACCTCCATGTATGGTCTAAGTTTCACCGTGGCACTCGTTTTGTGATTAATTTCCTCCAACAGCCAAAAACTTGTTCAGCGTGCCGGCGTGCGTGAAAAGAACGGGAATCACAGCAACACCGGCTATGTACGCGCGCCCGTAAGATTCGTTAAATGTTAACAAATCTGCATTTGATACAACATGAAGTGATATTTCCGACCGATAGTGGTACCTTATCGGAGAATGAAGGGATATCTTGAACTAATTTTATATTTTTTCTGACCTAATGCTGAAGTATTTTGCAATGATCGAAATATAATTGACTGAAACAAATGTTTTATTTATTGCAATTACTACGAAATTTCCATAGTAGTTGACACGACATATATATTTATTTCATGTGAAGATATTCTTTAACAGTTAACAAATATTTCTGAAAATTTTCAAATGAATACGTTCATTTGACTGTAAGAAACTCTTTTCTCTGTGGGCCCTCGTAATATTCGAATACATTATAAATCAGCGCCAGTAGTGCGCTTGGAACCAGCACTTTCCACGTAAGCCCCTCGGTACATATACCATGCTTGACTTACTCCTGGCCATGCGATACGATACGGACATGTAATGTGCATCCATGTCCGTATCATGCACACACGCACACGCACACATATCATACATTTTCCTTTAATTTAGTTTGTGAATATGGTGTATTAGGGTGGTTCAAAAAAGACCTAATTTCTCAGATGTTGCTGCTCATCCGTGAATATGTTGTTTGTGATTTCTTAAAATTATTCCATTTTTTTGAGCTCTATTGGACAATATTTACTACTGCCTCAGTGAAGTTGAAATTTCGAAATTTTGCCATTTTTAGCAATTTCAAAGTTCTCAGATCAAAGCGCTCATCTATGGCTACCTCGAGATTCTCAGTCAATGAGCATGTTGGTTCAAGATGAGACTCGTACGATAATATTTAGTACTGCCTCGGAGACGTTGGAGTTTTTTTTTCAATATTTTGCGTTTTTTCGAAGATTCGATCGCCAGGTGCTGCTCATGAGACAGTTTCATCTTACCAATATAAGGAAGAAATCCAAGCAGTTTGTAGTCTGCGGGACCATTTTTACTACTGCCTCATTGAGAGCGACTTTCCTTCAAGTAAAATTAGCAACATGAGGCAGTAGTAAAAATGGTCCCACAGACTGCAAACTTCGTGTACTTCTTCCTTAAAATGGTAAGAAAAGACTGTCTCATGAGCAACACTTGGCGAACCAATCTCTAAGAAAACCCCTGAATAGTGAAAAAACTTCAATGTCTCTGAAGCAGTACTAAATATTATCGTACGAGTCTCATCTTGAACCAACATCCTCATAATTGAATGAGAACCTAGAGGTAGCCAGATGAGGACTTTGATCTGAGAACTTTGAAATAGCCAAAAATGGCTAAATTTCGAAATTTCAACTTCACTGAGGCAGTAGTAATTATTGTCCTATAGAGCTAAAAAAAAATGGAATAATTTTTCAAAATCACAAACAACATATTCACGAATGAGCAGCAACATCTGAGAAATTAGGTATTTTTTGAACCATCCCAATGGTGTATACGATATGGTGTAAAATGTTTTAAAGAAAATAACATATATTTTACATAATAGTAGTTTTATCTGGGTATCGCTTATATACAATTCAGGTTTTGAATCCAATGTTACGATATTCTAGGTATAGAAAGAGAGAATTAAGGAGTAAATGTATTTTTGGAGAATTGTTTCAAGAAATTATATAATACCTGAATAAACTATCGCGAAATATATTCGTGTTTCAATCAAATTCTAAAACCTACTTCGATTTTGAACTATACGAAATCAGGGAATATGCCAGCGTTTCTACTTATGACGCAAATAAAGTCCTTTATGATTATTACCTATAAGATTTGAAAATCTCACACGGAGAAAAAAATATTATCAGAATAAGTATACGTATCACTATTTCAGCTATCCGCAGTTTAGTTGTTCTCGAGTTGTTTATCTTGACAACGCGCCGTATAGCCAATTCAGCTATACAGAGTTTCCTCACGCGTAGAAGAAAATATTGTCAGAATGAGTATACGTATCGCTATTTTAATAATTCGTACATTCAAATCAAATATACGAATTCTTATCGTAACTCAAACTTATATCCCTATTGTAATCATACTACGGAATAATGAACATAAGGTAAACGTATCGTTATAATGAGAAATCGAATTGGTTATCTGACGATACGTCATTTGAGGATACGTTGGATAGTCATTCTGATAATATTTTTTTCTCCGTGCATATCAGGATTTCAATGAATTAGCGAAAATTTTACACGATTTCATAAGATTTCAAGCGATTTCTTAAAATTTGAGACGATTTTATGCCAATGCGTATTGAAGCGGGTTTGAAGAATGGTCAACCGACCCCTTTGGTCTAGTTACTATTTTCGGAGAATAGTAGTCTCAGTTCTACGATATTCTCATGTCTCATACGGCAGACGTATACGATTTTATTCAATGACCGTATAGATTTCGACGTTTTTTTTTTTTTCTCTGTCGATCAATGATATACTTGCTTTTAAGTTTTAACACCGCGTATATTTTTCCTTTTTTTGTCCTAATTTCATCGAAATTTCACCTAATCTTAAACATTCTCTTATATAGTACAGCTATACCCGCACGGAAATATATATATGCGAAAAATATATGCGACATATTTGTTTTTTGCGCTAAAATATAAGTAACATTTATTTTTTATAAGTTTGATATAAATGTCAACATACATGTAGTGACATGTATGTCGACATAGATGTCAACACTATGTAAAATTCATCTAACATATAGGATACATATATGTAAATGCGTACATATATGTTATAATATATACGAACATCTTTGGATTTTGCGCACATATATGTTATAAGTGCGACATATATGTTGCATATATTTTTCGCATATATATATTTCCGTGCGGGTATGTCAACTTGCTCAATAATTCTGAAAAGAAAAACCACTACCGTATCATTATCGACCTAATGAACTCATGAATGCTCAACCGTCGTTCACCTAGTTACAATAATCTGACAGATGTATTTCTGCATCGTAGCTATTCTAAGCGAACGCGAGGTGTGCGTCTTGTCTCCCATTCACATCGCATTTGCATATGCGGCGTTTATACGTACGTCACAGTTCTTCTTATCTATATACATATATATATATATATATATATATATATACCTACTATACCTACATATACTCATAGCTTGACGTTCTACGTCGTTATTATATAAGCTTATGTATTATAGCTGCACATTATGTATATATGTATAATATAGCTATATACTATACAGGTATAAGTATACGTGCGCATATATACCTCGAAAATAGACTATATATTTGTTTGTCAGGCAACTTGTCCCATACAAGTTATGTTCTATTCGATATAACAGACAATATATAGAAGCTCCTTGCAGCATCAGTATTACTAGCTATCTCAACTTATATCATATATTTCGTTCTCAATATCGCTTCTTGCGGTATTCATCGTCGCTGCTTCGAGTGTAGGTAGGTATATTTTTTATTAATATATCTTTTAAGAATCGAATGCTTTTCGTCTTTATTTCGCAAGCGCCAGCTTCCGTCCTTCCTTTCCTCTTCTTCTCGTTCTCGCTCTTTCTCTGTTTGTCTTTTTTTTTTTTTTTTTTTTATTTCCGACCCTTCCGAAATAAAAATCATCCTTCTCGCGCACTTGCGTTTTTCCCGTCTATTGCCCGGAGCACGGGAGCACAAGAACCACGAAGGGCGCCAAAGAGACGCGGGCGGTTCCGAAACTCCCTACTACTACCTTCCCCGTCCGCGTTGCTACCTTATACCCGGACCGCTTCCCCAAATCTAATTTGAAGCCTCGCTGCGCCGTGACGCGACGGTAAGACCGGTGATTGAGACGCCGAGGCAGGGGGTCGGGGGGGTTGGTCCGTGTCCGTTTGCGGAGGCGCCTGTTTCTCCCTTGAGTCGCGATCAATCGCCGAGGAAATGGACCAACGAGAAACGAGACGGTAGGTACGAGAGTCCAACGGCGACCGCGAAAGACACGCGAAACGTAACGAAGAAAGTTGGAATAATTATATCCAAGGAATAAAGTTATAAGGAAAAGGTAGCGTATGGCTTGCAATAATCGCGAATAATATAGCGGAGCCGAATTGGCGTAACAATTTCAACTATTATCGAACGATTATTCGAAACCCTGCGCGATATAGCGATAGTCGCGTTACGTTAGCGTTACGCACAGTATAACGCGCCTAATGTATGGTATAGTAATATGTCATACGCACCCCGTGTCGCCGTATATGTCGGGGAGATGGGCGAGAGGATAAAGTAATGAGAAAAGCCAAAGTGCTAGTGGTAGTACCCGGGCACGAGCTGTCGCTGCCGAAAAACACGTTGCAGTCAGACAAGCGTTGATAGATGCCAGAAGCCTGGAACTCAACTCGCTTAAGAAAACGGAAGAAAGAAAAGAAAGAAAAGAAAGAGAACATGGAAGTATACAGTATATATATACCTATATATATGTAGTATATACCTACGTGCTTCGCTGGGTACAGCGTAATTACCTTAAAGCTCATGTTCAAACTAGGCTGACGCTGTTATTTCGCGAGAATCAAAATTTCGCGAAGTAAGAAACATACTAATTATTCGGCACAGTGGTGCAGAATGTCTCCTTTCCATTTCTCTATCTCTTTAGCTATATGCCTGATTGCAAATATACCAAGTAGGAGCGTCGAGGCTCCAAACAACTATACAAGATCTCGTCGACACGTTATAGTTCAAGCGTGAGGCGCGTATGCTTTTGCACACGCGAATTTGGACTCGGCAGACGTCGGTCGTCGTGGATTGATGGCGCGTCTCGACGCACCGTCGAATGGCGGGTGGAGACGCAATTTGCCTAATGGGCAGCTCGCGCTGGCCCCCGACGCCACAATCGTGAACCGACGCCCGCGCCAACTACGGCGGCATGTGGGCGCTATACCCTCGCCCTACGCGCTTTCACCCTTAATACTCATGCCACGTGATCGGACGGTGATCCGTCACGGCTTTAGACTCAATTCCGCAGCCTTACATCCGTGGATCTTCTCTCCAGATTATTGTACATCCACCGGTATCCATACGCTCTTTGCACTCTTGTACGCAGAATATCATGCACGGGCACAATTTTTTTTTGCCACTAATTGAGATGTAATTGTAATATTTTTCTCTTATTCATTTCTTGCTGCAATTTCGATGACGAGTTTTTGAATATAAAGGAATTGTTTTAGTTTTACTGGTCGGAAAATGTTCTTCGCCATATATGTACTTGTCTACTTATGGCATGTATGTACATTAGGGTGGTTCAAAAGAGACCTAATTTCTCAGATGTTGCTGCTCATCCGTGAATATGTTGTTTGTGATTTTTAAAAATTATTCCATTTTTTTTTTTTTTTAGATTTATTGGAATATATTTACTACTGCCTCAGTGAAGTTGAAATTTCGAAATTTTGCCATTTTGGCAATTTCAAAGTTCTCAGATCAAAGCGCTCATCTGGCTACCTCGAGATTCTCATTCAATGAGCATGTTGGTTCAAGATGAGACTCGTACGATAATATTTACTACTGCCTCGGAAACATTGGAGTTTTTTTCAATATTTTGCGTTTTTTCGGAGATTCGATCGCCAGGTGCTGCTCATGAGACAGTTTCATCTTACCAATATAAGTAGGAAATCCAAGCAGTTTGCAGTCTGCGGGACCATTTTTACTACTGCCTCATCGAGGGCGACTTTCTTCAAGTAAAATTAGCAACATGAGGCAGGAGTAAAAATGGTCCCACAGACTGCAAACTTCGTGTACTTCTTCTTTAAAATGGCGAGAAAAGACTGTCTCATGAGCAACACCTGGCGATCCAATCTCTAAGAAAACCCCTAATTAGTGAAAAAACTTCAATGTCTCTGAAGCAGTACTAAATATTATCGTACGAGTCTCATCTTGAACCAACATCCTCGGTGAATGAGAACCTAGAGGTAGCCAGATGAGGACTTTGATCTGAGAACTTTGAAATTGCCAAAAATGGCAAAATTTCGAAATTTCAACTTCACTGAGGCAGTAGTAAATATTGTCTTATAGAGCTAAAAAAAATGGAATAATTTTTCAAAATCACAAACAACATATTCACGAATGAGCAGCAACATCTGAGAAATTAGGTCTTTTTTAAACCACCCTAATGTACATACTGTAAATAATTATATCGTATATCTTTTAGAACTTTCAGTAGCGAAATAAGGGCGAAAAAGCCAGCCGAGCATCACCTGCTTACAAAATATCAACCCTAGCTACCACCTGACGCGACCCTTCTTGCCCGGCTCAACGCCGGGCTGATGCCTTTATGCATATTTTATTGTCAGAGGTTCGCACTACTCGGTGTAATTCACGTCGAAGAACCGCTGGGAATACTCGATCGCTAGAATCGGAAGCTTATGCACGGTGATCGATCGTCCGAGTCTTGAATTCAACGTATATCAATCTTGCGCTCAAAGGTAGCATTTATGGAACGTATAATGATGTGCTTAAATCCAGTTTGGAGAAGGCGCGGCGATAGTCCAATGATTCAAAACTAACCGAAGAATGTCTTTAAGTGTTTTCAATCAGATTTACAATCGGTTAGAATATAAATAGATCGAAGGCCTAAAAGTTGTAGAACTATGTATTTTTCTGTACGAAATTGAACCGCAAATCTGACACCCACTCTAAATTTGTACGAAAATTTTGACGAAAAATAAAAACTTTCAACTGTTTGAAACTTTGGGTATACGGATTTTATTTCAGTCCTATAACATGCCGAATACTTACATTTTGTTTTCGCCAATTTTCTACAAGGCTTTCACTCTCATTTCTTCGAGTAACGTTCCGAACTCATGTTACCTATAGATATTGCATATTATACTACTTCGATTCCCAAGTCCGAAATTTTTTTATTTAAAGAATTTGACTGAAATTGAAGGCCGTTCCGTATCCACGAAGGAATGAATCCACGGAGTCTATTCCCCTTTAGATTTTTTTGTTAATGAAATTCTCCGTCATTAATGAACAAAGCCATTGGCCTCAATTGGACCCGGGGTACCAATTAAGGATCTCTTGCACCCGTATATGACCACTTACACATATAATTTTTCGACATGTGTATACTTATACTCTGTTGTTTCGCAAAGCTTTTCCCTGCACGAATTTTCTACCTCGCGATTATCGCAATTCCGAGTTATGAATTTTTAAGCTCCTTAAATTTCGTTAATCGCGCTAAAAAAATGTCCAGCGGTTTATAAAAAAAAAATTCGTTCTTTTCGCACCGCAATCAAACACGTGATTATATTTCGGGTACGGTGTTAGCGAACGAAGAACGCCACACATATTATGCAGATCAGATGAATTTAGTATGCGGCTCTCGGAAGACCTAGTGGTTGTTCCAAAACGAAGTAAATGTGCTTTTCATTCATTATTTTATAGACGTAGTATTTACGGCTAATTGTATACGTCAGCACCGTATATCGTCTGCAGACGACTGGCAATCCACTCTCACGCGTTTACTACGATCATTTAAAGTTATGCTACGTTGTGAGTGAGTATATATGGGGTATACGATGCAACTTTCCGACGCACATATTGAACCTTGAGGCGATCATTAGGCTGGCCTGAAGCTAGTAGCACGGATCTCACTATAATTCCTCCTACACCGTCCCCACGTTGAATACCACCTAGTCAGCGGTCGACTTTGCCCCGGGTGCCGACTGGGCAACTATTTATTTAACGCCAAGACCCGAGCGCCTCCCGTTATATTCTAGTCGAGTCGGCAGCAGCAGCAGCCGCGCAAAGCTTCATAGCACAGCACCACTCCTGGGTTCATCCGAGATAAAGGGAGAGAAATGAAGAGAGAAAGGGAAAGAGAACGCGACGGAGATGATTAATGCACCTCCTCGCAGCAGAAGCTCTGCGAACGACGACGAACGAATCCTGCCCAACATCCCTGGGACCGTTTTTGGTCTTGGGTCAGCATAGGGTCAACGTCGGATCCATACGTGCGGGTAGGTATACCGCAGGGTAGAGAGAAGAGGATCCCTAGCCGACGGGTTTTGCGCGGGTTGCTATGCGGGGTGGGTATGAATTTGACCACGTTGTCGTCGAGAGATGGGTGTGTGTGGGTTATACCGGAGCGTATAAAGGGAAGTGTTTGCCTTCGCGAAACCGGCCCCGGCTAGAGACCAAAGTTTTCCCGGCTCAGAAGCGGCTACTCCACGAGAAGCTCACTTGTTAAGACCCCCTTCAATCCCCCTCGAATCCACGCAGAGCTTCTACGCTATATACCTCATACCTACCCCTACTCCACCTTCGCCAACAGCTTCAACGATATAGAGATTTACGAAAGTTCTTGCGATTTTGACGTACCTATAGGTACGTCAAAATTTTTTTTCTGTGTATACACAGAAAAAAAGTTCAACTTGAGCCAAGAAAATTATTATTGATTCAAGATAATTTTGGGGGTCAAAAAATGAAGACCGAAATTTTCTCGGATCAAATCAAAAATTTTCTCGAGCCAAGAAAATTTTCCAAAGGACTCCGCACATTTCTTATGGGAACTGGCTTTCCGATGGATTTGACTGAAATTTTCAGATTTCGTAGTTCATGCGATGCTGATCAAAAGTTACCATTGCCACAACTTCCAAAAGTGAACCGTTCGACCTTGGTAAGCGGTTGAAGTTTAAATTCCATTTCGTGTAGTATCAGTTCCAACCCAAAAGTGCAGGTATTTTGAAGGCAGGAATTTCCGTTCGGTGTACTTTCCAACTTTTAACCCGGATCTGACTATCAAATAGCTCAAGTACGAAGTGATGAGTCGAAAAACCTATACTTAAAAAATCACCTAACGGTAAAAGCAAGGGGCTATTCATTCACAGATCAGGGGAAACGCGAGTACAAACCCTGGTAGAAAATTGAACGGAATATGGCCAGAATCCGTTGAATTTTCTGCTCGGTGGGCAGATTCTGGGCAGAAAATATGGCCAGAAACCCCGCGGTCTGACGACGGATTCTGGTGAAGGATCTGGTCAAGTCATCAGCTGTTCATACACATACATAACCTACAGTCCTGAACTTTGTATGTATGCGTGTACGTGTGACACACGGCAAACTTCCAGAGACAGTGGGAGAGAAAGAGAGAGAAAGAGGAATAGTGAGAAAGAGATAGAGATACCTGCGTGCGCATCCACCTATAGCTATGTATAAGGGTAAATTAACCGTGGCTTCTGATTTTTGGTACACTAAACGTAATGGATTCTGATCCGGACGAGTTGGACAATTCTAGAAACAGCCAATCGGTGCTCTGGATTTTTTTAATGGATTCTGATCCGGACGAGTTGGACAATTCTAGAAACAGCCAATCGGCGCTTTGGATTTTTTTAATCCAGAGCGCCGATTGGCTGTTTCTAGAATTGTCCAACTCGTCCGGATCAGAATCCATTACGTTTAGTGTTTTAGTGTACACGTGTCATCGGCATACTATGTTTGAAATATGTATTTATGAATTTTAAGTTTAGAGGTGTTGAGCACGATCATTTTCATTCATTTTTCCAGCTTGTAACATTGGGTTTACATAACCTCAAACATAGGAGCTAGGAATCATTCACCAGATTTTGGTCAGATACTGGCCAAATACACCATGAATATCTGGGCAGATTCTGCCCAGATGATCTGCCCGGAATCTGTTAAAAGGCCAGATCGTCTGGTCAATTTTCTACCAGGGAATGGTCCGATTTTAAACCTCAACCGCTTACCAAGGTCGAATGGTTCACTTTTGGAAGTCGTGGCAATGGTGACTTTTGATCAGCATTGCATGAACTACGAAACCTGACGAATTCAGCCAAATCCATCGGAAAGCCAGTTCCCATAAGAAATGTGCTGGGTCCTTTTCCAAATTTTCTTGGTTCGAGAAAAAATTTGATTTGATCCGAGAAAATTTCGGTCTTCATTTTTGGACCCTCAAAATTATCTAGAATCAAGTCAACTTTTCTTTCTGTGTACCTACCGATTATACATGTTGAAATTTAACAATCTTTTTCACCTCGATTTATTCAGTTCACATTCTACGACATTTCATCATTATCACTGGACGAATCAATCTTAGAAAAATTTGCTAAAGAAATATGTGAAAAATGTGTCTTTTTGAAAAAGTGTTGTTGTCTTGGTGACTATTCTTAAAATTTCGATGAAATTTCTTCAGTTGTTGATTGTTGAAGCACCGAACTTTTTTGACAAATTTAAAACAATTTGGAAATTAAATTTGGGGGAGGGGGGGTCCGTGGTTTGGACTTTCATTGCGGCATAGCTTGTTAATTGTTGGATCAATTTTACCGAAATTTACTGTACATATAGAATTGCGTTTCAGAAATTTTGTCGAGTGACAAATGTTTGAGGAAAGTAATCAGGAACTTAAATTTTATACTCAAATTCCGACCTCTTATTCCACCAGACTTTCAATTATGAAAATTTCGTATACCTATTGTATTTTTCTGTTTAAAAATCCATTGAAGCAGATCTTGAATAAGTTCGTGAGACTTGTCTTGAAAATTTTCGAGAAAAGCTTAGCTCGTAGTTGACGCTTGCAGCGTTAATAACGGATGGTCTTCGATTAACTGAGAAAAGCGACGTAAGACGGAGTGGCTGCCTGTCGTAAGTTGATTAAGACAGGGTCTAGAGTTCGCGCTCCACTTCTACCTCATACTCCCGCAGTCTTCTTCTTTCTTCCTTTTCTCTTAACTTTCTTCGTCATCTTCTTTATTCCCAGGCCCAGCTATCCTAACCATCGCTTTTCTCTTTCCTTTATCTATCTCTCTTTTTAGCCGCACAGTTCATTTTGGATTTTTGGTTTCTTTTATTCTTTTGTTTTCATTTCTTCACAGCTCTGCACCGCATCTCGCGATCAATGTAGGCACTTATAGTACAGATCTTGCATGATCCTGCGTCTCCGGAAAACAATTCCAAAGCAAGAAATTGACGACGATAGCTTCTGCAGCTCAAAGTATATGACTAAACCTCAAAAGTGTTCAGCCATATACAAAAACAGCTATAATTACAATCAATTTTGAAGAAAACAATAACTGAGGGTGGATAAAATGAAAAAAAAAAGTCACCAGAATCGAAAATTCTGTTCAATCTTTTTACGACTGAATACTGTAACAACAGATTCATTCATTTATTGTATTGTATATACGTTATCGAATAATATCTATATACATGCATGATAGCCTATATACAAATTGAAATAATTTTAGTCTTCGATTTTTCCCACCTATAGCTACTATAATCCCCCTACTGTTTAATCTCTTCCGCATTTCAAATATCCAGCTAACGCAGTAAGTGAAGTCAGCTAGTTCGTAGTCAGACGCACAGTTTGGCGCTTCGAGTAGATCGCGTGACTCGCTGTGGGGTGAATCGTGTCGGTTCCAATATAGCCAAGGAACGAAGAGAGTATATAGGATAATCCCGAGTGATTTTTTTTTTTTTTTTTACCTCTGACTTCGTACCAATGAAACTTCTTTCTACACGAGTATAGAAGCCTAGGCTATAACTGTCGTATAAGAAAGAAAATAATTTTTTCACAGGAACTAAAAATATAGTTGAAAACTTTTCAAACGTATAGCAACGATCTGCAGTTTTTTTCTGAATTAATTTCTAACAAACATGTATTAATAATAATAATAATAATAATAATAATAATAATAATAATAATAATAATAACAATAATAATAATAATGGAAGAATAATAAAAGTTTAATTATTCAGCAATTCGTTGAGAACGAGGCGATCATTCGTTAACGACTTATTATTATAGGTGCAGCAATTTATTATTATCTAATGTCTGCACAGCGAGCTGTATACACGCTGCAAGTCTTTCCGCGTACCATAGGCCATCAACTTGTGGCGGTTATGACCTTGGCGAGAATCCCTCTGCAGCGATAAACGGACGTCAACGACTATGTGGGTTTGGGGGGGGGGGGGGGGGGGGGGGGGGGGGGAAGGGGAGCATCGGGAGACATCGCGTTGATCTGAGCTGGCGAAGCTAGATCACTGCTAGGGGTATAAGGGGGTGAGGAGGGTCGTAAATGCCAGGCAGTCGTGCGATCCCTTGGGACTCGTGACCGTCCCTCGAGACGGGAGAACTGGCTTCGTTCCAGAACCCAACCCTCACCTCTGAACCCCACGTTCACGTTCACGTCCACCCCTAAGGGCGCGAGGCTACAACCACGGCGTCGTCTCGGACAGACGAAAGAAGAACGAAGGAAGGTAGGTATATTGCTGCGTGGGTCGCATTGAGGCGAGTAGGTAGGTATAGGTATAGGTATATCTACCCTCGGTGGATGTGGAATACTACAAGCGAAATTTGAGAGAGATAGATAGATGTGGATTGCGAATGTGGAACGTGGGGTAAAAAGGGATGGATAAAGAAGCGAGAACGAAAGCGACAGGCAGACGTATGTATATACCATACCTATCTGCCTGTATCTATACCTACATACGAGCAGCGACGCAAGAGCAAGGATTGTAATATAAGGGGGAGCCCGCGGATTACGTGGCACGAACGAGTGGGCTCTTGACGTTCTCGCAGGCATGCAAGCAACCGCCGTAGGGTTTTACGGATGAGGATGAGTATGGTGAAAGGTGAATGGGAGGGGGAAAGAGCGTGCCAATCCGATCGATATCGGTTTGCCTTTCGTGCGTGCCGCAGGGATCCGTGAAGATCGATACCGGGGTTGAAACCGTATTTGCAACGATGATCGGAACCGCGGAGGATTTTCTATGGAAAAGAAGAGAAGAGAAGAGAAGAGAAGAGTCGAAGGAGTCTATAAACCGCCTGCTTCGAATCGGGGCCGAGTTACCGAGTCGCGGATGACCGCTGACGCGACAGAATTTTATTTATTCTTTCCACAAGATGGGGGCGGAAGACCTTAATCTTCCGAGAGTCAGTCTTGGCTGTAATTACAATGCGATATTATTACTAGTAGAAGAAGAATATAGTCATAAGATTGCGATAAAATCTATAATCAATTAGTGAATATACATATATATACGCAGTAGATACATAGATTGCACTTTTTCGTTGAAAATATCCTTTACAAAGGAGTCAAAGAATTGCAGCAATGTCTATATACGTGTCAAAGTACGATAATATGATAGATGTGTCTCAATATTCAATCCTTTGAAAATTCGTTTCTATATATGTGACAAAACGATACATATTACTTATTTATAATATCTTCAAAAATTTAGAGATGCTTGGGTGGATTAGGTCAATCTTAGAAAAAAATATGGGTTACACCACTAGTTAACGATCACTAGACTACCCTTCGGATTAGGTGCGAATTCATATATATACTATTTACAGGTATGGCGCTTTTTGGTCCGTTAGTATAGCAATAAAGCGCACGGAATATGATCGTGTGGTTGATTATGCGGAGTGAGAAAAAACAAATTTTTATAACTGTTAGAAATTTCGTAGCACGATTTATACGAAGATATAATAATTGATGCATGTCAAGTTAAGAAACTTAAGAATTCATAACTGAGAGTTGCGATAATCACACGAGGTACAAAATTTCTAGACACATCAGAGTACCTACATGTCAAAAAATGATGAAACTTGAACAAGCCTGTATTAGTGGTAGTACAGGTGCAAGAGATCTTTAATTGGTACCTATCACGGGTCCAATTGAGGCCAATGGCTTTGTTCATTAATGACGAAAAATCTCATCAGCAAAAAACCTAAAGCGGCAGAGACTCCGTGAATTCATTGCTAAATGGATACGGCATGTCCTTTAAGGGGACCAATACAGCGACTTTTCGAGGAATTATCATAGTCCGAAATAAATTTATTTCACAACCAAAGTTCATTTCGCATCAAAATATTTTTCGTTTTCAAAATCATGTGTCGTGAGGATTTTAGAGCATCGTTGGACTGATTCAGGTCATCTTGGATTAATATTCTTCAGAAAACAAATCCTCATCATGTGAATGTAGGAATTTTAAAATAAAGAAGTATGTCATAAGTTATGATCAATTTACCAAATTTGCAAAAATTATTATCACTCATTTCTTGAATAACTTGGCCAAAACGAAAAATTTTCAAAATTCCTACATTCACATGATGAGGATTTGTTTTCTGAAGAAAATGAATCCAAGATGACCTGAATCGGTCCAACGGTGCTCTGAAATCCTCACGACACATGATTTTGAAGAAGAAAAATATTTTGATGTGAAATGAACTATTGGTTATGAAATAAATTGATTTCGGACTATGATAATTTCTCGAAAAGTCGCTGTACTGATCCCCTTAATTTCAGTCAATTTTTTTAAATCAAACATTTTGGATATCGTATGTATGTATGTACTAAATATATCTACCTGTCATTGACGTATTTGTGATAATTATGCAAACATCATCCCCCCTTTTCCTTTCGTTGAAGAAATTAATGAGACGATGAAGGCTTTAAAATTTCTGTATTCTATGAAGTGGGCCTTGGACAAGGGTCGAAACTTTAATATACATTTCTATTTTGTCTATTCAAGAGTTGTCGTCGTTTTCCAAAAGTAGGAAAATTCTTACATCTAATTGTTTACCAAGTAAACGTCACACCCTGACGAATATCCCATCTAAAATATCATGGAAGTTTTCCTAGCGCGGTTGCCAATTCATAAGATATGTTAAACGATTTTTGAATTCTAGAAATACGAACGAGAAATATATAACCAAAGATGGTCCGGCACTGACAATCGAAGCAATCGGTGAATGCCATGGCATACCATACCATGCCATGCCATGCCATAGCAAGAACGTGCGGCCCTCGCGACGCAGATACACCTACACAAGCACAGTAGAGCGCGTGAGCCCCACGAGACAAAGGAGGATATCGGGGGCGGCTGGGAGTTGAGGGGGGCGCCAGGAAAGGCAAAGAGGAGCAGTTCGCGTCGCTGGCACTCAGTCACTCAGCCTCCTCCCGCTATCTATAGAAGGATACCCTTCAACTCTCGCGGTTGGCACTCGTTGCGCGCTCTCTTTCTCTTTCTCTTTCTCCCTTTATCTCTTTCTCGCTCTCTCCCTTTTCCGTGTCCTTCTCTCCATCTGCCCGTCTCTCTTTAACTCGGATCTCTCTCCCTCGCTCTCAGTTCGCCCGTACCGCCCTCTCCGTGTTTCCGCGGCCCATTCCAACCACCCCGTTCCGTGCCGTGTCCCGCAGGCCATGTCCCTACCTACGACACCGACTTTCTTTTGTCCATGTCGCTTATCTTTCCAACTTTTCACCGGCATGAGTAACATGATTAAAAAAAAAAATTTATCTCTGATTAGACGCCGTATTTTCTAACTTTTCCCACGACACCCTGACCAACGGGTTAAAACATCTCCTTATATTTAATAAACAATTTTCACATCCTTTCCAAAGGACAATTGTTTTACTGGTAGAAGACGGCCCTCATCCCCTTTGGTGGCACGCTCCGCGGCACGCCCGGTCGTCTCTGTTATACTGCCAGCAGCAACCCACCCTCATCCCTCGGGCTCCCATACCCACGTTACTCCCGCGTTCACCCTAACCCACCCCTCAGCGGACCCAACCCCCAGGACAACCCAGCGAGCCGCTCGTTAACCTGCTAGCGCTTCTAACCACCGGTGCAGGGCCGCTTTCATATTTACATATCAATATTCTACCACTCGACGACCTCTCTTCGATACATATCATATCGTATCTATATACGGGTAGAAAATCATCAGACGGAACTCTCTCGCACGTGCGACGATTAGCTTGTACAAGCCAATATCAAACAAGGCAGGGGAGACGCTTGTCGTTATTATAGGATATCGCATCTTGTATGCGGTATTCGGGATATTTTACTTGAATCTTTTTTTTTTTCACTTTCAAACTCTAGTGTCTCTGTCTTTTCGATACATAACTCAACATAATATGTATACCTATACACTCAGAAAAAGGTCTTGTTGCCACAACCAAAATTTCGGTTATTATATGGACAATCACATTTTTTGTTCAGTCAACCAAAAATTTGGTTTTCCCAACAAAATTTTGGTTATCCCAACGAAATTTTTGGTTGACTGAACAAAAAATTTAATTGACTGAACAAAAAAATGTGATTGTCCATATAATAACCAAATTTTGGTTGTGTCAACAAGACCTTTTTCTGAGTGTATACATGTATCCTCGAAGTATGAGCTTTTGCGTAATTTTTGCTGCAGGACTTGAGGAGTAGATATACCGATAAATATCTCGGCTTTTTGCACGCTATACCACTTTGCCTGCAAGGATCGCGTTACACGGTTACTAGCTACTCGGCTCCGACACCTGCGAGAGTAGGTACCTATATACCCATGGTACGTCGTCAAGGAAGCATTACAGCCTCCATTCACCCTCACCCGATTCTCCAGCGACCATTACGGAAACAATATAACGTCGCATCTGCAGACACAGCCCTCCCTTCACCTCACTCCATCCCTTAGTCAACGTTGCCTTTAGTCTTCCTCCGCACTACTCGCCTCATATTTAGGTACACCTACAATACATATATATGTCTATACACGGCCTCGCCTCGATCTTAGACCTACGATATGTATAATAACTGTTTCGATCTTTGAGATATGTGATATAGATCTAGTTTGAGTGTTTGTTCTACAAATTAAACAATAATTACATTAACAAGACAAGTAACGAACGTTTTTGATCAAAGTCTAGTGATATACGTCACATATATCAAGACTGAAAGAATTAGGGGTAAAATTGCTACCGCCAAAAGGTGATTTAGCATTCGTCACGCGGCTGCGTCCCTGGCGACGTCGTTACGAGGGCGTCGCGTTTAGAGGCGTCGGTGGTGGCGGTGGCAGGTGGAAGTGGGGTGGGGTTCGAGGGTGGTGAAGGGGGGGATGGGGAGGGGATGAGGGAATAGCGAACACACGGGTAGCGTTGGCGTTGAGTTCGTCGAGGTTCGGTGTAGCTCGGGGTTACTCGGTGGCCGAGGGTTATACGAAGAGCTTTGTGGAGGGGCAGGGGCCAGGGGGTTGAGGGTTGGGGATTGGGGGCCAGGGTAGGTGGTAGGTAATCACCCGGCGGCTGGCGTTATAGCGTCGTTACGCCGCAGCGCCGCTATCGTCTCCCCTAAACTCCCCGGTTGCCCCGTAGATCCCACGGGTCTGCCGCCCGACCGAACCCAACCCCCAACCCCTGGCCCCCAACCCCCAACCCCAACTCCAACGCCTCCGTCGTTTCGCCCATCCCCTGGGCCTCCGACGCGAGACGCCGTCAGCGACGCGCCCCGCTTACCTACGTTGCCTCCTAGCTCCTGCACCAGCAGCTCAACGCTGTAGATAGGTATATACGTATATATATGTATATATATATAGTAGGTACGAGTACAGAATTCCCACAACACTCTTCACCCATACAAACGCGAACGAACGTGTAGACCCGATGGCTTTAATTATTTCATATCGTCGTGCAACGCGGATCACCGCACGGACCAGCAAAGGGTAACAAACGTATGGTAGAAGTTTTAGTTATGGACTTGGTAAAGGAAGGTGAAGTAAGGTGAGGTTGGAGGTGATAATTAGGGTGGAAAGTTGTCATTTTACACAAATGTCTCATTTTAGAAAACAAATTCACGGATATAGTGAATTCACAACGACGGTTTTTATTAGACTTATCTATTACTGGTGCGGAATCCTAATCGTTGTTTTTCATTGGACGAACCGTCTTTTACTATGAGGAGGCTTGGGGGGGGGGGGGGGGGGGGGGGGGGGGGGGAGTAAATTGAGTACACTGAAGAACAAAATACTGAAAAACTCTTGTGTGTCTCGACTCGCGTTAAATGTATACGTTACGATGCTTGAAGATTATGTAGTTTTCTGAAACATGACTCTTTCAAGTCTAATCGGACTTGAAAAAATGATAATACAATATCTAAACTAAGGGGCCGTCCATAAATGATGTCACCATGAATTTCACCTCTTTTGACCCCCGCCCCCTTTGTCACACTCAGTCACAAAGCTTCCCCCCCCCCCCCCCCCTTGGAGGTGACATCACAAAGCTTCCATCTACCCCCCTCCCCCTACCCCCCCTTTAATGAGAAAGTAAAAAACATGAAACATGAAACTTTTAATTATTGCAAAAAATGCTTTATTGATATTCCAAATAATCTTTCTGCACATAATATGTGAAAATTCGAAATTCCGAAATGTGACATCACATTTCGATGCCCCCCCAATGTCACAACATGTCACATTTTCGGTTACCCCCCTCCCCCCCTTGAGTGGTGACGTCATTTATCGATGGCCCCTAAGCTTATGGAGTCTAAATATGTTCAGAAAGTATTCGATGGAAGCCTATAAGTATTGAAAAAACGATGGAAAGAATATCAACAAGCAATGTACTATATACACCATCCTTTAAGAGAGCTCCTTTAATCTCGAAGAATCAGACTGTATTACAATAACACTTTGTGTAATTCCTGTATAGTTCTAAGTTCTGAAGGAATTGTGTATGTAGTAGCCATTTACACCGTTAATTACTTCACTAAAAAGTTAAGGAGAACAAAGAAGCTTGCAGTTTACTTACCACAATATGCATGTAAAACATACGCCACAACATATCCCGTTAATTTTACTGTAAAGCTACTACTCGTGTTGTATTAGTTTGTGAATTGTAACAGACTGTGCGCAGCAATAGATAGAATTAGCAATTAGCAATTAGGATTTGGTTATTGGTATGCCGCAACTATCGGTTTGCAGTTATTTCAACAGTTTTTTTTTTTATCCGAGCAAATGATCGTTAAACATATTTATACAGAGTTTAATATATAATTATCTTCTACAAATATATGCATATACTATATAGGTCATACATACGAGTTTTTCGAACTCTTTCTCCAAATGCACGCATGATCGTGGGACATATTATAGTAGTATATAGCGAAATGATCGCATTGAACAATAAGCAGCTCGCTTTTCCGCGTACCTATAGGTCAGTGTTATGAATACCTTCCTTACTTCGAAAGTTGCGAGTCGATACCTATAATCAGGTATCAAAGAATTAAAGTTGGAGAACCTGATACAACTCAGTTATTTCATTCATCGCAATTCCTCTACAGTATATTAATTCATGCAGCTGATATTATGCAAAGTGAATTTCTTTATATTCGCATGTATTAAATAACAAGCGTAGGTTACAATCTAGAAACTCTTAATCACATGTAAGCGCGAAAATTCGCAAAACGATTCCGCAACGTAGCTGTATGGATTGGGCACACTTTTACGTGAGATAAATAGCGACTAATTGCCCAAAAAGGGGCAAAAACACGAACCTTCAATTTTGGCACATTAGAAAAAGTGAGTAAATTCATTAGCGGAAATTTAAAGCTTGCTAATTCACCCTCAATTAAATCTCCACATCCGGAATTGACTCCTTTTTATACTCTCGTATATGCCTATATAATTTATTTAAATTATTGATCAACTTCTCTAATAAACTATATGACCATTATGCAGGATTGTAATCCGTTACGAATAATTGAAAAGCACTGATCAGTCAATATAGTCACAAATTCAAAAAGAGACTATAATTTCTGCCCAAATTTTCAGTTTTCGAAGAATTAGCTAAAACAATAAAAAAAAAAAGAAAAAACTTTCAGTTTTCCGATCATGTTTGCATTCCCTTAATTCTCGTATATATATATATATGTAAGGTACACACATTACACCCTACTTGGCTTGACTTGGGTCCACTTGCAATGCCCGCTGTGGAGTACATCCCTATCTGAACGCTAGATAGAAAGGTATAAGGTAGGTATCGACGGCAGACGCCTACTCGCCGTCTCCCCGGCAATAAATAGTTGTCCCGTTGCCCCGCGTCGGCGATAATGAATTAATTACTCGGAGTCGGTGAAGGGTGCGAGTGCGTCAGGGCCACGGCTATAGTACTGGGGGTTGGGGGTTGGGGGTTGGGGTTGGGGTTGGGGTTGGGGTTGGGGTGTTTTCTGGGCCATTTACCACCCCCTGCCTCGGGGTTCTCCCTGCGGACGGTGTCGGCCGGGCAGGACAGCCTTTAACCCAACCCGACCCAACCCAAACCGGGTTTCGCTCCGTCCCTTAACAGCCCTCGTGCCCTCCCACGCGTACATGCCAATGTCCCCCACCCCCACCCTCACCCCGACCTCTTTCCACTTTTAGAGAGAAGCTGCAACCCTCGTTTAGAATTCACCCTTCCTTTTTACCCCGTGGCCTGCAGCGTGTGTAATCAGCCTTGGCGATAAAAAGTCCTTGAGCTCTCGTCTCTGAGTTGTTAGAGAGTTTGATATAGCGATGAGGTCTGGTTCCTAGCTTCCGGGTATTGGGGTATTTGGAAATTCCGACTGTTGTATGGAGGCGGGAAAGAGTTTTGTGGAAGTATTTTTTTTTTTTTTTTTTCTTCGAAAAGCGTCAAATCGTACCAATCGGAACCAAGAGAGTTGGCTAGGGGCGAATGAGTTTAAAAGTGGCGTCCGGACGCCGGGGATTTTCTCAATCCATCATGGCTCGGTTAATAACTGATCGCATCTGCCACTTGCACCCTAGACCCTCTTTCTCTCTCATCTCATCGTCGACACAGACACAGACACAGACACAGGACCTGCAATAAACCGATTCTTGTATAGGTCTATACGAGTAGGTACGACAATGCCAAAAGTTACACCGTAAGGCCAGAGCTCGGATCTAACCCTGATGTTATGGTAAAAAGCTGCCCCCCATAGTACCCACTTGTATGGTCACCCTAAAATCCTATATGGGCACCGCCTGTACCCGAACGAGCACAACCCGTGGTATATATACCCTCTATATATGTGCTAGCTATATAGATATACACATATACTAGCCAGAGAAGTATATAGGGAGGAAGAGAGTGGCGCTCGTCACCCCCTGCATCAGGCAGCCGTATCTAACCACGCGCGCATATTTTAATTACGAGGTAAAGTGCAGCGTACACGGAACTTGAGAGGGGTAAAAGGGAGGTAGAGCTTACGATACGGGACGCAAGGGCCGACGAGGGCTTTCGATATCGTCAATTATTGGATGCGACCATTATACCGTCAAGTATGTGTATATGTAATAATTATGTACATCTATGCATGTCTCTGCAGTACATATGGATCGATGACGTAATTCTCTTGCCATTTATTTATTTATTTTTTATAGTTTTTTCTTTTTCTTTTCATTTTAAGGAATAGGCTTGCGCCACACTCTGAAAAATAACAACCAAAATTTGGTTATTATATGCACAATCACATTTTTTGTTCAGTCAATCAAAAATTTCGTTGGGATAGCCAAAATTTTGTTGGGAAATCCAAATTTTGTTGGGAAAACCAAAATTTTGGCTATTCCAACAAAATTTTTGGTTGACTGAACAAAAAATGTGATTGTGCATATAATAACCCAAATTTTGGTTGTGTCAACAAGACTTTTTTCTGAGTGCAGCGACTGGGTCGAAGACCAGTACAAACGTGAAAAGAAGCAAGGGTCGTGCGGAGCGATCAAAGACGCAGTGTGAGCGACAGGACTGCGGATATAACAATGAGACTGAGATGACCTGGCCGCGCTGCTACCCCGACTTATTCAATTATAAATACGGATGCCTTGACGAAAAGACTGCGGGAATATCACATCGGCATGTGGCCCTTCGCACTTTTCTTCTTCGCATATGGAAAAGAATATCTTTGTATGATGAACATTATAATTGTGTGAAAATCATATATTGGATAATAAAGTGATATGAAAATTCTGATTTCCTCTTTTTCAATCGTCCTTCGATTCCAAAATTGAAAAACATCTATAGGGTCATGCGATTCATTGCGTCATAGATTAGTGTGGTGAAACATCATGCTTATAAAAATATCGTACATATAATAAATTATACGAAGGTTTGAAATTTCGTTTGATCAAAATTTTTTCTTCACAGTTTTTTTACACGAATGAAACAAAATTCTTGAAACAAGAAAGGACTGGGATATAGGAATACATATTATATGAAAAATCAGTGTGTGGAGAGATAATAGTAAAAATCACGAGTTATAACTAATGTTGAATATTAGGTATCAGTAAAATGTGCCCACGCAATGCGCATAATGAACGTCAACATTTATATTTACGTTTCTATATAAGTATTCGTATGTAAGAAAGGTATAATATGCATATGGCATATAAATATTGTAAAAAATCGCGTAGGCAATGCAGCGTTCGATTTTATTTCCGAGCTGTCGCCTACAGTTTACGAGTAAGGAGATCGCGGGTCACTATTGCCTGCCTGCAGGGCTCTGGTGGGAACAAGGTGGACGGGGCTGGAAGGCGGTTATTAATAACGCCGCGATAAACCCGGGGTTAAGCCCCGCGGGGGATGACGGCCTTCGGCAAAAACCGAGATACCCCCTCCTCCTCTTCCGTATCTACTACTTCCCTACCTTCACAACCCACGCCGTTTCCCACTCGCCCCCCTCGGTTTTCGCCGACTCTTTCCACTAACCCCCTAACCACCCACACCGTCCGTGTCTTTCGCACGAGACGCGAACGAGGAGTTCGAATCGAAGGAAGACCTTTATCGGAACGATTTCGCGCCGAGTAGAAGGTCGTAAATAATTCTTGGCAAGTCGCGTCGAGCCACGCAGCGCACTACTTTTGCGAATTCAACCACACCTTCGGATATACATCGCTGGGACTCTAATTACAAGTCACAAATCTGTACGATTCCATATGATCTGAGATATGCAACTGGGAATATACTCAGTATTTATACTTTTATTCTGTGTTCCCTTTTGTTTTTCGGAAACCCTTAACTTCCACATTTAGAAAAAGGTCTTATTGACACAACCAAAATTTGGTTATTATATGCACAATCACATTTTTTGTTCAGTCAATCAAATTTTTTGTTCACTCAACCAAAAATTTCGTTGGGATAACCAAAATTTTGTTGGGACAACCAAAATTTTGGCTATTCCAACAAAATTTTTGGTTGACTGAACAAAAAATGTGATTGTGCATATATAATAACCAAAATTTTGGTTGTGTCAACAAGACCTTCTTCTGAGTGCAATCTTAGTTTATGACACCTCGCATCAACCACTCCTCAGCTTTCATCCTGCGCATTTTTTCAATTTACCTTAGATGTAACCGCAAGCTCGCATCCCTACGGTTCTTCGACTTAATTACCTTCCTATAGTTCTCGCTACGGTCCGTGAAAGGACCCTCTCCCGTCCCATCACTCTCCGAGTATCGGCGTGACAACCTTTCCATTCCTTATATAGAAAGAAAAAAAAAAGCGAGCAAGTTGTTTTAAATGAATTGATCTTGAAATAGAATCAAAAATGTTGCGAATAGTGCGTCTAATATATATTTATAATTTTTATATTGGAGTTAATTTAGTTTCGGAGTTTTTAGAGAGCGCTCGAAAGCCTTCGCCAATCGTCTGTGCGAAAATAAAGGTTGTGAGGTCGAGGCGGGCGAGGGGGTCAACGATAACTCAAATTTTGGTGGAGAACCGCGGCGTGACTCGAGCCTCTACTGATTCACGGCCGGCTGGCAAGCCGCCCGCACGCAGCTCGCTCGCTCGCGTAATAGCCTCAGCGAGGACCCTCGGCCCTCCCGTCTCGCGTCTCGCTCCTCTTGCCACAGCTACCCTCAGCCTGGTCGGTCGTCCCCTCGGCGCAGCCGGTGCCGACGTGATCCCCGGCAAAACGCGAGAAGCGAGGAGCGAGGAGCGAGGCGGGAGGCGCGCGGCGCTACACTGCTCTAGAGCCGGAGGCGCGCGATAAACGAGCGCACTGCGCTCGCTCGCCTCGTATACGCACCTACACCAACTCCTATCTACGTGCCGCGGCGTACCTACCAGTTGGGACCTGTATAATACGCGCGCACCCACGACATGCTCGCTTGCGTGCGTATATACAATACCATACAAAAGTTTGTCGGGACTTGAAATCACATATACAAAATTTATATGCATATCGAAACATTTAACTGTGTTATCGTTGTTGCTCATGCAGAATAAAAACAAAATGCAACTTTTCATCATCATGTAACATATTTTTTATCACATTTAATCGTGGGGCTTATATGCATCCATCGGAAGAATTATCCAATTGCCATGTGATGATTGTTAATATTGATAATGCGAACATGTTTATATCTGAATTGGTTGTACCAAGATTTCACAGATAAAGAAAGTATGATTCAAGTGTTTTCTGCGGCTACCTTTATATTCTAGATGTTGAAATCAGTATTCGAAACTTTTGTGGTACACTGTACCGCGAGGCACGTGCACACACGAATTGACGGTTCCCAGCGCGAGAGGCCGAACGCCCGGAGCCGCTGTTATTTATCACACGCGCGGTTCGCCGATCGCGCGTCCCCGTCGTCGTCTCTTCTACCGCTTCGCTTGCTCCTAGAAGCTCCTTTTCGTCGCGGCGTGGTGCGGCGCAACGTAACGCAACGCAGGGCAACGCAACGTAACGTAACGTAACGTAACGCAGCGCGGCTCGGCTCGGCGCGGCGTTCCACTCCCAGAGCGACGGCTCGCCCCGCGGCGAACGGGGATTCGGGGGGAGACTCGTTAGAGGCGAGTGCTGGCTACCTATACTCATGTATATATATAGCTATAGCGTATAGATGTACGTAGTAGTATACCAATGTATCTGTGTGTGTGTGGCTCCTTCTCGTAGCGCGCAGGATCGTCGATCGTCGAAGAGTTGTGGGAAGCCTCGCGGTCGTGTTGGTTAGAAAATATGTATATATATGCGTATATATATATATATTATATGTATGTGTATGTGTATAAGATTCGCGGAGCATCGTCATTACGCGCTCACCTTCGGTGAACCTTTTCCAGCCCTTTGTCAGCGTCGCCGATGTTCGCTGTAGTTCGACGAAATTCTTAACGAAGTTGCGGAGCGCGAGGCGTTTATTATGTTTGTTAATAGGTAGTAGGGCACAACGACTAAGCATCACGGTACAGAAAAGGTTTGTACCTACATATAGATGGAATTCATTGTCAAGAGTTTATTCACCGCTGAAATATTCTTATAAGGTTTCGAATTCCATAAACTGCAGCTACTACGCGCTCTTATAACGCGCAGACAAGATGTGGGCGGAAACGATCAACTGTGCAGTTTTGTAAAAAAAATTTAGAACATATTGCCAATCATGCTATAAGAATAACTGATTTTACCAGATTTTCCGGTCTTGAATACTATTTATATAGAATATAGCAAATTACCAAGTTTATAGATAATTGAGAAAAACGTACCATTCATTCAATTGAGGGTTGTTGGAACAACCAAAATTTTGACTATTCCAACAAAATTTTTAGTTGACTGAACAAAAAATGTGATTGTCCATATAATAACCCAAATTTTGGTTGTGACAACAAGACCTTGTTCTGAGTGTACAACTCCTCAATTGGTAGAACGAAAAATGGGTTTTAGTTGAATTTGAACTGACATCTAAGACATCTAATTCCTCACGTATACAAAACGATATTTTGTACAGTGAATTATGCTGTGCTTCTTACTTTCTTCTCAGTAAACTTCGTGAAAAGATATGACCAAAAGCACACTAGAAAACCGAATATAAAAAAATAAAGAAAAGAAAAGACAAAGAAAAACGCTGAGAAGTGCAGGTAGGGGTGGTGAATGGGGTTGGTTATATTGGCAGCGCAACGATAAGGTATATATATGGATCCCAAGCATTAGCTGCGTAAATCACCTTTGTTCGTTTGGCCTGTACCTACCTACCTATACCCACCTACCTAGACGGAGTTCTGCAGCATTCGAAAGCAATTCGCTAAAGGAAAGTCCTAGGGGCGTCGCGAACTTCTCAGGACCCTCGCCGCTCGGTGCTTAGTGTCTCGCGTAGCTAGAGGGCAAAGGGGATATCGAAGGGAGAGAAAGAGAAAGATAGAGAAAGAGAGAGAGAGAGAGAGAGAGGCGTGATGGTTGGTGATTGGAATTAACGACTTGGAGACCGTATTGATCATTCGGTCGCCTCCACGTCGTTTTTATCCCTCTGCCCTCTCTGCACTGTCTCCCTTTCCAACTCGCCCCCCGGTTTCCCCCCTTCTTCTCACTCTCTCTCACACTGCAGCGCACTCCTTCATCTCCTCGCCATCCTCCCTTAAAACATTACGATTTTCATACTATAGATCATGTCCAGCTCCTGTCTTGAACCGAATTGCTACAGTTTGGCTCAGGTCCCTAACGGCCTAACGCTAACCGATTTTCTGCGGATCGATCCCACCCCGCGTTTACGGTACCTATTCCTTTTCCTCCGCCGTCTCCTACTCCTCTTTCTACTCCTTTCTCATACTACTAAGAAGTCGTCTTCTCGCGAGCACGATTCGTCATTCGACCTTCGTCGTTCGTTTTCCGGCCAACGGGAAAAGGCCCTGTGAGCGCCCTAAGGAAATCCAGGGAAAACTCAACAGAGCGAGAAAGCTGGAGTTGGTGATCGACGAATCCCTGATGGCAGGGGGAAAAGGGGGATAAGAGCCGCCATTATCAGGGTGTTGGGTGCGGGGGCACTTAGCTCCGTATCTCGGCTTCAGGGTGGCCGGTCAGTTTCTGATAAGGTTCAGTCCTGAGATCCATCATCGTCACGGAGATTCTTGGCTGTGGCGTCGAAATATGGTCTTGAGATTTCGCTTCCCTTTTATTCATTTGCCTTCTGGTTCCTTTCTATATTCATTCGTACCATTCGTTTCTCTTCTCTTTACTTATACTTATACTCATTATACTATGTAGTAATGAAATGATACAACGATTGACTGAATTATCAAATGATTTTGCACATTTTTTTGCACCTATTTTTCTATACTATAGGTAGAACTTTATAAAATGTGACGAGAATTGTCTACATGAACGTAAAACAGCCGCAGATAAACGTATACAGCTATATATCTGCCGGGCAAACCTGCATCTTCACAGACTTAGACTAAGCTTTACGAGGTCCGTTAATCTGACCCGGAGCTAGAAGGACCGGGTCCCTTATCTCAGCGTCGGTTTGTCCACGCGAAGTGGACATTTTTCAAGCTAACCTTTTGCGAATGTAGTATACCATGTACCATGGGTGACTATTAGGTATCTTGTGCAGCTAGCTTTTCGCAAAGCGGGTAAAGAGAGATGTATAGATACGAGATGTGCGCGCGCGCGCGAATAACCGAAACCCCCAAGGCGCAGATTACATCGCGGGTGCGGATGGCGCGGTATTGCGGTTTACCGCGACCCGGGTGTCGTCGTTACGTGAGGGGATGCGAAGGGTGTTGACGCCGAGATCCAACGACGACGACCACGACGACGACGACGACGACGAACCTGAGGCAAGATCGAGATAATAACTCTGCTGTGGAAGCCTGCAATTTCTTCTCGCCTTACTCGGGAGGACAACCAAACCCAAGAACAATAGTCAGGCCGTTGCAACCTCCGAGGCATGAAGTGCCCCAGCCTAGAAAACTCACTACATATAATATAGTCCATAGAGAAGAGTCTTCGTTCGTCACGGCTGCAGCTTGCACAGCTATTGTGTAATTTACCTGGTACCGGATACAGCGAGAGGAGTTGAGCTACCTACTCGTAACAATTTTTTGTCTTTTTCATTCAAACGAATTGAAATAAAAATTCAATGATGATCACGATTACCTCTGCAAATTTGGGATGTTTATCATGTATCTCGAAACATCATGCAATTCCAATTTCCAAGCAATAAAAAAAAAAAAAAAATGTAACTAATTTTATTCAATTAATATTCATTCCTTGAATGACAGGTTTATTTTCATCTTCTTTCGATCAGTTATAAAGTCATAATAACTAGAGCAGAATAACTGTCCTGCACCCAAGGTGTAGTAATATGGTCAATAAATCCTAAGCCTTAACATATACATATTCAGTCCGCTATCTATTTTATTCAACAAATTGTGAGAATCAAAGTACAAAAAAAAAAAAAAGACTAAAAAAGTGATGCAAAATTTTGTTTTACTGTGCTGCTGATATATCACTCGAATAAATTTGCTTTCGAATTTCTAGTTATATAGGTATTTTGAAAACCGCGTATTTCTAGATCGCGACCTACGTTCGCGACTAACACATCCCACCGCTGCCACCAGTGTAACTTTGTCGTACCGCGTGCCAAGGAGTAGGGGTGCGGAAAAGGGCAAAGGGAGGAGAGGGGGGGGGTCGTAAAATAAAGCGGAGACCACGATTCGTCGTCGTCACGCGACGTCGAACACGCGACGTCACGTCCTAGTCGTCCCAGGCGTGCCTCGACTCCGTCCGAGGCCGTGCCCCGCGTACACACATACATATATAATACATACATGCATACAATCGTCGGGCGCACGTACACCCGACACCCTGACGACGACGTCGGAGCCTACGGTTAGGGGCAAGCAAGGAATAGGAAGAGGGGGTGTGTAGGGGGGCATTATCGAACCCCACGCGCGGATCCCTCCGCGCGATATAGCCCGCGTGAACGTCACGACGGCTTATAGACGAGACCCGGATGGTGGTGACGGCGGCGCCAAACGAGCCCCCGCACTCCGCAAGAGCGCGACCCTCGGCTCTAGGTATAATTTATATATATATATAGGGTATACCTATGTAGGGTACGTACAGAATATCCCCCGAGGGATTCAAGAGCCAGATATAGGGGCGACGGGGGAAAGGAGTGGGCCAGGGGGTGATTCCACTTGAATTCGTCTTTCCCGCCGTGCACGCGAGCCCATCGTTGGCCTCGGTACTCCTACTCCTACTCCTACTCCTTCTCCTTCTCCTCTCTCGCCTGCAATTTTCGTCCGAGGGTGAATCCCACCCTTGTTTACTAAGTATCGGCGGATGATTTTAATTTGGGGCGCAAACTCGAGATACACACTTTGGCCACGTGGCGCATGCACGTGTCTCTCTTACCTCTATAGTATATGTATACTTACGGCTTCTTATTATGTCTCATACATGTGTATATATACGTATACCTATACTTCCCCTGCACTGCGCAGGGTTAACACGGTTGACTCTCTAATTTGCTGACACTGCGTGGAGACCTCAAGGTCGATCTTCAGCTTTTAGTGACAATAAAACCTCACATTATCAACCTCATCATTTATCATCAAATGCAGACAAGATAACGGAGAAAACCTCGTAACTTATCTAAGCTCATATAATTCCGAATTAAAGCGTCTTCTGAAAACCGTGATTAACGTCGTTGGTACACCTTGACGGAGGGTGTAGACGTATTACATTTTTTCGAGGTATACGGAATGAGAAGTGCGTTACATTCGTATATGGATACCAACTCGAAATGATGATCATCCCTTAATTATAGCTATCTCCAACCCTTAATGTCATCGCGACGTATAGTTATTAGGGTGCTTTTTTTGAAACGACTATTTTATTTTTGCAACTCCCCATTGAAAATCTTGTTGTAGACGTCGAAAGGGGAATCCTGTCCAATTTTTAGCTCTTAATTCCGATTCTAGTACTCGCGCTCTTGTTTTTAAGGTTTTCCATGCTAAAAGCATGTGAATATTACGACTTTTTCTTTAGTCGCGCACAACTCAGCCGCATTTCGATGGATTGTTCTCATCCAAGACTCATTTTGAAGAGAATTTAGTGTTCTTCAAAAGTGCTTCAGGTAGTTTGGCTGTGGTTTCAACCGCCGCACTTGTGTGAGCCTCCAATCTCGATTTTATGCATAATTCTTCTTTCTCGCTGTGGGCGAATAAACAGTTGGACTTGAAGAAAAAAACTTCCTAACAATTTTGTAGGAAATTTAATTCTCTCCAAAAAAGTCCAACACCTAAAGTCTCTCAAACCAGTATTTCAAAAGATATAAGGACTTTGATTTTTTTAAATATAAAATTCCAACAAAATGTCAAGTTCAATATTTTCAAGTCAGTCAAACTATCTTGGGCACTTTTAAAGAACACTAAATTCTCTGTCAAATGAGTCTTGGATGAGAACAATCCATTAAAATGCGGCTGAGTTGTGCGCGACTAAAGAAAAAGTCATATAATGTTCACATATGCTTTTAGCATAGAAAAACTTAAAAAGAAGAGCACGATTACTAGAAACGGAATTAAGAGCTAAAAATTGGACAGGATTTTCAATGGGAAATTGCAAAAAAAAATAGTCGTTTCAAAAAAAGCACCCTAATAGTTGTAGTAGAAATCGATCAACTTTCATAGTCGGCAACCACCGACGTCCACCTGTATCGAGCAGAGACCCGTCGTCCACGTACGTACGTAGTACCAAAGATAGAATAGAGTGTGTGGTAGCGCGGTATATGGCACAGTATGAGAAATGAGAAAACATCAAACTTCCGCGAGGGAACGGAACTTGAACATAGTAGCTCAGTGCAGAAGGTGTACATCTGCTTACATATATTAATATTATAATATTATAATATATATATATATATATATATATTATATATATATATATATATATATTAATTATATATATATATATTATATATATATATATATATATATATTATTATATATATATATTATATATATATATATATATATATATATTAGGGTGGCGCAAAAAAACCGACTATTTTTTTTTTTCTTTTGAGTCTCGAGTGAAAAAATGTTAGTTTTTGATGTTTTAAGAGCCCTCTCCAAAGGACAGCTCAAAAAAAAAATTTTAAGAGGTCGCTCCAAATTTTTGTAAATTTCAAAAATCGTCAAAAATCGTCAAAAATCGATTTTTTTTTTTTTTCTATTTTTTTTTCTCGTTACGGTATAATTTTACAGACCAAAAAAAAATAAGTTTCTGAAAGTTTCAGTTCAAAATTTAAATTTTGAAAGGTCGCTCATAATTTTTTTTAATTTATCAGTGCATTACTTTAGATTTTTTAATTATTTAATTATTAAAAAATTATGAGCGACCTTTCAAAATTCAAATTTTGAACTGAAACTTTCAGAAACTTATTTTTTTTTGGACTGTAAAATTATACCGTAACGAGAAAAAAAATTGAAAAAAAAAAAAAAATTCGATTTTTGACGATTTTTGAAATTTAAAAAAATTTGGAGCGACCTCTTAAAATTTTTTTTTTGAGCTGTCCTTTGGAGAGGGCTCTTAAAACATCAAAAACTAACATTTTTTCACCCGAGACTCAAAAAAAAAAATAGTCGTTTTTTTTGCGCCACCCTAATATATATACATAGTATATATGTGTATATATATATATATATATATATATATATACACATACAGGATTCTCAAGTGGAAGGAGGCACGGTTCACAACGAAAGTAACTTTTCGCAACCTCCTTGCCTCCGTGGAGAGGCAAGGGACGACAAAGAGTCGACGTCATTGGGCGCACCGTCGTTACCGTTAACGACGGCCACCGATTGTCCCAACGACGTACGTCTCGCGCGCGCGGCACTCCCTACATCCCCTTATTATTGCCGCGATAAATATAAAGCCTATACTTATATATATATATATATATATATATATATATATATATATATATATATATATAAAACCCCTCGTCTCATCCCGCTTCCTTGCCCACCCATGGCTCAGGTCGGTTGTCATCGTCGTTAATGGTCGAGATATGAACTCGCCTGCAGTCTCCGTCCCCAACCACGTCTTCATATATATGTATACGTATATCAAAGTCTCTTTGTCTTTTTCCCAAAGAACTGATGTGCGAAGTTACGATATATAGACGAAAGATCATACCTCTCGTTGATACACTCTTATATAGTAACACACATATACCTATATATATATATATGCTTACACATGTATATACCTATAGGTATATTACACGGCGTAATCTTTCTCTGCTATGTTTTTGTCCGTGCGGTAATACGGGGCGAGGCAAGG
The DNA here is from genome assembly GCA_943736025.1 of Tenthredo mesomela. Taxonomy (NCBI): domain Eukaryota; kingdom Metazoa; phylum Arthropoda; class Insecta; order Hymenoptera; family Tenthredinidae; genus Tenthredo; species Tenthredo mesomela. Next base: position 2,860,326 of record OX031016.1, read on the forward strand.
CAAAGGCAAAGGCGAGCACAGCTCTGGTAAAAAACGGCTGAGTAGATGAGGTGGGGTTAAGGAGTGGCGTGGGGATAAAGAGTGTAGGGGGATATTTCGAGACAAACAAGAGACGATAAGTGCCATCTGTGGCCTGCGGGTGTCGTAGTCACCTATACGAGCGTCGTGGTACTGGTATCGCTACTAGCTATGCTACTACTGCTGCAATGCTTTGGCGCGCGGACCGAAATGTTTGCCGACGGATTAGCGAGAGCGCTCTCTCACCCTCTCGCTCGCGCAGCTCTCCCTCACAGCTCTTGGCGAATCCCGGATTAGCCGCTCTTCTGCTCCCCCTTTCACCGTACCACCCCGCGCGTAAGTTTCGTACTCGTCAACACGAGCCGTACTAGCGCTGCACTAGCGGCGCAAGCGAATTACTCGCTCGGCCGCCGCCAGTCGCCGACCCGTTTTCTATATAGCTATCGTTCGTACCACCCACGACGCTAATGACGCACCACAGTGAGACGAGTTCACGCGCGGTAGATGCCACGACGCCAACGCGCTAACGCCGACGTCGACGTCGATGTAGCCGTATAGTCGTAGCTGTAGCTGTAAGCTGTAGCATCGTTCACGTCAGCTCTATATAGCTCTGCAGCGTATCTGTAAGCGGGCTTGAAAAGTTTCGTCCAACGGTGAATGAGCCGGGGAGCAGCAGAGCTCCGTTTCTGCGCTGTAGAGACGGTGATGAGAAGTAGAGTGAGGAGGGGCGGGGGGAAGGAATCGATCGAATAGCGGATGGGATCGTGCGAACCTACGTCCTGCAGCAGAGATCCCTAGATCTACGATCGACGAAGCGGTTGGATCGAGCGAGGCACACCAACCCCCGACTAAGAGACGCCGCGCCGCGGTCTCTCCGAGTCTCGGACGGTACTTGTCCCGCGCGCTGAAATATCGCGATACCTAAACGCGGCGCGCCGAGTGCCGCCTAGGCGGTTGTGGCGGGGGCGAGACGGAAGCTGCCGAGTGGTGAGAGAGACAAGAACGATTCTCGGTAACGGGTGAACTAGAAATACGAATTTGAAAAGAATTTACTGCATATCTATATCGTAATAAATTGTTTGCTCCAATATTGTGACGATTCAAGTTTTTCAAAAGAATAATAATTAGACTTACCCAACTCGTATCGGTATACCTCGAATTTACCCATTTTACCTATTTAATTATTCTTGTGTCTGAGGTCATTGAGATGCAACAGAAGTTCATTCCTTACTCTGTAACGTCGTTATGTTTATTAGATAAAAACTGTTGATTATCTGAAAGGTTCTTATTCGCGACGCTCACGACCGTTGGCGGCGCTGATCGCAGTCTGTCACGTGGTCTGTGAAGTGAGTCCTTGCGACTGTGTATAAGTGTAAAATACATTACACAGCTATCAAACATTTTATTCACATACGCCTTCTTATAACGGGTTCCAAAATTGGCCGACAGTTAGCGTATATATCGGTTCATGAGCATCGCGAATAAAAATTGATACAGTATATCTTAGTTTGCAAAAGTTCCAATCACTTCCTGCAATGGTGAATGAAGAATACAATTGTGTGTAATCAAGCGATCAGTGATAGTGTACTGTATATCTGCGTTACATCGACTTTATATAACATTAGTATAACAACATGGTTACGACAATTTCCTTTGAATGTATTTTGGTTTATTCCTTCGTATAAAGTTATACAAGAAAATGCAATGTTCCATTAATCTAGATTGCAGATTATATATTATTATTCTGATATTGACGACGGGTATCGTTGCCCAAGAATCTTTACGCCAGACTTTATAATAGTTCTGTAACTATTTAAAAGAAATGATCAGTTATTCGCACTCGCAAAAACATTTCGGTCATATATATAAATATTAAATATATATATATATATATATATAACTCCATAATTATTGCGAGTAATATAACCTAAAAACTATATCCACGATAAATTCCTACTTTACGAACACCCTGTGGGTTAGCCAAGTATACTTATATAACGCGCCGGCGGCCACGTATTCGCAGGGAGGCCACACGGTCTCCGCTCTTGCTTTTATTGCGAGCGCGGAGACTCGGTAAGCGCGTGGTCGTGGCGGTCTCCACGGACTTCCCCTCCCACCCTTTCTCATCCTCGTCCTCATCCTCTTTCTCCTCATTCCGAGTCGTCCGCCTCCTCCGCCTCTGTGCGGCCGTCCATCCATCCGTCCGTTTGCCGGCAGAAGGACGCGGCGCATCGAGTAGTGGAAAGAGGAGGTGGAGGCGAGTGGAAGTAGGAGGATGAAGAGGATGAGGCAGAGGAGGATGAGGAAGCGCCCGCTCGCAAAATACCTGAAAATGTAAAGCGTAGAGCTGGTGTAATGCTGCGAAGCGAACTCCGCAGTATTCAACGATCATTATCGATCCTTGCTGCAGCACGGAATCAATCGTCCGAATGCTCGGCGTATCCACTAGGTACGCCTAGATGTATAGAGGGTCGAGGCACGCCTCGATTATTCATTTACACCCGCTTGCTGCGCTGCCTCTCTTCTTCACCCTCGTCGCTCTGATGCCATCGACACCGCGTTGGGTTCGGTACGACCAAATATCGCGCCTACGTCACGACCAACTGTACCTACCGCTCTAACGGCGACGCTGCAGCCTATCGTAATTACATACTACTATAAAGGTTCGCGCGCTCCGTGCGTGTGTGAGTTTTACTGTTCAGTCGTGTTGGCGCGAGAGAAGTCGGAGCGCGGATCGAAGGGGACTTTACCACAGCCTACCTACTCGTACAAAAGCGCGAGTGACAGCTGGCTCTTGGCGTCTTGTCCCTTATGGCGCAATCCCGACTCTCGCTCTTTAATGCATAGTATAGTATGGAACATATACATCTATACATACTACTTGGAGTAAAGTGTGAGACCGATCAAATAACAAATAGGTAGATGCGTTGTACGTATATTATACCACAATACACGTTGGTGTAATAAAACTAGGAAAAAATAAACAAAAACACACACAATATGGATAGGGAAAATTGTTGCTTCATTTATTTATACCCATACAATACTTCTGTTGATTTTTATTTCGATTATATTCGACGATAGATTTGATATTAAAACAAAAAAAAAACAAAAAAGAAGAAGTATAAGCTTTTTACTAAATGCTTTTTGTTCAGTCTTTTATTTTTGTCTTTTTTTTTCAGCACAACTTCATGTATAGTTTGTATAGTACCTACGGAAAGAAATATCTGCAGTTGAAGACGGGCACTTTTTTTCATGCGTGAAATATAGATACTTATGATTTAATATATTCGTGCGGTTGGAATACTACGGTCGAAAGTATTATAGTGTCTTTCTATAGTTCAAATACGAAAAGGCAATTTTCTTTTCTTCTAAATATCGCGCATCACCGACATAAGACCGCAGTATTAACATGATTACTGCATGGAGGAGGTTTTATTAAACGGCATCTTCCGTCTCTTTACATGAAACATATATGAGGTATATCCCACGCGAACTCGGCTAATGTCCGACCCTGACCATCTCGGATTAGATAAAAAATTTTTTATATCATTGTTCCAGCTCTAAGAGACACCCACATTAACACAATATAATACATAGAATGACCAAAAATAGCCTATTTCAATATCAAACAACGTCTGTCAGCTATCTCGACATATGCAGTGGTTCCAAAAATATCTTACACCATTATTATCAGTATTTAGAACAAAGAAACAGAATTCTGCGGTTGAGGAACGAAAAGAATATAATATAGTAGAAGATAGATACAGGGGGTTGAGGATCAGCGAGTGAAAGAACGCGTCTTATATACACACACACACATACACACACCTGTGATGTACTAATACTCGTCACTCTCACGTGGCGACGGATGATCTGGGATAGCAGCAAAGGTCTGAGGTAGCTGGTACCCTGGACCCTCGCCACTTCGTCCAAGCCACACACTACTTACACTTCACACGACGTGGCTAAAGTTACGTGCGGGTTGTTATATATACCCGACGGGAACGGCGATTGAGACTAAAAAATATCTATCCTAGAAGGAAACTCTTAGAGATACCCGAATATAATAATGATACAAATATATATACCGAGCGTTTTCGTTGAGACTTGACAGTCCCCTTTCCCTACGGCAAAACCAACACAGGCGCGCACCGCGTGCGTGAAACTCGCTCGGGACGACCACTGGTCATCCCCTCTCGAACGAGCTTCACGCGGGTGTGTTGGTTTTGCCGTAGGAAGGAGATACCGTCAAGTCTCAACGAGAACGCTCGGTATATATACGCGGTATGTATAATATATTGTGCAAAAGGTCCGCGCGTTACTGATAAAGACGAACAATCTGACCTATGCTTAAGCTGTATAAATGTTCGCCATAATGTATCGTTCCTTTTTTTCTTAAATTTTTTTCATTTTAATTTAGTCTACCTGCATCTGCGACGCTTAGATAATATGCATCTAATCACGGTGTAGCGTTGATATGGTGTATAGAGCCAAGCTTTTTTCTTTGTTTGCGAAAACTGGTGGGTAGCTAAAACATACATAAAAGAATGCGTCAATCATCTTACGTTAGCCTCATCTAGATGGTAGAGAAAAATCATTATCTGAACAGAGGAGTGCAATATATACGAAGCTCGTCGTACCGGGAGCGCAATTACGCCGAGCGGCCTCGGTTCCACGGTTCCCTGGTTCCTCGCTTCCTCGCCTCCTCGCTTTCTCGGTTCCTCGCGGCATGGCAGGCGATGCCTGTCGGCGCGGCACACCGACGTAAAACATAATACTGCTTTCCACCCTCCGCCCTATCGCCCTCGCCACTACCTACGCCCATCATTACCACCCTGCTCAAGACGGGCGTCACGCTCGGAGACGATCATTGTTTTCCGCGAGGGACCGTGACAAACCCGTACCGTCGCGTCGGGGCGTTCGACGCCGGGCACCTACTTCCGAAGACGATGTAGATCGTAAACGACTATCGATCCAGAACGCACGGAGTACTATAAGGTACCGGAGTACGGACGTTTATCTCTCGCGAGGTAATGGCTACATACCTATATACATGTGTAGCTTAAAAATATTCGACAGTTGATGGATATAATATCCACCGACTGGATCGTCGCGTTTAGTTAGTTATATTTCGCACGGATACATAATATCGACGCCCGATACGAATAACAGCACTCGAAAACTAGCACAATTCAGGTTGAACCGAATATTACTTATTAGCAAGTGTCAGGTAGGTTTATTATAAGATTGAATTAATCATTCAATGATAAAATTGAATCGAGTTTTTGTGCATAATTGTGCATTTCCAATTTCATAATAAACCTACCTGACACTTACTAATGAGTAATATTCGCTTCTCCTGAATTGTGCTAGTTTTCGAGTGAATCTGAAACGTGCTATTTTTCATTCTCAATCTGAAACGTGTTCTTTTCCATCCGGAATCTGAAACATGCTCTTTTTCACTCGGAATCTGAAACGTGCTCTTTTCCACACGGAATCTGAAATGTGCTCCTTTCCACCCGGAATTTGAAACGTGCTCTTTTTCACCCGGAATCTGAAATGTGCTGTTATTCGTATCGGGCGTCGATATATTGTCTTCTATTTCGATATGATTTTTCGTAATGATCATATTTTTTGCGGCATTAGAACCTGATGTATATATATATCGGATATACGTGGGTGCACTCAGTGTCGGTGATCATCCCGAAACTTTATACGATAGTGAAATATTTAGTCCGTTCCGAAAGTCCAATCCATATTTTAGCTTCCTCCTAGTCCCTGATGGTCCTGAGTCCTTCAGCCTTGTTTCGAGGTGGTATATATTCGTGGACAGCTGCCGTTTTCGAAACAACGCAATTCTGTCTGAGGTACCATGTCATACCTACCTCTGCGTCTAACTCTAACTCTATATACTCTATATACCGCGCGTACACGCGCGAGACCAAAACTCGTAACATGCCTCGGGCTCCCTCACATCGTGAGAGCTAGGGCGAGAAACGGCATGGTATAGGTATATATATAGGAGCGGGAGAGGAGGGAAAAGCGTTTCTGATCCGGCACGAAGGTCCTGCGGGAACACGCTCGAGATTCGAACCCAGAACCTGCCGCCGGGTGGCGACCCGGAAGGATATCTACCCGTGCCATCGCTCATTTCCGCCCTCCCGCGTTGTACTACTGCCTTAGGGCGCGCAACGATATTACGTCTCTCTCTTTCTCTCTATATTCGAGATCTCCTCACTCATCGGAGGAGGTTTCGCACAGGCAGGCAACCAGACTTATGTATGTATGTATGTATGTATGTACAGTATATATAGCTAGATGCGGAACGAGTCACGTCCGATCCGTAAGACCTTCACAGATACGTAATATATTATACGTTTCCATGCACACCTATACAGATCAGAAACTGACAAACACGGTAACACCACGTCGCGCACGGACGGGAGAGAAGAGAAGAGAAGAGAAGAAAAGAGAAGAGAAAGAGCAGAGAAGACGCTCCGGATGCAAATTTTCCATCAAGGACTCATCGCCCTTCGACGTCCGGTGGGAAATATTTTCGTTGGAGACGGGAGCTATGGTGAAATGCAATTACGTTCAAGCCATGATTGGACGGAATGTATATGCTCGATATCAGGAGGATATCTACCTCGTTCCTTATTGTATTTGTGATTACTTATACACACCTACCGTAGGTATCTTCAGAGGGTCATTCTACGGAGACGTGCATCATGATCTAGGATAACCATGTATTCTACTAATTTCAGTATATTTATTTCAGAAGGAAGTTTGCGGATCAATAACATTTTTTCACCTCTCACCTATTTATCATACAAAGATTCTGCCTGCACTCAGAAAAAAGTCTTGTTGACACAACCAAAATTTGGGTGATTATATGCACAATCATATTTTTTGTTCAGTCAACCAAAAATTTTGTTGGAATAGCCAAAATTTTGGTTATCCCGACAAAATTTGGTTTTCTCAACAAAATTTTGGCTATCCCAACGAAATTTTTGGTTGCCTGAACAAAAAATTTGATTGACTGAACACCAAATGTGATTGTGCATATAATAACCAAATTTTGGTTGTTATTTTTCTGAGTGTGCCAGAGAAAAAAAAATTGTGAACCGTACCGTGTACCAATAATCAGCACCACAGAATTTATTTACTTAGTTTCTTGGTTTCTGCAGGTTTTTCATTTTTTTTTTTTTTTTTGCTTTTCTATCCTCGACTATACCTACCCAGGTACCAAACTAGTCGAGATTCTTAATTCCTTTTCACCTTCAGCCCCGCGAAAGGCCAATATTCCAACGAAGGTTGAGCCAAAACGAAAACATACACGTACCACGTAGATTCTCTCGCATGCGCCTATACTTGTCTTATATGCGCCTATATATCTATATATCTATACCTACCACGTAATCTACAGCAACCACTTATCCCGAGATACATAGGTACTACCTGTTCAGGGGTTCGGTGAAATACCGTGCTGAGGCCATATCCATTAAATATAGACACACAAGAACTACTTTGCAAACTCTCGTTGTTTGTTTTTTTTTTTTTTTTTTCTTTTTATCAAATATCTGTGTCTTTTAACTCACCTATATAGGCTATAGGTATACGCTATGTCGCTATCGATATATATGTACCTATAAATGCATGTATGTACTGTATAGCGAGATTATACGTGTATATTCGTTGCTGCAAGCGACGTTCGTCGCAGATAAAGTGGTGTCGAAAGACGAACGCGACCTGGGGTCGCCTTTTCGCGTCGAGTCTGCAGAGGGATGGATGGCCCCGGTCCATAGCCGAAGGAAGAGGGCGAGTTTTAATCATGGAGCTCCTTTGAGCTCCGCCGAGATTACCGTTAAGCCTTGCGCAGTCGCGCCTAGCCTCACGTCTTTCGCCAAGTTTTTGCTACCCCGAACAAATATCCCGGCTCTTACTCTCCCTTCATCTTCTTCTTCCTCTTCTTCTTCTGCTCCTGGCCTCGTGCTACCTTCGTCTGGACTTTAGTGCTTTTTCCTTGCTGGCTTCCTGCGCAGAGGATTATGGGACGGAGAAAATCAACTCATGACGTTTTTGGTCATTGAACACAGCTTTGAAATCTTACGTCGACGGATAGCTGATTAATTCGACTCATTTACACTTCTATTTCGCTACGATTAGTCACATCTGGTATAGATATATTATACGAAGGCAAAGGAATGGAGGCGGAATAAGGAAGAAGGAAGAGGATCTAATATAAACGAGAACGAGAGGCGAAACGGCGGCATTGCAGATACCTACGGTGTCCTTGATTAACGTTGCAACCGGTCTAATTACACGGTCAAGACTTCGGCGATACCCAACTCGACTGAATAGGAGATGGGTAAAGTCGAGGTGGTATACTGACATGACACAATCCGATATATGAGTCCAATGACCGTCATTACAACAGTAGGACATGTTTCATCTGATCAATCCGATCTCCAGTCTAGTTTGACGACAAAGCAATCATAAAGAATCGGTAGATTAGTATTATACGGTGTGTAGTTTATGGGCGCTGGAAAGTCTGCTGTAATCAGAATTGAAACCGGTCCAAAAGTTATTGAGCTATGCAGCAATGAAATTGCAAACTGCTGTGTATACCTCCTCCGCATTTGATTTTCAAATTGTTCTATATTTGGCGAAAAAGCTTATAAGTGACTCGAAAAGTATCAGCTAAAGAAATTTGATCTGAATCGCACTAACGCACCGCCGCCGATATTTACCCTCCATCTACCAAATTCGCATAGTGTCGATTCTTTCTGGATCTTCGGATATCTCGTATATGTAATGCGAAATACACGGAGAATAATGCGTCTATACAGTACGCCATTACAGAAGTTAGAGAACTGCAACGAAACTTAATGATGTTTACCATATCTAATAAATAATTAAACTTCGTATCTTTCCCTGAATCGTACACAGGGACGGCGAGCTGCGTAAATAGGGATCCGCGACCCCCAGAGAACGCAATTTTCTCGCAGGGTTGCAGCGACGGGTTGCTCTCAGGGTCTGTTTGCCGGGCGTCAGCGTTCGTTGCCGGCACCCTCTCAATTATAACCGTATTAAACCAGTCGGCGCGACTTTTTAACGCGTCAAAGAGTCGCCCCCGCGCACATAGTTGCTTGCGGCCTCCTGCAGTTCACCACCTCGCACTCCACGCCACCGTCCGCACTGGGGGATGCTAGGGTGGCAATCAGTCTGGCCCAGCCTTCGTCGCGGCTTCCAACGCCGCGGGGTGTTTCACGAGGTACGCGGCACGCGCGCTGACGAATGCGAGAGGGCGTCCAACGTGCGCTGCCAATGTCAGAGACGAATGCCCCAGCTTTTGGTACATACACATCTATACACAATACTACGTATACCTCAAGAGGGCGAATACCCTCGAGGTTACGGTATTGCAATGCATAATCTTTCAAAGATTGGGTAAAACAAGACATAGATTTGAGTGGGAAGAATTTTTGGATCTAATGAATCCTGAAACTAGTTATTTTCGTCAATTATATTATCGAAGGTAATTGAAATCTTGTGTCAAATCCTTTGCAATATTTAGAAATCATTTTTGGAACTTCTGAAATGCTATGAAAATCATCTTTTGAATCCTTTCAGAAGTTCAAATCCTGTTACACTAAGAAAAAGGTCTTGTTGACACAACCAAAATTTGGGTTATTATATGGACAATCAAATTTTTTGTTCAGTCAACCAAAAATTTCGTTGGGACAGCCAAAATTTTGTTGGGAAAACCAAATTTTGTTGGGACAACCAAAATTTTGGCTATTCCAACAAAATTTTTGGTTGACTGAACAAAAAATGTGATTGTCTATATAATAACCCAAATTTTGGTTGTGGCAACAAGACTTTTTTCTGAGTGTACAGCTCCGCGACATCATCTTCCAAGGTCTCGAAGTGTGTAATTGCAACACTGGGAAATGACGAAGAGTTTCCTTCCACGTCTTTCTTCTTCGTCTTCTTTACCTGTATCGAAAGGAACATATGTTATACATAATATGTGGATAGGATCTATAACGACGATTCTATCCATGACAAATGTCACTCTGTTCTATATCAGCTCTACAGTTGAAATAGGAATTAGCTTACAGCCAACATGACAAGAATCTAGAATGAGCACAGACCTAGAGAGCTGTGGCGACGATTGAAATATTCACTCTTCAATTGTCGCACCACGATCATAATTACTAGCCACGGAAGCAGCAGCGACCTTTCGCTGGCTAATGGATCGATTGGCCACTACCACTAGCACCATACTATGCCTGCAGCTACCACCATCCATTCCTTGTACATTGTATCCTCCAACCATAATTGAGGTCGTTTCCTAGGTTCGTTCTATACCCACATTCTACACTCTACTATTTTATATACCTAACTATCCACCCCCGAGCTCAATGTCCAACGATGGATCCAGGCGTTACGCGAGAATACATTACATACGTATATGCTGTGTATATGTCTGATCCGATATCTAACTCGACCTCAACCAGGCAACAGGAAAGGTGGCATAGTTATACCGGGAGAGTCGATTGACGACGGTCTGCTCAGAACGAGCTGGGCAGAAATGGAGCAGCTAGCTGCTCGAGTCCAGCCTTTCGACCAGGAATATCTAGGGGTTGATGGGCTAGGCTCGGGGTCGGAATACATTATGTGGTCTGATCTATAGTATATCTACGGAGCTGAAGCACAAGCTTAAGTCCCTCAACTTTTTCCGAGATAATCAACGGAGCCACCGCAAAACCCACCCCCAGGATCCTTGCACGTTCTTCGCGCAGCTATCTCTAGTTTCATCAGAAGAAAAAGGTCCGTTTATCCATAAGATATTCCCTCACCGTATGTATACTACTACTGTATATGACGAGTGCGAAGTTTGATCGATTGACTTGACGCCCGAGCTGGCGGACTTCTGTGCAATTATTATAAATGTGCAAATATATTGATTGTAATCTAATGTGAGGTACTCTGGCCTTGGTAATTCACCATTGCACCACTGGGTTCTGGCATCCAATACAACGACTAGCTATTACCGTTCCGGATTTGGTTAACCTTCTTCAGGACTGTTGGAGACTAGATTTACGTTTTGAAACCCTCTTGAAACTTTGAACCCTGATGAAAATTTTCTGCACACCGCTGCGAAAGGTTTTTTGCGCCTACACTTCCATCGCTGGAAGTTGAAATTCTTGTTCAATACACGTACTATCATACTCTAGAAGTAGTATGTGCTTTTTGATTGTACTCCTTTTTAGTCATTCGAAGAATTAAAGAAAAATGTTGTTTTTTTTTTTTTTACAAATTTTCAGATAGGTCCTTCATTTGAGAAAGTCGTGCCTTTTGTTGGTTTTTGAATTATTAATATAGCTACATGTTGAAATGCCCAAATGACGCGCGTGCACAAAGTTACGTTAGCAAGAATTTAAGCACCGCGTGTCTGAGGGTGCAGAAGTTTCCCAGTTGCCAGTTGCCGCAGACTTACGATCAGCTCGAAACCTCGTTTAAGGCTATATCTTCTTTAATAAGCTTGCTACCGCTGGCTGCCGCGGTACTGTGCTGTGCTACGCTGTAGGTACTGTGCGCGACGTATATCCGTATCGGCAGCAGCGTAGCGGTAACGTGGTTCGGTCGACGGACGGAACCGACTCCCCCGTACTCTGCATTTGCCACCTAGGTGGGCGGAGGTAAATAGACGTACGTATGTAGGTAGGTAATATATACCCGGCTGGCTATACGTAATATGTTCGTATAGCTATGTAGAGGTATATTCGAACGTGCAACTATTGGAGCTGACGAAGTACGTGAAGCATGTTACGTATGTGTAGGTGTAGGTATATGTAGGTATGTATAAATGTATGTATGTATGTCACATCCAGTGTGCAGGAAAGTTTGTCCCTTTGCTATAGCGGGTTCCAAAAATTATACATCATTTTTTGGATGAACGATAGAAATATACACGAGCAAACAAAACCCGTAAAATTTCAATCCGTCATTTGAATATTTTCTGGTAGCTCGACGGATGGTAAATTCATGAGATTTTTGTAAAACTAGCATCGAAATTTAGGTGACATATCCTGGGATTTCATTTTTGTTTATGTTTTTTGTTTTTTTTTCATTTTTTCACCTCTGGTATGTAAAAAATTTGTAAATAGAAGTCCGTTGAATATCAACATTCACTAGTCGATCAAAATATACGTTGAAGGGTTTGAAACACAAATTTTAACATTTTTTAAAGTACATTGCAGGTATATATTGAGCGATCAGTAAATGTTGATGTAATGGATTTCAATTTATGTACAAGTTTCTTGTTCAGCGATGAAGGAAAATGGTATCAGAGAGCGTAACTTCGACTTCGATAAATTTTGTAAAACGAAATCAATAAAAAATTCTCACATACTTTGTTAATAACAAAATCAGATCGTTTTGAAATCTGGAATTAAAGGCTTTCTTTGGGATCAAAATAAAAAGGAATAAGTAGTACATAAAATATGAAAAAAAATGTAAGAAGCCCTTTTCTGAACAACGGAAACTAAAAAAAAAAAAAAAACGGCGTCTTCCTTGCGCAAAAATTGCTATATACATCAATATTATTCGCTCATCTGGTCCAAAAGACATTCTTGTAACATCTGCAACCAAAAAGCAGTTCTGATTTATCTTTATTTTTCAATTAACGGTACCTACATCCCGAAACTTGAAACTACTTATGGATTACGAACCGTGCTACCCACTCATTGATCATGAGTATACACATAGCTAGAGTCTAGAGCTCGCACAGTCGGTTGCGCATTTGAAAAGTATAAGCATCTATGTGTACCTGCGCGCATATACCTGTTATACACATTATCCCCTGACTTCACGACCATCGACTGACTCTAGCTATGTACCCACGCGATAACGCATATACTGTGAAAATGTTATCAGAAATTAATATATAGGGGGAGGTCACGTAATCTCTGAAATACAAGTTTATCTTTTTTGTATTTCGAAATTTGTATACCGCCCGTGAAAGGAATTAGTCATAGTTAAAACCCCGTGTAACTATAATAATTCATCCGTGTATACATATATATGTGTTCAAGTTTCACGATCTCCGACTATACAACTTTATTCACGGTGAAACTAACTTTTAGATATTCGTCTTGGCCCCCTCACCCTGTATAGTTGCGCAGCACGGAGTCATTAGGCTCTATACGATCTACGCGTATTGCAGCAAGTCGTACGAAATGGAACGTAACTGGTTCCGCCCCTCCGAATACTCCACAGTCTTTAGTCTTAACCCTACGTCCGTATACTTCGTATACCGTCGGTCTAACCGTTCTCGAATCTCTCCCCCCCCCCCCCCCCGCCCTTGGGTAAGTCGAGACGCCGCACCGGCACGACTCGACTCGGTTCGGGAAGAACACCCGCCGCGACGCACCACCGGACGCCTCGCAATATACGGCAGCCACTTTCAACCGTGTCCCATCCCTCCCCAACCGCTCACCCACGTCCCACTCGGTTTTCCACCCACACAGACCCCCTACTACTCTCTACCGCTCGGCTGGCGCTCGAGGCTTGCGCTAGGGAGGAAGACTGATCGAATTACCAACGTCTCCGTCGCTACTGCGTTCCTCTGCTCCCTCCGGACTCCGTAGTACGGAGTACTGCGTTTGCTCTCTTTATCTTTATCTTTCTTTTTCTTTTTCTTTTTCTTTTTCTCTTTCTCTTTCTTTCGCTTTAACGCCCGCGCGGCTGTCTCTATTTTTGAAAAGTTCAACCTGCAGTGGTATAGGTATAGGTAGCTGTAAGTATTAGGTATAAATCTGGCAGAAGCTTTGCTGCGCTTTTCAAACCGTGCGGAACTTTCGTTGATCGTTAGAATGACGTATGTATACACGTCGACTTAAAGCACGTGTGATGAGGAATTAGATATATTCAGAAATTTCAACTGATCTACGGCGTGTGATAATAATACACGCATTCATTATCGAAAGATCGACACGCTAATAGTTCACACGGTATGGTTGTTATTACTACTCGCGCGGTTTCTTCATTTCAACGATGTTTTATGCAAACTGAACTGCATAGATGAATAGATAGATCGATTTTTCATAAAGAATTTAATAGAAAATGAAGTTAATTGCATCCCAAGAGAAATGCGACGTGTGTGAGTTCTTCACGTTGTCCGTTCTTCCATTCGATTTTGACAAAAAAAAAAAATTTCAGAAATATCTTGAATAGTTTGTATAGATCTGATATCAAATTTAAGAAGAATTGATCAAGGGGTTTGCGAAGGGTAGGGAAAAGTGTGTTTCTTAAGGAAGAATCGATATCCCGGCAATCGTTCGTACGATTGCAATGAAATTTGGTTGGTTTGTTCTTCTCGAGGCACCGAGCTTCTTCGCCAAATTTAGCACAATTTCGAAATCAAATGTGGAAGGGGTAGCAATTTGAAATTTCATTGCGGCGCATAGCTCGATAACTGCGTTGGAAGGTTCGCACCGAAATTCACAGTAGAACCCCGTTTTACCATAAGCTATATATTGGGATACGTTTCTTGAATACTTAAAAAAAGATGATAAAAATTTCATGCACACATTAACAATTCCGATAACATCCGACTTTCTGACCATTATATAAGGATACGATTATAAAGTATAACAAATTGTGGTTGAATTTTTCATTCCTGATTATAATAACCATATACATACCTACCCCGTTGATTATTGCTGGCTATTAACCACTTGGGCAGGTATCCATCGAGCCGCGAACGATACGTATACCAAAGTTGACAACTGAACGATGATTATTTACAGTTTATCGATAGCATGACAACTACGTGTGTAATTACCCCTACACGCAATAATTATTCAAACATCGGGAAAATTTATCGTCGAACAATTCCGTTGAACAAGACACTGCGAGGCATGGTATCAGGGGTGCAGGAATTGACGTACATATGACACAACTGCCATTAATAAGTTATCTCGTCGATCAAAAACGGCTGCAGATATTCAGCTGATCCCAAACGGGGATGAAATTATCTGGTTCAAAATTTCGGGGGTGAGAGTTCGTTTTGTTTGATTAAACAAGAAACTATAAAGTACCGAATGCAGCTCATGGAATGATATATCCAAAAACGATAGACGTACCCTTTATAGTTTCAAATTCCAGCAACTAAACCAGAGAAACTAATAACGATTGTTTATGAATATAGCTATCGACATCAACGCAAATGAGATGGAATTATTCTGAAACTGAAGGGCGCGTATAGAGCCAATGCCTTAAATCCTGCAGGATATGTAGAGAGAGGTCATCTCCCGGTGCACTCGGAACTCGAAACTCGGAACTCGGAAACTCTGTACTTGAAACTACGACCTCGAGGACTAAATAACCAAATTATTCGTGGAGATACGGATAAAGGACTGATCACTGTCGGACCAGAAGAGCAAATAGCCATGGTCAAACCCAAACCCTCTTTATCTCTGGGTTTGAATTGCGACGTTGAATCGTCCTCTCCCGTTTTTCTACAGACTCGATCGTGCTTCAAAATTCGTTCTTCCCTTTTCGGATCGCGATCGCTTCGACTAGAATTATAGTGGAAGTCATATCGAGCGATTGGGAATCAGGATTCGATGAAACCACGATCGCAAGTCTTATAGGTATATGAATACAGGGTGACCCAGAACTCCCGCACCACCCGGAACAGGCAGGTTCCTTATCGAATTCTGGGACGAAAGTTCCTTTACGAAAACTCTCTAAGGCCAACTTTTCTCGAGTTATTATAAAAATTGTAATTGACTAATCAGAGCGTCTCTCTATATGACCGTAACTATGGAGCGAATGACCTGGACCGCTAAAACTATGGAGCGGTTGACGTGAATGGCCAAAAACTATGGAGCGGACGACCTGGACCGCTGAGACTATGAAGCAATTGACTAGAAAGACGCTCTGATTGGTTAATCGCGATTTTTAATAACTCGAGAACCGTTGGCCTCAGAGAGTTTTCGAAAAGGAACTTTCGTATCAGAATTTGATAAGGAACCTGCCTGTTCCGGATGGTGCGAGAGTTCTAGGTCACCCTGTATAGTGACGAATAAGAATTTTACTCTCGTCGCGTACATTCATGTGTGTATTAGGGATTATGATTAAGCTGCGATATGATTCGTCGACAAATATAGTCGTGTATATATATATGTGCATATATGGTCGCGTTTTTCAGGCCTGACCTTTGCATGACGCAACAATGACTTTATAGGTCGTGTATATATATCTGTATATATAGATATTACATAACGGCGTAGCGGCACCGCGTGCGTATGACAGCACTATAGCCAGCAGGCAGGCCGGGCAGCCGACGCCCCGATACATATATACACGAAAATGTGTATGTATATAGTAGTGTAGGTATATATGGTCGGAGCACTCGGTCGGAAAGTTCGCAGGCCGGCGACCGCGACGGCAGCGTCCGACTCTCTGCACTCTGCAATTACGAGCAATTTCCCAGCAACCCCCTTCTCGCACTCTCTCTTTTGCTTCTTCCTCTGCTCTTTCGCCTCTTTCCGACCATTTCCCATTTCCCTCTTCCCAACACCCCAAACGGCAAACGAAACTACGCCAGACGCACCCCCCCCCCTGCCGCGAACGAACGAGAGCTGAGGGAGTTTGGCGAAATATGTACCCTGGTTCGTAACTAGTAACTAGACGGGAAGGAAATACCTACGCGGCGCTATACGCGTCGAATGGTAGAGACGGAGCGCGCGGCGACTGACGGTTACAGAAGTAGAGCGCTAAAGGCACGTATAACAGTTTTGGCGTATATCGGTATATGTATGTGTCCCCGTTCAATAGGTGTGCGCGACGTCTTTGAAAGAAGTCAACAACGTGGCTATATACAGTAGTAGAGCTTCAGCTTCAAACTACCGCGCCGCGTGGCTATTTATTATATGAGGCTTGAAGGCTGGCGTGGAGGGCTGGAGTGGGAGACCGGGATTCCCCGCGGATCGTGTTATTCGTACAGCCTGGTGAGCCCATGGTGAGAGTCCGGAGTCCTTGCGCTATATATGCGCACATCCGCTGCTCCGTCATATCCGGCATCCGTGTAATTGCGAACCTGCATAACGCGAGTCACATATACAGCGGCTATCGAAACGGCTATAACGAAACTCGTCGCGTTCACAGCAGCTATGAGAAAAAAATTCAGAATTGACGATGATATCAGCCGCGAAACTATAGCTTTCAGTATTTTTTTGGTTTTTTGTACGTTATTATTATTGCGATATTATACAGGGTGACCTAGAACTCTCGCACCATCCGGAACAGGCAGGTTCCTTATCAAATTCTGATACGAAAGTTCCTTTTTGAAAACTCTCTAAGGCCAACGGTTCTCGAGTTATTAAAAATCGCGATTAACCAATCAGAGCGTCTTTCTAGTCAATTGCTTCATAGTCTCAGCGGTCCAGGTCGTCCGCTCCATAGTTTTTGGCCATTCACGTCAACCGCTCCATAGTTTTAGCGGTCCAGGTCATTCGCTCCATATAGTTACGGTCATATATAGAGAGACGCTCTGATTAGTCAATTACAATTTTTATAATAACTCGAGAAAAGTTGGCCTTAGAGAGTTTTCGTAAAGGAACTTTCGTCCCAGAATTCGATAAGGAACCTGCCCGTTCCGGGTAGTGCGGGAGTTCTGGGTCACCCTGTATAGGTAGCATTTCACAGTCGCATCTGAGGGAGGCGTTGGTATAGTTCTGGTCTCCGTTTTTTCACTTTTTGACAAGAACCATGCCGCAATACCGCCTCGACGAAGTTGCGATGATCAAGAAAGTTCGACGTTCAACGTAAAGTCACAAAACACAACGGAGTTAGGAGACGTGAACTATGCTGTGCTTCGCTTCACGCGCGGCACATCGATCAAGTTCTGTCCAATTGTATAGCTTGTGTACCTGCGCGAAACTTATACCTCAGGATAAGTTTGGCACATCAGCGACTACACGTACAGCTATACAGGGTGACCCAAGACCCCCGGACCGGAAGGAATGGGTGAATTCCTCGTTGGATTTTGAGACGAAATTTCCTTTTCGAAAACTTCGTCCGATCAACGGTGTCCAAGTTATTAAAGATAAAGAGTAGCCAATCAGCGCCTCGCTTTAGGTCCGTGCCAGTGCCGGGTCAATAGTGAACGGCGGGCAGGGCCCGTGGTTTATAATAATGATAATAATAATACGCGTCGATCGTAAAGTGAAGAAGAAAGTAGCCAAATGTAAAATAAACCACGGGCCCTGCCCGCCGTTCACTATTGACCCGGCACTGGCACGGACCTAAAGCGAGGCGCTGATTGGCTACTCTTTATCTTTAATAACTTGGACACCGTTGATCGGACGAAGTTTTCGAAAAGGAAATTTCGTCTCAAAATCCAACGAGGAATTCACCCATTCCTTCCGGTCCGGGGGTCTTGGGTCACCCTGTATAATATGGACGAGGCTATATATGGAGTCCAAAAATGAATTAGAATGATAAAACTTTGATTTTCATCTGGTGTCACTATCAAATACTTGAAGGGTACGAATTTCGATCCTAAAAAAAGGAAAAAAAAAATCAAATTTCTGGTAGAAACCGGCTAGCCGTGAGCGCGCCTTTATCATATCTATGTGTACGTATATAATACGTGTGGGAGTAGATAGCGTCCGCATTTTATTCCGTCGCGCACTAGTGTCCCTCCCTCCCGCTACCGCATCGCTATTCGCATCCTCGTGGCGCGGATCTCGCGTAGCCGTCGCGACGCCGTCCCCTAGGGCGGTAGAGGGTTATACGTCGAGAGCAGGCGTGGGATGACGACCGGGGCGAGGGACTCGCGCGTGACCGCGACCGAGCCGAGCCGCGCCCTCCTCGCCCGCACCGGACGCAACTCGCGCCGCATCGCAGTTACAGAAACTTTTTTTTTTTTTTTCATTTATTCTGTTCTTTTTTTTTTTTTTTTTCTTCATCCTCCCTTTTTTCCTCGCCCAACCATTCGCTACTCTCTTTTTGCCTCTCCGCTATACTGCAGCCAACTTTCCGGCACCTAAATACCGCGCTGCGTCGCGTCCAGTAGAAAACCAGCATATCCACGCGGATTTCGTGGTCTGGATTCTGCAAACAAACCGCCTCCGTTTTCTCCCCCCCCCCCCCCCCCCTCCCCTCTTCTTTTACCTCCACGTCGCGTTTCTCGGCGACGAAATCTCCCATTATACTCTTTCTCTTTTTATACCCCACTTTTTTTTTTTTTTTTTTTTTTTGTGTATCCTCTTCTTACACGCCAGCGAGGAAGACAGCAACTAGAGAAATCGCGTCGTATATAGCATCGCGGGTAATCTCCTCAGACCCTACCGCAATGACGGAGTAGGTACGGATCTGCCTTTGTTGGAAATCGCTCCACGCCGCACGGTCCTTCGCCAACTGTATGTCTGAATCGTTGGTCTTCCTTCCTCTCCGGGTTCGATTACCCACCCCGGAGCTGGCTATTAGTAGCCTCCGTCACTCTCCCTCCCGTCAGTATGTATGTACATATATACTATATACGTCGCTCGTCTTTTCAGCCACCTCAAACCCTCGTCGATCTCTCGCGCCTCGCACTACCGTCTAGCTAAAACTAAGCGGTAGCTTCTCGCGTCTCTCCGGTCTCTCCCAAGGCTCATATATCGTCGACTCTGGATCCGAGGACTGTCGCCGTTATTCTGGTCTCGTTTTCGTCTCGGCTCGCTGCTCCGCTTGGGTGGCTATACGGAAGAACGCGACGCGATGTGAGCGTATAACTAACCACGGTAGCTTGCTCGCTGCTGACACATGCACACACACACACACACACACACACTCGAACGGTCGAGTGTTAAAACAGGTTGAGGAGAGTTCGCAGATTTGCATGAAATTAACTGAAGCAAATATGATATCTGTTACGCACGCTGTCACGCCGCGTGTATTAATACAACCGAAATTTTGGGTTTTCCTTATGAGATCTCGGCGTTTTTGAAAGGCACGAAAAGCAATTTCGTTCAGCTGATATATCCTCTTCCTGCTGCAGGCTAAGGACTTCCAGGATCTGGATTCGACTCGCAATCGAGAGATTCGGGTCCCGCTTGGATCGGTCCGCCTTCTCGGAAGGTCCGCATTATACAGGTTTCGGCAGTCGTCGTGTGAGAGGCTGAATCGTCCGCCTCCGTCGCGGTATTTTTACGCGAATATATTTTTTACCGTAGAATACATGCAGTTTCGCCGGACTACCTCAAGGCTCAAGGCTCAATCATAAACTTAATTTCGAGAATTCATTTAACTCTTTCTTCACTTCGGAGTTATATATCCTAAGCGGAAAAAGAACGATCGCAATCTTTTGATAACAGTTATTAACAAAATGATCGGAACGAAAATAGACCAGAGAACCTGCACTGGCTAGCTGCGGGTGAGTCAGAATTTAATATGCATGGTATGGACCAAGCGCGGTTCACCAACGCCCATCAATCCATCGAGCATTTTCTATCTATCCGTATACATGCCTATACGGGACGCCAGCCTCTCGCTCATTAATTGCATCGGATAGTAATCGTAGTGGTACGTAGTACAGTGGCTTCGTCGGTACAGTATGGCAGATATTTGAATCAAATGTCTCTCACACCGGACTATTCCTAATTTATCATAATCAAATTTGCTCAAATCTGGTCGACAGCTGCGCAGCTTAATGGTAAAGGATAAGGGAAAAATGTATTTTGTAAAGATATATTGATGATTGGCGATGATTGCTATTTGGATGAAATTTCCTTGGTTGACTTGGATACTTCTTAATACGGTACCGAGATATTTGCACCGAATATATAAGAACACGATTTCAAAATCAAATGTGGGAGGGGTACACTCAGAAAAAGGTCTTGTTGACACAACCAAAATTTGGGTTATTATATGCATAATCACATTTTTTGTTCAGGTGTACACATGGCTGAGAATCAGTTGAAGTCAGGTGAAGTCAGTTGAAGTCAGCTGAAGTCACTTGAAGTCAGTTGAAGTCAGTTGAAGTCAGTTGAAGTTAGCTGAGTCAGTTGAAGTCAGTTGAAAAGTCAGCTGAAGTCACTTGGAGTCAGCTGAAGTCACTTGAAGTCACTTGAAGTCAGTTGAAGTCAGTTGAAGTCCGCTGAAGTCAGTTAGTCAGTGAGTCAATTGAAGTCAGCTGAAGTCAGCTGAAGTCACTTGAAGTCCCTTGAAGTCAGCTGAAGTCAGTGAGTCACTTGAAGTCAGCTGAAGTCAGTTGAAGTCAGCTGAAGTCAGTTGAAAAGTCAGTTGAAGTCAGTTGAAAAGTCACTTGAAGTCAGCTGAAGTCACTTGAAGTCAGCTGAAGGCAGTTAAAGTCAGCTGAAGTCATTTGAAGTCACTTGAAGTCAGTTAGTCAGTTGAAGTCAGCTGGAGTCACTTGAAGTCAGCTGAAGTCAGCTGAAGTCAGTTGAAGTCAGTTGAAGTCAGTTGAAGTCAGTTGACTTCATGAAGTCTTGAAGTCTTGAAGTCAGGTGTACGGTCAATCGACGAGTGGTTAACCCCTCGACAAGACCTTTCTCTGAGTGTAGCAATTTGAAATTTCAGTTGTAGCCACGCATCGCCGCTTCTATATCGCGTTTGAAACACATCTTCAAGTGACATTTTGGTCTTATGATTAGGTCAGAGGTAGAAAAGAGCCTGAAGATAGAATAGGTGTAGGAGCTCTTGAAGAAAGAGGAGCGTATACATACTCTTTATTAAAAATATAAAAAACGTTCCTGCAATATTCTGCAAAACGAGCGCGCAGTTATATTGCCAGTTTTAGAAGAGTGCCCCCTGTTGACTTCAATCACCCTCCGCGTCACTTCACCATCTTCTTTCGTGAGTCAGTGTCATTCTTTATCCGAGATCTTTCGTCCTTTAGGCAACCATAAGTATACCCACCCATATATTATTTTAAAATCTGCACTGCAGTATATACGGCGCTTATTCAGATGTGAATAAAAAAAACCTGTTAATGTCACATCGCAGCCATGTATAGTTCCATGTATAGTTCTTCACCCTGTTATACACATATTTAACAATTTGAATCGTAGATACCTACACATGCTTCACTAACGCAATAATATGCGCTAAAAATAGGGTTCGTGATCGTCATCTGTCCCGTGCGATATCTCACCCTTAAAATTTCCGAATTTATTGACCTGCAGTTCATGGGGTGCTGCACAGACCACCACGCTCCCGTCTAACCGAGAGTAATATATTGCGCTTAAATTCAATAAACGGTGCACAAGGCGCCGCAGAGCGCGTTCTCGCGGACCAGTGCCTGCCGGGTAATACGTAATGCATCCCCGGTCCGATTATGGCCAGGCGTTCGCGGACCGCTACCACGCTTCTCGATATCGTTGAAATATTCAACGACTTTTCCCTCGATTTACCCGCCCCTACTTTCCCTCGTTTATTCGTTCATTCGACCAAGTATTTCCCCGCTTTTCAAGCCCTCATATACCTTTATTCACCGTCTCTCTCTATCTCTCTCTCTCCCGGCGCGATACCCGTGGTGATTTCGAGCGGGAAAAACCGAGGATATAGATATAGTCGCGAAAAACATTCGTTGAAAGGAACGCGGATTTTCTACAAAACGGAGAAGAAGCTATATAGATAGTGATACGACCGACAGCGAGCGGGGAAACAAATAAGAAAGACACCGCAGTCGGGTAGGGAAAGGAAAGCTTCAGTCACTTACCATACAGATTAGGTGCGGGTGGAAAGTTGAACGGAGAAAATCGTGGAAGTCGAGGACATGGTTGGGCTCTAACGACTCCGATAGTCTGTGCGGTAGCCGCAGTGGCACCCTTCGAGCGAATAAAACGGGGTGCATACGCTTACAAGCTAACGATTAACTGTAGGTATTATATCTATCTATCTACCAATCCACGTGGATTGAGCCTGTGTCCGTATGTATATACACGTGTGTGTGTGTTTCTCTTTCAAGAAGTTATTCTGTCTATATTCCGCGTGCCAGTTTTACGCGCGGTTAATGTCTGCAATTATCCTCCGCAGCTGTGAAATTGCGTCTTCACAGCGTGGTTTTCCTACAGTCATTAAAGCGACGTGGTGGTGAGCAATTCTTCTGGTATATACCATACCAAGACGTGATCCTTAAATTTATCAAGACTCTGGATCTGAATGAGGTGAAATTCCAATTTGACGGAGGTCAAGGAATCAGGGAAGAACATATACGCCTCACAATGAAATATTTTTGGAGGTACAGTGTGGTTTGTTAAGACTTTCTCTTCACCGCCACAGTGGTTCAACTGTGATCTGGTACAACAGTCAAGATCTATGAGCCATCGCCTTTTGTGGAACAATTAATATCAACACACCAAAAACTCATAGCTGTTCAACTGATGTGATGAATTATTGTGGACGAAGAAATCTAGAAATCCCATCATGCAGTTATACTCATGAATTCTCACGACGCACAGTGGGGAATTTTCACGAAAACGTGGCCAAAATTCAAAAAACGAACTTTCCCATGCAAGTATAACGACCGGGGGGATTGGTTAAGAATTAATTTCTGCGTAACCTCCCGGTTGTCCCGACCCTTTAACCCTTACAGTCTCTTAGATATTTCAGTTCAAAGTTGACCCTCGTCCGTGACAGTCACGTACCTGAATTTCGGTTTCACATCCGCTCTAACTTTGAACACTCATAACTTGACAGTGTAAAGTGATAATCAATTTCGACAAAATGGATGATCTTCCTCAAGGTATGTAGAAAATTTTGCTCATTTGACAATTAAAAAATAGTCTTTATTGTCCATGTTTACGTAGTCTAACGATAATCCTGAAAAGTGCTTTCGTTTGGAAATAAATATTGACTTTGCGTAGACTTTTAGTTGAGAGTCCCACGACATCCCGCCTTCGTTTTTTTTTTTAATTTTAGCTCAGAATATCAGCTTTCGAATGAAGTGTGGATCAGACTGCGCAAACCTGCGCGGGCTGATCCAGAGCATTTTTAGTGAACGTATGCGCGTTCCGAGGTGGCCCCCGGCGCGGCGGCGCTCGGTCGGCGCGCCGCGTTCCATGCCAGTTCAGCTGCCTACTGTCGGCGCAAAAAGGTTTGGCCCCTGTGTTTGAGTGTTCATAACTTCTACAGGAAAATTGGTAGAGCATCGAGTCTAGAAAGATCGGAAAGCGCCAAGTTTTCTGCGTCTAATGGTTGTTCGCAAATTTCCGTGTAAAAATCGTGAAAGCCGTTATGATCTCCGAAAAGTTAAAAAAACGTAGTTTTTCGGAGTCCATCGCCGTACGTCAACTTCAACTCGTCACCGTTGATCTGAAATGAGTGTAAAAAATCTGGAAAAATTTAGAAATATTCCTTGAACATTGACGAACATGATAGAGTTTGGTAAATCCAAAAATATTCACAAACCTGGACACCAGGTGCAAAAAAGTCCAATAGTGCGATTTGGGGAACGGATCGGTACGGATGAATCAAAATTATCGGATCGGTACGGATGAATCAAAATTATCGTCAGGATATACACTTTTTGATTCCGCAATCAGTTTTTGGTTCGCAATAGCGGACTTCCAGTAATCGACGTCAACAATTTTTCAAATTTGCGCGGTGCCGCCTGTGTCCTAGCTGCGATATTCGTCGCTGCATTTCCCTCCCGCCGCGCCCGTCGCAGACTCAATTGTTACTCGGGGCCACTGATATAACAATGTGAATGCAGCGAAGAATATCGCGGCTGGGACACACGCGGCCCCGGTCAAATTTGAAAAATTGTTGACGTCGATTACTGGAAGTCCGCTATTGCGAACCAAAAACTGATTACGGAATCAAAAAATGTATATCCTGACGATAATTTTGAGCCGGCTCAGGTTTGTCCGTACCGATCCGTTCGCCAAATCGCACCATTGGACCTTTTTGCACCTGGTGTCCAGGTTTGTGAATATTTTTGGATTTACCAAACTCTATTATGTTCGTCAATGTTCAGGGAATGTTTCTGAATTTTTCCAGATTTTTTACACTCATTTCAGATCAACGGTGACGAGTTGAAGTTGACGTACGGCGATGGACTCCGAAAAACTACGTTTTTTAACTTTTCGGAGATCATAACGGCTTTCACGATTTTTACACGGAAATTTGCAAACAACCATTAGACGTAGAAAACTTGGCGCTTTCCGATCTTTCTAGACTCGATGCTCTACCAATTTTCGTGTAGAAGTTATGATCACTCAAACAGAGGGGCCAAACCTTTTTGCGCCGACAGTAGTTAGCCGAGCTGGGCAGGTAGCTCGCTTACTTGGAACTTTCTCACCCTAAGCGGACTCGGTCGACTGGCTTACTCTAACAATGGATTCGAAATATTAATATATTGTTAATGAAAATTCTGATACCTGATTTATCATACGTACAATTTGTTTCCGAGAGGCGAAGGGATTTATTCGAAATTTGTTATTGTATTCGAAACGCCAAATCCGCATTCTAATGAAATGTTACTAAATGCACAAAGGCGTATCTCTTATCCTCATTCAGTTACAATGCCATTTATAATTAATACGAAATACTATTCTTTCTATCTAGGTTCTGAAACTTCTCCTATCATCTTCAAGCGAAGGGAAATCCTTTCAATAAAAAAGGGAGCAGTTTTCGTCAGAAACCATTATTCCACTATTAGCGAGCCTAGCTATCACACATGAAGATCTCTATCCGGCTTCGGATTGACTTATGACTTTTAATTTCTGGAAATAAAGACTTTGTTTACTACATTGCAAGAGAATAATTATTTTCCCCGAAATTCCCGAATCTATTGTCTAATTTAGTATAGCACATATATTTTAGGTACACTCTTTTATTTTTCCGAATTTGAATATCGGATTCGTAATCAGCAACCCCGAAAACATCAGTAAAGTGTATAATCAATCGTGTTTTCTATGAAATTCATGTCTGAGTCGGCCATATTAAGTCCGCCATTTTGTTTTTCCAAATTCGAATATCAGATTCGTAATCAGCGACCCCAAAAACATCGGTAAAGTGCATAATCAATCGTGTTTTTTACGAAATTCCTGTCTCCATCGGCCATATTGAAGCCGCCATTTTTTTTTCCAAATTTCGATACCAGATTCGTAATCAGCGACCCCGAAAACATCGATAAGGTGTATAATCAATCGTGTTTTTTACGAAACTGATGTCTCCATCGGCCATATTGGAACCGCCATTTTTTTTTCTCCATATTTCGATACCAGATTCGTAATCAGCGACCCCGAAAACATCCGTAAGGTGTATAATCAATCGTGTTTTTTACGAAATTGATGTCTCCATCGGCCATATTGGAGCCGCCATTTTTTTTTTCCAAATTTCGATACCAGATTCGTAATCAGCGACCCCAAAAACATCAGCATATCAAATTTCGAAAAATTCCCATGATCCCCTGGATTATGGCCACGTTTTCGTGAAAATTCCCCACTGTGCGACGGAGCTGCTTTTACAAAATCCTGATATGATAAAACTGAGCAATTGATCAATCGATTCCTTTGGGACTCAAAAACCGGTGTGCATGCCCCTACGAACGCGAGCGTAACGTCTGCTATAAGGTAAACCGCTGCACGTACATCAGTTAAGGATATCTGCTATCCGCACGAAAAAGGTTGTTTCGAATTCTCCATTGCCTTTCCTTTCGTGGGAACACGTCGATGCCAACCGACCTCGGGGTGCAGGCTAGACTTAAATACCAATCTCTTGCACCCCCAGTGCTCGCCGAAAATTTCTGGCTTGACTAATCGGTCTCGAATGCTGTCTTGAAAAACCATCGAGTTTCTCTCAAATCTGTTTCAATTTCTAAGGACTAACGGACCATATACCCGTATATTATAGCATATTCCTATTTCAAGGCAGCTATTATTATCTCAAACATCCTTTCTCCCGTCATTTTGTGAGCCAAGTTTTGCTCCACACCAGCTCTTATAACTTGGACAGGAGGTATAATGGACGTGACGGGTAACCGGCACCGCGAAGCCATCGCCGGGAGCAAGACCCATGTCTAGGTCAGGTTGGGTTACCTTACGTTACGTTACGTTAGGTTACGCTCCAAGGTGAGCCAGTGCGGAGATCGGCAGATTCCCGGAACGAATTCTCTCAGCTTGTAGCCGCATCGCGTCCATCTCCGACCTACTTCGCAGATTCCCTCGTGTATAAAGAATCAAGCAAGCGGATGAAGTATAGGTGCTGCAGGATGCTGCAGACAGGTATATACGTCGTAAGATGTGCTTTTTGCACATGCAGTCGTTTAATCGCTACATCTATAAGATGTCACACGTGTTTCAGAATAATCTATATGGTACATAAACAAGTCACGGGTTTCAAACTGAAGTATAGACGACTTATGGGACATCTCCCCACATCCCCCTCGGTCATACCCTCTCCCTCTTATTCGTCGTTCCTTCCCGAGGGATAGAGGCTTATGGTAATGGTGCGTAATACGATCTGATTGCGTTTATGACGAATGGGAGCTAAGCGCAAGTCTAAGGGTGGCGAAGCGCAGGGAAATGCGAAAGGGCGAAGGGTGAATATGGGGACGCGTGTCGACCAAAACGCTGATTCCTATCTCTGTCTCTTTTACTCTTCGCAGGGTTTGTAACGAGACCGCAGTTAAACTGTCGGACGGTATTTTACTTCGGATATGTAACACGCAAGATTCGTATACCGCAAAAATATGCAAATATCAAACATTGGGGAAGTACTTATAAACGATCACGAAAAAGAGAAGTAAGAGTCGAAAAGGAAAATAAGAAAGCCATAAATAAATATGAGATGAATTAGTTTCTGCGTTTTGTTCTCGCCTTTTCTCTCTTGTAATTAGACTAGTTTTTCTAGAGACGAGCTGCGGTGATTCCCCAGAGAGTGATAAAGTGGAAAGCCTGCAGCACAAGAGCCTATCGCGATCCCCGAGTCGGAATCGAACGTCGAACGTATGGTCTGAGTATAGTACTACTATGTGGATCCTGAGGCACGTGCACTGAAACATCGGAGCAGCTAGGGAGGAGAACATAATGTTCGATCTGCAGCAGCATGGAGTAGCCTCCGGGGAAAAACCGCAAGCCAAAGTTTGGTGCGTCGACGATTATTATTAACGTGCTATAATCGCCCGGAAGAACGCCTGGTCGAACTTGAGTCATCATTCCAACGCGCCCACGCCGCAGGATAAGGTAATCGATGATTCATGAGATTTTGGTACAGAAGAGGAACCGTGGCATTCTACGCCGGGGTGTTTTCGGGTTAGTAGTGAAGGTATGCGACTGTAACTCAATTCTCTTCCTCTCTCTCTATCCTTTTTTCTCCCCCATCGCGGCTTTACTCCTTCTACCTACTTTTCTGATGCACCCCAGAGGGAATTGATAATATACCAGCAGTTCCTCGCTGGGTATATATCGCTTCATCACGCTCCCTTATACCAGCTCATAGTATATGAAACCAGCGGGTGGGCAGAAGAACAGACAGCCCATGTAATACACCGCTGATCAAATATCAGTTTACATCTTGATCTGCACTTGCAGAAATTCTTTTTTTTTTCTTCTCTCTACATGTATAAAGTATAGAGTGTGGGAATCTGTAAGTGTATCCACTTATGGCAATTGTATGTTGTGGTTTCGTAAATTTATAAAATACCATATATCTTATTTTTTTATTTATAACTCTATAGCTGATATGCATAATATAACATAACTCGTGTGTATTGCAATTTTCTAGTCACACATGTTTATGCACAAAATTCTCGAATGCAGTGACGTAGAATGATCAGATTTTGAGCTTATATAGAAGTAGGAACATATAGTTTTCGGAGTCCCATGCTTGATAATGTTATAGAAATTATATTTCGTAGTATTCATTTAGCATGTTTCTCTCTTCGCCATGCAAGTATAATGGGATAACTATATATAGTTATAATACTGACTCAGTGATTACTCGGAAGAGTCAATAATTCTTAGTTCATTTGGTATAGTAGGTAGGGGAGAGTTGCCACTATTGGACTGCCACCTAAATTGGACCGTTTCAATTTGGTAATTTTTTGCAACTGTATCTTCTTAATTTTGAGAATTGTAAAAATGGATACCATCAGTACTAGAAATTCTCTAAACATTCCTATTTTTACAATTCTCAAAATCGAAGAGATACTGTTTCAAAAAATTACCAAACTGAAACGGTCCAATTTAGGTAGCGGTCCAACAGTGGCAACTCTCCCCTATATGTTATATTGTGGAACGTGTTAATTCCTACGACTAAAATGATAAATAATAATAAGAGACGTCGTCCATTCGTCTTTGAGGACTTATGTAACGTCGCTTGCATATATATGTAGTACTATTATGAAGAATAAAATACCTTTAAAACTTTAAAAAGTATAGAGTGAATTACACCAATTTATAGTTACAGCTCGACATTTTAGTGAACGTAGTATGTAGTATGTAGTACTACATACGTGGTCACTGCGAGCACGTTTGGGAATAAAGTGGAGTGATGGTGTTATGTGCGAGGCTGAAACTCACACCAGATAATCTACAATATAAAATTTGACGATCTAGATATGAAGAATAATGAGTCTCGCCCACTCTGAAAATAACCCTAACTTAATTTGTCAAAAAAAAAAATGGAGTTACGCTTTACATGGCATATACACCTACCCGTGTCAGCCACAGATGGTATTCCCTCCATCCGCAGTTTCGTTTAGTCCACTTTGTTGACATTTAACGTATTTCATGTGATTAGCTCTTTAATTAATTTCCAATTACATATTTCCATACATGTCACACATGTGCGGACCCTAAAAATATAATAACAGTGATAAAATTAAAAAACATTGTCACCGTTGTCATTTGTCATTCTCAAATCAGCCTATAGAGAACGACTTTTATATTTGAGTGTCGGTATAAGAGAGTCAGAGAAATTAGGTACGTATATATCGACGCCCGATACGAATAACAGCACATTTCAGATTCCGGGTGAAAAAGAGCACGTTTCAAATTCCGGGTGGAAAATAGCACATTTCAGATTCCGGGTGGAAAAGAGCACGTTTCAGATTCCGAGTGAAAATGAGCATGTTTCAGATTCCGGATGGAAAAGAACACGTTTCAGATTGAGAATGAAAAATAGCACGTTTCAGATTCACTCGAAAACTAGCACAATTCAGGTTGAACCGAATATTACTTATTAGCAAGTGTCAGGTAGGTTTATTATAAGATTGAATTAATCATTCAATCATAAAATTGAATCGAGTTTTTGTGAATAATTGTGCATTTCCAATTTCATAATACCTGACCTACCTGACACTTGCTAATAAGTAATATTCGGTTCAACCCGAATTGTGCTAGTTTTCGAGTGAATCTGAAACGTGCTATTTTTCATTCTCAATCTGAAACGTGTTCTTTTTCATCCGGAATCTGAAACATGCTCTTTTTCACTCGGAATCTGAAATGTGCTCCTTTCCACCCGGAATCTGAAATGTGCTCTTTTCCACCCGGAATTTGAAACGTGCTCTTTTTCACTCGGAATCTGAAATGTGCTGTTATTTGTATCGGGCGTCGATATGTAATTCGTCACAACGTATATAGTAGTACGCTGGGAAAAGATTGAGGTAAGTAATTATTCTTTTTATTAATTCCTATAAGAAGGAGAAGGTAATAAAGAATTAGTCAGCCCGAGGAAATTCTTCGGACGCGAAACTATCAAGAGGCGCAACCGCAATTCGGTAGAGATATCTACAGTATAACCGAAGCGACGTGCGGGTTCCTCGTAATATCAACTCGGCATGGCATGGGATGGTATGGCATGGCGGTCTCCTCTGTCTGGTCGGTGAAATGAAATCCATAACTGCCTCGTAAACTCTGACCCAAATCGTCGGAATTATCGCCTCGGTGAAAGCAAAAAACTTTCATTACCTCCCATCGTCGTCACCGTCTCATGAAGCGTTTCTGATCCCCGTTGCATCTGTCTAGGCGTAGTCGTATATGTAGTATACGAAATATATAAAATTCGAGGCAAACTCACCTCTGCGTATATCTATACTTATTATGGTATAGTTACACAATAATATTTGATCGAAAGGTTCAATCGCGGCTATAGCTGCTACCGCTAGTAGCTGGTCTATTAAACGAGAGAAAAAGGGGTTTGATATAGGTATGTAGTGTACGTACTACCATCGAACGCGGACGAATATGAAGCGCGCGTTCGAAAGTGCTTGAAAGCATTTTGTAGTTTCTCCAGCGTTCGTCATTCTGTCGGGGCTTATCTTTACCCGGCACTCGACTACTCGCCAGTCTCCGGGTTAAAAGGAGCTATCAAAGCTTCTGCTACTTAAACCAAGCCCTCGGCCACATCCAATCGCTAGCTTATTCTAAGACTCAGATTTTCGTCCAGTACATACTATACCTTATATACATTATATACCTATACAAAACTTCTGTATAGTACCTACCTATAACGCTGATACAGATCTATAAGTACTCGAAGCGCGAGGCGTCTATACGATATATATCTAGTGTAGACAATAGACTCCAATTCATGAACCGAGTAAACTACATACGTGTAAATAAAAGCTACTTTTTCGCCCTCCGATCGCTACCTTTCATTACCTTTTACCTTCGAAGTTGAAATAGCTAGTGCATTGCATTGAAACAGTGCAACTGCTCGATCATCCGTTTCTTGGATAGAGAACATTGCTATATATGTATCCCACTGCTAGAATGCAAATTATCGTATAAATACAAACCAGATGATCTATGAACACAGAATATTATACTTTACTCAATTTATTACTGCAATGTGTAATTTTTTTTTTTTTTTTTTTTGATGGATCGTTTCTTTTTTTTCTTCTGAAACAAACTCAATTATTTTCTTAACACATTACTGTGTGAATATTACCTATATAGTTTATTTGGTGATGGATGACTATTGTTTTTTTTTTTGTTTTCTTTTTTTCTAAATCAAACTTGATCATCGGCACTCGGTTTTTTAAAACTATCAAACATGTCCGAGATCGAGATGTGTCGTCTGGCTATGACTGAACGAGTTTACTACTCTACTACTCTCCGTCTCGGCAGGCAGTGGAAAATCAACGACGTGGTCAGATGCGGATTTCTAGTTACGCAGAGGAAAATATACATCGTGCAGGAATGAAATGGCCAGTCAATTAGAGAAGAACATCGCATCATGCGTTTTCAAATGTAATAATAAATTAAATTTTCTACCAGAAGCTTGCAGCGAAGCGATCTTTAATTTATTTTTGTAACACATGCTGCACGATTTTCGCGTTTTTTCTTTTACCCATTAAGCGGGCTTCAAGTGACAGTTTTCAGACGAGCGGGCGTTTTCAAGTTATTATCGCCCGCTACTCGAGCATAGGCGGGCAATAATAAACTGAAAACGCCCGCTAAATTATTCTACAATATTTTCAAGAAAATCATCAACAATGAAGAAAAAACGCGAAAATCGTGCTGTTACAAAAAATATGGTGTGCACCAAGGGCTAAGTGGGCTTTTTGACCTTGTCTGCTTGCAGTACTCGTCTTCGGCTCACAAATGCACTCGTCTTCGACTCGTACTGCAAACTCCACACTCGGTCTAAAAAAGCCCACTTTACGCCCTTGGTACACAATATACTATTTTAGTCCTGATATTATAATAAAAATATGATTTTGAAGTTCGTTAATTTCTAGTTATGTATACCTAAGATACCTACTTTTCACGTTTTTAATTTTCAGTATGGTCCCAATGTTAAACGTATGGTATACTTAGCTGATGTCAATTTTTCGGAGTCGATTTCTGCAGCCAGAAAAAGAAAGGCGTAAAATACACCGGGGCACCGTGTGATGTGTGGAAAACTTTTACTGCTGTCTTTACATACCAGCTACGAACTTTCGCGACTTGCTGTGATTTTTTTTTTTTTTTTGCTGTTAATATAAAAATAATCGTGTCCGAGATCACGCAGGAAGTTATCGAGTTTACATGATTATAACGCGATACAAAACTCCGAGATCACGCAAACGTATAAGGAACATATGTATTTTTCTCACAATTAGCTGAAACTAATTATACGGGAGAACATGAAAATGACAACAACGAGCAGCAAGATGAAATTATATCTGAAAAAAAAAAAAAAAAACGCCTACAAAGTTCCAAATGACAAGGCTTCTAGTTTTGGATAACTTTTTAGAATTAAGGCCCATCTCTAGTCGCCCACCTCCTTTTGGTCGAAATGTATCACATTTCGATTAATATCCGAGCCCAGGCGTCAAAAACGCAAAAAAGGCCAACTTAGCGGAAATTCTATTTCAATTCCGAACACATAGGTCCAAAAAAATGTTCGTTTCGTGCGAAAATAGAGTCTACAGATGGTTTTTACATTGTTAAAAAATTATTCGAATTCGATTTCCTCGGCGAACAATGTAAAAACCATCTGTAGACTCTATTTTCGCATGAAATGAACATTTTTTTGGACGTATGTGTTCGGAATTGAAATAGAATTTGCGCTAAGTTGGCCTTTTTTGCGTTTTTGACGCCTGGGCTCAGATAATAATCGAAATGTAACACATTTCGACCAAAAGGAGGTGGGCGACTAGGGATGGGCCTTAAAGACCAGTTCAAAAATGTTTGTCTGTTCTAACATAATTTTAGAATTACTCGACGAACATCATATACTATGTACTAATTCCAATGATCAAGTAGTGAAAACTTTGTATACAAGCAAGTACAAAAATGGATACCGCAGAAAAAATGAAATATAAACAATAAGGTGGTCCTTATGTGGGGGTCGGTGGAATTTTGTCCGTGCCGCCCCCTAGATTGGTTCGAAATAAATTCAAAAAAACCTTGGAAAAACTTGAGCTTTCTAGCTCAACGGGAAAGTGTGCCGGTAAGCCCGTACTTTTTTCCCATTTGAATAACATGGGATTTTGAACCAACTGAATACATTTTTTTTTTACGAGCCCATCGTTCATCGGAAAAATCTGTCACTTTGTCACTGTATAGTGTCATAATGTGTGAGTTGGTACAAATTTTTCACAAACTATAGGAAATCATGATCAAAAGATGATACGAGCCGATACAAGCC
The DNA here is from genome assembly GCA_943736025.1 of Tenthredo mesomela. Taxonomy (NCBI): domain Eukaryota; kingdom Metazoa; phylum Arthropoda; class Insecta; order Hymenoptera; family Tenthredinidae; genus Tenthredo; species Tenthredo mesomela. The sequence continues at coordinate 2,894,457 of OX031016.1, forward strand.
CTTTCAGGTGGATAAAGTTGTAATTTTTAGAAATCGTCGGCTGTGAAACATGATTTGAGGTGACCTAAAAAATGTGCATCAACTTACGCACTATAATACTATAAAGTGACGGAGTAACAGATTTTTCCAATCAACGATGGGCTCGTAAAAAAAAAATGTATTCAGTTGGTTCAAAATCCCATCCCGTGCAGAAATTGAAAAATGGCGCTCGTCAGATCCAGCCCAGTTTTGCTGGTTACTGGCTAGTTAATGGGCTGGACAACTGCCGAGTTCCGGACTAGACATGTAACGCAAAGTTGTCCAGTACCTGACCTGGCAAACTGACGAGTTTCTGGCCAGTAAACTCGCTAGTTTCTGGCCAGAAACTCGCTTGTTTCTGGCTCGTAAACTCGTTAGTTTCTAGACGCGAAACCCTGTTCCTAGTGTGGAAAAAAACCCAAAAAACACACGTATGTGTGAATATTCAATTTCACATTATATAACTCTCCACGTATATCAACAAGCATTGCCAGTTCGCTAAGAAAAACGCCATCCGATTTTTCGACCTAACCGGGATTTGAACCCAAGTCCGCTCGCATTCGCTGTATTACTAGTCGCACGCTCTACCTACTACGCCAAACTACCCCATGATAATTGGTCTCATATTTTCCTATTTGTCGAAACTTATGATCAAGCTGTCAAACTAAGAGCTAATAGACATTTCAATCTCACCAATCAGTATCATGATTGACCAGTTTCAAGGCGACATCGTTATTTTATGATACGGGGTCCATAATATTATACGGCGTGTTAACTGGCACTCTGGCAAGTAAATTTAAAAGCAACCTAACCAGTACCAAGTCCGGCTTTGCCGAGTTCACTCTGGCCAGTAAATCCAAGAGAATGCTGGCCAGCACCAAGTCCGGCTTTACCCACTTTACCGAGTTCGCTGTGGCGAGTAAATTCAAGAGAATGCTGGCCAGCACCAAGTCTGGCTTTGCCGAGTTCACTCTGGCCAGTAAATCCAAGAAAATACTGGCCAGCACCAAGTCCGGCTTGGCCGAGTTCGCTCTGGCCAGTAGTATCCGGCCAGTACCACCCTACTGAAAATCGCGGCATGAGATCTGATGTCAGACCAAATTCTTTTATGAGATCTGATATCATCTCACCTGAGAACACGTGAGATCCTACCTAGGCCTCACATCAGATCTCGGTAACGAATTTCGATTTTCAGTAGGGCAGGTCCGGCTTTGCCGAGTTCGCTTTGGCCAGTAGTATCTGGCCAGTACCAGGTCCGGCTTTGCCCAGTTCGTTCTGGTCAGAAAACCCACGACTGGCGCTGGCCAGAAGTCTGGCAAACTGGTCAAATTTCTGCACGGGATATGTTATTCAAATGGGAAAAAAGTACGGGTTTACCGGCACGGTTTCCCATTGAGCTAGAAAGCTCAAGTTTTGCCAAGGTTTTTTTGAATTTATTTCGAACCAATCTAGGGGGCGGCACGCACAAAATTCCACCGACCCCCAAATAAGGACCACCCTAATAAACAAGCAGCGAGACGAGATTAAAACGAGGCTTATTTCTCTATCCCTGATCAAACCGAAGACTGAGAAATAAAAGGGATTTGGTCTGCTGATTTATTACACATGACGAGCTGTCCTGACTGAACAGACAATCGACGCATTTAACGCATAAGTTTGTTTAATCTGAAATAAGATTAGAAGTCTGCTGCCATAGGGAAGTGAGCCAGAAAAAAATGTAAAAAGGAAGTTGATTTAACGTGTAAGTACTTATTAAAGTTTCATTTTCAGTTCATTCAAGTCAATCCTATAACTGCGTTTTGTTGTGAGTATAAATATCATACTTCTTTTCCGAGTCATGTCTGACTCTAAAAGCTTAGACTACTTGCTTGCGGGATGATCGGATGCCCCTAGATGGCGGCAACCACGATTCTTCAAACAGCTATACTAGGTATACGAATATTATTTTACGACTTTTCTTGAATACTGTTTTCCCAAATTCTATATAAGCCTGTTTAATTAATGAATATAAGTTAGAAAATTAGATGATTAAGCAGAATCAAAAAATTCGAACAAAGCTGATTGAACAAATAGAATAGAATCTGAAATTTGGACAAAATTTCATATTTTTGCAATTATCAAAAATGCTGAAAATTGGTATTTTTCTTTTTTTTCTTAGAATGAATTATTCCACTCTTAGTCTATATTTTCGAAATACAGGGAAAATTGGGAAAAATACTGTCTTTTTCTTTCTCAGATAATAAAAGAACGACTATTATACTTAGCTTTGATTAAAAAATCGTCCTATTGTTTGATTTTTATTTGAAGTTCTTTTCAGCGCTTTAATTTCATATCAATACCATTTTTTTTTTTATATGTATAGGATATTAATTTCACAAGTATCATAAACGATGAGAAATATGATTTATTAACGTATCTATCATAGTCTCAGATGATACAATAATTTTTTTGTCTCGTATACCTGAAAACGGTAGACGGTTTCATTGTCAATGAATAATTTAACTTCTTTTTATTATATTACACAATCATACAGTCTGTTCCTAGTAGCGTGCCTGGACTACGTGACCTGCCATTCATTTCATCATTTTTTTTTTTTTTTTTTTGTGTCCTCTTGCCTTCGCATGCCTTCGATGCTTTGGGACAATGATTAACACGTTTCAGTACAGTTTACACCTTCGCATAAGCCTTCGATTACTTAAAAGTAGCGAAAAGTTACTAATATCGAAAGAAACTACGTGCAGGATGAGAAAAGAGCTAAAATAAAAAAAAAAAATAAAAAAATTGATGAAACTATCAATTTTCCCGCAATCATTTTCCTCGAACACATCTGGGCCCCTAGAACGCTTCTAGAAGATGAAATCAGGCCTCTAATATTACGCTTACGCGTTTCTAGAAATGATCAATTAATACATAATATACTAGTACTCTAAGCACGCACAGAAACTTTAGAGTATCTAGTATGTCGATGTCGCTTTATACAAGTTTAAGCCTTGGGCGGCTTGATTTAAACTAGCTTGTGCTCAGTTATCTCATTTCTCTTTGTTCAGAGCTTGGATAAACTCCTCAAGCTTTTCCTGGATCTGTCGTACTCGTTCTGTAAAAAAAGAAAAACGATTTTTAAGAAAATATTTAAGACTGTAATAGTAATTTTTTTTTTTCAAATCCATTTCTCGATTTGGAAAACATACTCAATTCTTCTGCCAACGTAACGCGTCTTCCTATAAGAAGCTTTTGCTTCATTTCCGAATCTTGACTATAATCTTCAAGGACTTCTTTGATCTCTTTGTCCAATCTACGCGCCTCACGGTTCATCACTTGTTGTCTCAAAGCGTTAGCTGTTACCTTCAGCATTTGTTGTATGCGCCAAAACAGTACAACGTCACTGCACTCCATCTGTAGATTAGAAAAACAGAGAGAGAAATATGAAAGTTTAACATAGGAATACAGAATTTGGTCTTCAGGTGAATGTATGTAAGGCTTTTTATTTCTCACCTCGCTTTCCAACCCGGTATGATAGAGGTAGTAACCTTTTCTGCAATCGTAAGCCCTGGCTAAACTTTGCTGTAAAAAGAATCTCCTGTAAACTGGATGCCATGTTTCCCTGATAAATTCATTGTCGATTTCTATCCCATTACGCTGCAGGTTTTTTCTCACTGCTGTTAACTCGTCTTGCGTAAGAGTCGGCGTATGCTTCTAGGAGAAAGAGATTGACATTAAAAAAATGGGGAAATACTGACCTAAGATTCCATAATTTAGTAAATGAAAAATACCAACTAGTTGTAAACTCAATGATGTATATTTTCATGTTTTACCTTGTCGGAGTAAAGGATTTTGTCAAGTTCATTTTTGACCGAAGTTCGTTTCTGTTGTTCTTCCGTTTGGTTCTGCCAGTACAACCAGCGCTCTTTTCTACCAGGTCCCAACATTTCCCTGAGTATTTGCTCGGTACTTTGCAATTTTTCCTTTACCGAAGTCTCGAGGAATTTCACTGCCTGGTCCCAATCCCGTTTATCATTTACACTACGGTCTTCTAGAGTGTTCAATTGAATTACGCGCAGCATTTCAGATGCCTGTAAGAAGACAAGTTTTTTTAACGAATTTTTAAAATTATCAAATTGTACCAATTTCCATTCTGTTTTCTTTACAACAGAATATTTTTTATCCTTACTTTGTCAACAGCTTTATATAGATATATTTTACCTTGTCCTCCCAGGAATGCCTTTGCATTGCCTCATTTACAACAGCGTTCTTCAAATTATCAAATATATCGTCATGGTCCGGGCTCAGCTTTGCCTGACTCATAAAGTGGTGAAATTCTTGCTGCAAGCTCTCCCAGCCACATTCTACACTTCGGGCAGGTAGCTGCTGTTCCGCCCAGTGTCTAAGCTTTATATCAACAGTTGTGTTGAATGTACCTGTAGCAAGAAGAACAAATTAGAAAATGAAAGAAAATGAAAAAAAAGTTGAAGTATTTAAATACAAAAATTGATCATGAAGAAAGAACAGCTTGAGAATCTTGAAAATTAGGAATTAGGAGAAGGAGAATAAGGCAAAAGATAGACGGTCTTCAAAATTCTTAATCTAAGCCACATATTGTATAAACAATGTTTTCGTACCCGGATTTCCAGTCTGTGCAGCCGGCAAATAGATGTTTTCGAATACATGCATGCTGACTTTTTCCCATATACGAGACATTAGTACCTCCTCCCAATGCCTCGGCGAAACTTGGGAGAGATTGACTATTTCGTCCAATATTTCACCTCTTGCTTTCTCGAATAATTCGTCTCTGTCCAGCTCTCGCAACCTGATAAGGATAATGTTTCAAGATTATGATGTTATCTTGGAATTGACAATTCCAAGGGTCGTTTGATGTTGAGACACAATATTTATCGACTCGATGCTATAGTATTTTCATAACGACTTGATTTCATAGTCTCTCTCATTACCTAGGGAAATTATTCTTCCATTCAGTCTCTAAATTGAATCTTGTAGCTTTGAAAGCGTCAGCCTGTTGTTCTACAGTTTCTCGCACCATTTTCCAGAAGCACTCAGCTACTGCCAAGCTCAGATTTCTGGTCGTTACTTGTCCAGACATCGCTAGACCGTCTCTGTTAAGTGAAACACAAATTTAATGAATCTGAACTATTTGAGATCACATATCCTAAGTCTTATGGCTTTTGAACGAAGAAAAACCCACTTAAAAAGCTTAGAATTTCTGAAAAATCGTTCCTCGTAATCCTTGATGGTTTGTATAGTGTCGTCTTGTCGACCGCGGCCAGTAACCACAGCGAAATACCCCAACGCTTTCATAGGAAACAATTTACCAGCTAAAATCTTTCTGAGTCTGTCTGGATTGGTCAGATTTTCTTCGGCCAGGTCTACCTGTATCAAGAAATTAATTTACTTGACTAAAAACGTAGAGAATTAAACTCAACAAGGCCAAATACTCTTCCGAATGATCGTTATGCAATATTTTATACAAAGACGTCCGCCAGAAAGAAAGAACGCACTTTTGTAAGAACAAAGATAGTTCTTCTTCCGGTAGGATCCATCTGCGATACAAGATCCGTGACGTTACTTCTCTCCGCGTCAACAGCTCCGTCTTGAATGCAAAGTATTATAGCGTTTGGATTGCTCATGTATTGTTGGGTCATTTGACGAATCGAGTCTCTGGTATCTTCGGACATGTCGACCGTCACTGTCTGTTACAAGTAGAGAATTTTTTCATGTTAATATTTCGTTGGATTTAATACAAACTCAACGATTTCTGTATTAAAATTAGTATAAAAATCTTTCATCTAGCTCATATCATAGTTCTTACGCTAATAATTCCAGGCAAATCAACCAGCACCATACGCTGGAGTCCCGGCCCCTTAACAGTCATTGAAATAACATCGTGGCTGACCGTCTTTCCATTTTTTACACTGTTTTTCATACGCAGTTCTACTTCCTTTCTGAGTTCAGCCAACTCGGACTCTTTGGTCAAGTCAAATTCTCGCGAACTATCTTTAAACTGGGCTATATGGTACGGACCTTCGCTCAGAGTTACTTTAACGGGTGCTCTAGTCATCATCTCACCACCACCTCTGTACAAAATATAATTAATCAGATTCCGAAGACTTTGAGATTCAATATTTCTTCAAATTAGTGTTCATGTTTCAAAATTTTGATTCAAATGAAACTTTTACATGTCTGTATAAGTTAATTTGTACACATTATTAGCTAGCGACTATAATTCCCCGATTTGTTTTGTTACCTGGGAAATATTCGAGCCTGAGCAATCATTTCCAGAACAGAAGTTTTTCCAGAACTCTGATCGCCGACTACTACGACTCTGGGCAAATGATCTGCGGTCGAGTATGTGCTATCGTAATCGCTGAGTTCGTCGAGAACATCGCTGTACATATCGATCAGTGATTTCTAAAACGTTTAAAGAATAATGAATCCTCTACTTTCTCTCTTTCATTTGAAATCTTCCCAAATTCTTCAAATGTTCAAAAGCTACCTTGATCTTTCGATTGCTAAGCTTCTGATTACCCCGCAATAACATTTGTTTACGCAGCTCTTTATTCTCCCTTTCAAGTCTCTCAAGTTCTCGTTGATACTTGAGCTGTACCTGCATCACTTCTTCCTGCATCGCGTCCAGCCTTTGTTGCGACGTTTCTAGAGAATAATAATTGAAAATACTTTTCTTTCGGTTTGTATGTGAGGTCGAGAGGCTTTTATAACACTTACGAGCCTTTCTACGCTCTTCTTCGATGTTCTCGTTGACCAATGGACGAGCAAACGCCACAGAATTCTTCGATAATTCTCCTTTTGCATCTGGTTATAGAATAAACACTTTTATGAGTGAGAATACTTTGAGAATTTGAAATTCTGGCAAAACTAAGAACGGATCAATATAAGAAACAGAACACCAAACTCGAAATTCCAATCTAAAGCAATTGATTCAAAGTGCAGATTTTGTAGAATTAAAGCGTTCTAGAAAACTACTCGAGCTTGTTAAGAATAGAAGATAAATACTATGAAATATTCATATCAATTAGTTATAAAGCAATAAGAAAAATAACGGTAGATCTGATTTACTGATTTAGTATCTCCTCGCGTTTTAATAATATTAGGATATTTAAATAATCTAGATAAAATCTGCGATAAAAATAATTGCTAATAAGATCCTGCGTTTGCAAAATCAACCAAAATACAATAGATAGATAAATTGTCAATTTGTTTACACACCTGAATAAACTTTGTTCGCTACGGCAGCGATAGCTTCAAACATACCTGAATAGAACAAAGCAAATGATAAATTAATGAATAATAAATCGTAGATGACACATAAGGTGGCTAAACGAATCGATTTTAGTATTCTTAATTCAAACAGAATAAATAGGAATGCAAACGATTGTCTGTAGTCTGAGAACAAGCTTTAATTCAATAATAATTTTAATTCTAGTTTGAAAATTATCAAAATATTTAAGAACTAGCTGGTTCTCCGAACAACAAACTCCCCCAACAATTTACATATCTATTGTAAATGTAATATTTTCAAATATTATATCATGATTTTCCTAACGACACAATGGATTTAAGGAGTACGCGCACCTTGTCTAGACTTTAACGTTAAGGCAGAATACCGCATGAAAATAAAATAAAGAAATTTTTCTAGACTGCAAGGTGCGTGAACTCTCTTGATGCAAAAAATGTTAGAAACTGCAAAGTTGAAAGACAGCATGCATGGATAAATTCCATGAATCGGTACTCGACGATTCACACGGATAACAATCATGCTTGAATCTGCACACAGGGATATAATAAGCCAGGAGAAGTTCTCACGACGAAACTAAAGCGTTGTTATAATGGTGAAAATCCTGTTAAGCGAATAAAGGAAATCATAGGATCGATAGGAGTCACGCTTGGATACCAAAAAGGGCTTGACGATAAGAAAAATCCAAAGCATGAACTCACTCTGCAATGGATTATCTGTGTTCGGAGCATCAGGACGACTCTCTGCTGCCTTGATAGCGTCATCTAGTCTCTGGTTAAACCAGGCTTTATATTCCTGGTATTTAGATTCCCCAAGTTCCTTTATACGTGGGTCTGTATTCCATATTGAATAGATATTCGATGAATGAATGTAATTACATCTCTTACCATTTCAGCAGTTAATTATTATCAACTAAGAATTACTTCCGCTACTCTTTACCGATTATTGAAAAATCGAAACATTACAAGCATAAAACTGCAACTGTTTTTATAACTTCTCTGTTTTTCCAAATCAAATAATTACCTAGGATTCAATTATAACGCCTTACGATGAAATCAGCTATTTTTGCATCGTACAAACTCAATCTCTCAACTCTTTCAGTATTTCAAGATTTCTAACAGCCCTGTATATCCAGTGAGGCTTTACTTCATCTAAATTAGATATAATACTCACCGATTTCTACTTTTTCCGATATGTTATCCTTAATTGATAAAAGCGAGCCACGGAAACTCTGCCACTGTTGATCGTTAGGCAAGAGACTATCTATCCACGTCATATCGGGAAGGCCTTCTTTCCATTGTTCATATTTCTAAAATATTATCATGGGCGAGTTAAACATTGAAGATGATATTAAAAATCAAGTTTAGACGCTGAATGTATTTCACATTCATGATTTCATCAAAATGTGTGATGATACATCAAAAGTGTGACCAAAACAACATTTTTCTACCTTTCAAGATAAAAATGAACTAACTGATATCTCAAATATTCACTTGTTACATAACAATGCTCAAAATTGACGATTGAAATGCTTTTACTTTGTATACTTTGCATTAACTAATTATGAGAGAATTGCTGATCCAAACTTTTCTCAAGATTTCAATTTGCATAATTTCTAGTAAATAAATTAACGAACACACAGATTTAGTACTCGAACTTAACTTAAATTTACTAAAACATGCAGAATGCGTTTTTCAGTATCTGATTTTTGAAAAATATTCATTTTAGATACTATGGAACAGGATTTTGTTCCATCTGTTCGATAGAAAGAAATATAATTACCTTTTGCATGGTGATGCCTCCCCCGACAGCACCACCCAACAAAAGATACCTAAGCTTCAAGGCTCCCCTCAAAACCTTAGTGATAATCATTGCGTAGCCACGATTTGAATAAATCAAATATCTGGGTTGAGGAGTAGCTAATAGCGGCCTACTAAGCCGTGCAATCTTCCCTGACATTAAACTGCGAGAGTTTATAGTCGATATAGGATGCCTGGAAGATTTAGCTACGAGAAGTATTCCGTGACTGAAAATAATGAAAATTGATGGAAAAGAATCTCAAAAGTTTATTTGAGAATCGGAATTTCGTAGATATAGTAGCGTAAAGTCGAGTCTTTCTTTGTGGAATAAATAACAAAGATGTGAATAATAATATAAGTGAAAGAAGAATATCATCATCAATTATTTATTCAAAGAATCAAATAAATCAGAACAGAAATATTAAAAATGATGAAATATCTAAGCGGCACGATATTTTTTTGACATAACCTAAAACCGAATAATTTTAGAAAATTATAGTCGAGTGTTGAGTGAGATTGAACTTGAGTTGTATTAAAGATCAAGGTATTAAATACTACGGAGAGTCTAGTCGCGGGATTTGGTCATCTTGTAACAAATTAATCGTTAATATTTGTCTCGCTTACCCGAACCTTCCGCATAATATCTGCTCCATGTTAATAAACGAATTTTCACTACTTGATAATAAACCTATCGATTATAATATGAATAAGAATAATACACTTTGACACTGAGCTGGTATACATAGAGTATAAAATCACAGTTGTAAAACATGTATATAAAACCCGTGAGGTAACGGATTTATTATTTTTTTACATCATTTTATTCTTAAGAATTAAGATTATTACAAGTTATAACCGCTTTAAATATTTATTATATGAAGAAGAAAAAAATATCTTCGTTATTTCAGCCAGAGTTCTTTTCCGGGCGGCTCTTCGGCCTTCTGCTACCTAGGAGTATGAAATGTGTGAAATGTAACACAGACAGTCTAATGATGCCGTTCCATGTAGGCCCGGATCGCCGGAATCCGGAATCACGGAACGGAACGCAGACGAAATCTAGTGGATTTCCGAATCCGTTCCGGGTCTTGAAAAACCCTGCCGTCCCATGTACCAAAACTGCACGGAACGACGGAACGGAGCCGATCCATATTTGTGCTATTCGGCTTTATTTGTCTGTTTAGATACAATTTTTTTATCAATATATGTAATTTATTTAATTAGCTTCTATGTAAGATCAAATTCTGTAACTATAATTGATTATTTCATCAAATAAAAGTTGACGTTCCGGCATTCCGTTCCGGAATTTGGGTACATGGGACGCAGGGAAATGCAAATAGACGGAACGGAACACGGAACTTGTGTATACTTCTACATGAACATAACCCTGCAAATTGTAGAAAGACGCCTGTGTAGATACAAATTTGATCATGGATCCTCAAATGTGTCTATTAATGATGATTCGGTTATTCAAGACTTCCAAAAGTGCATCAATTTCTCAAAGCAAAATTATTTACGACGATAATTTGCGAATACCGGACGGATCCACCATTCCGTAACAATACAACGGAATGAAATTAGCGGAACGCGGATTCTAGTGACTTTTCTGTCCATTCCGTTCCGTGATTCCGGATTCCGGCGATCCGGGCCTACATGGGACGGCACCATGAAATAGCACCTTTAAAATTTGAAACAAGTTCGTTGTGGACAAACGAGACGATAATCTGCTAGATATTTTGGCCACAAATGACAGAATCGTCTCTTAGGTTGGTAAGATCGTTTAGTACACATCACTACCGACAGAAGTTGTTTACTATTTAAGATTTGATTTTAAAGGGAAACCAACGGTTGCGGGGTTTGATAGCGATTCGAGCATCTCGTGCAGTTGATCCGTCGTTAACTAACTAACAAGAAAAATAAGTAAATTCAAATATCGTTACGGTAATATAAATACGATGAAATATTAGCCTGATTATTACACTATAGAATCTATCTATTTTATTCGCGTTATTACATCCGAAAAAACGCTAACTACAACACGAACACAGTCGATTTAATATTCAATAACCGTTGGCATTAATTAACGATAATAAAAAATAACACAGCTAACATGGGCAGCTATGCAAGTAAATTATTAGCCCGTTACGGGGATGAAGTTAATGATCATCCAAAAGCTAAATCTCGTACGGAAGAATCAGCTCCTTCAACGCCATTAGAGAAGAAGAAGACACTACCTATAGATCCTAGATCAGCTACACTCGGAATTCCGAGAACTCCGATCGAGGTCTTAATTTATATTATGATCTTATAGCTTACTTCGTCCCAAATCATATTGTTGTACTAATATTTTCATATATCTGACTTAATTTCATTATTATTTATATCAAAGGTGAATTGTACACCGCCTAACACAACCAGACGTATTGTAAGCGCCCTGCCACCATATCTGCAAAAAAAACCATACTTAGAAACTGATTTGGACAATATCGGATCTCATGCTCCAAAAAAAGGATCTCCTTCGATAGTTTTCAGAGTCGGTGTACACCCTTCACCAGTTTCGGTGAGATTTCTATTAATAAAGACATTTTTTTCAGCACAGGTTCTCCAAATTCGATATAATTACAAGACAAGTTGAATTGATGATCAGAGCTTTCCCTCTTTTACATCAATTTACAGACACAGTGCAACACAAAGCTATGTTATTCCACTGTGTCCGAGAATTGTAGTAAATGGAAGACTCCCACAAATTTGATCTAATAATCTACCAATTTTTATACTCTGCATGGATCTTTGTCTAAAAAATGATCAATAACATCGGTCTTTTACACATTGCAGCATAATCAGCTACCAAACACTCCAAAATACGAGTTACCAACAATCAGTTACACCGACCTGAGCCCCCTAGCATTAGGTGAACATAAGGCAGGAGATACACCTCTTGACGAATTGCGTTATAAGATTCTTGGAATCGATCCTAGATCACCTGCGGCAGATTTTGATAGAACTCCTATTCTTGCTCCTAAATCTATGGTGGCTATGAAGGCAAGGTCTCATGAGAATTTAACCAGACGTGATAGTTACTTTGAATTGGGAATTAACGGACAGACTAGATTATCTTATTGTGAAACTATGACCCTGGGTTACATACCTGAGGTACTGGCGTTGCCTGAGATAGCAGCAAAACTTAACGAAGTCCAAGAATTGGATACAACAACGGAAAATTCAGAACTATATGATTCGTGCAGCTCTAGCTCTGGGTCTAGCTTGGAAATCAATTCTGATAGCAGAGAAGAAGTCACAGTCATACCTAATCCTAATATTAAATTGATGCAAAATTCTTTGGCTATGAATATAAAAAATAGTTTTGACTCTAGTATTGAGGATGTTGACGATTCTCAGGAGGTTTTCTACCCGGCTGATAACGTAAGCCGTGTTTTATCAATTGCAAAAAGAGCCGCTGATAAACAACAGTCGGTTTCTGATGTAGAGAGAAAAATCACGGTTTGGCGGGACTCTGTATCGCCGGAAATTTCTGAAACTTCAACTATTGATCCAGTCTTTGAAGAATCGGCGTCGATGCAGAGCCAAGTTATCGCATTGCCGAAAGAAGAGGTAATGATAGAATTTGACGATGCTGAGATTATAAAGACTTTGAAAATTCAACCGACCAAGAAAGAAGAAGGAACTGAACAGACTAAAGCAAAGAAGGAGGAGCAGCTTGGGGAAAGAAAAATTAGAAATTTAGAAACAGACGGCAAGGTTTTCTTCCAGGATAAGATATTCACCTCAGATGGAAAGAACATCAACAAAGTACCAAAGGTGAGAGAAAAACTGTTCGGTCAAATATTTATCTTCTTTGTTACGGTGCATATAAACTGTTGCATTTTTAATATGTTTCAGGTTCGGACGCCTCTTGGTAATCGATCAATGAACCACGGTAAAGTAAACAACATGCCTATGAAATCCCCGCAACAACTACTACGAGCTAAAGCAATGTCGACTAAGATACACCAAGAAAACACACCTCCCCGTACAATGAAATCTAAGCTTAATAGCACACAATGGGATCCTGACTCTACTGTTCTTATTTAAATAACTAATTACTAAATTTGATAATAATTGTGAAATAATCTGTATTTATATGTCTAATTGTTTTGTATTTCGATTGTATTTCGATTGTATTTAGGGTCAAGGATTCAGAGCTCGATATTTGAACTAGTGGGGAAACATCTACAACTGAATAAATAACATGTAGATCTTTGTTACGAGTTCAGTTATCGATCCCTGAAACACTTATGTTATAGGTTTTTAATGTACTTCGTATTTATTAGATTAAAATAAAATATTTTTATATCCCCTCGTATAATCTTTGCATAATTTCATTCGGTTACTTCCGTAATCCCTACTTCCTTTGCATAGCTTCTCTAATTTGGGCTCTTGCCAAACTGATAGAAGTTTGAAGATCCGGACTGGTTTTCAGCAAACTAGTCGTACTGCAGAAAATTAAAAAAGTATAATTAGTTCATATTGATCATTGCTCTTCCCCATCGAAAGATCATTTCATCAATTTTAAATAATTACTTTGGATTCTTCATGACAATTCGTTTTCTACTTTTATCCTGCTTATCTAAAAGCTTGATCTTGATGCCGGTCTCAACCTTCTTTGCATTAGTAAACACCCTTTTATCCTCAGGATCATTCAGCCTTGGGATAGACAATTTTATCGGCATATTACGCGTGTCTATTATATGCGGTCGTGTGAGTCTCACGTTTTTGTTTTTCCCAACGTATCTCCCTTTATAATTCTTTGGCCTCCTCTTCTCATCAGCAATCAGAACAGCATCTGTAGGCTGATATGGTGCACAGGGAATCTCTTCAGCAGGTATTGTCTCTGAGCTCTGCGCTATGGGCCAATTTTGTGGCAAACTTGGCTCAGGAACTGGTCTCGGATCTATAGATTGAGGAATCCCATGGTATATAGAAGTCAATGATTCTCCAGGGTTGGTTTGTCGCAGACGATCTTCGGTCAGGGGTAGCGCAGGTGTCCTCTTCTTCCTGTGGTACTGTTCCCTTTGAAAAGAGTCAATTGTTCAAACAAATTTCCTGCAATTTATAATATTATTTAGGGACTAATCATCTTTTGTTAATACTTAGGAACGAAGTCATCTGTTCCTGGTTTTGCTTGGTCTTCTTGATTACGTTGAATCCTGACCGCTATATCTCTTCGACGTTGAATCAATTTAGACCGTGTTTCAGAGACTGTTTCTAATTCGGGAGCGTAGAATACGTGCAGAAGACCACCGTAGAAGTTTTTACCGTCTATGAAACGTTTTGCTATTCTACGTGGTGATAAAACGATTAAATTTTCACAGGATATTTACATCAGGCTTAGAAAACTATGTGTATGCATCGTATTTAGGATATAATGAGTGTTTGATCCATCTTGATAGAAAGAAATGAGTATATCCTAAAGCTAGATGTTAAGTAAATCAATAGAAATAGACCTAGCGCTTTGTATCCGTCCGTAATGAACGTGGTAAGCTTCGGTGAACTCTTCTGTTGGATAGTCTGGTACTGTTATAACTTTTTTAACATCTCCATAGGGAGAAGCAAGCTTCTTTATCTCTTCTGTAAGCTGGAGCTTGGGTACACCGCATATCATCAGATGTTGAGATTCGTCATTTACAGTGTATACCTGTTTACACAGAGCTAGATCGTCAAGGAAATTTCATACAACGGTTTTTACAACATAAAATTGAAAATAGATTATCGTGATATTTCGTGAAGCAGGGGGAAATGGGGGAAAAAAAGTTAGGGAGGGTTTTACAATGGAAGAATTCGCTCGATGTAAGAGCGAGCATAAGCCATAACCTACAATACGCGAGATAATGGTTAATAAAACAACGAAAATGATGATGATATTTGATATTTTTGAGGATACAGCTCCGTCATGGTACCTTGACAGCTGTCAGTTTTCTTCCTTGTCTATAAGTCGGTCTTGTAACACATAATTCTTGCTGTTCATGATGAGCAAGCTTTACGACAGCTCGACTTGCCGCCATTTCTTTTTGTTTATGTTTTGTTTGAACGCTGTTGCGTCTACCCGGCGTTATTCGGTCCATCGCAATAGCGTCAACTTAAGCCCTGCGCACACGACGCTTGTTTCAATGCTGGATTGCCTGCAGGGCACTGTGATGGCAACCGTGATGGCTGCCGTGATGGAAAATGACGTCAGTGCGTGCTCCCTTACTTGAACGCGTGCTGGAATTCCGTGATAGATCATGTCGTATTTTTCGTGCTGGTTTCTCTGGGATATCGGTGTTGACCAATGCGAACGTCGGGTTGTGTCACGTGGATATATATATGGCTACCAGGACTACACTGATAGAAGGATTTGTTAATATTCAATAGGATTTATTCATATTTAACAAATGATCTATTAACACGTATACTTAATAAATATCTGTTAACTGTTAATAAATATTTGTTGTGCACAAAATTGATTTATTTTATTAATCAATTTGGTTTATTTGTTAAATGTTAGAAAATATTTATTTATATTTAAAAAATAAAAAAATGTTTCCAAATAAACGTAGTTATTAACAGTTAAGAAATCCTTCTATTAGTCATTAGTGTACGGAGCCACGGACCACTCCACAACCTAGGCTTGAATTTCGGAAGTCTGTTTTTGAACGGTCACTTCGCATGCATAGAAGCCACCTACAGACCTAACCCAGCAACACATATCGTGTGCAGCCAACATAGCAGAGGAGCCATCACAACGTCCAGCAGAACAGCTCACTTGGAACCCAGCAGTGAGATCAAGCAGGCAATCCAGCATTGAAACAAGCGTCGTGTGCGCAGGGCTTAACATACATGCAACGAATGGAAATGGATGACTTGAAAAGAAAATACGTTTGAAGAGTGAAAAATCGGTATCGGATTCAATAAAATGGTAACTCATTGTGTTAATGTGTTTATTGTATGTATGTATGATCATGGCATGATCAATTGCGTTTGTTAATGCGAAGTATGAGTATACAATGAGGTGGTTTTATTCAAATGGGAAAATTAGAAGGCTGTTGGATGGTACTCAGAATTGAGATATGAACCTGTGATTTTGGTTGCATTTTCGTTTTTTGTGTGTGTATACATATGGACGTCCTGACTCATGGGAGCATTGAAATTCGAAAATGATCAAACGAGGCCCACCCTAGTATACATACATAGATATTAGGGTGCTTTTTTTAAAACGACTATTTTTTTTTTGCTACTCCGCATTGAAAATCTTGTTGTAGACGTCGACAAAGGAATCCTGTCCAATTTTTAGCTCTTAACTCCGATTCTAGTGCTCGCACTCTTCTTTTTAAGTTTTTCCATGCTAAAAGCATGTGAACATTATGACTTTTTCTTTAGTCACGCACAACTCAGCCGCATTTCAATGGATTGTTCTCATCCAAGACTCATTTGACAGAGAATTTAGTGTTCTTCAAAAGTGCCCAAGATAGTTTTACTGACTTGAAAATATTGAACTTGACATTTGGTTGGAATTTTATATTTAAAAAAATCAAAATCCTTATATCTTTTGAAATACTGATTTGAGAGACTTTATGTATCGGACTTTTTTGTAGAGAAATAAATTTCCTACAAAATTGTTGCGAAGTTTTTTTCTCTAAGTCCAACTGTTTATTCGCCCACAGCGAGAAAGAAGAATTATGCATAAAATCGACTTTGGAGGCTCACACAAGTGCGGCGGTTGAAACCACAGCCAAACTACCTGAAGCACTTTTGAAAAACACTAAATTCTCTGTAAAATGAGTCTTGGATGAGAACAATCCATCAAAATGCGACTGAGTTGTGCGCGACTAAAGAAAAAGTCGTAATATTCACATGCTTTTAGCGTGGAAAAACTTAAAAAGAAGAGCGCAAGTACTAGAATCGGAATCAAGAGCTTAAAATTGGATAGGATTCCCCTAGGAAAAAAGCACCCTAATACATATATTCATGCAGGAAAGATTTTTTTGTAATGATATGTAATTTGATATTTAAAAGATGGATCGAGATAGACAAGAGGATGAGATCGCGTCCCTGGCCGAGATCTATGAGACAGAGGAGTTTTCTTTCATCAAAAAGGATGATTCTGATGGTGACGGTGGGATCGAGTGTCGACTTAATGGAATATTCACACTGCCTGAAAAGATGATTAAAGTTAAATACCTTAATCATAATTTACAACGTAGATGTCCGTCTTTACCTTACCTGAAATTTTTTGTACGACATCTACCCCCCGCTAATTTGTACGTTAATTTACCGCCCAATTACCCCTCTTTAAAACCCCCAAAGTTTCGTATATCAATAAGCTGGCTACCGACGTGGGAAACTTCTAGGATATGCCAAAAACTTGATGAGTTATGGGTAGAGAATCAGGGAAATGAAATACTCTTCATATGGATGAACTTTTTGAAGTTTGAATTACTCAACTTTTTGAATATTCAATATTTCTTGGATGTTTCATTTCTGTTTACGGCCTTTGAAGAGCCCGATGTTTATTTAAAGTCAGATTTTAACCGATTATCAGATCCTAGAGCCATAAATGACAACATGTTTTTAAACCCAAAGGTATACTTGGCAAAGTATGAATATCAACGTCACCAAATACACTTTCAGAAAAGCTTTCATCACTGCAAAATATGCTTGGAACAATTTCTAGGTAGACAATGCATAGAATTCAACAAATGCGGACATGTATATTGCAAAATATGTGCTAGGGATTATATCAGCTTGTGTATCAGGGAGAGACGTGTTAACTATATGGTTTGCCCTGAGCATAAATGCAAATCAGAAGTTATGCCCGATCAGGTCAAAGAACTTGTTTCCTCTGAGCTTTACGAAAGGTACGAATACCTGCTTCTCCAAGTAACATTGGACTCGATGAGCGACATAGTCTACTGCCCACGGCTAGATTGCCAGTATCCAGTCACCAAAGATGGAGACGACAACCTCGCTACTTGCGCCAATTGTTTTTACAATTTCTGCGTTTATTGCCGCAAGGTAGTGCATCAAAATTCATTTCCAGCAAAGTACTTAGACTTTGAAAACACAATTCTTATAATCAACTATATCCAGTATTGCTCCACGTCACCACAGTGTGTAAAATGTGTAAAATGGGGATTTCAGGTATACCACGGAGTTGCTCCATGCAACATGACTTCTCATGACCAAATGAAACTGATCGTAGAATATCAGGCAGCTAATCGTGACCAAAAAAAGATTTTGGAAAAAAAGTATGGACGAAGACAGCTACAAATTGTTGTTGAAAAACACCTCACCAATTCATATCTGAAGGTTTATTATCAGATATTTTATTCTATATTCATGACTACATGATATTTAATGAGAATCTTAATGCGATGAAATTATGTTCATAGGAAAACACAAAACAGTGTCCAAACTGTTTAACTTCTACAACGAAAATTGAGGGCTGTAACAAAATGATTTGCGGACATTGCCAGGCGAACTTTTGCTGGCTTTGTGGGAAGCATTTGGTTGATCCAAATCCTTACAGCCACTTCAACGAAGCTAAAAACAATCCATGCCACGAACGATTGTTTGAAGGCATTATTTTCACTGAAGATATTGACGAAGGGGATATCGAGGAAGAAGAAGAACTATGGGAGGAATTCCCGGTCCAATAATTTCAATTGGAATTTTTACAGATTATATATAAAGCCGGGGGCTAGACCTATACTAAAGAGTACAAAACGTGAAAGTATTTCTTAGTGCAGCTGAAGGGTATAATATCATATTAAGGCCAACGCGCACTACGCAGAAGCGAACCGAACCGAACCGAACCGAAGTTTCATTAACATGCTTTCTTAGAAGTGTGCGTGCATACTTCCATGAAAAACATAAGAAAAGCATGTTAATGAAACTTCGGTTCGGTTCGGTTCGGTTCGCTTCCGCGTAGTGCGCGTTGGCCTTTATATGATATAATTTTGAGCCAAAGAAATGGCAAGCATTTGTAATTATAAACTGTTACTTTAATTTCTGCAGATTTTTTTATCGCAATTATCGGCTATGATCGTTTTTCACTATCGGTATTGAATATGTAACAGGAAAAACAGATGAGATAAGGATAGAGATAAGATTGAGTACCCTGATTGAAGAATACATAATAACGAACTTAAAACATATGATTGACTATGTTAAAAATAGTCGTTTGTCTTTTTTATTTGATAATATTCATTGAAATCTTATTAGGTTCTTCAACCAGGGTAAGGATTTCCTCTAGTTATGCTAAACAGATGTGGGCAAATGATCTCTAAGAGCCTGTGAATACATTCCTTTAAATATATCGATTCCTATTCCTAATATGCAGCCTTGACCGTCTTACGATTACAAAAACGTAAGACTCGTTACAGTATTATTAGTGAATAATGGGAAAAGGCGTTCTCAATTACTTAAACTAACTTAAGTTAACATAGTTTAAACTATTCGTTAAGATTCATGGTAGCTACATGCCGTTGAATAATTTTACAATGTTTTCTATTTTCTATTGTAATTGTTTATTTTTCTACTCAATTTATCGAATTGCAGATGAACATAATCTGCGATTATCGATACCCTGAAATCTCTTATTATGTATATTAATATGTTATTGAGTATCTCATACTGGATTAAATGAAATTACTCAAAACTGCAACGTGTTGTTGTCTTATTTTATTTTATTTTTTTTTTCACCCCGTGATTAATGACAAGTATAGGGGATATGAAAGGTGAATTATAATACACTTCGAATTTTTGGGAGCCCGTTTCCCAGCTAAAACACATCCGATCGATGTGAAATTGATTTCAGTGATGCAGAAAAAGTGCATGAAGAGCATGATGCTCTTGGATTTCCAGGAAGCGAAAATGTTTCGAGTGTTTTCATATTTATCAAGTACAACGTCAGCAACAACGATTATTCGTTACAGAGCAGTCTTGATATAAAACTGAACATTTTATTTTCGCTTTTTGGAAATCCAAGAGTATCATTCCATCCGTGCACTTTTTCTGCATCACTGATATCAATTTCACATCGATCGGATGTGTTTTAGCTGGGAAACGGGCTGCCAAAAATTCGAGGTGTATAATTCGAAAGGATAACGCAGATGCATTAGCTAAAAAAATATGACTTTGCGATCGTCGAAAATAATTCCAAAGTTTTTTTTAGATCTATTCTTTGATTCTCCAAACAAAGCGAACAGCGCCTCTACAATGTATACCGACGATCGTAGCCCTATTATTCTATTATCGTTTGAGAACCAAAGATATCTAAACAATGCCTAAAATGCCCGTTAAACTTTTGATCGCGTGTAGTGCGATCGTAGTGCGGGTGGGATAAACCCTAACCTAAATTCTAACCTAGCCTATAATAAGAAAAACAAACAAAAGATCGGCCGCACGAAGTGATACACATAGGTATGACCTATGAAATAAAATAATTGTGCATATTAATTGAAGTCAAAGTTTAAACGTCTGATATATTAATATATCTGAAATATGAGTCATATAATAGTGGTACGCGGTTATAAGCCAAGCGACGAATTGAAATGCCGTGAAATAGCAAAGGACGCTATAATGTCATCACTGAACACGGCATTCATTGGTAACTTGTTTAAAGAGATAACATTTGAAATGATGATACTATTTGCGGCATTGATGTTTATTTTCTTTGGTGTGCCTTTTTCCGTTTGCATTTTGGTCATTCCGATTGTTATTATTTTCACCTATGTCGCTACCTATACCTCGCTCATAACCAGATCCATGGAAGTAGAACAAGAGATATTAAACATCCCAAGGTATGTGATATAAACGATTAAATTTCACCAGTTTTCATTTGTTTTTTTCCTCAAACTTCCCCGATCCCCCTGCAGCCCCTAACATCATAACACGAGTTATTTTAATCCTGGAGAAATCTATTAAAATCTTAGGATCTACACGTCGCATGCATTCTCCGGATTCTGGGTAGCGGAGGCGTTCGAGCCTTACATAATGACAAGAAATCCAAAAGATGTTCGATACTCTATTATGACTGAGAAACAATTCCGAGAATCCAACGTCGACGTGTCATCGCAGTCTAAAAAAACAGTCGGAATGATCGCCCTGACCAAAAGTCGCAGAGCTGACAAAGGCGCCTGGATTAAACGACTCGCCGTCGATCGTAACTATCAGAGAAAAGGAATAGGCACGTGTCTCCTAAACGTTGCAGTACAGTTCGCTGTCGATCAAGGATATGGTCTGGTGGATACAGTCGCTTCAGAACATACCGAAGGCGGAAGAGAGATGTGTTTCAAGAAAGGATTTGAGCTGAAGCAAATGTATCACAGGCATCTTGTAGGCTCCATGGTCACCGTTCTCATGTACGAGTTGACGTACCAGATCAAACCACCAGAGAAAGAAGAGAAAGAAATTGCCCCAGTTTTACCCCACGCAAGATCATTCATGCGGAGCTAAGCGAAAAGATGGGAGTGTTTCAAGAGGTTGTTCAAACGGCAGGAGACAGTGACTAACCGTGTGATCGGTATTCCAGTAATTTATCATAAAGCAATATATTTCTACTCAACAAATTGTTATCTTTACATAATAGGCAACGTTTTATACATATAACATAGACAATAGTGCAATAGACATCCATAGTCAGCATTCACAATTGTGCCTGAGTTGCAACCATAGTATTATTACCGAGATTAAATATGTCTGCGAGTATGGATAGTGAATTTTTATAAAGGAATGTTAAAAATAACTGAGCATTCACGGTATCCAAACTCGTTTGGGATACAGAAGGACTACGAAATATTCTTTGTTATTTCCAATATATTTAAAAAAAAGTAATGATTTACCATTGGTATTGAGTTTTTTTACTATTGAAATTAGAATCTCTAGATTAGTATTACGTAATGATTAGATATGGTAGATATTAAACGGAACTCTTAGATCGCCATGGTCTTCTCAGGATTTTTAGACCACTTTTGAATATACGAGATTGAACCGCATGACTCATAGTAGTCAATAGCTGTAAGATTTAATTGTATTTTAAACGTATGTTCTGTGATTTACAAATGCATAGCTTAAGCCAGATTAAAATAATTCTGTTATCAGTCTTTAATCATCTACCAACATGTTCATATATATATATATATATATATATATTTTTTTTTTTAACAATATACGTATTTTTCTATTTCCGTAATGATCTCCGGTATTCTTCGACTTCTACTCCTTCCCAATGCTTCGCCGTCAGCTTTGAAAAATACCTGGAAAGGAACACATCCATGATATTAACTATTCTGAATAATTCGATGTATGTACATATTATATGGGTGAAATTTTGTGATCCCATATAAGCTGACGTGATTTCAAAACCTTGATAGGCTATTTAAATATTGACAAAAATTCTGTACTATGCGAAAATATTCGCCAGGGAAAGTGTTGCAATTATCTACATCTCCCTTGTGTACAGAATTATTAACGAAGTTGTGCTCCAGTCATTACAATGGATAAAAAGTTTAATTACTTCTCTTTTATCTCTGATAAAACTTGCTTCTCAGCCTCCGTGATACCATTTCTCAGAATGTCAAGATTCGAGTTTAACAGCTTCAAATTCTGCATCCCCACTAAGAAAGTGGAAATATCGTCATGCTGTGAGGAATACCAGACCGCGAGTTTACCCAGCTCGACATTGTGATCCTAAAATTGTTACAATATAAATTAGACATCGATTGGCAACTGTTGATCGAAAATGACCCACAAACTACGTTATACCTTGCAGTATTGCGCTGCCTCTGCACATATTGCTTTGGTTTCTGCAGAAGCTGGATGCCAAGATGGTGGACCTTGGTTTGTCAACAAGCCCATAGCTGGGGCTGCTGCACTTATTATTCCAATGTTACGTTCCTGTAATTCAGTTGATTGTTGCTTATCTGAATGCGATATGTCGAGAGCAATATAATTACCTTGAAAAACGGTACGTAGTCGAGAAGAGTATCGTCGATCAAGGTCAGTCGCGGGTAGCACAATACGGATTGTATCTTGATATTGCTTCTTTCGATGCACTCCTTGAGCACTGAAACTGGATACCCTGTAATCCCAATGTGTCTGGCTTTTCTGTCCGCCACTTGTTTGGATAGTTCGGGCAAAGTTTGTGACAGAATGATATCCAGTGAAGGTGCGTATTCGATGTCATGTACCTGCAAGAATTGTACAGAATTGTTATCAAAGTCTTACAAAATTAATAATTCGTAAAATTTTACTCCTGAATTCATTGTGCAACGAGTTATTCACCTGAATAACGTCAATGTAATCCAGTCCCAGCACCGCTAAGCTTTTCTGAAAACTTTTCCTTGTTTTTTCCGCAGAAAAGTCGAACATATTTTCAAAGTCCAGTTCGTATCTTCCCACTTTGGTAGCGATGTAATAAGCCTGTCTCGGAATATCCTTCAAAGCCTTTTGGGTAACAATACATAAAATTATTTCGGGTAAACGGAAGTTACTCACTGTTAAAAATGATTGTGAATTTACAACACATTTACTACACAAAAGTATTGCAAAATTACAAATGTGCCGTAGCAAAGTATAAACTGCTAAGCTAATTGTTCCATAAATTTACAAATAAATTCTTGATTTTACTGAACTTTCATAGGAAAAATACAAAATTGTTTTTGAATTCGCTAAATTGTTTAGTAAATTTGAAATATTTGTAAATGAATTTTAAGGAAATATCTTGTAAATTTAGGTACTACTCATGTTTGCGAAAATAACTTCCAATAAAATTTTGGAAGTTCACAATAAAATTTTGAACAGTGCTGATTCTTAGATCTGCACATGATATTGCGAGCAAGTCCAAAGACTGTAAATTAGAAACATCAGCGATCAGTTTCAACCTACCTTGCCAATGACCGTTTCGGATTGTCTCTGACCATACCACGGAGCAGTGTCAATATAGTTCACACCCTGCCTGAAGGCCTCCCTGATTGTCTCTATAGCTTCATTCTCGTCATATGCACTGTTGATTAGAACGAACAGAATTATTGATCGTCACGATTATTCAGTATGGCAAAGGTATATTCAATAGAATATACACGCAATAGTAATAAATGTAAGCGTGCCAAATATCGAGAAGAAAAGTTTAGGAAATCTGCGGATTGGATTATGAAATAGAATAAAAATTCTATATCGAATCTTAGCCAAAAGATTTTGATGGATTTTTGCAACATCGAGAATATCACATGGGTAAAGAATTTATCAAACTCGGTCAAGCGTAATCCTGTACGTAAGTAAGCCGCATTATCGTGAACTTATCTGACAAATAAGTCGGTCGTATGGCGTATTGTTTACAATTTCTAATTGCTGTGTGTCTTCTTCAAATCTTGTTCATTGTTTAATTGCTATGGTATGTGGATTAAAGACAGATAAGATAACAGCTGACTGTTGAAAACATCTGATGTACTATATTATACGTGGCTATATAATATATCTTTGTATTTACGTATTTTTATACGACAAAAATAAATGACGAAGCTGTTTATTTTCGAGTATTTATATAGTAAATACTTGCCCATAGTGACATCCGAGTGCACCGCCGCCGAATGATAACTTGCTAATCAACAGACCTGTACTTCCGAGGGGTCTATATTCCATTTTCTGGACTGCCTCCAGGTCGTGGAAGCCCTCGACATACGTTGGCGGAAGCATCTTAGTTGATGATCTATACTGGAATAAAAAAAATTTCAAATTTTCTCATCAGGAGTCAAATAATCATACGTATAGGTACGCAGAGCAAGATATCATGTTTGCGCGCGAAATCCACGACCTCTGTTCCGCTGCATTGCGAAAAGAGCAGACTGCAATCGGAATATCCTTGAGCGGCGTAGAGTCAAAAAAATGCGCGCGATTGCAATAGACGCGGTACTGACGTTTTTAGTATATATTGACCGAAGTCTCTCCTTGAAGTAAATTTAAAGGTACAAGGTGAACCATGCTATATTAATAGTTTTCATAACGTGCGATGGACGTACCACATTCGTAAATTCATAATATACTGACTTTATGGTCTATGAATAGTACAAAACTGAGTATTTTTTTCAGTCGGTGAAAGTCGCCGGGTGTATATTTAAACAGATGCATGTTATCGCTGTATGTATAGTATAATATACGATATAGGACTCAGCAATTGCTTGTGCTATACAACGCATGAAATGCTATATGAGAGTTTTTATCACTTATACCACAGTCTCGTCATTTTACTAATTATAGTGATCAAGTATCATGCAGTAGCAGAGTCAAGTTCAAACATTCATTGTGAGCAGTTAGAACAATGACATGAAAATTACGTGCAAGTCGATAATAGTTCGTACGCAGTACAAACATACATACCTTATACTTGGTATTCTTCTATTTGAGGTGTTTGGATTCGTCCAAGTTTGATCAAGGCAAATGGGCAGGATATGTAGATTTGATAGAAATACGTCAGAATATCAAGTCTATAGGATCACCTTGTAGCGAAATTCTTTGAATCAAATTGTACCGCCGCACACGCTTGTGGACGCTTGCGGTAGACTGATTTACTTGTCAACTATCGTTTCAAGTTTTTTTGGGCTTTTAAATAAACTAGTGCGTATTCCCCCACCGATTAGTTTCTACGTAGGTCACACGGTGTGGTCATAGCAAGAGAGAGAGAGAGAGAGAGATAAATATAAGAGATAAACTGAAAAGAGCCACCTATACCCGGAGGTTAAAACTTTGATAATCATTATCGGATAGATAAAGTTGCGGCTTTCACTCTGGTTGCCATTTGCTGGTGAAGAGACATTGATTCGATAACAAATTTTGACAAGGATCCTGCTACTCTCTGGGTACACATAAGTAGAGCTCTACATACTGTTATTATACAGCATGCTAGACGACGGTAAGATCTTATGTTGGTAAAAGGAAGAGGAGCATGATCCATTTTGTTATCAATATTGTTACCAACTCGACGGCTGAGCAGAACAACATCGTATCTCAGAATTTGCTCCAAAAACATCGTATCTCGAAATTTGGGTCAAAAACATCGTATCTCGAAATTGGGGTCAAAAAGATTGTATGTATCGTTGTAGGAAACGAGCGGGCATACGATTTTTTTGACCCAAATTTCGAGATACGATGTTTTTGGAGCAAATTCTGAGATACGATGTTTTTGAAACAAATTCTGAGATACGATGTTGTTCTGCTCAGCCGTCGATACTGATATGAGAGTTATAGAAAAATGGAACAAAATGCATAGTTTTTTTCATTTCAATTACAGAATGTATTTAATTTCGCGAAATTATTCATAGAGTAAATGAAATTATATTGGGGACAAGAGGGTTTGCAGTATTCCATCCTTTCGTCACATCCGAGTCAATTTAAAGAACAAGTGAAATGATGATCACGATCTGTACTATTTAAAGAAGAGGAATTTGCGGGTATCATCTGATTAAATTCATTTGAGAGTCTTAACAATTAAAAATAGCTGACAATCAGTCTGCAAGTCGTTATACCTATATACTCGTATTCTTAGCCCTGTAATTAGTTCAAACGAGTCTCGGCGGACTGAATGTATAAAATCCGTTAACGATTTGCCACCAGCCGTCAAATAATAATACTAATTAAAGTGGCGACGGCGAATAGGAGCGTAACGATAAAAACTACAATAATGAAAACAGTCGAAATAATGAATATAGTAGGAAGAATACTGTGCAGGTAATGCGACAACTTTATACATTACTCAAATACGAGGAACAGCTAAACCATTTAGCTAATTGGTAGTTGATGATACACCCATAATACATGGTACCGCAGAATATCGTTACTATCTACGTATTTGATGTGTCCAATTATTCTAGAATTAGTAAGAACCATTCATTGAGCTTCAAGAGTCTTAATGCTAAAGTCCTTTGATCCTTGTCACTTTTTCATCAGTTTTATCCAATTCGGACGCGGAGAACGCGCCGTGGCGCCAACACCGTACTGTACTGGCGTTAAAACTAGAGCTTATACGTGTGGCCATTGTGGTACCGGGGATTAAGATGACGCAGCTTTGTAACTCATGAGACACGCTTATATTTCTGCTGGTTGTTTATCACCTACTTCAGGAACCATGAATTTTTACCTTCAACATTTCCATTATGTATCAAAGCATGGAGTCGTATACACTCGCAAGTTATGATATATTGTGCTGTGCAACAAGAATATATTTTACATTAAGGGGATATGAAAGGTGAATTATACACCTCGAACTTTCGGCAGCCCGTTTCCCAGCTAAAACACATCCGATCGATGTGAAATTGATATCATTGACGCAGAAAAACTGCATGGAGGGCATGATGCTCTTGGATTTCCAAAAAGCGAAAATAAAATTTACAGTTTTATATCAAGAGTGCTCTGTAACGAATAATCGTTGTTGCTGACATTGTACTTGATAAATATGAAAACACCGGAAACGTTTTCGCTTTTTGAAAATCCAAGAGCATCATGCCCTCCGTGGGGGCCAGTTCGAAGTTCAGAATTTTCAAAGTTCCGAACGGTCAAATTTCCGAATTTTAATGCAACGAACTCACCATTTTCAGAAAGGGTATTTCACCGAAAGTCTATGTAGCCGATTTCAAAAATTCCGAATCGCAACACACCGAAGGTTCAAAATTCCGAAAGCTACAGATCCGAAGGGTCAAAACTCCGAAAGCTTAAGATCCGAAAGGCCAAAACTCCGAAACTCCAACATCAAGCCGTCGCGCGTGGTTTAGTCGGCACGTTAAAAACACGTTCGGTCTTTCGGAATTTTAGACTTTCAAAATTTTGGACTTTCGGAATTTTGAACTTTCGGAATTCTGGACTTTCGGAACATCGAACCGTCGGAGCCTTGAGTTATCTACATTTCGACCATTGAAAATTTTAATTTTCTAAACTTTAGTCCTTCTGAAAATTTCGGGATCGTTCAGAATAAATTCGGAAATTTGACCGTTCGGAGCTTTGAAAATTCGGAACTCTGAACCGGCCCCCCTCCGTGCACTTTTTCTGGGTCACTGATATCAATTTCACAACGATTGGATGTGTTTTAGCTGGGAAACGGGCTGCCAAAAATTCGAGGTGCTATATAATTCACCTTTCATATCCCCTTAATGCGAGCCTTAATGTGTAGCCTCGCATCGCACGGTTTGTCGTCAACATTTCTCTGTATAGCTGTGGAGGTTTGGCGTAGCCAAAAATTGCAAACGTTTAAACTTAACTTGTCAGAAAAATGTTTTCTACGGGCAAACGATCGTACGGAAAAGCCATCATTGTTAACTGAAGCATGAACCATCTAGATGTAGATCACTGCGTAACATTATCAGATCGCTGGCTACTCTCCGTAGCATTGCAATGTCACCAATTGGAGTTTATCAAAGGATTTCGGTATAGACGGATCTCAGACTATAGACACATGGAACTTGCTTTCGAAATCCACCGAAAGGATATCTCGATTGGTATTTTTTGGAAATATGAAAATCATCCTTTGGGGCTTATTTACAAACGAAAATTTCCATTTCTTTATTTAGACAAATGGGCGTGTCACTTTTTTCAGAAAAGTCAGATGAGCTAATCCCGTCGGTCCTCGATAGTGAATGACGGTTAGTTGTTTCTCTCTTTGTCTCTTTTTGTTTGCTCACAAAATTACATCTGTCCTTGAGTTATTGAACTCCCAAAAATAGACTAATAGCTTGGCCAAAACCTTGGATATTATCGTGCAGTATAACGCGTGAGCTACAACCCTACAACTGATAAGGGTTGAAGAACTTAACTCGGCTCCCATCGTACCTATAGTACTACACCGGAAACGAAGGTGGGGGAGCAAATCGCGGCTTATGTTCATCCGAGGCGATGTCTCAACAACAAACACAACACTTTCAACCAACAAGCTGTTGGTTTCTAATCTGAAAGATTTAGCTATGTAATTCTATGCACGATATTCAAATTTGGAAACTTGAACTTGTAATACGCGTGTAAGCCGTCAACGAAGTCATTTTCACATTGAAATTACACATAAATTGAAGAAATTCTATACAATTTATGCGTTTTATAGTTCTTTCCGGATTGATGGTTAGCGTAGGCCTTCGACGGTTTTTATCCAACCCGCATGCAGTCTCGACAAAGTTTGTCATCGTTTTCGGCGAGTTGAATCACGTCTAAATTGCCTACCCCTTACATTAGTGAAAATAAAGGAATTGGGAAAATCGTTTTTTTTTTTCTTCTGGGATTTACAAACGCATAACTCAAGGCAGGCAGAAATAAATTCTGTTATCACCTTTTATTCACATCACAACATGTTAATTTTTGTAACAAGATACGTATGTTTCTATTTTCTTAACGATTTCTTGTATTCTGCAATCTCGAGTCCGTCCCAATTCTCCTCCTTCAACTTCGACAGATATCTGCAAAGAATGACGTTCTAGCATAAAAAGTATCCTGAATAATTCGAATTCTGGATTCTACGTCTGGTGTTATTTTGGAATCACACAAACTAGTAGGAATATAAAACCGTCTCGGCTGTTTGAATATTGGCGAAAAATTCGATTTTTAACATCTTCCGAATGTTCATAATTGTTAACGAAATGAAGATTCACTCACTCCTTTTGTATCTTAGACAAAACTTGTTTCTCAGCCTCCGTGATACCATTTATCAAAACGTCAAAATTCACGTTGAACACCCGCAAACTGTGCATCCCCACTAAGTGAGTGGCAACATATTCGTGCTGCAAGGTATACCATACCGCGAGCTTACCCAGCTCGACATTGTGATCCTAAAATTGGTAAAACATAAGTTAGATTTTCATCAGAAAATGCTGATGTTGATAAAAAAAAAAAACGTTCCGTAAACTACGCGTAGTATATGGCATATAATACCTTACAGTATTTCCCTGCTTTTGCACAAGTAGCTATGGTATTTGCAGAAGCTACACGCCAAGAAGGTGGGCCGTCGTTCGTCAGTAAGCCCATCATGGGAGCGGCTGCACTTATTACTCCAATGTTTCGTTCCTGTAATATATGGGGGATGATGTGTTAGTATATCGAATTCGTTGAGTTGATTGCTGCTCATCTTAACGATAAGTCGAAAATTACCTTGAAGAAGGGTATGTAGCTGAGGAGAGTGTCATCAATAAGTGTCAGTCGCGCGTAGTTCAATATGGTTTGTATATTGACGTCACTTTTTTCGATGCACTCCTTAAGCACTGAAAGTGTATGCCCTGTAATCCCAATGTGTCTTGCCCTTCCGGCTGCCACGTGTTTAGCAAGTTCGGGCAAAGTTTGTGACAGTACGATATCCAGTGTAGGTGCGTAATCGATGTCGTGCACCTGATGGAATTGTAAAGATTGTTATCAAAGTCTTGTGATACCTATTATGAATTCATTGTTCAATGAATTTTACCTGAACAATATCGACGTAATCCAATCCCAGCAACTCTAAGCTTTTAAGCAAACTTTTCTTTGTTTTTTCGGCAGAGAAGTCGAACATGACTTTAGGGTCCATTTCGTATCTTGCCACTTTGGTAGCGATGTAATAAGCCTGTCTTGGAACTCCCTTCAAAGCCTTATGGGAAACAATACATAAAAATAATCGGGGTAAACGGAAGTACTGATGCTGACCTACATCTGCACGTAATTGCGAGTAGGTCCAAATACTGGAATAGAAACATCAGCGATCCGTTTTAACCTACCTTGCCAAGGACTCTTTCGGATTTTCCCTGGCCGTAATACGGAGCTGTGTCGATATAATTTATACCCCGCCTCAATCCCTCCTTAACCATCTCTACAGCTTCATCCTCGTCGAATGTACTGATATAGTAAGAGCGAACAAAATCATTAATCGTCGGGATTATTCCGCGACAAAGCTTAATCAGTAGAATACACATGCAATGGTATAGTGTTGTGAAAGACGGAATATAGGAAGGGTACCAAATATCGAGGGGGCGAGTTTAGAAAATCAAAAAAGAAAAAAAAAAAAAAAAAATCATGCAAGTAGGCATATGAAACAGAATAAAAGTTCCATCGAATCTTAGCCAGAAGATTTTGAACAATGGACCTTTACAGCGTCGAGATTAGCCGACGGTTATGGAATTTTGAAAACTCATCTTTCACGTGAGTTCTGTGATTGGTGGTATTCTTGTCTTATTTACTGTCCGATTGCTACATTATGCGGAAGAAGGATAGGCCAAATAAGATTTGCAGGTGGATCTTTGTAAAATATATCTATCTATCGTAGAAATGAATTACAAGATGTTTGTTAATAAAGTACACTTGCCCAAAGTGACTTCCGAGCGCTGCACCACCGAACGATAACTTGCTAATCAGCAGTCCCGTACTACCAAGGGTTTTATATTCCATTTTCTGGACTGCCTCCAGGTCGTGAAAGCCCTCGACGTACGTTGGCGGAAGCATTTTCGTTTATGATGTATACTGGAATAGGAAAAGTTCCGAATGTTTTGATCAGTAATTAAATAATCATACATATAGGGGAGAGGCGGGCAAAATGGGCACTATCGGGCAAAATGGGCACCCCTGAAAATTTTTCTTAATTTACTCAAAATTGTAAAATGTTCTGAATTTCATTATTTACTTACTATAATAGTATTCTCAAGTGAATACGAAAATGAATTTAAAACCTTTTTTCGATTTCGAAAAATTTCGACAAATTTTTGGGCTGCCCATTTTGCCCGAAATTTTGGAACTTTTCAGGCGAGGGCGTTCAACACTCGGAATTGATCAGGTTATCGTTTTTCGGACAAAATTCGAAGATCCATCGATTCAAACCTGTATTTGAAGCCTTAATTTCTTAGGGTGCCCATTTTGCCCGCCTCTCCCCTATATAGGTACAGAATAGTATATTTCGTATCAAGGGTATAAAGTATTACGCCCGTGTTGCGAACGATATTTTTCGATGCAGTTGGAGTAAAATTCGATTTTATCTGAGCAGAACAAGTTGTAAAATCGGATTTTACGCCCACTGCAACGAAAAATGCATTTGAGGCATGGCTTAATGTTAATATTAAGAGCTCAAATTTTACAGTGATTTTTTTTCAGTTATTTGTGATCGATTAGGGGGGCGCAACAATTTAAATTCCACCAAGCCCTAAATAAGAACCACCCTAGTATACATATATACAGAGCGATTCTGTGAAAAATAACGCGCCTCTTACGTGGGAAATAGAAACCAATTGTCGATGTTTGAGCTGCTCAATTCAGGCGTTTCCCGTTTGCCTCCTTTTCCATAGAATCGCTCTGTATTGTAATGCTATTTCGGTCGGTAGATTCGGACACCGTTCGTATCCCCGAGCGGGAAGCCTACTTCAAGTCCACTTGCCCGGCTCATATTTACCAATTACGCCATAACTGTCTGTTTATATCTTCAGTCAAACGCACATTGGTTTTGGTGTATTTTTAATACTGACGCTATAGTCTGTGCAAAACAACTTATTTTCTCAGTCGGCGCCAACACATAAATGCTATGTAGTCAATCCAAGGTAGCACAAAATACTCTTTGACTTACATCAGTCCCTCAATCAACTAAACGACGACTGAATGCCGTCGAATGTCCGCTTATGAGTCTTGACTTACAAAACGAACATTCGATGGCATTTAGTAGTCTTTTAGTCCATCAAAGGACTAATATAAGTCAAAGAGTATTTTGTGCTACCTGGGAATGTTTACCGAAAGAAAATTAATTTTTCGAATCTTCCCGAAACAGTGATACCAAACCGATTGTCCGATTGACCTTCGATGATTCGAGAAGAATAAGTTCGATTCAGCAAGTAAATTTACGGAAATTGAGACAAGGGTAGCCCATGGGCGCATTCAACCTTAAGACGGCCCTGGATTTCACTGGATGGTTGTGTCAGTTGTGTTCGGTATTCTACGTATATATTGGAGCGTTGCTAAACGTTTTTTAGGATCAGTGATGCTTAGGTCTTGATAATAGTTGAAATA
Source organism: Tenthredo mesomela (assembly GCA_943736025.1). Classification (NCBI taxonomy): domain Eukaryota; kingdom Metazoa; phylum Arthropoda; class Insecta; order Hymenoptera; family Tenthredinidae; genus Tenthredo; species Tenthredo mesomela. The sequence continues at coordinate 2,927,550 of OX031016.1, forward strand.
AGTGACACGCCGACACAATTGTGGATCCACAAAAAGTGAATTTTTCTTGATTTCAGTGAATTTCAATTACGCGATCGGACCTATTCCGCTCAAATCATCGAATGTCAAACGGCAATCAGTTTGGTATTATCATTTCGGAACAATTCGAGAAAATAATGTTTCACGCCAGTAAAAATTCGACCATATCATTCCCTCAGAAAATTAGAAGCAAGTATAGAGTAGTAACAGTAGTTAGTACGTTGTATACATTAGATATACATACCTATTTGTTATTATTCACCTCGTTATTCACCGCAAGGTTAGATTCGGCGCGATGAAAATGATCAAAGTTTTTACAAGGCAAATGAGTGGAATTTGTAGCGAAATATTGTTCGATTCAAATTATACCACCACACGCTTGTGAATGCTTGCGGTAGACTGGTCGAGTTATCAAGTTTTGTCTCGACGTTGGCTGTCGTTCTAAAAATTTAATCTACACACCGATTAGATTCTGCGTTTTGCGTCAGATCAAATAGGCGCAGAGCGCGGCAATAGCCAACCAGAAGGCCTGAAACCCGCTCTTAACGTTTTCAAGGTCACTCTGCGTAGAGTCTTTATCTCTGATCTCTGCAAAGCGACGCGGATCGGCGGAGTGAGAGTCGGATCTCTTTGTCTTATCATCTCTATCTCCTTTCATAGCTCACATTTAGAGGTTATACCGCATATTTTGTAATCTACACGGAGAGAATTCATGATCAAATCATGATTACTTTTGTTTTATCCATTAGTGGACGTACAAAATTGAATAAACTGATTTTTATCACAATATTCGTTATCTATCAGACATTTATTGGTTGTGGAGTCTTGAAATAAAAACGTCTAATTCCATGTTTTGTAAAATTGAACTTCACATGTTTTTCGGCATAACTATTTTGATGGTTGCCTTCGAATAATGGTAACGTTTCTCACCGAATATTATAATCCAATTGTTCGAAAATTACCTGAAAACACACTCATCAATAAAATTTTGATAATTCTTTGAATACGTGTATTTTGGTAAATTTCGCGTTGAAAATTTTGTCATGTCATCTGATAACGATTTTCCTGCGCCAAAATGCATAAACAGTGGAAAGATTGAATTTCACGTTTGGATCCATTCAACAATTACGTCACGCCGCTGGGGGGGGGGGGGGGGGGGGGCTCCAGAGCGTGACGATCTGGGTTAAAGTGGTCAAAGTCTGTATGACGAAGTGTGTTAAGGGCGGGACGGGGGAGGGGGTGTCAAGAATGGTCGAAAATAGCGTGACGTAATTGTTGAATGGCCCCTTTCCAAATTTTTGGTAAATGAGCCAAAATGGTAGATATTCTGTTTCCCGAAAAAAAAGATTAAGCTTGCGAACAAGTCACTAATATGAAAGCGTACTTTGCGTACTTTCTGTTTTAATTATTTATTCCAGATGAAATTATCCGATTATGATAGTAACATATGGGAATATTTGAATGTGAATTGACAATGTTGTCACATTTTAACAGAAATTAGAAAATTGCGACATCGCAATTGATAAAATTGATTCCGAAAAAATCTGGATGTATCTGGTTTTGTGCAGACACTCTGCAAGAACACCGGTATCAGATATTCAGCTGCCTGATGTAAAAGTTCACGGCGACCGCACCCCGCCTAATCGCACTTATGATTATTGATATAAATCTTGGCAATCCAACGCTTCGAAAAATGCGGAACAAAGATGAGCGTTTGAAATCATGATAACTTTGATTTCATTCATTACATAACATATAGAAAATTGAATAAAAGGATTTCTATCAAAATATTATAGCTACACAGTAAAAAAGAACAACTTGGGCCAAGCATTTTTTTTTTTTTTAACCGTTTTGAACAACCGACAATCTCTCGAGCGAAGTGAAAGTCTCTGGAACCAAGAAAATTTTCATGATGCAAGAAAGATTTTACTTGGTCTCAGAGAATTTCACTTCGCTCGAGAGATTTTCGGTTGTTCAAAAAAAAAATGCTTGGCCCAAGTTATTCTTTTTTACTGTGTAGGTATGTGATTTCCGAAAATGTTTGAATCTTTCGCAATTACAACGTCTACCATTATAGCTACCACTGAGACCTTACGAATCTGCGCGGTTGTTTCACTTGCCTACTGTTTGAAGTTGACGCTGTTTATACAATTCGAAAAGTTCGCGGGCGTGCGCCTATTTCAGTGCGCACATGTGATTGACGACCAGCACTGATCTCTATAATAACTGGATGGCGTATTCCAATGGGCAGTTTGTGCCTATTAGAAGCCATGTTGCTTGTAGTACGTTTGTCAATTTCAATATGGCGATACCCATAAACTCGTGCTCGTAAAAATAATGTAAGACACTTATAGGTGTGAAATTATTCCTAGTACTAAGTGGAAATAGTGGCAATGGTCTTGATTCGCACATATTTCGGCAAAAAAGGTGGGGTGTAAGGCAGGACACTCCATAAGCAAGTTTTACACTGAGATCCATGTGTGAAGCTGAGAGGTTATGTTCACTTCATTTCTACCGATAATTTATTTGGAATTTATATTTTATATTCTGGATATGTATTCAAATGCCTTGTTAATAAAAAATGACCAGATACATCCTCTTCGTGTAGATTTCCTTTAAAAGATGCTAAAATGAATTTGGGATATTCTTTCACCGCAACGAACAGCAGCAGAATCTGTTCAGAGCATTTCAGACAGGAATGCTTCGATGAAAAAATCTATCTACTCAATTTTTTTTCAGGACATTGTAAATTATGAAGAAATTTTATTATTTTCTGATGTTATTTTTGTTAATACAACGATTTTATAAAATACTCTGTCACGTGTGTTTATTATGCAGTGTTCGTATGAAGATTATTTTCAATACACATTTTATTTACTAAAAATGGAATTAAAACTTCACCTAAACGTTTGCAATACAGAATTCTTATACTAATATTTGATTTTCACCCAAGTTACATCGTTTTCAACGAAAATTTTGTTATCATCATTTGAATCTGCCGCTCAAATTGACAAATCTACTACAAGCAATATGGCTGCCACACGGCTTCAATTCGGCACAAAAATTTAACACGGGATACGCCATCCAGTTATTATAGAGATCAGTGACGACCAGGTTCTCTGATTGTACTCCGCTTTACCGTCCGAGGGCGCTACGAACCTCCGTACCCATCCCACATCTGATTATGATCCCAATCCATATTCAAGATAACGATAAGTCACAGTGGGATCACAGAGAGATAGAGAGCGAGAAAGATAAACAAAAAAGAGCTACCTGTACTGCAGGGACAAGAATTTCGAGGATGACCAAGTCTATCAAATAGATAAAGCTGGGACTTCAACTTTGGTTGCCACCACTGATCTCTATTATACACTGGATAGTGTACGCGCGGCCTTTTAGCCACCGCTCGCTGTGACGATTAGAAGCTCAAGATTGGTGGCAATTTGACACCCAATATGGCGGTAAATTTGAACGACAGTAAATGAACTACACATATTTAGGTTGGAAAAGCTGCGTAATTTATGAATTCAATTGTTAATACACCCGTATTCTATACATATAAACAAATGGATACCAATAAATAATACTGATCTGTACGTGATATTCAATTTCCTCAAGAAATATCTAGCAGCATAATGCATCGTAAACAAAGTAACCTAACCCTATAATCTTAGGGGAAATAAATAACGACCACAATTATAATCCATTTGTCTACTTACTGATGAGCTCCTTTACCACAAAAACCGCAGTCCATTACTATTTTGGCATAAATAGCATTGAATTCATACACTTAACCTTACTTTTGTCACACCGATTTACTCCTTAGACCAGGAATCGGCCACGCCGGCTCGCCGAGCCAGCCCGGCTCTAAGTGTCAATTAGTGCGACCGTAAATCCCCTCGGTCTACCTGAAAACGGTCAGTCGTCCTTACCTGGAAATGCAATGGTAGGGGCAGCGTTCAGGAGAAATAAAAGGAACTAAGGGGTTGTTTGCTCTATTTGCGACGGCAAGAACTGCGTCCGACTGTCCAGGTCTTGTCATACCTGCATATCCCCACTCATACCTACCAAAATCCAAGAAATGGCGTTAAAAGGATTAGTACCGGTGAACGGGCTAATAAGATTAACAGCTTTGACTCTTTCGACTAATGAGTGTCCCGACCCCTGCCTTAGACCATACAGGATGGACCGCGCATTGCCTATGCTAAAGCATTGGGAGGACTGCCGCCGAGTGATGGGAAAAGGACGGACAATACTCAACCATTCGTAAGACAAGGAAACCACTGATCTCTATACTAACTGGATGGCTGGTCCTTATGGGCCCAGCAAGCCGAAATCATGTCGAGTTGAAGGCTCGCTCAGCGCCCTTAACACCGGGAATGGTACTAATCACCATCTCAATGCGCATGTGCCATCGTAACAATGCGCATGTGCCATCGTAATCGTGAATAGTGGGGATGGTAAATCAGTGCCCCGCATGCGCATTGATGTCAACCTTAGTACCATTCCCGGTACTAGGGGCGCTGGGTGAGCCTTCAATCTGCTTTAGCCTTGCTTTAGGGGACCAGCCATCCAGTTAGTATAGAGATCAGTGAAGGAAACTGTGCTCCACTAGTGGAGTAAACGTTGCCAAGTCGTGTTGTTGCGTTGCCGCGCTTATGTGCCCCAAGCCTCTGTGGCATAGCTCTCTCGATCATAACTAAGCCTACACGATTTCAAGTGTTAGCACGCATGAGACATATTTATGTGTCTATATACATCGCTAGTGCTATCTTTGTCGCTTTACTTGGCAGTACCCCCACCACCACAATGCGCGGTCCATCCTGTATGGTCTAAGGATTTACTCAAACGTCGCCATATTCGGTGTCAAATTGCCACCAACTGCCAGCTTCTAATCGTCACAGAAATTTCGGCCTATACACTATCCAGTGTATATTAGAGATCAGTGGTTGCCACTTGTTGGTAAAAAGACTTGACTCGACAACAAATCACGTCAGAGATTGTGCTGCTCTCTGCGAACTGCGTCAACAAGCTGAAAAGTAGCGCTCTACGGAATTATTTACACTTATCTAGACAATAGTACAGCTCATGTATTGGTACAAAAAGAGTATAGACTATTTTCTTACCAATATGTCACCAACGAATATAAGGCTAAGAAAACTGGGGCAAAATGCAAAGTGTTTTATTCTAATTACTAAATGCATTTTATTGATCACTTGTATTATTTAAAATGTAAAGAAATGTATTGGGGACAAGAGGGTTTGCAGTATTGTTCAATCTATTTCTCGAATCCAAGCCAATATGAAAGAAAATATAAATGATGATTGCAGGAAAGGAAGAATGAATGTATTTACACGTTGTTGTATTTCATAACGGAGGATTTGCAGGTAACTTCGGAGTTCTGATTAAATTCATCCGAGACTCCTAACAATTGAAAAACGCTGACAATGAGTCTCCGAGTCGTTATATACTCGTTTACCCAACCCTGCAATTAATTCTAACGACTCTCGGGGGACTCGAAAGAATATCCGTTAACGATTTGCCACCAGCCGTCAAATAATAACGCCAATCAGATGCTCGACAGCGGAAAGAAACGTTATGATAAAAACTACAAGCATAAAAACATTTGAAATGATGAATGAATTATTAGAGATAAATATTGCGCGCAGGCAATGCGACAATTCTACGACATTAAAATTCGATGGATGGCTAAACTATCTGGCTAATTGATAGTTGATGATACCCCTAATATAACATAACGTGGAATATCGTTACTACATAATCTGGGTAATTTTGGTGTGGTCAATTATAATAGAATTAATGAAAATGATTCATTAAGCTCGAAGAGTCTTATTAAAAAAGCATCTCGACCATGCAATGTGCTTGTATACATGAAAACAACGATGATTTATATATAAAAAATAAATATAAGGGCTGTAAGCGTTCAATGGTTGAATATGACGCGCCACCGCGCGGGTTTTTGCATATAAATAGAATTCCCAGTTATTTCATTCTTTTTGTTGTTTTTTTCCGCCAATTTACTTCCAACGAGCGAGCTTTCTGCTTTCAATTTAACGCGCTTATTATTTTAATTTTATTCAATCCGCACGCGGTGGGGGATGCGACTTGGCGCCCACATCTCACCGCATCGCACTGGCGTTAAAACAAGGGCTTTACCAGTGACTGTGGTACTGGGGATTGAGTTGACGGCTTTGTTACTTAAATATGCTTATTTTTCGGCTGGTTGTTTGATCTTCAGCTCGGATACCACCCACATCTGTACAACCTTTGCCAAATACTGTTTTGCACTCATTTCAAGGCAGTACGTTTACATACCAATCGCATTAGCGCCTACTTCAGTAACCATGAGTTTATGTCTTTAACATTTTCATTGTACCCATATCAAAGCACGAAATTTTACACTCGCAAATTATGATATATATTCATATATATATATTATACTATTGCGCTTTGTTACTTCAATATAATTTCACATTAATACATGTATATAGCTATTCGTGTGTGGCACCGTTTATCGTCAGCATTTCTCCGTAGCTGTGGAGGTTTGGCTCAGCCAAATTGCATACGTTTATACTTGACTCGTCAGAGGAATGTTTCCTGCGGGTAAACGACCGTGCATAAACGCCATCGTCGATAACGGGAGCATCTGGATCACTGCGTGACAGCATCGGAATCGGAAAGGAGGCGGAAGAACCAAAGGATCCGCTGTAATCAGAACTCTGGATATGTGTATAAAATTTGAGTTGTAACCAAAATTTGGAAACGTGTCTCAAGAAAGTAGGCATATTTCACAACCCGGCAAGACTTATATGCTGCTTATATTAATTTCGCTGAAATTGCACTCAGCGTTAGCGAGCTAGGTAACAATGGAATTTCGAACTGCTACCCTTCCCACATTTGATCACGAAATTGTGCTACATTTGGCGTAAAAGCTCGATGCCTCAAGCAGTATACCTACTACCAAAAAAATTTCATTGAAACCTTACAAATGATCGCCAAGATATTAATACTTTTTCAAAAACACATTTTTCCCTACCATTTCCAAACCCTTCAACAAATTTAGCTAGAATTCAATACCAGGTCTGGAAATTGTCTGCGAAGCATTTGTCTTCAAAATTTCGTTGGCATCAGTCCTGCCCTTCATAAGTTATTCGACTTAATCCAGATACTTTATGATAAGTTTTTGGTACGTGTTGAGGGCTGATATTTTTTTAGTATTATCATTCTTATCATTATGTGGTCGTGAAACGCAGAGGTCACGTCACCTCCGGGAGTGTCAGTGCTGCCCTGCCGGAACTGTCAGCTCTATACGCGCTCCGTTAGCGGTGATAAATGACCCTTCCGATGATGCGCTACCCCAGACTACCACCCTTCTCCATACTCTATATACCGCCGACGTAACGCGTGTCGCGACGTCGGGCGCGACTGTCACTGTATGTATTAGCTATGGAAATTTGATAGTACTGGCTATACGGCAGGTTCCGCAGGTATGGGGTCGACCGGGGTGAAATGGGATACCGGGTTAGAACGGGGTAGTAAATCTGTCTACTGCTATGTGCACTGTGCCATACCGGCTGGAACTGTCAAAAATAGACTCACTACCCCGTTTTACCCCGGTATTCCATCTCAGTCTGGTTTACCCTAGAAGTATGAATTGATAAAAGTCGAAGGTCCCATGTTTCCACTCGGTGTGGGGTTCGGAATCGAAAATTGATTGACGATCATAGTCAACGCTGCTGTCCCTAATCATTCTTCTCATCTGCAGCTCCTACCATTGGCAATTTCCTTTTAATCTATTAGTGGGACACGATTGATATCGTAAAACTTAGCAAAACTTGAACCCAAGTCTAAGAAAAAAAGTATGATATAAGTCTGGAGTTTTTAGTCGATGCCCATCTATGATGTAGTTTATAGGCACCACAAGTTCGATTAAGATGAAGCAAGACGCATGATTTTCATAGTAAATTATACGTGCTTTGACGATATGATATTCGAACTTCTATAAACGCACTCTAAAAGATGTGGCTTAGGATCCCTAAAGCTACCAATCGTGATTTCTTTCCTGTAGGTCTTAAAAACAAGCCCCATGTGTCTAATTTGATATCCCCAAGGCGTTCCGTGGAACTCTATTTGTCTCCAGCGCAATCGCCACTAAGGCGGACTGATTTGATATCGCAGATCCCTGGCTGCTTTCCGTGGCACTGCAGTGTCACCAATTGGACTTTCAGCGAGATGGTACCTACCTAGATAGATTTTAAAGTGGACACATGGGATTCGTTTTCGAGACCCACTGGCCGAGTAAGAAAGAAATCTCGATTGGTCTTGTTTAGAAATAGAAAGAACATCCTTCAGAGAATGTATGCGCAAATTTGAAAGTTCATGTACCGAGTCACAGCATATTATTACGTAAAAATCAGGTCCTATACTTAATTTCGATACGTATCCAGTGTATGTGTGTATCTGTATTAAGAAAACTGGGCGTGTTACGTTTTTCACGACAGCTAGATGAGTTCTTTTGTCAGATGATAGTTGGTGAAGTCATTGTCGGTGGTGAATGACGTTTGTTTGTTTCTCCCTCTGTCTCTTTTTGTTTGGCTAGCAAATTTCGTCTGTCCTTGAGTTATTGAACTTCCAAAAATAGAAGAACAGCCTTGGCCAGAACCTTGGTTATTATCACGCAGTATAACTCGTAGGCTACAACCCTACAACTTATAAGGGTTGGGGAACTCAACTTGGCTTCCATCGTACCTACTACGCCGGAAACGAAAGCGGGGGAGCAAATCGCGGCTTATGTTCATTAGACGCGACGTCTCAACGACAACGCAACACTTTATAACGACAATCTGTTCGTTCCTAATCTGGAAGGTTTAGCCATGTAGTTCTATAGACAATATTCAAATTTGTCTACTTGAACTCGTAATAGGCGTGTAAAATGTCAACGGAGTCATTGTCAAACTTAAATGATACATAAATTGAAGAAATTCTATACAATTTTGGCTTTTTATAGCTCTTTACGGATTTGTAGTATATTAGCATCGACTTTCGGTGGTTGTTTCTAACTCTGCAGTCTCGAAAATGTTCGACTTTGTGGCGTGTGTAGAATGTAGATAGCTAATATAAATATACTGGTCTCTCTTATCGAATAGAAATAAAAAAAAGTCGTGCGTCATCGTTCTTAACGAGTTGAACCGCACGTTCGAATTACCTTCATCTAGGTAAAAAATGAAGAAATAGAAAAAAGAAGTGATCCAATCTTCACTCAGAAAAAGGTCTTGTTGACACAACCAAAATTTGGTTATTATATGGACAATCAAATTTTTTGTTCAGTCAACCAAACATTTCGTTGGGATTAACCAAAATTTTGTTGGGAAAACCAAATTTTGTTGGTACAACCAAAATTTTGGCTATTCCAACAAAATTTTTGGTTGACTGAACAAAAAAATGTGATTGTCCATATAATAACTCAAATTTTGGTTGTGGCAACAAGACCTTTTTCTGAGTGTTAGGCGAATACACACATATATTTGAACTAAAAACACAACTTGCGGAGCGTAAAGCGAGAGCGAATTACAGCTAACATCGCTGTTCCATTTCTTCACAAAAGTTCCTCTCACATCCAGGATATTACCTCCACACTTCTCGGGGCATAAATAAGTTCAGTTCTTCCATTCCGTGCGGGGATGTTGAAGAAAATTGCTCGCCGTAGATCGCGCGTATGGTGTGCAGGGTAATAATCTCTAGCCACGGTAGTTATCCTTCTGTATAGGTATATGTGTATAATAGATATAGATATCTTCATAGACGACCTATACATATGTACATGCTATGCAGCACCAAGGATCCTCGTGTATAGCGGATAAACTCAATCTCCGAATCAGCTTATAAGCTGAGGCCGGAATATAATCCGGAGACAGGTTGATTATATGTATACAAAAGCTGAAATTCGGTATATTGTATTATCGCCTCTGCAGAGATTCCATCAGTCAATAATGGCGACCCGCGTAATTCGGAACTAGCCGCGATCTTCGCGACCTACGCGTCAAGCTCTATTTTCGGGCTTTAATTCTTAGAAGCCCGCACGGTTATCGCGAAGGGCACGCGAGCACGCCATCAGTCCCAGCTCTCCAACTCGGACCTCATAGCTCCCGCGTTCTTTAACGTGACCCTGCGGTGATGACCGGCTACAACCCAGACGCCACATCCCTTATTGTATGCGATCAACCGATAAGTCCTTAGCTCTGTTAGCCTTGCCTGCATACGATCTACGGACTGGCTATTATTATGAATACGTGTCGAGGTGAAAACGAAAGAAAGTCTCGCCAAGGACGGATTCCTCTATCAAGTTCTATATAGAGTTCATGTTCCCGAAGCGTATTCCAAATGGATTTTTTTTAATGGCCCGCAATTTTATCACAGCCGTTCATGAGTCTTCTAAAGTATGATTAAGTAAAAGTCAGGATCTCTTCACGTCTATCGGCTTTCATAGTTAGATGCGCGGTTAAATTAAAAGCAGTTTTTCTGAGGATTCAGGTGCTGCAGCTTGGTCTCTAATTATCCATAAAACAAACATCTATATGGCTCCAGGATATCAAATGGTCTGCTGCGATAAAACTGGGTTATGGAAAAATCCATTTGGATTTTTCCTTTAGTTCTTAAAAATGTTTTCTTTCAAAGCGACTATACACCTCTTTAACTCGAATCGTCGGGGTTCTATAGCCACGCTCCGTATAATACCCTAGCTAGGTATCTACTTTGGTGCATATTGCATTCCTAGGCAAGCAGTTACCGTTGATTTACTACTCTCAGAATATTAATGACTAAACTATTAATTAAAACGCTTTGTAGTCGATATTCATTCGGCTATTTTGCAGACATATATATATCGAAGTGGCTCAGGGACATGAATTCAAAAGGAATATTGTGACTGGAGTGTATACGTGTCTCTGATGTTTACAAGCACTGTGATACAATTAATAAAGCCATGGAAAGACCCCTGATTTTCAACATTACACGTCATGTACAGGTCGTGCGACGCCACAGGGATTACCAGACCAGAAATTCTTCAGCCATCCAGAACCCATCCCTTCTCTCCTTCATTTTCGGTCATATACCCTTCTCTTCTCTTCTCTTCCTTCCTTCCTTCCTTCCTTCCTTCCTTCCTTCCTATTGCCGACGCGGCAACTCCTTCAGCACGTCACGCTCTCCCGTTACGTCCCCAGGGTGAAATATGGCACCACGTTTCTGGTCTCGAAGGTGGAGAGACAACGACAACTATTAATTGCCATGAAAGCAAGAGCTAGCTGCCTTGAGCACAAGGTTGCATCGTTCACATCGACGCAATTTTCGTTTTTACAAATCAGTAAAATTTGCTGCTATAGCAGGTCCGTATAATAAAGTTTTCCGCAGTCTTTCAAACCGCAGGGGTTCGATCGGTCGTTGAAGTTTTATTGGTTCGTAGTACGGTACGCGAGGCCTTCGTGTTACCGAGCTCTTATTAGTTCCGGGTTTCTGCAAGGAGCGTAAGTATAACTTTGCCAAAGAACTAAAGCCCCCAGAACTACGATGTATAGTCTAGATGTACAGGGCGAAGGGTGGTATAGACGGAAACGTGTGAAAATAGGACCATTAACCAGCTGGTCCCTGAAATCTCAACAAAGAACCGTGAGCACGCGTGCCCCGAAGCGTTATGTGCCCCCTCTTCCTCTACTAACCCTCGAGGAACTATCTGCATGCCTATGTTGTATAAAAAGTTGTAAAAAAAAAAAAAAAAAACAATAAGGGGCTGAAATCCAGGCTTCCCGAATTTTGACGAAACTGTTAAAACTGTTTAAAAGTCGGCGTATAAGGTATATAATTGTCTTTAGTAAAACAGAACGCGTGGGAGAAAAGTTTGTTCTTCTAAACTCTGGCAAACTTTTATCTATAGTATTCAGCAGTCTGTTTGTGTCTAGTATATATTCTGCACAGTACAGCTGTATATAATAGCCACGTACACGCGCTATCTTTATACCATGAGACGTAAGACTTCAGTTAGGAGTTAGACTAGGAACAGTTTGAACACGGTTCAGAGCTGCAGCAGCAGCAGCAGCCATTTATAAAGTTGTTTTGAAGTCCCGCGCGCAGGTAGGCATCGCGTGATTTGAATTGCAAATTCCCTGTGCACCCAGGAAGGAAGCTAGGTTAAGAGGCCTTGGGGTAGTCGGTAGAATGAGGAGTGGAGAGGTCTGCGCCAGGATGCACCACTGCGCGCGCCTCCCCTAATTCAATTCGCCCGCGTGCTTGCAAATATCTTGGGCTTTTCCTGCAAAACACACGTACACATAGGTACTACATTCATGCACACGCTCTCAGAAAAATAACAACCAAAATTTGGTTATTATAATATGCACAATCGCATTTTTTGTTCAGTCAATCAAATTTTTTGTTCAGTCAACCAAAAATGTCGTTGGGATAACCAAAATTTTGTTGGGAAAACCAAAATTTTGTTGGAACAACCAAAATTTTGGCTATTCCAACAAAATTTTTGGCTGACTGAACAAAAAATGTGATTGTGCATATAGTAACCCAAATTTGGTTGTGTCAACAAGACTCTTTTCTGAGTGCGATGTTGTAGCCTTTGTTATGCTTGCGTCAAGTGTACATAGTGTATGTTGTTCAGTAAGTAGAACAGAAGTGTATATACTATGTCATGTTGATAAAACGCGTAGAAATGATCGCGAAAGACGTCAATTTGTTGTACAGTTTTATAATCTGTTGGTTTACTTTCGTGTGGTTTTTTTTTTTTTTTTTTTTTCAGAGACTGAAGTTTGACTTTCTTTCGCAAAACTCAGTGATAAATTGCGAATAAGTTTCGTGGCCATTTTTTTAGAGAGAGTCTGCAAACAAACTTTCAAGTGTCTCCATTTAGGGTTGTCTAATTTTTCATATCGTAAATATACACATTGAATATTTTTCCTCTCTTGCTGCGCTGTCTCTCACTTTTTTTTGATCAAAGAATCCGACCAACACACGATCTAAGTTACGACTGGAACAGCATGGAGGAACCTGCCTCCCCGTCCGACCCCTAATGATCAACTACCACGCGGCACGCTACCCTCACGCAGAATTTCGCGCCCTCTCAGTTTCGAAAAATTACTAAATTTTATCGGCACCGTGTCTCAGATAATTATATGTACTATATTTTTTTCATCTACCATTTATAGTGTCAAATGAGTTCTGATAAATAGCAAAACAGAATTCAAAAACCGCTAATTGCGTCGGGCTAATTTACGCCCGCGCGCGGTCTTATCAACATGTACATAAATAGAATCCGTATTAGTGAGAATCTTATCTCCGTGCGCATGGATTATTATCGCCATTTTTTCTTCTAGCAGAAATTGGAGTCCAAGGTTTAGTGGAATAATTCGATCGGAGAAGCCGTGTAGGTTTAACAATGGTCGAACCGCACGAACAATACAGTGGCTGTCTATATGGATTAATGATTAACCCGCGAGAGCTATACATTCGGTAAACAAATTGCCGGTTTCCATTAGTGTAGCAGATGGGCGGAATTTTTTCAATTAATGTTATAACGCAGCGAGCGCCAGTATATACGAATACCAACCGGGGCTGGTCAAGTCGTTCGAAGTCTCGCGTGGGTCACTGGTGGAATAGATAATCGTTTTTTGTACCAATAAATTTTTATCAACGTATTAGTTTGTTTTTTTATCTCTTCCCGCGCTCAGTTCTAGGGTCCATAATTTTGCTACCAGCTTGCTTCGGTTATGCCTTATAGCACATTTGATTCCACCCTTATGCGCACATAATTTTCGGAAGAGGGGACCTCGGCGTCGCCCACGATAGTATAGATCGATCGTGTCTTATACTATACCTACACATACCTAGATACGCAAGGGACGGTTTTTCGATTGGAAATCTTGAAGAAATCTTGAAAATGTTATATAGCCTATGGCCTATGGCCTCGGCAGAGCCAATGCAGGGTCGTGCGATCCCCTAGGACCTAGTCATCGGGGGTGGTAGCCGACTGGGTCGATCGTTGACGAGGTTTGAGTTTATTCGTTTCATCACTTCTTGTGTGTACCTCCTGTGCAAGTATCAACAAACACAAAAGAACCGGAGCTGCAAGAGTCCGGAACCTCCATTTCCCCAACGTAAAACCATGAAAAGAACCACCAGCTGGGATTCACACGTACTGAATCCGTGCTAAGAGTTTTGTGGTACGAAATGTATCATGTTATGCGCTTTCCATACCAGGAAAGATGCATTTGTGCTGTTATACCCGCTTTTTCTCATTTTTATCCAACTCGAAATACGGAACTCGAGGTTACGGCGAAACCCTTGGTACATTAAATGTCTGCCAAACAGACGAACAACGTGCAGCATAACGCGATACAAACAAACCCTGCCGAGAGTGCCCGTATATGAAGGGAAGAGAAAACGACGCGTTTCCTTCCCAACATTATGTGTTTGTTACCTCACTCTCACGGGATTACTATAGTCCCTGAACTTAACAAGTTACTTCACTCTGTTTCGCTCGGTATACTATTTGTTCCGCTTCTTCCCTTCGGCAGTGAACGTACGTTGTACGACGTGCATTCAATTCAAGAAGATGCATTAACTACGGTAAGTAGAGAGTTAAGGGAGTGCACTCGCGATCGGCAACTCGTTAACTCCTAATCACCAATTAGTTAGTTACTCTGTAATGTTTTCTCTTGTTTTCTACACTATTATTGAAGCCTCTAAGTATTTTAAAAGTGTCTCTTGTTTTCACGGGACTAATTTGTACCAGAACAATAAACAAACTTTATCTAGGTATAGGTACGCGTTTGACCTAAAACTTGAAACAGTACTTGAAACTAGCATGGAGTATCGTCCGTTACATACTTGACAAATTATTTCACTGATGTAAAGAAAATTGGATGAAACGAGTCACGTATATCTACCTATACGTTTATAAAGCTGTTCCGCTGTTTAGACCTTCAGTATATATAAACGCATGGATTGTCGCGTTATCGTTATCACCTCGTAATCTAAACTGCAATCATTTTACTTATCGCCTGAAGTCTCGAGACGGAAAGTAAAAAACCAGCATTTTATGTCATGTCATGACTATAAGGTATATAGGTATGTGTTCATGTGCGTACATCATTTTTTTCATTAGATTATAATCAATCGTTTCAATATCTCAGTAATCTTGACCTTCGGAACGATAATCTGTTTTGGCTTACATGTATATTCTTCGAGTAGTGTTCAAGAATTTGGATCTTCAAATACGTCGATGGTTCCCATGCGAATTAATAACACCCGAAGTATCTACTGCTTTGCGTATAAGAACATATGTTTATAAATGTAAATGTTCAGCTGATTTCGCTCCCGGTGATCGAAAAATAGCTACGCTCTCTGCACTCAGAAGAAGGTCTTGTTGACACAACCAAAATTTGGTTATCATATGCACAATCACATTTTTTGTTCAGTCAACCAAAAATTTCGTTCGGATAACCAAAATTTTGTTGGAAAAACCAAATTTTGTTGGGACAACCAAAATTTTGGCTGTTCCAACAAAATTTTTGGTTGACTGAACAAAAAAATGTGATTGTCCATATAATAACCCAAATTTTGGTTGTGTCAACAAGACCTTTTTGTGAGTGTGTAAAAATTTGGAAATATCGCGTGCGGATGGACAAAGTTGCGCGGTTCTCTCTGCGTTTGTTTCGGCCCGCGCCGCCCCTGCCAGAATTGCGATTCCCCGCCAAAGGGTGGCACGGGCTTGAGGGGGAGCTCGATTGCTCGGCTACTAGCTACAGTGGGGGTAAGAAGACGCGGCGGCGTGCCACCGCCACCCCTGGTGTCAGGTACCTCGCCACGCGGTCGCTCCGCGGGTAGTCAGTCTAGTCGAAAACATACCAACGCCGGACTCGACGCAATCGGTTGAGGCAGGCCACGCTGTACCGCGATATTCAATATTCCAAAAAGATTTTTCTGCACCGCTCACAAAACGAGTCCTCATTCTGTTACTGTACTATTTTTTGGCTCGCTTTATCCTGTACGAAAACGATAAATCGCGAGTGCAAGAAACGTGCGGAGTGTTGAGGCGTTCGAAAAGGTACGGATTCTGCATTCTCTGCTGAAGTTTTAAACCAGCAGATCCTGATCGGCCACTACTGTATGTAGCTAGAGCTAATTGGCTATAGATATTCATTCGTCTAGACGCTCGTGGTGCTACGTGATCGTCGTTTGGATCAAAAATCGCAAAAAAAAAAAAAAAATTAAGGACGTTATACATAGTATCGATAAAATGTCGTAGTGTGAAGCTTAATTGTTACGGTTCGGTAGTCTCGTTCATTAATTTTTTCCTTCTTTCAACCAATGAAAATTTTTCGAAGTTTTGGATGTCACAGTGACGTCATACCCGACGGTAAGGAAGGCCACCTTGGCGGGAGGCTGCAGTGTTGCGCCACCACGTGCGAAGAGAGGTAGATCTTCTTCCCGTCGTCATATTCCCCAGACTTTGTAGTTTAGTTAGATATATGATTATGATTTAATGAAAGTCATGAGTTATTACCAATTTTTAGGGGATTTGTGTGGAAATGGGGATAACGGATTCCTATTTAATCGAAAAAACGTAACGAAAAAGAAAAAAGAAACCACCTTGTCGTTAGTCTAGGGGCATTAAATGCTGTGAAAACAGAACCACGTAGGGTATACATGCGTATAGACCCAGACTCGCTGACCCCTAGAAATCTGAAGCAATTAGCACCTCCGTCGTGGAATGGCTCCCGGGGGAGAGTTTCTTCGCTAAAAATGTGTGATGGGGACTAGACCTTGGACGACCCCACGTATTATCCACGATCCATTTCCAAAGGGCGAATTGACTGTTAGACAAGATGAGTTTCGAGGAGACTCCAATGTCTTGCTGTACGATTGGATGGAACTAATGACCAATACGGCCATTAATCTGCAGAGCTTAATTAGTCGATGCACGTATATCATATCTGCGGCACGGAACTGCAGTGTAATTAATCGGCCAACGGGGGCTTGGCTAGTCATTTGTGGGCCGTTATACCCAACCTGCACACTGTGCACATTGATCGTCTTCTTGATCGATTGCTATTTAATAATGTCCTAGGAATATAGAAAACCGTGTTACATGCGTTATCCAACAATAAGAAGAAGAAGACGAAAGAAAGGAAGATGAAATAATAGGGGAGAGATATGCGCCACCCTTTACCTACGAGTCATATACTTCCCACAAACTCTTGAAGAATTTTGTTTAATTAATTGAAGATGTTCGAGGTCGTCCAGGATGATCTTATGCAGACTGATCCTCCGATCATATTATTTTCAGCTTTGGATCACGAGAATGTAAATTGAAAATTATATTCGACATGGTTGCGTTATAAATTTCACTTATTGGTTCACTCGCTTATATCCCTTAGTTGAACCTCAAACAATGTTCCGTATTGGCCTTTGCCAATCAGTAATAACCGCAGAGCGCAGAAGATCAAATGGAACATGAAGTATGGAGGTAATAAGATAAGAAAACAAAACGAACAAGAAGAGAAAAGGAAAACGGAGAAAATTAATCTCATGAACTCGCGAATCGGGCATTTCACTATTTTCCTCAAGTCATTTGTTTGCCCCTAGTGATTTATTATGGTTTGAACCCTGATCCCTCGATCCCTCAACCGCGGCGCCGCCGCCATCCCCCGTTCTCACTCGAACCTTGAAAACGATCGAAATTCTAGTCCAGAAAAATTGCACCACCGAAGCTTCTTGCAGTTATTGACTATAAATATCAAAGTGAGTTAAGACCCTCGAATAAGGCAGTTTGGGTCAGAAGTTAGAAGCGAACATCACGTGCGGAGGATGGTTGTATATGGGTATTCGCGTACGGTGAAAAAGTTTGAGAGGAAAGTTGAAATGTCGGGTAAAAATGCCAGCTGCTTTTTCACTCTTGTAAATAGGTATAAATGTATCTAGATAAGAAGAAGAAAAAAAAAAAAAAAAAAAAACACTATGAGAAAAGTGTATCCTCTAGGGGAGCGCCAAATATCTTCCCATTACGCCCAAGGGCCTCATGAATTATTATAACCCAACAGCTGCCTGCACCCGTTGGTTAAATAACTTCGAGATTTGATGTCTTTGACCTGACCTAATCCAGCCAAAGCGATTCGCTCCTGATTGCCTGTCTATATATGTTATGAAGTTTTATCGATTAGTAACATATCCGCCGTGCAGTGACGTCGAACAATTCAACGTTTTACTAAAAGAATTCATTGTTAGGAAATCCGAGAGAGTTTTCTTCCGCCTTTCTGACTTTGTGCGAATTTTTTTTTTTTTTTTTTCGTTTTTTTTTTTTCACTCCTCTCTACAACCCTCGACGGGTCGTTTTTGAGCCAAATGCTTTTAGACAATTGACGTTAAAAGCTGCAATTAAAAAGCTTGAACCCTCCCTCCTTTGTCAAGCTCTTTATAGCGTCCCATCGCCTCGATAATGTCCTGTATACAATTTACGCACTATTTCCTTGAGTAGAAAAATGATAATCTTCAAGCCGCTCCTATATTTTCATTATGGTAATTTGATGATCACCGTCCCCTAGCATCTTAGCTGTCTTAGATATTTGAAATTGATCCGAAACTGTATAATATCTAATTTAGCCAAAGCACCGGGTGTTACGTCACTGGCAGCCGTTTGCCAAGGGGTTGTGGTAACCTATAGGTGACATTATGCTCCGGTGATTAGCACCAGGTGCCAACCCCGTTGTTCGGGGTGGGGATGGGATCAGTGATAGGCCAGTAATCATCCCTAAATACCATATACTCTAAAATTGAAACTGTATATGATTATATAGTCATGAAGTTATGCGCACAGCGGGATTATTACTCATCTGCGCACGTTTATCCTGGAACTATTTCACCTTTATGTTCTAAGTGAGCAATGGGCAATAATGGCGAACATATTATTCAGAATGGTAAAAGCCGGAATAATCAGACTTTGGATCGCTGAGTACTTAGAACAATGCATAATGCTTATACCGAGAATATTCGGTGAGAGTAGACAGTCTCCTTCCTACGGCAAAACCAACACGGGCGCGCACCGCGTGCGTGAGGCTCGTGCGGGAGGGGATGCAATGCTACTGGCACCTAATTTCGTCCCGAACGAGCCTCACGCACGCGGTGCGCGCCTGTGTGGTTTTACCGTAGGAAGGGGACTGTCTACTCTCACCGAATATTCACGGTATATGCTGTGACATACAATGGGCATGAATACTCGCGCTCAAACCTCAAAGTACATACATATGTATTTTAAAAGTAGACATACGCAAGGAATAGTATATCATCTAGGTATATACGGCAATCTTCGTATTGCGAATGGAGAACGAAACCCAGTGCCTACGCCAACACTAGCGTCGATATGTCAGCCACGAGGACAGGGGTGGCTCGCTTCACCCGTTTTATAGGGCAGCAATATGGCAAACGGCGCAGGACTCTCCATCTCTGCCCGTATACCCTACTCGTTTATATAAACTACATGCTGCAGCCCACATATAGAGCTCTAGCCTCATGTAGAACCTATGTGACGTGACATATCTATCTATCTGGATTCTAAACTCCTGAAATACGTCTACCACGTTATCATTTATATACGCAGGCACACGAGGATCCTGCTGCTGCAGAGTAAAGAAAAAATGACTGATTATAAAAAAGTCGTATGCATGAACGTATGCAAGAACTGCCAACGGCGACAGTTTGACAAATTTCTTTAGTCGGATTTTCTCCTTTTTTTTTTTTTTTTTCTTTTTTTGTCGAATTACTTTATAAAAGTAAGACGAAAACAAATAAGGGATGTAAACTTTTAAAGCATACAGGTAATCGTCTCGGAGGAACAATTTCGTAATATTTAAGATGGTAGGAGAAATTTGAATTTTTTTTTTTTTCTACTCAAACTGACTGTCAAACACAAGGAATTAGAATAGGAAAGAACAGGTGGAGGAAACTCTTTATTGATATTGCATGAATATCATATACCTAGGCCTTAGAACTTCACATTAAAGTAAACTCCGAGATTGATTGATTGTCATTGATTGATTGATTGATATTTATTAATGCCCTAGTAATACTATGTGCGGCAAAGGTTTAGCGAGATCGGAAAATACATTGGTGAGTAGAGAACAGCAAATAAAAATACAAATAGAGAGAGAGAGAGAGAGAGACTTCTTGTGGAAAGTTGTTGAACAAAACGAAGTTACTCACATAGGCTAAACCCTTACCGCATAGAAGTGATAAGAAAGTAGTAGTATTGGAAATACATTAAGCCATAATTAATGCGTTTTCTTCCAACTACTTATACCATAGTCGGTTCTAAACTGAAAAGGGAAAGCAAATTCGACTAGCACTTCATTAGTTTCCGTTTCCTAAGAAAAATAAACTCTCCGCCTTGCATATCTGTCCGTCGAATATATTTGGAAAAAATTTAACCGATTTTAGAGAAATCTAATAAAGAAATTCTTTGAATACTTCTCAGAAATTGATTTTCTGAAGAGGAAGGGAAAGTTGGTTTGTTTTTTTTTTTTTTTTTTTCTTTTACAGAAATATTCGTATCTCGACACCCGTTCGCCACGATTTGAATGAAATTTGTTTTGCTGGTACTTTTTCAGGCACCGAGCTTATTGGCCAAGTATAGGCACGATTTGTAAGTCAAATATGAGAGGGGTCGCGCAGTTTGGATTTTCATTGCGGACCGATTTTACGCAGAAATTTAATGTAGAATCGCGTTTCACCACAATTATGGACATAGTACATTACATTACACAATTCTTTCCGAAATTGATAAGCCGCAGTTCATATTCTAGGTACACGTTTCTTAATTGCTAAAGAAACAAAATTAGTATATTATGATACTAGAGGCCGTCCATAAATGACGTCACCACTCAAGGGGGGGAGGGAGGTAACCGAAAATGTGACATGTTGTGACATGGGGAGCGGAGGGGGACATCCAAATGTGATGTCACATTTCGAAATTTCGAATTTTCACACAATATGTGCAGAAAGATTATTTGGAATATCGATGAAGGATTTTTTGAAATAATGAAAAGCTTCAAAGTTTTTTTCTTCATCGTTAAAGGGGGGGTAGATGGAAGCTTTGTGACGTCACCTCTAGGGGGGGGGGGGGGGGGGAGTCCGAGCTTTGTGACTGAGTGTGACAAGGGGGGGGGGGGGGGGGTCAAAAAAGGTGAAATTCATGGTGACGTCATTTATGGACGGTCCCCTAGTGCGGAAAGTTAACCCCCACTAGTTCATATACCATTTTTTGTAACACTGTATGGAAGTTCGCACTTTGCGTACACTCCGCATGAATAAGTCGACGAAGTGTGCGGGAATCAACATTCCCGCACACTTTGTAAGATCATCAGGAATCTGCCATTTCGCGTACAATTTTCGGTACACAAAGTAAGAACTTTCCATACAGTATTACAAAAAGTTGATTCCCGCACACTTTGTAAAATCATCAGGAATCTGCTATTTTCCGTACAATTTTCGGTACACAAAGTAAGAACTTTCCATACAGTGTTACAAAAAGTTGATTCCCGCACACTTTGAATGGATAAATGTGCGGGAATCAACATTCCCGCACACTTTGTAAGATCATCAGGAATCTGCCATTTCGCGTACAATTTTCGGCACACAAAGTAAGAACTTTCCATACAGTATTACAAAAAGTTGATTCCCGCACACTTTGTAAGATCATCAGGAATCTGCTATTTTCCGTACAATTTTCGGTACACAAAGTAAGAACTTTCCATACAGTGTTACAAAAAGTTGATTCCCGCACACTTTGAATGGATAAATGTGCGGGAATCAACATTCCCGCACACTTTGTAAGATCATCAGGAATCTGCCATTTCGCGTACAATTTTCGGTACACAAAGTAAGAATTTTCCATACAGTATTACAAAAAGTTGATTCCCGCACACTTTGTAAGATCATCAGGAATCTGCTATTTTCCGTACAATTTTCGGTACACAAAGTAAGAACTTTCCATACAGTGTTACAAAAAAAAAAAAAACAATTACAACCGGAATTTCAAACACACACTTACGATTCTGATAACACCAGACTCTCCACTCTCTCGCTTTCATAACATATAATGCTCGTATCGTCACTGACTACGGGTCGGTGCCTTTGGTAAGCGGGACATTTTAGTATAAGGGAGAAAGCCGCGTGGCTCGGTTCCATATTTGCACTCAGATTTTGTGTCTAATTTGGCACGGTCCGAAGCTAAACCCGCCCGCACCTGCATCTTATTTAACGATCCGTTGGTTCTGTATTCCGTATATCGTCTACGGCCTCTGCAGCCCCTGTTTCTTTGGATATATATATATATCAAACAGTCGCGAAGATATGATCAGAGTTTATTATACACAGACAATCTTTATACCCAACCCTGCAGCTCGCACCACCCCTAGAAATTGAATTTCATTTCAACAGAAGCTTTACTTCGTTGAATTTTACCAATACTTCTTATTATTTTCTTTTTTTTTTTTTTTTCTTTTTCATTAATTTTATTCTTTTCACTCCCTTTGATCTTTTATTCATGTACTTCCTCTTGCTGGTAGGTAGGTACGCATTATAATTTTTGCTATATATATACCCAAGTAAAATTTGGGTTATTAATCTATGCAGTCCACGTATCAGTTATTATAAAACGTGCTTCACTCGCCTCTATATATATGAACGGAATAAAGTTGCGGATTGAAATTATAACGGAATAAACGCGCGGCTGGAAATTATCGTGAAGGGCGGTTTATTCGGACGTTTTTTTAATCCTCAGGGCGCGTCTGAGCTCCTGGTTTTTCAATTGGCGAGGTTTAAGTGTCTGAGTTTAAGTGCGCGGCACGTGCGCGGTGAATCGCGTAAAACAAATTGAAACGTAGCTTAGATACGTTGCTGCGGGTCTTGGAGGTAATTAATTCCACTCCTCAGCGTCTGCTTGATATTATGCACGTCAAGGACCAAGCAATAAGTGTAAACCTTAGCAGCTCCGTAAAAGTCAGGTGCTTATCTTATGAGTTCGAGACCCTCGCACCCCCGTTTCTTCTACTTAACTATTCACCAGCCCCTAAAATATACCGTTCCAAGGTTCGCGTTGGCATCGCGAAGCTCCCCCCCCCCCCCTGCGTTTCTTATAATTATCAAAGTTTTTTTTTTAAGTCGATTTAAGCGTGCCGAGGAAGAATAACCGCTTAGTATACGACTGAGTGAATTAAAAAATTCAACAACGACGTATAGAGTCTATTTTTATAGGTGGAAAGTCTATAGAAGTCCGCGATAAGCACCTATAAGGTTCCAGATTTCACAAAATCCGTCTAAATCGATTTTTATATCTTTCTTATACCATTTCTGTTGAACTTTTTCACCAGAGCTATACCCTATATGTTAGCATTTTAAGAGAGTACCAAAATTCCGGAAATATACTGATCGTTGTTTTTGCATATACTTGACCTGCAGACCAAACCTGGTTTAACAAAAAAAAGTCTTTTTCAACTACACAAGGGACTGAAATCTTTTCATCTTGTGAAATCAGTGCAGTTGCAAGATCGATAACCCTCCCCCCCTCCCCCCCTCCCCCCACTCGCCAAACTCTGCAAAAGGGTTACGGGGGAACGTATAGTGCCTCCTCTACTATATAGATATGTGTGTATATACTTATATAAAACGATATATATGTATAAGATGGCGCAACCCCAGTCCTTGGCCGCAGTCCTTAACAACCCTTGCAGCGGGTTTGTTACAAAGCCGTTGGCGCATGTATCACACATGTCTATATACCTATACTACACGACTGTCAACTGCGTCTGTACGTGTGTAGGTGGTACTTATATACGTATGCACCTACACTGAACACAAATCTATTCTACAAAGAATTACCTAATATACTATATAGGTACTATACGTATATAGAAAGAAAGATAAGAGAAACTCTTCTGAACCTTTTATTTCTACATTTGTGAAACTTATACCCGGGCAAAGTATTCCGAAGACTAATTTTTTCAGAATTGAAAGTGGATATTAAAATGTTCCTCGCGATTCAGTTTCAAACTTTTATACCGGTATTAGATATTGAAGAAGATATATCTTGAAGG